>OX421400.1:0-4800000 GCA_949126875.1 Lochmaea capreae
ACCTAACCTAACCTAACCTAACCTAACCTAACCTAACCTAACCTAACCTAACCTAACCTAACCTAACCTAACCTAACCTAACCTAACCTAACCTAACCTAACCTAACCTAACCTAACCTAACCTAACCTAACCTAACCTAACCTAACCTAACCTAACCTAACCTAACCTAACCTAACCTAACCTAACCTAACCTAACCTAACCTAACCTAACCTAACCTAACCTAACCTAACCTAACCTAACCTAACCTAACCTAACCTAACCTAACCTAACCTAACCTAACCTAACCTAACCTAACCTAACCTAACCTAACCTAACCTAACCTAACCTAACCTAACCTAACCTAACCTAACCTAACCTAACCTAACCTAACCTAACCTAACCTAACCTAACCTAACCTAACCTAACCTAACCTAACCTAACCTAACCTAACCTAACCTAACCTAACCTAACCTAACCTAACCTAACCTAACCTAACCTAACCTAACCTAACCTAACCTAACCTAACCTAACCTAACCTAACCTAACCTAACCTAACCTAACCTAACCTAACCTAACCTAACCTAACCTAACCTAACCTAACCTAACCTAACCTAACCTAACCTAACCTAACCTAACCTAACCTAACCTAACCTAACCTAACCTAACCTAACCTAACCTAACCTAACCTAACCTAACCTAACCTAACCTAACCTAACCTAACCTAACCTAACCTAACCTAACCTAACCTAACCTAACCTAACCTAACCTAACCTAACCTAACCTAACCTAACCTAACCTAACCTAACCTAACCTAACCTAACCTAACCTAACCTAACCTAACCTAACCTAACCTAACCTAACCTAACCTAACCTAACCTAACCTAACCTAACCTAACCTAACCTAACCTTGGTTAGGTTTAGGCTTTTTCCTTGGTTGGGTTTAGGCTTTTCCTTGGTTGGGTTTAGGCTCTTAACCTCCTTTAGGCTCTTTTTCTTGGTTGGGTTTAGGCTCTTAACCTCCTTTAGGCTCTTTTTCCTTGGCTAGGTTTAGGCTCTTAACCTCCTTTAGGCTCTTTTTCTTCGTTAGGTTTAGGCTCTTAACCTCCTTTAGGCTTTTGGTTGGGTTTAGGCTCTTAACCTCCTTTAGGCTCTTGGTTGGGTTTAGGCTCTTAACCTCCTTTAGGCTCTTTTCCCTTGGTTAGGTTTAGGCTCTTAAGCTCTTTTTCTTGGTTAGGTTTAGGCTCTTAACCTCCTTTAGGCTCTTTTCTTGGTTAGGTTTAGCCTCTTAACCTCCTTTAGGCTCTTTTTCTTGGTTAGGTGTAGGCTCTTAACCTCCTTTAGGCTCTTGGTTGGGTTTAGGCTCTTAACCTCCCCAAGAGCCTATTTAAACGCCCGAAGCCTACTTTTCTTGGTTAAGTTAAGAAAAAATCAAAAAAAAAATTAATAAAAAATCGATTAAAACAATCGATTCAAGAAAGCGGTTAAAAAAATCGATTGAGAAAATCGATTAATAAAATCGATTAAACGATCGATTGAAAATGTCAGATGAAAATCAACCTAACTATATCAAAATTGATTGAATAATTGAAAAATAAGTCGATGTTTCTTGTGTAGATTACTGTAGAGTACCTTCATACAATCTTCATATACAATCGATTACAAAAATCGATTACGAAAATCGATAAAAAAAATAGATCAAAAAAATCGATTGAAATAATCGATTGGAAAAATCGATACTCGACAATCGATTATCAATCGATTAAACAAATCGATTGAAAAATAGATTGAAGAAGTCAATTGAAAATCGACTGAACTACATCAAAGTTGATTGAATAATCGAGAAATATGTCGATGTTTCTTGTGTAGAGTAGTACAGTGTAGAGTAGAGTAGTGTAGTATCTTCATAAACAAGCTGAAATTATTTATGGCCCTAAAAAAAGCCGTTTAATAAATGTAAACTTTCTTACCATTTCCCCAGGCAGTATTCAGGCTTCTTAGCTCTTTCCACTTTTTCCCGAATTAAAATCGATCGGAAAAATCGATTGAAAAAATCGATTGAAAAAATCGATTAAAAAAATCGATTAAAAAAATCGATTGGAAAAATCGATTAAAAAAATCGATTGGAAAAATCGATTAAAAAATCGATTGGAAAAATCGATTATTGGGAATCGATTATTAATCGATTATTGACAATCGATTGTTGACCAACCCTCGATCGAACTTGAGCCGAACACACTTCACCCAAAGTAGGAACAAACACTTTGTCAAAAAACCACACCAAAAACTTTTTAAAAAACTGAGTCGAAAACTATTCCAAAGTCAATATCAAAATGTCAAAAATTTTTCAAAGTCGATACTAAAACTCGTAAAAAATTTTCTAAGTCCATACTAAGACTCTTAAAAATTTTTACAAGTCCATATCGAAATACGAGAAATTATTCCAAGTCGATATTAACAGTCGAAAAAATTTTACAAGTCCACACCGAAATAATCGAAAAATTTTACAAGTCCATTTAAAAACACGAAAAATTTCATTAAATACTTTCTCACTACGCACGAACAACCGGCAACGCTTCCACGTCAAACACTAAACTCACTATGCCCTCCCCCAGATTTTGCACGATATTTATACTAGATTCCCTGCATCCCGATTGGCCGAAAATCCCATTGGGGGCGTGGCAAGGGCTGAATATTCTCAAATTCGTATGATCCGCGCAGCCCGTATAATGATCGGTTCTGCGCAACTCTACCGTCAGTTGCACAGAAGTCCTCGCGCACCGTCAGTAGCCCAGAAGTCCTCGCGGTGTTCACCTCGTAGCAAGACCATCCAGTATAAAATCTAGTATTATCAAGTGCGGTTAAAAAAGTTTCGAATTTCAACTACATTATATTGAAAATAAGTACTTATGTATTATAAAAGTGAAAATTAACATTGTACGAGCCGTTATTATCGATTTAAAATGGTTATATAAGAAAACAAAAGCATTTATGGATATTTTGTATGCAGATTATGGAATATTTTCAAGTTTACACGATGCAGATATATTATTCAACGTATTTATGCAACAAACTAAAAGTATTTATGATATTACTACAAGTTTTTGTTTTTTACAGTTTTACCAAGTGCTGTTAAGTGAATTTATAAAATATAACAAGTAAATTAATAGTCTGCGGGCTGCAATTATGGATATAAAATGGTTATGTAAGTAGAAAAGAACATTTATGGTTATATTGTATGCAAATTATGGAGTATTTTTCAAATTTACACGATGCAAGTATTTTATTCAAGTTTTTATGGTTATGGTAAGTTTTTAATGCTTTTCTATTTATAAAATTACTAATTACATCTTTTTTGCAGTTTTAACAAGTGTGTTTCTAATTTCAGATACCTATATTATGTTGAAAATAAGTAATTATGAATTACAAAAGTGAAAATTAACATTGTACGAGCTGCAATTATCAATATAAAATGATTATATGAGAAAACAAGAGCATTTATGGATATTTTGTATGCAAATTATGGAAGTTTACATGAAAAACATTATATTATTCAACGTATTTATGCAAGAAACTTAAAGTTTTTGCAGTTTTTCTTAAAAACTGATGCTTTTCGTATTTATGAGATTACTAACTACAACTTTTTTACAGTTTTAACAAGTGTGTTTTAGTGTGTTTCGAATTTCAGCTATATTTTATTGAAAATAAGTACTTATGAATTATAAAAGTGAAAATTAACATTGTACGAGCTGCAATTGTGAATATAAAATGGTTATATGAGAAAACAAGAGCATTTATGAATATATTGTATGCAAATTGTGGAAGTTTACATGAAAAACATTAAATTATTCAACGTATTCATGAAGTTTTTTTTTAAAATTTATGCTTTTCGTATTTATAAAATTACTACAAGTTTTTTTTTCAGTTTAAACGATGCAGTTATAGGTATTATTCAACGTTTTTATGGAAGAACTAAAAGAAATTACTACAAGATTCCTGTAATTTTACTAAAAACTGTTTTTGTACTAATATTTGTGTGAAAAATAAACTTTCTATATTATTCCTATCTATCCCACCCTATACTCTCCAAACTTCCAATCGTCGGGATTTCGCGACGCGACGGTCTTCATCGGGAATCGGTAACGCGGCGCGGCGGGGCGGAATTAATCGGGAAACGGCGCGGCGGACTTCGCCGGGAATCGGAAATACGGCGCGACGGTCTTCATCGGGAACGGCGGCGTAATTTTGCGGCGCAACTCGGCAACACGGTGTTGCCAAATCTCGCAGCTCGGCGCGTCGGATTTTGAAAATTCGACACGTCGAGCAACGGGACTTGGTAATGCAGTATTGTCGAATTTCGACGCAAAGGGATTTCGCGACGGATTTCGTAGCGTGGCGGTGCGGAGCTCGGCAGCGGGGCACCGGGAAATTTCGCCGCCTGGCGCGTCGAATGCAAATTCGACGGGCCCGGCGGCGAATCTACCGGCGCAGTGTTGCCGAGATTCGCAACGCCACGCTACAAATTTCGTCGGAAATCTGGCCATTTCGACGCGCCGGGATTCGGCAACGCAGGGTTGCCAAATCTCGCCGCTTGACGGGCCGGATTTCGAAGCTCCGCGTTGAACTGGCAACGCGGCGCTTGGAAATTCGACGCGACGGGATTTGGGAATGCGGCGTTGCCAAATTTCGGCGCGATCGGATCGGCGGATTTCGTAGCGCGGCGCTGCGGGATTCGGCGGCACGGCGCCGGCAAATTTCGCCGCTCGGCGCGTCGGATGCAAATTCGACACGCAGAGGGGTGAATTTTGGCGGCGCAGTGTTGCCAGATTTCGCAACGCGGCGCAACGAAATTTCGCCGGAAATCGCCGCAGCGGGAACTGGCAGCACGGCGTTGCCAAATCCCGCCGGGCGCACCGGAAATCTCGCCGCGTTGCCATTTGCAATGCGGCGCGTGAATATCCGGCGCGCCAGGCGGAATTTTGGAAATGTGGTGTTGCCAGATTTCGGAACGGCGATTGGAGGCGGCACGCCGGGATTGGTCGATGCGGCGTTGCCAAATTCCGCGCCAAATTCCGCGCCGAATAAAAATTCGACACGCCGGGGGGACGAAATTGGCGACACGGCAACGTCGCAACGACAAATCCCGCCGTTTGACGCGCCGAATCTCGTAGCGTGCCGTGTTGCCATCGGCAACGCGGCGCGTAGGAAATTCGACACACCAGGCGGCGGGATTTGAAAATGCGACGTTGCCGGATTTCGTGGCACGTCGGGATTCGGCAGCAAAACGCCGGAAATTCTGCCGCGCGGCGCGTCGCATGTAACGACACGCCGGAAGGCGGAATATATCAGCGCAATGTTGCCAAATCTCGCCGAGCACGTCGGATGGCTCGCCGTGGTGCATTTTACAACACGGCGCGCTCGGAAATTCGAAGCTTCGAAATTTAACAACGCCACGTTGCCAAATTTCACCACTCAGCGCGTCGAATGTAAATTCGACAAGCCGAGGGAGGAATTTTGCAGCGCCGTGTTGCCAAATTTACAAGCATCCAATTTCCGAGCGCGCCACGTTGCATATAGCAACGCAGCGCGTCAACTCCGACACGACGGGAGAATTCTCAGCTTCGATGATTATAGAGGCAGTCAATTCTACGTGCAAATATACTTATGCATAGGTATATTCGATTCATGTGACATCCAGATTGTAAAGGATATTCAAAACTTCGAGTTTGCTCAAAAAATCATTATTCTACCTATTTATCAATACATATAAACTTCTAATACCTACATTGTTGTGAACGAGAGCAGCCAGACCGGCTTATCGAATTTTAGATCGGGCGTCAAAAAGGCGAAGCGGAGCGGAGCGGAACGTTACGGAATTCCGACGCTCCCATTCACAACAACATAGATATTACAAGCTTCTATGTATTCACAAATACCTAGAATAACCATTTTTTCAACAAACTCAAAGTCTTCAACATCCTTCACAATCTCGACCTCACACTAATCCAATATACCTATACACAACTATATATGCCCCTACAATTTACTACCTCCTTCTATAACGATGGACTGACTGATACTAGCCATCGTCCGTCCGTCTCACTGAGAACCTCCTTCCCAACAGAGGATTGCCACTGCGCATGCGCGAACCGCCGCTCACGCGCCGTCTCCCTAACATTTATTCATCTCACCGAGAACCTCCTACCATCCCAAGACATGATTTCCAGTGCGCATGCGCGAACCAACGCTCACGCGCCCTTTGCAATCATAAGCCTATATTGATTTTTTTCTCAAAATACAAAATTCACTATTCACTAACTGCCTATATACAGGGTGTTTTCAAATGACACTTACAACGTTTGCAACTTTGCATGTAAATACCTCTCATAAAACTCAACAAAATGATGATATAAGGAATATGAGACGTCCAGCTCATTTTTACTTTTCGAAATACGGTTAGGTTAGGGGTGGTGTTGAACTTATGAAAAATTAAATGTTTTCTTTCATTCGATAACTTTCAAATGGATGGATGGATAAATTCATTTCACATTTGGCAGGTTGCGTTGTTTTAAAATGTTAAAGGGCATATTTTGATGGAAAAACAATTTTCAAAGTTTCAAATTTTCAATTCTACATCCAGTGCATGGTGTATATTTAGAAAAAGATATATCACCTTTTCCCTCCCATTTTTTACGCTTCCACTGGCATTCAAAGTAATTTTTATTCAAATTTATATTCCTCAATGGTTGGTTTCCACGTGAAAAACGCATAACCTTTACGTCATATCAAAACATGTATAGTTTTCAACATATTTAATGTTTCCATCAAGTCTGCAACATCACTTTTTAATAATGAAATCAAAAAATATTTTTCTTCTATTTCTTTTAATGACTGACTACCAAACTAGTCTAGTTATGGTTAGAATGTGTGGGTAAGAAAAATTATTCTGTCAAACAGCAATGCATCTAAAACAACATTGACAAGAGATTGTTGAAAATACTTAGGTATTCCAAACTTGTGTGTGATTTTATTACCATAAGAATTGATTACAATAAAAAATAATATAATTAAGTAGTTAGAAATTTAAACAATATACCTACATAATTTTTCACTAACAAGAGATGTTTAAAGTTTCGTCCATTTACATTTAAACATAAACATAATCCGCAACGTTTTCTCATTGAAAATCGCATTATCGCATATTTTAGAAAGGAAAGACTGGATGATTACCGTGTCCGTAAATAATTCGTGTAGCTGCATGGATTCTTGCTATCATCAGTTCCTCCTCCGTTTCTACTATTGTATGTTTATGTTTACATGTAAATGGACGAAATTTTCAACATCTCTTGTTAGTGAAAAATTATCTACCTATATTGTTTAAATTTCTAACTACTTAATTATATTATTTTTTATTGTCATCGGATCAATTCTTATGTTAATAAAATCACACACAAGTTTGGATACCCAAGTATTTTCAACAATCTTTTCTCAATGTTTTAGATTTAGATGCATTGCTGTTTCACAGAATACTTTTTCTTACTCACATATTCTAACCATAACTAGACTAGTTTGGTAGTCAGTCATTAAAAGAAATACAAGAAAATTATTTTTTCATTTCATTATTAAAAAGTGGTCTTGCAGACTTCATGGAAACATTAAATATCTCGAAAACTATACATCTTTTCATATGTAAAGGTTATACGTTTTTCACGTGGAAACCAACCATTGAGGAATACAAATTTCAATAAAAATTACTTTAAATGCCAGTGGAGGCGTAAAGAATGGGAGGGGAAAGGTGACATATATTTTTCTAAATGTACACCATGCACTGGATCTAGAATTGAAAATTTGAAAATTTGAAAACTGTTTTTCCATCAAAATATGCCCTTCAACATTTTAAAACAACCTGCCAAATGTCAAATCAATTTATCCATCCATCCATCCATCCATTTCAAAGTTATCGAATGAAAGAAAACATTTAATTTTTCATAACTTCAACACCAACCACCCCGTATCTCGAAAAGTAAATGAACTGGACTTCGACTTCTCATATTCCTTATATCATCATTTTGTTTACTTTTATGAGAGGTACCTATCTACATGCAAAGTTGCAAACGTTGTAAGTGTCTTTTGAAAACACCCTGTATAAAAGTACCTAGGACTTGTAATTAACGCAAATTAATATCTATTAGGAAGTATCTTTTCTTTTCTATTCTTTCATCACTACTTCCAGATATTATATTCATTAGATAGGTAGGTAGTTACTAGTTGGTCATCATAATTATTATATTATCTAATAATACCTACGTACCTACTAAGCTTCCCCATATTTTAACCAGTTTCTTTTCAAATTCTTACCAACTTTTCTAGGCATAATATATATTTTCATTATACAGGGTGTAGAAGTAGATACCACCTACCAATCTCTTACGACAAACTTCGATATACCTATGCGTTATTTTTTTAAGAGAAATAAAAGCAACCTTACATGTCTTAAGGCGACCTTACATCACCTATGCTATTTAGGTGCAATTTTAAAGACACGCACGCACGCACGCTATTTTTAACCAATTTATGGCTTCCTTTTACACTAACTAAGCTATTTTCGAGATACCTATACCTATGTAGTTCCTTTTATTTTCTATAATGCAATTCAGTGTGGTAAACTTAAAAATATACTTATTTAAGTGATGTTAAATACCTAATTATCAAAATAAATTAGGTACCCATTTCACAATTTTCTGGTAGGTGTAGGTAGGTATTTAACAATACTTTCAAATAAATCGGAGTTCGGGTATATTTCTCAGAGACTAGCACATACCTATTTCATGTGCCTTATTTCTTATATTTCTATTGTGATAATATTTTCATCTCACGTCGTAAAGATAGGGCTTGCTTGCTTACTTGCTTGCTTTCATACAATAAAATTAAAGGCGACCTTTTAAGCAACAAAAATAATTACACTTTCTATTTTCATTAAATTTATAGGCAATTTTACCTACTTATTTTAAAAGTAATAGGTAATTCTGCTACCAAGTGTAACGACACAAAAATAAAACGATTCGTCTTACTCAAAAGTACCTACATTTTATTCTGCTCTTGTTTAGTACCTATCTTTTTCAAACATGTACCTATTTAAGATTCAACTTTCCCTTTCAAGTGATAAATCTATTAATAGCAAGTGCCTGAATCGACCCTCGTTGTTTTAAAACCTTACAGTCTCCCTTTAAACAAATCTTTATACATAGTGGTATTTAAAATATAAGCTACAACAAATATTATAATATACCTATCTATCTATATTACAAGAAAACGTAGAACGTCATCACACAACCCTAAAAATATTAGAGCAGAAACTCAGACCTCGAATCGTGTTTATATAGAAAAACAAAATGGGGAATTAGTAATAAGTAAGTTATCTTGTTTTATCTGGTAGGTATAAAATAAAATGTAATCATTAATTTTTATTTTAGCAAACATGTTTGGAGTACCTACCAATATGGCCACACACTTTATTTTATTACCTATATGAAAGCAAGCCCTGCAGTCTTTCCTTACGCATGTCATCAAAACATTATCACAATAAAAATACAACAAATACCTAAGGCACATCAAATACCTATGTGCTAGTCTCTCAGAAATATACCTACCTAAACTCCGATTTATTTCAAAGTACCTATTGTTAAATACCTACACCTACCAGAAAATTGAGAGATAATTTATTTTCATAATTATTTAACATCACCTAAATATATTTTTAGATTTACCACACTGAATTGCATTATACAAAATAAACTGAAGTATCTCGAAAATAGCTTAGTGTAGGTAAAACGAAGCCATAAATTGGTTAAAAAATAGCGTGCGTGCGTGTCTTTAAAATTGCACCTAAATAGCATAATGTAAGGTCGCCTTAAAACAAGGTCATCAACAAAAATACTACGTAGATGTCTTCAAGATCCATAAAAAGTGCTTAAAAATTAACGGCAAGCCGTTATATTTGACCAAGTTTCCGCTATTTCAAATCTTTTAATCTATACCTACATAGTCAAGATTAGGATTTCAATTTCAACATATAGGTATGGTGTCCAATTAAGAGTTTTCCGTTCATATTTTCAAGATTATTATTATGCATACAGAATAGTAAAATGGATTTAGCAGACTGTCTTGTCTAATTTTTAACGATGCGTTAAAAGTTTGCTTCTTACAGAACTTAAACGAAACCGTCATTAGGTGCAATTCTCTAACTCTAAGCAAATGTTAAATTTTAACGTATTGTTCAAAATTAGACAATCTTCCAACTCCATTTTACGAATCTCTACGAATAATAAGCTTTCAAATCCTATTAACGGAAAACTCTTAATTGGACTGCATACCTCTTAAAATTTAAATCCTAATATTCAATAAGTATGTATAGACTAAATAAAACACTTCTAATAGCGGAAAGTCCGTCAAATTATATAACGGCGGGCGTGCCGTTCATTTTTAACCACTTCTTATAGAATCCACCCTATTGTCGACCTTTCTGCGTACCTACATACCTACATACAAAAATAGGCAATAGGCCTAAACAGAACCCATATATTATATCCAAGTTTGTCGTAACATTGGTATCTAAACCCTGTATAATATAAATATATACCTCGTCTACCTACATACGTTCCTAACAATTTTAAAAGAAACCACAAAATATCGGCGAAGCTACTACCTTTTATTAATATAATAATTGTTATGATTACCAAACCTACCTAATAAATATCACGAAGTAGGTAATGATCAAACAAAACACACTCCCCAATTCATAGTCCAATAAAGATCCCAAAGATTCTGCATGGGAGAGCTGTATGGTCGCGAATATCTACGTTTATAAGGGTAAGTATTTTGGGGACGGGGAATCAAATAAAACTATTCGCAACATACAATTTTACCAGGAAACAGTGAATATGACGGAACATTTCTTAATATTCACCTTTTCTCGGCAATTATTCCAATTATCAAAAAAACCTTCAAATAAAACTTGTAGAGCGCAAAATTTTACGTCCAAATACCTACTACCTCACTTGTTAAATTTCATTCAGAATTACTTATAGATTTTCTCAACCATTTCCAAATCCGCTGGAAGTAAACATTTTTATCATTTAATAGACCTAAAAATACAAAAACACTAAAAGCAATTACTTTTTCATAAACCACTGTGAAAAACATTTGTTCATATTTATACAAAAAAATTTTCAAAACAATTAATTCTTCAAATCATTATTTTGCTACTCAGCGTTCATTTCCAGCGGATTCGGAAATGGTCGAGAAAATCTATAATACCTACTCAATGAAATTCAACAAGTGAGGTATTATTTCAACGTAAAATTTTGCGCTCTACAACATTCATTTGAAACTTTTTTTCATACCTAAATCGAATAGTTACCGAGAAAACATCAATTTTTAACAAACTTTCCGTCATTTCCACAAACTTGGATGTTGCGAATAGTGCCATTCCCCGACCACAAAATACCCTTATAAACGTTGATATTCGCGACCATACAGCTCTTCCATGCAGAATCTCGGGGATCTTTATCGGACTATAATATTCATTTGCCTTTATTACAAGTATCTAGGTACCAAGGTACTTTTATAGTGAATACCTAATGCACGAAATCGCTCGATTCTACCAAATAACGAAACTTATCTAGCAATTGGACCATTTTCCATCCTATTTCACTCACATACATACAAAAACACACCAAAACACTCAAAGGAGCTTCAAATCACTCAAAAACCCTTACAAATAGAAATTTATGGTTGTACACGAATCAGGAATGGATGGAAAATTTTATATGTAGGTATCATAAATTATTGTCATCATCCGAGGTGTGGTCACAGAATACACCGCGAGTTGCAGTATCTCCAGCTTATGCAGCTTTGGCTAGGTCTGCAACTCACGGAGAATGTGGTACGGGAGTCCATCACCGTAGACACCGAAGGAGAGCCGTGGCTCTCGAATCCCGTCATGGCAAACATGTCTCAGGTGATGGTCTCCCCCATCCACGACCCCGTTCCAGAACAACACATTATAAATACCATAATAAAGAAAATACAAAAACCGAGAAAAAGAACAAAAATTTATAGGTACCTATACAAGTAATACAAATTAGGAATACAAGTTTATGGTTGTACACAAATCAGGAATGGATACAAAATTTTATATGTAGGTATCATAAATTATTGTCATCATCCGAGGTGTGGTCATAGAATACACCGCGAGTTGCAGTACCTTCAGCTTATGCAGCTTTGGCTAGGTCTGCAGCTCACGGAGAATGCGGTACGGGAGACCATCACCGGAGACACCGAAGGAGAGCCGTGGCTCTCGAATCCCGTCATGGCAAACATGTCTCAGGTGAAGGTCTCCCCCGTCCACGACCCCGTTCCAGAATAACAAATTATACATACCTACCATAATAAAGAAAATATTAAAGGGAGAAAAAGAACCAAAAATAGGTATATAGGTATACCTACAAGTAATAGAAATTAGAAATAGAAATTTATGCTTGTACACAAATCAGGATTGGATGGATAATTTTATATCTATCGTAAATTATTGTCATCATCCATTGACGGTATCGAGGCGTGGTCACAAAATACACCGTCAATCGCAGTACCTTCAGCTTATGCAGCTTTGGCTAGGTATGCAACTCACGGAGAATGCGGTACGGGAGTCCATCACCGAAGACACCGAAGGAGAGCCATGGCTCTCGAATCCCGTCGTGGCAAACATGTCTCAGGTGATGATCTCCCCATCCACGACCCAATTTCGAAATAGCAAAGTACAAGAGACAAAAGAACTATCAAGGTTTTACAAATTAAAAGTCTAGCACACATTCAATGGGATAGAGAAAGGAAATTAAATATTTGCTATGTATTCCATACATTTCACAGCCAAATTCATTATAGAGGCAATCAATTCTACGTGCACATATTATTTATACTTTTGCATATATTCAATTAATATGATATACAGATTGTCAACAATATTCAAAGCTCCAAGTTTGCTCAAAAAATCATTATTATCCATACCTATTTATCAATACATACAAACTTCTAATAAATTGTTGTGAACGGGAGCGTTGAAATTTACCAAATCGGCATATCACGGAGCGGCGCATCGAATTTCGGATCGGATGTCGAAAAGGCGGAGCGGAGCGGAGCGTTACGGGATTCCGACGCTCCCATTCACAACAACCTATTACAAGCTTCTATGTTTTCATAAATACCTAGAATAACAATTTTTTCACCAAAATTAAAGTCTTCAATATTCTTCACAATCTCAATGTCACACTAATCGAATATATCCAAACGTATATACCGATGCCCATAAAATTTAATCACTCCTTCAAATAACAATGGACTGACTGACAAACAGTGTTGCCAGAGTAACATGCAACCATTCTGCACACATAAGCACACAAGAGATATCATGTAATCCTAGGAACTTATTTATCTTATAGAGACCACGTACCTTACCTAGTTACTTTCATATTATAAAATTTCATTCTTTCTTCAATTCTCTCAACATAAACTTGTAATAAATACCCAAATATCTATAATTCAATTCTTTTTAAAAACATACCTGGTACCTGTAAATTGGCCGCCGGCCCAAGCTAGCAGGTATGTATATCTTCATAGTATACTCCAACACTACTCAGTACGATACATTTTGTTAATCAGAAAATAAACAACGTCTGGCTGCCCTGGGCTCTTGGACTATATACTTTTGCATATATTCAATTAATATGACATCCAGATTGTCAAGAATATTCAAAACGCCAAGTTTGCTCAAAAAATAATTATTCCACGTATTTATCAATACATACAAACTTCTAATACATTGTTGTGAACGGCAGCGTTGAAATTTTCTTTGCGTCTAATTTACCAAATCGGTAAAATCGCGAAGAGGCGCATCGAATTTCGGATCGGACGTCGAAAAGGCGGAGCAAAGCGGAGCGTTACGGAATTCCGACGCTCCCATTCACAACAACGTATTACAAGCTTCTATGTATTCACAAATACCTAGAATAACAATTTTTTAACCAAACTTAAAGTTTTCAACATTCTTCATAATCTCAATGTCACACTAATCGAATATATCCACAAGTATATACCTATGCCCCTACAATTTATTACCTGCTTCAAATAACAATCAACCGCAACGAAATGTGAAAAATTTTTCAAAGTCGATACTAAAACTCGTAAAAATGTTTCAAAGTCGATATCGAAATGTGAAAAAATTCTTACAAGTCGATATTCAGACTCGTAAAATCCAAGTCCATATCTAAAAGTAAAAATTTTTTCAAAGTCGATACTAAAACTCGTGAAAATGTTTCAAAGTCGATATCGAAATGTGAAAAAATTCTTACAAGTCGATATTCAGACTCGTAAAAACCAAGTCCATATCTAAAAGTAAAAATTTTTTCAAAGTCGATACTAAAACTCGTAAAAATGTTTCAAAGTCGATATCGAAATGTGAAAAAATTCACCCAAGTCGATATTCAGACTTAAAAACCAAGTCCATATCTAAAAGTAATAATTTTTTCAAAGTCGATACTAAAACTCGTAAAAATGTTTCAAAGTCGATATCGAAATGTGAAAAAATTCTCCCAAGTCGATATTCAGACTCTTAAAAACCAAGTCCATCTCTAAAAGTAATAATTTTTTCAAAGTCGATACTAAAACTCGTAAAAATGTTTCAAAGTCGATATCGAAATGTGAAAAAATTCTTACCAAGTCGATATTCAGACTCGTAAAAACCAAGTCCATATCTAAAAGTAAAAATTTTTTAAGTCGATACTAAAACTCGTAAAAATGTTTCAAAGTCGATATCGAAATGTGAAAAAATTCACCCAAGTCGATATTCAGACTCGTAAAAACCAAGTCCATATCTAAAAGTAATAATTTTTTCAAAGTCGATACTAAAACTCGTAAAAATGTTTCAAAGTCGATATCGAAATGTGAAAAAATTCTTTCAAGTCGATATTCAGACTCTTAAAAACCAAGTCCATATCTAAAAGTAATAATTTTTTCAAAGTCGATACTAAAACTCGTAAAAATGTTTCAAAGTCGATATCGAAATGTGAAAAAATTCTTACAAGTCGATATTCAGACTCGTAAAAACCAAGTCCATATCTAAAAGTAATAATTTTTTCAAAGTCGATACTAAAACTCGTAAAAATGTTTCAAAGTCGATATCGAAATGTGAAAAAATTCACCCAAGTCGATATTCAGACTCTTAAAAACCAAGTCCATATCTAAAAGTAATAATTTTTTTAAAGTCGATACTAAAACTCGTAAAAATGTTTCAAAGTCGATATCGAAATGTGAAAAAATTCTTACAAGTCGATATTCAGACTCGTAAAAACCAAGTCCATATCTAAAAGTAATAATTTTTTCAAAGTCGATACTAAAACTCGTAAAAATGTTTCAAAGTCGATATCGAAATGTGAAAAAATTCTTACCAAGTCGATATTCAGACTCGTCCACATCTAAAAGTAATAATTTTTTCAAAGTCGATACTAAAACTCGTAAAAATGTTTCAAAGTCGATATCGAAACGTGAAAAAATTCTTACAAGTCGATATTCAGACTCGTAAAAACCAAGTCCATATCTAAAAGTAATAATTTTTTGAAAGTCGATACTAAAACTCGTAAAAATGTTTCAAAGTCGATATCGAAATGTGAAAAAATTCTTTCAAGTCGATATTCAGACTCGTAAAAACCAAGTCCATATCTAAAAGTAAAAATTTTTTCAAAGTCGATACTAAAACTCGTGAAAATGTTTCAAAGTCGATATCGAAATGTGAAAAAATTCTTACAAGTCGATATTCAGACTCGTAAAAACCAAGTCCATATCTAAAAGTAAAAATGTTTTCAAAGTCGATACTAAAACTCGTAAAAATGTTTCAAAGTCGATATCGAAATGTGAAAAAATTCACCCAAGTCGATATTCAGACTCGTAAAAACCAAGTCCATATCTAAAAGTAATAATTTTTTCAAAGTCGATACTAAAACTCGTAAAAATGTTTCAAAGTCGATATCGAAATGTGAAAAAATTCACCCAAGTCGATATTCAGACTCGTAAAAACCAAGTCCATATCTAAAAGTAATAATTTTTTCAAAGTCGATACTAAAACTCGTAAAAATGTTTCAAAGTCGATATCGAAATGTGAAAAAATTCTTTCAAGTCGATATTCAGACTCTTAAAAACCAAGTCCATATCTAAAAGTAAAAATTTTTTCAAAGTCGATACTAAAACTCGTGAAAATGTTTCAAAGTCGATATCGAAATGTGAAAAAATTCTTACAAGTCGATATTCAGACTCGTAAAAACCAAGTCCATATCTAAAAGTAAAAATTTTTTCAAAGTCGATACTAAAACTCGTGAAAATGTTTCAAAGTCGATATCGAAATGTGAAAAAATTCACCCAAGTCGATATTCAGACTCGTAAAAACCAAGTCCATATCTAAAAGTAATAATTTTTTCAGTCGATACTAAAACTCGTGAAAATGTTTCAAAGTCGATATCGAAATGTGAAAAAATTCTCCCAAGTCGATATTCAGACTCGTAAAAACCAAGTCCATATCAAAAAGTAAAAATTTTTTCAAAGTCGATACTAAAACTCGTGAAAATGTTTCAAAGTCGATATCGAAATGTGAAAAAATTCTTACAAGTCGATATTCAGACTCGTAAAAACCAAGTCCATATCAAAAAGTAAAAATTTTTTCAAAGTCGATACTAAAATTCGTAAAAATGTTTCAAAGTCGATATCGAAATGTGAAAAAATTCACCCAAGTCGATATTCAGACTTAAAAACCAAGTCTATATCTAAAAGTAATAATTTTTTCAAAGTCGATACTAAAACTCGTGAAAATGTTTCAAAGTCGATATCGAAATGTGAAAAAATTCTTACAAGTCGATATTCAGACTCGTAAAAACCAAGTCCATATCTAAAAGTAAAAATGTTTTCAAAGTCGATACTAAAACTCGTAAAAATGTTTCAAAGTCGATATCGAAATGTGAAAAAATTCACCCAAGTCGATATTCAGACTCGTAAAAACCAAGTCCATATCTAAAAGTAATAATTTTTTCAAAGTCGATACTAAAACTCGTAAAAATGTTTCAAAGTCGATATCGAAATGTGAAAAAATTCACCCAAGTCGATATTCAGACTCGTAAAAACCAAGTCCATATCTAAAAGTAATAATTTTTTCAAAGTCGATACTAAAACTCGTAAAAATGTTTCAAAGTCGATATCGAAATGTGAAAAAATTCTTTCAAGTCGATATTCAGACTCTTAAAAACCAAGTCCATATCTAAAAGTAAAAATTTTTTCAAAGTCGATACTAAAACTCGTGAAAATGTTTCAAAGTCGATATCGAAATGTGAAAAAATTCTTACAAGTCGATATTCAGACTCGTAAAAACCAAGTCCATATCTAAAAGTAAAAATTTTTTCAAAGTCGATACTAAAACTCGTGAAAATGTTTCAAAGTCGATATCGAAATGTGAAAAAATTCACCCAAGTCGATATTCAGACTCGTAAAAACCAAGTCCATATCTAAAAGTAATAATTTTTTCAGTCGATACTAAAACTCGTGAAAATGTTTCAAAGTCGATATCGAAATGTGAAAAAATTCTCCCAAGTCGATATTCAGACTCGTAAAAACCAAGTCCATATCTAAAAGTAAAAATGTTTTCAAAGTCGATACTAAAACTCGTAAAAATGTTTCAAAGTCGATATCGAAATGTGAAAAAATTCTCCCAAGTCGATATTCAGACTCGTAAAAACCAAGTCCATATCAAAAAGTAAAAATTTTTTCAAAGTCGATACTAAAACTCGTGAAAATGTTTCAAAGTCGATATCGAAATGTGAAAAAATTCTTACAAGTCGATATTCAGACTCGTAAAAACCAAGTCCATATCAAAAAGTAAAAATTTTTTCAAAGTCGATACTAAAATTCGTAAAAATGTTTCAAAGTCGATATCGAAATGTGAAAAAATTCACCCAAGTCGATATTCAGACTTAAAAACCAAGTCTATATCTAAAAGTAATAATTTTTTCAAAGTCGATACTAAAACTCGTGAAAATGTTTCAAAGTCGATATCGAAATGTGAAAAAATTCTCCCAAGTCGATATTCAGACTTAAAAACCAAGTCTATATCTAAAAGTAATAATTTTTTCAAAGTCGATACTAAAACTCGTGAAAATGTTTCAAAGTCGATATCGAAATGTGAAAAAATTCTCCCAAGTCGATATTCAGACTCGTAAAAACCAAGTCCATATCTAAAAGTAAAAATTTTTTCAAAGTCGATACTAAAACTCGTGAAAATGTTTCAAAGTCGATATCGAAATGTGAAAAAATTCACCCAAGTCGATATTCAGACTCGTAAAAACCAAGTCCATATCTAAAAGTAATAATTTTTTCAGTCGATACTAAAACTCGTGAAAATGTTTCAAAGTCGATATCGAAATGTGAAAAAATTCTCCCAAGTCGATATTCAGACTCGTAAAAACCAAGTCCATATCTAAAAGTAAAAATGTTTTCAAAGTCGATACTAAAACTCGTAAAAATGTTTCAAAGTCGATATCGAAATGTGAAAAAATTCTCCCAAGTCGATATTCAGACTCGTAAAAACCAAGTCCATATCAAAAAGTAAAAATTTTTTCAAAGTCGATACTAAAACTCGTGAAAATGTTTCAAAGTCGATATCGAAATGTGAAAAAATTCTTACAAGTCGATATTCAGACTCGTAAAAACCAAGTCCATATCAAAAAGTAAAAATTTTTTCAAAGTCGATACTAAAATTCGTAAAAATGTTTCAAAGTCGATATCGAAATGTGAAAAAATTCACCCAAGTCGATATTCAGACTTAAAAACCAAGTCTATATCTAAAAGTAATAATTTTTTCAAAGTCGATACTAAAACTCGTGAAAATGTTTCAAAGTCGATATCGAAATGTGAAAAAATTCTCCCAAGTCGATATTCAGACTTAAAAACCAAGTCTATATCTAAAAGTAATAATTTTTTCAAAGTCGATACTAAAACTCGTGAAAATGTTTCAAAGTCGATATCGAAATGTGAAAAAATTCTCCCAAGTCGATATTCAGACTCGTAAAAACCAAGTCCATATCTAAAAGTAAAAATTTTTTCAAAGTCGATACTAAAACTCGTGAAAATGTTTCAAAGTCGATATCGAAATGTGAAAAAATTCACCCAAGTCGATATTCAGACTTAAAAACCAAGTCCATATCTAAAAGTAATAATTTTTTCAAAGTCGATACTAAAACTCGTGAAAATGTTTCAAAGTCGATATCGAAATGTGAAAAAATTCTCCCAAGTCGATATTCAGACTCGTAAAAACCAAGTCCATATCTAAAAGTAATAATTTTTTCAAAGTCGATACTAAAACTCGTAAAAATGTTTCAAAGTCGATATCGAAATGTGAAAAAATTCTTACAAGTCGATATTCAGACTCGTAAAAACCAAGTCCATATCTAAAAGTAAAAATGTTTTCAAAGTCGATACTAAAACTCGTAAAAATGTTTCAAAGTCGATATCGAAATGTGAAAAAATTCTCCCAAGTCGATATTCAGACTCGTAAAAACCAAGTCCATATCTAAAAGTAAAAATTTTTTCAAAGTCGATACTAAAACTCGTAAAAATGATCCAAAGTCCATATCAAAAAGTAAAAAAATTTTCAGTCGATATTAAAACTCGAAAATTTTTTTCTATAACTATAACAACGTTCCAATGATTTTAAAATACTTTCTCAAACTAATTTTGGCATCCCGCAATCTATTATTTGGTTAGGTTCCTAAGCGAAGGAAAACTATCATTTATATAGTTCTTCATTACTGAACAAATTTCGGTTTATGTTCTTCACGACAAGTTAAAATAAATTTGTTATAGCCTCCTCCCAACTGAACTTTCAGCTTGCTCAACAATAATCATCAGTTGTAATCCAACTAAACTAAATGGTTTAATCTCAAAATGATCAACCATGTATATCTACTTATTTGAAATGTTCTTAAATTTTGCATCTTTATGGATGAAAATTAAAGTGAATATCACAAAATAGGTATAAACATTGAAATCAGTAATAAGAAATCTATATTCGAATAAAACACTTGAAATCATAAAAAACATACCTTTACAAACATTTTTTGTGTAGCATTTTTCCTTCGAAGACATCGTTTTTGTTGTAGGCACAATAATAAAGACCGAGCTAAAATGTTTTTCACACAAAACTTTATTCGCTAATTCACACTTTTCTAAATTCAGAATGGTATTTTTGGTAGACAATTTCTAATCAAACAAAATGTGGCTTTTGTGGTTAATATTTAAAAATTATAACAGTTTCCCACCGTAAGAACAAAATCGTTCAACTTGGTTATTAAAAAATAATAGTCTACAGTATCTACAAAAGCCGAGAGCTACATGCTCCACTCGCACTGCCGGTGGAAATGCTAGTGCCGGGAGTGCCGGCAGTCTCCCACCAACACCTATACTGACAAAATAATTTACGGGGTGCTTTCATGATTTTATATTTCAACACTCAACGATTTTATTCACTTTCATGAATTATGAAAACGGATTTTTTGAATTTGTTACGAATTTACAACTGTCAGAATGAGGAGATTGTCTTGAAAATTAAACTAAATAATAGATTAAATACCAATCCTCTAGCTTGAGTTTTGACGATACTTTTTTAGTAATGGCTTTTTGGGGTTGGCGCGATGATCATGGTCAGAGAGTGGGGCGCTCTTTGTACAAGGTGCGAGGGAGAAGACGCATTGGAAAATTTGGTTCGTTAGACAGGGAGCGGTAAAATGTATTCAAGTATTGATTTTCGGTGTGGATTATGCGATTGCGACGTTGTCAAGAGTTTCAATTTAGTTGAACTACAGAAAATAAAAATGTATCGTCTCGAATACAAAGGAATATTTTATAAACAATCTAATTTAAAAGAAAAACTAAGTAGGCATATATCGACTTCTGGAAAAACTTGTTAACCAAAGTACCTTAAGTTAGCGAGTAGTCCAAGTAATCTGGGCACAAGGAGTAGGTAGGTAATAAGATTTTTAAAGAAATTAAGAGAGATTAAAAATGTAAAAATTAGTTTGCACCTACTTGAAATATGAAAACAAGTCGATTGTTAACGATTACGTCAAAAAAAAAAGATTCTGCAAAACTACAAGTGATCAGTACGATAAAAATATCCGTTTCATAAATTTACAGACAGCTCGTCAAATATGTTACTAACTGTAGGTAGGTTACACTGAAATACTTAACACTAACACGACTTTTCTAGTACATGGTACGTAAAATCGATAAATTATTCCAAAAGCAGTACGCCTCACGCCATCTATGCTATTTGCTTTCAACTTTATAATAGATATTCTCTGCATAATATGTGTATAATCAGAATTCTTTAAGAAACTTATAAACGTCTTCAAACTTACTTATATTATATTATGATTATGAAGGATTTTGTTTTTAAATCAAATATGTTATGAAAAATAATCGAAATAGAAAAAAGGTTTTACTCTGCATTTAAAGGAACATGAACTTTCATTTTTGATTTGTAACGAAAATATTGTTAGGAGTTGTAGGTTTAGTAGGACGGCTATAACAGATTTATTTCAATTCGTGATAAGTATACCTATATTTGTATAAAGCAAAAACCTAGGAAGAAAACAGTATTTGCTAAATAACCAAGAACTATGTTTAAATTGTGAGTGTTCAGAATGTATAATCATCTTTAAGTAAATTCAAAGACGTTAATGAGTACCTAATAACAAAATGGCAGGCAGAATATCTAAGGATTTATTGTTGAGCAAATTCTTAAAACATTTCGTATGTTTTCAAGTAATGACAAGAAGTAAAAAATGAAACTAAAATAATGGGAAGTAGAATAAACACCCTTATCAGCGCTGGAGAACAAAAAAAAAACCGGTCCTTATATCGACCGTAGTGAGCGTGACCTTCAGTGCAGGCGTGTAGGTACCTATCTATTTTTAAACAGAATAAATTCTGCTTTTACGAACCTATTACATTATATTACAATGTTTGCCTTTTGTACTTTAAAAACAAAACAAAATCAATTTTAATTTATAATAATCTATAAGTAAATTCAAAGACGTTAAATAGTTTCCTAAATAATTTCTGCTTTATACATATTCGCATATTTTCAGAGTTAACAAAAACGTCTACGACGATTTTTTAAAAAAAGGTGTGTTGAAAACTCTTCCATGCAAACCAGTGTATCGGAAATTTTCAAAAAAGTGAGTTTTATAAGCAAACACTGCACCGAAAATCTTTCAAAAAATTAGTTTTACAAAACATACCTACAGGATATTCAAAGAATTTGTGTAACATCAAACCCATCATATTATATTACAAAGTCTCATAAGTTTTAAATTCTTAAATCGGGTGATCGATACCGTAAAAATATCCATTTAATAAATTTACAGACAGCTCGTTAAATATGTTACTAACTGTAGGTAGGTAGGTTAGGTTACCCTGAAATACTTTTCTAGTGCGTTGTACGAAAATCAATATATATATATATTATTCCAAAAGCAGTACGCCTTCATGATAAATATTCTCTGCATTATATATTCTTTAAGAAACTTATAAACGTGTTATGTATAAAGAATACACGTTATTTTATTTAACTAAAACTAACAAAATTAATTTACTTATTGACATTGACTTGAATGTAATATAGATTATAGTCATAATATTCACTTTTTTATTGCCTGTATTGTTTTTACAATTTCGGTGGTTAATCTTTAAGGCCACCAGTTGTCGCCGGCGGCGAAGGGTAAGGAGGGGTGTGTTAGAAGGTTGGAATCTTTGACGCTGCGTTGCCAGATTTCCGTTTTTGTTAATGAATTCGAATTTAAGTTGGCGGTATATAACAAAACTACTAGCTTCAATTTATTCAAAGAAATACCTTGATGTGATATAAAACGAATGCTAATGGATAAAACTTGTTGATTACGCAGTGAGAAAACTCACCCATATCAGCAAACAGCCACACGCAGATATTTCAGTCAACAAGTTGGATCGATCATCATTTTTCTAAATTCAGAATGGTATTTTTAGGAATGTGTTCTTAAATCAAATAAGTTTATGAAAAATAATCGAAATGGAGAACTGCAAACTTAATCACTTATTTGGATGAGCGAAGAAAATAAATTGGCCTTTTTTAAAACTGTTCAAATATATTTATTCAATAAGGTTTTACTCTGCATTTAAAGGAACATAAACTTTCATTTTTGATTTGTAACGAAAATATTGTTAGGAGTTGCAGGTTTAGTAGGACGGCTATAACAAATTTATTTCAATTTGGGATAAGTAGATACATATATTTGTATACAGCAAAAACCTAGGAAGAAAACAGTGTAATGCTAAACTGTTAAAAAAAAGGCGATAACCCAATAACTATATTTCGCAACGGAATACAAAATATTAATAATCTTAGAAACAACACAACCAATTTCAAACGTTCATGCATATAAGCACTCCATTTAACATTCCAAGAGATAAAAGATAACCACTGAGAGCCTCGGGCGAACCTGCATCTACAGAGTGAGGCACAGACCCATCATACTGCGATTACATTTAACAAAAATTAACCAAGTAACGGACACCTAGGTATATTTAAATAATACGTTCATCCTGGCTTATTCAAATGAGTGGTAACGGGATGCAAAAATTAGTTCAAGAAAACATTCTTACTGGATGTTCAAAGAATTTGTGTAAATAACAGCAAATCCAGGATATTCTGCCTACGCACCCATTATATTATATTACAATATCCATATTTTCATATTCTTTCTTACCTTGTAGAAAGATTGTACTCGATTTTTAAAAAATGTATAATCAATCACCCCAAGGCAAAAGGTAGAATATTGTTAAAGTTATGAAATGTGATTCAAGCACAACCCAACATTGAAAACATTTTCACTACTCATTTTTCAATAGGTAGGTAATCAATAATATTATATTCCAAAAGTAGTACGCCTCACGCCATCTATGGTAGGTATTTGCTATCAACGCCCCTTTCTAAACTGTGTTCTATCTAAAGTGACAAAATATGACTTCCTTTGAACGAGTTTATGATTAGTAGGTGTTCACTCGTCGATAATTTGTTAACAAAAGAAGAAATATATTTGATTGAATATTCAAACAAAACATTGTAGCATTTTCAGTAAATTTATTGATTTCTATAAAAACATGCTTGTATCTATGTGTATAGGTAATCAGAATTCTTCAAGAAACTTATACCTAAACGTCTTCAAACTTACTTATATTATGAATTATAACGGATTTTGTTTTTAAATCAAATATGTTATGAAAAATAATGGAAATAGAAATTATTTCTTTATACCTACCGTAGGTAATCACATATTTGGGTAAGGAAGGAAAATAAATCGGACTTTTTCAAATGCCGAGTAAAACCTTACACTAGGAAAGAGAGAATTGTTTTCTTTAAGCTACCACAGTTAGTTGTAGGTACACAACAAAAGAGAAAACTTTGAATTATTGAATAAATATATTTGAACAGCTATTGAAAGAACATAAACTTTCATTTGATTTGTAACGAAAATATTGATGAGTTGCAGTTTTAGTAGGACGGCTATAAAAAATTCATTTCAATTTGGGATGAGTATATTTTTGTATAGGTAAAGCAAAAGTCAAATTAATAGGAAGGAAGGAAACATTTGTTAAGTAACGAAGAACTATATTTAAATTGTACGTTTTTCCTGGCTTATTCAAATAACGGGATGCAAAAATTAGTTTTAGAAAACGTACCTGGATGTTTGAAGAATTTGTCTAACAGCAAATCCAGGATATTCTCCCTTTCTAAGCCAATATATTATATTACAAAGTCTCATAACCCTAACCGTTCGTACTTTAAATACGTATTACTACATAGGTATTTTAGATAAAAACAAAATCAATGCTATGCCTTAGGTTTATTTCGGAAGACGCCGCATTGGAAAATTTGGTTCGTTAGACAGGGAGCGGTAAAATGTATTCAAGTATTGATTTTCGGTGTGGATTATGCGATTGCGACGTTGTCAAGAGTTTCAATTTAGTTGAACTACACAAAATAAAAATGTACCTATCGTCTCGGTGAGTAAAGTGAGTTTTCGAACACAAAGGAATATTTATAAACAATCTAATTTAAAAGAAAAACTAAGTAGGTATATATCGACTTCTGGAAAAACTTGTTAACCAAAATACCTCAAGTTAGCGAGTAGTCCAAGTAATCTGGGCACAAGAAGTAGGTTAGGTAATAAGATTTTTAAAGAAATTAAGAGAGATTAAAAATGTAAAAATTAGTTTGCACCTACTTGAAATATGAAAACAAGTCGATTGTTAACGATTACGTTAAAAAAAAGATTCTGCAAAACTACAAGTGATCAGTACGGTAAAAATATCCGTTTGATAAATTTACAGACAGCTCGTCAAATATGTTACTAACTGTAGGTGGGTAGGTTACCCTGAAATACTTTTCTAGTGCGTTGTACGAAAATCAATATATATATTATTCCAAAAGCAGTACGCCTCACGCCATCTATGCTATTTGCTTTCAACTTTATAATAGATATTCTCTGCATAATATGTGTATAATAATCAGAATTCTTTAAGAAACTTATAAACGTCTTCAAACTTACTTATATTATATTATGATTATGAAGGATTTTGTTTTTAAATCAAATATGTTATGAAAAATAATCGAAATAGAAAAGGGCAGGCAAACTTACGAGTCTTTTGTAATAATAATTTCTTTTTACAGTAATCACTTATTTGGATGAGCGAAGAAAATAAATCGGCCTTTTTTAAAGCTGTTCAAATATATTTATTCAATAAGGTTTTACTCTGCATTTAAAGGAACATAAACTTTCATTTTTGATTTGTAACGAAAATATTGTTAAGAGTTGCAGGTTTAGTAGGACGGCTATAAAAAATTTATTTCAATTTGGGATAAGTAGATACATATATTTGTATATAGCAAAAACCTAGGAAGAAAACAGTATTTGCTAAATAACCAAGAACTATGTTTAAATTGTGAGTGTTCAGAATGTATAATCATCTTTAAGTAAATTCAAAGACGTTAATGAGTACCTAATAACAAAATGGCAGGCAGAATATCTAAGGATTTATTGTTGAGCAAATTCTTAAAACATTTCGTATGTTTTCAAGTAATGACAAGAAGTAAAAAATGAAACTAAAATAATGGGAAGTAGAATAAACACCCTTATCAGCGCTGGAGAACAAAAAAAAAACCGGTCCTTATATCGACCGTAGTGAGCGTGACCTTCAGTGCAGGCGTGTAGGTACCTATCTATTTTTAAACAGAATAAATTCTGCTTTTACGAACCTATTACATTATATTACAATGTTTGCCTTTTGTACTTTAAAAACAAAACAAAATCAATTTTAATTTATAATAATCTATAAGTAAATTCAAAGACGTTAAATAGTTTCCTAAATAATTTCTGCTTTATACATATTCGCATATTTTCAGAGTTAACAAAAACGTCTACGACGATTTTTTAAAAAAAGGTGTGTTGAAAACTCTTCCAAACCAGTGTATCGGAAATTTTCAAAAAAGTGAATTTTATAAGCAAACACTGCACCGAAAATCTTTCAAAAAATTAGTTTTACAAAACATACCTACAGGATATTCAAAGAATTTGTGTAACATCAAATCGAGGATATTCTCCCTACAAACCCATCATATTATATTACAAAGTCTCATATTCTTAAATCGGGTGATCGATACCGTAAAAATATCCATTTAATAAATTTACCGACAGCTCGTCAAATATGTTACTAACTGTAGGTAGGTAGGTTAGGTTACCCTGAAATACTTTTCTAGTGCGTTGTACGAAAATCAATATATATATTATTCCAAAAGCAGTACGCCTCACGCCATCTATGCTATTTTTGCTTTCAACTTCCTAGGTATTCTAAACTGTATTCTATCTTTAGTGTCAAAATCTTATTCCATTTGAATGCCTTTATGATAAAAAAATATTCTCTGCATAATATGTGTATAATCAGAATTATTTAAGAAACTTATAAACGTCTTCAAACTTACTTATATTATATTATGATTATGAAGGATTTTGTTTTTAAATCAAATATGTTGTGAAATATAGTCGAAATAGAAAAGGGCGAACTTGCGAGTCTTTTGTAATAATAATTTCTTTATAACGTTCACTTATTTGGATGAGCGAAGAAAATAAATCGGCCTTTTTTAAAGCTGTTCAAATATATTTTATTCAATAAGGTTTTACTCTGCATTTAAAGGAACATAAACTTTCATTTGATTTGTAACGAAAATATTGATAAGACTTGCAGTTTTAGTAGGACGGCTATTATAATATAGATTATAGTCATAATATTCACTTTTTTATTGCCTGTATTGTTTGCGTTCTTGTTTTTTGAAGGCCACCAGTCAGTCCCGGCGAAGGGTAAGGAGGGGTGTGTTAGAAGGTTGGAATCTTTGACGCTGCGTTGCCAGATTTCCGTTTTTGTTAATGAATTCGAATTTAAGTTGGCGGTAACAAAAATACTAGCTTCAATTTATTCAAAGAAATACCTACCTTGATTGTGATATAAAACGAATGCTAATGGATAAAACTTGTTGATTACTCAGTGAGAAAACTCACCCAAATCAGCAAACAGCCACACGCAGATATTTCAGTCAACAAGTTAGATTATCTAATTCCTAATAAAAAAAACTTGCTTTTTCATCTAGGTATTTGGGGTATTGATCTAATTCCTTGTGGTTGATATTTAAAAATTATATAACAGTTTCCCACCGTAGGAAAGAGAGAATTGTTTTCTTTAAGCTACCACAGTTAGTTGTAGGTACACAACAAAAGAGAAGACATTGAATTATTGAATAAATATAGGTATTTGAACAGCTATTGAAAGAACATAAACTTTCATTTGATTTGTAACGAAAATATTGATGAGTTGCAGTTTTAGTAGGAAGGCTATAAAAAATTCATTTCAATTTGGGATGAGTATATTTTTGTAAGTATAGGTAAAGCAAAAGTCAAATTAATAGGAAGGAAGGAAACATTTGTTAAGTAACGAAGAACTACTATATTTAAATTGTACGTTTTTCCTGAGAGATTAAAAATGTAAAAATTAGTTTGCACCTACTTGAAATATGAAAACAAGTCGATTGTTAACGATTACGTCAAAAAAAAAAGATTCTGCAAAACTACAAGTGATCAGTACGATAAAAATATCCGTTTGATAAATTTACAGACAGCTCGTCAAATATGTTACTAACTGTAGGTAGGTTACACTGAAATACTTAACACTAACACGACTTTTCTAGTACATGGTACGTAAAATCGATAAATTATTCCAAAAGCAGTACGCCTC
This sequence comes from Lochmaea capreae, assembly GCA_949126875.1. Classification (NCBI taxonomy): domain Eukaryota; kingdom Metazoa; phylum Arthropoda; class Insecta; order Coleoptera; family Chrysomelidae; genus Lochmaea; species Lochmaea capreae. The sequence continues at coordinate 28,446 of OX421400.1, forward strand.
ACGCCATCTATGCTATTTGCTTTCAACTTTATAATAGATATTCTCTGCATAATATGTGTATAATCAGAATTCTTTAAGAAACTTATAAACGTCTTCAAACTTACTTATATTATATTATGATTATGAAGGATTTTGTTTTTAAATCAAATATGTTATGAAAAATAATCGAAATAGAAAAAAGGTTTTACTCTGCATTTAAAGGAACATGAACTTTCATTTTTGATTTGTAACGAAAATATTGTTAGGAGTTGCAGGTTTAGTAGGACGGCTATAACAGATTTATTTCAATTTGGGATAAGTAGATACATATATTTGTATAAAGCAAAAACCTAGGAAGAAAACAGTATTTGCTAAATAACCAAGAACTATGTTTAAATTGTGAGTGTTCAGAATGTATGATCATCTTTAAGTAAATTCAAAGACGTTAATGAGTACCTAATAACAAAATGGCAGGCAGAATATCTAAGGATTTATTGTTGAGCAAATTCTTAAAACATTTCGTATGTTTTCAAGTAATGACAAGAAGTAAAAAATGAAACTAAAATAATGGGAAGTAGAATAAACACCCTTATCAGCGCTGGAGAACAAAAAAAAACCGGTCCTTATATCGACCGTAGTGAGCGTGACCTTCAGTGCAGGCGTGTAGGTACCTATCTGTTTTTAAACAGAATAAAATCATATATACACTCTGCTTTTACGAACCTATTACATTATATTACAATGTTTGCCTTTTGTACTTTCAATACGTATTAGGTGCTACATATTTTATTTAAAAACAAAACAAAATCAATTTTAATTTATAATAATCTATAAGTAAATTCAAAGACGTTAAATAGTTTCCTAAATAATTTCTGCTTTATACATATTTGCATATTTTCACAGAGTTAACAAAAACGTCTACGGCGATTTTTTAAAAAAAGGTGTGTTGAAAACTCTTCCAAACCAGTGTATCGGAAATTTTCAAAAAAGTGAATTTTATAAGCAAACACTGCACCGAAAATCTTTCAAAAAATTAGTTTTACAAAACATAGGTACCTACAGGATATTTAAAGAATTTGTGTAACATCAAATCGAGGATATTCTCCCTACAAACCCATTATATTATATTACAAAGTCTCATAAGTTTTAAATTCTTAAATCGGGTGATCGATACCGTAAAAATATCCATTTAATAAATTTACCGACAGCTCGTCAAATATGTTACTAACTGTAGGTAGGTAGGTTACCCTGAAATACTTTTCTAGTGCGTTGTACGAAAATCAATATATATATATTATTCCAAAAGCAGTACGCCTTTATGATAAATATTCTCTGCATAATATATTCTTTAAGAAACTTATAAACGTGTTATGTATAAAGAATACACGTTATTTTATTTAACTAAAACTAACAAAATTAATTTACTTATTGACATTGACTTGAATGTAATATAGATTATAGTCATAATATTCACTTTTTTATTGCCTGTATTGTTTTTACAATTTCGGTGGTTAATCTTTAAGGCCGCCAGTCTGTCGCCGGCGAAGGGTGAAGAGGGGTGTGTTAGAAGGTTGGAATCTTTGACGCTGCGTTGCCAGATTTCCGTATTTGTTAATGAATTCGAATTTAAGTTGGCGGTATATAACAAAACTACTAGCTTCAATTTATTCAAAGAAATACCTTGATGTGATATAAAACGAATGCTAATGGATAAAACTTGTTGATTACGCAGTGAGAAAACTCACCCATATCAGCAAACAGCCACACTCGAATATTTCAGTCAACAAGTTGGATCGATCATCATTTTTCTAAATTCAGAATGGTATTTTTAGGAATGTGTTCCTAAATCAAATAAGTTTATGAAAAATAATCGAAATGGAGAACTGCAAACTTAATCACTTATTTGGATGAGCGAAGAAAATAAATTGGCCTTTTTTAAAACTGTTCAAATATATTTATTCAATAAGGTTTTACTCTGCATTTAAAGGAACATAAACTTTCATTTTTGATTTGTAACGAAAATATTGTTAGGAGTTGCAGGTTTAGTAGGACGGCTATAACAGATTTATTTCAATTTGGGATAAGTAGATACATATATTTGTATAAAGCAAAAACCTAGGAAGAAAACAGTGTAATGCTAAACTGTTAAAAAAAAGACGATAACCCAATAACTATATTTCGCAACGGAATACAAAATATTAATAATCTTAGAAACAACACAACCAATTTCAAACGTTCATGCATATAAGCTCTCCATTACATTCCAAGGGATAGAAGAGCCTCGGGCGAACCTGCATCTACAGAGTGAGGCACAGACCCATCATACTGCGATTACATTTAACAAAAATTAACCAAGTAACGGACACCTAGGTATATTTAAATAATACGTTCATCCTGGCTTATTCAAATGAGTGGTAACGGGATGCAAAAATTAGTTCAAGAAAACATTCTTACTGGATGTTCAAAGAATTTGTGTAGATAACAGCAAATCCAGGATATTCTGCCTACGCACCCATTATATTATATTAAAAAGTCTCATATCCATATCTATATTTTCATATTCTTTCTTACCTTGTACAAAGATTGTACTCTTTTTTAAAAAAATGCATAATCAATCACCCCAAGGCAAAAGGTAGAATATTGTTAAAGTTATGAAATGTGATTCAAGCACAACCCAACATTGAAAACATTTTCACTACTCATTTTTCAATAGGTAGGTAGGTAATCAATAATATTATATTCCAAAAGTAGTACGCCTCACGCCATCTATGGTAGGTATTTGCTATCAACGCCCCTTTCTAAACTGTGTTCTATCTAAAGTGACAAAATATGACTTCCTTTGAACGAGTTTATGATTAGTAGGTGTTCACTCGTCGATAATTTGTTAACAAAAGAAGAAATATATTTGATTGAATATTCAAACAAAACATTGTAGCATTTTCAGTAAATTTATTGATTTCTATAAAAACATGCTTGTATCTATGTGTATAGGTAATCAGAATTCTTCAAGAAACTTATACCTAAACGTCTTCAAACTTACTTATATTATGAATTATTACGGATTTTGTTTTTAAATCAAATATGTTATGAAAAATAATGGAAATAGAAATTATTTCTTTATACCTACCGTAGGTAATCACATATTTGGGTAAGGAAGGAAAATAAATCGGACTTTTTCAAATGCCGAGTAAAACCTTACACTAGGAAAGAGAGAATTGTTTTCTTTAAGCTACACCACAGTTAGTTGAAGGTACACAACAAAAGAGAAAACTTTGAATTATTGAATAAATATATTTGAACAGCTATTGAAAGAACATAAACTTTCATTTGATTTGTAACGAAAATATTGATGAGTTGTAGTTTTAGTACCTAGGAAGGCTATAAAAAATTCATTTCAATTTGGGATGAGTATATTTTTGTATAGGTAAAGCAAAAGTCTAATAGGAAGGAAGGAAACATTTGTTAAGTAACGAAGAACTATATTTAAATTGTACGTTTTTCCTGGCTTATTCAAATAACGGGATGCAAAAATTAGTTTAACAAAACATACAGGATATTTAAAGAATTTGTGTAACGGCAAATCCAGGATATTCTCCCTACGAAGCCAATATATTATATTACAAAGTCTCATAACCCTAACCGTTCGTACTTTATATACGTATTACTACATATTTTAGTTAAAAACAAAATCAATGCTATGCCTTAGGTTTATTTCGGAAAATCTTTCGTTTTAGTTAGCCCCATAAAACAATACAAAATTCTTTAATCGAGTGATCAGTACAGTAAAAATATCCATTTAATAAATTTACCGCCAGCTCGTCAAATATGTTACTAACTGTAGGTTAGGTTAGGTTACCCTGAAATACTTTTCTAGTGCGTTGTACGAAAATCAATATATTATTCCAAAAGCAGTACGCCTCACGCCATCTATGCTATTTGCTTTCAACTTTATAATAGATATTCTCTGCATAATAGGTGTATAATAATCAGAATTCTTTAAGAAACTTATAAACGTCTTCAAACTTACTTATATTATATTATGATTATGAAGGATTTTGTTTTTAAATCAAATATGTTATGAAAAATAATCGAAATAGAAAAGGGCAGGCAAACTTACGAGTCTTTTGTAATAATAATTTCTTTATATCGTAATGACTTATTTGGATGATGAGCGAAGAAAATAAATCGGCCTTTTTTAAAGCTGTTCAAATATATTTATTCAATAAGGTTTTACTCTGCATTTAAAGGAACATGAACTTTCATTTTTGATTTGTAACGAAAATATTGTTAGGAGTTGTAGGTTTAGTAGGACGGCTAGAACAGATTTATTTCAATTCGTGATAAGTATACCTATATTTGTATAAAGCAAAAACCTAGGAAGAAAACAGTATTTGCTAAATAACCAAGAACTATGTTTAAATTGTGAGTGTTCAGAATGTATAATCATCTTTAAGTAAATTCAAAGACGTTAATGAGTACCTAATAACAAAATGGCAGGCAGAATATCTAAGGATTTATTGTTGAGCAAATTCTTAAAACATTTCGTATGTTTTCAAGTAATGACAAGAAGTAAAAAATGAAACTAAAATAATGGGAAGTAGAATAAACACCCTTATCAGCGCTGGAGAACAAAAAAAAACCGGTCCTTATATCGACCGTAGTGAGCGTGACCTTCAGTGCAGGCGTGTAGGTACCTATCTATTTTTAAACAGAATAAATTCTGCTTTTACGAACCTATTACATTATATTACAATGTTTGCCTTTTGTACTTTCAATACGTATTAGGTGCTACATATTTTATTTAAAAACAAAACAAAATCAATTTTAATTTATAATAATCTATAAGTAAATTCAAAGACGTTAAATAGTTTCCTAAATAATTTCTGCTTTATACATATTCGCATATTTTCAGAGAGTTAACAAAAACGTCTACGACGATTTTTAAAAAAAAGGTGTGTTGAAAACTCTTCCATGCAAACCAGTGTATCGGAAATTTTCAAAAAAGTGAATTTTATAAGCAAACACTGCACCGAAAATCTTTCAAAAAATTAGTTTTACAAAACATACCTACAGGATATTTAAAGAATTTGTGTAACAGCAAATCCAGGATATTCTCCCTACAAAGTCTCATAAGTCTTAAATTCTTAAATCGGGTGATCGATACCGTAAAAATATCCATTTAATAAATTTACCGACAGCTCGTCAAATATGTTACTAACTGTAGGTGGGTAGGTTACCCTGAAATACTTTTCTAGTGAGTGGTACGAAAAATCAATATATATATATTCCAAAAGCAGTACGCCTCACGCCATCTATGCTATTTTTGCTTTCAACTTCCTATTCTAAACTGTATTCTATCTTTAGTGTCAAAATCTTATTCCATTTGAATGCCTTTATGATAAAAACATATTCTCTGCATAATATGTGTATAATCAGAATTATTTAAGAAACTTATAAACGTCTTCAAACTTACTTATATTATATTATGATTATGAAGGATTTTGTTTTTAAATCAAATATGTTATGAAATATAGTCGAAATAGAAAAGGGCGAACTTACGAGTCTTTTGTAATAATAATTTCTTTATAACGTTCACTTATTTGGATGAGCGAAGAAAATAAATCGGCCTTTTTTAAAGCTGTTCAAATATATTTATTCAATAAGGTTTTACTCTGCATTTAAAGGAACATAAACTTTCATTTGATTTGTAACGAAAACATTGATAAGACTTGCAGTTTTAGTAGGACGGCTATTATAATATAGATTATAGTCATAATATTCACTTTTTTATTGCCTGTATTGTTTGCGTTCTTGTTTTTTGAAGGCCGCCAGTCAGTCCCGGCGAAGGGTGAGGAGGGGTGTGTTAGAAGGTTGGAATCTTTGACGCTGCGTTGCCAGAGATCCTTTTTTGTTAATGAATTCGAATTTAAGTTGGCGGTATATAACAAAACTACTAGCTTCAATTTATTCAAAAAAATACCTTGATAAAACCTTGATAAAACGAATGCTAATGGATAAAACTTGTTGATTACTCAGTGAGAAAACTCACCCAAATCAGCAAACAGCCACACGCAGATATTTCAGTCAACAAGTTAGATTATCTAATTCCTAATAAAAAAAACTTGCTTTTTCATCTAGGTATTTGGGGTATTGATCTAATTCCTTGTGGTTGATATTTAAAAATTATATAACAGTTTCCCACCGTAGGAAAGAGAGAATTGTTTTCTTCAAGCTACCACAGTTAGTTGTAGGTACACAACAAAAGAGAAGACATTGAATTATTGAATAAATATAGGTATTTGAACAGCTATTGAAAGAACATAAACTTTCATTTGATTTGTAACGAAAATATTGATGAGTTGCAGTTTTAGTAGGAAGGCTATAAAAAATTCATTTCAATTTGGGATGAGTATATTTTTATAAGTATAGGTAAAGCAAAAGTCTAATAGGAAGGAAGGAAACATTTGTTAAGTAACGAAGAACTACTATATTTAAATTGTACGTTTTTCCTGGCTTATTCAAATAACGGGATGCAAAAATTAGTTTTAGAAAACGTACCTGGATGTTTGAAGAATTTGTCCAACAGCAAATCCAGGATATTCTCCCTTTCTAAGCCAATATATTATATTACAAAGTCTCATAACCCTAACCGTTTGTACTTTAAATACGATTACTAAATAATATTTTAGTTAAAAACTAAATCAATGCTACGCCTTAGGTTTATTTCGGAAGACGCATTGGAAAATTTGGTTCGTTAGACAGGGAGCGCTGATCGGTAAAATGTATATAAGTATTGATTTTCGGTGGATTATTGCGACGTTGTCAAGAGTTTCAATTTAGTTGAACTACACAAAATAAAAATGTATTGTCTCGGTGAGTAAAGTGAGTTTTCGAACACAAAGGAATATTTATAAACAATCTAATTTAAAAGAAAAACTAAGTACCTATATATCGACTTCTGGAAAAACTTGTTAACCAAAGTACCTTAAGTTAGCGAGTAGTCCAAGTAATCTGGGCACAAGAAGTAGGTAGGTGAAATAAGATTTTTAAAGAAATTAAGAGAGATTAAAAATGTAAAAATTAGTTTGCACCTACTTGAAATATGAAAACAAGTCGATTGTTAACGATTACGTCAAAAAAAAAAATTCTGCAAAACTACAAGTGATCAGTACGATAAAAATATCCGTTTGATAAATTTACAGACAGCTTGTCAAATATGTTACTAACTGTAGGTGGGTAGGTTACCATGAAATACTTTTCTAGTGCGTTGTACGAAAATCAATATATATATTATTCCAAAAGCAGTACGCCTCACGCCATCTATGCTATTTGCTTTCAACTTTATAATAGATATTCTCTGCATAATATGTGTATAATCAGAATTCTTTAAGAAACTTATAAACGTCTTCAAACTTACTTATATTATATTATGATTATGAAGGATTTTGTTTTTAAATCAAATATGTTATGAAAAATAATCGAAATAGAAAAAAGGGTTTTACTCTGCATTTAAAGGAACATGAACTTTCATTTTTGATTTGTAACGAAAATATTGTTAGGAGTTGAAGGTTTAGTAGGACGGCTATAACAGATTTATTTCAATTTGGGATAAGTAGATACATATATTTGTATAAAGCAAAAACCTAGGAAGAAAACAGTATTTGCTAAATAACCAAGAACTATGTTTAAATTGTGAGTGTTCAGAATGTATAATCATCTTTAAGTAAATTCAAAGACGTTAATGAGTACCTAATAACAAAATGGCAGGCAGAATATCTAAGGATTTATTGTTGAGCAAATTCTTAAAACATTTCGTATGTTTTCAAGTAATGACAAGAAGTAAAAAATGAAACTAAAATAATGGGAAGTAGAATAAACACCCTTATCAGCGCTGGAGAACAAAAAAAAAACCGGTCCTTATATCGACCGTAGTGAGCGTGACCTTCAGTGCAGGCGTGTAGGTACCTATCTATTTTTAAACAGAATAAATTCTGCTTTTACGAACCTATTACATTATATTACAATGTTTGCCTTTTGTACTTTAAATATGTATTAGGTGCTACATATTTTATTTAAAAACAAAACAAAGTCAATTTTAATTTATAATAATCTATAAGTAAATTCAAAGACGTTAAATAGTTTCCTAAATAATTTCTGCTTTATACATATTCGCATATTTTCAGAGAGTTAACAAAAACGTCTTCGACGATTTTTTAAAAAAAGGTGTGTTGAAAACTCTTCCAAACCAGTGTATCGGAGATTTTCAAAAAAGTGAATTTTATAAGCAAACACTGCACCGAAAATCTTTCAAAAAATTAGTTTTACAAAACATACCTACAGGATATAAAGAATTTGTGTAACATCAAATCGGGGATATTCTCCCTACAAACCCATCATATTATATTACAAAGTCTCATAAGTTTTAAATTCTTAAATCGGGTGATCGATACCGTAAAAATATCCATTTAATAAATTTACCGACAGCTCGTCAAATATGTTACTAACTGTAGGTGAGTAGGTTACCCTGAAATACTTTTCTAGTGTGTGTTGAAAACTCTTCCAAACCAGTGTATCGGAAATTTTCAAAAAAGTGATACATATATTTGTATATAACAAAAACCTAGGAAGAAAACAGTGTAATGCTAAACTGTTAAAGAAAAGACGATAACCCAATAACTATATTCCGCAACGGAATACAAAATATTAATAATCTTAGAAACAACACATCCAATTTCAAACGTTCATGCATATAAGCACTCCATTTTACATTCCAAGGGGTAAAAGATAACCACTGAGAGCCTCGGGCGAACCTGCATCTGCAGGGTGAGGCGGCACAGACCGATCATACTGCGATTACATTTAACAAAAATTAACCAAGTAACGGACACCTAGGTATATTTAAATAATACGTTTATCCTGGCTTATTCAAATGAGTGGTAACGGGATGCAAAAATTAGTTCAAGAAAACATACTGGATATTCAAAGAATTTGTGTAAATAACAGCAAATCCAGGATATTCTGCCTACGCACCCATTATATTATATTACAAAGTCTCATATCCATATCTATATTTTCATATTCTTTCTTAGGTACCTTGTACAAAGATTGTACTCGATTTTTAAAAAATGCATAATCAATCACCCCAAGGCAAAAGGTAGAATATTGTTAAAGTTATGAAATGTGATTCAAGCACAACCCAACATTGAAAACATTTTCACTACTCATTTTTCAATAGGTACCTAATCAATAATATTATATTCCAAAAGTAGTACGCCTCACGCCATCTATGGTAGGTATTTGCTATCAACGCCCCTTTCTAAACTGTGTTCTATCTAAAGTGACAAAATATGACCTCCTTTGAACGAGTTTATGATTAGTAGGTGTTCACTCGTCGATAAGTTGTTAACAAAAGAAGAAATATATTTGATTGAATATTCAAACAAAACATTGTAGCATTTTCAGTAAATTTATTGATTTCTATAAAAACATGCTTGTATCTATGTGTATAGGTAATCAGAATTCTTCAAGAAACTTATACCTAAACGTCTTCAAACTTACTTACAAACTTACAAAATAAATCGGACTTTTTCAAATGCCGAGTAAAACCTTACACTAGGAAAGAGAGAATTGTTTTCTTTAAGCTACACCACAGTTAGTTGTAGGTACACAACAAAAGAGAAAACTTTGAATTATTGAATAAATATATTTGAACAGCTATTGAAAGAACATAAACTTTCATTTGATTTTCAACGAAAATATTGATGAGTTGCAGTTTTTTTAGTAGGAAGGCTATAAAAAATTCATTTCAATTTGGGATGAGTATGTTTTTGTATAGGTAAAGCAAAAGTCTAATTAATAGGAAGGAAGGAAACATTTGTTAAGTAACGAAGAACTATATTTAAATTGTACGTTTTTCCTGGCTTATTCAAATAACGGGATGCAAAAATTAGTTTTAGAAAACATACAGGATATTTAAAGAATTTGTGTAACGGCAAATCCAGGATATTCTCCCTACGAAGCCAATATATTATATTACAAAGTCTCATAACCCTAACCGTTCGTACTTTAAATACGTATTACTACATAATATTTTAGTTAAAAACAAAATCAATGCTATCAAATCAATCAAATCAAATAAGTTATGAAAAATAATCGAAATGGAGAACTGCAAACTTAATCACTTATTTGGATGAGCGAAGAAAATAAATCGGCCTTTTTAAAACTGTTCAAATATATTTATTCAATAAGGTTTTACTCTGCATTTAAAGGAACATAAACATTCATTTGATTTGTAACGAAGATATTGTTAGGAGTTGCAGGTTTAGTAGGACGGCTATAACAAATTTATTTCAATTCGTGATAAGTATACCTATATTTGTATAAAGCAAAAACCTAGGAAGAAAACAGTATTTGCTAAATAACCAAGAACTATGTTTAAATTGTAAGTGTTCAGAATGTATAATCATCTTTAAGTAAATTCAAAGACGTTAATGTGTACCTAATAACAAAATGGCAGGCAGAATATCTAAAATTTGTTGTTGCGCAAATTCTTAAAACATTCTCTATGTTTTCAAGAAATGACAAGAAGTAAAAAATGAAACAATAAAATAAATATACACCCTTATCAGCGTTGGAGAAAAAAAAAACCGGTCCTTATATCGACCGACGTGAGCGTGACCTTCAGTGCAGGCGTAGGTAGGTACCTATCTATTTTTAAACAGAATAAAATCATATACTAGACATTCTGCTTTTACGAACCTATTATATTATTATATTAAATAGTTTCCTAAAGAATTTCTGCTTTATACCTACATATTCCCATATTTTCATTAGAAATCAATATTTTCAAAAAGTTAACAAAAACGTCTACGACGACTTTTTAAAAAAAGGTGTGTCGAAAACTCTTCCAAACCAGTGTATCGGAAATTTTCAAAAAAGTGAATTTTATAAGCAAACACTGCACCGAAAATCTTTCAAAAAATTAGTTTTACAAAACATACCTACAGGATATTTAAAGAATTTGTGTAACAGCAAATCCAGGATATTCTCCCTACAAAGTCTCATAAGTCTTAAATTCTTAAATCGGGTGATCGATACCGTAAAAATATCCATTTAATAAATTTACCGACAGCTCGTCAAATATGTTAGTAACTGTAGGTAGGTAGGTTACCCTGAAATACTTTTCTAGTGCGTGGTACGAAAATCAATATACCTATATATTATTCCAAAAGCAGTACGCCTTTATGATAAATATTCTCTGCATAATATATTCTTTAAGAAACTTATAAACGTGTTATGTATAAAGAATACACGTTATTTTATTTAACTAAAACTAACAAAATTAATTTACTTATTGACATTGACTTGAATGTAATATAGATTATAGTCATAATATTCACTTTTTTATTGCCTGTATTGTTTTTACAATTTCGGTGGTTAATCTTTAAGGCCACCAGTTGTCGCCGGCGGCGAAGGGTAAGGAGGGGTGTGTTAGAAGGTTGGAATCTTTGACGCTGCGTTGCCAGATTTCCGTTTTTGTTAATGAATTCGAATTTAAGTTGGCGGTATATAACAAAACTACTAGCTTCAATTTATTCAAAAAAATACCTTGATGTGATATAAAACGAATGCTAATGGATAAAACTTGTTGATTACGCAGTGAGAAAACTCACCCATATCAGCAAACAGCCACACGCAGATATTTCAGTCAAGTTGGATCGATCATCATTTTTCTAAATTCAGAATGGTATTTTTAGGAATGTGTTCTTAAATCAAATAAGTTTATGAAAAATAATCGAAATGGAGAACTGCAAACTTAATCACTTATTTGGATGAGCGAAGAAAATAAATTGGCATTTTTTAAAACTGTTCAAATATATTTATTCAATAAGGTATTACTCTGCATTTAAAGGAACATGAACTTTCATTTTTGATTTGTAACGAAAATATTGTTAGGAGTTGCAGGTTTAGTAGGACGGCTATAACAAATTTATTTCAATTCGTGATAAGTATATCTACCTATATTTGTATAAAGCAAAAACCTAGGAAGAAAACAGTGTAATGCTAAACTGTTAAAGAAAAGACGATAACCCAATAACTATATTTCGCAACGGAATACAAAATATTAATAATCTTAGAAACAACACATCCAATTTCAAACGTTCATGCATATAAGCACTCCATTTAACATTCCAAGGGATAGAAGAGCCTCGGGCGAACCTGCATCTACAGGGTGAGGCACAGACCCATCATACATTTAACAAAAATTAAACAAGTAACGGACACCTAGGTATATTTAAATAATACGTTCATCCTGGCTTATTCAAATGAGTGGTAACGGGATGCAAAAATTAGTTCAAGAAAACATTCTTACTGGATGTTCAAAGAATTTGTGTAGATAACAGCAAATCCAGGATATTCTGCCTACGCACCCATTATATTATATTAAAAAGTCTCATGTCCATACCTATATTTTCATATTCTTTCTTACCTTGTACAAAGATTGTACTCTTTTTTTAAAAAATGCATAATCAATCACCCCAAGGCAAAAGGTAGAATATTGTTAAAGTTATGAAATGTGATTCAAGCACAACCCAACATTGAAAACATTTTCACTACTCATTTTTCAATAGGTAGGTACCTAATCAATAATATTATATTCCAAAATTAGTACGCCTCACGCCATCTATGGTAGGTATTTGCTATCAACGCCCCTTTCTAAACTGTGTTCTATCTAAAGTGACAAAATATGACTTCCTTTGAACGAGTTTATGATTAGTATTCACTCGTCGATAATTTGTTAACAAAAGAAGAAATATATTTGATTGAATATTCAAACAAAACATTGTAGCATTTTCAGTAAATTTATTGATTTCTATAAAAACATGCTTGTATCTATGTGTATAGGTAATCAAAATTCTTCAAGACACTTATACCTAAACGTCTTCAAACTTACTTACAAACTTACAAAATAAATCGGACTTTTTCAAATGCCGAGTAAAACCTTACACTAGGAAAGAGAGAATTGTTTTCTTTAAGCTACACCACAGTTAGTTGTAGGTACACAACAAAAGAGAAAACTTTGAATTGTTGAATAAATATATTTGAACAGCTATTGAAAGAACATAAACTTTCATTTGATTTGTAACGAAAATATTGATGAGTTGCAGTTTTAGTAGGAAGGCTATAAAAAATTCATTTCAATTTGGGATGAGTATATTTTTGTATAGGTAAAGCAAAAGTCTAATAGGAAGGAAGGAAGGACACATTTGTTAAGTAACGAACTATATTTAAATTGTACGTTTTTCCTGGCTTATTCAAATAACGGGATGCAAAAATTAGTTTTACAAAACATACAGGATATTTAGAGAATTTGTGTAACGGCAAATCCAGGATATTCTCCCTACGAAGCCAATATATTATATTACAAAGTCTCATAACCCTAACCGTTCGTACTACATATTTTAGTTAAAAACAAAATCAATGCTATGCCTTAGGTTTATTTCGGAAGACGCATTGAAAAATTTGGTTCGTTAGACAGGGAGCGGTAAAATGTATTCAAGTATTGATTTTCGGTGTGGATTATGCGATTGCGACGTTGTCAAGAGTTTCAATTTAGTTGAACTACACAAAATAAAAATGTACCTATCGTCTCGGTGAGTAAAGTGAGTTTCCGAACACAAAGGAATATTTATAAACAATCTAATTTAAAAGAAAAACTAAGTAGGTATATATCGACTTCTGGAAAAACTTGTTAACCAAAGTAGGTACCTTAAGTTAGCGAGTAGTCCAAGTAATCTGGGCACAAGAAGTAGGTTAGGTAATAAGATTTTCAAAGAAATTAAGAGAGATTAAAAATGTAAAAATTAGTTTGCAACTACCTACTTGAAATATGAAAACAAGTCGATTGTTAACGATTACGTTAAAAAAAAGATTCTGCAAAACTACAAGTGATCAGTACGGTAAAAATATCCGTTTGATAAATTTACAGACAGCTCGTCAAATATGTTACTAACTGTAGGTATGTAGGTTACCCTGAAATACTTTTCTAGTGCGTTGTACGAAAATCAATATATATAATATATTATTCCAAAAGCAGTACGCCTCACGCCATCTATGCTATTTGCTTTCAACTTTATAATAGATATTCTCTGCATAATATGTGTATAATAATCAGAATTCTTTAAGAAACTTATAAACGTCTTCAAACTTACTTATATTATATTATGATTATGAAGAATTTTGTTTTTAAATCAAATATGTTGTGAAATATAGTCGAAATAGAAAAGGGCGAACTTACGAGTCTTTTGTAATAATAATTTCTTTATACAGTATCGGCCTTTTTTAAAGCTGTTCAAATATATTTTATTCAATAAGGTTTTACTCTGCATTTAAAGGAACATAAACTTTCATTTTTGATTTGTAACGAAAATATTGTTAGGAGTTGCAGGTTTAGTAGGACGGCTATAACAGATTTATTTCAATTCGTGATAAGTATACCTATATTTGTATAAAGCAAAAACCTAGGAAGAAAACAGTATTTGCTAAATAACCAAGAACTATATTTAAATTGTAAGTGTTCAGAATGTATAATCATCTTTAAGTAAATTCAAAGACGTTAATGAGTACCTAATAACAAAATGGCAGGCAGAATATCTAAGGATTTATTGTTGAGCAAATTCTTAAAACATTTCGTATGTTTTCAAGTAATGACAAGAAGTAAAAAATGAAACTAAAATAATGGGAAGTAGAATAAACACCCTTATCAGCGCTGCAGAGGAAAACAAAAACCGGTCCTCATATCGATCGTCGTGAGCATGACCTTCACTGCAGGCGTACCTATCTATTTTTAAACAGAATAAAATCATATATTCTGCTTTTACGAACCTATTACATTATATTACAATGTTTGCCTTTTGTACTTTAAATACGTATTAGGTGCTACATATTTTATTTAAAAACAAAACAAAATCAATTTTAATTTATAATACTCTATAAGTAAATTCAAAGACGTTAAATAGTTTCCTAAATAATTTCTGCTTTATACATATTCGCATATTTTCAGAGAGTTAACAAAAACGTCTACGACGATTTTTTAAAAAAAGGTGTGTTGAAAACTCTCCCAAACCAGTGTATCGGAAATTGTCAAAAAAGTGAATTTTATAAGCAAACACTGCACCAAAAATCTTTCAAAAAATTAGTTTTACAAAACATACAGGATATTTAAAGAATTTGTGTAACAGCAAATCCAGGATATTCTCCCTACAAAGTCTCATAAGTCTTAAATTCTTAAATCGGGTGATCGATACCGTAAAAATATCCATTTAATAAATTTACCGACAGCTCGTCAAATATGTTACTAACTGTAGGTTAGGTTAGGTTACCCTGAAATACTTTTCTAGTGCGTGGTACGAAAATCAATATATATATTATTCCAAAAGCAGTACGCCTCACGCCATCTATGCTATTTGCTTTCAACTTTATAATAGATATTCTCTGCATAATATGTGTATAATAATCAGAATTCTTTAAGAAACTTATAAACGTCTTCAAACTTACTTATATTATATTATGATTATGAAGGATTTTGTTTTTAAATCAAATATGTTATGAAAAATAATCGAAATAGAAAAGGGCAGGCAAACTTACGAGTCTTTTGTAATAATAATTTCTTTATACCGTAGGATCACTTATTTGGACGAGCGAAGAAAATAAATCGGCCTTTTTTAAAGCTGTTCAAATATATTTATTCAATAAGGTTTTACTCTGCATTTAAAGGAACATAAACTTTCATTTTTGATTTGTAACGAAAATATTGTTAGGAGTTGCAGGTTTAGTGGGACGGCTATAACAAATTAATTTCAATTCGTGATAAGTATACCTATATTTGTATAAAGCAAAAACCTAGGAAGAAAACAGTATTTGCTAAATAACCAAGAACTATGTTTAAATTGTAAGTGTTCAGAGTGTATAATCATCTTTAAGTAAATTCAAAGACGTTAATGAATACCTAATAACAAAATGGCAGGCAGAATATCTAGGATTTGTTGTTGAGAATATTTTCAAAAAAGTGAATCGAAAATTTAACTTTCCAATAAGTGTATACATAACTCTTTCAAAAGAGTGTATCGAATACTCTTTCAAAAAGGCGTAGGTATTGGAAACTCTATCAAAAAGGCGTATTGGATAATCTTTTAAGAAGGCGAGAGCTACGTGTCATTCTCAGTGCCGGTAGTCCCCCATACTGACAAAATAATTTACGAGGTGCTCCTATGATTTTATATTTCAACACTCAACGATTTTATTCACTTTCATGAATTATGAAAACGGATTTTTTGAATTTGTTACCTGACACTATGAAAGAGAGAAAGTAGGTA
Source organism: Lochmaea capreae (assembly GCA_949126875.1). Lineage (NCBI taxonomy): Eukaryota > Metazoa > Arthropoda > Insecta > Coleoptera > Chrysomelidae > Lochmaea > Lochmaea capreae. The sequence continues at coordinate 44,801 of OX421400.1, forward strand.
GGTATAAACATTAATATCAGTAATAAGTATATTCGAATAAGACACTTGAAATCATAAAAAACATACCTTCACAGAACTTATTTCTACAGCAATTTTCCTTAGAATCCATCACTTTTGTTGTACATTAATAAAGTCTGAACAAAAATGTTTTTCACACGAAACTTTACTTGCTAATTCACACTTTTCTAAATTACAAGTACTAATAAAGTCAATATACCTACTAACTGGCATACATAATTAAAAATATGCAGACTTACTCAACACGCACTATTTAAACTACTAGACACGCGCCACAAAATCAAACAAATCTCACTATACTTCGTGAAGCTTTACATTCTTCGAAGTGATATTTCCAAGGAAAAACAAATGCCGTCTCGAGGTACTAAATTTTTATTGGCAGTAGAAACGGCGGCCATAGTTGTAACAGCTAGTCAATTGTTTTGAATGTCTGCGCTGTTGGAACATATAGGTATAAGATCATTATTAAAATATACCTACAGGGAGTAATAAAAATAACTTTAATATTTGAAAAGTCGATTACCTACGTTATATTTGAATTTAGCATTGATTTATACAGAGTGGAATTTAAATATAGATAGATTTACGAGAGTTTTGCGATATGGTCGAACTTATGGTGATATTAATAAAATTTAATTGTAGGTACCTACATCTAAATATTTGGTTGCAATTTCTGTTTACCACCTAGGTATCTACCTGATTTCGATTAATCTTTTACTTGTTTACCAATTAAAATTTGCGTAATTAGTAGAATCGAATAAAATTTGGCGCGTGGAATACAAATTATTTGATATTTTTTCGAGAAGGGGAAGGATTGAATAATAATTTTCAATAATAACCAAACCTATCCCTACTAAACCTTCTTCGTATTTTTAGTCAATTTTTGAAGAAAACAATAAGAAAATAAAAAAAAAAAAAATTGTCTGGGACATGACTCGATCCTGGGTCCTCTGTGTTGAATGACCAGCTCGCTTACGCTGGGCTAACTCGGCACACATTAACATTATCGAATAAGAGTTTAAATGCTATATGGACGCATGCGCACCTCCTAGACCATATCAACTACCAGCCGTAGAATTTGTAAAACCGAAAATGATCTGAAATGTTTGAAAGAGCAGTGGACAGAGAAAAGGCAGTGGCAGTCTTGTCACAGGGTCTGATCAGTTATATACCTATAGATAAAAACAAAGGAATTTTTCGGATAGCGTAATAATAGGTAGGTATACCGAATAACTGAATATAAAAACGTTTAACTATATACCTATTGTGATAATTCTATAGAATATTGATGATTACGAATTTGAATAATTTTATGACAAATATTTTCTAGTTGATAATATGTTTATTATATGAGTAGCCAAGAATGTAAGTTATACCTGATACCTACACCGTTGTTTTCATTGCAATTCGGGTTTGAGAAATGAAATTTATAACTGAATATTTTCGTGAACTTAATAATTTTCTAGAAAATGAACTTTTATTTGTTCTGTAACGAAAATTAGTTATATTACTAATGATCACTTATTGTTAAGAATTGAAGGTTTAGTTGGAAGGTTGTAAGTAACTAATTTATTTCAACTTGGAAGAAGTACCTATTTGTATAAAGCAAAAACTAAAGAAATGTAGGTACATAATCTATTTTTATATTAAATAAAATGATTATTATTAAACTGTTAAAAGAAAGTCGGTGCAATGGAATACAAAATATTAATAATCTTAAAAACAACACATGTAATTTCAAGCGTTCATACGATAAACACTCCACTAAACATTCCAAGAGTTAGAAGATAACCGCTGAGAGCCTCGGGTGAACCTGCATCTACAGGGTGAAGCACAGACCGATCATACAGCGATTACAAAAAGATAAACAAAAATTTACTACTAAGTAACGAAGACCCAGGTATATTTATATAATACGTTTTTCCTGGCTTATTCAAATAACGGGAGGCAAAAATTAGTTCAAGGAAACATACTTACTGGATGTTCAAAGAATTTGTGTAAATAACAGCAAATCCAGGATATTCTGCCTACGCACCCATTATATTATATTACAAAGTCTCATATCCATATCTATATTTTCATATTCTTTCTCAGGTACCTTGTACAAAGATTGTACTCGATTTTTAAAAAATGTATAATCAATCACCCCAAGGCAAAAGGTAGAATATTGTTAAAGTTATGAAATGTGATTCAAGCACAACCCAACATTGAAAACATTTTCACTACTCATTTTTCAATAGGTAGGTACCTAATCAATAATATTATATTCCAAAATTAGTACGCCTCACGCCATCTATGGTAGGTATTTGCTATCAACGCCCCTTTCTAAACTGTGTTCTATCTAAAGTGACAAAATATGACTTCCTTTGAACGAGTTTATGATTAGTATTCACTCGTCGATAATTTGTTAACAAAAGAAGAAATATATTTGATTGAATATTCAAACAAAACATTGTAGCATTTTCAGTAAATTTATTGATTTCTATAAAAACATGCTTGTATCTATGTGTATAGGTAATCAGAATTCTTCAAGACACTTATACCTAAACGTCTTCAAACTTACTTACAAACTTACAAAATAAATCGGACTTTTTCAAATGCCGAGTAAAACCTTACACTAGGAAAGAGAGAATTGTTTTCTTTAAGCTACCACAGTTAGTTGTAGGTACCTACACAACAAAAGAGAAGACATTGAATTATTGAATAAATATATTTGAACAGCTATTGAAAGAACATAAACTTTCATTTGATTTGTAACGAAAATATTGATGAGTTGTAGTTTTAGTAGGATGGCTATAAAAAATTCATTTCAATTTGGGATGAGTATATTTTTGTATAGGTAAAGCAAAAGTCTAATTAATAGGAAGGAAGGAAACATTTGTTAAGTAACGAAGAACTATATTTAAATTGTACGTTTTTCCTGGCTTATTCAAATAACGGGATGCAAAAATTAGTTTTACAAAACATACAGGATATTTAAAGAATTTGTGTAACGGCAAATCCAGGATATTCTCCCTACGAAGCCAATATATTATATTACAAAGTCTCATAACCCTAACCATTCGTACTTTAAATACGTATTACTACATATTTTAGTTAAAAACAAAATCAATGCTATGCCTTAGGTTTATTTCGGAAGACGCATTGGAAAATTTGGTTCGTTAGACAGGGAGCGGTAAAATGTATTCAAGTATTGATTTTCGGTGTGGATTATGCGATTGCGACGTTGTCAAGAGTTTCAATTTAGTTGAACTACACAAAATAAAAATGTACCTATCGTCTCGGTGAGTAAAGTGAGTTTTCGAACACAAAGGAATATTTATAAAAAATCTAATTTAAAAGAAAAACTAAGTACCTATATATCGACTTCTGGAAAAACTTGTTAACCAAAGTACCTACCTTAAGTTTGCGAGTAGTCCAAGTAATCTGGGCACAAGAAGTAGGTTAGGTAATAAGATTTTTAAAGAAATTAAGAGAGATTAAAAATGTAAAAATTAGTTTGCAGCTAGGTACTTGAAATATGAAAACAAGTCGATTGTTAACGATTACGTTAAAAAAAAAAGATTCTGCAAAACTACAAGTGAACAGTACGGTAAAAATATCCGTTTGATAAATTTACAGACAGCTCATCAAATATGTTACTAACTGTAGGTAGGTTACACTGAAATACTTAACACTAACACGACTTTTCTAGTGCGTGGAACGTAAAATCGATAATTTATTCCAAAAGCAGTACGCCTCACGCCATCTATCGTATTTGCTATCAACGACCCTTTCTAAACTGTGTTCTATCTTTAGTGTCAAAATCTTACTCCATTTGAACGCCTTTATACCTAATAGATATTCTCTGCATAATATGTGTATAATCAGAATTCTTTAAGAAACTTATAAACGTCTTCAAACTTACTTATATTATATTATGATTATGAAGGATTTTGTCTTTAAATCAAATATGTTGCAGGTCTAGTAGGACGGCTATAACAAATTTATTTCAATTCGTGATAAGTAGGTATACCTATATTTGTATAAAGCAAAAACCTAGGAAGAAAACAGTATTTGCTAAATAACCAAGAACTATATTTAAATTGTAAGTGTTTAGAATGTATAATCATCTTTAAGTAAATTCAAAGACGTTAATGAGTACCTAATAACAAAATGGCAGGCAGAATATCTTAGGATTTATTGTTGAGCAAATTCTTAAAACATTTCGTATGTTTTCAAGTAATGACAAGAAGTAAAAAATGAAACTAAAATAATGGGAAGTAGAATAAACACCCTTATCAGCGCTGGAGAGGAAAAAAAAAACCGGTCCTTATATCGACCGTCGTGAGCATGACCTTCACTGCATGCGTACCTATCTATTTTTAAACAGAATAAAATCATATAGACATTCTGCATTTACGAACCTATTACATTATATTACAATGTTTGCCTTTTGTACTTTCAATACGTATTAGGTGCTACATATTTTATTTAAAAACAAAACAAAATCAATTTTAATTTATAATAATCTATAAGTAAATTCAAAGACGTTAAATAGTTTCCTAAATAATTTCTGCTTTATACATATTCGCATATTTTCAGAAAGTTAACAAAAACGTCTACGACGATTTTTTAAAAAAAGGTGTGTTGAAAACTCTTCCAAACCAGTATATCGGAAATTTTCAAAAAAGTGAATTTTATAAGCTAACACTGCACCAAAAATCTTTCAAAAAATTAGTTTTACAAAACATACAGGATATTTAAAGAATTTGTGTAACAGCAAATCCAGGATATTCTCCCTACGAAGTCTCATAAGTCTTAAATTTTTAAATCGGGTGATCGATACCGTAAAAATATCCATTTAATAAATTTACCGACAGCTCGTCAAATATGTTACTAACTGTAGGTGGGTAGGTTACCCTGAAATACTTTTCTAGTGCGTGGTACGAAAATCAATATAATATATATATTATTCCAAAAGCAGTACGCCTCACGCCATCTATGCTATTTGCTTTCAACTTCCTATTCTAAACTGTGTTCTATCTTTAGTGTCAAAACCTTATTCCATTTGAATGCCTTTATACACATATTATGCAGAGAATATTTATCATAATCAGAATTCTTTAAGAAACTTATAAACGTCTTCAAACTTACTTATATTATATTATGATTATGAAGGATTTTGTTTTTAAATCAAATAGGTATGTTATGAAAAATAACCGTAATCACTTATTTGGATAGGCGAAGAAAACAAATCGGCATTTTTTAAATGCAGAGTACCTAAAACCTTATTGAATAAATATTTGAACAGCTATTAAAGGAACATAAACTTTCATTTGATTCGTAACGAAAATATTTATAAGAGTTGCAGTTTTAGTAGGACGGCTATAACAAATTTATTTCAATTCGGGATAAGTAGATACATATATTTGTATATAGCAAAAACCTAGGAAGAAAACAGTGTAATGCTAAACTGTTAAAAAAAAGACGATAACCCAATAACTATATTTCGCAACGGAATACAAAATATTCATAATCTTAGAAACAACACATCCAATTTCAAACGTTCATGCATATAAGCTCTCCATTTAACATTCCAAGGGATAGAAGAGCCTCGGGCGAACCTGCATCTACAGGGTGAGACACAGACCGATCATACTGCGAATACATTTAACAAAAATTAACCAAGTAACGGACACCTAGGTATATTTAAATAATACGTTTATCCTGGCTTATTCGAATGAGTGGTAACGGGATGCAAAAATTAGTTCAAGAAAACATTCTTACTGGATGTTCAAAGAATTTGTGTAACAGCAAATCCAGGATATTCTGCCTACGCACCCATTATATTATATTACAAAGTCTCATATCCATATCTATATTTTCATATTCTTTCTCAGGTACCTTGTACAAAGATTGTTGTCGATTTTTAAAAAATGCATAATCACCCCAAGGCAAAAGATAGAATATTGTTAAAGTTATGAAATGTGATTCAAGCACAACCCAACATTGAAAACATTTTCACTCATTTTTCACCTCGATTCACACAAACCTACAGTTAATTTTAAACCATAGAGGAAAACACATTGAATGAACATTTGGCCAGCTATTCATGATACATGATTATATTTTTTAAAACATCTCCATTTTATTACCCAGATTTGATTCCTATAAAAATGGTTTTAGAAAAGATAATACCTATCAGAAAGATACCAACGAAATATTCAAGTAGATACTATCTCGAATAGGTACGTTTCAATCAAATAATACAACCCTATAAACTTCAATTTATACAAAGAAATACCTACCTTGATTGTGATATAAAACGAATGCTAATGGATAAAACTGGTTGATTACTCATAGAAAAATCACCAAAATCAGCAAACAGCCACACACAGATATTGCAGTCACCAGGTTGGAATAACGAATGAAAATTAAGTTCAACTGCTTACATACAAAGAAAATTTTCAATAAAATATTCATTTACTTACTTACTTACGCCAAAAAGGTGTATCGGAAACTTTAAAAAAGAAATTTGATCGAAAACTGTTTCAAAAAAAGTGTACCTATCGAAAACTATTTGAAAAACACCACCGAAAACAGAAAGGCAGGCAGAATGATTTGGCCTAAGCGTCACCGTTAAATTTTCAACTGAAAAAGTAACTTTACCGAATGATTTTGTAAAAACTAAACTTTCATTTGATTTGTAACGAAAATTAGTTAGATTACGACTGATTATTATTGATAGGAATTGAAGGTTTAGTTGGAAAGCTATAACAACGTTTCATTAATTTTAAAATACTTTCTCAAACTAATTTTGGCATCCCGCAATCTATTATTTGGTTAGGTTCCTAAACGAGGCAAAAACTACTTTAAAATGTAAAAGAAACGTATTCTTTTAGATAACCCATAATGGGATACAAAATGTGAAAATGTCTATATAATTGTTTGTATAATGTTTTGTCGATTTTATCAAAAAGGACTTTCATGTATACCTGAAAAGTAACGCACTGAAGCCGTGTCCTGCGTAAGTAAAACCTGAAATTTATTTGGATAAACTTTTACAAAGAATTAATGTATATAATTTAAGAAGTCAAATCTACTGTGTACCTACGTATTAATTATTTCACATCATGGATTTTAGTTGAACCTCAAAAAAATTTTTCCCAATAACAAAGTTAAGTTACATTTCAATAGTACAATGGATCTATTTATTAGGAATCTGATAGTGCAGTTTTCGAGGAAAAGGAAATATAAATTCATGTGAGAACAATGGATACTGTAGATCACCAAAGTCGGATAGCTTGAATTACCCTGTTGGGTTCCGTTTCCAATAAATTCAATAATTGAAATAGGTATCTATTTAAAATACAGAATGCCATTTGATATTTCAAATGTTTTTTAAAACATTTTGCGTTTTAAATGGAACAGTGTAAAAAAAGTAGGCGGTATATACCTACCTACCCCTATTCAATATTCTTAATCTTATCAGTGTAACCTGACCCACCGATAACAGTCAAGAAGGGTTTTAGTGGGGTTCGCCACAGTGTATTGTCTTTAGACCGACGAGTATAGTATCAATAATAAAATTTATTTTTTTCTCACCCCTGGAACATTTGTCAGTAATTTTTGAATATAACCTGCTAAAGACTACCAATTTATCGATCTATTTCTGATTTTTTTTCCAGTTGACATGAATAAATGTAGATACAGGAGAGAAAATAAAGAAAATATCTTTTTCAAGAAAACTGATTTTTTTTTATTTCTCACTCTTGGAACGTTTGTCAGTTTGTCAAAATAAGGTGAAAAAATAAATATATCAAATCAAATAAATTACAGTGTTTTTGGGACATAAGAAGGTAATTTTGCACGAAATTTCGTGAAAAAAAATATTTGTTTGTAAAAGATAAAAATAAAAAACCAAAAACTTGGTTTTTTTTTGAAATTTTCCACATAAATTTGGAGGTTATGTGAAAAAAGTGTGAATACAAAAGTTATAGATCTTTTTATTACCTACAACTCTGCCATATGACTTTTTTCCATAGGACTTGTAGTTTTGCCGGAAATCGAAATACACCGATTTTCACCTTAAAAACTCACCCCCTTTCCCTACCCGACCTCAGATCGCCCGTAAATTATTTTTCCTTTCATTTTTATAATATTCTCTTCCTTTCCCAATGGGTTTCATCCTACTATTATTTTTTTAGTTTCAAAAATTATCAACCCTGGTCTATTATATCAACTTTTATATTAAAAAGCATACATACATAATTTTATTTGTACAAATATTAAAGAATATTTTCCAATAAGTAAAAGTAAAATAAATAACTTACATTTTAAAGTTAACTTCATGTCGTAGTTTTCATCCCAATACCATTTGTACTGCACCATTTTGAAGAACTAAAAACTAAAATCGACCATTTCCATTTACCGACCGGCGGATGCCACCACATTTATCTCTTAGTCAAAGGCATACATCACATAAATTTCCCTATGATACAGACTCTAAGTCCACTACGTTAGAGCAACTTCGAGCCAGTACCCGTGTTGATAGAGTAACTCACCTATCTATAAAAATCGGTTGCATATCATTCAAAATAGATTACATCCTAGAGTACTGTATAAAAATACAAATCTCACGTTGTAATTTACCAAATTAAATAAATAATACAATTCGATTAATATAGAGAAGATGAGCGTAACCCATGTAGTTCATGAAATCTTACCATATTACCCAAACTCTCTTTTAAGTAATCCAAATATTAACAGGTTTCAGCAAAATTTTAATGGGGAAAATTATGCAAATGAAAATTATTTTAAAATTTACAACTGTTATAATGAGTAGATTGTCTTGAAAATTTAACTGAAATGTACATTTTTGAACTCCAATCGGGTGCAGTATCCAGATTTAAATTATTAAAAAAAGGAATATTTATAAAAAATCTAATTTAAAAAAAAAAACTAAGTATTAATCTAATTTTGGAAAAACTCGTTAACCAAAGTACGTTAAGTTAGCGAGTAGTCCTAGTAATCTGGACACAAGAAGTGTCTTTAGTGAAATATTAAATTTTTTAAAGAAATTAAGAGATTAAAAATAAAAAAATTAGTTTGTACTGGAAATATAAAAACTAGTTTGAAATGATTACGTTGAAAACAAGATTCTGCAAAACTACAAGTCTTATCTTGTCCACAAGGAAATTTCTGTGATCACATACTACAATATATACAGGCATACAACAATAGGAAAATGTGTGTAACCACAAGAAACATTTTTCAGTTAATAAAAAAAATATATTCATGATGTAACAGTATACACCATTATTTATTTGAATATGATAAATTTGCAACAAATTAAAATGTAAAGAATTGGAAACACCCAAAATAATAATAATAATAATTGTTGCCACTTCATCCGAGTCGTCTAGAAGATCTCGTTGTACCTAGTGCGTTCAGGGAGTCTTTTAATATTTAAAAAATAAAAATTTCCTAACGAAATCTAGTCTAAATAATTGTTTTGAATTTGGAAAAAAAATGTGTTTTTTTAAATATTTCTTAATTTTAGATGAGTTGTAAGAAAAGTTAATTTTTCTTTATATTTATTTTTTCATTTAATAATATGCTTGACTGAATAAGAGTTTTAAATTTGGAAAAATAATAAATTTTTTAAGCAATTTTTTCATTATAAAATATGATAAAGTAAATAAATGTTTTAAATTACGGAAAACTTTGAGGAACCTTAAAATATCAGTAGTGAAAAATATTAATTTTTTAAGTAATTTCTTTTTGTATTTTTTTTTATTTCCTATTGAAGCTAAAAAAAATTTTAAATTATGTTAAACCTAACCTATTAACCCCCAGAACGTTGTACCAGGAATCCTTTCGCTTTTTCCTTCTTAAATTATCCTTTTTGAGATGTCTGGAGCAATCGGTTTTACCTAGGGAATTTCTAGAATGTCTTAATATTTCAAAAATTATAAATATTTCAAGTTAACGAAACAAAAAAAGTTTTTTTAATCCAAGTTCAATCTGAAAAAAAAATAATTTTAAGGAATTTTTTTTTAATATTCTACAGTTAAAAAAAAATTTTGTATTTGTATTATTTTATTATTCTTGTGTTGATATTTCTTTTTAAATAATAAGAAATATTAAATTTAAAAAAAATAATTAAAATTATTGACCGATTTGCTCACAGAACGTTGCTGTATGAAAAAACTTTACCTGAAAAAGAAGAAACACAAACAAAATCCACATAAAAATATCCTCTTGACGGGGTGTTTCCAATATTTAATATATTTATAAAATTATTAAAAGTGAAACAACCTATATGAAAAAATAGCAAACATTTCAGGCATACTTTTTGAATAGCAAAAATAGAAAATATTTAAATAAAAAAATTGGTAGAAATACAGAAAAATATAATCAAAAAACAGTCAACAATAAAAAAAATATATCATTATTACGTAATTGTTATAAAAGTCAATGTTTGAAAGGTGAAATTTAAACTATTATTATTATTATTATCACAATTTCGTCTATTTTTGTTATTCAACACAACATTCACCTACCTTTAGGCATACCGCTTTTTACCAACCGAAATGAAAGTTAAAATCTGTAAAAAAAAAAGAAATTCAATTCAAACTTTCGAGAAAAAAATCCAAATTCATATCATAACCCATTATAAAAACACTTGAATTTAAATTTTTAGAAAAATATTTATAATATTATATTTTTTGTCGATCTGGCAACATCCAATTACTGGCTTACACCAACGTACATAAACCACTGCCTGTTTATGTACGGAGCTTAAATGTTTCAACATGAAAAATACCACTAGTTATTAGCAAGAGGTTTACAAAAAAAAAACCTTAATACGATTTTTCACGATACGAAAAATAATTCAAGTTCATTTTTCCATCTGTCATTATTAATTTCATGTAAATTTGTATGATGTAGACTTGTTTTATAAAACTGTAGATTATACGCTTAACATAGTAGGAAGTTTTGTTTAATTACCATAAGAAAACAATTTTACCAAGCTACAAAATTCCTAAGTCAATCTGGCAACACCTATTTACTGGAATTATGTCTACACCGTCTTCGCATTTAGGTATTAGCAAGAGATTTATAAAAACCTTCTCACGATGAAAACCTATTGAAATCCATTTTCTTTTTATCTATTCTACAGTAATAACATTCATTTTCAATATTTAAAAAGACTATCATTTATATTATTGTTGTTCATTACCTAACAAATTTTGGTTTATCTTCTTCGATTTTTGCTTTATATAAACAATTCTCCCAAAGTTAAAATAAATTTGTTATAGCCTCCCAACTGAACTTCAATTTAGTTGAGCCACACAAAATAAAAATGTAGGTATTGTCTCGGTGAGCAAAGTGAGTTTTCGAATACAAAGGAATATTTATAAAAAATCTAATTTAAAAGAAAAACTGAATATTTAAGTAGGTACCTATATACTTTTTAATTTTAACTGATATCCCATAAAAACGAAAATCAAAGAAGTTCATATATATTCACAAGTAGTCTTCTGAACTGCTTTATAAAATCGTTGAGTGAAAAATTGTTAATGATAAAATCTAGAAATTAAGGAAAGGACTATTTCCAAAGCTTAACATTTTATAATTTTTGAAATAGGTAGGTACCTACTTATTTCTATATCGAGTTTAAATCGGTACCTACCTATTTAGTTTCTTTTCAAAGTTAAAATAAATAAATAAATAAATTTACCGACAACTGGTCAAATGTTACCAGCAACCCTGAAATTCTTAACCCTAGCTCGCCTCTAACAAGTCACAACTTGCAGAAAATACCTACCTAACTACATAATTCGTGGTAGTGTTTGAATAAGTAGATTACTTCTACAACACTGCCTGTCCACGTCATTTTGGCTGTAAACCTAACTGAAACAAGAAATTTCTTTCGTTTGATTTTGTTAATTAAAAATTGCCAAACTTTTCGAAAAATATCTAAAGAAATATAGAATTAAACTTCTTTGACTCACGTTTTTATAGGACATCCTACTACCTATGCAGCAGAATTTAAAGAATTCGGTAGGTATTACTTATTTGAAATGTTCTTAAATTTTGCATTTTTATGGATTAAAGAACATTACAAAGTAGGTATAACCATTAATATCAGTAATAAGTATATTCGAATAAGACACTTGATATCATAAAAAACATACCTTCACAGAACTTATTTCTACAGCAATTTTCCTTAGAATCCATCACTTTTGTTGTACATTAATAAAGTCTGAACTAAAATGTTTTTCACACGAAACTTTACTTGCTAATTCACACTTTTCTAAATTACAAATACTAATAAAGTCAATATACCTACTAAGTGGCATACATAATTAAAAATAAGCAGACATACTCAACACGCACTATTTAAACTACTAGACACGCGCCACAAAATCAAACAAATCTCACTATACTTCGTGAAGCTTTACATTCTTCGAAGTCATATTTCCAAGGAAAAACAATTGCCGTCTCGAGGTACTGAATTTTTATTGGCAGTAGAAACGGCGGCCATAGCTGTAATAGCTAGTCAATTGTTTTGAATGTCTGCGCTGTTGTAACATAATATAGGTATAAGATCATTATTAGAATATACCTACGAGGAGTAATAGAAATAACTTTAATTTTTGAAAAGTCGATTACGTTATACTTGAATTTAGCATTGAATTATACAGAGTGGATTTTAAATATAGATAGATTTACGAGAGTTTTGCGATATGGTCGAACTTATGGTGATATTAATAAAATTTGATTGTAGGTACCTACATCTAAATATTTGGTTGCAATTTCTGTTTACCACCTATCTACCTGATTTCGGTTAATCTTTTACTTCTTGTTTACCAATTAAAATTTGCGTAATTAGTAGAATCGAATAAAATTTGGCGCGTGGAATACAAATTATTTGATATTTTTTCGAGAAGGGGAAGGATTGCATAATAATTTTCAATAATAACCAAACCTATCTCTACCAAACCTTCTTCGTATTTTTAGTCAATTTTTGAAGAAAAAAATAAGAAAAAAAAAACTGACTAGGACATGACTCGATCCTGGGACCTCTGTGTTGAGGGACCATCACACTTACGCTGGGCTAGCTCTGCACACATTTACATTATCGAATAAGAGTTTAAATGCTGTATGGACGCATGCGCACCTCCTAGACCACATCAACTAGCAGCCGTCGAATTGGTAAAATCGAAAATGATCTGAAATGTTTGAAAGAGCAGTGGACAGGAAAAAGGCAGTGGCAGTCTTGTCACAGGGTCTGATCAGTTATATATAGATAAAAACAAAGGAATTTTTCGGATAGCGTAATAATAGGTAGGTCAATGCGCCTGTTAGCCGGCCATCCCCTGTTCTCGTCCACAACATTAATAAAGTGATGAAAAAAGCAAAGTTTTGCTAAAAACCGGTCAAAAAATACAACCCCGTTTTCGGCCACCTTTTCGGCACATAACGAACAAATTGCGACCTATTACGAGTCATAGAATAACTTTAATGGTCAGGAACTGGTGTGTGTGTTTGGCGCGAAGCTGTTATTGCCGGTGAAATTGTGCAAAATTTAGTGGAAGGTCAGGCAGAAAATAGTAAGTATATTCCTTCACAGCCACTTTATATGTTTTTTGGAGTAATGATGTGAATATATATATTGTAAGCTACCATTAGAGCAAGAAAATAACAATAAATAACATAACCTAATTTCAATTTTTGGGTGGCCGGTAACCGGTATATGAAAAACAACACAACTCCATTTCTCGGCCACATGGCCGAAAACCGGCGAGGAGAGTATATTATTTCCTTCTCTTTTTCACTACTTACAATGATTAATTGGTAGGGTGTATATGTGTCTTCGTTTTTAGAAACCTACATTAAATTGCCTATCCAGTTTTCGGCCAGCCCAACTCTTTTTAATGAAAAGTAAATACAATTTGATTTGCTATGGCCGAGAAAGGGTTGTTTTGTCAGCCACATTTTTTTATATGTGAAATATATGGCCGACTACAGGTCCACTTTCCGTCATCTTTTATTTTTATTTTCTCTGCCTTTCTAGATGGCTCCTAAAAGGAACAAAGTAGCAAAAAAGGATCGGACAAAAACACAGACAACAAAAAGAAAAATGTTCAAGTACTCCCAAGAGAGCCTTAGGAGGGCACTAATAGAAATCCAGGAAAATGGTATGAAGGTCAGAGAAGCAAGTCGACAATTCGAGATACCGAGATCAACCATTCAGGATAGGCTAAATGGAAAAGTACCCGATATCCCTATGAAAACGGGACCACCCCCGCGTCTCACAGTTAATGTAGAAAAGGATATTGTCCAGTGGCTAATAAACATCGCCAAATGTGGATTTCCGATAAGAAAGGCTGATTTAATAGCCACTGTGCAAAATGTTTTAAAAGACTGTGGAAAAGAAAGTTTATTCAAAGATGGCAAACCAGGCCAAAAATGGTATATAAATTTCCTCAAGCGGCATCCCGAAATATCCCTGAGGGAGGCAGAGACCATTACTAAAGCAAGGGCAATAATTACAGAGGAAGCAATTCGGTTGTGGTTCCGAAATTTGAAAATGTATTTAACCCAGAATAATTGTATAGATATCTTAGATGATCCTTCAAGAATCTTGAACGGGGATGAATCAGGGTTTCCCCTATGTCCTAAAACGGGCAAAGTTTTAGGTCCTCGCGGGTATAAAAATCTGTATAAGATAAAAAACGGCGCTGATAAGGAGAATGTCACGGTATTAATAGTTTTTGCGGCTGATGGAAAAATATGTCCCCCCCCTAGTGATTTTTCCATACGTTAGACCGCCAAAGGCAATAGTGGAAAACATGCCGCCGTCGTGGGTACTCGGAAAATCTGAGAGTGGATGGATGCGGTCTGATGTTTTTTATGAATATGTCGCAAATGATTTCAATAAGTGGGTTCATGAAAATCGTTTAAAGAGACCTATCTTGCTATTGGTGGACGGCCATAGGTCTCATATGAGTTTGCCACTCAGTCAATTTTGTAACGAAAATCAAATCATACTTTACGCGCTTCCACCAAACACCACTCATATGCTGCAACCTGCTGATGTGAGCGTGTTTCGGCCTCTAAAGCAGCAGTGGCAAAATACGGTTGCCCAGTGGCAGAGCAGGCCAGAAAATTTAAACAGAACCGTTACAAAAGTAAATTTCTGTCCAATTTTCAATGAGGCTTTACAAGCTTCCGACATGACAGTTGCTATTAAAAATGGATTTAAGCGGTGCGGATTATTTCCTTTCGATCCCAATAATGTCGATTACACTAAATGTGTGAAAAATACCTTAGAGCAACAGCATGCATTAAACTCAACAGGGATCGCAGAAAATGAAGTAAATTTCACACATGCAGACTTTAGGGTTGCAGAAAATATTATTGAAAAAATTGGAAGCAATTTGGAAAGTTACGGAATTAGCCCTCAAGTTATCCTGAACGAAATAAAATTTTTTGAGAATGAAGGGATGCAGGAATCCAATGGTTCTGTCGAGACCTTTGTAGCGGTCATTGATCAGGAAACAACTGAAGTAAAAAATTCAGAAGACCAGCTAGTACATGCCACAACTAATGGACTGGAAAACCAATCATCACCTGTTTATAATATTTCGTCCAACACATTAGAGGTAATCAATGGCGAGGTAAATATAGATACTTATTATTGTTCAAAATAATTTCCTCAAATAATTTTAGGAACCTGCAAAAAATTCAGAGGAGACAACGCATAATATGGAACATACAGAAGATATAGTTGAATATCAGCGACCTCCAACTCCAGATTTAATTCTGCTCAAACCAAATGCTTCAGCCGAAACAGTTAGTGTGGAGGTATTAGATAATACTTACAAATGCACTTTGTTAAAATAATTTAATTTAATCTGTTTTTAGGAAACTATGATAGATTCAGCAGAACCGTTAAATGAGATTACAATGAATGTGACGGAAGGCGAAATAAATGAACATCCGGAATATAATATATCTACAGCTTCTAATTTTGCCGTACCAACTTCTTCGCCCAAAACAATTGTTGCTGAAGTGGAAGAAAATGCAGCAATTTCAGTGACAAATGGTCTGGTGCAGGAAACAGCCTCATGTTCAAACGATGAAAATGATGAACGCCTACCACTGCTTTCCCTGCAGGGCGCATTTAAGCAACATCTGGTGTTTCCTATTGTACAGGACAAGAAAAAAGAGGTCAAAGAGAAATTACCTAGTGCCATTTCCGGCAAAGCATGGAGGGAGTATTACTCCAAAAAAGAAAATGAAATCAAACGCAAACTGAATGAGAAACAAAAAAGGAAAGAGGAGCGGGATTTAAAGAAAGAGAACACTAAGCCAAAGACAGAAAAAGTGAGAAAAAATATTGCCAAAAAACAAGTTCCGAATACGCCTAAGAGGAAAAAAATTAAATGTTCCATGTGTGATGATGAATTAGTTAGCGATGTCGAGGAAGAGGCTGAAAGGAATATCGGCTGTGACTTTTGTCCAAGGTGGTATCACCTACACTGTACAGAACTCAATGATTTACCTTACTCCGTGGCGGCAGAACAGGATTACAGGTGCAGTTTTTGCTAATTTTTGTTTTGTTTTCGTAGTCCCTACAAAGTTTTGTTTGAGAATATTATTTTATTTTATATGAATTTATTTGTGGTTTTTATACATAATTGTGTTTTGTATTTTATATGTTCGAGTTTATACCTAGTTTTTTGTTTTATCATTGTATAATAAGACTTTATAAAATGGTTAGGAATACCTACTGTTGCCTACTACAATCAGTATTATTAAAAGTTATTATAATAGGTACCTATTACTGCTTATATAATTTTATAATTTAATTTATTACCTACCACCTACCTACTCAAAAATTTCTAAATTTAAAAAGCGGCCGACATATAGTCCTATTCCAGCCGGCGGCCGATAACAGGGATATACTTGGCCGAACTAATTATTTATGGTGGTCAAAAAATGGTTCTTTTCTCGGCCGATGGCCGAAAATAGGTATCTTTCTGGCCGACTTAAAGCACAACATGGCCGAAAACGGGAAAAACGACGTTTTTTTTTATAACTCATTCCAGAATTTATTTCAATTGCATAATTGATTGTGTGAATTAAAATATCCATTCAAATGATATTGAAGTATCATTCTGTGTCTTGAAAATTGAAAAATGATTATTGGTAACTAAAATACGATGTTTTAAAATTCGAAAATAACTTAACTGGCCGGCAACAGGCGCATTGACTACCGAATAACTGAATATAAAAACGTTTAACTATGTACCTATTGTGATAATTCTATAGAATATTGATGATTACGAATTTGAATAATTTTATGATAAATATTTTCTAGTTGATAATATGTTTATTATATGAGTAGCCAAGAATGTAAGTTATACCTGATACACCGTTGTTTTGATTTGCAATTCGGGTTTGAGAAATGAAATTTATAACTGAATCTTTTCGTGAACTTAAAAATTTTCTAGAAAATGAACTTTTATTTGTTCTGTAACGAAAATTAGTTATATTACTAATGATCACTTATTGTTAAGAATTGAAGGTTTAGTTGGAAGGTTGTACTACCTAACTAATTCATTTCAATTTGGAAGAAGTACCTATTTGTATAAAGCAAAAACTAAAGAAATGTAGGTACATAATCTATTTTTATATTAAATAAAATGATTATTATTAAACTGTTAAAAGAAAGTCGGTGCAACGGAATACAAAATATTAATAATCTTAAAAACAACACATGTAATTTCAAGCGTTCATACGATAAGCACTCCACTAAACATTCCAAGAGTTAGAAGATAACCGCTGAGAGCCTCGGGTGAACCTGCATCTACAGGGTGAAGCACAGACCGATCATACAGCGATTACAAAAAGATAAACAAAAATTTATCAGTAATAAATATATTCGAATGAGACACTTGAAATCATAAAAAACATACCTTCACAGAACTTATTTCTACAGCAATTTTCCTTAGAATCCATCACTCTTGTTGTACATTAATAAAGTCTGAACTAAAATGTTTTTCACACGAAACTTTACTTGCTAATACACACTTTTCTAAATTACAAATACCTAATAAAGTCAATATAGGTACCTACTAACTGGCATACATAATTAAAAATATGCAGACATACTCAACACGCACTATTTAAACTACTAGACACGCGCCACAAAATCAAACAAATCTCACTATACTTCGTGAAGCTTTACATTCTCGGAAGTCATATTTCCAAGGAAAAACAATTGCCGTCTCGAGGTACTGAATTTTTATTGGCAGTAGAAACGGCGGCCATAGCTGTAATAGCTAGTCAATTGTTTTGAATGTCTGCGCTGTTGGAACATATAGGTATAAGATCATTATTAAAATATACCTACGGGGAGTAATAAAAATAACTTTAATATTTGAAAAGTCGATTACCTACGTTATATTTGAATTTAGCATTGATTTATACAGAGTGGAATTTAAATATAGATAGATTTACGAGAGTTTTGCGATATGGTCGAACTTATGGTGATAATAATAAAATTTGATTACACATCTAAATATTTGCTTGCTATTTCTGTTTATCACGTATCTACCTGATTTCGGTTAATCGTTTACTTGTTTACCAATTAAAATTTGTGTATTTAGTAGAATCGAATAAAATTTGAAATGATTAGGTCCTACCCACCTAAATTGGCGCGTGGAATACCTACAAAGTATTTGATATTTTTTCGAGAAGGGGAAGGATTGCATAATAATTTTCAATAATAACCAAACCTACCCCTACCAAACCTTCTTCGTATTTTTAGTCAATTTTTGAAAAAAACAATAAGAAAATAAAAATATCTTGACTCGGACACGACTCGAACCTGGGACCTCTGGGTTGAGAGCCCAGCACTCTTACGCCGAGCTAATCTCTGCACACATTAATGATATCGAATAAGAGGTTAAAAGCTGTATTGACGCATGCGCACCTCCTAGACCACATCAACTAGTAGCCGTCGAATTCGTAAAACCGAAGTTGATATAAAATGTTTGAAAGAGCAGCGGACAGAAAAAGGCAGTGGCAGTCTTGTCACAGGGTCTGATCAGTTATATACCTATAGATAAAAACAAAGGAATTTTTCGGATAGCTTAATAATAGGTATATCTACCGAATAACTGAATATAAAAACGTTTAACTATATACCTACCTATTGTGATAATTTTATAGAATATTGATGATTACGAATTTGAATAGTTTTATGATAAATATTTTCTAGTTGATAATATGTTAACAGTATTTATAAGGGGAAAAATACCTATTTGATTAAATATTGAAACATTGTAATATCAAATACCTATGTATGCATTCAGCTAATTTAAAAGTAAGGACTATGCAGGGGTGTTTGTTGTTCAAGGCTACATTTTAAATTTATTTTTGAAATCAACAGAATGTTCCAAAAAATTCTTCCATTTCAATTAGAATTGTACTTTAAAATTTATAAGATGTTCCATTAGAGAAAGTACAACTTTAAAATACCTACCACCTTCTTGGATATCATATAGGTAAATTCCAAAAATCAAAGCAAAATTTTCATAAAAAAAAAAACATTTTTCTGTAAAAGCAAATTTAAAATATATTGACTGTCCAGCCAGAAATGATCACATTAACACAGGCTCACACTGATGTTATAATAAATTATATATTTCAAGTTATTTTTTATTTAGTATAATCACCTTGATCATCATTTAGTGCATCAATTTGTTGTGATGATTTTGTTCAAAATTTGATTTTGATGGAGCTCTGTCTCTAAGAGGTTTTGGTGTGTGTAACTCTCCTGTCGCCGTCTTATGATTTAAGTACCTATGTACAAGTTAATTCGAAAAATGTTTTTGTCCATTGCATAAGTATAATGAGCCAATATATAAATTGCAAAATATTATTTAAAACAGTTTAAACATATTGTAATAAAGGAAAGCAAACATATTTTCCAAAAAAAGGGCAATATCATAATCTTAAATTTAATATATTTGACAAAATTCATATTTAGGTAACTGTTCACATTTTTCAACATAAAATATTCCGAAATTTACTGAGTCAGCAGGCACTTTAAACAGTGACCCATTTTTTTTTATATCATGGATAATCTATAATGACACTGTTATCATTATAAGTAGCAATGTTTAAAACTTGTAGTAGGTACAATACTTATTATCATTTTTTAGTTCTACAAATCTATCACAAATTTTAGATGTTTTTATAGTAAAATTTTCAGTTTTAATAATTTTAAATTGTGGTGATTTACCTACACTGTTCTATTAGTGGGCCAGTACTATGTGAATGTTCTATGCAAAATGTCATATCATATTGAGTTTGTGGTGCATTACAAATCCTTTCTCTTTGCTCAATAATTCTTCTTACTACTTGCTCTAGCAGAAGGGAAGCTTTTCTTACTTATTTTATTATTTGAGGCACAAAGTTTTCAAATGGGAAAACACTGAAATTATCTAACCTAACCGTAAAGTATAACACAGTCAGTAATATTATGTACATTGAGAGAAACAAAGTTATAGGGTTATACCTACAAGTTTATACAATAATTTAGATTGTATAATTCATTAGCATAATCAAGGTATGTCTTTTCTTTGGACATTGATAAACTATTGTAATATTAATGTTCCTACACTAAAGCACAAAAAGTTTTCATACATTTGATTTGATCAAAATATTTTTAAACACTATTTGTCCCCTGTATACACAGCAATAAAAGTCTAAATAATTCTGTAGCTTCATACCTTTTACAGTCAATTATGGATGTGGTCTTTCAAGAAAACTCACATGGTATGAATTTTTTAATACTGTTAATATTAGTGTTTAAATTATAAACTTAAACTTTTGATGCTCTTAATTTAAATGGTGGTTTACCCCATAAATCCATCCATACTTTTTATGGCAAAGCAGTCTTTTCATTACTCCTAATAATATAAAGTGCATAATATAATCAATAGGTATATACATTATTTATCATATTAAACTTTGGTATATTTTCAAATAAACTTGTTCCAATGTGATGTTCGGCTTGTATTTTAGATCTGAATGAAACATCAGTTCTTTTAGTAAAATTTGTTTTACTAAAATATACATTGTCTTCAAAGTCTCCTTCTAATGTACACTTTGTACAACTAAAGTATCCTGAATGACCTTTAGTTTTTAATACATAAGATTTAGCAGGGCTATCACAAACTGACATTGAAATCCTAAAGTCATGGTTAGGTTAGATATCCAATTAAAATTCCATTATTTGTTAAATGAGCTGCTTCTTCTACAAATAATGACAAAAATTCATTTGAATCAGGTCTACCTGTACCTTCATATAAAGCAACACAAAACACTTTCGACTTTAAAACCTCAATAGATTTTATTAAACACAGTACTGGCCAAAAAGATTCATTTGTGCTTTTGTATAAATGTACTCTATCTATGTTTACAGCAATATGAAACTGGCTATTTACATTTAATTTTACACAATAGTTCTCACACAAATTCACAATATTATTGTTTCTCGGATTCCAGGACCCATACTATCATCATATGATCAGCTGATGAAACCTCTTTTAAAATTTTTAGTAATTTCCCTAGGGCAGAGTGTGTAATATTTTCTTGAATGCTAGTTTTGAGGAAAACTGAACACTGGAAGAAGGTCGAGTGGAAGGTATTTCAAGTCACCTTATTTCTTTTAGAGAGGTACTGGGTTCCCGAAAATTGCTTACTTCTGACGGAACAGAATCACTTTTATTTTTAGGATAGACAATGAATTTAGAATAATATGTAGCTATTATTATTTTTGTTCGGATTTGTTTTACTTTTCTTTTAAAGGAAGAGCTATATACTTCCTTAAAACGATTTGGAAACATGATAAAAATTTAAAAGTAAATAGGTACCCTTGTATTTAATTTGTCATAGAAAATATACTAGGCATACTTTTCCAATAATTATAATTTTACTTACTCTCAATAACAAAGCCCCCCACAAAATTCGCACAAAAAACGGCTAAAAATGTGATAGCAAAACGAAATCACTGATACATGATGGATACACAATATAATCTCACAACAAAATCTTCTTTTCGAAAAAATACGCACATTCTTAGACTAGTCTAAGCTCATACAGTTCTGATTTGGACACTATTTACAAACCGTGCTTCTGAAATTTTACTCAAATAATTAAGTATTTGATTATAATATTATTGATACTTTTTAGTATATACCTTAAAGTCGAAAGAAACCATTTCGTTTAATTACATACCAATTCAAATAGTTTTTTTTTCCATAGGATGTTTTTCATAGAGTCGAGAAAATCAAGCCGTTGGTGGCGTTACGAGTTTTTGTTACTTTAAGCTACGTAAATAATAACACTTTAATAAATATAAAATTAAAAACGCTCGTTTGAAAGAATATGTGAATAGTATATACCTACATATTTATAATATTATTCTAATGTGGTGGATAATAAGCATGTATTATTTAGATCGGTATTTTATGTACATTCTTAGCACATACATTTTAAAACATGATTTTAAGTACGTCCTATGAACACCCCTTTTAGAACATTCTGTGATGGATCTTAATAGGACCTCCTTAGAACATACTAAGGACATTGATGTTATGTGGGTATTACTTATCATAGTGCAAATTAAGAAAATTTTGCTTACTTTTTTTAATACTGATTGTAGAAGATCCACTTGCTCTGGGGGTCTCTTCAGAATCTTTAGTAGGATATTCAGCATCCTCACTAGTGCAAGAAATCCATTTTGCCTGCTGGTACTAGGCTGCTCAGAACTCTCTGCGATATTTAAAACTGCAGGTGGTTCTTCAATGGGCTCCAGTGGTTCTACAAAATATATTTGTGTAAATTTCTATCAAAATTTGAATGTTTTCTCTATCTACTACACAAAATTAAATGAATAACCTAAACTGGCTGCACTACACTTTTAAACCATTGACCTAAAATAAAAATTAGGAAGCAACAATTAAAAGTTTATAATCCATAATCCAACACTAGTAAATAAAGATTAACTGTATTTTTCAAATTACTTTAAATCAACAAATAAAAAAAACCGACTTTTATGTAGGTCCATTTAAGAAAATATGATTAAAGTAAAGTATGAATAATTGGTATTGATACTAGAATGTTTTTAAAGAGCAACATCAAACATTTACCAGCTATTTCAGTAATAGGCCGTACCTTGAGTTCTGATAAGCCTTTAACAACAAAAACATTCAATTCACTAAAAGGATATGGATAATTATAAAAATACGAATAATGCAGAAATTCCTTGCCAATAACATAAATTAGGTTTTCAACAGTTTTTACCAAGTTATGAATTTCAATAACTTTATTGTCAATTGTCAATGAAAATAACTATCAGCTTATTAATTACTAACAGACGAAGACCTTTCAGTTTTAATATTCGAAACTGTTCAGACCATGAATACATTTTTTTTAAAATAACCGGTCCATTTGAGTGCTGATTTTCTAATGTGATTTTACCAAAATTGGAAAGGGACTCTGACACCATCAAATTTTTCTCAAAAAGACGACGATGAACTTGTTACAAAGCATTGGTATGTGACAATAAATGTAGATTATAAACTATATATTCCAGACCATAGAGAGTTTTTGAATGAGCTATAAAAACATTTTATTATATTCCTAACCAACTGAATTCCCAATTTATTAATATGAAATTCTGACAAAAGTATAGAAAGAGAAAAATGAAATGCAAAAAATTTTCATAAATACTTATGTCGTAACACATCTTTTGTTACAATAGAACCCAAATAAATTAGAAAAGTCCTAAATTCAGTGGCTTTCCAATATGATAACTCTTCAAGAAAACGTGGCTTTCTGTTAAACTCTGAGGGTATCATTCGTTTTAAATCAAGCAAACGTTCTGAAATAATTTGAACCTTTTGATACGGCAATCTAACCTTTAGGGGACCTCCAGTCCATATATTAAGCAATTTCCTAACTATTCCTGAACAAACATTATGCATGTAGTCAATTAATAGGAAACGTTTTTAATTAAATCTATTAGTAATTCGGTCAAGGGAGTTTGAATAATATTATGATGCTCTTCATCATGCTGTTGTCGGAAAGATTCATTTGTGCCTTTTTGGGAACTTAAATTATCCAATACTACCTTGTTTTTATAATACCGTCCATGAACAGTGCATATTTCGCAAGAAGAGTACCCTGAATGAGATTTTATGCCCTTCAAATAGGCCCTCGCAGCGGCATCACAGACGAAACTCTGAATTTCGATCTGAAAATGGTTTTTATACTTATCAACAAAACCATTTTGCAGCAACACATTCAATTCTTCTATAAATGTTTCAAGGAAAACTGAAACTGCAAAAGGCCTACAATCAGAAATATTTTTAACTAGGCCTAAAATTGGCCAAAGTTGAAATTTTGAACTCTTAAAGAGTGGAATGCCATCAATATTAAAGCTTATTACAATTTTATTATTTGAAATATTATTACCAACAATTTTCAAAAGTCTACTTTTAATTCCTAAGTAACAGAACTGACCTATATATCTCAATATCAACAATAGATTTTGAAACTGGAGTCCTTACCAAGGTACGACTATATCTAAAGGTAGTTCATGATGATTTGGTGACAATATATGGAGTAAACCATTTACAGCACAATGGGGAATTTTATATGTTGTTACAGTCCATCTAGCTAATTATTGAGAATGAGATGGTTCTGTGTAAGATAAGGAACATCCCTCGGAGGTAAATGGCCCACTTTCTAGGTCAGAGCCCCCACTTTCAAAATCAATATAATCACAGCCATTTAATAAAAAAGGTCCCTCCTTTGGAGGATTATCAATATTGCTACTTAAATCAACAGCATTTTCTGCAAGTAAACTTTCAACAGAAATTTTAGCAATGTTGTCACTAACAAATTTTTTTTCTGTGGCTTTTAGAGCTCTTCTATTTTTTTGTCGTGGACCTACAAAATCTTTGGTTTTCTGCTAATACATATAAAAAAAAAATGACAATAGATTTCTAAGGGTTGAATTTTTTTGCATTCTTTGTATGGCATGTTTCAATCAAATTTTTATTGCATTTTCTACCTCAACATGAGAAACAGCTGAAGATTTTATTTGAAAAGCACCTGCTTTATATAGTGAATAGTTTTAAAAGTAGCCAGAATTTAATAACAATTGAGGGACATGTACCATGCCCTCCATTAAAATACACCAACTATGCTACCGTACATTTTGCAATGCCAAAAATATGAATGTTTATAACTAACTTTTAGTTTCAACTACTTACCAATAACAGCAGACTTTAGCTTAGTGCCTCTAAAGGCCTCTTTATTATTCCTTTGTCCGGCAAAGTTATACTGGCCTGCCAAGTTGTTTGTCATAGCCAGCTTTAAGATTCGGTTAAAACATGTGCAGTTGTGCCATTACCTCCCAGAGATGCAAAGTATGTTGTCTGAAATAATATAAATAAAAGTAATGAAAAGGGACAATTCCAACTTCGATAAAAAATATAGAATGCATGTGAACACTCACCAGCCCTAGAACACCTTAGCACAAGTGACTGTTCACACATATTATTTAAATACACCTTTTGGCCGAGTTGACTGGCACACGAAAAATTGTCAAAAAAGCATACAACATTTAGTTGTACCAATCAATGACGTTTATTATTATATAATTTTAATTCAACACATTTCATTACTCATATGAGCCTTTAATGAATATGTACGCTGATATTTCAGTAAAATGTGTACCTAATTACAATCAAATAAATTTTTGATTCTTTTGAAAGTGTTGACGCTTATTTGGAGATAACTATCATTTAGAGAAAATATTTTTTAAACCACCTCTAGGTATAAACACAGATTCTATTCAGATGTATGTATATTAATAGTTCAACAAAACCAATTGAGTTTATCCTAAAATATTAGTGAACCATTGATTATCTCCCTGTACTATAAAATAATGAAAAATTGTTTCCTAGGTAATGCTGACCTATTATATTTATTTATAAGCAATTGTTCAAAATAGCTAAAAATACTTAGGCATATACTCGTACATACCAGATTATTGAAATTTTCGTCCTCTGATACAATATTCTTCTAAAATGAGAAAGTTGGCAATATTGTTTACAGGTAACTGAACTAGGATTTCTGGTAATGTGGTGACACCTACAGCTCTGGACTTCTTCCACAATCCCTTCACTTCATTTATTTCTTCTCGTAATTTCCATATTTCCTGAATTTTTTTTTGAAGACCATCAATAGGTTCTGTTGGTTGCCTTTCACGAGATTGTGCTTCAATATGTTACGTTGGGGCCCCTGTTTCTAAATATTTTTAATTAGTTTGCAATTTTTTTTAGGTAATCGAATACAACAAAAACAAACACAAAGTTACTCTATGGAACACAACCACTAAATGAAGTAAGTATCAAACTTGTCAAAAATATATGTTTTATAGTATTTAAAGACATACCAATATTACTGTTTTCGTAAGATACCTGCACCTGAGGTAGAAAGTTTCATCTGATACTTGCTGCTGGTATATGGTAACTTGAAGTAATGTTTGATTAAGTTGAGGTTGAAGGGTCACTTGATAAATTTTCTGTGTTTATTGGCTGAGAGCACGGCTTGCCTGTGAAAAGTACAAATTAATAATAATTCTGAAAACGTTTAGACAGTTCCAAGAACCAATAAAATTTCCTCATTTTTTATCATATGAACAATTTCACCCAATCATGTCAACATTACACTGATAACAGACCATGGGCTATTTTCACGTTGCTATGGACACATATTGATTTATTTCGATTTGTTTTAGCTAAGTATGTTTTCTATAATTAGGAAAAAAATTCAAACAAAAAAATTTGGAGAAACATAAAATAAACCAGTGATAATCTTATAAGTAACATCAAATACATACCAGAATTTATTTTTGGGAGAGTAGGGGGTCTCTTGAAGTTGGTACTTTTCAACTCATCATCACTGGAAACTTCTGGTGAACTTAAGCAATTATATCTTTTCCGTGATGTCTTACGTTTTGGCCTACTTTCTATGTCAGACACCTCTGATGTTAAAATGTCTGATGTCTCTTCACACTTTTTCAATATTTTTTGTGCTTTTTCGATATCATCTGGTATTAAAGAAAACAGATACAGATTATTACATTTACAATTCAAATAAATATACAACTAGTATGCAATAACAAACTATTCAGTTATGGAAATCTATACTATAATAATTATCATGGAAATACTTTATCATAGGAAGGCTTTTCTGGATTGCCTCTACTACAGTTTAGTATAACCATACTTGCATTCAAGATACATAAGTGCATGTACTAGGGGACATTGGTTGAGGTTACCAATTTTACTTCAACTTTGTTATCCAAAATACTTGTCCAAATAATTAATGTCTATTCAACCAGAAAACAAAGGTCCTATCATGAAAAAAGAGAGCTTTATTGAAGAAACCTTTCATGAACGTTCATCAGGTTATTTCGGAGTTGTGACTGTATTCACAAAAGCTCCAGTGGTCTTATGGGGGGGCCAAAAAACCTCTTGTTGCAAAGGTGTAAACCAAGTGGAATGGACTAGGCCTATTAAACCATTTGCTTCAAATTATATTCCAACGTACGTCGTTGTTTTGCCAGGAGTGGCATGCAATTACAAATAATGGAAGTCTACTGTTTTATTTACCACAAAAGCAGAAAACACAATTAAAAACATACAACAAATGAACTATACTTACAATGAATTCCTAAAACAGATCACAGAAACAGATATGCCGTAACCAAACAAAAAGCGCGAAAAGATAATCACAAGATGGTGGTCACTCGTCAGGCCGTCATGGGCAGGCGCAGTGTTCCCAGCCTTTCAAAGTAACAATTCCCTTGATGGATGCCAAAAATTCCCTATTTCATGCATTTTCTAGACAAAATTCCCTGCTTACGATGTTCCCAATATTATTTTAGAAAAAACTTCATAAAGTGTTCGCGGCACAGGGTAGACCCAATGAACTGGATTGGGTAGACCATAGATTAGAGAAGAAAGGGGGGTAGACACTTATATATGGCCAAGGTCAAACCACGTTTTTAGAGCAGGATCTTGTAGTTATGCAACTTGTTATACAAATGTTATAAATTTTAATTGCATACCTGCATTCTTTATTTCTGGTTGCATTATTGGATTCATTTTACACAGACCACTAGTGGTCTGTGTCATTTTATGGTTGTCTTTCATGACATAAGCATATCGTTTTGTTTCGTCCCAAAGTGATTTTTTATAAATTGTAGTGTATTTTGCTATTTTGTTGTTTTCTTGTTCCTTCAGATTTTGTTGGTAAGTAATTTTACAACTCTTATAATATATATGCATAAGTTTCAATTTTTGAATTCATTATTATTATATATTAATATATTGTTTGAAAATGGTATTTTCTGCTTAAATAATTTTTATTTGAAAATGTAGAAAGTACCTAATTTAGTTTATATAAACTTACCACAATCATATTTATTTATGAAATGCAAAACCAAATAAAAAGGCTTGTGTTAAAATGAATTGATGTTTTAGGTTTGCTATTTAAATAAAATGGTGCATATTTATTGCTGTGTCGTTAGTTGCTGGGAAAAGAATGGAGGAGAGTATTAAACATCGTTTTCCTAACCCTAGGAAGAATTTGACTTTGTTCCAACAGCGGGTGGATAAATGCCAAAATAAAAGATGGTGTGACAAATTTTAGGGTATGTAACTGCCATTTTACTGAGAATGATCTCATTGGAAAGAAACTTACAGACACTGCTGTTCCACATATAAATGTTCCAGCAAAAATCCCAGGTGGGTTATTTTTACATCACTCACATTATAATATATTGTAAACCTATTATTTCTTCATAATATTTGTTTTGTTTCTTTCTGAAATTTTTTTTGTTGCTTTCAACAGAACAACCATCAGTACCTTCCAATTCAGAGCTAGGTTCTATTGAAGATGTAGTAGAATATGATCTGCCAGGTCCAACAAGAGTAGCAGGAGCTGATGTAGAAGTACCTAGATTAGGAAAATTTGATAATGTGAGGCCTCCACAAACTCCTACTGGGCAAGGTATAAATTGTTTTTTAATTAGTTGATCATTATTTTTTTGATTGATTCCCTTGTAATGCAAATATGAGGTCTTTTAATAATATGTTTTCAATTGATATTTCAGGTTTGTTAGCTGAAGTGCAAACTACCAGGCTTTCCAGCTTAACCCCAAAGGCAAGACACCTTTACCATAGAGCTTCCTTTTTCAAACGAAGGGCTCGGTTGGCAATAAATTCGAAGATGTCACTTAAAAAACGACTAGAAGAGGCTGAAAAATTCAATAAATCAGATTTTTTTGAAAAGGTAACAATTTCACTTTAAATACCTCAACATGTTTTATTAAATCATCTGTTTTAGGTCACATCGTCTATGGACCGAATAAGATTCAGATTTTTCAAGATGCAACTGGAGAACAGTTCTAAGGGAGGAAGAAGGTACACATTAGAGGATAAAGTGTTGGCTCTGGCCTTCTTTAAACTGTGGTTACAAGCTGTTGTCAAAAGTATTTACACTCCCCTCATGAAAAACATTATGAGGTTACTTAATAGAATTCTAATTGAACCAGGAATATGTGAGGGAATATTTGATGTAATGAAATCAGAAGCAAGGAATTTTTCTGACCCTAGGGAAAGATTCTGCTTGCTTATGTTCGACGAAATGAGCATTAAACCAGGGTTGTACTGGAATCACAAGAGTGGTAATATTGAAGGGTTTGAAGATTATGGCTACAAACGAACTTCAAGAATTGCTGATCATGTACAGGTAAATATCAATTACTTTGTCATATAAAAAATCAGTTCACTAACATTTCAATGTTATTGTTGTCCATACTCTAACTTGGCTTATATAATCATATAATGTTTAACAGGTTTTCATGTTAAGAGGGATCATGAAAAATTGTAAACAGTCAGTGTACTACAGTTTTTTGTAGAAGGAGCTGCTAAGTGGGCAGACATTGTTCACATACTAAAACAGTTGGTTAAAAAATGTACAGAACCTGGCTTGGAAATAATAGTCACCGTTTGTGACCAAGGATCCAACAATTTAGCTGCTATAAACTCTCTCGTAAGAGAGACAAAAGAGAAATATGGCAGGTTAAATGTTAAGTTTGAAAGTCATTTCTTTGAGATTGACAACTACAAAATTATCCCTGTTTGACGTTCCACACTTGACCAAAAGAATAAGAAACAATTTTTCTTAAATACAATGTGGAATTCCAATTGCATAATAAAGTGTTGAAAGACATTATTATGGCATACAAAATGGATCCCTACTTGGGCAGTTTAAGATTGATGCCAAAATTAACCAATAGTCACATTTATCCAACTGGGAGAGATAAAATGAGAGTTTGCTATTGAACTCAAGTGTTCAGCCGAACAGTGGCAGCTGCTGTGAATTTGATGGGATATTCTGGTAAGTCCTATACATTTCTAAAAAATTGACCCTTATTAGTAAACAAGTAACATTCGTCATGTGTCTTAGTGATTTGGACAAGCAGGTACATTTTATTAACCACAATTATAATTTTTAGAAAATGAGATGCCTACTGAAGATGGGATTCTAAAAATGAATAAAGATGCGATGGCAACAGCAACATTTTTAGAATTCATGGATAACCTATTTGACAGTGTCAATGGTATGTCCAAACAGTATGACCAGATGAAGCCTCTAAAGGGACCAGTTAATGAGAATTCCCAACATTTAGTATCATAGGTAACACTTCAACTTTTTTTCTTAATTTTAAGCTAGTATAATATGAATAGGTTACATTTCGGAAAAATAGCCCCTTCATAGGTAATTTAAATTTAATAGATGAGTCTTTTACTTTATGAAGATCCATACTAAACGATGAAATAAAACAATTTAATTTGTTTAAATCTTCATTGTATTTGAACTAATGTTCAATTTAAACTTGTGACGCCTTTCGCTAACACAGTAGCTTTATCAAACAAGTGAAGGTATAATAATAACTATTTCGTGCAATCGGACGCGAAGTCAGTATTTCGCGTTCTCAACACAGTCCGCGAAATTCATTTTCGCAGCCGTTACCCATAGCAACGGCTGCGAAACCAAACGTCACTTCCAAATTTGACATTTCTAAAATACTACAATGACAAGGATTATTTTTCATTGAATACCAACAAATACATAAGTACCTACTTATATGATTTAGGATGTTTATTAACATTAACTGTACATTTTGTATTATTACATAATATACTTACTCCAGAAGTTGAAGCAAGAACTGTCAAAATATTTTGTATATATTGAAACGTATCATATTAAATTAAATCTCTTCTAAAATATTAAATTAAATCTTTTGATGAATAAAAATAAATATTCAGGTAATCTTTTTAACGACCAAATATCAATATATCAACCATTCTATTAAACTTATTTAACTAGAAGATAATTCAACAATTGAATTAATTTCCAGGTAAATAAATATTCGTAGAATTCCGTATTTAGGCACTCTTTGTACTTTATTTCCATGTAAACATTTACTAATACTTTTGTTAATATTCCTAAAATTCTGTATTTAAACACTGTATAACATTAAAAGATAATTTCAATAGTCAAATAAGACAAACACAATTAAAAATGTCTTTATTCTTTTTTGTAGGTAAAACAGAAATGTTTGAATGGCTGTCCATGATGCCAGTAAAACAAAAACCCGCTTTATATGAAGCAATAAAAACATGGAACATGGGCATAAAGTGTTGCGGCTGCCACCTTATCATCTGAAATTCAACCCAATAGAAAAAATCTGGGCACTGGTTACGAATTGTAGCAGTTCATATTACAACATTTAAACTGGATGATGTGGAGAATTTAGCCAGGAAAACATCTTCTGAGGTATCTGTTCAAGAATGGTGTTCTAGTTGCGCACATATGTAAAGAAATGTGAATCAGAATGGATTAAAAAAGAACACATTTTTGTTGTTGCTGTAGATTCTCTCAAGTTTAATGTGAATACAGGATTGTCCGATGAAATTTTAGTGGGTAAATACTATCAATATAAAGATGGGGTTTTGTTAAATTTAAGGGAAAATGTAAAAGAGACTATGTTAAACATTGATTGTTTTATATATTCATTATTTTATATACCAACATTAGTAAAATGAATTCGTACTGAGAGAGAGAATGTCATACAAAATAACATTTATACTAATGTTCATTTTGTGTTTTAATATTCCACTTACCTATACTTTATAAATTACTGTTATAAATTAAACTAACTGTTTCTTGATAATAAATAAGCAGCTAGATGTCACGTCAAATTGGAAATGAAACAAAAGCTTGTGAAATACTACTTTTTTGATAGCATTTCAACTTTGAACATTTTGTGATTAACAGCTATTTTTGATTTTGGAATGCTAGGAAAAAAAGAAGTATTTTGCAAAATACTTTTATTTCATTTATAATTTGAACTAACGACTAGCCTAGATAATTTGGATTTCGTGTGTAAACTTATTTTTAAATTACCCGCGCAACCATAAGTTTATTTTTAAATTTCCCTGGATCTGAAGCTTTATACAAATAAATGATTAGTATTCGAACCATGTCTTAGATGGCGATAGGCTTCAAATTTGTCGATACAATTTTTGTACAGAGTGGCTGACCTAACCGCCTATGCTAACCTCAAATAAAATAAATAGCATAACTTAGTCAAACTAATTCGTTAATATTAATAATTTTAAATTTTATGCAAGAACAAATAACATATTATTATACAATATGGAAATCGCGATACCAAATGATATTTTTGGGAATACTATCGAAAACAGATGTCAATAAGGTTTAATCCAATATGCCTATAGGTACAAATTGTTTTTTATTACATTTTATCAATATTCACGAAAATAGTTTTTAATGTTCATAAAGTTCCTTTTAGATACCAAAGCGCATACCAATAAAAAACGTCAAAATCAATGCACAGAAATGTCATTGTCAAAGAAAGATTCAAAGTTTAAATAAATATACTAACCAGAAATGTGTTATAATTATTACTAGATGAATATTATTATATTAAAAAATGTTCTACATACTTCTTAATTAGATTTGACGAGATAATCGGCCTGAATACGGATTAATTTTTAAAATTCATTAAAAACAATATGCTGCCGCCATCTAGGTGAAGGTGGTGAAGTTAGTAGTATGTTCAATATGATGGTTGATATATTATTGAACAAGAAGCTACTTTCACATAGATGGCGCTAAGCTATTTTCATGAATATAGAAATTAATAATATTATAATACTCTATGAGCTCCGGAAAATACTATAATTATATTAAAAAAATTCAATTCTTCGTAATCGATTGATTTTGTTTCGAAAATCAGAATTGTTTCATATTTAAGTTAGAACTGGCGATGGTTGGTTTGAGCAAAAGACTACTTTGACTACTCCCACATAGATGACGCAGTATGTTATTTTAATCAATTTCGAAATTAATAGTGTTACAATATTTTATGAGCATTCGAAAATATTGTCATAAATTTACAATAATTTAAAACTCTATAAAGGATTGGTTCTGTGA
Organism: Lochmaea capreae; assembly: GCA_949126875.1. NCBI lineage: Eukaryota > Metazoa > Arthropoda > Insecta > Coleoptera > Chrysomelidae > Lochmaea > Lochmaea capreae. Next base: position 78,503 of record OX421400.1, read on the forward strand.
CGAAAATCATAATTATGTTATTTCGAACTTGGAATTGGCGATAGTTTACTACTTTTTACGAAAGACTACTTTGACGACTTTCGCGTAGATGGCGCCAGGATAATGTTTTTAATTTATTTTATATTTAAATGCACTCTGGCGTTGTGGTTCAGTTTATGTTATCTGTGGTTCAGTTGGTTATCTATGGTTGACGCATTTATCACTTAACGATTCTGGGTTGTGTGTAAAGTTAGGTTTTAAACTTTTAGGTTAGAAAAAAGAGGAATTCGTATCTGTGTTCGTAATGTATCGACATCGTTAGTATTTTATATCCATTTAGAAATATGCAGAATCTTTCTACTTAAAAAATATGTACATGTGAAAATAACCGATTAAACGGAAAAAGCTTGATAAAATATTTAAATAGGGTATGACCACGATCGTTTTAAATTTAATTGTATCATGCTAAAATGTTAGGTAAGTTGAAAAAATCAAATAGTAGATATTCATCAATATATATTATATTATCTCTCTGGTGCATTCGCATTGTTTGTCTTACATCTTACATTGGTGTTTGATATTGTTTCTACATAATAAATCAAAGATTATTAACTCATTTAATTGTATTTTTATGCAATTGAACCTTAGCCCATATAATATTTCAAATAAATATGTGACAATTAGAAGCATTGAATGAGGTTTATCTATAATTTCTTTTTTATAGATATCGCGATCCTACCAACGAGGCCGTTTGTGGAATTTGGTTGCAAATAATGAACAACCCTAAGTTTACAGCTGAAAGGTACCTATATTATTGACCTCATACGGAATATATGTGATTTTGAAGAAGCTTGCAAAGACACTAATGGCAAATTAATGAAACTTCCACTGCCAACACTATATTTGCCCAGTAATTACTTTCTTAGGAAAAATTATTAAATGTAGAACCGAATATTGTGTATAATGATGAAACATACATTCCCATGGGATGGCATGATATATTAGAGAAAGGTTTGAGAAAATCAAACTCAAAAAGTAGGAGACTTGTGATTGTGCATGCATGTGGAGAAAACATTAATTCCTAATAATGTCCTACTAATATTTCATTCAGGTTTGTATTAATTATATAAACCTATCAAAAAGTGATATTTTGTAAGTAACTGTTGTTCCATGTATTTGTAAAGACTTTACTTATATCAGATATAACCTGTTTCGACTAAATTTAAAGAAATACAATTTTTAAATGTGGTGATATAATAGAATAGATATAATAGAATAGTTTCAATATATTGTCACTTAGAAGTGTATCATTGTGTTTTAAAAGAATATTTAACAAAAGATTAGTCAAATAAGACAAACACAGTTAAAAATGTCTCATATAACATATTGTTGCCGTGAGCCTTGATAAAATTTATTCTATTTTGTATGTTCCAAAAGTGGAGATTACCATGATGACATGAACCATTCAAGCTTTATGGAGTGGGTTCAGGAACAACTATTACCCAATTTGCCTCAGAAATCAGTTCCGGTTGTGATTATAATGTGAAAACTGAAAAAAATATTACATCAGCATCTAGCAAAACAGAAATGTTAAAATGTCTGTAGATAATTTAAATTTCGCGGGTAAAATTATTTTTAAATTTTCCGCGCTACCATAGGTCTATTTTTAAATTTCCCGCGCATATACTCCTTTAGCCTGGATCTGAAGCTTTCTACAATTAAATGATTAGTGATCGGACCATTTCTAGGATGGCGATAGGCTTCTAATTTGTCGACACAATTTTTGTACTGAGTGGGTTATCTATCCGTGTATAGGTATATTTTGTCTATGCTTACCTCAAATGAAATAGCATAAGTTATTCAAATTAATTCGTTAATAATTTTAAATTAAATACAAGGACAAATAACATATTATACAATATGGAGATCGCGATACCAAATAATATTTCTGGGAATACTATCATAAACAGATGTCAATAAGGTTTAATCTAATATGCCTATATACGTACAAAGTGTTTTTGATGACAGTTTTCACGACAATAAATATCGGTAGGTATATTTAAAGGACGAAACAGATTTTTTACTATATACTTTTGATAATTCCTTCGATGGAAACACGTTTACGAAACACAAAATAAAATTGTTGAGTAGACAATCTTCTGATGACCAGTTACCTACCTACATATTTTTTAAGCAGAAACATTCTGCTAAATGGATATACTAACGTTATCGGTTATTACGAACACAGATACGAATTCCTCTTTTTTCTAACCTAAAAGTCTACAATAACTTTACACTCAATCCGATTTCTCAAAACAATATTAAAACGGCCAGTAACGAATGCTTTAAATATAGAATAAATTAAAAACAACATCCTGGCGCCATCTACGTGAAATTCGTCAAAGTAGTCTTTTGTAAAACGTAGTAATCTATCACCAATTCCAAGTTCGATATAACATAATTATGATTTTCGTCACAAAACCAATCCTTTATAGACTTTTAAATTACTGTAAATTAATGACAATATTTTAGAATGCTGATAAAATATTATAACACTATTAATTTCGAAATTGATTAAAATAACATACTGCGTCATCTATGTGGGAGTAGTCAAAGTAGTCTTTTGTTCAAACCAACCATCGCCAGTTCTAACTTAAATATGAAACAATTCTGATTTTCGAAACAAAATCAATCGATTACGAAGAATTGAATTTTTTTAATATAATTATAGTATTTTCCGGAGCTCATAGAGTATTATAATATTATTAATTTCTATATTCATGAAAATAGCTTAGCGCCATCTATGTGAAAGTAGCTTCTTGTTCAATAATATATCAACCATCATATTGAACATACTACTAATTTCACCACCTTCACCTAGATGGCGGCAGCATATTGTTTTTAATGAATTTTAAAAATTAATCCGTATTCAGGCCGATTATCTCGTCAAATCTAATTAAGAAGTATGTAGAACATTTTTTAATATAATAATATTCATCTAGTAATAATTATAACATATTTCTGGTTAGTATATTTATTTAAACTTTGAATCTTTCTTTGACAATGACATTTCTGTGCATTGATTTTGACGTTTTTTATTGGTATGCGCTTTGGTATCCAAAGAGATCTTTATTAACATTAAAAACTATTTGGTATATAAACATTTTTTTTCGATATTCACCTAAACTCAAACCGGAAAGACTGAGTTGATAAACCATTTTATGATTATTCAAATATAGCTAAGGAAAAAGTAAACACAGACGAAGGTAAGACATTGTTTTATCCGACTATGTCGATTGACAATTTTGTTTATGCCTTAAATGTTTGACAACTATTATTTTTAATTGAGTAAGAGAGAATCATATAACCAGTTTAAAGTATCACCAATGTGAATATATAGGAACATTATTGCTTGTTAAATTAAATACTTGTATAGTGGAGAATTTCATGTGAAGTGATTTTTACTAGCCAGTAGAAAATAACAAAACTTGGTAATTTTAAAAAATGTTTGCGGAAAACCTGTAATTTTTAGCGGGAAAACCAAACTTTCAAAAATTTCCGCTAAGCACCTATATATTTGACGAAATGCCTAGCCCTTTTGGATAGGTTGAATAGCCTTTTCATTTAGGTTAAAGAGCATTTGTAGTTGGGTAAGGAGCCTTTTTAGTTAGGTTATGGAGCCCTTTTAACATAATGAATCGAAAAAAGAAACTTTACAAAAATAAGGCTCTTTAACCTAACTAAAAAGGCTTAACCCAACCATAAAGGCTTAACCCAACCATAAAGGCTCCTCAACCTTTTTTCTAACCTAAAAGTCTAAAACCTAGTATTACACTCAATCCGAATTCTTAAAACCGCCAATAACCAGAATGCATATAAATATAAAATTAATTAAAAACTACAGTGACTATATAGTCACTGTATTAAAAACAACATCATGGCGCCATCTACGCGAAAGTAGTCAAAGTAGTCTTTTGAAAAACGTAGGAATCTATCACCAATTCCAAGTTCGATATAACATAATTATGATTTTCGTCACAAAAACAATCCTTTATAGGCTTTTAAATTATTGTAAATCAATGACAATAGTTTGGAATGCTGATAAATTATTATAACACTATTAATTTCGAAATTGATTAAATTAACATACTACGTCATCTATGTGGGACTAGCCAAAGTAGTTTTTTGCTAAAACTATCCTTCGCCAGTTCTAACTTTAATATGAAACAATTCTGATTTTCGACACAAAATCAATCGATTACGAATAATTAATTTTTTTTAAATATAATTATAGTATGCTCCGGAGGTAATAGAGTATAATAATATTATTAATTTCTATATTCATGAAAATAGCATAGCGCCATCTATGTGAAAGTAGCTTCTTGTTCAATAATATATTAACCATCCTATTGAACCTATTACTAGTTCCGCTATCTTTACTTAGATGGCGGCAGCATATTGTTTTTAATGAATTTTAAAAATTAATCTTTATTCAGGCCGATTATCTGGTCAAATTTAATTAAGAAGTATGTAGAATATTTTTTAATATAATAATATTTATCTAGTAATAATTATTACACATTTCTGGTCATTACATTTATTTAAACTTTGAATCTTTCTTTGACAATGACTTTTCTGTACATTGATTTTGACGTTTTCTATTGGTATGCTCTTTGGTATCCAAAGAGAACTTTTTTATTAACATTGAAAACTATTTGGTATATTAAAAATTTTGTTTCCATATTTTCCTAAACTCAAACCGGAAAGACTGAGTTGATAAACCATTTTATGAGTATTCAAATATAGCTAAGGAAAAGTAAACACAGGAAGGTAAGACATTGTTTTACCCGATTATGTAGATTGACAATTTTGTTTATGCCTTAAATGTTTGACAACTATTATTTTTAATTAAGTAAGAGATCATAAATATCATATAAAGAACAAAATTAACAAACATGGTCAAAATTGGAAGATATTAACAAAAAATTGGGATACGGAATTGAAATTGACCAGGGAAATGTTACAGATATTTGTTTCCCAACGGATCTCCCATTGAAAACAAAGGATGATCTAACTAACAATTTTCGAAGATCATCTAAAGGAAAAGAGACATGTACGTAGGACGTTTCAAGTCTAAGAGAAGCTTGAAAAAATTACTTTACTGTCATAGTTTATTCATTATTTTTCTACTTACACCACATATTATAGATGGTAACTGTATAAGTGTATAATCATAATGGCATTTCCTATAATGATCATAAAATATACAATATGTGTGCATCTACCTCGAAAATCTCTACAATGTGTTTTCTACTGTATCTCTTTTTGGACTCAACTAACATCAAATTAAATAATTGTTGTGTTACCTAACCTAAACTAAGTAATCTAATCAAAATGTGGTGTGATAAACTTGTATGTTGCTCTGATTAACTCTTCTTGTGTAGTAAGATTCCTGAGTGTGAACTCGGCCGCTTCTATTTGGAGACTTGCTAGGACTAAATACTACAAACGGAAAACATGGGAAGACTTTTTTGAATCCCCTGCGAAATCTAATAACAGATTTAGAAAAACGGATTAGTTCAGAGAGAAACCAAACACTTCACTTTAATGTACTATGACAAAAAAAATTTAATTCATGTTTGGAAGTTTTCATATTTTAACTGGCAGCTTTATTCATTGTATTGTAATTGTACTAACCTCATGTTCATCCAGCAATAAATAATTGGATTGTACAAAGAATTACTCATCGCTAACCAATAAATGAACAAATACAATTCTTGAATATAAGGAGCAAACGTGATTGATGGATAGTAAAAAGTTAGTAAGAAATAAGTGTGATAAGGTAGCCAACATACTGCAAAAATGGTTACAACAACTATCATCATCTTCACTACCTGCAAATTTACAATTATGTAGGTATGTACTTATTAAGCAAAAAAAAAAGTTTTGTCTTTAATCCTTGAACTGAAACTGCCCAGATTTCATGGTAATATATATGTTACCGGCAAAGTCCGTTATGCAGTCACATCTAGGTTTGCTTAGGTAAAGTCCGCATTGCCGGGACTGCACTTTAGGCAAAGTCCGAAATTATTCTATATTGCCTACACTTTAGAACGTCAATCTTAGGTTTGCCAAATATTATGTAGCAGGCAAACTCCAAGAAATAACTTGCCGCGTTAGGTACTATTATCATAATTTCAATATTCTATGTCCGATAATGAGGCATATAGTTTGCGATAGAAACAAACACAAATTAATTTGTATTAATAATTTACTGTCTCTTAAAGAACAATCACAAATAAAATAAGCTCTCACATTAAAAAATAACAACTGAAAGCATATTGAGGTATATAATTAGAGACAACATTAAAATCAGAGAGGCCCCTATAAAATACACTCGGTATCTGTCGGTATTATGTCACTTATTATTTAAAAAATAGGTATTGGCAACAAAAACACATTCAAAAAACCAACTAAAAAGATATTGAGGTAGAATCGCAGAGATATACTTCTTTGGGTAGAATTAGTGCTCCTGCATTATATACTTTTTACAGAGTACATATTATACCGGGATCATTATAATAGCATATATTATTATTAAACGAGCATTTTATGATAGCCATTATTCACGCAGGGTGACGTTTCATCCGAGAGAATAATGGTCATAAATTGCGAGTTGAATACTGTGCCTTGTCCACGACCCTCGATTTCATTATTAAATAAAAGTTAAGTTAATAATGCGAATGTAGAACGGAAAGTAATAATTTGGTATTATTGACAATTCTAACGTCAAAATTAATAAATTTCTGGAGTACGTCAAATAATGTGACATATAGAGATTCTCGATGCTATATGTAAAGTATATCGATACACCATCGCCTAATTATCACTAAAGACAATACAGAATGAGAATTCACTTACGTCGACCTAGCAATGGACCCTACAATCGGAATATCAACTTTTTTCGGAGTTTACCTGCTATATACACATTTGGCAAACCTATAAGATTAACGTTCCACAGTGTAGGCAATGTCCGAAATATGGAATAAGATATAGGACATATACATATAGTAGCTGTTTAAACTGCTTACTTGAACAATTAACAAAAATAAATTTAAAGAATTTCAACTAGGGACACTTTGTATGGATAATATCAGACTATCAGACATTAAAGTATCAATGTTTTGCTTAACTTAATTTTGTTAATTTTTTGAGAAATCAAACCACAATCTTTTTTTTGTATTTTCAATTCAACGTTTCCGTAGCGTTCCAACTAGTTTTTGAATTTTTTCGTAGTGTTATGTAGGGACCAGAATTCCATAGAAACTTAATTATTCTTGATTACGGTAGCTGGAACGTTACCGAAACGTTAAATTAAAGATATAAAAAAAAAATTGTGTTTGGATTTCCCCAGAAATTAAAAAAAAAATAATAATATGAATACACCACATACTGAAGATATTTCAGCTAAACCTGTCTATATCTACGTTTCTACGTTTCAAGTTCCATTATTACCTAGTTATTAAAATTACCTTTCTTTTATTTGTTATTATCTCCTTTTGTCTGTTTGTAACTTCACCAATACTTTTTGACCACCACAATTCTACAGCAATTTGGGAATAAGTCAGAATCATTGCGCCAATTGGTATTACATAGGTAAAAACTGTGAATGATACGTTGTAGCTAGAAAAACAATAAAATATAAATTATAATTATTGTGTTTCTTGAGATTGAGGTACACGTTTAGTTGTTCTTTTACATAAAAAAGTACAATTCTTACTAAAGCCTACACAGAATATTTTTAACAAACAAAACGTATGAAACGAAATTGTATTGTCATAAATGTACTTACAAGTATTCTAATTTTGATTGTATGGTGTCACCGTCTGGCCATAACATGTAACAAGATATTCTGTCTGTACATGGAATTTCTTCTATGCGAAAATACATAACTTGTGGCATCCCGACCACAATTGCTAAAATCCATGTCCACAAAATTATAATTAATGTACAATTTTTGCTCATTCGCTTCCTTAGAGGTAATATTATAGCCATGTATCTAAAAACAATATAAGGAACAATAATGACCTCAATAAATAATCTGGTATACGAAACAGTTAAAAATGATATAGCAGTTTATAATTAGAGAGAGCAGAGATAAAATTACAAATTTATAAAAAAATATAATAGAGGCACAACGACCTTTACAAAATTTCAATTGAGAAATATTAGGAATTGTAATTGGTACTGAATCTCATTCTTCCTTAATAGCTAGGTATGCTAATTTTGTGACGAGAACTCCAAAAAACATTGAAAATATTTCTAAAGTTTATAACAGCAATAAAATTAATTTTATATGTGGAAAATAATAATACCTGTCTATAGAAATCGCCATGAGAGAAAATACTGAAGCACATGTTGTCAGACAAGCCATAAACTGTGTAAATTTACAATAAACGAGTCCAAATGGCCAGTGGGCATACAACATGTAGACAAAATTGAACGTAACATTAAATGTTGATACCATTGCATCTGCTACGGAGAGATTCACTGTAAAAGTATAACAATATGAAAAAATCACTACATATTATTTAAAATGTTAATCGGTGTACTATATAATACTTACACAAAAAATAGTTAGTAACCGTTCTCATCTTTTTGTTAGTCATAATTATCCAAATAACGATTATATTCCCTCCTATCGACATTAACACCATTACAATATAAAAAATGGACCAAAAAATTTGTCTCCATAACGGTAAAATAAATGTAAGATTATCAGGCATATGTGCTAAAATTTAGAAGAGTGATTTGTAGGATGAGTTGTATTAAATAAATAAACTATTTACTATTAAGTATACTAACTCATAAACATGTTGCGTGTGCAGCAATGTATGTAGTATAGTCCCATATATAATATACTAATCGCATAGATAAGAATAAAAAAAGTCAAACTAAAAGATGTAAAATATTTCAGTTCCATTTTAGCATTTCTAATGGTCACAAATTCAAAGTAAACTAATAGTAACAAATGGTGTTCATTAAATTTTTGCCACCGTTTTAATGGCAGATGTTGCTTCATTTTCGCAAAGCACGCGAGAAATTGGATGATATATATGTCTCAGAGGTAGACGTGATAGAAGTGAAAAATGGTAGAAAATGTACCCATTCTCGATACCAAAAATTTTAAACTCAAGGAGCATATTTCTAAATGAATAAATTTATGAAAAAGTAAAAATGTAGATATCTTTAGTTCCATTGTTTTAATTTTTAACTTTGGTTGAATTCAAACTGATTCGAACTCACACACCTACAACTTCCAATTTCTCTCTAATGTAACGAAATGTGTCTAAACGTGACGCATCCGCTGCCAATTAAATTTCACTTGGAAAATGTCGAACTTACTGGTTTTTGTAAACATGGTGCAGTTGCAGTTGGGGCTATCTACACACTGTGCTGTAGTTGCAGACCAGTTCATTTTTTTATTCAATTTAATTTAACCATTGAAAACTTCAAAACCTGTAAAACAGTAAAAAATTATGAGAAAATATTATCTCAATATTTGTATTTTTTGGAATTTAATGTCTAAGGAAATACTTTAAATACAAACTACTGAAATAATAATAACAACTTACCCCAATCATAAATCTAATATCTACCATAAACGCTTATAATATATGATGTAACAACAAACTGCTTTAAATGCTTCTTGGTTACTCTGAGAATTTTTTACCGTGGACATAATAGGATACAATCTAATTAATTGAACTCCTTTAAAAACATCTAAACGGGAAATTATTAGGTATTCTTAATAATTAATAATGGTTAAGGCGTGGTTTGCAAATATTTACCGTGAACTTAGTGATATTAAATTCAAATATACTTGACGCGGATGAAATGTAAAATTATACGACGTTTACAAAATGTAGGTGTCTATTATCAATAATTCACTTTTCTATTCTAATTAAGAGTTTAAAAATCTACTATATAGCACTAGCAGAACTAACATTTGCCTTTTAAAAATATGAAACAAATTTAATTTTGACCTCGAAATTAAATATAAAACGCATGAACCCAGATTTTGGAATTATTGTATTTATATATTTCATCAAATGGAAAACAAAAACTGTCGATTAACATATCTATGTATACAGTGTGGCGGAGCCACAATAGACTCCCGCGAGTCGCAGTGGAGGGCCGCAAACCTTACCTAATCTACAGAGTGGCTACAAGTAAATTAACCTTTAAATTTCTTTTAATATATAAAAAGGGAGTATTTTAAATATGCACAATCTTGATCTTCTGTAAATTAACCTGATAATCTCTGGGTATTTGTAAAGAGAACTTATTGTATAAGGGCTTTATAAACCATTTTGAAATAATTCATAAGTTCGTTGTTGGATGGGATGGGATAGGGTGGTTGAGGTGTTTAAAATGATAACACAATTTCTGATAACTTTTAGTTTTTATTTGATCACCATGTAAAAACAGTTATAATAACAATAGCAGAAAACTTCAATAGAATAGTTTGTATAATTTTACAATTTGCCAACATAAATATTTAGTTACGAACTAAATGGAGTGTTAAAGATGCGATATTATTAATGTATTTATTATAATAATATTGCAGAATTTTTTTCGTTTCGCCTTGGTGTCTTCATCATTCCCACAGTTAGATTAATTTTCGAGTGTCGCTAAATGTGCAATTATTAATTTATATATAAAAACAATAATTTAAATACAATTTCAACACCTCACAAGTTTTTTCACACCAATGACCTTAACTAAGAAAATAAACAACTCTATTTTCCGGGCTATATACCACGACGAACATTTGAACTACACTTCAAAGAAAAACGGTATAGTTTGATCTACAAAATTTAACCAACCTTTTTAGTTTGTAATTATAAGAGGTCACCTTACTTTCGGAGCAGTTGCGCTACATAAGTGTAGCATTAATGGACGTTACAGTATGGGATCCATCTACCTGGCTTTGAAAGTGGTTGCTTTGTCTTCTTAGTTTAAAAAATATTTTTCAAACTACGTAAGATGCTGAAATAGTAATCAAACCACTTATTACAGTACATTACACACCCAGGTCAAAAGAGTTTCTTTCATGTGGAAAGCGACACAGAAAATTAATTTTCAACCGAGGTTTATGTATACCATTTTATTAACAGTCTTAATTATTTTTTCACGAATATTAAATTTTTTTTTAAATTATAGGTATACAGTGTTCACAAGCAGACTACCTAACCCAAAAAAATGCGATCTATTCAAATGCAATTTTTTTCCCATTATTATTTCAAGATTGTTGTGTGCGGACAAAGATATTTCGGAATAAAAAACAACGATTTTATTTAGGTAATAGTTACATTTAAATTTGTTGTTAAACAGTGTTATTGTTGATCACCCAGTCTTCTATGTCGTCTTTGAAATTAGTTATCCATCTTATGTTGTTCCGAACATTTTCCAATGCTTTTTTCCTATTAGCTACGCCCGCACCGGCATCTGGATATTTCTTGAAAAACTCCTCCATCTATAAAATAAAAACAAGATATATTAATAATTATTTATTTTATTATGAATTCGTGTCCTTACCTCTGTCAATCTTTCCGCGGTAGAAAAATCTGATGTAATTGAAGGAATCAAACTTCCCAAATATCTATCATTCAAAGTGAATCTGTCGACTAAGTATTGCCAATTTGACCTGTGAAAAAACGAAGATTCGAGTGAATTTGGTGCCGCTAGGTACCATTTTTTTTTTATATTTAAATAAAAAAAAATTACCTCACAAAATCCCAAACAATATCAGTTCCGTAAGGATTTGTAGCAATATATCCCAACACGCTAAAATAGTCTTGGCCCCTTACAACACTCTCGTTTTTGGATATCTCTAATAATCTGCAATGGGAAAAAATGTTTCAAGCCTTCAGTAATCATTTTAAGATTTTTTTGTTGTTGTTAAATACACCAATATCGAAAAAAGTCTTGTTGTTTTTAATTAATTACAGTTTTCTGTAAAAATTGTCATATTTCAGTAAAGCGTGTTATCCATAGACGTCAAATTAATACGGTTATAACGCCTTACAAAGTTTTTGAGAAATAATTTTTTTTCTAGGAACAGAGACCGTTCACTAAGCAGCAACAACTACTCATCGATGTATATGCCCCGGCAGAAGTGTAATTCAATGTCTGTCGGGACATGAAGCCCGAGAAGTAGTTGTTACTTCTTTGAGACTAGTTTCTATTCTTTGAAAAATATTTTTCCAAAAATTTGTAAGGCGTTTATATATTAAATAGTATTAAACTATTATATATTAGCATAATGTAGGTAATGTTTGAATAATATACTCACTTTTTTAATAGCTCGACGTTTTCAACGCTGGCTAGTCCGGACATTAATTTTAATTTTTCCGAAGCATCATTTTCGTCTTGATAAATTTGCAACAAAGCATTCCACGTTTCTGCCGAAGCTTTTTTAGCTCCTAAAATGGGTACACACATATAAATATAATTTTTTTTTTTTTTTTTTGTGTATTGATTACCTAATTAAACAAAATTGACGTTATACTCCTTCTTAGGAGAGTTTAAAAAAATGTATTTCATAGAAAAGTGTTGAAACTTGCGGGATATAAGGGGCCATCCATAAAGTACGTCACACGAATTTTAGGACTTTTGAACCCCTCCCCCCGTCCTTGTCACAGGTTGTCACACTTTTATAACCCCCCCCTCCTGATGTGACGTCACATATTTTTTAAATTTATGTATGTATTTAAAAATAATCGAGAGAAAACAGCTATTTTCATTTTTTACTTTGCATGAGAGATTATCGCATAGCGAGAATGATAAATTATTAATAAATATAGATCAATTTCGTAAATTTTTAATTCACATCCAAACTTTGCGATTTAGTATTTTAAATTTTAACATGTGACGTCACAAAAGTATTGACCCCCCCATGCCCCTTGTCACACGATGTCACACTTCGGTGATACCCTCCCTCCCCATTAACGTGTGACGTACTTTATGGATGGCCCCTAATTGAAGTTTTAACAAACGATATTTTATATCCTACTGAAAAAGTGTCTTCTTAGGTAACTCTGGATAATTTTGCTGGACGGGAATAATATACCTCGCTATGATCATGGCGCACCTACGCCGAAATCAGTTTGAAATAAGATTTGAATAAAATGTAATTCAAAGTAGTTGTTTTTTTATCGTAAAATTGTTACTCTAAATTTTTCAATAAAACTACCAAAAGTAGCATAACGTCACATAAAATTATTCTTAACGGTTAAAGAAAAGAAAATACGTCTTTATACTTATTATATTCTATAGTTCAATAAAAACCTTTAAAATAATGATTAAAATTTAAGAAAAATACACAAGTCTTACCATAGTTATAGACGAGGCTTCTTAAATCCGGCGATATTAGTTGCTTCGTCTGCATCCATTTATTAAATCTACTTTCAGCTTCCTTTATGCAATTCTTATAACTCGCTTTACATGCCAAGTTTAATACTACCGTTCTTGTTAATCTACAAATTAAAATATATAAAAAAATCTAGCATCACACACACACACATACTCTTTGTAATATTTAAAAACTATTAAATCTTTTATCCATTTTATTTAGTACCTTAAAAGATGAGTATCATCAGCCTTTTCAGTCCAGGTGAATTCATTAAAAGCGGGTGTTACGATGTTGATGATATATTCCTACAAAAAAATGTATACAGGGTGTGGCGCGAAGCTGTAGGTTTTGGATGACGTTGAGTTCAAATATAATGTGCACAAATTTTATATGTTCTATTTAAAATAACAAAGTTGACGTCTTCTTCCGGTATAACCTGAAGTGCCACATTCAGGACAACATTATATTTGAATTCAACGTCATCCAAAACTTTTATTCAAAACTTTTCGCGCCACACCCTGTATATTAGCGGATCCGACGTTCCGTCCTGTACTAACCTTGTCTTGCACAAATTTGGACTATTTTCATTTTGATTTAAAAATACCAGATTGGTAGGTATTTTAGATTTCCTGAATTTTTTTTTGGTACGCATATTATTTGCGAATTTAACACATTTTAGAAGTTCAGTGTGAACTCGATTGCAGTGCTACTTATCGGGACGAATTGTCAATCTAAACTCTAAACCATTCAGGGACTCATTCAAACACACACACACACACACATGCTTAATGGAAATTATCGGTTTACTCTTTAAAAATAAATATGGATAATTTACCTTAAATGTCGATTCGTGTGCGGACTTCATCATCCTAAGACGATTTAAAATCGAAAGCAAGTTGGTGGCTCCCACACTCCAAGGCGTATAATCCCTTTCGGCTTTCAATTTTTTAGTTAAATTTAATGGAATTTTATAAGTCAATTGATCGGATTCAGCAATTTTAAAAGTTTCTTCCAATAAATGAGTTTTGTCTCCGGCGCCGAAGGCATTATAGTTGGTTATTAATTTGTCCCATTCCGATATCGGGTAATTTACGCGATAATAACCGATCTGGTCATTATTAAATTTTATCCATTTCGCTCCGGCTGGTTTTTTAATTGTGACTAAAATATAGAGAAATATTTTTTATTAATATTGTTATAATATTATTGCAAGAAAATTTGTTGCTGTTAATATAATATAAACACTCTTACTGTGGTCCGTATTATGTTTAAATAAAATTGCTTCGGTCGATTTACCCAAATCTGTAACGTACGTAACTGGGACGGACCATTTGTATCTAAAAATTAAAAAAAAAAAAAAAAAATTGTTACTTGGACTTTTTGAAATAATATCATGGCAGTAGAGTATTTTTTCCTTCACCTATATTTAGTATCATTTAAACTGTAAGTAGAATTTGGATCTATCAAAAATCTCTTTTGGGTTAATGTATAAGTATCGTCGGTAACGGTGACGTTCAGAATTGGATAACCCATTTGAACCGTAAACGTCTCCATCATTTCGGACACGTCGAATTTATTGTCAAGTAAAAGTTGAAGTTCCGTTAACAGATCTTTGGTAACAGCATTGCCGTATGCGTGTCTGTTGAGGTAATTTTTTACACCTTTTTGAAATATTTTTTCGCCTACGGTGGCTTCCAGCATTCTCAGAATGGAAGCTCCCTACAATACAAAAGTACGTTACTTAAACTTAGGTAGATCCAAATCTTGAACTCACCTTATTATATGAAATCGTATCGAATATTTCTGTAATTTGATTAGGTGTTAACACGGTTTGTACTATGGGATGGGAACTTAGAGTTGCGTCCAAAGATAAAACTGGATGCATCTCAGCGACAATAAATTGTTCCATCTAAAATTGACATTGTTTTTATAACAGTATAAAGTATGTATTTTGAAATATAACTTATACCATTCCCCAAGTCGGTTCAGCTGCCAAGACTCCTTTGAATTCAATATATGAAGCGAATCCTTCGTTTAACCACAAATCGTTCCACCAGTTCATAGTCACTAATAACAAAAAAAAAAAGAGTAGGATAGAAATAAAGCGTTTGCCTCAGGTTTTATAATGAAAATGTTTACCTAGGTTTCCAAACCAGCTGTGAGCTAATTCGTGAGCAATCACCGTAGCTACTCTCTGCTTATTAGAAGAGGAATGTGTTGTATTTGTATAAAGAAGTGCCGTTTCTCTAAAGGTGACTAGCCCCCAATGTTCCATAGCACCCGACACGAAATCGGGAATTGCAACCAAATCTAGAAACGAATTTTAATAAAAACTCTAGAAAATCGACTAAAATTTGACAAAATAAACAATTATATTGAAATAGGAAGACTGCCTATTAAATAATGTAAAACATGTAATTTTTTCTCTTACCTAGTTTTGGAAGTGGATAAGGAATCTCAAAATACTGCACATAATGTTCGATGACCTTCTTGCCTATTTCTGCGGCATATTTAGTTTTGACTAAATTTTCAGGACTTGCATAAACTTTTAGAGGAACAAAGGAACCATTGTTGTCGAATGAAGTGTTGGTATGATCGAAATCAGAAATAATAAAACAGGAGAGGTACGTCGACATAGACACTGTCTCATCGAAGGTAACCAGTTCATGATCGTTATCATAATCTTCGGTGCTCTGAAATAATAAAAAAAAAAAATTGAAACAGTGTATTTTGATTTAGATCAATCGCAAAATATTATATACTTACGGCTACTGGGTAGTTAGAAAGTGCTATATAGGAACTATCCTTTGGTTTCAAGAGGTGAACTTTATATTTGGCTTTTAAATTTGGTTCGTCGAAGCAAGGAAATGCTTGTCTGGCGTATGTAGGTTCAAATTTGCTGGTCGCTATCTGTCTGAAAATAATTTACGAACAAAAAAATTTGAAATATTAAAAATAAATCGTTTTTATAAGGAAAAATTTAAGAATTGCTAATCAATCCAATATTCCAACTAAGATATTATATCGTAAATTTGGTCAAGTTACGAGATTCATCACAGTTTATTCAAATCCAGTGGAAATAAAAATATTAACTAGAAAGTAGTAGTGAAAGGTTAAAACATTTTCACTTCAAACTCCATGTCTTGATTGGAACAGAAGGTAGAGGTAAAGATTTGTCTTATATTGTAAATGTTTTTTTGAATTGTGATACGGCGGCAGATCTCGCGTTGCAATTGAGTGTGTCGTTCTTTTTGGAGCTTATTCAAAACACTTTATCTCAGCTCACATTAACTGAAATGAACGCACCTATATGTATTTTTAAGGCAATCGTTGACGTTTATCTGCTGCTGTATCTTTAATGATTAGATTTTTGATATTCAATAACAAACATAAAGGCTGCCAAATAATCTCAAAGACTAGAAATATTATATTGACCAGAAATCGATAATAAAAAACCATTGGTGCAAATAACCGATTATAATAATTATATCCATAAACGTTCATTTATAACCGACAGATAATTATTAGGTTTTTATATTGGCAGTAAAAACGTTGGACATTTTAGAAAGTTTAGTGTGTGACAATTAATTTTTTATAATGGAGAGTAAGAAATTTTGAAAACAAAACGGTACAATAACTTGGGTCCATTTTTAAACTTTCATTTTCCACTGTAGATGCTTTCAAATGACATTATACTATTATAAGAAGTAAATTACTTGTTTGCAGATAACACAAGACGAAAATAGAAATCACGAGTATTTTAATCAATTACGCTATGGTGTAATTTCCTTTCAGAGCATATAACCTGATTTTTTCGATTAAAACGTTACATAATCTTTTTATTCATCAATGTAATTAATTCATTATTCGCATGCATTAGGGGTCAATGCGAGTTTAAAAGAAATTCAGCTACATCTATTGATTGATTATAAAAGAAATATCTCATGCAATTAGTTTACTTTAACCCGTATTTTATGAAGGCCATATCAATTGTGTCAAGATACAATCTCAATGCAAATAAATGATTTACGTCGACGACAATCTTATTCACTTTCATAATATCAACTTTCTTTATTTCTTTTACTAGGCAATTATAAACCCATCCGATAATCTCTTTAACGTGCAGTAAACTTCTACTTGTTTAATTACAATCCAAAAAAAAATTACGAACGTAATAACAACTTATGAAGAATATTTCTTCATAAATAATTTGATATAAAGAATACCTTTCGCCTTTAATAGAATTCCTGTAATAACTCCTATAAAATCCGTTTAATTTTCCAAACAGTTGCCCTTCAAATTTGATGAAAACGTAGTAAATTCCAGGTAAAATTTTTCGTTTTGTCGTTATGACAATCACTTGGTACTCAGATTTTTCCTTCACATTTAAAATAGGAAATACTTTAAATTCGTGAGTGTTTAAAACAACATCCGTAATAACCAGACCGTCGCTGTGCAGGACAATATCGCTCCTATAACTGTTAATGTTAACAGTTATATTAACCGATCCCTTGTATTTGCCCGTGAACAAGTTAGGCAAAAGTGTTAAATCGTATAAAATTGGTTCTGTGTCGTTCGGTAATCGCCAATATGTTTTCTGTTGTAAAAAAAAATTATCTACCGCATGAGATTTTTTGTAAGCATCACATGTGTTGTATAAAATATATTTTCCGACAAAAACCAACACTGTTAATAAACACGCACATATTATTAACAAAAATATACTTAATGTTATTAAACACGCCACAGTTTTGTTATTTTTTCGCGGTTTTTTCGTATCGTAACACATTTTGTTTCATTCTATAAAACGTGACTAACATTTCACTTTGGTAAGTCGCAAGATCTTATGCGAATAAAAGACTAAACTCGAAGAGGTGGAATATGTTTGAAATGTTCAGCACGTTTCTCCTTTTTAATATCAGATTCAAATTGTTTATATCGAGGTACAATATAGATTTACAAATGGTCAAAATAATCTAATTGATTAATTTTAATCTTGGAGCTTACTCGTTAATAATTTAAATATTTGTTTACCCTAGCATAATTTTTAACGCATCTAGAGTAGCAAAAAAAATGTGTATGATACACTTACACGTCAGATTTAAAACACCTACCTATTAAAATTTATTAAACACCGATAAAATACAATTAAAAATTACAATAGGTAATTAATTAACTTACACCCTCAATACTCCCAAATTGCTTGAGAATAAAATATTTTTCCATTTTTAAAATCACAGAAAAAACTTAATTTTTAATTACGTTAGTATTTTATCCTTTGATTTTATTTAACAGATTAGATAGGATGGAGTAAACAGGTGTAATAATAAAAAATATAATATACAGGATGGTTAATAAGTAAAATGGTAAGATGGAAATTAGTAAAATTAAAATTTGACATACCTTTTTTCCCCAGAAGACGTCCTGTAGCTACTCGTATACAGACCGACAATTCTATTTTTCATGTCACCATTATAATCTATTTCGACGTTTTCTATGCCAGATTTAAAGGTGGAACTATCGCCTTTTTTAATAGTAAGCAATTCAAAAGTTTTTTCCAATATAAATTGAGCATTTTTGGAGGACACTTTGACGCAATCGATCGATAAAGAATTGCTATGAACACTTATACTGTCGGTTTCTGATAAAATTTCAACAGATATATTTACTTTGCCTAAAATAACAAAAAAATAAGACTAGACTACAAAAAATTCATCATTCATCATAAAAAGTTTCTATAATATAATGTTTGATCTATTGACGCGCCTTCCCGCAGGACAATTTTCAAAAGTTTTCGACTTTTTAAGGGGAAACATAAAAGATCACTGAAGAGTCGGTAAGGGTGAGAAACTACCCCCATCAAAAAGTGGTTTAATACACGAAATTGGCCGTTTTCATCGGATTTCAACCCCAAAAAATTAGCTTCTACAAATTTCACATAAATCCGTTTTTGAACGTTTCTGGACATTTGGAGAACTCACAAAAATATAAACATTTAATGGAATATTTTCCGGGACGTATGAAATTATTAACAAGTTTTTTATTTTATATTCTTTAGTGATTTGAAGTATTTTATTGTTTATGCACAGTAATTAACACCAAAAAGTAAAAAACTGGTAAAAAATCGAGAAAACTATTAATGATTAAGTTCTACTTTGTACCTATTCGTAAAAATAATTCAAATATTTGTTAAGAACTCGTAAATAAAAAGCAATACTATAGATATGATAGATAAAAGTCAGTCAACATACAAGCATTAAGCAAAAAATCCATTTAACAACTTACCTGTAAAATGTCCCGTTTTTAGATCAGGATAAAGATAAAGATCATACAACAATGGTTTGACATTTTCAGGTAGTCTATATTTATTCATATTATTTTCTTTCTGACAATTTCGTCCTTCCAAATTTTGCACTTTCCTTCTTAACTTGGTATTATCGACACCCAGTATTGTTGTTGCTATACCTAAAGACACCACAGCTAAAACCAAAAATGACTCAAAGTAGTGTGTTGATATATAAGTAAACAATCTCATATTGACTGGCTTAATACTACTACTAAAAGTGTTGTCGTGACCCAGCAATTAAAAGCGTGTCTACGATAAAATTACATTATCTTTTATGCATACCGGGTGTCCCATGGAATTGTTAACCACTTGAATACAAAAGAGGAAGATGTAAAGGTTTGTGCATATTTATGTACCATTTCAAACAGTATTTGAACTAACGACAACGTGTTTTTATGTAAAAGTGTTTCATTATAGGTCTACCCAAAAACCCTTTGACAATGGGAAAAATAAGTGACACAAATGTTTATGAGATTTAAATCTAAAAACATTGTTATTTCACACTTGTTCCAGTCCATAAAAGGTGATAAGTAATGTTTGATTGTGCAAACTTGGGGGTATTTACAGCAAATTATAATTTAAACAAAATGTTTTTGAAAACAAATAATTATGATGGATAATAATTCAATAAAAATATTTTATGATAAGGCTTGAATCAAGCTTGGATTAAGTTAAAAATACAAATAAAATCAACTTCTGATTAGTTGATTTAGGTATGATAAGTTTTAAGTGTCAGTACAGATTAAAATACATTATTGAATGTAGTAAATAATACTAGTGCCAGAAGAAAATTAGTACATTCGTACATACACCTGAAATTTTGTAAAATTTATAACATCAAAGATTAATGTTAACATAATCAGAAATTTATTTAATGTAGGTATCTAAACTAGACTTGATTACTCTCCCTTTTCTTCATAAATGCTTGATGAAAGTATAAAATAAAACCATCATAATAAACCCTAATAGGTATTTAAGTGAAGTTTCTGGAGGATACTAGGTAGATATTTCAAAATAAGGCTACATCAAATGAAGAATTTCCAGAGTTGCAAACATTTAATCCTTTTTACAGTAGTTACATAGGGGGTTAATCCATAAAATGTTGTAGGTCTCAAGTTACTGAATGTTTAGTCAAGAAAAACATTTTAGTATAAAGGTTTCCTTTGCAACTATTTTCACTAAATACATAAATTATAATAAAATTGACTCCTGATTCGAAAACATGCTAAAATTTATTTAAATGATAAATCAAAAAATACAGCATCACTAGTCCCTGTTATGGCCTCTGGGGACATAAGCAGGCATTCACTGAAGAGGATTGAGTCCTTCATCAAGGGACTCGGCTTCATGGATGCATAAGTAGCAGGAATGGCACAATGGGCCCGCCAGTGGCATCAGTGCCAGAACCTTGGCTTGAGTTTGTCTTGGCCAAGGTTCGCCTGACTAAATTAGTAGTTAGTTAGTATCAGTAGTCACTGTCTGTTTAGATTAATTTTCGTTAAAATTACCTTTTATTTTTATAAATAATCAGCTAATACTTATCAATTTAAATGAGCAGACTTTTTATCAACTATTTTTAAAGTGTAAATGCTCAAAGCACTTTGGTATATACTTACCTTTAGTTAGCTTATTCTTCAAAAACAAAATTGGAAATTTGACTACTCCTTCTAAAGAGAAAAAATATACAAATTTAATAAATAATTCACTCTGAAAACAACCAATACTTGAAGGAATCACTTCTGAATATCAGATTTCATAAGATCCCAGCTTATATATACCATTATAAATTATTCCCATAATAAATAACATGGATTAGAATAAAATAATGTCTATTTAAATATTGTAGTATTTCTTCTAAATTTTAAAATCAAAGTTCATCCATGATTAGTAAAATCCAGATATATTGATGTATAATAGATTAGATAAATCTTAAACTGCAGGAAAATAATAAAATACTAGCCTTTCATCATTAAGTAAGTAGGTACACTAAACATTTTTGAATCAACACCTACATTTGTTTCTCATCTTCATACTTTTCGTTTTATTCATGAAAGCAAAAAATTAAAACTTAGATTAATTTAAAACTAAAGGTGGAGTCATGCAACATCAACTAGTTGAAAGTTATAACCATCTCATTTAGTTTTAATTTAAATCTTAATTTCTTGTATGAACATCTACATTCCATTACCTACATGGTTTTATGTTCTTAGTTTTAAATCAATATTTTAATTTCTGCTTTAAGGGCGCGTTGTATCGAACACCTAAACTCGGTTTAATAATAACTGATGTAATTGATGAAAATAAATAAATAAATATGTCACAGTCTAAACACCAGTTATCATTAAACCGAGTTTAGGTGTTCGATACAACGCGCCCTAAGCGTTATATAAATAAAAGTTGGGGTATATTATATTCCATATTCATTGTTTTACCAAAATACCTACTTACTAAAAACTTTTGAGGTTATTTGTCTCTGGGTTATATTTACAATCCTTTGTTCTATATATAGTCTCCATGGTTTATTGTTTATGTAGGTATATATTATACTAGATTCAGCGTAATAGAAGATTAGAGATTTAAACACTTATAAATTTTCAAAATATAAGTAGTAGTACGTTTTAACAAGTTTAAAATATTCTGATTTTAGCCCAATCCAATCCAACTTCTTTTACAATGTATAATATCCCAGGGGATAAAATGCCCAGCTTACCTGGCAATCGTAGATGTCTAGTGTCCTCTTCTTCTAATTTCAACTGGCCTTGTATTGTATAATAAATCAGTTACGGCTTTGGCGTGAAATTTGAATCCATATTTAAAATTATATGTAAAAAGACAAATTTTATGATAAAACCAAAAGTATATTTTAAAAAACTAAATAAAACCCTAAATATTTCTTCCACTTTGCTTTATTTTAACATAATTAATAAAAAATCCAAAGTACCAACAAAGTTGACATTTGCAACATTACTTATAAAAAACGCAATTACGTGAGTTTATCCTAAGATATTCCATAAAAATATGTAAATTAGTTATTTATTTAATCCTAATAAGCGATTTATACTTAAGAATAATAAATGAACAGACAAAAATATAGATAATTTTCTGAAAAAATAAACTTGTACCAGAGGTTGAATAAATTTTATAAATATTATTGCTCTCAGTATTGATAAAAGTGAATTTTCTCATTGACGGAGAAATATCTTATGCAAGCCATTTAGTTATTGCAAGAATTATAGCTCTGATCTATAGGACTGAGCAATATTTTTGGAATAAAATACAACATGATTTGGTACATATCTGAACTAGAAAAATGATTCCGAATAATTAGGTCTGGTGTAAAGTATGAACTGACTAATCGATGGTAAAAGTTTATTTAGCCAAAAAAAATATCTGCCTCATCTCGCTTTCAAGTTCTCAACTGTTGGCATCTCAGAGTTCTTGCCACATTCTTAAAAATATATTAACAAACGATTTTTCGGGATAGGTACATTATTTTTACTTTATTTTGAAAATAAACAAAAAATTGTACCTTAGTCTTGTATTGACATAGTGAATTTCACATTTGTATTCGTCTTTTTAAATATTTACAATATATCTACAATCTTTTTAATATTCAATAATCAAGAAAGTGTTGTGTACTTCCTTTTTATAAATAACTAATTATTGTAAGTGGTAAACTTAGGGAAATGGTTATTACAATAACAGATAGATTTATGTGACAACGAAGTTAGTCATTTCCGTCATTGTGAATTGTATATTATAGGGAATGTTAAATGTGTATAAAAAAGGAGTACTTACACATGCATACCTTAGATATACAGTGTGTCCATTCAAGTACGCAGCATATAATTCACATTTTCTTCTGTTTTGTTAATTATTTGGGAACTTAAACTATTAAATTTTTAATTCAACGTTTCGGTAGCGTTCCTGAAATCGTTAATTATTCTTGATATCGGTAGCTGGAGTGCTACCGAAACGTTGAAATAAAAATACAAAACATATTGTGGTTTAATTTCCCAATAAATTAACGAAAAAGAATAATGTTTACATCATAACGAACATACAGAAGATACATAATAATTTCTTGATAAACCTCGGATATGGCTTCGAAATATCGATACCTGATGGTGCATTTTTTTTTTCGTGAAATCACTAATTAAAAAGTTTCCGTATGCTGCGAACATAAAGTTGACACACTGTATATAATATGTTATTTTTTGGGATATGAAGATGAATAACTAACAAGGAACTTCGAAAAACATTTTGTTTTATAACACAAGATGTCTTTTATTTTGATTTTAGTGTAATTAACGGTTTGATAATATGGAATAAGTATTATTAAAGAAAGTTCCTTAACTAGATGCGGACATGATAAACGGATGTTTTTTTGTTATTTGTACAGTGCGTTTACTTGAGTCGGAAGATTCTAGACCTATACATTGCATGTTTTAGGAGATTCGGAGTGTTTAAAGTTAAAATCAAACAACAGCAATTTTACTAGTGGATTTGAATGCCCTTTCGTATTTTTTTATTTTTCATTCATAGTTCAAAATAGAAAAATTATTATTCGGTTTACTGTCGTAGGCGGGTGTAGGTAACTAGCGCCATCTATTATTAATTCTAAATTAAAGTTTAAATTGGTAATCGTCATGCAAAAACAAATAGAATTAACTACCAAAAACCAAGTGAAAAATATTCAAATAATTTATACTCTCCTTATATGTCGGAAACCTGCAATAATATTTTGTGGTCTATAATCTAGAGTTGAAGAGATTTGACATTTTTAATGAATTATATAGGTATATATCAGTGACTTTACTCCGTAAAAATGTGATTATATATATATACCTACCTATACTGAATTTACTGGAAATATTTACATTTTATATAATTATTAAATTTTATACATTTCTAACATTCAAGCGCCCTTTTAGTCTGTATAGCTATAGTCGATTTATTTAAACATTCTTAATTATTATACAATTAAAATTCAATCTTTTTCAAGTCTTTTGTTCACATCAATATATCGTTATCTTCGTAAAGAAGGGTAAACGTCGACTGTCATTACTTAATAATTGAAATAATAGTAAAGTTTACTATATTTTGTCATGAATAGAGTGAGAATTGAAAAAAAATCTATTCAATCCATAAAACAACCTTCTTACTAATTCTACATCGTCACCTCGATCCTACTTTCGATAGTAAATCGTTTGCAACAAAATTCAACATTTTAAAAAAAGTACATACGATAGTACGGGGATGGGTAGTGTGACGCACATTTTTAATTACCGATACGTTCTCCAGATTCAGCTTGAAATTTTTAATTTTGTCGCAAATATTTTATATAAAATCACTTTAAAAAATATCAGTTGTGCATACGTAACTTACATTTTAAAAAATATACTAAGTATAATATAATATGTACAAATTTTATCCTTTTTAACAGTTTTTTTTTTCAAAGAATTGTGGAAAAGGGATTTTTGGAATGGTGGGTATTACTGCATGATAAATAAAAAGAAATTCGTAGTAGACTCGACTACTGTGATTTTTTTTAGTTAATTCCAATTGCTCTTTATACAACAGTATGGGGCTATTCTTTCTAAATATCTTGCAGTTTCTCGTCAAATATTATATTATTATGGACATATTAAAAAATGATAAATTCAATAGTTTACTAAATATACGAATATGGTCCGTCTGTGAGGGCGCTGCACAGTAGTAGTCAAGAGTTTTCATCTTTATTTGTTCCTCCTCCACCGGTACCGCTGCCTTGGCCGGTACCGGTGCGGCTCCTAACTTGTTTGTATTCCAGACCAGGATCAAATTGCATCAATACAAATACCTGACAAAATCAAAGGAATAATTATTAATAATAGGTAATTTTAGTGAAATTTTATTTGCAGTCACAATAATTATTTACCTGATCTGTCGGCAACAGTTGAAAATCGTCAGGTGGATTCGTGATAACGTATCTCTTACTACTAGCGTCGCAAGACGAACTCGTATCTCTAAACCTATAAAGTCCAATGCACAACATTCCGAATTGTTTCAAGGCCGCTACGAATAAATCTCCATATTTTCCTGTTTCGCCGAATTGTGCTAAAGGACCATCGTACAAGGATATTTGTCCTACTCGGCATCTATCTCGATTCGATAAACTATCTTCAGTACTGTGTAAAAAAAAAATAATTAAACCAAAACCGAAGGTAGGATTTTTTTGTACGAGTACCTGTAACCTCCTCGAAGTCCCGCTCCTTCGGCTAGGATTAACTCCAGTTCGGGAGTAGCCCCGCCCGTAATTAAAGATCTAATTAATGTTAAGGCATTTTGATTGAAGTAAGTCTATAATAGTAAACATTTTATAGTAAAAAAAAACATTTTATTTAGAATTATTACTTACGGTAGACATCAACGAATCTAAGACGCTAACTGCGAATGCTGTGCCGCAAGCGAAAGGTTGTGTCAGATAAAGTTCAGTATCCGGATCGTCATCGTCATCTTGATCCAAGAATTGGACGTTGCTATCGTTTACCAATTCTGTGATCATAGGAACATTGGCTCCATAAACAGACCCTCTTCTTTGTAGAATAATGGGGCTACCTACGGGCGTGCCCGCCTCGTTAGTTCCATTAGCTTGACTTAATACACCTATCGTATCATCGAAAGTCATCGCTTTAATGTTAAGAGACGCTAAAATCGCTTCTTTATCTGCTAGAGTAGGATCATCGTTGCTTGGCACTTTAGCTGATAAAATGCAACACATATCACATAAGTTTACGTTAACGGCACGAAGGTCTGCTCTACTTAACGGAGAGCCCTAAAAATAACACATAACAATTTTTTTTTCTTCACAACCATTAAAAAAGTGAAAAACTTACATTTAATACGGATATTTTAGGTAAATTTTGTAACATCTTCCATTCTCTTCTAATATAATCGACTGAACCTACTATCACAACATGTTTAAGCTCGTGGTAATGGAAGTTACTAGCTCTCAAAGGCATAACTAAATTTCTAAGGCCTATCAGGGGAGAATCTGGATCAGCGAACAAACATACCACTACGTGACCATTCAAAACAGTCATCGCCGCTTGATTACGATCCTAATAATCAAAACAGATAATATTATTTTGTAAAATTGTATTTTTTATTGTGTTTCTTTATATTACCAATATGCAGTCTTCCAAATTCTTCGCAGGGCCCCAGTGGAACATACCCGTGCTGTCGTATTTCATTTCGGTTTTTTCAAAGTCAAAGTCTTTTGCCTGATCGTCAGCCAAACCCACAGGTAGAGCGACTCCATTGTTGTTTTGATTATTTCCTCCGCTGCTTCTACTTGTAGGCCTATAAATTCATTATAAAATTTAAAAACAAAAAAAATATCTAAAATAGCATTTTTTTATATCTTACTTAAATCTTATATAAGCCATAATTATATATATATATAATATCGTGAAGGATGATTTGATATATTTCATGAAGAAAGTAACACGTGCTTATGGAAAATAAAATAAAAGTGATCGCTAATTTAAAATCAACAATTTGTTAGAATTACTTAGTAGATTCGAATTGAAAAAAGCAGAAACGACGTTTGATCGATAAACTTAGAAACTCCATTTTTATGGAAAATATTATAAAGATTGATGCATTTTAGAAATATTTTGAAAACCATTTTGAATGATTCGTAACAAAAGCAACAATTATTATGCAAAGCGGCTGTTGTAAGCTTTTGAAAAAAGCAATTTAAAAAAGCAGGTGTTAGGAGAACGTCAACTTTTGTAAGTATGGGAGTAGTTGTGGGTGTGAAAGAAACATAAAATTGCAAATTCCTCAGCTTTACACAAACATATCCTTATTTTATAGTTAGAAGCTAAATATTCAAAAATATAATATTATTTGTCAAAGTTCAGATAAAAGATAAAATGATAAATGGTTGAAATATGTTCAACAATTATGGCTCATTTTGGTAATTTTAAATTTTTGGTTCCTTTATTGAGATTTAGTAAACATCGATATTGTGTGTTATTGGATAATTTGAACCAAAAATTTATTTTTATTCTAAACAAGCAAAACCTTCTATGTTAAAATGTATAGCGAACAACAACCATATTTACACCTTTCAATGTAAAATTTATTATTAAAAAAATGTAGTCTATAAACAAATTTATTGAAGTATAAATATCGCTCTTATTAATTACATAATAAAACTACTAATTCTACAATAAGTTGATATATTTTAAGTTGTCGATAATATATAAAGAAGCAGTTGAACGAATCATGAAACTGGTTTCTTGGATCGTCATTTCACAAAATGATTTTTGCAGTCAACAAACAAAATTTTAAAGTCTGGCTTACCAGACCTATGTGGTCCGTTATGGTTCGTCATGACAAATTCATAATTCATCCAATCACCGCTCATGTAACTAATGCACTAAAGAGATGAGTATACTCATCTGCCATTTTGGTGCCTGAATTTTAAGAGTTGACATATTGTGTTGAAAAATTTTTGATATTGAACAGAACATTTTATTTTACCAACTTTCCTTCAGACTATTAACACCAGAAAATTGAGAAAGTGCAACGGATGGATGCTGGCCACGTCTCTGAGTAAAAATACCGAACACAACAACAACGTCAACGTACGACAAGGCACCAAAATGGCGGACGAGAATACCTATGTCTACAGCGCTTTAATGTAATTGCACCTTCACACTAATAGGTACTAGAGATGAGCGAACATTAAAAAAGCAGCTAAAAGTAACGGTGGTACCGGCGATCCAAAAGTACTAACTAATACTTATTTTGGTATTGACTAAAAACACTTGCAGGTACTTAGCATGCGCGTGACGTACTAAAATTAGTTTTTTTTTATACTATATAGTGAAGAATAAAAAATACATGCTAACAAAAAAAGCAGATTAGGGATTGTAACAAGTAGAGACAAGATAATAATTGTCTTATAAATAAGTATGTTAGATCGTTTCTGAAAGCTATGTCTTAAATTCTATATTTTAAATAGACTCAAGTCTAAATAGGTAGATGCACAATAATACAAGATAACCATGTAAAATGTTTCGTTTCGATCTTTGCTACTATACTCCATCAGGTTAGTTACATCATTATATTGAAAACAAAAAAAAAACATTTTATACCGGTCCATCTTCTATTTTTCTAACATAAAATAATACAGACAATAAAAGCAAGCAACAGTTAATAATGGAAAAAAAATGTAGGTATTTGCTAAGCGTACATGAGTTTTTTCACTTCATATGCCAGATGATAGCCGGCGTAAGACGTAGTCTCTTGTTCCGGCACTCTGAAAACAGCACAACGCTGATAGCATTTATTGTAACACACATTTTATGATATCAAAATAATACCGATCATTCAATTAGCAATATCTAAACTCTTTTTGAGAAAGGAAACCATATTATTGACTCGAATAAGTGACAAGAGAAGGGGATATAAAAATGGGGAAAATCTACAAGATCAGAGGGACGATACGTCTGGTAACTGCTAAATGTATGTTTAGGTATTGAACGATGAAAGATCAGAACTATTTTTTGAATGCACTTCATTTGTTGTAATTAAGCTTTTTCTTAGTCATTACAGGGCACGGACGTTTTGAAATGGTAGAGAACAATATTTCTTATATAGCTGAGACAAATTGAGAGTAATAATTTCTAATATAATATATAACAGATTAAAGATTTTATTGTAAATATAAAATTTACTATAAAGTGACATGCAGTGTTGTTAAAGCACCTTATGTGTAGGTAGAGTCAAAATATATTAATGTGCTTTTTATTAATTCAAGAAATATAAGCGATTTGAATCAATTTGTTTGGCTATTTTAAAAAAAAAACAATTACTGAATTTGAAAACGACAAAAAGGAATTACCTTGAGTTATAATCCGGAGATGCCATGTTGTCAGCAGCGTTCCTAGTGATATTCGGTTTCACTTTATTTACTTGCTTTGTTGCATTTATCATATTCGTCATGGGTACCGTACTGTTCCTGTGATTTTGATTCCTATGTGCCACTATAAATAAATTTTCTGTTAAAAATTATACCTAAGCGAATCTAAAACATACATAATATATAGAACACCAATTATTAGAGATGAGTTTTTTAACTTTAGGATTTGAGAATGCAAGTGGAAGGTATAAGAAGGTTGTAAAATGTTAATTGGAATTCGTCATCGAATCTCAATCTAATAAAATGTTTCATTTATTTCCACTATCGAGACCTGTGCCGATAAAATAGTAAAGTTACATAAACTGATAATTGTCTAAGAGTCCGTAAAAAAAATTATGTAAACACCTCATCCATGCCAATGCCTGTGAAAGATATCGTTTTATGAATACCATAGTTATTAAGTACTTAAGTAAAATATTCCACTTATTAAAAATAATAAAAATATTTTGCCTTTAAATGTATATATCTATATTTATTCCTTATATTATTAAATATCTTTATTTTTTGTGAAGCTTGATTATTTGTTGCAGTTAGCGTTGAGCCAGAAAGATTAGAATGCGAATAATGAATAATGTTACTTTATGAATTTTTTTAACTAAATACGTTTTGAAACTTACAATTGACATCATCATGACGATTCATATCACCTGCAAATAAAAAGCAATTGATTAAGTTACGCAAAACGATTATAAAAAAGCTAAAGCTACAAACTGATTATTTATTTATTTATTTATTTTTTTTTGGTTCTCTAAGCTGAAGCGGCTCAAGCAAATTCAGATAAGAAAGCTAGTACTCATATTTACCAAAATTAATCCTACCCTATTATTATCCTTGCAGATGTACACTATTATTTTAGATATTGACTACGTACTAAACTAAATCACCGTTAATTAGATTTCAATGAAATATCTGTAGGTGTATTGCAAAGAGTATAATGTGTAATGTGTATCAGAGATATTTTGTTTTATTTCAATTAATTAGTTAATCTGCCAATTGACGCTAATATCTTCCATACTAACTAAGTACATCAATAATTTAAAATGACGTTATGCCAAAGTCGCAATAAACATTATGAATGCGTTTGCACAGAAGAGTATTGTAGGTACTATTAGGGTTGCCAACTTTTTTTAGAAGAAATAAAGTATATCTGATTTTAAAGGAGGTAAATGAAGAGTACGGACTTACAAAAAAGAGTATAATTTATTTTGTACTTTTTGCAGCACATAACAATTTTTCATTGTTTTTAAAGGAATTGTATGAGTCCAAACATTCCTCTACTCTAAATTTTTATATATATATATCAAGAGCTCATTTTTGATTAAATTCAATGAAGCTGTTTCTCTCTTCTCACCACTTCACATTCATGACCGAAAAGATTTTTTCAGTAAATGCTGAAGTGGCGGGAACAGAGAGTATATTTTTTTTAAACAATCAAATTCTTCAGGACATTTTTTAAAAATAAATTGCCATTTTTCTGCAGTGGATTTTTGCATAAAATCTGACATTTAACTGACATTACTGGCTGCGTTCAGGAACGTTCGAATATGGTTTGGGGAATCGGCGATACCAACATATTAACAGTAAATAGTAGACTTTTTTATTCTGATTATGGATTTTTGCATATTATTACAGACGTGCACTAGTCTAGTAAACATTTTCATTTTGTAAAAAAGAGTATTTTAGCGTACTCTATTAGTGTTAAAGATTATAGAGTACGCCTACATGATATAGAGGACAATACTCTATTTTAGAGTACGGTTGGCAACCCTAGGTACTATACATATACGAGGCGACTTCACTTATGGATGAGTCGAATTATTCAAGGATTCCTCGTAAATGAAAATGTTTTATTAGAAGTCATCTGTTGCTGTTCCACGTATGGTATTTTTTTTTTTTTGTAATAAATGTATCCAAACAGTTTTTGAAAATTGTTGATGTGATTAAATTTAAACACAATGAACTCTCCTCGTATATATTTATATTAAATTCAAGCATGCTGCCATATACAATTTCACCCAAATTACTATCAACCCAGTGCAACGGGCATATCTATCGATCTAATTATTATCAAACGAAAAACAATCTATTTTATTTCAACAATTTAACCGCAGTCACGCAACTTGGAAAAATATCCAGGTCATTTTCAGGAATATTCCCAAGTAGGTATTGTAGGTGTCAACTTATAGAGACATTTGAAAAATGTCATTATTCTCCTGACTCGAACAATATAATAATTTGCTGGAAAACGTGGGTCAAAAATATTATTGTTACGTAAAAAATTAAGAAATACCACTTTTCCCAACCCCAATAATATTTTTTTAACTACCCTGTTGTGTAAAATATATCGCTAATAAATTTATTTATGTTGCGTGACATATTTTTCGGTTCTAATCTATGCTTAAAATACAATATCAAAAAAGTTACACTCACATGCATCATTTCATTTTGATTTTAAATTAGTTACTTATATTTCAAGAAGGAATACACGTAGGTACGCAAGAACGGATTAAATAGAACATTTTTAAGTAGTCAAAAATATACATAATAATAATAATAAGATTGTCAAAATTGACCTTGTGGCTAATTTAAAAAAGTGTGGAACTGTAACAGAAACAATAATAAAATCGAAGCACTGACCAAGTCAATGAAAATGCTAAAAATAATAAAAACACTTTATTGAAAACGAAAGTTTTGCCTGTCGAGCTTTTAAACATGATATAGTGACTAAAATTTTAGAAATTTCACTTTTTGGAAATTTTCTGATGAGATATTAATTTAAGTATAAGAGTAGTAGAAGGTGTTATGATAATTCATGGAATGACTATATATTCTTTTTAAATAATTCTTTATGAAAAACTACATGAAAATAAACATAATATATTATAATAAGGGTTGTTTTTTTTCTTCTCTTTTTAAAAGTGATATATGAGTACTAACTAGCATCCTCTAAAATCTACAGAGTATTTCAAGAAGCTAGAATTTTCTTGTGTATATTTTTGGTATTTTATGTCAAATTATATGTTTCGTGTTGTGAATTTCTGTTGTGAATACTGTATTTTATCGTGTTCCAAACAATTTACGAATTATTTTAAACCCAATTTACTTTTTTTTCTTTTTGTTACGTAGTAAACGAGTTTTGCTGGTCAGCAATTAAACTTGTGATGAATATTTGGAACACAATAACTAGGTTTAGCAAATAAAAAAATAAAGTAACAAATAAATTGTGCCCTGATCGTTAAAAGTTGTGAGTGTAATTTTATTGAAATACCTCGTATATGCACTTTCTTGGGCAACTCTGGTGGAGTAAAAGTAGGAGCGGGATGATGGTCATCTGGAAACCATAATTTAATCTTGCTACCATTAATAGTTTACTTCCAATTAATTTTTCTATTCTAATTATTACATTTAGTCAAAAATTTATATGCTAAATGAATTAAAAAAAAAAAATTAATACAGACACTAGTTTTATCAACAAATTATAAACGGTTTCTTCGTTTTGATAATTTCATTTTGAAACCTAGCAAAAAAATGTTGCTAAATATTCTTCTAGAATTATAATATGAAATTATTTTTGTTCGATACCTTAAACACTGATGCAGTTCAATTTTGTAAGTTAAAAAAATTATGTTTCAATAAATAGCATATACATTTTTAAAAAAATGTAATTAGGTATTCTAATTTTTCTAAATTATTTAGTTCATGCAGGGCAATATGCAACGATTGCTTGTACCATATTCATGCAAGCATGCCAAGAATTGCAAAGTATAAACATTACAAAAATAATGTCAAACAAATTCGATAAATTATCGATAAAAACTGAGCTGTACTGTAGATACAGTACGAGCTTTGGTTGACCCAAAGTGCAATCATTGTGCTGGGCTTACACTCGTTAAACAAACACCCTATTCGCCAAATATGGTATCAAGTGACGTTTTTCTTTCAAGTTGGTATTTTAGCAATATTTATGTTTGACATTGTTCTTGCTTTTAAATAATAAATCTAAAAGTGGATGTTTAAATAAAAAGCTTGCTAAATGTAATAAAGATATTTTCTGTGTAAAATATAAATTTTAGTTTCATTAAATTGAAGATAGCAGTGTTCTAGTCATACCGAATTAAGATCTAACTAAAAGATACATCTATCAAACGTTAATTTTTTTATTTAAATTCCGTTTTACTACTAACAAATCTGCTAGAGACTTGGCGATGTATCTTCTGTGCAAATATTTGAAATTGTTATTGAAATATTTTATTTATAGATAAATATAAAAATGAATGATTTTCAGTCATTTATTTTAAACCGTGTTAGTTTTGAATGTGGATTTATGACAACATGTATCACTTCTTCTCGCCGCAGTGTTTTCACGACTATTAACCGTATTACACAGATAAGAATTATGCCGAAGTAGATTACTCTGATTTTTACCACGAAAATTTTGCCAGGAATTTCTCCAAAAATGTTATAACATTTTCTTGGAATCTGTATTACAAGGGCAATAAATCTTCCAAAAATGTTCGGCATAATTATTATTTGCCATGTAAAACGGTCAACTCTGCTATACTATAGTTAATATATAGGTCAATCGTTAGTAAAAAATAATGTTTTTATGAATATTTAAAAAACTCCATTATAATTATGTTTAAAAAATAAGTTGGACTTTTAAATTAAATTATTGAATATACGTATATTAATTGGGAAGATAGTGATATTAAGGAAAGCTTAGGTATTATATCTTGAGGAAATAATAAGAGAAAAATCCAATCCAGCCCGATTCATACATGGTACTATACAACACGCTGACTAGCATTTTCACAACTAGCACTCATATTGTATATGATATTTAGATATAAGTGGTGGAAATAAATGTTATTGGTAGGTATCGGGGAAAAGGACCACACAAAAATGTTATCAAAAGTAACAAACTGCTGAAAGCTTTCATTCGTCATCATTTTAATACTAAAATATGTTAATTTTCCACAAGTACACAGTGCTCAATTTCTTTTCAATATACGAAAATTAGAATAATGTGCCGATGAAAAGTTTTTTTTTTTTTAATTTGAAATCTATTTATACTACGGACTGGTATTTAAATAGAAGCAGAAGAAAAGAAAGTCGGAATAAAAATAAAGTAGAAGTAGAGTAAGATAAATAATAAATTTATATGGAGACATTATCGAGTTCCAGTACATGCTACAAACAAAAATAAAATCAATTGTTTTGTAATTTTTTCAAGGATTCGAAGAACGGTCAAATGTACCAAAATATTTAGTTATTTAACGGCACTTCCCAAGATACCATAGACGCAGTCATGGCGATGTACGCATGTGATGGGAAAGGCGAACAAAGAGATAAGAAAAACAAGTAGTAATAAGAGAATATATACAAGGAAGACAGACGCATCTAAAAAGCTGAAATAATAAAGATGGTTGTTACACTTTATGAGACAATTTTGCTTATTAACTTGTAATGGAACTTATGTCATGATCTTAAGCAAGACGTTAATGTTCATATAAATTCATTTAAATCCGTATATTAGGACGGACATTTTTTTTTAGAATTATAGAAATAATAACCCAGTCCGTTTAAAAAGAGTAGACAACCAAAGCAGAACATCACTTAGCTAATCACACTATGTCACATATCCAAAAATTATATAGTGCCATACAGTATTTTAAAATATTTGACGAGATATACACAAAAACAAACATTCAAAAATACCTACCATTTTTTATAATCTACACATTTGCAAAGTACCTACAATCGATTGTGTATAAAATCCAGGAACTATCGATTTCCCAAAATATTTCTTAAAAACGTTATAGTTAACGTTTTCCTAAGAGCTTTCGACAAATTTTGATGTAATTTTTATCAATAAAGTGATAATGTGATATAGTGTGAACAAAAAGTGTTGACGATGACGAACAACAATACACTGACAGATAAAATACATACTTGCTAGACCAACCATTTGTATGGTCCTGATGCCTTTCCTGAACGTCGCCACTGCACAATAAATTAAATCAAATAATTTTCAGTTTTCTTTCATTAGATAAGAACTTTAATTATTGTTTGAAGTTTGTTTATTGTATCCATCAGACATATGATTTTTTTGGTACCAACTATTAAAAAAAAAATTTAAAGTGTATATATGTCGCTTGCACAATTTGTGTATTAATTTATAAATACCCGGTAAAGTGGTAAACTTCATCTTTTGTTAGTTTTTGGAAAAATACAAAAACAAAAAGTATAATAATAGTACCAAAAACATCCGATTTCTATAGTTATTTTTATTGACTACTAAATTCCGGATATCAACATATAAAAATTTCATACGTTTTATATAAAGATTTTTTACTGTATAAATTTATTGTAAAGCATATCACTCATCGAATAATAATAGAATTTGTTTCAAAGAAGAACGATTTCACGGATTATTAAAGGAATTTAGAGAATTACATGTGACCAGGAGAAAAGAAAAATGAATCAGAATAAAGGACAAAGAGAATGTGGTACCTACCAAAATTTCGGAAATCAAAATGAATTTTTTGGTAGGTACAATTGCGTCGTAATAGAACAGCCACTGAATCTTGCCAGCAAGAATTATTTTGTAAAAAAAAACAATGAATTGATGGCAGCAGCAAAAACTACAGTTTAAAAAAATATATAATAAAGCTTTGGATGATATATTGTCACATATCGCACAAAAATTACTTTAAGCTATACTTCAAAATCTACTTCGCCTAAAGCCATGGATTTATTATTTTAATATCGTTTTAAACGTATATTTTTATTCATTTTTTAAGAACATTTATTAGAATCAATTATTTAATAAGTACACGTAGGCATTTATTTATAGGATCTTCTGTGGAGTTGAATAATCCATTTGAGATAAAGGGGTGGGATGGGTTTCAAGATCCATTGAAAATAAAAAATTATTCATTGTTGTTTTATGCGAAAAAAATTTAAATACGATTATCATTTTTTTCACATTTATTTTAATGATTTCTTAGAAATAAAGTTAAGTAACAGATTAATTCATTTGTTTTATATTTGTGGTGGGTTTAACAAATTCACTAAGCGTTATCAATGTTTTTTTTTAAATGAGGAGTGACTTTTTTTAAGAGTAAATTAAAAAATATTGACAAACATGTTTCGGTACACCTCCCAGCTGCTCTAGTCAAAAGAAAAATATTTGGAATTTCTTTAATCTACCCCATAAAGAAATAGATAAAAAGAGAGGTTTTAAAACATTATAATAATATGGAAGGAACTGGAACAATGTTTGTGCGCAACCTGTAGCGTATGGCACTTCACAGCAACTAACTGAACTAATCTAACCCCGCCTCCTACTTGTCACATTTATCACTTATAATTACACGAGAGCTTTTTTTTGTCGAAGTAAACTTGACATGTATCTATAAGAATTTTGTTTTTTCTGGCAGTTTTTTGAGTTGAATTACCCAATGGCAACAAAAATCGAATTATAAATGTCAAGTTTACTTCGACTCACAAAAAAAGCTAGAGTGTAATTCAGTAAGACAATTTAGTGAATATGTAAATCAATAAACTAAAAAATGAGATGAACTTAAATTAGTTTATTTAATTTAACGGAGAAGTACAATTGTTACAAACACAATTATTAAAAATAGCTTGATTTTCAGAAAAATTGACATAACGTCATCAAAAATTTGTTTACAATGCTGGTTGTCATGCTTTCAAAAGTTAGGTTCCGTTATTGTCGCTGGATAAGTTAGGGCAAAATGACAAAATATGAAACATGAAATAAATTGTCACTATTTTAATTTGAGGTTGGTCATCGTTACATAAATATTTATTTTTATGTAAGACGACCAGCGCTAAACATGGAGGCAATTTGTCTCTACAGACCTATTTTATAATAATAATAATATTAATAGCCTACTGTAAAATACATAAGGGTACATATAACAGAGATATAGCTTAAAGCGTAAAAAATAGGATGTCCTACCATCCAAGTATCTTTCACAGGCGTTAAGGCTTTGTTTGACCATGCCTGTTTGCATCATGATCATTCCGACATCTGCAAAAAATGTAAAAACAAAAAATGTCGTCTTCGGGATGTTTAAAAAAAAAGTAATATTTACCTACTTCCTGTTACAAAAAAAAAAAATATGTATCTACATAAATTCGAAAATCGGGAAGAAGCTAACTGCCTAGTAGATCAAACAGCAATTTGAATATATAATACGAGGGGTGATAGAAAGAAACAAATAAATTTTGGGAGTTTTCAGGGAAACTTTTCTGGTAGAACAATTCACTATATATCCTCACCTGGAGTTGGAAAAAAAATCACTATGACTTCCTAAGAGATTATAAGACAAATTTAGCTCAGTTTTTGAAAATTGAACAAATATTTTCCGTTGTCCTTTAACAACAAGAATACTTGTTTCTTTCTATATCCCGTACTTTCCAATTATTTATTTCTTCTTCCTGAGAATTACTGTAGGATCTTTGCTTATAATGAACCCCGTTTATTTTAGGCAATAGGACTTATAAAAGATTTTACTTCATAAATATTAGTAGGTATAACAGGTAAAGTTAAAATAAACACATCTAGAGCGCTACTATACTTTAATTAGTTAAGCCAAAATTTTGTTTGTATTTCTTTTTGTGTGAAGATGGGCATTTTTTTGAACGCTAATAACACCTATTCAGAATAGTTACTTGTGATTTTTTTTTATATTTAAGAAAGTAAAACCTCTCATTGCATGTGGTATTTTTTTCTTATATTTGAATAAAAGATTAAAAATATACCCTAGCCATGCATATAAAATGTGCAAAAAGGTACCGGGTGAGAGAAAGTTAGTAAAAACAGGCAAAATCAGCGAACATTCAATACACGTTGTCTAATTTTTGTGAATGAATTTGTATGTTTTTTTTTTTTTTGGGTGACTCACTCTTAACAATCTAGGGTTTCCACTATAAAAGTGAGTATAAATCTCCATGGCGAGTTATTTATAAAATGATTACAAGTACACTCAATTTTTATTAGTTTTTAAAAATTATGACAACTTGTATAAAAGGTAAAAAAAAAGGAATATTATAATATAAACTACCGTAAATATGGTAGATTTTTATTTACTTCAAAATACTACACATACCAATGGCAAGTCCTAAAGTGATTTTTCAAATATTGGATTGTGAATGTTCAATGCAAAGTTGACGATAGCAGAAAAAGGAACTAAGTAAAGGAAAAAAGAAGAGCTGACCCTCAAAATCAGACACGGGGCACATTCCTCGATACAACTCTTTTAAAAAAATTGGTTTAATTAAAATTTTAAAATATTAAAATTTCAACTGGAAATTTAAAAGTTGTATTTCGGAATGTACCCTGTAGACAAATTGAAAATCAGTAATTGCCAATTTACCTAATTCATGGGACCAGTTACGTTGTGGTACAGCCACTAAAAGTCATCATAAAAGTAAAATTCAGTTAATTATTTTCCCACAAGTAGGTACGTCATAAAAATATTACCTATAGGTAGTAAGTACTTAATACCTTTTTCTATTCATAAATAAATCAAATCGAAGTGCAAGTTATATTATGGCTCTGTTCGTTTTCATTTGGCCAGCCTGTACGTGTAGATAGATAATAATTAACCAAATCGAATGTAACCGCAAAAAAATTATATTCTAGGTTAGATTATTCTTCGTTATACATAATATTTTACTTTTTACTTACAAAAATACCACCAAATATGAAATAATTTATGAATTAATAATAATAAAAATATGAACTAATACTTACAATTTTTACATTTGCATTTCTTGATTAAAGTTTCGTCCTTTATATCTTCATGGCAAGCTTTGCAATAGTACCAAGCCCTAAGTAAATTAAAATATATATTTAAATGGTGAATAATTAAGAAGTTAATTTGTGACATCCCAGAATTTTAAAAATTAGAATATAAAAATTAGTAAAAGTAATTTATAATACAACAAACTTTATAGCTGAAATACACATACACTGAGAAAAAGAATATTGATAAGTAAAAATTCTCAAATCGAGAAACCAAAAAGGTTAGAAAAATGTATGAATCTTACCTTTTTACTTCATCGGCCGATTGTGCAATGAAGAAACCCTGAGTATTAGCTACTATTTTGGCTCCTCTTGGATTTATCGAAATTTTCGTATCTGCTCCTTCGATACCTCTAACTTCTATCGCTAGTAGGAGCAGCTTTAGTTTGATGAAACATAACCTAAACGTAAAATGCCATTTTTTAAATCGTATAAACAAAATTTTGGTATAATAGTAGGTAAAGTTATCCTACAGAATGACCACGACAACCAAATAAAGCCAGTAGAAATTTTAAGAATAGAAAATACAGTAGTTTGCAAAAATCAAATGTCTTTCAGCAGGAGAGTTGGAACTTATGATACCACAGAAGATAAAACCTTTTGTTTCATTTTTATATAGCTACCCCCCTTCATGCTTTCAATTATACATATAAAACAACTACTGTAATTATTTACCATAGTGTACAAAGAAACATGCAAATTCTTTATTTCCACTAACAATTTACTGTAATCCCCAAAAGCATTTTCTAGGGAATTTTAAAAAATTTCGAAATATATATTTTTATTAATTCGGGAATAAAATATTGAACATTATATTATTATACAGGGCGATTCATAAGTAATGGGCCAAATTGTAAATCTACGTTCAGAAGGCCAAATAATAATATTTTCATTAACAATAATGGGTCTTAGTCTGATCCTAACTGAAGTACAGGATATTAAAGCGAAAAGAAAAATAGATTTTTGTTAATAGATTAGCTACTTTTCTACATAATGACTTGAAAATTGGGATGAACTAGTTTTTGCAAGGGTAAACAAGAATGTGTGAGAGGATTTGAGTTAACACGTAGATGTCGTCACATGCGCCTTATGAATTAGTTGAAATCAGCTACAAATTTTTTATCACTCATTATTTTACAACTTACTTATTTAATTTGGATAGCCCCTCATTTCTGTAGAAAAAAGCTATTGCCATTATTGTTAATGAAAATATTATTATTTTGGCCATCTCAACGTAGATTCACAATTTGGCCCATTACTTAAGAATCACCCTGTATATATTATATAGTATCAAGAAATTGCTAGTACATAATTGAAAAACGAGATAAGGAGAATAATGAAAAGTCATACAAATGTTTTATCGATGAAATGTATGAAAATTAATAAATATAAATTAAAACG
This sequence comes from Lochmaea capreae, assembly GCA_949126875.1. Lineage (NCBI taxonomy): Eukaryota > Metazoa > Arthropoda > Insecta > Coleoptera > Chrysomelidae > Lochmaea > Lochmaea capreae. The sequence goes on from OX421400.1 coordinate 119,463, forward strand.
ATCGGCGGAGAATAGATGATATTAAGCTAATTAAGATAAAAATGATTGAAAAGTTGTCAGCAAAAGCCTCAATAAATATATCTATGAATTTGTGCAGAACATGATCTAGTATTATTTGTAGTAGACCCAGCATTGTAAATAATGTGTTTGCACATAAAATTGTTATTTAAATACCTACATTACTACCTCCGGATTGCTGACTAGTATATGTACCATGCACTAAGATTATTTATTGCATATCATCTCATCCATAATAACTTTTTGCGTGTCCAAATAAAATTAAAGCTTCCCAAAAAAAAATATATACGAACGTACCAAATATAATAAATAATTGTTATCTCTCCCTGTATATATGTATGTCATCGTTTTACTACGACCGCAATAGAGAGCACTTAATATTGCACTATTGACCTATGAAGTAGTCAACAAAAAACATTTTTTATGTCTCTCACCGTTGAGTGAACAATTTTTTTCACTCAACGCTCTCACTTTATTTTCTTCTTTTTCGTTCAATCTATGTACCTATTTATATCTTTATTTTACGTTGAAGTAGGAAGCAGTTTTTCTATTCTAAGGTTTTGAATATCATGCATAGCTTAAGTGTTTTGTTTCTCCAATCCTTTTTTTACCAGCATTTAGCCAACGTCCTGAATATATTGTTTTGCGAAAATACATAAATATATTATCAATTATTTGTTTTCCAAAAATTTTAATTTGGTACACTGGTTACCGTGGCAAATAAAATATAAAGGAAGTTTTGGTTTGATAAAATTATTTCATCATATTATTTCGTTAATTTTTTTTTACAACTTAGCTTTAACTTTATCCACATGCACTAAACTATTTTATTTTATGGGACTCACTAGAATATTTTATCTATTCCAAATTCTACCGAACTTGTGAATATTTCTTTTTTTTTTGTATATTTTTGGAAAAACTGCTTACTCGCTAGCCTGGGTGAACGACATGCCAGTGAACGAGGTGGACAACGTTTCGGTATACATCTCGCATCCCGTTCCTTGTAGATAATCGTTTTGCCAAACTTGCGTGTCAGGTGACTGAAAACGATAATACACTACTACATAGAAACATAGTAAAACTGCTAAAACTCATGGCAAGTAGTAACAAAGCTGAATTTATTCAATTTAAATTTTAAAGCATTTTTCTATCCTTGTACAATTTATTAGTATGAACTATAAAAATCACAAAATATTTTTAAAATTAAGTTAGACAAAGGAAAACCTTTTGATGTGATTTTTATAATTCTTAATTTAAGTTATAAATTTTATATTTATGGTAAAATAAATGAAAAGTGTCAAAAATGTTTGTGTATATTTTGTTAGAAAATGTAGTTTAAAGTTTCTATAATTTGGTTAACGTACGATATTTTTTGGATTAGTGCATATCATTAAAAGAAAAAATGAATTAATTTAAAAGGGCAGAAATTTATAAATAAAGCTTGTAGTTTTGGAGGGTAAAAATTTCAATTTATACCAAATTATCGGTTTAGTTTTGGTTTCTATTGAACTTCTAATTAATCTAAACATTCTGCTATTCATTAATATATTGTCCAATATTGTGTATCGGTCTAGCAAATGTCAAATTTTAGTGTTTTCAGCTTGAAGGAGCGGTTCTATCAGTTTTACTTTCAATAATTTGGTCTTTATTTTTTTAGTTATTATGGTTTTCAGTTTATACGTACTATCCTGAGCTTTCAAAATTTAACGTAGGTAGGTATATTACTCCTTTTTATATTTATTTATTATTCAGTATTACTAGCTCTAACATTATATACAGGGCGCTATAAAAAGAGTATGACTGCAGTTTTATGTTCCACCTGTTCATTACATTAGACTGATTAGGTATTATACGCTTTACAAATAAAAAATTAAATAAAAAAAACGGGTATGATTCGTAATAGTTAGTCGATAAATAGCAATGCGAACAACCATTTTATTAGTCTATCTAAAAAAAAAACATCGATTTAACATACAAAGAGTGTGATTTTACAAAAAAATTTGTATGTAGACACAAATTAATAATAATGAAGTTAATAAAGGGACAAAAGTAGGTAGGTACATCGAAAGCTATACTGAAATCGATTAAGGAGTATTATGAAAATTGAAAATGATATACAGAAAACATTTAAATGGTTTTTTTTAGGGACGACAGTTGCTAGACCGACTTACTCTGTTGCTTTTGAAAAGGGCATGCCTATAAATGATGGACTCAGAGTTTCTGTGTACATTTCCATTCCAGTTCCGCATAAATAGTCATTGGTCCACACTTGCATATCTGAAGACTGCAACCATTCATATTTTAGACAAAGAAATATTTAAATTTTCACAATACTGCCACAGACTGGCAAGTAGGTACTAGTTATTGTAAATATTCATTTTATTCAGTTTCATACATAAAATTTTTTTTAAATGGAAAACAAAACAATTATTTATATTTTGCTAGGTGGGTTACACAAGATACAAAAAATTGGTAATCAATAATTATTGAAATTACTAACCGAACTAAAAGAAACTGAATAAAATGTGAAATAAAAAAATTGACAAATTACAAAAATTAAGTACCTACTATACAAATTTCAGAAATAGTTTATCCAGGAACTAAAATATAAATTTATAAGGGGATCCAGTAATGCCCCTGTTGAATATATTCTAACAACGTATTTATAAATTGAGGCAGACTTTAATATAGGTACTACAACTAGCTTTAACTATTGAAAGTATAGTGTAGTTTGAAATATTTATGATACACGTACATTAAAAATACTCTCACTATGGGTATGTATAGTGTGTGTTAGTGATTAGTTTTGATGCAAAAATGATTTTACTAAACTAAATATGGTGAATTTTCAAAAATGTATGAAATTTAGCATAAAAGACAAATAAACTTACTGTTTTAAAGGAACGCATAGCGAAAAGATTTGCCATCATTGTCGAAAAACCTGGCGCTAAACATGATTGTGCTATAAATCCCAATTTAAGTTCTGCCAAACAGATGACGTCATCTCCTTGCTTCCAGTCCCAAGATGGAATATTCAGTAAATAAGCCTGAAACATTTAAAATTAAACTAATACACCTACCTTTAATATAAAGTAATTAAACTAAAGTAGACAATTTTAAATATATAGTATATTTCTTATATGCCCCACGTTTGTGTGAGCCAATTTATTGTTTTCTTTATGCCCCACAATTGTAAAGTTCCTTTGATAAGTATTTATTATTAAAATTCTCTGGTATGAGATGATTTGTTAATATGAAATAAATTACTTTTATTATTTATTTTCTTAAGTTTCCTTTTCTATTTTATTTTTATTAGCACATAAGAATCTTTATCTCAGGGGATTAGTCTCAAAACGGAAATTGTTTCAAACTTGTAAGTACTTTTGGTTGCATAACTCCAAGTTTACTCTAATGATAACTTATTAAAAAATGTTTTTTTTTTAATAAATCTGTTTTCAAATAAAATAAAGCGATTTAAGAAAACATAACAATAACAAGATCATTTATTTTATAATTCGAGAAGATATTCGAAAAAACGAACATAAAAAAATATCATTTTGCATAAAACAAGTCAATATTTTATGAAGTGTATCTCTGTAAATTGTTGTTGTTATGATAGATTAATTATTGTCATATGTTTCTAAAAATATCGATAAATGTTTTATACTTCAAATTTAGCACTTTAACTTTTGTGTTCTAGTTGAAATATCTGGTTATGCTATAAGTTTAAAAATCATATTAGACTTTACAAAAGGAATTGTACACCTTATAATTTTGATAGTCTGAACTGATCAAATTGATTTTGAATTTTTATTGTCTATTTCAACATACTATCCCAAAATTTCTTGTTCATTTTTAAAGATTGGATGTTTCTAGAAAAAGTTTAGCTCCTTTATTATATTTTCATTGTTATTTAGTAATATTTTGTAAAACACAATAATTCTATTGTTATTTCTTTTCTATTGAACATATCATCTCAATATATTAAGTATGTTAGTTGAAATAATGTAGCAAGTTACCTTATTATGATATTGCATCAATTGTATAATGACTCTAATGTCATCACTATAGTTTTTAATTGATATAACCCTCATAATGTTAGCTGCATCTTCTGCATCTGGATCTTGGCAATATTTGTTGGCCAGAACTAGGCACGCATCGGCTTCATGTACCTAATGTAAGAAAAACTCAATGTTCTTTTGAAAGAAAGTGCATTTTACTCCAGTTATTCCAAGCAAAAACGAATTACCTAGATTGTATTTTTCTTAGGTTATCTTTGCGATCAATTTTGGGGTTGATATATATTTCGTGTATCAGGAGAAGCAGTCACCTTTCATGAAACCAACCTATGCATGAAATTTTTAAAAATGAATTCAACTTGGAATAACCGAAATAAAATAATTTTGGAAGTAATTATTAATTTTATATTGAGGCAATTAACTTAATTATTTGTAGAAATTTTATTATTATGTTAGTCAAACTAAACATGTTTCTAATATTTTTCATGCTTTAAAGTAAGCAGCTACTTTTTTCTACCATCATTCCATACAAGACATAATAAAAACAAACTATAAAAAAAATATGTGAATTAAAATGTTTTTTTCTTTTTTCGGAATCGAGTTGTTTCGTGTTTATATATCCATGCTTATTAACTATGTTCAAGCCTCCAGCGAACTTTTTGCCTTTTTTTTTTAACTTAATTACCCCCCAGTTTTCAAAAATGATATAATTGTTTTTAATTCATCCAGAGGTTTGTACATGATTTTTAAAAATTCTAACTCCTCTATTTTATTTTAGACCTACTACTTACATCAGAACAGAACTGGAGATCATTTTTTTATCAAGTAATTTAAAGGAACCGGTGAAAAAACACACTTAATTTTTTCACACAACATTAATAATTATTAAATTATTTATTTTGATAACTATTTTCCACGTAGTACAGATACATGTAAAATAGTAGAGGCGATACTTGTTCGTATCTACTTTAAATCATTACTAAGAAGTACCTATTGAAAAAAGTCCCGTTTTACTATATGTTAAAATAATAAAATTTGTCTTTTTCCTCTAAACCACTACTTACCCTATCTAAATTGTTATAAATTCTAATTAAACCCCTAAAAATGTCACTATTGAACTCTGTAACCCTTATGGGTGCCATTAGTACAGAATTATGTTTGTAAATGGCCAGTCTAAGTAAAAGATCGTGCAATATCAATGTTAAATACCTCTTTCAGAAACGTTATCTTTTATCAAAGTTTTCTTATCAATTTAAATTTTACTTCATCTCCTGATTTGTAAAGCTCAGTCGAGACTAGATTTAGTTTTTAGGGGATTTTCAGAACGATCTACCCAATTCCAAACGATAGCTCTTTTGAGTTAATCGTATAGTATAATTTAATACAGTACGTTAATTATAAATCGTCCAAAGAAAGAAGTATCTAATATGACTACATTTACTGTACTTAACACACTTGTATCAACTACATTTTACCATGGAACCCTTAATAACATATCCATGCGTTTAATCAACATTTCTTTTTACTTCCATATACAAATTGCTTAAATTTTTTAATTTTATTTCAAGATTTACTTTTGCGTCAACATTTAAGATATTTCAATAGCAAAATACCCATTTGTGTTAAAATATTTTCGAAATATTGATATAATTTTGATAGTTTAATAATTTTGGAGACTGTCAAACAAGTATTGTTCAGCTGATACTTGTTGACTAGAATTATTTTGATTAATATAGAAGGTAGAGAAACCATCAGATCAACAGAACTCATTCGATAAAAAAGAATAAGGGGAAAGAGTAACGGAATAAGATAGGAGGATTGAAGACATGATGTCAGAGACTTTACACTATTCAATATTTTTTGACGTAGTTCCTAGCTTTGTTTATATTTACTACCCCATACAAAATATTTTTATTGAAATATCGTATTATTCTTTGCAAAATACTTCTAGGAATGTTGAAATAAATAAACATTTATTTTGTGACTATTTACAAACAATTAAACTTGAACTGGAGGCATTGCAAATTTGTTTTGTTACCCAAAATATTAGTTCACCCAAAACTCACCTTCACCCTTTGCAGATCAATAGGGTTCATAATGGTACCTTGGAAGAATTCTACAGTGGTAAAATGTCTCTTGAAAAGACCTTCCAGTTCTAGGTCTGGTGGTTTCCTGCACATTCCAATAATTCCAGCATAAAAATCAGGCAATAACATAGGAAGCCCTAAACTTAGTACTTAAATTTATGGATACATTTTCATATGCCACCATGCAGAGGCTAATTATACGGACACTACGGTATTGTAACATTGCAAGATTTTTTAATGATAACGCGAAAAATATCATAACACATGACAAACTAACAATTTTGACACTCTATAACAAAAATCTTGCAAAGTTTTAAAGTGTACCTTGCTAAAAAAGCGAATAAAAAATTATGTTCAGAAATGTATCATTCACGAACGTAGATTGAATGCCCTAAATGGTACCTTGACTCTTTCAAGGTCAACAGCGTTCATCATGGTTCCCTGAAAAAACTCCACGGTCGTATAATGTCGTTTCAGGAGACCTTCCAATTCCAAATCTGGCTCTTTTCTAAAAATATCCATCGATCATATGGCATAAATATTTTTATTTTTCTTTTAAAATAGAGCTACATAATCATGTTCGTGTCAATTAATGTTTATGTGACATTTTTTTTAATACATACATTCATATTAGATCGAATCCAGGAGGAGGTAGACAATACGGAAGTAATGAGAAAGATAAAAGATAATCGAGCAACAAATATTAACAAAAATTATTAGATTAATTAATTTTTGCAGTTTGTGTAAGTTGATGTTATTTCTATTCCGCCCTGTTTGCATCCGTTCTCCTTTCCAACAAGCATAGTTAAATAATAGAAGAACTAACACATTTTGAATAGTAGAAGAAAATGAAAATTGAGAATGAATCGGTTCAATGTTATTGAAGGGAATCGCATACGTTAAGTACGGGACTACAAAACAGTGTATGGTAAATATGTAAATAGAAACGAATTCACTAAACTAAGCTAAAATCCTAAAAAAGGCACGATAAGGTTGAACAAAATATGGTGGGTAATGTTATGAAATAAATTTTTTTTAATAAACAAAACGACAAAGGGCTTACCTATGTAAAAATACTACTTCGACGTCAACGTCTTCTCTGTCTTCGTGAAGAAAGTCTTTTAGAAAATGTGAAACTGACTCGTAGGTTATATGTCCGCATACAACTATGTGCCTAAACGAATAAACGAATTAGATTAATAATTCAGGTATTAGCTATTCGCAAAATCGAAGTTTTTAAATATTACATTTTAATAATGTATAAAATATTTGCTATAAAAAAACACATAGATTTTTTACAGTTGTCTTTTATAAAAAACTTCGATTTTGTTGTTGTAATACCATTTTTAAAATCAGTTAATGTAAGTGGGTATTCAATTCAACTTTTTGTAGTACACAGTGAGATCAATTAAAATCTGTAAGCATTCTTTTTGTAACTACGGGTTAGAAAAATTCAAGACAAACTAGGTATAATTCTATTTTTTTCATAAGCCCAATTGTGTAAGTAAATAATATGGTGTAGTGTGATAAGCATTTTTTACCATTCACAAAATGAAATTGTGTTTTATTGAATTCAATTTCTAAAAAATTTATTTGCTACAATTTATAAAATAAATTTTTATAAACAGGAGGGTTCTCTGTAGAAAATATCAATAAAATACAATCTATTTTTAACACATATAGGTGACTCCTTGAAACTGTAAGTTTACTTAATTCAATTTGTAATGTTTCTATCTATATAACTTCTTCCTGCATTTTATATTCCAATGTGAAACTACCTATCCATTTCAAAGTAGTCACTGGACATGATGATCACACTTCAGAATAAATTATAAAAAAAAAACCATGTTAGTACCTAATTCAATGTTAGTTAAAAATCTCATGCAACTATGGATTCGCAGTTTTTGTACTGATAAATAAGGCGCTTCGTGACAGCTATTAAATTATGACAATTTTACAATCCACAAAAATATTCACTTATAGAACTTTAATTCCCATTATTATTACAATAATGTTACATGATATCGACAGTATTGAAACCTACAATAAATTATAAACCGTAGTTTAATTTTCGCTTCAATAAGGCAAAGTTTACGTGTCTAAACTGAATTTGAAATAGGTACACGAGCTAGTAAATAGTATTGAGTGAAGTGAATAAAACGTAGTAACATTTACATTCAATTTCGCACTTGCTTCATTTCATTCCAAATTGACATTTGTACAACTGACCATTAACATCAGTTATAATTAAACCGAGTTTAGGTGTGCGATACAACACGCCCTTAATCTGTTCGTGTAATTTTGTTGGCGACTTCTTTTTTTAAATTTTTCAACAGAAAGTTCTATTTTATACAAATACCACAGATAAGTAACTAAACCAGTAGTTGCTTCTTACATTTTCCGACTGACTTCACTTTCTCAAGTAATAGCTGTATAGTATTAGTATCTGCCTATTCACTCCACTCATTGTCAAAAAAAAAACTAATAGATAGAAATATAGTGTGAAATCCTCGTAATATATTTCAAAACTGTACATTAGTTGAGAAATAAGAGTTTATTGTAAGAATAAGAGGTGTGTTATCAGAAACTTGTTGTTTATCAGTGATTAAAAAAAAATGTATAGTCTAGTCTATTCTAAATATTATTTACAGTGAGCGCCTATTCACAGCCTGGCCACGCACCTCATCTGGTGGCAACACCATGCAAACCACTGACTAACAATAAATTCAAGAATTTGTTTGAAAACAGCAAACAGAAGATATAATTGCACATCCAGCATACAAACAATGTTAGAAAGTGGTAACCTCTGATTGATTTTTCGTTCATAATAATTTTGCTAGTTTCAATTAGTTTTGCAGCCAAAATGACGTTGAAAGGAAGTGTTGTAGAAGTAATCTACTCATTCAAACACTACCACGAATTATGTAGGTATTTCCGGCAAGTTGCATAAGGAGAGGTAGGTAAGTACCTACCTATTTAATTGTTATATAAAACATTTATTTTTGTTTTTTGATTCATGGTTATAACGTTAGAATAATATCTATCGATCGTTTTGTTCGACTATTTTTTGTAAGAAATTTTGGATAATTTCGTTTAAACCCATTTTCTAGGTCCTTGTGGACCAAAATAATATCTCTAATACCTTTTTTCAACGTTCTCCTGTCCTAAAAACCTTTTCAAAACAATAAAATTCCTAATATTTACTCTATCCTCTCTGATATTTTGTACACATCCCGACTCTATACCTTTTTTCAAAGATTTAATGGAATTAAAAACATAGTTTGTCTGTTTTTTTTTGTAGCAAGTATACGTTAGCGATATTGCTATTAACTATAATGTAAGGAAGTTAAAAATCGATCAGAGATTGTGTTTGATTGATTGCATGCTAAATACCTACTTTTTCAAACAAATCCGAGAAAAGGATAATAGTTACAGTTATATCCAGTAACTACTACGTACATTTAGCAGGAGCACAACACTTAAAAACTGAAAAGGACATCAAGAGGGATAGAATCAGAGCGTGCAGGAAAATGGTATTTATGAACAGCTTTCTTATAAAATTTTTACAATTTCGAAATAAAATATGATCATAAGTCCCACGCTAGTTTAGGTTACTTTAAATTACAACTTTATTATTATCTTAGTTGAATTTTGATGTTTTTCAAAATATATTTTTATACAACAGGGCATAGGGATAATATTGTAACCTAATAAATTCCTTGTAGTCTTCAACTTTTAAAAATAAGTAAAGGTATCATTGGATCCTCATCTATTTACTTACAATCTTGATAAATGTTCAGTTGTGAAAACCTTTCCACATTATTGAATACTTTTTCATTATTTCCATGCTAGTTACCTAGGTATATGTTTTAATTTTAGTAAAAGTGCGTAAATTAAAAATATATTCTAGTTGTAATTTAGAGTTTGTACATAAACAGGTGAGGACAAGTATTTTCAAAAATGTTGATCCCATCCCGTATTTCTACAATTACAAAATTTCTTTTCTAACCGATAAATTTGTTGAATTTTTGTATGCAAAACAAAATGACTATGCTATCTCACCTTCGGCCTCTCTCGTTCTTCAAGGTTCCACCATATTTTGGTCTAGTCCCAATCAAGTCTATTATTTCTGGGATACAACTGGCGAATATCGCCTAGAGACGCCGAAACAAAGAAATCATATAGTTCTAATCGATATCCATCTAAAGCTTTTACCGAATAATTATGTCTTGTTTGTTATTAACAAAGTTCCAATCATTTTAATAGCGTTGCATTTTTCATTCAGAAATTGTAAACTAGAGAAAGAATAATAATAATAGAAAATAATTTTTTCTGACAATATTTGCATGGCCACGTTGTACTTACTCGTCAACTATTGGTAACGCTGCATCATTAAAATTCGTAATGGCTTTAATATTAGGTCGATTGAAAAACAAAATATAGATCCCACCTATTTTGAATACTATAAATAGTTATTAATTTTGTTGTTAAGCAACAAGACACAATCATTCGAATAATAATAATAATAATGTTTTTTTTTTATTAAGCTTTATATAGTTAGGAAAATTGAATAAAAGGAAGGAGTAAAAAGGAATCAAGGAAAATCATAATAACAAAAACATATTTTTCAACGCCTTTTAAGTCCAATTGAGGAGCCTTATACGAAAACAAATAATTTTTCCAATTAAAATGATTAATTTCTTTACACGATTTTTCCAATTTTGTCCTTGTAATTTTCTTGTAGTTAGTCCTGCACTCGTTTTGATCGTACCGTGCGTGGCACTAGCAGGCTGTGCAGGCAGTTATGTAAGGTGCTACTAGAATATAAGTCTAAGATTAAAACTAGGCACAAAAGTAGCAAATCCAAATCCTGGAGAAATAAAAATATTTTTTTTACATAATCGCTATAAATAAGAATACTGTTTGATTTCCCTTTCCTTTACCTATATTTAAATAATAAAAGTGATGTTTTTAATAATTGTCCTGTATATATATATTAATATATTTTCTTTAACCATTGATTATAATTCTTATTTGATTTTTGTTTCTTGGGTATATGGTTATATGATAAAAATTAATTAAAAAACTTTTTGACGTTTCGCTCTATTTTGAGAGCTTTTTCAAAATATTTATTTAAAAAATGTCATTATGAAGTAATATTTACAATTGTTACTATAGAATTTGGTGATTTAGTTTAAACATTTGGAAGTTAAATTAAAATGATATAAGTAGATACTTACCTTAGAATTAAATTTACGATATTTGAATAATAGATTAAAAATGTGTAGTTATTGATTGCAATTGGCTATTTTATTAAATTATGATAAATTTGACTAAAGTTTTTGATATCTTGTTTACCGTTCACTGTATTTTTTTTATATTTTACATGTGTGTACGCTATTTTATGTTGTATATACGTTTTAAATATTAGTTATATAATATATCTAATCTAATATTAAACAATTGACTTTAACCTAGTTAGTAAATTTAGTCGGTAATTACCTACCTAGCATCAGCCGAAATAAAATATAGCAGACAGGTGAGAAACTTTTTGCATGTCAAAAAACTGCGAATAATTCAAAAGTAGTAGACTGTGGACAGACACGGTTGTTGTTTTAATGCCAAAATTTCGAATAAGCCAAGTCAATAATGGCTCATTCTAATTTATTCTGTACACTGGGCGTCGTAAAAGCCTGGTCAATTTTTTAAATTACATAATATTTTGTGCTCATTCATAAGATTTGCTCTTATAAAAGTATTATTATATTTATATTTAGTTTTTCTGGTTTGTACGTTTGTAAGATTTGTAACTTGACCTCCGGTGTACACTATATTATATTTTAAAGGGATATAATTTATTAAGGGCACTATGGGTAACAAACAATAGGGACTTGGGGAAAGGAATAAAAATTAATAAATCATAAATCTATTACGACTATATCAACTAGTTACGGACAATTACTCTAAAATTACAATAAATAAAAAACTAGAGGACTTTTTCACTGGTAATTCGGCATAAACTTTTTTCGGTTTGTATTTTTGTTGTCAATATTTTTTGTGTATTAAAATATAATTTTAAAACAAGACAACCTCGACTTTTATTGAAAACGATCAAAAAATTGTCTTCAAAGGTGTTTTTGATTAAATTTTTTTCTAGTGTGAAATGGCTAGTAAAAATATTTTTATTAATAAGAAAACGAAGCACAGGATTTGAAATTCTACTATCATTGTGTATATGCTACAATAAATGATTTTGGCAAGATTGAAAATATTCATTTAATTTTTATATCAACTAAAATTATTTCAAACAATTAAAATAAAAACAAAATTTGAAGTGATATATGAAAATATATTAGTTTAGATAAAAAATAATGAAAAAAATATTAATCAAACGTTTGTCATAATAATATCATGTTGTCAGGTACAAATAAAAAATGTACCAACAGAATATAAATTTAAAAATGCTTTTTTTCCAAAATCCGCATTTATAGAATATACACAATGTAACTAAAAATGTCGGCAGCTAGCACCATGCCAAATATTAATCAACTGTAAAAAATTATATGATGCTCTATTTTTTTTAACAAAAACATTACCCCAATAGTATTTCAGTCATTTTTTTTTAAGTTGAAGAAGGGTAATATTTTCGGAACTATCTAAAGATTAGATTAGACCTATTAATAATCAATTTTATTCATTCTGCAATAAACGGTGAAAATAAATTGAATTATTTTATTTTAAATATTTAAAAAATTTGAATAATCTGAAGTTGGAAGTAAAAAGGAAACTATCATTCTAAGCTATACATACTTATACTTGTAAATATTTGATTATGTCTAGTAATGAATTTTATTGGAATTATTTCCAAAGCAAAGATGCACTACAAGCATGCTTACCTAAAGCATAATTGGTAATTTAATGCACAAAATGATAAATATCCATATTTGAGTTCAAATTTTATACTTTTCAGCTGTTTTTGGATATAATTTAAAATTAAAAATATCTTCACCCTCTTCATATTCATACCAAAATATTTAAACAGTTATTTAAAAGAAAATTCGGCCCAATCTACTCTTCACTTTTATCGAAAAAATATTACTCAAATGCTACTTATTAAATAAATTTGAGAGTTGACACCATTGCGAGTGTTTTTTTTAGTTGTTTGCTGTAAGTAAATGGACCTAGACTACTAAATAACTCGCAAAAAAATAAGCAATGAATATTCAGTTATCCAAGCTAGATAAGAGCAAAATTCGGAATATTTAATAGTTTAGATCTAGATATTTATGTGTGAATAAAAAAATGTTTGGTGTTGTTTTTGTTATTTGTACCTGCGTCGCACATCTTTGCTGTACTTTCCGCCATACTTGGGACGATTGGCAGCTAATTCTGTAATCTCGGGGATCCAGCTGGCAAAAACAGCCTAACAAGAGCAAGAGAACCGATAAACCCGAAATCAGGCTCCTCTTCGGACCGATTTTTTACAAACTAGGACTATTCTACTTACTGACACCCCCTCCCATCTAATAATTATTACTCTAACGTATAAATATTAACTCAGTTAAAATTTATTGTTCATTGAATTTTTATAAATACGTACAGCTTTAGCAAAAAAAACTAGATTTTGTACTATACATAGGTCTAAATCTTTGGAAAATCAATTTCACAGAATTCCACTGACTACGAAATCATTGTAGAGGAAAGAAATTTAGATAAAAATTGAATTATTAAGTAAATAAATTTTAACTTCGGTATATATTTTGTGTATACGTGGAGACTGAAATACTATAGTTTATTTACGATAAAAAGACGATGACGTCGCAAAACAAAATTTTGTGAAGTTGCCAAACTGAAATTTTTTTTTTCTTTACATTCGGAAAACTAGAAATGTCAATCTGACAGTCTTCTTTTTAATTGGGCTGTGCCTCGTAATGCATGGATCTGAGGTGTTTATTTACAAATAAAATCTTGTATTATAGTCTCAGATTTATTTAATACAAGAAATATCTATGTTAAAAGTGTGAATAAGATAAAAGAAAATATATCGAAAATTGAATAGATGAGATGAGAAAGCTGCTGTGTTAACGAAACGCGTCACGAGTCTATATTGAACTTAGTTCAAATATATAAACAAATCAAATTGTTCTATTTCATCATTTAGAAAATATATCATCAAGTTTAAACAACCTAACCTAACAATCTTCTATGTTTAAATATTTAACTTTAAAATAATAATGAATATGTAGCGCGAAAAGCGGTCCCCTACTTTGACATTATCATTCAAAATGACATATCAAAGATGTTGACATTCACTGTTTAACTCCATGGGAGTTTTAATGCGTTTAAATACACACAACAGATTTGTCTGAATAATTAGGTATGAAAATAATTAATAATCCTTAAGAAACAATTAATTCAAAAATGCTTGTAAATACTTAAAACGATGAATGTCAAACTAAACTGAGGAATTTTACCAATTGATCTGACAACGTCTTGAAGTTTTGCCAACCTGTGTAAATTGCCCTAATCATTAATTATAGATTACGTATTTACGGTTAGGAAACTAACTAAGAATGACGTCATCGTCTTTTTATCGTAAATATACCATAATAACGTTGAATAACTAATAATATATTATTTGGTTTGTTTTTTATTTTAAGAAAATATTGTCAAGGGTCACTCAAGGTTTTCTGGGAGGAGGTTTGCTTTTAACTAAACGTTATCTACAAATAAAAAAATAAGAATTTGAAATAATTTCTAACGTTGAAAAACAAAACAAGGAATTTGGGTACATGGATGAACGTTTTAAATTTAAAAATATACCAAGTCTTGACTAAAAATTTGTTTTCTCTTTTCGATCTATTTAAAAATGTTTTTTTTTAATTCGCAATAGAATCTGATTGTCTTTAGGATGTTATTTATCTCCAGTTAGGGAATGGAAATCCTCCGCCTAACGCTGACGAGTAAAATTATTCAAATTTATCGTTTTATGTGTTGACTAATTTATGACGATCGGCTGAATTATTTTAAACGGCCACTTTCTATGAAAATATGTTTGATTATGATAACTGCAAGACAAAAAAAAAAAGAATCTATTTCTCAACAAAAACAAGAGAAAAAAAAAGGAGAGAGAAATATATGGATTGTTAAATCTTCGTGGACTATTTATCATTATTTTTTAATAAATTATTTTAAAAATTATCACTTTTGTGATTTGTTTTTTGAAACCGTACCTATGTATATTAAAAATTGAAAAGTGGCTGTTGTGATCGTCAGAAATTATTTATTCAATTTATTGTGTCTAAATGAAATATTTTTTTAATGCAAAGCTTAAGAAAAAAATTAACAAAAAATTAAATTGATAAATAATTGAACTTACCAGTCCGACTAGTAGAAAAAACACTAAAAATCCTCTTCCTAACACCGTATGGCAATACACATCACCGTATCCCACCGTTGACATAGTAACGATCAAGAAATATACACAATTCCAATATGGCAAAGGATGTTGGTTACTGAAATCTAAAGGATCGCCGGAGTTTTCCAGCTAAAAAAACATACACAATAATTACATAATGCCGAAACTTTCCATTGCCAACATAATATTTGATACCTATATGGTAATACTAGACTAATTCGGTGTTGGTCTTGCATTTGCTAATCATTATTGGTCGTTAAAAAAGTAGGTACTATAAACTTACCAAATGGATAATTCCGGCAGCAGTGAGCCATACAGATATAAATATGGAAACTAACTGAGCAAGCCGTATTGAACTAGAAGTCTTTAGAATGTTGAGGTACTGTAATATATCTGGTACAGTCATCAAACGTAGAGCACGTAGAAAACGAAGCCCTGAAAATATAGTAAAGATTTCAACAAATTATTGAAAGAAAACAACAAAGAGAATAAAAACTCACCGATCCACGTACGATCCAAATAGATGGAAACAAACGATGGGGGAATCGTAAAATAATCAACGAACGAATACATTTCTAGCATAAACCAGAGCTTGTCACTAGCAGCTATGAACTAAAAAAAAATGATGAATCAAGTGAAGCATCTGCAATTATTATCATTAAGTGTTTATACTTACTCGTATAAAAAAATAGACCATAAAAAATATGTTAAAGGCAAGGTCGATTTGTTGGGTTATATTGGAGCTCCATTCTTGGCAGCGTTCTACCTTATCACTGAAAATACACAATGGACAATTATTTCATTTATTGGTTCGCACAAAACGAATAATTTGATCGAATGATGACAAAAGTTATTTTTTTTGTAAAACACGAACAAAATTAATTGAGCAAAGTGTAGCATATAAATCGCAGAGAAAAAATCTTACAAAATTAACCTAACCAAACCGCCGCCTGTATAAATAATAATCAATTTCATACAATTTGGTTGCCATTAAATATGAAAATGTTAGAAATATAGAACTGATTTGAAATTGCCAATTGGTTAGACTTTATTACACATGCATGTTATTGTCATTCAGTCGAATTCAAAAAATTTTGTTTAAATCATTTCATGGACACCAAATAGTAAACTACTACTAGTAAAACAAAAAGAAGGGGGGGGATGGATATATTTGATAGAAAATACAACGGATAAGAAGGTAGTAGCATCTATAGAGGATATTAGGAGTAGCAGACCATCGATAGAGGATAGGAAATGACAAACGGAAAGCCTTATATTAAACAAGAAACCTGGAACCAAGGTATGTATATATAGACATTAATTTAAATTTTTATTAACCTTGATAAAATGTTTAGATACTTAGAAATGCCGATCCTTGCATTGTTCATGAAAGAATTACAATATTATTAGTGAATAATCATTTTTATAATCATATTATTTAGTACCCTAGTCATGGATTTGACTGAATCATACACGATTTGATTATAAAATTAGAAAATTACCATTCGCTAATAAAGTTGTATTTTATACGTAGCTAATATATTCGTAGGAATTATGATGATAGAGTATATAAAAGAACATTACACACTAGAGGTTTTCGGCTTCAGAAACAATATAAAACCTTAAATTGTATTTGGTTTTCTAGAAACGGTTGGAGTGCATTTTTCTATTAGCGGAAAAGTGGACCTATGTTATTTATATTATCAAAAATATGATTCAAATAATAAACAATCGTACCTACTATCGAACCGGAATGCAAAAATTTATTTTGAACCCAATTAATATAGTTGCTTACAAAAGATAATAGTATACTTTTATCAAATCATTATAATTTGTTTTTTCTTCCCGGATTTTCTAATTGGATAAAAATAACGAGTCGTTGAAGATAAACCAAATCATTTGTTAGTTGTGTTATTTAATTTATTAAAAAACCAATTATCACAAAGATAAAGTCAATTAAAAACCTCAAAAGGAATTTCAAGTAGGTACCTACTTTTGTTCAGTTTTTCATTGTTGTGAGAGTTTCTCCACCTACCTTCGAAAAAAATAGGATATTTTTGTTAAAGGGCTTTGGTAGGCGAAAAAAATTATTGGAAAGAAATTCATTATTATTTGTATTTTTATTGATTAGTATTAGATCACGAATTTTGAGGTTTTTAGTTGACTATACCTCGTATACACATATACAATTTTGGATACTTATCTGAATGGTGTAATTGGGTATCAAAAAAAATATTTACCCATGTCGTACACTAGAAAAAAATAAAATAGATAATAGACAAAGGACGTTATAATCTAAACAGAAATTTAAACTCTGTTAATTTTTTTTTAATTCACTTATTTAAAGAGATAAAGATTAAAACGTTAATTTGTTGTGTACTTACTTTGAAGCATCTATGAAGTAAATGATCAAAGAAGCTATGCTCAAAATGAATACTAGGACAACCTGAAAGAAAACAAATAGGTTAACAGAAAAAAATGTATTTTCTTAGAATCCCTCTGTATAAAGTTGTTATATGCAGATAAAAAGAGGCGTTAGTGACTATTTAACGTGAAAATATATCTTTAGAATAACAACTGATCATCCCGAGAGTTGTCTCTTTTAGTTTTGGACGTATGCCAAGAAGTCACATCGCCATCGGTTCGTAGTAATGACATTATATATTTCAGAGACAAGGATTATAGATAAACACAACATCAACATACGACAAAATTATTCTAGACGCCTTCCCAAAATAAAAAAATTAAAATTACGTCCAGAAGAAACGGAACTATTTCGACCAATATAAATCTTAATTAAAGACATTTTATAAGCAGTTGATGTGTGTGTGAGAACAAAAGAAGTTCTACCAAGGACCCGTGTCATCCCACAGGATAATATAAAATAATGATTTATCTTGTGGTACATTTTAATTTCTTCTTATTCGTCGATAATATTATATATTAGAATATTTGATTTGGATGGAATTATCGATCATTTAATATTACTTTGTAAACAGTGTTTTAAGGGATAAATCAGAGAAATTAAAAAATACGATAACTATTAATCAAATAAAAAATAATTGTGTATTTTTACTCAAGAAATTCTTACAAATCGACTAAAAACTATAAAAGATTTAATGAAACTGTAGGTAACATGAAATAGGGAAAGTCGATAGTTTCCACAGAGTGGCAAATTGTGACATATAAATAGAGCAGACTGCAGTGGCTCTATACATTTTCAAGTGTAGTGACCTTATAACAGGATGACTCTAACTTCGGCTTCGTGGATAATATTGTAAAAAAATATTATCTTCTTTTATAAGAAGTTGCAAAAAAAATTTGGTGTTAAAAAAAAACTTACCAAAATCCTCCCCGTTGTTGTTTGGCCAGATATCAACTCTCCCGCCCAGTCCTTTGCCTCTGTCATAAAAGTCCCTTCGAATTCTTGTTTTCCTTGTCTAGCGGCCTTCTGTTCTTTTTGTTTGGGGTCATTCGGTCCCAATTCAGGATCTTTTCTACAACACAAAAAAGCAAACAACCTCCACACGAGCACAATAAGTAACCCCGCGATGAAAGTACAAATGGAGGAGAGTATGAAACACCAGTACTTTCTATCATCCAGACAGGTGTCATGAATGGTAACGTTAACTTGCACGTCCTCACCGGTAGACGACATTTTGTGCCAAACGAAGGCATTCACGCGGTTGTTTCTTCTTTTCACCTAGGATATAGCATAGGGCTTCCTGGGGGACCACCGCTGTAGTCAGGAGCGCGTTCACGGTTTTAATTCGACTGAACGCGGTGCAAACGAGTATACACTGTCGGCGACGCTCGTCGTCGTATGCGCGTTACTAGAAGTTACACATTTCGGCGCCGTTGCCCAACACATTGATTTTTTTCTTACCCTAGAAGCAAATGAAAACTAAAAAATATGAAAAAAATTATACTATTTATGGATAGAAATTGTCATTTTTCACTTTCGTTTCCAAATGTTGTCTGAAAATGAATTTAACATTATCTTTTAAAAGAGAAAAATTACGAACGAATATTGGTAGAGCTGAAAATTTATTTCAATCAATATAACGATCGAAAATATGCCGTACTAGGCACTAGGTGAACTTACTGAAACTGGATTTCGGTCAAGTTGGCTTTAATAACCCATTTAGATCAAACAAGGGGAATTCCGAACTTATTTACAAAAATGAATTAAAGAAAAGAATAGTACAAGCATAGTGGTGTTAAATTTTGTCAAAATTAATATAACACCAAAAATAAATATAAACATCTGTCAGGGGCAAAAGTAATAAGTGGGAATGGGCCAAAAATTCCAAAACAAAAGGTGAGTGAACAGCTGCTAGTAACGTCACGTATACCAGAATGTTAAAAAATTACAAAAAAAAAGTACCTCCTCTAAAAAGAAAGTAAGAATTATTATATTGTTTTTATTCAATTAATTATTGTACAGGGGAATATTTAAATTGCAGCATTGTTTAAATAATTTTGACTAGTGGTATAAATAACCTTTTGTGTTAAAAATTTATTTGGCTTGCGCTGTACATTTTCCAAGGGCGCCGTCGTAGTTGGCATCGTTATCGATTGTCGCAGCATTCGAATTTAACAACCCATATGATAATATATAAATTTTGAACCCATATTTTTTTACGTTATATGAATAAGTGGCTAATAACTGGTTATTAATAAATAAAATTATTCCATATTTTCTATGCTCAGTAACAGAAAAAAAACGAAAACAAACATTTACTGAAATTATGCAGCTACGTCACTAGTGTAAACGTGAAGTTGTCGATAATCTTCTTTTGGTGTTCTATGTTTCAGCCTGTTCATGACAAATAAATAATTATGCAATTCAGCTGGTCAGTTTTGTATTGTCTATTCAATGGTAAACAGTGTTCAAGATTTTTTTTTAGTGTGTTTTATATTATGTATACACTGTAGTTTGACTTCGTGTTTCTTCGAAAACCTTAATTGGATTTTAACCACATTTGAGGAATGGATGAACATTTGTCACCTCGCTCAACACTAAGCGACATCTACAATAGAAATATACATTCGATAACAAATGGAAATCTAGATTGACAATCTGAAAAAATCAATTCGATAAAGAGGGTGACATCTATTGATGTACCTTAGAATGTGCGGAAAATACCTAGATTGTCTAAGACAATGGTGTTAGGTACCACATATTTTTATAAAAAGGCGAAAGCTGTAAAAAAATAATTTTATCAAACACAAAGTAACAAGTTTATTAATTACCTTCTGGTTATTGATGTAATCATTAAAGGTTATTAAGAAAGAAAGAAAGAAGAAAGAAATTTATTCATCCACAAAATTTACACAAATTTTAAGAACAAAAAAATGTATAAAACTTATCGGACTAGTCACATTATCACAAATGGCAAATTCAAATATAACATTAACATATAGGTATATATATAAAAAATGTCTAAAAAGTAATCTAACAGTTGCTACAAAATTCCTAAAAATGTAAAAACTCATTAACACTGTAGAATGTTTTATCCATTAAAAATGTATAGACGGTTTGGCGGAAACATCTACTCGAAAGATTGTTTATTGAGATTGTTTTTAAAATTTTATTATAACATTTTATTCCTATAAAAGATGGCGCATGCTTAGATACTTCTAATCTAGAGAAAGGTTGTCGTAAATTTGATTTACCTCTAGTATCGTGTAAGTGTATGTTCTCATTTCTCTCAAACCTGTGCTTATTATCCTCAATGTACAGGATTAATTGGAAAATTAAAAGGCTAGGAAGTGTTAGGATATTTGATTTCTTAAATAGTGGTTTGCAAGTAGCTGAACATGGAATACATATTTAATAAGATTTTAATAAAAAGCAATTGCCTGCTCTTATTTGAATACTCTAAAAGTACCTAAATAAATTAAATCGCAGGTACAAAATAGAAATGTCTGTCAGATGGTGACGGTGACTTACAGTGAAATAAAAATATTAAAAAAATTTTTGTTTGTCCAAATATAATAAATCCTTGTCAGTAAATTGAGTATGAGCAAAATTGAACCCTGCCCGAATAAATCAACGGATGAATCGAATAATACAAAAAGCAAAGAGGAAACGTTGGAAGAAGAAAATGAAAATAAAGATGATGCATACGAAAAGCAACTTTGGATCAGGAACTTACCAATGACTGAGGGATGTTTTGAATCACCCATTGATATAAATTTAAATTATACTAAAGTTGTACTTTTACCTCCTTTGGTTTGGGTAAATTTCGAGATGCCCCCGAAAAAGACAAAAATTACAAATACCGGACAAACTAGTAAATATAAGATGATCTTATTTTCTTGCCCTACAGATTTCTACATTACCTTTTATATATATAACGTTTTTTTATAAAGCTCCTTAGTAATTTTTAGTGCAAAATGGAAAGAAGAACGTCCTTATATTATGGATGGTCCCTTTATAGGAAACTACGTATTTTCCAATTTCCATCTCCATTGGGGTGCTAATGCAATGGAAGGCAGCGAACATACATTGGACGGCTGCAAATTTCCAGTCGAATTACACGTAGTTTTTTTCAAAAGTTGTTATTTAACCCAAGAATCCGCTTTAAAAGAACAAGACGGTTGTACCACACTGGTATACTTCTTTAAAGTTAGTATTACAAAAAGGTGTTGCACGTTAAATTAACAAACGAGAATGTTTATTTAGATTCAAGACGAGATTAATCCTGCTTTTCAAATAATAATTGACTCGCTGCAGCACATCGCTTACGCTGGAAATTCTAAAAAAATCGAAAATATAGTAATAACGAAACTTTTTAAAGAATTCCAAGACGACTACTTTTTATATTGGGGTTCAGTTAGTACTGAAAAATGTATACACTACGTGTTGTGGCTTATTACTAGAACACCGATAGGTTTGTCCATCGATCAGGTAAGACTATTAACACTAAAACAATCACATCTTTTCTATGTTGCCTTCCCAATCTCATCTAGACATGACGCTTTTTTTTTTTTAATTTCTAGATCGACGCTCTGCGTTATATTTTCGACGAAAACGGTGAACCCTTATTGAGAAATTACCGTGAAGTTCAAGAATCGCAAAATAGAAGCATATTTCACGTTTCTCCTTCAACTTCTTTGTATGCATCGTTACTACCTCTTCCAGAATACGAAGTAGTTCAAGTGTAGGTACTATAACCAATATTTTTATGTTAAAACCACAAAAAATTTGCGGAAATAAATAAAAACACTGTTACGAATATCAATTTATAGTTTTTATTTAATATCTAAATCACTCATAATATGATAGCATTTAGTAGATTCGTATAATTATGTTTCGTGGTTTGTGTGTAATAAGATTAATTTACAATCGATTGAATTTCCTTTTGATAAATTATATTTCATTTTAACAAAATATATTTTCACGCGATTCAATTAAAAAAATTTCAACATAATTTATTTAAAAATATTATTTTCACGTTGATAACGTAAGATTTCAATTCACTATGCATTTAATTAATGAAGTCAAAAAAAACGGTCGAAATTCTGGTTAGAATATCGTCGGAAAAATCACATAACCACATTAAGAGTCAAGAAAAGGAATAACTACTATTTATTGTTCAACTTACGAAAGAATTTCTCGGAAAATAATGCTAGACAGTTATTTACATGCTGGAGTATTCCTCAGCATCAAATTGAACACAAAAATTCATCACCTGGTTATTTGGAATCTCTACTAGTGCTTAAAGTAGTCATTGAAAATGCATAAATGCGTAATTAGTTTGGAATCTTTAAATTATACAATTTGTGGTACCTTATTAGATTATTGGTTTTCAATTTGGAAGTAATAAAAATAATAATAAAATGAATCTAAGATCAAAGAACGAAGCTGTCGAGCCTCAATTTTCCTTCGTTCTCGATAAGATACACAAGATCCGACAACGTTTGATCACTAACTGCTTCTTCTCCCCGTTCCGACATCTGAAAAACCAAAAATCTTCTATATGAAAAGACATCACATATTGAGGTGGCTATTTGCATAAAATCGTTATATGTTTCATTAAAAATACATTAAATTACTCACAGGTCTATATTTAAACTTGTCAGTAGAAGGTGGGCATCTGAAATTAGGTCCAAAATTGACTGATACAGTGACGTTTTTATGCAAGGAAATTGTAGGGTAATAAGATCCTTGATAAATATCTTGAAAAGCAACCCCCTGGTATTCTCCATTTTTAAAAAACGTTATTTGACTTTTAGACAATGGAATTAGTGATTTTAACCTCTCTTGAACATTATCTTTATCTTCATAATATAAGTGACTTTTAAATTTCACCAAATGCTAAAAAACAACAAACATCACAGACTTAATAATTTTTTTTCTACATAATCTACTTACCCGATCTTTGTACGTGTTAGGTATCAATTTAGTGGTAGTATTTGTGGGCAGTGATATCATGAAACCTACAGTATCCCCTTCGGCATAACTAGAGCTATAGTGTTTTCCTGCAGATTCATGAAACCGTGTTCCTTTCTTTGACCTCCATGAATATCCAAACTTATCATAGCCTAAAGGAGCTTGTAAATTTGCATAATCTTGTCCCCAACCTAAGCGAGTAGCAGATCCTTCAGGCATTTCTTCAATTGTTGCCTCCCAGTACCACACGCCTTTGGTAACAACTAAAAAATAAGGATTTTCACAAAAATAATTGATAAATAAATTTCAAATAGTCTTACAGTGTGTTGCTCTAACAGTAGAATATCCCTTATCTCCTGTAACAGCTAATCGATCCTCAGAAATTTTCAATTGTGGAGCTCTGTCATGTAGAGCTAAAAGTACAGTACTGGGTACAGAAGTTCGGTATAACCAACCAGGAATTGGTTTTCCAGCCCAGTCAGAGCTTTCATCAAATTCCAGTCTGAAAGGTGCGTGTGGATCAGGTTCGGCCAATAAATACCTGTAACCATCTTTATTGAAAGGATGATCCAGTGGATATCCATGAGCTGGTAATTTCTGAGTCCCCAAATCCAAACCTCGCCCTTTTTTTCCTTGAGTACCAAATTCACCAGGAAATTTCCTCTTGGTATTTCTGGATTTTACACCACCTGTGACTGGAACTATCATTGCAAAATAAAACAAAATTTAATGGACTGTCAATATTTAAATATCAAATATTTTAAATGTTATATAAGTCTATACATACTTCCAGGTCTCATATGAATAATTTTTGTACGTGCCATTTCACAGGTATGCAACCTCAACCAATAATGTCAACAAATAAAATGAATGAACTTCAACTGAGATATCAACACTTGACAAGTGGTAAAGACCAAACAATTATTTGGTAAATAGGAAATTTGCACACACTTGATGTATGTCAAAGTTATAAGTTGACATAAAAAAATGCTTGTGGTACTTCACAAGAAAGAACTATCTAAAATTTCTTTTTCAATGTATTTTCAATTTTTTTACAGACCTTAAGGTATGGAAAAATGTATACTTGTTTAGAAATAAATTAACCAAACAACAAATTAAATATTGTGCAGTACTAAATTACTACTTGAAAAAATATTTTTATTTTGTAAATTTAGGAAACTATGAGGGATAGAGAAAATGTACATTTTAAATTTCAATATTAAAAAACAATTAATACTTACCATGCTGAATTCCCATATCAGTAACCTTGAGCATTCCACCTTTAATCATAGCTTCATAATTTGGTTTGATATGAGTTAGATCTGAATTAATTAACCCATACATGTGGCCAGTGGAACTATCTTCAAAAACAAAAAGAATATGAATATCTTTAATTAAAGTTTTAGTTACTGTTACATGCCAACTCTGAGTTACTCTTCTTGATGTTGTTGTAAGTGCTTCCCAGTGATATTCTATATAAGGTATGATTTCCTTGTCTTTATTGAATAAAGTTCTATTTGTACCATCCTTAAAACTAGTTTGTTGTAGATTAGCAATTGCTGTTATACACATTTGTTGAGTTTCTAGAATAAAAAATTGGAATTCATACTTGAAGTTGTACATTAAATGAAAAAATGATACAGTAACAGAAGTATAAAGGATCATACGTGCTTGGCTCTTTTTGAAGCTTTCTAATCCAGTAGGGGAACAATTTTTACACAGGAATATATAGTTGGACATAAAAGGTACTAATTTTCCCAATTGATATCCTATACAAGACTCATGATACCATCTTGTACAATTTGCACATAGTAACTCCACAATATTTAG
The DNA here is from genome assembly GCA_949126875.1 of Lochmaea capreae. NCBI lineage: Eukaryota > Metazoa > Arthropoda > Insecta > Coleoptera > Chrysomelidae > Lochmaea > Lochmaea capreae. The sequence goes on from OX421400.1 coordinate 145,236, forward strand.
ATTTCTATCTTTCCCACTAAAAATAACACTGTTCATAACACAAATAGCATACTTTAAGTAACAATTACCAATAGCAATTGCACAACGGTTCCATTTTTTTCTCACTATCAATTATTTTCTGATCAGAAAGAGAGGGATCGGTTGTAACATTCTTATGTTTTTCAGAGTTCTCGAAATTATTCTTGGTGGAATATACATCAGTTCTACTAAAAAATGGGTAAGATTTAAATTTATTACTTAAATGTTCAGTTAAATTGTACCTAGCATCGGTTTCTTCACTCATTTTGAATATTTATAAACAAAAAAAGTAAGTACAATTAAACCTAACAGTTGCGAACAGCATAATATAAAGATTGAGGTTATATCCTGTGGTTATATCATAGATATAATAACTTAACATGGATGCGCCTTAGAAAGAGACATCATGGGACCAGAGCAACCAGACAAAGACAGATATAGAGGAGTGGCAAAAAGAGCGTGAAACATAGGTGAAAGAATTGTGAATTGTGAGTTTTGGATTATTTTGTACTCCTTAAATGATAAATTAATATCGCAAATTCAAAATATATTCGTGTGTACATTATATTGAATATAAAATGGTGAAATCTTTATTTATTTATTTATGTTTAGAAAATAAATAATTACGTTTGCAAAATTTATTTTAATCCATTCCCAAGCCAAACTTCCTAATAAACTATAGATAGACAAAATTAATTTCAATTTTGTATGTATTTTCCATTGCTGGCTCGCGCTTTTTGCCACCCTTCTATCTCCATCTCTCTCACACTGCTAGTGCGACACACGATAATATGAGCTGAATAGTGACAAGGCGCATCCATGTTAAGTTATTATATCTATGGGTTATATCCATTATCTATGGTTTCCATTTTCTATCATAGAATCATAGAATGGCGATGGGCGATGTAGAACGCAGAAGCTGGTTTCCAAAAAGGTTCAAGCTGCTATAAATTATTTATGTTTTGTTCAGTATTGATATTACTTATGATAATAATAAATTCATTTTTGTATATTTATTTAAAAAGATACTATTAATCTATTTATTTTATTTGTCTTCTGCAATCATAAATACTGAAGGTTCCAGTCAGCCAATCACAGATATTATAGTTGCCATGCGTTCGAAAGATGACAGTGACATTCACTAACTAATTACAGGAGCGTCTAAATGTAACTCTGCACCAACGTTGCCAAGTGTAGTCCTAAACTAAAACGTTTGTGTTTTGGAAAGTAAAAATATTTTAATAATGATATTTATCACAGTTGATTAAAAAGCAATGTGTTAAGAAATCAATATTTGTCATTTTTAAAATTATGTTTAGCAAAACGTACTGAAAATTGTTCGAGTTTACAATACAGAATTATCATACAAAAAGGAAAACTCACGAATGCATAGATACATTTTCCCTAATCGAAAAATTGAATTGTGTAATTGACAGATTATTATAATAATTTTCAATAATAACCTAACCAAAACCACCCTACCTTACCCCCTACCCTAATCCGAATCGAAAAATTGAATTGTGTAATTGACAGATTATTATAATAATTTTCAATAATAACCTAACCAAAACCACCCTACCTTACCCCCTACCCTAATCCGAATCGAAAAATTCTTCGTATTTTTAGTCAATTTTTGAAAAAAACAATAAGAAAATAAAAAAAAAAATATCTTGACTCGGACACGACTCGAACCTGGTACCTCTGTGTTAGGAGCCCAGCACACTTACGCTGGGCTAATCTCTGCACACAATAGTGATATCGTATAGAAGGTTAAAAGCTTTAGAACCGTCGCATGAAAGCCGAGCGCCACCGGAGATACTCGATGGCGCCCTTTCAGTTTAGGACTACACTTGGCAACGTTGGTGCAGAGTTACATTTAGACGCTCCTACTAATTACTAATTGTATTTTGCCCTTGTTCGTTTATAGAGACTGTGTTTTATCAAAATTTTAGCATAATTTTTAATATTATAGTTGAAAAACAATATTATAGAATGTTATAAAATGGTAGAACCTATTTTTGATTACCAATTTCGATTAATTTTAATAGGTGACAGTACTGTAGGTAAAAGTTCCTTGCTCAAATACTTTACTGATGGCAAATTTGCGGAGGTAAGATATTTTTATTTTTACTTGTACATATATTTTGTAATCATAAACTACTTTCAGGTATCGGACCCGACTGTTGGCGTAGATTTTTTCGCTAGACTGATAGAAGTGAAAGATGGTACTAGAATTAAGTTGCAATTATGGGATACTGCAGGACAAGAAAGATTTAGGTAATTTGCATCTTATTATAATTAATTAGACACTCTATGCATAAGTAATTGGCGTTGAGTTTATTCGTATTTATATTTAGTGATCAAAGTTCTAACAAAAATTTAAATAAAGTTTACCAATTACTTAGAGAATAATTTTTGCAAACTTATTTTCAGATCTATAACAAAGTCATATTATAGAAACTCAGTAGGAGCATTGTTAGTATATGATATATGCAATAGAGCAAGTTTTGACAACATACCTGCATGGATGTCTGAAGCACGTAGACACATTGAACCACATAGACCAGTGTTTGCTCTTGTAGGCTGTAAGTTAGATCTTGTCAACAATGGTGGACAAAGAGAAGTGTCTAAAGAAGAAGGTAAAACCTTTGCTGATCAGCATGGTCTATTTCATGTTGAGACCTCAGCTAAAAATGGCTTAAATGTTGAAGAAGCTTTTAGATCTGTCACTCAAGAAGTATTTAATAGAATACAAAGTGGCGAATACAAAGTTGAGGATGGATGGGATGGAATAAAGACAGGGTTCTCAAGACCCAATGTTTCAAATCCCAATTTAATTGAAGCTGAGGCTGCCAAGCTTTCTTGCTGCTAATAATTTATAATTTAAGAGTGTGCCTGATGTTTTCAAAAAAAAAATTCATAGGTTATGAATGGTTTAAAAGGTTGTTATAATTATAATTATTTAAGTTTATAAACGGATTTGGTTATATGTTTTTTTTGGTTTATGTTTTCTAAAATTGAAAACCTACCTAAATTTTATTAATAACTTAGGATGCTAAAGAACAAAATTGATATTCAAGAATCTAAATACCATTTTTGGACATTGATAGATCTTTTTGAAATATGTCCAACTTAAATTTGGGTAGCTGTGAAAATGTATATATTAAAATTAAGTAATATTAGAAAAGGAGATAGAGCACGAAAAATATACATTTATATATTGTGTAACTAGTCAAAACAATTTTTAGCCAGTCAAATTCACGTAATAATTCATATAATATGTATAGGTATATATATTATATATTGGCACTTTGGAATATCAAGAAATATAATGTTGGTTGAAAGTTTGTTAGTAAAGTTTTATATATAAATCAGTATTCATTTTATTTCTTTTCAAAGCTAGCGATGAAAATACTCAGAGATAAGCAAGTAAAACGAAAATGTTTGCCAATAGAGTATCTATCGTGGTGTGCTGTGATTTATTGTGTTATTGAACTTTTTTTAATCAGCCAATCAACCTGTTGGTTCCTTCACTTTCGATTTAAAAAATTCGGCTTTGGTCTGCTGGCATACCAAGTATTAGAAGTGGAAAATGGCAATTACTGGTAAGTCTTCAGTTTTTTATTGTTGTCACTTGCAATACATTTTTTGCATTTTTATTTAATTCAAAAAAATTTTAATAGATCCAAACACTTTTTACGAATTTTTACATTAGGTACTATTTCCTTTATTGTGTAATAAAACAATGCTTTTTATGAACAAAAGGTTTATTTTGATTGTCGTTCTACTGAATGGATTAGTGTCGGGGTCATTTTACACAGGGGATCCATATTACAATTAGTATAGAAAATCAACGAGAGATGTAGGATATATAAGTGGGTTCTTTAGACATTGTTAATAAAAGTACTTCTACTTTTATAATTCACTCTGTTGTAGATCCAGTTGATCACATATATCATGTAAAATAAGACCTTTTTTAGATAATGAAATGCGCAGTAAATATTGTGGTAATAATTACTTGAATGAATGTGGAGGATTAAATTGAAATCTTTATTTCATAATTCGAGAAACACTTCGTATATGTCTACTCATATTTTTATCGGTCACTAATATGTACAAAATAAGAAGCAACACAAATCTGGCGATAATTAAATTTCGAATCGTATTGTGACTCCCCCTAACCATTATCATCATCACCATACATGACCTTGTCCTGTTCTAGCGTGAAGCGTAAAGTTATTCCTCTCTATAATGGTATACTTCCGACGCCCCTGCGCTCAGACGCCGAACATTAAACCGTAAGGGGAGATGCCACTATACACTTGGAGGGTGAACGTCTCCCTTCTACGACGTCACACGACGCCGACGTCAATTTTATTCTTCAGTCTATTCGACCTTTTACGGCCGTTCTTACGTGAATTTTTACACGGACAGTATTTTGCCTGTGATGGCGTCTTTTGTGTAGGATTTCACATTGTGTTGGCTATGGTTTTTCTATTATTGTCTCGCGGATATGATTGTAAAATGTATTATTTATTTTTTGAATATTTGGCTTGGTGGTGCTGTCTTCCCAGGTATGTCTATCCTTTTTTTTATTAAAAATAATAAAGTAGTGTAAGGTGTAAATGTCGTGACAAAATAATATTGTGTTTGATGACAGTGGCGGGGAAGAAATTACCGAATTTAATATAAAGTAACTGAAAATATTTATGTTATATAACTTAATTATTCACATAGTTATTTTAGATTTAAAGTTTTAACTAACTGTTTATGTAAAACTGGATACTTTTCAGTTGGGGATGTGCCTGGTATCCAATTTTCCATTCCTCGAAGCCATGTCGTTCTTGGAGGTGATCTACAAGTGGAAATAATGTCTACGTCATTTCCTCCATTATTATTACAGTTATCACGAGCGGAAAAAAATTCTATACGACCCTTAACGACTTTTCCAGTTTTTCCAAAAGCCGGAATACTTCCTAATAATTTTACAGTCAAAATTCCTTGCGGCTATTTTTCCGTGGAAGGATTATATTATATTATTATTAAGAAACAACCTATAGGTAAGTCATTTTCAAAAATTTGTATTTTCTACAAACTATATTATTTCAGGCTGGAAAAATACGACTTTCGATGTTCCGTCTGAGAATTTAGTAACCACCAGAAGTTTGGATGTACGTTGGCCAACGGCAAAACTTACAATAGAAGCAGATAATTTGCAAATATATCCCGAACAAGCCGTTACGGCATTCATCGAATATCCTGAGGTGCGATGTAGTCCATTGGATAAGGTGGATATTCCAGAATTTTTTACAGAATTACATTTTTGTGGCGATTCCGGTAATTCCATAATGAATTGTAAAACAAATTCCAACAAAAATAATACTCAGGTAATTTATTTTAACACCAAATAAAGTTCAATTGAAATATCATCTTTTTACAGGTGGTGTTTTCTGAAAAAGTTGTTGGTTTTCTAGGACGTCGAGTACTTGCAATAAAATGCCAGTCGTTTGGCTTAGCTGGGTATTATGGACTTTTCTTGAGACCATCAGCTTCTAACTTCTACCAGCTTCCATATTCTGCCGCTTATGTCAAGGTAAGTTCATTTTGCAAAAGTGATTTTTCTGTTATACGACTTTTAATTTTTAAAGGTTAATTGGAGCGATCAATTCGTATTCAACGTCCACGCAAGAAGTATTTTTCCATGCGACGTACTTAGCGGTGGTATTACAGTACTCTTCGAATATCCTTCGTGTATTTTGACAGCCGGTGATAGAATACGACTTTATGCCAGTCTAAGAGCCGACGTCGCTAGTTTAGATCCACCAACAACATTAGAATATATCGCCGAACATAAAGTTATTAAAGGACAACATAGTTTGTATTTTGAATGCGATTTATTTACTGAGCGGTACGTGGAATATTGCTTTGTTTACGTTAATAAAGCCGTTACAGGTACCATGACGGATATTAGGATGGATTGCGTACCAACAATGCCCGTTACTGGTAAGTCTATACAAAAATTTTAATTACTGGAAGAGCAGAATAAAGAAGTATAAAAATTTTTTTTTGTGTGTTTTAGATCAAGAAAGTGGAGGTTGGGGTAACTGGAGTCCCTGGACTCCTTGTACTAGTACTTGCTTTGGAGGGACCAGAAGTCGTTATCGATTTTGCGATTCACCTCCGCCACGATATGGAGCCAAATTTTGTGAGGTACTTATTTCATTTCTTTAAAAATGTATTTTAAGCAAAACACATACATCCATCTACTATATTATAATAATTTTCTACTCAGTTTGTTCCGTTTTCTTTTCTTCGCCTTCTTGAACAGCAACTTTTTCTTCCGTGGACTTCTGTAAAGAATCTTCCTGTTGTTTCGCTTCCTCCATAAGTTGGTGCTGCTCTTCCTCTACCAACTCGTAGATATTCAATCTATCGTCTTCTGAAGATTCTTCGCCAGCAGCTTCTTGTTCGTCGAAGAACAAGACACTCTCGTGTTTTTCTTCTTCTCCTTGTAGATCTTCTTCCGCGTCTATGACCAAACTTTCATCGTCTTCTACTTCCGAGTACATAAATTTAGGCTTGGAAATGTAACCGGTCGAAATGTATTCTTCGAAACTAGCCCCCGTTTGAGTATCCATATTCTTTTTGACCAGTACTTTGGATCGAAGCTCAACTGGTTTTGGTACAAAACCAAGATCGCCTCTAGCGTAAGTAGCTTCGAACAGCGAAACAGTTTCCAGTGAAGGACATCGTACTTTCTGTTCTTTAGCCTTGTTGAGCAACGATAATAGAGAATTCAATAAATTGTCTTTTTTTGAAGCTTTTAAAGATATCTCGCTGTCGGTTCGTACAGTTAATGCTTCTTTGATACAACTAACAGCTTCTAGTAATATTTCGTTTAACCTTTCATTTTCTTCTTGCATGTATAAGTAGTCTGTTCGAATCGATGTTCTGTCACATCTGACGTGATGAAGATTTTGTTCCAATATTCTTCGAGAATGTTCTGACATAGTTAATTTTTCTTCCAACGTTTTTAGTTGTTTTTTGCAGTCCGAAAATTGAGATTCGTTAACTTTAAGTTCGTTCAATTGATTCGTTATAAATTGATTGTCGTCAGCTAAACGATCTATTAATTTGACTTGTACTCTTACTTTGGATAGAGCTATTTTCTTCTCGTTTTCGAGCAAATCATTTTGTTGTCTTAAAGTCGCATCGCGATTTCTTATTTTCAGATTTTCGTTGTGTAATCTTTGTTGATTACTTAATAAAACGTCTAATTCGTTATTTACGGCTATATTTTCTCTAATAACTCTGTGAGTCGTTGCTGCTATTCTTAGTTCTGTAGCATCGTGAAATTCTGTAGAGAGTTGTCGTAGTTTTGCTTCCATGTCTTTTTTTAAACGATCTTTGGCTATTATGAATTTTCTTTCGATTTCGTACATTTCTCTTTTGTGGCGTTTTTCTTGAATTTCCATGAGATTTTCTTGGTTTTCGAATTTTTTCATCAACTCGTCACGCTGAGACCGGAATTCCTCCAGAGAATTCAATTTACCTTTTAAAAATAAAAATAATTCGAGATTAATATCAAGTAGGTAGTACACTAGAAACATTAATTATTACAATACCTTCCAGTAATTTATTTTCAGAAGTCAGCTGGTCGTGCATAGTGTTATATTCATTGGTCATTTCTATAATTTTTTCCTCGTACGCTTGTGTCGTATCGTGTTGTTCTTTTTTCATGGCAGTTATTCTTTCTTCCAGCTCTGCGATTTCATCAGTTTTTTCTTGTAAAACTCTCTTCAGATACATAATAATATCGTTTTTATCTTCGTCCAATTTTTCTTTATCCTGCGTGAGCTCTTCATTTTTTTGTTCAATTTCTTGATTCAATGACCTTAATCTGGCTAATTTTCTATTTAAATCCGTTATAGTTAATTCGTAAAACGTTTTATCGACTTCCGTTAAAGCATTTGGATCGATTACTACTTGCTTTTTTCCCTTTTTACCTTTTTTACCTTTGGCCATTTTAATTAATTTAATACGAATTTCAACTCAGCTGACACTAAAAAATATTCTCAATGGATATATCAAACTGTTTCGTTTCCATAGATACGCTAGCTGTATCGATTTTTTTATAATAGTTTCTTTTCGTTAAATTAGAGTTCTTTGACGTTAAAACATAAACCTTCAAAAACAATTCACAAATCGTAAAAAATTAGCAAAAAATTATTGATTGAACTCAATACATATACAGGGAGCAGCGGTGGAAACTGAAAAATGCGGTACGAGTCTACGGAGTAGATGGGATTGCCTATACGGCGAGGGGGCTGGGTATATTAAAGATATCGTTTTGGACATGCCTGAAGTACAAACTGAAGTCGGTTCTTACTGTAGATGTGGATGTGTAGTCCATCTAGGCCAAGTGAAACCAACGAGATTATTAGCGACATCATCTCAAAGTTGCCCTGGAAGAAACTTTTGGCTTATTCAAGTAAGTACTTCACATAAAAGTCCTCCATGAAAATTAATATGAATAACATGAAATCTTGAGAATTTTGTTGATTTCTTAAACTTACAGGCAGATGCATTTTCCATAATCCAGTTTCGTGTGATCCAATTTCATCTTTCGTGCCGCAGTCAATCGTTAAAAATCCGCGACGGAAATGCTTTGTCTTCAAATTTATTGGCCCATTTATCATCCACTTCCGACGCAGCATCTTTAACGGTCAATTCCACCGAGGAGAATTTATTACTCGAATTTTTCTCTGCAGACGACATCGCTGATGACGGCGAAATTTGTGGCGGAGGATTTATAGCTCAAGCTACGCAAATAAGTAATTATTACCAACGAATATATATTTAAACTGTGGTGTAACTTTTATGTTTTTCTTTCAGAAACTCCATCATACAACGTAACACTCGTTCCTGTAGCTCAAAATATAGGAGTTGTTCCTATAGTGGTCTTAAAATTGACAGCTGTTCATATTACTGCCATATTTTTTCTTAGCGGACTATTAATTGCGACCATTTCACTTGGAATACAATATTTATTTCGGTATCGTAAATATCACGTAGCCGGAAACGATGATCAGGATTCCCTTTCGAATTTTTCAGGTAAATTTGAAGAAATAATTTTTTATTGTTCAACCTTTACAATTTTTGTTTCCAATTTCACTTTCCCTTCGGCTCATGGTTTTACAACTTTTTTTTCTAGATGTCGCTGTACCCTTGGCTACAAGAGTATCATCCAACGTAACTCTTCTGTCGGAAGTAATATCTTTAAGCAGATTTCGACCTCATATAAGATTACGAGGTAAACATACACGTCTACGAGAATCGATGGATTGCGAAACAGTCAAGGCTGATGGAAAAGTGACTTTAGCGTAAGTCGTACTGTCAACGAGACATGGCATTTACCAACTGTCACATAATAATGAAGAGTGAAACTCGATAAATTCTTTTATATTGCATACATTTTTATTATAGAAAAGAAGAATCCCTCAGTATAGGCAGTACAACTACGTTGACTCAACTGGAAACAACCACCGTACCCGTCAGCGAAATCGAAGAACCGACAATTTCAACGAGTTTAGCCAACTCCTGTCAATCCCTATCGACGTTGAAAAGATCTTCGACGATCGATAGCGACAAGGATAAGTCCGATGAAAAGAATGGAAGATATAAAGAATATTCTAGAGACTCGGTATCCAGAAGACCGAGCACTATTAGCAACGTCACACTAACCAATGTGAGCCTGATATCAAAAATACATTCTTCAAGCGACCCGGTGAAGTATTTTCCAATTCCTTTTTTAGCACCTTAGAGTCACTATTGCACCGGTAACAAATTTTCTGTTACAATTCTGCTAGAAAATTTATTTTCCAAATGTACACATGTAAAGGTATACTTTTAGACAAGTTCACTCAGAAATTCCTTAATACTGCTCTGTACACTTCTTGGGGATAGTCATTCTTTTTCCAATAAAAGTCTTCGTTTCAATGTGTACTTAAAAAAATATTGCTTTGATTTCCTCTTCTTAGAAATAAATAAAACTCAATTCATAAAAAGTGTTCTCACCGAACTAATTTTCATATGCACTTGTGCGTCTCGGGGTTGTCTCTGTTAATACGTAAAAAATATAATACTTTGTTGTAGAATTAAATAATCTATTGGGATGTTGGAGGGGACTGTGTGCTATTCATTTCGTCTGTTGATAGAAAATCTTTTGGTGTCGATCAATTTTTTGAATATTTGCACATATCCGGCACATACTTTCACCCGATAAGTTTCAAAAAAGAATATAATCTTTTGATTCCACCACAAGCTGGGAATTTTTGTTTAACCAACATTTTTTACAGTATACTTTGTTTATTGCAGGGCTGCTATTCTTCAGCTGGTACGTTGGTACATAAAGCAACAATCAAAAGCACGTCGATGAAAGAAACGAAAGAAAAAAAGAACCGAGAGAAAGTTATGCTGGTGCCAACTGGATCGGATTTTTCGATATCAGCCCAAGATATCGATTTAGAGATGGATTATTACGATTACAACGTTGTCAATGCAGGAGCTGCTCCAGGTTCTTATTTAGGTAGTAGAAGTTTCTACTAAAAAAATAAAAATTGTTTATGGAAACTTATTGTTTTTAGGAATGGACCCTGCTTTTTTAGTTTGGATACCACCATTAGACGAAACTGGAGAAATCTTCCCAGAATACGAAAAATCAGAATATCACGAAATGGAAGAAGTGCGAGAATACGTGGATCCCGGTAGTAACAAAGAATCACCAGAAGAGGATACCGTCCTTTTACCAAAAATTCAAAAACACCAACAATCCCCCGTACTAAAATCGAAAAACCGATCTCAAGATATCGATAACAAATTTATATCAGAAGTAGAACCGTTGGTGCACAAAAAAATATCGGAAACGCAGCTCGAAGATCTCTCGAAAAAATTAAAAGTGTCTCCGAAATTGCTTAAAGAGGACATTGAAAAGGAATCAATCGAGAAAGGATTGAGCTTCGAAAATATTAAATTCGCCGACGAAGAAGATTCGGGGAATTTAAGTGAGACCAGTTGCAATACGGATATAGCATATCAAGATAAGAATGTCATATCTTCTAGCTAAAGACTGATTAGGTATAAATGGTAAGGGCATTTTAGAAAAAGCTAATCAGTGAGTTTCTTTAAATTATGAAACTCATTGAATAGCTTGAAATAGTTTTATAACCATGAATATTTATTCTTCACTTAATTATCACTTATTTTTATAATAATCTGTTTTAAAAGTCTGTAAATTTATCTTAAACTATTTATTTATTTAAACTAATAATTGTAAGAAGAAATACAACTTTTATTTTATTAATTTATTAAAGAAATTGCAGATACCAAAGATGGACGAGATTATTTTTTACAAATATTCATATTTTAACATCACGGGATAATTTTATTCTTTGCTGTATGTTAAAAAGTAAATTTGTCTTTGCATCGAAGCAGCTTTTCACTAAAAAAGACTTTAAAAAGTGCAATTTTAATAACTAGTAATTTTCTCATATAAAAGTTGGTCTTTAATTTTCCAAGATTAACTGTTGTAGTCTGGGTATGTTCCATTAATTATAAAGAGGGTAAAACGTTATTAAATAATATCGGAACATTCCCGTAAAGTTATTCATTAGAATTTATTTTACTGTGATTTTTATCGTTTAGGTAATTATAATATGTTTAAGGCACTTTTGTATTAAGTTTCTGTAAACTATTTAAATGTTATTAAACGGATGGTGTAAGAACCATTTGTGATATAGATAATTGATTTTTCTGGTCAAATAAATGTTCGTAATATCTCGAAATGGCATTTACAACATTTGGGAACTTGGACGATAATTTATATGAATATATAATGAAAACACCAAATTTTGAGTTTTATTTAACCCTTTGTAAAAATGAAATATACTACACCAAGCTGAAATCAATAAGGTCGTTGTTCGTGTTACTAACAATAGATTTTATATATCCAGCATTTTATAGAAGCGTATAAAGGTATTTCGCTTCGATCCGCACGATTGCGCTACCTTTAAATTATGGCCGGCTTCATTCTGGACAGGGGTCTGCTAATAGCTGGGACACTCTACTAGCAAGTTTGACCCACTTCCCGCTCACTCTTCCATTATTATTACATCGATGAGATGTCTCGGTGTACAAAATATTTCATCTGTTGTATCAACAAATATAGTTTGTTGCATAGTATTCAGGGGTTTTATACAACGCCATCTACCCACTAGGTGCAGTAGCAGTCTCAAATGTCTCCCAGCATTCCCGAAGTTTCCTTCTATTTTCAAGTCAAAAATTTGAAGAAAACTATTTTATTTTAACCAATATATAAAATCAATACAAATGAATAGATGGCAGTACAAAAAAGAAAATTTCATTTAGTTACAATATGATTGGCCAGATAACGACCACAGATAACATACTTAATAACGACAACACCGAATGAATGTCAAATAATTGTTAGCTATAAAAGTTTAGGTTATGTATGGAATATGATAGTGTGTTGGAAATAAAAGTATTAAAAAAAATTAATTAAATAAATACTAATTTATTACATTTATTAACATGAAGCTTTCATCAGTATGCATTAGACGGTATGACAAAATCTCCAGATATATTTCTATATTTCAAACATTTCCAATTTAATTTCAATAAAAATTGTTTAAAATGTCTCAGCTAATAGTTTAATGCGATAAATGCTCTAACCAGTAACATATTTTAGCAGTACAGTACATCATATAAATTCAGTAGGTAAGTTAGTAACCCGCGGATTAAGCTCTAGTGGCACTGAAGAGAAAATAGAAATACCCAAAAGAATACATCGAGGACCTACAGATATATTACGAGCTTTAGAAAGTACAATAACTAGGGATCCAACAGCTGCTCATTACAAATACCATGATGACCCATATTTAATTCCCATGTCCAATGTTGCTAAAAGAACGTATGCCATGGCTCAAGAAGCCGGTAAGTTTAAAAGCAGTTTTTTTTTTAAATTGTTCTTATGAATCAATTTGTTTTGTAGGTCGCAAAGCAGCCCATTGGATAAGAAAAGAACATGCTGATCTCTTCAACCACAGAGAAATGGATCCTATCATACCCTCTTTTTTACCAAAATTAGTTTATACTGAAGACACACCAGTAACAGAAGAAGAATTAAACAAAGTAATTGATAATCTACAAGTGCTAGATGCTCAGTTTATTTATCAGTTATTGAAAAAACAAGGAGTAGAAGTATCAAATAAAACACAGCAAGCATTGTTAGAGTTACTGTGTTATTTTAACAGTGATGATACTTTATCTGATGAATTTATCGAAGAGCGGTGGTTTAGGCAAAGTACCAATTCAAAAGAAAGGCAAAGAAAAACTTGGAAGTAAGTTCAATATTTCTTCTTATGAATGAGATATTGAATATATTACCTAACTTTTTTTAGGGATGGCGGTTTTGCAGAAGAACTTTTCCAAAGCATAAAAAATCCAACAGCTGACACTTATTCAGCAATAATACAAGGCATGTGTAAATATTTTCAAGCAGACAGAGCTTGGAAACTGTATGAACAAGCCCAAAACAAGGGCTTAATTCTTACACCAAACACCTACAATGCTCTCATCAAAGTCTCTAATTTTCTCAAAGAAAGTTTTGAAATGCGATGGACATTTATAGTAAATCTCTTGAGTGATATGAATACAGCAGGAGTAAAGCCAAATTTAGGAACATTAAATTGCATTTTACATTCTCTCAGTACAATGGGTAGGAGTAATAATATTAAAGAGTATGTTTTGCAAACGTTATCTGAATTTAAGAAATTGGGAGTTGAACCATCTCTAGGATCTTGGTATTATGTGCTTATAACATTTTGCAAAGAAAGTAAGTACAGTTGCTTAACAATTTCTATATTTTAATTAAAAATTTCTAATTTTAGGAGGAGTAGTTAGCACTATTTTACACGACATAATGATAGAAGTAGAAAACAAAGACCACAAAATTCGTGATTTCACTGACACAAATTTTTTTGTAACAGCTATGGATATATGTAGGAATCATTTAAAAGACGTTGATTTAGCCAAAAGGGTTGACAAACTGCTACATTTTGGCTCAAATTACAACCTAATTGGTGATTCATATAAAGAATCAATTTACTAGTAAGTAAGTTTTCCAATAAAAAAAAATTATATTTGACATTATATATTTTTCAGCCGCCATTTCTGTATCCTCATGGCTACCAGCGTTCCACTAGAGGAATTCATGATGAACAGTTATAACACTTTAGTGCCAAATATTTATGTACCAGAACCAGGTGTAATGGAGGAGATTCTTAAACAAGTTGATTTAAATGGCGCAGTTGAATACATACCAAAATTATGGTCCGATATGATTTGTTTCGATCACACCAATAGAGATAATTTAATTGATGCTGTTTTAAACATTTTGGTTTTCAACCGACCTGAAAATGGTTCAAGTTTGAACGAACAATTTGCAAACATTGCTTGGGACATTTATAACAGAGTGGTAAACCAAAACGTCAACAAAATTAACAAGATAAGGTTAGTACACCATAATTATTTTTCATGTCTGATGGTGAAATTGATTAAAAAAAATCTTTTTAGTCTGACTGGTAGTCTTTTTGGGAGGATTATGTTATTAGTATTGAGAAACGATGATTTTGAAAAAGGTTGCATTATTATGGAGAAAATCGATAAAGACCATCAAACAGTTGTGGGCGTTCCACAAATAGAAGCACTTGAAAGTTTTGTTGATTATTGTATCAAGAGAAAAGCCCCAACTAGAGCGATAGTAAGTAAAAAATATGACAGTAGAAATAAACGTTAGTATTATTTTAAAATTTGAAATTGAAGAAATGAATGGGTCAAATATATTTTTTTCTTTTTTAATTAGGCTTGCATCCAATATTGTTCAGACAGTGGTTTTTCCCAAGCAGGACTGCTCGCTGCCAAGTTGAACGACGGATTGAATTTAGACGAATCGCAATTGAATAGTTTATCGAAAATTGTAGGCGATATTGATTTAGGTGCTAAAATTTTATAATAATTCGTTTTTATTTAGTATTATTTAAAATGTTAAATAACATACCTACTTGGTAAATAATATTTTACCTGCGATTTGTGTTTTTTTGTTTAACCCGATCCTGTTCTTACAAACTCGTTTTAATAAGACCATTAATGACTTCGAGGTTTACCTTCGAATCTTGATACAATAGGAGCACTTGAACAAGTTTAAATGTTGTCGGTAGAATCATTGGAACTGAATTTCGACATCGTAGTTTCGTTATGATTCAGCGGCTGAACACGAGTACGAGTAATCATCAAAAATATTAAGATTTTGAAATGAAATTTCTAAATAAATTAACAAATAAACAACTTCCAAACTAAATCCATATTTTCAATCTGATTTAAACGAATTTTGCTATTGAAATCCATCCAAAATTTGCGTAGATCGATTATTCTGCTTCCGAACACTCTGGAACTGCATAGCGAGATCTTTAAATCATGTGCTACTTAAGCATTTAAGTGGAACTTACTACAAGTGTAGATTCTAACTTAAGTCCTACTTATGTGAAAGTGAGGTTATGTCTCGGAAGCCCAAATTACCAA
The DNA here is from genome assembly GCA_949126875.1 of Lochmaea capreae. Classification (NCBI taxonomy): domain Eukaryota; kingdom Metazoa; phylum Arthropoda; class Insecta; order Coleoptera; family Chrysomelidae; genus Lochmaea; species Lochmaea capreae. The sequence continues at coordinate 160,911 of OX421400.1, forward strand.
AATCTAGAGACTTATTTTCAAATGTAATTTTGTGAGAAACGATATAAAACAAACTCGATAGTATTTAACTATAGGATACTTACACTGTCGTGGCTCCCCTACTATTCTCGTTGGCAGTAGTTCATTGATAAATTCTAATTCACATAATAACAATTATAAATCCATTAATTTTTGCATGTTCTACATAAATGGAAGTTTCTTCTAAACATTATAATATACTTATGAAATTAAAAATATATATGTAGATACAGTGTGTCCTTTTAAGTTGGCAGCAAATGGGAAACTTTTTTATTATCAAGATTATTACGAAAAACATTTCTTTCTGTCTAAAATGTTCTGCATGGTCCAAAATCTAAAATGTAACCATCAGGTATCGGAATTTCCAAGTATATACGGGGTAAACCAGAAAATATGAATTTTACCGTATAGTTATTAGGTATAAATATTTTTATTTTTGACCGAATTATTATCAAGAAAATTCATTCAAATTTAAGACCACAAGATGGGGATCAGTTAAATTAGAAGAGATTTTATAGAAAGAATACCAGAAGAACACGCTTCCTCTAGAACACGCTTAGAGATCTACATCACAGAGGAAGAGCTTAGAAGGATTGACAAAGCGGATTGTACATAATTTTGTCCCTAATAGAATAAAAATATCTTCTGTAAGCTCCTTGTGGCATTACTTATTCTTTTTTCTTATTTTTTTGAGAATCAAACCACAATAATGTTTTTTATTTTTTTATTTTATAAAAATAATGCAAAATCCAAAGCTATTCAATGCTGTTTTCATATCGGGACTGATATATTATATATCTTCTATATATTAAAGGGTTATATTTCGAAATTTATTTTTTACTAATCTTATTTTTTAACGACAATTTAATTCATGTATAAAAAATCGCATATGCCACAGTGCAATTGTCACTTTGACAGCGGCAAAAGTTAGCTTTAACTTTTACAGCGACAAATACACTAGTGGTTTTTTCACTTATTTATTTGAAATAAAAATGTGTTTATTTTTAATGTTTCATAAATAAAGTTTGCATTGATATGTTTCCAAATTTCTCATTCATTAAATTGTCCTGCCGAATTACATTCGAGGTTTGTATTGATATTGGGTAAATTTGTGTTGTTCAAATTCTAAACTGTTTCTTTTAGCAATTTGACTCGAATAACTGTCAATTTTCGGTGTCGTGTTTTTAATAGTTGAAAGTTATTCTCGTCAAATTGCTAGGAAACAGTTTCTCATTAAACAACCCAAATTTACCCGATAAAATACAAACCACTTGTGCAATTATAAGGGAAAAATTAATTGGTATCTATGTTCCAAATCAAAAGGAGCATTTGAATTGATTTTTTCTACTTTTGATGTAACCGAGACGTCCCTGTAATGCATTAAACCGGTAAGTCTAATTGCAACAAGTTCGAGTTGAAGATGTAGGCAACGCCCTAACCCAGACCTTCAACGAGAGCGAAAGTGGACCACCGGATTACCACCTGGGTCAAAATTATGTAATTTGGGATCAGTATAAAAATCGCTGGGTTCATACAATTTGCATCAGTTCACCAACATCGTTTGTTCGTTTCATAAATCAGCAACAATGGCATTCAAAGTAAGTTTATATTGTTTTATTTCCTATAAACACCAAATTATTTTCGAAAATAAAATTTACATTTAAATTTTTTAGTTTCTTTAAAATATTTTTTCATCTACAGTTTATCGTTCTTACTTGCTTTTTGGCTTACGCCAATGCTGGCATTATAAATGCTCCAGCACTAGCAACCTACTCCGCTGCACCGGCCGTCAGCTCCGCTTATATCCACCAAGCACCTTTAGCAGTTGCTCATGCTGAACCAGTTGTGTCTGCTTATGCTGCATCCCCAGTCGCTATTCACGCTCCAGCAATTGGTGCGTCTCACCAAAGCGTCGAAAGATCCCTTGGAGGAGCTCAATCAATTTCTCACTACTCAAAAGCCGTCGACAGTGCTTTTTCTAGTGTAAGAAAATACGATACCAGAATTACCAACGATGCTTTAACTTTAGGTAAAGTAATTTTTTTTTAAAATACCAAACTGATTATAATAGACAAAACTTTCTACAGGTGTTGCTCACGCTCCAATCACCACTTACGCCGCAGCTCCAGTTGTTACCAAAGCAGTAGCTCCAGCTCTAGCTTACTCAAATCCCATACAATCCGCATTCGCCTATTCTTCTGCTCCAGCTGTAAGCAGTTCGTACATCCACCATGCTCAACCACTTGCTTATGCTGCTCCTGCTCACGTTGCTGCTCCTTTGGTTCAATCTTATGCTGCTCCATTTGTAACCAAAACCGTAGGTGCTCCTTTTGTTCACTCTTACGCCGCTCCAGTTGTAGCTAAAGCTGTAGCTGCACCTTTTACTGTTTCGTCCGGACCTGTCGTCACCAAGGCTGCTGTAGCTTACTCCCCCGCAAGTGTTGTCGCTCACACCACCTTCACCGGATTAGGAACCGCTTATGAATGGTAGACTGAGTAATTTTAATATTTCGGCCGTGGTTGTATATTTGTATTTTATTATTTATTGACTTTAATAAAGTATTCTTTAAATGATATGTGTTGTATTAATATGGTTACACAATATTTAAATAAAATGGATTTTGTGAGTGGTTTCTTCAGAACCGTGCTCTGCGACAGTTCTATTTGTGCCTCAATCCAAGTTAGATCACCCCTTCAAGTTTAATCTTCTGATGATTAGTGAAGATTGGATAATATGGGGTTTGTGTGCTTCCTCAGGTCCTGGGAGAGTTGTGGTTTTTTCTTCTCTATTGTCGAAAACCTTAAAACTGTCAGGTCTTTAGAGTGTGTGGCGAAGCTGCCTACGGCTCGGGACGCAAAGGTCACCCTGCGTGAATAATGGCTATCATAAATTGCTCGTTTAATAATATACTATAATCCAACTCATATTATATAGTATATAATAAACCCCAAAAGCTTTCAACAAACAAAGAAATAAGAAATCAAACCAACAACTACAAACGTCGGTTACAGTTTAAAGTTTAATCAAAGAATACACCAGCCTATACCTCATTTTAAAAACCAGGAGGAGTAATTTGAATTTAAGTTGGCAATTCTGTAGACCTCTGATTGGTCAGATTCCGCCCAGTTTCACACAACACTTCGTAGCATTGACATCAGCTGATAATTTATTAATTTCCATTTTTGACAATTCTGACAGATGAATGTTGTTATTTTATTATTTTTACTTAGCTTCCACTCTATTTCGTTAAAACTGCTCCTTTAAAACCTTCAGTAAGCAATAATTGTGTCTACTTCGAGTACAGCTCTTCGCTTATTAGGCCGGCAAAACAATGTAAACGCTGAACATAGGTTATTTAGGACTCTCAGAAAAACAATGTACAATAAATGTGTGTAAACAAATATAATATATTGGATGAAAAACCAAAAATATTCATGTTAAATCCAAAATGTCTCCAAACAGTCGGTGGCGTGGCTGATTTCTTCGTCCATCAAGGCATATTTAATAGATTCGGAACACGACTGTTGACTACTTTCTCGGCACACACCCTTTAGTAACTAATCTGGTAACTTTCAGTGGTGTGAGTAAGGCTTTTCAAATTACTCCTCCTGGTTTTTAAATGAACTATAACAAGTAGCAAAGCTAAGCAATCTCTTTGAAGTTTTGGTATCAAAAATGTATGACCTTGAGAGACCAACGTAGACAGATAACCTACTAAATACTCTGAGAAAATGTTCAAATTCTCAAATATCGGCGATATAGTACACATAAAGATGAGAGTTAACCGAACTTACCTACTACAGCAACGAAATTCACTTACAGGATTCATGAATTAAAAGCTATAACTGTTTAATTTCAAAACTTTTATTTATTATCAATAAATATTTGCACTTGACAACAACAATTTAGATTTAGATTACCAGGGAGCGGAGTAACCAAAGTTTAAAGGAGCTTGTGCAGCATAACTTGAAATCAAAGGAGCGGAATGGGTATAATAAGGCGAAGCTACTGGAGCAGCAAAGCTTCTAGCTACAACTGGAGTGGCGTAGCTGGAAACTGCTGGAGCTGCAAAAATTGGAGCCGAAGCAGCATGATTGGTGTAAGTGCTGACGAGTGATCTGGATACAGCAGTAGGTGCAGCGAGAGCGGGAGCTGAGTAAGCTGAGATGGGTGCTGAATATGCTGATATAGGTGAGTGGTATGCAGAGTATGCAGAGATTGGAGCAGCAAATGAGGAATAAGCTGACACCACTGGACTGGCTGATAAAGATGCTACAGAAGCTTCTCCGTAGATGCCAGCGTTAACGATGGTAACGATGGCGGCGATGACTACAATCTGAAAGGATGAAATAAAAATATATTCTGTCAGGATGTTCAATGGATGAAAATATTTAAAAACTATGTTTATTACTTACTTGGAAAGTCATTTTGTTTGTTGTCTTAGATAAACTGATATATATTTAGTAAATTCGCTAGTTTTTATAGTATTCATTAGGAAGTTGCGTTGGGAGTAGACTACTTTCATATATTTTAAACCAGTTTTATAAGCCTCTATTGAAATTATAGTCCAATATACAACTTTCATTTTTTTGAAGATATACTCAAACAAATGTACCTACGAGTATTATATTAATTAATTCCATAGATACAAATATAAAATGACTGACTAAAGGATTAACGCACAGTCTAAAGTGCTGATGGTAGAGACCTGAGTGTTCTTTTTCCCAAATACTATTCCTAAGGGGGTGAAAAACGGGGGCAAAGTTTGTATGGGACAACGTGATTCCTTAGTCCGCAATCTACTTCAAATTCTCATAAACATTGTTCAACAGAATTAATGATAATTTTATTGAAACTCATCGCCTAGCGGGGTTAAAAAGGAGTAGAAACTTATTTTGAGGGTGTTTTGCATCGAAATTGATATCAATACTCCTGAGTTAATTCATAAATATCAAAGATAATATTTGTCGAGATTTAATATTTTTTTTTACCTTTGTTATTAAATATCTATCACAAATATAGCTGACTTATATCACCGAATAGTTTATTAATATTCGGTGCTTATATCGACGTTCTTTCTTATAGGAAGCTCCTGTATACAAATAAACGTCCTTGCTCCATGTTGAAGTTTCAAAATGTTGAGAAATAAAATAAAATGAATCAAAAACTAAACGACTTTTATATTTCGCTCGAAATTTTATTATTTCATCGACTTCCTTAGAAACTTGTAAAGAATCTCCGAGGGAAGATAGAAAGACAAATATGATGATCATAAAAATGTAAATCGTTGTTAATAATAATAATAATAATAATCTACAGAGAGTCGGCTTCTAGAAATGTGCATATATCAAAGACATTTTTAATTATGCTACAGGCGATAGATAGACGATATGGAGAAGTGATTGCTTTCATAGATGATGACATTAAAGCTATAATGATTCATTTATTTAATCTGTTCGCATGTAACCGCGCCTTTTAGGCCAGTATCTCACAGTATATGTCTGTTTTTTATTTGACCTTTTATTACATTACATTCTTTTTAAATAAATTTATTTTATTTTCCACTTTGGATATTATTTTTATGTCACCAAAGACTGGCCTATTTGTTGATATGGTAATGAATGCAATATTTCATAAACTTCCTTTCTTTGATAGTAACATATTGTTAACCTTTTAAATTTCATATTACACAACACATCTCTCGTGATCGAATTTTTAGTTGAAATGTCAAAGATTCGTTACATATACCTAATTTTTTTTTATTTACGAAATCGCAAACAAGAAAATTAGATTAATTTTTGTAGACACTAAGACGTATTGATATCCAAGAAAATTACTACACCAAATTCTTGTTCACTTTCTGTTCCTCTGGTAGAATTTTTATTCCTTGGAGCCTGATTGCTGTATCCTGAAATCCTAACCTTTTTTGCATCACATTTTGTCCCTGTAGATTATGAAAATGCAAATAAAAAGTTCCTAAGGTGCATAGTACACATTTTTTTTTCCAACTTTCATATACAAAAAAAAGTAGCTTCGATGTTGATTTTTTTCCTATATATTCATTATTTGGGACTGTGTATTTGAAATTTCAGTTCAAAATTTTTATTATTTTTTGACTTATTTGAAATTTTCATAATCGGAAAAAGTGCTTATTATTTTTTGTATCATTAACTGATATTTTGACGGGTGAATTTTCGATTGAAAATTAGGATACTTTTTCGATATTAAGTAAAAATAAGGTGAAAAAATAAATATTTCAAATCAAATAAATTACAGTGTATTTGGGACATAAAAAGGTAAGTTTTCACCAAATTTCGTGAAAAAAAAATGTTTTTTTGTAGGTGATAAAAATAAAAAACCAAAAATTTGGTTTTTTGAATTTTGCACATAAATTTTGAGGTTATGTAAAAAAAGTGTAAATACAAAAGTTGTAGATCTTTTTATCACCTACAACTTTTCCATTTGACTTTTTTCCATATTACTTGTAGTTTTGCCGGAAATCGAGATAAACCGTCTTTTACCCTTAAAAACTCACCCTCTTCCCCTTCCCGACCTCAGATCTCCCATAAATTATTGTTCCTTTCATTTTTATAATATTCTCCTCCTTTTCCAATGTGTTTCATCCTATTATTTTTTTTCACTTTTTACTATGGTCTATTATACGAAAAGCCACAATAGCCAATCTGTATTTAGGTATCATACAATAAATAATTCGTGATGAATAAAATTTTCGAAACAACAACACGAGTGTATGCTGTAGATAACGATACAGATAATTGAGGTTTAATTTAGCAATTTAATTGAACGAAAAAAATAAATGTACATATTTTATTTTACAATATTTGATCACAAAAATTACTTCATACACTATATTTTCATCATCAGTTTAATCAATCTACGTCACATGTTACATTCGTTGTTATTATTTTTAATTACTCGCTATCAATAAATGAAGAAAATTGAATTTAATAAAAGATACGTAATTTGATTATCTACTACTTTATATTAGCTAGATTAGCCGCTCGACCTTTTACACCTAAACCAGTAATTTTAAATATACACCCAGCTTCTGTTTCTTGTTGCAACTGTTCGTTATTTAGATGTAATCGAGAAGTTGTCACATAAAGTATTTCGTAGTTCAATCCACCCCATACGACCGATGTAATGTACGTAGCTGATGGTAACATAATTTTTTCTAAAACAGCCCCTGATATTGGATCCACTTTGATTACCTGCAAATAATAATTTCTGTGCCAAAATTTCTTCCATCAATAGTAATTTTGGTGAATTTTTTTCTTTCCCAAAAATTTAATATTACGAAAACATAATTTTCGCGATTAACACTTACATGATGTCCCCCGAATAAAGTTATCCATAAATTATCATCTTCGTCTATATTCATTCCATCGGCTATACCTTGAAAACCTGCGTCTTTTATGTTAATAACTGTTCGTCTATTTTCTGGAAAATAACATTATTTACTTTAATAAATATACAGCGTGAGTAAAATTTATTATTACTTACTAATAGTACCAGCTTCCGGTTCATAATCGTATTCATCGATGTTTTTGGTTCCGCTATCAATAAAATAAAATTTGGTATAATTTTTATTCCAAATAAGTCCATTACTAATAGAGACGTTTGTTAACCTAGTATGAACTTTAAGTTTTTCATCGATCAAATATAAAGATCCACCATGAGGCGATACAGATTGATCTCGTTCTCTCGTTAAGGTACCTTAAATATAAATTTTTTTTATAGGAACATGAACGGCTGAGATACAGAGTGTGAAATTATTTGAATTTTTTTTTTCTTGATATCAGAATTGGTTATAGACCAGGGTAGAAGCCTTTAAGAATATTAAAAAGTGAAAATAATAATAGTAGGATGAACCCATTTGAAAAGGAGGAAAATATTATTAAAATGTTAGGAAAAATAATGTACGGGCGATCTGAGTTCGGGAAGGGGAAAAGGGGTGAGATTTTAAGGTTAAAAAATGGTTTATCTCGATGTCCGGCAAATCCACAAGTCCTATACATAAAAAGGTAAGTTTTCACCAAATTTCGTGGGAAAAAATTTATTTTTGTAAATGATAAAAATAAAAAACCAAAAACTTGGTTTTTTGAATTTTCCACATAAATTTTGAGGTTATGTGAAAAAAGTGTGAATACAAAAGTTGTAGATCTTTTTATTACCTAAAACTTTGCGATTTGACTTTTTTCCATAGGACTTGTAGTTTTACCGGAAATCGAGATAAACCGTATTATACCCTTAAAAACTCACCTCCTTCATCTATTATTTTTTTTTTGGTTTCAAAAATTATCGACCCTGGTCTATTAATAAAAGTGACACTGGCAATTTGTTTAAATATTAACCCCTTTCCTATATAAAATTCGTGAATTAACAATATATAAACACCCTGTAGATATAGAATAATTTTTTAGCTAACAACTAACCTGCCCAAATTCTACCCTTGTTGTCAGCCTTGCCTTCGTTGAATTGATTTAGGGGTTTGTTTATTTCGATTGATAAAATTTTTTTTAATTCAGGTTTTTGATTTATAGGCCAATTCAGTTCGAAAACATCATGATCTGCGAATAATACGTAGTGATTGGGCTTGTCTTGTTCACCAATTATAAATCCAACGGAACGATAGTTTTCTAAAAATATTTTTAAACTTGATAAAATTGAAAGTTCTGCAATTAGAACGTACCTAATTTAAAAGTTTCAGGTTTCGAAGGATGTATAGGATTGACTCTTAGTATTAAACAGTTGAATGTATCGATATATAATAAAGTTTTAGTGTAGGGACACCAAAAAGGACCTTCGGAGTGTTGGACTGGTTCAATTAACTTTACAATTTTATATGCTTCACTAAAAATATAAATCGGATAATTTTTTTTTATAAAAACTTTCAAACTTACCATCTTAACCAAAATATTAAAAAAATACTTGTTAGAACGACTTGCTTCATATTGTGTTCTAATAGTAGAAATATACTGGTATTCGAAAATATTTTTAACGCGAAAATGATAAAAATAATTTACATTGGTTCAGATATTTGGCATAACATTGATAATTATGTATGAATTTGTATTTAATACGTTCGCTGCTATCGTGTTAAAAAAGCATATCGATGCCCCCTTTTCCGTTCAGTGTTTTTGTCTTTTAATCGGCCTTAATTGTTTCATTACGAAATGAGATAATATTCATATACTTAGCATTTATTTAATAATGCTTTTAATGCAAGGTGCGGTTTTTAAATTTGTTCAGGTTTTGGATAAGTTACGTAATAATAATTGTTGACTGCAGTAAAGACAATTTTAAATTTAAATTTTAAAACTGAAGACGTTTCGCTTTAAAAATTTTTTATAAAACGAACGAATTAATTTATTAAATATATGGATTTGTGGGAATGGGAATTAAATTTTAATGAATGCAAAGTATTTGTTTTCGTCTTTTTATTTGACAAAATATGCTTACACTTTTTTGGAAATTAACATCATTCTATTACTTTTTACAGAGTCGTCTTCGCCATGAAATTTAAAGTGAATTTCAAAATAAATTTAATAATTTTGAAATATATATAACTTAAATTTTTTTTTGTAAATGTTTGTTTTATATTTTACTTATTTAAATAATTTGTACCTTCTTTTATGATTTGAATAAAATTTCTTCTATGAAATAAATTAATAAATATATATCACAATTCTTGTAATATCAGTATTTTTTTTACTACCGTTGAAATATCTTTTTATAAACTTTTTTTTAAATCCATTTTTTCATCAACGAAGATTTTATATTTCCATTAGAAAGTAATTAAGCTCGTTTACTCCGAGTTTTTGATATCGACAACTCTGTATTAAAATATGGACGATAAATTTCTCAAAGGACGTAGGAAATGGGAGTGTAGGAGTGAAAAATTTATTAACCAACGGGGACCACTTCATTGATATGAAGATCTATACGGTCAACAAAAAAGTAAATAGTAGTATTTTACATTCTGAATGTTCAAAAATATTCTTGGAGAGCGAATAGGAGAAAAAAATTTGATGCAAAGTACACGTAATAATTGTTGACACATTTTAATAATTTAGATCCAACTTCTTGGAGTCGTCGATCTGAAACAAAATATAATTGACAGTTTTTAACAATATGGCCTACAACCTGATTTACATTTTGCTTACCCTACTTTCCAGTGAATAGGTTCAACCAATTTTAAGGATTCGTGATTTCGACGATCCCTATATTGTAAAACAAACAAAACATAGAATCAGTACTGAGAGATTTGTTCAAATAAGTATCCAGTTTTGTGATATCTACAAGCCTTTACGTATAAGCCTCCAAAGTTGAATATTATTTTCGTATAATCCTTTTGTTCCATACAAGTATTCTTCAAAGGATTTGATTGGAGTAAAAAACGATAAACAGGAAGTTTTATGTTACATCCTTAAATTGGGACCTTGTTCTAGTTATTTTAATTTAAATTTAAAAAGATGAAACGAAAATAATTTCAAAACCTTTAAAAGATCGTTAATTAGTTTACCTTGCTTTTAAAATCCTTGAAGATATTGCTGATATTTTACTGAAATGTCAAAAAATATTTATAAAAAAAATGTATCGATCTTTTTGATGTCATTAAATAATAATTAACCCTAAAATTATTGATGTCCTATCTATAATGTAATGTAGAAAATTAAATATTGGCTTTTATGTTCAATAGCAAATTAATTTGGGCTTTTAGCCTTTCCAATTTTGTGATTTTCAATATTTCTATTTACCGGTGTTGTGGTTAAAATGCATTCTGCTGTTTAAATTTGAAAATTATATAAAACGGTTATTTTCAATTAAGATTCATAAACGAACAATTTTTATACATGTACAACCGTATCTCCGCTCAAACCAAAAAATGTAAAATATAATAAGTATTTTTTTAACAAAGAGATAAACTAGACCTTCAAGGCAAAAAATGAAAGTAGTCCAATTCTGTGGGATGAAAGCTTTGTATAAAAACTTGCCGAACTCGTCAAACGATATTAGTTAGCTGTTCAGAAAACTACAAACAACAACATGACTTGCAAAGTAAGTACAGTAAACGTACGGAAATTTTCTAAATTTACTTTATTTCCATATTCAATTAAACACATATTTTTTGATATCTAAAAAATATTTTAATTCCAGGTAATTGTTTTCGTCGCCTTATTAGCTTTCGCCAACGCTGGCGTTATTCAAGAAGCTATTCCAGCTGCCTCCGTAGTTTCTGCATACTCCACATCTCCCGTTTTGGCCGCACCAGCTGCTGTATCGAAATCCATAGTACAAACTTACACGAGCCACCCAGCACCTGCTCCAATCTCCTACGCCGCACATGCTCCAGTCTCATTCCCTGCACCAGCCCCAATCTCTTATGCTGCACCAGCCCCAATCTCTTATGCTGCACCAGCCCCAATCTCTTACGCTGCACCAACTTCATTTGTATCTGCCTACTCTGCACAAACTCCACTTTTGTCCGGCTACTCTTCACCCATCGTAGCCAAGCAATTTGCTCCTCTTTCCTACGCCGCATCAGCTCCAGTTTTATCTGCATACTCTGCACATTCTCCCCTTCTGTCTAGCTACTCATCACCCATCGTAACTAAACAAGTAGCTCCTATTGCCTATGCCGAACACTCTCCCTTATTGTCTGCTTATTCAGCACCAGTTGTAGCTAAATCTGTAGCTCCTCTTGCTTATGCTGCCCAATCTCCAGTTTTGTCAGCTTACTCTTCTCCTTACTTGTCTGCTTACTCTGCAGGACCAGCCGTTCAAGCATGGTGAGGAATTGTACGAAATTTGACGTTGTGATGAAAATGTAATATATTTATTTGTAAATAAATCTACTTACAATATTATAACTTGTTTTTACTCTTTTATGTAAGCCTGAAGAAAATGTTGGTTGTTAAGATTTCGCGTTTATAGTGAACAATGGGATTTTGCGATACCAAGAACGAACAACTGTCTATTATAGTCTTCCTGCAAATTGATAGCCGAGGCTAGCAAGCAGACGAGACACTAGACATATTACATTTTTTCGTCGACCTTTACAAAAAAATTTCTAATTTTCGAATGAAAAATCGACTAGGAAAGTATTTTTCATCCGTAGATGTCGTAATATTAGATAACGAAACTATTGCCTATAGAAGGTATACAGATTGCGTAAATTACATCCGAACCATCCGGATTACACAAGTACGACAGAAAAACAGCTGAAAGAGAGAGAAAGAATAATTATGCACGGTCATTAAGGCGTGTACTTTGTTTCACCTTAGGGGTGTATACTTATTTCCCGAGACTGGCCGAATGCTCATTGCCCCCCTATTTTAACCGCTGTTGCCAGAATCGCAGATTAATTTGTACAAATGATATTTTTGTCTCGTTATCGTTGACTTTTTTTCGAGGGTGAAAATACAGCACGTTTGTGCCAGCATTACGCCAAATAATCTTAGAGATATGAGATCAAATCTTTATCACAGATTTGGTTATTGTCTGGCACAGGAAGGTGGTTTATTTGAGCACTTAATTCATTAAAATTATACTGAATACCACCAACTAGTGAATTCTCTCTGTAAAGGACCATTCGGCCAGTATCGGGAAATAAGTATACACCCCTAAGATGAAACAAAGTGATGACCGCGCACAATTATTCTTTCTCTCTCTTTCATATATCCTTGTCGTACTTGTGTAATCCGAGGCCAGGGTTCCAAAGTAATTTACGCAATCTGTATAACAAAGTATTATTCAAAGTTCATATCTAATCTATTCAATTCACTTATACCTTTGATTTATTCAATTTTGAATAGTCTGTTCATTATGGTCATGACGTCTATAATTGAAAAGAAGTCACTTGAAGCTAAGTCTGGGGTGTATGTCATATTTTTCACCATTAATTTTTAATTTTTTCTATGACAAATATTTAATTTGATGCCAAACTATTGCTTATTCCAGAAAATAACAAAAATAATAAAAGGGATACCACGAGGAAGATTTTTTCTCTATTGTTGTCTTCGAATTATACTAGATTAACTGTTTTTATACAAATTACACACAATTGATAAAAACTGTGCATGATTAAATTTAAATAAAAAAATATTTCTTTAATTTTTTTCTAGGAAAATCACGTTGCTCGAGGTAAACGCAAACAAATTTCAAAAATTCTAACTGGTGATTATGACAGCGTCTGTTCTAGAACATGATGCCACATAGAGTCTTCTAGTTCGACAGCGTTTACGCATACGAGGAAGATAAAAGATTCAAGAACCGTCGATAATTATAATTCTTTTTTATAAAATTCTACCGATGAAAAAAGTCAAATTAACGGTTAACTGTCTTCATATCAAAGTTTGTAATTCCAAATGTTCAGTAACTGTCTGTTACATTAAATATCTTTCACTAAAAAAATTGCGCCCTTTCAAATAAAATCTTTTCATTGAATGTTCGCTAATTAGAAATCGTTCTTTGGAAATACAATTTTTTTTGCACTGTAAAAAGTGGAGTCAACAAACATTTTTTTGAGAATTTTATGGTGTACCTGACCATCTTCTCCACGTTGTAGAACGCTTGGATTTCTCACTTATCACTGATGTGTTCAACTAATAAGATTTTTTGAAATTTTCGAAAAAATAATTTTGAATTATAAATAATAAGAAATATTCAAATATAATTTTCTTTATTTATTATATAAATATTTTACATTTTCATCACAACGTCAAATTTCGTACAATTCCTCACCATGCTTGAACGGCTGGTCCTGCAGAGTAAGCAGACAAGTAAGGAGAAGAGTAAGCTGACAAAACTGGAGATTGGGCAGCATAAGTAAGAGGAGATACAGATTTAGCTACAACTGGTGCTGAATAAGCAGACAATAAGGGAGAGTGTTCGGCGTAGGCAATAGGAGCTACTTGTTTAGCTACGATGGGTGATGAGTAGCTAGACAGAAGGGGAGAATGTGCAGAGTATGCAGATACAATTGGAGCTGATGCGGCGTAGGAGATTGGAGCTGATGCGGCGTAGGAGATTGGAGCGTATTGTTTGGTTACAATGGGTGAAGAGTAGCCAGACAAAAGTGGAGTTTGTGCAGAGTAGGCAGATACAACTGGAGCTGATGCTGCGTAGGAGATTGGAGCGTATTGTTTGGTTACAATTGGTGATGAGTAAGCTGATACAACTTGGCTGGGATAAGTCAATGGTGCAGAGTAAGATGATACAATTGGTGCTGGGTGGCTGGTGTAAGTTTGTACGACGGATTTTGATACGGCTGCAGGTGCGGTTAAAACGGGTGCTGCTGAGTAAGCTGATGTATATGCAGCTACTGGAGCCTCTCCATAGATGCCGGCGTTGGCGAAAGCCAAAATAGCAGAGAAAATGATTACCTATAAGAAAAATTATATAAAATTTGCTAATTATGTAATTAAAGTAATTAAAGTAATTAAGTATTTGTTTTTTTTTATGTAATAAATTTAAATACTTACTGAGAATGTCATGTTGTAGTACGTTGTTGGTGAAGTTTGTAAGAAACTGATGATTATACCGACGATTTCGTTGATTTTTATAGTCAACAACGGAATCAATTTATACAAATTTAAACTACTTTCGATTTTTTTTTTCGAATCGAAGGTCTAGGTTAGCAGTTGTTCTTAATACAAGTTTTGTAATAAAATTTTAAACAAATTTTATAATCAATTCAATATTAATATTAAACGAGGCTACACCATTGGACCGGTTCAAGAAATTCGACAATTTTTTTTTTCAAAACCCTCAGTGGAATATCTTCCGTGTCATGAAAAAAGAAGCCTGTGAAAACGGGACTTCTTTATATCAATATTTAAAGGACTTTTTTGTTTAAACTCATTTTTGAATTAACATATCGGGATGTTATTTGAACGTAAAGTATAAATTCACGATGAAAAACCATTAAATATTGATATAAAGAGGTCCTGTTTTCACAGGCTTCTTTTTTCATGACTATAAGAAGAAATTCCACTGAGGGTTTCGAAAAAAAGGTTGTTTTTTGGGAACCGGTCTATTATACCATATGACAATAATTATTAAGTGGAAGTTATTAATATCTAACGTGAAATTGCAAAAATAAATAGTTTTGTTTACCTTGTTTTTGATATTGATATAGTAGGAATCCGTGGTATCCTGAAATAATTGAAAATTAAAAGATTTTTCTCCAACTAATTCTGATAGTACTGATCGGGATATTGAAACACACTATTAACTAATTATGTCATTGGTTCCTAATAAGTGAGGAAAGTTTCAATTTAATCTGACGCTTGGAAATCAATGAAAATTAGATTTGAAGATTCCGTTACAAACCGCAAAAAAATAAATAGATAATTACCTCCGAAATTGTAGGAGGTCTACAAATCAAAATTTAACAAACAAAAATCGTTAATTGATGCGAAAAAAAATGAATTTCCAAAGACAAATAATACAAAATGTTCAAGAGAGATTTAATCATTATTTGCACCGTTAAGTGCTAAAGGAATTCGACGAGGTTTCACAAATTTCCAGTGATATTACTCCCCGTTTTTTGCTTCTACTCCATCCTTTATATTATATCTTGTTTGAAGATGCGGCAAAGCGATATAAGCTCTCTATTGAAATAATAAAATTACCTTGTCAATGAAGTCGGCTTTGTTCACCGAGAAACAGGGGCGGACTTTTAAAAAAAGAATAAAAGGAATAAAGTCCTCTGGAAAATGAATTATTTTCACCTATTAACTGTTTACACAATATAATTTTCATTTATAATGTCACAAGAGCTTAAATTATTTCGATATTTGAATGCATTTTAAAGAGCCAAGGCTCAGTTTACATATATTTATAACAAGTTTATTCTGAAATTTCCCTTCCCAAGTGGTAGAAATTTCCAAAATTTTTGTGTTGTCAACTTGGACCTAAATCCCCCATTAAATTTATTACGTCCCTGACTTTGTTCGATGTAAAGGTATTCAGGTGGTATTTTAGAAAGTTCGTTTTGTCGGAAAAGGGTGTTTTCGTTCAAGTTTAAATTATTCAATATAAGAAAACTGTTTGTATACTTCGAAAGGGAAACTTAATTCTTGAATAAATAAATAGAGTATCTGTTAAAGCAACTTTGACACTGACATCTGTAAACAATACAAGGATCAAAAATGATATTATTGTCGTTGAATTAGTAAAGCGTATATACCTAATAATTTTAATAGAAACACGAATATAATAAAATAGACCAGGGTAGGAGCCTTTAAAAATAATGTAAAGTGAAAAAAAATAATAGTAGGATGAATTAAAGGAAAAATAATTTACGGTCCATCTGTGGTCGGGAAGGGAAAAGGGGTGAGTTTTTAAGGGTAAAAAACGGTTTATCTTCATTTCCGGCAAAACTACAAGTCCTATGAAAAAAAGTCAAATGGCAAAGTTGTAGGTAATAAGAAGATCTACAACTTTTGTATCTACACTTTTTTCACATAACCTCAAAATTTATGTGGAAGATTCAAAAAACTAAGTTTTTGTTTTTTCATTTTTATCTTCTACAAAAAATTTATTTTTTTCATGAAATTTGGTGAAAACTTACCTTTTTACGTCCCAAATACACTGTAATTTATTTGATTTGAAATATTTATTTTTTCACCTTATTTTGACTTAATACCAAAAAAGCACCCTAATTTTCAATCGAAAATTCACCCGTCAAAATATCAGCTTTTTTCAAAAAGTTGGTGTGCTTTTTGTTTGTTGAAATCTCTACTTTCTGATGGTGTGAAAAAAATATATTACTATGGTAAATCTTCTCAGAAAATGCAAAAAATAGTAGGTATCTAAATTCAATTGTACGATTTACATTTATCTTTATATATTATTAGATTTTCTATGACATAAATGTAATTAGAATTTAATAAATCAAATAGTTAATTGAAAAAAATTGGAGCGGTACATTTTTTAGATGAAATTGTATAAAATTGGCATTAAAAAAATTTAGAATTCGAGTTTTTTTCGATTTTTTGCATTTTCTAAGAAGATTTACTATAGTAATATATTTTTTCTACACTATCGTAAAGTAGAGATTTCAACGAACAGAAAGAGCACCGACTCTTTGAAAAAAGCTGATATTTTGACTGGTGAATTTTCGATTGAAAATTAGGGTGCTTTTTCGATATTAAGTCAAAATAAGGTGAAAAAATAAATATTTCAAATCAAATAAATTACAGTGTATTTGGGACGTAAAAAGGTAAGTTTTCACCAAATTTCGTGGAAAAAAAAATTTTTTTTGTAGAAGATAAAAATAAAAAAACAAAAACTTCGTTTTTTGAATTATCCACATAAATTTTGAGGTTATGTGAAAAAAGTGTTGATACAAAAGTTGTAGATCTTCTTATTACCTACAACTCTGCCATTTGACTTTTTTTCATAGGACTTGTAGTTTTGCCGGAAATGGAGATAAACCGTTTTTTGCCCTTAAAAACTCACCCCTTTCCCCTTCCCGACCTCAGATCGCCCGTAAATTATTTTTCCTTTCATTTTTATAATATTCTCCTCCTTTCCCAATGGGTTTGATCCTACTATTATTTTTTTGTTTTAAAAATTATCGACCCTTGTCTAAAAAGCATCTGTGTATTATTAGAAGGAACAATTTCAGTAGAGGCAGATAAAATTTATTAACTAGAAATACTCGTTAAAAATATATTTTCGTTCCTGTAAAAATACCAGTTTATCAATAATTTATTCATTGTCAGATAAGATCGAAATAGCGGTTCACCTATTTAAGACAAGTTAAGTTCAAATAAACAAGAAAATGAAATAATATCCCGCTGTGATTTATTGTGAAATTATGTTGCTTACTAGAATTGTTAAAATGAACCATCAATTTTAAATAGTGGCTATCACACCTTACAAACGGTAATTTATCGAGTAGAAGCAAAAAAATATTGTAGTAATAATTTTAATTCAATTCCGAATATATGCGATTTGATTTCACTTGATGGAAAAAGGAAAAACATTTATTTTTAGTATCTAAGAATCCTGTTTGTCTACCGTTTGATGGGATTGTAGACACAACGGTTAGATCGAAATTATATAACAGAGATTCAATCTGTCTTCAGACTTTCACGTTCATTTCAATCAAAATTAAAACATCTAAAATAATTAACAGTGACGGACTAAGATTTGTATGTATTTTTATATTTAACTAAAAAAAGGTGAGTTTATTGTTCATCATTACCAAAAATTGTGCTGGTGAGAAAAGATCGAACTGAAAACCGATGAATAAGTAGGACATGAATTGTAAAATTTGCTACGCTAATAAGATGATACATTTTAATTTTTAATTAATCAAAATTCAATAGTATATTGTTACTCCCTGTAAGAATAAAACGAATAAAAAATGAATTAAATTTTATCTCGTCGTCGATTAATCTAAAACTTACCTCGGGGGTGTTGGGGTGTTCCAAGTTGTTATTGCGAATGTCTCGTGGGGTACGGGTGGTACATTTTCGACTAATTGTATCTCTGGCGTAGTTCTGAAAGTCAATTACACAGTTACGATTTTCCGCAAAAGTGATTTTATAACTTACCTCGAGACCGGAGAAGTCCAAGCGCTTTCTTCGTCCAGTAGACCGTTACTGGTCAAAAAAAATTATTCAAGTATTTATTTAAATAGTTTAAAATTGTTTTTATATACAATTAAGTCGGAACCATAAGGGAAACTTCTTAGGTTTATGAAAAAAAGTGTATAAAAAGTTCTGCAAAAAGGTTTGTCAAAAAATATGAATTTTACTCAAGAATTTTTATTAATTTCTTTATTAGCATTGTTCAATAATTGTAATGGACAGAAATTACAGAAGCATGTCAGGAAATTACTGCAGAACTGTTTTAAGGGAATTTAATACACGAACCATTAAAAATTTAATACACGAACCATTATTTGATATTTTTGATGATTTTATTTCAAGTTTTAGACTATGCAGAACTTTTTATGCAGAATAACTTTTTTTTTAATTATAATACTAAGAATAAAAAAGTTTCCCATTATAGTTTCGGCTTAATTGAAAGTACCTTTGTGAAGAAAAATCGTCTTCGCATCTTCTATAATGTCGAATCAAAGTTAATACTATCGGAGCTAATGTTAAAAAAATTAAAATCACAAAAAAACTGGCAAATGCGATAGCGTTCTGTAACAAAAAATGATAAAAAGTTTAAAGTTCAACCGATTTTCCAAAGGAAACGAATAATTTTTACTTCAATTTCCCTTTAAATCCATTTCGTCTGCTTACCAACGGATCCATAATTAGTTTGCAAGCGTAGAAACGAGAAGAGTGAAAAATTTCCCAAAGCGGACGACACTTTCCTATTTCCTTAGACACTTTTTTTGTAACGTAATTGAAGAGATTCTCCAAGTAACTAGTCAATCTTTTGACAAATCGACTCCTTACCTGAAATAATTCAAAACGAACATTTTACGAGGGACGTCGCACAATTTTAAATAAAGTTACTTGCTTTTTTAGCGACTTGAGATCCTTTGTTATCGAGGAAAAATTGTACGTTTTTCAAATTCTCCAAAGAATTATTAACTTGTTTAATTAAAGACGGCATTGAAACTTCCAAAGCTGTTATTTTGTATAAAATCGAATTTCTAATCTCCATCAAGCTTTTCATTTCGTTTTGTATAATTTTTCTAAGAGTAAACGCGATGTTATCAATTTTTCTAGAACTGCTAGCTTCGGTTATTTGTCGTGCCACGGTGTTTAATTGATCAGCAAATGTATTTAGATCTTTTTTTGTAACTGGAGACGATGTTTGTAGTCTGTATAATGTTAAATTTACGGTAGAAGCGCTTAATAAGCTCTAAAATATATAAAATATAACCAAATTCAATTTAGGCGTTAAAAATAATAAAAATTGAAAAAAAATAATAGTAGAATGAAACCCATTGGAAAAGGAGGAGAATACTATAAAAATGAAAGGAATAATAATTTACGGGTGATTGGAGGTCGGGAAGGAGTTTTTAGGGGTAAAAAACGGTTTATCTCGATTTCCGGCAAAACTACAAGTCCTATGGAAAAAAGTCGAATGACAAAGTTGTAGGTAATGAAAGGATCTACAACTTTTGTATAAACACTTTTTTCACATAACCTCAAAATTTATGTGGAAAATTCAAAAAACCAAAATTTTGTTTTTTTATTTTTATCACCTACAAAAAAATATTTTTTTCACGAATTTTGGTGAAAACTCACCCCGTTCCCCTTCCCGACCTCAGCTCACCCATAAATTATTTTTCCTTTCGTTTAAACTTTTTAAAATATGAGAATTTTCACAGCAAACTGTAATTAAGTAAATAACCAATCAACTTTCATTAAAATCGAAACTTACTTGCAAATTAAGTTGTAGCGAAGGACTTAGTATCTTCAAGTTACATTCTCCGTTATAAGTGAGGTTCGTAAATAGAGCTGTCAGGTCTCCCCATTGTTTGTGGTTTAAAATCTTGTCGATATTTATTGTGTTGTTTAAGTGAAATGTCTGGTACGCTGGGTAATCCATTTGACAGTGCCTAAAGTAATTCGAGTAAAAGGACATGCCCGAACAAAATTTAATTTTTAAACTGACGGTTATTGGGAATTCATTTTATAACCTAGAGCGGATGGAAAGTCAAAGGTACGCTAAGGTTGAAATAATGCATTGATGTCACACAGATGATGAGTAATAATATCATGCAGAAACTTAGAGCTTGGATGAAACATCAAACATTGTAAGTAAAATAATTTGATTAAGGTTGCGGTACGACATTCTGAGCCAGTAGCGAGGCGAGCCTCCTTTCAATAGAATTTAGATACTTTGTCAGTTGAGAGAGAACATTAATTTTCAAACTGAAAATTTGTTATGCTCCTCGCCTTTATAATAAATGTATGAATGAATGGCTTCTTAAACGATATTGTAATTAAGTCAGGATAATATTGTACGGAATTATGTATTTTATGACTGATCCTGTCATGTCCTGAATACATTTCAATTTTCAAGGCCGTCGTTTTGGACCTTTTCGGTTAGTTTGTTTCAAGCTTGACTAACTGCCAAGTCTTTATAATGTTAATTTTCAGGAAACTGTTGGTAGGTGAGGTCAAGGAAACATCACTAGTTACTGTCGTTTGGTACAGCGGCGCTACGATATCAAATAGGCATTAAATATCTATTAGTTAAATATTATTTAAACGTAGTTAATTCTTACAATTTTTAGATAATTGAAGAGTGGAAGTACCAAAGGCACTAAGTACCAAAATATAAATATTCTGAGTATTTTCTTAAAATGGTTCTAAATGGCGTCGCCAATACCTCCTCAAAGGTTCTAAGTGCTATCTAATTTCTTAGCTTATATAAACGAAAATAAGATGGCGCTGGGTACTACAGTCCAGGAGGTTTTATGGAGAAAGGTTATAAGTGCCAATGTTTACTCACAGTAAAAGTACGTCTTAGTTTGTGTGTGTATTGGGCTGAATTTACGGTGTAATCATGAAAATTGATCCAGAAAAGAATAAAGGAAGGTCTATAGAAGAACAAAGGAAGAAAAGGCATGCTGGAAAGACATATCTTAAGAGAAATAAGACTGAAGTTGGTCACAAAAATCCGCCTAATGAACAGGTAAGAAAGTTTAAGTTATGGCGGGAGAGTGTAGTGATCCTCGTTTTCAGTTTATTGACATGTCCGTAAATGGATTTTGGAATATACAAGAAGCTGCTGATACGTATCTCAACACAAAAAAATTGAATATAAGTAAAGCGATAAGAATAAAAGTTGATTGTAATAATCCAACGATTCTTCAAATGAAAGAAACCTTCTCCGATATCGAGGCATGGAAACCAGTCAATATACTGAAAAACGGAAAAACTCTTGAAGACCTAAAATCTGCAAAATTATCACTTTTACCCCCTGAAAATAAGATTTCTGTGAATAAAAAAAAATCATTAACGTCTATGATTCCTTACCTGGAAAATCCTGAACATAAAGCATTTTACAGAGAACTTCTCAACATACAAGAGGAAAGCTTGGGACCTAGTAGCAGTTCCACTCACCTCTAGTTGGTACTTATAACCTATAAATTAAGTGGCACTTAGGACTCATCTTTTGTTATTACTTATAACCTTTGCTAAATTCATAACTTGGCACTTATGCCTTTTCAGTTTTAGTTAAACAAAATAATATTAATTTGAATGTTATAATAAAATTGTTAGCCTAATATTTTATGAGTTACTTCTTCCACTTCTTAGGAAATGTTGTGAACTTTTTCAGGTAAAAAGTACAAAAAATACATTTGATACACTTGTTTTCTTGATTATCTCATATTTATGAATTTGGTACTTAGTGCGTTTGGTACTTCCACTCTTCAATTTGAGAAATTATTTTGTTGACAATTTAATTCATGTATAAAAAATCGCATATGCCACAGTGCAATTGTCACTTTGACAGCGGCAAAAGTTAGCTTTAACTTTTACAGCTACAAATACACTGGTGGTTTTTTCACTTATTCATTTGTTCATCAATTATCGCGGTGTTGGTTACCAGAATAAAAAGTTTGGCATGTTTGTCAACAACTTATTGAATTTTCAAGAACTAACAATGAGTCGATTCGGTGTGTCTACGAACGCCGAAATCAGTCAAATTGTTAATACCTGTGTGCCTTACAGTTGCGACGCAATCATCAATCTGGCGACAATTTTCTACGTTTTGCGATGCAAAAAGATACACATTTGAGCCAGATACTTCCAACGAGAAATTGAATGTAATATTGCAAGATTGGGCATTTAATATGAGAAAAAGTAACGGAGAAGACTACAAAGAAGCGGTAGTTAAAACAATTTGGAACACCACCGCTAAAATGCTACAAAGTAAATATTATAACGAATTTAATATTGTATTCAACCCTTTCACCGATGTTCAGTTTAATTCATCACGAGCTGCAAATAATGCTAAACGTAAAATCCTACAAGCACAAACTGAAAAGAGAAAATGTAGTGCATCAGCTCTTAATAAATCTGAAGTATTTTCAATGGCCAGATTATATAACGAAAATGAACCGGAAGGACTTCAAAAGAAATTATATCACATTTTGGCGTTTGAACTAGCTTGGCGCGGAGGAGAAGCAGCTTACTACTAAATCACTTTTGAAAATAATGGAAAAGAAACTGGACGTATCGAGTATAATCCTCTATTTTCGAAAACGAGACTAGGTGGCAACAATACATTATGTGACAGCAAATGGATCACGCCTAATATTGTCGACGAAGATATTTGCCCAATACGTTTATTCAAAAAGTTAATGGAAAAACGAAACACTTTTATAACTTCGGACAGAGTATTTCTTACACCAAATCTCTTTTGGAAAAAGAAAAATTCTAAAGGTTGGTACAAGAATTTGCCGATTGGAATTAATGAAATTTCCAAATGGACTAAACGCTCAGCACTACGCATTGGTTAAGATGTCAAACGTGTCAAAATTACAAATCACTCAAATCGAGCGGCAGCAGTTAGCGAATTAAGTAAAAGCGGAATTGAAGAACAAGCTCTAATAAAAATAACAGGACATAGCAATTCATCATCAATAAAACCATACTTACAAGTTGACAAAGAGTATCATTCAAGCATTATTCAATCAATTCGTTTGGAAAATGAAAAAACTTCAACATTTACTACAGAAACGATTAGCTGTGGCACCCGCAGCGATATCACTGTTCCTAGTATGAATTTCAATAACTGCGTTTTTAATAATTGTACATTAAAATAAAAATGTGTTTATTTTTAATGTTTCATAAATAAAGTTTACAAATTTCTCATTCATTAAATTGTCCTGCCGAATTACACTCGAGGTTTGTATTGATATTGGGTAAATTTGTGTTGTTCAAATTCTAAACTGTTTCTTTTAGCAATTTGATTGGAATAACTGGCAACCTAAAAACACTCCACCTTCGGTGTCGTGTTTTTAATAGTTGACAGTTATTCTCGTCAAATTGCTAGGAAACAGTTTCTCATTAAACAACCCAAATTTTCCCGATAAAATGCAAACCACTTGTGCAATTATAAGTGAAAAATCTTCAAATACCAAACAATTTTGAAAAAAATTTTAGGAAATTCAGGAATTTTTCAATCTATACGGCAAAACTTTTAAAGTATTTTCAAAAACTAAACAATTTTGGAAAAAATTGTAGAAAATCGTAAACATTTTCAATCTCAAACAAACTATGGAACTTTCATTCTTTTGGTTAATAATGTTGGGAAATTAAAACTTTTTCAGTGTCTAAAACATAGATCAACCTTATCTTTTAACTTTTCTACTTACTTTAACACACTGGATATTTCTATGGTGTCGTTATTATTCGTAAAATTTTCAAAAATTCCATTTTTAAATAAAATACTGTTGGTATCAAAAAACTCCCCTAATTCGGAAAAATTAGGAGAGTTGTAGAGTGGATTACACAACAAACCATTACCATGCCCACCGAAAAATACCGAAATTGATCCCATTGCCCATGCCAATAAAATAGTAAAACAAGATATACCAACACCTGAAAAAATTATTACATTTTCCAATAAAACTTTGCAATAATAGACAATTTTAAAGGCGTTTGGGATTTGGTGGTTAAATACTTACCAGCTTGTAAAAACGAGACTGTCCTGGAGGTAACACCACAGCCACAGGGGGCCCCACATAGCGTAAGTCCCCATATCAATGATATAAATGACGTGATTCCTATTAAAAAAATTTTTATTGTAATATCTGTGAGTGTAAAACTTGTTCCAAAAAAAGTTTGAAATTTTATAGGTAAGCCAGTTATATTTTTAAAATTCCACGTACTTTTTCAGATTGAAAATTTGATTTGTTTCAAATTGTGTATTTTTCAAAATGGATTTTATAAATAGAATGAAATTGTGTACAGTTGCCTGGGTTAATTTATATTTCACGAAATTTACACATACAATCTCATTTCGGTTTATTATGCAATAATTATTTTAAATCACACACAGATTTTCATCATTAAAATGAAACGCATACTGATATTCAACCCAAAACTAAAGTTGTATTTATTTTATATTCTTTTTGAGACATTTTATTTCATTGATATATATTTTTAATTCAACCTAACCAAGAATACTGGACTTTAAAAAAAAAGTAACAGGGACGCTACCGAAACGTGGAATTATAAATATAAAAAAAAATATAGTGGTTTGATTTCTCAAAAAATTAACAAAAAGAAATATGAATACACCACAAGGACCATGCAGAAGATATTATTTTTCATTGTTAAACCACTGATTTAAACTCGTTCTCTCTTGATAGAAAATATTCTGCTTCGTTTATTAGAAGTAAAACGTTTTTAAAAAATATTTATGTCCATAAGCGGTTCTAGATTATCGACCGAGTCTGTTTTTGATGTAATCGATGATTTATGTTTTAAAATCGAAAACAATTCTTCACTAAAATGTACTGTTTTTTTCCCGCACCACGTAACGAAAATAAAAATGTCCACTAAAGCGAATTTAACGACAAAAAAATACGAGTATCAAAAAATATATTTCCCGTGTTGATATTTCAAAAGTTACCAAATAAACGACAAAAATATGGCAATTTTTTGTAACGGAACAAGAAAAACGTCAACAAGTATATTAGTTATGAGCGTTTCAACAGTAAAGAGGTTAGTAGAGCAGAAGAATTTCTTAACAAAGCACAATACAAGACAAATGGATACAGACTCGTAGTTTTTCACGTAAAATAAAATATTTGATGTTTATTTTAATGGGACAACTTGTATATATAATATATGCTTACCGAGGACAGCTGCCCATCTCCAAAAATCGAAATTGACCAGTTTATGCATGGCTGCCAAAATGGATTCTTGGCTAAGTAGCAGTGTATCTGACAAGGACCTCGTAAGGACGTCTAAAGCATGAGTTGATTTGTATACCTCAGTTCTCTTTTTGTGTAGAATGGCTCGTGCTTCTGGAATACATCCAAATGTTTTTATATACGATTGAGGGGTGCACTAATTCAAATAAATTACGGCAAAAATATTATTTTTGTTAAAATTAACGTTAGTTAGTGACAAAGTACGAATTTTCTCAAATACGGTCCTTGTTTTTTGTCCATATTTATTTTTCTCCTTGTTAACAAAGTGTATTATGGAAGAATATCTCAAGTAACAAATCTTTATCTATTTATCTTTATAGATACGTATTGTTGGGAGCACCTTGAAATGGTATAAATTCGTAAACTGTGGATAAGCAAGGTGGAAAATGAAATTAGATATTTCAAATATTGCATCCGCCAAAATTTGAAATACCTATTGGAAGCTTAGATTTTGTACTGCCCATACTTCGAATCCTGATCATTTAATATTTTGAATTTACCCAATTCATTATAATTGGTATTGAAACTCGGTACCATTCTGTCATAAATGGTTCAAATTACAAGGGAAAAAGTCATCGGATAAATTCCCTGACGCATTCGCCATAATTTGAAATATTTCTGAAGCGGCGATGATTTTGAAAAAAATAAGAGAACATTAATATAGTGTATACTTTTTCGAATCGAATTTTCGAAGTGAAGAACTTGTAGACAGCCTATTCGTTGAAAAGTTTTACGTAAACGACATTATTTATTAACAGTCGACAGCTTCCAATCGATTTCGATAGAATAAAATTTCCAAAGATCAGACGACGAAAAAGTTGTCATTAAATAACATTCAAGCATCAATAGCATCCATTATAGGCCAGGAATTATCAAATGACAGTTACAGATAAAATTATAAGAAGAAAGAGTTTATTATTTATATAACGTTTCTATTTAAATGTTTGGTAACTGGCCTAAATTTACAGTCACACAATGTACCTGTTATGTAAGGAGTTGTCTCCAAGGCAACTTGCCCGGGAACAGAAGAAAAACTTTTTCGAGCCCCATCTACGCTAACATTTAAAGCGTCTTCTTGTGCCAGTGTATCCAAATGTCTAATTTTGGGATCATTCGTAAGCTGAAAACCAAAGAGGATAATAGGCAAACTCGGCAAAATTGCTATTACATCGTTTTAAATTGTTATCGTTAAGCTTTAAGGAAAATTACTCTATTAGTAGGTATTTCTAACAAAAATAAATATCATATTAAACCACGCCTTGTTTGTTAATTAATTTTTTTTTAAATACATTTTAAAGTTAATAAATTACGGTTTATTTCGGAGGCCGATTGTCCCGAATAGAAATTGGCCAAACTTCAGTCCTGCTGTTACGTTACATCCTTCAAAATATAATTAATTAAGTTCTGTGGAATTAACTTTAACGCGAATTTGTGGGCTGGAAACTCGAAAATTTTACAAAGCTCGAGATAAATTGAAATAGTTTCATCTCACTTTCAATTATCTATCACTAATTTTGTTTCACCATTTATGTTATGTTGAACTTCCAGATTAACAGAATAAAAAAATATCTATCGGCTTAAGGAATTGATAAAGTGTCCTTTTAAATATCCAACTTCCTTTTATTACTTTTGTAGTTTAATATAGGAACATTAGACGTTTTTATCGCCCCGGGCGGGATATTAAGGGATTCAAGATCCCTCTACGAAGTTCCAGAGTAGATCTGCAGAATCGCAGTTTGATAATAGTATCTAATAATTGCAATGCAAAGGGTAATATTTAATCGTAACTGCGTTTGCTGTATCTCGTTACTAGATATGTAATTAGGACAAGCCGTAGATTATTCGATTATGGTCGGAAGACAAAGATTAGAACGGACTATCATAAAAATGGAAAGAAATTCTGACATAATATAAGAAATGCTATAGGAAGAACTCAGGATACAAAAGGAATAACTTAGACGATGTTGAAATTTTGATCGTGCGGAAAAACCACTTATTTCACGAGCTAGAATATTTGGAAATGTCAATGACAACTTGTATCATTTTGTAATATGTTTTAAGGGTATACTTAAGTACGTATTTCGGCCAAAGGACCCTGCACCATTTTATAGGTAATCCTGGTTCTCGAACGTCTGTCACGGGTAATGGCTCTTTTGACAAATATCTATCCCAGTATCTATCCGAACTACCGGATTTTTCATGAAGTATCT
This sequence comes from Lochmaea capreae, assembly GCA_949126875.1. Lineage (NCBI taxonomy): Eukaryota > Metazoa > Arthropoda > Insecta > Coleoptera > Chrysomelidae > Lochmaea > Lochmaea capreae. The sequence goes on from OX421400.1 coordinate 189,046, forward strand.
ACTACTAGAGATGTGCGTGCGTGGGATCAAGAAAATGCTGTCTTTTGAGGCCCACTCGTGAGGAATTTGGAAGTTAGATGGATGCAACTAACCTACCTAACGTGATTGTTGATAATTTTGTTCGGTTTCATTGCTTCCGCTTGCTGTTAAAACATCGGCCTAACAAATTGTCCATTGCGGAGGCACCCTCTGTAGAAATTGCGATTCTGGTGGTACAGAAGTGTAGCAGACCTCCTCATGAGCCCCCGACATACAAGACATTTGCTATTATTGCGAGATTTATAGTGCTAGGAGGCAAAATGTTATGCTCAGGACGCAATTTCAAGACGCCACCTCCGCCAAACCGGCGGGCCTGCACAGTTTCAACCCATCACGATCTCTTAGTTACTATTAAGACTACAACATATAAAAAAAAATCGAAAATCGTATGGATTACAAAATGGTGCAGGGTCCTTTGTTAAGGATTATTTATACTATCAATAGTTTGACGTATTTTTTTCTAACTTCATGTTTGGTTGCTGTAGGCAATAATTCATAACACTGAACACATGGTTTTGAAAATTTCTTGGCTATTTTAGATCATTATTTTTGGGAAAGTATATTTTGTGGTAGACGTAAACGTAATTTCTTCGTATATACTGGTCTAATTTAAGTTTAAAGTTTAAATTTGATACCAAGAAACTTTCTAGAAACTATTTGACGTTTTTAGATCGAGTTATCAGTGTAAACATAGTTATAACGAATTTTTTTTGTCCTCTGGTATAACCTGGCATTCGTAGAAATTCTCTCGTATATAGTACCGACCTTCATTAGCATACAAATTAGTGAGATTCAACAGTCTACATGGTTATTAATTAAGAGAATTTAGTATAGTCGTGAATGTCGCTACATAGGTGGGGTAATGGAAGTCTACAAAAGACCGCTATGATTGTTTTTACCCACAAAAAAACGCCATTGTGTTGATAATGAAAATTAAAGTAACACCATTATACTTACGTTTTGTATATTAAAAGATACTTCAAATCCGGATTGTTGTAAAGTATAACATAAAGCTCGGTCTTTCAAATCACATTGTTGTCTAGCTACAGATAGCTGCAGAGACACGTCATCCAGTTTTTCTTGTAGTAATGATGCTGCTATTCTTGCTGCTGCACAATCTGATATAATATCTGACACTAAGGTTGTTACCTTAGATGAAGCTGAAAGAAAATATTTCAATCGTCTTATGAGTTTCCGGTTTGGTTTCTGGGAATGCAAATATAATATTTTATATAAACTTACTTAATTTTAGTTCGTCAAGTTCGTCGAGTGCTAAATCTATACCAGCTTCAACAGCGAGCTCTTGTTGATAGGGTTCTCCGAGAAGTTCCGTAACAGCTGGCAGAATAATGTGTTTTTACTAAAATGTCTTGAATTTGTAACATCAAATAATAATCGTTTAACAAACTTTTTTTTCAAAGTTTAAAATATCGAAATCAATAAACTATGTTCGAAGAACAATATTTACTCCTGAATAACTCAAAATTCAAACGAAAAAAATTGTACCGGGTAGGCATATGAGAAGAAAAATTCTGCATATTATGTGATGATTGTTTTTGTCAAGCTACTTAATAAAAAGATTAAATTCAAGTACACCTTCTAACGGTGGACCTAAAAGTTTGTAAGTAATTTCCAGATTTTTCTCGAAGCCATTTTTCCCCAATGCCTTAGCGCTCAAAATTATTATGACCAATATTTACATCGTAATAGTTATTTGTATGCCAAGGACTGAAAGTGCTACTTTGTTGGTCGATTCGAACAACAGGCGAGCCAAACAAACTAACACTTTCGGCTCAAGGAACTTTCGATACGTAAATGAATACAAAAAGAGCTACTTTCAGAAGTAGTCGTAAAAAAAATATTTTGTTATGAAATTTAATACAAATTCATTATACAGATATTTAAGACACTTGAAAAAAGCTTCTCTGCCTCAAAATAATAGAGAACTTGTGGATATTATATGATTTGTATAATGGGAATAAGTTTTTTTTACCTTCCATGTCTTCTTTGACGTCTTCTATGGCGATATCTATAGAAGATGATACGACAAAAGATATATGCAAGTGAGTGTTGCGTACGAATGTGTTGATGTCGTCGTAAACGATATTTGTCGCTTGAGGAGACTTCGAGATCGATTTTGAGATTTGTTCGTTGGCTGCCAGAATAACGACGATGGCCAGACTAAAACCAGCGGAATAAAAATTAGGCCAGCTATTTGAAAATTTGAATAGTGATGAGATAAAGAAGTGCATACAAATAAAATTTACAAAATTTAAAGCAGTGAAGTAGTAACAAAATTACCAATAAATTACTTTCCTAATGAGGATTCTGGATATTCCGGGAACTATGTCTTCCAGAAAGTAGAATTTTAAAGTCCAGTCTTATTCAGGGACTTTGGCCTTGTATGTATGTATGTATGTATTTTGGGGTAACATTCACTGAGACCTAAAAGATCTATTGTGTCCCCTTAGTTCTACTTAGTTCCTGAGGAAAGTCTCAGAGACTAGTAGCTCCTTTAGTCCTATTTCCCCGAGGAATTTTAGGATATCTGCAGGCTTCAACTTAGGTAACTGTCCCTCTTCTATCCAGTAGTCTCCCAGGTGCTGTGCCCTAGGATTCTGAATTGCTGTGCAGTTCGCAAGTATGTGGATGGAGGATTCTTCTTCCATTCCACAAAATCTACAATCTTCTTCCTCCACTATTTTGAGCTTTTTAAGGTGCCCCCTCTTCGCTAGTTCATCTGCTATTTCGTTTCCTTCTATTCTAGTGTGTCCTGGAATCCACAGTTAGGTGACTATATTGTTCTCGCATAGTTCATTAAGTTTGCTAGGCATTCCCACACTATTTTGGAACTGATTACACAAGAACTCAGCGCTTTGATGGCTGCTTGACTATCAGACATTATGATAATCCTTTGCCTTCTATATCCTTTGTCAATATTGAACTGGGCACACTTTCTTATTGCGTGAATTTCCGCTTGAAAGATACTTGGGGTTTTTCCCAAGCTTTCAGAGTGTTTGGTGCCGGGCCCGTACACTCCTATCCCAGTTCCTTCTATTGCTTTTGAGCCGACCTTGGCCTTATAGGAAATTGATTATTAAATCTGTCTTACTTTAAAAAACTTTAAAAACCGGAACTATAATTATTGATTTTTTAACCGAATAGACTTATTGTCTATAACACCAAAAGATAAATTTTAAGAAATTTTGAAATATTTTTATATTAGAAATGTTATCAGCAAAGACAACGTTTCAAGTTTTTGATACATTTTCATAAAATTATGGTAGTCAATCTGACCATTGCAAATACTTCCGATAGACGCTTTGGGTTTTTTCTTTTGGATAAGTTGGGAACGTGCAGCTCGTTATATTATTATACTAATTTAAAAAATTAAAGAAATGAAATGAACATTTTGTGTGGATTGTTTTTAGATACATTTTTTGTCTAAATAACAACAATGTCTGGCCTAAATTTTCATGTAAAATAGAGATTTCTATTGAAACGATTATTTTACAACCAAAAGATACACCCTAGATTCAGTTTAGGGTAGTAGCAGTAAATATAAAACGAAACCAATACAATCTAGGCTTAGCAATCGATCTTTTATATACTTACACACCAAAGCCTATACTATGATTTAAATAAATGAACTTCTTACATCAATAGAAATAGTAGGATATGTAAGGAATATCCCAAGACCCGTATCGTACATTTTTCAGTCGAATGAAAAGGTCCAATGGAATAATCTTCTTCTAAGCGTTGAACACCTTTGGTACAACATAGTTGAGCGATTATAGCTATTGGAAGGCATAACGATAATGTTATCCAAATTATTAGCCAGACAACAAATATTATATCCATTTTAAAGACCTATAAAAATAAAAAAAGGTAGGTCTGTGTATACTTTTTCATTTAAGGGAATAAAATTATACCAAAAAAAGAACATTTTTATATAACCTCGAGTTCAGTTTTCCACCAATACTTTTAGATCCTTAATTCTTTACCAAAAACAAAAAAGGATTAGTTTCGTCTGTCTGGGACTAATGTTAGTTGTTTTTCGAGTAATTTCCTCTCACTATTCAAACCACCGACGACATAGGTAAAAGAGACAAATGATACTTTCTGAAACTTCGACAATTTCCGTAATTTATAAGTTTCCAAAAACGATCAGGATAGTTTTGTGTATTCAAGGCATCGACGAGGTCTTTGAACATATGTTGGAATACGAGGGATTTACAGATTCAATATAATTTACGTCAAAATCAAAAATTATTCAGAAATTACTGTGTATCAATTTGGTATTCATGAACAAAAAAAGTTCTAAACTGGTAACAAAACAAAGTAACAGCAAAATTACCTGTAACACCACTAGATATGGCGGAATTCGGTTGTTGAGTATTTGCCGAAGTAAATCTAAAACAGAACGAACCTTAATTTGAATTTGATCGCAGTTGTTGCGAAGTTCAGAAAGCGTAAATGATAATATTTACACCCAAAATATTTTTAGATACAAGAAATAATTCTTATTTGATAGAATTTCGGAAAAAAGTCAATTCGTCGTAAACAATTTTAACTGTAAATCCTGTCTATTTTTCTTAGAAAGTCCCTTCGGGGCTTTTGTATTCGATGAAAACGTGATAAACACTGTCATGATATACAAAAAAAAACAATTGTTCTCTTTCTCCGAAAAATATAAACGAAATATTTCATGAGAAAATTCGTAAAAGCTGAGTTCTCGAAATTTTATTACGTTTTGTAGGTCATATAGGGATAAATAAATATTAAAAAAAAAGCATAGAAGATGGAATAAATGTAAGCTTAAATATATCCTTCAAAATAATTTATAACATGAAGGAAATTCGAAATTTTAATTTGTTTATCAAAAATTCAACTCCAGCAAATGCACTGTCTCCTATTTCTAAATTTGATACTACCTGAAGGAAATCCAGCGGGTTGTAAAAATCGCATTAGAGTAGAAAACGCTCCGAATATCAAATACTCCTCATCCAGTCTTAATTCCTGAATGCGCATATCGTCTCCTTTGGGGATTTCTAAAAACGGCAATCCTGAATTTCTAGTAAATGACTTTGTGATATTTTTATATCTGATATTTCCATTTCTGACCGTTGATGCTGCCGCTGCTGCTGTTACCGTATCTGTTGCGTCCTTCGATGACATGAAGGGTGTCGGAATTGATACTCTTAAAAAAAAATATGATCGATTCTATTAGGCCAGGTGACAATTAACGGAGAGAAAAATTGTAAATTAAAAATTACAAAATCTAATTTTCACCCAAGAAAAGAATTATCTTTTTAATGATCGTTTATATGACTACTGGAAGCTGAAATACTCGGAGTACCAACAGAGCAGAATCCTGAAGTACTTTACATAACAATCATACAAAAAAATTACATGAGATTACAAGATCGACAGAAGCGATGATGCTTATAGCTGCCATTGAATTTTTTGAGTAGCTCAGTATATATTTAAGTCTACAAACTTCTACAATATTAGTAATAAGAACTTTTTTTCAACCATGAACTTGTATAGACTGTTCTAAACTGTTTCAATAAGTTGTTTTCTCTTTAGTTCTGTATTTGAATGTCGACAATTACATTTTGAAGTTTCTGCTTCAAACTACTTCAATAGATAAAATCCTGTATTTTAATAAAGTTCTAAATCGGAGGGAGAATGGCGAAAATCGATACTGCTACTACGCTTAATATCAATAGCACCAAATTTTTAATATTGGCATAATCAAATTTTTAATATAGAGTTTATTTGATTTAGGATTGTTGGATAAGACGGATGGGCTGGAAATAATTTACTTGGAAATATAGTGTGAGTAAAAAAGTAGATAAAACTAGAAGGATTGGATGAGAATAGTGACCGAAAAAAGAAATATCAAGACAACTGAATTAAAAATGAATTGAAATCTAACCAGACTTCGATAGTATGGTTACCCTTCTATAACACTGGAGTTCCAACTTCATATATTGCTATACACGGTGCCCCGAAACTGCAAAATCTAGAATAATGTTGTTATTTATCTGAAAAATGGTTTCAAACTGTTCAGTTTTTTTATCTAAAAAGCGTTTCTGTATTTCTACATAATTTTATTAATATTCCACTAAAATTTATTCACAATCTAATAATTATTGATAATAAAAACAAAACTGATAGCCTAAGATCACAATAAATAAATAACATCATACAGGGACGGCAAAATAAGATAAAAATTAAACATTTTTTGTCCAACTGTATCTACATTATAACGTGACATAATTTTTTCAATAGAAATAAATGTTTCGACGGCTGTTTTGAGAATTTGAAATTATAATATTTATTTGGTTTTGACTTTTCTTTAATTACGGTTCTGTCCACATATAAATATTGATAACTAATTGAAGCTAACCACATTATTTTTAACAAATCTGCACTGTTAATTACAATGGTAGACATAGCGATAATAGGTTGTGGTGTTATGGGCTTGACCTCAGCCTTAGCGATCCAAGAAAAAATTAAAAACGTAACCGTTACGATTTTTACCAAAGCTACGACACCAAATACTACTAGCGACATTGCAGCTGGATTATGGGCACCTTATTTACTACAAGGAACTTCAGAGGAAAAAATTTTAAAGTGGTCAGCTGCAACATATGAATATTTACTCACTTTATGGAGAGAAGGTAAGAAGTAGGAACCCATTCATGGTTTATAATCAGTAATTATTAATTTTAGGAAAAGCAGATGAAGCAGGTATCTGTCTTCAGCCTTCCACGAGTATTGTAGAAAATGAAAATTATAAATGTCCCAATTGGTTAAAGCCTACTTTGAGTTACACTGAGCTTACAGAAGAACAGTTACTAACACTAGGTGAAAATGATCCAGTGATAATTTATTTATTGTAATAATATATTGTTTGTTGTAGGTAAGAGATATAATATTAAATTCAAAGGGGGATTTGTATTTAATACATTCACTTGGGAAGGAACTACGTTTTTACCATATTTACAAAAAGAATTTTTGAAAAACGGCGGTAGTATCATAGAAAAAAAAATTTGTCATTTAGGAGAATTGTTGAATTACGACTTGGTGGTTAACTGCACCGGACTAGGTTCTAAAACTTTACTGAGTAAGTTATATATTAACTTTTCTACCATTTTTATTGTTTTAATTCCGCTTTTTTTTCAGATGATAAATTAATGAGACCTATCAGGGGACAGATAACAAAAGTTGAAGCTCCTTGGATTTTTCATTCGTACGTAATCGACAGCGATAAATCTGGTTATATTATAGCAAATAAAAATGTAACTATCCTGGGAGGCACAAAGCAATTAGACTACAGCAAAAAGTTTGACCCGAATGACGCCAAAAAAATTATAAGGTGAAAATCGTAAAGCAGTTGAATTATTTTTATTATACTTATCTGAAAACACCTTGTTTTCATTTGGTGCTCTAAATTTACATCTTATCCTTTTTGCGTTGTTTTCAGATAAGTATAATAAAAAGTATCGTTCATAACACGTCCGGAAAAGGATTTTTCCAGACTCCCAATGAAATAAACTATTATTTAACTCAACTGTATGTTTATAGGAATTGTTCGGACATTTCACCGTCCATAACTTCAGCAAAAGTGGTAAAACATCAAGTTGGCTTAAGACCGGGAAGAGAGAAGATCAGATTGGAAAGTGAAATTATGAATTTTGGAAATAAACGACTAATAGTTGTACATAATTACGGACATGGAGGATCTGGTGTAACATTATCTATAGGGTGCGCAAAAGAAGTAGCTGATTTGGTAGAAGATAGTTTGAAAAATAGAATTAAACATAAACTGTAAATTGTGTATTGTTTTAACTGTGTTAGAAAGATAAAAGTAGTTATATTTTTTTCAAAGTAAATTTAAGTGGTTCGAAAAGTTTTTTCATAAAAGGATTAGATTTCATTACGTTAGGAAAGGAAGGGATCTTTTTAAAGAACGTTCAGAAGGAGTTTAAAGCTAACCGAGGCAGAATAATGAGTTAGGAAATTCAGAATTTAAGCGAAATTAGCGGCTTTTGATGTCATTGTTAATTTTACAAGATTTTATTCAGAGAATTGTTGAGAGTTTTTTTAAATCTCAAAATAAAATCTTGTGCAATGGATATGTTGTAAAAATACTTATTACTGAACCCTTAAATTGTTATTTGAACATTAAATTTTATGTTTTAAAAATGTTCGGTAAGTAGAACAAACTCGTAGTCACATGGAATCTAGGGCACTTTTAACAGTTTTACCAATCGACTCACGATTTTATAACTTTTAAAATGTTATTCGCAAAATTTCAAAACTGGTAGCTATTGAATTTCAAATACCTTTATATAAATTGTACGTATTGAGTTCGAATGATTTTTCTTATAAGAAGTTTTAAACTTACGAATGAACATTTTTTAAATTTTTATCACAGTGGTCATTTTTTCCTTCACATTTCGTCTGCTTCGTTGAATTTTTCAATAAACCTAAAAACAAACAAAAAGAGACTATTAAAAATTGAATTTTTATACGTAATATATCAAAAAATTATGCTAAATATAAAGGTAGTTTATAGAGAAACACATGTTTAGAAGTGAGATAATATATTAAAGAAGATCGGTTTTTATAAATAACAAACTAGACTTTCCATCCCTAATATTACTGACTTACTTGATTCATTTTTGAACTCAATGACTCCTATAGTTTGAGTTGTAGCGTTGAAAATAAACTCTTGTAGGAGCAGAAGATATAAAATAGTTATTTTCATATTTCTATTAAAATATATCCTGTTTTATACAATAATTATCTTTATTTCAGCACTTTGTATAATTTCACACAATATTTTGTTAAATCCAAAAGCTCTTTTGACAATTGGATGTTTTGTTAAGCTTTTACACCAAATTTCTCACGTATTCCCATTTGTATACTCCCGGAATTACATCATTTACGTACCCGAGCTGCAATCGAAATAATAATTTCCCCGAACAAACCTAAAACCTGTAGACATTAGAAGGGCTTCAATTAGTACGGCTAACTTGTTCTATTTCAGATTTTAAATACCTATTAACCTCGTTTAATTTCATAAATCTTTCAGTAAAAAGTAAAACATATTTCACGTTATTTTTTAAATAAACTAACTAAAAAATTGATTGGTTTCTGAATTCTCAATTTTTTCGTTAAAAGTATTTTAACCCCAAACGTCTTTTTCTTATACACTCGCTGAGCAATTAATGTTTTTCGGGGCTTGGAAAAGTCGTTAATGGATTCTGAATGCTCGTTTTTTGCATCATCGTACAGTACGTTTAATCTAATAAGATCCGTTTTTGATGATCATACCGATTTATTCATTTATATCCAGAAATAATGTATCATAAAAAAAAGTATTTATCTACATACAATGATAAATACATGAAAGTACAAAATAAAATAAGGTTTTTTGGTTTAAATACCAAAGTTACATGCTTAAATCAGTTATCGTATTTAAAACATTTTTGACTTCCTGACCAATTCAAATTTAATAATGTATTATGGACGATATGTTCCAGCCAATAACTCTGCTTTGAAATTATATAAAAATTGATGGAACAATTTTAGAGATTGTTGTTTTATTTATATTTTTTTACAGTGTCTCACCGACATGCTTATGTTCATTGAAATTTTAAATTTTTTGCGAATCTATTTCACGAAAAAGTTCTTTCAGTTTAGAAAAAAGGAGAAACATAATGAGATGATGATTAATATACAAAAGCTTATTGCGGCTTATTTCGTCAAACGTCAAGTTTGAATAGTAGATTAAAATCTATTGTTTTTGTTTTTGATCTACAGTCATCTATTTTCCTGTATAATTAATAACCTTTCCTTTTTATCTAATTTTTTTCCTCCTTTATACAGACTTACACTACAAAAAGTTTGTATTTACAGTAGACTATGTTCTAAAAGTTATAAAAAACAGTTGCTGAACTCAAACAAGAAATTAAGCACTGAAAACAAGAACTACACAATTTCTGGACTACTCAGAGGATGTAGTTAGTAGATAGATAGATAATTTATTAGTCTTTACCATCGTATACATGACATAAGACAAGTCAGACACAGTATAAAACAATTAAAATTAGAATTTAAAATGTATACAGGCAACAGCATAGAACACACATTTGGTATAAACAAGATTAAAAGAAAATAAAATAAAAAAGTTACATTTTTAAGGTCTGAAATACAAAAAGATCTAAAATTAGGTAAGGAATTAAGAGATGTTAGGCCTCCTATGTATGTATGTCTTTTGGGGTAACATTCACTGAGACCTAAAAGATCTATTGTGCCCCCTTACTTCTACTTAGTTCCTGAGGAAAGTCTCAGATACTAGTAGCTCCTTTAGTCCTATTTCCCCGAGGAATTTTAGGATATCTGCAGGCTTCAACTTAGGTAACTGTCCCTCTTCTATCCAGTAGTCTCCCAGGTGCTGTGCCCTAGGATTCTGAATTGCTGTGCAGTTCGCAAGTATGTGGATGGAGGATTCTTCTTCCACTCCACAAAACCTACAATCTTCCTCCTCCACTATTTTGAGCTTTTTAAGGTGCCCATTCAGGCGACAATGTCCCGTTAGGATTCCTGTTAAAACTCTTAGTGCAGTTTTGCTTTGACTTATGCCTAAGCCCTACTAGATCTTTCCAATTGTCATATCTTCTCTTTTCTTCGGCTTTACCTATTTCTTCCAATATTACATTGGAGCTGATTCCGCAAAAAGGTTCCGGCCCCCAAAAGGGTATTTCAGTTCCCCTCTTCGCTAGTTCATCTGCTATTTCGTTTCCTTCTATTCCAGTGTGTCCTGGAATCCACAGTAAGGTGACTATATTCTTCTCGCCTAGTTCATTAAGTTTGCCTAGGCATTCCCACACCATTTTGGAACTGATTACACAAGAACTCAGTGCTTTAATGGCTGCTTGACTATCAGACATTATGATAATCCTTTGCCTTCTATATCCTTTGTCAATATTGAACTGGGCACACTTTCTTATTGCGTGAATTTCCGCTTGAAAGATACTTGGGGTTTTTCCCAAGCTTTCAGAGTGTTTGGTGCCGGGCCCGTACACTCCTATCCCAGTTCCTTCTATTGCTTTTGAGCCGTCTGTGTACCATTGAATGGCATTCTTTCCAAGTCTGGTAATGGTATTTGGATCCCATTCCTTCTTGTTGCTTAATTCCGTAACGAATTTCTTTGAAAAGTAGGCCTCCTAACAAATTCATCTAGCGAGTAAAAACAATACTGTATTAAAATTTTTTTAAGGCTAGTTTTAAATTTTTTTAAATGGTTTATTTGTTTGATTGTATCTAATGTAGTAATACTCTCATCTCCAAAAATCCATTTTCCAAATTCAATAAAACCTCAAATCAACCAAGATCTGCTGATTCTGAATAAATTACTCGAAATTGAAGTTCAAAAACGAATATCTAAAAACCCGTTCAACAATCAAGAAATTCTAATTTCCAAATCATCGGCTGAATTTTAGTAATTAATATCTCTAAGAAATTCTATTTTATTCATTTTGAAATGGTGCGCCTGCTTGGATTGTTCTGGAGTCGGGATAACGTCTGTATCATAGTTGAAATTTGGAAAGTTGCAGTGTCTGTTGGGTCCTATGCGCATACACTGACGAAAACTCGCGCGTCTTCTCGGTTACTCATTCCGAACTTTTTTCAATTGAAAAAATTTGTGAAATGTTTGTTTTATAATTATATTAAAACTATTAGGTAAGTTGTAACCAATTTTTTTTGAATATAAATTATATCAGTATCAGATTTAAGTTTAATACCTTGTATCTCAGAAAGAAGCCACCTTGACTCCCTTAGTAAAATATTATTATTTTTGTTTTCAGAACATTACATTACAATTTGGCTCTTTACTTATGAATCACACTGTATATAGAAGTAAAAGCATATACAGAAGAAATATTTTCTAAGCGCCATTTGTATAACTTCTAAATGAAAATATTTATACAGTTGAGCCGAATTCTTTCTAAAAGTACAATTTTTTCCTTGCTGCAGTAGGAACTTAAAAATTTTTTGGAACTATAAGTTGTATGCATTTTTTTGGGACACACTATATTATATATGTATAGTAGAGTTGAAGTTATTATAAATCTAGTAAAATTAAAAGAAAATACAAGAAACTTAATTGTAAATACAAAAAATTGTAAGGCTTAAACTCAATTTATATGATGTCTGTTAGTTTTAATATTTTCGAGTTAAACCTTTAAACATTTAATAATTTATCTTCAGGACAAAAGGATGTATTTAAAATGATAGTTTTAGTTTTAAATTTGAATTAATAAAACTTGTTATGTTAACATTTTACTCTGTCAATAACTTTTAGGCTTTTATTAATATTGAAGTTTTCAACTTGAAAATCTTGATTGCATGAAAGTTTACAAAACATATAGTTACTTGGTATATTGCACAATTTGAGCTCGCTGAAATTCGGCGTCATATCCATTTAGCAACTCTTGCATTTGTCATTCTGTCGTAAAAACACACGCTTTTTACAGGTTCAAAAAAACGTATAATTTCCTGAATTTGAAAGTCCTAACAACTGTAGAGTTATTTATCGTTTTTTACAGTCGTATTTTTATTTTTTTTAAATATTTTTAATCAATGTTTGTCTAGGTTTTTCTTATCTACGAAAAAATAGGAAAGACAAATAACAATTGAACTAGAGGATGAAAGAAAAGTAAAAAATTACGATATTTACTAAAGCCGAAGTGATTTGAGTAGCAAACAAACAAAAGCAGAATAAGCAATTGGACAGATGAAATATAGAAAGAAGTTAAAAAGAAGAAAGAGTAAGAACACAATAGTGAGAGACCCCACAAAAACGTGATGGAAAGAATTTGGTGAAAAGCAGAAGTATGGAAAATTAGACCGAGACCTGAAATCTGTAAGAAAAGGCAGCTCACAAAATATATAAATTTTGGAATTTCCATTTTTTGGATTCCAAACAAACCTTTTTTTTTCTTAGTCGTAATTTCGGTCATTCTAAACCCAAAACAACCTCCCTGTGAACTATTTACAGCTTGAATAATATGAACACTAAATCCTTTTTACAACACAAAGTCTGAAAAATAAAAATTCTTCAGCGTTAACGTAAAAGCATAACGCGCATCACCAAGTCCTTTATGTCGATATTTTACACTTATTATTCGCTTTTACAAAATCTAGTAAAATGGGTTTGAACTTTGGATTAGTTATTTAAGAGGTGAACCTACAACTTTACAAAGAAATATCATTATAATGTTATGTAGCGAAGTTTTTATTTTAAATAAAGTTCCTAAGATTCTAGCCCAAATACAGTTTCTTGTGGAATATATCTGAGTTTTAATATGCTTTATGTTGAAGATGTTCAACGATGCAGTGATAGCATAAATTTTGTTTTAAAAAATAACTAACGATTCAACTTTACTACATAATTACAGCTAAACTTGCGTAGTCGATTCACTATCGGCTTCCTTTCTACAAACGTAATTAATGAAAGGATCTGTAATTAGAACTAAAAACAAAATTTTTTTTTTCGTAGCTGCTTTATTATCTGTAGGTATAGGTAGGAAGGTGAAATTGAGAAATATGGTAAGTTATATTAATTACTGCTGTGTAAATTAGTGTTATCATAATTTACGCTGTATCACGAAGGGATCGAATATCCGAGATGGAGATTCTGCTCGTTATTTCGGTTGCGGTATCTCATTAATTTTTCTTGGACCTTGAAATATTCACCTTCTTTTAATTTTGATTAATTACAACAAAATAATGTATAAAATCACAAATTATAAATACTTTTTGAAATTTCTAATGAACATGTGAATTGGAATGGTCAAATTGTTGTTTTTGATGTTTAAAACTACACAAAAGGCTCAAATAAAAAAACATTATATTTATAACATATGAACACAGCTCCGAATTTATGGACCTCAACTTTTTTGGAACAGCTCATTATTGTGATATTTTATTTTATTTTGAATGCGCTCTCATTTTTCTATCATTTTCATAGCAAAAGATGCTTTTATTCGCATATAAAATGTATCAATAAACTTTTTAAATGGACAAATATCCACAAATAAAGTTCAAAGCTTTTATCGAAGTTTATTAATAAAATTTATTGAACATAACTCAACTTAACATTACATAGAAAAGTTTGTTCGTAGTTCAAAGTTAGTGGCCCTTTCTCGACTCTCTATGTCTAATAAAATCCCGGTAGGTACCTGAGGAACATTCTCGAAAGGAATTTATATCTCTTTTATCCCGTAACCCAGTATCGTAGAGGAAAAAGTCAGATAACTCTCACGATCTTTGTAAAGTAAAATATGTCCGTTTAAAAACTCCCCGCCACTGATAAAAGAGTGTGAAATGATTACTATAATATAATATGATAAGGAGGCAGTTGTTGACTTAATAAAATAAGATTTGTTGACATATTTTGATGGTGTTCTATAGATAAAAATCAACAGCCTTAACTATATTATTTGAATTTCTTGATATAGAAAAGAAAATATAATATCGAGAGAAACATATTTTTCTTTATTGTATAAAGAAGGGATTATTGCCTGAATCCATTTTACGATCAGAATTTGAAAAGGATATGGACGAAATAGGATGTGCTACTGAGAAAAATGTATTCAACAATAATTTGATATGATACAAAAGCATCTCATCCTCGCTAAACGTACTTAATCTCTATTTTCACGAGGCACCTGTACTTTTTTTATAACCATTGTAACTGTAGTGTTACAAGGTAATTTCGTCCTTAACATCGTAAAGTTTAGAGTTGAAATTAAAACTAAATTGAGTTTACAATTCTAAAGACATCTCTAAAATATATTTAGTAATGAGTTCAACTTTAGAAATGAAATTAAAAATCAAGTATACGCTCGGTAAATGAGCCAACTTTTTTTATTATATTTTTTGCCCTTTACTCTACCAGTTCAGTAGCAATAAATGACTTTCCAAATAGTACAAATATGTTACTTGGAAATGCGTATCGTTTCAAAAAACTATTTCTATTGTTCTGTTATGTATTTTTATAAAATAAACTAACTAGAAACGACAAGGAAAATATTCCGGTTTTACAGTAAAAATCCTCGAATAAGTTATAAATCGTAGTGTGGGTCGTTAAGCATCAGATTTACCACAGCTCAAAAATACATTGCATTCGAGGGAGTTGAGGTTACCGACAAAACCGAAAAAAAAAAAGGATAGGTAATATATGATAATTTAGAGCCTTAATTTCCTTCCGCTTCGCCTAACTGTAAATTTAAATCTGATAAAAAGATGTCGAAGGGAGGTTTTCATTTTTGTACAATTTTTATTATACAAGGGAAGAACTATTAGGTATGTAGAACTAAATTAAGTTTTGGAAAGAAAAAAAAGTCAACATATCAAAGCAATACGGTGGTTGTTCGAATTTGTTTCTTGTCAGAACTCTGGAATGTATTTTTGCAAATTCATCTAAATTTGTAAATTTTTTCTTTTATACTCTAACTAAAGTCAGTGTGATGACCATAAAATCAAGCAATGTTGTCAGATATATTTTCTAAAATTGTTAGGCTCGCTACTCAAATGTTCCTCTTACTTCAGTAAACTGTTAGTTCGTGATGTTATAAGAAAGCTAGTTTGGAAATTTAAAAAAAAAATACATAATGTAAATTTATTAGTAAACATTAAAATAAGTCGCTTGAAATTACTGAAAAAAGAAAAATTAATTAAAACCACCTTTTATATGTTACTATATTTAAGGAAATTTTGAAGAGTTGGCAACGTAGTTGCACGTGCAGTAAAGACTTCGAAACAACCAATCATCAACTGCAGTATTCATCGTAATATAACGAAATAACCGAAGTATAATCCGTTGGATGGTTTTCGCAGAAAAAATTCTAAGGTCTTGAGGGTATTCGGGGGGGTTGTGTTGTGGTTCGGCTTATAATCCATTAGTATCATTCAGTGTCGGGTGTGAATTTTGTTTTAAAGAAATATTTAATATAATATATATTTCTTGGTTGAGTGAGTTTAGTGAATTGTTATAGGTATTTATAGGAAAGTGTAGGTGATCTAGTGTAGAAAAGTATCATTAATATAATACCTTTTTGATGGTGTAGTGGTTAGGTCGCGTCAGTGAATTGATATTAATATAATATTCATTTGTTCGTAGACGTTAGGGTAAGTTTTATAATATAATTAATTGGAATGGCATTTTGGAGACCATTTGAAACAACAGTCCAAGATGATGCGCGGGATTATTGAATTGTGGATTTAAATATAAGGTGTTAGATAATCGAATGGTAATAATGGAATCTCGGCGTATCGCTGAACTTAGACAGGAGTATTTGAACAAAATAAAAGGGTACCGTGATTCAAATAGAACTATAATTTATTTAGACGAAACTTGGTTTGATACACATGATGTTGTCAAGTGTTTATTCATTTATTTGTTATTCAAACAATCCTTACGGTTTTATTACATGAATAAATATATAAAATAAAATACATTTTAACTTAATATGTAAGAAAATAGTAGTAATGGTAATTATATTATAATTAAAACTGTATGAGGATATACACCCACCTTTAAAATATGGTTGGGTTGACGATACAAAAAACTATTCTTTAGGTACTCCGTGTTTTAGAGGAAAGCGCTTTATTATTGTATTACAAATTTTATGAATTTTGTATGCAGGTTAATTTTTTTTCATTCAAATTGATATAGTAGATTAACATTATTTCACAATTTTCGAATTTATAAAAAATTCTTATGCACGCCATTGGGCGGCTTTTCCCTTCAAAGGGATTAAAAATATGGGTCATCACATTAACTTTGGAAGAACTTTAAGCATGTTAATATCAGTCAATGAGCGAGAAGTTTTTAAATAATAGGTACTTTCTAGACAGAATGGAAACAAAAAAAATTTATTGATGCATACACTATTTTATAAATATTCCTCCTTGTAAGTATTTGACAGTGATTCCCTGAATGGGAGGTTTAATATAAGAATGTGGAGAGACTTTTCCCTTTGGTTTTTCATCGATTTCCGTTACACCCCCATCTCTTTATATTCCACACAGGAAATGATTCCCAGATTACAACTCATAACTCGGTTTGATTTTTTGATATATCCCGGCTGATTTTACATTTTTGAATATTCCTCATGCTTTTTAACACGATTTAGCTGCTCACATTTCTATAGTCTTCTGTAACTAGTTAAATATTTATTTTTCCACAAACCAAAAAATGCAAACAATAATCTGCTCGTTTGTAGAATATCTCGATTCTACATTGTTTTCCTATTTATTTACTTTTCGTAGCACGAATTGGGATTATTTAAAATTTAACGAAACGATGGAGAAGTTGAGAGACAAATAAATATCCTTGTTAGGCAAAGTTATATGCTTTATAAATCTATTCTACATTTAAACCTTCAAAGGTTCATGCTTAAGAGTATTTCATTGCTATTGATGTGCAAATGCGTGAATTATAAATCGTTTTTGCTAATAGTTAAACTTCATTCACCATATATATGTTTAGAAATAAGTATAAAAGAATCTCAAACGGAAGGAAGAGAGAAATTTGGAAGTATGAATTGAAAAAGTACAAAAGTATACAACAAGATTGTTAATCTTATGATTATCCAGAAAAATCTCTTTTGAATTCGAAATATCTAATGTTTGTTTTCTGTTTATAGTTTTTTTGATTGTTTACTTTTATAATAGACAAAGAATTTTCTAACATGACATACAGTGTGACCCATTTTGTTTGGAAGCACCCCTGTAAAATCAGCATTTTTCAGCCGATTTTGATTTAGTCTTTTTTGTTAGATTCCGTATCAAAAACAGAATTTGAGCACACATTTTCATACCATAATAGCTATTTTCAAGGCCCTCTACGTTAATTTTTCTTTGCCAAAAAAGACGAAAGTATATTAGGCATTTTTTTTTTCTCAAATATGACTACACCACTGGATTCAGAATGATCACAAATGTAAACTATCAAAATTTTATGAAAAAAGTTTTATTAACAACAGAGTTATTAGTACATGAATTTGGATAAATTTGTTTTTTAATTAATTTTTTACTGAGAATGTAGACACATTTTAAAAATGGCAACATGGTAAACAAAAACTAGGGCTCAAACATATTGCACTGTAAAAATTCGAAGCCGATACCTTAACCCGTTCTGGAGTTATAGCTTCTGAAAGTAATGTAAAATTGTGCTGATGTGACGAAAATACAAATTAACACCTAATAATACATTTTAATTATTAAACTACTTAATAATAATTAAATTCTACATTTTTGTAGCCTCGACCAGACCTCCGTTAATTTCCACACATTTCTCGTATCGTTTGCGACTATGTCTTAGCGCTTTTTTATTTCATGTGGCGTTATTCCAGCACACGCCTGCCGTATTCTGTCACACAGTTCTGCTCTATTCCTTGGACGTGTCTTATACACTTTTTGTGTCAAAAGACCCCACAGATAAAAATTCAATATAGTTAAATCGGGCGATCTAGGAGGCCATTCGATTAACTCGCTACCGCGACCTATCCAACCATTTAGAAATGTTTCGTTAAGCCACTGCCTGACAATCCTAGAAAAGTGTACAGAACAACCATCTTACTGAAATATCAAATTTCTTTTTTCTGCTAGTGGCAGTTCGTCAATCACTGCGGATAACTCACCTTCCAAGAATTCCATGAAGTTATTGGCATTCATGTTACCCTCAAAAAAGAATGGACCTATTATCCTGTCTTTTAAAATTTCGGCTTCGAATTTTTACAGTGCAATATGTTTGAGTCCTAGTTTTTCTTTACCATGTTGCCATTTTTAAAATGTGTCTACATTCTTAGTAAAAAAATAATTAAAAAACAACTTTTTCCAAATTCATGTAGTGATAACTTTGTTGTTAATAAAACTTTTTTAATAAAATTTTGATAGTTTACATTTGTGACGATTCTGAATCCAGTGGTGTAGTCATATTTGAGAAAAAAAATGCCTAATATACTTTCGTCTTTTTTGGCAAAGAAAAATTAACGTAGAGGGCCTTGAAAATAGCTATTATGGTATGAAAATTTGTGCTCAAATTCTGTTTTTGATACTGAATCTAACAAAAAAGACTAAATCAAAATGGGTCACACTGTATAATATTTCTATACTTATTTTTTTTGGCTTAAGTTTGGTAGATATACTATTGTGCAACGATCTTATAATGAAGTCGCATGGTATTTTTTAAACTAATCTTAATCTAATTGTTTTTAATCTCTTCTAAATTTTTCGTTGATATTATTTATGTTAAATTGTACAATTAATCTATATCTGAAAGAGAATGCTTTCACACAAATGGTTCTATCGAAATGTAATATCCCGAAAACCGAAAATTTCGACGATAAAATTCGTAACACTGACCCCGTAGCTGATACGGCTTGGCAGATCTAAATTCCGCTACATTTGTTATATTATCATTCTCATTGGATGCTTCCCTTTATTCCGTTTGTGCGGCCTCCATACTGTTAGCCTTTACAATTCACGATATACCTACCTATTCTGAAATTCCAACAAAATTTCAATTTCAACAATTTCGTTTTTATTCACAACATTTCACACTTCAACCATAAAACCATAACTACAACAGTCAAACTTGTTATTTATCTGCATATGTGCCCTAATTGGACCTCTTTGTTTCACTGTTTTTGTTTGTAGTTGCAAATTAACTGTTTTAATTTTGGGAAAAAAAAACTTTTTCAAACAAACGAAGCTCACATGAAACTAATTATTTCATTCGAAAAACGTAAATTCTTCAATAAATAATAAACTAAAAAATAAATTTTTTATAAAGTATCTCCCAGGAGTTGTACCTACGCTAGGCTGAGCTTATTCAGGCGGTTGTGTCTCATAGGACTCCGGTCAGAACTTTTTTGCGCCTACCTCCATAAAACCAATCATAGGAACACCAAATATATGGAGAAAAGTGTTGTTTAGCAGACCAAGGGGGAAAATTCATAACGCCACGATTTTTTAAGTTTGTCACTTGACTACTTTGACTTATTTATTAATTTTTTTTGGATATAAACTCCCATTGTATTCACAAGTAATTAGAGCAGTGACCGTTAAGAATCTTACGTAAATAAACTTCAACTTACTTGGGACTTAGGAGGGCTGATCCTTGTAAAATCTCGTAGGCCAATCAACTAGATTTTGCTTATAAAATAATAACAAAGCTATATCGATAATTATTGAGTTTTTATTTAAGACTTTATGAAAGGGATGAGTTCGTGCCGTTCTCTAATACATTCAATTGGATTTGTTTAAAATACTGGCCTAAAGGACGGATGTTGGTTTAGAACAGCTCCTTCAGTTAGTCGAGTTGTTTTCGAACATCGAACTCATTGTTCCCATGACGGCAATATCAAGGCTGGAGCCTAAGCGGTAATAATTTAAACGCCAAACTGATTTAATGCTTGTAATAGGTTTTTACTATTTTATATAAGAATATCTGAAGTAGCAGTAATGGATAGTAAAATGGGGAGTTTAAAAGTACTTAAGGAAATTTTAACTGTCTGTTCAACAGGTTTATAACGTTTCTCAATATAAATTATGTTTTTCTGCATTTATTCCTAAAACTTTGTTTAAGAAAAATTAGCAATTTTAAAGTTAGATAAACAGGTTCGGGTCGTCGTTCCAATTTCAAATTCGGTCGAAACGATTCTAAACAACAAAATTGAAAAAAGTCAAGTGTTTGCGAGAGGTACAGACAAGTTGGAATAATTTCTATATAAATTTTCTAATAAATCTCTTAAGTTTGCGAAGAAGAAGTAATAAATAGATGAGGGTAAGAAAGTCTCAATCAAACTTTTTCAATATCAATGCAGTAAACAAAATTTATCAGCGTACGGAATCTTCTTTGAGGTTATTTACGTATATACTCATCTGAAAATACAAACAGTTTAAATTAATATTGAACAGAAAACCAAACTTTCATAAACACCGAACGTAGAGTTGTGTACGTGTTTGAAATTTATAACTACATTAGTGATAAAAAATGATGTTCCATGTGACAGATAGCAGATAATACAAAACATTTCAATTTGAGGTAAACTGAGGGATGATTAATTGACACAGACACAAATTCAGTATTCCAATACCGTAAAAAAAGCAACTGGAAATTAATGATGAGTGGAAAAATCGTTTTTAAATCGTCAAAGGGGTGTTTTTATAGTCATGGAAATACATCGGGAGATTAAACGGTTGTCAACTAAAATATATTTCTTGCGAGGAGTGCATTGTTAAAGGCGTATTAGACCTGTACATCAATCATTGTTGCAATAATCAAAATTGACACAAAACTTTTTGACATCTACTCAGTCTAATATCTTAAAATCGCATTTGGCCATTTCCTCTTGAATAAATCTGGTTTAAGTTTCATCAAAATATCATCTTTCAACAAGATATATAACTTTGTGTTTTGTATTTTCCAGCAAACACTTTTATGAATATATAAATATTAAAAAGTCCAACCCCCCAAGACAATTTATCATTTTTTTTTTTCATTATCTATTTAATATTTTGTACAAGTAAGTCTGTCATTCGACGAGCAGTGACATAATCGATATTTTCTAGTAGAAATGATAGCACGGGCTAACCTCATTAGCATAGAGAACAAGTGTTCTGCATAATAATTAGCTAGTTTTTGACTTTACCGTCGTTTTCCCTTGGATAATTGAAGCAATAAAAACAATTGTTACCCGTTAAAAACCACAAAGTGGAATTTGCGGTCGCGTTAAAACGTCAATTTGAGTTTATCTATAACATCGTTACAATACTAGTATATTAGTTGACGCAGACCGAAAGTTTTTATGTAATTTTCGACACATAGGTTCATGCAAGTTTTATCACACGAGAGATATAAAAAAATTTGTTAAAATTAAAAAATGAAACAAGTGTAAGATTGGGAAGGTAAGCTATAATAATATCTAATAAAACTCGGTGATACTGTAACTATCCAAATTTACTGGTTTCAGTACAACGGCTATACATAGACTAAACATTCCAAAATAATCTAATTCCCAGATAGTCCACTTCACTTTTCAAAAACCCTAAACTTGTCCTGTCTTCTTTTCAAGCTTGGTCGTATATTATATATTTTATTACCGATGATATAAACAAAGCGACACGTGTTCGAAAGTATATTCCATCTTTGTTAAAGAGTCTTGTATACCTAATAAATCAAGTGAAGTGATCTTTGGTATTGGGTCTTCTCTAATAAATACAATAGGCTAGAAATATGATATAACACAAGGTATTATAATAAATTCGTAAAATGATAAAATTCTAAATATTTTACAATATTTACACGAGCATGAATTTTTATTCCTAATATTGTATAAACGTAAAAAGAAGGATAATGTAATCACTATACTATAGTATACATAAACAGTGTGATAAAGGTACAGATAAAATCTTTTATCCTTTTTTCTAGACACAAACTTTTTTTTACGTAAAATAAAGTTTCACGCACTCAAAAGTGTGTCTAAAGTACGCAAAAATATTTATTTAATACCCAATATTTTTTAAATGACTAACTGGATGGTATACAGTATTTAGGCGCACCTTGTACAACAAGGGCTCTTGTTCGGTGCTTTTGAAATAATTATTTTGGTACGTGGTCTAAACACTAGTTTAAACAATACCATCAGTTTTCTACTCAACAAACAGAACTTCGTGACGAACAAGATATACTACATCTGGGAGTCCTCTGAAGTTGAGTATATTTTACAAACCAACACGCTGAAACTACATCATATAATATAATCAAGTAGATGTAGCGTTTTCATTGGGAAAATATACATTCCCAAGAGTTCTATAAAAGTACCAGAGGGCAATAGACAGAGTCGGTTTTTAAGTTTATGTTTGGATCTTTACTTTGTGGAATCTACTGATTAATTTCACGATTTCATAAAATTTTTTTGAAAATTATGAAAGGATATTGATAAATATTTCGTCAGAATGACAGAAGCTAGAATATATTATATGATTAAAAGAATAGGGAATATACAAATTATTTCCCCCAAAACAATGGGTACATTTATAGATCACTTACACTGAAAAAAATAAACTCTTGGAAGAAACGATTATACCTTTGGCACAAAGAATTGGCGCTTTTGAATAGGTCCAAGAGCGAGTTTTCTTCAGCCAAAGGATTAATTGTCTTTTCATAAGTTTTTAAAATTCCTTCACGGAAAAACTTAATCTATTTGTTCAAAGTCTTTACAGTCTTAGCTTCAAACTAGTATGTAAGATATTTCTTGATATTAAACTTAAATATTTTGTTTCAAGGAATCCACTTCTTGGGACAATGCCTTAGAACTATAACAAAAAACAACTCTCTTGACATAAGAACCTTGGAACTTGCTTTGAAAGCAAATCTTTCTAGCGGCAAGGCCTAGATTTTTAACAAAAAAAAACAACTCTCTTGACATGAGAACCTTAGAACTTGCTTTGAAAGGAAATCTTTCTTGGTCCAAGAGCAAATACATTAGACATAGACATAGACATTGAGAGGATTTCCACCAGATACTTGGGAGAATTGAAATGTCTCTTGAATGAATGCCGTGATATTTATAATTTTCGTAGCTCTTGAAGCAAAACAAACTATACTTGGTTGAAGGGAAAAATATTCAAGAGATTCAAGACATTTCTTCAAGAGAACCATCTTACTTTAGCTAAGAACTTTTTTCTATAGGCAAGAGATATTCTCTTATGCTGAAATAATTTCTCTTGTCGCTAATAATTTCTATCAAGAGAGTAGCTGCTAAAATTATGGACCTTAGATAAAAGTGCTGGAAACATAATTTTTTCTCCTAACCAACTTATTCTTCATGGTTTTTAAAAAAAATTTTTTTATACCTAAATTTAAATTTTCATTAAAAGTTCTGCAGACAAACCTGCTTCTAAAACTACAATGGATTCACTCTATCCACTGTGCATGAAACATTTGATTACTTCATATATATATAAAATTCAAAAGTAAAAGCCAGTCTGGTTACACTTACCTCAGGGATATATTTTATGAAATAACAACACATTGGCTGGTTGCTACCTAACTTCCAAGAAGGATTTAAAAATCTTGATCCAGCAACCAAGGAAAATTCTTACTTTTCATTAAAACTTTATTTAGAAAAATGATGGGAAAAACTATACACACACATCGTTGTGGGATTTTAAAGAAACTGTATAATTTTTCCATAAAACATCGTTACCAATAGTATTTTAACTTCGCGTAAAAGGCTAGCTCTATTTTTGAAAATAAAAACTTTGGATTAACTTTTTAATTTCAATTTATGTTTAAATGAAGCGGCAATCTATACGGCGCCAACTTTTTCTATTTACATACAAATTTTAAGAAGTTTGTTTTGATGCCTTTCAGGCAAAGATCGTCTTTGAAAAAGTTTCATCAAAGAAATATTTTTAATATTCATTGAAATTGAACGAGACGCAAATATGGGAAATGATCCTTTTATACCAAGTGTTCATTTGAAAGTCTCAGAAACTAGTAGTCCCTTTAGAAGTATTTAGTTAATATGTATATACTTACAGGCTGTAAATTTGAATAACTGATGGTGTTACATTTACTTAAATAAAAATTAAGATATTTGACATTTGTGAAGTTGAATGCCACAACCTGTATACCATTTTGGTATAGTGATTACACAAAAGCTTAGCGTCTTAATGATAATAATCCTTTGTCTTCTAAATCTTCTATAAATATTTAACAAATAATCCTGATATACCATTAGTTATGTCAAAAAGTATAAATTTTCAAGAATATATTCTCTGCTCCGTTGTAACTTGTAACCAGCAAAGGTAATTTGGAATTAGGATCCATTTTGAAAATTGAATTTCACTGTTCTATTTTCTACCTAGAGTTTCTTCTACCAAGGGGAGCATTTAACAAAGTTTAAACCGGAAATTCAAAGTAAGTGTGTGTGTATGTAGGAGGGTGTAGCTGACTACTTCTCCTAATGAGGAAAATCTTAAGAAGGAAAATTATAATAAAATTGTCAAATGCATATTTTTGAGAGTTCATTAAGGTTAAAAATTAATCCGCTCGTGTATGATTGTAATGGGAAATTATAATCAGTTTTTTAATAACATTGAGAAGCTACCTTTAAGGCTCTGTAGCAGAATAGCGCTGGTCAAAAAAAGCGCTGGACAAAATAGCGCTGGACAAAATGGCGCTGCACAAAAATAGCGCTGGACAAAATAGCGCTGGCCAAAAACAGCGCAGGATAAAAACAGCGCTCCATAAAATAGCGCCGCAAAAATATAATGATGCATCTTTATTTTAGTACTATCTCATACATAAAAATAGACTATAGTACCGAATTAACATAATTAGGAATTATAGAGCGCTGTTTTTGTCCTGCGCTGTATTTGTCCAGCGCTATTTATGTCCAACGCTGTGTTGTCCGGCGCTATTCTGCTACAGAGCCACCTTATAAGTAATTTACTTTTTTTTTGTTTATCGAAGAATATTTCAACGTAATTCTACTGTTTGATTTTTTGTTCCAGACATGAATTTGCCATATAAGAATAAAATCCTCCTCCATCAATCTACATTTACTTGTGTATTGTAACGATTTTAAACGTTGATGTAAAACGATTTTCCACGAAAATTATAACAAATGAAGACGAATAGCGTTGCATCCGACGCAATTAAAAACATTGTCAGGCCATACTTCCGATTTGGTAATGGAAAACCGTGGAAAATGGAAAATGTTGCTAGTAAACGTGACAGAAATTTGGAAAATGACGAGAATATGGAACAATATACATAAATGAGTGACTAGGTATTATAGGTAAATATCAAAAATCTTGAAAAAAACTGTTTAAAAAACTAATACTTTCTAACGCCACTTTTCGCTTGAAATAATGCAGGTATTTAAAAAAATAAAGCCACTTGCTATCTCTATCACTTACATTATACTCTACGCATAAATAGCTACAAGGTAGGAAAGTACTTTTCCTCCCGAGGATGAAATCTATAAGTAATCATTCGACGGAAGAAAAGGCACGTTACCCCAATGTTATACGTATAATTTTTCCACCTCTTTCAAATAACAAGTCATTTTAAAATTATTTATTTATGAAACTAACAAACAATAGTATATTACGTAACAAGAGTTGTAAGTAACCCATTACGCACGAAGCCGCAAAGTGGCGAGTGTGTAAATTTCACTAGTGCATAATGGGATTACAACTCGTGTAACGTAGATACTATACTTTTTCTACGCCCATCTATTTTCTTCTGAGTGCTCATAATTTCATCTTTTTCACTACTAACAGACATATTCGTAGGTGAAGTTGAGAAAAATGTTCGGATACTATAATTTGTTACAAAAATTGACAGCATAAATGAGATAACTGTTATTCCCATATCAAGAATATCCGAATGATTTTTTTTGAAATTGTAAAATATGTTGCCGACATTTTGGGGCATCACTTTTTTTATCCAAAATGTATTTCACTAATGCTAAGAGCTTTTATGTTTTTCAATTGATTAAAAGTATGTAAATAAACCAAATAAAGTAGTAGGTACGTAAATAAAAAATTGATTGCAATTTGATTCAACAAAGAAATTTAAGTTTTCTTATCTAATTGCACCGTGTATGTTATGAGATTTTCATTACGTGCATGTTATTGTTAAATGTCACTTACAAGGCATGTTGTCAGTGCGATATTTCACGTTTACGGACATGGGCGTAGAAAAAATTTATTAAAGAAATAAAACTAAGAAGTAGGCACGTTATTTTGATATTTGCATCCTGCATATTTTTAATTTGTGATAGAGTAATTATTTATTCTAATGTACGTAAAATGTATAAGTACTTGGGAGGAAAATTACGACTTTGCTCGCTACTATGAGGCCAGGAAATGTATACTTTCGATAGAGGTAGGAGCTGAGATTTTAATTCGGATTCTATTAAATTTTTGTTGATGGTTTAGCAATTTTATAAATTGATTTCAACATGAATTTGGAATTAGTTGAATTGACGTACAGGGTGAGCTATTGCATGATAGACACAGAAATGAACATAATTCCAAATTAATAAAGGATTACTGATAATGTGCAATTACGAAGCCGTTTAGGCGATAATAAAACCATTTGTCCGTGATGGATTATCTATACCTACTTGATTAAATAGCTTATTATCATTTTTTTTTGTAGATAAAAGAAGAAAAGGGTCCAAATGTTCCATAAAATGCACAAGGCTACTATTCTAGTAGCTCCGTCTCTAACTAATAGTAGTTGTAATCATCCTCGTTATTTACAAATCACGTTTTTCTCAGCACTAACTCCCGGAGATGTAATCCAAGCAATTATTGTTCTATTTATAACAATCGGAGTACTTGGTGCTAATATGTTATTAATATTAGTTATAAATAGTAGAAGGTATTCCAAATACATCCATTCGCAGGTAAGTTGATAAAGGATAATGAAAACGAAACCTTTCGAGGATCCATTCATTATTCTTGCCGTTTTTTTCCTTTTTTTCCCTAAAACTTCCCAAGCCGTTGTGTCGTTATCGGTAACAAAATGTTCTAATTTACCAGAGGAAAAAATATCGGTGGAAAAATACAAATGTAATCAGGATAAAGGACAACCTCTAAATTAACCGCAAACAAGGATTGGGTCATTTGTTTTAATAGTTCAGGAAATAAATAGTCTAGTCAACGCGAGTACAAAAATTGTTAAAGAACCATCGAAATTATTTTTTTTTAAATGGTTCCTTAATATTCAAAAAACTGAAATGAATGTTAAATTAATTTGCCAGAAAAATTATAGGTATACGAAAGCCTACAATCCTTTCCTGAATTGGAGAATAAAGAATAAAATAAATGCATTTATAAACAGGTAATAAATAGTGATGGATAAAATATAGTATTCTACTCGCTTACCTATATAATGGCTAATATTCACTTTAGGTGTTTATGGTACACCTTCGTGTATAATATATATTATATGCTTGTTGAATAATAGATATACATTTTTTTTAAATCATGATTTTGGTTTGTCAAAGATTAAATTTTCATAAACAATGTGTAACTTCTTGAACAATACGAGTATATATGGGTCAACGTTACTTAAAATCCTCTTTACTAGTACAGTTCCTCAAGCAGTTAATGTTAAAATTCGATAAATAATAAAGACGGGATTGCCTGTACTATTTATTATTCTCTTGCCTGTACTATTTATTATTCTCTTGGTTTTAGCCACGCTACCTACTAACATCTTTAGCCAGTAATGATTTTGCGATGGGATTATTTGTGACTCCCTTCGCTATTGTTCCATCTTTGAGACACTGTTGGCCATACGGAGAGCTGGTCTGTCAAATACAGGTGAGTGATGATTTATTTTTCCCTGTTTTTTTCTCAGAACGGTTAATATAGGTCCCCCAGGAAGTTCCTATACAGGCGTTTAGAAACGGCTTTTAAAAGTTATTTAGTTAAAGTGGATCTGCCAAGGAAGAGAGTTTGATGTTCAAGACACAATAAATGTCGAAACTGTAATTTTTGCAATAGAGACTTTCCAAGAATATTATCTTCAAAGAAAACTTTTCGGTAGTGTTCCATGTCCTAAGTCAGCCTAAATAATATCTAAACATCTAAAATTATTGTCCGTATAGAGTATTATCGTTAGGATAGAACGACTACGCTCTTAACCTCTATGTACGGAGGGATTTAACAGCCCCAAAACCTTTACAGCGGCGTCTCTAGGCATATCCACAAAAAATAGAAAACCGAAAACTATCATAAGTGCAGATGTTTTTTGTCAGTTAAAAGTTTTTACAAAAAATGCATTTGCTACGCCAATGGATTTACGCCAATATATTGGTAAAATTCGATTATATCGAAGAGAACAACAAATGTTCTGTTCCATAATAAGAGCTTTCCTGTCTTATTTCATAAGTTTTTAGGGTTTAAAATGAAGGAGGGAGGGACAATACATTAAAGATAAGATAGGTCAGGATTTAGGAAAAAGAAAAAAAAATCCCAAATATAAAATAAAATATAGAGAAAAAGTGTTGTCGGTTTTATTAATGAATTAATGTTTTTACCTTGTATGTATCAAATAAATGACTCTTTTCAGTGTATTTTGATCCTTTAAGCCCGCACGTGACCTAAAAGAGAAAGGGCACTCGGCATATTCTTGTCAGTGTCGAGAGAAGTTCGGTTAAAACACGTTTTTATGAGCTTGAGGCTTTTGGACGTTGTATTACCTTAAACCACTCAAACCGGTAATGAGAATTTCACACTTTGTGGTAGTTAAAATTTTTGAAATTTATATAGTTTTTGTTTTTTATTATAGGAGTCTATTTTTGAAATAAAATACAAATAGCTGTTCTAAACACAAATAATAAATGAATCTAAAGCAATTTTTTGCACTCGAATGTGTTCTTTTGGTCGTTTATCATCGTTTAAATAAGAAATGCGAGGATTTGATACCGTTTTCTTCAAGAAAGAAATTCTTTTATTTGTTCTTGATATAAATCTGCATCATCAATCACGTTGTAGACTTTTTTGTAGGGGGGGGCGTATACTATTTTGCCAAAAAAGTATACCGGGAAAAGGGAACAATGTTATAGAAACGAAAAACACTTTAAATATAAATTTTAATATCAAACATTTACAAATATTTTTATAAAAATAACTTTTTTCTCCAAATGACATTAAAAGCGGCCTTTTAATGACACTTGGCAGGCTTAGAAGTTGTACTTTTAATGCCTAGGCAGAAAAAGTCCACCTTTACTGCCTAGGCAAAAAAAGTTCGTTGCTAGGCAACCTTCCAAGTAATAATTTAAATCAAACTGGTTATTAAAATTGACAATGACATTAAGAAAACTCAAAATGATGCTGATGATAATAATTTAAATATGAAAAAGTCGATTTTGCGTGGAATTGGAACAAATTTGAAGAAAACATTATATGTTTCACACGGCAGAAAAGCAGATTTAATGCCTAGTAAAACAAATAACTATTTCAAGCAAGTCTTTTTTTTCAACTTGCAATTATCAACATCTTAAGTAAGTAATATTATCATTTTCAAATTTCCAGTACGAAAAGAGTATTGTAAAGTTGTAAGACCTTCGTTAGAAACATCATCTAGATTTATACTATTCAGTCTAATCAAATTTGCAGCAAATATAGATCCTATATCAGTTAATTTAAATAATTTAGACAATTTAATTCATGTATAAAAAATCGCAAATGCCACAGTGCAATTGTCACTTTGACAGCGGCAAAAGTTAGCTTTAACTTTTACAGCGACAAATACACTAGTGGTTTTTTCACTTATTCATTTGTTCATCAATTATCGCCGAAATTAGTCAAATTGTTAATACCTGTGTACCTACTAATACAGTTGCGACGCAATCATCAATCTGGCGACAATTTTCTACATTTTGCGATGCAAAAAGATACACATTTGAGCCAGATACTTCCATCGAGAAATTGAATGTAATATTGCAAGATTGGGCATTTAATATTAGAAAAGGTAACGGAGAAGACTACGAAGAAGCGGTAGTTAAAACAATTTGGAACACCACCGCTAAAATGCTACAAAGTAAATATTATAACGAATTTAATATTGTATTCAACCCTTTCACCGTGTCTCCGTTGAACTATACGGAGACACGAATTTTTGAGTGATTTTGCGAAAAATCGATAGTACTCACCTATTTTGAATGTTATCCGTCGAAAAATTTGCGGGTTACATACAATTTACAGAGAAAAATCAAAAAAAAGAGATTTTTTTCACCACTTATACCATCACTTTTTGGCCCGATATTTTATACAAAGAACAGTTTAAATGTATCTCACTGTAGAGGAAAGTGATCAAGAATATGTATTCTCGCTAACACTATGAAAAAAATTCAGTTAGTTTCTTCATAGCATCATATAAATTACCACTTTTATAAATACATATTTAAAAGGCAAACAATTTGTATGTAAATAATTTTAATGACAGAATTGACAGATATCTTTCCGTAAAACGTAATGCGTAACCAAAACCATAAATCTGAATATGCATTCTCTAAAATTTCTTTTCATCTTTCAATATAAATGAGATCTTTTTTTTTTCTCTATAAATTGTGTGTAACCCGCAAATTTTTTCGACGGATAATATTCAAAAAAGGTGAGTACTATCGATTTTTCGCATAATAAGTCAAAAATTCGTGTCTCCGTATAGTTCAACGGACCCATTACATGAAGTAAGGACATTTTTTATATAAATGGTTAAAGAGTTTTGTACTCAATATGATTCGTACGAATCGATTCGTTTTTAGAACTCCTTTGAAAACGAATAACATTTTTATCAGCTCCTTTACTCAATAAATATTTAATCATAATACTATTATTTGTTTTTACAGCGTAAAACAAAGCGGTTTTTCCTTCTTTACAAACGCTATCAACAACATCGCCGCAAATTTTATCGAACACTTCCATCACGACTTCCTCATATAAACTTTGATCAACAATATCTTTTAGTTTAGCTAAATAATGCAAAACGGTGCATCCTTGATTATCACACGATAATAGATCACCTCCGCTGCCAATTATATATTTTAGCAAAGTCAACTCGCCTTCTAAACCAGCCAAAATTAACGGAGTTCTTCCGTTATAATCTTTTACTTCAATATCCAAGCCGGCTGTTATCAACAATTTCAACAATGTCAAGTTTTTAGCCAGAACTGCGAAATGTAACACCGTAAATCGTTTGCTAACAAAATTTTCATCAATACTTTTCACTGGAAAATGTGGAATAGTAAAACCACTAAAATCAGTGACCGATATTCCGGCTCCGTGATCGAGCAGAAAATTTACGCAGTTATAAGAAGAATAAAAACACGCAGTAAGAAGTGGAGTGCAGTTTTTATTATTTGTATCGTTTACGTTCAATCCAGCTTGAATTAAAACGTTCAATGCGTCAACTGAATCTTGTTCTACTGCTGAAAATAAAGCGGATTCTTTATAAAAATTTAAAACGTTAATATCCGCATTGTTTTTTAATAATATTTCTAAAATGGAAACTAAATTTTTAGCCGCAGCGTAATGAAGGGCAGTGTAACCTTTGTTGTCTTGAGAATTAACATCCTCGTCGTCGTTTTCGATAAGATATTCCACGATTTCTTTAGAATTACTCGAAACAGCGAAATGTAGTAACTTTCTATCGTTACCGTACGTTTTAGACAATGTAGCACCTTTTTCCACCAACAATTTAAACGTCGAAAAATTCGGTAGGGCTAGAATTAGTAAATCCATCCCGTTTCCTATTCGGTGCATTAAAATATCTTCACAGTTGTCGCATTCTTTCAACATGATTTTAAGTAGGTTGTAAAGACGGTTTCTAGCTAAGCCCGAGCAAATGTAGGATCTCCACTGTAATTTCATCGTAATTTCACCGCACATTTTAAAAGTTTCATCCGGTATATCTTGATCTTCTAAAATGTCGTTCATGAAAGATCTTACAGTAGTATATCGAGGAAGTAAAAATATTTCGTCTAATAAAAAGTGATAAAGTTTATGTTTGTTGTTCGATTCGTTTAGTGTTTCGCAAATGAGCTTGGCTACTAAATATTCGGCGAAAGTTCTGTGAATGAATTGTAAAGAATCGCCGCTCTTTTGCAAAATACCCATTTCCAAAAGATAGAGTAAAGAAATTTGATCGTCGGTCAATTTTTTTTTGGATCTCATACTGGGTACTCTTTTAAAAAAAAAATTATACAGTTTGGACATTCCCGATCCTCTTTTTTCAGGAAAAAAATATTTGTGTTTACCGTTGTCGAAAGTAATTTGTACCGCCATTTCCGTGTGTTCTTCCCGAATGGATTTATCGAACTTTGTACTTAAAATATTTTCCAACTCGTTACCGGGAGCGTTGGTTTTTTCGTCGATATAAATACATTTTTTTTCTTGTATAAATCGATCGTACAGCTTCGCTATGTTCAATTTATCCAAGGAAACTATTTTGAAATTGTTAGATCTGATGTACTCCAAGCAATCCTTTCTGAAAATATGCGCTACAATTTGAGATTGTAGAGGAATTCCTATAAGATTCCAGGATTCCATGGTGTTTGTTAAAGTTGATAAAAGTTTGTCGACGTATTGTTCACATTTATATTTGTCATCGGTGGTTAATTCTAATTTGTCTACCCAATAACGGTTTAAAAAATCTTGTTGTTGTTTTACTGAAAACGGTGCTAAAGAAAAACATTTTGCTACGATGGTTTCCGTAATATCAGTTTCACAATGTTGTCTGGACGTTATAACGATTTTTTTAATATTTTCCGAGCTTTCGCATGATTTTATAAGATTTAACGCTATTTTCGAATAGTTCGGACTAATCTCATCGAAAGCGTCAAACATCACAATTACTTTTGAAGGAAGATCGAATATATTCAATTCAAACTCGCTTGGATTTTTAAGCCAAATAAATAATTCTTTTAGAGTTATCAAATGTTTACCGTCACTTATAATATTTCTGAATATTCTAGTACATTCGTTTAAATGTATTTTAATAACAACAAAATTGTATTTAGCAATTAATAATTTTTGAAGATTGTACAGTAGAGTAGTTTTACCCATT
Source organism: Lochmaea capreae (assembly GCA_949126875.1). Lineage (NCBI taxonomy): Eukaryota > Metazoa > Arthropoda > Insecta > Coleoptera > Chrysomelidae > Lochmaea > Lochmaea capreae. The sequence continues at coordinate 222,779 of OX421400.1, forward strand.
CCCGGGGAATCTGTTATAATAATAGTTTTATTTTCAGTATTGCCAGCAATAATATCGCAAAATTGGTTTTCGTACATATTTTTTTCTTCGTCTATACAGAATATGACTCTCGATATATAAAAACTTATCACATCATCTTTGTAATCGTGAATAAACAATTTTTTCTTTTTTAATAATTTTAATAAGGTGGATTCATCAAGTAAGTTATTTAATTTTTCCATATTCGGTGTAATTATTTCTTTCAAAGAAACCGTTTTTCCTTGATAAATTATATTGGTAGAACAAATTTCGTTCTTGGATTTTTTTGAGAAATCCTCAAATTTAACCGATTCAGCGACCGGTTGTATTTGAATTTCCAAATCTTTACAGAGTTTCGCTAAAACTTTCAGTTCATCAGTGATAAAAATAATATTTTTGTATAACTTATCTTTCGTTACTTTAACGCAATTCAATATAATTTTCTTTAAATCTTCGTAGTCTTCTCGAAAAATCGGGATAACCATATAAACGAAATCCCTTATTTTAAAAGCAGAAATAATTTTTTCCTTTATGCGTACAGTTTCTTTATTATCTACGATTAATATTTTGTGTATCTTCAATTGCTTGTATATTTTCAGTAAATGAAGATTGAGGTTCTTCTTTTTTTGAATGACATAACAAAAATACTTGGCAGCCTCTAACGATTTAGGTTTAATATTTACGTTGAGTTTTTCGAGTTTTTTTATAAAATAAAGACTTCGAAAAGCATCTACGTGAGAACGAGTAAGATAAGTTCCTTTTTCGCTTTCGAACCAAATTTTAATATTTTCTTTTAAAAAATTAACGGCTTGTTCGTGGTCGAAACAAGCATCGAAAAGATCGATTTTTCTTATTAAAAACGTTATTCTGTTTAAAACACTTTGATCGGTGATGGATATTAATTGAAATTTTTCTATAAACTCATCAACATTATCTTGAATATTCAAATTTAAAAGTAATTGTTTACAATTTCGATTTAAGTTATGATAATACTTTTTGTCTGAAAAATAAAATAAATGCGTGTTTGTCATCTTCTTGCAACAAACGTGTTTTACGAAATCATCTTCTTTTACTGTTAAAATTGTGTTGGTGCACAAGATGACGGATTTTATATTACTGAAATTTTTATTAATCATGGAAAAAGATTTCGCGTATTTAGGAATATTAAAATCTTCTCTATTTCTTCCATTAGGAAATAAGTCATTGAAAGTAAGGAGATTCTTCTTGTCTTCGGGATCTTCTTTGTGTTTGGCTTGTAGCAAAACGGTCATTTTGTTGGTTTCTAAAACGACATCATCGAATTTTCCCGCTTTTTCGTTTTCTGTCGAAAGCCAAAATTCTTCGCCACATTGATATGCTTCTAGTAAAAATAGGATTAAAATATCTAATTGATAGTCAACGCCGTGAGCTCCAGCACCACCTTTTGTAGATTTTTTGTATATATTACGATGTGGCATAATTATTTCCTGAAAAAAAAGTACAAATAAACTGAAGCTAAAACCCGTACAATTTTTCAGGATAGATGATTACATTTATATTATAAGGTTCTAACTGAACAAAAACTACTATTTCCTACAACCACTATGCAAAACACGCTTTTCTACACAAATTTCTATACGAAAAGTAGGTCTTTTCTTAATTCCTTTGATAACTGTTGGAAAAGTAATGCGAAAAGTACACGCTATGGCACTTTTCCGCACCGAAATGTCAAACAAAGCTAGCTTTGACCGTCACCTTTTTTGACAATTCAACATATTTATTATACTTAGTGAATTTCTGGGTGCAAAAATTTTAAATTTAAACCAAAAATAAGTAAACTATTTATTTGATTATTTATTTATTCATTATTCACTATTCACTATTAAACATACACTCAACTGATTTTTCTATATTAAATTTTCATTTTGTATGTTCTTTCTTTTAATAAAATACCTAAGTATATAAATTTCTGTTTTTATTTCATTAATAAATGTGGTTGTAGAAAAAATATTGTGTACAACTTGTACGCAAATCACTTTTACCACGAGAGCAGAAGTTTGTGCGAGCCGTATGGCGAGTGCCGCAAATCTAGCTTTTGCGCACTAGTTGTACAAACTACTATTTCAGTGACCGTTTGTCTGTGATGTGGATAATAGAATTCCTGTTTTCTATTTTATAAAAATACAGTCTTTATATGTAATTTATTATTCTAATTGCTCTTTTCTTTATAACAAATTCTTTTTTAGCGTTATCCCTAAAAATTATTCCATACCTTAAGACAATTTCAAATTTGGCAAAATCTTTGATGCTCCCAGATATTTAGTGACAGTTCTTAGCCCTTGTATTATGCTGCTCAGTTTCTATATCCTGTGACCATTCTAAAACTTCATACAGATTGCGTAAATTACATCCGAACCATCCGGATTACACAAGTACGACAGAAAAACAGCTGAAAGAGAGAGAAAGAATAATCATCGGTCATTAAGGCGTGTACTTTATTTCACCTTAGGGGTGTATACTTATTTCCCGAAACTGGCCGAATGCTCATTGCCCCCCTATTTTAACCGCTGTTGCCAGAAGCGCAGATTAATTTGTACAAATGATATTTTTGTCTCGTTATCGTTGACTTTTTTTCGAGGGTGAAAATACAGCACGTTTGTGCCAGCATTACGCCAAATAATCTTAGAGATATAAGATCAAATCTTTATCACAGATTTGGTTATTGTCTGGCACAGGAAGGTGGTTTATTTGAGCACTTAATTCATTAAAAATATGTTTACCTTTAGAATGGATTTTTATTTTTATTTTTTCAGGAAGTTTATATTTTATGTTTAAAATAGGTGTAGGTATTTTATTTTTTCAATTTAATTTATTAATGGAAGGGATTTTTAGTTTATTAATTATGGTTATCTCAAGAAATGCTGTTTTATTTTCAAAATACAATGGCTAAAATAATATCCTATTGTAGTTAGAAATTGTCAACTTGGTCTGAAATGATCATGTTGACAAAAATGAATTTTAAGATGTACAGATTACGTAATAACGATTGTATTTTTTTATTTCTTTAACACCCTCACTCCTTCCATTTTGGGAGCATACTGAATACCACCAACTAGTGAATTCTCTCTGTAAAGGACCATTCGACCAGTCTCGGGAAATAAGTATACACCCCTAAGATAAAACAAAGTGATGACCGCGCACAATTATTCTTTCTCTCTCTTTCATATATACTTGTCGTACTTGTGTAATACGAGGCGAGGGTTCCAAAGTAATTTACGCAATCTGTATATAAATAGTATACCCCTAAGAATTTTGTATTATCTGTCAATCGAAAAGACATCTACCTATATTTAACTCAACTACATTAGCCTTTTCTTTTAATATTGTATTATTGAAAAGTATGACATTGGTTTTTGTTTTATTTGATGCTAATTTGTTTTGTGCAAACCATTTCTTTGGTCTTTTAAATATTTCATTGCAATTCCTTACTGCTTCTGAATATTATGTTTCTCCACCTGAAATAAGGCTATTGTCGTTTGCTATAAACTGGTATGATAAATAGCGATGACCCAGTAATTCTTTACTGTGGAATTTCCACATTATTTATTGAAAATAGTTTTTGAGAAAAAAACTTTTCTTGCTTTATAGTATAATATTTTCAAGTCCATCCATTTTTGCCTGTAAAAATGGTTACAGCCAACATATCGATTTTTTTCTGTTGAAATCTGATAAATTTGGCAACATGATCATTGAAACTGGTTAGTAATAATATAGGAAACCACAAACACGTCCATTGAATTCAAGGTGAAACTAGCATATTGCTTCAAAATAATCGCAAATAAAAATAAATATTAAGATTTATTTCAACTCACCTATTGCTTATTTGGTTTAATTTTCTAAGAATCACTTCCACAAAGTACATTATTTCAATTTTTTTACTGCATATTAGATGCCATTTTTCGAAGATGATGGTCACAGCATTTTAACAATTTATAGAATGTTGTTTACAGTGTTGCCGGTTGCGGTATTAATCAAACTATATCTTTGAGAACTATCATCAATAACTGAGATTATGAATTTTAGGTGATTCTCTTCGCAAGCAGACCAGAATTTACAAAATTTGGTGGGGATAGTGACTACGTTAAATGGAATCCTTAATTCGTACACTAACTAGTTTTTGTATCCTAATTTTATTGAGCGTAAAATGTAAAATACCGTTACATCATGGTTTTGTTTTAATATTAACACTGAGAAGAGAAAACATTTTGATTTTTGTTTGTAATTTAAAAACTATTTATAACAATCTTTGCTATGTTATTATTTCATATTTAAGATGAAGTCGTTTAATTAAAAAAACAAAAGTCTAGTAACAAAAAAGAGAAATACACTGTGTTCAAAATAATAATTCTCACTGTAGATCAAGGGCGTACCCAGGATTTCAGCTAGGGGGAGGCAGCTCATACCTGTTTCGAGAAGATGGTTGGTCGGGTATATTGAAACAAAAAATCATGAAAATTGACTTTTATTAATTAATCTTATTACAGTTTCCTGTAATATTGTCGTATTTAATAGAGTGAATGTATCAACAGATGTCGAAAGGAATAATTATAAATATTCAACATTCTATGAATTTTTTGAAAAATAATATTTTTCAAAAACAGTGGCCGTTCAGCTAAGGAGCAACAACTACTTCCCGTGCAATATGCACCGCCGGATATTGAATTACACCCCTAAGTCAAACGGGGTGGGTATATCTACAAGATATTTTAAAACCAACCTTTCTGGTTTGCAATTAGAAGGGACAACACAACTTGTAGACCGGTTTCGGCGTATTTGCGCCTCATCAGTACAAGGTATGTAGTGTCCGTCCGAGAATCTCTAATCCCGGACTGAAGAGTACACTTCAATCACAATCAATACATGTCTTCCAGTAACGGAAATGTAAAGATTGTGACGGTAGCGCCCTCTTCACTTCCAATCGCAAACCAAAAAAAAAATAATTGATAATATCTTTGGACTTTTTAAATATTTAATTCCCGGTAGTTTTTCCACAGAATGTAGGTAATGAAAAAGAAAAACACTTTGAAAATAAATTTTAATATCAAATATTTACAAATGAAAAAAAAGGCCCTCAACCATCACTTTTTAATTTTTTTCTACGCCCATGTCTGTAAACGTCAAAAATCGCACTGACAACATTCCTTGTAAGTGACATTTAACAATAACATGCACGTAATGAGAATCTCATAACATACATGTGCGTTTAGATTAAAAATCTTAAATTTCTTTGTTGAATCAAATTGCAATCAAATTTTCATTTACGTAATACTTTATTTGGTTTATTTACATATACTTTTAATCAATTGAAAAACATAAAAAATCTTAGCATTAGTGAAATACATTTTAGATTAAAAGAGTGATGCCCCTAAATGTCGGCAACACATTTTACAATTTCCAAAAAAATAATTTGCTTTTTATTGATATAGGAAAAAACGTCATCTCATTTATGCTGTCAATTTTGGTAACAAATTATAGTATCCGAACATTTTCTCAACTTTACCTATGAAAATGACTGTCAGTAATGAAAAGGCTAGATGAAATTATGAGCACTCAGAAGAAAATAGATGAGCGTGAAAAATGTATAGTACGAGTTGTAATCCCATTACGCACTCGCCGCTGCGCGGCTTTGTGCGTAAACTTTTTCACTACGTGTGTAATGGGTTACTTACAACTCTTGTTACGTAATATACTATTATTTACAACCACATATGTAATGCTGTCATTACTAACGTCATTGAAGGTGGGGAAGTGTCACATTACACACCTCTACTTCCCGCCCTCATTTCATCTATTCTAGATAAATAGTTTTTATATTATTTAAAAAAATAAGTAACATATTTTTTTACAAATTTTATAATACAACCTATTTAATGGCGAACAATAAAAAACAACAATGAACTAAAATACAACAAACTACTTATTGATATTAATATGACATTTATTGACTTTATCTGACCATTACTCATATTGGTGACAATTGTATACCCCGTAGTCACGGTAACAATATATTATAATGAAATAAAAATTATTGAAGCAAAACTTTTAAAAATAGGTAAACATCATTTTCAACAAAATAACATTACAAAATTTCGAAATCAACAAGAAAAATGCAACAGAAAAAGAATTCATAAATGAAAGGACAGACATTTAAAACTGTGCAAGACATACCTACATCTTATTAAATAACAATTATTAGAGTCTTAATAATATCACGACCAGTTATAAAAGAATATAAATAATTCTTCAAATTAAATGTAGACAACATTCAGTTTCAAAAATAATATGAACCAAAATAATATGTTATAGAAACATATAATTCAATATTATTAAAAAAAGGTCAAATTGTTTATAACCAAATGTTGTGAGTATAAAAACGAAATAAAACATTGTAATTTTAAATAAAGAAAAAGTTTAGAACGGGTAACAATAATTACTTTCTTGGAGCAAAGACATAAAAAGTGCTCGAGTAAATAATTAGATAAGTGATCCGAAATGCCCCAAAAACGAACGGAAACCATAGTGCGACCAATTAGATTAAATAGGTCATTAATAGTTTCTAGCATTAAGTTAAAATAAGCAAAATATCTCAAATTGGAAATATAATTATTCGGACAGTTCTAAAAATTATGACATTTACAGATATAAACGCCAAATCTTTGGAATACCTACTATTGATCAAAATCAAATAATTTGTCAATGAGTACATCGCATCATCCTTCGAAGCGCAAACATCATAAATTTTTTCTCAATTTGCAATAACCAGTGAAAAGTTCCAAACGACAAGATTTTTGATATTGGATAAAATCTAAACAAAGGTTAAAAGTTAAAATGTTAAAAAACAATTTGAAATTTACTAAACAGTACCTAATTGTATTCCATCACCGTTCCAATTTATCGAGGGTTGGCGAGTAAAAAAAGGTTTTTACTGAGAGATATCTACAATTTATAAATGTGAAATAGTTTACTTTTTCACATCTTCTATATTTTCATGGAAGACGCCCAATTATTATTAAAATAATTTAATTGAAACAAACAATTTCTTTCTCTTATAACATAACTACGTTTAACCTCAAACTTACAGAAGCTGATATGTGAGAAGGCCATTGAAAGTGACCCGAACTCGCATGATCCCTGAGTGTAGACAATAATTTTGTAGTCATAACAATATCTACTTGATTATTCTGAGAAAACCGCGTTCTTGGTAATTTGTCGTTTATTTGTAATATTTTAGAAATGTTCAGAACGAAACAGATTTATTAATTTTGATCGAAATATAGGTTGGAAATAAAATAGTATACAAACCTCGGTAGGAAGATTTATTCCTGTCTCGAAATCATAGCTCTCTCTCTCACGACAGGAATTAATCACTTCCCACCTCGGTGTGTAATATACTATTACGTTAACTATTACTACTATTTTGGATCAGCATTTTCATTTCCAAATTTTCACTACGAAGAGCATATTGTAAAGCGGTAAGACCTTCGTTAGAAACATCATCTAGATTTATAGAATTTAGTTGAATCAAATGTGTAACAAATATAGTACCTCTATATGTTAAATTAATTAATTTAGATAAAATATGAAATGCATTACAGCCAGTATTATCCGTCTCGTTAATATTAGCGCCATTTTCAAATAAAAATTTGGCACACCGAAAAGCTTGTTCAGAACAAGCCAAAAGAAACGGAGTTCTTCCGTTATTGTCTTTGATTTCTTTATCAGCTTCATGTTCTAATAAAATTTCAAGCAGTGCCAGATTTTCTTCTTTAATAGCATGATGCATCGCAGTCATACCTTTTCCACAAACGCTGTTCAAATCAATACAGCTACGATCGATAAGTTGCTTGAGGATTCTCATACTCTTTTCTTTATGAGAGGAAGGATTGTTTACTAAAAGATGTATAGCATTACAACCATTGTTATCCGTCTTGTTAATATTAGCGCCCTTATCAAATAAAAATTTAGCACATTTGAAAGCTTTTTCAGAACAAGCCAAAAGAAACGGAGTTTTTCCGTTATTGTCTTTGATTTCTTTATCAGCTCCATGTTCTAATAAAATTTCAAGCAGTGCAGGATTTTTTTCTTCAATAGCAAGATGCATCGCAGTCATGTTATAGTGCCAAATTAATGATGAATTGTCTTTAAAAATCTTCTCCGGTATCGAACGATCTTCTAAAATGCCGTTCATGAAGGATCTAAGCATTTCGTATCGCCTATCTGAAAATACTTCACTGATTAAGAAGTCTGAAAATGATTTTTCCATTCCATCAGTTTGGTTGAAAAAATTGCATATTATGTACTTTGCCGCTAAGTACTCGGCGAAGGTTCTGTGGACGAATTGAAAACTATCTCCGCTCATTTGAACGATTCCCATTTCTGAAAAATCTTCCATAGAACAGTCTACATCGGAATTTTCTGCTAAAATTTTAAAGTGTTTGTAATTCCTATTATCCAATACGACTTTTAACGCCATCTTGGTATGTCCTTCGTCGATTGCTCTATCGAACTTCTCGTTCAACATATTACTAACGGAAATACTACAATTCACATTTGTTTTTTCGTCGATATAAATATTCTTCTTTTCTTTTATGAATTGTTCGTACAATTTTGCTATATTGAACTTGTCCAAAGATTCCGTTTTGAAATTGTTGGAAGTGATGTATTCCCAACAGTCGGTTTTGAAAATTTCCGCCAACATCTGGGATTGTAAGGGAATTCCTATAATATTCCAGGAATCTTTGCCGATGGTGTTAGTTATTTTCGTCAATAATTTTCTTGTAAACTCTTCACATTTTTGTAAATCTTCGTTATTCGTTAGTTGCAGTTTTTCTGTCCAATAACTTAGTAAAAAGTTTTGTTGATCTTCTATTGAAAACGGAGTTAAAGAAAATTTTAATGACCCGAAGTATTTTACGCAGTGGTTTCTCGAGGTTATAACAACTTTTTTAACATTTTCTGAAGTCTCACAATATTTTATATGGTTTAGGACTGATTCTGAATATTTGGGACTGATCTCATCGAAGGCGTCGAACAATATTACAACTTTTTTAGGAAGATTAAACACTAGTTTTTCAAAATCGTCAAGTTGATTCCAATTCAATAATTCCAATAAATCAATCTCTTTATTTCTCTCCGAAGTAGCTTTGAATATTTTCGTATATTCGTTTAAATTGATTTTTATTATCAAATAATTAAATTTTTCAATCAAAATTTTTTGTAAACTGGAAAGTAAGGTAGTTTTTCCCATTCCCGGACCGTCTACTATAAATATAGATTTAGTATCTTTCACTATAACGTCACACAAATCATTTTCGGTGAAAATTCTTTTTAAATTCGTTGTTTCACATCGAAGGGTTCTTCTTACGTAATTATTAACTTTGTTCTTGTAATCGAAAATGTTAATAATATCATCGTTAATTAATTTACATAAAATATTTTCATTAAAATCCAAAGTTTCTGGGTCATGTGTTAGTTCATACAAAGTAATTTGTTTTCCTTGAAAAATAAAATTTTTGGAAAAAATTTCTTTTTGTGTTTCATCTGTTAAATTGTCGAAGCAGATGGTTTGTTTGGAAACATCTGCTTTCACCTTAAGATATTCAACCAAGCTTCCCAAAATTTCGTCATCGTCGGAGACGAATATAAATTTTTTATCAGATTTTCCGCAAACCTGTTTCGCTATTTTCCCTAAAACATCCCTTAAAACTGAAAATTCTTCTTTAAAAACAACAATAATCAAATAATCATAATCTTCGTTACGAAAAGAAGAAATCACTTTTTGTTTTAGAACCCCATTATCGAACGGAGGTACAAGTAACACCCTATAACTCTTAATTTGTTGATATATTTTAAGCAAATGAATGTTGATATTATTTTTGTTTTCAATGTAGTAACAAGTATACTTGGAAAATTCTAGATCTAAATCAATTTTAAAATTTACGTTATAACTTTCCAGGTTTTTGATAAAAAATTTACTTCTCACAGCATCTACATCACTGCGTGTGAGATAAATGCCGTTTTCATTTTTAAAATATAACTTAACCATATCTTTAAGGAAATTTACCGATTGGTCAAGATCATCAAAAATATCGATATCTTTCATTAATTCTTTCATCCTATCATTGAGGTCTTGATCTGAAACGGATATTAATTGGAATTTTTGTAAAAATAAATCAGTATCTTCATCGTTACGATTCAAATCTTTGCATGACTTATCAAAGCTGTAATAATATTTTTTATCGGAAAATGAAAATATGTGACTGTTTAACATTGTCTTTTCTGATACAATTTGTTTAATATCGTTTGTTATATCCGTATTTGTACATAATATTAACGTGTCGAGGTTATTAAAGTTGTTTTTTATATCCGCGAAGGATTCTATATATTTTAAAATATTAAATTCGTTTTCGTTTTTTCCGGTTGGAAATATATCATTGTAGGTGATTAGACTCTCTTTAGGGTCCACTTTATGTTTAGCTTGTAGCAAAATTGTAGTTTTCGTAGTTTCCAGAACGACGTCTCGAAACAATCCGGCTTCATCATTTTCTGTCGAAAGCCGAAATTCTTCTTCATTCTTATATGCTTCAAGTAGAAATAATGTCAATATATTTATTTGGTAGTCGACTCCATGTGCTCCTGCTCCTCCTTTAGTTGACTTTCTGTATCCTTTTTTATGTTCCATATTTTTTTTAATCCTTGTTATATCGTGTTTAGTCTACAAATTAATAAAATAATATTAATGTCCTATCAAATAATTTTTGGATTTTTCTGTTTTCTACGTAGAAAATGTTTTCTTCTTTGTTTATAGTATCTTCAACCACTAAATTAGACATCACAGAAAAAAAGGAATGTTTGAATATAGTATTTCGATTTATTTGAGATACAAATACTTGGTTTTAGTAATATTCTTTTCAGTCAAACATTATTGTTTGGAATGAAATAAATTGGTTTATTTCACTTAAATAATAGGTTTATTTCAATTTAGGTTTCGAAAATTATTCAAAGCAATGCAATGATTTGTTTGAATGTAGTATTTCGATTTATTTGATTTCAAAATACATGGTTTAAGTAATATTCATTCCACTCAAAAATCATTGTCTGCAATGGAATAAATGGGCTTATTTCACTCAAATAATATATTCTTTTTCAATTTCGGTCTGAAAAATTATTCGAACCAATGAAATTTTTCTATGAACGCAAAAGTTTACCGACCGACGGCAAGTCGAGAAACCTATCCAGTAGTCCGTCGTGTGTCATTAAATTATGTCTGTGATACTCACTGTGTGCAAATGGAAGAAGTAAGAGAATTCCTTAGAGAACATAATTTACAAGACTTATAGAAATAGTGTTTTCGAAGGTAAGTTGGTTGTCAATTTATTGTCCAAAGTTGTATTGTTTTAAGACGCTTTCATTAATAACACATTAAATACATAATTATACCTAATATCAGGAGATTATTTTCATATTATACAGGGTGTACCTTGAATAGCGAACTACTCGAAAAATATGCATTTTTAGTGAAACACATGTAATAAGAAAGTTGTTCAGAATTATTTTCTCCACTAGATGGGACATACAAATTTGGCCAAGGGTTATATTTAGGTCCTTGTAGGGTACCACAACAATTTTTTAGAATGGAACATCCTATTTTTGACATCTGATTCGAACTGAACGGAAAAGGGTTCCCTTTTTTGTATTCGAATAGTACGGAATTTCAGTAAAGCCTTGGAAAAAGTTGCTCTCCTCTTCTAGATGTACTTCATTAAAAAAAGGCTTTATAATTACTTTCCCATTTAAACGTGTTGTATTCTGAAAATGCATATTTTTCTAGTTATTTGTCTGATCTGATACTTGACGTACAACCTGTAGTATGTTTATTTCCAGAGTACGTATTCATTCGATTCAGTATTTCATTTGTTTCGATTTAGTATTCTATTCTAATTAAGAATTTAATAATCTATTTATCGTTTTATATAGAGTAGTTATTTCATTTGTGTTGGGCAATCTGCTTAAATTGATGGAGGGTTTAGATTAACTCTGAAATCATGTGGTATGAAATAACTGCAATGTGTAAAACTCAATACATTTTCAGATCACAGCGGATGAAACAATAATAATTCAGTCAAATGTGGATGGAACACATAGCAAAAAAAGAAAAATAGAAGAGGAGGAACAGACTATTACTCTTCTAAAGTATATTGAAGTATCATCTCCAGTGTCATCAACCCCTTCTAGTTCCAGAAGTAAAACTACTTATTAATTGGAAAATATCGACTTAGTAGCAAATTTAGATATTATCTATAAAAGTATTGTAATTGCAAAAATGGTTTTCGTTTGTCGTTTTATAAAATATAAATAAAGTGTTAAGAAAAATTAAATTTTTATCCAACTCCTGTCCATTGGAAATACTTCGGAAACAGGGTTTTTACGGGAAAAATGAATAGGAATCTCTATAGGGTTATTTTTACTTGATATTTGTTACTTTCATGTATGGTTCACATTCTTCAGTATTCAAGTATTTTATATTTTTAAACGAATTCTATCAATTCTTAATTTACCCAATTATTTCTTTGGTTCAAATGACAATTCTCCCTTTCATGTTCTAAAATAATATCACAAACACAATGTATTTTTTGAATTAAATAAATATTTGTTTCACACTCTTCATTCCAGTATCATTTTCGATCAATTCCTAATTATACAATTATTTCAAATAGCAATATTCTTGATTAAATACTACGAATTCTGAAATAAAATGATTATTTAAAAAAAATTAATAACAATTTTTATATTTTAACAGCTTGGTATTCAACCAAACAATGAGTATTCTAAAATTCAAGTAAATATTTGTTTTATTCGAGTATTTAATATTCTTGAATGTACAAAATTGTTTACTTATTGCTTCCATAGTGGAATAAATTCTCAGATTAAAATAAATTATTCTTGCATGAAATGAACCCGAAGAATTGAATGGAAGAAATATAACAATTGACTTCATCAAATGTTTTCTTGTATCATACAAATATTGGTGTTGGAATCCAACTAAACTAGCGTTTTCTTTTAAATGATAGTTTTATTTCGCCATATTGAAACAAGAAATTTGTTTGACTGAAATATATTTTGTTTGATTCAATACCTTTTTTTTCTTTGTATAATGAAAGCATAGTAAATAAAATAATTTTTCGTAATTTTTTTCATGTTTTCTGATGAGGAAATAATGGTAGAAGATACAGGGTGGGGCAATCTTCTAACATCGGAGGATTACATCGTTGTGGTAAGAGATAAAACTTAAAAATTTTGTGTGAGCTATAATACAGTTAATGAGGGCACATTTTGAAAATACTTTCGATTTTACAGGGTGTTCCAAAACCTTGTAGCAGCACAAACTTCCATTTTTTTTAATGAAACGTACTATATTTTGTTCAAGAATCGAAAAGATCTCACCGAGAGCGTTACCAAAATATAGCATTCTAATATATTATATGGGTGTTTTAAAAAGATATGGCCAATTATTGGCAAAAAATACCTCCTCTTTAACACTCTGCAAAACAGTAAATCAAAATAAATCAACAGGTCTTTGTATTCACTTGTCATTCACATATCACTAGCTGTGCTCAGTATTAATTACTTTTTTTGTCTGAGGCTTTTTTAACAGAACGCAAATCAAACAATATCTCAAAATTTTTAAATGAATCACCCTATAAGTCTCTTTACAATTTGTTAGTACAATTAATAATCTTTCAAACGATGTAGTACATTTAGGGTATAAGTTGATGGAAAATCGTAAATATTTTAGGATAATAGCCAAAAACAAGTATTTCACGTACACAAATTAAATGGTATTAAATTTTTACATGCAACGTCTTCTTTGGATGTCTTCGATTGGGATCTTTCACGATATACTCTTGAAGCGAGTAAACAATTTTTTGAACATTCTCCTAACACGTAAATCATATTGATCATGTCTTCCTGCGGAAAATTCATTATAGTTATTTATTATTTAAATCTAACAACACAAACGAAGAATACAGCCATATTTCTCTGACATTTATAAGTAGGTAGATACTATTTCGACAGTAGCCCACTTGATATAATCAAAAATATGGCTTGGTTTGGTCTGTGGGCTTGGTTATGTTTCGCCCTTTCTCAAACAAGCCCATAATAACAAGACATATGCAATGTAAAATACTTGTTTTTGGCCATTATCCTAAATTTTTTCTTATTTTCTTGGGAATCAAATCATAATAATGTTTTTTTAATTTTTTTATTTCAACGTTTCGGTAGCGTTCCAGCTATCGTTGTCAAGATTAACTAATAATGAATGAATGAAAAATTCAATGGGATTCGACAAAATTAATATTGAAAGAGTCCAATAATAAAAGACGAAAAATCAAAGAAAGTGCTTTAATACAACTAAATGCAGATAAATGTGTAGCTAGTATTTCAGCCGAATGTAGTCAAATTTGGTTACCAATGTTAGAAAGAGAAATTTCCAATAATCAATTACCTGCGTTATCAGGAGAGCATCATAAGTTTTTATCCAGGTTTTCTGATGATTTATCTTTGGAATGGTTGTTATTCGATACACACTTCAATACACAAAATCACCAAACTGAGTTATACATATTTTGAAAACAAAAATAATCCTACACAAAAAAGTAACAACAAACGCGTTTTTATTAACAAAATTTCCAAAATAAGCGAGAAAAAAAGCGCTATCCCAATAAAAACCGTTCCTGGAACGTGCACTTCACTGGATTCCATTTCTAGTGGACTACATATCGTTAGAATGTCATGAAATAAAATATTTTATTTCACATTTTACCAGAGGTGTGATCTACTATGAATGGACCTTAATAAAATTTGACAATAAAGTTTTGTAGTCTTAAACTTCCAAATATTATTGATTGTCTAGTTGTCAAATTTTTTTCGTTGTGTCAGATAGGGACCAAAAAATTTTTCATTCATTCATTATTAGTTAATCTTGACAACGATAGCTGGAACGCTACCGAAACGTTGAAATAAAAAAATTAAAAAAACATTATTGTGGTTTGATTCCCAAAAAAAAAAATAAGAAAAAATAACAAGTAATGCCACAAGGAACTTATAGGAGATATTATCCTAAATGTACTACATCGTTTGAAAGATTATTAATTGTACTAACAAATTGTAAAAAGACTTATAGGGTGATTCATTTAAAAATTTTGAGATATTGCTTGATTTGCGTTCTGTTTCACCCCGTATCAAAGAAGCCTCAGACAAAAAAAGTAATTAATACTGAGCATAGCCAATGATATGTGAATGACAAGTGAATACAAAGACCTGTTGATGTATTTTGATTTACTGTTTTGCAGAGTGTAAAAGAGGAGGTCTTTTTTGCCAATAATTGGCCATATCTTTTTAAAACACCCATATAATATATTAGAATGCTATATTTTTGTAACGCTCTCGGTGAGATATTTTCGATTCTTGAACAAAATATAGTACGTTTCATTCAAAAAAATGGAAGTTTGTGCTGCTACAAGGTTTTGGAACACCCTGTAAAATCGATCGACGTGAAGCTAGCTCCTAGCTCCACACGCAGATCTGCGACAAGTGACTGAACCGGCAACAGCGCACAGATGTGCTGGTTTATAATAGTCAACTGATGATTAGCAGTGAACTATACGGGGGGAATCGAATTCTCACAATAAACAAAACCTATATTGAAGCACTTATTTTATTTAAGTATTAAATCAATGATATTATATATGAAACAAATTGTGTTTTTACCTATAAAACGTTATATTTTAACAGCAAAAAAATGTTTCTCTCCTGTATCTACGTATATTGTTGATGTCCATTGGAAAAAACATCAGAAATAGATTGATAAACCGATAGTCTTTAACGTGACATATTCAAAAATTACTGACAAACGTTCCAAGGGTGAGAAAAAAAATAAAAACGAATTGCATGCAAGCTATGTCAACAAAATATTGAAATATAAATAGTAAAAAAGATTTTTAGATATGCCTGATAATTGTTCACATAAACCACAAATTAGCTGAACACACACACCGAGCAATTTCCAAAAACCTATTGAATGCCGAATATTGTGTGTTTGTTTTCATGTATGCTTATCTATTCTGTATAAGAGGGAGAAAAGAAAGGTTTACAGGGCTGAACAGGCGATATTTGATATTCAGGCTAGAGTAATAATGTAACGTTGAATTACGACTTCTATGCTGCCACATACTAAATTGACATAGCAGTTTTGTACTCTTTTAATGTTATTTTTATAGTTTTCTGATAAAGCTGATACCTTTGTATATTGTTCTAACTTTTATCGTATCTTCTAGTTTTGAATCGCTTAAATGATATTTACTCGTTATAGAATTCATTACTATCACACAAATTAATTCACATTCAAAGTAACCAAAAAAAATTTAATTTGTAAACTGAAATATTATTGAAGTAGGTATTTATTTATAGAGACGCCATTATACTACTTTAACGTTTTGGTTGGTTGTATTTTTAAAAACGTAAATTTCCCCTAGTCTTTATTAACAAAAAAAGATTTTTTTGATAAAGGTTATGCGTACAAACATCGTGAAGCAATTTTTCAAAATCAGTCATCATGCCTACTATAGTGACATGGTGACAAAAGCAGATATCCTCATTAATATAAACCGCTTAGTTTTTTCATATCTGGAAAAAAACTGAAGTAGGTACTACATTTTCTATTGTTAAAGGTAGCCTGTTTTTATTAAATAAACTCGTGGTACGGTTAGAAGTGTATCAATTACTTGTGCACCAGCCCTGTAAGGTAAACATGCATTCGCACTACTCTCAGATTTGTGTTATTATTAAACAGTACTCTAGTGATAGATAGTTTGAAATTATAATTACTATAAAAATATTAGTTTTGTATCTACAGTTGCTTCCAAATTCAATTAAGAGAAGCTTTTTAAATTCTGATAATTTTTTTGCAAAAGGAATTAGTTCTAACATAATATCATTATAGTATATGATCATTTTGATATCAATTGTCTTCTAATATTTTCTCAGTCTTATCATGAAATGAAAAATCCTATCGTCAAATAAATCAAGCATATTGTTACAACTTGTTATTGTTATTATCTCCTTTCTCAACGATCTCATACAACCTTGGTACCTACATAAAATTTCAAAATTACAAAAACGAAAGCAAGAAACTAATAAAAAAAAGGCGGTTATTCTAATCTAAGTAAGAAAGTAAAATATAAATGTTGATATTTCGCAAACGTCTTCAAATAGATCTCTAAATTTTTTTATGGATATATTATAGTCGTCTGTCTTAAGATAAGATATTGGCACAAACCAAAAAAAAACCCTTCTCGACTGTTATCGGTGGATCAGGTAAGATTGAGAATATTTAATAGGGGTATAGTATGTACAAAAAGTACGAGGAGTAATAAACCCTAATTAAGTATGCAAAACCTTTACAGGGAGCACCATGAAATTTTTGATAAATCTCTTACTTTAAATTACATTTCTTCCGTAAATCTAAAAACCAGGTAGATCGACCCCGTATTTGTTTCAGTTGTAGCAAAGTTTAGGGTTTCTTCGTTGTTAAAGGATTAGCAGATAAGCAATAACGCAATGCAGTGGTGTGTATTTTGGGAAAAAATACGTTTTAAATTATAATATAATAAAAAATGAAAAGAAATAATTATTGGAATACATTTATTACTTACATTTTATTCTATATCCGACTCGGAAGAGGAAGAATCGTTGTTGACATTAATAATAATAGGGTCGATTAAATCATCACAAATATTGTCAATTTTCCACATATTTGCCTCTACTTTGATAACATGCTCGATACAGTTTGTCCAATTTTCCTTACTAACATGACTTACAGCACTCTCAAACAATTTCACAACATCGTTTATTTTAAAAGTAGTATTTTTTTTTCCAACTTCCCCCTTTACCTGAGCCCATATTAATTCTATGGGATTAAGTTCACAATGATAAGGGGGAAGTCGAAGAACTGATATACCACGAGAAGAAGCCATACCTTCTACAATGTAGGTTTTGTATTTATTCTTGTTCATTTTTGCAATTCTGTAAAGTTCTTTCCTTAGTGGATCTTTTGGAAACTTAATATTTTTCGAAATAAGCCACTCCAAAAGCTCTGCTTTACGCCAACGACTTGTGGGCAATGCTTCTCGTAACCGTGAATGGTAACTTGCGTTGTCCATAACATTGAACAAACCATTCCTCGAAGACATCCCCATTCATATCTTCGTGATAGTCCCCCGTGCGTTTTGAAATAAAAGTTAATAATCCACCATCAACAAAACCTTCAGAACTTCCAACATGGACAATGATAAGTCTTTTTCCTTTTCCGGATGGTGGCTGCAAACCTAACGACAAACCTTCCACGAATGCCTGCCTTCCGCTTTTAATGTTTTCATCTTGCCAAGATTTGGAAACTGTATATCCAGCATTTATCCATGTTTCGTCTAAGTAGAAGATTTTCAAATTTTGTTCTCTGGCATGTCGAATGCTTCTTAAATAGTCTCTTCTCCAAAAAACTATTTCCGGTTTATCTATCAAGAGAGATTTTTTATTATGTTTTGTATATCTGAAACCCACATCTTTCAAAAGTTTGCATAATGTCATTCTGGAGAATTTTGGATAGTCCGTATCTTCTTGCACTGATGTCATAATTTTGTCAAGTGTTGGAATTTCCTTTCGTAAGTAAAATCCATGGACTTTACGCCTTAGTCTTTGTTTTAATGACTCATCGATCTCAATTGGTTTTCGGCCTGAAGGAGTTTTAGGAGGTTGAAGAGTTCCATTCTTGCTTTCTTTTAGTAATCTATAAATTGTTGATTTAGCAACACACAACATAGCAGCCGTTAATTCCACAATATCATCAACACTTGCACTTGGATCTTTGTTTTTCAATGATATATAACAATTCAATATCAGAGTTTTTTCATTTAAAGATAATGGACCTGTTTTTGGTCGTTTAGATAGTCCTTGGCTTATCGACATTGTTTGGTACTTGCACAATTAACATTCAACAAATGTTTTAAATATATTCCAACTGTTTACAATATTATGAAAACCATACAACTTCATACAACTTTACTCAAAGAACTAATACTAAGTACTGATTTAATGTACCTACTTTCTTTTAAAATAATATTCCCGATAATGTTTCTAAGAAAACTGGGTTGTTCAATACAAAATGTACCTTACGGTATACCCCCTTAAAATATATTTTGGTACGTCTATGAAATCTACTTAAATGAATGATTTATTACTCCTTGTCCTTTCTATATAGACTATATAGATAATACCATTGTATGAAGATAGGCCTTTATATAGTTATAATACCGTGTATTTTTCTTACACTTTAAAACGCAAAATGTTTTTTGAAAGAGTATTTGAAATAACAAATAATGATTTTGTATTTCAAATAATTATGTCAAATTAATTTATTTGAAACGAATACCCAACAGGATAATGCGCGACTAATGATGGAACAAATTCAGTAACTATTTCGCAAACAATTTACTTTTTACCAAATTCTGAAAATGGGTCGATTTTCAATTTCAAATGCCGATTTTTTTAATAGTGGGCGAAAATTATGACGTCACCAGTTTTGACACAGTGACGTACCTAATCGTTGATTTGATTTTAAATCATTATATGTAGATACAGGAGAGAAAATAAAGTAAAGTATAAATTTTAAAAAAACTTGTTTTTATTTTTTTGCTCACCCTTGGAACGTTTGTCAGTAATTTTTGAATATGTCACGTTAAAGACTATCGGTTTATCAATCTATTTCTGATTTTTTTTTCCATTGACATCATTATATGTAGATACAGGAGAGAAAATAAAGTAAAGTATAATTTTTAAAAAAACTTGTTTTTATTTTTTTGCTCACCCTTGGAACGTTTGTCAGTAATTTTTGAATATGTCACGTTAAAGACTATCGGTTTATCAATCTATTTCTGATTTTTTTTTCCATTGACATCATTATATGTAGATACAGGAGAGAAAATAAAGTAAAGTATAATTTTTAAAAAAACTTGTTTTTATTTTTTTGCTCACCCTTAGAACGTTTGTCAGTAATTTTTGAATATGTCACGTTAAAGACTATCGGTTTATCAATCTATTTCTGATTTTTTTTCCATTGACATCATTATATGTAGATACAGGAGAGAAAATAAAGTAAAGTATAATTTTTAAAAAAACTTGTTTTTATTTTTTTGCTCACCCTTGGAACGTTTGTCAGTAATTTTTGAATATGTCACGTTAAAGACTATCGGTTTATCAATCTATTTCTGATTTTTTTTCCATTGACATCATTATATGTAGATACAGGAGAGAAAATAAAGTAAAGTATAATTTTTAAAAAAACTTGTTTTTATTTTTTTGCTCACCCTTGGAACGTTTGTCAGTAATTTTTGAATATGTCACGTTAAAGACTATCGGTTTATCAATCTATTTCTGATTTTTTTTTCCATTGACATCATTATATGTAGATACAGGAGAGAAAATAAAGTAAAGTATAATTTTTAAAAAAACTTGTTTTTATTTTTTTGCTCACCCTTAGAACGTTTGTCAGTAATTTTTGAATATGTCACGTTAAAGACTATCGGTTTATCAATCTATTTCTGATTTTTTTTTCCATTGACATCATTATATGTAGATACAGGAGAGAAAATAAAGTAAAGTATAATTTTTAAAAAAACTTGTTTTTATTTTTTTGCTCACTCTTGGAACGTTTGTCAGTAATTTTTGAATATGTCACGTTAAAGACTATCGGTTTATCAATCTATTTCTGATTTTTTTTTCCATTGACATCATTATATGTAGATACAGGAGAGAAAATAAAGTAAAGTATAATTTTTAAAAAAACTTGTTTTTATTTTTTTGCTCACTCTTGGAACGTTTGTCAGTAATTTTTGAATATGTCACGTTAAAGACTATCGGTTTATCAATCTATTTCTGATTTTTTTTCCATTGACATCATTATATGTAGATACAGGAGAGAAAATAAAGTAAAGTATAATTTTTAAAAAAACTTGTTTTTATTTTTTTGCTCACTCTTGGAACGTTTGTCAGTAATTTTTGAA
The DNA here is from genome assembly GCA_949126875.1 of Lochmaea capreae. Lineage (NCBI taxonomy): Eukaryota > Metazoa > Arthropoda > Insecta > Coleoptera > Chrysomelidae > Lochmaea > Lochmaea capreae. The sequence goes on from OX421400.1 coordinate 243,952, forward strand.
TATGTCACGTTAAAGACTATCGGTTTATCAATCTATTTCTGATTTTTTTTTCCATTGACATCATTATATGTAGATACAGGAGAGAAAATAAAGTAAAGTATAATTTTTAAAAAAACTTGTTTTTATTTTTTTTCTCACCCTTGGAACGTTTGTCAGTAATTTTTGAATATGTCACGTTAAAGACTATCGGTTTATCAATCTATTTCTGATTTTTTTTTCCATTGACATCATTATATGTAGATACAGGAGAGAAAATAAAGTAAAGTATAATTTTTAAAAAAACTTGTTTTTATTTTTTTTCTCACCCTTGGAACGTTTGTCAGTAATTTTTGAATATGTCACGTTAAATACTATCGGTTTATCAATCTATTTCTGATTTTTTTTTCCATTGACATCATTATATGTAGATACAGGAGAGAAAATAAAGTAAAGTATGTTTTTTAAAAAAACTTGTTTTTATTTTTTTTCTCACCCTTGGAACGTTTGTCAGTAATTTTTGAATATGTCACGTTAAAGACTATCGGTTTATCAATCTATTTCTGATTTTTTTTTCCATTGACATCATTATATGTAGATACAGGAGAGAAAATAAAGTAAAGTATAATTTTTAAAAAAACTTGTTTTTATTTTTTTTCTCACCCTTGGAACGTTTGTCAGTAATTTTTGAATATGTCACGTTAAAGACTATCGGTTTATCAATCTATTTCTGATTTTTTTTTCCATTGACATCATTATATGTAGATACAGGAGAGAAAATAAAGTAAAGTATAATTTTTAAAAAAACTTGTTTTTATTTTTTTTCTCACCCTTGGAACGTTTGTCAGTAATTTTTGAATATGTCACGTTAAATACTATCGGTTTATCAATCTATTTCTGATTTTTTTTTCCATTGACATCATTATATGTAGATACAGGAGAGAAAATAAAGTAAAGTATGTTTTTTAAAAAAACTTGTTTTTATTTTTTTTCTCACCCTTGGAACGTTTGTCAGTAATTTTTGAATATGTCACGTTAAAGACTATCGGTTTATCAATCTATTTCTGATTTTTTTTTCCATTGACATCATTATATGTAGATACAGGAGAGAAAATAAAGTAAAGTATAATTTTTAAAAAAACTTGTTTTTATTTTTTTTCTCACCCTTGGAACGTTTGTCAGTAATTTTTGAATATGTCACGTTAAATACTATCGGTTTATCAATCTATTTCTGATTTTTTTTTCCATTGACATCATTATATGTAGATACAGGAGAGAAAATAAAGTAAAGTATGTTTTTTAAAAAAAACTTGTTTTTATTTTTTTGCTCACCCTTGGAACGTTTGTCAGTAATTTTTGAATATGTCACGTTAAATACTATCGGTTTATCAATCTATTTCTGATTTTTTTTTCCATTGACATCATTATATGTAGATACAGGAGAGAAAATAATGTAAACATCGATATATGTAATAATTCATACGATTGTTTCGGAGCAATTATAGTATGGCGAAACAAAACAATACTTCAGTAATTATGTTTGCTGGTAATTTTTTCTCAAAATAAAGCAGAGAAAATTAATTATTTCATATGTAAAATATAAACCCATACGTTCGATAACATATGCCCCTCGTAAATACGGTCGAATCTCAGCGGCTGAGCGGTCGAGCGGTCGAGCGGTGTTGCCAGATCAATTTTACCCGTTTGGAGCTAGGAGCTAGCTTCACACCCGTGTAAAATCGAAAGTATTTTCAAAATGTGCCTTCAGTAACTGTATTAGCTCACACAAAATTATTAAGTTTTATCTCTTACCACAACGATGTAATCCTTCGATGTAAGAAGTTTGCCACACCCGTTTATAGAAATAAAATATACTTACCTATTCACAAAGTTGATAATTATTCCATTAAAGGTAATAATATGGGTATAAACGACAACGTTCTAAAGCAGGCCCGTACTTCCACCACTCGTTTTCGAAATACATTCAACAATTTTTTCTATTAATTGAAACAACTAATTTGCACTGTTTGATACTTGACTCGTATATATAAAAAATGTTAACCACTAGCACGTACTCATACACAAAAAATAATAATACATATAAATGATAATTTCTATATATAAATATTTCAAAGGAAATGAGACTAGAAACGTCAAAACTGATAAGACCGCAATACCACAGTATCAAAATTTTCACAAATATAACTAAATTTATATTTTAACTCAAGATATAAAGAATGTTAACCACTAGCACTTACTCACACACAAAAAATAATATTATAAATGATAATTCCTATATATCAATGTTTCAAAGGAAATGAGATTAGAAATGTCGAAACTGATAAGACCGCAATACCACAGTATCAAAATTTTCACAAATATAACTAAATTTATACAGGGTGTTTTCAAATGACACTTACAACGTTTGCATGTAGATACCTCTCATAAAACTGAACAAAATGATATAAGGAATGAGGGGTCCAGCTCATTTACTTTTCGAGATACGGGGTGTTGAAGTTATGAAAAATTAAATGTTTTCATTTGATAACTTTAAAATGGATGGATAAATTGATTTGACATTTGGCAGGTTGTTTTAAAATGTAAAAGGGCATATTTTGATGGAAAAACAATTTTCAATTCTAGATCCAGTGCATGGTGTACATTTAGAAAAATATATGTCACCTTTCCCCTCCCATTTTTCACGCCACTGGCATTTGAAGCAATTTTTATTCAAATTTGTATTCCTAAATGGTTTTCACGTTAAAAACGCATAACCTTTACATATCAAAAGATGTATAGTTTTCAAGATATTTAATGTTTTCATGAAGTCTGCAAGATCACTTTGTAATAATGTGCAAGAATATTTTTTTTCACCTCCCTATATAAAAGTATATAAAATTTTAAAATACGAAACATCAGCATTCACAGACACAAAATATAAATTTGTGAGAAACGAATACCCTTAGATAAACTATCGTTCCAATAAAAACATGTACAAATAAGATAAGATATCGTTTTTATCGAAGAAAGTTGTAAACAGTCTTTATATGAGCCCTAAGGGTTGTTTGAAAGAATTTTAGTTACATTCTTTATTGAACTCTCTTACAGAAAAGGTTAATTTTAAATTATAATAAAGTTACTTGTGTCTGGGTGTGTTCTACTGAATATTGGTGTTTCGAATCGTTTTGGAAATTAAGGTGAGTTTTCTCACTGAGTAATTAAGTATTATCCATTAGCATTTGTTTTATCTCACTTATACAATTTTACCTACGAGGTGTAATGGAAAATAAAGTGATTAGTAATATTATATTGTTCGTTTCGGCGTAGTCCATTGCGGTCAGTGGATGCGTTTGTGTTTGGATTACTGAGGGTGGTCAGTTTTTCCAAGGGTCGTACTGTAGGTGAGCAGTACGGACTAGTTGCACTGAGGGTGGTCGGTGTTCTAGTTTTCACACTGCTATGGCGCAAGAATGATTGTTTGTTATTCTTGTTATAAGAGTGATTTTTCGTTATTCTTGTGGTTATAGTTAGTGTTGTTGCCCTGTTGTATATCGATCGATAGAGACACTGTAGGTGGACAGTGTCAACGGAATGGAGAATTAATATTTGGTCAGTTCTTTCTTTTGTGGCAAATAATCCAACAAGTTCTTGACATAATCACCTTTATTATTCTTATTGTTTTGCTAGTTAAAGATGATTGGAAAAGATAATAATTTCAGTTATTTATCAATATCCATTTTAAATTACTTTCTTTAATAATTAAATACTTTTGGAAGGCTTGATTGCTCATTCGTTTCTTTTTATTTTCAGGTACGACATCTCATACATATTCGCCTCTGGCCCAATCCTATAGTTGCTTTATTTCGTTGGATATGAATAACTATTATTTTATTTTAATATTTTGCAGTTAATATATTATTTTTTTTTCTTATTATATAACATATACTTATTTTATTATAGTATCCCTTACAAATGAAATAAAAAAATATTTTTCTTGAGTTAAGTATCCAGAATAGCAGAGTCAACAAAAAAGTAGTAAACAAACTAGAACAGTGCCATTGTTTAAAGAAGATTATAAATAGGTCTCATTTCACATTTACAGGGACTTTTAACGTTGATTTCTAGCAGATATATATAGTTAGTTCGGTATTTAAGTTATTTAATATTTGTATTGTTGTAGTACAACCTGTATATTAATTTATAAATAAAATTTTAAAAACAAAAGTTTTAATTTAAAAATTAAAACTCTTGTATTTTTTTAATGACTATCAATCGAGTTATGGTTAGAATATGTGGGTAAGAAAAACTATTCTGTAAATAAGCAATGCATCTAAAACATTGAGAAAAGATTGTTGAAAATGCTTTTCCAAACTTGTGATTTTATTAACATAAGAATTAATGACAATAAAAAATAAGAAAGGTAGTTACAAATTTAAACAATATACCTACATAGTTTTTCACGAGGCAGCCAAAAAATCACAAGAGATGTTCAAAATTTTCTTCCATTTACATTTAAACATAAACATAACAACGTTTTCTCATTGAAAATCGCATATTTTGGAAAGACTGGGTGATTACCGTAAATAATTTCTGTAGCTGCATGGATTCTTGCTATCAGTTCCTCCTCTGTCTCTACTATTGTATCGTAGACGAGGGACTTCATGTAACCCCACAGAAAGAAGTCGATAGGATTTAAATCCGGTGACCTCGCAGGCCACATATTGGGTCCATCTCGGCCTATCCAGTTGTTTCCGTATTGTTGGGTTATAAGTTGTCTGGTCGCAATCTCCTGTCAATTTGAGCAAATGTTGTGTGACATGGAAATCTAGGTCGATTTGGCTGGCCATCTTTCTCTATACAAGCGCTCGGAACGTCTACCATTTTTTATGGCTTCCCCGTATCTTAGCTGCATATCAGCCATTTCTTCAAAAGTGTAAAATCCATCATATGAAAGTTGCACAAACAAATTTAATCACAAATGATTTATTTGGATTTTGACGTTAAACAAATTGACATTTATCATTTCATCATTGACATCTACAGCCTACTAGACAATAGTAGAAACAGTGGAGAAACTGATAGCAAGAATCCATGCAGCTACAGAAATTATTTACGGTAATCACCCAGTCTTCCCAAAATATGCGATTTTCAATGAGAAAACGTTGCGGATTATGTTTAAATGTAAATGGACAAAATTATGAACATCTGTTGTGATTTTTTGGCTGCCTAGTGAAAAATTATGTAGGTATATTGTTTAAATTTGTAACTACCTTTCTTATTTTTTATTGTCATTAATTTTTATGTTAATAAAATCACAAGTTTGGATAAGTATTTTCAACAATCTTTTCTCAATGCTTTAGATGCATTGCTGTTTCACAGAATAGTTTTTGTTACATATTCTAACCATAACTAGTTTGGTAGTCATTAAAAAAAATACAAGGAATTTTTTATTTATTTCATTATTAAAAAGTGATCTTGCAGACTTCATGAAAACATTAAATATCTTGAAAACTATACATCTTTTGATATGTAAAGGTTATGCGTTTTTAACGTGAAAACCATTTAGGAATACAAATTTGAATAAAAATTGCTCCAAATGCCATAGGCGTGGAAAATGGGAGGGGAAAGGTGACATATATTTTTCTAAATGTACACCATGCACTGGATCTAGAATTGAAAATTGTTTTTCCATCAAAATATGCCCTTTTACATTTTAAAACAACCTGCCAAATGTCAAATCAATTTATCCATCCATTTTAAAGTTATCAAATGAAAACATTTAATTTTTCATAACTTCAACACCCCGTATCTCGAAAAGTAAATGAGCTGGACCCCTCATTCCTTATATCATTTTGTTCAGTTTCATGAGAGGTATCTACATGCAAACGTTGTAAGTGTCATTTGAAAACACCCTGTATTTTAACTCAAGATAAGGATGCTATTCATATATTTCACTAGAATAAAAATAAAACTATGTAGGAGAATTGAGATTAAGGATTATATATTTTTAACTGATAGAAAATTAGGTTTTTAAGGCACTTTTATAAAACACACAAAATATATTTATTGTTGTTTATTGTCACGTTATCAGTAGTTACAGGAATCAATGACTGCAAGGCGTCAAAGTTATAATTTATACACTTTTTGGGGGTTAACATGGTATCGTAGTGGGTTTTATTTTTATTTTTTAGCTTGAAATAAAATCTATTTAATGCAACTAGAGAAGCATCCTGGAAATTCCATTGAGTTTATACGTTTACAAGCACAGACCACTAAAAAATGTGATTACAGGGCCATACTCCGGACATACTCATTCAATGTTTCGAATATTTCGACGAGCACCCTGTATAAGGATATGTATCTGGAAACTATGCACTTCTCCATTTAGAATAACAAGAGTAAAATACGAGAAATAAATTTGTAATGTGATGAAGTTCGAAAGAAATACGATAAATTTATAAAACACCCTGTATCTCGGTTATAAAGTGCAAATATTGGTTTTTGGAAGCACCAAAGTGATCCCCATCTATAGTAAAAGTTAGGCCATTTCCCAATGAAACACCCTGTATAATGACTACGGGGAATCCATGTTACAGACAGAGCAGTTTTCTGAGCTGTTAATAATATAAACATTTCCTTTAAAAGACAATTTTAAAAATGTTTTGCTACAGGTTTTAAGTTGCTCTATTATTCTGGTCATATAGAATATGTCTACAGGTATTTGGAAAAAGTTGTTATTTTCACCAACTAGTAAATGTATATAATATATTTAAACATTTCCAATTCATTCATTTACGTTAAATTCCGTGTTTGGGTCACAATTACTATATACTCGCATGCTCCGTTGCTTGGCCTATCTGTAAAACTTTTCGAAAAAAAAAAAAATAATTAATAATATCTTTGGACTTTTCAAAATGTTTGATTCCCGGTAGTTTCTCCACAGAATGTAGGTAATGAAAAAGAAAAACACTTTAAAAATGAAAAATAAATTTTAATAACAATTTGAGTTTTAACTTGGTATACAGGATACTTATAAAGCTGTCACAAGTAGGCTTTAAGAAAAAAAGGAAGAATCCTAAGAGGGTTTTCAGGAGTAATTTGAAAGATCTTTTTAAAACCTACTAGCTGAATTTTGAAGCCTTGCATAACGTTTTTAGGATAACCATAAAACTTTTATAAGAGTAACAAATACCAGAACTGCTTTAGGGGTATGATAAAGTTGAACGATAAGAGCATCATAAGACTAAATTTATAAATTATAAATGTGTTTGCTCTTAAAATAGTGTCAAAAAATCTTTCATAATATTATTCGTTTTTATGGTCCTCTTATCTCCAGTTTATTTCCAAAGCTGTCCTAAACATAAACAAATTATTTGAAGAATGTATTCTATAACATAAATAGCTGCAAAAATTATTTCCAAAAGCTTACTGGATCCATTAATTTTTAAACGAACCCTACTTTTCTGTTAAAACTTAGTATGATGGGACATATATTTTGACGCGCCCGGTGAAATATTGATTTTTATAAAATTTAAAAAAAAAGTTTCCACAGTAACATTTTTTTACTGCTATTTTTGCAAGTATTTCTGTTTATTCACTTATGTTATATTATATTATATTATATATATATATTTACAACTAATTGCAACACTATTTTTGTTGTTTTCTTCAATCGGAATTGATAAAAAGTTGAAATGTATTTTACTGAAGAAATTATTAGTAGTGTCTAGTAAATCATCAGAAATCTGACGGAACTATAAATATTTGTCAATGGTTGTTAAAACTGAGAGGAGGAAGGTAATAATAAATATCTTTTTAAACTATTCAATAACACATTAGTTAAATAAATGATATACAGTGTGTTGATAGATGACTAAAGGTAATTCTTTATAAAGAATTCTGCTTATTTTAAAAAATCTTATATTGGGTGATGTACAGGGTGTTAGTAAATTAGGAAAACATAAAAATGTTTCAGGAGACAAAAGACTATAATTATTTATAATATAAAGTCAAGCCCAAATACCTAACAATTTTCAAATTAAAATTCCAATTTTTAATGTTTGTGCAAAATTATTATTTGCCGAATTTAACAAAAGCTCTCAGTTAACACAAGATGTTGAAGTATGTTTTCTGCATTTTTTTTAAGTATTTTTTTGCAAATATAGTCGCACAATACCACTATGACTTGCACTAGCTCGCGTGGGGGCGTTAGGTCTCCCTAAAACTTATTAGTTTTTTATAGAAAAAAATTTCAATCAAATATTTTTTTTCTTTTAATCGGAAAGTGTTTGTTATTAAAAAAAATGTCGAAAAATATATTCGGTCATTCCCACATTCCGACACTCCTAAAAGCCGCCCCCCTACCAAAAATTTTCTCGTAGTACAATTCGACTCGACCTACAAAAAAAAACACATATACTGAAGTTTCAACGGATAGGTAATACAAATATTCTTACAAGGCATGGGCCTGAGGAGTACATATTATATTATTATAAAAATAAGCAGAAAAATTTATAAAGATTAACTTTTGTCATAAAATCGTACAGAACATAAATAGTCTTTTGCGTGTATAGAATAATATTCATAATAGTTATTCTCTTTGAGCAATATGTATAACTCTTATGAACGATTTTAAATTTGTGATTTTATAACGGTGAATTAAAATAACTCTAAAATACAATAGTTGGGAGCAATAGCCACTACCACAAAAAATGTCGACTCCCAACCTTCTAACGCCAGAACGAGTAAAAACCATTTGACATAAATATAAACCTTCTTAAAACTATTTACTCTAAAAATGTATTTATTTTATGCAATTTTAAGGTAATTTTAACTAAGAAAAAAATGTAGGTATTAAATCAAGAGAACAACCGGTTTTTTCTTTCACAATTCGAAATTGAAATTATTTAAATTATCAGTAGACATCAGGTCACAAATTGTATTTACAATTGTATACCCCGTAGTCACGGTAACAATATATTATAATGAAATAAAAATCATTAAAGCAAAACTTTTAAAAATAGGTAAACATCATTTTCAACAAAATAACATTACAAAATTTCGAAATCAACAAGAAAAATGCAACAGAAAAAGAATTCATAAATGAAAGGGCAGACATTTAAAACTGTGCAAGACATATACCTACATCTTATTAAATAACAATTATTAGAGTCTTAATAATATCACGACCAGTTATAAAAGAATATAAATAATTCTTCAAATTAAATGTAGACAACATTCAGTTTCAAAAATAATATGAACCGAAATAATATGTTATAGAAACATATAATTCAATATTATTAAAAAAAGGTCAAATTGTTTATAACCAAATGTTGTGGGTATAAAAACGAAATAAAACGTTGTAAACATTGTAATTTTAAATAAAGAAAAAGTTTAGATCGGGTAACAATAATTATTTTCTTGGAGCAAAGACATAAAAAGTGCGCGAGTGAATAATTAGATAAGTGATCCGAAATGCCCCAAAAACGAACGGAAACCATAGTGCGACCAATTAGATTAAATAGGTCATTAATAGTTTCTAGCATTAAGTTAAAATAAGCAAAATATCTCAAATTGGAAATATAATTATTCGGACAGTTCTAAAAATTATGACATTTACAGATATAAATCGAAATATAGGTTGGAAATAAAATAGTATACAAACCTCGGTAGGAAGATTTATTCCTGTTTCGAAATCATAGCTCTCTCTCTCACGACAGGAATTAATCACTTCCCACCTCGGTGTGTAATATACTATTACGTTTACTATTACCTACTACTATTTTGGATCAGCATTTTCATTTCCAAATTTTCACTACGAAGAGCATATTGTAAAGCGGTAAGACCTTCGTTAGAAACATCATCTAGATTTATAGAATTTAGTTGAATCAAATGTGTAACAAATATAGTACCTCTATATGTTAAATTAATTAATTTAGATAAAATATGAAATGCATTACAGCCAGTATTATCCGTCTCGTTAATATTAGCGCCATTTTCAAATAAAAATTTGGCACACCGAAAAGCTTGTTCAGAACAAGCCAAAAGAAATGGAGTTCTTCCGTTATTGTCTTTGATATCTTTATCAGCTCCATGTTCTAATAAGATCTCAAGCAGTGCTTGATTGTTTCTTTTCATAGCATGATGCATCGCAGTCATACCTTCTCCACAAACGCTGTTCAAATCAATACACTTACGACCGATAATTTGTTTGGTAATTTCTTCAATAATATCTGACCTTTTTGTTTGAGCTCCACCATATAATCGAATGTTTGCTAAAAGATGTATAGCATTACAACCATTGTTATCCGTCTCGTTAATATTAGCGCCATTTTCTAATAAAAATTTGGCACACTGAAAAGCTGATTCAGAACAAGCCAAAAGAAACGGAGTTCTTCCGTTATTGTCTTTGATATCTTTATCAGCTCCATGTTCTAATAAAATTTCAAGCAGTGCAAATTTTCTTCTTTTCATAGCATGATGCATCGCAGTCATACCTTCTCCACAAACGCTGTTCAAATCAATACAGTTACGATCGATAAGCTGCTTAATAATGTTCCTAAACAATTCAGTTTCACCATAATAATAAGATTGAATGTTTGCTAAAAGATGTATAGTATTACAACCATTGTTATCCGTCTCGTTAATATTAGCGCCCTTATCAAATAAAAATTTGGCACACTGAAAAGCTTGTTCAGAACAAGCCAAAAGAAACGGAGTTCTTCCGTTATTGTCTTTGATTTCTTTATCAGCTCCATGTTCTAATAAAATTTCTAGCAGTGCAAGATTTTTTCTTTTTATAGCATAATGCGTCGCAGTCATACCTTCTCCACAAACGCTGTTCAAATCAATACAGTTACGACCGATAATTTGTTTGGTAATTTTAATAATATGTGACCTTTTTCTTTGAGCTCCACCATCTAATTGAATGTTTGCTAAAAGATGTATAGCATTACAACCATTGTTATCCGTCTCGTTAATATTAGCGCCATTTTCTAATAAAAATTTGGCACACTGGAAAGCTGATTCAGAACAAGCCAAAAGAAACGGAGTTCTTCCGTTATTGTCTTTGATATCTTTATCAGCTCCATGTTCTAATAAAATTTCAAGCAGTGAAAGATTGTTTCTTTTCATAGCATGATGCATCGCAGTCATACCTTCTCCACAAACGTTGTTCAAATCAATACAGTTACGATCGATAACTTGCCTCATAATTTTCATACACGCTTCAGTTTCAGTATAATAATTAGATTGAATGTTTGCTAAAAGATGTATAGCATTAAAACCATTGTTATCCGTCTCGTCAATGTTAGCGCCATTTTTAAATAAAAATTTGGCACACTGGAAAGCTGATTCAGAACAAGCCAAAAGAAACGGAGTTCTTCCGTTATTGTCTTTGATATCTTTATCAGCTCCATGTTCTAATAAAATTTCAAGCAGTGAAAGATTGTTTCTTTTCATAGCATGATGCATCGCAGTCATACCTTCTCCACAAACGCTGTTCAAATCAATACTGTTACGATCGATAAGTTGCTTGATAATTTTCATACACGTTTCAGTTTGAAAATTATAAAATAATAGATTGTTTGCTAAAAGATGTATAGCATTACAACCATTGTTATCCGTCTCGTTAATATTAGCGCCATTTTCTAATAAGAAAATGGCACAGTCAAAAGCTTGTTCAGAACAAGCCAAAAGAAACGGAGTTAATCCGTTATTGTCTTTGATTTCTTTATCAGCTCCATGTTCTAATAAAATTTCAAGCCGTGCAAGATTGTTGCTTTTTATAGCATAATGCGTCGCAGTCATACCTTTTCCACAAACGCTGTTCAAATCAATACAGTTACGATCGATAAGTTGCTTAATAATTTTCAAACACTGTCCAATTTTATCGATATATGACCGATTTTCATCATCATCATCATCATCATCATCAATAAATTGAAAGTTTGCTAAAAGATGTATAGCATTACAACCATTGTTATCCGTCTCGTTAATATTAGCGCCATTTTCTAATAAGAAAATGGCACAGTCGAAAGCTTGTTCAGAACAAGCCAAAAGGAACGGAGTTCTTCCGTTATTGTCTTTGATTTCTTTATCAGCTCCATGTTCTAATAAAATTTCAAGCCGTGCAAGATTGTTCCTTTTTATAGCATAATGCGTCGCAGTCATACCTTTTCCACAAACGCTGTTCAAATCAATACAGTTACGATCGATAAGTTGCTTAATAATTTCCATACACTGTTCAGTTTCTTCGATATGTATTTGATATCGGTCTTCTGCATCCTCATCATATTCATCAACAAATCTATCATCCACATAATATAATTGAATGTTTGCTAAAAGATGTAGAGCATTACAACCATTGTTATCCGTCTCGTTAATATTAGCGCCATTTTCAAATAAAAATTTGGCACAAAAAATAGCTTCTTCAAAACAAGCCAAAAGAAACGGAGTTCTTCCGTTATTGTCTTTGATTTCTTTATCAGCTCCATGTTCTAATAAAATTTCAAGCCGTGCAAGATTGTTGCTTTTTATAGCATAATGCGTCGCAGTCATACCTTTTCCACAAACGCTGTTCAAATCAATACAGTTACGATCGATAAGTTGCTTAATAATTTTCAAACACTGTTCAGTTTGATCATAATCATCTATATCAATAATATGAATGTCTGCTAAAAGATGTATAGCATTACAACCAATGTTATCCGTCTCGTTAATATTAGCGCCATTTTTTAATAAGAATGTGGCACAGTCGAAAACATGGGGGAAACCATGTTCAGAACAAGCCAAAAGAAACGGAGTTCTTCCGTTATTGTCTTTGATTTCTTTATCAGCTCCATGTTCTAATAAAATTTCAAGCAGTGCAAGATTGTCTCCTTTCACAGCATGATGCATCGCAGTCATACCTTCTCCACAAACGCTGTTCAAATCAATACAGTTACGATCGATAAGTTGCTTAATAATTTTCATACACGGTTCAGTTTTATCGATATATAATTTTTTTGCTAAAAGATGTATAGCATTACAACCATTGTTATCCGTCTCGTTAATATTAGCGCCATTTTCTAATAAGAAAATGGCACAGTCGAAAGCTTGTTCAGAACAAGCCAAAAGAAACGGAGTTCTTCCGTTATTGTCTTTGATTTCTTTATCAGCTCCATGTTCTAATAAAACTTCAAGCAGTGCAAAATTTTTTCTTTTCATAGCATGATGCATCGCAGTCATACCTTCTCCACAAACGCTGTTCAAATCAATACTGTTACGATCGATAAGTTGCTTGATAATTTTCCTTAATTCAGTTTTATTATAATTAAATTGAATGTTTGCTAAAAGATGTATAGCATTACAATCATTGTTATCCGTCTCGTTAATATTAGCGCCATTTTCTAATAAGAATATGGCACAGTCGAAAGCATGTTCAGAACAAGCCAAAAGAAACGGAGTGGCTCCTTCGTTGTTTTTAATTTCTATCTCAGCTTTATTATTTACCAATAAAAATGCCATCGTAACATTGTCAGCATGGCTAGCGTAATGCAAGGCTGTCATGCCACCGTTTGTTTTACTATTAACATCGATACAGTTTGTTAATAAAATTTTTTTTGTGGTTTCGATGTACAATTCCTTGAAATCGAAAATGTGTCCTTTTGCTAGATGATGTAAACCATTGAAGCCTTCTTTATCTGTAGCTGTTATATCAGCTCCGTTTTCGAGTAAGTAAGTTATACAACGAAAAGATTTGTTAAAACATGCTGAAATAAAAGGAGTGAAATTGTTGTCAGCTCTATCATTTATTCCAAAATTGGCTTTGATTAAAATTGGAAGGACGTCAACGGCGTCTCCTTCGCATGCGCAAAACAGAGGGGATTTCCCAGAGTAGTTTGTTACATGGCTACCAACTGTTTTCAATAATATCTTTACAGCTTTAGCAGAGTTATAAGCAGCGGCGTAATGTAAGGGTGAATTTCCTGTGTCGTCTCTCGCGTAAACATCGAAATTTTTGTCAATTAAATAGTTGATAACTTCTTCGGAATCGTAGAAGGCTGCTAAATGCAACACATTTTCGCCGTTACAATAAATTTTATTTATATTAGCACCCTTATCTACTAAAATTTTAAAAATTGAAAAATTCAATACAGATTCTCTTAATAAATCTTTGATTGGGTGAGTTTGGTCTACAAAACAATTTCTACTTTCTTTTAGCACAATTTTTAGTAAATTGTATTGTCGACATCTGGCTAAACCAAGTAACATGTTATAGTGCCTATCTAATGGTGAATTGTCCTTGAATATTTTAAAAATCTTCTCCGGTATCGAACGATCTTCCAAAAAGCCGTTCATGAAGGATCTAAGCATTTCGTATCGCCTATCTGAAAATACTTCACTGATTAAGAAGTTTGGAAATGATTTTTCCATTCCATCAGTTTGGTTGAAAAAATTGCATATGTACTTTGCCGCTAAGTACTCGGCGAAGGTTCTGTGGACGAATTGAAAACTATCTCCGCTCATTTGAACGATTCCCATTTCTGAAAAATCTTCCATAGCACAGTCTACATCGGAATTTTCTGCTAAAATTTTAAAGTATTTGTAATGGTTATTATCGAATACGACTTTTAACGCCATCTTGGTATGTCCTCCGTCGATTGCACTATCGAACTTCTCTTCCAACATATTACTAACGGAAATATTACAATTCACATTTGTTTTTTCGTCGATATAAATATTCTTCTTGTCTTTTATGAATTGTTCGTACAATTTTGCTATATTGAACTTGTCCAAAGATTCCGTTTTGAAATTGTTGGAAGTGATGTATTCCAAACAGTCGGTTTTGAAAATTTCCGCCAACATCTGGGATTGTAAGGGAATTCCTATAATATTCCAGGAATCTTTGCCGATGGTGTTTGTTATTTTCGTCAATAATTTTCTTGTAAACTCTTCACATTTTTGTAAATCTTCGTTATTCGTTAGTTGCAGTTTTTCTGTCCAATAACTTAGTAAAAAGTTTTGTTGATCTTCTATTGAAAACGGAGTTAAAGAAAATTTTAATGACCCGAAGTAGTTTTCGCAGTGGTTTCTCGAGGTTATAACGACTTTTTTAATATTTTTCGAAAGCTCACAATATTTTATAAGGTTTAAGACTAATTTTGAATAATTGGGACTGATCTCATCGAAGGCGTCGAACAATATTACAACTTTTTTCGGAAGATTAAACACTAGTTTTTCAAAATCGTCAAGTTGATTCCAATTCAATAATTCCAATAAATCAATCTCTTTATTTCTCTTCGAAGTAGCTTTGAATATTTTTGTATATTCGTTTAAATTGATTTTTATTATCAAATAATTAAATTTTTCAATCAAAATTTTTTGTAAATTGGAAAGTAAGGTAGTTTTCCCCATTCCTGGACCGTCTACAATAAATATAGATTCAGTATCTTTCACTATAACGTCACACAAATCATTTTCGGTGAAAATTCCTTCTAAATTCGTTGTTTTACATCGAAGGGTCCTTCTTACGTAATTATTAACTTTGTTCTTATAATCGAAAATGTTAATAATATCATTGTTAATTAATTTACATAAAATATTTTCGTTAAAATCCAAAGTTTTTGGGTCATGTATTAGTTCATACAAAGTAATTTGTTTTCCTTGAAAAATAAAATTTTTGGAAAAAATTTCTTTTTGTGTTTCATCTGTTAAATTGTCGAAGCAGATGGTTTGTTCGGAAACATCTGCTTCCAACTTAAGATATTCAACCAAGCTTCCCAAAATTTCGGTATCGTCGGAGACGAATATAAATTTTTTATAAGATATTTCGCGAACCTGTTTCGCTATTTTCTTTAAAACATCCTTTAAAACTGAAAATTCTTCTTTAAAAACAACAGTAATCAAATAATCATAATTTTCGTTACGAAAAGAAGAAATCACTTTTTCTTTTAGAACCCCATTATCGAACGGAGGTACAAGTAACACCCTATAACTCTTAATTTGTTGATATATTTTAAGTAAATGAATGTTGATATTATTTTTGTTTTCAATGTAGTAACAAGTATACTTGGAAAATTCTAGATCTAAATCAATTTTAAAATTTACGTTATAACTTTCCAGGTTTTTAATAAAAAATTTACTTCTCACAGCATCTACATCACTGCGTGTGAGATAAATGCCTTTTTCATTTTCAAAACATAACTTAACCATATCTTTAAGGAAATTTACCGATTGGTCAAGATCATCAAAAATATCGATATCTTTCACTAATTCTCTTATCCTATCATTGAGGTCTTGATTTGAAACGGATATTAATTGGAATTTTTGTAAAAATAAATCGGTATCTTCATCCTTACGATTCAAATCTTTGCATGACTTATTAAAGCTGTAATAATATTTTTTATCGGAAAATGAAAATATGTGGCTGTCTAACATTGTCTTTTCTGAAATAATTTGTTTAATATCGTTTTTTATATCCGTATTTGTACATAATATTAACGTGTCGAGGTTATTAAAGTTGTTTTTTATTTTCGCGAAGGATTTCATATATTTAAAAATATTAAAATCTCCATCCTCTGTTCCGGTTGGAAATATATGATTGTAGGTGATTAGACTCTTTTTAGGGTCCATTTTATGTTTAGCTTGCAGCAAAATAGTTTTTCTCGCAGTTTCCAAGACAACATCATCAAATTTTCCACCGTCTTCATTTTCTGTCGAAAGCCGAAAGTCTTCTTCATTCTTATATGCTTCAAGTAGAAATAATGTCAATATATTTATTTGGTAGTCGACTCCATGTGCTCCTGCTCCTCCTTTATTTCTCTTTCTGTGTCCTTTTTTATGTTCCATATTTTTTTTAATCCTTGTTATATCGTGCTTAGTCTACAAATTAATAAAATAATATTAATGTCCTATCAAATAATTTCTTGATTTTTCTGTTTTCTACGTGAAAAATGTTTCCTTCTTTGTTTATAGTATCTTCAACCACTAAATTAGACATTTTTTTTAACTCTATATTACAGAAAAAAGGGATGTTTGAATATAGCATTTCGATTTATTTGAGATACAAATACTTGGTTTTAGTAATATTCTTTTCAGTCAAAAATCATATTTTGCAATGAAATAAATGGGCTTATTTCACTCAAATAATATATTCTTTTTCAATTTCGGTCTGAAAAATTATTCGAACCAATGAAATGTTTCTATGAACGCAAAATTTACCGACGCGACGACAAGTCGAGAAACCTATCCAGTAGTCCGTCGTGTGTCGTTAAATTATGTCTGTGATACTCACTGTGTGCAAATGGAAGAAGCAAGAAAATTCCTTAGAGAACATAATTTACAAGACTTATAGAAAGTGTTTTCGAAGGTAAGTTGGTTGTCAATTTATTGTCCAAAGTTGTATTGTTTTAAGATGTTTTCATTAATAACACATTAAATACATAATTATATCTAATATCAGGAGATTATTTTTATATTATACAGGGTGTACCTTGAATAGCGAACTACTCGAAAAATATGCATTTTTAGTGAAACACATGTAATGAGAAAGTTGTTCAGAATTATTTTCTCCACTAGATGGGACATACAAATTTGGCCAAGGGTTATGTTTAGGTCCTTGCAGGGGACCACAACAATTTTTTAGAATGGAACATCCTATATTTCAGTAAAGCCTTGGAAAAAGTTGTTCTCCTCTTCTAGATGTACTTCTTTAAAAAAAGGCTTTATAATTACTTTCCCATTTAAACGTGTTGTATTCTGAAAATGCATATTTTTCTAGTTATTTGTCTGATCTGATACTTAACGTTCAACCTGTAGTATGTCTATTCCAGAGTACGTATTAAACTTCATTCGATTCAGAATTTCATTTGTTTCGATTTAGTATTTCATTTATTCTAATTAAGAATTTCAATAATCTATTTATCGTTTTATATGGAGTAGTTATTTCATTTGTGTTGGGCAATCTGCTTAAATTGATGTAGGGTTTAGATGACCTCTGAAATCATGTGGTATAAAATAACTGCAATGTGTAAAAGTCAATACATTTTCAGATCACAGAGGAAGAAACAATAATTATTCAGTCAAATGTGGATGGAACACCTACCAAAAAAAGAAAAATAGAAGAGGAGGAACAGACTATTACTCTTCTAAAGTATATTGAAGATTCATCTCCAGTGTTATCAACCTCTTCTAGTTCCAGAAGTGAAACTACATATTAATTGGAAAATATCGACTTAGTAGCAAATTTAGATATTATCTATAAAAGTATTGTAATTGCAAAAATGGTTTTCGTTTGTCGTTTTATAAAATATAGATAAAGTGTTAAGAAAAATTAATTTTTTATCCAACTCCTGTCCATTGGAAATACTTCGGAAACAGGGTTTTTACGGGAAAAATGAATAGGAATCCCTATAGGGTTATTTTAACTTAATATTTGTTACTTTTATGTATGGTTCACATTCTTCAGGCAAGTATTTTATATTTTTAAACGAATTGTATCAATTCTTAATTTACCTAATTATTTCTTTGATTCAAATGACTTCCATTCAATTCTACGAATTCTAAAATAAAATGATTATTTAAACAAAATTAATAACAATTTTTATATTTTAACAGTCTGGTATTCAACCAAACAATGAGTATTTTAAAATTCAAGTAAATATTTGTTTTATTCGAGTATTTAATATTCTTGAATGTACAAAATTGTTTATTTATTGCTTCCATAGTGGAATAAATTCTCAGATTAAAATAAATTATTCTTGCATCAAATGAACCCGAAGAATTGAATGGAAGAAATATAACAATTGACTTCATCAAATGTTTTCTTGTATCAAACAAATATTGGTGTTGGAATCCAAATAAACTAGCGTTTTCTTTTAAATAATAGTTTTATTTAGCCATATTGAAACAACAAATTTGTTTGACTGAAATATATTTTGTTTGATTCAATACCCTTTTTTTTCTGTGTATAATGAAAGCATAGTAAATAAAATAATTTTTGGTAATTTTTTTCATGTTTTCTGATGAGGAAATAATGGTAGAAGATACAGGGTGGGGCAATCTTTTAACATCGGAGAATTACATCGTTGTGGTAAGAGATAAAACTTTAAAGTATTGTGTGAGCTAATACAGTTACTGAGGGCACATTTTGAAAATACTTTAGATTTTACAGGGTGTTCCAAAACCTTGTAGCAGCACAAACTTCCATTTTTTTGAATGAAACGTACTATATTTTGTTCAAGAATCGAAAAGATCTCACCGAGAACGTTACAAAAATATAGCATTCTAATATATTATATGGGTGTTTTAAAAAGATATGGCAAATTATTGGCAAAAAGGACCTCCTCTTTAACACTCTGCAAAACAGTAAATCAAAATAAATCAACAGGTCTTTGTATTCACTTGTCATTCACATATCACTAGCTGTGCTCAGTATTAATTACTTTTTTTGTCTGAGGCTTTTTTAACAGAACGCAAATCAAACAATATCTCAAAATTTTTAAATGAATCACCCTATAAGTCTCTTTACAATTTGTTAGTACAATTTGTAAGTACAATAATAAGTTGATGGAAAATCGTAAATATTTTAGGATAATAGCCAAAAACAAGTATTTCACGTACACAAATTAAATGGTATTAAATTTTTACATGCAACGTCTTCTTTGGATGTCTTCGATTGGCATCTTTCACAATATACTCTTGAAGCGAGTAAACAATTTTTTGAACATTCTCCTAACACGTAAATCATATTGATCATGTCTTTCTGCGGAAAATTCATTATAGTTATTTATTATTTAAATCTAACAACACAAACGAAGAATACAGCCATATTTCTCTGACATTT
Organism: Lochmaea capreae; assembly: GCA_949126875.1. Classification (NCBI taxonomy): domain Eukaryota; kingdom Metazoa; phylum Arthropoda; class Insecta; order Coleoptera; family Chrysomelidae; genus Lochmaea; species Lochmaea capreae. Next base: position 263,753 of record OX421400.1, read on the forward strand.
ATAAGTAGGTAGATACTATTTCGACAGTAGCCCACTTGATATAATCAAAAATATGGCTTGATTATGTTTCGCCCTTTCTCAAACAAGCCCATAATAACAATTCTTGAAAGTGAAACATGCATAAATATAAAATTTTTGGTAATTCCAGGTACCTACGTTATTAACAAACATTTTATTTCATTGATTAGAGATATAGATGCATCCAACATAACGAATAAAATTTATGCCTTAGAAATGTTAAAATTTACAAGACATATGCAATGTAAAATACTTGTTTTTGACCATTATCCTAAATGTACTACATCGTTTGAAAGATTATTAATTGTACTAACAAATTGTAAAAAGACTTATAGGGTGATTCATCTAAAAATTTTGAGATATTGCTTGATTTGCGTTCTGTTTCACCCCGTATCAAAGAAGCCTCAGACAAAAAAAGTAATTAATACTGAGCACAGCTAATGATAAGTGAATGGCAAGTGAATACAAAGACCTGTTGATTTATTTTGATTTACCGTTTTGCAGAGTGTTAAATTAAGAGGAGGTCTTTTTTGCCAATAATTGGCCATATCTTTTTAAAACACCCATATAATATATTAGAATGCTATATTTTTGTAACGCTCTCGGTGAGATATTTTCGATTCTTGAACAAAATATAGTACGTTCCATTCAAAAAAGTGGACGTTTGTGCTGCTACAAGGTTTTGGAACACCCTGTAAAATCGAAAGTATTTTCAAAATGTGCCCTCAGTAACTGTATTAGCTCACACAAAATTTTAAAGTTTTATATCTTACCACAACGATGTAATCCTTCGATGTAAGAAGTTTGCCACACCCGTTTATAGAAATGAAATATACTTACCTCTTCACAAAGTTGATAACAATTCCATTAAAGGTAATAATATGGGTATAAACGACAACGTTCTAAAGCAGGCCCGTACTTCCACTCGTTTTCGAAATACATTCAACAATTTTTTCTATTAATTGAAACAACTAATTTGCACTGTTTGATACTTGACTCGTATATATAAAAAATGTTAACCACTAGCACGTACTCATACATAAAAAATAATATAAATGATAATTTCTATATATAAATGTTTCAAAGGTTATGAGATTAGAAACGTCGAAACTGATAAGACCGCAATACCTACCACAGTATCAACATTTTTACAAATATAACTAAATTTATACAGGGTGTTTTCAAATGACACTTACAACGTTTGCATGTAGATACCTCTCATAAACTGAACAAAATGATATAAGGAATGAGGGGTCCAGCACATTTACTTTTCGAAACTCGGGGTGGTGTTGAAGTTATGAAAAATTAAATGTTTTCATTTGATAACTTTAAAATGGATGGATGGATAAATTCATTTGACATTTGGCAGGTTGTTTTAAAATGTAAAAGGGCATATTTTGATGGAAAAACAATTTTCAATTCTAGATCCAGTGTATGGTGTACATTTAGAAAAATATATGTCACCTTTCCCCTCCCATTTTTCACGCCACTGGCATTTGAAGCAATTTTTATTCAAATTTGTATTCCTAAATGGTTTTCACGTGAAAAACGCATAACCTTTACATATCAAAAGATGTATAGTTTTTAAGATATTCAATGTTTTCATGAAGTCTGCAAGATCACTTTTTAATAATGGAATAAAAAAATATTTTTCTTGTATTTTTTTTAATAACTACCAAACTAGTTATGGTTAGAATATGTGGGTAAGAAAAACTATTCTGTGAAACAGCAATGGATCTAAAACATTGAGAAAAGATTGTTGAAAATACTTATCCAAACTTGTGATTTTATTAACATGAGAATTAATGACAATAAAAAATAAGAAAGGTAGTTACATATTTAAACAATATACCTACATAATTTTTCACTAGTAGGCAGCCAAAAAATCACAAGAGATGTTCATAATTTTGTCCATTTACATTTAAACATAATCCGCAACGTTTTCTCATTGAAAATCGCATATTTTGGGAAGACTGGGTGATTACCGCGAATAATTTCTGTAGCTGCATGGATTCTTGCTATCAGTTCCTCCACTGTTTCTACTATTGTCTAGTAGGCTGTAGATGTCAATGATGAAATGATAAATGTCAATTTGTTTAACGTCAAAATCCAAATAAATCATTTGTGATTAAATTTGTTTGTGCAACTTTCATATGATGGATTTTACACTTTTGAAGAAATGGCTGATATGCAGCTAAGATACGGGGAAGCAATAAAAAATGGTAGACGTTCCGAGCGCTTGTATAGAGAAAGATGGCCAGCCAAATCGACCTAGATTTCCATGTCACACAACATTTGCTCAAATTGACAGGAGAAAAATTATATAGGTATATTGTTTAAATTTGTAACTACCTTTCTTATTTTTTATTGTCATTAATTCTTATGTTAATAAAATCACAAGTTTGGATAAGTATTTTCAACAATCTTTTCTCAATGTTTTAGATGCATTGCTGTTTCACAGAATAGTTTTTCTTACACACATATTCTAACCATAACTAGTTTGGTAGTCATTAAAAAAAATACAAGAAAAATATTTTGTCCACGACTATTTGATAATTTTTACATTTTACGTGTGTTTCTTCAAGTATAATGACGTACATTATGCACCAGTGAATAATAGGTGTGGATAATGGGTGTGGATAATGAAAAGGTCACATGACACATAATTATATTGAAGATTATTAATATACAAATGACACAATATATTATTTAAAAATTATCACCGCGACGGGGATTCGATCCTATGTTTAAAATTCCTCATTTAACCAAGTCAGAGCCGTAAACCATCAGGCTACGAAGATATATATATGATGATTTATCAAGCTTTTGAATATATACGAGTAGATCGTTTTATATGCAGTTTTTTATCTAGTGTGTATGATATATGTCAAAAGCAAAAGTCACGTTTTATTGTATATTTATTGCTAATTTCAATAACTATACTGTTATTTAATTTATATTACTAGAAATTTTAATATGGAAAGTGAATAAAACAGTGAATTGAATGTTACCCCGCCAAACATAAGAGAAGCAGCACAAAAATAGTCTCCTTAAATTTACTGCCAGAAAAATCGAAAAAAAAATGTAATAACAAGTAAGTAATTAATAGTCGTGGACAAAATATAGTATTCTACTCGCAAATAATGGCTATTATTCACTCAGGTGTTTATGTCACTCGCCTGCGGCTCGCGACATAAACGCACCATTCGTGAATAATAGCCATCATTATATGCTTGTTGAATAATATACTATTTTTATTCCATTATTAAAAAGTGATCTTGCAGACTTCATGAAAACATTAAATATCTTGAAAACTATACATCTTTTGATATGTTAAGGTTATGCGTTTTTCACGTGAAAACCATTTAGGAATACAAATTTGAATAAAAATTGCTTCAAATGCCAGTGGCGTGAAAAATGGGAGGGGAAAGGTGACATATATTTTTCTAAATGTACACCATGCACTGGATCTAGAATTGAAAATTGTTTCTCCATCAAAATATGCCCTTTTACATTTTAAAACAACCTGCCAAATGTCAAATGAATTTATCCATCCATCCATTTTAAAGTTATCAAATGAAAACATTTAATTTTTCATAACTTCAACACCACCCCGTATCTCGAAAAGTAAATGAGCTGGACCCCTCATTCCTCATATCATTTTGTTCAGTTTTATGAGAGGTATCTACATGCAAACATTGTAAGTGTCATTTGAAAACACCCTGTATAAATTTAGTTATATTTGTAAAAATTTTGATACTGTGGTAGGTATTGCGGTCTTATCAGTTTCGACGTTTCTAATCTCATTTCCTTTGAAACATTTATATATAGAAATTATCATATAATCAATGACTGCAAGGCGGAAACGGTACAAAATATTAATTATTACAGTAACACTAATGGCAACTCAACTACAGATAGGGGCAAGACGGTTAGGCGTTAGTTCCAACATTAACACACTATTTGATTAATTTCCCAAGGTCATGGGACATTCAAAAAGCATATGATACAGGGTGTTTCATTGGGAAAGGGCCTAACTTTAACTGTAGATGGGGATCACTTTGGTGCTTCCAAAAACCTATATTTAATGTGTCTTCTGCACTTTATAACCGAGATACAGGGTGTTTTATAAATTTATCGTATTTCTTTTGAACCTCATAACTTCTGAGTTACGCTGTATATTATTTTGAAATTTGGTACACGTAATAACCATTACCTAGAAACTCCATCAAAAGCATCTCCAAAAAGAAAATGCATCGAATCTACTTATTTCCTTTTTATTTTTCCGCAGACAATTTTACTACCAAAAATTGACCGTCAAAGTTATAATTGATACACTTTTTGGGGGTTAACATGGTATCGTAGTGGTTTTTTTTTATTTTTTAGCTTGAAATGAAATCTATTTAATGCATCCAGAGAAGCATCCTAGAAATTCCATTGAGTTTATACGTTTACAAGCACAGACCACTAAAAAATGTGATTACAGGGCCGTACTCCGGACATACTCATTCAATGTTTCGAATATTTCGAGCACCCTTTATAAGGATATGTATCTGGAAACTATGCACTTCTCCATTTAGAATAACAAGAGTAAAATACGAGAAATAAATTTGTAATGTAATGAAGTTCGAAAGAAATACGATAAATTTATAAAACACCCTGTATCTCGGTTATAAAGTGCAGAAGACACATTAAATATAGGTTTTTGGAAGCACCAAAGTGATCCCCATCTATAGTAAAAGTTAGGCCATTTCCCAATGAAACACCCTGTATAATGACTACGGGGAATCCATGTTACAGACAGAGCAGTTTTCTGAGCTGTTAATAATATAAACATTTCCTTTAAAAGACAATTTTAAAAATGTTTTGCTACAGGTTTTAAGTTGCTCTATTATTCTGGTCATATAGAATATGTCTACAGGTATTTGGAAAAAGTTGTTATTTTCACCAACTAGTAAATGTATATAATATATTTAAACATTTCCAATTCATTCATTTACGTTAAATTCCGTGTTTGGGTCACAATTACTATATACTCGCATGCTCCGTTGCTTGGCCTATCTGTAAAACTTTTCGAAAAAAAAAAAAATAATTAATAATATCTTTGGACTTTTCAAAATGTTTGATTCCCGGTAGTTTCTCCACAGAATGTAGGTAATGAAAAAGAAAAACACTTTAAAAATGAAAAATAAATTTTAATAACAATTTGAGTTTTAACTTGGTATACAGGATACTTATAAAGCTGTCACAAGTAGGCTTTAAGAAAAAAAGGAAGAATCCTAAGAGGGTTTTCAGGAGTAATTTGAAAGATCTTTTTAAAACCTACTAGCTGAATTTTGAAGCCTTGCATAACGTTTTTAGGATAACCATAAAACTTTTATAAGAGTAACAAATACCAGAACTGCTTTAGGGGTATGATAAAGTTGAACGATAAGAGCATCATAAGACTAAATTTATAAATTATAAATGTGTTTGCTCTTAAAATAGTGTCAAAAAATCTTTCATAATATTATTCGTTTTTATGGTCCTCTTATCTCCAGTTTATTTCCAAAGCTGTCCTAAACATAAACAAATTATTTGAAGAATGTATTCTATAACATAAATAGCTGCAAAAATTATTTCCAAAAGCTTACTGGATCCATTAATTTTTAAACGAACCCTACTTTTCTGTTAAAACTTAGTATGATGGGACATATATTTTGACGCGCCCGGTGAAATATTGATTTTTATAAAATTTAAAAAAAAAGTTTCCACAGTAACATTTTTTTACTGCTATTTTTGCAAGTATTTCTGTTTATTCACTTATGTTATATTATATTATATTATATATATATATTTACAACTAATTGCAACACTATTTTTGTTGTTTTCTTCAATCGGAATTGATAAAAAGTTGAAATGTATTTTACTGAAGAAATTATTAGTAGTGTCTAGTAAATCATCAGAAATCTGACGGAACTATAAATATTTGTCAATGGTTGTTAAAACTGAGAGGAGGAAGGTAATAATAAATATCTTTTTAAACTATTCAATAACACATTAGTTAAATAAATGATATACAGTGTGTTGATAGATGACTAAAGGTAATTCTTTATAAAGAATTCTGCTTATTTTAAAAAATCTTATATTGGGTGATGTACAGGGTGTTAGTAAATTAGGAAAACATAAAAATGTTTCAGGAGACAAAAGACTATAATTATTTATAATATAAAGTCAAGCCCAAATACCTAACAATTTTCAAATTAAAATTCCAATTTTTAATGTTTGTGCAAAATTATTATTTGCCGAATTTAACAAAAGCTCTCAGTTAACACAAGATGTTGAAGTATGTTTTCTGCATTTTTTTTAAGTATTTTTTTGCAAATATAGTCGCACAATACCACTATGACTTGCACTAGCTCGCGTGGGGGCGTTAGGTCTCCCTAAAACTTATTAGTTTTTTATAGAAAAAAATTTCAATCAAATATTTTTTTTCTTTTAATCGGAAAGTGTTTGTTATTAAAAAAAATGTCGAAAAATATATTCGGTCATTCCCACATTCCGACACTCCTAAAAGCCGCCCCCCTACCAAAAATTTTCTCGTAGTACAATTCGACTCGACCTACAAAAAAAAACACATATACTGAAGTTTCAACGGATAGGTAATACAAATATTCTTACAAGGCATGGGCCTGAGGAGTACATATTATATTATTATAAAAATAAGCAGAAAAATTTATAAAGATTAACTTTTGTCATAAAATCGTACAGAACATAAATAGTCTTTTGCGTGTATAGAATAATATTCATAATAGTTATTCTCTTTGAGCAATATGTATAACTCTTATGAACGATTTTAAATTTGTGATTTTATAACGGTGAATTAAAATAACTCTAAAATACAATAGTTGGGAGCAATAGCCACTACCACAAAAAATGTCGACTCCCAACCTTCTAACGCCAGAACGAGTAAAAACCATTTGACATAAATATAAACCTTCTTAAAACTATTTACTCTAAAAATGTATTTATTTTATGCAATTTTAAGGTAATTTTAACTAAGAAAAAAATGTAGGTATTAAATCAAGAGAACAACCGGTTTTTTCTTTCACAATTCGAAATTGAAATTATTTAAATTATCAGTAGACATCAGGTCACAAATTGTATTTACAATTGTATACCCCGTAGTCACGGTAACAATATATTATAATGAAATAAAAATCATTAAAGCAAAACTTTTAAAAATAGGTAAACATCATTTTCAACAAAATAACATTACAAAATTTCGAAATCAACAAGAAAAATTCAACAGAAAAAGAATTCATAAATGAAAGGACATACATTTAAAACTGTGCAAGACATACCTACATCTTATTAAATAACAATTATTAGAGTCTTAATAATATCACGACCATTTATAAAAGAATATAAATAATTCTTCAAATTAAATGTAGACAACATTCAGTTTCAAAAATAATATGAACCAAAATATGTTATAGAAACATATAATTCAATATTATTAAAAAAAGGTCAAATTGTTTATAACCAAATGTTGTGGGTATAAAAACGAAATAAAACATTGTAAACATTGTAATTTTATATAAAGAAAAAGTTTAGATCGGGTAACAATAATTATTTTCTTGGAGCAAAGACATAAAAAGTGCGCGAGTGAATAATTAGATAAGTGATCCGAAATGCCCCTAAAACGAACGGAAACCATAGTGCGACTAATTAGATTAAATAGGTCATTAATAGTTTCTAGCATTAAGTTAAAATAAGCAAAATATCTCAAATTGGAAATATAATTATTCTGACAGTTCTAAAAATTATGACATTTACAGATATAAACGCCAAATCTTTGGAATACCTACTATTGATCAAAATCAAATAATTTGTCAATGAGTACATCGCATCATCCTTCGAAGCGCAAACATCATAAATTTTTTCTCAATTTGCAATAACCAGTGAAAAGTTCCAAACGACAATAAACAAGATTTTTGATATTGGATAAAATCTAAACAAAGGTTAAAAGTTAAAATGTTGAAAAACAATTTGAAATTTACTAAACAGTAATTGTATTCCATCACCGTTCCAATTTATCGAGGGTTGGCGAGTGAAAAAACGTTTTTACTGAGAGATATCTACAATTTATAAATGTGAAATAGTTTACTTTTTCACATCTTCTATATTTTCATGGAAGACACCAAATTCCGTACGATCAGCATTTCCATTTGCAAATTTTTACTCCCAATAGCATATTGTAAAGCGGTAAGACCTTCGTTAGAAACATCATCTAGATTTATAGAATTTAGTTGAATCAAATGTGTAACAAATATAGTACCTCTATATGATAAATTAATTAATTTAGATAAAATATGAAATGCATTACAGCCAGTATTATCCGTCTCGTTAATATTAGCGCCCTTATCAAATAAAAATTTGGCACACTGAAAAGCTTGTTCAGAACAAGCCAAAAGAAACGGAGTTCTTCCGTTATTGTCTTTGATTTCTTTATCAGCTCCATGTTCTAATAAAATTTCAAGCAGTGCCAGATTGTTTCTTTTTATAGCATAATGCGTCGCAGTCATACCTTCTCCACAAACGCTGTTCAAATCAATACAGTTACGATCGATAAGTTGCTTAATAATTTTCATACACGGTTCAGTTTTATCGATATATAATCGATTTTCATTTAATCCATCATCATAATAATATAATTGAATGTTTGCTAAAAGATGTATAGCATTACAACCATTGTTATCCGTCTCGTTTATATTAGCGCCATTTTCTAATAAGAAAATGGCACAGTCGAAAGCTTGTTCAGAACAAGCCAAAAGAAACGGAGTTCTTCCGTTATTGTCTTTGATTTCTTTATCAGCTCCATGTTCTAATAAAATTTCAAGCAGTGCAGGATTTTTTCCTTTAATAGCATGATGCGTCGCAGTCATACCTTTTCCACAAACGCTGTTCAAATCAATACAGTTACGATCGATAAGTTGCTTAATAATTTTCATACACGGTTCAGTTTTATCGATATATAATCGATTTTCATTTAATCCATCATCATAATAATATAATTGAATGTTTGCTAAAAGATGTATAGCATTACAACCATTGTTATCCGTCTCGTTAATATTAGCGCCATTTTCTAATAAGAAAATGGCACAGTCGAAAGCTTGTTCAGAACAAGCCAAAAGAAACGCAGTTCTTCCGTTATTGTCTTTGATTTCTTTATCAGCTCCATGTTCTAATAAAATTTCAAGCAGTGCAGGATTTTTTTCTTTAATAGCATGATCCATCGCAGTAATGTTATAGTGCCAAATTAATGGTGAATTGTCTTTAAAAATCTTCTCCGGTATCGAACGATCTTCTAAAATGCCGTTCATGAAGGATCTGAGTATTTTGTATCGCCTATATGAAAATACTTCACTGATTAAGAAGTCTGAAAATGATTTTTCCATTCCATCAGTTTGGTTGAAAAAATTGCATATGTACTTTGCCGCTAAGTACTCGGCGAAGGTTCTGTGGACGAATTGAAAACTATCTCCGCTCATTTGAACGATTCCCATTTCTGAAAAATCTTCCATAGAACAGTCTACATCGGAATTTTCTGCTAAAATTTTGAAGTATTTGTAATGGTTATTATCGAATACGACTTTTAACGCCATCTTGGTATGTTCTTCGTCGATTGCTCCATCGAAAATCTTGTTTAATATATTACTAACGGAAATACTACTATTCACATTTGTTTTTTCGTCGATATAACCATTCTTCTTTTCTTTTATGAATTGTTCGTACAATTTTGCTACATTGAACTTGTCCAAAGATTCCGCTTTGAAATTGTTGGAAGTGATGTATTCACAACAGTCGTTTTTGAAAATTTCCGCCAAAATCTGGGATTGTAAGGGAATTCCTATAATATTCCAGGAATCTTCGCCGATGGAGTTTGTTATTTTCGTCAATAATTTTCTTGTAAACTCTTCACATTTTTGTAAATCTTCGTTATTTGTTAGTTGCAGTTTTTCTGTCCAATAACTTAGTAAAAAGTTTTGTTGATCTTCTATTGAAAACGGAGTTAAAGAAAATTTTAATGAACCGAAGTAGTTTTCGCAGTGGTTTCTCGAGGTTATAACAACTTTTTTAACATTTTTTGAACGCTCACAATATTTTATAAGGTTTAGGACTAATTCTGAATAATTGGGACTGATCTCATCGAAGGCGTCGAACAATATTACAACTTTTTTCGGAAGATTAAACACTAGTTTTTCAAAATCGTCAAGTTGATTCCAATTCAATAATTCCAATAAATCAATCTCTTTATTTCTCTTCGAAGTAGCTTTGAATATTTTCGTATATTCGTTTAAATTGATTTTTATTATCAAATAATTAAATTTTTCAATCAAAATTTTTTGTAAATTGGAAAGTAAGGTAGTTTTTCCCATTCCCGGACCGCCTACTATAAATATAGATTTAGTATCTTTCACTATAACGTCACACAAATCATTTTCGGTAAAAATTCCTTCTAAATTCGTTGTTTCACATCGAAGGGTCCTTCTTACGTAATTATTAACTTTGTTCTTATAATCGAAAATGTTAATAATATCATTGTTAATTAATTTACATAAAATATTTTCGTTAAAATCCAAAGTTTTTGGGTCATGTGTTAGTTCATACAAAGTCATTTGTTTTCCTTGAAAAATCAAATTTTTGGAAAAAATTTCTTTTTGTGTTTTATCTGTTAAATTGACAAAGCAGATGGTTTGTTCGGAAACATCTGCTTCCACCTTAAGATATTTAACCAAGCTTCCCAAAATTTCGGTATCGTCGGAGACAAATATAAATTTTTTACAATATATTTCGCAAACTTGTTTCGCTATTTCCCCTAAAACATCCCTTAAAACTGAAAATTCTTCTTTAAAAACAACAGTAATCAAATAATCATAATCTTCGTTACGAAAAGAAGAAATCACTTTTTCTTTTAGAACCCCATTATCGAACGGAGGTACAAGTAACACCCTATAACTCTTAATTTGTTGATATATATTAAGCAAATGAATGTTGATATTATTTTTGTTTTCAATGTAGTAACAAGTATACTTGGAAAATTCTAGATCTAAATCAATTTTAAAATTTACGTTATAACTTTCCAGGTTTTTAATAAAAAATTTACTTCTCACAGCATCTACATCAGTGCGTGTGAGATAAATGCCTTTTTCATTTTTAAAATATAACTTAACCATATCTTTAAGGAAATTTACCGATTGGTCAAGATCATCAAAAATATCGATATCTTTCACTAATTCTTTTATCCTATCATTGAGGTTTTGATCTGAAACGGATATTAATTGGAATTTTTGTAAAAATAATTCGGTATCTTCATCGTTACGATTCAAATCTTTGCATGACTTATTAAAGCTGTAATAATACTTTTTATCGGAAAATGAAAATATGTGACTGTCTAACATTGTCTTTTTTGAAACAATTTGTTTAATATCGTTTGTTATATCCGTATTTGTACATAATATTAACGTGTCGAGGTTATTAAAGTTGTTTTTTATTTCCGCGAAGGATTTTATATATTCAAAAATATTAAAATCTTTTCCCTTTGTTCCGGTTGGAAATATATCATTGTAGGTGATTAGACTCTTTTTAGGGTCCACTTTATGTTTAGCTTGTAGCAAAATTGTAGTTTTCGTAGTTTCCAGAACGACGTCGTCAAACCTTCCGGCTTTATCATTATCTGTCGAAAGCCAAAAGTGTTCTTCATTCTTATATGCTTCAAGTAGAAATAATGTCGATATATTTATTTGGTAGTCGATTCCATGTGCTCCTGCTCCTCCTTTAGTTAACTCTCTGTACCTTTCTTCATGTTCCATATTTTTTTTAATCATTGTTATATCGTGTTTAGTCTACAAATTAATAAAATAATATTAATGTCCTATCAAATAATTTCTTGACTCTATATCACAGAAAAAAAGGAATGTTTGAATATAGTATTTCGATTTATTTGAGATACAAATACTTGGTTTTAGCAATATTCCTTTCAGTCAAACATTATTGTTTGGAATGAAATAAATTGGTTTATTTCACTCAAATAATAGGTTTATTTCAATTTAGGTTTCGAAAATTATTCAAAGCAATGCAATGATTTGTTTGAATGTAGTATTTCGATTTATTTGATTTCAAAATACAGGGTTTAAGTAATTTTCATTTCACTCAAAAATCATTGTCTGCAATGGAATAAATGGGCTTATTTCACTCAAATAATATATTCTTTTTCAATTTCGGTCTGAAAAATTATTCGAACCAATGAAATGTTTCTATGAACGCAAAAGTTTACCGACCGACGCGACGACAAGTCGAGTAACCTATCCAGTAGTCCGTCGTGTGTCGTTAAATTATGTCTGTGATACTCACTGTGTGCAAATGGAAAAAGTAAGAGAATTCCTTATATAACACAATTTACAAGACTTATAGAAATAGTGTTTTCGAAGGTAAGTTGGTTGTCAATTTATTGTCCAAAGTTGTATTGTTTTAAGATGTTTTCATTAATAACACATTAAATACATAATTATATCTAATATCAGGAGATTATTTTTATATTATACAGGGTGTACCTTGAATAGCGAACTACTCGAAAAATATGCATTTTTAGTGAAACACATTGTTATACTAATGTTAGTTTATCAATCATACATACTGTATAGTTTTAATTGTTATTAATGTTTGTCAATTCTGTTGTACGTTTTTAAACTGTCAATATCTAATCCGTCTGTCAAATTATGTGAATTAAAGCCTAATTCTGTAAAAGGTATTTATTACAATTTAATTCACATAAAGAAAATGGAAAAGTATTTTCGACCTGATAAACTAGAAGCTGATCCAAACTCCGTAACTGCTAGTAAAGAATTCAATCACTGGTATGAAACATTCAAAAATTTTCTGGATTGTAACTCGTCAAAAGAGAAACCACTTGAAGATAAAGATAAGTACATGCTCTTAGTAAATTTCGTATCACATAATGTTTATGAACATATAAATGAAGCTACAACATATACTTCTGCTTTAAAAATTTTAAAAGACCTCTATGTTAAACCTACAAATGAAATTTTTGCAAGATATATTCTAAGTACCCGAAAGCAAAACATCAATGAAACCATTGATCAGTACATTCAGGAACTAAAGATATTAGCTAAGAATTGTAACTTTAAAGCTGTTTCCAGTGAACAAAATAAAAACGATTATATCAGAGATGCATTTATAAGCGGCATTTTGCAAGCTAATATCCGGCAACGATTACTTGAATTTAACAATTTATCGTTAGATGATGCGGTTTCTACATCCAGATCTTTAGAAGAATCTCAAAAGCAGTCAGATTCATATAAGTCACAGTCAAATTTTGCAAATAATGTAACATGCTCAAATTTTAATGACGCAGTCCAGGTGAATTCAGCATCGTTTAAACAAATATCTACTCAGACATGCTATTTTTGTGGACATCCTAGACATCCACGATCTCTCTGTCCAGCACGAGACGCAATTTGTAAAAACTGTCAAAAATCTGGTCATTGGGCTAAAGTGTGCTTAAAATCTAAGAAAATTTCAATTATATCCACGAAACCGACATCTGCATCTACATTTTTTATCGCTTCTTCATCAAAAACACCAAGTTCACTCTCTCAAGCTATTATTAACGTATCAATTAACAAAATCAGTGCAAAAGCCTTACTAGATACTGGAAGTTCTGACACTTTTCTGGATTACGATTTTGTACTTAAAAACAAAATACAAACTTTTCAAACAAATGGACAAGTTTTAATGGCATCTACATCGTGTTCATCTGAAATAAAAGGTTATTGCTTTATAAAACTTGAAATTCAAAACGAAAAATATGAAAATACAAAAGTCTTAATTCTTTCGAACCTTTGCACAGATATTATTATTGGTCATGATTTTATGAAACAACATGAACGAATCGAAGTAACATTTGGAGGTTTAAGATCACCACTTTCCATTTGCTGTCTTGCTGAAGTAAAAGTTGAGCCTCCATCTTTGTTTGCTAATCTAATAGAAAATTACCATCCTATAGCTATTAAATCCCGTAAACACTCTAATGATGATGAACGTTTCATTACTCAAGAAGTGAGTAATTTGCTTAAAGAAGGAATCATTGAAGAAAGTACATCTTCTTGGAGAGCCCAAGTATTAGTAACCAAAAATGAAAATCACAAACGTCGAATGGTTATTGATTATTCACAAACAATAAACAGATTCACTCTCTTAGATGCTTATCCACTGCCTAATATTGAAACTTTAGTTGCTAAAATATCAAAATTTACAATATTTAGTACCATTGATTTAAAATCAGCTTACCATCAAGTGCCAATTCAGAAATCAGATAAACCATTTACGGCTTTTGAAGCAGGCGGTCGGCTTTATCAATTTAATCGTATTCCGTTTGGAGTCACCAATGGAGTTTCCTGTTTCCAAAGGGTGATAGATTCTATTATTCAAAAAGAAAATCTACAAGGCGTTTTTGCCTATTTAGATGATGTAACAATTTGTGGTAAAGACCAAATGAATCACGACTCAAATTTACAAAAATTTATTGATGCTGCTAAAAAATATGGACTGACATTAAATGAAAATAAATGTCACTATAGTAAAAAATCAATCAACATACTAGGCTATACAATAGAAAATAATACTATGAAACCAGATTATGATAGACTTAAACCTCTTTTAGAAATGCCAACTCCACACGACACAAAAAGTCTTCAAAGAGCATTAGGAATGTTCTCACATTATTCAAAATGGATAAATAAATTTTCTGAAAAAATAAGATGCTTAATAGACTGTAAGACATTTCCACTTAGCATACAATTAGTTTCCGCTTTCGAAGAAATAAGAACTGATATAGCCAATTCGCTTCTGTGGAGTATCGACGAAAATGAGATTTTAATTGTAGAAACAGACGCATCTGATTTTGCTATAGCCGCTACGTTGAGTCAAGCTGGAAGGCCTGTGGCTTTTTTTCTCACGAACACTTTCCGAATCTGAGAGAAGACACCCTGCTATCGAAAAGGAAGCTTATGCGTGTGTTGAAGCGTTAAAGAAGTGGAGACATTATCTTATTGGAAGACACTTTAAACTAGTAACAGATCAGAAATCAGTATCTTTTATGTTTAATACAAGCCATACAAGTAAAATTAAAAATGAAAAAATTATGCGTTGGCGTATTGAACTTTCTTGTTTTAAATATGACATAGTCTATCGTCCTGGGAAGTCGAATAATGCAGCTGATGCTTTTTCAAGAATATGTAATAATATTACAAACAAACTGTTTGAATTACATTCGTCTTTGTGTCATCCTGGGGTAACACGAATGCATCATTTTGTTAAAGTGCGAAATTTGCCTTATTCTTTGGAGGAAATAAAACGAATGAGTGCCGCATGCCCGACATGTGCTGAAATTAAACCTAGATTTTACAAAAAAGATGAAGACAAACATTTAATAAAAGCAACAGCACCCTTTCAGAGATTGAATATTGATTTTAAGGGTCCGATACCAACTTGTTCTAAAAATTCATACATGTTCACGGTTGTAGACGAATATTCAAGATTTCCATGGGCGTTCCCTTGTTCAGATAATTCTAGTCAAACTGCAATAGAATGCCTCAACCACTTGTTTTGTTTGTTTGGAATGCCTAATTACATACATTCCGATCGTGGAACCAGTTTCACATCACAAGAATTCATAACTTACCTACATTCCAAGGGTATTGCTTCAAGTCGAACAACACCATATAATCCCCAAGGAAATGGTCAAGTTGAAAAATACAACGGCATTATCTGGAAAGCTGTCAGCCTTTCTCTTAAATCCAGAAAACTTGAGACAAATCAATGGGAATTGATTCTACCCGATGCTCTACATTCTATTCGAAGTTTATTATGTACATCAACTAATCATACTCCACATGAACGTTTATTTACTTATCAACGTCGATCAACGAGTGGAACTTCTATTCCTTCCTGGCTTAAAAATTCCGATAAAGTTTTACTTAAAAAGTTTGTACGTAGAAGTAAGTTTGATCCGCTTGTTGAAGAAGTAGAACTGCTAGAAGTAAATCCTGATTACGCACTAATACGATATAACAATGGAAAAGAAAGTACAGTTGCGACGAAGCATTTAGCGCCTCGAGGAAATTTACGATTGGCAGAAGATGATGAAGAAAATTCAATAACGAACAATCGAGACGAAGACGACCACCAACCGAATATGGAAGAAGGTGAAGACGCTTCAATAATGAACGATGAAAACGTTGAAGAGCAGAATTCTACCAATGATCCTTGCACTTCTGGCAATCAAGATTTTATTAATCAAAATCAGTCATTGCGTAGATCCACTAGAAATAAAAAGAAGCCGCAGTATTTAACATATTATTCAGAAAATAGTACCGGGTGAATGTTATACTAATGTTAGTTTATCAATCATACATACTGTATAGTTTTAATTGTTATTAATGTTTGTCAATTCTGTTGTACGTTTTTAAACTGTCAATATCTAATCCGTCTGTCAAATTATGTGAATTAAAGCCTAATTCTGTAAAAGGTATTTATTACACACATGTAATAAGAAAGTTGTTCAGAATGATTTTCTCCACTAGATGGGACATACAAATTTGGCCAAGGGTTATGTTTAGGTCCTTGCAGGGGACCACAACAATTTTTTAGAATGGAACATCCTATTTTTGACAGCTGATTCGAATTGAAACGGAAAAGGGCCCCCTTTTTTGTATTCGAATAGTACGGAATTTCAGTAAAGCCTTGGAAAAAGTTGTTCTCCTCTTCTAGATGTACTTCATTAAAAAAAGGCTTTATAATTACTTTCCCATTTAAACGTGTTGTATACTGAAAATGCATATTTTTCTAGTTATTTGTCTGATCTCATACTTAACCTGTAGAATGTCTATTCCAGAGTACGTATTAAACTTCATTCGATTCAGTATTTCATTTGTTTCGATTTAGTATTTCATTTATTCTAATTAAGAATTTCAATAATCTATTTATCGTTTTATATGGAGTAGTTATTTCATTTGTGTTGGGCAATCTGCTTAAATTGATGTAGGGTTTAGATGACCTCTGAAATCATGTGGTATAAAATAACAGCAATGTGTAAAACTCAATACATTTTCAGATCACAGAGGAAGAAACAATAATAATTCAGTCAAATGTGGATGGAACACCTAGCAAAAAAAGAAAAATAGAAGAGGAGGAACAGACTATTACTCTTCTAAAGTATATTGAAGATTCATCTCCAGTGTTATCAACCCCTTCTAGTTCCAGAAGTGAAACTACATATTAATTGGAAAATGTCGACTTAGTAGCAAATTTAGTATTATCTATAAAAGTATTGTAATTGCAAAAATGGTTTTCGTTTGTCGTTTTATAAAATATAGATAAAGTGTTAAGAAATAGCTATTTGTATTACTAGGGAGGAAAGTGCCACTTTTCCTCCCGCAGGATGTAGTTTACTGCCCGACGCGAAGCGGAGGGCAGTAAACATCCAAGGGAGGAAAAGGCGCTTTACTCCCATGTGATACATATGATTTTTCCTCCTACCCACCTTTTTTTGAAAATTTATTTACGACACAAATAGGTAACGAATATAATTAAGAACACAAGAATTATTTATTAAACAAATTTATCAATATATGCTATACAATTAAGTACATAGTATTGTTTAACTATATTTTAGAATTATTTATGTTAATATTGAATGTGCAGTTTTGAGCAGCACTTATATGAACACCATTGGAAGAAGATAGGGTTTGAACAGGAGCTTTAGTATTTGAAATATTTTCGCTTAGCACATTGTAATGGTGGTAGCTTCTAGAAGTGCTTGGCTGATTTTGATCAAGTTCAGGTTCTACATTATTTCCCATAATTTGATCAGAAATTTTTCTTTTTTTTGTGTAAGATTGTTCTACATAACCTTCTGCGATATTGGTTGATTTCCAACCGCCATGCTGTTTTAGAGCTAAAATATCCCCACCAGCGTTTACTAACAGAGTTGCTGAAGTTCTTCTGAAACTGTGCCCTGTGTAATGTTTGGCATTTGGAAGATTGAGATATTCTGCAATTTTTTGTGGTATTTTGGATATACTATTTTTGTCAACCACTTGATATATACATTTGCCTGCTTTAAAGCATACCAACAATCGTTTATGCTCAGTTTTAGGACGTAGACAGATATACTTTTTAACGATTTGAACAAAATTTGGGCCGTTACCTGTTGTAGTATTGATAACGAAAGTTCGTTGTTTATACGTTTTTGAAGTGTGGATATTTATGACTAAAAGATTGTCTTTCTCTTCAATATCATCCATAGTCATTTTAATAAGCTCATCACATCGACATGCTCCAGAAATTCCAATAACAAGGACTACCTATGAATATTTTATAACAAAAATTCAATTATTTGCATGGGATTTCATTTCTTACCTTCATTAATAAAAAAACATCATCGGTGGCTTCCATTAAGAATGTATTTATTTCTTCTCTTGTAAAAGTTTTAGCTTTATTTGGTTTGTATCCGGCATTTTGACGTTTTAGAAATGCAATCAACTTTGGATATTTAATATCGACACTGTCCTTAATTTGTATCATTGTGCGTAGCATTTAATATTTAGACCAAAGTGTTGAAGCTTTTAATGATTTTCCTTGTAGTGAAAAATATGCCAGTAAAACATTCTCTGAATATTTATGTATCTTGTTGTCTTCAGCCCATTGCTTATATCGTGCATATTGTTTTTCATACCTGTCTTTAGATTTTTTTGATAGTAAGGTTAATGACGCTATGTTAGCTTGTTCCTTAATGTTAGGTGGTGTATTTGGAAATTCAAAATCACTTGAATCGCTCTCCATTTTTCAAAAATTTAACTAAGTTTAATGAATGTAGCGACTTTGCACCTCAAAAGTCAATCGCCGTGTTTACTGTCAGTGAGCCACAGCATACTATGCTTTTCTTATTCTGAACTCAAAAAACGTATATCTAAGATTCCTGAAGTTGAAATTTGTATTGAAGAACTACGTTGAAGTAACATTAATGTTTGATTTTTACCAAAAAACAGGATATACAGGATGTTCTAGAAATTATGGAAACAATATGAATATAATGAATTCACAAGTTTCATCGTTTACAACTTACTTGAAATGAGGGGGAGGAAAAATACTTTCCTCCCTAGGGAGGAAAAGTACTTTTCCTCCCTAGGGAGAAAAAGTATGAGTTTCCTCCCTGATTTGAGGGAGGAAAGTGTGTACTTTCTATAGGGGTAGGAGGAAAAATTAATTTTTTATCCAACTCCTGTCCATTCCCAATAAACACAGATACGTGAAAAAAACGTTGAATTTTTCAAGTAACGCCACCAGCATTCATCGTTGGAAAAACGGCAAAATGTCGTTGGGAAATACGTTTCATTTTGGTTTTACGGTAACGTTACTTTATTACGTTGATTCAATGTTATTCCCTCGTTGCAAATATACTCATGATAATGTTAACTCTACTGAAATATAACGTTGTAGTTTGGTTTCAACGTAACTCGATTTATTCACGGTTTTTCAACGTTATTTATCCATTAAAATTCCACTTCAGTTTAACGATATATTTTGGTTTCGATGTAACGTTGCAGATATACGAATATATAACGTTTATGTTAAATTTGTTTCCACGTTGAAAACATACTTGTTATAATGTGAACTCTACTAAAATATAACGTTATAATTTGGTTTCAACGTAACTCTACCTAACCACGGGTTTTCAACGTTATTTATCCAGTGAGATTCTACTTCACTATAACGATATCTTTTGGTTTCCATGTAACGTTGCAAAAATACGAATTTTCAACGTTGATGATCGATTTGTAGGGACCAGAAAAGATACTGGAATAACACCGAAATTAAACGTAGAATTCCAGTATCCAGGCAAAATAAAATTTCCGGTAGAATAAACGATTTCATTTTTGTATAATACTATAATTCAACCTTCATCATTACTAACCTGAAACGTTTCAAAAATACCCATACCTGAAAATGAAAACGAATGTTTATATTTTTAAAGAAATATAATAACATAACAAACATAAAAATAATATACAAAATTTATAAAAATAAACTAAATCAAAATTCCTTTAAACTTAAAAATCACTTGCTTAAAATTATTTATAATTAAAAGTAACATTCAAGGATTTCTTCGTTGTTTGGATTTCTGGGCGTCATTCATCCTTTTCTTCGCGAATTATATATCCAATCTTTCGTAGCATCGGCTATCTGTACGTGAGTTGCCGCACCAAATTCTTTTTTCACAGCAACTGCAAAAATTAATTAATTTAATATCTACAGTGCATTAACTAGGAAAAATCAAGACACTTTAACCACATCAGGGGATACATTTAGACATAATATTCAATGTGCAATGCGGAATTCAGTTATAGTATAGAAAATCATCACAAGGTACTTACCAAATTATTAACAGTCGAACAAACACATGTATATACAAGCCTCAACAAATGCAAAATGGCGACTATGGCGAGTGGCGTTTCAACTGACCATACTGACCGTGCAGCGTTGCCAAGGAGTGATAAATTACAAATATATTGAGAATATCCATAAAGTCCCTCGATGAATGACTGATACAGGTGTAACGAGTTATTTTTTCTTGGCACCGATTTAATGTTTTTTTTCTTCTTAGCACATATTACTATTTTATTTTACCTTTTGGTTTTAGATAACTCGTTACTTACTTTCCGATTCCCTTTAGTTACCGAATCATATATTTTTTTTTATATTATAACCGTTATATTGTAGCTTAAGTATTTTTAGTATTAGTCCGGAGGTACGCAAATTTATATTCAATCATAAAATTTAGTCGTTTCCAATGTTAACATTTTTCAATTGAAAAGGACGTTCGGTATATATACCATTTAATTTAATTTAATTAATTCCGAAAGACGTCTGGTATATGACAAACTTTTTTGTAGTTTCTAAATAAAATTTTACTAATGAGAATATAAAAGGAGAGAAGAGTTTAATTCTCAGGTCAGCTCTCAAGCTCTCAATCCGTGACTCTCAGCTCTCAGCTTGCACTGGTTTTACTTGAAATAATTTTGATACCGCTTTTCGTTTTCCGTCCGATATTGAGTAGTGTTCCGATCCGGCCCCCGGAGTTAGTAATTAACAGACATTTAATTTTTTTTAACGTGTGAAAGTGTATTCCGACACCGAAGCCGTTTGAAACAAGGTAAAGATATTTTAAGAATCACCGTTTCTCCGAAATTTTCGTACCTCCGTAAACTAGTAATAAATTCGATATTTATTTTACTTACCTGGCCGATTGATTTTTTTTGTATTATACTTTGTTCATTTTTTTTAAATAACCGGCACTATTTAATTAGTGTGATTTGTTTTGGGGTAAACTATTTTCATGATAGTATAATTAATGATAAAGAAGTTAAATTTTTTTTTATGTATCCCGGATTTTAAATGTAACTTGCTATTGAGTTGAAGCTCGTTTCCGTTTTTTTTGTTGAATAAAAGTTGATTTGTTCTAAGATTGGGTTTTTCTTTACATTGCTAAATAGGTGATTGATAGTGAATATTCGCCGGCTCTCCATTGAGGGTACAATTTTACGTGTTTTATTTACAGGATTTTTATATTCAGTTGATAGGTACTATTGTGATATTTCAATTTTATTCCCGAGTTTTATTCTTACTCTGTGTGTCAATAAGTAGAATCATTGGAACCGTATTACAATTAATTTATTTTATTAATCTTGAAATAGTAGTATACCGTTGTAAATTATAAATCCAAAGGTATATTCGAACTTGGAGGTGGCTCAGTTACGCTTGTTCGTTTACCCGGCAGATTTATAACTTTATTCCCTTTACTCAGTAACCGATATACAAATTTTTTGTGTCATTTTCCAGATTTCATTTAAATCCAAAGGGATATTCGAACTTGGATGTGGCTCAGTTACGCTTGTTCGTTTACCCGGCCGATTTATAATTTTGTTCCCTCTACTCCGTAATCAATATACAATTTTTGTGTCATTTTCCGGATTTCATTTAAATCCAAAGGTATATTCGAACTTGGAGGTGGCTCAGTTACGCTTGTTCGTTTACCCGGCAGATTTATAACTTTATTCCCTTTACTCAGTAACCGATATACAAATTTTTTGTGTCATTTTCCAGATTTCATTTAAATCCAAAGGGATATTCGAACTTGGATGTGGCTCAGTTACGCTTGTTCGTTTACCCGGCCGATTTATAATTTTGTTCCCTCTACTCCGTAATCAATATACAATTTTTGTGTCATTTTCCGGATTTCATTTAAATCCAAAGGGATATTCGAACTTGGATGTGGCTCAGTTACGCTTGTTCGTTTACCCGGCAGATTCACTCCGTATTAGTAACCTGATTGGCTCAGACTGTTAAGTCCGCCCCTCTCTTCTCCCCGTTAGTTTTTCAGGCCCTATAGATTTATAACGACAATAGACCACAGAGTATGAATATTATAGCAAAGGAAAGATATTTGTTTATTCCGTCAGTAAATCATTAGTTGAAACTAAACCGATATTTGATTCATCCGAGTTGTAAATTTGAGATTGGTTGGTTAAAGTAAATTCAACCAGACCCCTGGAATTCGCCGTAACCTCCATCTGAGGCTATCCGGAACTCTTGACGCTAAGAGTCAAGGGGCCGTGGAGCAAACCACGTTAAAAATCTGGCGCCCGAGCATTTCGTTGTAAGATTTTATGTCAAGGGTGTCCATAGTGACGTGTTAGTGTGGCAGAAGACCACGGAAAGGAAGTAAACGCGTTACACAGGTATGCAGTATAGTTAAAATCATAGGCCTCATATTTTAAACAATAAATAACTCGACCAATGAGGACAAGAACATGAGGTATAGATATGAAATATTGGTTATTGTACATTTTTTTAATAATTATATTCGATGCAACGAAATACACTTGGCAATCAAGTTGCGGAAACGTTATCTATTCAACGTATCTCTAATATGTACTTTCAATAATGTATAATATTTGCATACTTTCATCGAAGTGAATTATCTTTAGATATGACGAAGAAGTTAGTATTTACACAAGGTTGTATCAAGGCAACATCAATGATGTAGTTATTTTTAAGTTCTTCATTCACCGGATCAGAAATTTTTATGAAGATTGATGAACGTAGAAAAAAAGAGTTATTGAAACGTAGAATATATGTTGCTCAAAGCTTAGAGTTATTTCTAACTACTGATTGAATATACGTTGAGAAAACACGATGAGGACATGTTTCATGATGGTAGTGAAGAATGGTAGTCAACAACGTTGAATAATAAGTAATAAGAAACGTTGTATCAAGATGGAGTAAATGATTTAGTTGGTATTAAGTTCTTCATTCAATGGATCAAAAAGGTAATTCTTAAAAAGTTTAATGAACGTAGAAAAGGAGAGTTATTTAAACGTAGAATATAGGTTGCTCAAAGCTTCGAGTTACTGAGTAGTATTATATTCAACGTTTTTGTGATGGTTATCACTTCTGATTTAATATACGTTGAGAGAGCACGATGAGGACACGTTTCAAAATTAGAGTGAAGTAAGGTAGTTAACAACGTTGAATAAAAATCAATCAGAGACGTTGTCTCAAGGTAACGCAAAGGATGTAGTTGTTACTAAGTTCTTCATTCAACGGATAAATAACGTAATTTCCAATAAGTTTATTAAACGTAGTTATTTAAACGTAGCATATAGGTTGCTCAAAGTTTCAAATTATTGCGTAGCGTTATATTCAACGTTAATGTAATGTTTTTTACTTTTGATTGAATATACGTTGAGAAAGCACGATGTAGACACGTTTCATAACGTGAGTGAATAGTGGTGAGTTGAGTCATATACATTAATTATAGGTAGAATTAACGTTTCGTTGTATAATGGTTTCGAAAGTAACGTTGCGAAAGTCAACCGTAACGTTTAATCAAAGTCTGCTACCACATATAAACGTATATTACACGTGTGTGTGTTTATTGGGTTGTAAATACTTCGGAAACAGGGTTTTTACGGGAAAAATGAATAGGAATTCCTATAGGTTATTTTTACTTAATATTTGTTACTTTTATGTATGGTTCACATTCTTCAGGCAAGTATTTTATATTTTTAAACGAATTCTATCAATTCTTAATTTACCTAATTATTTCTTTGGTTCAAATAACTATTCTCCATTTCATATTCTAAAATAATATCACAATAACAATGTATTTTTTGAATTAAATAAATATTTGTTTCACACTCTTCATTCCAGTATCATTTTCTATCAATTCCTAAATTATACAATTGTTTCAAATAGCAATATTCTTGATTCAATAATACGAATTCTGAAATAAAATGATTATTTAAACGAAATTAATAACAATTTTTATATTTTAATAGTCTGGTATTCAACCAAACAATGAGTATTCTAAAATTCAAGTAAATATTTGTTTTACTCGAATATTTAATATTCTTGAATGTACAAAATTGTTTATTTATTGCTTCCATAGTGGAATAAATTCTCAGATTAAAATAAATTATTCTTGCATGAAATGAACCCGAAGAATTGAATGGAAGAAATATAACAATTGACTTCATCAAATGTTTTCTTGTATCAAACAAATATTGGTGTTGGAATCCAACTAAACTAGCGTTTTCTTTTAAACGATAGTTTTATTTCGCCATATTGAAACAACAAATTTGTTTGACTGAAATATATTTTGTTTGATTCAATACCCTTTTTTTCTGTGTATAATGAAAGCATAGTAAATAAAATAATTTTTGGTAATTTTTTTCATGTTTTCTGATGAGGAAATAATGGTAGAAGATACAGGGTGGGGCAATCTTCTAACATCGGAGGATTACATCGTTGTGGTAAGAGATAAAACTTTAAAGTATTGTGTGAGCTAATACAGTTACTGAGGGCACATTTTGAAAATACTTTAGATTTTACAGCCAAATAGCCAAAAACAAGTATTTCACGTACACAAATTAAATGGTATTAAATTTTTACATGCAACGTCTTCTTTGGATGTCTTCGATTGGGATCTTTCACGATATACTCTTGAAGCGAGTAAACAATTTTTTGAACATTCTCCTAACACGTAAATGTTTTCCTGCGGAAAATTCATTATAGTTATTTATTATTTAAATCTAACAACACAAACGAAGAATACAGCCATATATTTATTTGACATTTATTAGTAGATACTATTTCGACAGTAGCCCACTTGATATAAATCAAAAATATGGCTTGATTATGTTTCGACCTTCCTCAAACAAGCCCATAATAACAATTCTTGAAAGTGAAACATGCATAAATATAAAATTTTTGGTAATTCCAGGTACCTATACGTTATTAACAAACATTTTATTTCATTGATTAGAGATATAGATGCATCCAAAATAACGAATAAAATTTATGCCTTAGAAATGTTAAAATTTACAAGACATATGCAATGTAAAATACTTGTTTTTGACCATTATCCTAAATGTACTACATCGTTTGAAAGATTATTAATTGTACTAACAAATTGTAAAAATACTTATAGGGTGATTCATTTAAAAATTTTGAGATATTGCTTGATTTGCGTTCTGTTTCACCCCGTATCAAAGAAGCCTCAGACAAAAAAAGTAATTAATACTGAGCACAGCTAATGATATGTGAATGACAAGTGAATACAAAGACCTGTTGATTTATTTTGATTTACTGTTTTGCAGAGTGTTAAAGAGGAGGTCTTTTTTGCCAATAATTGGCCATATCTTTTTAAAACACCCATATAATATATTAGAATGCTATATTTTTGTAACGTTCTCGGTGAGATCTTTTCGATTCTTGAACAAAATATAGTACGTTTCATCCAAAAAAATGGAAGTTTGTGCTGCTACAAGGTTTTGGAACACCCTGTAAAATCGAAAGTATTTTCAAAATGTGCCCTCAGTAACTATATTACCTCACACAAAATTTTTAAGTTTTATTTCTTACCACAACGATGTAATCCTTCGATGTAAGAAGTTTGCCACACCCGTTTATAGAAATGAAATAGGTATACTTACCTCTTCACAAAGTTGATAATAATTCCATTAAAGGTAATAATATGGGTATAAACGACAACGTTCTAAAGCAGGCCCGTACTTCCACTCGTTTTCGAAATACATTCAACAATTTTTTCTATTAATTGAAACAACTAATTTGCACTGTTTGATACTTGACTCGTATATATAAAAAATGTTAACCACTAGCACGTACTCATACACAAAAAATAATAATACATATAAATGATAATTTCTATATATAAATGTTTCAAAGGAAATGAGATTAGAAACGTCGAAACTGATAAGACCGCAATACCTACCACAGTATCAAAATTTTTACAAATATAACTAAATTTATACAGGGTGTTTTCAAATGACGCTTACAACGTTTGCATGTAGATACCTCTCATAAAACTGAACAAAATGATATAAGGAATGAGGGGTCCAGCTCATTTACTTTTCGAGATACGGGGTGGGGTGTTGAAGTTATGAAAAATTAAATGTTTTCATTTGATAACTTCAAAATGGATGGATACATTAATTTGACATTTGGCAGGTTGTTTTAAAATGTAAAAGGGCATATTTTGATGGAAAAACAATTTTCAATTCTAGATCCAGTGCATGGTGTACATTTAGAAAAATATATGTCACCTTTCCCCTCCCATTTTCCACGCCACTGGCATTTAAGGCAATTTTCATTCAAATTTGTATTCCTAAATGGTTTTCACGTGAAAAACGCATAACCTTTACATATCAAAAGATGTATAGTTTTTAAGATATTTAATGTTTTCATGAAGTCTGCAAGATCACTTTTTAATAATGAAATAAAAAAATATTTTTCTTGAGTTAAGTATCCAGAATATAGCAGAGTCAACAAAAAAGTAGTAAACAAACTAGAACAGTGTCATTGTTTAAAGAAGATTATAAATAGGTCTCATTTCACATTTACAGGGATTTCTAACGTTGATTTCTAGCAGATACATATAGTTAGTTCGGTATTTAAGTTATTTAATATTTGTATTGTTGTAGTACAACCTGTATATTAATTTATAAATAAAATTTTAAAAACAAAAGTTTTAATTTAAAAATTAAAACTGGCGCAGTCAGTAGGATACGTGCGGTCGAAAAAGTGTCGCATTACGTCGGAAAGTCTTTAATCGATCTTGGTATTTCAATACCTTTGTGCGTATTCTTGACTAAGTTCCCTTCGATAAGAATCAATAAGTTTTGCATCCTCAAGAGTTAACAAGTTAAAAGCCCGAGAAGAAACTGCTGAACCAAATGACGACCAGCCGAGTTCCTTTTGCCTATTTCTCCTGATAACAAGGTAGGAATAGATAGATAAGTTGATAAATTTGCAAATATTTTAATCATTTTCGTTGATCTTCTGCATGAACGAACTTGAAGAAGTTTTAAAACAATTTAGTATACTAGATATAAACACTAATATAAAGATGACTGAGAACAGAGTTAATTGGGATTTATTTAAATCTAAAGTTGATAATAAATATTAAGCCTTACGATGGCAATGTTAATACATTAAACAAATTTTTATTGCGTTGCGAAAACTTGATTGCCAC
Organism: Lochmaea capreae; assembly: GCA_949126875.1. Lineage (NCBI taxonomy): Eukaryota > Metazoa > Arthropoda > Insecta > Coleoptera > Chrysomelidae > Lochmaea > Lochmaea capreae. Next base: position 291,450 of record OX421400.1, read on the forward strand.
ATATCGTACGTACAACGATAACATTTTGAACGATCATAAAATTTTCGATTGTATACAAGAAAAGCTAGTTGGACAAGCTGAAGCTTTAGTAGGAAATCGCGCAGAATTGAATAATTGGGACTCTCTAAAACATGCATTAAAGCAATGCTTTTCAGATAGAAGAGATCTTGATTGTTTAATTCAAGAATTAACTAGGGTTAAGCCCAATAAAAATGAAAATTTAATAGATTTTGGAACAAAATTACAATTACTTAGAAGCAGTATAGTTCAACGTATAAGCAATGATACAGAGTTGACGGCAAATGACAAAATTTGCGAAATGAACCATTGTGATAAAACAGCATTAAACACATTCATAAGTAAGTTGTACCGGAGTATTAAGAAATAATATGCATTTAAAAAGACCAGACTTTTTAGAAAGTGCTATTGCATATGTTAAAGAATTTTATAATTTTGAAAAACTATACGTTAATTTTAATGATACAAAATATATTCCTAAAAATAATTTCAATTTTCCAAGAAATAACAATCAAAATAATAACAATGAAAATTATAAAAGATATAATAATAATAATAATAATGATAACTATCAAAATTATCAAAGATTTAACACCAATGATAATCAGCAAAGAAATAATTTTCCGAGTCAACCTATTCATATACAACAAAGACCTATACCACCTCGTAAATATCCAACAAATGCACAAGTTTTTGGAAAACCACGAAACGTATTTAAACCAAACCAAACCAAACACATGTAAATAATTTACCAAAACCTGAACCAATGTCTACGACATCTAGAAATGTTACAAGCAACTATAGAGCCTCAAATAATAATAACAATAATTTTCCTTACAGAAACAATAACTACAGACCCCAATATAATAGTAATTTTAGACAAAAAAAACCAAATTACATAGCTGAAGAATAATAATTATGAAAGGGAAACTAATGATTACAGTGATTACGATGACTTTGAACCTGTAGAAAATAATATTTCTAGCCCTGTAGAACGTGATTCAGAACAACACGAAAATTTTCAGAGAAAGCCTCCAAAATTCAAACAGAAATAGTAGAAATCAACACAGTCACAAACAATCCTCTCCCCTACATAGAAATTGAACAACCTAAATTAAAACTTCTAATAGACACAGGGAGTAGTCGATCAATAATTAAATCTTTCATGATAATGTGGAAATAAAAACTTCCATTGGTAATAAAATAATAAAAAGACAAGTAACAATTTATTCCAGCATTTGAAGAATTTAATAGTAATAATAATATCAATTACATTTTGTTCGATTTTCACGACTTTTATGACGGAATTATAGGTTTACAAGATTTAATAAAAATTGGATTCAATATAGACTTGATGCAAAATAGAAAATTAATCAATAATAGTACTGCAATACCCATTAAATTTAGACAATCAGAAGAAAATGATTTTAAAATTGAAATAGGACCTTTAGAAAGAATTTTAAAGGAAATACCAATCACAATACATGAAGGTGATGTAATAATAAATGAGATTGAATTAGGAAACCTAAAAATACCTGCAACTTTAACAAAAGCTAAAAATGGACATGCAATCATAGAATTAATCAAAGAAACTAATGAACCGATATCAATAACTTTGAATAAATCAATTTCTGCTTCATTTTTTATTCCCTCTCAATATGAAATATTTAAATTCGAATATTTTAATGAAAATAAAAACAGAAATAATAATAAAATAGCTGATAAACTAGAAATCAATCAACTCGTGAGAACGGATCATATGAATCAAGAAGAGAAAGACAATATCACTAATTTATGCAACAAATACTTCGATATATTCTATAAACCTGGAGATCCATTAACGTTCACTTCTAAAATTAAACACGAAATTAAAACAACAGATGAAGAACCTGTACATAGCAAATCGTACAGATACCCATATATACATAAAGAGGAGATAAAGAAACAAATAAATGAAATGCTTGAAAAAAATATCATACGACCCTCTTCTAGTCCTTGGGGAAGTCCCATATATATGGATTGTCAAAAAAAAATTAGATGCTTCAAGACAGCAAAAGTGGCGTCTAGTCGTCGATTACAGAAAAGTTAATGACAAAACAATTAGTGATAGATATCCAATACCCAACATTAATGATAGGTATACTAGATAAGCTAGGTAGATCACAATATTTCACAACCCTCGATTTAGCAGCTGGTTTTCATCAAATCGAAATGAGCCAATCATCGATAGAAAAAACAGCTTTTAGCGTAGACAACGGTCATTACGAATTTTTGAGAATGCCCTTTGGTTTAAAAAATGCCCCTTCAACATTTCAAAGAGTAATGGATGAAGTATTAAAGGATTTACAAAACAAAATCTGCATGGTATACATGGATGATATAATAATTTTCAGTACAAGTTTACAAGAACACATCCAAAATTTAAAATTAGTATTTGATAAACTAAGAGAAGCTAGATTAAAAATTCAAATTGACAAATCTGAATTTCTTAGAAAGGAAGTAGAATTTCTAGGTCATGTAGTGACACCTGAAGGCATTAAGCCAAATCAAAAAAAGATTTCAGCCATTAAACAATTTCCTATACCTCGTAATCAAAAAGAAATAAAATCATTTCTAGGCTTACTGGGATATTACAGAAAATTTATAAAAAATTTCGCTAAAATAACAAAACCAATGACAACCTGTCTTAACCCATTTACGGCCAAGGAAAGAAAAAAAACTTAAATATGAAAAATAATATATTTTTCTTATTAAAAAACACTAAAATAACACATATTTATGTTCGAAAAAAATTAAAATTAGTCACTTCTCAAAATAAATGGTGTTGCGTATACGCATCAATGGCCTAAAGAGTTAAGTGGTATTGCCGAAAACAGTCGGCGTGTAAATAAACTTTGCAACGTTCACAAATATAAATTGTTTGACTTTTACACACACGACATCTTATACGAGAATCAGTCCTAATGATAACATGCCCAGTTTGATCAATCCTCACTTCATTGGGTGGTTCTCATGGAAGTACCCTTAGTAGCCTTGGGACAAGGTTCTTTATTTTCAAAAGTCGGACTGCGATGAATGATTTAAAATTTAGTTGTGGTATTTTACTATCATTCACAGTATTGTGTATTTTCCAAGCATTTACAAGAGTACTGTCGATTGGATTTATAAAAAGTGGCCACCACCATTTCTTACCCAACACCCGGGATCTATAATTTGCTACACCATTATCGTGCAAATCTACCCCTCTCATGGATTTATTATATGCTGAAATTATAGCTGGTTGTGAGACTAACACATCTTTTTTAGTTTTCTATTATACCTTTTGACAGAGCTGAGAGGTCCTACACTATAATGGGTACTGATTGCTGTCACAATGGAATTATCGTTCCATTTCACCAAAGAAATGTAAGTGGATTCTTCAAACTGTGAGTCATAGGAGCCCCTCTCCTGTTTTGACAGCAATTTACCTGGTATCAATGGACAGTTACTTGTTCGGTTTTCGCGAATCGTCCCTGTGGCAAAGAATCCTTGGGCTTTCAAAAGAGACAACAGTCTGTAAGAAGCGAAAAAGTTATCAAAGAAGATATTATGATTCTGAACATTTTTCACATTTGACAAGGGTTCAAGAACTAATTTCGGCATATTTTACAAAAAATAAAGCAGAGATACGCATTCGAACTCGATCAAATCAAGACTAAACAGTTGTAGGGTACGTATAGACGAAAACTGTTTATGTGCTTCCCGAACACTATTTCCGTACTTGCCAAGACTTGTGCTGACAGTTTACACTTATTCGGCCGTTGATGCGAATACGCAACAACATAATTTATTATCTAATTTAGGGAAGAGAAGGGTGTTGTAGGTCATGCATTTGAATTTTATTATAAATTTTGAAATATATTTAATAGAATGTGAGTACCAAAATTTTCAAAATAATTATAATTATATGATATTTTGATTTTTGAAAATTTCAGAACAACATGTAACAAAATTCGATTTTTTTGGACATTTCCCTAAAAAGTTCAAATGAAGAAATTATCTTAAATACGATCTTATCCCATGTGTTGGACATTATATCAATGATATACAGTGTGACCCATTTTGTTTGGAAGCACCCCTATAAAATCCGCATTTTTCAACCGATTTTGATTTAGTCTTTTTTGTTAGATTCAGTATCAAAAACAGAATTTGAGCACAAATTTTCATACCATAATAGCTATTTTCAAGGCCCTCTACGTTAATTTTTCTTTGCCAAAAAAGACGAAAGTATATTAGGCATTTTTTTTTCTCAAATAAGACTACACCATTGGATTCAGAATCATCACAAATGTAAACTATCAAAATTTTATAAAAAAAGTTTTATTAACAACAAAGTTATCACTACATGAATTTGGAAAAAGTTGTTTTTTAATCAATTTTTTACTAAGAATGTAGGCACATTTTAAAAATGGCAACATGGTAAACAAAAACTAGGACTCAAACATATTGCACTGTAAAAATTCGAAGCCGAAATTTTAAAAGGCAGGATAATAGGTCCATTCTTTTTTGAGGGTAACATGAATGCCAATAACTTCATGGAATTCTTGGAAGGTGAGTTATCCGCAGTGATTGACGAACTGCCACTAGCAGAAAAAAGAAATTTGATATTTCAGTAAGATGGTTGTTCTGTGCACTATTCTAGGATTGTCAGGCAGCGGTTTAATGGAAAATTTCCAAATGGTTGGATAGGTCGCGGTAGCGAGTTAATCGAATGGCCTCCTAGATCGCCCGATTTAACTATATTGGATTTTTATCAGTGGTGGCTTTTGACACAAAAAGTGTATAAGACACGTCCAAGGAATAGAGCAGAACTGTGTGACAGAATACGACAGGCGTGTGCTGGAATAACGCCACATGAAATAAAAAAGCGCTAAGACATAGTCGCAAACGATACGAGAAATGTGTGGAAATTAACGGAGATCTAGTCGAGGCTACAAAAATGTAGAATTCAATTATTATTAAGTAATTTAATAATCAAAATGTATTATTTGGTGTTAATTTGTATTTTCGTCACATCAGCACAATTTTACATTATTCTCAGAAGCTATAACTCCAGAACGGGTTAAGGTATCGGCTTCGAATTTTTACAGTGCAATATGTTTGAGTCCTAGTTTTTGTTTACCATGTTGCCATTTTTAAAATGTGTCTACATTCTTAGTAAAAACTTAATTAAAAAACAACTTTTTCCAAATTCATGTAGTGATAACTTTGTTGTTAATAAAACTTTTTTCATAAAATTTTGATAGTTTACATTTGTGATGATTCTGAATCCAGTGGTGTAGTCATATTTGAGAAAAAAAAATGCCTAATATACTTTCGTCTTTTTTGGCAAAGAAAAATTAACGTAGAGTGCCTTGAAAATAGCTCTTATGGTATGAAAATTTGTGCTCAAATTCTGTTTTTGATACTGAATCTAACAAAAAATACTAAATTAAAATCGGTTGAAAAATGCGGATTTTATAGGGGTGCTTCCAAACAAAATGGGTCACACTGTATGAACGCAGTTCATGTTCAACTTGAATTCATTTTTGATAAAAAAATAATTTGTGCAGTGTTGCGTACACGCATCAACGGCCGTAAATGGGTTAAGAAAAATCAAAAAGTAGTACGTACTAAAGAATTTGTAGAATGTTTTGAAACATGTAAAGATTTATTAACATCAGAACCGGTATTAGCATATCCAGACTTTACGAAAAATTTTCAATTAATTACAGATGCATCAAATTATGCAATAGGTGCAGTATTAATGCAAGAAAACCATCCAATATGATACGCTTCACGTACCCTTAATGAATCAGAAATAAATTATTCCACAATTGAAAAGGAATTACTCGCCATAGTGTACGGTTGTAAATATTTCAGACCATATCTATTCGGCAGATCATTCCAAATATTTACAGATCATAAATCCCTTCAATGGCTTTTTTCATTAAAAGAACCCAACTAACGCTTAGTAAGATGGCGACTTAAGCTTGAAGAATTTGACTATTCTGTTCATTATTTAAAAGGTAAAAATAATAAAGTAGCTGACGCACTTTCTAGAATTCAAAATAATCAAAATTCAGATTTAAACGCACTAGAAACAGCACCTTTAGACGATAATTTCGATATAGATGACAACGCCCTTGAAACAGCATCTTTAGACGTTAATTTCGATATAGATGACATAATAACTAAAGAAATATCAGATATACCGAATATCTCAGAAGACGACTTTTATACAACATTGAACGAACTAGAATTATTATAGACAACCCAGACAATAACACACAAAATAAATGCAACGTTATATCAAACATTCAAATAAAACCACCTGATACTCAACCAAACGACATAGACTTAGAAACGGTACATACTTCATTAGAAAATCCTATACTTTCAATACCTATAAGTGAAGTTTAAGATCAAATATTGATTACTAGCGGAGAAATTAATGATATAAAAGTTAAAGAAGAAAAGATTTTTGAAAGTAAACGACTTTATGTAACAATACCACAAAGAAACTTGGAGCAAAATATTTTTAAATTCATAAAAGAATATATATATAGTTCCAAAAAAGACTTGTGCAATAAAGTTCAGAAATCAATTACTAGGCCAGAGAACTTTATAACCACTGTCCAAAAATATTTCAGAAATTCAGCTTTTAAATTTATACATTGTCCAAAATTATTAGAAGACATTTTGCTAACAGACGAACAAAAAGAAAAAATTGAATACTATCATATTTTTAAGAAAGGACATCGCGTAATCAATGAAGTAAAAGCTTCTTTAGGAACCCGATATTATTGGCCCAAAATGAACGAAGATATTGAAAACTTTATAAACAGTTGTGAAACCTGTTTAAAAAATAAATACGACAGAAATCCACCAGTAGTAAAATTTAACCTTACCCCCACAGCATCAAAACCCTTCGATCATATACACATAGACGTTTTCAAAATATCCAATAAATCATATCTTACAATCATAGATTCTTTTTCTATAGATATGGCTAGGCATACCCAATTCAAAGTACAAACGGTATTTCCGTAGTAGAAAATTTATTAACCTATATAAGTCATCACGGACTGCCATATAAAATAACTGCTGACTCAGGATCAGAATTTAAAAATGATGATTTAAAAGATTTTTGTAAGTTACACCGTATTGAATTACATTTTACCACACCAAAAAATAGCAACTCGAATTCACCAGTAGAACGCCGGCTTTCATTCAACGCTGATAGAACATTATAGGTGTTTGCGAGAAGAAAACAAAGAATTGCTTTCAGACCAATATTAATCAAACACGCAGTTCTAAGCTATAACAATTCCATTCATTCAGTAACAAAATTCACACCATTTGAAATAATAAAAGGACACATAAATAACGCTGACCCATTTGACTTGAATGACAATTTGATATTATCTTATTACGTTCAAAATCACAAACAGGCTAGTAAGCAGTTATACAATAAAATCAAAGAAAGAAATGAACAAATAAAAGAAAACAATATAACAAAGCTCAATACAAAACGAAAAGACCCTCCTGATTATAAAATTCAAACCACAGCCTACGTACAGACAAAATCACGAAACAAAAAATTACCTAAATTCAAGAAAACTGAAATAATCAAAGACTCAGGTGTAATACTTGAAACTAATAAAGGCAATTATCATAAAGGCATAATTAGAAAACCCAAAAATAACTATGATACATTGTTACAGGACAAATGAAGACTACTTTGACGATATACATGACGATACTCCTGACATTTCAAACAAAATGCCAGACAGAAGACATCCAAATAACTAATTTAGGAAATTTATTATTACCCGTTAAGCTAGGCTCTTGTAAAATGATTTATTCTAAACATACTTTTATACACTATTTAGATTTAAGTGAAATAAATCTTATTACAGTTTCCTGTAATATTGTCGTATTTAATAGAGTGAATGTATCAACAGATGTCGAAAGGAATAATTATAAATATTCAACACTCTATGAATTTTTTGAAAAATGATATTTTTCAAAGTTGTTGCTCCTTGGTTGAACGGCCACTGTTTTTGAAAAATATCATTTTTCAAAAAATTCATAGAGTGTTGAATATTTATAATTATTCCTTTCGACATCTGTTTAAGTGAAATAGTTAAGCAAATTGATAATTTAAAACAATATTTTCATACACTAAGAAATAGCTTAGAAAGAAGTAATGCAACGAATCCAATTTCATTTCATAATTTAGCCGAACAAATGTTAGAAAGAACAAAATTCTTGATAAGCACTTTAGTGAGAAAATCAGAAAACATTTATCCACATATCAGATCAAAAAGAGGTGTAATCAATGGCATAGGAAAAGCTAACAAATGGCTTTTCGGAAATTTAGATTCAGATGATGGAGAAAGATATGACAAGGCAATTGATATTTTGCAACAAAATCAAAAACGTATAATTTACGAAACAAATTCCTGAATATCACTGTATACAAAATTAATAGACCGTTATAATAAGTCATTAACAGATTTATGGCAGAATCAGCAAAAACTTCAAAGTAACTTAGAAAAATTCCATATTTCAATAGAAAATAAATTAATAACGTTAAACAATTGTATAACATTTCATGGGACCATCTCACAAATTAATTTAGACTGTCAAAATTTAATTACATTTATTGACAATATTGAAAACTCAATTATATTTTCAAAACTGAACTCTCTTCATAGTTCCGTACTTTCTAGTCATGAGGTCGCGGAAATGATTGAATATTTGAAAACAATTTACAATGAGGAGCAAATTCCAAAATTCAAGAATTTGTTGACCTACTATCTATTTCTCGGTACCCAAGTTACCTTTTCCAAATCCAAATTAATCTTTGCTATACATATCCCTATCCTAAAACCCGAAATTGCAGAGTTCTACCACCTTTATCCTATCATCCAAAAACACAAAATGTGTATCCCCTCTCAACCCTACTTAGCAAAAGCCGAAGTATCGTCATTAATAAATGAAGAATGTCCGACATTAGAAGAAACATATTATTGTCGACAATAATTCATATCCAAAGACGACTGATGCACAACAGAACTACTCGAAAATCGTTTGCCCAAACAATGTTACGCTACTGACGTAAATCTTCAAGAACCCATCGTAGAACAGATCACAAATAACGAAATACTGATTGTTCCAGCCACCACTGTAAAAATATTATCAAAATGTACCTCAGAAAAATATTTAGAAATACACGACCCCTGTTTAATCCGAATTCCAGAAAAATGTGAAATAGAAATTGGAAGAAAGAAGTTTTCAAACAATATTCAAGTTCAAAAAGGCAAATCAGTCATTTTAACAAAATCAGAAGCTATATTTTCAGAAACTCAAATGTATGTTATATCATATTTCTAGCCTATTGTATTTATTAGACAAGACCCAATAGGTACCAAAGATCACTTCACTTGATCTATTAGGTATACAAGACTCTTTAACAAAGATGGAATATACTTTCGAACACGTGTCGTTTTGTTTATATCATCGGTAATAAAATATATAATATACGACCAAGCTTGAAAAGAAGACAGGACACGTTTAGGGTTTTTGAAAAGTGAAGTGGACTATCTGGGAATTAGATTATTTTGGAATGTTTAGTCTATGTATAGCCGTTGAACTGAAACCAGTAAATTTGGATAGTTACAGTATCACCGAGTTTTATTATTATTATAGTTTACCATCCCAATCTTACAAGTATCACCCTCTAAACTTAACAAAAATAGATTTTGATAAACTTTTTGAAATTAATAAAATTGCAAAAAACCTAAAACCAATTCAAGACGTAGAATTTTCAGGAAAACACGTAATAATTTCCAGTACAGTTCCTTTAATCTTAATCACTTTAATTGCTTTAACCACATTTTGCATTATAAGAAAATACAAAAACAAGAAGACAAGAAGAAGAAGAAAACTAGAAGAAATTCCACTAGAAGAAGTTAAATCAAAACTCGAAAATAAATCCATTATTTTCTCGTCTTAACGATGGAGGAGTTAAGTATCCAGAATAGCAGAGTCAACAAAAAAGTAGTAAACAAACTAGAACAGTGCCATTGTTTAAAGAAGATTATAAATAGGTCTCATTTCAAATTTTATAGGAACTTCTAACGTTGATTTCTAGCAGATATATATAGTTAGTTCGTTATTTAAGTTATTTAATATTTGTATTGTTGTAGTACAACCTGTATATTAATTTATAAATACAATTTTAAAAACAAAAGTTTTAATTTAAAAATTAAAACTCTTGTATTTTTTTTAATGACTACCAAACTAGTTATGGTTAGAATATGTGGGTAACAAAAACTATTCTGAGAAACAGCAATGCATCTAAAACATTGAGAAAAGATTGTTGAAAATGCTTTTCCAAACTTGTGATTTTATAAACATAAGAATTGATGACAAATTTAAACAATATACCTACATAATTTTTCACTAAACAGCCAAAAAATCACAAGAGATGTTCAAAATTTCGTCCATTTACATTTAAACATAAACATAACAACGTTTTCTCATTGAAAATCGCATATTTTGGAAAGACTGGGTGATTACCGTAAATAATTTTTGTAGCTGCATGGATTCTTGTTATCAGTTCCTCCTCTGTCTCTACTATTGTATCGTAGACGAGGGACTTCATGTAACCCCACAGAAAGAAGTCGATAGGATTTAAATCCGGTGAACTCGCAGGCCACATATTGGGTTCATCTCGGCCTATCCAGTTGTTTCCGTATTGTTGGGGGGGGTTATAAGTTGTCTGGTCGCAATCTCCTGTCAATTTGAGCAAATGTTGTGTGACATGGAAAACTAGGTCGATTTGGCTGGCCATCTTTCTCTATACAAGCGCTCGGAACGTCTACCATTTTTTATTGCTTCCCCGTATCTTAGCTGCATATCAGCCATTTCTTCAAAAGTGTAAAATCCATCATATGAAAGTTGCACAAACAAATTTAATCACAAATGATTTATTTGGATTTTGACGTTAAAAAAATTGACATTTATCATTTCATCATTGACATCTACAGCCTACTAGACAATAGTAGAAACAGTGGAGGATCCATGCAGCTACAGAAATTATTTACGGTAATCACCCAGTCTTCCCAAAATATGCGATTTTCAATGAGAAAACGTTGCGGATTATGTTTAAATGTAAATGGACAAAATTTTGAACATCTCTTGTGATTTTTTGGCTGCTTAGTGAAAAATTATGTAGGTATATTGTTTAAATTTGTAACTACCTTTCTTATTTTTTATTGTCATTAATTCTTATGTTAATAAAATCACAAGTTTGGAAAAGCATTTTCAACAATCTTTTCTCAATGTTTTAGATTTAGATGCATTACTGTTTCACAGAATAGTTTTTCTTACCCACATATTCTAACCATAACTAGTTTGGTAGTTATTCAAAAAAATACAAGAAAAATATTTTTTTATTTCATTATTAAAAAATGATCTTGCAGACTTCATGAAAACATTAAATATCTTGAAAACTATACAACTTTTGATATGTAAAGGTTATGCGTTTTTCACGTGAAAACCATTTAGGAATACAAATTTGAATGAAAATAGAAAATTAGGTTTTTAAGGCACTTTTATAAAACACACAAAATATATTTATTGTTGTTTATTGTCACGTTACCAGTAGTTACAGGAATCAATGACTGCAAGGCGGAAACGGTACGTTTCTCTAACGACAAAATATTAATTATTACAGTAGCACTAATGCCAACTCAACTACATACAGGGGCAAGACGGTTAGGCGCTAGTTCCAACATTAACACACTATTTGATTAATTTCCCAAGGTCATGGGACATTCAAAAAGCATATGATACAGGGTGTTTCACTGGGAAAGGGCCTAACTTTAACTGTAGATGGGGATCACTTTGGTGCTTCCAAAAACCTATATTCAATGTGTCTTCTGCACTTTATAACCGAGATACAGGGTGTTTTATAAATTTATCGTATTTCTTTTGAACCTCATAACTTCTGAGTTACGCTGTATATTATTTTGAAATTTGGTACACGTTATAACCACTACCTAGAAACTCCAGCTGCAAAAGCATCTCCAAAAAGATGATGCATTGAATCTACTTATTTCCTTTTTATTCTTCCGCAGACAATTTTACTACCAAAAATTGATCGTCAAAGTTATAATTTATACACTTTTTGAGGGTTAACATGGTATCGTAGTGGTTTTTTTTTATTTTTTAGCTTGAAATGAAATCTATTTAATTCATCTAGAGAAGCATCCTAGAAATTCCATTGAGTTTGTACGTTTACGAGTACAGACCACTAAAAAATGTGATTACAGGGCCGTACTCCGGACATACTCATTCAATGTTTCGAATATTTCGAGCACCCTGTATAATGATATGTATCTGGAAACTATGCACTTGTCCATTTAGAATAACAAGAGTAAAATACGAGAAATAAATTTGTAATGGAATGAGGTTCGAAAGAAATACGATAAATTTATAAAACACCCTGTATCTCGGTTATAAAGTGCAGAAGACACATTAAATATAGGTTTTTCGAAGCACCAAAGTGATCCCCATCTACAGCTAAAGTTAGGCCCTTTCCCAATGAAATACCCTGTATAATGACTACGGGGAATCCATGTTACAGACAGAGCAGTTTTCTGAGCTGTTAATAATATAAACATTTCCTTTAAAAGACAATTTTAAAAATGTTTTGCTACAGGTTTTAAGTTGCTCTATTATTCTGGTCATATAGAATATGTCTACAGGTATTTGGAAAAAATTGTTATTTTCACCAACTAGTAAATGTATATACTATATTTAAACATTTCCAATTCATTCATTTACGTTAAATTCCGTGTTTGGGTCACAATTACTATACTCGCATGCTCCGTTGCTTGGCCTATCTGTCAAACTTTTAGAAAGAAAAAAAAATAATTAATAATATCTTTGGACTTTTTAAATGTTTAATTCCCGGTAGTTTCTCCACAGAATGTAGGTAATGAAAAAGAAAAACACTTTAAAAATGAAAAATAAATTTTAATAACAATTTGAGTTTTAACTTGGTATACAGGATACTTATAAAGCTGTCACAAGTAGGCTTTAAGAAAAAAGGAAGAATCCTAAGAGGGTTTTCAGGAGTAATTTGAAAGATCTTTTTAAAACCTACTATACCTTGTTTTTAAACTAAGAGGAGCGATTTGAATTTAAGTTGGCATTTCTGCTGCCTAGTGATTGGTCAGATTGCCACCAGTTTCACACAGTTCTTTTGATATCACTGACACTGACATTTGTCAGTTTTGTGTTTATATATATATAAAAATAGTCATTAGTTCAATCATTACTACCACGTTTGTTGTTTATTTTTAACAAAGTATTATATTTTACCCAAGATATTTGCTATTTTTATCACTTATTCCGTTTCATGTTAATAATATAAGTTTCACATCAAGTTTTACATAAGTACATTGCAGTACTACATTATGGTATTTTTCGATAACAAAACTTCTGTTAGCTTTTAGTTTTACTACACCAAAGCCTCAAATGTTGAAAAAAAATTTAATCATACAATGAAATTGCATATCTATATTCTTATGAATCCTCAAATTCTTAAAACATTTCACATAAACTACTTATTATAACCTTACATCTTTTCACAATAATGTGACATTTGGTTACTACTCTCGCAATGACCTGTGGCCAATCATCATTCGATATTTAGACATACCTTGATCCCTCATTGGCCACGACAACAGCGAGCAGTACAATACATATTTCACGTAATTTTCATTTAGTTCAAAAAGTCTGAACACGACCCTTTTGGAACACACTCCCAATCTAGTAACTTTTAGTAGTGTGGTTGAGGTTTCCTAAAATGCTCCTCCTAGTTTGAAAACAAGGTATAGATGAATTTTGAAGCATTGCATAACGTTTTTAGGATAACCATACAACTTATTATTGAAACTTTTATAAGAGTAACAAATACCAGAACTGCTTTAGGAGTATGATATAGTTGAACGATAAGAGCATCATAAGACTAAATTTATAAATTATAAATGTGTTTGATCTTAAAATAGTGTCAAAAAATCTTTCATAATATTATTCGTTTTTATGGTACTCTTATCTCCAGTTTATTTCCAAAGCTGTCCTAAACATAAACAAATTATTTGAAGAATGTATTCGATAACATAAGTGGCTGCAAAAATTATTTCCAAAAGCTTACTGGTTCCATTAATTTTTAAACGAACACTACTTTTCTGTTAAAACTTAGTATGATGGGACATATATTTTGACGCCCACGGTAAAATATTGATTTTTATAAAATTTAAAAAAAAAAGTTTCCACAGTAACAACTTTTGACTGCTATTTTTGCAAGTATTTCTGTTTATTTACTTATGTTATATTATATGATATGTATATTTACAACTAATTTACGTTGCAACACTATTTTTGTTGTTTTCTTCAACCGAAATTGATAAAAAGTTGAAATGTTTTTTACTGAAGAAATTATTAGTAGTGGCTAGTAAATCATCAGAAATCTGACGGAACTATAAATATTTGTCAATGGTCGTTAAAACTGAGAGGAGGAAGGTAATAATAAATATCTTTTTAAACTATTTAATAACACATTAGTCAAATACATGATATACAGTGTGTTCATAGATGGGGTTACGAGAGGAGGAAAGCAGTCTTCTACTTTGAATTTTATGACTAAAAGTGATTCTTTATAAAAAATTCTGCTTATTTTAAAAAATGTTATATTGGGTGATGTACAGGGTGTTAGTAAATTAGGAAAACATAAAAATGTTTCAGGAGACAAAAGACTACCACAAAAAATGTCGACTCCCAACCTTCTAACGCCAGAACGAGTAAAAACCATTTGACATAAACATAAACCTTCTTAAAACTATTTACTCTAAAAATGTATTTATTTTATGCAATTTTGAGGTAATTTTGACTAAGAAAAAAATGTAGGTATTAAATCAAGAGAACAACCGGTTTTTTCTTTCACAATTCGAAATTGAAATTATTTAAATTATCAGTAGACATCAGATCACAAATTGTATTTACAATTGTATACCCCGTAGTCACGGTAACAATATATTATAATGAAATAAAAATCAAAGCAAAACTTTTAAAAATAGGTAAACATCATTTTCAACAAAATAACATTACAAAATTTCGAAATCAACAAGAAAAATTCAACAGAAAAAGAATTCATAAATGAAAGGACATACATTTAAAACTGTGCAAGACATACCTACATCTTATTAAATAACAATTATTAGAGTCTTAATAATATCACGACCAGTTATAAAAGAATATAAATAATTCTTCAAATTAAATGTAGACAACATTCAGTTTCAAAAATAATATGAACCAAAATATGTTATAGAAACATATAATTCAATATTATTAAAAAAAGGTCAAATTGTTTATAACCAAATGTTGTGAGTATAAAAACGAAATAAAACATTGTAATTTTAAATAAAGAAAAAGTTTAGAACGGGTAACAATAATTATTTTCTTGGAGCAAAGACATAAAAAGTGCGCTAGTGAATAATTAGATAAGTGATCCGAAATGCCCCAAACACGAACGGAAACCATAGTGCGACCAATTAGATTAAATAGGTCATTAATAGTTTCTATCAAAATATCTCAAATTGGAAATATAATTATTCGGACAGTTCTAAAAATTATGACATTTACAGATATAAACGCCAAATCTTTGGAATCCCTACTATTGATCAAAATCAAATAATTTGTCAATGAGTACATCGCATCATCCTTCGAAGCGCAAACATCATAAATTTTTTCTCAATTTGCAATAACCAGTGAAAAGTTCCAAACGACAATAAACAAGATTTTTGATATTGGATAAAATCTAAACAAAGGTTAAAAGTTAAAATGTTGTAAAACAATTTGAAATTTACGGTTCCATCACCGTTCCAATTTATCGAGGGTTGGCGATTAAAAAAAGGTTTTTACTGAGAGATATCTACAATTTATAAATGTGAAATAGTTTACTTTTTCACATCTTCTATATTTTCATGGAAGACGCCCAATTATTATTAAAATAATTTAATTGAAACAAACAATTTCTTTCTCTTATAACATAACTACGTTTAACCTCAAACTTACAGAAGCTGATATGTGAGAAGGCCGTTGAAAGTGACCCGAACTCGCATGATCCCTGAGTGTAGACAATAATTTTGTAATTATAACAATATCTACTTGATTATTCTGAGAAAACCGCGTTCTTGGTAATTTGTCGTTTATTTGTAATATTTTAGAAATGTTCAGAACGAAACAGATTTATTAATTTTGATCAAAATATAGGTTGGAAATAAAATAGTATACAAACCTCGGTAGGAAGATTTATTCCTGTCTCGAAATCATAGCTCTCTCTCTCACGACAAGAATTAATCACTTCCCACCTCGGTGTGTAATATACTATTACGTTTACTATTACCTACTACTATTTTGGATCAGCATTTTCATTTCCAAATTTTCACTACAAAGAGCATATTGTAAAGCGGTAAGACCTTCGTTAGAAACATCATCTAGATTTATAGAATTTAGTTGAATCAAATGTGTAACAAATATAGTACCTCTATATGTTAAATTAATTAATTTAGATAAAATATGAAATGCATTACAGCCAGTATTATCCGTCTCGTTAATATTAGCGCCATTTTTTAATAAGAATATGGCACACTGAAAAGCTTGTTCAGAACAAGCCAAAAGAAACGGAGTTCTTCCATTATTGTCTTTGATTTCTTTATTAGCTCCATGTTCTAATAAAATTTCAAGCAGTGCAAGATTGTCTATTTTTATAGCATAATGCGTCGCAGTCATACCTTTTCCACAAACGCTGTTCAAATCAATACAGTTACGATCGATAAGTTGCTTGATAATTTTCATACACGGTTCAGTTTGAAAATTATAAAATAATAGATTGTTTGCTAAAAGATGTATAGCATTACAACCATTGTTATCCGTCTCGTTAATATTAGCGCCATTTTCTAATAAAAATTTGGCACACTGAAAAGCTTGTTCAGAACAAGCCAAAAGAAACGAAGTTCTTCCGTTATTGTCTTTGATTTCTTTATCAGCTCCATGTTCTAATAAAATTTCAAGCAGTGCAAGATTGTCTCCTTTCACAGCATAATGCGTCGCAGTCATACCTTTTCCACAAACGCTGTTCAAATCAATACAGTTACGATCGATAAATTGCTTGATAATTTTCCTAAACAATTCATTTTCATCATAATCATTAAATTGAATGTTTGCTAAAAGATGTATAGCATTACAACCATTGTTATCCGTCTCGTTAATATTAGCGCCATTTTCTAATAAAAATTTGGTACACCGAAAAGCTTTTTCAGAACAAGCCAAAAGAAATGGAGTTCTTCCGTTATTGTCTTTGATTTCTTTATCAGCTCCATGTTCTAATAAAATTTCAAGCAGTGCAGGATTGTTTCTTTTTATAGAATAATGCGTCGCAGTCATACCTTTTCGACAAACGCTGTTCAAATCAATACAGTTACGACCGATAATATGTTTGGTAATTTTAATAATATGTGACCTTTTACTTAGAGCTCCACCATATAATCGAATGTTTGCCAAAAGATGTATAGCATTACAACCATTGTTATCAGTCTCGTTAATATTAGCGCCATTTTCTAATAAGAATATGGCACAGTCGAAAACATAACCATGTTCAGAACAAGCCAAAAGAAATGGAGTTCTTCCATTATTGTCTTTGATTTCTTTATCAGCTCCATGTTCTAATAAAACTTTAAGCAGTGCCAGATTGTTTCTTTTTATAGCATAATGCGACGCAGTCATACCTTCTCCACAAACGCTGTTCAAATCAATACAGTTACGACCGATAATTTGTTTGGTAATTTCAATAATATGTGACCTTTTTCTTTGAGCTCCATTTCTTTGATCACCATCTAATCGAATGTTTGCTAAAAAATGTATGGCATTACAACCATTGTTATCCGTCTCGTTAATATTAGCGCCATTTTCAAATAAAAATTTGGCCCACTGAAAAGCTTGTTCAGAACAAGCCAAAAGAAACGGAGTTCTTCCGTTATTGTCTTTGATTTCTTTATCAGCTCCATGTTCTAATAAAATTTCAAGCAGTGCAGGATTTTTTTCTTTAATAGCATGATCCATCGCAGTCACGTTATAGTGCCAAATTAATGGTGAATTGTCTTTAAAAATCTTCTCCGGTATCGAACGATCTTCTAAAATGCCGTTCATGAAGGATCTAAGTATTTCGTATCGCCTATATGAAAATACTCCACTGATTAAGAAGTCTGAAAATGATTTTTCCATTCCATCAGTTTGGTTGAAAAAATTGCATATGTACTTTGCCGCTAAGTACTCGGCGAAGGTTCTGTGGACGAATTGAAAACTATCTCCGCTCATTTGAACGATTCCCATTTCTGAAAAATCTTCCATAGAACAGTCTACATCGGAATTTTCTGCTAAAATTTTAAAGTGTTTGTAATGGTTCTTATCGAACACGACTTTTAACGCCATCTTGGTATGTTCTTCGTCGATTGCTCTATCGAACATCTTGTTCAATATATTAGTAACGGAAATACTACAATTCACATTTGTTTTTTCGTCGATATAAATATTCTTCTTTTCTTTTATGAATTGTTCGTACAATTTTGCTATATTGAACTTGTCCAAAGATTCCGTTTTGAAATTATTGGAAGTGATGTATTCCCAACAGTCGGTTTTGAAAATTTCCGCCAAAATCTGGGATTGTAAGGGAATTCCTATAATATTCCAGGAAACTTTGCCGATGGTGTTTGTTATTTTCGTCAATAATTTTCTTGTAAACTCTTCACATTTTTGTAAATCTTCGTTATTTGTTAGTTGCAGTTTTTCTGTCCAATAACTTAGTAAAAAGTTTTGTTGATCTTCTATTGAAAACGGAGATAAAGAAAATTTTAATGACCCGAAGTAGTTTTCGCAGTGGTTTCTCGAGGTTATAACGACTTTTTTAATATTTTTCGAAAGCTCACAATATTTTATAAGGTTTAAGACTAATTTTGAATAATTGGGACTGATCTCATCGAAGGCGTCGAACAATATTACAACTTTTTTCGGAAGATGAAACACTAGTTTTTCAAAATCGTCAAGTTGATTCCAATTCAATAATTCCAATAAATCAATCTCTTTATTTCTCTCCGAAGTAGCTTTGAATATTTTCGTATATTCGTTTAAATTGATTTTTATTATCAAATAATTAAATTTTCCAATCAAAATTTTTTGTAAATTGGAAAGTAAGGTAGTTTTCCCCATTCCCGGACCGCCTACTATAAATATAGATTCAGTATCTTTCACTATAACGTCACACAAATCATTTTCGGTTCTTTTTAAATTCGTTTTTTCACATCGAAGGGTTCTTCTTACGTAATAAGTAACTTTGTTCTTATAATCGAAAATGTTAATAATATCATTGTTAATTAATTTACATAAAATATTTTCGTTAAAATCCAAAGTTTCTGGGTCATGTGTTAGTTCATACAAAGTAATTTGTTTTCCTTGAAAAATAAAATTTTTGGAAAAAATTTCTTTTTGTGTTTCATCTGTTAAATTGTCGAAGCAGATGGTTTGTTCGGAAACATCTGCTTCCACCTTAAGATATTTAACCAAGCTTCCCAAAATTTCGGTATCGTCGGAGACGAATATAAATTTTTTATAAGATTTTCCGCAAACCTGTTTCGCTATTTTCCCTAAAACATCCCTTAAAACTGAAAATTCTTCTTTAAAAACAACAGTAATCAAATAATCATAATCTTCGTTACGAAAAGAAGAAATCACTTTTTCTTTTAGAACCCCATTATCGAACGGAGGTACAAGTAACACCCTATAACTCTTAATTTGTTGATATATTTTAAGCAAATGAATGTTGATATTATTTTTGTTTTCAATGTAGTAACAAGTATACTTGGAAAATTCTAGATCTAAATCAATTTTAAAATTTACGTTATAACTTTCCAGGTTTTTAATAAAAAATTTACTTTTCACAGCATCTACATCACTGCGTGTGAGATAAATGTCTTTTTCATTTTTAAAATATAACTTAACCATATCTTTAATAAGGACATTTACCGATTGGTCAAGATCATAAAAAATATCGATATCTTTCACTAATTCTCTTATCCTATCATTGAGGTCTTGATCTGAAACGGATATTAATTGGAATTTTTGTAAAAATAATTCGGTATCTTCATCCTTACGATTCAAATCTTTGCATGACTTATCAAAGCTGTAATAATATTTTTTATCGGAAAATGAAAATATGTGACTGTCTGACATTGTCTTTTCTGATACAATTTGTTTAATATCGTTTGTTATATCCGTATTTGTACATAATATTAACGTGTCGAGGTTATTAAAGTTGTTTTTTATATCCGCGAAGGATTTTATATATTTAAAAATATTAAAATCTTTTTCCTTTGTTCCGGTTGGAAATATATCATTGTAGGTGATTAGACTCTTTTTAGGGTCCACTTTATGTTTAGCTTGCAGCAAAATAGTTTTTTTCGCAGTTTCCAAGACAACATCATCAAATTTTCCACCGTCTTCATTTTCTGTCGAAAGCCGAAAATCTTCTTCATTCTTATATGCTTCAAGTAGAAATAATGTCAATATATTTATTTGGTAGTCGATTCCATGTACCCCTGCTGCTCCTTTAGTTGACTTTTTGTACCTTTTTTTATGTTCCATATTTTTTTTAATCCTTGTTATATCGTGCTTAGTCTACAAATTAATAAAATAATATTAATGTCCTATCAAATAATTTCTTGATTTTTCTGTTTTCTACGTAAAAAATGTTTTCTTCTTTGTTTATAGTATCTTCAACCACTAAATTAGACATTTTTTTTAACTCTATATTACAGAAAAAAGGAATGTTTGAATATAGTATTTCGATTTATTTGAGATACAAATACTTGGTTTTAGTAATATTCTTTTCAGTCAAACATTATTGTTTGGAATGAAATAAATGGGCTTATTTCACTCAAATAATATATTCTTTTTCAATTTCGGTCTGAAAAATTATTCGAACCAATGAAATGTTTCTATGAACGCAAAAGTTTACCGACCGACGCGACGACAAGTCGAGTAACCTATCCAGTAGTGCGTCGTGTGTCGTTGTTAAATTATGTCTGTGATACTCACTGTGTGCAAATGGAAGAAGTAAGAAAATTCCTTAGAGAACATAATTTACAAGACTTATAGAAATAGTGTTTTCGAAGGTAAGTTGGTTGTCAATTTATTGTCCAAAGTTGTATTGTTTTAATATGTTTTCATTAATAACACATTAAATACTTACATAATTATACCTAATATCAGAGATTATTTTCATATTATACAGGGTGTACCTTGAATAGCGAACTACTCGAAAAATATGCATTTTTAGTGAAACACATGTAATAAGAAAGTTGTTCAGAATTATTTTCTCCACTAGATGGGACATTCAAATTTGGCCAAGGGTTATGTTTAGGTCCTTGCAGGGGACCACAACAATTTTTTAGAATGGAACATCCTATTTTTGACAGCTGATTCGAACTGAACGGAAAATGGCCCCTTTTTTGTATTCGAATAGTACGGAATTTCAGTAAAGCCTTGGAAAAAGTTGTTCTCCTCTTCTAGATGTACTTCATTAAAAAAAGGCTTTATAATTACTTTCCCATTTAAACGTGTTGTATACTGAAAATGCATATTTTTCTAGTTATTTGTCTGATCTGATACTTAACGTACAACCTGTAGTAAGTCTATTCCAGAGTACGTATTAAACCTCATTCGATTCAGTATTTCATTTGTTTCGATTTAGTATTTCATTTATTCTGATTAAGAATTTCAATAATCTATTTATCGTTTTATATGGAGTAGTTATTTCATTTGTGTTGGGCAATCTGCTTAAATTGATAAAGGGTTTAGATGACCTCTGAAATCATGTGGTATGAAATAACTGCAATGTGTAAAAGTCAATACATTTTCAGATCACAGAGGAAGAAACAATAATTATTCAGTCAAATGTGGATGGAACACCTACCAAAAAAAGAAAAATAGAAGAGGAGGAACAGACTATTACTCTTCTAAAGTATATTGAAGATTCATCTCCAGTGTCATCAACCCCTTCTAGTTCCAGAAGTAAAACTACATATTAATTGGAAAATATCGACTTGGTAGCAAATTTAGATATTATCTATAAAAGTATATTGTAATTGCAAAAATGGTTTTCGTTTGTCTTTTTATAAAATATAAATAAAGTGTTAAGAAAAGTTTTATTTTTTATCCAACTCCTGTCCATTGGAAATACTTCGGAAACAGGGTTTTTACGGGAAAAATGAATAGGAATCTCTATAGGGTTATTTTTACTTAATATTTGTTACTTTCATGTATGGTTTACATTCTTCAGGCAAGTATTTTATATTTTTAAACGAATTCTATCAATTCTTAATTTACCCAATTATTTCTTTGGTTCAAATGACAATTCTCCATTTCATGTTCTAAAATAATATCACAAACACAATGTATTTTTTGAATTAAATAAATATTTGTTTCACACTCTTCATTCCAGTATCATTTTCGATCAATTCCTAATTATACAATTATTTCAAATAGCAATATTCTTGATTAAATACTACGAATTCTGAAATTAAATGATTATTTAAAAAAAATTAATAACAATTTTTATATTTTAACAGTCTGGTATTCAACCAAACAATGAGTATTCTAAAATTCAAGTAAATATTTGTTTTATTCGAGTATTTAATATTCTTGAATGTACAAAATTGTTTATTTATTGCTTCCATAGTGGAATAAGTTCTCAGATTAAAATAAATTATTCTTGCATGAAATGAACCCGAAGAATTAAATGGAAGAAATATAACAATTGACTTCATCAAATGTTTTCTTGTATCATACAAATATTGGTGTTGGAATCCAACTAAACTAGCGTTTTCTTTTAAATGATAGTTTTATTTCGCCATATTGAAACAAGAAATTTGTTTGACTGAAATATATTTTGTTTGATTCAATACCTTTTTTTTCTTTGTATAATGAAAGCATAGTAAATAAAATAATTTCTCGTAATTTTTTTCATGTTTTCTGATGAGGAAATAATGGTAGAAGATACAGGGTGGGGCAATCTTCTAACATCGGAGGATTACATCGTTGTGGTAAGAGATAAAACGTACTATATTTTGTTCAAGAATCGGAAAGATCTCACCGAGAGCGTTACCAAAATATAGCATTCTAATATATTATATGGGTGTTTTAAAAAGATATGGCCAATTATTGGCAAAAAATACCTCCCCTTTAACACTCTGCAAAACAGTAAATCAAAATAAATCAACAGGTCTTTGTATTCACTTGTCATTCACATATCACTAGCTGTGCTCAGTATTAATTACTTTTTTTGTCTGAGGCTTTTTTAACAGAACGCAAATCAAACAATATCTCAAAATTTTTAAATGAATCACCCTATAAGTCTCTTTACAATTTGTTAGTACAATTAATAATCTTTCAAACGATGTAGTACATTTAGGGTATAAGTTGATGGAAAATCGTAAATATTTTAGGATAATAGTCAAAAACAAGTAATTCACGTACACAAATTAAATGGTATTGAATTTTTACATGCAACGTCTTCTTTGGATGTCTTCGATTGGGATCTTTCACGATATACTCTTGAAGCGAGTAAACAATTTTTTGAACATTCTCCTAACACGTAAATCATATTGATCATGTCTTCCTGCGGAAAATTCATTATAGTTATTTATTATTTAAATCTAACAACACAAACGAAGAATACAGCCATATTTCTCTGACATTTATAAGTAGGTAGATACTATTTCGACAGTAGCCCACTTGATATAATCAAAAATATGGCTTGATTATGTTTCGCCCTTTCTCAATCAATCCTATAATAACAATTCTTTAAAGTGAAACATGCATAAATATAAAATTTTTGGTAATTCCAGGTACCTACGTTATTAACAAACATTTTATTTCATTGATTAGAGATATAGATGCATCCAACATAACGAATAAAATTTATGCCTTAGAAATGTTAAAATTTACAAGACATATGCAATGTAAAATACTTGTTTTTGACCATTATCCTAAATTTTTTCTTATTTTCTTGATGGGAATCAAATCATAATAATGTTTTTTTAATTTTTTTATTTCAACGTTTCGGTAGCGTTCCAGCTATCGTTGTCAAGATTAACTTATAATGAATGAATGGAAAATTCAATGGGATTCGACAAAAATAATATTGAAAGAGCCCAATAATAAAAGACGAAAAATCAAAGAAAGTGCTTTAATACAACTAAATTCAGATAAATGTGTAGCTATAGTATTTCAACCGAATGTAGTCAAATTTGGTGACCAATGTTAGAAAGAGAAATTTCCAATAATCAATTACCTGCGTTATCAGGAGAGCATCATAAGTTTTTATCCAGGTTTTCTGATAATTTATCTTTGGAATGGTTGTTAATCGATACACATTTCAATACACAAAATCACTAAACTGAGTTATACATATTTTGAAAACAAAAATAATCCTACACAAAAAAGTAACAACAAACGCGTTTTTATTAACAAAATTTCCAAAATAAGCGAGAAAAAAGCGCTATCCCAATAAAAACCGTTCCTGGAACGTGCACTTCACTGGATTCCATTTCTAGTGGACTACATATCGTTAGAATGTCATAAAATAAAATATTTTATTTCACATTTTACCAGAGGTGTGATCTACTATGAATGGACCTTAATAAAATTTGACAACAAAGTTTTGTAGTCTTAAACTTCCAAATATTATTGATTGTCTAGTTGTCAAATTTTTTTCGTTGTGTCAGATAGGGACCAAAAAATTTTTCATTCATTCATTATTAGTTAATCTTGACAACGATAGCTGGAACGCTACCGAAACGTTGAAATAAAAAAATTAAAAAAACATTATTGTGGTTTGATTCCCAAAAAAATAAGAAAAAATATCAAGTAATGCCACAAGGAACTTATAGGAGATATTATCCTAAATGTACTACATCGTTTGAAAGATTATTAATTGTACTAACAAATTGTAAAAATACTTATAGGGTGATTCATTTAAAAATTTTGAGATATTGCTTGATTTGCGTTCTGTTTCACCCCGTATCAAAGAAGCCTCAGACAAAAAAAGTAATTAATACTGAGCACAGCTAATGTTATGTGAATGACAAGTGAATACAAAGACCTGTTGATGTATTTTGATTTACTGTTTTGCAGAGTGTTAAAGAGGAGGACTATTTTGCCAATAATTGGCCATATCTTTTTAAAACACCCATATAATATATTAGAATGCTATATTTTTGTAACGCTCTCGGTGAGATCTTTTCGATTCTTGAACAAAATATAGTACGTTTCATTCAAAAAATGGAAGTTTGTGCTGCTACAAGGTTTTGGAACACCCTGTAAAATCGAAAGTATTTTCAAAATGTGCCCTCTGTAACTATATTACCTCACACAAAATTTTTAAGTTTTATCTCTTACCACAACGATGTAATCCTTCGATGTAAGAAGTTTGCCACACCCGTTTATAGAAATGAAATATACTTACCTCTTCAAAAAGTTGATAATAATTCCATTAAAGGTAATAATATGGGTATAAACGACAACGTTCTAAAGCAGGCCCATACTTCCACTCGTTTTCGAAATACATTCAACAATTTTTTCTATTAATTGAAACAACTAATTTGCACTGTATGATACTTGACTCGTATATATAAAAAATGTTAACCACTAGCACTTACTCATACAGAAAAAATAATATAAATGATAATTTCTATATATAAATGTTTCAAAGGAAATGAGATTAGAAACGTTGAAACTGATAAGACCGCAATACTTACCACAGTATCAAAATTTTTACAAATATAACTAAATTTATACAGGGTGTTTTCAAATGTATGTTTAAATGTAAATGGACAAAATTATGAACATCTCTTGTGATTTTTTGGCTGCCTAGTGAAAAATTATGTAGGTATATTGTTTAAATTTGTAACTACCTTTCTTATTTTTTATTGTCATTAATTCTTATGTTAATAAAATCACAAGTTTGGATAAGTATTTTCAACAATCTTTTCTCAATGATTTAGATGCATTGCTGTTTAACAGAATAGTTTTTCTTACCCACATATTCTAACCATAACTAGTTTGGTAGTCATTAAAAAAAATACAAGAATTTTTTTTTTATTTCATTATTAAAAAGTGATCTTGCAGACTTCATGAAAACATTAAATATCTTAAAAACTATACATCTTTTGATATGTAAAGGTTATGCGTTTTTCACGTGAAAACCATTTAGGAATACAAATTTGAATAAAAATTGCTTCAAATGCCAGTGGCGTGAAAAATGGGAGGGGAAGGGTGACATATATTTTTCTTAATGTACACCATGCACTGGATCTAGAATTGAAAATTGTTTTTCCATCAAAATATGCCCTTTTACATTTTACAACAACCTGCCAAATGTCAAATGAATTTATCCATCCATTTTAAAGTTATCAAAAAAAAACATTTAATTTTTCATAACTTCAACACCCCGTATCTCGAAAAGTAAATGAGCTGGACCCCTCATTCCTTATATCATTTTGTTCAGTTTTATGAGAGGTATCTACATGCAAACGTTGTAAGTGTCATTTGAAAACACCCTGTATAAATTTAGTTATATTTGTAAAAATTTTGATACTGTGGTAGGTATTGCGGTCTTATCAGTTTCGACGTTTCTAATCTCATTTCCTTTGAAACATTTATATATAGAAATTATCATATAATCAATGACTGCAAGGCGGAAACGGTACAAAATATTAATTATTACAGTAGCACTAATGCCAACTCAACTACATACAGGGGCAAGACGGTTAGGCGCTAGTTCCAACATTAACACACTATTTGATTAATTTCCCAAGGTCATGGGACATTCAAAAAGCATATGATACAGGGTGTTTCATTGGGAAAGGGCCTAACTTCAACTGTAGATGGGGATCACTTTGGTGCTTCCAAAAACCTATATTTAATGTGTCTTCTGCACTTTATAACCGAGATACAGGGTGTTTTATAAATTTATCGTATTTCTTTTGAACCTCATAACTTCTGAGTTTTACGCTGTATATTATTTTGAAATTTGGTACACGTTATAACCATTACCTAGAAACTCCATCAAAAGCATCTCCAAAAAGATAATGCATCGAATCTACTTATTTCCTTTTTATTTTTCCGCAGACACTACCAAAAATTGACCGTCAAAGTTATAATTTATACACTTTTTGGGGGTTAACAATGGTATCGTGGAGATTTGTTTTTTTATTTTTTAGCTTGAAATGAAATCTATTTAATGCATCTAGAGAAGCATCCTAGAAATTCCATTGAGTTTGTACGTTTACGAGTACAGACCTCTAAAAAATGTGATTACAGGGCCGTACTCCGGACATACTCATTCAATGTTTCGAATATTTCGAGCACCCTGTATAAGGATTTGTATCTGGAAACTATGCACTACTACATTTAGAATAACAAGAGTAAAATACGAGAAATGTATCTCGGTTATAAAGTGCAGAAGACACATTAACTATAGGTTTTTGGAAGCACCAAAGTGATCCCCATCTACAGTTAAAGTTAGGCCCTTTCCCAATGAAACACCCTGTATAATGACTGCGGGGAATCCATGTTACAGACAGAGCAGTTTTCTGAGCTGTTAATAATATAAACATTTCCTTTAAAAGACAATTTTAAAAATGTTTTGCTACAGGTTTTAAGTTGCTCTATTATTCTGGTCATATAGAATATGTCTACAGGTATTTGGAAAAAATTGTTATTTTCACCAACTAGTAAATGTATATAATATATTTGAACATTTCCAATTCATTCATTTACGTTAAATTCCGTGTTTGGGTCACAAAAATTCATATTATCTAAAAAATGTAAACGACTCTTCTTTCAAAACATCACGAACGTTTTTATTTTTTTTTATTTTCAATATTACTTTAAAATATTAACATTTGTTACAGGCGTTGCTGAGAGGTGCAATAAGTCAACAGAGTGCAGTCATTTTAATATGTATGGCTATGGATAGATATTTATGTATGTTATACCCAGCTAGATATCATAAACATTCGAGTAAAAAGGTAAGATCTTTTCATTTTCAACAACTTTCAAAAAAAAAAAATAAGTGGAACTTTTATTATAGTAAGTGCCTGATGAAGACTTCGTAAGTTGTATTATTTAAGTCTGAGCGTGGCACTTGATAAATTTAACGTGATTATACGTCGTTCGTAGTTCGAGGAAGAGATTCATTTAGTTTTGCGAGAGATCTAGATTAAAACGACCCAAGTTGGCCTTTTTTGTGGTTAATCAACCAACACCAATAAAAAAAGAAAAATTGGTATGTTTACAACAGTGTTCGATTGAAAATAGTAATGAGTTATAGTTAATATGATGTAGTTATCTATAGAAAGGATTATCATATGGTGCTCGAATAATTTATCACGAAAAGTCGTTTCGGCTACTCTCTTTCCATTAGTTCACTTTCCGTCATTCAACACCAGCAAATGGAAGGAGTCGTTTTTTTTTTGGAGATTTATGTGGCGACTTAAAAACCTCACGTGTTCTAGTAACAAAAAATTCGACCAAGATTTTCTGCACACGATAACACGTACAGGGTGTTCCAAATTGTGGATCGTTTTACAAGGTATCTCGAAAATTAGAGGAGATAGATATAAAGTAGTTGATACATACTTCATGACTTGGTTTTACAAACCGCAATTCAACCAAAACTTCAGTAAGTTATTCCGTTTTCGAGTTATATAGGGTCAAACTGCTATATGAATTATCTTCTTTACCTTAATAGATATTGAAATAGTGTAAAATGATTTTGGATAGAATAACCAAAGGGAGTTTAGTGCAGTAAGCATATTATTTTTAGTGAGTTCAGGTTGGAAGGTATTTTTAAATGGGATTCTCTGCTTCTATTTGGTTTTTTCGTATCTCTTTTGATGTAAAACATCTCTTGACGTACCTGGACATGACCATCAAATGATGTGCGAATGAAGAAGTTTTCGACATTTTTAAAGGGAAACATAAAAGATCACTAAGGAAGCGAGAAGGGTGAAAAACTACCCCCTGACCACAAAAACTACGGTAAAATACACGGCCATTATGAGGTTTTTTGGTTTTTCAACCCCAAAAAAACCTTCCCTACTAATTTCACCCCAATCCGTTTTTGGACGTTTCTCTACGAAATAAAATTTCACGACACGGCAAACGACAAAAATTTCGAACTGAGGAAATTTGGAAATCACAAAAGTATACCAGTGATCATTGTATCCGCTCTCTTCCCAAATTAAACAAAAATAAAAAAAATTTATTTAATAAAAAATTGTATTAGAACACCTAGTTTTAATCAAAGAAAATACAATTTTGGTTGGGTTTATTAGTCCAGTATATGAAGGGATCAACCTGTAAATTATCGCCTATAAATTTCATACTGCTTACATATCATTTAAAATAAGCCAACCTCTACACATATCAACACCCTGCCCGAGCCTGAAAATGGCCCTCGAAACCTGGAAAATTGGGTTTTCAGCCAATATCTCCTAAAATATGGCCTTTAGAGAAATTTTGTTCAAACAAAAAATGAAGATCATTTCATTCTCTACAAAAATGGTCCTTATCATTTCTTCCGAAAAATTGACCGTTTACGAAATAAATGGGTCCAAGCGCAGCCACAATTTTGAACTCCTGAGCCGAGTATCGGATAGCACGCTCCGTGAATTTACACATCCGCGGGCGGACAAATTGTCCAATAACTTGGGTAAAAATGCATATTTTCTCATGATTCAAAATTCATGTGAAAGAGAAAATCTGCCGCTATCATCTCCTGTCACTTAAGTCACGTTTTGACTCTTTGGCCATATTGAAAAAACTGGTCAAACTTTCTGCTCCGACGCAATTTGGACCTCGCCCGCAATTTGCTCGTAATTTTTTCGTAGTACACTTATTTACTCTGAATTTTCCGGGATATGGATCCTCGAAAGGTCCATAAACATCCCATAAAATTGGGGAAACTAATTTTCTTGCGTTTCAATAAAAAGCTTGGTTGTCCATTTCCAATTTTTCACTGTTTTTTTGAATCTTGGAAAATTTGCCTACAATGAGTCATATCTAATTTATGCTTTAATAAAATGGCCCTTCAAGGCATGTCATTTGAAAGGTGCAATTGTCTAGTTTTCGACTGTGCTATTAGTTTTTTTTGAAAAAATCAGGGATTTCCCATGAAATTCCAAAAATGCAGGACCCCGGAAAAACCTCACTTTTTTATGTCGTGGTTGTTTTCTTTTTGCCCTTTATTCTAGGCATTTTTCCACCTTGACCAAAATAAAGATTACATTCTCACCTTTCCATTCATATATATAAAGTCACACTATTTATTAGGGGGGGGGGAAACCCGTGGCGCTAAAAGTAACACGTGATTTCATTGGTTCGTGTGAGTCCCGGCAGTGTCCGAATTATAAAGATAGCCAAGATGTAATGTTATCCGAAGAGATGGAAGTAACCGAAACTATAGAAGCAGGAGAAATAGATCAACTGGGAGAACTTGATAAGGACAATGTTGATGATGAAGAAGGAGAGTGGTGATCCACTATCATATGTCACAATCTTTATATATTTTGTATAATAAAGCAAATTGAAAAAAATGAACTTTTTTGGAAAATGTGAATCTTTATTCTGAAGACCCAATATTGATTGTTCGCGAAAAAAATTGGCGAAAATTTGCAATAAATTGCCGATGAACATTATGCCTAAATGTAAGTAACTGTTTAAATTTCCCCTTTTTCCTTAGAAAAAATCTCATGAACTCCAAGACGCTGCCACGTGGGGAAAACTGATTTTTGATAGTTTAGGGCCTATTTGTGAGGTCCATCCCTATGTAATCAATCTTATGCTCTGTTTCCTAATACACATAGCCTAAACACTCATCCCTGGAAAGAAAAAACGGTCCATAAGCATAAAAACTCTTGAAAATTGCATGGTGAACGACGTTTCGCATTTATGGCAGCGAGGATTTTGCAAGTGGGGGAAATGTGGTGGCGCCATCTACAATTGGTTTCCAGAGGTCAAAACATTAAGGCCAGTGTATTTCCAACATTTACCACCTCAAATTTTGTAAAAAATTGGCATTTGTTGTCAAGCTCAAAATTTGGAATTTTTCACCTGTATTTTTTGCAAAAAATATAAATGTTGCGAAAAAAATGATAAGGACCATTTTTGTAGAGAATGAAATGATCTTCATTTTTTGTTTGAACAAAATTTCTCTAAAGGCCATATTTTAGGAGATATTGGCTGAAAACCCAATTTTCCAGGTTTTGAGGGCCATTTTCAGGCCCGGGCAGGCGATAATTTACAGGTTCGTCTATTTTTCCTCCTTCATTTACTGGACTATATCTTCATAATACGATTTTTGTCTCCCTCGTAATTCCTCGAACCACCACAACCAACAATATTCATTTATTGGTTTCAATAGTATCAGAAATTTAATTTGAAGATTACTTTTTATCGAATCCCGAGCTACTTCATAACTTTCCAAGCTGAAAATTAATTGAACTTCGACAATATACGTGTGAACAGTAATTTTCTAGATTGGAAAAGGTTTAATTACTTGTAGAAGATTTTCCGTTTTATAACAAACACTAGATACGAGGAACATTACATTTTTTTTCTATTTCTGCATGATGTAAAAAATATGACGTAAATAATGAAATAAATATCAAGGCTCATCATATTCAGAAAGATGATAGTATATAACGGGAAATGATACGACATTATCTCTCATCCTTTGGTCATAGCAGACTTATCGACATAGGAAATGGTCAATCAATCATCAAGACAGTTACACTGGAAAAAATAACTTGAGAGCATCAAATTTAAACATAGAAATTCCCTTCAAGAAATTAATGAATTCGTAAAGTTGATAGTTATTAATGATTTTATCAGTGTAGAAGATGTAAAAACCAAACAGAATGTTTTTCACCTAGGCGCCTTACAACCTAATTTTTTACGTATACTGAAGTGGATTACTGATGGCAACTATGTCTACGTAAACAAGTCCACTTAGCTTAACACTTCAAGAAACTAATAATACTATTTTTTTCTTATTTTCGACGAAAATCTATAAAATTTTCATAGATAAAGAAGACAATAGAAATTATCGCTTAAGTAGGTCATCCAGTGCATTAGGCAATATCCTAAAAGTAAGTATTTTTTTAGTACGCGAAAAGGGAAGAACTGTAGTTGAAAATTGCCAAAATCGGTGGAAGTGGACCAATAGAATGGGTTCCAAGTTTCCCAGATCTGACTGATTCATATATTTTTACTTGCGATATCTAAATTATTCCAAGTTATCATCGGCAAATAAAGTGACGTGATTCTCTGTGACGATCTTTCTGGTCACTTTTTCCAATCAAAAGTTTCAGCTTAGTTGTCTTTCGATACATTTAATTAATGAATATTTTGGAATAAAAATAGCTTACACACTTTCCTAAACGTGACATTTTAGAAATACCTTGTAAATTTCCAAAGTTTTTTTGTAGTTTAAAACTACTTTACATGATTGATTACTAATTAAAAAACTTTGAACCAAACATCCCATTACTCAAATTAATTAAATCGAAAGTGTTTTGCTCGACTTAAATCACGTTTAGGTTTCCTTTTTTTGTCTCCGAAATCTACACGTAACAAATTAGTTCATCATGAATTTCTAATCCATCATAAATAACTTACGCTGCCTAAAATTGATTATTCATCCTTTTTCTTAATTGCTGAAACATACAAAGCGCTCTCGTTCCTACTTACTCGATATGTAGGTACTTGAAGATTACAATTTTATTCCCATGAAGGTATTCTTAAAAAGATAAAGGTTTGTCTTGGAACATTCCGTTCGTAACAGAAGCAACCAAGCATTAATTTCAGCTACAACTTTGTACCAACTCGAAAATACTTGCGAGGCAATTAATAGACTGTATCTGCTGAGACTACTAATTTTCTTCCCAATTATTTGTTACAATAAGCCGGCGTATTGTTAGTTCTGCATAAAGTCAAAGCTTGCGTTTACTTCTTGAGATATTCCAGTTTGTGGTTTGATTACACTACGAAGTAATCAAGAAAATAAAACAAAAATTTATTTGTAAGGCTATAACCTTCGACGAACACATTTTAACCTGTTCGTCTTTTTTGTGTGTACTCATATATCTATACGGAAAAAACAAAGCACAAATAGATAATTTTAAATGCTTCAAGAGGGAATGCAATTAAAAAATACAAAATAATAAATCGAACTTTTAGACACCGATATACAAAACCAAAATTGAGTAAGTGAATTAAGAAAATTGCTGATACTTGACCAGAAAATTTATGGAGCAAGAGTGCCAAAAATAAACAGAATGAATAGAAGAAGAAAAAACTCAGAATGAATAAAAAATTGAGATAATTACAGCCTGTATACCTTTGAGACAGGGAGGGTGTAAAAGAAAATTCGGTGTCGATCTATGATTTTATTCAAGTTAAAAGTTATACACATCCACCCACGGTTTTTTTTTCTTGTAGAAAGTAAAATGGTATTTCAAGAAATAAATAAAATGTATATGCTGGACAGAAAACTCACAAACTTCCGGGTTTTTTGTAGACTTGAAGCTTGAAATAAATATATAAAATCGCAATCAGATCAATTTCATGCAGGCATCTGGCTATCGACCAGAGTCGTACAAGCTAATTTTTCATAGATTCTGTAATTTTTGTAAATACAGGGTGTTTCAAAAGAAATATGATATACTGTTGTGGGCGATTATCCAATCCCTTTCGTTTCATGTGATTCTTATGTTTATATCAATAAATTTTTTATTTCACGATTATTTTTTAAATTTTAATCACTTTTTCACACACAAACAAATATTTTTTATGAACGCGATCCCGAATTCCCAATTCCCCTTTCGGGTACAGTATCTGGCTATCTATCGATCAAAACGTTCGAAAGGAAGAGAAATTTTGTTAGCGTAGATTTTTCTTACTCCTGGCTTTGACCGTTTTATCGTTTCTGATGACATTCTCTTTGAGGGTTTTTATATCGTCGAAACTGATCACTAGTGTCATCGCTAAAAAGATATCGTCATGATATATATACTCGCCTAGCAGTCTGGTATGAGTTTTTTTTTTTTTTTCATTTTATGACGTTATTACAAAATTGGAAAATATAATTTACTCGCTTTAACGAAACTACGTTTCTACCCCAAAAATCTCGGTCATCATTAATCTAAAACAACGCAATGTACAAACGAGGAATTTAATACGATAATTACGTGTAGCTTATCAGCAAATTTGAGCAGTTTGCGGCCGTTTCAGGCTCAAATTAGAACATTACCCGCAGATAGTGTTAAAACCATCGCCAAAAAATCTCAAGAGAAAAATGACTTTTGGCGTCCGTTTGTTAACGTCCCTCGAGACGAATCGATTATAGAGATGGGAGTCGTTCTTTATTTTAACGTTTTTATGGAACAATCAGATTATTCTTAGATGCTAGAGTTTGTTTCCTGTTTCTCCTGTACACAGGTATTATGGATGAAGAGTTTTTTTTTTTCAAAAAACCCAGGAAAACCTTTGATCGGAATTAGTAAATGCCAATTCTTAACTTTTTAGCTCTGAAAAACTGACACCAATTAACAATAGCTATTTATGCCATCAGTTACGAAATCAGGGTTGAAATAATAAATTTGATAGAAAAAAAACAATTGCATCTAAATAAATGATTATTCCAGTGTGTTAAAACGTTATTTCCGATAAAAATGTTTGTCCCATCTCAAGTTCTTAATCAAATCGACTGAAGGTTCGGTTTTTTCGATTACTCGACAAAATTCCAAAAGCAAAACTGGATATTCGTATTCCACCGATAATTCGCTTCTATATTCACGAGATAGGATATTTAAATTAAAAGCAATACAGCTTTCAATAAACTTTGAAAACATAACCTCATACACTGATAAAAATGGGTGTCTTGAACCAAAGTAGTCAACTCTCTTGACAAGAAATTATTAGCAGCAAGAGAAATTATTTCAGCATAAGAGAATATCTCTTATGCTATAGAAAAAAGTGCTTAGCTAAAGTAAGATGGTTCTCTTGAAGAAATGTCTTGATTATCTTTAATATTTTTCCCTTCAACCAAGTATAGTTTGTTTTGCTTCAAGAGCTACGAAAATTATAAATGTCACGGCATTCATTCAAGAGACATTTCAATTCTCCCAAGTACCTGGTGGAAATCCTCTCAATGTCTATGTCTATGTCTAATGTATTTGCTCTTGGACCAAGAAAGATTTCCTTTCAAAGCAAGTTCTAAGGTTCTCATGTCAAGAGAGTTGTTTTTTTTTTGTCAAAAATCTAGGCCTTGCCCCTAGAAAGATTTGCTTTCAAAGCAAGTTCTAAGGTTCTTATGTCAAGAGAGTTGTTTTTTTTTTGTTAAAAATCTAGGCCTTGCCCCTAGAAAGATTTGCTTTCAAAGCAAGTTCTAAGGTACTTATGTCAAGAGAGTTGTTTTTTTTTGTCAAAAATCTAGGCCTTGCCCCTAGAAAGATTTCCTTTCAAAGCAAGTTCTAAGGTTCTCATGTCAAGAGAGTTGTTTTTTTTTGTTAAAAATCTAGGCCTTGCTGCTAGAAAGATTTGCTTTCAAAGCAAGTTCTAAGGTTCTTATGTCAAGAGAGTTGTTTTTTGTTCTAGTTCTACGGCATTGTCCCAAGAAGTGGATTCCTTGAAACAAAATATTTAAGTTTAATATCAAGAAATATCATACATACTAGTTTGAAGCTAAGACTGTAAGGACTTTGAACAAATAGATTAAGTTCTTCCGTGAAGGAATTTTAAAAACTTGAAAAGACAATTAATCCTTTGGCTGAAGAAACCTCGCTCTTGGACCTATTCAAAAGCGCCAATTCTTTGGGCCAAAGCTATAATCGTTTCTTCCAAGAGTTTATTTTTTTCAGTGTACATCCTTTGTTTATAGAAGAAGATAGAAGTAGGGACATATATGGAACTCAGAACCCTTTTTTTTATTTTTTAATCTACCTCAGAAATCACATTAATTTTTATCAAAATTCAAACAATATTCTCTACAAATCATTTTTAACTCACTCTACTTGATTTTTACATTAAAACCTTCGAAAATCCTTACAATTTCAAAAGAAATTGCAGAGTTACATTTTTCAGAAGATCGAACGTTTTTTACTTTTGAGTAATTCAAGGAAATATCAGTTTTCAAAGTATACAGTGAATAAAAACACTCTCGAGCAAGAGGCTATTTTAATGCAACTTTTTTTATCTCTCTCGTATATACTCCAGAGCACTAAGCCTAAGGATTAAGTGGGGAATGGGGAACAATACCAGCGTGGTTCAAACAGAACTGGCTGGTATCTCAATTGCCACAAAGGAACTAACCAGAAAATTAATTTCTGGCAAAAACAAAACAATCTGCACTGATAGCAGACAACTCTATTAGCCTTGAACAGACAACGTGTTATATCGGGGCTAGTACTAGAATGCCACCAAGATTTAGCTAACGCCTTGGCAGATAACAATATTATCCTGAGGTGGGTTAAAGCGCACGACAGGAGTAAAGGAAATCGCATTGCCGATTCTTTAGCCAGGGAAGCGGCTGGACTAAAAATTTTAGGACCTAGTGACACCTTCGACTTCGACCATTGCGGAACTAGCCAAACGTTACACCCATGCTCAATCCCTTAAGAGATGGGATGGAATCAAAGGATGCAGTTTTGCCAGGATCACCCTGGGCGACCCTGGGAAGCTGGCACTGAAGAAATATTTGGCGATGACCAGGAAAAACCTGCGTTTAACAGTAGGATTCTTGACTGGCCATTGTCAACTAAGGAAACACCTCCATACTATGGGGCTAGTGGCCACACCTCTATGCAAGATGTGTGAACAGGAAGATGAAACTATCAGGCATGTTCTATGCGAGTGTCCGGAGTGTGTGTTCGGTGAGTCTTGGCCTACAGCTGCCGATATAAAAGGAGATGTCTCCTATAGTCCACCTTCCTGGAAAGGACGATGACCTAGGACATGTGGCCTAAGTGCTGTGAGCCTACACTCACCCTCCCTTATACTCTACAGATACAGTAGATCTCTCTCGTATATTATTTTTTTTTTCAACTGTTACAGGGATGCGTAGCTCTAATCAGTCTGACGTGGATAATGTCGGTGACTTTATTTTCCGTTCTGGTACTACCTCACGGCGGATTTTATTTCAATTCAACGGGAATGGTAGCGTGCGAGCCATTTTATAGTCGCGCCTCTACCAGAATATTGGTAGCTTGCGGATTTTACTTCCCGACCACTATGATCTTGATGTATTGTTACGGTTCGGCGTTTCATGTCAACAAATTGAGACTGAAAAAAACCTCCGATGGTGGAGTTCATTCCGTAAATAATCGACAATCTACGCACATGGAAAAAGTAAGTATTCTCTATTTTTTTTAATTAAATACAGTGTTTTATCTCAAATAGACAAAGATTCACTTCCGTACCAAATTTTAACTTAATCGGCGCAATAATTACGGTATGGAAAATAAGAAAAAGACTTAAAATTGTGAAAAAATAATTTAGAAACTAAAAAATGTGAAAAATCCTTTAAAATAAAACCAAAAACGTTTGTGTCTTCTGTGTGCCAAAGAAAGGCCGTCATAATATGAAAACCTTGTTAATCCCAAATCGAGTTGTTTATTTTGGGTTTGGGCTTTCGGGTAAACGAAATTTCGAAAAAGTTTCTTTTAAAATTAAGGATTGTGGTCGGAATCGTATAACAAGAAACTTTCTAGGACGCTCGTATGTACACTAAATTTGTAACATCCTCACGTACCTACGTTGTTGCAATTTTCTAGGGTTAATTAAATAAACATCAATAATATATTGACCGACTGATTCGAGATCATTTTTTTTTTCTAATTTAACAAAGGAATTGCTCAATTTAATAAAAAAGAAAACGAAAAGAACACTGTAATGAGATACTTTCGAGAATAAATGAATAAATTTCTCAAAGCAGACAGACACACTTGGATAACTCTGTTAACTGGAAAAATACTCTTACAAAGCGGAATGTAATAGATTCAGTTTCAGTTCTGTTACGGAGAAATAAAATATTTGATTTCGGCAGTCTCCGCGACACTTAAAAAGAATAATGAAAATCAATTTCATATTCAGAAGTTTCGTAGAGAAAGATCTCTAAAGTCTACGTCATTAGGAAGAAATTTTTTTCAGCTCAGATCTGACAAAGTTCTGGGAGTAGGGCGACGCCACAGTACGTAGACCCCTCTTGGAAGTCCCTCTCAGTGCGTCAACCAGCGTATGGTTTCAACTTAGTTGATAATGTCCCCAAGAGGAATTTCTCTTATCATGGCTGGTAGCCAAAACTCACCGAATCCGGATTTATGAACTCAGTAATTAATATTGAACTCAGCAAACTTTCCTCTGGTGTGGATTTTCACTTGAAAAATTGCTTGTGGGTTTTCCAATGTTTTTGCATCCCTTTACCACATACTAAAAATCGTGTAAAATCTTCTAGCTTGAAAATTACCATTATGGACCCTTGTTAAAGTCAATGATCATTATTTTGGTTTCCCCAACGAAATCGCTTAGGCCAGTTAGTGAAATTTTGATTGAATTTTCCAATTTTTAAACTAGTAAAATAATTCTAGCTTGAAATAGCAAACGGATCGGAAAAGGTCAAGAAAAATTCTTTTATTTATAAGGTTTTAGCTCGAGTATTAATTTTTTTTTAAAGAAAACAGATCGGCCTATATGGAAAATGTCCTGGGTAGGAAGGATTTTGCTATCCGCACAAAAACTTAGCAGAAGATTCAACAATATAAATAGCCCGAAGTCGGGGTGATAAATATGCAAAACAGGTTTTTTTTTCGAGGGGTTTGTTCTGAGTTAAAAATGGTTGTGTTGAAATTTTTTATTAAGATGAATTTAAAGGGATAAAACTAAAGTTTTTAAAAATTATATTACTGTATCCGCAAAATATGGAACGTCAGATATCAGAGTCTGATTGCGTTTTCTTGAATCTGTTCACTGAAAAGCAGTTTTACTCTCAATTAAAGGATTCATTAGAGGCCTCAGAAATTAGTTTACTTATCCTGATGTATCGGAAATTAAAAGGGATTCGGGACCCAGCCAACTAAAGTTGTTTTAATGATATAGGGAAACTTGTGGAATTACCGGATTTCTGCAGTATTTTCGTAAAAAAAATCGAAATAATTTTTTTTTCTTAAAAATTTTTCTTCTGGTTACTGAATGCTATTATTTTGAGATTGAAGTGCTTCTCATTTGAATAAAGCATGTTTCATTGGCCGTATAGCTTGCAGCCAAGATGCATTGAGTTGACCCCTCACTGAATGACTTTCATGTGTAATGCCTAGAGGGCAGTTTCTTTTCCGTTTCTCATTTCGTAGCCCCGCCAGTAAAGTGTAAACAACAACCCATGTCACATGAAAGGAACGAATGGATAAACTCTTTCGTCCTGGATATCCTGTCTATCGGATAAACAAAAGTAATATAGAGGACAACCAGGAAGCTTCTTTTTTTCTATATCGGTTAGCGAAAAAAGTATGTTTTCCGTTAAAATTTCTAGTTCAAATTAACTAGTTTTTTTCAAATACAGAGTGTTTATTTCAACCCTCTATTGTTATAGTTCTTCCAAAGTTAATGTGATGAACCATATTTTTAATCCCTTTGAAGGAAAAAGCCGCCCAATGGCGTGCATATGAATTTTTTATAAATTCGAATATTGTGAAATAATGTTAATCTACTATATCAATTTGAATGAAAAAAATTAACCTGCATACAAAATTCATAAAATTTGTAATACAATAATAAAGCGCTTTCCTCTAGAACACGGAGTATCTAAAGAACAGTTTTTTGTATCGTCAACCCAACCATATTTTAAAGGTGGGTGTAAATCCTCATACAGTTCTAATTATAATATAATTACCATTACTACTATTTTCTTACATATTAAGTTAAAATGTATATTATTTTATATATTTATTCATGTAATAAAACCGTAAGGATTGTTTGAATAACAAATAAATGAATAAACACTTGACAACATCATGTGTATCAAACTATCTTTCGTCTAAATAAATTATAGTTCTATTTGAATCACGGTACCCTTATATTTTGCGCAAATACTCCTGTCTAAGTTCAGCGATACGCCGAGATTCCATTATTAACATTCGATTATCTAACTTCTTATATTTAAATCCACAATTCAATAATCCCGCGCATCATCTTGGACTGTTGTTTCAAATGGTCTCCAAAATGCCATTCTAATTAATTATATTATAAAACTTACCCCAACGTCTACTAACAAATGAATATTATATTAATATCAATTCACTGACGCGACCTAACCACTACACCATCAAAAAGATATTATATTAATGATTCCTTTCTACACTAGATCACCTACACTTTCCTATAAATACCTATAACAATTCACTAAACTCACTCAACCAAGAAATAGATATTATATTAAATATTTCTTTAAAACAAAATTCACACCCGACACTGAATGATACTAATGGATTATAAGCCGAACCACAACACAACCCCCCCCGAACACCTTCAAGACCGTAGAATTTTTTCTGCGAAAATCGTCCAACGGATTATACTTCCGTTATATTACGATGAATACTACAGTTGATGACTGGTTGTTTCGAAGTCTTTACTGCACGTGCAACTATGTTGCCATCTCTTCAAAATTTTCTTAAATATAGTAACATATAAAAAGTGGTTTTAATTAATTTTTCTTTTTTCAGTAATTTCAAGCGACTTATTTTAATGTTTACTAATAAATTTACATTTCCAAACTAGCTTTCTTATAACATCACGAACTAACAGTTTACTGAAGTAAGAGGAACATTTGTGTAGCGAGCCTAACAAATTTAGAAAATATATCTGACAACATTGCTTTATTTTATGGTCATCACACTGACAATAGTTAGACTCAAAATTTAAATACCTTCAAGTGTGTTTTTGATGAATTTTCATAATATAATTACGAGTATTAATATTTTCAACAGATTATGACGCAAGAGCGAAGGTTAAGTACGACTGCATCGAGAACTATGGCAGCCATGTCCTTGGGATTCATCGTTCTAGTAACGCCATGGACGATACAAGAAGTCGTAGCAGCTTGCACAGGCTCGCGAGCACCTGCTTTCCTCGATTTTCTCGCCACTTGGCTAGCGCTCAGTAACAGTTTCTGGAACCCGTTCCTTTACTGGCTTTTGAATAATCATTTTCGTAGAATCAGTCGAGAGCTTCTTTTCAATAAGGTGATTATTACTGAACTTTATTACACCCACTTTTGATTTAATGTAAATATTATTCATTTCCAGTTTTCTTGTAAGAAATCTCCAGATCCTAAACAACACGGTTCTTTCCAAAACTTCCAACACCAACCTCATTGTTGCAGCAACTTGGACGGTGTGGTGGGACATACGCAAGGTTGCGATTTCGACGGACTTTCAGAAAAATATTGGGGTGAAATTTTGGAAAGAACTTTATCTTCTAGTTCTCTACATGCTTTGCAGAGATCTTATCAGCATTCACGTATGGAATCTTGCAACGGACTTCAAGAAATGAGGGTCTTCGATACCCCGGATTTATGACAGTCGGACAAAACTACTCAAACTTTCGATATGACGGCAAGCGAAAGTATGGGTAGTTCTTGCGAAACCGCTATAGTTACTAAATAAGTTAGGTTATAGTGTAGCAAAAAATAGAAACGCGAAAAAAAAGTTATGAGGCACTTTTTGAATATTTTTCATAACGTAAAATTTCGTTAATATATACAGTGTGACCCATTTTGTTTGGAAGCACCCCTATAAAATCCGCATTTTTCAACCGATTTTGATTTAGTCTTTTTTGTTAGATTCAGTATCAAAAACAGAATTTGAGCACAAATTTTCATACCATAATAGCTATTTTCAAGGCCCTCTACGTTAATTTTTCTTTGCCAAAAAAGACAAAAGTATATTAGGCATTTTTTTTCTTAAATATGACTTCACCACTGGATTCAGAATCATCACAAATGTAAACTATCAAAATTTTATAAAAAAAGTTTTATTTACAACAAAGTTCACTACATGAATTTGGAAAAAGTTGTTTTTTAATTAAGTTTTTACTAAGAATGTAGACACTTTTTAAAAATGGCAACATGGTAAACAAAATCTAGGACTCAAACATATTGCACTGTAAAAATTCGAAGCCGAAATTTTAAAAGACAGGATAATAGGTCCATTCTTTTTTGAGGGTAACATGAATGCCAATAACTTCATGGAATTCTTGGAAGGTGAGTTATCCGCAGTGATTGACGAACTGCCACTAGCAGAAAGAAGAAATTTGATATTTCAGTAAGATGGTTGTTCTGTACACTATTCTAGGATTGTCAAGCAGTGGCTTAACGAAAAATTTCCAAATGGTTGGATGGGTCGCGGTAGCGAGTTAATCGAATGGCCTCCTAGATCACCCGATTTAACTATATTGGATTTTTATCTGTGGGGTCTTTTGACACAAAAAGTGTATAAGACACGTCCAATGAGTAGAGCAGAACTGTGTGACAGAATACGACAGGCGTGTGCTGGAATAACGCCACATGAAATAAAAAAGCGCTAAGACATAGTCGCAAACGATACGAGAAATGTTTGGAAATTAACGGAGGTCTAGTCGAGGCTACAAAAATGTAGAATTCAATTATTATTAAGTAGTTTAATAATCAAAATGTATTATTTGGTGTTAATTTGTATTTTCGTCACATCAGCACAATTTTACATTATTCTCAGAAGCTATATAACTCCAGAACGGGTTAAGGTATCGGCTTCGAATTTTTACAGTGCAATATGTTTGAGTCCTAGTTTTTGTTTACCATGTTGCCATTTTTAAAATGTGTCTACATTCTTAGTAAAA
Source organism: Lochmaea capreae (assembly GCA_949126875.1). Lineage (NCBI taxonomy): Eukaryota > Metazoa > Arthropoda > Insecta > Coleoptera > Chrysomelidae > Lochmaea > Lochmaea capreae. The sequence continues at coordinate 334,605 of OX421400.1, forward strand.
ACTTAATTAAAAAACAACTTTTTCCAAATTCATGTAGTGATAACTTTGTTGTTAATAAAACTTTTTTTATAAAATTTTGATAGTTTACATTTGTGATGATTCTGAATCCAGTGGTGTAGTCATATTTGAGAAAAAAAAATGCCTAATATACTTTCGTCTTTTTTGGCAAAGAAAAATTAACGTAGAGGGCCTTGAAAATAGCTATTATGGTATGAAAATTTGTGCTCAAATTCTGTTTTTGATACTGAATCTAACAAAAAAGACTAAATCAAAATCGGTTGAAAAATGCGGATTTTATAGGGGTGCTTCCAAACAAAATGGGTCACACTGTATATGAGCAGATTCGTTAGTTTTCGACGGCGAAGGTGTGCTCTCTTGGGTCAGCGATTTTTTTGATGATTTTTTCCACAAAAGTACACTAGAAAAGGAGATGATTCTGAAAAGTTTAGCCCGATACGATCAACTGCGGACGCTAGAGAATTTTTTGAAATACGAAAAAAGTCGATTTTTTTCAAAAATTGATATCTCAGCTTCTGTATAACTTAGAGACTCGGTTAAAAAGGCATTCTTCTGTGTGAACCATGCACTTTCAAGAAAAAAATTGCTATTTCCATGCTCCAAAGTGCTTCTGTCTAAGTCCATGTAAGTTCTCGCAGAAGCAGAGTAAGGTGTATCATCATAGAGTTCACACTTCCTATACATAGGTTCACTAAATTTGCCCATTTTGTGCAGATATTTCCTCAGTGTCCAGTCACCAGTCTTCAAATGTCTCTTACTCAGTTTCAATAGCCTTGTTGAGAGTTCCTTGTCTACCTTGTTCAGTAAACTCTTTGTATGGAGGTGCCCTTGTGTCGACCTCCATTTGAGTTGTTGTTCCCTTTCTAGAAAGTTCCCGATTTCCCCTCTTATGCAATCTTTTGTGGTTCCACATGAAGTCTCCTTTAGAGCCTTCTTTAGCTAACTGGTCAGCCATTTCATTACCTACAATCCCCTCATGTTTTGGCACCCATATTAGAGACACTTTGTTGTCTCGTGCTAGCCTGTTCAAGGATTCTTTACAGTTTTTTACCAGTCGAGTTATCAACAAATACTGAATGCCATTTAACGACATATCTGAATAGAAATTTTACAAAATTGAAGTGAATTGAGTGAAGAAGATATTCTCTTTTTTTTGAAATGCAGACTGCAACAATTTTATGAACAAGTACCTGTAGGAAAAATTTGAAATTTTCAGTTTTTTCTTAGTTTGTTTCACAGTTTACTGAAAGTATAAGATTGAGTGGACTTCAGATTTAGGTTCAGTGGATTGAAATTTATAAAAATCTAACTCAATCTAAATGTAAAAAATTTTATTGATCGCAGAAATTTTAAGCCATTCATAGCAATTGATTGCAAAAATTTCGACGTCAGCATGTTAAAATGCAAGTTCCAAGATCCAAGTTCATTTCCCCGGTTGAAATTATAAGGGTTTTTTAGGGGCATAGTAAAGCAGTTTTCCTGAAAATTGGAAGCAAATTTCTTGAAAGTAGAAAAATTATCTGCTGGCTGGAGCTGTTCGTGTCGGGCTAAAATTTTCCGAATCATCCCCTTTTCTAGAGTACCTTCAAAAATTTTTGTAAAATGTAAATAAATAATTATAAATTGAAACGATTATCGAAAAAAATGTAACATAATATAGAAATCGTATCTGAATAGATATTTATTAAAATATTTTTTCTCCAGAACAATTTGTTTTATTATATTTCCTTTTTGAATGCCCTCTGTATGATATGTGGAAATTTTAAGAGTATTGGACGATGAGAAGTATGTAAATTAACAAACAACCTTCAAGTTAACCGATCAAGAAAACGATGTAAATAAAAATCATATATATAAACCAGTTTGTGACAATCTGGGTAGACCCAGCAGCGAATGTATCATATATATCAGTAGGTACCTATCAAAGAAAATATTTAATTTTAATGTATAAAAACTAGTTGTTTAGCTAACATGGTACGATATTTGCCGCTGTTGTTTTTGTTTGTGACTTTAGTTGTTGGTGCAAAGCATCTGCGTAAGTATTTATTGTTATTTTTCTTATATTAACCATAAAAACAAGTATTTAATAGACTTCTTGATACACACCTTGTATAAAAGTAGAAAGTGTGATATTATTAATGTTTACGGTTTAAATAAAATAAGTAGCAAAACATCAACTTATAATTTGACTTATAAAGAAATTCTTGACATTTTTTTAATAGAAACTATTGACAGTATTATTGAATCCCTTCTCCTTCTCACACTAGGTGTTCTAATTGAAATATTAATGATTTTTCTAGGTTAATTTTTAATAAAAGTATAAGCCTACTTTTAATGTCAGAACATCACAGACTGTGTGGTTTCTTTGTACCTATAATTACCTTGTGAGTTGTGCCAATAAGGCCACATTGGCAATTGCCATAATATTTTTTTCGTCTACCTCACCGGAAAACCAATCTTATCAACACCAAAAATAGGGCGGAATAGTATCGTCACTTTAAAGGTAAAACTAACTAAGTGACATTTTTTCCTAAATTCTCCTCAAAAGACATTACCACTTAGTAGGTGGCTTAACTAACCTAACCAAATTTTTAATTAGAGAGAGCAGTCTATGACAGTTATTCGACGAGATGCATATTACATTTTTTTGTCGATTTTTACAAAAAATTACTAATGACATTTTAATTATGTATAAAAAATCGCATATGCCACAGTGCAATTGTCACTTTGACAGCGGAAAAAGTTAGCTTTAACTTTTACAGCGACAAATACACTAGTGGTTTTTTCACTTATTCATTTGTTCATCAATTATCGCGGTGTTGGTTACCAGAATAAATAGTTTGGCATGTTTGTCAACAACTTACTGAATTTTCAAAAACTAACAATGAGTCGATTCGGTGTGTTTACGAACGCCGAAATTAGTTAAATTGTTAATACCTGTGTGCCTACTAATACAGTTGCGACGCAATCATCAATCTGGCGACAATTTTCTACGTTTTGCGATGCAAAAAGATACACATTTGACCCAGATACTTCCATCGAGAAATTGAATGTAATATTGCAAGATTGGGCATTTAATATGCGAAAAAGTAACGGAGAAAACTACAAAGAAGCGGTAGTTAAAACAATTTGGAACACCACCGCTAAAATGCTACAAAGTAAATATTATAACGAATTTAATATTGTATTCAACCCTTTCACCGATGTTCAGTTTAGTTCATCACGAGCTGCACGTAATGCTAAACGTAAAATCCTACAAGCACAACCCGAAAAGAGAAAATGTAGTGCATCAGCTCTTAATAAATCTGAAGTATTTGCAATGGCCAGATTATATAACGAAAATGAACCGGAAGGACTTCAAAAGAAATTATATCACATTTTGGCGTTTGAACTAGCTTGGCGCGGAGGAGAAGCAGCTTACTGCAAAACCACTTATTTCGTAACTGAAATTGAAAATAATGGAAAAGAAACTGGACGTATCGAGTATAATCCTCTATTTTCGAAAACGAGACAAGGCGGCAACAATAAATTATGTGACAGCAAATGGATCACGCCTAATATTTTCGACGAAGATATTTGCCCAATACGTTTATTCAAAAAGTTAATGGAAAAACGAAAAACTTTTATAACTTCGGACAGAGTATATCTTACCCCAAATCCCTTTTGGAAAAAGAAAAATTCTAAAGGTTGGTACAAGAATTTGCCGATTGGAATTAATGAAATTTCCAAATGGACTAACCGCTCAGCACAACGCATTGGTTTAGATGTCAAACGTGTCAAAATTACAAATCACTCAAATCGAGCGGCAGCAGTTAGCGAATTAAGTAAAAGCGGAATTGAAGAACAAGCTCTAATAAAAATAACAGGACACAGCAATTCATCATCAATAAAACCATACTTACAAGTTGACAGAGAGTATCATTCAAGCATTATTCAATCAATTCGTTTGGAAAATGAAAAAACTTCAACATCTACTACAGAAACGATTATCTGTGACACCCGCAGCGATATCACTGTTCCTAGTATGAATTTCAATAACTGCGTTTTTATTAATTGTACATTAAAATAAAAATGTGTTTATTTTTAATTTTTCATAAATAAAGTTTCCAAATTTCTCATTCATTAAATTGTCCTGCCGAATTACACTCGAGGTTTGTATTAATATTGGGTAAATTTGTGTTGTTCAAATTCTAAACTGTTTCCTAGCAATTTGACGAGAATAACTGTCAACTATTAAAAACACGACACCGAAGGTGGAGTGTTTTTAATAGTTGACAGTTATTCTCGTCAAATTGCTAGGAAACAGTTTCTCATTAAACAACCCAAATTTTCCCGATAAAATACAAACCACTTGTGCAATTATAAGTGAAAAATCCACTATTTTCGAAGACTAATATTTTTCGTCCGCTTTATAAAAGATAAGTTTCATCTATCACTAATTCTTGATTAAATATTCACACCACCACACGTAAAATCTAGCGAACTTAGTAAATAATTAATATGACAACAGCAAATGACAGTTATATTGCCATAGCCATTCTCACATAGTGACCACAGCGGACGAAAAGTACTTGGTGTCAAAAATAGACGATGTAATTTTTTGTAAAGTTCGACGAAAAATTTCATTTTTTGTGAAGGTAGATGAAAACATTATTTTTATTTCTCATCTTCACTGTATTTTGACCTTCGTCAGTATCATTCATAACGACGTAAATAATACGTCTTTAGATTGTTTACGGGCATCCTATTAATTGCATGTTAACGTACAATAATTATAATTTTTTTTAAATAAATAAATGCACTATTAAGTGTAAAATGTTCTTACCTTGGTGGTTAATTACCGCCAACATTTGTTTTAAACTATAATTGAATACGAGATTTTATCATTAAAATCCTCCGTTTAAAAATAGAATCGGTATCTAGTACAAGGCTGAGATATTGAATAGAGATATGCGGAAATTAACGTAATGGTCAAGACGGATCAAAATTTTCAACCTCTAGTATTTGGGAGACTATAAAAATTTGTAAAATGGGGAGAATTAAGAAAAAAATGTAAATACTGAGCTGAAATTTTACAATAAGAGTATAGTGAAAACCTCAAGGGGCATCTGGAAATCCTCAAGGTCACTCCCTTGATGGACATGGCTTCAGTGAGTGACCCGATGCAACTAAAAATGATATTTGATCATAAATACAAGGTTCGGATCCCCAAAAGGGAAGACTGGACGGGAGACACAGTATGCAAACTGGAGCACTCCCAAAAGTGGTACACAGATGCATCAAAAATGGAAAATGGAGTGGGGGCAGGAGTGGTGGGACCAAGGTTCAACAGACATGTGTCCCTCAGTGCTGACACCACCATTTTTCAAGCAGAGGTCTATGCCATCCTCATGGTGGCTGAACACCTGATCAACAAAGACCGATGCAAACAACACATAAGTATCATGTCGGACAGCCAAGCGGCATTAAAAGCACTCCAAACTAACAGCTTGAGATCAAAAATGCTTCATGAGTGCCATCTGGCTCTAAACCAGCTGGCGGACAAGAATAAAGTTGAACTTGTCTGGGTGCCAGGGCATGTGGGTATAGCAGGCAACGAGGAGGCAGATCAGCAAGCGAAACAGGGTGCACAAAAGTCCTTTATAGGACCAGCTCCCATGTTTGCTTTTGGACAAAGAGACTACCAGAAAGTCATTACCAACTGGATCAACAAAGAAATCAACAGAACCTGGAACGCTATTACAGGTCTCAAACATTCAAAGAAATTCCTCAACCCTAACAAAAAGAGGGGAAGGGAAGTGTTAAAACTAAGCAGAAGGGAGCTAAGACTACTTTGCGGCATACTAACAGGACATATCCACTGCAGGCATCACCTGAGAAAGATGGGACTGGTGGATGATGACACTTGTAGGTACTGTGGTGAAGAGGTGGAAACTATGGAACACATTATCACGAGCTGCCCGGCGTTATGCCGCAAAAGACAGAAATTCTTAGAATTTATTTTCATCCTGGAAGAAGAATTACTAAACCTACCGATCAGGGGCTTGATCGACTTTGTCAATGACATAGATCTCTCCTGAATCCAACAAGAGGGGGGCACAAAAGATCTTATTTGGTCGCAGTGCAGGAGGTTGCGAAAACACTCACCCTGTTCTTAATAATAAAAATAAAATAGTGAAAACCTTCGAAAAATACAATTCTGAAACAAAAAACAACTCATAACTCATACAACTAAATAATTTGAACGATTTTATAGGCACCAATCAATTCAGGAGAAAATTTTACAAAAAAAATCAAGTTTTCAATTAATATTTCCAATGTAGGATCTCGACATTTTTCCTTGCACCAGAAAAACAGCAAAGATGTGTTTTATGGGGTTTGCTTAGATGATGAAACAACTGGTAGACGAAAAAACACACAATCAATTTATAAAAAAAACTATACTAAACCACATACAGATTGCGAACCGTACGATTTACACAAGCAAGACAGGGAAAATATGAGAAAAACAGCTTGAAAGAGAGAGAGAAAGAACAACTGTGCGTGGCCAGCGAGGGCGTGTATTTAGTTCCAGAGGCCTGCCGAAACTCCACTGCCCCCCCTCCATTTCAACCGCTGTTGCCAGAAGCGCAGATTAATTTGTACAAATTATATTTTTGTCTCGTCATCGTTGACTCCTTTTCGAGTTCATGCACTATTAGGCAAAACCAAACACCTCCATCCGGCAACAGTGTCATTTTCAAATACAATGGCATGCGCTTCCAACATGATCAACGTTTTGTAGCGAAAAGATCTAGGAATAGCAATTTAAATGTGAATTCTCTCTGTAAAGGACACTGTTGCCGGATGGAGGTGTTTGGTTTTGCCTAATAGTGCATGAGCTCGAAAAGGAGTCAACGATGACGAGACAAAAATATCTGGCAACAGCGGTTGATATGTAATGGTTTTTCACAAATTTTACACATTATTTATCGAAAATTTAGATTTTTCCTTTTAAATCTGACAACATTGGAATAGTTTGTCGCGTTGGATTTTGCATTGTGTTATCACCAGAATTAACAACTTAAAATTTTCCACTGACCTAATTTAAACACTCATTACCTATTATACGAGAGAAAAATTCGTGTATCATCATGTAGTTTAGGTACTGGTAGCAAATTTTTAGTATTTCCACTGTTGTCAGATGTATTTTAACTTACCCTATTTATATTTTCTAGCTTCATATATAAAACCCTGCAGGAAAACCGATCCAGAATTTAAAAAATGTGTCAAACAACACGCCATAAACGCACTGCCGTACGTTTTAAAAGGTACAAATTTAAAATACCTAAATATTATTCACATTATTAATTTCTTTGAAATTTTAGGTGATAGTGCGCTTAAAATTCCAAGTTATGAACCTTTTGAAGTACCTTTAGTCGCTACCAGTGCTACTCAAGGTATAGATTTACAATTACACAATTTGAAGCTTTATGGTATGAATACAACTGAAATTAAGGACGTTGAGTAAGTCAAAATATTAATTTTAAATAAAGTTTCCAACAAATTTTTTTATTTCAAGGTTCGATTTGGATAAACAACATATTTTTGTCGAAGTTTTTATACCAAAATCAAATTCAGAAGCTAATTACACAGTTACCGGTAAATTATTTTCTTTCGTGATAAATGATAAGGGTCCAGCTACAATATCAATGGGTAAGAACAAGAAATAATCTAATTATATGAGTTTTAATTTCATATTAATTTGTTTTTCTAGATGACGTTACAGTAAAATACTACATCGACTACCAGTTAATTACCAAACGTGATGGAAAAAGGTACATCGACATTAATAGCTTGAAAACCAAATTGGATATGAATATTGGAAAAGGACATTACTATTTTGGAAATCTTTTTGGAGGGAATAAGGCTTTAAGTTAGTATATTTAAACATACTGTCAAATATTGTATTTCAATATGATTTCGATTTGCAGCTGAAAATTTCAACCAAGTACTGAACGAAAATTCCAAAGATGTCGATGACATTTCAATAGACGCCAACAAATCCCTTATTAGCAGTATGGTAGTGGGTCTTTTCAACGCCATCTTTAAAATACCATATGACGAATTATTCATAGACTAGATAATTGTTAACCTTAAGATGTAAACTTTCTATGTTAATAAAATGTTATCCTGAAGTATTCTAATTTTTCAACAGAAATGCACATTTTCTGATTATTTATTATTATCATTTTAAATTCGATGCTAAAAAATTCAAAAGCAAATTTTTCGTTGTAAATTATGAAGGGTCTGTCCTATAAAAATATTTTATGGGTCCATCCTCTCGAGGGAAATTGCCTACAAATACGGACGGAGATGAAATTGGGTTTTTAAATTCTTTCTCAAATCAGAGTTATCCTAATAAACTTGAAATTTCGAATATCACCTACACTCATAAACAGGTAAGATGTATACATCATTTTTTCATTATTAACCTTTTGTTATAAAAACAAATCAACAGTTTTCCTGTCAAGATCAATGCAATTTTTCAGTCTTAAACTGAAAAAAATATTTTGCGAGCTATAGCTAATCATTAGCAACCATATAGCCTGATGACGGTAATATCTTAACGAAACTAGTAGCAGCAAGTTGATTGGTCCTACTTGGGACAAATAAATTACATTGTGGTTTGACTTAGAATGTTATTGAACCCTTTTGTTTGGATTCTAACCACATTCGAGATTTAGATGAACTCTTGGGAGTTATTACAACCATAATTATGGATAATGTTCTTAAATATAAATTCAGATAACGTGGTATTATTATAAAGGTAATTATTATAATTACATGAATTTTGTTTCCTTTATTTATCCAACTAAATGAATATTGATTTTTAACTCCATACATAGAACGTTGCAAAAAATCAATGTACGTACGTAAAACTAACATTGAGAAATTTTTTAAACTCCTTACACTGGACTATAAACATTTAGGTACTATTTCTAACCTTACTTTGTAAGTCAGTGCATTGTTTTTTTTATTATTTTTGTTGAATTTTATATTTAATTTTGAGGAAAAACATGTTTCTGTTAAAAAAATGTTACCAGGATCACAAGTAGATGCGAATTATAGGTATAGCCAGGAAAAAAATATCGTTTTTAGTGAATATTCCTATATTCCAAATACACCAAAAGTTTAGGCAACCCATCATACAGAATAACAGAAGTGGTTGCATATATTTATAAATTAATGTGGAAATATGTAAGAGAAAGTCAGATATTGTTGATTTGTTTAAACAAACTCAGTAGAAGTTAGCTAAAATTGTTTCACGGCTGCACCCGAAATGGTTAAAAACATTTCTAATGGATAGAACTCAATAATAATTAAATATATGGCAGCTAATATAATTTTTGTTGATTTTATTTTGTATATATTGCTACAGGTACATTTTTATTTATTTGTAGACTCAGTACGTGTTCTACAAATCTTCTGAATATTTGAAATAAAATGAAAAACAATATGGCGCCGCATTTAAAAAGATAGACGCCACCATAGATAAAATGATGCCACTTTAAGATGCATTATATCTATTTAAAACTTTATAAAAAGGATCAAGTAAATAATTATTGACTATGTAGGTAGCTTTAAAATGCTGTTTGGATATACAAAAATAATTTCTATTACTGCAGTATGAGATATATTAAAAGATATAAAACAATACTTCGACTTACCTATTTCCACCTATATTTTCATCACTCGTAGTTATTTTCTCACGACACATGTTTTAGAAAAGTAATGTCTAGTTTAATAGGCACAAAAAAGTTATATTCACCACATAAACATTATAAATAATACCGATTTAAAACACAATATTTGAAAAGAGTATTCCATTCCACTACTCCCAAACAAAAACTGACATCTATAGATCATGAGAACGCTACGATGTATGTTAGTCGGTAATAAAGATATTCTTTTCGTAGCTACAATCGAATGCCAACAGGTGGCGCCAGAGTATTGTTTCTTAAATTTTGTAGAATAATTAATATTATTCTAATTTTGTACAATGGCGTACTATAGTGTAAATTTATAAGGAATAAAGTATAAACTAAAAGGATATAAAAACAAATGTTACAATTCCATCAAGTATTTAAGACTAAACATTAAGGTAATTTTTACAAAGTTTTATTAAATTTGGTCATGGTCTATTTATTAATTGTATTAATTTGTATTTTTATATCGATCTATATTGACAAAACGTCTCACGCAAAACCAAAATTAGACAAAATAATGCCATCATACCCTATTATACACGACAAACTTGTAAAAATCAATAACTCCCCAACTCTCCAATTGCGTAGTGCTAAGTTTCCCACTAGAGGGCACTTAATCGTATTTTTCTCCTCGTTAGATTCACAATTTTTGCAAGAAAACAACCCCGCCCGATGAAAATGTAAAGTAAATATCGTTCTTTAGTTTGTGTATATAACAATAGTGTGTCTGATTAAATAATATACAAGTGCTTAAAAATTGTTCAGTGTTATATTAATAAATTGATTACATGTTGAGGGTGAGTTGTGTAATTTTGACGTAAATATATAACAGTAGATTTTTAAGGTGTTTATAACAATTAAAAGTGTTGTCTTTATAGAAAAAGTTGAATTGTTATTAGGGCATGTTTATATCCAAGCAACTATTGTAAATGTTTTTTGAATCAATACTAGAGGAAGACATGTACCTGTTGTCAACAAATAAAAATCAATTACCTATAGGTACCTATAACTACTTATATTTTAATTTTCTGTAGTTTAAACTTTGTCATGTATCGAAGGGATGTCATCTAATAATCGTCTAGCAAATTCTTGACATGGTGATCCTTCTTATTTCACCTACAACAATCTTTTTGGTTACATTTACCTATAGGTACTCGTAATAACCTACCTAAGTATTTGAACATGTTTTTTTATTCCAGATGACTTTCTAGACAACATGTTTCCTCATATAGACTGCGGATGAACATTTCCTAGGTAAATATTTTCAGTAAAAGTCTTATTCTTAACTACATTCAATAAAATAATTCACAATTCAGTATTTTAGAGTGTCTACGCAACCAAATTTGGAAAATTCCATATAAATATCTATTTTTTTCAGGAGTACCTACCACCTATATGACGGTTAACTTATACTATCAGCGACACTTTACACTAGGTGAGTTGAATGAAATTTTAGAGTTGATATTTTATTAAGTGTTAAGAACTAGGTATAAAGCGAAACATATCTATGTCGCTAGAATGGAAAACAAAACTGTTAACAGGAGCTCTGTACTCTGTACCCGTTTTTTTAAAAGAAAGAACTTCTCACTCAACTACAGCTTTAGCTAAAAGTCTAAGCAACATCTTTTCACAGCGGTAGTTTATAGTTTTCTCAAGATATAGTATTAGAAAGTTAAGGAATTATTTAACTTTACAAAGTATAACAAAGAAAAAACTGTGTACGTACACAGTTTCGAGCGACAATCCTCTAGACTAACGAGGAGAGCATTCAATTTTATTTTGTTTTATATTCTTGGTGTTCTAAATTATGTTTACAAAAATAACTCTCAACTTTGTAGTGCAGAAAATAGAATTTGTGGTTGGTATACAAAACTTAAGGCCTGAAATTAAAATTGATAGAAATATTCCACACTTAAAAACGGCGTTAAGAACTTCTTTTTACCAATTTATTTGATGTTATTTTAACCTTCAACTCCTACAAGACACAAATGCAGTATAGTTGGTCATTAAAAGTATACCTATATTAACTATAGAATGACCCTCTATATAAACACAAACCGCTTATTCTCGCCGTAAACACACATTTCAAATTTGTATTATGTATACACACACATCCACAAATCCAAAAATAATCCAAGCTAAGTTGAAACGAAATTGAACAGAAAATAAAAAAAAAAGCGACTCCTGCTGTTATAGCACACATGCGTATATATGAATAATTATTTTAAGAAATAAAAACTTCTGTTTTAATCGCAACGCGTGTGTCGTTAAGTTAAGACTTACGTGCACAAGGAAAGAGCTGTTTTGGTCATTTTTAAGATCATTTTAAAGTAATAGATCCGTATGATTTTTATTCAGCGAACCTGGCAATGTAAATATAATTTTCTCGAAATGGTTTTATTTATGCTCATCATCTTTGTTGAAATTTCACATACAGGGTGATTGATTAGTGTGATAAAGTTCAGTGCCTCCTTTATCCTTTGAGATATCAATTTGAAAATTCCAGGGGTTTATGGCCATCATCAGTCTTCACATTTTTAAATTATTTACAATCTTACAGGATGTTCCAGAATGTAGTAGGGTAGGAAATGTATTTGAAGACTATTATTATTATTATTATTATTATCATCTCCTAAATTTTTGGCAAGAACTTCTAGGGCACTCTGTATATTTAAATATGTTTACTGCAACAACTGAAATTCAATATAATCGCAAGTACACACGCATATAGTCAAAAATTCGTAGAGTCCATACCTATATTAATGAGAATTTTGAGCTGAAATTTAAAATATCTACTCTCAAGTATAATGAACAAATATGGAAAAACATCAGCGGAAACTATGATATTTTGAATACAGGGGTACTCGAAAGTGGGGAGTATAAAAATGTTCGAAAAACTTTTGAAACTCATAGACTTTGGAAGAGTTTTATAATCATTTTCGGAATCTACGATGTCGAATTAGTGGGATTCCATATAAAATATGTCAAAAAGACTTTGTATCACATCTTTGTTAGGATGGGGAAAAATATATCTTGGATTTAATAATAACATTAAGTTTAATACATTCATATATATATCAAATAGTAACTGGAGAAAGCTGAATCCGTATCATACTTTTATATTATTTATTTATTCAATCAATTAAAATCAAAAAATCTTATTTTCAAAATATTAAGTACTTCCCTGTAAGAAAACTTGAACGTGCTGGTTAACATTTTAGTTACAAATATAAAATTATGAACAACTTGCAGTTTAAAATCCCTTAAATTAGATCCGTAAATTATGGAACAGTATGTCGTAGATAGAGTTGCTGCTGAAACGTTAGTGCCGAGAGCATCATCATCATCGCGGCATTTCAGATCTTGGTTTAAATCCTAAGCACGCCATGTTGTTTTTGTGATCTAATTAAAATACAATGTTGGTTCAGTGAGTTTTTTTAACAAGAGTAATTAGTGATTTTGTTAAACTATGTAATAAGTGAAAACAAAGTGGTTTTTAAGTGAGAAAATTAAATAGAAAGTGGTAAAAATTAATTTGGAGGGATTTTGAAATAACAGTCGCCATTTTGTAATTTAGTAGACGAAAATAACAATGCGTGTAGAGTGAAAATACTTTTACTTTCACTTGCTTAAAGTAAATAAATTCATGTAGAGGAGGGAGCTTATATTAAATTTAAGTTTTTATATATTTTTGTTTATATTTTTACACACTAAACTCCATGTTGAAAAAATATGGCGTGGGTATAAGAATATAGCGAAATATTCATATAAACAAAAAATAGAAAGAACCATACATTTTTCCAATGACGTTTTCCAAATACAGTGTTGTCTTTATTAAAAACAACAACGCCCCATTATGAATTATTTTACTAGCCTATTTTTTGGTTATTGAAGTGTGTCAAATAACAAACTCATACAGACTTACTGATGCCCCTATGCTATATAATTTTAATTGAGATACATACGGGAATGTTTGTAGATAGGTCAACGACTTCTAAAATTTATTAGCATTTTTATTAATCCAATATAATCCAGTATATACCTAACAAATGAAATAAAATATTTTCAAATGGCGAGTGACAATGATATTAAGACACATACGTGAATTAAATCAATAATATTACACAATCTATTTCATCTAGACCAGTTCATTTCCAATTTTACTATTTTTAATGTTTTTTTCACTGCTATATTTACCAATGGATGCAATAAAACCTGTAACATCATTAGTAGTCGGATGAATCACTAAACTGCATTGACGTTTTTCCTTTTCTTTAAAAAAAAAGTATTCTTGTTCATCTGACGTTTCGCCAAACAAAAAAATAAACGATACTGACTCACCAAAGAATTGTTGTGGTTCGAAATAAAAGTTACAAAGTGGGTATAATTAGGGCAGAAAGCATTCAGCTTTATAAAATAAGTACCTAATAAAAATCCTTCCTAATTAATAAAATGCAGGCATTTACATTTATTAACCTTTAAAATAGTGTTTTTTCTTGGACTAATAACACTTTTTTTGTGTGTGTAAATTCTTTACAAAATACTTTAAAATATATTTTTAAAAATGTTTGTATATCGGAAGGGCGGCTTGCCCTAATAAATACTATAGACATGTTAGCAGTACTATTGTGCTGTATAATGAAGCTGGTGGAGATTTCATCTGGGAAATCCCCCGTAAATGGAGTACCAACTGGTAAAAGGAGAAAACGGTTTATCAGGAAAAGAAAAGGTGAGATAATTATTCATTAAACTTTATAAAAATATGTAACCTTAGCCGTAAAGTGTGAATATCTAAAGTATTTAACCTTTTTTTTCATTTGACGCACCTCTTTGTATGATTAAAAGTGATTCATACATCATTATTTAAATTGGAGATTAAGATCAATGGATGAAGTTACTATTAGTTAGGCAACATACAATGCAAAAGCAATTAAACGGGCTTCGTGAGCACGTGTTAGTCACTACTCCCCATCATACGATTTTACGACGGATTGCAGCGCGATAATGCCACTTCTCTAAATAATAGTAAATTTCACTTACAAGATAATGAAAAGTGATAATACCGCAAAAAATATTTATGATTTTAAATAGGATACAAGTAATTAAGAAACTTCTTTTGATATTATAGGTTAGGTTGCATCTAAAAAATGGGTTAAAAAATTTAAAGAAAATGTACTATATGCTTTTGTTAACTACAAGAAACATAATTCAACTTTTTTAGAATATTGTGTTGATTTAAAACTCATTTTACTCAGATTTACGTAAAAAACAAATTACTTTCCAGAATTTCCATTCGAGCTGACAACGTCGCTTTGTTAAATTTGATCAGACGAGCATCAGTCTTAACAAGCTGGTGCTCGACGTTTGTGTAAGTGTGAGTTCTCCGTGTTATGTTGTATAAAGTGAGATTATTTGTCATCTGTTCGGTTAAATACGAGTTAATTTAGTGATTATATGTTATTCTAATTTAAAATATGTAAAAAAATAATAAGATGTGAATAAATAAACAAGTGAACTGTTTTAACTGTCATCAAGTGCAAGTGATCATTTTTCTATTACCATGGATTACTGGAATAATGTTTATTAAAAGGGTAACATTTTTTATGTAGGTACAGCTGGGAGATCAGTTACTAAAAAGTGGATAATATTTTTATTAATTTCCTATTATTTCATGATTTGTTGATTATAGCATTATGTAGGTGGTAAAAGTCATACATATAATATAATACTGGATATAATAATATATTATAATATAGGTACCTGTAAGTATAGTATTTATATGAAAAACGTTCCTAATCCTCTTTCGGTAAATAGTTTATATACTGGAAACATTTTAGAGTAGGTATATCGAAGAAAAACAACAAAAAATATCTTAATTATTTAGAATTAAGCCAGAACTGAAACCTTCTAAAGTAGTTACAGCTTCCTAGAAGTTCCTAGCAGTGGAGAACTGAAAAAAAATGTATATTTCATCAAAGCCAGAGAGGATGGCGAGGGTGATAACCCTCAGCCAATTTAATTGTCATTCACTGAAGTAGTAGGGAAACTTTTTCAGCGAACCCAAGGAAATATTTTATTGAGATGTAGCTAGTTTGAGACAGTCTGAACAAAAATGTCTACTTAGATAATATGTGGATCAGTATCAGTCAAAAATGAAACTACATTTCTAAATAAAAATGATTATGCATTGAATGAGTTACTTAAGTGGATTAAATAAATAATTGCCTACCATTTTTGGAATACAGAGAGAGACTTGATTTAGCGAAGCGTTGTTTGTCTTTAGGTCGCGTCGACATAATATCAACATTTCACGTTCTGTTGAATTAAATAGGCTGCATCCTTATTAACCTTCAAATGAAGGTTGTTAGCAAGCTGCCTTAACCATTACCTACTTGCCAAATGTTCAACATATAAATAGTGTGTAAAATTAAACCTTTTAACAATGAAACGTTAACAATCATTACCTATTTCATTAAAAGTCATTGTAAGATCAAATAGGGAAACACATAAGTATGACATCGGCCTAGATCGTAATAAAACATTTTGAAGAGCATTTCTGTATTGTGCCGTTTCTACCATTCAGTGAAACAATCAACAATTAAAAAACCGTCATAAGAAGTCAGTTCTCATTAATAAAAGTGTAATAAACAATTTAGAATGATGGGCATACAATGTGGGTATGAAACAGCCCACACTACACCTATAATAAAATTCTTGGAAGATAATCTTTTTTATTTGGACTGCTAAAAGCTGTCTGTTTGGAAGATGGAATATTTAATAACATGTTTAAGGACAAAAAATTACAAATATATATTTTTGATCTTAATCATTATTATTATTACAAAAAAAACTGTTTTATAATATCAACATCCTACATATAGATCAACTAATAATAGTAGTGGTTGCACACTACAAAATTTATTCCAATTTATTCAAACAATCAAGGTTAAACGTTATGAATTATGCCTACCCGATATTGTTTTACGTTCTGCAATATACCTACCTAATGTATTATAAAATGTTTCTAATGTAGCATATCATTTGAATACAAAAAGAGAAGATGTCATTAAACTAAAAACACTAGTACATATGTCATTCATAGGTAAAAATAAAGATAGATTTACACGAACAACAATGTATATTTATATTTTTTATAGAGATCTTACAATTTTAAATAAAAAGTTGATAGGTATATCCCATTATTCTAACGAATAGTTTAATTCAATAAGAGATCTCACACTGTATTGTTAAAAACTTAGACTTCCAGGACAGTCTGTATATAACGTGAAAGTACAAAAGAAATAAACACAATTAAAATACAAATTCCCGAAATACCATGAGATTGAGATAATGTTTATTATTTTTCGCTATAACTTTATATACATACATTTTGATATAGGTATCTAGTATCTACAAATATTTATAAAAGAAACAAAAAATTTCGTTTCTAAAATTCGGTAGTTCGTACAAAATCCCGAATTAGATCCGTCTGTTTGCCAAGTCAACTAAAAAGAAATAAAATGTCTAATTCACGCTCCGTCTATATTGAGTAGAGAGTTAACGAAAAATAGAAGAAAAAAACTTTTGGCATCTTCCTAGAGCCCCTAATTTACAACATGTTTTGTGTTATTATAGTTAGGATATTTTTACGTGTTACTAGATGGACATTGTAGAAACTTCCTTTGAGAAATCAGTAGGGTTTTGTTTTTGTAATATTTCGTAACGTAATTAACGATAGTTTTGTGTTGAGAAAGGTTTGTTCATGTTTTTGTTGAAATTGTGCCAAATCGAAAAACTTGGCAAGCTACTTATAATATTTTTTGTGCCTCCCTCGTATTTGTTTTCTTTTCATATCCGGTCTTTCTTGTAATATCCTATATTCTATTACAAGTTCAAAAAAATAATAAATAAGCAATTTTCTAGGAGGTTTGTTGTGTATAAATTAATTATGTAATGATATTACCGAGTTGTAGACAGAAACGTGATATTTGCTAACAATTCTAAATGAAAAATATTGAATAATAGAAAACACGTTAGTAGATATACTATAGGGATTCTGGACCACTACTTCAAAAATCTCCGCTGGTGGCGCTGAGAGCGGCGTTGGCGGCGTTCCGCGGCGTTGGCCGCCATTTTTAGTCCTCTTTTTAAAACTCTCAAATAATTTAATTAAAAAACTTTAACTCGGGTGTGGATCGAACCCCGAACCTACGCGCTTATGGCAATGCATCTAACATAGTCCGCCACGATCTCTCATACATAACATTGTCGAAGAAAAGTATATTACGTGAGCGCGCACCGTACGCTGGCGGGTAGGAGTCTCGGTGGCGACATCTACATGCGGGTAGTCTATGGGCCGGTGGCCTGCGGGTAGGAGTCTGCCGCGGGAGTCTGTCCGCCATTTTTTATCCATGCGCGCGGGGCGATCAAAATCAAATTGTACAAAAATCACATTATCATTATCATGATTAATCGTATTTTTGTACGGGCGTATATCACAAAAGGACCGTGAAAGGCAGGTCAGCACCCTCGTGTCATCCAATCATAGCAAACTCGAAAGGTATTAACGGCTATTCGTGAATCATATACAGGGCGGAGTATCTTTGAATGGTAGGACTTAAGCAAACGATAAGGTATTAACGGCTATTCGTGAATCATATACAGGGCGGAGTATGGTAGGTCGACTTTAGCAAACGATAAGGTAACTTTTTTGTGTCAACCCCAAGTGTTACGTCGTCACGTGGTACATCGCTACGTGGTACATCGCCACGTGGTACGTCGTCACGTGGTACGTCGTCACGTGGTACGTCACGTCGTCACGTCACGTCACGTCGTCACGTGGTACGTCGTCACGTCACGTCACGTCGGAGGGAAGCTTCGAAACATTACATTGGCGAGACATTTCTTGTGAGGTTATGAAGTCGGATTGTGGCGAAGTCGTCAGACGTGGAGCAGACTTCGTATAAACTGGATGTCCCGCAAATTACTTATCCATTAAGACGTATCCAACCATGTTCAACAAAACCGAAGAGAATATGGAAAATGAGATTTATAATGTCTTCACCATGACATGTCTAATATTAATATCTGTCTTGGTTTTAATTTTAAAAATTATTTTAAAAATTGTAAAACGAAAATTTGTATCTTCATGCAATATAAAAGTTGATGAATATACAGAGTGTTTCAATAAAAACCCAACGTTTCTGTAAAAAACTTTATTTATAATGGTAATACAGTATTTGAAAACCAGTGGCGGAGGCGTTGTACATTTCTTTCGGTACATGAATATAGTCCAGAGGCGTGGCAGGGGTTCGGATCTTGAGCAAAGTTTCCAGTTTCACAGGGTGTACCATCAAATTTACAAACATCAATAATGCGTGGAAAAACACCAAATATGTTACATTTCTTTAGCAGAAATTCCGCTTTTTGTTGTCCCCGAACGTAAATGTAGTCTGCAGCATACAATAGCTTTTTTTCCAATATTTCATTCACTCTAGAATATTCTACATCTCCTGAAGAATATCGAATGCCATGCACATTCCTTTCCAAGTAGGATGTAGTCTTTCTATCATCGTTACTTAATGTAGAAAACGGCTGCGGCGGTAAAAATATGTAATGCGAACTTTTGAAGCCAATTTCTATGGTGAGTTCTTTGACGACGAAAAGTCCATCTACGACAAAGCCTTGAATATCCACAAAAGCTACTCTCATGTTGACGTCTGTTTGAATACTAACGCAGATCAACATTTAGTTCAAGCTTTTAACAATTTCCGTGAGGGGGAAGTATTCCATCACGCAATCGTGAATTATGATGCAATAGACTTTGGTATTTTCGGGAAAGCCTTTGTTTGCTTCAATATCAAGTTTTACATCGACTGTGGACGCCTTCATGCTTTCTTCCTGTTTTGAACAATCGATAACAAACAATGCACGTTTCTTGAAAGAAGAATAATCCAACAGGGGACGTTTCTGTGCGGAGTTTGCGTAGTTGGGATAGAATTCAGTATAGTTAAAATATGCCTCATTGTAGTCAGTTTTAGCGAAATCCAATTGCATTCTTTCATTAGGCCAATAGTCACCGTTAAGTGACAGTCTTATACTTTGCACGTCAGCATTGTCAAATAAAGTAGGATCGGCTGTAGTCACGTTACGTTTGCCGGTTTGGAGGAAAACAATAACAAAACGGGGTCTTTCAACTGAAGTGGATGTTTTAACAGCCCAAACTTCTCGTCTTGCACCTTTAGTAATTGAGGGCAATTCGTGTAACTCCCACTTTCTAAATGGAATAACTATAGGCTGATCTTTTTGAATGGATTTCATGAGATTTATCTTTATATCATCATTGGGAAAGATATGTTTAACTTTTAGTTCAATACTTGTAATATTAATTTTAGCGGTTGTATGGGAGAGCGTGCCAGAGACATTCTTTTCAGTAATATATATGCAATCATTATCATTTCGTGCTCGAACTAATCGTATCGTTTGTCGACCGCATGTAATCATGGGATAATCGTTGAAAATGTTGAAAATATGTTTGAGGGGTATTTGAAGGTTGAAGGTCTTGTCGCTATCATTCAGAATAGGGTCTTTCGGGTAATTCCAACCAGCTATAGCCATATGATTGGAATCTTCTTGGTTATAACATGTCATAGCACGTACGGCACTTACTATTCCGGGATCCCGAACGGTTTCCATTTCCCTGGCACTTTCACTGTACGTACATGAATCGAATAGGAAGGCTCCAACATTATTTGCTAATTTTACATCACCACCTCCATGTGTTTCAAGCGAACCTTTAATGCACAACAAAGTTTCGCTCATTGCAAAGAACGAATCAACTTGATTGATGCTGAATTCCACAATGTCACTGCAATTGAATGATTTTATAAATGGAGCATAGGTTCTGTATTCAGCCTTTCGAATTGAATCGTCAAACATTGGCTTACGGTAGATATCAAACATCGAAGGCATGTTGTCGTTTTGACGAAGACGTTTTCCATACATGGTTGTCATTTTTTAATTTAAAACCCAGCGATTGCAGGACCAATTTGTTTGCGAACGTGAGATGTTTTAGCTTTGGTGATTGCTTAGCTAATGAAGTTGAAAGCTCTGCAGACTGTCTTTTATGATTGATTATTAGTCCCATCTGCTTCGTGCTCTAAGCTCTAATATCAACGTACTCAATTCACCTCTAAAGTTTATAGGTCGACCGTCTTGGTCTAAGGCAATAACGGTAATGTTGGTTATTTCACGTTGTGGTATAACAGGTAAGTAAAGCAAATTATGAGGAATTTCGTCGATGGAATATCCAGGATCTACTTGTATGACGAATTCGTAAATAGTATGAGCAGGTCTGTTTGCATCGAAGGCTCCAGTGGTAATGTTACAATCGAAACGGATACTGGATACTTTAATGATTTCGACGGGGAGATCTGAAGAGTGCATTTTGTTGGCGTCGAGTATTTTCGATGAAAATCCCAATATTTTCCCAAGACTATCAGTTTGTATAAAGGAAATTTTGTATCTACTGGAAATTTCACATTTCAACGTATTGTGATTGGGTTTTAGTGAAAATACCGTTGAATTTTTCGCACCCAATTTATCGTTGATGAACGATTCAAGATCAGCAATTTCATAACACCCTGTGGGAAAATTAAAACTTTGCAGGTTGTCTTCAGCATCATAGTAGTAAAACGTACAATTTTCAATGTTTGGTATACTGTGATACGAATGAAAAGATCTTAGAGCTATTTCATAAGCATTCTTGGGATCAAGTACAATAGGAGTAGGAGGCTGAAAGGTAAACACGTGATTGGTGCTGTTAACTCGCAGCAACTGTGACATGATGACTAATAAAATTCGAGACATGTTTGAATTTAAATATCATTTTTTATTGTTTGTTTACAAAGAAAACAAGTGGCTTGTGAACTCGGAGGCCCGTCACAATGCGTCGTCCAATCAGGTCGATTGTAATGGATGAAACAAGGCAATCGTATTTGTAGTTCAAAATTTGCTCGATATTCAATGGGAAGCTTATGCCAAATATCAAGCAATTCCGAAGGTCTTACACACTCTATTAGATATTCAATGGGAAAGTGCTTTAGTTCTTCGGCAGTGAAACTACTCAATGTTTTTCCATGATAGATATGTTGTAGTAATAGTTCCGTCATTGTTGTAGAAATTTCAAACACAAATGACCGCAATTGATTTGATCGTAGTTTTGATATTGTGTATTGTTGTAGAAAATTCGCGCGCTCTTTCCCAAATATTTAACAACTTCTTTCGGGGGCTTCAAGTTACCAAATGAATCGAAATACTCTACATTGTTGTTTATCTTTCTGTAAGCTACCCAATGACTTCCACTATTTTTAGAGGTATCCAAATTAACCACTGCGCATTCCTGTTTTCGGGGGCCGTTTTTGGGGAGAGTGTCTCGCATGAAAACTCCTCGAAAATGTGGTATTTTAAGTAATTTTGCGTAATGTGTTATGTCAAAGTCGGTTAATGCGTGATTGGGTAGCTTTATAAGTTTTTTTTTAAATACAATCCAAAACCGCCTTTTGGGTACTTTTTCAGATACAGACCAGATCCTACACGTTCCATCGCCTTATTATGACGTACATCTTCTTCCAATTTCTTTTGCGCATGCTTTGCGTCAATAACAGTTTTAGCAATCCCAGCAGCACCACCTGACAAAGCTCCAAGTGCCGAAAGGCCAGCAAACAAAGGGATAAGTGGCAGGAAACCTCCGGATTTCGCTACAGGTATTACTCGAGGAACCTCGACTTCTTTTTTCCCACCAAATTCTTTAATAAGTGCTTTGGCTGCTCGTAAGGCAAACGTTGCAGTGTCTTTCAAAGATGTCCCTTGCTTCAAGGACTTTCCCACTTTTAGAATGACATCTCGATGCAAGGAACGACGTTTGCGACGACATCCCATTCCCAGCTTTCTTTTCAACTTCATTCCGCCTGTCACAAGTAATGCAGCAGTTTTCTCTCCCAGTGAAGCGTCTTTTGATTTGACGCGAGCCCAAGCTTTATCTTCAAGTATCTGATCGGCTTTGTGCCGTTCTTCGAGAGACTTATTCTTCCAGTAAGAAATATCGTGTTGTTTACAAGCTGTGTCCAAGGGATTGATGCCTGGATCTCCACGATCAAGACGTTTTTCCAATTTTGTACCGGCTACCAAAAAACAAATTAATTTTTTACAAAAGGGGTGGGGGAGAGTACTTACGCCCACAGTACTGATAGCTAGGTAAGTGAAGTTCAATAGGTAGTTTATTGATGAGAGAATTCAAGAGACCTTCTCCTTCAAACACCAACATTAAGACTGATACGCGTAAGTGGTGACATCTATATTTAAAGAATAGTACTACGAAAAATGACACACACAATGAAAATAATTCAACAAGAACAGACGATACCCATTGAAAATCTGGATTTCACCTCAACGCCATCGATCGGCAAACATGGTAAATTGTTGCCAAATTCTTTCCGTGCCATTATATGCGGTCCCAGCGGGTGTGGAAAAACGAATGCCGTGATGGCGCTCCTATTCAATCCAAATGGCGTGAAATTCAAAAACGTTTATGTTTATTCAAAATCATTATTCCAGCCGAAGTATCAATTGTTGCAAGAAGTGATAGCACAAGTCAAGGGTGTTGGGTATTTTCCATTTAAAGACAATGAGGAAATAATTAGTCCAGATAACGCTCGACCGAATTCTGTCTTTTTATTCGATGACGTGGCATGTGACGGCCAGCAGAAAATTCGTGAATACTACTCCATGTGCAGACATAAAGATATTGATGCCGCATATCTTTGTCAAACATACTCAAAAATACCGAAACAGCTTATACGTGACAATTGTAATCTAGTTGTGTTATTCAAGCAAGATGAGGTGAACTTGAAACATATATTTGACGAACACGTATCTCCAGACATGACATTTGACACATTTAAAAATGTGTGTTCAATGTGTTGGTCTGACCACTATGGTACTTTGGTAATTATGAAGGATTTCCCACTTAATGATGGAAGGTATCGCAAAGGATTCGATAAATATATAAAATTGTAAGCTGTACTTCAGTCTGCACCAATATGTCTGATGATAAGGTTGCTACTGCATTGCGCAAGAAAAAAGTATCTGAACTTGCTAGATCAATTCGTAAAAAATACTTGGCGCTGAAATTGGGTAAATCAGAGCAAGATGAGTCTATTAATAAACTATTCAAGCCAATATCCAAGCCACTTGAAGAAATTGTGCAGTCCTCAAAGACACTACAAAAAACGATTACAAATTTACATCCAAAAGAAGAAATGAACAAAGAAGAACCCCTCGAATCCGATGAAGCGGAGAGTATTCCAATGTCCGAATCTCCTGAAATAATGCGTTCTGAAATTTCACAAGAATCCATTGAAGAGTATTTAGATCAATATCCCAAAATTACTCAATCGTATATTGAAGATTATTTCCAAGGTAACGGAAGAATCGATAGAAATTATGGTCCAATCTACAATGATGAACTCGGTTGGAGTTTAGGTATGCGTAGAATTGCATTTGACAAAAAAAGCAACAATATCAACATTCTACCAGAAAAAAACAAACAAGGTGGGTACGTGATTGGAACACCGGGCATGTATCAGCTTTTATTCTACAACGACCCAGAAGGCTATACCTCGCAGGATTTAGAAGCATATAAAATTCTTCTAGATTATACTGGGGTTCATCGAGATACACTAAACCGTCTCAAGGGTTCGAGCACTTACAAATATCACAATATCATCAAACCTCTGTTTAGAACTGATACGGAATCAAGACGTCCCTCTACTCGAACGCATCAGCACCTGATAGATGGCCCCGCAAAAATAACATCACCAAAAAGTGGAGGAAACGTTCTCGATTCTCGTTTGATATACAACGAAGATCCCATGGAATATATTTATTGGGACGATCCCAATGAATTAGTGGATCGTTTGAAGTTGTTGATTGCTTCAAAAGAGGCAGGTAATACGTCACACGACAACGAAATAGTAGCAATTATCAATGAGCTCAAAGAGGCTAATATAATAGAATGACAGGCTGAAACTTGTTCATTTCAATTATGCCTGTCGATAAATTCGGACATAGACATCAAACACCCTATGCGCGTTTACCAACAAAAATCACGTTTCCTCATACACCGGACGGTAATATTGACATTGAAAATGTGAAAATTTGTAATGTAAAGGAACCGACCACAAATAGTGACGCTGCAACAAAAAAATATGTTGACGAGCAATTGCATACTATCAACTCGTCATTAATTCAAACACATGGTGTAGTGCTACAGCTACATGATCATGATATAAAGGATTTAACAGCAGGATTTAACGGAATAAATGAGCTTTATAGCACTGAAATTCCCCTATTACAGGGGAGTATTACCAATCTACAAAATAAAACTAACGAAATTGATACATTTATTTCGCGAAGTCCCCCTGTAGCAGGTAGGGATATGGCTACAAAGAAATACGTTGATGAATCAATTGCCGCAACAAAAGTCTTTATTCGAAAAGAATTGACCGCTTCTACGAATGCAAGTATACGTGAATTGAAAAAAGAATTTGCAGAAAATAACATAGCCATCTCTGATTTGAAAAGTAATATTTCAGGTATAGTGAACAATATTAAGGCTATGGCTACGAATAACCATAACCACATTCACAGTCTGGAGCTGAAACTGGCCGGTAGTAAACCATAATATGCACTCCAAGGAAAAGATTCAACTCGTAAATGAGCTGCATAAACCGATTCGGAGAAAATTCCCTCGAAGACGTACTATAATCAAGGGGTTGTTTGATCTTTGGCAATTAGACTTATTGGACATACGTGCTCATGCCTCTCAAAATAAAAATTATAAAATGATACTGGTCGTTATTGATTGCTTCTCAAAATTTCTTTGGACACGTTCACTAAAGACGAAGAATGGTGAGGAAATCACTAGAGCATTCTCAGATATTCTCGCTCACACACGACGAACACCGAAAAATCTGCAATCCGATCAGGGGAAGGAATTTTACAATAGCAAATTTCAAAATTTAATGAAAAAACACAGTATAAATCATTATAGCGTATTTAGTACGATGAAAGCTTCTATGGCAGAACGTGTTATAAGAACTTTGAAATCGAAACTCTACAAGTATTTCAGTTTAAATGGTACCCACAAATGGATAGACATTCTGCCTGAAATTACTCAAAACTATAACAATACAAAACATTCCACAACAAAATATAAGCCTTCTCAAGTCAACAAATCCAACGAAAAATCTATTTTGGATAACACCTATAGTCATTTAAAGATAGCCGGTCCACGAAAATTTAAAGTTGGCGACATTGTGCGCATATCCAAGGCAAAACATGTCTTTGAAAAAGGATATACACCCAATTGGACTACAGAACTATTCAAAATCACCAAAGTTAAAATTACCAATCCTGCTACGTATTTACTCGAAGACATGCAAGGTACACCAATCAGCGGCTGCTTCTACGATGAAGAACTACAGAAAACATCGAATTCAGACATTTACTTGGTGGAAAAAGTTCTCAGAAGAAAGGGCAACAAAATGTATGTGAAATGGCTCGGACTAGACAAAAAACACAACAGTTGGATTGAAAACAAGGCCGTTTTGTAGCACTACTTTTCGCTTCGTTGCGTATGAATACCGAAGAAGATGGCTGACCGCAAAGAACGAAAACTATAAATTGAAGAGCGCTCCAGTACTTGAGCTTAGTTAGCAACATGACTTTTCAAGATAGTGACTATTCTTCTTCTTCCAGTTACTTCGAATCCAGTTTATCTGACTGTAGTACAGAATTGGATAGAATTTTGGAAAATTATGAAACTGCTGCAAAGTCCGAAAATGTATACCTACTTTTAACACAATATACAATTTCCGGTTATGAAGTAAAATGTGGAATTAGTCCGGCAAGATCATTTACGCCTGCTGTTATTCTATCCCAACAGCTAAAGTGCAGCAAAATATCTTTCAGCACTTACGAATGGCAGAACTTTATTTCAATAATGACGCAACAGATGAATTTATTTCGTACCGGAGACGAGTTCAAACCTGATTCGATTCCATGTGGAGAGTACTGTACCATTACCCCATTAATTTACGATGATTGTAAGATAATTTTTGTTAGAAAACATGACGTTGAGTATTACATGGATGAAGAAGAAGTATCCCAAATTTTAGAAGTAAATAATTTGATTATACAACGTATATCGGTGTTGGAAAATTTGGATTTTTGTCAATATTATTATAATGTTTTGGATTTCTGTAAAAATATCACCCCCGAAAATTTAAGCTCTCTACAAATTTTATATGCATTTTGTTCCATAACACCAAACGATATGTTAAACAATGCTCTTAGAGAATTTGTATACTTTTATAAACTCAAAGTCATCAATGATTTGAATAAATAGTTATATGTGTTTGTGTGTTTTCTTCTCTCCCCAACCGACGACAAAAAAAAAAAAACAAGAACACGACAATTATGACACATCTGTCGTAATCGAGACCGTTATGATGTTAACGCCCTTCAAATTGGTGTGGGAATGAAATCAATGTATTTTACCATGACATGTGTAATATTAGCATCTGTTAGTTGTTGATATGAAATTCTACAAAGTTAATTAGTCTACCATAACTTCGTGAAGTTGATAAAAAATATTTCAAAACGATATAAATAAGCTCTGAGAACACGATAATTATGTCACATTTGTTGTAATCGAGACAGTTATGATGTTAACGCCCCCAAATTAATGTGGAATGAAATCAATGTGTTTTACCATGACATGTGTAATATTAGCATCTGTTAGTTGTTGAGATGAAATTCTACAAAGTTAATTAGTCTACCATAACTTCGTGAAGTCGATAAAAAATATTTCAAAACAATATAAATATGCTCTGACAACACGATAGCGGCAGTTCCATATCAATAATCAACGAGTGTACATCTTGAAAGCTACGCGAGTGTGCATCTTGAAAGCTACAATAGTTTCTTCTAGTGAAGTTTTTTGAACAATAGTAAGTTTCATTTTTTAAATTCCAGCTCTTTTACATTTAATATTTGCAAAGATAAAACTATTTCGAATATTTTGGAAAAGTTTTATTTGCTATAAATTTATTTGGGGGGGGAAACTCTTTGCAGACTGGTACAACAACATTTATCATTTCAGATGAGTTTTATCAATGAACTAAACACCTTCTCTACTTCCACAGGGGTAGAGAACAAACCCATTAGGAAGCTGAAAGAAATTCCGGAAAACGTCCCCCAGAAAATTGTAAAAGTTAAAGTAGTTCAATCAAAATTTGGAGAAGCTATATTAGTCGAATTAGAAGATAATGTAACTTTTCTCCCCCAAAGGGTAGTGGAAAAATACAAGAAATATATCGCAGATATAAACAAGGGGAGCTATAGTTTGGTGTTTTTGGGGCTACAGAATATTTCTAGTGGATACCGCCCCAGGACACTATTTAAAATAGAAGAAAACAATTAAACGGTAAGATTTTTTAAAATTTTGCTGATTATTTATCATGTGTGATTCTGTTTTAAAAACATTTTATTATTTTTTGTTTCAGCAACACATTCGCAAAATTTGATTGAACCGACTGAGGACAACTTAAAAGGAAATTCAGAAGTACACATCCGCAGTCACGATATAGCTCATATTACACAAAATTTGGAAGCGACCTGCTGAGGACAACTTAACAAAATTTGGAGAAGTACACGCAGTCGAAGACAACTTTAGAAAGCTGGTGAGTACATTTTTTGTGCATATACTCAATAATGTCGAACTTCAGTGTTACTCTACAGCAAGTTGATGAAATTTTAAATTCTCTAAGCAAAATTCAAACCTTTTCAAATGGAAACAAATGGATTTTACTGATTAATAAACATCTCAGAAAATGTAATCAAGCTTTGAAATGTTTCAAGTTTTCGATCGGAGTAAAAAATAAAATTCATACAAAAATAGCCCATTTGAAGCGCATGCGATGTTTAATAAAAGGGAATCATGTGGGTGAAGGACTTGAGAAATCTAGTAATGGGGTCAAGTGGGAAAACATTAATGCTGCATTTGAAAGTCGATTAAAAACAGGAGTTATTATAAACTTGTTACATAAAGATATGAATGCATTCTTTACAGATGCTTTCAAAATTTTTAAAAACAAGATTTCATTAGTTCTCAAGAAAACGCAAATTTTAAAAGTGAACACCACCTTTTGTGGGGATTTTATTAAGCATCCAAAAGACGAGGAGTTAGTAGACCGCAAATATTTTAGTACTCCCAATGTTGTATTGGCCATTGGAGATGATTTATATGATTGGTTTAGTATAAATATTATTGATCCTATTTTAAACAGTTTATCAGAATTTGCTGAAAAAGAAAGCGGGTGGGCATTATCTCGAATAATTTTTTTGGAAGTTGCAATAAACAAATATGAAATGGGGGCTGGCTCGTCCTTCGTTCCACTACCAGAACCAATTTCTCGAAAGAAGGCAATTGTAAACGTTTGCAATATGGACCAAGCTTGTTTTTACTGGGCAGTAAACAGTTTTTTAAATCCTGCTACTAAACATAGTAATCGTACTTCATCGTATCCACATTACTCTGAAGTTCTAAATACAAAGGGTTTAGATGTTAAAATGCCACTAACCCAAATTACAAAATTTGAAAAATTAAATAATATATCAGTAAACGTATACTCTTTAGAACTAAATCAATCGAATAAATCTACATTTTATACAGTAGTTACCACAAGATTAACTAAAAATAAACTTGAAAGACATGTTAATCTATTGCTGTTACAATCCAAGTATTATCCTAAGTTAAATGATTATGATGCACCTCCTGTAGACGATACGAATGAAAACATTAAGTACCACTATTGTTGGATAAAAGATTTATCTAGATTAATTTCATCTCAACTTAATAGATCTAGGAATAAAAAATTTATTTGCGATAGGTGTTTGAACTATTTTCATAGTAAGCAAATTTTGGATAAGCATGAAAGTGTTTGTAAAAATATGAATGAGTCAAAAATTTCTTTTCCCAATTATACTCACATTGAATTTAAAAATTTTATTTATAAGCAGAAATGTCCCTTTGTTATTTATAGTGATTTAGAATCTATACTAAAGGCTTATACAGATCAACAAAAAACAGATAAAACTAAAAAATATCAACAACACGTAGCTTTTTCTGCAGGCTATTATTTAAAATGTGCTTACGATGATCAGCTTTCATATTATAAATATCATCAGGGTGAAGACTGCATAGATTGGTTTACCAATCAGTTAACTGATGTAGCAAAATTTGTTCAGTCCAAAATTTTAGATATAATACCCCTTGGTGGTACACCTAACTTGGTAAATGCACTAAATTGTCACATTTGTGAACATGAATTTACAGATAAAGATATAGTCGTTAGAGATCATAATCATTTCACTGGGGAATTTCGTGGATACGCCCATCAAGCATGCAATTTGAATTTTAAAAAAGTCTTTGTTGTTCCAATCATCATGCATAACTTGAGCGGCTACGACTTACATTTTGTTATTAAGGAAATTGCAAAACGTGGTAAGGTTTCCATACTACCAATAAATAAGGAAAAATATATAAGTTTTACCCTACATGACTCTGAAACTAACATCAAGTTTAGGTTCATAGACTCCTTTAGATTTATGGGAGCAAGTCTAGACGAACTGGTATCTACACTGAAGGAGGATGATTTTAAAAATTTAAAACACGAGTTTCATGATTTAAATAACCAAAAACTGAAACTTTTGATGAAAAAAGGGGTTTTTCCATACGATTACATCGATTGTATAGAAAAGCTCAACGACGTGGAATTACCGTCTATTGAAAATTTTTACAATAGACTTTATGATTCGAATATTTCCATGGAACAATATAGTCATGCAAAAAATGTTTGGGAGTATTTTGATACCGCTAGCCTGGGAGAGTATAGTCAACTATATATGAAAACAGACATACTGTTATTAGCAGACGTTTTTGAGCAGTTACGAAGTAATTGTTTGCAAACGTATCAGCTAGATCCTGCATGGTACTATACTCTTCCTGGGTATACGTGGGATGCTATGTTGAAGTATACTAAAATAAAATTAGAATTACTTAAAGATATTGATATGATTATGTTTATTGAGAGGGGTATTCGGGGAGGCATATCTGTTTGCTCAAATCGATATTCCGAAGCCAACAATAAATACATGGAGGAGGAGTATGATCCTCAAAAACCCTCCAAGTACCTCCTACACCTGGACATAAACAACCTGTACGGGTGGGCGATGTCAGAATTCCTCCCTTATGCAGACTTCAAATGGGAAGATAACACGAACATTGATATCAATCAAATTGCAGACGACTCTCCAGAGGGGTACATTCTTGAGGTAGACCTGGAGTACCCTAAGGAGCTACACGATCTACATCAAGATTTTCCTTTTTGTCCTGAACACAAAACGCCTCCCAATTCAAAATTAAAAAAACTCATGGCTACCCTACACAATAAACATAATTATATCTTACACTATCGAAATTTAAAACAAGCTTTAGCAAATGGTTTAATTTTAACAAAAATACATAGAATTTTAAAATTTAAACAAGCTGCATGGCTAAAACCCTACATCGCTTTAAATACTAAACTAAGAACGGAAGCTACTACAGCTTTTGCAAAAAATTTGTATAAATTGATGAATAACGCGGTGTTTGGTAAAACCATGGAAAATATACGGAATCATAGAGTGGTGAAATTATCAAGATCATATTTGGGACGTTATGGAGCTAAAAACTTGATTGCTAGTCCTTGGTTTCATTCTAGAACAATTTTTGAGGAAAATTTAGTTGCAATAGAATTAAAAAAGAGTAATCTCGTTTTCAATAAGCCCCTGTACATTGGGATGGTCATTTTAGACATTTCAAAAACTTGTATGTATGACTTCCATTATTCATACATCATCCCTAAATTGGGAAAAAAAAATTGTAAATTAATGTATACAGATACAGATAGTTTCACGTATGAACTTCATTGTAATGACGTATACGAAGAAGTGATAAAGGATGATATTCACATGTTTGATACGAGTGATTATGCGGAGGGTAATCACTTTAACATTCCGTTAGCAAACAAAAAGGTGTTAGGTTTGATGAAAGATGAATGTAATGGTTCTATTATGACGCATTTCATAGGGCTACGTTCAAAAATGTATGCTTTTAAAGTTAAGGGTGGGAAAATAGTGAAAAAATCTAAGGGGGTAAAGAAAAATGTTGTAAAAAATAAAATTACTTTCGAAGATTACTTGAACTGTTTAAAAAACTGGGAGTCGAAGTACATTTTCCAAAACACAATTCGGTCCTATGCACATAACGTTTTCAGCATTGAACAAAAGAAAGTGGGTCTTTCTCCTGAAGATGATAAGCGGTCGCTAATTCCCGAGTCGTTTGATACGCTTCCTTGGGGTCATTACAAATTAAGTAACACTGAGTAATATTGCAATTTTTGATGAGTATATGTATATAAAAAATGTACTCTTATTGTTTTAGATATGAATACATTGAGTGAAAACTGTATAAAAATAATTTGTGAGAATATAGAATGTCTAGCAGATTTTTTCGAATCATCAAAATTACCATGGACTCTTACCAAACAAATCGCAAAAAAATTTGCGGAATACAAGTGGAGGTTTTTGAATAAAACTGCTAAAAATGATCAGTCACGCTTTTGCAGAAATCTCAATTTTGTTCATTGTTCACGAGATATTCTGTACAAAGACCGAAATGCTGTACTTGCTAGATCTGACTGGGGCTACATATTTGAAGACGAGTCTGAATATTGTGTATGGGTTAACTATTATAGGATTGATAGATATAACATATATGTTTGTAAAGAATGTTTTGATAGCATAAAAGGATGTCATAAAAGATTGAGGAAACATTTGATTGTAATCAACGATCATTATCATGATGTTTGCGAGTCAGAAGATATAATTCGCGACTTGTACCACAATAAAGATTGGTGGTGTCAAAGTTGTTATAGAACAGTACTTTTTGAAACAAATGATAAAGATTCTTGTATTGCGAAACTTCATAATTCTCCTAGAACTCTCAGATTTAGGGGAACATATGATAGTGATAGCGATATTGACCATTTTGATGGATTCTAGTATTTTTTAATTCATTCTTTTGTTTTCATTTTTATAATTCAATCTTTTGTCGGTTCGATCAAATTTTGTGACTTAGACTTTTAAGATGTGTAAGTTTTATAGTTATTGTTTATCATAAATATATTAATCTTTTGTCGGTTCAATCAAATTTTGTAATTTAGACTTTTAAGATGTGTAAGTTTTATAGTTATTGTTCATCATAAATATATATATAATATAATTCATTTTTTATTTTTTTTTTCCTACATTCATGTCATAAGATTGGGAGAAATAGGAATTTAATTAAATCAGTTACCTAGGAAAACATATTGATTTATTCATAAAAAGATATAATTTTGCTAAGTAAATTCTTTAGTTGTTCTTTTAATCCTTCATTGGGATACGGTATTCCAAACCAGTTCCAATTAAATTTTCCAGCTTCCATAACCTTCTTTGTATATTCGCTGAATTTATAATATGTGTCTCCTTTGTACGGCCACTGGTTTTCAAATACTGTATTACCATTATAAATAAAGTTTTTTACAGAAACGTTGGGTTTTTATTGAAACACTCTGTATATTCATCAACTTTTATATTGCATGAAGATACAAATTTTCGTTTTACAATTTTTTAAATAATTTTTAAAATTAAAACCAAGACAGATATTAATATTAGACATGTCATGGTGAAGACATTATAAATCTCATTTTCCATATTCTCTTCGGTTTTGTTGAACATGGTTGGATACGTCTTAATGGATAAGTAATTTGCGGGACATCCAGTTTATACGAAGTCTGCTCCACGTCTGACGACTTCGCCACAATCCGACTTCATAACCTCACAAGAAATGTCTCGCCAATGTAATGTTTCGAAGCTTCCCTCCGACGTGACGTGACGTGACGACGTACCACGTGACGACGTGACGTGACGTGACGACGTGACGTACCACGTGACGACGTACCACGTGACGACGTACCACGTGACGACGTACCACGTGGCGATGTACCACGTGGCGATGTACCACGTGACGACGTAACACTTGGGGTTGACACAAAAAAGTTACCTTATCGTTTGCTAAAGTCGACCTACCATACTCCGCCCTGTATATGATTCACGAATAGCCGTTAATACCTTATCGTTTGCTTAAGTCCTACCATTCAAAGATACTCCGCCCTGTATATGATTCACGAATAGCCGTTAATACCTTTCGAGTTTGCTATGATTGGATGACACGAGGGTGCTGACCTGCCTTTCACGGTCCTTTTGTGATATACGCCCGTACAAAAATACGATTAATCATGATAATGATAATGTGATTTTTGTACAATTTGATTTTGATCGCCCCGCGCGCATGGATAAAAAATGGCGGACAGACTCCCGCGGCAGACTCCTACCCGCAGGCCACCGGCCCATAGACTACCCGCATGTAGATGTCGCCACCGAGACTCCTACCCGCCAGCGTACGGTGCGCGCTCACGTAATATACTTTTCTTCGACAATGTTATGTATGAGAGATCGTGGCGGACTATGTTAGATGCATTGCTATAAGCGCGTAGGTTCGGGGTTCGATCCACACCCGAGTTAAAGTTTTTTAATTAAATTATTTGAGAGTTTTAAAAAGAGGACTAAAAATGGCGGCCAACGCCGCGGAACGCCGCCAACGCCGCTCTCAGCGCCACCAGCGGAGATTTTTGAAGTAGTGGTCCAGAATCCCTATAGTATATCTACTCACGTTATGGATTTAAATTAGTTTGTTGTCTTTTAGTTACTACGTTTACAAAATAGTTCACCACTCGGAAGTCGACCGGTCGTGGAAGATTCTTACCCCAGCACAAAAGTACACAAAGTACAGATGAATACCTAATTATAATTATGCAAAATAGGAAAGTATCAAAAAGAGTGATATTGGTGCGAATCTACATGATTATGAAAACAAATACTTTCGTATTTGTCAACGCACATTAAATTATAGAAAGTATCGACATTAGACAACTACTGTATATGGTCATGGTTTTAAAAAGGATTGTGCTTCGAATACGTTATATAAATACTACATACAGTGTGTTCCAAAATAATATTCTACCAACACATCTAAAAGAGTGTTTTTAGAGAGGGAAAAAAACAATATCCTATTAATTTTCCAACTAGGGAACATAGTTACTAAGTTACAAGTTTAATTTCTATAATTTTAGTCTACCCAAGTGAAAATCTATAAAATAAACTTAATTTTCATGTTTCTCCATAAATGTATGTCAATAAGAAACGGAATTTAAGCTTCTTACGCGTCTTATATAACCTGTAATCTTTTTTTTATACTGTCCTCGAGCAAGGTATTTAGAAAACGATTAGATTTTCCTTCGATAATTGGTTAAGTAGTTACAGTGAATAACAGGAAATGATGAAAATACACATTAAATGCAAAATTTCCGATATCCTTATTTACAGGACGTTTGGAAAATTGATATGTAACGTTAAATTTAGTAATTTACTAACAGAAAATTTGTTAGGGTGGAATAATTTGGAAAAAATCGCTGTTTGATCGTCGTTACCTTTTAAATTAGGGAACCATAATTTTTTCCGAGTACTCTAATAATCTAAACAAAGTTTGAATATTATCGGCTGCTTATTAAATCTCTATGATGCGTATAGAAAATGGAAGATTGTTTGTCGAAAATAATTGCTTCTTACAGTTCCCTGATTCCAAAAAGGTAACGAGGAATCCGTCCGGATCTTCGACTGCTAGTTTCAGTTTTTTATTAAGTTTTTCGAATAAAAGTAGTGCAACCAATTAGCACATAAAAAGCACTAAAGTTTAAGCTTTACTAGTGTGGCAACGCTAGGTATATTTAATATTCTAAAGATGTCAAAAATTTGATTTACTATTTCTCTCCATCTAGTCATTACTATATAATAATTTATTATCAATCTCGACGATATCTGTAGGCGTTTAATGCCTGATCCGTCAATTTCAACAATTATTTTTAATTTAAACGAATAGTAACGTTCATATATTTATATACGAGTGTTGTTTGGCGCCACAGCCAGACAGTTTCTACTTTCTAAATAGTCGTTTAGTCATTCTTGCTAAATTCTACCTCTATCGAATTGCTCTTGTTTTCTTGGCATTGAATTTAAACTCGCTTTTATGTTTTAACAGATATTTTTATTTTACTTGGTTTAAATTTAACTAATTTTTTAATACGAGGTAGGTACAATTAAAAATATCAATTTGTTGAGAAATGGAAGATAGTATGGAATCTTGAACAAGCGTAAAAGCTATACTGTTGTCAAAGAAGTCGAATAGGGTTCCAGAAAACTCCAGAGTCTTGTGACAGTCCTTAATTGGAAATTTGGAGGACATTCTTTGATTCAACTCCATTCAATTTAAAATATAGCATCTCCATCACAATATTATAAACTCAATTTTAAAATTTTTAACCTAACCCTACTTATTTCAATGACATTTAAGTAATTTTTTTTGTTTCGACCTCGTAAAACCGCATGACATTTTATTTAAATTGTAAAAGATGTATCCATTGAAATTAGGTACTTCTTTAATGGGTCAATAACCGCCTATATAAATCAAAAGCCCTTTCATAGTGCACTTAACTCAAATATCACCAGGTTATTTTTAGAATAATGTAAGTATATACGGTTGATAGTAGTGAAGTTGAAATTTAACAGATGTACAGAGGCGGACAATTTATCGAGAGAAACTCAAAAGGTAAACCGGGTTCTTTCAAATAAAAACTGTAACAAAACAGTA
The DNA here is from genome assembly GCA_949126875.1 of Lochmaea capreae. Taxonomy (NCBI): domain Eukaryota; kingdom Metazoa; phylum Arthropoda; class Insecta; order Coleoptera; family Chrysomelidae; genus Lochmaea; species Lochmaea capreae. Next base: position 371,343 of record OX421400.1, read on the forward strand.
GGTACAGGATGTCCTATTATATGGTATAATTAACCATTTTCTTTTATATATTTTGAAATAATGCTATAATCAACAATTTCTTTAGAATGTCCCATAATCGAAAGTGGTTTACTAACAATTTAGTGATACTAGTGGTGATAGAAAATTAAAAATGTAAAAATTTGTGACTAACCAAAGTGTTTGTGATTAGTTTTAACTGCCCCTATATAGACTAATAAACGTAGGAAGTATGTTTTATAAATTACGTCGTCACAGAGGGGTCCAGCCCTTTCCCGTTCAACTTATAACTGACAATAATAGACGAAACGTCTTAAAAAGAGGTACGTAAGTAGAATGTAAACAGAATATATCCGTTTTCCTTAAAAACCAACGAATAAAAACATTATTGTGAAGTCCCCTCATATTTCATGATTCAAGACACATTGCATGATTTCTATTAATTTATTTAATTGCTAACAAAAGTGACTAATATGCCAACTATCCGTTACCATTATTTTATATTGGAACAATAAAGATCTGGATGAAGGAAGAATAAATATCGAGGTGGGTTTTGAGGGTCTTTCATTTATCCAACTTGACTTAGGTATATAAAAATTATTTTAAATCTTCAATTGCCAAGATTTTTTGTGCTACATACCGACGGTTGTACAGTCACTACTTTCTTTAATTACTTTTGCGTGCTCAATTGAGTGTTCGGAATGTGTAAGTGGAACTAACAAAGCATGCTTTTATAGAAATATGTCTACCGCTAATACTGTCTACTGTATCATAACGCTTTTTTTATAATTTTTATAATTGCTCTAATAATAGTAATAATAAATAAAAGTTTGTAACTTTTTTACGGTCATAAGTACGAGTTAGTTAATAAATGTAATAAATATATAACAGAATGCGTATACCTATAAACGTTAGATGATAATAGGGGGCGTAATGTTTGAAACTAGTGCCATCAGGAAATATAACAAAGAACTATTTTTTTAAATATATTTCTATACTTACTCAATTTTCAACTTGTGTGTTTTGATATTTCTATTTATCAAATTGTGTCACAAATTATAAAATTATCGACTTCTAATGCCCTGTTCATCTGTGCAGCTCTATCAACTTTTTCTATTCTACTTATCAAGAAATTTATAATTATAGGCTATTTTGAAATACAACAGATCTCTCATTGTTTGATTAAAAAAATTAAAAAAAAAAACAGCCTATCATGAATTTAGGAGTAAAACATTGTTTATCTACATAGCTTCAATTTAACCATTTCCACATGTGGTAAATTTATACTAAAGGTGGAAAGTTATTTTTTAACTGTTCCAAAGAACTGAGTGTAACATCTTTTTAAATGATGTCATACATTTTTTATTGTAGGTAGCTTGGTAGTTTGAATTAAGTAAATGGGAAAATGAGGTCAGGATAATAATTATATTGTGCAATTATCTTTTAGTTTGTTTTAACTCGACTAAATATTTAAACTTTATCGAGAGATTTTAGTGTGTGCTGCAGTTTATTTTTAATTTCCCACATTTTATTATGAATTTAACCATGAAATGGCTACAAGACATTCTTGAAAAAAAAAAAATACGTCAAAATTTCTAGGAAAATTGATGGTTTATTAAAATTTTACCAGGATATTTCAGCATTAACAATAGTTATTTGTATGCAAAGGACTGAAAGTCCAACACACTAACACTTTCAGCCGCGGCGTACACAAAATTCATCGGAGAAAATATATAATTAATACAGAATTAATAAACAATTTATTAATTAATATCATTTTCCGTCGACTGGGTTAAAATATCTCGATTGTTAATAGCCCTTATTAATACTCTTGTTGGTTAAATACCTATTAAGAATGTAACCTACGTATTTGCATTGTTAATAGATTTGATTTATTTGCAAAAAGTAATATTAATTGTACCAGGGCAATTTTTAATATTTATTAAAACGGATGAAGAAGGAAATTATATAGTAATAATTGAAGGTAGTGTCAATAGAACTGTCAGCATTGACGTAGGTACAGTTACATCTAGGAAGTTGTTAAAGTTGTATAACCCAGAGCGTCCATAAAGTGTTTTATAGTACGGAACTGTCACTTTCAGCACATGGAACTTACAAAACGTAAATCAATACAGGAAGAGCTACTTTCAGAAGTCTAAACAAAATTGACATCTCGATTTTATGCACTTTGAATCATATAATGGACTAGTATGGTAGAGTTTTTGTAAATATTTTAAAATATTTTACACCCCAATTTGTGTCTTTTTCGTGGTTGGCAATTCTGCTGTGTTCAAGTATCGTCATAAACAATGCAGACGAAAAGATCCAAAAACAAGGTTACAGCAAAATTTATTACAGCGAAAGTATGAACAAATCGGGTTTTTGTAAAACAAAACTGTACATTTTCTGTCACGTTGCCAAAAATATAGCGAAAACAACTATGTGATGTATAAAAAATTCAATTCAGTAAGTGTTATTGCCAAAAGAGAGGGATTTAAAAACACATAGGTACCTGCACGCGTTTCATAACGTGGGTAAATGCCAGTTTAGTCGAAAGTCGAGACTTGAGGGAATAAAACGTACTGGCCACACTAGGAGGGCCATCGCAGTTTTATTTTGTGGATTGCATAAAGCCCGATTAACATATTTTTTTAAATTAAAAGTTTATTTTAGAAAATTTACCATTCTCCCGCTTGTCTCCGAAAAAAACGTAATTTATAATAAAATTTTGAAACTAATTACAGATACAACTATAGGAAATCCATGGTCCAGAGTTAAATGTTTATAAGATTTTAGAAACTGTTATTATTTTTAATTTAGATATGCTTTCCTCTAGTTTGGTAGTTCGCCATGGTCTGTGGATATTACACAGTAGAAATTTCTATAAACGAGATTTTAATCTTTTTAAAATAATAATAAACGATTTAAAATGTTGATATCTATCAACGGTAAATTAAATTTAATAGTTTTTATTTTGAATAAATGTTTCTCTGATTGCCGTTAAATGTATATTTATTTACTTTCTATTACTAAAAAAATTATGAATATTTTCGGTAGGTATTTACATACAAATGAATAAATTATTTTATTTAAGGTTGTTTACAAAAAATCATCTTGGTCTTCAACTTTTTATAACTCGAAAATAAAATCATTATAAACAGTACCAATATTATTTTGGCTAAACCGGCTTTTCATTCGTTATTCTTGAACACCCTGTAATTTTTATACTTTTTAATAATGATGTTCGTTAAGAATTAGTAAATTTTGAAATAAAACTTTATTTTTTTTAATTATAGGTAAAGGTATGACCGAGGTGGGTGTGATCCGGGGTAGTCCCGACTCGGACTGCAACAGTAACCACCATGGATCAGCCAGTTACCTTAGTAATACTTCTTCGGACATCGACTTCATCCAGGACAATTCTGACTACCAATGGTTTATCGACTACGGGTAAGACGAAAATCTCACCTCTATAATAGATTCTGAACCAACTAAGAAAAATACACAGCTTCATACCCGACAAAGACCAACGCAACGAGACGTGTATATGGTAAAGTGAGATAACGATAACAAATTGATGTGTATTTTTCTTAGTTGGTTTCTACTATACATTACATTAGTTTTTTCTTCTATTCATTGGCGTAGTCAGTGATTTTTTTTATACAACTCTACAAGTAGTGTTGAATTTTGTTTCCAAAATGTGCCTCGTATTCGTTTCATTTGTTATACAGGTTGTAAAATAAAAGCATGTATTCATTAAATTGCTTTAATTTTGTGTTTGTAGAGAGACTTATCAAAGTTATGAAAAATCCAAGTAATGAATCAGTTTTATGATTGTGAAGGTTAACACTGGGTTTTTTTATCATATTACATTGATAAGGAGACGCCGCATCACATCCTTACTTAAGTCAAAATAGTAACAGTATGTTTTAAGTAAACTTGTTTTTATAAAAGTGAGATGTTTAAATGGGCGGGGTTCGAAAAAAAAGGTAAATTTATTCGTAACTAGAAAATTATGAGCGAGGTTAATAGCTCCTTCTTTTGATTCCGTGTAGAGCTGTTTGAAATAAACAAATTAAATATCACAAACACTATGGGCATGATTTTGAATCTAGATTTATTTTTTAATGCTGAACAACTTTTATTTTGGAATTTTTAAAAATAAGAGTACTTTTATACAGTGTGACCCATTTTGTTTGGAAGCACCCCTATAAAATCCGCATTTTTCAACCGATTTTGATTTAGTCTTTTTTGTTAGATTCAGTATCAAAAACAGAATTTGAGCACAAATTTTCATACCATAATAGCTATTTTCAAGGCCCTCTACGTTAATTTTTCTTTGCCAAAAAAGACGAAAGTATATTAGGCATTTTTTTTTTCTCAAATATGACTATACCACTGGATTCAGAATCATCACAAATGTAAACTATCAAAATTTTATAAAAAAAGTTTTATTAACAACAAAGTTATCAGTACATGAATTTGGAAAAAGTTGTTTTTTAATTAATTTTTTACTAAGAATGTAGGCACATTTTAAAAATGGCAACATGGTAAAGAAAAACTAGGACTCAAATATATTGCACTGTAAAAATTCGAAGCCGAAATTTTAAAAGACAGGATAATAGGTCCATTCTTTTTTGAGGGTAACATGAATGCCAATAACTTCATGGAATTCTTGGAAGGTGAGTTATCCGCAGTGATTGACGAACTGCCACTAGCAGAAAGAACAAATTTGATATTTCAGTAAGATGGTTGTTCTGTACACTATTCTAGGATTGTCAGACAGTGGCTTAAAGAAAAATTTCCAAATGGTTGGATAGGTCGCGGTAGCGAGTTAATCGAAAGGCCTCCTAGATCGCCCGATTTAACTATATTGGATTTTTATCTGTGGTGGCTTTTGACATAAAAAGTGTATAAGACACGTCCAAGGAATAGAGCAGAACTGTGTGACAGAATACGACAGGCGTGTGCTGGAATAACGCCACATGAAATAAAAAAGCGCTAAGACATAGTCGCAAACGATACGAGAAATGTGTGGAAATTAACGGAGGTCAGGTCGAGGCTACAAAAATGTAGAATTCAATTATTATTAAGTAGTTTAATAATCAAAATGTATTATTTGGTGTTAATTTGTATTTTCGTCACATCAGCACAATTTTACATTACTCTCAGGAGCTATAACTCCAGAACGGGTTAAGGTATCGGCTTCGAATTTTTACAGTGCAATATGTTTGAGTCCTAGTTTTTGTTTACCATGTTGCCATTTTTAAAATGTGTCTACATTCTTAGTAAAAAATTAATTAAAAAACAACTTTTTCCAAATTCATGTAGTGATAACTTTGTTGTTAATAAAACTTTTTTTATAAAATTTTGATAGTTTACATTTGTGATGATTCTGAATCCAGTAGTGTAGTCATATTTGAGAAAAAAAAATGCCTAATATACTTTCGTCTTTTTTGGCAAAGAAAAATTAATGTAGAGGGCCTTGAAAATAGCTATTATGGTATGAAAATTTGTGCTCAAATTCTGTTTTTGATACTGAATCTTACAAAAAAGACTAAATCAAAATCGGTTGAAAAATGCGGATTTTATAGGGGTGCTTCCAAACAAAATGGGTCACACTGTATTAAGTGTGTTTTACTATATCGCTAATCGCTAATCACTTTTTGTCGTAAAACGATTAATAAAAATAAGTTTCCCATACTTTAGGGATGATATAAATTTGAAATTTTATCCGATTTTCCAGATACAGAGACGGAGGAACAAACAACCACACCAGCATTCTTTCCTTACCTGAATCCTACGAAGCCGGCGATTTAAATTACTATGACGCATTTTCTAAAAACATGGACGCTAATTTGGCCGAAGCTGACATGGAAAGTTTTCGCACCGAAGATATTCACGCTTTACTCACCAACTTACCACCAATGTGCACGGACCACTTAAGTCAAGAGGTAAAAAAAATCCATCGCTCTCAACGATTTTCAACGTTAAAATTTTTTTTAATTTCCAGAATAACCGACAAGGTGAATGCTATGCTAGCGTATCAGGATCCATGATGGCTAAATTCGATCTGGATAGTTCAATCAGTCCACATAGTAGTTCCCAAGGAGACGAATGTTCAGCCAACTCAAATTCGATGTCTATTTGCAAATCGGAATTGCTTTTTAGTCCGGTTAAAGAAACTCCAGTACCGGTTAATTTTAGCGTAGATTCTCTTGATTGCGATTTCCATGATATGATGTTAACTTGTCAGGCTAATAAGGATAATTATACCATCGCTTTCGAAGGATCAGTTACCATGTATTCGGAAGATAGTGATTATAATGATAAGGGTGAGTTTATTTAGAAGTTTTCAGTAATTAACAACGAATTCATTTTTGAACCACCCTGTAAAATTTTTATTTATGTACAAATAATTTAAATACTATTTGGAATCGAAATTATTTACTGTAAATAAACAATTATTTACTAATCACTGACCAATGATTAAATAAACTTATCTTCTATTGTAGATAAATCTTCAAATTCTCATCATTCTGATAGTTCTCTTTGGCCAAGTAACGTGAAAAATAACATTAAAGTGTTGGATAGTGCAATGACTCGTTCCGATTCAAACAGTTTAACAACTTGGAGTAAATTGAAGAAAATCGGTAGTGAAAATCTTCCCAGAAGACATCCGTCGGGAAATAATAATAATTCAGGAAGTGAAGCTAGTCATTTGGGATTAAACGATTCAGCGGCTAAAAGCCAAAGTATGCCCAATTTGTACAAACAAAAATTGAAAAACATGGCGGCCGTTAGTGAATATTCGAAAAATAGCTCGGTAAGATATTTTTTTTTTAGTTTCATTCAAATGAAATCTCCTAATAGGCAAAGCAATGATGAAGTCACTGACAGATCCGCCATATTGTTGTGGGTCCTCATGTCATATTTTATTTAGTTTTAATTGTTTACCGATAAACAACGCTAGTTAGACTATAATTAGTGAAAAGTTCTAGAAATTATCTAAAAAGTCATCGTTTTGTAGTGTTGAGTGTGGAATGCAGAAGATAGTGGTGCTCGACGAAACCATTCTTTTTAGGGGGAGTTCTTGGGTTTTTTTTGGCAGACTTCGCCTTCTGATAAAACAAACTTCACCAAACTCTTCTAGAAATCAAGAAAACGGTATTAATACTCTAATGGGGATTTGGTTTGTTTTCCCCATTCCAAAGCTATAAAATTTTGACGGTAGATGTCGCACCCTTTGCTCGTTTTCGCGAATAGGAGTAGTTTCTCTAGAATCAAGTCTTGAAGTTAACAAAATGGATGAGGAAAACATTGAGGGCATTGTTTTGTATGTATGTATGTATGTATTTTGGGGTAACATTCACTGAGACCTAAAAGATCTATTGTGCCCTCTTACTTCTACTTAGTTTCTGAGGAGAGTCTCAGATACTAGTAGCTCCTTTAGTCCTATTTCCCGGAGGAATTTTAGGATATCTGCAGGCCTCAACTTAGGTAACTGTCCCTCTTCTATCCAGTAGTCTCCCAGGTACTGTGCCCTAGGATTCTGAAATACTGTGCAGTTCGCAAGTATGTGGATGGAGGATTCTTCTTCCATTCCACAAAATCTACAATCTTCTTCCTCCACTATTTTGAGCTTTTTAAGGTGTCCATTCAGGCGACAATGTCCCGTTAGGATTCCTGTTAAAACTCTTAGTGCAGTTTTGCTTTGACTTATGCATTCATTTGATCTCAACAGGTTGTAGTCACCCAGAAGAATCTTTGATTGCCTAAGCCCTACTAGATCTTTCCAATTGTCAGATCTTCTCTTTTCTTCGGCTTTACCTATTTCTTCCAATATTACATTGGTGCTGATTCCGCAAAAGGGCTCCGGCCCCCAGAAGGGTATTTCAGTCCCCCTCTTCGCTAGTTCATCTGCTATTTCGTTTCCTTCTATTCCAGTGTGTCCTGGAATCCACAGTAAGGTGACTATATTGTTCTCGCCTAGTTCATTAAGTTTTCCAAGGCATTCCCACACCATTTTGGAACTGATTACACAAGAACTCAGCGCTTTAATGGCTGCTTGACTATCAGACATTATGATAATCCTTTGCCTTCTATATCCTTTGTCAATATTGAACTGGGCACACTTTGTTATTGCGTGAATTTCCGCTTGAAAGATACTTGGGGTTTTTCCCAAGCTTTCAGAGTGTTTGGTTCCTGGCCCGTACACTCCTATCCCAGTTCCTTCTATTGCTTATGAGCCGTCTGTGTACCATTGAATGGCATTCTTTCCAAGTCTGGAAATGGTATTTGGGCATTGTTTTAGTAACAATAATTAGTATTATGGCCTGTGCTGCTCTACGAGAAGAAATCCTGTGACAGCAATGTCAGAGCGTAGCAGCCAATATAAATTTTGGGTTGGTGCGACAAAATCCACCAGAAAAGTTACCAAGTCGCAGCGACTTCTCGCTCGAAAATAGAGCAAGTTCTAATTTATGCGACCGACGCGTCCAACGAAAAAAAACACCAATTTGCATGCAACTTTTTCGAGTTGCAGCGTCAACTCGCACCGTGGAAAATAGACTTTGAATGTCTAGTTGTCAAATTTTTACGTTGTGTCAGATAGGGACCGAAAAAATTATTTCTTTACTAGTTAATCTTGACAACGGTAGCTGGAACGCTACCGAAACGTCGAAATAAAAAATAAAAAACATTATTGTGGTTTGATTATTGAGAAAAAAGAATTTGTTATTTGTATTTTCACTTCTACCCCTATTTTTGTCCAATTTAATTGATAATAAATTTTATTCTAGACCGATACGTGTACGGTAAAAAGACGACCAGTAAAAGTATTCGACATTCAACATCAATCGAGTAGTAACGGAAGTGGTAGCGTTTCCGAAATGGCGACGTCCGTAGACACCAGCTTCAGCGACAACGCCGGCAAACAACCGAACTTCAGTCTGGTTAAATTATTCATGAAACAAAAAAGTATGAGCGCTGAAGGAATGTCGACGACGTTGGATCCACTGTCTTCGTCAGAAAACTGGCCAGCTAGTCAATCCGGAGGAAGTTGTTCGTCGGAATGTAAAGATAACGATAATTTGAAAGCCAGCGGAAGAACGTACGATTTGATAGCGGAAGAACCCGAGGAGGAATCGTCAAAATGCGAAGCTATCGACGATTTGGTGGAAAGTCTATCGAAACTCGACTTGGACGATAAAATCGAAAAGAATGTAAACAACAACAACGACAGTTTTCCTAACGAAAAAAACGTTTTAATGAACAGAAGCATCCAAACGTCGCAATTTTCAGAAATAACCAACCTTAAACAAGCCAACAAAACCTGCTTCGATTCCAAAAAGTTGATCAAAATAGTAGAACCGTCTTTTCTAACAAAGTTAAAAAAAGAAGGCGAAAGGGAAAAACCCGTTTACGTTTTATACCCCAACTACGTCCTACCGAATCTCGATTTCCTAAACGACAAAACCGCAGTTTCCGATCTACTTTTAGTACCGCAAAAACCGGCGGTGGTTAGCAATAAACGAAGACCTTTCAGCTGCAACGACTTGGAATCGTTGAAGAAAAAAGGTTTCGGCCACGTACAAGATTGGGATTCGTTGAATTTCCTTTTACCACAAGAATATCGTAAAATATTATCCGAAGTACCGGAAGTTTCGGAACATATCAAAATGTTTAAAGAAAAACCGTCTTTCGTTCAAAATAAATTTAAACGAAGACCGTTAAGTTGCGAAATAAATCAGTCTTCCAGTTCGAGTACGGCGACGCAACCTAGTTCGGGATACAGAGGATCTTCTAGTTTGTTGACGGATTCGCAAAATAGTCCGGTGCCGCACAGTAATTTGAATCCTTTGTTCGTTTATCGATATGACAGTGTTACCAGTTCGGAGGCTAGTTTGTTGAACAGTGAGAAACAGCGCAGTATTACGACTACTGCGCAGGTGCGGTGTCATAATTCGCAGCAAGAGGAATGTTTACCACCGAGACCTCCGTTACCGAGAGGGATTTTAAGGAAGGGATTGGAAAAGGTAAGAATTATTTATTTGAAGTACAGTCAAACCTCCATATAACAAATCTCAAGGGACCAAACCGAAAATTCGTTATATCGAGTATTTCGTTACAATGAGGTTCGTTATATTGAAGTTAGGTTAGCTGAAAATTCACTACTTACATCGAGGTTCACAAACGCTTTCATGTCGAGACACGATTATTTTTTGTACTGTACGTTTGTTTACGTTCGTTATAATGAGGTGCAGTCGTGGAAATTTCGTTACATAGAGGTGAAGTTCGCTAGATCGAGGTTCTAACTACGAAAAATTCATTGTATCGAGGGTGATTTATTTTTACCCGGTGTATTACAAATTCGTTATATCGAGGTTATGGGTACGGATTATTCGTTATGTAGAGGTGAAATTTGCATTGATTCTTATGGATAGTTGTAGGGGATTTGAAAAAATTCGTTATGTCAAGGAATTCGTTATATTGAGGTTCGTTATATTGAAATTTGACTGTAATAGGTTTGTTCCAACATACAAATTGTAATCGTTCCTGAATCGTTATCGGTATCGTTCTTAGGGATTTGTTACGCAGGCGCCAAGTGTTTACCGTTTTAATAACGATTCCAAAATAAGTCATGATTGGTTACTGACTCGACATAAATCACTGGAACGTATTAAACATAACCCTACTTTTAAGTTTATATCGTGTTGTTTAGTGAAAAACTGTTTATTTATAACAGATAGCGCAAACAAATATAAATAAGTTCGCTCCCACAAAATGCAACAAATACAAAAACAGCAAATCAAGGCAACTAAACCTAACTAGATATGGATATATGTACTGCGCAAGTCAGTTCCCTTGATACCTGCTTTCAGTGAAGTATCGAAATAATTGTTCTTGAACCGGTTCCATAACGATACGAAATCGGGTTGGAACAAAAAAATTATCGTTCGCTAAACGGTTCTCTCGTGGTTGGGGAACGCATTTTTGCTATTTCACATACGCGTCACCGTTCCAAGAACGGTTTCTTGATGTGTTGGAACAAACCTAATATAGACTAGGGTAGAAGCCTTTAAAAATAATAGAAAGTGAACAAAAAATCCATTGGAAAAGGAGGAGAGTATTATAAAAATGAAAAGAAAAATAATGGTCATTGTATACAACAGGTCCTTATGGATTTTACAAAAAAAAATCGTACTGACGTATTCAATACACCCTCTCGATCTCTAAACACAACTTCGTTTTTGGCGCACGCTTCTAGTTACTTTGCTACTGGCGTTTAAAGTATGTAAATTTTCAAATTACGCGGCAATTTTTTCCATATATGTACACTTCTCCCCACACACCAGAATCCACTGAACAAACTTCTCGAAAAGGATTTGACGGTGTTGCCAAGTTAGTTGGTCTTGAAAAGCTTTTTACATTTCTTTTTTTGGTTAGGTTATGGTTGGGGTAGGTTTGGTTAGGTTTTTTTTTATTTGGAAGTATATTATATTGGACTTTTTAAGACTAATTAAATCCCTTTTATTGCACATTTACCGTTTTTTTTAATATTTCAATTCTCCACAATTTCTCTAGATGCCCTTATTATTATATCATTAATTGGTTCTTGAAAAGGTTTTTACGTTTTTTGGTTAGGTTATGGTTGGGGTAGGTTTGATTTGGTTTGGTTTTTTGCTTTACGTTTTTTGTCTTTTTGATATGAAAAATATTTTTCATCATTTTTTGGATAAAAAAAAAGTTTGGCAACATTGTTTTTCTTAATATTTCATCTTTCCACAATAAGGAGCTATTGTATACAATTACCAAAATAATTTACGGGCGATCTAAGGTTGGGAAGGGGAAGGGGGTGAGTTATTAGTGGATAAAAAACGGTTTATCTCGATTTCCGGCAAAACTACAAGTCCTATGGGAAAAAGTCAAATGTGAAAATTGTAGGTAATAAAAAGATCTACAACTTTTGTATTCACACTTTTTTCACATAACCTCAAAATTAATGTGGAAAATTCAAAAAACCAAGTTTTTGGTTTTTTATTTTTATCTTCTACAAAAAAAATTTTTTTTTAACGAAATTTGATGAAAACTTACCTTTTTATGTCTTAAATACACTGTAATTTATTTGATTTGAAATATTTATTTTTTCACCTTATTTTAGTACTATAATTTTCAATCGAAAATTCACCTGTTAAAATATCAAATACGATCAACATATTTAGTACTTTCTGATGAAACGATATTTTTGAATTGGGAGGTAGCAGTATTTTAATGTTTTTGCACTCTTTCACAAAACAAGTCATTATTAATGTTTTTTAGACAAATTTTCAGTCTATATATTTTAAAAATACGCACCACGATATCAAGTCAAAATAAGGTGAAAAAATAAATGTTTCAAATCAAATAAATTACAGTGTATTTGGGACATAAAATGGTAAGTAAAAGAGTTGCAAAAAATTTTTTTTGTAAAAGATAAAAATAAAAAACCAAAAATTAAATGTTCCACATAAATTTTGAAGTTATGTGAAAAAAGTGTGAATACAAAAGTTTTAGATCTTTTTATTACCTACAACTCTGTCAATTGACTTTTTTCTATAGGACTTGTTGTTTTTCCGGAAATCGAGATAAACCGTTTTATATCCCCTAATGACTCTCCCCTTCCCGACCTCAGATCGCCCGTAAATTATTTTTCCTTTCATTTTTATAATATTCACCTTTTCCAACGGGTTTCACCCTACTATTATTTTTTTTTGTTTCAAAAATTATCGACCCTGGTCTAAATAGTTGATTTGGCATTTTTAGATTTCAACGTTTTACCCGAATTTTCTCACTTTCTAGATTGATGCAAACAAACGATACAGTATGTATGAAACAAGCGAAGAAGAAAACGTCGATGATCCTACGTACAAAAGAAAATCCTTACCCGAACCCTACTATCTCATCCGGAACAAACGTTTCTCCGAAACAGAAGACGAAGGTGTAGATGCCGGAGCGTCCAGCAGCAGTCTAGATGAAAACCCGGACAGTTTACCACACACAGATTTCAACATGTCAAATATAAGCATAGACGAACTGGTTCAATTGGAAGATTTCTTAAAACTAAGCGGAATTTCATCTTCAGATCAAGAAGAATTAACAGAAAAAAGTTTGGGCCAATTAAGATCGTACGTTAGCAAATTTTTAACGCTGAAAATTAACCAAGAAAACGGAGAACATTTCGGCGGAAAAAAATGCGTTAGTTTCGCCGAAAAAATTAACGTTCTACCGAAACATTTAGAAACCAAACAGTTTATTCCACCGAATAACTCACCGAACGTTTCGGCTTTTATCCAAAAGGTAAGAAGAAAAGAAAAAAAAGTACCTTAATCTATTTTAACTTTTATATTTTGTTTATAGACCAAAAATTTGAGCGAGCTACCAATATGCGAAGAAAACGAAAACAGTCCTAACTATTCCAGCCCACAAACCACCCCGATTCACTTAAGCAAAACCTTATCCGACAATTTAATACAAAAACGTTCGCTAATAAGCTCAGTCACCGATTCTGTCGAGCAAATTATGCACCATTTTTCACTAGCTTCCAATCAAATCGAGCTAAACGCACTGGGAGACTCTAGCGTCAACCCCGCGTGCGCTAAACTGGCTCTAACCACACTTTGTCCGGCTTTATACGCAGTTTTAAGCGACGGTTTAAAACCCAACTTGGAAACTAGTTTCGGGGCAATACACAACTCGGTTTGGCAAGTCGTAGAAGCTTCAGCTCAACAAGGTCCTCTTACAAAAGCTTTACACGATTTGGTGATGAGAATCAACAGCGAAGATGCAATTACGGAAGGTCTAGTCAAATTTAACGCCTTCGTTTTTGGTCTGCTTAACGTTAGATCGTTGGATGCTTGGGCTAGTTTTTTACGAACCAGAGAGAGCGTTTTAAAAAAACATTACACCGGCGATTCTTTGTTGGTGATGTCGCATACCGGCGGAGCTAACGTTCGATGTTTGTTGGATACTATGGTCGCCGCCTTACAACCACTCGCTTTTCTACCGTTTCAATTCGATCTTTTATTCGAATTTAAACAGCTGCATCAGAGTTTTAAAAGAATGGACTCGTTTCATCAACCTTTTAGTCCGACTCTTAAAACTCCTTCGCCGAATTTCAAACAATTCAACTCGCGATCTAATTCGGAATCTGAAGACGTTTCAACAGTTAGAAACTACCCCGATCTTCCGGATCTGATAAGCACCTCACCGAAGTTTAGAATCGAAAAAGAACGACCGAGATCGTGCGTCGAAAACGCCGGCAATCATTCAAACTTCAAATTAGGCGAAGATGTCAACGATATAGCTAAGAAACGTTGGTCGGGTATAGCTTTGACGTCGAAATTGTACCAAGCTTACGATAGATTAGCTAAAGAAGACGAAGAGTATACCGACAGTTTGGAAAATAATCGAGTCGACAAAAGCGACTCGCAGGAAAATGTACCGCAACTACAAGACGATCGCGAACCCGAATCGCTCGATTCTAATTTCTCCGACGAAAAACCGATCAATGGAAAACGGTTCAAAAAGTTGCAAAAAAAATGGGAAATGCTAAGCGGACACAATTCTTCGGAATCGCCGCCGTCTTCGCCTACTCACGCGACTAAATCGAAAATACCGAGACCGATTATGTCGCCCATAAAACCGTCGGGTATACCGATACCAGTTACCAACGCTACCAAGACTATAAAGAAAGTTACCACTCCACCTGGCGGTAAAATTATCCAACCCAAATCTTTTATTAACGTCAAAAATTCGCCAGTGAAAAGAAGCAACGTACCAAATACTAGGTAAGTGAAATTAATTCTTGATCTATGGTATATTATATACAGTTCGTTCGGTGGATGTTTTCCCATGCGTCATCATTCATATACAAACGCAATACATTCAGTAACACGTTGGTCGTAGATTGATGGTTTAATTAGAATGTGGCTAAAGTGACGGTGAACGTGTGTATTGAAGCTGGTGTAATAATATTTACTTACCACAATAATTTGAACACTCAGGTATAAGTTAGTCGTTATAACAACTGCTTCTGAAATAAATTTATATACAGGGGGCAAAAAAATGGACAAAAATGTAAACAAAGTCTTTCGTCTGTCAATGTACAAATTTAAACCACAGAACTTCTGTTGTGTGGGCTACACCTATCGCCGACATTCATCATATGGCTATCTCTGTTTGTTATATTATGTTGTAATGGAACAATCGGTTTCGTTTCGAGGGTTTAGATTCTGTGAGTAGAAACGAGACGTACTATGAAAAGTAGCATGTGAATAATTTCATACATGGGAAAAGATTCATCGAACCAACTGTATAATATATAGTCTTATTATGTACAGTAGAAACGGTGGAGATTTACCATCACGTGACCCAATCTATGATTTATGCAAAACATATTTTCTACATACTATCTTCTTCTAATCAATATAAATGAAACATAATAACGTAGGATCGATTGTATTCTTCACAAAACCAACTACAAGACATACGTAATAGTTTCTTTAAATTTGCCGTAATAATCGTAAAAAGAGACAGCGATATAATTGACGTAACGTGTATTAACTGATCGTAATAAAAGTTGAGGTTGACATTAATGCATTTGAGGTTATGCGAGTTTAGTTTACTGTCTTGTCTTTAGCGAGTTTTTGGATTGAAAGTGTATTTATTGTTAAAATCTGTTCTTTTAACAACTAATTTGACTTTTTATTCCATTTGGCATTGGTAAGTGCGAATATAATACATTATCAACTTGTTAACTTTTGACATTTCATAACACCTAAAATGCCGTGAGACGGGAATATTACAATTACAATTTTACCACAGATTATAAAGAGAACAGATACGAATCCCGGTAAAACATCAAACGAATTTCAACAAGCCGTCACCGTTATTGTGCATGGTTGCCACAGGTATAGTTTGTGAAAAAAAGTATATTATATTTATAGTATGATTTTTATAGATTATAATCTTTTAAACAGTATAATTCTTTTAATGTTAATAAAATTTATACAGTGTGACCCATTTTGTTTGGAAGCACCCCTATAAAATCCGCATTTTTCGACCGATTTTGATTTAGTCTTTTTTGTTAGATTAAGTATCAAAAACAGTATTTGAGCACAAATTTTCATACCATAATAGCTATTTTCAAGGCCCTCTACGTTAATTTTTCTTTGCCAAAAAAGACGAAAGTATATTAGGCATTTTTTTTTCTCAAATATGACTACACCACTGGATTCAGAATCATCACAAATGTAAACTATCAAAATTTTATAAAAAAAGTTTTACTAACAACAAAGTTATCACTACATGAATTTGGAAAAAGTTGTTTTTTGATTAATTTTTTACTAAGAATGTAGACACATTTTAAAAATGGCAACATGGTAAACAAAAACTAGGACTCAAACATATTGCACTGTAAAAATTCGAAGCCGAAATTTTAAAAGACAGGATAATAGGTCCATTCTTTTTTGAGGGTAACATGAATGCCAATAACTTCATGGAATTCTTGGAAGGTGAGTTATCCGCAGTGATTGACGAACTGCCACTAGCAGAAAAAAGAAATTTGATATTCAGTTAGATGGTTGTTCTGTACACTATTCTAGGATTGTCAGGCAGTGGCTTAACGAAAAATTTCCAAATGGTTGGATAGGTCGCGGTAGCGAGTTAATCGAATGGCCTTCTAGATCGCCCGATTTAACTACATTGGATTTTTATCTGTGGGGTCTTTTGACACACAAAGTGTATAAGACACGTCCAAGGAATAGAGCAGAACTGTGTGACAGAATACGACAGGCGTGTGCTGGAATAACGCCACATGAAATAAAAAAGCGCTAAGACATAGTCGCAAACGATACGAGAAATTTGTGGAAATTAAGGAAGGTCTAGTCGAGGCTACAAAAATGTAGAATTCAATTATTATTAAGTAGTTTAATAATTAAAATGTATTATTAGGTGTTAATTTGTATTTTCGTCACATCAGCACAACTTTACATTACTCTCAGAAGCTATAACTCCAGAACGGGTTAAGGTATCGGCTTCGAATTTTTACAGTTTCTGTTTACCATGTTGCCATTTTTAAAATGTGTCTACATTCTTAGTAAAAACTTAATTAAAAAACAACTTTTTCCAAATTCATGTAGTGATAACTTTGTTGTTAATAAAACTTTTTTTATAAAATTTTGATAGTTTACATTTGTGATGATTCTGAATCCAGTGGTGTAGTCGTATTTGAGAAAAAAAAATGCCTAATATACTTTCGTCTTTTTTGGCAAAGAAAAATTAACGTAGAGGGCCCTGAAAATAGCTATTATGGTATGAAAATTTGTGCTCAAATACTGTTTTTGATACTAAATCTAACAAAAAAGACTAAATCAAAATCGGTTGAAAAATGCGGATTTTATAGGGGTGCTTCCAAACAAAATGGGTCACACTGTATATATATTATTTAATTGTTGAATATGTCTGCATAACTACCACACTGAAAAATAGTGCTCATAAAATATTTGATTTATGATCGTAAATTGAAGGAAATATTACGCAAATTGACAACCCTGTTGAAATATTCCGCGAAGCAGCCCGAATAGAGTCGACATACGACGATGGACATTTAAATGGGTATGTCTACCCATCTCTCTCTCTTTTTACTGTTCTCTGTCAAGCTTTCGCATCTGTTCTCTTTATAATCTGTCATTTTACTACATGTTAATTAATTTTGTACTTTGTAACTTATTCACCCAGTATATCGATAGTTTTAACAAATATGTCGATGTTAACCATATAAATAAAATAAATACAATTAAAAAAATTAAATTTCTTCTTTAATTACCAATTCGTAAAAGACCGACCTTTGGAATATTAGTCATAACGATTATTTTATTAAATTGACAGAAGTTTTGATTTGATTCATATGAATATTATTGCTGACATAAGTCACGTGTTGGAAAAGCTGCACCGTTTCCACGAAATGAACGTCAGAGTTATTTTTTAGTGTTATTTATTTTAGAACCAGCAGAGTAGATCAATTGGACCATCCTCACGATGCAGTTCGACATCCACAAAGACCCAGTAGTTTGCCTTATAGTAAACCGTCGCCACTGAATGGAAAAGCGTCTAAAACGACACCGCCTAGACGAGCAGCGTCGAGTTCATTAAGTAGGAGACCGTTAGCTCCGTCTACTACACCAAAGTAAGTTAAAAAATGTTTATCCACGATTTTCTCAAATGTTATATTTATTTTAACTTACAATTAGGTTAACCGTTATTATTGACTCGCGATACTTGGAGGATTCTTGTCGACTGCAAAGAATTTTTGGTGGTTATTATAGTCCATGAGTGAGTAAAAGTTTGGCGCCCTTTTTTTTGTATTAACAGTTTTATGAAAATCGCAAAAATAATATCCGATTTACGGCTTTTAATAAATATAATACAGGCTGTCGCAAATAAAATGATTACTTCTAAAAACTACCTACAGATGAAAAACATTTCGCAAAAAAATTGTAAAGTGTACTTTTTTTATTTTCTGATTTTTAACGCTTTATTAAGTGAAAATGATTTATTTACTGTAAACTGAATACTTTTCTAGGGTTGTAAGAACAGTTAGCCATCGATTACCATCGGAGAGCGGCCATTTATCCTACAACGAGGGTGAAAAACTACGAGTTGTATTGGAAGTGGACGAAAAATGGCTGTTATGTTGCCGAGGTACACAAAAAGGTTTAGTACCTAGATCGGCCGTAATAGCTGATAAAGGACGATTCTGACTGTAAATAAAAGATCAGTAATCGAAAGATTTCTGGTGGTAAGTAAAGAGTTGTAAATTTTTATACAGACTGCACTTGTGATGTAAGAATAATTACGTGTTTTTTTTTAAATTAAAATAATATCGCGCCACCTGTACAATCACTAAACAAAGAAAAAAATCAAAATCCATTTTTTTTTTATTATATAACTAATTTTTTTATAAATATTTACAAGTTTAAACTTTTCTTTTTAATTATTTCCAACTAAAATATGAAAAAAAACTATTTATAAAGCTACTTCTTGTTATAGTGGTGACTGGTACTACAAAAAAACATACTCTGTATATTTAAAAGTAACTTGTTAGATTCCCCGCTTGTTGATTGTGATCATTAATACTTGCTTTATACACTCATTTTCGTCGCCTTATTGTATTTTAAAAAAGCGTATTGGTACTTAATGTCTAGGAGGCCCTTTATTTGACATGTATTTTTTTATATGGTCAAAAAAAATCGTTTTTACAATCAAATTTATCATAGAATTGTAAAAATAATAATTTTTGATACGCCTATGTCGGAATTTTAAAAATGTTTAATGAAATCTTTTTTCTTTTTGGTGGTTGGGTTCTTATCATTTTTTGGTTAAAGAAATTTGGTTTTTGTATTATTAAAAAGTGGATAGCCCTTTACTAACAAACCCTTTCCCTTTTATTTATTTCCTCACTTGTTTACATGTGATTTCACTTCAATTCTAATGTAATTTCGTATTATTATTAACCTGACCCTGCACCCCGAATTCCTCTCACTTTGCATGTTAACAGTTTGGTGAAAGTACATTAGAATTTTGTACAAAAACTTTACGAAAATAAAAAAGTTCACTATAAGTTTTAATGCAAATAGTGTTGAAATTTTGCTGTGAATTTGCACTTTTTTTTTCAAATTTTTCGCACACCAGAGCTTCTGGCGTGGGCCGAGTATTTTTGGAATACCGAGGATCCAACCCGAACAGCTCAAAAAGCACTTTTTCTTTCTTTATTTGTTAGATGTATTATGGGTAAAACTTCGATCCTAAACGTACCCTTTATTTAAAGCCAACATCTGAATTCATTATTTTTGTATTAAATATACATAATTTACCTTATTTCAAAAACAACACATTTTTAACTGTCAAAATTAATTTCGGTCGGTAGACATCTTTAAAACAGCGTTGTCACGTTTACCGAAAAAACCGTACATCTTCAGATTAATGTATTGTTTATAAATCTTCAGTAGGGTAAAAATTAAGCACTGTATAACGTCAAGTATTGAATAAATTGCTGTTGATATGTTTTTCTAAATTCTAAAATATATCTTGAATGATGAATGTAAAAGAAGCATAAAAAATTGAGATCATTAGGTGATATTGCAACGTTTGTCTATGTTGGCTTTAGGAAATTTCTCATTTTTCGAGGATGTGATGAGGCGATTTTATATACAACTTTTTTTGACCATACAAATGTTGAACTAACTTTGTTGTGATAGTTAATTCTCCAAATGTTTTGCTTGCTGTAAATCTAGTGGATATTATTAATTAAAAGTATTATAGACGTATATAACATGCTGATGTGTAAAATTTAGCAAATATTTGAGATGGTGGCCTTTTTATTGTAAATTTCATTATCGGTGTGGTTTGGAATCCTTATTTACTACCGCGGTACAAGCTATGACCATAAAACTTTATTAATAATTATTCTAGACGTTTTTATTTGTTGAAAAAAAAACCCAATTGTATGAACTTGATGGTCATGGGCTGTACATTGATTCTTTTTTCCTTATTTATTTGTATATATATGAATTCTAATTAATATAAGATACTTTATGTGATGTATATAATCCTTACCAAAGTCCTACTCGAACGATCTGATCGAATAAATTCCGATAATAATATTAAGAATTTCTTTGTTGGGAACAATTTTTATTTGATATACTCTTTTTTTTTTTTAATTTTCAACGCCTCATTCGTGGGTGCCATATACACCTATTTCATTTGCTGTAAAAATAAATTTAAAAAAACATTTAGTTCTTAAGTAATGTAGAAACCAATCATAATATTATATGACTATAACAAATAACTGTGTTTTATTTACCAAAATGATCTATAATTAGGTAAGTTGATAAAATCTCGATTCAGGTTTTCCCCTAAATTCCATTTGAATAAAAACAACCAAACTATCTCAACTTCGTCAAGAAAAGCAAGGAGAAGTAAAACAGAGATTCCACCAATGATGTATTGAAAATGGATAAGCCTTGTTTATGTTTTGGTTCCTCAACAATGAAACTATCCTTGCGTCATGCCAAATCTCATATATTATGATCCTCTTAAAGATATTTGCAGTATTTTCTGTTTAAAAGGTGAAAATAGTATAGCCCTAAATGAGTTTTGGCAGCCCAAAACTATTAAATGCACTAGATAGGGCAGCTAAAGCGTTTCCTGCATGTGTGACACACAACCGTAACATTGATAGTACGAATCAAACTTTAAATAAAACAAACATTCATTATAATAATTTATTTAAGTATAATATGTAATTACAACACATCTAACTACCTAATGAAACTGAAAGTAGGCAGTACGGAAATAAGGGTGGTTTAATGCAAAGACAAAGGAGGTTGTATTAGATTAAAAGAGTGGAAACCAAAAATAAGTTCTTTGCTAGCTGGTAGTTAATTGTATGAATAGCCCACTTTCAATGTACAAAAATAATTTTAAAACGCGTTTGCTCTTTGTCTAGATTTATACTAGACAACATAACCACCAGACGGCTTAGCTTCTTATCGATTCTCCTAAAAGATTACATGTTCATACACATTTTAACAAAAAATAAAAATAGATTATGTTGACTCTTCTTTTTGATAAACATAAAGATTATGTGCCTACTTTGGAAAATTAACTAATTTACATGTGTTACATTCGTTTGCACTGGTATTTGAACATGAAAAAAGACACAATAGTCAAGAGTACACATTTAGAATTAAACACAATATTGGATACAGGGTACTATGGAAGATTTTAAGATACACTCACTATTCACACTGACAGTTGGTAATGACTTACCAGTTTTAAACAACATAGACATTCAATAATTACAACCTACTTTTAATTTTTCATTATTATTTATAGTGACATTTTATAGAGAACCTCCCAAAGCACCCTGTATATAGTTTCAAGTTTTTTTTTTTATAATTTTATTCCAAAAATGAAATAGTCAAGAAAAAAAGATTAACGCTAGTTATTGTAAAGGCAGGGGCCAGGGTAAAGTGGAGCTGTAATTTTGAAGCACTATAGTGAGAACCAGTTTGGAATACAAGTAATTCGATAAATATGAGAAAAATGCTAATCAATGAAGCTTTGTTCTACACATGCCTTCACTCGTTTTTCATATTCTCTTCTATTTTCTTTGTACAGTTGTGCAGCTGTAGAATTAGCTGGAGAATTTGGATTTGGGTCACTCAACAATGACTAGAATTAAAAAAAAATAATAATACATCTCTACTAGGCTTTCCATATTTTACGTTTGATAAAATACTCTTATACTTACTTGAATTGAGGTTAATATAGCAGATACATCATATGTTGGACTCCATCGATTTTGTAATATATCTAAACATATACCGCCATCTGCATACACATTGGGATGAAACATGTGACTAACGAATCTAACTGTAGGTGGTTTGTTGGGATATTCTTCTGTGAATTCAATAGTTAATTTAAAAGTTCCATCTTCAAAAGGAGTATCATGAGGACCAAAAATAACTGCATTCCAAATCATAATGTTATTATCTGTAGGAGCACCACTTACACCAGTAGGGGGATCTTCTTGTAATCTTTAATTAAGAATATTCAGTAGTTCATGCATTGTGTGAAGAGTGGCACGAAAAGGCAGTTAAAAAAAATGTTAAGTATTTTGATTCTATAGTGAAGGTGAAGATGCATAGTAATAATAAACAACAATAGAAAATAACTCCTAAAAAAGTAACAATTGATATTTATATTTTACAAATCATTGTTATAAATGTACATAGAAATTAAATGTCATATTGGTCCGCAAATAAATAATCACCAGCTTGATAGACATATGTTTTAAAATTGGCAGAAGAAAATGTTTAATCCATCAAATATATTTCTGGCAATCTCAAATTCTCCTTTCAAGTCTCTAGTATTACTTGCTACTAAGAGTTACTTGAATTATTTACCTTCAACTATATATTAAAAACTAACTACTTCGTATTCTAGCTACTTCTTTCTATTTATAAAACAATAACTACTAATACTACAGTATCAAGATCATCTTCAATGAAAACCAATGAATCACTAACCTTTTAAAATCTCTCATAAGACGTCTTCGAGCAGGGGTAGACATGATGTGTTTAAATTTGTTTTTCTACGTTCTACCTAAAAATATTTATCAACAGTTTTATATACAACAAAACACAGCAAATTTGCAAATTGTAAAAAGATTCAATTAACTTCCAAATCCCACGATACCTTTCTTTGCATGACATAAACGTCTAATAAAAGTTTCGCTCGTTGATTTTGCTGTCATCACTTAAAATTTGATCAAATCAGCTACTACTGATAATCATCAGTAAATACGCGTTCTATTGTATAAAATTAACTATTTATCATAATTTTATCTTCAAATAACTATTGTAAATCTGACATTAAAGTGATTCTTTTATGAACATTTCCAAAAAATGAATTACACTCTACTTAAAAATCGATAAAGAAAGTCCAGCAATCATTTCTATTTTCGATTCAGCCCTGTCAAATGTCAAACATTATACGTCATCAATTTACATGTTGTCAATGTAACGCTAAACTCGCAGTACATGAGATTTCCAAAAATATTGGTTTTCAAATTTATTTAATTTTGATATTCTCAAAAACGTTTTCATATTTCTTCAAGTAGTTTTCACCTATCTAATTTGACTTTCCATAAGATTAATTATATATTTAGCAAAATTTTTGGTTGGAATTTGAATAGGTATTTTGCACACAATTGTTAATTTTTTATGTTACACTGCAGTTTGGTTATCTTTGAAAAGTTTGGCCAAATTCAAAAAACAAAGTGGAAGTAATTCTTGTAATTAAAAATTAAAATGACAGCTAATTAAATATTTCTATCAAAAAGATAAATTTCGCCTAGCAATGTGGCAACCTTGTACAATCCTTTTTCTTAGGAAGCCATCTTGGCCAACAGCAATCGGGAGCTAAGGTTGTTTAAAACAATTAAAAATGGGACGCATGCACGCACCAGGGTAAGTTTTCACATAATTTGTTGATTATCTTAACTCCACACGCAGCTAAATTTTTTCAATCGCATTGCTTTTCGAGTAACCAATTTATTTTTCTTATCATTCAATGAGGTTATGTTACCATGTGGTTATTAAGTTTTCTTTATTTGATCCTTACTCTTAACAGTGTTTCTCTGGTACTGCATGTTATTTGCATAATAAACTAATATTTGAAACACCCAACATATCTGTGGCATACTTATTTAATATATCAATGTTATTTTAGAAAAGGTATAGCCCAATCGGCATTACCATACAGAAGAAGTGTTCCAACATGGTTGAAAGTCACACCAGAGGAAGTAAAGGACCATATTTTCAAATTGGGCAAGAAAGGAATGACCCCATCCCAAATAGGTAACTAATATCTACTTGATTCAAGAAGGCGATTATAAAATACAGTGTTCTCTTTATTTTTTAGGTGTTGTTCTTAGGGATTCATATGGAGTAGCCCAAGTAAGATTTGTGTCTGGTAACAAAATTTTGCGTATTATGAAATCAATGGGAATTGCACCTGACTTACCTGAAGATTTATACTATCTCATTAAAAAAGCAGTAGCTATTCGTAAGCATTTGGAAAGGAACAGAAAGGACAAAGACAGTAAATTCAGGTTGATTTTGGTTGAATCACGTATCCACCGTTTGGCAAGATACTACAAAACCAAAAGTGTTCTTGCACCAAATTGGAAGTATGAATCGAGCACAGCATCTGCTTTGGTGGCATAAGTTTTTGATTTGTATTATTAAATAAAATTTTTGACTAATCCATTTCAGTTTTATTACAAAATCTATGTAAAGCCCGTTACTATCAATATTTGTAAACATCTCTTCTTTATTAGACTTGAAGTACCTAGTCCAATCTTTTTTAATTATGCTAATTTTGTTCGACTTCGGTGGTTATTTTCCAAGAATTTTTTACATTCGCATTTTTGATAAATTGTGGGTAATTGAATTATTTTTCAATAAAATCAATTTGTACAATTTTTGCGGATATTTCGTAATATGTTCCATAGAGGGCGTGCATCATAGACAAATCAATTCCTATGTAATCCATTCGATTCTACAGCTACGTTCGTTAAGTGTAAATTATTCGTAGCGTTTGTCACTTTCTACTTGTATTAAAAGACAAAGAGGATGTATTATGTAACTTTCATATGAATCGCAATAATACGGTTCGTTTGTTTCGTATACTCCGAATTCAGTACATCTTCTAGTGGACGGTTTCTTGATTACTATTGGCGTTTAATAGTCACGTGATAATATTTTCATATTTTTCTTAGTGCGAAATCAATCCGGATAAAACAAGAAAACAGAGCTCGTCAGTCATCGGCCATTTTACAATTAAGGTATCAAATTAGATTTATAAGTCACTTTAATCGTGAATAGTTTCGCTTTAATAATAAGTTTATCTATATTTAAATTTTGAGTGCTGAATCTTGTAGTTTTAAGAATTCAATAAAAGGAGACTTAAAAAATGAACATGAATAAGGTGTGTTGACATCATAGTAGTAGTGACATTCGTGTCCTCCGCTAAACTTGGTGCTTTAGGCGGAGTGTACTATTAAAGTCGGAGCCCTGGAAGGCTTAAAAGTACAAACCATGGGCAACAATGCCGCTACGGCGAACAAAAAAGTAGATTCAGCGGAAAGTGTAAAGGAATTTCTGGATCAGGCCAAGGAGGACTTTGAAGAAAAGTGGAAGCGAAATCCTACAAATACAGCAGGACTAGATGACTTTGAACGAATTAAAACCCTTGGCACGGGTTCATTTGGCCGGGTTATGATAGTGCAGCATAAACCCACTAAAGAATATTATGCAATGAAAATTTTAGACAAACAAAAAGTGGTAAAGTTAAAGCAAGTAGAGCATACTCTAAACGAAAAGCGAATCCTACAAGCCATCAGTTTTCCTTTTCTTGTGAGTCTAAAGTTCCATTTCAAAGACAATTCGAATCTATATATGGTGCTTGAATATGTGCCTGGTGGAGAAATGTTTTCTCATCTTCGTAAAGTTGGTCGATTCTCTGAGCCACACTCACGTTTCTATGCAGCTCAAATAGTGTTGGCTTTTGAATATCTTCACTACCTAGATCTGATTTACAGAGATCTGAAACCTGAGAATTTACTTATCGATTCCCAGGGTTACCTCAAGGTAACTGATTTTGGTTTTGCTAAAAGAGTTAAGGGTCGTACCTGGACATTATGTGGAACACCAGAATACCTTGCTCCAGAAATAATCCTCAGTAAGGGATATAACAAAGCTGTTGATTGGTGGGCTCTAGGAGTATTAGTATATGAAATGGCAGCTGGCTATCCACCTTTCTTTGCAGATCAACCTATACAGATTTATGAAAAAATTGTTTCTGGTAAAGTTCGTTTTCCATCTCATTTTGGTTCTGATCTTAAGGACCTGCTACGTAACTTGCTCCAAGTTGATTTGACAAAAAGATATGGCAATTTGAAAGCTGGAGTAAATGATATCAAAGGTCACAAATGGTTTGCTTCTACTGACTGGATTTCAACGTTCCAAAAAAAAATTGAAGCTCCATTTATACCAAGATGCAAAGGACCTGGGGATACTAGTAATTTTGATGATTATGAAGAAGAAGCTTTGCGCATCTCCTCAACAGAAAAGTGTGCTAAAGAGTTTGCAGAATTTTGAAGGGTTGTTCATAAAATAATTTATGTAAGTAGCCTTGCCACTGTCTGAGGCTAGTGACAGACTGCTGCCTGGGAGCTCTTCCAATAACTGGTTTGTGCTTGCTTGATTGGTCCTCTGTACTTGTTTTAAAAGCTGAAGTTAATACAAAAATAAACTCCTCTATGTACATTTTTAAAATTGCTAATTTGGGGATGTTAATTAATAAAGATACATAGATAGTAGGTTAGGTAGCATACTTATAACTATAACAGTCACTTTTTGCATTTGGAGGCAGAATTTTTCTAATAACTTCAGTATCATCAATAGCCATATAATACCATTATTTTATTTAAATATTTGATATCACCAAGTACATCTAATACTGCCATCTCTGTAGAAAACATATTTATATCATTGGAGTTTCAGGGTTACTTGTGTTTTAAATTTTAAACTCCAAATCTTTTTAATTTATCATTTTTATATTCATAATTCATACTAAAAGAAATTAGCTTATATATAATTTTAAAATTGATAGAATTATTATTCCAGTGAAATTAATTATTGAAGGAAACAATATGAGGTTTTTTTTACATTTTTCAAATCTTTCATGACCTTTTTTATATCTATTATTCACTCCAAACGAATTGTTGATGAGACAAGTCCAATTTTAAATTATTTAGTTTTAGTAGCACTATATTTTCATTTTATATTTATTGAAGGCTTAAAGCTTATTAATTATATAAAATATCTAAACTTGGTAGCTTTGAAACCCTCAAATTTTCTAAATATAAGTACGTAGAAACTTGATGGTTGATAAGAAAAAATGCATTTATTAAATAGTTGATTAAATTTTTACAAGCAAATAGAAATAAATCCAGTACCAATATAAGGGGTGTGCCTGAAGTTTTGGCAATAACAAAGTAAGAGCTACAAATATCTTATATTTTCATGAATTTAAATCTTAGATTGTTGTTGTGAAGTATAAAATTGATAATAAGTATTTAATGAATGTAGTTTTTGATTTAATATAAATTGAAGAAAAATATATTTTACACGTGTAACCAGTTATGAGAGACAGATGCCTGTTTCTCCGAGGAGATTTAGAAATAAGATATTTTTAAATTCGTAGCGATTTGTGTATAATTGGGCCCAGAAAAAAAGTAATATTCTTTTACTTTTAACAATATTTTTTAACTGTTGAAAAAAATTTATTTCTTATAGTTATCCTTTGTATATTTTAGAAGTTGAAATTTGGACACACATGGTTTAAAAAAAAATCGGATTTCTATTTATTAGTCATTGTAAATATTGTATCATATTTTGCACTATTTACATTAAATAGTGACACAATCCATTCATTTTTCATATCAGTGCAGAGGTACCAAATCGTGAAAATATGAAAGTAAGGCATTACCTTAGGGCAAAATATCGCAATATCTCTTACCGGTAGTAACTTAAGAATTAGATGAATATTATAGATATATGGCTGCCTTTATAAATATGCTTCACGACTTTCATTACGTGAATTTGTAAAAGTTTAGGCAATTTACTAGAGCCAAAATTATGCTAAAACTAAATATATAATTTGTTAAAAATCTTTCGTATCAAGCTGGAAATTGAAAAATATTTGAAGAAAATGAATCGGATATGACAGTTTTGAAAATAAGAAATACACTTTTCAAATTATGTTTATAATATTTACATCACAATTATTCATGAGATATATAAACAAAGGTTGATATCTGATAAGGACTCTTAAATATTGAAAGTATTTCTTGACTTTTGAAGTACCACAATGATATTGAAGTGTTTTAAGTACTTTGGTAAATGCTTGTATTAAATTAGCTCTAATTGTGGGAAATAACAAATTTAGTTTTAGTATAGCATTTACTCTGGCGTTTCTCTTCCCAATTTTGCTAATCCCTACAATGTAATTGTAAAAATGTTTGGTATGCCTTAGTTTCTGGTAATCTTTTAAGTGTTATTATGTTAACTATATGTAGTAGTCTGTCAGTGTTTTATTTAAAAGAAATTTATGGATATGATCTGAATTTATTTAATAGTTGAAGAGTCGATCAAGTAAAAACAGTCCTTGTTTGAAAATATGTCTAGTCGAGGTGTAACAAAAAAAGCCATATCATTTATCTTAAGTTTTTTTGTTTAAAAATTGTGTAAATTAATGTAAATATGCATTTAAACAGCTATCATTTCAATATAGATTTCCATGACATTGAGCAGTAGTTATTACCAAATGTGTTTGTGTTGGTTGAGGTAAGGTATGTAATGTCACTTGGTGAAATGGCTTAGATAAATTAGAATGCTCGCAGTAATTTTTCGACTTTTTCACTTAGATCGACTTGATAATATATAAAAAAAAGTAGCAACTAAGCAGAAAAAAAATATTCAAAAATAAGTAAAGATCGGTGTGTACAGTGTCGTTTGAGTTATACATAGATACCCTATGTTTAAAAAAAATGTCAATAGATTTCACTAGTCCAAAGTAGTCTTTTTAGGAAGTGTTTATTGGTTCTTATTATATGGGCTGCTAGTTCGGGTAACAGAATTAGTAGTCACTTTCTAAAGATTACGATAAATCTGCAGTAGCTCCTTTTAAAATATATAAATATAAATCAGCTTTAAATTTGTAGCCTTATGTGATACATTGAAATATATACTTAGCTTTATAAATGTTTGTATTATTTCATATATATCCTACTTATCTGTTTTTTTAATTTACTTTGTGCTGTCATTTGAAAAATTTAAACAATAAACTGTCTGACCATAATCCCTTGTATATCACAATAAAAAAAAACGAAATCAATGATTTATATTATATTATCTTTATTAAAATTGACATAATAAAATTATAGGTATTATTGTCTAAAATAATTTAATTCAATGCGTCGTTCGTTATCAGAATAATAAAAATTAATTTAAAACCTTTTATCTGGAGATATCGTTGTGGGATTGAAATTGGCAGTAAACATTATCAAAACAACTATTGTCTATCGTTACTTAAATGTATTGGACTATTGGTGCAAATGGCAATCTAAATACCAGGCCATGATCCCCTCTTAAATTTAAATATTTCATGACGCTCCTGATCACCATTCGGATGGACTATTCTATTAAATCACTTGTACCTGTCACTGTCAAGTAGCTATCTCACTCTAGAGAGTCATTATTAGCCGATATCTATCTCTACCTGATACCGGAACAACTAAAATTCAGGTACGAAATGCATGGACAACAGAAAGCGTTCAAGCTATCTCTATCTTTTACCGAGCTTAAGAAGAAGATAGCAGTATCATCGATTGACACACTTAACGGACAACGCCGATTAAAAGACCTCGCCAAATCGTCTAAATACATTGTGTTGCACGCTACTCAATTTTCTCGTTTTTTTTTTGTAAATCAAAAGAAAAAAAGCAGCAAAGATGACCGACAAAGTAGAAAAATCCAGGTAAGTGTTTCTGTATATTAATTTTCACTGTTGTTCATATTAAAATCTATGTTTCCGATAAAATCTAGTATCCAGGGCGGCAGCAGTTAGCGGCTTATAAAATGGCGGGAGAGAAATAATACAAGTAGTTTATGTTATTATTAATTCGTTTTAATTCTGCTAAAGATAATTCAATATAAATGAGTAAACGATTTGTTGTTACCGGTTTCCGAGTCGTGTACTATTCAGCGAAAACAATTTTTTTACTTGTCTTCAAACATGAGGAAGTAGATTCTTTGTTAATCTACAATCTAGTAGAACTTTAATTTTTTACATTGCGATTTCTATGTATATGTTTGTTCATTATTACTACCAATAATTCAGTATTCAGTATACTCTAATAAATTGTTCAAATATCTAAACAGTCAGTTATTAGTTTCTTTTTTCTAGAAAGCCGGTATTCAAACAACTAGTCTACGATTACGTCACCTTATTTATAATTATTCTAGTAACCAAGGTGGAATAAGTCTGTAATTACTGTGTTAAAACCCGAGATTTCTTGCTTTCGACGATTATTATTTATTGTAAAGTGGGATTTTTGGCGGTTGAAAAATGTTACCAGTAGCGTTTCATAATTATTTTCGTTAGGTACCTATTAAGTTTGGGAGGTTATGCTATTATATATTTTTTTTTACTTTTCTACGTCATCCTATGAATGTGTTGATGCTATTAGTCTAGCTTTAGAGGTCACCTTGTATTGTAACAGTGCTTTTTATATTAGGAAATGAGGAATTTAGGTTGTAATTAATTTTTAAACTTTAATAATTACTTTAGTATCCCGCAAATGTGATTGTGGAAAATTCCATTTTAGATTTTTTTCTATCTATTTTCTAAAACTCGATTTTTAATGGATTTTCACTAGTTGATATTTTCTCGTTTATTCAAAGGCATTATGCCAGATTAATTCATGGTATCCGATTTTTTCATTTGATTAAATTTATGAATAAGAGCGTAGTGAAAATAGGTCTTTCGAAATAATTTTAAAAACATCCAGTCACATTAATTATAGCTTCCAAATGTTCAGTCCATTGGCAGTACACTAAGCAGAAGTGGTAGATTTTAATATACATATTATAAAAATATCATGCATACATTTTAGATTTCCAAATTCGTTTTGTTTATTTTCTACTTTAATATTGAGCATATTTAATTTCTAGTTGAGAAAATCTAGTTAAATACATTGTTCGAAAGATAGTACGCCAATGTTTTTGTACTTATAACATAAAGTAATAGAAGAAAAACATCGTGAGAACATCGACATTCGAAAGCTTAAAATAAATGTTTTAAACATATCATCATAAAGTATATATAACATTGCATCGTCATATTATTATTGCACAAAAGAAAATATTTCTCCGTACCATATGCCGACGTGTCATATTTTTAAATATAATACCTACTTTTGCGATAATATTTCAAATAAATGTAGGTACTAGCTTGATATTATGACAGATATTTTTACTTGTTGGATAAACTGTATTAGTTGCAGACGTTTTTCTAGAAAAAGCTTTATACTTTTTATTCAATCGGTATAAAAACCGTTGAAAGGTAAATAAAATCTACAAATTATTTATCATATTTTTCCTGAACCGTCTTATCTTATATTTCCTGTGTTGATTTTGGCTATACAAGTGCTGATCAAAAAATATGATATGCACATAAAAATTTAAGATTCTAAATTTTAACAATTTCTTTGACATTTTTCTATTGAAAGCCGGTTGAATATTTCACAAAGATATAGTATGTTCTTACTTGTAATGTGTTTTGGAAATGTCCTTGATAATAATTTTTTTCCAGCGTTGAAATCGTTGAGGAAGTTGAAAAGACTAAGGATGAAAAGGTTGTCGAAAAACCAGTAATTATCGAAAATGGAGACGTTAAAGAAAAAGTCGAAGCAAAGGAAAAATCATCAGAAAACGGCAAAGATAAGGTAGCAGAAGAAAATGGAAGTGAAGAATCTGAAGGTAAGATTTTTATTATGCTAAAGGGAGGACATATCACAAAATTTTTTCAAGAGAACTTTTAACGTAAATCGTACGTATTGTTTTTAGAAAAACCTGCTGTAAAGAGGAAATCGACAGCAGCCAGTGACGCAACTGACGGGGACGCCAAGGACGAAGCCGCTACCCCCGAAAAGAAAGCCAAACTGGACGAAAAAGAAACAACGGAAGCAAAAGTAGACGCAGAGGTAGAAGCTTAGATTTCCAGTTATAAAATCAATTTGTGTTCAAAAAAATTTCTTACGTTTTTTTATATATATATGTATGTAATTTAATTATGTATATTGTCGGGGTCGAGCTGTGTGAATATTTTGAAAAAAAAAAGTCCCCTACATTTGACATAATATATTTTATTGACATAACAGTAATTTTAGAAGAAAAATTGCATTTAATTAGTTAATGTTGCACTTGAAGTAGTAAAAAAACTTAAAATATTTCGTAGGTCATTCTACAAAGTTTTAGTCCTATTCGAGAACAATAATCTTGCCAAACATATCAATTGCTAGATTTTACAGTTGACGCGGCAAACTAAAACCTAACGAATTATCACACTACTATTTTTTTATTATTAACAAACTTCCTCATTTTGCCGAGTCCGCTACGATATCTTTACAATAAACTTAACACTGCCCAATGGAGTTTTATATATCGGGGCCACAATTTTAATTTTTTTCTTAAACTTAAACCAACAAAAGTCTCGAATTTTAGTGTCAATTTTCTAATTTTTAAGGATACTAATATAATTTTAGACAACGCCAAAGTTGTTAACAATAAAAAATTGTTGAAGACAAAAAATACAATAAAAAAAATAGTACAAAACTACCTGTTGTATAAAATACATAGTTTTTTATCGCTTTGATGATATACTAATAATTATAAATGTATAATAATAATAATATATACTATAAGATTGTGGCAAAACTTAGTACATAAGAATGTTTTTCACACAGAGTCCGGGTGGTCGGAATAATAGTCACACTTCTCAACTTATTGTGGTATCTTTGTAACTTTCGAAAAGAAGAAACATTGCACAATTCCGGTACCGAGGACAAAGATGTTAACTTTTTTTGTATTTCTCTACTGTCAAAATAATATGTAGTTCTCTTTATTGTGTCACTTGGCCAGCGAATTGATTACGAATGTAGCTTTGCACTTTGCGCTTCTTCTTATGATCTCTAACAGAGTTTTGGCATTGGTCGCGTTCATCCCAACAGGTACAAATGTCTAAAATATTGAAACACTAATGTTTTTCTTTTTTATATAAAAACGATGGTCGTCAATGAAACTTCTTAGCGATCGTAACGATCTATATGACTCGGTAAGATCGGAACGGATACAAGTTTGGTATATACTTACAGGTTTTAAGGTTTAACGATTTTACTATTTGCGTACACAGAATTACAGCAATATTAGGTGCAATTCTGTAAGCAAAAGTTGAATTTTAACGTATAGTTAAAAATTAGACAATCTTCTAACTCCATTTTACTATTCTGTACGCATAATAATCTATAAAATATGAACGGAAAACTCTTAATTGGACATCAAATCTGTTAAAATTCAAATCCTAATCTTGCCTATATATAGATTAAAACATTTCTAATAGCGTAAACTTCGTCAAATATAACGGCTTGCCGTTAATTTTTAACCACTTCTTATAGAATTGACCCTAATGTAGGTTCTTGTCTAATTGTCTTTAAATTTGGTGGATACCAAAGCCAGATCTCATGACTTTGTTATCAGCTATATGTTGAGAAAGACAAAATTTAAGGAAAACTAGAAATAAAGTCGAGTTTAAAGAACAGCTAACTTCTAAGTATGTAGCAATAAATAAAACTTTCACTTAAAAAAATTAATGACATGAAAATTTGAAAGATTAACTGTACAAAAAAAATAACTATAACTAGAAAGGTTATTAACGACTAATACAAAATGGTCATCAAAATTTTATAACAATTGGAAATAATGATCTTCTTTAGAGTGATACAACCTCTTTTTTCTTCTATTATTCTGGTCTTGATGCGTTGAACGGATAGAACTGGTTTTTCTACCTTCTGAATTTTACGGAAAAAATGTGTATACTATTTCTAAAGAAGCACACTTAACGGACAGAATTAGCACATTCTTCTGAAAGAGACTGGTGCACCACAATTCACAAGTGTGAAATAATTTATTAATTTTTCGATTGTAATATTTTTAGGAAATCTATATATAGTATATTCCACCAAAAATCAAAATTCTAAAGTGATTGTTGGATATTTTTATTTTCTGGAAGGTTAATCGCAAAGTTAACGTTTCGATATCTTCAAATAATAATATATTAAGTAATTTTATATGTTTATTAACATGATATTTGACATGAATAATAGTTGATACATCATTGATTCTGATGAAAAAAAGCGACTGCTACCACTACGCTCGCATCTTATCGTTGACAAAACACGTGTTCAGCAGGAAATTGATGATAGCTCTGGTAGCGCTACGTTGGGATGAACGCTACCACTGGAATTATATACTAGCATTGTCAGTGTCATTTTCAGAATTGAATGAATATTATGTTTTTATGTCTGTGTAAAAACAACAGATTATTGTTTAAAGTTTGCTGTATTCGATTTCTAGTTTTGGTTAACTAAAAATGTTTTTTCGTACAAGAGCAGTTTTCGATTGTCAAAGATGACAAAAAACACCACAAAAGCCTATTGAATCGAAAGTTTCGGAATCGCATTTAACTAATTGTTACCGGTATCTCCAATAATATCTTGTCTTTCAGTACCAAATAATGAATATTTTTTCGAATGATATGATAAAGAACGTTCGGACTCTACCCACATATTTCGACTTTGTAGAATGGCTAAAAATTTCCTAGGTGTTAATGTGGGTGCCAAGGTTTTCATGGTACGTTTTATGTACTTAAGTTTTCTATTTGTAGTATTGACATTTAATTTTATTTTAATGAATCCACGTGTTGTGAACCACTGTAATATAAATAAATTACCAAGTGTTCTTTAGAATGTTACAGTAAATGTTGTTTTATTTTACTAATTCCATCAAACCTCACATTTTATTTAGCATTATTAACACCTGGATATGGAAAATTTCAGCGGACTGCGCGATTATTACAAGATTCCATATACAGGTAGACCACCATAGGAAAGTAATGGATTTCGCACTTTACTTTTACCTTATCTCCTTTGAACCACTCTGTAAACTTTTTAATCTACTGGCTGATCCAGAAAAAATTCAATATGGTTTCCTGGTTCCATGAAATGCTAAGGTGACTTACAACGATTGTATACAGTACCATAGGCGTATGATAAAAAATTTATAAAGGGTTAAATACATTTATTTTTAAAACCGGACTAGGAATTCAAATAATAAAAATCAAATATATAAGCAGGTATTTATTAACCAAAAAAGTAATGCGCAAAATATTACTTTTTAAATATTTCTAAAATTTCAATCCAATTGCATTTGATCTTCATCATCTTTTTTCTTATCATCTTTCTTTGACTTCTCCTTATCTTTATTTTCTGTAGATGCTGCCTCGCCCGAAGACCCACTCTTCTCCAAAGCTTTCACAAAACCTGCCATATTACCTTGAGCAGCAGCTGCTACCGCATCCGGATTAACAGCTAGCTGAGACACTATAGGTCCCAATTGCCCCGATTCTAAAGCACTAGAAAATTGCGACACTGCCTAAAATTAAATATCTCATTTTAGAAATCACTTGAAACATATAACCAATGATTGATTTTACAAAAATTATGTGTAAGAACTAACCTGTTGAAACTGAGGTGAAGCTAGAGTAGATCTTAATGCCTCTTGGGCGCTTTCATCAACTGCTGGCAAATGGCTTTGTAGCTGTTGAACTGTTTCGGGATTACTCAGGACCCCAGCGAGACTTTCACTAGTCAAAGCAGTTGATAGATCCACTAAAAATGAAAAAATTAATCAACAATACATGTAACAACATAGGAATATTACCAGCTGGCTGTGTTTCGGCCACTGCAGCACCACTACCACCAGTAGGTGGTGTGATAATTGAGAGAAAATTCTGTAAATCTGCCAATTCCATAGTAGAAAAAGATGGGGGTGCCCCATCTTGAGGTTTCTCATTACCTGATTTTCCTCGAGGAGCATCTGGAGTTACTGTAGTTATAGGATTTTGTGGCGTTGTTGTACCAGGAGCTGGAGTTGTACTACTTTGAGAATTAGTTCCAGTTCCTGGAGTAGGAGTTGTTGGTACTGTAGTTCTGTGAGTTATAGCTGGTGTTGTACTGGTACGAGCACTTCCACTATTTGGTCCTCTGAAAATTAAATTTGTAACATTTGCTTGTTTGATTCACAAGAAATACCTTATATTGCCAAGAAGACTTGTTAATCCTCCCATCTGACCAACCCCACTGCCGAATAGTTGCATCAATTGAGACTGGGACATATTGTTTAACAAAGACTGTATATCTTGATCAGGATTTGATGTATTTTGAACAGCACTAGATGGGTTATTTAGAAGTTCATTGATTCTCTTACAATTGTCTTCATCTTTATCAGTTTTAGGTTCCTAAAATAACAATAAATAATTATTATATAATAAGCAAAAATACAAAAAAAACTACTTACTTGCATCCAGAAAAAGAATTTCTTATTAGATGATTTAAATTTCAACAAATATGCTCTGCCTGTAGTACACTGAGGAACTTTTACATATTCACAATCATCAGGGAAAATAATAAGATCATCCTCAACTACACCAGTAGTTCTGTCTTGCCAACAAAAATGCATAAGTGAATCATCACTTTGATATACATATAAGAGACCTTTGCGTTTATCTGGATAGACCATGCGACCTGTACAATAAAACTTCTTAGTTCGGATAATTCAAAAAATAATTATTATATTAAACCTTTTAAACTCATTTTACCAGCTCTAACTTCAATTAAATGTTTATTTCCGCCTGTAGAACCGGGACCAGCGGCAGCACTCCCAAACAAGGCACCTCCAGCAGGCATGGTTTAGATTTTTTCCTAAAAAAAAAATTTTACTTGTATTGTGATAAATAAGAATCAAATCGATAATATACACTATCTAATATTTAGAATATAATGAAGGAAGATTATCTATTATAAAATCGGTTGATTCCGTAGATTAGGAAAATAAGTCTCTACCATAATATATACCCCATTCTTATTGTACTACCAAAAAAAAATGCTTGTCATCTACCTCATCTATTAAATTTAATAGTGCATAAATGAGATATAAATTTAATGTCGAAATTAAGTACTTACAAAACTTGCTAAATTCAGAAAATACGATGGTATATAGGTAATTTGTTGTAGATTATTTTCTTTAGTTTCACACAAAAATGATAGTACAAAGAGTGAGTAATTGTATGGTAACAGAAATAAGATAGATAGGCAACTTAATGTACAAATCTCAAAACATATTCTTCAAGCCCTCTCTTGGTCTGGTGACCGAACTATATGGCTGTAACTGTGAACCTTACTGAGCCAAGACCAGAACATAAAACTCTATATGTAACTTTGAATCGTATTCAGTCAAGACCAGTCATGATATGCAAAACACATCAAGAAAAGAAGATTCCAAAAAGGAAGAATGGCAGTACTCATGTGCCAAATTCAAATTAAGGCGGGACGATAAATATCCGTCTGTAAAAATTAGTTCCTACACCCCTTCCTGGTGCGCTACGATCAACGTGATGCCAGCTAGGAACGACAACTCTACTAGTAGCCAACCATAGATAAAGAAGTGTATGGTGGTCTGTGATGGTGGTTTTGTTACCTATGTTTTGATGGTAGGTGGTAGTAGTTAAGTATGTTATCTGTGGTAGTAGTAAAACGAAGAAGATGAATGTTTTTGATATTTATTATTTGTGCGTGCTTTTCAGAAATTGTTAATAAGTAAATAATTGGTAATAAATTATGTGATAATAAGTTCTTATCGAAATATGGAATACAAAGTTAATGATTTCTTAAATGAAATCGACGAAATAGCCCCTCCGCCATCAAATAATGCAGTTCAGGATGAAGGTATTAACCCAAACAGATTTTTCTTAAAATAATTGTTTTGCTTTTTAAAAACGAAATATTTATAGGAAAATTTAATTGTTATATAAACAAGATTGAGTTTATATAATCAGTGAGCTCAAGAAATTATTTGGTTTTAAAATCCCTAGCTACAGAAAAATTTGATTTGAGGGGTTACATTTATTATGTGAGTTTTTCTACAAGGAGGTGGGGGTGCTAATATTCATTATTTATTCTTCATAATTAGTTGATTCAAACATTCTTTTTCGAAACTGGTATAAATTTAGAGTCCAATATCAAATGTAATATTGTATACCTATCTGAAAGGATGTGAAATTATTCAAGTAAGCTGCTTTTATATGAAATGACGATATGGATAAGAGGTATGTGTACATAATTTTTAATGTACAAAATAGCTTTTTAAATCAAGAGCCAACAGAATGTTTGATGGTAGAGTGGGTTGGAGTAAATGGAAAGAACATCTGTAGATTTTCTTCCTTTGCCTATGATTGGCATGATACACAATTAATATTATTTTTACAGTTAATGCTTTTATGTTAGATTGGATTCTTTATACTGATCTTATTCGTATCCTTATCTTATTTAATGTATTTTTTTAAAGTTCAGTTGGTAAATTTTCAGTTCAGTGAAGTAGACAGATTAAAATTGTCCCTTCTATTTTTCTTCTAAATTTCTCTGTGTCATATGGACATTTCTATATTTACAATGCTTTCAAGAACATTTATCAAGTTACTGTGTGAAAATATAATTTTATATGAGGAGGAGCAAAAGACAACCTTAATTATTTAATTCCCACAACACCTAATTTCCTTAAAACACTTGTAAGTTTTGATGTATCCTGATTAAGTTGAGATCCTCTAGAAAATATTGCTGAAGAACTAGTTGTAAAATCAATAAAATCACAATTGCCAAGATTGTGAAAAACCACATCAAAGTGAAGCCGATTTCTACAAGTAGAACATGGAGGTGATAATGAAGAAATATCTAGAAGAACATTTCACTGGCCTCAATGGTGGATTAAGTTAGTCAATGGTAATTTCATAGGGTTGTTTACCCAAACTTATTAACGGTAAAAAACATTGAGATATTGAAATTATAAATAATATAATCTCCTAAATGATTGTCAATTGTCATTTCTGGCAACTGAAGTCATTTTTATCAAGTAGTTGTCATATGACCATCATTTTGGCCAATAAGGTGAGTATGACATTGTTTTTAAAAAGATACTTCCGTTTTGAATTAAGTTTAGACAGTTCTAGAGTGACTTTTGTATGCACCAACATTTAAAAACTTTAAATCTAATTGGAATTGAAATTAAACAGTAGAAAATTCTTTCCAAATGGAATAGTTTTAGTGTCTTACAGCAATCCTTTTTGAAGTTGTAATTAAATATGCGTTAAAAACAATAAAAATATTAGTTTATTTTTAAAACAAACTTCCTCAAAATATAATTTTTTGTGATATGGTTGTCATGACCAAAATGATTGGTTATATGACCTTCTCGTGTCAATGTTTTATACAAAAGTGTTGTTTCATCTAAATTGAATTTAAAAATCTATCACTTTCCTTTGTTTCTATTTTAGTTTGGAAGCAATGCTTCGATAAACTTACTGGTTACGCATATTACTGGAATAAAAATACAGATGAAGTCACATGGAACCAACCAAAAAACTTTGAGAAAAGTTCCAAATCACCTCCTTCAAAAACAGCACCGCAGAAGAAGGACCTTTTTGTTCCGAAAAAGGAAGCTAAACCTCCTTTGATTTCAACTTCCAAGCATGTACCTATAGACTCAATAAAAATATACACAGTTGGAGGAACTTCAAAACAAATGCCTAAAAAACCTACTTCGGAATTGACAAATTCGGAGAAAATAAAGACAAAGAGGAAACATCTTAACGAAGACGATTCAGAAGAGGAGTAAGTAACTTAGTAGGCAGAATAATTCGTTCATATATTTGAATACTGTTTATTTTGCAGAAAAATAGTATTAATATCATCTTATGGGACAGACTCTGAATCCGAAGAGGAACCTCCTGATACAAAGAAAGCTAAGAGAGTAAGTTCTACTTACTAATGTAATTGTATTGATAAATTTAGTAGTATTAATGATGAGAGAAACTCGAGATATTGCATTTTTTTTGCAATACGTGATCAGTAAGTTTTCAATCTGAAATACTTATTTAAATCCAATGATGAAGTTTCTGTTAGAGATCTCCAATTTTTGTTGAGATTTCACAGTTGCTGAGGATTATTTATTGATTGAATGTTATTAAAACTTCTTTTATGAATTGTTTTTCTATTTTACACGGAAAAACTACACATTTATTCACCAACTCTATTAAAAACTAACTCACCTTATTAGAATAGATAAATAACGACACTGATAATTGAAAAATAATTTAGGTTTTTAATATAGGCTTGGTTTATTTAATTTTTTTCAAGGAAAAGACATTGTCTGTCGATTCAGACAAATACAATTCGGAAGATGATGACGATTTGGACATTTTGGCGAAAATCCAAAAACGAGCTCAAGAATTGAAAGATTTAGGAGGAGACATTCCAGTTGAAGTGAAAAAGGTCGTAGAAACGTCAACGAAAGAACTGCTAAACGTACAAAAACATGATATTAAAATAATTGCCGGTCCTTCCTTAGTAGCAGGTTGTTATAGTGACAGTGGTAGTGAAGAAGAAAATGATGAAGTAGAAAGAATCTTTCCCATCCAACCAGAACCGCTACAAGTTTCTCACAGTACTTTATTTCCAGGTAAAATCAATTATTTCAATCGCAATATTCGATTGAACATTTATTATTTTCAGTTACCAAACCCATAAATGTGAGCGATTTTATTCCAACTAAACAAGAAATTACTAGTGAAGCTGTGAATGAAGTCGAAAATTTCGATGCAAAATTATTTAAGAGAAAAAAGAAAATAGCTATACCAGTTGTGAATGCAATAAAAAAAGACAGTCCACTGGTTGAAACCAGAAAAGGGTTGGGATTTGACAAAGATGTTACGACTACAGAAAAAAACAGTGATAATATGTACCTCGGATTTAGAAAAGGTGGGGTGGCGTTTGTAAAATCGGACATATTGAACCCTGTGGTTAATGATATTGAAGAACAAAGTTCCACAAAGCTAAATGAGGAAAACAATAAAAATATAAACAAGGAAGAAATCGACAATATGTATTCGACACTCAAAGACAAACTATTATTTTTAAATGAAGGTAGACCGGCTTTATCTTCCGTACAATCAATGGTAGTTCAAGCAGAGGTAGGTCGAAGTGTAAATAATTGTACCTCGTATATAATCGAATTATTTTTCAGACATTAATGCTGGCAATGAACGACGGTGCTTTAAAAGGTTCATACATTAAAAAATGGTTGGTGGATACTTGTTCAGAATTGAAAAAATTAGAAAAAGATGCAGCTCCAACGGGATGGGTCTTACAATGGGATAGGTAATAACCTATATTAATATATTTAACAAAAAATGAATGAATTTTTTTTTGTTTGTAGGATACACAGAAGATATTTTTACCAAAACAAACAAACTGGTACAAGTCAATGGGAATATCCACAGCCCGACATGAACACCAACGACGTAGCAATGGATATATCAACTACACCGCCACCAATTTTACAAACTGAATCAGAAGAAATGTCACCACCGTTACCACCAGCTCTACGAAGTCCAAGTCCTCCCCCGCCTCCTGTTATTAGTGCAGAAGAAACTGAAGTTCCATTACACGGTAAGTATTTCTTCTCAAATAATTATATAATAGATTGTTTTAACGAAAGACGTCTGTGGTAGTTGCGACTGATATCTACCTGTAGGAACTGGTAGAAGCTAACTGTTTTTAAAAGGAAACCGTAACCACAGAACTGGTGGACAACAACAATATTACGTTACAACTGTTTACTCTCTCTATAAGAGATGTATTTGTATCCTCATTCTTTCGACAAGTCCCTAAAAAAAAGGGAAGAAATACACTATTGCCGTAATCTTAGGTACAACAGTCCAAGCTCTAAGTAACAGTTCAATTTTAAAATTGATCTACCAGATTTAACCCACATCACAGCTTTAACATTTTCGTTACTGGAAGACATGTATTGATTGTGATTTCAGCATCTTCAGTTGGTTCATACCGACCCCAATGACCCCATTTAACTTGGAAATGTAATTAAATGTCTGTCGGGGCATCTAGCCAGAGTAGTTGTTTCTTCTTAATTGAACAGTCACGTTTTTGAAAATATTATTCGATATCTATTATTGTAAACTGTATTTGTTTGCAGTTTTTGACGTACCTCTTCCCGCTAACGTATTCGTCCCTCAAAAAGTCGAATTGAACGGACAACCGCTGCCGCCTGGCGTGGATATAACAGACGTATCAGCACCCGTACAACAAACGGCTGCTGTAAACCCACCTCAAGCGAGGGTAAGTGACAAATTGGAATTTTTGAAGCGTATTGAATTTTTTTTTTTTCTATAGGATAGTTTAAATTCCGCTTTGGATTCGTTTTATTCGGATATAGCAGCGATAAGTTCGCCGTTACCTGCACCGCCCCTCGTAGAAGAACCGATGACGGAAAATGTTGCAGTTGTTCCCGTTTCGACCGAAATTCCAGCAGAAACTGCGAAGAAAAAGAAAAAGGTAATTTTTTTAGGTTAGGTTGAAAATTTGTTAAATATTTACGGATTTTTATTGAATCCACAGTGGTATTATTCTATCGGTTGTAAAAAAATTGTTCTACGAGGGTGCTTCGATATTCAATGAGTCTCTGTATTGGTTTTAGGTGAAGTTGGTATCTAATTTAGGTATGAAGAAAAAAGGAGTGTCTCAGTTGGTGGAAAAATGGAGAAATGTCCAACAAGAATACAAAAATTAATTCTTTAGTTATTGTAAATAAATGATTTTCACTATTTCGAGTATAATAAAACATGGCGTTTATTTCAATTTGAAATATGGTTCATTTACGTTAAGTTTGCAATAACAAAACATGACAGATGTTTTACATCGTTGTCAGGTTGTTGTTGGCAAAAATTATGTTGATAAGTTGTCTATTGTCTTTGTATTTATTACTTACATCCCTCACAGAAGTAATAGGAATTAGCGGTCCACCGTAATCTCGCTCTCTCTCAAAATATGATATTAGAAATCCTTGCAACCACTTGATAAAGACTTGGGCATTGCGATGCAGTGTTCGATACTCTTTTTTAAATAATTATGGAAATAACAGATCGTACACAATAAATAACAAACTATAAAATGCGAATGAGAACGACAAACCAAAACAAGAAATTCTGATAAAATTGTCTGATTTTGAAAACATGTCTTGCAACCCCCAACTTTTGGACCGTAATTTCCTCAGTTATATGATTAATTATTCCTTTTACATTTTGGATATTTAGATTTTGTTCAATGGCTGCATTGTTACTACAAATGTCAAAATTGCAAACTTATTGTAAATGAACCTTACATAATACCCGAGATGAAGCAAAAATAGCTGATCAAAAGGTGTTTCTTGTGAAGAACAATCGGGGTACAAAAAGGATGAAAGAGGGATTTAAAATGTTTTCAGTTGTTTGTAAAGTTTTTATTATTCAACAACGTACGTTTACATACGAACTTTTGCTAGTTACATTAAAATATTCAGTTAAAAATCCTTAATATAATAAAATACCAAAAAAAAATTCAATAAAAAAAGCATTTTCTGTCGAAAAAGATCACAAAAAAAAAACAGAAACGAATCTTCATTTAAAACACCGACTTAATCTACAGAAGAAAAAAAAAACATTACGCAAAATAAATAAATAATATCAATTGAAAACTAGTGACAGTTTATAGTATCTTCGAAAAAAAAGTGTACAAAAAAAAGAACGTCCCTTGAAAAATGATCAATATAGAGAATGTCTTATGGAAAACAGTGAAAGTCCCTTATAAAATGATCATTACACAGAACGTCTCGTGAAAAAAATCAATTTACAGGAAACGTTCCAAGAAAAATAGTCCCTTAAAATTTAATCAACATTTAGAACGTCTCATCTTAAAGATCAAGTACAGGACGTCCCTTAAAATGTGATCAATATACAGAACGTATCTTGAAAAGATACAGAATGTGTAATGGAAAAAAGTGAATATACAGAATGTTTCCTGGAAAAAATCAAAGAACCGTCCGTTGAAAGATAGTCAATATACAGAACGTATCTTGAAAAGATACAGAATGTCTTATGGAAAAAAGTGAATATACAGATCGTCCCTTCAAAAATTATCGTTACACAGAATGTCTCCTGGAAAAAATCAATGTACAGGACGTCCCTTAAAATTTAATCAACATTTAGAACGTCTCAACTTAAAAATCAAGTA
Source organism: Lochmaea capreae (assembly GCA_949126875.1). NCBI lineage: Eukaryota > Metazoa > Arthropoda > Insecta > Coleoptera > Chrysomelidae > Lochmaea > Lochmaea capreae. The sequence continues at coordinate 416,023 of OX421400.1, forward strand.
CAGGACGTCCCTTAAAATGTGATCAATATACAGAACGTATCTTGAAAATATACAGAATGTCTCATGGAATAAAGTGAATATACAGAATGTCCTTTGACAAATGATCATTACACAGAACGTCTCCTGAAAAAAATCAATCTAAAGGAAGTCTCTTGAAAATTAGTCAATATACTGAACGACCCTTAAAATGTTATCAACATTCAGAAAGTCTCGTGAAAAAAATCAATGTACAGGACGTCCATTGAAAGATAGTCAATATACAGAACGTATCTTGGAAATAATCAGTATATAGAAAAAGATGACTGCAGATTTAAAAAATGTTTGCTAGAAGAAAACCGTCACAGCTTTGACATTATTCGCCAATCTCTTCCACCTAATTTAGTCTAAGACTAAATCCACTCGACGTGGATTTCATCACAGTTACTTTGATAACGAAGAATTTAAAAAAAAAAAAGATGTTTAATTTAATTAACAAAACGTCACCCTGTATGCGGCGCATAAAGTATCGACAACGCTATAAACTTGCTCGAAATTCGGTCGATTCTCCGGCTTGTACTCCCAACATCTCAACATCAAGCGGTACATTTCGTCCGGCGTATTATCCGAAGCCGGCATCCTATAACCTATAAAAAAAATTGAATATTTTCGAAAATCGGGCAAAATTTTTTTCGAAAACACTTACCGCTATCGATTTTTTCTCGAGCTTTGGAATTGCTCATTCCACTGTAAGGCGTACCGCCTTTGGAAAATATTTCCCAACACAGAACGCCGTAGCTCCAAATGTCACATAACGATGTGTATTTTCCGAAGTTAAGAGCTTCTGGGGCGGTCCATTTGATCGGTATTTGTTTCATACCGTCGGATACGATGTATTCTTCTTCTTCTCTCGACATTCCGAAATCGGAAATTTTTACGACGTTATTATAACCTAAAACAGTAATTTTGTACAAAAAGATAATTATTGGAATAGTAGAAAATGGAGTATACTCACCTACCAAACAATTTCGAGCTGCCAGATCTCGGTGAATGCAATTTTTTGATTCTAGATACTTCATTCCGGCCGCTGTATCTAGACACATCTTCATTAGTTGACTTTCGATCAGCGAAGATGATTTTTTTCTTAAAAATGTCAATAAGGAACCGCCTGCAAATGAAAAAAATGATTGATCTCGCTTGAAGTTATAGTTTTATATATATTAGGCCAAGAGTATAGTAATTTTTCGTATTAAAGACATTACTTAGTATCATTTTGATTAGGTTTTGGACAAAAAAATGTTGTTCAGCAATTTGATATAAACATTTAAAACGGAAAATACCTTATTTTTTTAGTTTTTTTCATATAGCGTAAATCGTACTAAAGCAATCTCAATGGTATGCTGAGATAAATCGTAGATAATTAAAATACGAACAAAATGAGGGGTCGAGCAAGTCAATCGGATAATTAGGAACCGAGAAAATCACGAAAAACCCGAAAAATTAATCATTTTTTTAAAAAAATTCATATCTTCGTCATTTTTCAATTGCAAGAGCTGAAAGTTGGTACAAATAAAGTTCTTCGTAGGCCCTTTATATGCGCGAAGAGCAGACGGCGAGTGACGGTTACTTTTATCGCAATTGCAATTTTAATTTTTTCATACGATAATTTTCAACGTATCTGGATGAGTGGTCGATTGTTCGATTTTAAATTTGAAAACGGTTTTGAAAAGTGTAAATTCTATATTGAAATCGAGTGATGCGAAGTCGGCCAAAAATGCCAGGGAACATCGGCGAAAATGACTGAGAGTTGGAAAGCGGCTGAGTGGTGGGGGAAGTGGCGAGAGATCGGTGATCGAGGAGAGGTATTATACATAGATATACGAGCGCGCTGACGCGCGGCATGTCTATGGTTTGCGTGTGATTATTTTTGGCAAATAATAAAGCTATTCCATTATTTTTTTTTTATTTTCAAGTACTTGGCCCGTATTCTGGAATCTCGATCGGTGAATGTCACAAACGACATTTCAAGTGTCGCACGAAACGCTAAACTGAAATTCTTGAATAGGGTTTGAGCAAGTGACAAATTGTCATATATGCGAGATTTTAATTTGCTGTGGTTAGTTTAAGTGTAGAAAAGGTAAATTTTTCTTAAATTAAACATGGAGGATTACGCTATTCAACAGGAAATATTACAAGAGCTGCTTCCTGAAGAGGGGTTCGGACGTAGAAGTTATTTATTTCAAAATGCATTTAATATGCGTCAGAAAATGTTTAAAAAATATTTTCGGTTGACGAAAGATTTAACGACTAACTTAATCAATTAATTAATTCTTTCTGCGCTTTACTGCAATACTGAGAGTTTTTTTACCCTCCGTATTCATGTTTCAAAAAAAAAGTAACGAGAAACACATTAAAAATATACGTCAAAACAAAACCGTTATTAAAACTCTTCTTTTTGATTTTTGTTTGACTTCATTTGCGAATACCAGACACGCTTTCATAAATTTACAGCATTGCCACATGTACATATGCGACGAAATGTCGAAGGTGGTTCGAGAATACGATCTCAAATTTTCGTTCGACAAATTTTTGATCGAGATTCGAGAATACGGGCCCTGAAGTCGACAAAGCCAACTAGTAACTCCGATTTTATTAATAATCAAGAAATAAACTTGTGTATCTTAATATTCAAAATGATTTGTGTATAGTCAGAGCTATAGTTTCTGTTCGGAAAAACTGGCAGATGAATCACGGCGTCTCTTTCTCTCTGGCGTAACCAACGGTCATTCTACGCACTCCTATTGCTGTGCGTTCTAGTTGACGATCGGCGGAGCTAGTAGAGTAGTGAACCGAGTATGAAAGAGGAGCTCCGAGCACATTTGTGAAATCGAACGTGATGCGAGTTTGAATCCAGACGACATCACCAGCTTGCTAACCTAACCTAAGAATTGTTTTGTATTCGTGATAGATTTGAATTTGTTTTTGAGTATATGAGTAACATAACATCATAATTTAATAATAATTACCATTAAACCCCATATAATTCTTACTATAAAATATGAACAATAATTTGGAAATTCGTCTTATAGCCGAATTATTTTTATTTGATTCCGATGATGAAGATGAAAATAAAGAGAGAATACAGAGATTGGAAAAGATACAATTTTTCGTAGAAGAAACTGTGCCTAGGTACAATTTTCAGCAATTCAAGCAGCATTTCCGACTGACAAAGACTACTTTTGAGATTCTCATGGAAAACTTGCATTCTGTTGTTGATAGGAAGAGAATGAGAATATCTGGCAATCCCGAATTAACATTGGACAAACAAATGTTAATATCTTTATGGTACACACTCACCACAGGTCGCTAGTTCCGCCCCCGTAAATTTTGTTTGCCATATTCGGTTCGGTTTCGGTAATTTTGAAAATAAAAACAACCAAAATGTAGTTATGACAGGTGACAGTTGGGACAAAACTCGCCGTGTACCACCTTCAAACTAGGGGCACATCGAGCGAGCTCGAACTACTCTCTTTGTTTCAAAAGGAATGCTATCGAGCACGCTCCATGCATAAAAAAAACGCAAAAGTAGACGCGGAGCGCGCTCGGAGCATCTTGACCGTCAACTCGAACGCACCTATAATAATAGGGAGAAGTGTGACAATGACAGATGATTTTCGATTAATGTCAAAGTGAAAATACATCAAAAGCAAACCATAGACACGCCACGCGTCAGCGCGCTCATGTATCCATGTATAATACCTCTCCTCGGTCACCGATCTCTCGCCACTTCCCCGACCACTCAGCCGCTTTTCAACTCTCATTCATTTTCGCCGATGTTTTCTGGCGTTTTTGGCCGACTTCGCATCACCTGATTTCAAATCGAAAATATACGTTTTGTTGCTCTATATTTACACTTTTCAAAACCGTTTTCAAATTTAAAATCGGACAATCGACCACTCATCCAGACACGTTGAAAATTATCGTATGAAAAAATTAAAATTGCAATTGCGATAAAAGTAACCGTCACTTGGCGTTTGCTCTTCGTGCAAATAAAGGGCCTACGAAGAAAAACATTTGTACCAAGTTTCAGCTCTTGCAATTGAAAAATGACGAAGATATGAATTTTTTTAAAAAATGACTAATTTTCCGGTTTTTCCTGATTTTCTTGGTTCCTAATTATCCGATTGACTCGCTCGACCCCTCATTTTGTTCGTACTTTAATTATCTACGATTTATCTATGCATACCATTGAGATTGCTTTAGTACGTTTTACGCTATTTGAAAAAAACTAAAAAAATGAGGTTTTTTTCGTTTTAAATGGTTATATCAAATTGCTGAGCAACATTTTTTTGTCCAAAACATATCAAAATTATACTAAGTAATGTCTTTTATACGATGGCATATTTGAAAAAACAAACAGGAAATTTTGGCTGCTAAACCAAAAATATTTCTACTTACCCGGCACCAATTCCATAACGATCATAATCGGTTGTTTCTGCACGCATATCCCGATCAATTTCACTATATTGGGATGATCGTATTGCTTCAAGATCCTGCCTTCTTGTAGAAACTTTTTTTTGTGTTCTTCCGGTAAAGTTACTCGACACGTTTTAACCGCCACTATCGTATTACTATTTTTCAACTGCGCCTTGTATACATCACCAAAGTTACCCTAAAATATAAAATTATACGCCGAGAAAATACAAAATCTTTTTTCTTACCTTTCCGATTTTATCTAAAAGGACGACGTTGTCGTTGTTCAATTCCCAAGTTTCGCGCGGTATTGGGTTACGTAATATAGCACCGGATCTACTTGTTACAGGCAATTCGCTGTTGAATTGATACAAAATTAATTCTCTTATGCTCGGAAACGCAGGACCTTCGAATCGAAAAAGACCCTGAAACGTAAAATTATATAATAGAGAGCGACACTTTTATAGTCTGATCGAAATTTTTACCTCGCCTGTAGTTTGTACTATAAAATGTTTATGGCCGCCCCAACATACCGACAAAACGGTTTGGCTTTCGTCGTTTCTTGTAGTTTCTCTTACCAAAAAGTCGCCGTCCTCTCGTAGCAGTCTCACAACTTCTTCTCTTGGAAGTACCCCATGGAACCATTCCTCGTCTACTAGTGATTTATTCGTAGTGATATGCACCTGTACAAAAAAACAATTCTTAGGAATTTGCTAAAGTTAAAATGTATTTTAATATGTCGAAGATTTATTAATTTATGGATATACTTTGACATTGGGTCGAATTTTTTATATTTTTGAGAAATATCTACTTTTAATTAATTTTTTTGGATATATCTCCAAATTTTCTCCATCTTTGGGGTAATATCTCCAGATTTTGTCCATTTTTTGGGTAATTTTTCGAAAATGTATGAATTTTATGTCTATATCTCGATATTTACTCATTTTTCTATACACAGTCATGAATTTTTAAATAATTTTGAGAAATACCCAGACCTTTAATGGATTTTTTGGATATATCTCGAAATTTTGTCCATTTTTTGGGTAATTTCTCGAAAATGTATGAATTTTATGTATATATCTCAATATTTACTTATTTTTCTCTACACAGCATGATTTTTTTTAAAAATATTAAGAAATATCTAGACTTTTAATTAATTTATTCGGATATATCTCGAAATTTTGTCCGTATTTGGGGTAATATCTCGAGATTTTGTCCATTTTTTGGGTAATATCTCGAAAATGTATGAATTTTATGTATATATCTCTATATTTTCTCACTTTTCTCTACACAGCATGAATTTTTTTAAAATATTGAGAAATATCTAGACTTTTAATTAATTTATTTGGATATATCTCGAAATTTTGTCCGTATTTGGGGTAATATCTCGAGATTTTGTCCATTTTTTGGGTAATATCTCGAAAATATATGAAGTTTATGTCTATATCTCGATATTTACTCATTTTTCTTTACACAGTAATGATTTTTTTATAATTTTGAAAAATATCTAGACCTTTAATCATTTTTTTTTGGATATATTTCGAGATTTTGTTCACTATTTGGGTAATTTCTCGAAAATGTATGAATTTTATGTATATATATCTCGATATTTTCTCATTTTTCTCTACCCAGCATGAATTTTTTTTAAATATTGAGAAATATCTAGACTTTCAATTAATTTATTTGGATATATCTCGAAATTTTGTCCGTATTTGGGGTAATATCTCGAGATTTTGTCCATTTTTTGGGTAATTTCTCGAAAATATATGAATTTTATGTATACATCTCGATATTTATTCATTTTTTCTATACACAATAATGATTTTTTTTCTGAAATTTCATTAATTTTTTCAAAATGTCTAAGAGGTTTTGGGTAATATCTCGAAAGTTTACAAATTTTATTCATATTTTAGATATATCTCAAAATTTTATCAATTTTTCCACTAAACTCGACAAAAATGATTTTTCTCGAAATAAATACGAATTTTTGAGTAAAATTTCAAAAATTTTAAATATGTATCCAAATGTTGTCCAAGTTTGAGATATAAATCCATTTTTTTCTAGTATTTTTTGGGTAATATCTCGAAAATTTAATAAATTTCTTAGATATATCTCGAAAATTTAAATAAATTTCTTAGATATATCTCGAAATTTTAACAACAATTTTTCACGCATTAACCAAAACTAAATTGCAAGCAGCAAAACCAGAACATGCATTATTTTTATAAACTTAAAGCAAACCCATGCAATAAATGCCTAACTAAAAAAAACCTACACTAGTCTCTCCCCCTTCACTACACGAAGCTGAATCTTTCCTCCTACGAGGAGGAGGAACGGGAGACGAAGGGGCAGATTTCCGTCTAAATGGTTTACGTAACATTTTTACTATCTTCTGAGGTTCGAATATACTACGTTTAGAGATCGTGCTAAGTGTACCATCACCCTAAAATTAGTAATGCCAACGTTAAAAACCTACACCATGAAAATTTACCAAAAATTAGTATCAACTTAATTTTGTAAAGTTGATCATTTCGATGGAATGATCAAATTTACAAAAATAATAACCAGACCCGTATATAAAAGTGATGGACTTACCTCTTCTGGACTACCGTTGAACGAGTTTTGGCTGTCTATCGATAGATCGCAGGCAGCTGGGGCTTCTTCGCAGCCTAGTTCATTTAAAGCGCTTCGTATCAATTCTGTTTGCTTCAACATCTTTCTCTCTTGACATTTTAATTCGTTTATTTCCTTTTTGCAATTGTCTATACTTATTGTCGATAATCTGCAGGAAAAAAAAACCAAAAAATAAGTCGGCCACATTTTTTTGAATAATAATTGTGAAAATTTCAGAATTTTATATTTTTTTTTATATATGTCGAAATAAAATAACTACAAATAGAAAAAAAATAAAAAATAAGTCGGCCACTTAGTTGGAGTGTAGATTTTTTTGATATATCTCGAAATGTTCTCTATTTTTCAATATATCTAAGAATTTTTTATATTCTTGTGGATATATCTCGAAATTTTGTCTAATTTTTCCAATATATCTTCGAATTTTTTTTGAATTATTGGGAAAATTTCAGAATTTTATATATTTTTTGATATATCTCTAAATAAAATAACTACAAATTGAAAAAAAATAAGTCCGCCACTTAGTAGAAGTGTAGATTTTTTGTATATATCTCGAAATTTTCTCAATTTTTCAATATATCTAAGAATTTTTTATATTTTTGTGGATATATCTCGAAATTTTGTCTAATTTTCGAATAGATCTCGTAATTTTTCCAATATATCTTCGAATGTTTTTGAATTATTGGGAAAATTTCAGAATTTTTTTTTTGTATCTCGAAATAAAATAACTACAAATAGAAAAAAATAAGTCGGCCACTTAGTAGAAGTGTAGATTTTTTTATATATCTCAAAATTTTCTCTATTTTTCAATATATCTAAGAATTTTTCAAATTTTTGTGGATATATCTCGAAATTTTGTCCAATTTTCGAATAGATCTCGTAATTTTTACAATATATCTTCGAATTTTTTTGAATTATTGGGAAAATTTAAGAATTTTTTTTTTATATATCTCGAAATAAAATAACTACAAATGAAAAAAATAAAAAATAAGTCGGCCACTTAGTAGAAGTGCTGATTTTTTTGATATATCTCGAAATTTTGTCTATTTGTCAATATATCTAAGAATTTTTTATATTTTTGAGGATATATCTCGAAATTTTGTTCAATTTTCGGATAGATCTCGTAATTTTTCTAATATATCATCGAATTTTTTTGAATAATTGGGAAAATATCAGAATATTTATATATATCTAGAAATAAAATAAGATCAGACTCGGATTACGTAAAACCAATCTCAAAGAAATGAAAAATGTATACAATAGAGTGTTTTAAAAATATGATCGGTCAAAAATATTCTTACCTATTGCTAGAGTCGTTGCTGTTGGGAGATTTGCCGTTAACCAAACCTTCAGTACTCGTAATGGTACTTCTTTTTTCTTGTATTTCTTTTATATTCGTTTCCAAATCGTTTAGTTTCGTTCTTAACCACTCTACTGTCAAGTTGTCAACTGTCAATTGATTTGGAAGTAATTTCCCCGCGGAATCCTCCACTAGACTTTCGTCAAAAATAAATTTCACTTGTTCAGCGGGTGTCGTTCTTTGAAAAAAAAAATGGTCAACAAAATTGGACGAAAAAATAGATCGATGTTTCCTTACTTGTGTTTTTCGGTAAAGTCTTTATACTCTTCGCTCGGTTTGAGGTTTTCGATGCTCCTTTCTATTTTCTTTTGAATATCTCTAAATTTTTCAGAAGTCAAATCGGAATTTATGGCGACATCATGTAAAATTTGTTTCCTAATTTAAAAAAAAAAATCACTTATCAAGAAAAAGTAATTTGATATTTGACAGAAACATGCCTGAAGCAAATTTTATGACAAAACAGCTGATAGAGGACATATAAATATAAATTGGTTTTTCCAGGTAGGTAATATTATAATTTTCTTTAATAGCGTCATAAAACAGTTATAGACAAATTTGGCAACAAATCCACTTTAAAACTGTAAATTTTTTTTAATAAAAAAAGATTTTCTTGGCAAGCGCGATACTAGTGGCAATAAAAATATAAAAAATGGTTATTAAACTTACCATGTAGAGATGTAAGCTTCCTGTAAGGATTGTTGATATTCCAATAGCCCCGGTAGTAGGACGGTTCTGAAGTCTTTTTCAAATTCTACGGCTTCGCAAAGTAATAAAACGTATTCGTTGTGAGTTAAATGAAGTTTTCTACATGCTTTTTGATATTTGTCCCTGACATCGTCCAATTTTCTACCTCCACGGCCAGCTGCGAAATAGTTGTAAAAATAGAAGTTAATCCACAAAATTTAGATACGGGGGAGCTTTTAAAAATCAATTTTTTATATACTTACATTTTACATAATGTTCTTCAAACTTGCACCTCATCTGCTTATATAATTCTAAATATTTTTGATATTCTGTCTTCTTTCTATTCACCTCGTCTGATAACTGACAACAAACAAAACAATCAATAAAAAACATCAAGTCTTAAAACTGTTTCATTTTGTTTATTTTAGTGGCTCATTAGTCACTACCTTCAAAATTTCCGCCAAATTTCTAAATATGCAGTTTTCAGTCGTAGTAGACACTTCCAAATAATTGATTCACCTTCCGGGTTTAATATTAATTGCACACCCCATCCCAGTACAAAAATAAACCTCCCATTTTTTATATTACACCGTTGAGTTTCACTCAACGATTTTACGTAACTCCCATGATTCATGTTTCAGCGAATTGTAGAACAATAAATGTCATATTATAAAGACATGTTTTTTCTTATTTTAGATTCAACCGGTCTTCAAAACCAAATACCTTTAAATCTTTTGGATTTTCCTTGAAAATTTACATACTGAACTATCTAGTAGATATATTATTTATGTAATGGTTTTAGATATATCCAGTTCTAGTAAAATATATTCGAATTCTATCGAAAACATTTCCTATTATTCTCCCATTTATCTCTACTTTCAGCCACTTTTATATAATGACAGAATAAATACAAATTATTTAAATGTTACGTACGTTTTTTTTATAATATTTTGTCTACTTTCAAACAGTATGGGTCGGAATTAAAGCGAAGGAAATATTTTAAATTGACAAAAACAGACTATTAAAACCTTAATATGTTCCATTTAACAATCGCATCAAGCTCGTTTCAACCAATTGACTTTTTCACTTCTCGATAATTAACATTTAGTACGATTGTCGTCGGGAGAAAATCTTTTCACGACAATTCAACACTCTACAATAAGTGCTTGAAGACGATGATGAAAACGATTTTCCTATCAACAAAACTTTCCATTTTTATTTTCTAACCTCTTACTTCACACGCGATCCGTGAATTGTCAAATATCAGTAAAATATCAAAAAAATCAAGGCTTAGGGTACTTACATTTACATTCAATTTCGCACTTGATTAATTTCATTCCAAAATTGACATTTATTTTGTACAACTGACCATTTACATTGTCAAATTACGAAATCTATTTATAGTTAGTAAGCGATTACTGTGTCCCTTTGTAGAGTCATACCTATGTAACAGGATAAATATGTGCATATATATTTAAATACGTTTAGGATTGTGAAACATCCATAATAACAGAGTCTCTGATAATAAAAACAATATTTTGTAAACATAACCTTCAAATTTCAAGGAAAATTTCGTTCCAGCTTGCATTTGCAATCTCCTTGACAAAATTCCAAGTTCGCTTCAGCTTAGGCTAATCTCAAATTCTCAAAGTAAATAGTATTGGCAGAATGTAGCCTAAAAATTTTATATGTGTTTTTCCTTTTTCGTGATAAATTACATTTTTATTAGGAATCCAAACCAAAATAATTCTATAAAGCTGAAGAACGAGTGCGCATCCTATTGCGCTGAAAAATAAAGAGATCAAAATGGCGGATTGTTTACGTTTTGTCATATCGTAGTTTTGCAGTTTTATTTTTGTGGATATCTTTGGTGTTTAAATTTATTTTTCAAGTTCGCTTCAGCTTAGGACAATGTCAAATTCTCAAAGTGAATAGTATTGGCAAAAGTCATATATCGAGCGGAAAGTAAGTTTGAAATTTAATGTAATGTAGCCTTATGATCGTTTGATATTGTTGTGCCGCCAGATGTTTGTTCTACATGGAAACTATTCTCTTATTCTTAGGATTTTTTTGCATACACAGTCTCCATGAGTTTAACAGGTAATCACATTTCCACACACACACACAAAATGGGTTCATTTAAACTAAACAATTTCAAAGTGAAAACTTCATTAGACTGACTACCTATTTATTTCTTTAAATGTTTCCCTTCTTTTATTACATAGTTTTACTCCTTTTTTGTTATCATTCCCGATACACCCTGTAGATTATTGTTAGTTTGACATTCTTCCAATGAATTCATTGCTAGTACTTATTGTAATTCTGTGCCGTGAGTCGTAACGGAAACATCATTTAGCTGTTTAACATTTTGTAGAGGTTATGTATACACCACGCATAATAAATTATTCGGAATGCATTCATCATGCAAACATTTAAAAAAAAACTGTTTATTACTTTCTTCAGTGGGCATGTAAACTGTGTGGGAATTCTCTTGCACGTCTAATTGATTTTTAATGTGAAACATTCATCGAATGTGCGAACAATGGTTATATTATTATGCTTGAATAAATAGGTAGTGTTTTAAAGACGACTGAATCGATTTAGTACGTGTGAGTGAGATGTGTTAAAAATAATAGAAAGACTGAAAATAGTAGCAAAAGAAATAAAGAAAAAAAATTACGTATTAGACTCCGTTTCACGTAAGAACAAGCCACTTGAAATTGTCAAAATCAGCGCCATATTGTAAAATTGACATTAGACTTCAAATCAGTAGCGTAACGTTTTCACATTTTGTAGGTTACCACAAACAATATTAAAAATTTATTAATCGTAGGTATAGTTTAAATAAAATATATTTGGGAATTATTTGACGCCAATGATAAACAAGAACGATTTTAAAATCTGTGCAGGACCTCACACGTGGCTTTGTCTTTTGTGAAACGAAGTCTACGATAAAAATTACTCACATGTGTGAATTGTAGTAGAATTCTAGTATGTTCTTCTTGATACAATTTCCTAGCTTTCCTTTTTTCGGCGTACAGAGTGTTCAACGTATCCAAGCATTTATTCTCGATGTTATCGGCGTTTTGTCGGATTATTTTTGCAGTGCAGTCCATTTCATCCATCATATTTCTCCAAGACGTTGCTACCAAGCTTCCTATAAAACAAGTAAATTCGCCTATGTCACATTTTTAATAATGCTAAGTACCTACGCCACTGGCATTTTTGATATCCCGCTCGTTTATACAAACCCGGTTAGAATGATTTGTTTTGAATAGAAAAGAAACGGATTTAGCAAAAAATATTACGTTTTCCAACAGAACAACAATTTTGTGTACAAATTGGCTGTAAAACCGGAAATATTATGCAAATAGATACTTAATTGAAAACGATGATTTTTATCTACGCACATACGCGGTTCTAATAATTCCATTAAAACTCTGCTTAGACTATTTATACATTTAAAAATAACGGGTAATAAAATTCACTACAATATGTACAGTTAAAAATAACACTATCGCAAATGAATTTGGTTTATTGATGATTTCTAACTTAATTATTTCAATTTTTATTATTATTATATCGTCTATAACTACGTAATATTCTTTGAATTGTTAAAATTATTTTTTTTATATAAGAAAGTTGTTAGCGATGACGAGTCGTCCCTGTATCGACAGTATTCGATGAAGAGACTAAACATTATTAATTTGCCATAAAAGGAGGTCAATTTGTAATGAATGGGGCGGTCGATGTAGGTACAAGTCGATAAATTAAATGGTGATAAGTAGGTAAAGAATGCGGACCTCCTGGAATTTTCAAAAAGGGGCGGAAATGGTTCTAATCCCGAACAAGCTTTTTTTAATCGCAGTGTAATACCTATTTTGTTGCTGAAAGGGATTTACTTCTATATAAATAAGAAATTATACAAAAACATATCCAGATTCGCTGCCAGATATTTGGAGGCGTTGGGGAACGGTCAATGCTATATAACTGACTGACACATTAATCCCAAGTACTTACTGCCCCACCTGTAAGAAAGTTGGGGGATTAAGTTCAAATTCAAAAACAAATATATTTAAATATTTCTTATTGGTCAGTATTTTGGAAAACCAAATTTGATTATAGTTGAAAGAGTATGGATACATTTAAAAGAGGATGAATATTTTCAGTTATTGCAATTATTACGGTATAGTTTTGTCTGCTAGTATTTGTTTCATGTTGTTAGCGTTTAACTCTTAAACGGCGAATCCAACGACTATGTTTAGTCAAAGGGGAGAAGTTTTATTAATAATTAATGAATATAAATATTCAAAGACCCATGTCGCCAAAGATGGAAAAGTTATCAAAAAAGGGTGTTTACCTATTTAAATTTTTTATGCATTTTATATAGCACGAAAAAGCAATTTCCACAGTCGTGTTTAATGTTGTTTTTAAAGAATTTTGTTTACAAACTCAATAATCTTTTAAAAAAATATTCAAAGAATACCTGATTGATAGAAAAATAATTATTGTTATTAACTGCAAATCACCAAAACGTTTTCTATCAACGTTCAGCGTAAATAATAATTCAATCACGACATCGTTCCCATGGATTGTTTTCAAATAATATATTACGAATTTAAATTTATAAGATTCTAAAATGCAATGATATACTAGATTTGCACAATAATATTGTGTCACGTTAGCACTTTCATTAACGTAGGTAATCTAAATTAAAATCCCATAGAAAATGTTATCCTACATAAAATAGAAATAATAAAGAATGTTTTTTAGTGAAAAAATTCATTTCAATTCTAAAAAGCATGATATAATATCTTTTGTTTACATGTTTCATAAAATTTTTGTATACCCAGTCACCGAAAATTAATAACCAAATCTGTAAAGAGGAGGAAAAAGTTTAGACTCCCAGAACTCTATCTCTATTATATATAATTTGAATAATTTCAAAACTTTGTTTAAAATAATTCTGTCAAGTTAACAATAAAGGACTGATTGGCCATTTGTTGCTAACTTATATTAGTTATTGATAAGTACATGTGAACTGTATGAATTTGTTTCCGAATTGTCGACTGATTTTTCATCCATTTTGCTATTACGTTAAATGTTTCCAGCAATAAATTAAAACTATAAACAAGTAACTTTGAAGTCTATTTTTAACTATTCTATTTTAGTTTGCAGTCTTGTAAAAATGTTCTATTTTTTTTCTATTTATTTAATGTTCTGTTGTATGTCTGTTTCATATTGCCAATGGTAAAAAATATTAATTCTACCATTACATGGTAAAATATTGCAACTGTACAAAAACCGTTAGTTGACGAGGGAAAAGTTGGCTACCTTTGTTTACTTAAAGAGAAGGGTCAATTGCAAGCAAAAATTAACAAACATTTTTCTACACTCAGCGTAGGTATTATAGATACAACATGAATTGTTACGAATTTACCGCCATGTTTGATTTCACTTTTCCAATAATACAGTGGTAAAAAAACATTTCGGAGTATTGAGTGAAATTAAAGCTTCTACTTTTAAACTAGGCCATTACCTTGCGGCTACAAAAATCAACTATTCGAATGTAAAAATATAAACACAAACATACCAGAAAGTTCATCGCTTCTATCGAATTTCAACCCTTGAGATGCCACTGCACTAAGCGCCACCGCATAATCCCTATCGCACTTAACTTTCGAAACAATGCACCTTTTCATAGAGTCCAACAACCTCAGTTCAGCATCTTGTCTGGATAAGAGTGCTTCGTGGGCGATCTTACCCTGAAGATTTGTCGAAAATCCCATATTCACTAAATCACCATCACTTTTAATAATAAGGAATTTTAAAAATGTCTGTATTAATAATAAGTTAATACCTATCACATATTTTTAGATCTTAAAACAGCTGTTTGACGAAGCGAGAACAAAACTATTAAGAGATTTTTGTAGTAGACGCTTATTTCGGTTGAGACATTTTGACTGTATACCTGACACACTGCTTACCACCGTTTCACTCAAGAACAGAGAGACAAAGGAATGAACTAAAATATTACAAACGACGAGAACTCAAGATACCTGTGAATTGCATGCAGGCAGACTCGACTTGAGTTGTTTTGTCTCGATTAAGTGGCGCGCGCGGAGTGAAGAAACTCGAACTAGTATATTCCTCGACTGGCCAAAGCCTACTTCGCGATTATAGTCCGGTCCGTGAGACATCACGGCTTCGAAAAAATTTTGAATCAATAATTTTTTTTACTATTTTAAATGAAACTAACTGCTTCTAATTAATTGAAAATTCTATTGATAATTATTTCGATATTTTGATGTGATGTCTACTTGGTGTTTAATATTTTGGCTAAGCCACTTAATATATATGAATAGAAAAAAGAATAAGATATGATATTACAAATATTAAATTATTGATAAATTACAGTAATTTTTTGCATAATTCTATAATCGCGTACCTATATGACGATTTTATACAAATAAAATTTCTACTTGAACCGGACTAAAAGTTACACTCATCCACGCCCTCTGAAACAATATTTATATTTAAAAGCGAACTCGTGAAAACATACCGTTAAAAATTTAAGCTCCAATTTTCAATATAAATACATTATTTCGGATAAATAATAAGATAACGATTTTTAATTTTATTAAAAAAAACTTACCTTCTCAAATATACATATCAAAATTTGTATCGATATAGGTTCTTTATTAGATATTATACGTATGATGTATACAGGATGTCCCAGGAGTTCGTAACAAAAACGAAATTAAAAACTGGCCTAAAAAATTAAATGCTCTACAATGGGTATAATGTCGTAACAATAATTGTTAAGATAACGATTGGCAATAAATTAATATTTTTAAGTATATAGGTAGCTTGTGTAGAATTTGTGTAAAACTACGTAATATTCTTACAGGGAGAAATAGTCTTCACAAAATAATGGGGTTCCCTAAATTTAAGCTGGACATACTTTAAGTAAATTTGAATAATCAAATCGAAAATTGTGTATACAAATTTATTTGAGGAATATTCTTTTATCGGGCATTGCAATAATGGTTGCTAAAAGTATATGAATGTTTTTTTCGCACGACACTGAACCTTGTGCACTCTGTCGGTGCACTTGAAAACTTCCAATTTAGCATATTAACCATGGAGACTCCATGATATTAACCATAATATTATAATCTTTGTCAAACTAAGGTATTGTGCCCCACCGAGTCGCAATATGCGCTGTAATTGGAAGACTGTACCTTTTCTTTTATCTATTTTGTTTGTTTTGGACCACAGAACTTAACAACAACAAACATAATTAATATGACAGCTATCACCAACAAAAGTTTGAGATTCAAGGATAGCGGTTCTTCTACAAACTGACGTTTAGAATTTACGTTATTCGATACGTATATGTCAGTATGACAGCAAAATTTACATATACATAAAAGTGTTCATGTCATTAATTTTAGGTCGTCTACTTAGCCTGAAAGTGATAAATGTGGTTAAAATTTACCAAAAGATGTTTATTGTTAAATCGGTGATGTTCCAACACTAATTTTTTTGTTTTACATTCGATTGAAGAAGCAATTATGTTCGATAAAAAGTTACAGAAGTATGCAAAAAAGTAATTTCGTTACTGGAAAAGACTGTGTATCTTCAAATTTAGCGTGTGAAGCCGATTACAGGAATGGTTTAATAAATAGGTGTACACAAACAAATTTTAATTCTTACGTGAATCTACATTTTACACCCCCTAAGAAAACTCACATCGTCAAAGAACTTTGCACCCAAACAAGCAAAACTCTCATTCCCTTAAGTACTCCAATAGGATCATCATCACCTGACATTGTATTTAATCATAAAACTAGAAGTTCCGTGAACGCCGATAGATTCTGTAACGGAGACTATAAAAAACACAAATCCAAAGAACGCGTTAGACGCCAAAATACCGTCTATTGCGATAGAGAAAAAGGAGACGTCGACAGCGAAGATGAATCTTTAATTTCACCCAAAGCATTGGCTCTCATACCCTTCGATAGGTCTTTTAATGTTGTAAACTTTTTCCGACAAGGTCATCGTTCGAGTAGAGAACAAAATAAATTACTATCCGGAACTGTATTAACGCAAACTTATCTAGAAAAGAACCGCAACAAACTAAAAAATCAAAACGTTAAAAACCCCGAAAAACCTTTTTTCATCAACGACGTAAAGAAGCCGTCCGAATCGAAATTCGAAAATATTAATAACAAATCCGAACGAGATTCGAAAATAAATCAAATTACACAGACTGACAAAAAAGCTAAAAGTTTATCTTTCATGTCGCCTACTATAGCTAGCCAAGGTAAAAATCAAAGTTTAGAAATTAAGTCTATTGAAAAGCTTATATCGCCGTCGAGACGAGCTAGATCTATCAGTCCGAGATTGCATCATAAAATGACCAAATCTAGAGCCAGTTCATCCATTAATGTCCCTTTTATCGATAAAAGCGAAGCTACATTACCTTCAGGACTTAAAATATATAACGTAAGTATATATTCCGTGCCAAGTGTCTGTTAATCATATTTTATCTACGTATTTTTTTGTTTATTTTTTATTTTTATTGAAAATATACATTAAAATTATACGTTTCAGCAAATTAATTCTATAATAACAGCAATTTTATGAATTACGACCTTGAAATCGTCCATCTTGGTTTCTACATTATTCAGGTACCCGGTATGCATTATTTTTTGCAGGATTTAGATTCAAAATGCGAATATTCCACGTCATCTACGGAAACTGCTTTGTTCCAAGCGATGTGGAAGTTACGAGATTCCGATTGGTGAGTAGGTATCTTTATATTTTATAATTTTTAATAAAATCATGAAGAAATATCTCTTTCCCTCACGGAAAGACACCGTCGCATTTTTTTTTTCGTAACTCTTTCTAGCAAGTCCCTGTATATTCTACTAGTTTTACGAGTCGTGAGCAGTGGCGTAACTTCTGAATTAACACCCAGGAACGACTGAACGTTTTAAAAAGAATTTATTCGTTATTTTAAACAAATGCACTCTCTGTTGCTACGCTACTGGATATGAACATAGATAACCTATGATATGAATATTATAAGGTTTCTTCTAACTGGCGATAGAACCGTTCTAGGTATCTTACGCGCAAGTGCTGTATGAGATTGGTGTATTGTACGGTTGCCTAAAACGTGAGAGTTCCATATTTGTCGTATATTTAAATAGAGAGTGAGATCTGCACTTCTACGCAGATTGAACTTAACTATAATTTTCTTATTTATTAAAAATTTGGTACTCCCACAAGCTAAGAGGCTCCATTTTTGCTGGCTACCTGTCATTACTTTTCTGTTTATCTAGGAGCGTAAACTCTTATAACTGCGCGTGCGCGCTATATCAGAATTGTAAGTTTCGAGCTCACTTTCTAAGAGTTTACTCTCCTAGGAGCTCTCACTTAGTGAGTAAACACCCTGAACCATGAGAGATTGTATCTCTCTGTCGATTCACGCAACCCATAATACACCTACCTCATGGTGAGATTCTCACAACTCCCTTGAGAATTCGGGCCCAGTTGGAACAAACCTATAAGTGGAAGTGTGAAAGTTTATTTTTTTGTAGGAGTACATCTCTTCGAGGTTTAGCGGATATAATAGAACTTTGTGAATATTTAGGCTCCGAATCGATTCAGCCCCACATGACCATCATTAATCAAAGATTAACTGAATTAATTAAAAGTCCTAGATCGCACGTCAGCAGATCATCTTGTCAGGCCGTTGGACATATCTTCAAATATATTAAAGACACTCGAGGACCCGTAAGAAGGAAAGTCGTTCGTATTTAAAAAGAAAAACCCTTAATTTGTTTTTAGGAATTCAACGAACTAGTTGATACACTTCTCTGTAAGTGCGCAGACTCTAGTAAATTCATCCGCCACGATGCAAATTCGGCTTTAGATTGTATGGTAATCCACATATCTACGTTCCATGCGGTAAGAGCGCTTTGCGCTAAAGGTCCAGAACATAAAAACCCTTTAGTTCGGACGGCTACAGCAAGGTTACTTGTATGTGCGACGATTCTAGCTCAACCGCAAAATATCCTCCATCCTCAGAGCAACGAGTACACTAGGAGGCGAATTATTTTAGCCATGGTAGGATTTCTGGAAGATCGGCACTCAGACGTTAGGTACGATTCTTTTTTGGTAAAAGGGAGTTTATATATCATAGGCGTACGATAACATTTTTAAAAGGAGTTCATATAAACTGCCTATTTTAGTTTTTATTTTTTAATTTTAGGAAGTATGGAGAAAGATTATATAAAATATTGAGTAAAGATCGAATATTCGATTTATACCTTAGCAGATATCTAGAGAGAGAAGTGATATTCAAAATGAGAAAGATCATAAAGATGAGCTAAATTTAAAATTTAGGGGAGAAGTTATATAAATAATTATATTATATTTTTTTTATCAAATTTAATAAACGTTTTTTATTTAAAAAGAAACCTTTAATTCTGCTTCAATTTTGTGTGGTTATGTCAAGAAAAAACAAATTTTACAAATTATTGTTTATTGCAAGTACCTATTTGATGTTATAGTAGTGCCCCTGTATCTTTTTTAATTGAACGTTATGAATACATATAAACTATTTTTAAAAAGTTACAAGGAAAAACGGATTTTTTTTTTAAATATAAAATTACTCTTTGTGATAACTCATTGGGATATTTTTATGCAAGCAAATTTCAACTGTCTACCTCTCATTAAACAAAATAATATTTTTATCTACAGAATAACAACCACAACAATGTAATAATTATAAAATCACAGTCACCGATAAAATGGTAAATTTACCTCCATAGTGCAAAATAATAGTACTCCGTTTGAACCCATCACCATTTTAGTGGTTTTTATTTCATTTAAAATTAAGAAATTAATTTTCCCCAGTATTTTCTATAAATTTATGATGTTCGGATATAACTTTAGCAACTATTTCTTTTTCTAATTCAACACCATTAGCTACTTGATCTTGACTTAATTTGACTTCCTCGTTGGTATCTGGTGTTACAAATATCACACATGTACGTCTAGTTTGTAGCATATTTCCAATAACCAACTGGAATAATAATTTATTTTACTTTTCAGTGTGTATCTAGTAGTAGTGTATCTAACCAAACAAGTGAGATACCGGCAATTTTATTGTTCATGTTATTTACAAACTAGAATAGTATCAACTGTTACAGCTTAGAATATCTCTCCAATAAAACATTGCAAAGAAATGCAATAAAAGCTTTATGCTCAAATATTATCTATTAATGAAAAGTAAAAAACAGTATTGACAACTGACATCTCCACCGTCAAACTAAAAAGGTTAGCCAACTACCTGTTGGTAACTCTAGAGAAAATATCAGAATTATCAAATGTCACTAACAAAAAAATAGACAAATAAACCTGAATAATTAAGAGGCAATATAGTAATTGATTCAGATAAGTATATCACCGGTATCAACTGTTGTTGATGAAACACTTTACCGTGTAAAAATTGTATGCAAATTTATAAAAGGAAGTATGTTTGGAATGAAGCCACTACTATTTTGTTCACTGGTATTTACAATTCAAATTTCTATATAATTCTAGCTATTTTTTTGTTTAATAAATAACACTAAATAAATGAAAATATAACTTCATTACTTACCTTATGTTTATACTTATTCAAAGCACCCCTAGCCTTGGAAATCAATATATTTTCGTCAGTTTCTAATTTAAAGGACACTATAAAAGCATTTGGAACCCAATTGTTCACAATAGGTGCTAGTAGCTTTGGTACCAATTGTAAGTGAATATTTGGTGGACCACTACCAGACTGAATTTTGTGAGTAGACATTTCATTTGGTGGTACGAAAAAGTCAGAAACTGCTGCAGCTAGGTAGAGTGAGGCATTTGATCTGAATGCATGCAAATTTTCACAAGCTGCTCTCAATAACCAAAAATAATCTGATAAAGTTGTAAAATTTATGTATAAAATTTTTCCACCTTCTTGAGCGGCCTTATAACTAAGAAGAATAGGAGCAATGGCTTCAACAAATGTAGGTTTAACTGAAAAAAAAATGAATGATACAGTAAATATCAGAGAGTGATTATTCCTATTGGCACCTTTTATTGAAGTTTGTTCATTTTTATCTATATCTAGCATTTCCAAAAACTTTTGTCCACTAAAATGTCTTGTAAAGGGTTCTAAAGATTTTAATCGATGTAAGAATATAACAGCATAGCCGGATTTTAAGAAATACTCAGCTGAAGCGGCTCCTCTAACACCACCACTAAAGTTATCCACAAATCTGACTGTGTTATGCTCTAATGGGACTGTTGTCCCTCCAGACTGAAAAAAACGATATTTTAGAAAAAAGCTAATATTGAAATATATTAATTAGAAAACTGAAAAATTTAAAGAGCTTCTAAAACACATGAGTAAATGATATAATTACCTACCGTTATTAAAACAATATATTGCTTGTTTTTATTATGAACTTCACAAAATTCTTTTAAAATTTTTCGCTTCTCTTCATAATCACTTGGTGGTGAATTCGTAGAATAGAATTCTTCCCAAGTTGCCATTTTGTTGTAATGAAAATTTAATTTTTTACAAGAAAAACTAACTACTTTCTATAAACATAACCACAATCTTTTTAACGAACGTGCGTAATGAGAAACCGTCTCCATGCAAGAAGCATAGGGCATGTCCATCAACTGACAGTTGACAATACCCCTGAGGAAAAACAATTATTAGGTTAGATTTCAGATTTGTAATTTGATTGTTTTGTATTGATTTAATGATCCTTTTTATTATAAACAGTCATATATAACTTTTAAAATACCTAAAGCAACTAAAACAACGTCGAAAAAAGCACTAAATCAAAATCAAATAACTATTAAGAACCACGTGTTGAGCAAAGAACGCTTGTTTATATCAGATGTTGTATGTTCCATGTCAGATTCCTCAGGGCATGACGTCACGTGGACATGCCCTATTGGAACCAATTTGTGGCTCCTTGGCAATAGAAAACCAATAATACACTTCTATGTTAATTTGGTTGTGGTGACATAAATTAAACCAAATCTTTCATTTTATTCAACAAGCATAATAATGATGGCTATTATTCACGAACGTGTGTTTATGTCGCGAACCGAAGGTGACTTTCCAGACTGTTTTATTCACACTCCAAGATTTGTGTATAGGAAAATTACGTTTTAGTGTATGTTTGGTTGCCTATGACAATTAATAGGTGTACTCTGTACCACAGACCACATGTAACCTCTGCACATTCGTCCAAACATTGTTGTAACTAACTAACACATGTATTATTAAATTAATAAAGGATATTAACAAACTCAAACATTGAAAAAAATCAAATGTGTAATATAATTATAAAAATAACATTTTTACATGTAGAAATTATTCGTAAACATAATTCAATTACTAAAGTCTTATGTATCATTATCATCAGGATCAAGTCCTTCAAAATCTTTAGTTTTAACATCTTGGTCCTCACCGAACTGTATCACATTATCAATCATCATTAGCACATCACCAATACTTTCTAAAGATTTCAAATTTAAAGGAATAAATCTGACTAATGAATAATCTTCAATAAGCTTTCCAATAGCTTCTGTTAATTTACGATGTTTGTGATTAAATGAAGAGTGTCCGTTAGTTTCAATATCACCTAAAATGAAATGTGAATCTGGTTCTAGGAATCTATCCAGTTTTTTCTTTGCTCCTTTACTTAAAAGGTCCATTTTTGATAAAAGATTCACATGAGACAGTTCCAAATTGACCATAACACTTAATGCCGCCATTGTACCTGATATAAATTTCGTACCATCTGTAATATATTGTACATCAATTAAAAACACTGAACAAATATTGAAATTCCAATCTTGCAACTGCTTTACTAAATTCTTCATTGCTGTAAGATGTGTATACAATTCTATTTGTCCTGGACAATCAAATAAAATGTAGTCGTCTTCTAGATCTCCTAAAATTTAATATATAAGTAATATCCAACTGAGTGTAAATTATTTCAACATACCCAACTTGTCGTGCAACCAATCAGAGTTTTCTAAGAGATATTCAATACAAAAAACTAGACCTCCGTTAGGCCCAAAATGTAGTTCTTCATCTTCCATAGTGTCCCGAACATTAATTAGTTCTCTAATATCGGCTATAGGTGTATAATTAAAATATTCGGCTGCAGGATCTAAATTTACTACTTCAATGTTTCTTTTAATGTCTACACCGTGTTGAGCTAGTGCACTACAATAAGTAGATTTTCCACATCCTGCTGGACCTATTACTAATTGGGCATACCTCATTTTATTTTAAATTTAAATATTATAAATCGGAGCAAACTTTGATTTTTAGAATTTAAATGCAATCTATTAGAAAGCTAACCTAAAAAGCTTCTTCTTTTTTTATCTATTTCACTTGGCCATTTACCCAGTTTAAAAAAGAAACTTGAAAATGACATTTAATAAATCGGGTAGGTATATTATCCCGCAGAATATATCCCAAAAAAGAAGAAAATGACGTCTAAAAACTAAGTAAAAAAAAGTAGAAATATGATAAATTGTTTTGTTTTTGTGGGTTCTTAAAATTTTTTGTTATAATAATTTAATTTCGGTGTCCTACATTTTTTTTATGAATAATACAGAATATAAGAAAAAAATTAGTACCTATATACCTTTAGTTTTAAAATGTAGATATTTCTATGCACAGCTGCTGCCAAGTACTTAACTTCTGAAAGGTAGTATTTACGATTCAAGTTATGCTCATTGAAAATACATTGAATACCTACTTGAACATTGTTCGAGCATTCAATGTATTTTGTTAATACTTTTTTGAGTAATTGATTTAGATACTGGTAGTTTATTTTTGGAAATAAATAAAAACATTGGTCAAATTACTTTTATTCATCTATTTGACAACAATCATATATTTGTAATGACTAACATTAAACAATCAGAAAATACACCTAACCTAATTTGATGGAATTTAAAAAAACTTAAATTACTTAATTTATTGTTTTTGCAAAAATTCATCAAACATGAACAAAGCCAAAGAGTGGTCATTGTCACTGAGTAATTTAGTCAAATCACTAGTATAGCCAGCAAACTTCCTAATAAGGTTTTTCTCCTTGTGAATGAACTCCCTTTCCAAATAGTCAGAAATTTCAGGGTCATGGAATTGTCTGTTGTTTCTTGTGGCTTCACGGTGGATACTGTGAGCTTCATTAGCAAACTTCTTCTCTGTGTCCAAGGCTTTAGCAACAGCAGTCAGTTCACGAAGATCAAAGCTGACAGATTCAGTGTTTTCCTCTTTCACTTCATTGGAGATGACATTGAAATTATGTTCACCACCACGAGAGGTGGTGTATTTGATAAGTTCAATAGCTTCATGCCATTTGTTGTCAGATAAGTCACGGAATAGTTTCTCAAAGCCTTTTCTATTTCTTTCATAGGTTGCAAAATGGGTAGATAGAAGGAGATATTCAAACGATCTGATAATGTGGAGGTTTGTGAATTTTTGAATTTCACTTTCTAGTCCCTCTATTGCTCCATATTTGGCAGTACAATTAAGTTTTTCAACATCTGAAAAAAAGATAAAGAGTACTTTTTTGTTTCAAACTCCATAACGACTTGAATAATTAAAATTGATTAGAAAATACCATTTTGTTATCTTATTATAAATGAAACAATGGTAGACTTGCAAGGCTTCAAAATGATACATAGTGGTGAAGAGGTGGATAAAGTACAATTTAACCACTTAAACTTAAAATAATATGTAAATAAAATAATCTGACTGAATTATATATCTTTATACAATGTTGAGTATTATATTTAAATTCCATAAAAGTTCAACAGTAAGATACACTCTACTGAAACATTAGATATTATTATATTTTGAATTTCGAAACCGTTTACAAGGAGCAGTAGCCACTACCAGTAGATGATAATATCAGCTGTTAACGTATCGCTTGTTAACTACTTATAAATAACCACGTAATTTTAATAAAAAAAATAGTACCAAAAAGTTGAACTTACATTTAGATCCTCTAGGATTGCAAGCTGTAACTGCGTCTTGGAAACAATAGTCTTCGACTGCGGAAGCAGCGACGTAAAAAACGGACAAAATTACGAATATTTTCATGATCCCTAAAGACAAACAACACGATATTAATCAAAGCTTATTTATGGAACAGAAATCACAATATAGATAAACGTTTCTTTCAATGGCTCAAAGTATACTAACCTGGCATCTCGTCAGCGTAATCATGAATAAACAAAAAGCAGATTCAAGTCTAGATATACTTATGGGCTACGCACAAAATAATGAGGAAGAACGTGCGCAAATTGACCGTGCGCATGAAAAACCCTGGAATAAAACAAAGCAAAAGTGCTTTGTCAGATGGTAGTCGCGCTGTGTTGCCGCTTCAAATTTTCCACTAACAATAATTCGATAATATAGTTGAGTGATTTTCACTCAACGATAATATTATTTAACTGAATTTCAAGATATTTCATCATTCAATATTTCAGGTTTGATGACTGATTTACATCATTTGATAGTGATTTCTGTAGTATAGCAACTTTTGTTATAATTATTTGAGCAAGGGTATAGGTATACCTACCTACCTACCCACCCCAGGATCTGAATCAAAATAGGGACAGAGCAGACCAATAAGAAAAGCACAATAATGTTTCTTTATTAGTTAATAATGACCACATTCTAGCATTCTACGTCTTTGAACTTGAAATAAGATTTAGGTATATTTTATTTATTTACGAATTTCACGACTAAATTTATAGCAATGACAACGTTGTACGAACTTCACTCCATCCGATTGGACGATATCAATTCAAGTGTTTATGCTGCTCATACTGCATACTCTTCAAGTCACAAAATTCTGAAAAACAAAGTTCCAGATAATGTCACGGTAGTGCAGTGCGCAAAACAATATTGTATATTTACTTCTAATCTCGCACGTTCATAGATTGTATTTGTATCATAGTCCACCTTCTGCACCAGTGAGTGTAAAGGCAGACTACAGTAACTATATTAGAGCTTTTAAGAAAAAAAAGTACATTGTTTTCGTAAAACGACCAAACATGAAATCCGTTGCGGCTATCATCGTTTTCTTCACATGTATCGCAGGACTTTCTGCTATCCAGCTCAAATGTAAGTTTACCAACTCGTAATTTTACAGATTTTTTTTTGTATTTCAACTTTTTTTCTAAATTTGTTTTACAATCTCCATATTTGTGGTAGTGGCTATTCATCCAATTTGTAGGTAGGCTAACCACCATTGTCTAATAACTACGACTTTAGAATTGTATATTTAAAAAAATATTATTATTCTTGAAAGACATTATTTTTGTTAATGAGAATTATTGATTAATCTATTTAGGTGAACATGTAATTAAATATTAAAGATACTGAATTAATATGTTTATAAATAATATGTGTTGATTAAATTCCTGAGGAGACATAAACATACCTAGTATGTAGAATAAGGATACTGATTAATGTTTGTAGGTGCCTCTCAAGAACTGGACATCCCCAAGGACTGGATTGATATGAACGACCTCTGCGTAACAAAAATGAGAGGACAAATAATAGAAGAACTTAAAGCTTCCATGCAATATTTAGCTATGGGAGCTCATTTCTCTCGCGACACTATCAACAGACCTGGTTTTGCTGACTTGTTCTTCAAATCTGCCAGCGAAGAAAGAGAACACGCAATTAAACTCATTTCGTATTTGCTCATGAGAGGAGAACTCACTTCATCTGTTAGCAGCCTCATTCAAAGAAATGTAAGTATGAGGGATACTTTATTTTTAACCAGAAATAAGGGGATAGCATGTGTCAACAAGTATAATTATCAAAAAGTACTTAAATTTGATTATCTATTGTATAACAAGCCAACATCTCAAGGGCTGTGTTATCACTGGCTGAGTTTTAAAAAATTGTGATAACTAAAGGACATAGATTACAATTTTAAATTAGCCTTTTACAATTATTGATATATTTTTTTATTTAAATATATCCATTGTTTTTGAAATAACATGATTATAATATTAATAAATAAGTTGAAAAATATATAATAATATTCAAAAAAGTAACAGCAATCTCATTTTTAATTAACTATTATGAAAATTTGATTTTCAGCTTCAGCCCGTAAACACTACCTGGGATAGTGGAGCAAGTGCTTTGAAAGGTGCCCTTAAACTGGAAGCTTCAGTTACCAGAATGATCAGAGACGTCATTAAAGTTTGTGAAGATGGTTCTGACTACAACGATTACCATGTAAGCACATTTCCCACAACAAAAACATGGTTGGTGTTGAATTATTGTAAAATGAATTTTTTTTTCAGCTTGTTGATTACTTAACTGGAGACTTCCTCGAAGAACAATACCATGGACAAAGAGACATTGCTGGAAAAGTATCCAATTTAGAGAAGTTGATGGCGACTCATGGAAATCTTGGAGAATGGCTCTTTGATAAGAAACTCCAAGGTTTAGATGTCTAAATAAAGATGTTGAATTGTATAGTTTTCTATTGTTCAAATTTAATATTTTACTTCATGAGTGTTTTTTTGTAAAATAGTTTTCATTCCATACAGTTTTTTATGTTTGATGTTGAATCTACTATAGTAAGAAAAATAAAGATAATTTAAATGTATGCAGTTGTTTGATTTTATAACAAAATCCCTGATGTAGGTACACTTTACCTTTAGTGTTGCTTATAACTCATGATTATTAAAGGTATTTCATTATTTCTTGCACTGAACATTTTCAATATTTGTAACATTAACTTTGTGTCTTTCACAAATTCACTGAACTTAAATAAAAATATTTCCAGACAGTCCAAAGGCATTGTACATATTTTTATACAATATTCAAGGTAAGACGTACTTATTTTTATGATAAGAACTTTTTATTTCCTCCAGAGACAACTAACCTCGTCATTTCATAAATTCCTAATATATCCTACTAATTTGTAAACCCTGTATTCTAATGTTAAAAATCAACCAACATTTATCCTCTATTATGCAGAAAATTACTCTGAAATTTTAGTTAATCAAATTTGCTGTAGGGTAATGGCTCTAACATAATTTTTTAATCAAGTTGTTTGTTGTAAATTACAGTTTAACTTTTACTAAAACTGTGCACAAAATTATACAATAATTTATCATGTCACGTCCTCTTTGAACGAACATCACTACTTATTATAGAAAACTATAATCAGATAGTTAGGCAACTCAATATACAAATTTTAAAACTTGATGCTTATGCCATCTATTAAAATGTTCATCAACTATTTGAAGAAATCGGTAGATGAGAGATTCAAATTTTTTGTCAGACTGTCATGCATAAATATTGGGAATGACAATTTTACACAATAAAAAATTGCAGTTACTATTATGTTATAATTAATTAAACACAAAATATTCGATAATCTAATAGGACACGTCCTCTTTGAACGAATTTCGCTACGTACGATCTTACGCCATCTATTGAAATATTGATGAGTTACTTGAAAAGATCTGCAGATGCGAGATTCAAATTTTAGCGAGACTCATGCAAAAATATAAATGAGGTTTGTACAGAATAAAAAAATTACTTTGTTATTATTATGTTAATTATGAAATACAAGGGTTTGATATGCAAATCAAAATTATAATTAGGTGAAAAAGGAAATTTTCTTTCCCATAAATGTATCTGCTAAACAAAACAAACTTTAATTTGATTTGTTATAGGTAATAAGACGAGTTTAAAACTAGCTACAATGGAATTTAATTCCTAAACTACTTTTCGACATTCCCTTTTGTGATCTACAAACTTTTCTTAACCTTGTTGGTTAAATATTACGATGTTTACTAGAGATAACGCAAATAAAATTATTATTAATTAATCGAGAATCCCACCCAATGACAAATGATATGAAAAACAACTGTGATTCGCAATATTATCAATACATGAAAACCATTAGAAACACATGCCTGAAGATGATGTAACGTTTTTTAATGATTTTCACAGACATACTACATTTAATAGTCTCATTCTTCACTGGGTCAAAGACTTGAAAATGCACATGTAACTAGTGTACATCGAATTTTCATTTAGATTTAAGAAAATAAAACAATACCTATATAGTTTATAACTTTAGGTTTTAATGGTTCTTCAAGATGACGGAAAAAAGTTAACCATAATTTCTATATTTTTTGATAGATACACCCTGTAAATGCACATTGATCTAATTTAAAATATCATTGATATATCAAAGTACCTCCGCAACGATTAAATTGATATAATTTAAAAAAATAGGACATATTTGCGTTAAATATTAATTGTTACGATTCATAAATATAAATATGTAATAACCTCAATAGGACGATGTATTTTTTCATTGCATTGATTCTTTTCATGTGCTAATAGACGACGTGTTTAATTTTATATCTCATTCGTATCGATTGGTTTTTGATATAATTACAACGACTGATACAAATTCAATACTTCTATATTCTAAAATTATATAGGATTAGGAATAGTTTACATTTCCATGCTGTCCATCTGTGGTTTTATTTTCCATTTCCATATTATTTTGAATGATTATATTTTATTTAGTTTTTATTTTGATTTATACTCTTATAAATATGTCAGTCATAGCCAAATTACGTACTCCGAAAATAGGTAACCTATAAGAAGTCCATGGTTTTAAAATGTTTTGAGATTATGTGGAATGTTTTAAATAACATTAATTAAGGTCATTTTGTCAATGTAGAAAATTGTAATTTATATGCAGAACCGTTGTCTATTTTTACAACAGTAATTAAATTATTCTTTTGTATGACGGAATCACATAAACAACGATTTATTTTCGTATATTTTTAGAACGTTGCATTTCAAATTTGCAATTGCATTAAATATTATACAGGGTGTGCACTTTTTGTAAAACTATGTTTATCTTCCAAGTGCTTTTAATAGTTTCAAATTCCTTAATTGTACGTCTATAATTCAGGGTTGTTAACCGAATTTGCATATAACTTAATTCTCGACAAAAAAATACCAACCATATGTATCCTTAATTTAAAAAATAAACGTTTCAACTCAATCTAATTTCAAATTGAATATTTATGGTAAATAACACTATCAATTTCTACATTGGAGACACAGCCAGGACCGTACAAGAAATAATATTATAATAAATTTATGTAAACTTTCTTTTTCAAAACTAAAATTTTCTGTTGACACAAACATCTACCTATATGAGTAGAGTAACTGATCACTCTTTCTCCTTCGTTCATTTTTCATGCTCCAATTAAGTGTGTAAAATATGGGGAATAATAATAAAAATTTTCTCAAAGAATATTATTTTTGTTTCGATGAAACCTTTTAAGCACAGAAGTTTATTATATTGTATAATATGTGTTATAAAGTCCATCTCTGGAAATATTTAGGACAAATCCATTATTATTAGAAAAATCTTAAGAGTGGGAGCGATCATATACGCAATGTAATTAAAAGATGCGTTAATATAAAACACGATATCTCCCTCCAAACGGTCCTAACTCAAATAGATAAATAGTAGTGTAAAGTGTCTTTTGGTTTATATTGTGCGATCCCTGGAACGGGGCACGCGATTTTTAGGGCCCTTTGGTGCCCTTTTAGTGGTTTTAAAAGGTTAGTTTTTTATTTAGCTTAATTTTTTTGGAAACTAAATTTCATTCATATTTTTATTTTACAATTTTTTGAAATTTATACATCTATATTATTTTTATTCCTATCTTGTTGGTTTGTTTGTTTTTGTACCTAAAACCTTTTTTTTTCACTACAACTTAATTCTTTCACTCTATTGTATGCAACATTTTTTTAAATTTGTGTTGAAGGATGAAACTCAATACCTGCATACTGGTTATCCTCATAACCATTGTAATTACAAGTCCTTCAGTATCGGCTAGATCGAGAAGTAAACATAAATCGAAAGAAAAGATTCAATCAGATGATCCAGATCAAACTAGCGATATACAGAATCAAGAACCCAGCGAGCTAGATGAATATGGCAGACTAGATGAATATGATGATTATTACGACGAAAATGAAACGAGGAAACGTGAGTACCTACCTACTCCAAATTATACTTTTATTTTAGAAAACAATTTTAATTTTTTTTTTATATTTTAAGCCACATCATCACAGCCGTCTACGTATTCTTCTACCGTTCCTACCCTAACGACACCCCAGCCTGCAAATGAACGTCCTCGACCCCGTTATCCAGAAAGAACGACGGAGATATTTGTCCAGCCTGACGACGAACGTCCTACTCCTCGAAACCCCGAACCTACCGGTAGCGTGGATGTTCATGTGATCCCCCCAACTACTGAAAAATCATTTAGCTGTAAACAAGACAATCAGCTGTACGAGGACAAGCAAAAATGGAAAGTGGGTGAGTGCACTGAATGTACATGTGTCAGAGGAAAGGTTCAATGCAATACCGATGGTGATTGTCTGCAAAAACTTGCCACTCCTGTAGAAGGTAATTTCGTTTTTAAAGTACACTTTTAAATAATTATTTTTAATGGAAATTATTTTAGGACCTCAAGGAGAGCATGGAGATCCCGGAGAACAGGGAATACCAGGTGACCCTGGAATACCTGGAAGCCCAGGAAATCCAGGTATTCCAGGTCCACCCGGACCACCTGGGCCTTTACCTGATTTATCAGCTTTTTACCAACAATTGTCTCAAAGCCAAGCTAGCGGAGATAAAGGTCCTAGTTACCCAGAACCTTTCCAATTCCTTCAAGCTCAAGTTGGACCAGTAGGATCAAGAGGACCACCAGGTATTTACAACAAATATTTTTAAAAACAAAGTACTCATTTTAAATTTACAGGACCAGCAGGACCTGCAGGACCACAAGGTTTTCAAGGACTCCGTGGAGAGACAGGAGAAGCTGGAGCAAGTGGACCAACCGGTCCGCCCGGACCTAGAGGTTTACCAGGACCACCAGGAAAAGACGTAAGCACTAAAACCAAATTACTATATATTGTTCTTTTTAATTGTTAATTTTCAAGGGGGAAAGAGGAGATGATGGCGAACCTGGAGTAGCTGGATCTATAGGTCCTACGGGTCCTCGAGGACTTCCAGGTATGCCAGGATTACCAGGAACGAAAGGACACCGTGGATTTCCAGGTTTGGATGGTAGTAAAGGAGAACAAGGTGCTTGGGGTGAAAAAGGATCACAGGGTGTATCGGGATCCATGGGACCAATTGGTCCTATAGGCCCAGCGGGTCCAAGAGGAGAAAGAGGTAGAGAAGGACCACCTGGACCGCCTGGATTGAGAGGAATTGATGGAATCGCTGGTCCACCGGGATTACCAGTAAGTTATTAAAACAATTAATTTAAAAAATACAAAAATTAAAATTAATGTGTATATTTTCTTAAAAGGGTGCAAATGGAAAACCAGGATCGCCGGGATTTCCGGGAAGCCCAGGAGCAAAAGGAGATCAGGGTGGTCAAGGACCAAAAGGCAGTCAAGGATTCCAAGGGCCCAGAGGTAATTTTAACTTTAAAAGTTACATTCAAACTTTAATTCAAAATTTATTATATTTAGGTGAGTCTGGAAGGCCAGGATCTCCTGGAGAATCAGGACCTCCCGGACCTGCAGGAAAAGATGGATATCCGGGAGAAAAAGGAAACACAGGATCACCGGGAATAGTGGGACCTCCAGGATTTCCTGGAGCTAGAGGACCACCTGGATTAGCTGGAAGCCCCGGTCAACACGGAGCTAAAGGAATTTCAGTAAATAACTTTTTATAAATTACTAAAAATATTATTTCTAATATGTTTGCAGACGGTTAGTAAACTTTTCTTCCCTCTTCTAGGGCCTTCCTGGAGAAAGAGGTTACAGAGGTGAAAATGGTATGAAAGGTGAAATAGGTTCACCGGGTCCAAGAGGACTTCCCGGTTTAACCGGACCAGAAGGTAAACGCGGTAAGCGTGGAATGCGAGGACCTTCTGGAGCTCAAGGTATTGCTGGAGAGCGTGGAGTTGCTGGAGTAAGAGGTCTTCCAGGTCCAGATGGAGCACCAGGACCAAAAGGTGAATTATTAAAGCATATTATTGAAAAATTTTACCAACGCTTTAACCTTTAGGTCAATCAGGAGAAAGAGGTAGCGTTGGCCCTTCCGGTCCTAGAGGATCTCAAGGAGAACCTGGTAGGCAAGGAGCGCCTGGTCTGCAAGGAATTAGAGGTATAACCGGTAGAACTGGTGTAGCTGGAAAATCGGGATCTCCGGGAGAAAGAGGAGTACCAGGACAAGACGGAAAACAAGGAGAGCCTGGGCCACAAGGAATTCAAGGACTTCCAGGACCTTTGGGAGCTCCAGGAGAAAGGGGATTATCTGTATGTGTTTTGTAAAATATAAATATTAGACTTTGCAGATATTTATTACATTTTTGTTTAGGGTGAACCAGGTAAAGACGGAGAGCCTGGCCCTCCAGGACCAGCAGGTCCTAGAGGTGACGCTGGAAAAGATGGTCATATTGGAGCTCAGGGTCCACCTGGACCATCTGGCATTGATGGTGAACGGGGACCTCCAGGAGTTGACGGACCAAGAGGTTTTCAGGTAAATTTAAAGTAACTATAAGTAAATGCATTTTTAATTTGTACATATTCTCTAGGGACTTCCTGGAGCTATGGGAAATCCTGGTCAACCAGGAAAAGATGGAGAGCCAGGTGTACAAGGACCCTTAGGGGCTCCGGGACCACAAGGACAAAGAGGTGAAAGAGGCTTTCCCGGTGAACGCGGAGGTCCTGGTTCACAAGGCTTACAAGGTATAAAAGGATCAGCAGGTGCTCAAGGAGTTGACGGACCACCAGTAAGTATTCTTATTTAATGTGATTAATTTCTATTTTAATGCCATTTTGAAACATCACAGGGCCCAGATGGATTACCTGGATCTAAAGGGCACCCCGGATTACCAGGTGCAATAGGATTACCAGGATTAAGAGGACAAACTGGACCACAAGGAGAAAAAGGTGAACATGGATCCGCTGGTCCTATTGGACCGGAAGGACCTGTTGGACGTCAAGGTGAACGAGGATTAATCGGACCAGGGGGACCACCTGGTCCACCAGGCGAACCGGCAGCACCAGGAGAACCAGGATCACCTGGAGTTGCAGGTTGGTGGCTTAAAATTAAATCCTGTTAAACTGTTATATTTATACTTAATAATTTCTTTGTTTTAAGGTGAACAAGGTGCCCCGGGCGCACCAGGAGAAAGAGGAGCAGCAGGTTCTCCCGGATCTCAAGGATTCCCTGGGCCACCAGGTTTAATAGGGTTGCCAGGAGTTAAGGGAGACAGAGGATTTACTGGTATGAAAGGTGTGCAAGGTAATCCAGGTCATATAGGTAAACCCGGTGAGTCTGGACCGCAGGGACCTATAGGCTTAACAGGAGCAAAAGGCGCTCGTGGAGAATCTGGACCTAGAGGAGATGCTGGAATTATGGGTCCCCCTGGTAGGGTTGGAGAGCCTGGACCAGCTGTAAGATTTTTTCCGTTAAAATGTATTTTACGAATTTAAAAAATATATATATAGGGACTACCTGGAAATGCTGGAGCACCAGGTCCTCAAGGACCACCTGGTATAAAAGGATCCACTGGAGACGCAGGCAGACAAGGCCTACCTGGACCACAAGGTCTTTCCGGACTTCCTGGATTGGAAGGTGCTAAAGGAGAAAGAGGAAACGAAGGCTCTCCTGGTGCTGTAGGGCCAATCGGTCCTCAAGGACCCGCTGGAGAAAGGGGACTACCGGGATATCCAGGCCCACCTGGCCCCATCGGGAATCAAGGTATTAGGGGGCCTCAAGGAGAAATTGGAGTATCAGGAAAGCCAGGAAATGAGGGGCCGCCAGGACAACAAGGACCATCAGGCCTACCTGGACCTCCGGGACCAACAGGAGACCAAGGTCCAGAAGGACCTACAGGTAATATAAAATATAATTTATTGTACATAATACATAGATCTTTTCCGATTGAATACACTCACAATTTTTAAATGTTTTAATACTATCTAGGAAAACCAGGACTACCCGGAATTTCGGGAAGACCCGGTGACAAGGGTCCTCAGGGTTTGCCTGGACAACCTGGAACTATGGGAACTCCTGGATTACCAGTGAGTGTCAAATATTAAAAATTGTATTACATATATGACAGTTTCACATACTTTAGGGCCCAGTTGGAGCACCGGGACCCGCTGGTATGACTGGGGAAAGAGGCTCTCGTGGAGAACAAGGACCACCCGGCACAGACGGTCCAATTGGAGAGAGAGGTAAACCAGGAGCTCCTGGTCTTCAAGGATCTAAAGGAGATCGAGGTGACATAGGATTGATGGGACCAAAAGGACATGCTGGCTTAATGGGTCTACAAGGTTTACCAGGACAACAGGTCAATAAATATATTCTTGAATTTAAACAACTACCTATAATAAAACCATATATTTTGGTTTTAGGGTGCTCCTGGAGAACGAGGTCCAGCAGGAGAACGGGGTTTACCAGGAAAAGATGGAGAGACTGGTCCTAGAGGACCAGCCGGAAGAGATGGAAGTAGTGGACCACAAGGTTTCATGGGTTCTCCGGGTCCAAGAGGAGAATCCGGAAAAGATGGAAGACAAGGACCACAAGGATCTTCAGGTAAAATTTATTATTTATAATGTCTCTTTTTATTTACAGTATCTGTTTTCTTAGGACCTCCGGGACCGCCAGGACCACCTGGTGATGGAATCAATTATGATGCTGCAAGCTTAGCCGCATTATTATCTCAAGGCCAATACAATCAAAAAGGTCCAGATCCCATGAACGACCAGCCACCAAGAATATTTGGTAAAGAACTAACTCAAGAAGAGACCAGAGAATTGATAGACAAAGCCTTCGAGCAACTTAAAACATCTTTTGAAAAATTAAGAAAGCCGAACGGACAGAAAAGTTCTCCAGGAAAAACTTGCAGAGATATTAAAGCCGCTTATCCTGATTCAGAAGATGGTAGATATTTCTATTACTGGAAAGTTATTATTTATCGAAAAATTATCGGTTTTCCTTTGCAGGGCAATATTGGATAGATCCTAATGGTGGTGACATTAAAGACGCAATTCTGGTTTACTGTAAAATGAAGGAGAAAGCCACGTGTGTAATGCCAAGCCCAACAAAATCATCTGAAGTACATTATCAAGGAAACGAACCCGAAATTTGGCTTGGAGAAGTACAACAA
Source organism: Lochmaea capreae (assembly GCA_949126875.1). Lineage (NCBI taxonomy): Eukaryota > Metazoa > Arthropoda > Insecta > Coleoptera > Chrysomelidae > Lochmaea > Lochmaea capreae. The sequence continues at coordinate 452,456 of OX421400.1, forward strand.
GGCATGAAGGTATAAAGCATCAATAAAATTCTCCATACTGGATAGTTTCTTCATACATTTTCCTGTTGTTTCAGATGACTTACAAAGCCGATAGTGCCCAAATATCATTTTTACATCTACTTTCTTCAAAAGCTTCTCAAAATATAACATATCACTGTAAAAAATCCGTGGCTTACTTCGACGCGACCAGACATACTTTTAGAAAGGGTATTAAGTTATTGACCTGGAATGACGTCGAAATTACACCTAAAGGAAAACTAAAATACGAAGTAATATCAGACGAATGCAGGGTAAGTCTCTAGCACTACATTATATATATTTATTTTGGACACTGGGTACATGTTTATGCACAATCATTAAACTTAATGAATGGAAAATTAAAAATTATTTTTTTACAGTATCGAAAAGACCACTGGGCTGATTCAGTGCTGGTGTATGCTACAGACAAACCCCAAAGATTACCAATAGTTGATGTTGGAATTAGAGATACTGGAGACCGTGATCAATACTTCTGGATTGAGATTGGAGAAGCATGTTTCTCCTAAAATTTGTTACTTAATTTATATAAGTACAATTTACTGCCAATTTGTGTTCAAAATGTAATTTTAATTTCAATTAAATAAATTTTTTTTCGTAAATATGTACCACATTTGTTTATATTAACATAAAATACAGTACTATGACAATAAGTGTAAATATATTATAAGATTTATAAATACTATAAGATTTTTGTATAAAAAGTAAAATAAAATATTGAAAATTTTAAATGACCAAGAAGTTTATTTTCACATTGCAGTGGGCTAGAAAAAAAGATGGAGGTTCTTTACTAAATAATAACGTACATAATAACTACTTCACACAGCTTTAATCAACAGATATATATCACTGCTGGTGACAATTATAATTTATGAAAAAAATTTACATTAAATATAATAACTACTAGGTGTGTAATTACTTTTTAGTATTTTGGAGCAGGACTTTCTACTTTTGAATAGTCAACATTTGGAGAGTAGAACTGAAACAAAGAAAAATTGTTAACACATGTATAAATAATACTAAACAATAGTATTTTACCTTGTATTGCTTCTTTCTAAATTCTTCATTGGAGATATCGCCTGATCGGTTCCATTGTACGTCAGGATTTCTGGTAGCTAATCTTAGGGTGTAGAAAAGCGCTCCGGCACACCCCAGTCCAACACAAAAATATAATGGAATTAACTGAAAATTGCGAAATTTATCAGTTGAATATAATATCTAGTGCCATATTCTATGACATAACAATCGGGAGTTGAGGTTAGGAACAATTAATACAAAATTGATACAGATACCAAATTGTAGAACAGATACTTACTGCTTTGTGTTTTTGTAAAGATTTTAAATTCATTCCTTGCATTTTGACTGTTTTTAAATTATTGATACTCCAAATATACTATTGGTTACCTCACCTCAAATTGTTCAGATAGCAAATAGCTGAATTTTTCGACAATAAAGTATTTGCGTTTTTTTAGTTTGCACCGAACAGCACCGAACACAATCTTCTATCAATAGAAAATTTATGTTACCGAATAGTAGACAGAAAACTGAGATAGTAAATACAGTTTTATATTGTAGAGAATGAAATGGGAATATATTTGAAATGTGACAGAAACTATTGATCCCAACACAAAAGAAGTAGCTACTCGATGTAACCTCCGTGAAGGTACCAATTTCTAAAATAAATTGCAATGGTTTGTTAAGAATATAAGTAGTCATTAAACACAATTTTTTTGTTTGATTGACATTGAAGTAAAGTATTATTACACAAAAAATTTATACTGCAGTATCGGTAAAAATGAGAGTTGGTTTAGTATACATTTCTAGACATTTTTATGTCTCTCTCTTTTGAATGTTTTTTCCTATTTCCTTGTCTAACCGAGCAAGATTCAGTATTCTTTTCAGTAGACGTTTACGAAGCTATTCTCTTCCATCGAACACCTCCAGAACTTGCCATACGTCTTTTCCTAGCACACATAAAAAGTATACTCACCCTTATTTAATGGCAATGAACTAGTGCTTTCAGGTGAAAAGAACAATCCTTTATAATTCTGATTACGCCATATTGGCATTGGCGGAGAAAAATTAGACATGTCAACTTGCTTTATAGAATTTGTTTTAGTCGTAGTAACACAAAGTGTAGTTGATTATTGAGGCACTCACTGTTTAATGAAGTTATAAAATTACAAATTTGCCAATAAAATTACCAAAATCAATGTGTTGAACTTTTGTGAAATATCGAAAATGAGTAGTAGTGAAGACTGTGATGCCGGACCAAAACGTAAGAGGAAATTGCGAAGAATAGAAGATAGTCCAAGTAGCACTTCCAGTGGAAGCCCTATTATAGGCAATTCATCAACTTTGAGGCTAAGAAGAAGGCAACAAGGAGTTAGATTAGATTCAAGGGACAGTGATAGCAGCCCAATACTTACCAATCGTAAGAGGAAAGTTATGGTATGGGTTTTTAAACACTGAAGAAATCACAAAAATATTCGTTCAAATTTAAAGTAAAATATTAACTCAGTTTTGTTTTACTGACAGGTCACTGGTATTTATTTAATTAAACTTGCCTTCAAAAATTTTGTTTATATTTCAAACAAAGTGTCATTATAAATTTATTTAAAAGAAATTGTTAGAATTTCAACCATGGCTCTTATATCTACTAGTAAGCTGTTATGTTAATTTTTGTAACTGATTGTAATAATTAATATATATAATTTAATAGTATAGTATTCAGGATATCAATTTTTTACAGAGAGTTGATACTGACTCGGATATAGAAAGTTCAGATGATTCTGACATAGGTCAACATCGTCCTATAAATCCAAGAAGATTGCAAAGCGATTCTGATGATGACAGTTCTACAAGCCAGTGGGAATCAGATTTTTCTGATCTAGAGGAAGAAACACAACCCAAAAATGGAATGCAGATAACTAAAAATGATTCTGAATCAGAATTAAGTGATGGACAATCTGAAAAATGTCCTATATGTTTGGTTTCATTCAAAAATCAAGAGATTGGTACGCCAGAGGCTTGTGATCACATGTTTTGCTTGGATTGTATACAGGAATGGTCAAAGAATGTTAACACATGTCCAGTTGATCGACAAGAATATAGGTAAAGTTTAAATATATTAAAGTGAAGTAGAGTAACAAATTTTTATTGTATGTAGCTTGATTCTGGTGAGGGCCAACCTAAATGGCAAAGTAATCAGACAAATTCCAATAGAACGTCCAGTACCCCAAAACGAAGTGGATATCTTTGAAGATCCAACATATTGTGAAATATGTGGGTCAAATGATCATGAAGATAGGATGCTGCTCTGTGATGGATGCGATTTAGGATTTCATCTTTATTGCTTAAACCCTCCTCTAAATGATGTTCCAGCAGGATCTTGGTATTGCGAATCATGTAGCTCAAACAGTGAAACTGAATACTCCTACGATCTGCAGTATTTGTTCCAGGAACATGAAGAAGGTATCGATAGAACATTTCGGCCAACTCGAAGAAACAGATCCTCTAGGTGAATGTTTTTTTCCTTGTTATTATTGGTATTTAGGTTAATCTTTGCTCTGGATTGTTATTATAAGTTTTTATTGATTAATGTTGGTGATTATTTTTTTGATTGATGTGAAAAGAATCGCAATGGAATTAAATTTAATTTTAACTACTGGTAAGCGTTCAATGAATATAGAAATTGATTTTTAAAAAAAGTTTGGCAAGGTTTGAAACATTATCAGTTTAAAGTTCATAAATTCTGCGTAAAGGACAAAACACTAGTTTCTATTGTCCTCAAATCATTTGTATAAATTATAGACATAAAATTGTTCTTTTCTTTTCTCAGCAGAGTAATTCCACGTACAAGACAAACGGAACGAGTGAGACGTCGAATAGCGAACAACCGCCAGCAGGGCACCCCCCAAAATGGCGCACAAGAAAATTTGGCCGAAAATTCTACAGTAACTAGCACTTCTAGAAGGAGAAAAAGAAGGAAAAGGACAACAAAGTACCGAACTGTTTACGAAATCGATCCAGTTACGGGATTGACAGTAGCCGTACAAAAACGAGTAAAGAAACGTCGAAAACGTAGAAACGAAAGGGAAATCTCTAAACCGAAGTCGGTGAAAAAACGATTAGCAAAACAATTGGGCATGTGCGGACCTAGGAGCGTTCCACAAAACTTACCGGACGTAAAAATCGTCGATAGACCCGTCACCGCTTCCGGTACTATAAACCACATCAGACACACCGCGGGTATACCGACTTTAGATCTTTTCGGACAAAACAACGATTTGGACTATTTCACGGACGAAGACGAAGATTTCGGCATGGGCTTACAGATTTTAGTACGAAGAGCTCCTAATCGATCCGACGCTAGTTTGATGCGCAGAACGATTCGACGAAAAAATTTAGTCATGCCCGAAGCGGTATCGAGTACCTCGGATTTATTAGACAGTATTTTAACCAGCCAAGAACAGTTATATGCCAAAAACGCTTCGTATTCCATAGATCCTACGGGAAAATTTAAAATCGACTCCAAAAATAAATCCAGAATCGATTTAAACAAAGAACAAGCGAACGTTAAAGAAACTCCTTATTACAATCCGAATAGAAGATACGGCGGCAACAATCAAAATTACAACAGATCCTATCAAAATCGACAACAAAGACCGTCGAATAATTATTATCATTCCAATAACCAGAGTTTCTACCATAACGAACCGTCTTCATCGATGAATTACTCGAATTACGGTAACGATAACAACGATTATCCACAAGATTATTCCAATCGAACTTTAAGCGGTAATTCCGAAGACAACCGAAACGATGAAGAAGAAGAGGAAGAAAGAGATGAATCTGAGTTGGATATTTACAGCGACATCGAAACAGTTACGACTACCAAAGCGGAAGAATCGTCGGAATATCGACCGTTATCTCCGCCACCGATGCCGACGCTTCCACTTTTAGGATTCGAAGACGATAATAATGACAGCGAACCAGATATGGTTATCGATGATGAAAAGGTGCAAGAACAAGAGTATAACAAAGAAGAAACTGCCGTAACGTCTACCGTTGGTTTTAGTCAAGATTTCGATCCGGAACCGACAACGACGGAATCAGGCGAGATCCAATCCGAGGCTGTACAATCTTCTTCTTTGGAAAATATAAAAACTTACGATTACTATAACGATGATTCTTTAGACGGTTGTCCCAATAATAGCATTTATTCTAAAGAAGCTGCTAAACCGGTAATAGAAGAAGATATTATCGAATCGGATGACGAATGTCCTAATTTCAGTATTTATTCCAAAGAAAGTAAAACGATGGCTCTACACACCGATCTAAGTTTACCTTCGGAAACAAATTATCAAGTCGGAGAAGTTAGTTCGTCTCCGAATTTCGAAAATAATCCCGTATCGGTACCGGATCCCGATCAAATGTACGATCCTGAAGAAACTTTTAACGAAACCGAAGAACAAACTGAAAGCGTCGAGCAAATGTACGATCCGGAAAGGGATTCAGCGACTCCGACGCTCGATCATTCGTACGATCCGGACAATTGTATCCGTACGGTTGAAACTTCCACTACTGACGCTGAAAAAACTTTGGATCCGGATCAAAGTTATGATCCGGAAAATGTTTTCGAAGAAAACAGCGATTCCGTGGATAAAAATATCGATATAGACAAGGAAATATATAATTTTAAAGACGAATCGAACGTTGAAGGTCGTTACGATCCTGCGTTACCTTTCAGCGATGATTTAGAAGAAAGTACGCAGGTGGAAGATGAACCTAAAAAGAAGAAGAAGAAGAAGAGCAGTAATTTATTGTACAGCGATTCCGAGGATGATGAGAGTGTCGTTAAAAAAGATAAAAACACTTTTGCCGTAACTGATATTAACAATATGACCGAAGATATTAGCGAAGAAGAAAGAAGTTACACTCCGTGTTTGGATGAAAAGTCACAAAAACAAGGCTTAGAAGGTTTAGATACCGAAATGATATCGGACGAAGAAAGAAACGATTTTGACGAAAGTCACGATTTAAAAACCGTTTCCGACGGTGACGCTTTGGAAATAAACGCCAAAGAATCCGAATTGGATTTTACCAGACCGGAAGATTACGAAGAAGGAGAAATTGTCGATAAAAATAAAGATAAAGAATCGATAAATGAAGAAGTAGAAAAGGATGCGGATAAAACCGAAGTTCCTACGGAAATTAAAAAGAGTAAAAAGAAAGAAAAAGCTAGCGAACCGGATAAAGGAGGAAATAAAGAAAACGAAGAAGCGAACAAGGAAGCTTCTTTTAAAAAATTGAGCAAAAGTAGTAAAGATCGGAATTACAGAGATAAAGAACGTCGACCGTCGAGTCGAAATAGATCGAACGATAGAGATAGTAAAAGGGAGAAGAAAAAGGAAAAACGTAAAGAATTGGAAAGATACAACGTACGGGCAATTATAGCGGAAAAACCGCGACCACTTATAGCGAAAGATCAATTCGGAAGGGATATTAGAACCACGCCAAGTAGATCCAGAAGTCGATCGTATACACCTCCGATTCGTAGCGGTTCCAGACCGCCGGTTAGATCACCTTCCAAAGCTCGATCGCGTTCCAGAACTAGACGTTCGATATCTCGACGAAGATCAATTTCAAAAGAAAAACAACGTAAAAGACGAAAATCCAGAAATTACAAATCGCAAAGTCGATCTAGATCGCCGATTAAAAAAGGACAAAAAGGTAAAAAAAGAAAGCGTTCAACGAGTCGATATAGAAAAAGAAAAATCGACGATAAACCCAAGAATAAAAGAAGACCTCGAAGCGGACGGCGATCGAGGACGGCGAGTCCGGTAAGAAGGCCGCGTGATCGAGAACGAATAGATTGGACGCCGCGTTCTCAACCGCACGCATCTCCCTCCTGGACGCCGCCGCGATTAATAGACAACGCTCAGTTATTAAGAACGGAAAGTTTAACGGTAACAGTTAATAACAGCAAAAAGAAAAAGGACAAGAAGAAAAAGAGCGAAAGACGCAACAAGGATTCGTTGGAAGGTAGAACGAAGAAACGTCGACACGAAAGGGAACGTACGCCGCCGCCGTCGAAGGAAGTATTCGCTTCCGGCGATAATATTTTAGTGAGCGTCAGTTTTAATAACGAAAACGAAAAAAGAGACATAACTACGAGGGATAAAAGAAAAAACGACGAAGCTGCTGCGGCAGCGGCGGCGGCTAAAAAACGTAAGAAAAGGAAAAACAAAAAAGATTTAACGGGCGTTAAACCGGTAGCTATAATCGATTTGGACAGATCGCCGTTTAGAGAATTAACCCCATCCCCGAAACAGATTATCGTCCTCACCGATTCGGAAAATGAAGATAACGCCGTTCAAGCTAATATCTGCGATTCCTCTCAACAAGTAGCCAGCCCCGAACGAGGTATCGGTCCTAAAACCCCACCGGAACCGCAGGTGAAGTTTTCTTTAGCGCCGAAAGCTCCTCAAATACGTGCAATAAACAATCCCCTCATCGATCCCGACGATATAGAAACCAGCGTTACGAACGATATCATCGTATCTCGAATGAGTCCCGGTCATAAAGGACCGAGTACGCCTCAAGAACCGCCGAATTCGCCGCCGAGCTCTCCCGACGCTTACGATCCATTCGAGCCGACGAAATCTCGTTCTCCTACACCTGATCTACAAGTACAATCCAATCAAGACGGTCACGAAAGTATCGATAGCAGAGCGGCTATTGATTTGTTGGAAAAATCGATGAATCCGATGCCTGAAAATAACGCAAAATCTCTAACGCCTCCTTTGGCCGATATTCAACCGGCGGATTCGCAGAGTAGCGTTCAAGTTGTAACGCCCGATTCGAATATCGACAAATCTCCGACGCAAATTCAAAGCGTGCAACAAACCGTCAAACCCGTCGCTCAAACTATACCGTTTTCTTCTGTACCGACTACGTTGAATACCTCGACGCCGCTTTCCGTCACTCTACCTCCTAGTAGGATAAACATTTTGAATGCCTCTGTAATCACTCCGCCGGTGGCATCGCCCATACCCCAAAGGATAGTTTTGCCGAATTTAATTAAATCCGTTAAAATTCCACCGACTAAATCCTCCGCTATAAAATCGACACCGATCAAACCGATGCCGGCTAAAACCAACAAAATAGTCACTAGGAAGAGGACGCAGAACGGTAGCAGCGACGATAACATACTCTTGGATTTCGATTCGCCGTATTCACCGGGAAGTAGCGATTACGAAGATCTGTTCGATCCGCCGAGTGAAATCGTAACGAAACCGATGATTAAAGGAAAAAATAAATCGCCGATGAAACACGCTTCGGCTTTCGACGTTTTGTTCGGTTCGCCCATTTACAATCCCAAAGGAGGGAAGAAGAAGTTCGGTAAAAAATCCTCGATTAAAACTAAATCTGTCGGTGTTCGATTGGATGAGGAAAATTTGAAGATATTGGACGATCTTCCGAACTCCGCCGTGGAAATGCAGGTAAAGGACAAGGTGAGTTCTTATAAATGTTGCTACTCAAATATTAAATTATTAAAGCCAATCAGGTTAGTTTGAATAATAGGCGTGATGACAGTCACTAAGAATTACTGAAATAATTACTTACTTTTATATTACAACTGTGATTATATTTATTTTAATAAAAATATAAATACAAAATATGACAATCCGTTATCTTAGCTAAAACACAGAACACAAACGTGTGACGTCAAACTTTTGTATACACTTTTATCGTATTTTATGGTTTTGCATCGTTTAAATGATATTTACACCTTATAGACCAGTTAGCTAAAGGAGGCTCTAAAGGAGACTTCATAGGTCGAGAACCGTTTTGTGGAATCACAAAAGATTGCATAAGAGGGGAAATCGGGAACAGGCTAGATAGGGAACAACAACTCGAATGGAGAGACAAGGAACTCTCAACTAGGCTATTGAAACTGGGTAAGAGACATTTGAAGACAGTTATCGACCTGGTGACTGCACCCTGAGGAAAGATCTGCACAAAATAAGCAAAGTTAGTGAACCTATGTTCAGGAAATGTGACCTCTATGATGAAATACCTATTCACATACTCTGCTTCTGCGAGAACTTACATGAAGTAAGACGGAAGCACTTTTGAGATGAAATAATACAACCATTACAACTAGGTACCTACTGAAAATCCCTCCAGTCAAACTAGTGGCCTACATAGAAGACACAAAACTTCTGGAGTGGAAGTAGATAATATGGGAAATGGTACAAAGATTCCGTTCAAGTGCTTGGGCTATTGAGCACAACCCAATCGAATGAATGAATGAATACACCTTTTATAGATTTCATGACATCATACAAAATAATTCAAATTGGTAATGAAAACAAATTTTTAATATGCAAACTGTGTGGAATATTTAAAGTATTTACATTTTTTCAAGAAACAACAGTTTTTTGGTTAAAGCTTATGCGTTCCAACTTTGTGGAACAATTTTTAAAAATGTCATCATGCCTATTGTGTGCAAATTAGTCAATTCCTTTTTTTTTTAAATTCAATCTCCAATCTTCCCTTTTTAAAATGCTATCTTTAATTTCCTTTCTTTTTGTACAGGGTGTCTGATTAAGAGAGGTAACTTGCTGTATCTCAGAAACTATTTACAATACTATTTATCGTACAGCTTTGCATTTAAAAGTGTAGGTTTAGTATCAGTTAAAAGTTTTTGTAGAAATTACAGATAATATTTAGCATTTAGCAAAATTGGGGATTATTTCAAATCGATTTTGAGTTATGTCAGTTGTCTAGAAACATGTCTAACTATTCTAGGGTAAAAATGATGCAAAAAGTACCATTTCTTATGAAACTTTTAATAATACCTTTAAACAAAATGTATTATTGCAGAATTTTTTAAATTATTGCCTAGAGTACTGAGATGTTTTAAGTTGATAATGTCTTCGTGACTGATTTCCTACACTTGGGATGTCCAGTTATCAATATGCAACAAGTGCTGCTTTTTCCATAATGGTATAAACTTTTCTGATACGTTTTCTTGTGCACCCGCGATATAATGATAAGATATTGACGAACTGATAACAATAACCAACAAAAACAAACCACATTGACCTAGTAAAGCAACCTACAGAATCTGCTCGAAATGTTTTCCATATTTTTCGAAGCAGATATTTAATCTCTGCGAAGTAGAAAAAAACTCGGCTTCTATTTCAGCTTCAATTGCGTTTTGTATTCGTTGAATAGGATCCGCTCTATTTACAGGCTCTTCCTATCCACCTATACTCATACTGTTGTTTGAAAAATTGCTTATTCACTTAGAAAATAGATATAGAGATGCAGTTTTTACCATTTTTTTTTAAATTCCATCCTCTTTCAAGTAAATGATTAAAAAATATAGCGTTGCCTTCAAAGATTCCCAATTATTCCATCACCGTAACTAACGACGGTTAAAACTACTGGAATATAATATAATATTTTATTAAGCATTGAACTCCCTTTCGAATAATACTAAGTTTGTCAAAATCCACAAAGCTTTACAAAAGTTATAACAGTTTTATTGAATCAACTTTCCCATTCACCCCTATCAGCTATTTTACTACAAAATTGATTAAAAAATACTGGAGCAGACTTACGTAAAATGATCTAATGAAAACTTGAAAATAATTTCCAGCAGTACGTTAAATAGTTTCTGAAATAATCAGACACCCGGTATATTATATTCCTTTTTTTGGTTATCAAAATACTGATTGCAATTTTATTTTTATAGTTCCTTAAAAAGTTAAATAGACAAGAAAGGGTTGTCGAAGAGGTGAAGTTGGTGCTGAAACCTCACTACAATAAAAAGAAGATAAATAAGGAAGAATACAAGGATATTATGAGAAGAAGTGTTCCTAAGGTAATATTTTCTTTGATTACACCAATTTTTAAATGGGGGGAATTACCATTTTGGGTTTAAAGATTTGGTAAATTTTTGTTTGTTTCTTCCCAGATATGTCACAATAAATCCGGAGAGATAAATCCGTCGAAGATAAAAAATCTTATTGAAGCGTACGTTAGAAAAGTGAGACACAGCAAAAAAGTAACATCATCTAGTTCCGTCAATCCTTTAAAAATATAGATGTTAATTTATAGTTTCAATGTACATAATGATAACAATTAAATTATCTAATGAAAAGAAGTTTATTTAATTTGTAGAAAATTATTTATATAATTTCACTATTTTTGTGATTCGATTTTATTTGGAAGTTTTTAAATGTTATCTGTAAGGTTTTTAGTAAATATATCTTGAATTGATACAGATTACACGTTGAATTATTTCTCTTTTCGAACAAAAACCTTCCTTTATATTAACCCATTTCTACCTTTTGTACAGAATGTATAAGCTGAAACTAAACTACTGCATAAATCACAATTTAAGTCAATTAAAAAATCTTTTTAACGGAGAAAATTCAAATGTTGATAAATGACAATAAATACAGGAATTTATTCCGTATGTTGCCTATGAAGTTTTTGTAAAGGTTAACCACAGAACTGAAGCTATCTTTAAGTGCAGGCGTCTCCAAAGGATTTGGACCCGCCCTTGATGTTGTAAAAAAACTAATTTTTCAATTTTGCTAAAGTAAAATTTCATTTTGCTATACACTTGAATAAATAAATTTCCTTTACAACGTTTCCTATCATTTCCCATATATAATTATAACAGTGAAAAAGTTGGTAACAATACAAAATATAAAGATAAAAAAGGCTCCAAAAATGTAAGTTTGAATTTTACTAAAACCCAATATTTTGCACCTAGGTACATTAAAAAATCCAAAGGGAAACCGCTAGTGTCTTTGTCGAGAAGTGGGCGGTATTTGTTGGCCCGCTTGGTCTTCAAATATTCACTACCTGGCCCTTAGGTAAAATAGTTTGAAGGCCCCTGTTTTAGAGAACTTTTGTTTTCTTTTTTAACCATAATAGAAACATTTTTGGACAGCTCGCAAACAGTATCCCGAAAAAAGCATTTTACAATACCTAAACATTTTCATAAAAATTCTTAGAACATCCTTGAAAACAGGAATACATTTTTATTTATATCTTTTTCACTTTTTCTTTTTATTAAAATATTCAACAATCCTAATAAATACGGTTTTTAAAACAATGTATCTTTATATGATATATCCACTTATAAGACAGCCGGTATAATATATTAATCACATCGACGACGATTTTACAGGTGAGTGATAAATACATTTGGTAGATATCTATTCAGTAGCGTGTTGAATTTCGAATAGAACTGTTTGGGCCGTGTATGGGATATTTCCCTTAATCGTGTAGTGGTAATGGACCTATGGATGGACTAGAATTTGATACAATTATTTATGGTATGTTTTTATTTCATTTTCTGGTAGTTATTAGCATTTAAATATCAAACGAATCATTTTATTACAGTAAAACACGGATTTTTAATAAACAATGAGTGTTAAAAATTGCTTAGAACGTTTTTATATTTAATACTTTTTGGCCATTTTATATACAAACTAGTATTTCTTTTATACCTATAAATATTTCGGTAGGTTTAGGCTTGATTTTAAATTTTTAAATGCACTTTATATCTTGAAAACTTAATATTATTATCAGAATTGATATATATTATTTATTTATAATCCATTTTTGTAACCTTTTACTAATTTTTTTATAATAAAAAGCCGGCCGGTAATATTCCATAGCTTATAAAACAGCAGGTGAGTCATGAGTAATTGTACAGTTAAATTTGTTTATTAATATACGGAGCGAAATAGGTCTTTTTAAAATTAGTTAGTTATATTCTTATTCTCAGGGTGTCGGTCAGTCCTCGCTTAAAAACCGAGCAGTCACCTATTGAGCCAAGTAACACAGTGTTCTCCAGTATGGGCTGTCAAAAACTGTAAATGACAAAAATGTTTTTTCAAAAGACAGATAGGCTAATTCTCCTATAATTTTTTTTTTAAATATCCTGTTTTTCCTTCACCAGAGGATACTTTTCAAAAGATCATAGCTCCTATTTTCTAAATACTATCCAGTCTTCTTTTATAATCTCGTCACTAACACTATTTTTTACAGGTCATAGGTTCCATCGAATTATTTAATTACACGATATTTTGCCACAAATAACAAAAATAAATAAAGCAACGACGGTTTTTATACTTAAAGCTTTATTAGAAAAAAATTACAGCAACGTTAATGTAAACAAAGATAAATTAGTGAGATTAACTCGATCTTTGATGAAGTGAAAATTATAAAAATTACATGGGTCTTCCCATGCCACGACCACCCATCTGAGGTTGTTGATCGGCTTTTTGATTCTTGATAGTTTCATCGACAGACAGAATCAGACAAGTAGCTTCTGTGGCTGCTGTTAAAGCATTAATTTTTATTATAGCCGGTTCCCAAACACAAGCTTCATAATTATCGCTAATATCTTCATTGTTTATATCGACTCCATACCAGCAATGTCCTTGAGCGTGTTTCTGTCTGAGTTTGTTCAATATGTTGGTTGCATCAAACCCTGCGTTGTCACATAATTGACGTGGAATTATCTATAAAAGAAATAAATTAGTTGAAATATTTAGATGTAAATAATTATTACGCACCTCTAAAGCTTTTGCAATAGCCCCAATCAACAACTGTTCTTTTCCAGCAATTGTACGAGAATAGTCTCTCAATAATTTAGATAATTCCATTTCTATAGCTCCACCACCAGCTACCACTGCATCATTTTTAATTGTTCTTCTAACAATCATGATGGCATCATGTAAAGATCTGAAAAATAAATTTTTTAAATATGATCTACATAATACGATTTTTTACCTTTCAGTTTCTTCTAAAAATTGCTCAGATCCTCCTCTTAGAATCAAAGTACAAGTTTTTGCGTTAGGACAGCCTTTGAAGAAATTGTATCTGTCTCCACCAATTTGTTTTTCTTCAAATAGGTCACATTTTCCAAGTACATCATTATTAATGTCGTTAACTGTTGTCATAACAGCACCACCACAAGCTTTTAGTGTTCTTCTCATATCATCTTCTTGAACACGACCAGCACAAAACATATCCCTGTAATAAGAGGAAACAATCAACTATTCATATACCATTTTCAACTGAATTTACCTGTCAGCAAAATATTGTGTAGCAACATCTCCAATCGGCAATTTTGACAAGACTACATTAGCTCCAGATTCATGAATTTTCTGCAATTTGTTATATAAAATATTCCATTCAGCATCAACAATTTTTTGATATTCTTTAACGTTGTCAACTCTTATTTCTGCATTATCTCTTTCCGCTTTAAGTTCCAGTTCAATATTTAATAAAGCAATTTTGCAATTTTTATATATTTTAGGCTGCATTTCAAAACCGGCATATGAAAATGTTTTCTTAAAAGCTACTCCAGCTACAAGAACTGATTCTTCTAAAGCACCTCCTTGAACTTTTTTAATTCCAATCATATTCAATGGTAATAAATCATCTAATAATAATACTGCATCTACTACCATTTTTGAAAAGAAGGATCTTTGTTGATTGATAAGTTTTGAACTCATTGCAGTAGCAGCACATTTTTCCAAAAGGGACCTAAATTCTTCAGCATTTGATTTGTTTATTTTGACAGACATTTCACTGATTTTCTCCAAACAGATTTGGAATGATCTTCTAACTGCTTTAATTATAATTCTAGGATGAACACCCTCTTCAATGAAAGGTTTAATTTGTTTCAAAAATTCCCCTAAAAGAGAACATAACCAATACTGTCACAATTTTTCAAAACTAGAGAAAAAACTTTTACCTGCGAGTAATACAACACTTGTCGTACCATCTCCTACTTCTGCATCTTGAGATTTTGCAATATCTACCAAAGTTTTTCCAGCTGGATGAACAATATCTAGCAATTTCAATATAGTTGCTCCATCATTTGATATTGTTGCTTTACCAGCTCTCTGAACAATTAGTTTGTCCATACCCCTAGGTCCTAGGGTTGTACGTACAGCATCAACAACACTCTGGCAAGCATTTATGTTTGAAATTAGCTGGGGTTTACCCTGCGAGGAGTCAGTACCCTCTTTTAAAAGTAATATTTGAGGTTGCTGTAAAGAACAAGGGTAGAAATTGAGGATTGCCGACAAACATAAAACTTGAGCGAAAACTTATTTGAAACTGCTAGAATGTAAAACTGCTTAAAGTAATATCAATATTTATGTTACTTACCATCATTTTGTCGAGAAATTAGTGATGAATAATGTATTCTTTCTAAATTTTTAAAGAATAATTTTTCACGTGCAACACCAAACCACAGGGCACACCAAACGTCAAAATGAGTAACTACAGACTGGCCAATCCCAATTGCTGTCTGTCAAATGTTACTAAAAACGAATAGGTTATAAAACGACTGCTACCGCGAAATTTAAATATTTGTGCTTTTAGTAACATTTCAGAAAACTATAATAAGTCATACATTTGGTTTATGTATAGAAATTTGTTATGGGTTTGTGTATATTACAAAATAAAATAGAGGGTAGTACATTTTGCAGATAGAGATTGCTACTTCATTGCACAAGTCAGCGCAAGCTTAAAAATATATTTAGTTCTTCCACCAATGAGCTCTAGTGTCAATTTAGCAGATTGAAAACCAAATTATTGCTAAAAAAATTATTTAGTTTTTATTCTGTTAAATTGGGCATGGAAGACTGGCAACATTTTTGCGTGGGGGGAAACAACCGTACCATCCCGCCTAAATTTGAATTTCGCACATGCGTACTGCCAATCTTCCTTTTTGGAATCTTCTCAGTGATGGGTATTAACCGGTTAATAATTTTGTTAACCGGTCACTGGTTAATAACTAGTTATTAACTATCAATTTTTAACCAGAAAAAAATGGTTTATTAGATATTTGTGTTCTGCCCACTATTACAAACATTTTGACATAATTTAAGCTTATTTGAGATGTAAATAAAAGCTCCAGAACTCAGAAATCATCGACAGTCACGGACGTCAGGAGTCTGCGTAATGCTATTTAATAGACATGAAAAAATTACTGCGCAAACTCCTGATGTTCGCGGGCTAGAAAATGCTTTTATATAAGTATAATTTTATAAAAATTCTTCTTTTTTAAGTAGCTGCCTAAATTGTTAACCATGGTTAATTTCAAACAATTTTTAACTTAGCGTTAATTAACGCTAAAAACTGGTTAACAACATAGGTGGTTATTAACATTACCCATCACTGAATCTTCTTTTCTTAATGTCTTTTGCGTAGCATGACATAATAATGACTGAATAAGATCACAGTCACATAGAGTTTTATGTTCTGGTCTTGGCTCAATAAGGTTCACAGTTAATGTAAAGTTTTATGTTCTGGTCTTGGCTCAATAAGCTTCACAGCTACAGCTATATAGTTCGGTCAGCAGACCAAGAGAGGGCTTGAATAACTTGGTTTGACATTTGTTAATTGAGTTGCCTATCTATCTTATTTCCGTTTGTGTCAAATTATCGGCTTATTCCATGAATAATTAAATTTTGATTTAAGATTGTCATTGTCGTCAGATTGTGTATATAATCTTTGGATTGTAGATTATCTCTGCATTGTAGTCACCGAGTCGTAGAGTAGTATTCGGTGATTGTAGTTAGTACGGTGTGTTGTTCAAGTCACCGGACATTTAGTTGAAAATACGCTGAAATGCAGAAATACATCCTTTTACTGTTTATCTGTACGATTTGTATGGTTACCGGTGATTTAGAACGGTAAATATAACAGATTATTCCAAAAGTTATAATTAGTAAGGCAAATAATGTTTAAATCGTGACTATTCTTTACTGTTTAATGTAATTAATATGTTTCTTTCAACATCATTGTTATTATAAATTTACCATAAGAGCAACATCTTCGGAAATTTTGAAAAATTAATAGGTATTTGTCTGCTTGAATATTTATTTAATTACAAACGTATCAATATAAATGAAAATATATAGATATCAGATGAACTTTCAACTACTAAGCGCAAGTCAGTTCTATAGTATCATGTATAAACAACAAAATGATATTTGAACAACTGAAATTGACCACATTTTATAAATATTATCTTTATTAATTTCTTCGTGAACTGAATATTATAAACATATTTAATATGTTTGCTTTTTAGTGTAACTCTACATAAATTTCAATCAATCAGAAGACATTTGCAAGAAGTCGGTACTGATATTAAACGAGTGGCATTGAAAAAATATGGTGGATCTTTCGGTGGCCCAACTCCTGAACCGTTATCCAACTATCTAGATGTAAGTAATATATTTGTGAGATCAGTAAGGTACTTTTAATAAGGGATCATCTATTTTTAGGCTCAATATTATGGAGTTATAGATATTGGTACCCCACCACAATCTTTTAAAGTAGTATTTGACACTGGTTCTTCCAATTTATGGGTGCCCTCCAAAAAATGTAGTGTTATGAACATTGCTTGTTGTAAGTCTATTATTCATATTTTTGTTTGTGCTTCGTCAAATAACTAATTAATTGATAAGCCAAGATATACATTACTTTTGTTATGATTAAACATATTCTGTTATGCAATAAGTTATGACCTTTGTCTTTATCTGAGGTCATTAAAATTGTTTTTCAATTACCACAGTGGGAAAATCTGAAAAAGAATTAACTATGTATATTCTACAATCATCACATTGAGGATAAATTTTATTTAAATGTCAAACCATTTTTATACAAAATTAGATTAAAATATTAAAAGTGCTTGGATATGAAATACAATAATAAAACATCTTTAAAATATTTCCATAGATTTTCTACGACTAAGTTTCCAATGTTGTTAAATTACATTTAGAACTCCTTCTCTATTTGGGATTAATGGTTTGTTTCTCTTTAAACAAATTAATTCTCAACATCTTCCAGTCATTATTAAGTCTAGCCTATTTTTTCCAGTGCTTCACAATAAATATGATTCCTCTAAATCATCTACTTATCAACAAAATGGAACAAAGTTCGCAATTCAGTATGGATCTGGAAGTCTTAGCGGCTTTTTATCAACAGATGCCGTCACTGTAAGTAAAGGTTTCAAATATCCCAACCAAAACGTTGAACTAAAAATACAAAACCTATTGTGGTTTAATTTCTTAATAAATTAACGAAAAAGATTAAAGGTTTTAAATACTTTGTGTAATACTGGCAACTTTTTCTTGTAGATTGGGAATGTTCAGGTACAACAACAAACTTTTGCCGAAGCAGTCAGCGAACCAGGTCTAGCTTTTGTAGCTGCGAAATTTGATGGAATTTTAGGAATGGGATACTCTAATATTGCCGTAGATAAAGTAACACCTGTTTTTGACAACATGGTAGGAAATAATCTGGTATCACAACCAATTTTCTCATTCTATCTAAACAGGTAAATAAAAGAGATTTAATTCAATACAATTCTGTCATTATTTCTTTTTACTATTGTAGGAATCCTGATGGAAAGGAAGGAGGAGAACTTATCCTCGGTGGATCCGATCCAAGTCATTACAAAGGTGATTTTACTTACATCCCCATAACACGTAAAGGTTATTGGCAGTTTACTATGGATAAAGTACTGTTGGGTGGAACTACTTTTTGTACAGAAGGTTGTCAGGCTATAGCCGATACTGGTACTAGTTTGATAGCTGGTCCAACGGAAGAAATTACAACTATTAACAAAGTAATATAAGATTGAAATACTGTTAGAATTAATTTAATATTCATGAAATTCCAGGCAATAGGTGGTACACCCGTCGCAGGAGGAGAATATATGGTAGATTGTGACTTAATTCCTAAATTACCAACTATTGATTTTATTTTGGGTGGAAAAAATTTCACATTGGAAGGAACCGACTATATACTTAGGGTAAGTTATTTTGGAAACAATTAATTTACTTCAAATGGGTAATGTTTATTAAAAAAAATTGGTACGAATCTCATTTAACTTACAGATTTCACAATTTGGTAAGACTATTTGCCTTTCTGGATTCATGGGAATAGACATTCCTCCACCAAATGGTCCTCTGTGGATTTTAGGGGATGTTTTTATAGGAAAATATTACACTGAATTCGATATGGGTAATAATCGAGTGGGATTTGCGGTAACTGCTTAATATAATATTATTATAAACTTATTCAGCAGAAATACTAAATTCCTTTTTTATATCCTTATGAATTTTAGAAAAAAAAATTTTACTCGCTTATTTGGTACACTCAAAGGATCTCTAAACACAACTCCGTTTTTGGCACACACTTCTTGATACTTTGCTATTGACATTTAATCATTTTCCCTTCTCGATAAGTTAACCAATGATCTGTTGTCAGTTTGTCAGGATAATCCTATTTCGAATACTTTTCTCTCTTCGTATTTAGAGGTTGTACTGACAATTACAAAATTTAAATGGTTTTGTTTATAATTATATATATATTATTGTTGATGTTACAAAATAAATTTAGTATTTCTGTTGTCCGCAATTTTTAACCAAACTTCAATTAGTTTTGCCGGTAACATAGTTTTCCATAATTTTAAGTTGTAGATCTGACTTTTATATCCTTTAGTTCTATTACTACCGTTTCTATAAGTACGTGGTTAATGTTTCGAATATTTTTTGGTAATTTTATATCTATAGATGTAGTAAATTTAGAGAATTTATCATGACCAATTGTGTTAAGTGATAAAATGAGATTACATGTTCAATGTAAGAAGTTTTTTAGTTTAATTGAATTACCGATATTATATTTGAACGACTTATCTGTACTTTGAGATTAAATAAACTTATTGTTCTTCAAATGGCAGTTTAATTTACCATTTCCAATGCACAACTCTATGTATTAGGTGATTGAAATGGATAAATATTATTATTATTACCTAATTATTGTTAGGAAGGTCAATATATCGAAAATTTTACGCTGTGGAAGCTACAAGAAACTAATATAACCGAATAGGGGTGGATGAATTAAAAAACGTATTTTTTTAACACAAAAAATATATTTTTAAGGAGGTATTTCTGTTTTTAAAATGATCCCTTACATATAATGAATGTAGGTACATAAACCAATAAAAACAGGAATTATATTTATGTACAGATTGTCTTAAATATTATAAATGTTAAAACCAGTATCAGAAAATTTATGTTATTTTATTTAATTAGATAAATAAAATAATAATATACTGATTAAAATTATTAAAGAAATCATATAAAAAAAAATAATTAAATGCTTGTTCCCGTTAGTTATTTAAAAAAAATTTTAACCATAAAAAAATTAAAAATTCAGTAAATACAGCATGGAATTTACTGTTTCAGCCCTTATTTCGTGGAATCTACTCATATTTGTTTTAAATGAAACTAAAAGGTTCTAATTAACTCCACTTTAATACTAAAAAATATATGGAAACTCTAATTATTTCGATGATATTTTTATATATTGAAATAATTATGAATTTAATTTAGTTTTCATATATTTTTTATTATTAAATTGGAATTAATTGGAACCTTTTAGTTTCATTTAAAACAAATACACATGGTTTTGTTGATTAATCAATTTTATATCAAAAAAGTAGGTCAAATGTACTATAGGCACATTTTTAATTGAAATAAAAACTACTAGAATTGTTGTTGCTAACTTGTTTTGGTTAAATTTACTGTAATTTTTGACATAAAATTGACGAATCGCTCGCTGCGTTATTTTTCACTTAAAAAAATATTTATAATAAAACCTTCAAATTTTACGCCTTTTTTGGAATTTTAAAAACGACTAGCACCTGTAGCTTCGAAAAAATATAAATTAATTTGACGAATACCATCTACAATGAAAGTCAGTTTATGCAGTTTATGGAAATCAATTTTAAAAAAATACCAGGGGCGTTCAATAAGTATTTAGGTGGGTACTACACAGTTGTTGTTTTTTTTCAAAAATGACGTAATAACATAATTATTATTATAAAACATGTTAATTGCCTTAAAAAAATTTAACCCTAATGATATATTAACCATCTAAAACGTCTTTCTTTTTTTTTTAAAGTGTATATAGAACTATAGGAAAATTTAAAAAAGAAGATTTAGATGCGCCATAATATATACATTCACAACCGTAAAATGTGTGATAATAATTTTCATAGTATTGAAAAAAAATTGTACTCGTCCTTTTGTAAAAAATGGTTGAGTCCCGGATGGAATTAAACGATTTCACTTGTTACCCAGGACGTTTTTCCTATTTTTACCTTTAGCAGACCAGGATTTAGTTGTACGTATCTAAAAAAAAATAGTAATGATGTTAACAAAACGGGTTTTTAGCTACTTTAAGGAGTTATACAGGATTCGGACACGGCTGGAGAACCTGGAAAAATCAGGGAAAAATAAAATGTTACTCAAAAAGGTTAGAAATTTCAAGGAATTTATAGTTCGCACAAAAAAGTCAGGGAAATTTGCAATAATCAGTAAAGGATCGGGGAATTTCAAACATAAGGCTGGAAAATTAATTTCAAATGTAACAAACAGTTCTCGATAACAATATGAAAAGTAGCAGTTATGCTAAAAAATCTTGGAAAAAAGATATAAGAAGAGATATACAAAGTACCTATAATATAATGCAAGCCCCCTGAAGTTGGTAGTATATTTTAATATATATTTAAACCAAAGTTTTTTTATTAGAATTTTAGGGTTTTTGTTTTATTATTGCGAACAAGGCCAATGTATATATTTTTGTTGACTGTAGATTTTGTTTTTCTTTGTAATTATAGAATGCGTTTTTTGACAAAATGTTTTCTTTTAATTATGTTAATATGGTTTATAGTAATATGTATATCTAGCTTAAAGATATTTTGACTTATTGTTTGTGGCTGGAAAACCTGGAAAAGTCAGGGAATTTTTTTTGAACTGGAGAGTCCGAACCCTGTTATAGCAATTCAAGTAAATGCAGGATATGAAAAATTGGGAGTAAATTAATTACGATTGAAAAAAAATTCGAACAAAAGCTGTAAATAGAAGAAATAGATGAATAAAAATCGACTCACTTGATTCCTCTTTTATTCAATCTGTTAATAACGGCCGGTCTAATTCTAGAAATCCCATTTTCGCTCCTCTTTCCTCTACCGGTTATAATTTGTAAATATTCCGAATTTTTCGTCGTACTTAATCTCAACAAATTGATGTTGGTATCCAAAAACATATCCAGCGCCGGAATGGCTTCTTTGACGTATAAAAAGTGCAAATCCAACGTATTAAAATCTTGTAAACGTTTCGAATGTTCGTCGAGGAATGTCGTCGCCGCCATATTATTAGCTCGATCGTAATAAATGGTTTGGAGACTGGCGAGACCAGAGTAAAATTGAGCTACTTCGGTCATTCCTTTTTGGTAGTATTGCTGTGCTTTTTGATATAAATCCGTGCGTTTTTTCAAGTATTTATTCGCTTCTTCTCGGTAAGCTTCTGCTTTCAAACGTTCTTCGCATCTTTCCTAAAACATACAAGTTATTAATAGAAAATTTGGGTGATTCGAATTAGACCACTGAAAATAATAAAAAGTTGAAAAAAAAATAATAGTAGGATGAAATCCATATTGGAAAAGGAGGAGAATATTATAAAAATGAAAGGAAAAATAATTTACGGGCGATCTAAGTTCGGAAAGGGAAAGGGGGTGAGTTTTTAAAGGATAAAAAACGGTTTATCTCGATTTCCGGAAAAACTACAAGTCCTATGGAAAACAATCTAATGGCAGAGTTGTAGGTAATAAAGAGATCTACAACTTTTATATTTACACTTTTTTCACATAACCTCAAAATTTATGTGGGAAATTCAGAAATTCAAGTTCTTGGTTTTTTATTTTTATCTTTTACAAAAAAAATTTGTTTTCAACGAAATTTGGTGAAAACTGTCCCAAGTTTTCCCCGAACAGAAAGCACACCAACTTTTTAAAAAAAGCTGATATTTTGACTAGTGAATTTTCGATTGAAAATTTAATTAGGGTGTTTTTTCGATATTAACTCAATATAAGGTGAAAACATAAATATTTCAAATCAAATAAATTACAGTGTATTTGGGACATAAAAAGGTAAGTTTTCACCCAATTTCGTGAAAAAAATATTTTTTTTGTAGAAGATAAAAATAAAAAACCAAATTTTTTAATTTTCCACATAAATTTTGAGGTTATGTGAAAAAAGTGTGGATACAAAAGTTGTAGATCTTTTTATTACCTACAACTTTCCCATTTGACTTTTTTCCATAGGACTTGTAGTTTTACCGGAAATCGAGATAAACAATTTTTTACCCTTAAAAACTCACCCCCCTTCCCCTTCCCGACCTCAGATCGCCCGTAAATTATTTTTCCTTTCATTTTTATAATATTCTCCTCCTTTTCCAACCGGTTCCATCCTACTATTATTTTTTTTGTTTCAAAAATTATCCACCCTGGTCTATAGAGCAGCTCATCATCATTTGTGCTCTTGGTTGTAGTTTACTTACTTCGCAAGAATGTTTTTTCTGCGCCTCCTTCATTTCGTTCAAAGTATCTTCCATAATAGGCGGTTCTTTGATATCGGCAGAGCTTTTGCCATTCTCCATACCCATACAAGCCATAATAGTTTCCACTGTATCTTTGTAATTATTGTCGTGAGCGTTCAATATTTCTAAAATATCGTTTTCTGGTATCGTAGGAAACATTTTAACCAACTTTTGTTTGGTAAGTTTGTCAGCCAAAGTATCCGGATTGAAGTTTTTCCATTTTTCGATTTCGGTTTGATAAGCGTTTTGTGCTTTCTGTTGGTCGACCATGATTTCTTTCAGATTAGGCACAGGCGGGGGTTTATAAGCGTCCAATTCTTCTTGTTCTTTGGCTTGTAACTTCCTGGCGAACTCTTCGTCTTCTTTAATTAGAGTGCTTAGGATTTGATTTTGGTTTTCCATTTGTTGGTAAACGCTTTCTATGTAAAATGTATACAATTGTTTAGCTAGATTGACGGGCATTTGAACTACCGGTAATAATCCTTTGGGGTATTGTATAGTAGGATCTGCGAATCTGGCTTCTAATTGAGAAACAAAAGTTTCTCCTAAATTTAACTCGATAGTTTCTTGTACGACTGATATTTCAGAAGAATCGTTAACGTCTACTTCATCAAATTCTACATCTGAATCGATGGATATTACGTCTTCGATTTTCATCACAGAAATGTCACTTTCCATTTCGGTATTTGGTACTTGGCTTGTGGACGGAAGAGATGTATCATCAGTTCTATTATTTCTCAGTTTGTATTGCTTGATTCTTCGTAAATGTTGGGAATAATGTTCTCCACCAATATCGAATTTACTCTCCAGCATCTTCTTAATCTCTTGCTTCTCTTCGTGGGATTTACTGCAAATAAAAATTTTTAAACAAAATTTCAATTCTTTTCTGCGACAATATTGAAAAAAAAAAATAATAGTAGGATGAAACCTATTGGAAAAGGAGGAGAATATTATAAAAGTTAAAGGAAAAATAATTTACGGGCGATCTGAGGTCGGGAAGGGGAAGGGGGTGAGTTTTTAAAGGATAAAAAACGGTTTATCTCGATTTCCGGCAAAACTACAAGTCTTATTATGGAAAAAAAGTCAAATGGGAAAGTTGTAGGTAATGAAAAGATCTACAACTTTTGTATTCACACCAACTTTTCGATTTTTTTATTTTTATCTACTGCAAAAAAGAATTTTTTTCCGCGAAATTTGGTGAAAACATACCTTTTTATGTCCCAAATACACTGTAATTTATTTGATTTGGAATATTTATTTTTTCACCTTATTTTGACTTAATTTCGAAAAAATACCCTAATTTTCAATCGAAAATTCACCCCTCAAAATACCAGCTTTTTTCAAAAAGTTGGTGTGCTTTCTGTTCGTTAAAACCTCTACTTTCCGATGGTGTGAAAAAAAAATATATTACTATAGTAAATCTTCTCAGAAAATAGAAAAAATCTGGGCACTGGTTCTGAGAAAATTTACTATAGTAATATATTTTTTTTACACCATCAGAAAGTAGAGATTTCAACGTACAGAAAGCACACCAACTTCTTTAAGAAGCTGATATTTTGACGGGTGAATTTTCGATTGAAAATTAGGGTATTTTTTCGAAATTAAGTCAAAATAAGGTGAAAAAATAAATATTTCAAATCAAATAAATTACAGTGTATTTGGGACATAAAAAGGTAAATTGTCACCAAATTTCGTGAAAAAAAATTCTTTTTTGCAGAAGATAAAAATAAAAAACCAAAAAGTTGGTTTTTTGAATATTTCACATAAATTTTGAGGTTATGTGAAAAAAGTGTGGATACAAAAGTTGTAGATCTTTTTATTACCTACAACTTTGTACTTTGATTTTTTTCCATAGGACTTGTAGTTTTGCCAGATAAACCGTTTTTTACCCTTAAAAACTCACCCCCTACCCCTTCGCGACCTCAGATCGCCAGTAAATGATTTTTTTTTCACTTTTTATTATTTTTAAAGGCTTCTACCCTGGTCTATTAGAAAAAAATGGAGCGATATCTCGCTGTTTACTGATTCTAAAAGGCTCAAAAAAACTCAAAAAAAAACTATATTTAGTACTTACTCAGTGTCACATGTTTTTCTAGGTTTTTTCTTAAACGGAATCTCAGGCTTGGGCGATAAATCGTTCCCATCGTTCATCTCGACATCTTTTTCGTCATTTTCTGCCTCTTCATCGACCACTACTTCGTCTTCTTTTATGAGAGATATGACTTCATCTTTAGCTTCTAGCAAAAACTCAATGGTCCATTCTAAATCACCTTTGCACTTATTATACCAGTAACTGAGATGATTTTTAGGTACTGTTGGAAATAAAATCTCTAATTCCGCAAGATGCAAAGTAGAATCTTCATATAAATCGTCAGTAATGCAACTTTTATCAAGAGTTAGTTTAAGTGAAATATTCGGTTCTCTTCTAGGAGTTGAAAAGTTGATATCTCTATTAACTGTTTCGACGACTTTAATATTACCGTATTGACCAGGTAGAATATCTTCGTTTTTGACAAGACGAAAATATTCGTCTTCGGTACAAACGGCAACTTCAAGAGTTTCAACTTTTGAACAATCCATATTTGATAACTGTAATACAGCGGAATCATTGGTGAAAACATCTTGAAGTGGCGTTACAAAATCCCAAGATTTAAGAGTGTTTTCGTTAACTCCCCATTGGGCGTACAAATCGTCCTTGCTGGAAGCCTCGTTTTCATCGTCGCTACTTATTTCGAAAATATCATTGCCGTTGCATTTACCATGGATATTTTTTTGTGAATCATCTTCAACGTCGTCGAAGTTCATAAGGTTAATTGTTTCTGCTGGCAGTACCGGTTGTTCGTTAACAGTACGATTTGTAACGTTTTTGGAAACATGTAGAGGGGGGTACAGTCTCATCTGAGGTGGTTTTTGGAATTGATAATGTAGTTTATAAGCTGATAAAAGCTTTTTCGCAGTAATGTTTTTTTCATAACGAGTCAAAAGTTCTTTTAATTTATTTCTAGGAACGCCGTGGGTGTTTCTTTTAGCAAGCTCTCTATCATTGAAGCTCCAATGTGTGTCGGGTTCTAATATTTCAAGAATATAACCGTAATCTATAGCCATTGTAGCGTATGCTTTCAACTCCCATATTTGTGTGTTTGTGTTATCAATAATAACAGGACTAAAACCTCTACTAGTAGCTTGAAATGCTCTACTTTGGTTCCAGTTGTGAGCAATATCTATTTTCCTTTTATCATACTCATAAATACCTCTAGGATTTTGGCAAAAATAATCGTCAGTGCTTAAAACGTGTAATTTGTAATTTGCGTCAAAACCAACAGTGTATTCCAGTATTTTTTTAGCTAAAGTAGTTTTTCCCGATCCCGGCAAACCTCTTAGTAGAATCATCACTTTATAACCTTCATTAATACTGTTTACGCAACGTTCAAAGTCCATGGCTTTTCTAGATTTATTGTTAGAAGAAATTGTTGTACTGCTAGAAGAATTGCTCAAAGGCATAGAAGCAGTTCCACTTGCTAGAGATGTACTATAACTTTTACCTTTTGATCCGCCTATGAAATTTTTGTCTTCAGTCAGTACTGTCATTTCTACCAACCTGTTGGAAGCCTCCATAACTAGAGTTTATTAAAATTAAATCGATTAAAATGGTAAGAAAAGTATTTAGAAATAGAACTAACCATCATATTTACATGTTACTGCTACTCTCTTTATTACCTCCATGTCTAGAGTGTTTCCAAATAACTCACTCAATTGGTGGATCACACAATCCTCTGAAGAGTTTTGGTTTCCGATAAATGCCATTTGTGAGCTGGAAAAACAAAATTGGGTAGTTGTTTTTTAGACATTAAAATATGTACATCAACCAACATAATTATAACTACTACTGGTTTATTTTATTAATACATTTTATTTTCAAAACTTTCTAGGCATTCCATCATGATTTAAACACACCTACTTATTAAAACTATAATATAAAACATTCCTGAATATATTCAAAGTAATTTGTTGTATTCATTAATGAATGAAAAAATGCTAAACAATAACCTGACTACCTACTTGATAAAAATAAACTGTAAATGCTTTGTCTGTATTATGTTATCACGTTTTAAACAATATAAATTTTTATCTAACAATTTTATCAATTTCGAGGATGACTTATAGAGAAAGTAATAATAAAATCCCAATGTCATTTATTAATTATTCTTTATCTTATCCATCTAGTGCAGATAATTAAAAAGTATTTAAATTATAATTTCAAGTAACACCAATTACTAAAAATAATTTAAATTTTTTTGTGACCAATCTGCATTGTTAAAAATATGCTAGAAGATTTATTTGCAAATTATTCAAATAAAAAATAATTAAAGTAACTTGCCTGATGATGGCTGAAACACCAAAACAAAGAAACACTCCAATTCTTTATTGCCAAAAGTTAATTCAGCTATTAATTGAAATTATTTTAGTTAAACGGAAGGAATTTTTTCAAAAATAACGAGATGGAAACTTAAATAAAAACAAATACAATAACACGTTACAAAATGTCACTATGAATTATTGTTACATTGTAAGAAATGATCGAGTTGTGTAATACTTAATTCAGATATTTTCGATTAAATCAATCGAAATATCTTAGACATTTCTTCGAGAACTATCAGTTTAAAACAGTAAGGTACTTTCAATACATTGGAAAATTTACCACTTTTTAAAACCTAGGTATTAACCAAGCTAGTGCATTTTTAATTATTAAAATATTTCCCTCCCCTTTCACATCTTGAATCGTCTTCTGAGAACTTTAAATTTTCATAACACTAAAAAGTTCCCAATTATAATCGATTTCACGATCGAATTATTTTCATAGTGCTACAAATTGCGCTGTTTCCGCTAAAGTAACTAACGTCATGCTTCAAAAAATTGCATTTTTGTGGTTAGGCACTTTAGGTAAAAGGATCTGTCATAAGCCGGACTTGATTACTTGCAAATTTATAACTAGAAATATGAGTTATAAAATTGTAGAGAGAGGATCACCTTTTACCGCTGATTACAGGGTATACTTGGGTAAGTATAAACTTTTTTATACAGCTCAAATTCGAACTTTGAACATGACTACAATTTTTTTTATTACCTACATTTGCAATAGATATCTGATTCATACAGACGTATAATCTATAACTTGGCCTGTGCTTATAAAAGAATATACCAACTAGGTATTTATATTTGTAAACTGAACACTTTTAATTCGTAAATTGAAATTTTCTTATATTTATAATATTAAGCATATTTTTGGATGTTGCATTACAGTTTGTAACTTTTAGTTATAAATAATTTATTTATATATAACATTTGAACTTATTACATCATTTATTCATTTTGCAACCTGCAAATCGCGATAATATTAATAGATGATAAAATAGGTATTTACAATAACTGACTATTTATGGCAAATCTAAAAAACTAAAGTTTTCAACACATAAGTAAAATAATTTGAGAACAAATAGTTGAACAAGTATTTTTGAACTTGTTAAATTACAGAGGATCAAGATGGACCAATTTCTCCTCTTCATGACATTCCACTTGTGGTTGATGCCAATAAAAAAACCTTTAATATGCTGGTAGAAGTACCCAGATGGACTAATGCAAAAATGGAAGTAAGTACAATAATTGTTTAATTTTATGATTCTTAACAGTATATTTTGTTTCAAGATTACAATGAAGGAAATCCTGAACCCAATCAAACAAGATATTAAAAAAGGCAAACCACGATTTGTTGCCAACTGTTTCCCTCATCATGGTTATATCTGGAACTATGGTGCCCTTCCTCAAACTTGGGAAAACCCAGAACATCTTGATGATGGTACTGGCTGCAAAGGAGATAACGATCCTATTGACGTTATTGAAATTGGTTATAGAGTTGCTAAGCGAGGAGAAGTTTTAAATGTCAAAATATTGGGTACTATCGCTTTGATCGATGAAGGTGAAACTGATTGGAAGCTTATTGCTATTGATGTTAATGATCCATTAGCTGAACAAATTAACGACATTTCAGATGTTGAAAAACATTTTCCAGGATTATTAAAAGCTTCAGTTGAATGGTTTAAAATCTACAAAATCCCAGATGGAAAACCAGAAAATCAATTCGCTTTTAATGGGGAAGCTAAACCAGCTGCTTTTGCTCACAAAATTATCGATGAGGTAAGCTTGACTCATATAAAATGTTTGTGTTTGATGGTTTATTTTTTAGGTGCACAAATTCTGGAAAGCTTTGGTATCAAAAGAAGTTGATGCTAAGGGAATATCATGGTAAGCGAAACGATAATTGATGTTAACTTCAATATTTTTACATTTTATTTTGTTTTAGCGTAAATACAACTTTGGATGAAAATTATTTCAGACTAAGTTATAGTGAAGCTAAAGATGTTATTGGAAAAACACCAGAGTATGGACCAGCACAATCAATTGATCCAATAGGTGAGTAATTAGACTTCAAAATTGATAGTTTCTTTTTTTTTATTTTAAATTGTATGAATTTTTTTTGCAGTCGATAAAATATACTTTGTAGAACGGTCATGCCTATGCAAGCTTTAGTCATTAGGTTTGTTGAATATGACCAAGATGAAATGTCTTTGTAACTTATTGTTTCTTTTTTCTTTGTTTCAGTCGATAAATGGCACTACATCCATTTGAAGTAAAGTGGAAACTGTTATTGTCTTCAAAGTGGCGGCATTTAGATTTGTGATCAACTTATTTCCTATGTTTTATTAATAAAAGATAAGAATTAAACATATTTTTTCATTTCAAACTTAACTAACTACTTGAAAGGAAAAAAATGTGTACTCCACATATATATGGAAAGCGATATTCAGGTTGTAATAACTAATATAATATAAAAATCCATCTGCTTCCAAAAAATACCTCCTTAGTTTTGTTGTTTCACCACATTGAATAAATTTAACTTTGAATTTTTAATTAACCTAAAATTAAACATGCACAAACCCTGTATACAATAGTTTTTATATTTACCCTGCTTACAAATCGGATTCGTGAGAAGATAAACTGCATCTAGAATTAAAATCCTGTAATTAAAAAAATATATACATACAAAATATCAATCTATATTTTTCTTCTTCGTTTTTAAATAAAAAGAGTAAAAATCAGGAATGCCTTGAATTTTCTTATTGCTGAGGGGGGCTGTCGAATTTTCACATTCAGTTGTTTTTTTATGGCGTCGTTTGCATGTCCCCGTTTGTGTCGTGCTAAATATAATATTCAATATTTTCGGTGTAAAAGTTATGGAAAAGTGTTTAAAATTAGTGTAATAAGTGGTGTTTCAATAAGTAACTGCGTTTCTTGTAAAATTGAGAATAGATTATCGTTTATAAGTAAGTTATATTAAGTTTTCTGTTAATGCAAATGGCGGCAGTGACGCGGAATCGAATTTAATAAACTAATAATAGTTTGCAAACTGTACAGTTTCACAAATTAAAAGCTATTTCAGATTATTTATTTAACAATTTTAAAGAGTTTATACTAAGTACAATAGAGTCGTAAATTTAAAATTTGAACATATAGGTATAGTACACAAACGGTTTTTATGGAAAATTAATCTCCCTAGCAACAACGGGTACTTGCTTGAGGTTGCTCTAACGTAGTAGACTAAAAGTCTGTACCATAGATAACTGTGATGTATGTATATGTGGATTTAAGTGTCCGCGGACATTTCGTTTTTGTGCTTCAAAAGTGCTGGTTGATGGGTACATATTGCTGACCAAATGGAATATGGGGATGACGTCAAGGGTATTAATATGTAAGTGTTTTTTTTATTTAATTCAATCGCAATATGATTTTTTTTTCAAAATATTATTTACTCTATATATATAACATACATTATATTTTTACTACAAAAATTACAAATATTCCGTATGTATTATACTCAGTATCGTTCGGAAAATCCATTTTTTATGAAATACTCAGTTTAAAAATCACTTTACCTGAAATACCTATATATGTATATAGGTACACCTAATTAATTTATACCAATATTGTATTACAATTCGAAAAGTTTTGCGTGATAGGTATTAGATGTAAATATAAACATTCCATTCGTAACCACAAACTACGATTTCACCTAACATTTTTACGTTCATGGATAAATAAGTAATTTTTCGTTTAAAAACGAATTATTTATCTTTGCGATACAAATTATTAAACCTCAGAGCCATCTATTGTCGAAAATCGTGAGCTTCTACGAAATACAAACTGAAACAGTTGTCTGTCTACCTTCTAAAGGCTTGCCTAGCCATGTTTAACAAATTGCAAATTGACAATTGGTTTTAAAATGGGTATCTGAGGATGGGTTTATATGTGTCTGTGTGTATTTTTTCAAAAAGTTAATATGAAATTTGTAGGTGTGTCACAGTGTTTTCATAAACAATATTTACAACGCCCTAATTAATGGGACTATGCCTTCGTTTTATGTTTACACTTGGTTCCAGTGCCTCCGCGTAAAAATTAGTTAATAAAAGGTTCTTAGTAGCAAATTGGTGATAAAATAAAAAAGTTAAACATGTGGAATATGATGTGTGATGTGATGCCGACTATATCGGAAGACAGTATTAGTCAAAGGGGTTCGCAGTTTTCTGGCGAAGATGCAAATTTTGAACAGCTTATGGTGTCCATGCTCGACGAAAGGGACAAATTAATGGACAGTTTAAGAGAAACACAAGACCGTTTAGGGGAAACTGAGATTAAATTACAGGATACTGAGAAAGAGAGAGATTCTTTACAAAGGCAAATAGCGGCAAATCTTCCACAGGTAAAGAATGACAATTTCCCTGTTGTCATATTCTGTCTTTTCTCTATATTCTCATTTGAGAGCTTTATTGATTCAGCCAGTAAAAATTTTCTTAGACCTTCTCGGTTTTCTACTTGAACCAATTTATCATTTGTTTTTAACTGTTTCATTTATTATATTTGACAATTCTATATTGGCTAATTACTTATTGTCAATATTTCATTTTCATGAAACTGCTATAGAGGTTACCCCAAATTCTTGAAATTATTCTCTATAAAAAACCTACGATTTTACCATTTTTTTTAACAAATAAAATATTTAATAATATATAAAACCCTTTGAATGTAAAAATCTTGATGTGTTTTCAGATTATTACCTCATATTTATGTTTTCTGTTCTAAGTTACCTAAATTTTCCTCCATTATAGAATTGCAAATAAAAAACATTTGCAGCTTTACAATTATCTCCATTTCTACACAGCCAAATTTACTTAAGCTTTCTATATTAAAATGGTAAAATTAATCTTTCATCAAGATAATTGTACTGTAAAAGTATATATAATTTGAAATACTTCTTAAGTAAGAGAGTGTTTGCTTCAAATATGTTTTTATTAACAAAATTATAACATTTCAAAGGTAAGTATAAATTTATATTAAAATTACTGTTACAACACTTTTTATATCCATACTTATTTATAACTATTTTAGGAATTTGCTACATTAACCAAAGAATTAAATGCAGCTAGAGAACAGCTTCTTGAAAGAGAAGAAGAAATATCAGAATTAAAAGCAGAAAGAAATAATACAAGGGTAAATTATTTTCATAAATTTATTGATATCTTTTTAAACAAACAATTTTTTACAGTTATTGCTAGAGCATTTAGAATGTCTTGTATCGAGACACGAAAGGTCCTTGCGAATGACAGTGGTGAAACGTCAGGCTGCAGCTCAGTCTGGCATTTCAAGTGAAGTAGAAGTCCTCAAGGCGCTTAAGAGTTTATTTGAACATCACAAAGCTTTAGATGAAAAGGTTGGTGCCATATTAGTTATGTAGATTTAATTGTGTATAAAATGTATTTGTTTTAGGTGCGAGAAAGACTGAGAGTAGCTTTAGAAAGAAATTCAACTTTAGAGGAAGAATTAGCAGCAACCAAAGAAGAAGTAAGTAAATTTATATACACAAAAATTTGTTATTTTTAATGCTCTTACCTAATTTCCAGTCATTATGTATCTATTTACTTTTTTAATTTATATTTAATGATAATTTGACTTTGATTGTTGTATGAACTTGGAATTATTCCGCATAAAAATAAAGTATTTCACTCACATTTTAGTTACAACAATACAAGCAAGCTAATGTACCTGCCTCAGTAGAGATACCCAAAGAAAATGGACAAGTTGAAGTGGACCAAGTCATACCTACAAACAATAAGGTATTTACAAACATTTTTCAACTTTCGAATATTTAAATCTGACGTTAATATATCTTTCAGCCATCTTCTAAGCCTCGTCTTGCCAATGGTGGAGTGGAAGCAGAGAGTGAGACTGCAGCTAGAATTACTGATCTCCAGATGGCTCTTGAACAGCAGGTAAGTTCAATATGAACTTCCAGCTGTTTTAGAAAGATTGTAGCTAATCTGATATTTTTTTTAGACTGGAGAAATTAGTACTTGGCAACGTAGAGTTGCTGAGATGCAGAACCGCGTCGCTGAGTTAGAAGAAAACTTGTCTAAAGCACAAAAAGACCTGTTGAAATCCCAAGATACGAACTCAAAACTCCAAAGAGATCTTCGAGAAAATATGGCTCAGAAAGAAGACCAAGAAGAACGAATAGCTACGCTAGAAAAGAGATATCTTAACGCTCAGAGAGAATCGACGTCGTTGCACGATCTCAACGAAAAGTTAGAGCAGGAATTGCAACATAAAGAAGCTCAAATTAAAGTAAGTATCTCATATTTCATACGATTGAAAATATTAATGTGTTTATTTATAGTTACACGAAGAAAAAATAGCAGCTATACAAGAAAAACTTGAATTATCCGAACAGAAATTAGCTCAATACTCAAAATTACCGGAAATTGAAGAACAATTGAAGCAGCGTATGGAAGCGTTGACACAGGTGAGACCACAGGTACGAGTATATCGGCTTTCAACTAATTAGCTATCTGTTTTTGACACTAGATTTCTTCTCGACATTACTAAATACACTTACACAACTTCCCTTCTTTTTTTTTACGTATCATGTTCAGGGTGATTTAGACATACATGTTTAAGCATGTTGTATAAACACATGAAATATCCAAACAACATCACAACTTGAAAATTTATTCAGATTCCGGGAGTGTATTTATTGTTTTGATAAGGCAATATAGATGTTCGCAATGATAAAAAACCTGTATAAACTTTATGTTTTGAATGGTAGACATTAATTATCATTCTTGTCAGAAAAACCACTTTTTGTTGGCTAGACTGAACTCCTCTATTTTAAACATCATAAACGTTGCCATATCATATTATTTAAAAGTAATGATGGTCTGTTTATATACATTTTTTTGGTTTCCTGTAATTTGTCATATTTAATTTTTCAAAAACTTTGTGGAATTGTCCAACGTGGCCGTTAAGCCGAGTTGGACAACACGTTGAGTGCAATAAACACTTTTGCAGAAGCTACATACAATATTTTTTCTACGTTCATGGAAAAAAAAATCTTAGTTAAGTTCTCTAAATGGACTAAAAATGGGATCGATTTGAATGTTTATGTTTGTCATGATGACAAAACGCTGTAGTTTTTTGCACTAAATAGAGTTCAATAAAGTTTTGTTTTTTGCATGAACGTAGAAAAAAATCTATTCTTCGATATCTATTGTTATCTAATAAAATGCTTTATTCATTCGCGAGTGAACGTTTATGACAACCAAATTGAATTTGACAGCAAATGTCAAGTTTTTGAAGAAAATATTCAGTTTATGTGATAATTTGGATACGATTCAAGTAATAAAATTCTGTTTATTAATACAAATTTAATTTATGCAATACACAATTTTAAATTGGAATATATCTTTTTATATGTCATCAACAAGTTTAGAATTGTATGTTATTCATCTAGTGTGTATAATAATCATAATTTCAAACAGTATACAAGATGTCCTTATTAACTGGTAACTGGTTTGTGGAAGGCTTGTGCAAATTTTTATTTTGTTTACTTTTAAATTAAACTGTTTACAAGCTTTATATTTAATATTTTTGTTTAAATAACAAAATCTCAAAATTCGTCTTCACAAAACGACAGTCACACTAAAAATTTAACTGATATAAACGTGCATTTGCATTATCTTCTCATTTGAATCATTTCTTTTAGTCTGGAATGATCTTTAGTTATTAGTTTGTGTAGTCGTAGAGCTTTACTTTGTTTTCCAATTAAACCTACTAATAATTTTTCAAATAAATT
The DNA here is from genome assembly GCA_949126875.1 of Lochmaea capreae. Classification (NCBI taxonomy): domain Eukaryota; kingdom Metazoa; phylum Arthropoda; class Insecta; order Coleoptera; family Chrysomelidae; genus Lochmaea; species Lochmaea capreae. Next base: position 488,243 of record OX421400.1, read on the forward strand.
TTTTTTTACTCACCCTGTACTATGTTAAATAACGAAGCTGTTAATGCTCAAAACCAGATTGCTCTGATGCTATCAATAATACGCTATTATAAACTAAACTTTTAAATCATCTTTACTACGAAATGTGACATTTGAACTACTCGTTAAAAAAAAATGGTTTATGACAGCGTATTATTAATTCTAGATGACACAAAAGAACAAGAAGGGTTGCTATTTATATTACAAGGATTCTTGTATCCTGAAAACTTCCAACAGTCACCACCAGTCTGTTAATATAAATAAATTAATTTTGTACCATATATTATGTCGTTTGTGTACAATTGTATGTATATTAACTCATAATCCTTTTCATTCGATGAAGTGCAGGATCTGTTAGGGTTTCAAAAGGAGTCTCTTCAGCAGTGAGTGTATGATTAGAAGTTGATTAAGTTTACAATGCCCTGTGAGAAAACCACTAAGGGTTCTTAGCTGGTTTTTCTAAGGATTAACTGTGTCTTTAATCTCTTTCGGTTGAAGTTCTTGAGATATATTTTAGAACGGTTCAGTCCTCGGAAGCTTTTCCAGATATATGCTCTGTCTTTTTCTTCCTTTATACTTAGTTTCACCCTGAATGTATTAACGAAGTTCACCAAATTCTCCAAGAAGATTCTAGAGAAAAGACTGTTAGGAACTACTGGGTCTTCATGTAAACTTTACAACCAAGAGCACAAAAAGCTTAAAGTCCTGTCTAGCTCTTCAGTTATTTCATATCCTTGTTTATCAGCATGGCCTGATATCCATAGCAAGGATACTGAGTTGTTCATTCCTCTAGTTATCCTAGGTTTGTTCCAAATAATCTTCGAGTTAATATAATAAGAGTTCAGTATGTTTACTATCTTTTTACTGTGTGAGTTTTCGTTTGAAAGATGCTGGGATTCTTCTATTATCCTAGGTCTGTTCCAAATAATCTTCGAGTTAATATAATAAGAGTTCAGTATGTTTACTATCTTTTTACTGTGTGAGTTTTCGTTTGAAAGATGCTGGGATTCTTCTATTATCCTAGGTCTGTTCCAAATCATCTTCGAGCTAATATAAAATGAGTTCAGTATGTTTACTATCTTTTTACTGTGTGAGTTTTCGTTTGAAAGATGCTGGGATTCTTCTATTATCCTAGGTCTGTTCCAAATCATCTTCGAGCTAATATAAAATGAGTTCAGTATGTTTACTATCTTTTTACTGTGTGAGTTTTCGTTTGAAAGATGCTGGGATTCTTCTATTATCCTAGGTCTGTTCCAAATCATCTTCGAGCTAATATAAAATGAGTTCAGTATGTTTACTATCTTTTTACTGTGTGAGTTTTCGTTTGAAAGATGCTGGGATTCTTCTATTATCCTAGGTCTGTTCCAAATAATCTTCGAGTTAATATAAAATGAGTTCAGTATGTTTACTATCTTTTTACTGTGTGAGTTTTCGTTTGAAAGATGCTGGGATTCTTCTATTATCCTAGGTCTGTTCCAAATCATCTTCGAGCTAATATAAAATGAGTTCAGTATGTTTACTATCTTTTTACTGTGTGAGTTTTCGTTTGAAAGATGCTGGGATTCTTCTATTATCCTAGGTCTGTTCCAAATAATCTTCGAGTTAATATAATAAGAGTTCAGTATGTTTACTATCTTTTTACTGTGTGAGTTTTCGTTTGAAAGATGCTGGGATTCTTCGATTATCCTAGGTCTGTTCCAAATAATCTTCGAGTTAATATAATAAGAGTTCAGTATGTTTACTATCTTTTTACTGTGTGAGTTTTCGTTTGAAAGATGCTGGGATTCTTCGATTATCCTAGGTCTGTTCCAAATAATCTTCGAGTTAATATAATAAGAGTTCAGTATGTTTACTATCTTTTTACTGTGTGAGTTTTCGTTTGAAAGATGCTGGGATTCTTCTATTATCCTAGGTCTGTTCCAAATAATCTTCGAGTTAATATAATAAGAGTTCAGTATGTTTACTATCTTTTTACTGTGTGAGTTTTCGTTTGAAAGATGCTGGGATTCTTCTATTATCCTAGGTCTGTTCCAAATAATCTTCGAGTTAATATAATAAGAGTTCAGTATGTTTACTATCTTTTTACTGTGTGAGTTTTCGTTTGAAAGATGCTGGGATTCTTCGATTATCCTAGGTCTGTTCCAAATAATCTTCGAGTTAATATAATAAGAGTTCAGTATGTTTACTATCTTTTTACTGTGTGAGTTTTCGTTTGAAAGATGCTGGAATTTCTTTATTATAGATAGCAACCCATATTAAATGTTATATGAAACTTTGTTCGAAATAATACCATCGAATATTTAGGCTCAAGAAAGACACGGATCTGCCGAAGATCGCATTCAAAGACTAGAAGCAAATTTGGACGAGAAAAACGCTGAACTGATACGACTCAACCAAAGACTTAAAATGAACGAAGAGCACAATTCACGTTTATCTTCTACAGTGGACAAACTTCTTTCTGAATCTAACGATAGACTACAAGAACATCTTAAAGAAAGAATGCACGCTTTACAAGAGAAAAATAGTCTAACGCAAGATTTAGAAAAAACGCGGAAAATTGTAGAAGACTTGGATAACCAAAAGTCGGAAATAATGAAGGAATTAGCGAAATCCAGACTGGAAATTGATAACGTTAAAAGACAGATGCTGCAACAAGAAATCTCTTATAACATTCAACAAACAGACGCTTTAACTAGGTGAGTTTTTGTTTTGAATAAATAAAAGATTTGTTGATTGTTTTTTTTTTTTTATAATTTTAGATCATTGTCTCCAAACGCCGTGGATCCGAGTGCGTTTTCCAGAAGCGCCAGTCATTCCAGTTTCGATAGTCATTCCTTACCTCGCCGAGCGACCAAAAGTCGCACTCCCATCGACGAAGAACCGAAACTACCTTTCGGATCCCGCTCGATGACCGAACAAGAATGGGAAAAACTTCAACAAGCCCACGTTCTAGCGAACGTCCAACAAGCTTTCGACGTTTCCAGCGACGCCGAAGGCGACGACGCCGAAAGTATATTCAGTACGCAGGATATGCTTTCGCCGGGCGGTCATACGGACGCTCAAACATTAGCGATGATGTTACAGGTAAAATTGCTTGGAAAAAAAGTTGATTAAAAAAATTATTGTACGTAATAAAAGTGTAATTTGTTGCTGCAGGAACAATTGGACGCCATCAATAACGAGATTCGTTTGATACAAGAGGAGAAACAAAATACGGAAGCTCGAGCCGAGGAATTGGAATCGAGAGTCGGTAGTATGGAACACGTCAATCTTTTAACCAGAGGTAGGAGTATGGAACGACAAAGTCCTCCGGTTAGCGGTAGATCGACGCCCAAATCGCATCATTCGCCGCAAAGAGATTATTTACAAAAATATCACACGGTTAGTTGTTAGCTGGTTACTTTTTTTTTTTTCAAAATTAAATTTTTAACGTTTATTTTTTTTGTAAATAGTTACCGTTGGAGCCGATGCCGTCCGAATTAACGGCCGAAGATTTGCTCGACGGTACAAACGGCGGGGGAGCGTCGCCGCTTACCGCTCGACATTTGAGACTGGAACGAGTGGCTCAAGCTTTAGCTCATAGTCAAGAAGAACTTAGGAGGTATATTTTTGCTATAATTAGATGTTTGCCACTAGACGTTTTCATTTTTCCTTCCTTTGTGTTTAAAAACTACGTACGAGGGGTGTTTATAACAAAGGAATCAAATTTTCGAATAATTTAACGGTTATGGCTTTAATTTCATGATTTCTTGCTTTTAAGTTGGATTTTGTTTTATAAACCATGTTTTTTAAGTGATCCCACAGGAAATGGTCTGAAGGATTCATGTCGGGTGATTCTATAAAACCACGCAAAAATTTTAGGCTCAGGACTTTTGGACGCACCGGAATTCGGTCCCGCTACCTGCGGAAGGGAGTACCTGCAATGGATTAAATTCGAAGTGTGGTCACACCAGCGAAAATGCGATTTCGGAATTGGGTCCCGTGTACCTACTATTTGTTTAATTTGACTTTTATTTTCCTTCACATTTTTTTGGGCTTAGGACCAACAGTACCGTCAAAAATAAAAACAGTACGTGAAATAATAACCCAACCAAACCTACCCCTACCAAACCACCTTCGTATTTTTGAGATAATGATTTTTGAAAACAAAATTTAAACCCATCTATTATTAATAAACGTCATAGAGGTGAAATTAATATTTTCCATGTCAAACAAACAAACAAAATCACAATAACGGACACAAATAAACACGTCTTACACTCTGCACTTCAGAAGAACAATTGCTAAAAATAATCTTTTAATACCCACATGAAATCTACCTGCTTCGACAGCGGACCGAATTACGAAATCACCCTTTCGGATTTGGACAAGGTCCCTGTGAGCAGGTAGCCCTTTTGCTAGGTACCCGGACCGAATTCCGAAACACCGGGACTTTTAGAGATGAGAAATTTTCATCTGTGTTCCCAAAATATTTCAATACTATTCGCTTTTATATATTTATACAGGGTGTTTCATTGGGAAAGGGCCTAATTTTAACTGTAGATGGGGATCACTTTGGTGCTTCCAAAAACCTATATTTAATGTGTCTTCTGCACTTTATAAATTTATCGTATTTCTTTCGAACCTCATAACTTCCGAGTTACCCTGTATATTATTTTGAATAATAATAACCATTACCTAGATACTCCATCAAAAGCATCATCTCCAAAAAGTCCGGCTTAACAAAAAATTTCAAAACTCGTCTTTCCTAAAAACAACGCCCTGTATTTAGATTTTTTTTTAAATTTCTCTTTATAATTGGAAAGAGTATAAAAAATCGAATCTACTTATTTTATTTTTATTTTTCCGCAGACAATTTTACTACCAAAAATTGACTGTCAAAGTTATAATTTATACACTTTTTGGGGGGTTAACAATGGTATCGTGGAGATTTGTTTTTTTATTTTTTAGCTTGAAATGTAATCTATTTAATACATCTAGAGAAGCATCCTGGAAAAATGTATTTACAGGGCCGTACTTAGGACATACTCATTCAATGTTTCGAACACCCTGTATAAAAATATGTATAAAGAAACTTCAAAAAACGATAAAAATTACTCGTATAAACTAGATAATATTTCAAGTATTTTGAGCAATTTTTGTAGGTTAGACTTGCTTCGTTTGGACAATGTTGTTAGAATTTCTTGTTTTCTTTTCATGTCGATTAATAAAAATCTCTCCGTTTTTTGAATCATAAATTTATTTTTCATATTTTACTCTTGTTATTCTAAATATAAAAGTGCATAGTTCCCAGATACATATCCTTATACAGGGTGCTCGAAATATTCGAAACATTGAATGAGTATGTCCGGAGTACGGCCCTGTAATCACATTTTTTAGTGGTCTGTATAAACTCAATTGAATTTCTAGGATGCTTCTCTAGATGCATTAAATATATTTAATTTCAAGCTAAAAAATAAAAAAAAAACTTCTCCGATACCATTTAAAACCCCCAAAAAGTGTATAAATTATAACTTTGACGATCAATTTTTGGTGGTAAAATTGTCTGCGGAAAAATAAAAACAAAATAAGTAGATTCGATTTTTTATACTCTTTCCAATTATAAAGAACAATTTTAATAAAATCTATATACAGGGTGTTGTTTTTAGGAAAGACGAGTTTTGTAATTTTTTGTAAAACCGAACCTGCATTAGGTATCTTTTTGGAGAAGCTTTTGATGGAGTTTCTAGATAAAGGTTATTACGTCTACCAAATTTCAAAATAATATACAGCGTAACTCGGAAGTTATGAGGTTCAAAAGAAATACGATAAATTTATAAAACACCCTGTATCTCGGTTATAAAGAGCAGAAGACACATTAAATATAGGTTTTTGGAAGCACCAAAGTGATCCCCATCTACAGTTAAAGTTAGGCCCTTTCCCAATGAAACACCCTGTATCAAAACGCCCCTCGAACTTGTTTAAATTGATTTTTTTTTAATATTTAGCTTGCATTTGGAGGGTAGAAGGAAGTTATCATTAAAGTTTTGTAATAATAAAAAAAGATTCTTCAAGAAAGTTTCTAAAATATTAACACCTGTCAACTTTAATGATACATTTCCCTGTATTGTCTTTTCGCAGTGATATTTCTTTAAATGTTTACCTTTTCCTGCATCTGGACTTCTTACAGCTAAAAAAAATATTATCCAGCTTTACTTTTTTCTACTACAAAATTTTCTCGGGCAGATATTCTTCTTCAGTTGTGAATTTTTCAATTTTTTCGTCCCAAATTCCCACTTCGAACTTTCGATTCTTATAAAAATTCGTACACGTACATGTCAACTGTCAAATTGCAGCGTTCCGACTTTGTTTTGTCGCTTTTTGCTTGCATCGAATTAGAATTTAGAAAGTAGAATGTAGTATGTTTAGGCAAGGGCACACGCACACACCTCCATCACCATTGTCATCTCGTCATAGCAGCCAGGAGAGTCTACACAAGAACGCCATCTCCGGTCTATCCAGAGACATGTCGACGGCGGCGGCGGTAGCAGCAGCGGCGGCAGCGCAAAAGAAAAAAGGTCTCAAATCTTCCTTGGGACGGTTCTTTAGTAAAAAAGAAAAGGTGAGTGGGAGAATTTTCTTTTGGGAAGATTTGAAAGTGGAAATTTTATTTTCAGGCGAAAGGTAAGGAAACAGCTGGACACGAGATGAATTTGAATCTGAGTCAAAGCAGTATTGGAATGCCGGACGGAGACTACGGCGATGGGATGAGTATATCCGGTAAACTCGGACAAAAACCGGAATTCGATAGAAGACAGAAAAAGAAGTGAGTCGATTTGAAAAAAAAAAATTTCGCTCTAACCTTTTCTTTTTTTTGTAGGGATCTGGATTACCGACACGAATTACTAGCAGAAGCAATGAAAGCCGGCACACCGTTCGCGCTTTGGAACGGACCGACAATAGTGGCTTGGTTGGAACTGTGGGTGGGAATGCCGGCTTGGTACGTGGCGGCATGTCGCGCGAACGTCAAATCCGGCGCGATAATGAGCGCTTTAAGCGATACGGAAATCCAAAGAGAAATAGGAATAAGCAATCCACTGCATAGGTTAAAGCTGCGTTTAGCGATACAAGAAATGGTGTCTCTGACGTCGCCCTCTGCGCCGAAGACGTCGAGGACGACGTTGGCTTTCGGTGATATGAATCACGAATGGATAGGAAATTATTGGCTTCCGGGTTTGGGACTTCCGCAGTACCGGACTACTTTTATGGAATGTTTGGTGGACGCGAGGATGTTGGATCATCTTACTAAGAAGGATTTAAGGGGGCAGCTTAAGATGGTGGACGGGTTTCATAGGTGAGGATGAAATTAAGACAAGTTTATCCATTTTATTTTTGGTTGGGGAAAATAATTGCAGTTTTCACTAAAATAATCCTGCTGCAGGATACGAAACTCATTCAAAGACTATTAACACCGTGCTGGGATCGGTAACTCTGTCCATAAGTACTAAATTCCTTGTAAGGACTTTCTAAACTTTATTCAAGAACTCACAATTCAGTTCGACCGGAAAATTCATTCTAGGACTTAAATTTCTATTAAACGATTCAAATTTCTGTCTAAAGATTCGAAATTCCGTTTTGGGATAGGAAAGTCCATACAAGGGCTCCAATTTCCGTTAAAGGACTGCTCAATATTTTTAATTTCTCTTCAAATACTCGAAAATCCGTTCAGTCCGTTATTCAATTCCGTTTTAGAACGTTAAACTTTTTTCTAGGACGTTATACTTCGTTCAAGGACTCTTTAAACTTTGTTGTCTCTAAATTCTGTTCTAAGACTATTAGGACTATTTAAGGAGTCTAGTTTCTGTTCAAAGAATCTAAACTTGCTTCTAGGACTTTCTTTTTCAAGGACAAATTGTTGTTCAAGGTCTTGAAACTCCGTTTTAGAATTTGAAAGATTAAAAACTATGTTCTTGGACATCGATCTTCCGTTTAAAGGCTCGAAACTTCGTTTTTAGATATTAAACTCCCGTTAAAAGTCTCGAATCTTTATTCTGGGACATTAAACTTCCGTTTAGAGGCTAGAAACTTCGTTCCGGGACATTAAACATCCGTTTAAATGCTCGAAACTTCGTTCTGGGACATTAAACTTCCCTTTAAAGGCTCGAATCTTCGTTCTGGGACATTCAACTTACGTTTAAAGGCTCGAAACTTCATTCTGGGTCATTAAACTTCCGTTTAAATGCTCGAAACTTCGTTTTTAGATATTAAACTTCCGTTTAAAGTCTCGAATCTTTATTCTGGGACATTAAACTTCTGTTTAGAGGCTAGAAACTTGGTTCTGGGTCATTAAACTTCTGTTTAGAGGCTAGAAACTTGGTTCTGGGTCATTAAACTTCCGTTTAAAGGCTTGAAACTTCGTTCTGGGACATTAAACTTCCGTTTAAAAGCTCGAAACTTCGTTCTGGGACATCAAACTTCCCTTTAAAGGCTCGAATCTTCGTTCTGGGACATTAAACTTACGTTTAAAGACTCGAAACTTCGCACCGGGACATTAAACTTCCGTTTTAAGGCTTGAAACTTCGTTCTGGGACGTCAAACTTCCCTTTAAAGGCTCGAATCTTCGTTCTGGGACATTAAATTTACGTTTAAAGACTCGAAACTTCGCACCGGGACATTAAACTTCCGTTTACAGGCTCAAAACCGTACTGGGACATTAAATTTCCGTTTAAAGGCTTGAAACTTCGTTCTGGGACATTAAACTTCCGTTTTAAGGCTTGAAACTTCGTTCTGGGACGTCAAACTTCCCTTTAAAGGCTCGAATCTTCGTTCTGGGACATTAAACTTACGTTTAAAGACTCGAAACTTCGCACCGGGACATTAAACTTCCGTTTACAGGCTCAAAACCGTACTGGGACATTAAATTTCTGTTTTAAGGCTTGAAACTTCGTTCTGGGACGTCAAACTTCCCTTTAAAGGCTCGAATCTTCGTTCTGGGACATCAAACTTCCGTTTAAAGGCTCTATACTCGGGTTTAGGACATTAAACTTACGTTTAAAGGCTCGAAACTTCGTTCCAGGACGTTAAACTTCCGTTTAATGGTTTGAAACTTTGTTTTGGGACATTAAACTTCCATTTAAAGGCTCAAAACCGTTCTGCGACATTAAATTTCCGTTTTAAGGCTCGAAATTTTGTTCTGGGACGTCAAACTTCCCTTTAAAGGCTCGAATCTTCGTGCTGGGACATTAAACTTACGTTTTAAGGCTCTAATCTTCGTTCTCGGATATCAAACTTCCGTTTAAAGGCTCGACACTCGGGTTTAGGACATTAAACTTCCGTTTAAAGGCTCGAAACTTTGTTCTGGGACATTAAACTTCCGTTTAAAGGCTCGAAACTTCGTTCTGAGTCATAAAACTTCCGTTTAAAGGCTCGACACTCGGGTCTAGGACATAAAACTTCCGTTTAAAGGCTCGAAACTTTGTTCTGGGATATTAAACTTCTGTTTCAAGGCTTGGAACTTCGTTCCGGGGCATTAAACTTCCGTTTAATGGTTCGAAACTTTGTTCTGGGACATTAAACTTCCGTTTGAAGGCTCGAAACTTTGTTCTGGGACATTAAACTTCCGTTTAAATGCTCGAAACTTCGTTCTGGGACATTAAACTTCCGTTTATTTGCTCGAAACTTCGTTCTGGGACATTAAAATTCCGTTTAAAGGCTTGGAACTTCGTTCTGGGACATTGAACTTCCGTTTAAAGGCTCTAAACTCGGGTCTAGGACATTTTAAGGTATCTTAATTTCGTCCTAGCACATAAAACTTCCCAAGTTCCACAACTCTTGATATGATTAAAGGTTAAATTGAAACGTTAGATGCATTTTTTGTGTTTTAAAACTAAATTTTTATTAAAAAATAAACAAATAATGATGGGATTTTTGATATTAATTTACAGGACTAGCTTACATTATGGCATATCCTGTTTGAAACGACTAAATTTCGATAGACACGCTTTGGAGGAGAGAAGAAAAAATTGTGAAAACACTTTATCGGACGTTTTGGTTTGGAGCAACGAGCGTGTGGTGAAATGGGTCACTTCTATAGGTTTGAAGGTGAAAAAATATTTCTCTTTTTTTTGAACTTTTTTTAAAATGATTGCCTTTTTTTTAATTTTTTTTTAGGATTACGGTAATAATTTAGAAGAGTCCGGCGTCCATGGTGCTTTGATTGCTTTAGATGAGAGTTTTGACGCAGACAGTATGGCGTTAGCCTTACAAATACCTACTCAAAATACTCCGGTAATTATTTTATAATTAATTTTTGTCATTTATTTGTGGTAAATAATTATTTTTTGGTAATTTTATTGTTATGCGTATTTAAAATGGAGTATAGCTATTAAAAAAATCGTAGAAGGCACAAAAATGTGAATATTGACCTGAAATTTTAACAGGACCCCCTTAAAGGACAGATTTTACTGGAAAAAATTCAACAACAGTATAACTAAAGGAATTTTTATTTTATAAATCTTCAAAGTAAGGGTAGTGAAAAAATATAGTGGTCAACTTTAACGCTCTATATTTTGCAAAATGATTTTCTTCTTTTGTAAATTTATCGATTAAAGCTGAGTAGAGGTCGCTACGACGATCGGTTCCTGAGATATCGGCAAAAATATGAAACCGTGTCTTACGAGGGTGGTTCAAAATTATCATTTCAATTTATTTTAAAACTAAAATTTAACCACTTTTTTTTTGTTTACAGGCAAGACAAACATTGAAAATAGAATATTCAAATTTACTACATATAGCAACCGATCGAAAACCGCAAGATATTCAATCCTGATATGTTTCGTAACTCTTGAATAGGGTAAAAATATAAATTGAAAAAAAAAAAAATCGACCGCGTAGTGTTCCAATAACATTAGTAGCAACAACCTCCGTGCACACTCACGTTACTTACCAGTAAGACTCGACGTCCGGACTACACACACCTACACGTGTTTTTGTATCGCCATCTTTTTTTTTTGGTAAATACGCCCGGAGGTGTAAGGATATGTGGATATATATATATATATATATAAATATGAGCTTTAAATGAACTGAAAAAAAAAACCTTATGTAGTAATTTGAATAACTCATAGTATTATTAATTGTATAAATTACTTGTTGTTTGTTGGGTTACCAGTGCTAGAAGGCCACTTTTGCTACTTTATTTAGAAAAAAATCGGTTCGAAGTACCAGGAAAATTAACATTTTTACAAACACTGTATTATATGAATGGTGGTTGTAAAGAAAATATTCAATAATTCCTAACAATTTTAGTAAAGGGAATGATTTTTGGAAGAATCCGGCTCGAAGGACCAGAAAAAATAAAGTTTTCGGTGATTGTCGCTTTATTTTATAATATTTTCACGTCTATTATCGTTTTCATGTCGATTTTTGTTAATTATATATTTTTTTCAGCAAAAAAAAACCGTCAATTAGACAGTTTGTTAAACATTCCTTCATTTTTACTGTATGTATAAATGGTGGTCGTGAAGAAAATATTTTACAATTTATAACAATTTTGGTACCGAGTTTAATTATGGCTTCGGTACTCCCTGTATGTAGCAGTAGTGGCCTATAGTTGAAATAAAATATTGTTAAATGTGGCAGCGACAGTCAGTATTATCCCAAGCGTGCCTGCACTACATTTTTAGTGCTATCAGTTTTTTGTTTTCACGAAAGACTATCCCTAATTTGTATAAAAGAAAAATGTCTGACGATTTATCCTTTGTCGATAATGAAAATTTGAAAAAAAAAATTGTTAGAATATACGGTTCGGTTTTGGAATAAAAAAATTAGATCCGGCTTGATCATATCTCTCGACGATAAAAATCTGGTTTTAATCGTTTTTTCTGGACGTTTGTTAACCGAATTTTTAGGACATCCTGTATATTAATGTATGTAGATGGTTAAAATGATTTTGGGTTATTTAAATTTTTTTTTAATTGTGACTTATTCCTCTCTGGAAATGGAATGCTATGAAAATGTGAGTAGAAAATTATTTTAATTGGTTGAGTAATATTTACGATTAATATAAAAAATTTAATGGAAATTTATTTGAGCGATTTTTGGTCATCGACATGGCGATGTGACAAGCTGCGTTTCGACGGAATTACATCAGTGATGGACTGGCCCTTTTTGAATGGGTGTAAAATAAAATTGTTAAAAGAGATAATTTATTTGCAAAAACGTCCATTTACCATGGGTGTACGATAACATTTTCTAAAAAAGGTTCATTTTATTGTAGAAATTTCCATTTACCATGGGCGTAATTATTTGCAAAAATTTCCAACTACCATTGGTGTACGATGGAATTTTTAAAAGGAGTATATTCAATTGCAAAAATTTAAAATTTTCATGGGCGTACGAATAAAATCTTCCAAAAAAATTAATTCATTTTTAAAAATTTCCAACTTCCATGGGCGCACGATAAAATCTTATAAAAGCGGTTAATTCCTTTGCAAAAATTTACAACTACCATTGGTGTACGATAAAATTTTTAAAAGGAGTATATTCCATTGGAAAAATTTCGAATTTTCATGGGCGTACGAATAAATCTAACAAAAAAATTAATTCATTTTTAAGAATTTCCAACTTCCATGGGCGCACGATAAAATCTTATAAAAGCGGTTAATTCCTTTGCAAAAATTTACAACTACCATTGGTGTACGATAAAATTTTTAAAAGGAGTATATTCAATTGCAAAAATTTAAAATTTTCATGGGCGTACGAATAAATCTTCCAAAAAAATTAATTCATTTTTTAAAAATAACCAATTTCCATGGGCGCACGATAAAATCTTATGAAAGCGGTTAATTCCTTTGCAAAAATTTACAACTACCATTGGTGTACGATAAAATTTTTAAAAGGAGTATATTCCATTGGAAAAATTTCGAATTTTCATGGGCGTACGAATAAATCTAACAAAAAAATTAATTCATTTTTAAGAATTTCCAACTTCCATGGGCGCACGATAAAATCTTATAAAAGCGGTTAATTCCTTTGCAAAAATTTACAACTACCATTGGTGTACGATAAAATTTTTAAAAGGAGTATATTCCATTGGAAAAATTTCGAATTTTCATGGGCGTACGAATAAATCTAACAAAAAAATTAATTCATTTTTAAGAATTTCCAACTTCCATGGGCGCACGATAAAATCTTATAAAAGCGGTTAATTCCTTTGCAAAAATTTACAACTACCATTGGTGTACGATAAAATTTTTAAAAGGAGTATATTCCATTGGAAAAATTTCGAATTTTCATGGGCGTACGAATAAATCTAACAAAAAAATTAATTCATTTTTAAGAATTTCCAACTTCCATGGGCGCACGATAAAATCTTATAAAAGCGGTTAATTCCTTTGCAAAAATTTACAACTACCATTGGTGTACGATAAAATTTTTAAAAGGAGTATATTCCATTGGAAAAATTTCGAATTTTCATGGGCGTACGAATAAATCTAACAAAAAAATTAATTCATTTTTAAGAATTTCCAACTTCCATGGGCGCACGATAAAATCTTATAAAAGCGGTTAATTCCTTTGCAAAAATTTACAACTACCATTGGTGTACGATAAAATTTTTAAAAGGAGTATATTCCATTGGAAAAATTTCGAATTTTCATGGGCGTACGAATAAATCTAACAAAAAAATTAATTCATTTTTAAGAATTTCCAACTTCCATGGGCGCACGATAAAATCTTATAAAAGCGGTTAATTCCTTTGCAAAAATTTACAACTACCATTGGTGTACGATAAAATTTTTAAAAGTAGTATATTCCATTGGAATTTTCATGGGCGTACGAAATTTTTTTTCAAAGCTCATTTAATTGTAAAAATTTCCAACTTCCATGGGCGCACGAAAAAATCTTCCAAAGGAATTAATTCATTTGTAGAAATTTCCAACATCCATGAGCGCGCGAGAAAATATTATAAAAGGGGTTCAATTATTTTTAAAAATGTCCATTTGTCATAAGAGCGCGATGAGATATTCAATTGGGGTGAATAAGATATTCAATAAGAGTCCAAAATTATCTAATCTCCAAATTTTTAAAAGAGATTTTTTCTCCCCACTTGTCAAAGTGAGGATAACGAAAAAAATACATATAAAAAATTAACTCAAATGCTGCCTGTGTTGATGATACAAATATTTCGTTCGTACCATTTTTCCCAGCTTAATTTTTTCCTTCCCAATTTTAGTTTTTTAATTTTTTTTTTTTCATAGTACAGGTACCTATTTATATTTTATTATTTTTTAAATCACGACTAGTCCCTTATTGTACATACCATAATTTATTGTAAATTTACTAAGAAATAAAAAACGAATTGTTATACCTTTGGTGTAAAATAAAATATTCACAGCATCGTAAATCCATTTTTGATATTTTTAATTCTTATTTTTAGGGTAACGGGATTTTTGATAGTTTCCAAATAATTTATGCAGCTAGATTAAATTTATTATCCCCGGGAACTTTTCTTGCAGATCCTGGATCAACTTATCAAGCTGTTATACCTTTTACCATGAAAATTGCAACAATTTTCCAAAATTTTTGTCTTACAATATCTTTTATGATCATTTTCTTATGCCTCATTCACTTGTGTCTTAAAATATATTTTTTTTATACATTCCTATCATTTTTGTGCATTTAAAATCCCTTTTTTAACTTTATAAGCTTTACGATTTTTTTCCCCTTAATAATATAAAATTATTATTTCCAATTTTAGTGCACACGTATATTCGCACCTTTTTACCATTTTTAGTGCCATTTTTATTTAATACAAAGTGGTTTTTTTTCATCGTTTTTTAGGTATAAAAACACTGTATTAAGCTCGTTTTACACGTACTAACATACAGATAATTTAAATTCACCCAAATTATGTGTTCTAACTTTTGGGCCATTCCCAAATTGCGTTACACGTTGGAGATTCAATTTTTTTTATGTTACAAAACCAAAATTTTCAATAAAATACATTTTTCAAGGAAACTAATTGTCAGAAAACCTGAAATTCGTATGACGTAATTTTTGGATGGTCCCTTTACAGTGTGCGCCAAATAATACGACCCTTTATAAAACATTTTTATCTCCTTTTTTTGCATTCCTGTCATTTTTTTACTTTGTTTCTCAATTTTTTTCTCCTTTACTCTCTTTTTCCACTTATCCATTTTTCCACGTTTCCAATGTTTCTTCCATCTCCACTGTTTTTACACACTCCCTCATTTTCTTTTCACCCCTTCTTTCCACTTTTCCCCTCATTTTATAATGTACTCCACTCTGTTTCTCCGTTTTTTCTCTTTCTCCTTCCTTTTCCATTGTATCTTCCCAATGTTTCTACCGTTTTTACACATTCCCCCCTTTGTTTTTCACACCTTCTTTTTCTCCACTTCCCTATTGTTCACCTCCCATTTCTCCCCGTATTTTTGCTCAATTTTTAAATTGAATTATTTTATTACGTCCACACATTTAGGTACACACTGTACACTTGCAATGACTGTGATATTAACTTTTAGTAAAGTTTACGTCAAATTTCAGCATGTATTATATTTTTTTTTGTTTTTTTTTTGTTGCATGTTATTTTTGTTAATCTTTTCTGTGTGCTTTTTTTATCGATATGCTTTCGTACATGTACATTGTCTTTTAGATTGATTATAATATATTTATTAGTTGTTTGTTTTATTTAATATTTGTCCGAACACAGCACGCTTTTTACTTTCTTTCGCCCTACCATGCACCTGCAATATTTACTACTAATAAAATGAACATGCAACTCATCGTTTCGTCCGAATCGCTGCGTTTCTGTCGTTGCGACAAAAACGCAATTTTTGGGTATGCCACTTTCTCTTCAGAGAGTGAGTATTGGTTCAATGAGGTTAAAAAAAAGACTAGGTAGTTCAGAGAGGTATTCGTCTTTTATGTTTGATAAAACAGTCATTTGGTTGTTTTTCAAACCAATTTTCAATAATTAAAAATCATCACATTGACATTTGTATGTTCAAATTGGACGTACATTTTTTCCAGTACAAACGTTCTAAAAAGAAACGGACTTGGTATCAAAGGATTGTATTTAATTGTCAGGTATGTATTTATTTTTACTTATTTCGAATAGAATTTTACCAAAAAGGATGAAAAATCTTTAAATATTCCCTTCCTTTGAACTTTTTATTTTCTTTTTAAGATTCCTTTTAACCAGCTGTTGACTGTTTTATCAAAAAATTATTGAAAATAATTCTAAATGGTTGTCAGTGAAGAATTAAATAAATAAGTATATAACCGGTGGGTGTGAACGCCGCTTAAAAATTATCGTATGGTAAGAACAGCGGCGGCTTTTGAAAAAATTGTTAATATTACACAACTTGTCGAGAAAATAAATTTAAAATATCCATTTCCAGTTATTAGTTATATATTTAGCAGCTGTTTATATACATATATACATACTTATATAAATGAATCTAATGTTTTCGTATGACAGACAATGTTCTAGAAAATCTTGTATATATTTAGTTATCCAACTTGAGGAATTAAAAGATACGCAACATTAATTCAAACGTTTCGACCTCATTTGGGTTATCATCAGAAATTTTTTGCCCCAAATTTAGTTGGAACGATATATACTATATGAATTTCGTATACAATTTTGTAATTAATTAAAATTTAATCGTAAAACATTTATTTCATTCTATTGTTGAACGCAACATTCTAATAATACCTTTTAATATAATTTTTTTGACTATTAATATGCAAGAAAGAATCTAATCTAACTAGCAATTTTTTTGAGATTTTTCAACAAATTTCTTCCAAGTAGTTATACAGTGTGTACTACATTTTACGAAAAAAGCAACCATCATCAGTTTTTTTGGTCAGTAAAACACTCAATTGTTCAGAATTTATTAATCAACGCACTATGATTTGTTTTTTGAACAAAATACTAGTTTCTTCCAATCTGAAGAGTTTTTAAATTAATTTTGAAATAAAAAGTGACACAATTATAGTATTTTCCTTTCTCCTAGTTTTTTTCTAATGGAAAGGATTGACATTATTGGTTTATTTATTCTTCTTTCTTATTTAAGGTTAAGTTTTTTGAATACGATATTGAAGCTTCTTCAAAAGGTATGATTGAAAATGTCGAAAATGAAATAAAAAGGTATTATTATGAACTGATGCTTTGTTTTTTTTTGGTAAGCGAAATTGAAGTGAAAAATAAGTTTGCAGAGGCGTACTCAGGTGTTCTGGTACCTTCAAATCCACCTTGTACCGTTTGAAGGTTTCAAACTTTTTAAAAAATTCTCTAAATTTGCAAAACTATTTTTTATTTTTTTATTAATTTGTAGATTAAAAAAAATAAGAAAAAATGTACATAAGAATGAAATTAGTATCATCGTCATTCAAAGTAGTTTGAGATTTATTCAAAAAATTTATACAGGGAAATTCAAAATTTGTACCAAAATATATTGTCCCGTATGCAATTTTATAAATATTCTAAAGGGGTAAAGGGAAATAAAAATTTTAAATAATTTTCAATTAAATTGGTAACTTGGTGAAGAAGGAAATAAAAAATCAGAATTTGCTTAACATTTCAACAGTAAATCTTGAATTTTCTTGTAGAAACTTAGTAAACAGATTCTAGTATCTAACCCATGTGTAATTTTAAAACTGTCACTCATAATAGTCCAATAGAACGGCACTGTGATCTGTAATTATTATTGATATTTTATTTTTCGTGAAAAAATGCCTTACTACAATCACTAAGTATGTGTAAAAAGGGGAGGATTCGAAATAAAAAAAGGACCAAAAGAAAAGAGTTAAAAGGCAGACATATCATTATCATTTTGTTTCAGTTTATTTAAAAATTTCGATTTAATTCCAATGGGTTCACGTATTTATGGAAAATTCTACTGGACTATGTATCACTATCGCGAAACTTATACCGTGTACTTCTAAAATTTAAGTTGCAAATCTACCTGTGCTATACTTGTAAAGTTAAACTGTTAACATAAATATATAAATAAAATTGTGAATATACCAAATATGTGTAACTTTTTTTTGTTTTCATAAACTTCTTAAATGTTCTTCATTAAATTCATTATAGTAATGATGGCTTTTATTATCTCAAACCATCCTGGAAGATCCTTAAGCCGGTCCCAGACACTACGTGTATTTGGCAAACATTTGGTATTATTCGCGTAGCGTGTGGGAAGTTAACAAATATTCGTCCTTCGTCATTTTTCCGGCGCTGGTCGGAAACTAGCACGAAGTAAAGGACGCCGTAGTTCGGCGAAGTAAATTCAAAATTTCAATTTCCATTACTTACTTGCAGGTATCGCACTGATGATGGGAAATCGCTATGCAATTTTTAATAAATTAATTTTACACGAAATTTTTCTTGACTATCCAGTCACGTGTACACAGCTTTAAGAAAATTCACCTATTTACTTTTCGAATTACAGGGTGTTAAAGTTATGAAAAATTAAATGTTTTAATTTGGTAACTTTAAAGTTGATTTGACATTTGGCAGGTTGTTTTTAAATGTGAAAGGGCATATTTTGATGGGAAAACATTTTTCAATTCTTGATCCAGTGGTGTACATTTGGAAGAATATGCCACCTTCCCCCTCCCCATTTTTTTGCCACTGGCCAGCCAACTGCCTACCTGACCTTTCGAGAATTGTCAGTGGATTTTTAAACCGAAAGTCAGTACATTTGCTTTAGCGGAAGTAAATTCCCATGAAAAACAGTGCCAAGTGCATTTCATTAGTCAACAAATTCGCTTCGCAAGTGCTTCTTTTTTTCTGCAACAATTTTAATTAACATTTACTTTGTTTGGGCCCATCAGGACAAGTTTTGAGACTAGCATTTATAATGGCGAATGTCTTTTAGCCTTACATTCCAATACCCTTTTGAGCTATCAAACATAAGCAACTGCTACAATCTAAGAGCTGTAACGTCAACGCTTCTTACGCTTAGATATAAATAGGCGTGTGGGTAAAGTGGTCGGAGAACACGGTAATTTTCCAACCATCTTTGTGGTCCTTCGAGCCGGATGGCAAAAAAGGGTATATACAGACGCTAACCACCCTTAATTTATTGTAGTAGACAGAAAGCAATCTTTTCCTGTTTAATTGTAGACAATCAGGACTAAGAGTGTTCCATACATCTTCACGACCAATGAATTTATATTTATTATTCATACAATCAGTTCATTAAAACATAATTTAGGGACCATAAAATCCATAAAATTTTGTTGTTTTAAGATATCTAGACACATTTATTTATATTAAAAAATATATAGGGTACCATTCAGAAAATACCAGGAATATAATTAAAATTATTTAAATTAGTTTCTCTCTCTTATTATCAATCATTAAAAATATCGGCGTTCATTCGAAATAATGAATCCCAGTAGCCCATGACACATGTATCAAAAGGGCTGCTGGTCTATAATGAAATTTACAATTAAGCAAATGACTTATCCAGAAAACAAACATTGTCTTGTGTTTCTCTACCTTTAACAAATACAGTTTGTCCTTTATTATAAAACAACAAACCATAGAAATTGGTTCGTCGGTGTTTCTTAGAGGGTTTGATAATATAATTATCATGAGATGTTCCGTTTTGATATCGACGATGTTGATTTTATCTAACAATGTAATCAACTTTACCATTCCAACAGTTGAGAACGTGAAATTTTCTCCAAAAAGAAATACGTTTTTCATAAAAGAATAAATATTAATTAACAGAAATAAAATATTTATCTTGAAGTATACTTTTTACTAGCTTCGCTTTTGAAGGCATTTGGTTTATCATTTGCAATGTTTTCTGTTCTTTTTGTAATTTAATAAATATAACTACAGTCTCCACTACTACTCAATTTAGGTAATTTTCTTGAAATTTTCCAACACAAAGAAACTGAATTGAATCATCCAATGCTTCTCTTTACTGTACCAAAATCTGTTTACTGTGAAATACCTTCGTTATCCGAACATGTTTGATGTATCTAACAATCTAGTATATCCGTTACATCAACACTATTATTAAAATTTCCATTTACCAACACTGTTCTAATATTTGGATGCGCAAGCATCGAACCAACTAAAAATTTAACTGTGGCAACAGTAGTAGGGAGAATCTGAAATTCAAACATAAAAAGGACATTCCACATACGATCACAGATGCCAAAGATAACTATTAAATTTTTGGAAAAATATTTTTCAAACATAGACTGTTCATTGAGAAGCCACAACTACTTCTCTGGATATACAGTGTGACCCATTTTTTTTGGAAGCACCCCTATAAAATCCGCATTTTTCAACCGATTTTGATTTAGTCTTTTTTGTTAGATTCAGTATCAAAAACATTATTTGAGCACAAATTTTCATACCATAATAGCTATTTTCAAGGCCCTCTACGTTAATTTTTCTTTGCCAAAAAAGACGAAAGTATATTAGGCATTTTTTTTTCTCAAATATGACTACACCACTGGATTCAGAATAATCACAAATGTAAACTATCAAAATTTTATAAAAAAAGTTTTATTAACAACAAAGTTATCACTACATGAATTTGGAAAAAGTTGTTTTTTAATTAATTTTTTAATAAGAATGTAGACACATTTTAAAAATGGCAACATGGTAAACAAAAACTAGGACTCAAACATATTGCACAGTAAAAATTCGAAGCCGATACCTTAACCCGTTCTGGAGTTATAGCTTCTGAGAGTAATGTAAAATTGTGCTGATGTGACGAAAATACAAATTAACACCAAATAATACATTTTGATTATTAAACTACTGAATAATAATTTTATTCTACATTTTTGTAGCCTCGACTAGACCTCCGTTAATTTCCACACATTTCTCGTATCGTTTACGACTATGTCTTAGCGCTTTTTTATTTCATGTGGCGTTATTCCAGCACACGCCTGTCGTATTCTGTCACACAGTTCTGCTCTATTCCTTGGATGTGTCTTATACACTTTTTGTGTCAAAAGACCCCACAGATAAAAATCCAATATAGTTAAATCGGGTGATCTAGGAGGCCATTCGATTAACTTGCTACCGCGACCCATCCAACCATTTGGAAATTTTTCGTTAAGCCACTGCCTGACAATCCTAGAAGAGTGTATAGAACAACCATCTTACTGAAATATCAAATTTCTTCTTTCTGCTAGTGGCAGTTCGTCAATCACTACGGATAACTCACCTATTATCATGTCTTTTAAAATTTCGGCTTCGAATTTTTACTGTGCAATATGTTTGAGTCCTAGTTTTTGTTTACCATGTTGCCATTTTTAAAATGTGCCTACATTCTTAGTAAAAAATTAATTAAAATACAACTTTTTCCAAATTCATGTAGTAATAACTTTGTTGTTGATAAAATTTTTTTTATAAAATTTTGATAGTTTACATTTGTGATGATTCTGAATCCAGTGGTGTAGTCATATTTGAGAAAAAAAAATGCCTAATATACTTTCGTCTTTTTTGGCAAAGAAAAATTAACGTAGAGGGCCTTGAAAATAGCTATTATGGTATGAAAATTTGTGCTCAAATTCTGTTTTTGATACTGAATCTAACAAAAAAGACTAAATCAAAATCGGTTGAAAAATGCGGATTTTATAGGGGTGCTTCCAAACAAAATGGGTCACACTGTATATTACGACAGACATTGAATTTATTTCTAAGTTAAACGGGGCTGGTATCGTCATCTACTCCGACAGCCATAAGCAGCACTAAAAGCGATAAGTTCATATCGGAAAACGTCAAATTTGGTGTGGGAGTGTCGCAAGGCCCTCAACAAACTAGGTAGTCATAATAGAGTGACCCTAGCCTGGGTGTCAGGTCACCAAGGAATAAAAGGCAATGAAAAGGTCGATGAATTAGCCAAGCAGGGAGCGACTGAGGTCACGATAGGGCCAGAACCTTCCTGTGGAATTGCAAAAAACCTCTATGGAGAGCATTCACCAATGGATAAACAACCAGTCTAACAAAAAGAATAAAGCTGGATATCGAACTCTAAAAATAGGGAGGACCACAATAGATCTACAAAGGTCGCAGTGGGATAGAACTCCATTTCTAATCTAATCTAACGAGGTTGGTATATCTGCCAGATATTCTGGTTTGCAATTAGAAGGGAAGATATCTAACTTGTACTGAGGAGGCGCAAATACGCCGAAACCTGAAAGAGACTTGAAAATATATCTTGGATGCGACACTGATTTTCCTTCAATGCGTAGTATATCAATATAAATCTCATCATACATATTTTATGTGCTCTTGTATAAATTCACTTACATATCCTTCGATATTACTTCCTATTTATACAGCATGGGTCTATTTATTACTTTCGATGGATAAAACTTGAATAAAAGAATTTTTAGACGGTTTAAAATTTGAAAAAGGTTGTTTCTTATTGTATAGCGAATTATAATAGTGTTATAGTTTTTCCAAAGTTAATGTGATGACCAATATTTTTAATCCCTTTGAAGGAAAAAGCCGCCCAATGGCGTGTATATAAATTTTTTATAAATTCGAATATTGTGAAATAATGTTAATCTTCTATATCAATTTGAATGAAAACAATTAACCTGCATACAAAATTCATAAAATTTGTAATACAATAATAAAGCGTTTTCCTCTAGAACACGTAGTATCTAGATAACAGTTTTTTGTATCGTCAACCCAACCATAATTTAAAGGTGGGTGTATATCCTCATACAGTTTTAATTATAATATAATTACCATTACTACTATTTTCTTACATATTAAGTTAAAATGTATTTTATTTTATATATTTATTCATGTAATAAAACCGTAAGGATTGTTTGAATAACAAATAAATGAATAAACACTTGACAACATCATGTGTGTATCAAACCAAGTTTCGTCTAAATAAATTATAGTTCTATTTGAATCACGGTACCCTTTTATTTTGCGCAAATACTTCTGTCTAAGTTCAGCGATACGCCGAGATTCCATTATTACCATTCGATTATCTAACTTCTTACATTTAAATCCACAATTCAATAATCCCGCGCATCATCTTGGACTGTTGTTTCAAATGGTCTCCAAAATGCCATTCTAATTAATTATATTATAAAACTCACCCCAACGTCTACGAACAAATGAATATTATATTAATATCAATTCACTGACGCGACCTAACCACTACACCATCAAAAAGGTATTATATTAATGATACCTTTCTACACTAGATCACCTACACTTTCCTATAAATACCTATAGCAATTCACTAAACTCACTCAACCAAAAAATAGATATTATATTAAATATTTATTTAAAACAAAATTCACACCCGACACTGAATGATACTAATGGATTATAAGCCGAATCACAACACAACCCCCCCGAACATCCTCAAGACCGTAGCATTTTTTCTGCGAAAATCGTCAAACGGATTATACTTCGGTTATTTCGTTATATTACGATGAATACTGCAGTTGATGATTGGCTGTTTCGAAATCTTGACTGCACGTGCAACTACGTTGCCAACTCTTCAAAATTTTCTTAAATATAGTAACATATAAAAAGTGGTTTTAATTAATTTTTTTTTCAGTAATTTCAAGCGACTTATTTTAATGTTTACTAATAAATTTACATTATGTATTTTTTTTAAAAAATATTTCCAAACTAGCTTTCTTATAACATCACGAACTAACAGTTTACTGTAGTAAGAGAAACATTTGCGTAGCGAGCCTAACAATTTTAGAAAATATATCTGACAACATTGCTTTATTTTATGGTCATCACACTGACTTTAGTTAGAGTATACAAATTGGTCTTTTAGGTTTCATTGAAGAAAGTTTTTTTTTTAACATATTCTTTTTACATAATTTGAGATGAACTGATGTGTTCTACCCTGTCAAAAGACATAAATCTATCTACAAATATAATTTAATAGAATATTTGTTAAGAGAGAATCCTTCAATCGATAAGCCGTCTGCTAATATTTATTATTATCTAATTGATTTTCGTTTTGGTGGTATTAAATAGTTAGGTCTTAACATGTGCATGTATTAATAAATGAAATAATGCCAAAATATCACAAATATATTATTAATGATTAATTTTTTATTAATATTTGTTGATAGGTGGATTTAGATAATTTGGATTAGGACAATCTGCGTAAATAGTTTTGTATCCGATGGATTTACTATTATAATTTCAACGTAAATGTAATGAAGGCCGATTCAACGAGCAAAAAAAAATCGATGTCTTTGATTTTTCTGAAACTTTGAGAACATATTCCATTTGCGATTTCATGAGACACGTGTTTTTTCTTATTTCCAAAAAACGTCGTTAAGCCGTTATTTCGAAAACTAAAAACTACCTTTTGCTTAAAATGGTCCCAAACAATCGTATTGGAACCGTTTTTTTTTTCAAAATGTGCGAAATTTAATCAGCTTTATCATGCCTTTTCCGAATTTCCAATATCTTTGAAAAATTTTCTGGAAAATCGGAAAAACTAAAAAAAGTGCTTTTTTTTTCAAATTGCGATTTCTCAAAAACGCCTTCTTCGATTAACGCGAATTTTCGATATGTTCTTTTCGAATATATAAGCTATCTTTTGGGCCAAACCGCAATATGCCAACTTTTTTTTTTCAGATGTACAACCTTGCAAACACAAAATGTTATTTTTTTACTTTTTTCACGTAGTTTTTAGCTTCTAGCTTTTCTTAGGTACGCCCTATGATAAATTCAATAGCGCCATCGTATTTTACTAAAAAATATACATCGGAAACATGTATCACATGTTGGAACAAGTTATTTAGTTGATTTTGAAAATTGACAATTATAAAAATTTCGCATATCGCATAACAACACCGCGCCTTGTCTCACGATGTATTGTAAATTTGTACTCCTTTCGAATTGGAGATGGACTCAGTACTACTGTACTACTGCTGAACATATATGATACTTATTTTTCCACACAGAATACGATAGCGCTATTGAATTTATCATAGGGTGTATCTGAAAAGCGCTAGAAGCCAAAAACTACGTGAAAAAATAAAATTTTTTATTCGCAAGGTTGTATCTCTGGAAAGAAAATAGTTGGCATATTGCGGTTTGGCCCAAAACATAGCTTATATATTCGAGAATAACATATGGAAAATTCGCGTTAATCGAAGAAAGCGTTTTTGAGAAATCGCATTTTGGAAAAAAGTACTTTTTTTGGTTTTTCCAATTTTCCCGAAAAATTTTTCAAGATACTGGAAATCCGGAAAAAGCATTTTGAAAAAAAAAGGGTTCTGATACGATTATTTGGGTCGAAATGGTAAGCAAAAGGACTTTTTAGTTTTCGAAATATCGGCTTTACGATGTATACATGGCGTGGCGTTCCAAAAACGTTTTTTGGAAAAAAGAAAAAACACATGTCTCATGAAAGTTTCTGAAAAATCAAAGACTTCGATTCTTTTGCTCGTTGAATCGATGTGGAATCGGCCAGATATTTTTTTTGGGCAATTATGAAGAAAAATTGAATTTAAATGTCAATATTAGGACATATTTGTAGACTTTGCAATTATTTTTTCAAATTTTCGGTCTCTGTTGTACAAAGGATTTTTTTTACTGTTAACGACATTTAAAATTCGAAATTTTGACATTTTTGCTCCATTAATAAAGGATATCGATTATTAAAGGATCAAAAAACAGTTTTGAGACTAACATTTACTTGTAGAGCAAATTTTTCTGGTACTCATTTATGGATGTTCGTCAATCATTTGGAGAACCTAATTTTTAATAATATTTCTTGATTCTGCAAAAGTTCCAGTTTCTTGGAAACGAAGTTGCAACTTTGCGAACATTTCAAAACATGGTTAATGTTTCTTCATTTTTCATTATCTCTAAAATCCTATTTTAACGCTTTACAAAATTTTGAAAAATATTCTTCCAAAACAGTGACCGTTCGACCAGGAACAAACAACTACTTCCCGGGCTATCGGCCCCGGCGGCGGACATTCACTTACACTCCTTAGTCGGTATGGTCTACAAGGTTTAACCAACCATTCTGGTTTCCTCCATAACTTGCAGACACGTTTATTTTCCATTCGGGAGTTCTAAGAGGCTTTCTTTACTTTATTCTGATTTTCCCTGTATATTTTTATCCCAAACCATTTGTTTTTAACCAACACACTTATAGAACAAAATAAAAACCATTTAAGTAAGTATAGGCATAAATTCCTCATGATATTTTCAAGTTATGTAAGTTATCGAAAATGTATATTTTTCGGTAGAAACACATTTTTCATAGTAAATAAAAAAAAATTCGAACCAGTATTTTCAGCAGGTGTAAATGAGATTAGGATAGTTGGAAATTTATTTATTGTATAACTGTGCGCTTCACGACGATTGGACAGAAGGCGGTCCCAGCGTCGTGGCGCTTCTATAAAGATCTACAGGCTCATTTCACTGCTCTCAGTGTTAAACGTCGTCTCTCTATATCCTCAAACGGCTAAAGGTGATAGAGCGATTGGAGGTACTGCGAGATACGCAGGGTGAGTTAAAAAAAATAATTTTTTTTATAAAAAAAATATATTCTAGTTTTTATTTTTAATAATAATAAAAGAAAAATTTAAATATATTATAAAAATAGTTTTTGCTTTTTTTTATATTTTCTGACCGAGCTAAGCATAAAAATTTGAAAATTTCTGGTTAACTTATAATAAAAAATTTTCTACTGTATGATTAATTGTAATTTTATATTTTTAATTTACACCCTGTAGATAACTGTAATCGCTCGACTAAAATTTTTATTTTTCCGAAATATTTAAATTTAAATTCTAACAAAGGCCGTTTGATTTCCCAATTTACACGTTCCCTATGTCTAAAAAATTATATAGAAAATATTTTCGGGATAAAATAACGAGGCGATTTTTTGATTGTGTAAACCAGAGGAGTTTTCAGTGAAGCGTGGAATTCTAAATTAAATTTTCGCTTATCAATATAGCATATCTCTTTGGGGAATTAATTTCGGTTTTTATCAAGATCTACTTTGTCACGAAAATATTTCATTGAAATCACCCCGCTCTTCACAAACTTTTAGTACGAAATCGTTAAATACCACAAATTATTTTGGTGTTAACACGTTGACTGCCAAGTAATTATAGACAAGGTATAACTATAAATATTTTTAATTTACTGATACAAAATTTTTGGTATAAAAAAAAATGTGATTTGTGAAGAAAAAGCTACTTTCAGTATTTTTTTTAAATTGTAATTTCAATACTTCCAATTTTGGGGTCCTATAACTTAGAAACGGGGGTCTGTAGAGAGAAATTTTTATATAAACATCTAATATTATTTGTCTGGGGTAGCTGTTTTCGAATTTATAGCAACTATTTCGGGGATTATACTATAAGTGACTTGTTAGATCAAGAAATATCTAATATGACACCCTAAAAAAGAAAGAATTCCAGTAATTTGTTTATTTATATCAATTTCTATAATTTATACTTTTGATGATGCAAATATAGTAATTTGTGAAACCGGTTGAGTAGTATATGGATTGTGTTTATTTTGATAATTAATTAAATGAACAGATGAGGCTTTTACTTGATGAAGATCCATACTAAACGATGAAATAAAACAATATAATTTGTTTAAATCTTCATTATAATAGAACTACGTTCAATTTATACTCGATTGAGAAAGCTACTGTGTTAGCGAAACGCGTCACGAATATATATTGAACGTAGTTCTAATATAATGAAGATTTAAACAAATTTAATTGTTTTATTGATAATAAGTAATAAAAATTCGAAAATTTCGAAGCATATAATATATTATATTCACTCTAGTATTATTTTAAAACGTTTATTACTTGATAGATAATAAAATAATCTCGTTATTTATCGATCCCCAACAATAATTAATTTGAATTATAACTATTTAATAACCAAATACACACTCACACATATTAACAAATTGTACAAAGCCATGTTGTATCAAATTCGTTAAATGTTCAAAATTATTCTTTATAATGCTTTTGGGACTAACGAATAATGGGTATGTGACATAAATTGAACCATAAATTTCGAAAACTGTTTTACAGTGGCGCTCGATAAATTTTTAAACAATTAAAAACATGGATCCATACTGGACTTTCTCTATTTTTAAAAGTCGGTTTTTAGAAACATTTTCATTTATTTCTGTTCCAAGTGGATGGTCATCAATCTCTTGGTCTATTTGTTATCCTGTAGACGTCCTACATGACCCACCTATTTCCTTTTAAGCAGTGAACTATTTATTATTGTTTCGTCCTTTTAAGTTTCTCTAGATAAAATATATTTCTATTTCTTTCAAGGAATTAAGATGTTTTTATCTTATAAATTTAATGAAATGTAATAAATATAAAAAATGTTGGAAGCTTTATTATGATAAAAAGTTGAAACTCCAACGATTCCTATAGTCGCAAAGTATCCTGAATTTATTTGATAATATTTTTTCGCGATTTAAATTTGTTGCCACAATATTGAAAACGCCACAATTCTTGCGCCGAGGTTAATCTTAATAAAAAATCTTATAAAAGATATTTGCACAAATATGAAAAGACTCGCCTGTCAAATATTTAAAGTACATGTACATCTGTTCGATGAGAAAATTGAATTTTACAAGACACCTTTCGAATGATGCGAATATACTCTTTTAAAGACAAGTCTATCTTCTAGTCTAAATCAATTTTATCCAAATAGAATCTTTAAATATAAAGTATGTTTTATAAAGGAAAAAATTTCTCAGTGTTAAAATAATATGTTTGGGGTGGAGATAAATTGGAATTACATAGGGGTTAATTACCGGCGAATACGTATTCTTAACGATTCAAGAGAAAAAAATCAACATTCTATTTCCCTTAAAAAGTTATGGCTAACGCCTGAGTAAACAGTTGATAAAAAAAAACATTTACCACCGATTGAACTCTTATCGTTTGAAATACCCTTGTTTTCCTATTTTTTGCAGCTGTTCAGTTTTTCACAATATCACCCTTAGGTACTCTTATAAAATGTCTGTAAAGTTATCGGAAATTTTGAATATTCGTATTTTTTGAAGAATATCATGAGGAACTGTACATACTTCTTTCCAATTTTTTTTTATTCAATAATACCAGTGCCGTCTAAAAATCTTAATCTACCAGGCTTTTTCTTAGATCAATCAATGGAACTTGGAAAACTTTGTTTAAAGTTGTGTGTTATTTAAAATAATTCCTTCATAGCGCGAGTGACGTAGAACAGTAGTATGACCAGACAACAGGATTTTTGGGGACTTCTTAGGGACAATTTTTGAAAAGACTGCATTATAAAATTAAAGCCATTTTTATCTATCGCCAATAATTTCATTTTTTATTCGGAATAATTTACATCAAAATAATAAAACGTGCCTCAAATATCCTATGCCACAAAAGCTATTGAAATTGCTCAAATATATTGAAGTATTTCTTATCGATTAGGTATTAGTAAATAAATTTTTATGTTCCCATAAAATTTTTACAAGAGATTTTTGATTATCTCTCGATATTTTCTTGGTGACTTCAAGGATATTATATTTTTAATAAAAATACGCTTAAAGGCTAAGACAAACAACCATTTCTTTAAGATGAAAGGAATTTTATGTACTCAATCTCAACAGCTGAATGTGCAGATTTGAGATTAAATATTTTTAATCTCGAATTTATGTGATCATATTAATTATTATTCGTTATTAACGTTAAAAGTTTAAACTTTTAAAATGTATCTATACGAACTGGCTTTTATGGGGTTGTATAAAAGTGGGTTTTGGGGTAGGTTTATATTCGTTTTAATATATGTAAAAACTGAACGAGCTGAATCTACTGAAGGAGGTAAAAAGAGTACGTGTTTTTACTTTTTTATGCTAATTTTTCTTTCTTTCCTGAATTTTTTCTTTTGTACTCGTCTATTGTACGCCGAAAGTATGTTTTTTTAAACATTTCATTCATTCTTGGTAGTAGATTTTGCATTTCATGATTCGCTTTAAATCCAAACAACTTTTCGTATAATTTTCGATGATAATTTATGCAGAAAGCTTCTTAGCATCAGGTATTTTATGGAAATAATTTTAACAATTAAAAATGTGAGTAGAAAAAGTACCCCGAGAGCATATTTTTAGGTACATTAAGACAAATAAGTACCTTGGTTTTAAGTGTATTCAAAAAGCTTTCAAGTCAAGAAATATCTTACAGCAACGTGAAGAAATAAGATTAAATGTATGTACAGGGTGATTAATTAAAGTACTAGAAGATATTCGAATAAAATTTTCACCGATTGTAGCCAGCCTAAAAGCCAATAGTTTAAAATTAGTCGCAATTCCACCACGGAAGAAATAAACTTTTCAGTGATATACCAATGGGCCTTTGCTGCTATTTAAGAAACTTTGACGTGTGTTGCCTAAAAATTCCGTTCACAATCCTAAAATTTGATGATTGCCTTGTATAAAACAAAACATTCCTTTTTGGAAAATTAATACCGTAATTGCCAGTATAAATTTTATGAAAAGCAGCTAGAAATCATCCCCTTGGGCGTTTTTTAGATTTAAAATATGACTACGACAATTATATAGATTACTCTATAGTTATTAAAAGTCTGTTTTATTTCAACATTAATGAAGAAAACCGCTAGAGACTTGCAGTTTCCACTGAGCACATTTATCTTTTAAGATACCAAATTAAGTTTCACTTAGAGATATACTAAATCATCGATATTTATTTCTGGGAAATCCTTTATTTTTGCAAAACTATTTTTATAAGCTAGGATTCCGCATCTACGATGTTTTTCGAAATCTGAAGACCATGAATTTTGTATACGGTTTTCTATAATTTATAATATATTTTTTCTTAAAAAATCGGTTTGGTTTGCGAAATTTTCTTTCGCTTTTTTCGTATTCATCCCCAAAAAGAATCTCAACATCCAAAGTTTATTCATTTGAATTACAAATACGTATTTGGATCACGGATATTTATTTTCCACTGAATATTTTCAATGGATTCGGATTAATTAAACATCACTTTTTTTTTAAGATTTTGTTTTTTTTGTACCTTATCCACATTACTTCCATATTTCCACAAGAACAGTAAAATACAAATACGTTTAATTGGAACCTGGAGATAAATTTTAATTGACTGTCTTGATTGTTATTTCGTTTCGATTAAGATTTCATCTGCTACAATTTGGTACGTATGGGTATAATAATTTTGTAGTAATTGGGGCATTTGTCCACATGTTACATACATAGTAGGTGCACAACAATACAATAAATAATGTTTAATTTCACACTAATTTTATTTATATTATCAAAAAATTGTAATTTTCGTTTTTTTTTTTACCTTAAAATATATCGAAGATGATTTCTAACCTCAAAATAATTGTTCTATCTCTAAAAATTAACTTTTACTTTCCTCTCGTAAATGTTGTTTTCTAAAATCCGCGTTTTTCTTTATAAAACAAATTCAAAATATCAATTTCCAGGTCTAGAATACAAAGCATTGAATTTTTACAGAACGGAAACTGTTTTTAACCAGTTGAATCATCCTGTAAATATCACTACCCTACATAATAAGCTTTATAACTTTGCTATGAATGTATAGGGGTAGGCTTTCTAAGTAATTTTTCTATACATTCAAATAATCCCCTATATTTCCAAGATTCAACTATCCAATTTCTTCCAGCTTATTTCCGAAAATATTATTTTCATATCCTACATTACCCGCACGTGAAAGTTTTAAACTTTCCTTATATTCTTGTCCTGGAAGGAACAAAAGGCTCGAATTAAAAGTTTAAACTCAATTAATAATGTCCAAAAAGAAAACTAGAAATATCAAAAGTACACTCATTCATTCAACAACCCAGGTACTTGAACTGAATCTTTGGACCATTTCCCATGTAATCTAGTAGGGATTCTTTACAGTTTTTTACCAGTTGTTGGATTACTGATAGCTTTAAGCAGAGCCTGGCTGTCAGTGAATATATTTATTTTTTGTCCGGTATATCCTCTTCTGATGTTTTCATCAATACAGGCTACAGGTGAAAGCAATTTGTCTCCAAAGTTTGGGTAAATGCTGAGAAAGTACTTGCACGTAAATCTGAGCGGTTGTTTCGTTTAAGCACTAACAAATTCTGCACGTCAATAAAATGAAGAAAACAATACGTCAAAATTAATAGTAACTCTGTATAGATATTCTCACACCTGCAAAGGTCGTATTATTATGAACATCTTCTAACACAATTCATTAATAATTAATTCTACCAAAGGTAACAGTGTAAATTCGAAATCGGACTTATATAAACACCACTACAGCCGAAACTAGTTTTGTTGCTTTTAGACCTCTATTCAGAAGTTTCTCTGTAATATATTAACATAGTTTTGTTGGTGTGAAATAGCCTTTTGGATATATTTATATATGTCTCTTAATTAATTTTCTAAGCACTTTTTATAAACAGATTGAGATACTTTAGAAAAAAAAATTATTCCGTATAAAATAGAGGATTATTCGGTTCACCAAGATAATGAGGTGAAATTGAACGGAATTATTTTAGACGTTGTTGTCAGGTATATTTTAAAAATATGAAAAATATATGCCCGACGTTGGGCGCCGTTTGCCTTTAGTGGGATTAGTTGTCGAGATACTGGACTAAAATTATCTGGAACAAACGATCCGTAACAACCCCGATTACACAGAAATACTTTAAAAATTTCCTCGTAAATATCATACGCAGTGTGTTTTGAAAAAAGTTCAGCTCTCCAGAGGGTGAAATAAAAGTTCAATTTTCTTGTCGCCTTGAGCCACCCCTGGGACAAGGGTATTTCGATTATCTACCGAAATTGGGATCTGTACTGAAACAACTCACTATTCCAATCCGTTTCTTTAAAAATTTTGTTTCAACGTTTATAGTTTAAATAAAAAAACGATTTTTGATTGCTTTTTAGGTCATAAACTACATAATTATACATAATAATAAATGAATTATTATTATGATTAACCCGAGAAAATTCCAAGTTTCAACGTTGTATATAATGGAAATATCTTAGCATCTCCAATTAAATAATATACGTACGTGTGTATATGTGTATGTGGAATAAAACAGCATATTCATATATTCAAATTCTCGACTGTATAATCATGTCTTTGTTACCCACAGATAATCAATTCGTCCACAATTTCAAATCAAATTCAAATCTAAGGGATAAACTTACCGTACGTTCGGTCCGATGAACATCAATAAAAATGTCTCTTCTATGGTGAATTTGTATATTTCAGAATAAGCAACTTGGGTATAATTAAAGTTTGAATGGATATTGGATCTGAATTAACAATAATGTTATGGCATATTTTATGTAATTTTATAAAGAATTCTGTAACCGTTAGCGATTTAGTCAGGGATAAACAAATTATCTCTTTTTTATTTGAAAAAGCTTCAATAAGACATTTTGGAAGCAAAAATGTTAATAGGTTTCTACAGATACACTTAAAAAGCGTGGCTATATAAAAAGTATTGTTTACAGCGTGTGCATAAAGTTAATTTTTCCACTCGCTAGATTTTTACAAAGAAACGTGTAATTTTGTTCATTTGAGGAAAAATAATTCCATAACAAAAGCGGTTCGAGAAGATCCTGGAAATGTGTTATAAAAAGTGTGCAAAAATCAAATATCTCGGCTCAGAATGCACTTAGGAACTCGAACCAGGAGTCAAATGAAAGCTGAGAAAATGTGGAATTCCGGAAAAATATTACAGTGACGATTGTTTTTTTATTTGATCTTCAAATGATCTTGCAAAGTTGGCCAAACCTAAAATTTTTATAAACTTTCGTGTTTTTGTATATCTAATAAGGCTTAAATTTTTTTCTGAACAATGTATTTTAGATATTTTAGCATGACAAAAATGTTCTATCATGTTTCTAACTCTGGCAACGTATACAAAGTAACTTTTTCAGCATTATCGACAGGTATAGTCGACGTAAAAGATAAAGTGCCAGCTATCTAATAATATATCTCCTTTAAGTTATGTTGCGAAGCCAAACTCTGAAAGGTATTATTATTATTATTATTTTCGTCTACTTACCAAACATAATTGTATATTGTATTTGTATTTTGACCCATCAGTCCATCCTTTCTTAACGTATCGTATGTTTCGTCCAAATAGATAATTGCTAATAAATAACTGTATACTTATTTCCACACAAAAACACACACACTATCTTTATGTCAGACCACCGACTAAAGAGAACACCTGCAACCATCTCTCAAAAATAGTTATAGTTCAGTCAAACTATTAAAGACACTCACTCGCTATCGCTCGTTCGTGCT
Organism: Lochmaea capreae; assembly: GCA_949126875.1. Classification (NCBI taxonomy): domain Eukaryota; kingdom Metazoa; phylum Arthropoda; class Insecta; order Coleoptera; family Chrysomelidae; genus Lochmaea; species Lochmaea capreae. The sequence continues at coordinate 522,592 of OX421400.1, forward strand.
TTAAACAGTTTCGTTTATTAATCACCTTCATTAACAAACTAGTTTATTTAATAACTATTAACGATTTTTAGTTGAAATTATAACATTAAATGAATTTTTTTATCGTCAACTAAGTAAGCATTTTAAATAATTATAATATTGACTGTATACTCTTATGCCCGGTTGCAAGAACGCTTATTAAAAATGATGAATGATTAACGGCTAATCAATGAAATAATAACTCGTTAATTCCTCAAATCAACCATCATTAACACAATCAAAATGCAACGGAAGGTACCTGCAATGATGAATAATTAATCGACCATTATTTTTTTCGTGAAATCGGGTTCCCATTGATGGTTCATAATTTTTTAATCAACCATCACATGATGAGAGATTTGATTAGCGTTCTTGCAACCGGGCATATGTCTTAGAGTCAAACAAACAGCCGGTTACTATAAGTTCGCACTATATCTTTTACGTCAACTATAACAAAATTGGGCTCGTTTACAATATTTCTTAAAATCCATTGGCAATAGTACACCTAATGCAAACAACTATATGCCTTTTAAAAAATTTGAAACATCCCATTTATTTTTTATCCACTTTTTTTTCGAGCTTCCGATTTAAAAGGATAATTGTATTTTATCCTCTCTATTCAAAACAAGATATTTGTGAGAGGCGGAGATAAGTCCATCAAATAGAGTTATTTTAAACTTCACTAAACAATGATTGATAAAAAGATTTTCATGCATTGTTAGGATGTAGGGAATTTTTCACAAGGACGAGTCTTATATTATACAGTGTGACCCATTTTTTTTGGAAGCACCCCTATAAAATCCACATTTTTCAACCGATTTTGATTTAGTCTATTTTGTTAGATTCAGTATCCAAAACAGTATTTGGGCACAAATTTTCATACCATAATAGCCATTTTCAAGGCCCTCTACGTTAATTTTTCTTTGCCAAAAAAGACGAAAGTATATTAGGCATTTTTTTTTCTCAAATATGACTACACCACTGGATTCAGAATCATCACAAATGTAAACTATCAAAATTTTATAAAAAAAGTTTTATTAACAACAAAGTTATCACTACATGAATTTGGAAAAAGTTGTTTTTTAATTAATTTTTTACTAAGAATGTAGACACATTTTAAAAATGGCAACATGGTAAAGAAAAACTAGGACTCAAACATATTGCACTGTAAAAATTCGAAGCCGAAATTTTAAAAGACAGGATAATAGGTCCATTCTTTTTTGAGGGTAACATGAATGCCAATAACTTCATGGAATTCTTGGAAGGTGAGTTATCCGCAGTGATTGACGAACTGCCACTAGCAGAAAGAAGAAATTTGACATTTCAGTTAGATGGTTGTTCTGTACACTATTCTAGGATTGTCAGGCAGCGGCTTAACGAAAAATTTCCAAATGGTTGGATCGGTCGCGGTAGCGAGTTAATCGAATGGCCTCCTAGATCGCCCGATTTAACTATATTGGATTTTTAACTGTGGGGGCTTTTGACACAAAAAGTGTATAAGACACGTCCAAGGAATAGAGCAGAACTGTGTGACAGAATACGACAGGCGTGTGCTGGAATAACGCCACATGCAATAAAAAAGTGCTAAGACATAGTCGCAAACGATACGAGAAATGTGTGGAAATTAACGGAGGTCTAGTCGAGGCTACAAAAATGTAGAATTCAATTATTATTAAGTAGTTAAATAATCAAAATGTATTATTTGGTGTTAATTTGTATTTTCGTCACATCAGCACAATTTTACATTACTCTCAGAAGCTATAACTCCAGAACGGGTTAAGGTATCGGCTTCGAATTTTTACAGTGCAATATGTTTGAGTCCTAATTTTTTTTTACCATGTTGCCATTTTTAAAATGTGTCTACATTCTTAGTAAAAAATTAATTAAAAAAACACTTTTTCCAAATTCATCTAGTGATAACTTTATTGTTAATAAAACTTTTTTTATAAAATTTTGATATTTTACATTTGTGATGATTCTGAATTCAGTGGTGTAGTCATATTTGAGAAAAAAAAATGCCTAATATACTTTTGTCTTTTTTGGCAAAGAAAAATTAACGTAGAGTGCCTTGAAAATAGCTATTATGGTATGAAAATTTGTGCTCAAATTCTGTTTTTGATACTGAATCTAACAAAAAAGACTAAATCAAAATCGGTTGAAAAATGCGGATTTTATAGGGGTGCTTCCAAACAAAATGGGTCACACTGTATTATAAGGTTTATAGGTATTCAATCAACCTTATAGTTCAAATTTGGCCATAATAATATTTTTTGTTGATTAATTTGAAAAGTTCATCCTTTTATTTCCAAAATTGGTGCCTAAAATGATTACGAAAAAATACAGAAAATAGATTTTTCGTTATAGATGACGAATTTTATGGTTTTAAAAATAACAAAGTAGGAATTTAAAAAATATGGTACATACTCGAGATTCTTACTTAAAATTGTGAATAATATTTTGAAAAAAAAAATGGAAAAGTGTATGTATAATTTGCAAAAATCAATCTACATTTTTTACTCTTTTTTTTTTCCAGATTTGTCGACACTTTTGGTGTGAGCAATTGAACATTTCTCACTTTTAGACTTAGTTTAAATACCCGAAGGTAAGTAAGCTCCTTTCTTCTATTCTGATATATTTTTCTTATTTTATAACGAAATCTGTAAAAATTCTCCAAAGGTGAAATTGAATTAACATAGCAGTCGTGGTAATTAAATATGCAAATTTATGAAATTGCACTAATATTTTCTTAAAATACTGTACAATAAATTCTCCGGCAAAATAATAGACCTTAAGTTTATAAATAATTTTCTCAAAAATTGAATAGATGAGGCTTTTACTTGATGAAGATCCATACTACACGATGAAATAAAACAATTCAATTTGTTTAAACCTTCATTATATTTGAACTAAGTTCAATATACAATTCGTGACGCGTTTCGCTTTCTCAAATTCGTGTTAGCGAAACGCGTTTGAGAAAACTACTGTGTTAGCGAAACGCGTCACGAATTGTATATTGAACTTAGTTCAAATATAATGAAGATTTAATCAAATTAAATTGTTTTATTTCATCGTGTAATAATTTTTTCATTTCAAGTTCCATTCGAATACATTTTTCATTAAATTTAAGATCTTGCAATATACAGAGTCACACATTTCATAAGTCTAATCTTATTTTGTTGTATTTTTTATTGGATTTCAACAAAAACTGTGGTGTTATAATTTGATCATATCCACAGGATTCAATTCTATCCAGAAGTTTCCCAGAACTATTCTGTAAAGTATGTAAAATAAACTTTGAACTGCTTTAAATGTACAGTTGCAGTGACACATTTGTTCTTACCTGGTTGTAGTTTCTCAGTTTTTTGTTATTTCTGCAATACTTATCACCACCATATATAGTGGCGTTAAGTTGAGAACTACTTCCATATCGCCATGGACATGTTTTAACTGCTTTTGTAATGCATTTTCAGGACAGTCTTTGAACTTTGGAGTAGTTGTCTTTTTTCGTCACTAAACTAATTCTTCTACTCCACACAATGGCTCCATAATGATTATTGGTGACCAAATAGAGCCCCAATTTGCTTCTGTACACTATTAGAGCCATAGTGTGTTATCTTCTTTTTCTGTTTGTCCCACAGAAGTTTAGTATCTAGGGGCAGACCAAACAGTTTTAAGGTCGATTTTTCCTTTTTAGTAACTGTTATATTTCCATCCCCAAATTTTCTATTGGATTTTACATATTTTAACTATATGAATTTTCCAAAAATTGAATCTGTATACATATAATCTAGTCTTCCAACGTACCATAACCCATCAATCAAAACATCCAATATTTCCCCTTTTGAGTTAACGGGAATAATAATTTATTCAATATAACCTACGCAATCACCTCACCTATCATTTATTATTGTTGACATAAAATTAGTCCAAATCGAGGTATTATACAATCAAACCACTCAACTCTACTCAAATACGTATTCGGTGGATTTTATTATTAAAGTACGATTATTTAAATTAATATTGTAATGAAGTTGAAGCTGTATGGACTCGGTTTGCTATAGATAACATTTTCGATACAGGGAGGAAGCAATTTATGTCTGAAATTTCGGAAACTCCACCGATGATTACCAGTATAATTTTTTGAAATATCTAAGTGATTATTATTAAAACGATTGAAACAATCTAGACAATGGAAGTACAAAATCAGCAATAACGTATAATTTATAGGGGGATTGAAAAAGTTAAATTTTTTACTACAACTTTAAATTTTGTGTAGTGAATAAATAATTCCAGATTCGTATTCAGCGACCTCGAGAACATAAAATAAGGCCCATTCTATACGGACTGTTAAACGCGGCAGTTTGGACGACTTGAAAACGCCAAGTGACTATGGACAAGTTTGGACGCGTCAACAGAACAGTGGGAAGAAGGCATAAACGCAGGAACCCGTGCCTCGTTTCGGTTCTTAGTTCGTTCATATATGTAGCATGGTTGCCAGTTGTAATCGATTACCACGCATTCCACTAAGATTCAAAAAGAGAAAGGGTGAATCGAATGATTATATTCCCTTTCCCTTCTTGAATAACTTAATGAGGAATGTCATGATTCTTACGTAACCGATTACAACTGGCAACCATGCTACATATATGAACTAACGAAGAAACGAAACGAGGCACGGGTTTCTGCGTTTATGCCTTTCTGCGGTGGGCAGTCTCAACGTGACCAGATGCGTAAAAACGGCTTGTTTGTCTATACTGGCGCTTTTGGAGCAGTTCTAAGGCAAGGGTTTAAAAAGTCCGTATAGAATGGGCCTTACGACCTCCATATTGACAACAAACTTACACTTTGGCTGTCAACGAACGGTCTGGTAGCGCCCAGACTGGCCGTATAGAGTGAAACGCGTTTTACAAACTGTTCTACGGCTAGTAAACCGTTAGTTTTTTAACGGTACGTATCGTTGGCAAAAAAAAACGGCGTGGTTACGGCGTATAAACCGCCGCGTTTAAACATTCCGTGTAGAATGGGCCTAAAAGTGGTTTTAGCGATTAGTACTCCGTGGTACGCGACTTTTTGGGGATGTATCGGTCTACTATTATACAAAATAAAGCATTATATATAGGTACCTACTTATTCAAATAAAATTTCTGTTTTTCTTTGATACAATATTCCATATTATATTCGAATACAAATTGAAATTTAATATCATACTTTAAGATATTTTAATAATCGGGTTTCAAAGTTTTATAAATAACGCAGAATTATAAAATATTTGATTTTATTTAAAAACAAATAATGAATATTTAATGTTTATTTACCTCTAGATTGGCTGAAAGGGTAGGTACTCCATCCCCCATTCCAGCATAAGTAATTTAGGTTATCTACGATTTTCACCTTATATTTCTCTATTAAACCTTGGGTATGTTCTGTTTATTAAACCAGTTCACTTAGCCTGTTTTCTCAGTGAATTTATACATGAAAGCCAGATTTTCTCCCAAGGTTTTTGGTACGAATTTCTGGGACATCTCGTATATACGATTTCTATAATGTTTTTTGTGATTGCTGAAAATATAGTTGTTTCTTATTTATTAATTAAATCCTATCAATATTCATATAATATTAAATCGAGTTTGAAAATTGTAATTTTCTTTTTAATGCGGTTACCTGAATTTTCAACTTCGGTATTACAAATTTTGTTATGTTAGTAAAGAAAGTTCGAACGAAGGAAGCTTACGAACTGGTTTCAAAGTTACTGTTTTCAACAATAATTCCAATTTATAAAATTAGATGCGTTGTTTACTGGTATAGGTACAGAGACACAAAATCTAATTTACTCTGAACGTGGCCAATTCCATAAATTCGTGACTCATCTGTGAACAATGAGGACAACATTCCAATTCACTAGTATTCTTTGTCCATGCCAATCCAGTATGCATAGGAATTTGTGTTGATAGTACTGTTTCAACTGAAACCGAAAATCCAGGATCGTTTAAAAGACGCTGTTGTAGAATCGGATAACTACTAAGAGGTTTAGTAGATTGACAAAGATATATTTCGTAAAATATATTGTTTTAATATTTCAGTAGAGTAATTGTTGCGAATAGTGAATTTTTCATGTCTTACGACCTTTTTGTGTCATGTCTTCCAAGAGAGTGAAACAAGGAAAAGCTTTGCTTAGTCAAACAAAGGAAATTATAGATTGGGTTGCTGCAATTATGCCCACTTATGTATTGGATCAGTTGTTGGAAAATCATGGACACAAAGTTTTGAGATTGCCGCCGTATCATCCTGAACTGAACCCTATTGAACAAATAAGGGCATCAGTCAAAAATTGGGTAGCGGCTCATAATGTGAATCAGATAATTCAATTCAAATCAATTGCATACCAGGCATTTATTTTTGGATGTTATTATCCTTTGATACTTTTGTAGATTATAGGTGTGGAAGGGCCTCTGACTAGGTGGTGTTGCTGGTCCCTCGGAGGGTCATCTTACAGGAATAAAACAACTACCTGTAGCACTGGGATACGTTCTATTTATTACTTAAACTTAAACAGTTACATATATTTATAAATTAATGAATGTCCATTGTCTTTAAAAATTGTCTACGATAACTTAGTTGTTTGTCATGTTTATTTATTTTCACTTAATTTTTTCAATACTTGTTATCCGAATTTATTTACTATCACTAATTGTTTATGGTGTTTGTTATTACACTTTGTTTACTATTCATAATCGTTTGTATTTAAATATTATTGTTAACTTATTATATTGACCAAAAGGCTGTATGAGAAAAAATATTAGAAAATCACTGGTTATGAAGAATAATGATCAATTTCAAGGAAAATCCGTGTCGGAAAATGATCGAATACACAAAAAAAAGTGGAATTATCGTTTAAGCAAAATCGCAAGACGGAAAACTATTCAAGACGCAACCTTTCGACTACGTGCTGTATAAAAATGAAGTGGGTAATAAAATCCCAATTTAATTTCGCCTCCAGCACGTTACTTAATACTTTAATCCGTAGAAATTGCCCCGTTCTCTATAAAAGTCTACTACTATAGAGCAGCTGAAAATTCTATTTAGAGAAAAATTGTTTTTGTTGGTCCCTGTATATTTACTTTTATATATAAGGAATTTAATGCCTTCCCGGGCTATTATCAGCACGTGTACGTGTTAATCAGGGGATAATGTTCAATTTCCAACCCCAATAATGTCTTTTGGATGGATTTAGTTTAACCAGTTATATGGTTCTCTTTTTGTTTCACACTAAACTTCGTAAAAATGTCTAAATTTTGATGTTTTTTGCGATATAATCTGCTTTTATTATTATTAAAAAACAAAATTACGAATAACGTGAAATTCCTTTTTTTTTCCTACACCAGAATTTAGTGGTAACATTTTCATTCAAAGTACAATTACAACGGCAATAATTGTAGTTTTAATTTAAAATTTAAACCGTGTCGACGGAAATAACGAAAAAACAATTTCGTTGGTAATTACATCAAAAAAAGCTCATGTATGAAAATTTTTTTCTCACTCTAGCGCGGAAATTGAAATTTTTTTTCCTAAATTCGGGAAAAACACTTTAAAAAAGTAATATTGAAGTATAAGTGACGGCAGATGAGTTTTCTGGATGGGAAAGTGAAACGTACGGTCATAGGTGAAATAAATCGAACAAGTATCAATCAAAACCGAATTAAATATCCTCTTTTAGTGGGTCGTAATTTTTTTTATGTCCTTATTTGCTTTTGAGTTATTTTAATACTGATTCTTTTCAATTGGAAGGACGAAACGAACAATCGGGAATAATCTTCAGGATTAAAAAGTCAATTGGATCGTTCAAACAGAACAATTCGATTTTAAAAAGTTTTTATCTTCTCTTCTTATCTAAAAATGTAATAAACTTGTAATCTTAATCAATTAATTTTGAGTTATCGAATCAAATTAATAAATGACAAATTCCCCAATACATATTACTATACCAGTTTCACAAATTATAAAATTTACATCCTAAGGAGTAAAAATTATAAACATTGATTTATAAATGAACAATTAACTGATATTTCCAATGTCTGGAAAATATCTAGCAAATGCTGCAAGTCCAAAAATTCAATTAGCAATAGAGAACAAAACAAACAATTCCAATGTCTGTTTTGTTTTTCTGCCAACTTAATAAGATTATTCCGATTCGGTTGGGATTTTAAATATTTTATTTCTGCAAATAGAACTAAAAATAAAAGTGATATATTCTTATTTGACATATGGATATATGTAATGTTAGACACAGGCCTTTTAGGCCCATAGCTTTGTGATAATTATCTTCCATTATTTCGCCTTCCAGTCCAGTAATCCTCCTGCTTTTGGGTCTTCAATGGCTTCATTACACCTACCACTTTGTTAGATCCTTTTCGTTTTTGCTTTTCCTATATGTCCATATCTTTTTTTTGTTATTCTGGTTCTTGGCTCCCAAGTCTTTTTGCTCTTATTACTCTCCTCATTTCTTGTTCTCCAAATAAATCTCTTATTTCATGGTTTGTTCTTCTTTTCCATTCCCCTTCTTCTTTTTTCCCTCCTAATATCCCTCTGAGTATGATCCTTTTTATTAAATATCCATGTTTCACTTCGGTTGGTCTAATAACTGTTTCATTCTTTTTTGCCGTCTCTATGAACGTTTTGCATGTTGTTTCGAGCTTTTTTTCTAATGTTAACAACATTTGACATATAAACAATCTAATTTCATTAAACTACTTTTATTTGCTTTCTATAGAAATTTGAATCGGCCAAAGATGTATATCTAAATCGAATAATATTATGAATCGCTTTCATTAGATCTGTGTCCGATTCTGGTCCACAGGTAGAAACTTCTGAATAGCTTTGATGAATACCAAAACCAGAAATTGGAAATGTAAGAAAATAATCCTCGGAGATTTCCTTCGCTTGTGGAGTTTGCAACTGAAGTTGTATCCAGCGGGTATCAAAAGGTTAGTTTAGGAGGTGTAGTGCATCTTTCCCGCAAAATTTTAATTAAATTTCCCTCGGTATTGTACATAATTAAATCAATACCGAGTGTTTAAAATAGATTAAACTACGTTGGGTGACCAACTACTGAGATTTAATGGCTATCCTAACTTAATAAATATGTTTTGCTGTGATGCAAAACGGAATATACATATACTGTGTCCGTAAAGTATAATGGAACAAATTTATTTTTAGCTAAACAAGCCGTTTTAAGAAATAATCCTAAAACACGTCGATTTTTGATTTTAATTTACCGTATTTTAAAATAATATTCTAATATACTTTCGAGTAATGACGTCAGCGTCATTTTTTTTAAATGAAACACCCCCATTTTGTCTCAATTTTCGGATTACTCTAGCTGAGCTGATTCCAAAAAGGTATCACATGTTGATTCCAATTGGTACAGGGTGGACAAAAACAGAATAGTGTTGTGTGTTCATAAAGTAACGCGTAACATTCTTTACTTATGGTGATTGGGTATGGAGACAGATCGCGAACTCAGATGGAAGTGTGCAATTTGTTTAATGATAAATATCCAGAAAGACCTATAACGCGTTCAACAGTCAGTAAGATTGAAAAGAAATTTCGAGAAACTGGTACGGTTGAAAATGCAAGCAAATCAGGTCGTTCCTCTGCAAATGCTGATACAGAATTAGATGTTTTACTTAGTTATGAAGAAGATGCGCACACTTCTGTGCGTAAAGTTAGTCGCGATATCGGTGTTAGCAAAACAACGGTACAAAAACTATTGAAGCTTGAAAAATGGCATCCTTATAAAATCAAACTTATGCAGGAATTAAACGAAGATGATCCTGATAGAAGAATCCAATTTTGCGAAAAATTTTTCCGGAAAACTAAAAAACTTAGCCAAAAATTTTAAAAACCATCGAAAAGAGGACATTTTCAGCCTTCCAATGGTGTGCATTAAAGACCTATATTGCCAATTATTGTTTATTAATTTGCGGTAGACCCGAGAATTTTCAGAAAACTCCGGAAATAAAAAAAAAACTCCTAAGAAAAACATGTTCTTTATAAAAATACAAAAAAATTATTTATTCATTCTTTCGGAATACATTCACCACCTATCAAAGTCCCATTATCCAAAAGGTTTCGGTAAAACTACGCTTAATTTAAAAAATACGAACGGATTGATAAGGGCGGTCAAATATTCAGGAAAAATAAAGTTTAACCAGTTTTTTCAATATTCCTGGAAAATAAAAAAAACGAAAAAGTTACACGATGTTATAGGTACAGGTCCCTCCTTTCATATGCAATTTGAATCATGAAAAAAGATTCATTTTTACTCAAGTTATGGGCCAATTTGCCCGCCCTCCCATGCCTACATTCACGGAGCGTGCTCCCGGAGACGCCGCGCAGCAGCTCGAAATCCAAGGTACGCTTGGGCCAGTTTATCTTGAAAACGGTTAAGCTTTTGACAAAAATGATAAGTTTCATTTTTGTAGATAATAAACTGCTCTCCATTCCTAGCAAAACCCCACTTCTCTAAGTGTCGTATTTCCGGAGATATCGGCGGAAAACTCAATTTTTGGGATTATTGGCCATTTTTCAGCCACTTCCGCAAATTTCGCGGAGGACATATTTTCAGAGAGTAATCTACCCGTGAAAACCTACAAGCTGCAAAAAAAAAGTCCGACAATAATGGGATGAACAGGCTGGGGGGTTTCTCTGTCTTTATTTACTGGACTATTTTCAGTGTTTCTTCGTAATAGTTTTTATGGTACCAAAACCATGGTAGATAATACATCCACCGTAAAGAACTCGAATGAAACTCGTACTTTTCGAGTTTATTTATTTATTTTTTACTTCACGACCTTTTCTAAGCGATATACACTCGTATTTTTTGTGTTTACGCTTCTCTGGAGCTTGTAAAATATGTGAGTAGCAAAAAAATTTCCTATTTGAGGGAAAAGTTCATAAAAGACAGCAACAATCTCATGAATTGTACATTACAGCAGCTCAGAGCGCGTCTTAATTTTTGTAATTTTCAAAATATGTTCGACAGAAGGAGAAATTGCCTAATTCATTCCTTGAATTTGTAATACAATTGCGACGTTAGAAACGCCGGAAATTAGACAGTAAACAGAAAGGAACAAAATTAATTTCGACATTATTTACGAACATTTTTAGAGAGTGTTTAATTATTTATTTTAACGAGCTTTCTACTCCCAATGAAGATTTAATGGACGAGTTCGATGTATTTTGAGTTAATTGTAGATATCTTTTTAAAAATTTGTGATAAACTAAGGAAATAATACACTTTTAAGCCTAAAATGCTCAGCTTCCTTCTTAGTCGATAAACAGAAAGGTGTTTAAGTTAAACTTTAGTATTTGTGTTAACTGTTTACTCTAAGGATGAGCGGAGGGGTTTTAAGGACTAAGAACAAGGATATTTGTTTTCATATTAAGTAGATTTACTGTTAGAAATTCAGAAGTTGCTGTAGATAGTGAACAAGTGCTTTTTGTGGTCTCGTACCCAAAGGGTAAAAAACGGACCCTATTAAGAAGACTCCGCTGTATATCATGAACGGTGATAGTTAGATAGTTGAATTTATCACAGATAATGTATTTGTGTTGCCGCTAATACAACGAATACTAGAAACAGAATAAATTATATGTATATTTAAGGGAACTCCCATACAATAAACGTGATTTTCTTGCTCGTTTTTGCTCGATATTGACAACAGCAATAGGTAGACGCTGTATATTCACATTTCCAAAAAAAGGCATGGATGAATTCTCTTTTCTCTGGAAACTTTGCTATTTCCATCTAGTCAATATTTTCAATGCTGCAGCATCCAATAATTTTCTCATATTCTTCTAAATCTAAACCCTCTAAACTTTCAACTCATTCTTATTATCTCAAACTAATTAGATTAAACTTGGCTATTAAAAAATGCCCTTTAGGTATTTCCTCTTTCAAACAAAAGCTTACACTGCATTGATCTACTAAAAAAATTGAATGAAAAGTTGATTATTTTCAAAAGTAACTTAATCCAAATTAAAAAGAAAATGATCTCGGGTTATTTAGAGAATGCAGAAGTGTAAAAATTACGTAAAAACAATATCGTTATCCTACAGGACACACTGGAATATAAAGAAATGGAATAGTAGATGAACTAATAAAGAGAGGGACCGGTATGTTAAATCTGTACTCTTTCAAATCCTTTTGAACTATTTTGGCAACCTTCCAATCGTTCTTTTTGGGACGCTCAAAGAAAGGAAGTCAAGGAAGTTCTAGTACTTCTGGTTCTTCCGTTATAGCACTTCTTTAATTAACACAATTAATACATTCTATACACTTTTATTTCGAAATATGCACATCTAGAATCTTTTTCTGCATTTCATGCACAGTTCTGCAATAAATATACACAAATAAGATTTTATTATTGTTAGCAGTTCGTTTGAAGTTTAACCAGAAAAGAAATACGAAGCCATAGCGAGAAGACGTGCTGTCGAATATTAAATTTAATTAAAAATTTGAAAAAAGAAAAAGGAAAGTATAAAGTTGGAGTAGAGATGCTTGGATTTAATAATAAATCCTCTTTTACATTTCTACCCCAAACGCGAAATATCTGTCATTACAAATTATGGTAGGATTTTTTTATAAAAATTTGTTTGTTTTAGTTTGGTGATTATTTATTATTTTCAGGATAATGAAGACACCTGGTATAAGTAGCTGCAGCGCATTGGTATTTTTACTTATCGTAGCTGGCATCGTTCTACTAAAATCCACCACTACAAACGCACAACAACAAGAAAGGTAAAAAGATTTTCTATTAAATGGTAAAAAGCATGACAAAATTTATTATTTTTTTTTTCGATTTTTTATTTTCAACAATTATTCTTTAATCCTTTTTCTGTTCCATTTATTTTATACTCTTCAACTGTAAAACTGTTTGTTGTTAATTAGCCGACGACAAACGAGCGTTATTATAAATTTATCGCCCTGGATGCTTTGTGTTTAACCGTCATGGATTTAATTTTCAAAAAGTTTCACAGGACAAACTAAATTAACTGGTCTACAAAAGGAAATATTTATTTATTTTCTGTACGTTAGAATACCGGCAACTAGAACATTCATTCCCAGGTGGACCCCCAGGGGGCGACGTTGGCGTTGTAGTTAGATCTAATCTTCATATTTTTTGTCGAGTTTTGCGAATATGGTAAGTGGTTTATGAAAAAAAAAAATTTGGGAACCTCTAATCTAGAAAATCGCCCAAACATTACACTCAAAACTCCACAGCTTTGATAAAGCAACAACAAATTTTGTGCTGCAATTTCTTGCGCGTTGTATTGTTCCATGTCAAGCGGCCTTAAGTAGAATTGCGAACTGTAAAGCGGGCTTAAGGAATTTTAAATTGTTATAAAGATTATCCACTTTAATTAATTTTCTACTGACTTTACTTTGAGTGCTTTTGGGTGATTAAGATGTCAAGTTAATAAAATTTACAAAGCGAGTTGTTGTTTACGAAAATTCAAAAAGTTTTAATTTTTTTAATTTAAAAATGTCAGTGGTGGCAATTATACAAATCGAAAAAAGTCATCCTATACCTTATGTTTACAAAAATTGTTCCAGCTATCCCGGATTTTATTCTCCAGTATATTTAGAGAGACAAAATCCCAAATATTTAATGCAAACTATATCCAGATTGAGGCAAGCTCTTATCAACGATGAAGAAATGGAAAAGTGAGTATAAGTTAAATTTATATGTAGAAAATTTCTCATTATATACCGAGTATCCTGAAAAAATTGATCATCAATTGTATCTAGGGTCAAAAATAGTTTATAATTTATGACCAATTTTTTCGGGACACTCTGTATACTGACTAATCTTTGTTTTTGCCAAAAATTTCGTTTGAAGCGGTTTTTTTGTTTTTGCTTACGCTTTCATTTAGGTATTTGAAGTTACTTTTGTACATTTTGTATATTTTCTTTCCGTTTTTTTGGGTTCCTAACGTCTGAATGGAACCTTCACTCATGTGACTTTCTGTTACAGACAAATTAAGTTAAAATCTGGTAAATATAAGAATCTTTGTGATTCAAATGAATAAATTTTCGTTATGGGTTCTTTTTTTGGGTAGTAAATTATAAAATAAAAAAGAAAACTTTGCGAATTATACCTCGTGACATATAAAAAAATCCATCATCTTGAGGAGTAAAAAAAGGACTGATTAAATTTCAAATGCATTGGAAGGAATTAGGACCAGAAAATACTTCGCCAGGTAGAGTATTTTTTCGTCGATTCAAAATCCAAGCTCCTGAAAATACCTACTCATAACGGAGGGCCTGGGAAATTCTTATAATCCTTTTGGTGAAGGAAAATCTATTCCTTTTTTGATGAAATTGATTTGGTCTTCCGCATAAAATATTTTATTAATCCGTATATTTTTGGCTTTAATAAGCCTTATTTCAAATCTTCCAGATTATTTCACTAATGAATGAAACGAATTTGAAATTTGTCTTAATTATCGCCCAAACCCTGTTATTATTTAATAGAAACATAAATAATTCAGAATAAACTTTAATTATTCCATTTCATAAATTTAAATTGCTTAAATTAAAACCTTAAAAGATAATTAAAATGTGTAATTGGATCCGTATCAAATCCAATAAATTACGGAATTTAAATTATTGTTATTCAAGTTTTGTTTTTTAAGAAATTTTTTAATGTTTAGAAAAATCTGGAATACTTTTTTTAATTTAATTACGTGAAGTCAGTCAATCAAAGATAAGGCGATACATTTTCGCAGCCCTGTATAATAATAGTATACCGGGTGTCTGAATAACAGAGGTAACCCGCTGTATTTAAGAAAATATTTATCGTTCAGCTTAGAGAAAAAAATCTATATCACAAACTCGCATACGAGAAACTGCTGGAAATTATTTTCAAGTTTCCTACACCACCGATAGAGGGCGTAAAAGACAATAAAATCACACAAACGGTACATTTACTATAGAAAATTATGTTTTTGTGTAGAGTAGAAAATAATTTCTCGTATTAGAGTTTGTGATACAGATTTTTTCCTCTAAGCTGTACGATAAATACAGGACCGTATTAACCACTAGGCCAAAAAGGCCAGTGCCGCCGCCAGTGCTAGCCGCGATTGCTTTGAGCACGTGTTCATTAATCGACGCGTGACTTGGCTCGGATGTCTGTTTCCACACCTTGGCCCACAGCTACTCCGGTCGAGCAAGTTCTTGTTAAGTTTACATACAAGAATAGTCCAACTCGACCAAATTCATTTCAACTGTGAGATTCGGATGCGCTTAGATCACGCGAACGATACTGTCGGCAGCTACCAGTCCTAGGCAGAACGTTGCAATGTAAATATCCATTTGAACTCATAGTGGTACAATCCGCGTAGGAAATTCAATATGGAGTCTCTAAAACACAAGATTTTGTGTGCACAAAGTCGAGAAATAGTGCATCTTTGTTTCCGCATGTCAGAGTTGAAATGAATTTGGTCGAGGTGTATATTCGATTGGATGATTCCATTGGAAACTTCATCGCTATTCTACACATGTAAAAGACTATACTTTCTTCACGATTATGCATAAAAAAAATGTTTTTATAAGGCGCTAAAAGACCTTAATACGGCCGTGGATAAATAGTTTCTGAGTCACTTCTCTTAATTGAGACACCCGGTACAAATAATAATTTTGTTGGCACCCTTGTATATATTTTTGTTTAATCCTTTCAACTGTCCTTATCCTTCTGGAAAAAAAACCTTCCGTAGATAAAAATATATCTTGTAAATATCCATTAGTGTTTTGTGTTTAATTTCAAAAGTGTAAAAAGTGTATAAAGCGGTTTGTATTTTGATGTATATTATACAGCTTCGAAAACAATTTTTTTTAAAATCTACTCACTTTCGACAACTTGTAGAATAGAAGCCAAAAGATCGAACAGACCTATGAAGACGGACTTTGAGCAAGAAAGTAAAAGGATAGCGGCTGATTTTGGTACAGATAGAGCTCAATCTGGAATGGTAGAAAATAGACTACGTCTTTTCAACAAAATAGGTTAATGAGATTTCGGGTTTTAGCCAAAAAATATGGATATATCTAATATACGTAATTTTTTACAAATAAAGTTTTTAAATATTTACTGGGTTTATTTATTTTTCGTCCTGGATACTTTTAAGGTACCTGGAAGGAATAATGGAAAAATGTGGTATTAATTTGATTCTTATTTTTTTAGGTTTTATACTGTGCTATTTTAATTGAATAAATGTTTTTTTACCTGACTTTAATGTATCAATCAAAAGAATTACAAAATTAACAGCCAGGCTTGTGACTGAAACCGGTTATTAGAACACACGTGCTATCAAAAATTTGTTTTCGGCCAAAAAATTAATTCCAGATTGTATTCAACAGAAATTTGATTCTCCTCAGTAACAAAAATTAAAAATAATATCATAGTAGGTACATAATTATTTTTTAAATTTTTTATTCAAGCCACTGATTTTTATACAAAGTGGTTTTATTTTTAGCTCAGGAATTAATAAATACTTTTGAAAAAAACATCTTCATATTTAGTCACTTTTGAAAAATCGTCCTATATCTCGAAAATGAAACAACTGAATATCTGGTTGAACTTAAGTGAAAAATAGGTCATGATATCTTGACTTCTTTTGTTCTGCTTCCTCTAAATTCTCAAAATATCCTGCAAAACCATCCTATTTGGTCCACCCTGTTTACGTGGGAAGTTATTAACAAAAATTGTTTAAAACAACGTAAATATTCTGAAAATCGAAAACATATAAATATAAAAATAATAAAAAAAAGAACGAAATTATAATTTCCGATGTAACCGGAAGTAAAAAAAAACGGCTATATTTTCATTAAATAGTTCACCATGCAAATTTTCACGACGGTTTACCTACAAGTAGAAACGGTGGAGCTTTACCATCACGTGACTGTTACGTCAGCAACAATATTCATATGAATAAAATCAAAACTTCTGTCAACTCAATAGAAATAATCGTTATGACTAATATTCCAAAGGTCGGTCTTTTACGAATTGGTAATTACAAGAAATTTAACTTGTATTTATTTAATTTATATGGTTAACATCGACATATTTATTAAAACTATCGATATACTGGGTGAATTATAAATACTATTTACCACCAATAAGTAGTAATATAAGCTTTGTAATATTCCCGTCTCACGGCATTTTAGGTGTTATGAAATGTCAAAAGTTAACAAGTTAATGTATTATATACGTACTTACCAATATCAAATGGAATAAAAAGTCAAATTAGTTCTTAAAAGAACTGATTTTAACAATATAAATACAATATAAAATGATAGTATGCAGAAAAAATTTGGTCACGTGATGGTAAAGATCCACCGTTTCTACAGTATATATATCTAAGTTTAAGCCTCAACTAATATTTTTTGGCCTATTTCAGCTCAAAACGCGGCCTAGACTTGGGCCTAGGTCGTGGTTTCTCAGGATCACAGGCTGCTAAACATCTAATGGGACTTGCTGCTGCAAATTTCGCTGGTGGTCCTGGACGTAGACGACGTAGTGAAGACGGAGTCTAAATTACAACGCAATTACTGTGGAACCTCCTTATAATTTTTTCTAGATCAGATTTTTCTTAATCTCGCCTAAATTCGTAAAGACATTCAAAAATATGTGTAAAGAAGATGGTATTGATCTTAAAGTGTATTGTCACATTTAATACCGAGTTTTTGGGATCCTGGAAAAGCTTTAGGTCTTTAAAATATAGTCCTGGTTTCTTATTCACTTCAATAGGTACGTAGGTACATTTTCTGAAATTTTATCTTTCTTCAAGGACTTTTGAAAAACATGGTACCTACAGTTGATTTTTTTTCCCAAATATTGAATTTCTTTCCTGCGGATTTTTGATTTTTTATCTTTCTCTACATAAACGATACTCTCCCCTTCCCAGGATAATCTCAGATTAACGACATATGCTTCTTAAAGCCTCATGACGATGTAGAAAAATTATGAAATTAGCATTTTATCGTATATTATTTCCAGAATCCTGAAAATCAAGTCTCTATTTCACGTTTGAATATTATTTATAGGTTATAAGACAAAAAAATATATTTAAAAATATGGATTGTCAGTTTTACCAATAAATAAATTATTGAAATCATCAGCTATAACGCTGGCAGTTTTTTTTCCATTTCCAGTCTTATTCCTTCCGTTAATAAATCTATTTGGATTTAGGATCGGAAAAATTATTTTTTTTACAACCCTCGTAAAACAAATTTTTAAACGTCAAACTAAAATGATGACTATAATTTTTATAGAGATTATGTCGGAATCGTTAAAATTGAACAAGGATAATTATTTAAAGGATATTTCGCATCTGGCGCCAGTGAATCGTTAAAAAATTATTTTCATTTATTCGTCCTAAATCATTAATTTATGAATATTACGATTCAAGTTTTAATAATGATTGAATTTCAAGAAAATGTCGTAATTCATCAAAAATCTTTCGAACAATAGAAGGTCCTTTAAAGACTTTACGTAATTATTTATAAAATTTATTTGCGGTGAAAAAGATTAACTTAATACTAGTGGCATCTCTTGTTCAAAAGCTTAACTACTTAACGCTCATACAGAAATCTGCAATATTTTAAACCATTCGATTTTATAGTTCTCTTCTTAGTTTAGTAGCTGGATTCTAGATGGCGGTATTGGAATAAAAATAAAAATATAACGAAACTTTATACATTATAAACATTTTATTACAAAAATAAATAAAATAGAAATTCAAATATATACACGGTAGCCCAAAAACAAAAAATTTCCATAGCTATTTTATAAAATGTTTGCTTAAATACACATGACTATTGTTAAAAGCAAATAAAATTAAAAATGGTAGGTATTTACAAATTTTAAAAATATTCATTGACTAGACGCTTTTTAAATAAGAACTTCACTTGAATTTTTAAAATTAATTTAAGAACATTTTGCCTATACTATTTTTTCCCAATAATTTCTCATTGTATTAGGAATTTTCTAGTTTTCTGAAACCTTGTTTTCGTCTAGTTTCTTTTGTTTTAAATAATCTTGTCTAAATTGCTGATTCATATAATTTCCTAAATACAGTGACAACCAGACAGGGGCCATTTTTGTAAAAAAAGTCTAAAACGAAAAAAATATAAAAAAAATATTTGCCAGTGTCATAATTTGTACCTGAATTCCATGGAACCAATAACCAGAAGACTCATTCAACTTTCCCAAAGTTATAACGGCATATTTAGCATATTCTTCAGCATTCGGAATCACTATTAAGTTTCTCTGCAACTTTTTGGAGAATGCATTCATTTTTGTATCGACGAAAAACGGAGCTAAATGCTGGATGGTAATTCCTGAGTCCCGGTATTCGAATCTAAGAGCTGTCGTGAAGCTTTTAATGTATGCCTGAAATAAATAAATCAAAATACACTGGGTAAAAAAACTTCTCGCTAGTAATAGGTACCACTAGGGGTCAAATTATTACCGGAAATTTTTTCGAGGTCATGAATATTTTGAAAATTGTTGATAATTTTCAAAATATTCATGAGTTCGAAAAAATTTCCGGATTTAATATGACCTCGTGTGGTATTCGGTAAGAAAATTCCACATTAAATTGTGTTCGAAAATCAAATAATTAAAATTTATTTCTGATGTAATGAAAGTGGAAAAATCCTCGTCTTCGACTCGGATTTTTAAAACCCCTCTCGCTCAAGCTATTTGTTAAAACAAATGACTAAGAAACTCGTTATATTACCCCCGATAATAACATGTACCTATAATTGAGTTATAAATAAATATCTATCACAAATATTTTACGCCACTGTGTTTATGACAGCTGTCAAGTCAGAGGGAAATTCATGAAATTTCACGGAAGCCCATTTCTCCATAAGCCGGCTGCCTCCTCGTTTCCGATGAAATTAGGTTATTGTCAAAATGCAGGCATCTGATTGGCTAAAATTAACTGGTATAAAATTTTCCACTAAAATTTATCCGTTGCCCTGGTGATCTGTCAAAATATCACGTTTTGATAGGTTAAAAATTACAACCGTGGAATTTTATAAAAAAAATACCTACCTTGGTAGCAGCATAAACAGTCATCAAAGGTAACGGTTGCAATTCTGACCCTGAAGATACGTTTACGATAGCTCCTCTTCCTCTTTTTTTCATGTCTTCGATGAAAGTGCGACACATTAAAGTTACAGCTCCTACGTTTATATTTACTATATCGTAAAGTATCTCGGCTGGTACTTCAGAAAAATACATTGGGTAGTCGTAATTTTTTCCAACATTGTTTACTAAAAATAATATTTTTGATTGTTTATTAAATATGAAATAAATTGATTTAATATTTAATCTTGTTTGTATAATATTGTGACAAGATTTTATATCTTGCAATATTAAAATTGTAAGCTCTAGGTCAATGATCATATCGAATAACTCTTTTTTTTTTCGTAATAACTTAATCGCACGGAACGATAACATTTAAAATAATAATTTTCAGTCATTCGTTAACATTCCATGCAATTTGTAAATATTTTAATATATTAGTCATATTAAAGTGAATAAAAATAGCCTTGGGCTTTGACATTTAAGTCACTGTCTACCTACACATGCAGTAGAATATCAATGGGCTCTTAAGAACATCGACGTTGCCGGTTGTATCGCTAGGTCGTGCTTGTAAGTTGAGTTGCCTACAGAGTCAGAATCGAGTATTTTTTAGTTTTATGACGAATTCGAATGGGGAGCACTATCGATAGTTATCGATAGTTTTTTCTAAACCATCGATAATTATCGATAGTATTCGATAGTCTGCAAGACTGGTAATTTTAAATAATTTAAAGTGTGAGTGGAACGTAAACACAGGAAACTGGAAAAGTAAGAGTAAAAGTAAAATTCACTTCATTAAATAACAAGTGAGGTGACATATGACAGGACAAACAGGTGACGGTTAGTGAGAGGTTAAAATATTAAAAAACAAAATATGCCACAAAACCAGAGATAAAACTCGAAAACAGATACTTCGACTTCTTTTTTTCTCCTTTGTTCATATCAAAACATGCTTCGATATGGTGTGTGTCCACTCATATACCACTATCGATAACTTTTCAAAACTATCGATTGTGTTCGATATTCATAAACATCGATAACTATCGATAGCGCTATCGATAGTTCTCGACCTCTGGCATTTTCTCAGTGCCATGTAAAAGTTGCTCCACGCTGTACTGGGGATGTTTTCTGCTTCCAATTAATGTGTTTTTGTTACACCCTGTATGTACATTTTTTTTGAGTATACATTTTTGGGAAACCTAGATCTTTCTTAGCCCAATTTAATAGAAAATCGGGTTTAAATATTTTGAAAATATGTTAAAATATCCTACTTAATTATTATTATTATCATAATTAGAATGCATTTTTGTTTAATTTCGTAAAAAATATTTTTAATCAACTTTCACTAGATTTATATCCTTTTACAGAAAAAAAAAAATTGCAAAACCACTTCGTGGCCTTCTATAAAAGATAGACATTGAACTGGATGTTTCAAAATACTAAAAATTAACATTTTCATAGTGACCCAGTTGAGATGTCAACATCACTTAAGAGATTTACATTGACATTTAACAAACTTAGAATGTTTTATTTTGTTCAGCAGCGTACTTTTTCGTTTTAAACATTTCGTAGCTTACCTAAAATATTTATTGGTAATATTCCCAATTTTTCTTTAACAGTTTCGACTGCTTTTTGTCCTTGGGAAAAATCAGCTACTATAATTTTCGTTTTAACGAAATGTTTGGATTCTGTAAAATTAAAATATTATATAAAACCCCCTATGATACGACTATGCGTTACCAATTTCTTCTGCAGTTTTTTTCAGTTTCTCCTCGTTTCTACTGACCAAAACGATGTTGATTCCTCTTTTAGCAAGTTCGAACGCGTACGCTTTACCAATTCCATCGGTAGATCCAGTTATTACTAAAAATTAAAAATTTCTTGTAGATTTTTAATAAAATATACATTTTGCAAAACAAATTGCACATAACGTCAACGCTGCTTCGACCGTGGCATGCTTTCTCAATGAAAACAACTAAAGATTTCTTCCGAGAGCATTATGGTTTTCTAATTTCGTGAAATCAAATCGATTAACACATAATTCTTTAATGAAGCATTAAAAATGTTTCTTTAGCAATATTTATAAAAAATTATCGCCAATTACAGATAGTTTCATCCAAAATTAGATTTATTTTACGATAAAACAATTTTCGGAATTTTTTTTACATCTTATAAACGTTCCTTGAAGTACAGGTTGTCCCAGAAAATTATCTTTATACAGTGTGACCCATTTTGTTTGGAAGCACCCCTATAAAATCCGCATTTTTCAACCGATTTTGATTTAGTCTTTTTTGTTAGATTCAGTATCAAAAACAGAATTTGAGCACAAATTTTCATACCATAATAGCTACTTTCAAGGCCCTCTACGTTAATTTTTCTTTGCCAAAAAAGACGAAAGTATATTAGGCATTTTTTTTTCTCAAATATGACTACACCACTGGATTCAGAATCATCACAAATGTAAACTATCAAAATTTTATAAAAAAAGTTTTATTAACAACAAAGTTATCACTAGATGAATTTGGAAAAAGTTGTTTTTTAATTAATTTTTTACTAAGAATGTAGACACATTTTAAAAATGGCAACATGGTAAACAAAAACTAGGACTCAAACATATTGCACTGTAAAAATTCGAAGCCGATACCTTAACCCGTTCTGGAGTTATAGCTTCTGAGAGTAATGTAAAATTGTGCTGATGTGACGAAAATACAAATTAACACCAAATAATACATTTTAATTATTAAACTACTTAATAATAATTGAATTCTACATTTTTTGTAGCCTCGACTAGACCTCCGTTAATTTCCACACATTTCTCGTATCTTTTGCGACTATGTCTTAGCGCTTTTTTATTTCATGTGGCGTTATTCCAGCACACGCCTGTCGTAATCTGTCACACAGTTCTGCTCTATTCCTTGGACGTGTCTTATACACTTTTTGTGTCAAGAGTCCTACAGATAAAAATCCAATGTAGTTAAATCGGGCGATCTAGAAGGCCATTTGATTAACTCGCTACCGCGACCTATCCAACCATTTGGAAATTTTTCGTTAACCCACTGCCTGACAATCCTAGAATAGTGTACAGAACAACCATCTAACTGAAATATCAAATTTCTTCTTTCTGCTAGTGGCAGTTCGTCAATCACTGCGGATAACTCACCTTCCAAGAATTCCATGAAGTTATTGGCATTCATGTTACCCTCTAAAAAGAATGGACATATTATCCTGTCTTTTAAAATTCCGTTTTCGAATTTTTACAGTGCAATATATTTGAGTCCTAGTTTTTGTTTAACATTTTGCCATTTTTAAAATGTGTCTACATTCTTAGTAAAAAATTAATTAAAAAACAACTTTTTCCAAATTCATGTGGTGATAACTTTGTTGTTAATAAAACTTTTTTTTATAAAATTTTGATAGTTTACATTTGTGATGATTCTGAATCCAGTGGTGAAGTCATATTTAAGAAAAAAAAATGCCTAATATACTTTCGTCTTTTTTGGCAAAGAAAAATTAACGTAGAGGGCCTTGAAAATAGCTATTATGGTATGAAAATTTGTGCTCAAATACTGTTTTTGATACTGAATCTAACAAAAAAGACTAAATCAAAATCGGTTGAAAAATGCGGATTTTATAGGGGTGCTTCCAAACAAAATGGGTCACACTGTATATGTATATTTGTTCTGTGCGTGTGTATAAACTCCTCTTAAAGGACTGAATCGATTTTGATGAAATTTTTTTGTGTATTCAAGTGAATTCGAGAATGGTTTAGATTCACAATTGGTCCCGGTAGGTGGCACTGCAATCGGGTTCATACTGAACTTCTCCTAAACGGTTGGTCCGATTCCGATAAAAGTTTTTGTGTGTGTTCAAGTGAATTCGAGAATGGTTTAGATTCACAATTGGTCCCGGTAGGTAGCGAAGCAATACGTTTCATACTGAACTTCTCCTGAATGGTTGGTCCGGTTTTGATGAAATTTTGTGTGTGTGTTTGAGTAGGTAACTGCATGGTTTAGATTCACGATTAGTCCCGGTAGGTGGCGTTGCAATCGGGTTCCTGCTGAGCTTCTCGTAAATAGTTGGTCTGATTTAGTGGACACTTTGAATAGAAGTTTCTTGGTAAGGTCATTAATAAAATGAGCCAAAAATTCAGCAAAATAGATATTTAGGGAAACATTCTATCAAAAATGACCGATACTAGCTGATTTTTAATAAAAAAAATAAAATTGTCAAAATTTGTATAATATCACAAGACAAAAGGTTAGCTTAGGACAACGTCTTTCGGGTCTTCTGGTAGTATTACTAATAATGGGATCGCTTTGGTGCTTATTATTAAATTGTTGTTATTAAAACTTCAGATGATAAAATTGAAATGTTATAAACTAGGTACTTACAAGCCCAAGGTCCGAATTTCTTCAAAAATGAAGTTTCTTCATTGGGAATAAAAAGCGGCGTTAAAATAGCTATAATCATTTGAATGGTGTTCCATAGTGAGTCCAAAATGAAATAAACCAGTAGTACAAGTCCAAAAATTGCCAAGAGAGCCGTGTAAGAAGTCCACATGTTTTATCCTCTTGAATCGCAGCTTCCAGGAAAATATTAGTTGTCACTGTACAAGAAGAGTGTTTACATGTAACAAAGGAACTTCATTATAAATAAATTAATAGATAATAACTATCGTTTTATCTCTCGCGAGAAAATCGTTTTTGATTTAAATTTTTGCATATTAAACTGCAACCTTGGCAAATGAATGTTTAGTAAAAAAGTAATGGTATCATAGGCAATACATTAATTTGTTCTTGGAATATAAAGTTATAGTTTTGAAGGAAAACATCCCTGTAAGGATACTTTTTTTGATAATTTGTTTTAAACGATCTTTCAAAACGTTTAAATAAAATTTGATATCAGTTTTAGGTAAATTCCGTACCTGAGTTGAGTAGAATGAATGAGATTATTGACCCACATCTTTGATTGAATTTATTGTTATCGTCTAAATACTGTAATAAATTGGAGATAAAGTACTAGCACTGTTGTAAAGCGGGCTATTAATTTCACAATCGACATACATCTATGTACGAGGAAATTAAAAAAATCAATTAAGTCTAATCGCAATTTTGATTGATTGACTACTTTAAAGAAAATCAGAATAATGTTGAAATATACATTAAATTCCAAAGGAAATAGTTTTATAGAAAAAAGATGAGAATTCAAGGTTTCTACGGTATTTTAAAGTTTAGTTTACGTAAAAACTACAGTAGATATTTTTATTTCCCACGTTTCGGTAGCGTTTCAGCGTCCGTTATCAAGAATACATTTTTTTTTGTTTAAATTTTTCCCTATCTGACACTTTTAATAAATTCGTCAACTCTCTTTCTTTCTCTTTAAAAAAAAGAGCTTTATTATCTCTCTCTTGATGAGGTTTTTACTAATATTTAAAAAACGCGCCCTTGTAGGATGTCGCTTATTTTTCCCTATATCTCCATTGAGATAATATACATAGAGTAGGTATGTCATAGGGCTCGTGTAAGCGTATTCGTCCACCCATTAGAAAGAGATGGACAACCAGTTTGGTATTACTTCTTCTTTCTACATTCTTAAAAGGTTTGTAGTGTTACAGTGATGTTAGAAATAGACAGCATCACCAATTTCATTCGCTTCCGACTATATAGGTTGCCTACTCTATCTATATTATCTCTATGTTTATCTCTGGTTACGCTACTGACTAAGACCTTTTAAAATTCTATCCTCTTCTTCAAATAAGTTATGAAATCTTCACTATAATAATAATTGACCTATACATATTTCAAGATTCACTCAAAACTTGTTATTACTGGATTGTTATAAACTTTCTACAAAGATTTTATGCGATTGTTATATTATATGTTACGTAACAGTAAAATCTAGCTTTCAATATAGATAATTGCAACATGTGTGTAACATAAAATATTGTCAAGAAGTCTTCCAAGCTTGAGTTGGTACTTAATTTATTTTTTTTTTCTTTGCAAACCACCCATTTTATCAAAATTAGATAATTAGTTGTTTTATATCCGTTGAGGGTATTCAACTTTTGCAAAGTTTCGATACATTCTCTAGTCAAAAAGTTGAAATAAATTGTTGACATCGCTATCACCATAATGACATTAATTTTTTCGTTAATCGTTTTATTCTTAAAAATCAAGAATTATTTTATTAATTTTTAGTTCGATTTGCTTTAAGGTGTTTTTTTTAAATTTTATTTTAAACTGTTTCCAGCTTGATAATTATTTTTTATTTTATTAAAATTATTGTATTGTCAACGGTCCTTGAGAAGTGTGGATAATTTCAAATTAATCTGAGCGTTTAAAGTGGGTAAAAATCAAGTTTAAAGGTTGCGCTACAAACAAACAATCATACATACAAATGAATCTAATAATATAAAGCAGTGGTCTCCAACCTTTTTTACTGAAGGGCCCCGTTACAAAATATTTGAGGCAAGGCAGGCCAACAATATTTCCTGCCCCCCCCCCCATACACTAACGAATTTTCAAGTAAGTCTAATGAAAACGCAGAATAATAAAAGACCAAATCATTGTTACATTACCAGACTTGGAAAGAATGCCATTCAATGGTACACAGACGGCTCAAAAGCAATAGAAGGAACTGGGATAGGAGTGTACGGGCCAGGAACCAAAGACTCTGAAAGCTTGGGAAAAACCCCAAGTATCTTTCAAGCGGAAATTCACGCAATAAGAAGGTGTGCCCAGTTCAATATTGACAAAGGATATAGAAGGCAAAGGATTATCATAATGTCTGATAGTCAAGCAGCCATTAAAGCGCCGAGTTCTTGTGTAAACAGTTCCAAAATAGTGTGGGAATGCCTAGCAAACTTAATGAACTATGCGAGAACAATATAGTCACCTTGATGTGGACTCCAGGACACACTGGAATAGAAGGAAACGAAATAGCAGATGAACTAGCGAAGAGGGGGACTGAAATACCCTTTTGGGGGCCGGAACCTTTTTGCGGAATCAGCTCCAATATAATATTGGAAGAAATAGGTAAAGCCGAAGAAAAGAGAAGATCTGACAATTGGAAAGATCTAGTAGGGCTTAGGCAATCAAAGATTCTTCTGGGTGACTACAACCTGTTGAGATCAAATGAATGCATAAGTCAAAGCAAAACTGCACTAAGAGTTTTAACAGGAATCCTAACGGGACATTGTCGCCTGAATGGACACCTTAAAAAGCTCAAAATAGTGGAGGAAGAAGATTGTAGATTTTGTGGAATGGAAGAAGAAACCTCCATCCACATACTTGCGAACTGCACAGTATTTCAGAATCCTAGGGCACAGTACCTGGGAGACTACTGGATAGAAGAGGGACAGTTACCTAAGTTGAGGCCTGCAGATATCCTAAAATTCCTCCGGGAAATAGGACTAAAGGAGCAACTAGTATCTGAGACTCTCCTCAGAAACTAAGTAGAAGAAAGGGGGCACAATAGATCTTTTAGGTCTCAGTGAATGTTACCCCAAAATACATACATACATACATACATACATCCGACAATGTGTCACAATATCTTGTCGTTCCTGATGATGCAAAAAAGTGTTTGAAACAGTTGTAGATTATTTTGGAAGCGATTTCAGACAAAAATATGTTAATCTATTAAAATTAAGAACCTTGAGTTTTTTTTAATGGCCTGTTGTAATTGGATTGCAAAAAAGCCAAGCGTCTATGAATATAGTATTACATTTTTAACGGGGTAATATAGAAGTTGATTTTGAAATGAAATTTTCAAGGTTGTTTTAAGATATCGCTAAAATGATGAATAAAATAGATTTCTTGATTTTTTTTCTCCGAATCTACTGGTTTTTAGGAAAAAAATTCAGGAGTAAAAAAAGATTTTCAAAACAGCAGATATTTTAATAAAGTAAGGGTTGATAATTTTGCTCCCCTATCATGTAACAGGAATTGTGAAAAAAATCAGTGGTTAGTTATTACAAAATTTCTTACATTTTAGAAAAAAAAAATCAATTTTATTCATAATCTTTTAAGGGTGATATCTCGAAAGGGGAGAGGATGAGAATATTTTTTTTTCGTATATTTCCATGTAATAAAAGTATTAATTTTTATAAAAATCACGTACATTTTCTTGCAAACTGATTTGAATTTTTTTTAAATTTCTCGATTTTAAATTTCGAGGTACAGGATTAATAATTGCAAAAAGGAAAAAACGTCCTGTATTTGGTGGGGAAGTTGAAGGTAAAACACATTCAAATATAGGTTTTTTTTCATTTTGAAAATAAATAAAAAATTTCCAGAAAAGAAAATAGTGAGAAAAACTCTTATTTACCCCAAAAATACAATATAAAAATTCATTTTAACCAATGACAAGTACGGGTTTTTAACTATATCCTTTCAAAATAAATTATTTTAGTAATTCTGAGCTACTAATATTTTTAATATTTTTTATATAAGATTTCTATAAATTCCATCAAACGTATTTCTTCGCAAATAATTTTTCCAATATCTATCTAACTTCCGACAGCGTCTTATCAACTTAAAACACCTTTTTCGTATTTTTTTATCAAGTCATAACTTACTATTCATTATATTCAAATTATATAGTGTTTGTAAAAGTTTTTCTTTATAAAAATAACAACAAAAGCTACTTACGTTTTAACACAAAGAACCTATCGTTTATTCCGCAATCTTTCAAATTATAAAAAACACTAAACTGCACTACGTACCAACAACAGCAAGCTAGATTTATTGGTAGACATTATAAATCGACAGTAATCTCTTTAATTTAATATCAACTTGACCCCGCTAAATTCAATGCATGACCTCCTTCCACTCATAAAAATTCTAGTCGAACAAATATGTTTTGGAAGTTAGATTATTCGAATCGTTATTTATTTTGATAGACAATTGGAATTTACTGGTTCGAGATAAATTTAGTGTTTGCCGTGGATCGCTGACAACTGATCTTCTTGAGTTTGCGGTAAAAGTGATGGTTGTAATGGAGTTCAAGAAGGGATGTGTAAAAAGTTTGATTATTTCGTTGCGAAGTTTCTATATAAACGGGTTTTGGAAAATCAAAATTTAAAATTGAGTATTTAAAAGGGTTGTGATTAACATGAGAAAAAATTTACAATGCTAGGCATGCGATTTTCCGGAAAATCGTCGAGTGAAAATGTTTGTTTTTGTTTTTTCGCTCTAATTGTTTAAATAATGAAAACAGAGAAAAATGTTCAAATCAAAAATTGTGGCTAATACATTTATCTACAAAATTTGTCTGAACATTTTTTTTTGTATCTGCATTAGTTTTTAGAATATATACGAAATTTCCATAGTAGTATTTTTGAACATCATCAATTTTCATGTTTTTAATTTTATGATAGTAAATAAACAAGGACATTAAAAAAAAATATTTTTCATATGAAATGTGTTCTTAAATGTGGTATCTACAAATACATTTGAAAAAAAGAATTTTTCATCATTTTTCATGTTTAAAATAGCAGTTTTTATTAATTTTTTATCAATTTTCATGTTCAAAACAGCAGTTTTTACAAATATTTTATTAAAAAACGCATTTTCCATCAATTTTCATGTTCAAAATAGCAGTTTCCACACATACACTATTGAAAAAACTATTTTTCATCAATTTTCTTGTCTAAAATAGCCGTTTCCACACATTTACTTTTGAAAAAAAGCATTTTTCATCAATTTTCATGTTTAAAATGGCAGTTTTTCATCAATTTTCATGTTTAAAACAGCAGTTTTTACAAATATTTTATTGAAAAAACGCATTTTCCATCAATTTTCATGTTCAAAATAGCAGTTTCCACACATACACTATTGAAAAAACCATTTTTCATCTATTTTCTTGTTTAAAATCTCTCTCTAGCTATTTATCTATCTATATATAAATCCATATGATAACTCTGATTATATTTTGTGGTTTTTTAGAGAAAATTTTTTTTATTTTAAAGTACACACTTTATTTTGTTAGCTTTCGTTACAGTTCGTCAACTTCATCAGAACAAAACTTGTGATTAAAAAATAATATCTAAAATCTCAGTTACATAAAAAGTATAGAAAAATTTCATAAAAACACGTTTAAATTTTGATTATTTCACCAATTGTTAAATCCATATGTTAAACCTTACAATATAAAAAACTAAAACATGAACAACTATTTAAAATCGTTAAAAATTATACCAGATTCCATAACATATTTGAAAATTTTCGGAAAATTATTCTATTTAAGCTATTAAAGTTACTTATATCCACCTTTTTTTTAAATTAACAACTTGATTCTTGACATTGAGTAAAAATTCGAAGACTTTTTCGTCATTTATATCTCTTTAAAGTTTTTTCGTGCGCAAGATTCTCATCATTTTTCTTGTGACACCAACTTTAATAATTGACATAAGTATTTTCTTTCTTCTCTCAGTGAAACAAAACTTTCTTGTTGTTTTTCCTCTTAAAAACGATACATTATACTGAAAACTGGACTACAATTAGCAAATTTCAGTAACGAGTAGCATTGAATAATAAATTTTTAATTAACTAAATGGCACTCTAATGCCTCCGCTTTTAGTCCCTGTCTCGTAAGTACTCTAAGTATTTAAGCTAACTCGCTATTTTGATATATGTTTTGAAAGTTTAACCCCCTGAAATTTTACGTTCCATACACACCAAACGGATTTTAGAGTGTTTTGGTGTGAAAAACATTTTTTTTTTATGTAAATAAATTTCTTAATTTCTATTTTTTAGTTAATCAGGATTTTTTAATCGATATTAAGTGAAATCTTGCATTGTTTCAATGTTTTTAAACAAAAACATTGAAACCACTTCATATATTTTAGTTTTTAGCTTAAAAAACTACTTTGGAGCAAATAAATTTGTCAAAAATCTCGACAATTGCTCCCTTTTTTGGGAAAAGAACGGCATCCCGTCCGTTGAGAAGTCCGGAAACGTCCCCGGACCCGAGGGACGACCCCGCGCCCCAAAGTCCTATCTCATTCACAGCCAGCGGGTATGCGAGCGCATTACAGATATTTATTACCCGGAAGATTATCAAGAAAGGGCGGGTTTTCACCAGACATCGATTTTTCACTTGTGCCCTCTGTTCAAGTGCACACTATGATATGCCGACGTAATTACCTCGGTCTCCCCATTATCACGTCAACGGGAGTCATTCTCTTGAAAACGATAGGTGAAATATCTTATTATTATTTTCTAATCGCGGCATTTTTCAACAAACTTTCCAAACTTAAATTTCGACAGATGGGACTATTTTGATTGGTCAAAAGTAAATAGTGCAGCATACAGAGTGAGTTTTGTTATTTCAAATGGATCAATCTGTATATTTTTTGCTTTTTGGAAACCTTAAAAAATACTAAAGACAAATCTCTAAATGTTTGTTGAGTAGTTGAAAAATTATGAATTTTAGAAAACATACAGTAAAAGCAGATGCTCAAAATGTTCTCCATTTACTTCAATACAATAAGCCATGTGATTTTTAAAACATTTTGCAACATCCCCGCTCAATTCTTATCTTTTAATTCTTGAATATTGCTAGATTTTGTTTTATAAACCATGTTTTTCAAGTGACCCCACAGGTCATTCGTTAAAACCACGCATTCCACTTCATCTTCTGGAAAACACAATATTTACGTGTTGACCAATTATATCCAGAATATCTTGTTCTTCCCTTCTGTCTGTAAAGTAGGGAGGGTGAGTTAGGCCCTCAGCACTTGGCCACATGTGACCCATTATACATCCTCCCGAGGAGTTGTCTTCCTATAGGTCATCGTCCATCCTGTCCTTTCCAGGAAGGTGGACAGGTCACTAGGAGACATCTCCTTTATATCGGCAGGTGTAGGCCAAGACTCACCGAACACACACTCTCTTAAGGCATGCCTGACATATTAATCTTCCTGTTCACACATCCTGCACACTAGCCCCATTGTATGGAGGTGTTTCCTTAATTGACAGGGTGATCCTGGCTAGACTGCATCCCTTGATTTCATCCCATCTCTTTAGAGCATTCAGCAATGCGGTTACCTTGGCTCCTGTGGTGCCCTTTAACCTACCTCAGGATAATATTGTTATCTATCTCGATGGCACGCTAATATTAGCCCTGTGTAACACGTTGTCTGTTTAAGGCTAGTAGAGCTTGTCTGCGATCAGTGCAGATTATTATGCTTTGCTAGAAATTCCTTTTCTGGTTAGTTCCTTTGTGGCAATTGAGATACCAGCTAGTTCTGTTTGAACCACGCTGGTGTTTTTTTCCATTCCCCACTTAATCCTTAGGCTTAGTGATCAGGAGTAAATTCCTCATCCTGGGCACTGCTTTTTTTGCCCAATGTTCAGAACCTTTTTGATGGTCATATCTCAGAAGGGCTGAGGAAGTTTAGTCATAGGAAAGAGACTTTTCTCTAAAATAAAACAATTAACTAGTTTCAAACCATTTTATTCCCAATAATATCGAGTAAATACATTGTACAAAGGACTTAATATTCAAACAAACAACTTTATGCGTAATAATGTAACTGCAAATCTTGATTATAAATATAATAATATAGGCATGATTAAATTTTTTTTTTAAATTTATTTTTCAAGGCCACTATACACTAGTGAATAACATATCGAGAATCCCTTGTATAGAGGGAAAAAATTCTAGCTAAATAGCTAAACTCTTATAATATTTCACTAGCCGAAAATTTCAAGTAACAATTCAATTCCACACCGAAACATTATTCCTAGTAAAATGTGCAATCGAATTCGATATTTTTTGAAAATTTTGAACGTTAGTAGGCCCTACGTCGGAATCTCTATATTATAAATCTTCTATGTCTAATTTAATATTTTTTTATTTGATGCACTTTGTTTATAATAATTGGCTGGACTTTGACCAGTTCAAGCGGTACCTTACTGATCCCTAAAGAAGACGGATTTTTCTCTTGTTACCATCCCTTTGTTACGTATATTTTTTTCAAGGCATATACAGGATGATCCAAAAATTATTCACCTCAAATTTTAGACAAAAGATTGGTCAGTGTATCTGGACCATGTCAGTTGCTTGAAAAAAACAGTGGAAAATAAACATCATCTCACACGTATTAGGACGTTGGTTGTCTTACCTTCAATTAATTATTGTTTTTAGAAAAATAAAAACTGATTAAGGTAAGAGTAGATTTATTTCAACTGAACAAAACTATCTCTGAAGAGAGATAGTTGTCAAGAAAACCCCTCGTGGAAAACATAATCTCTGAAATTCAAAACTAATCACTGTTTTTCACTTTTATGAATAATTTTTGTAGACAAATCTATAAAAATATTTAAATTCTAATTGTTGTTTATTCGCAAACCACCCTGTATTTAAATATATTAACGGCAAGGTACGCAAAAAGTGTATATTTAATATTGAAAATAACTCATCTACTCATCTAACTTTTTTCTATTCTTAAAGTAGCTTTCAGTAACGCTTAAATCTATCATCAGAGGGTTTCAAACAAAAAATCAAATTGCAATTGAATATTAGTAAAGCAATCCATGGAGCCCAAAATATCAACCACGCCAGTAGCGTACCTTTCTATTTTTCTTTTCCTTAAACCCTAGACTTAACAACTACTATTTAAACTGTCCATATATACAAATTTACAAAAAAAAGAATGGTACACCACTGAACTAGAAGTTTGTGGAATGGTATCGTCTCGACCCCATATTCTTCCAGACACAATAGAGGAATGTGGGGAGGTTTTCAAATATAACGTCGGACCAATCCAGGAACAATCATAAGGGATATTTGCTTCTCCAGGTCATAAGATACAGATATCCCGGTGTTAACTGGATGGATTTGACGGTGACTTCCTGTAAAAAAAAATGTATTAAAATTATTGAAAATATCTTTTAACCCTCGTATACGTCTAACTTCGCACACCGGCGCATTCGCCATTTTAGTTATTTCGAAAGTTCGGAATTTATTTTGATAGTGCCCTCAAAAACGGTTGGATTTGTTTTGTTTCTTCCATGTTCATTGAAAGCTATCGATCAGATTGCGCATTTTTGGTTACGACATCATTTCTACCATGTTAGAACTTTTTTTAACTCGATGAAAATTTAAAGTAGAGTAAATTATTTATTTTTGCAATGTTATTCTGAGCAGTTTGTTTGATATTTCAATTAATTTTCGTACTCTTGACCTATGGAGAACGGTAATATTACATCGTAGGCAGCCTGGCGACTTTACAGAAATAGTTCTAGCTATTCTATATATAGTTTACTGTATCCAAAAGACACATAACACTACAATGACAACACTTAAGTCTGACTAGTTATTTATTTATCTAATAAATTTAACGAGTGTTTAAACGCTTGCAAATTAAATTTTAAACTCTCTTTCTTGACATATTTTCTTTAAAATGTGTGATAAATATCGATATTTTCAATGTAAAAAGAGTATTTTTTGTGTATCTATAATATTGGATGAGATTAGTTTTTCTCTGTAGAAGAAAATCTCTAGAGTGCGAACTGTTTACGAAAATTTGATGTCGAAATGTGATTCTAAAAATAAAGTTTGAGGTACTGACATTTATTGCGTAGTGATTTTGCGTAGATAAAAATGATGGCATAATTCAGAGGACCGGGAATTTCGGACTAATTTCAGATCTTAATTTTTTTACAGGTTATTTGAAAGTTAACGAAACTACCAAAAGTAAAAAATCGTCATTTGTTAAAACAGAACCCACGAATTTATGAACTTTTGTGAAGTTTATTTTGTTCCACTTTAAAAGTTGTTCAGTTTAATTCTTTTTCTGCAAAAAAAATCACAGAGTACTACTAATCTAATTTCTTATTCAAGAAAAGTTTCTATTGAAAAACATCCAAAAGTTTTCCAGTGTCTCAGTTCATATAAGAGAGTTTTATTCAAATAAATCATATTTCGGTATATAACCAGGAAGTAATCGATCCTTGAGTGGTTTGTTTAAAACTTTGCAAATATATTAGTTTGAAGCGTTAGATTTAGAATCTACAAAATAGCTTCTACTGGACAAACGGCAACTTGAAGTTTTTATTTTAAAAATGCGATGAGAGTACCAAAAAAATTCTTTATTTCAACCTAATCTGCAGGTCTTTAACATTTTGTAGCATAGTGAGTGTTAAGTTCTGCATCTCCTCTATGCTTCTAGTTCATTAGGACCTAAGATTTTAATAATACCGTAAAAATAAGTTTAATGGTATAAAATAGGGGGTCATTCAACTGTTCCCCTTCCTAAATCCAGTTGAATATTTCCAATATAAACCTGCTTCTTAATATTGTTTATTTATCTTATAATTAATATATGAATTAGTTTATGGAAGCACTGTTTTTTACTTCCTTTTACCCCGTATTGAAATTGTAGTTTCACGCGCCAAGCGCTTTTTAAATTCAAGGTCATTATTGAAGCTATTTATGTTTTAATTACTGAATTATAGCAAATTCCAATTAAAAAAGACACATATAGGAGCACTGTATATCATCGGTATGTCATACGCACGGATATTATTAACCTTAAATCTCTTTGATATTGACTAGATGGATAAATAATGGATGTTTTTGGATTTATTGAACACAAACGTCGTTTTAAAGTTTTTTTTTTGGATATTTGTTATAAAAAGTAGGATCAAAATAGTCGCTGAGTACCAAATATGGGTTGTAAGGTGGATAACTTAACAATTTGACGTTTGTTTGGTGAAAAATCTTATTTTGATGGTAAATAATGTTGTTTTAGTGGCTCTAATAGGTCGGACATATTGTTATGGCTCCTCATTTCAAATTCTATTCAATTTTCACTATTTACTGGAAAACAACGGATGTCTTAATTAGTAATAAGTTCTTGAAATGATCTAAAATGCCATCGTTTTGTAGAGTGTGAAGTGCGGAGAGAAAGAGAAAAGGTATCTTTAGGCACCTGAATCTGTTGTTTGTATTTTTCGTCATCTGGCATTTTCATTATTATTTAATTCAATTCAGAGATAGTTTACTGACTGCGCCATCTGTTATTTGTAAAGTTATTATATTTAAATAAAATATTTATCACAAAGACATTGCTATACTAAGTCTGTCTGACAGCCAACTGTATGTCAAAGCACACAAACTTTAACTCCAACTGATAGGGGAACCCAGATATATATTCTTTAAGTTTTATTTCATCTTTTTGCAATATAACATCTGTTAAACGTATAAATATGTCAAAAGCGTTAAAAATAGATGAATCTTTTGGATTATTTTTATAGCAAAATGTTAAATAACAATCATTTTTATAAATAAACAATAATGTTGTAGATGACAAGTAGAATTTTTCCCTTCTAATTATTTATATCTACCCACATACACTCTCCACTTTTACTTTAATCATATCCAGGTTTGCTAACAAAGTATTTTTAGAAAGGTATGTTTGTTTTATAATGAGTTTTGTCTTTATCCAAAAATAACCCGCTGTGTTGTTCTGGATAAATCAACCGATGTACATTAAATGGTATGTTTAGATATAATGTTTGTTACACTAAATTAACAAAAAATATCTTAAATAAAACCCATAAGAAGTTACCACGTAAAATTTGACACTTTACCTTTTTAAATTTCAAGTATTTTTATTTTCAAAAATTATAAAACATGTGACCATAGAGTTTTTACAAAAATTTTTCTAATATATAAAAAAAGAACTACTTTTTTCAAAATTTTAAGTTCTGTAGTTTCTTATATATAAGGAAAGGGACAATTTTCATGTATTTTCTAAATTAATTTTGATTTTAAAATTATAAAAAAATATATTTGAGACCTTCTCAAAAAAATCCTTTCATATGAAATGTTACACAGTACAGTTTGCACAAATAATTTTTCAGTTCGCCCCCAAAAAAGCCTGCCCATATCAAAAATTTATTTATTTAAACTACACTTCCGTGTTAAGGTTACAGTGGTTAATTCAGAGAAATTTGTATGTGAAAGGAGTGGAGGTCCTAAAATATTTTTAACCCCGAAATTCCGCTATTTTTAAATGAACATTTTTTCTAATCCGTCAAAAAACTATTCCCAGTTTTATATCCCGTATAAAAAATAAAAAAGAAAGTTGATTAATTTCCGAATTGATAGAATTCCAAGAGAGACGGAATTATACTCGAATGTAACCTTTGGAAAAATCCCAAAACCACCTTACGACACGTCATACACACACACACACACACTGTTATGTTATACCAGAGAAACTTCAACATCAACATGCCAATGTGCGTGTCCATTGACTGGGTGCCTTCCAGTTGGCAAACGAAATTTCGTCCGACAACCAGAGCCAACTAGGGTGACTGTCTTTAGAGTTCCGCCACTGTCTAACGACACACTGTTTACATTTTCACAGCCAACCCCGATTTGTGCCAGATTTGACGTTGACGAATAAGAAATACAGATGAAAATTTAAAGAATTTTATTTAAAAAAATGTTCTGATTAAACCCGCTGTATCTTATTTATCTTACAACTAAGAGAAAAAAAATTTGTATCGCCTACAAGAAACTTCTGGTAATTCTACTGCACCGCTAGAGGGCACAATAATATGTGGGTCTCTTGTTGTTGCATGGATTGACGATTGTCTGAGACCACAAACTTTGATACCAACTAACAGAACTAATTTTATTAAATCAAAAGGTACAAAATACAACGTATCAATACCACGTGCATGTCTTAAGATCAAGATCTAAAATATGTTCTTCTTTTTCTTCGACCTCCGTCTTTGTGGCATTCAGTCATAGGCCTTGTCTTGCCTAGGCACCAGTGTCTACCTGTCTACTTTCTGGCACGTTTGGTTGGAACGACCATAAATATCACAAAGACATCATTTCATTATAGTACCACAAAATTTAAATATTCTTAATCACTAGATGAATATACGTAAGTTTGTTTTCCCACTCGCCCCTACCGGTTATTTTACAAGATAAAGGAAAAAGTACTGGAACAAATAAATACGAATATTTAAATTATATATATAGAAAAATTACTACGCCCTCTAGAGGTGGAGTAGGAAACGTGAAAATAATTTCCAGCAGTTTCTCGTATGCAAATTTGTAATACAGATTTTTTTCTCTAAGCTGTACCATAAATAGTTTCTGAGATACAGAGGGTTATCTCTATTAATCAAACAGTCGGTACCAGTGGTTGTTGATAATTAAGAAAACTTCGACTGGAGCCAAGAAACGCACGTGTTTTTGAAGTCATCTGGTGTGTAAATTCCCGCCGAAAGTTTTGGTACGGAATTTGTTGTTCTTGGCCAACATTTTAATAGTCAATAATAGTAAACACAGGATTCAATGAGATCGCAACAAGTTGTAAAGTAAAACTAATATTTTGATTGAAAATTGGAAGATTGCTAGTTTGTATTTGGCAACGATTTCATTGATACGTTTTCCATAATATTAGAGAATAACAAATTTTCTTTGTAGTGAAAAATCTAAAGACTCTTTTATTACAAAAAAAAAAAAAATTCCACCTCATCCATCCCCTTAAAATGACAAAGTTCATTGAAGTGAACATGCCGCTTGCTTCTATATATATATAGTTATAGCTGTAGCCCACATTTTCTGAATAGGATCTTTTCAGTTGTCTGACCCATTTCTTTCAGCAGTTTATAGTTTCCGATGCTCTGATGCGTCAAATTTATTTTATAGGTTTACTACATAGCTTGTTTTATAATATCCCATGTTTTGTTCTTCTTTTTTTAACAATAGTCTAGTGCGATTTGAAATTGAAAATTCGAAAATTGAAAAACAAGGAGGTAAAAAGGATTTCTATCACTAAACTGTACTGAAAAAACGAAGGGAATAGAATCACGTGTCAAATAATTATTAATGTTTAGAAAAATTATTAAACTAGACAAGAAGAATGTCTGTTAGTCACATATTATTAAGTCAAGGACACGGCAAAAGCTATGAAGAAATAAAGGCAGATTCAATACTGGGAATGCCAATGGATCAGAGGGTAGAGAGGTACGCAAGGGAGGCGGTATCCAGGCTAATAGCTCTAACAAAAAGAATATAGCTAGATATCGAGCTTTAAAAATAGGGAGGAAAATAGATCTGCAACGGCCGCAGTGGGATAGGACATAGAGCCATTCCATTTCAAATCTAATCTTATCTAAGATGTTCCTATGAAGCTACGACAAAATGAGATTAAAAGAAAGCATATGTAAGAGTAAAATTGTAGTGAGAGTTTTGACAGATGTCCTAGTAGAACACTGGCGTTTCAAAAAGCTATTGGAGGTTCTCCCAATCCAGTACCGTGGAAAATGTTGGACTAAATATTGACGAACAACCAAATCATAATGCTGGGGAGCACTGTCCTTTTTTAAACTTTGACACATGATAATTTCGTTTCGTTTTCGTCCAGCCCCCCTGTATAATGGACTAAAGGAAATAATGTTCCCCCAAAAAATTTATTGGGGAAAATAAAAACCGTTTTTGGGATACGTTGGAACTTAAAATCTTTGACTGTACTATTTCAAAATTCGTCGTTTTATATTTCGCATTTCTATCGATAAATTACAGCTTCTCATGTGGAAGATTAAGATGTTCGGGTGGAATTTATAGTGCGGGGTTAAGATTTTCCGTCGCAAAAAATATAGAGTTCGGTTCGTTTTATTCGTATTTTGACTACTGCAGCTTGTTTTAGCGAAAACTTTCGCGTCGGAGATAAATAAATGGGTATTTTTACTTATTTGCGATCAATTTTTTTTTTTTTGGTAAAATGCGAACTAGAGTTCCGAATTTAAACACGAGGCATTTCGAGTTTCCTATGTTGAAATACGAAACATCTCCTCATTAATAAAATAACTTTTAGATACTAAAAATAATCTTCATAATGTTACGTAGTGAATAATTAAGCGTGAAATGCAGATCCGTAGTGGAAAAGTTTACGTATATCGCATTCTTTGTCATTGTTTATGAAGACGTGAAAATCACGTGTCTAGAATGTGTTTTATGCAACAACAACTATCGATAATTATCGATAGTTTTCGATAGTACCAAAATTAATTAATACCTGCATTCTGCAGGATAGGATTATAAATTATTTGGGTATTATTAGAGATAATAGGTTTGTTCCCAAAGCGAGTTCCTAACTGTGACGAACATATTGAGTTTGAGCAGTTAACAATAACTGTTTCTTATTTTAAACTGCGCAAACTCAGTCTGTTTATAACAAGTTAGTAACTCGCTTCGGGAAGCTATTATGCACAAGGTACAAGCTGTACATAAGTAGACAAGTGACAAGACTGACAACTGAAATGACGAAGTGACCGGACCATAGATAATCTTCGACCGGGCCACAAAATAATAAATTTTCCGTTACACTAATAGTCGACACATACATTATATAGCAGGAGAGACGTATTTCGTCGCAGAGATCATCTCTAACCTAACTTTAGCCCAGTTGAAAAAAAATATCGATATTTTTCGATAGTCAAAACTATCGATAGTTATCCACCTCTAGTTTGACTCGGTTCATTCGTTTGCTGCTGTCAATCAGTATGTTTTGTCACTGTAAACGTCAGTTCTGCTAAAAATTTTATATGTTGGCTAAAATGTGCGCCGTTGCCGCGATAAAATTTGACGTCTACTCTTTATTCGAGTTTATATTTTGAGAATTTCAATTTGTTTTTAATATTTCGAATCATGAGGCAAACAAATTACAGCTTACTACGGTCCTGGGTATGAGCAAAGAACAGATGCAACCGCGTATTATTTATAGGTCCGTAAGTTAGTCGTCTGAATGTTTCAAGGAGATGCTTGGAGGTTAGAGAAAAAAAAATTCGTAACGTTTATGTTCGTTTTGTAGCTACTATCTTAAAATAACATTATTTTTCAAAAATCTTCCAACTACAGACCAAAAAAAAATTAGTAAGAAAAGTAAACATATTTTTTGGATATCTTACAGAGTTTTTGAAAAATATTTTCCAAAAAAAAACAATTACCGTTCACGTAAGAAAAAACAACTACTTTTCGGGCTATATGCCACAACAGACATTGAATTACACTTCTAAATTAAACGGGGTCGATATGAACTACAAGGTTTAACCAACCATTCTGGTTTGCAATAAGATTAGCACAAGGTAGTATACAAAAAAATTTTACAAATTTGAGGTTTTTCAAAAATTTTTTTTTCTGAAATCAACTTTTTTATAGCCTCCAGCATCCCCTTTAAATCCAGCACTAAGTAGTTTTTTCAATTGCAATAGTTTTCGAGATATTTAAAACACGAGTTTGAAAATCAGGAAAAATAGTGAAACTTGTTCAAATTTCTTAAATTTTTTCCTTCGGCAGAACTTCTTTATAGGATAAAAAAAACTTCTGACCAAAATTTGTCCAAATCGAAATGAGTGGAGAGTGGTGGAGAGCAAACCCTGAACAGAGACAGGCCAAAGAGTTCATCAAACGACCATCCGCCAAAGTAACAGAGGAACTGCTGCTAAAAAGTCGAAAGGCTGTTAAAATCATAGTATAGGTTTATTGACAGGAAACTGCAGACTCAACAGTCATATGAGTGTTATAAAATTGGCAGAAACAGACCTTTGCAGGTTCTGTCAAGAGGAAGTGGAATCGGCAGAACATGTGTTGTGTCTTTAGATAGTGACAGAAGCCTAACGCCAGCTCTACCTACCATCTATCTATCTATCTGCCGACCTGATCATTGTATCCTGAGGAAATGGGTAAAATTAGTGAACCCAAACGAACGTTGTCTACAAACCTGCTAAATTTGTTTTGAAAATACAAAATTTTTTAGCTTCTATCAGTCGTAAAATTGGTTATATATTCACCTCGAAATGCGGAATTAGATCTAAATATTTTTTATTTCTAAAAACTCTTGAAAAATGTATTTTCTTTTCCAGAAAATATGTAAATATGTCGAAAGGTCGAAGTTGCGTATCTTTCGGTAAAAACTAGGCTCATCGACAACGTTATAATGTTCGATGGGGATGTAATAAATCATAGAGTTTGATAGGAAAATGATTAACATAGAAATAGATTTTTGCGTAGTCACTGTGGACTACATCAGTGAGTGTAGGAAGTTGAAAAAAAAGTTACGTTTTTTTATATTACGAGGGTATTAGTAAATGTAAGTTGTTGGTCCAAGTGTTTATATTATTTAAAAAATATCCAACAAAATAAAAGAGAAAAATAATAAATAACAAACTCCGTTACGGAAATATAATACATAACGGTTTCATAAATAACATTTACATCGTCAAGAGTTAATTATAGAAATAAATATTAAAAAAAACAATATTTTATTTTATAATTATACCCTGTATCTATAAACCTCACATTTCCGGTAGTTTTCTCTTATAGTTTACATGCCCCATTAAATCTATTTTAAGCAAATTTCGCAACTGAAATTAATACAATCGATGCAATTACGTTTGTTATGTTTACTTTACACACTGTCATGGCTTTAGGTATGAATAAAATTGTACTTACGCTTTAAATATTATTAAAAAAAAAAGTTAATTTAAACCAACTGTAAGGAATTTTTTTATATAAACGTATTTGGTAGTATGTGACTTACAAGAAAATATATTAAAGAATTGTTTAAACAAAAATGGATATTCTAACTTTTAAAAGTAAAAAATATAGATAAATATTGAACTATCCTCTTATACCAACAATTTAAACAGCTCTGTAAACTTTTTCAAATAGAAAACAAAAAATTAGAACGTTCTGATAATTTTTAAAAAACCGTAACTTTACTTTGAAAATGTTTATTCATGAATTGAGCAATGGGGCTGTTACTTTTTTTTAAATTTAAATATTTAATATTACGCTTGATATTATAGAAAGTTAAATTTTCGATTTAATAGTTGCTAAAATAAGATTAGGTACATATAAAATAACTAATTGACGATACATTTGAGAAATTTAAATCGTACTCACCTTAACGACATCACCCCAAAAAGTTTGTAGTAGTCATTGTAGGCTCATTTTTCAAACAACTATTCAAAAATACAAGCAAAAAGTTACATATTAGTAATTTTGTTATAAACTAAGGTTATATGCCTAGCTGCAAATTCTTGCAGCTGGCCAAGATCGGCCCTCGTGCCGAACTGCAGCGGCACAAGCGTCTGGACGCTCTCCAACCGTTTCACCATGACGTCATGTTTACAGAGACGGTATAGCTCACGGTGTGGTTGCGGGTATTTAGTAGTTGAAGTCTGCTGATTATAAAACGATCAGGGTCGGTGCCAGAATTTTAACTCAGAAAAAAGTTTGAGAAATATGATGAAACATTAAATGATTTGGAGATATTGATTTTTAAATTCTCTGTGCTGGAAATAGTCTGGTTCACATGTACCATTTCGGAAAATCATGTAGAAAGTATAAGGAAGGAAGTAAGGGTTTGTTTCTTTCGAATATCTCGAAAACTATCGAAGATCTAAAAAGAGGAGGCAATTTCGTAATAAAAAGTTTAGACTCGCAGAATTCTATCTCTATTACCTATTTATAAGTTGAATTCAACGCCGAAAATGGGTATTTTCGGTCGTACTAAAAACTTTAAATGTTCGCAAAAATGCACGCTGTTGCCGCGATTAAAATGGTTTATCTGATTCAGTTGACGTCTCGACAATTTTAGGGTTATGTTGTGACAGTTTAATATTGGTCATTCAATTGTTATAAAAAACTGCGAAAAACTGAGTAAATTTTCACAAGCAGCGATGAGTTGTCAAAGTTGACGTATAAATGAAACTTAATAACACTGCAATAAATAAAAAGAAGAATATTTGATAACTTCATTTGACATTTACTAGATTCTCATGCTATTTCAAGAGCTTGGCAACATAGTCCAGTTATGACAGAAGTCACGTGGGTTGATATTTATAAGTTACAAACTATAACTTTTGAAATTAATTTAAAAAATGTTGAGAGCTGCTGAATGTAATTGATTTGATTTTATATTTCCTTATTTCACTAGTGGATAAAGTGGTACTTTATAAGCTTCATAAGTTTGGATAAAACTCCAATAATTATAATGTGATTGTGGATAAATATACTTTTATTTGATTTGAAGAAAAACTAATAAAAGTTGTTTTTAGTCTTGAAATAAAAAACGCTCGTTAAATTATAAATAAATCAGAATGATCGAGAATCGAAAAATTTGCGGTCTCACCATACACCAACGACACAATTTTATCTTTAGGCATAATTTGCACAAAATTCCACACGCCACCCTTCCTCAGCCCTTCTCCCTAAACCGAACACCGGCTTTCGACCAGCAATGCCACAAATCTACTTAAGGTACGGCTCCACTAAATTTCCCTAACTCCTTTATAATAGCATATCGTCCTTACGGGACTAGGATAACGTTCTCATTAAGTGAGGCCGTTCAAGCATGCCAACATATCCTAGTGAACATAAACAATGATGCATGCATATTGTGTCGACGACGACGACGACGGCGAGGAAACGTCGCGGCGCACATGCATACATGTGCGAGTTGCATGCACATACACTGCACCAAAGGAGGGCGCATACTACGAAAGGACGAGGGGTTTTATATAGTCTAGGACGGACGATTAAATATGTGGTTTTTATTTTGTTGTTCTGAATAGAAAAAAACCGAAATCTTTAAAAGAGCTGTCACGGTTAAATTTC
This sequence comes from Lochmaea capreae, assembly GCA_949126875.1. NCBI lineage: Eukaryota > Metazoa > Arthropoda > Insecta > Coleoptera > Chrysomelidae > Lochmaea > Lochmaea capreae. Next base: position 567,420 of record OX421400.1, read on the forward strand.
TTAAAGAAGGAATATTTTTAATTTCAATTTTAGCGAAAGATGTTAATTTTTATTGCAAAACCCTTTTAATTTTTGTGATAATAAGTTTTGGAATGGGAAACAGCAATCTTTTGAAGGGTAAACAACTTCTTTAAAACTAATTATAAGTATAATATTGGGACAACCAGTATAACATACAATATATCAACTCATTCAATTTAAATATTTCATTGTATATTGTTCTGGATGCACACAAATATGTTTTTGAAAATATACAAACTCTTGAAGCTTCTTTCGAAACACCATAAACCAAAGTGGCATAGCTGCCGAAACTTCTTTAATGCATAAACTGCGAATATCTTATAGAACTGCAGAAATAAAGAAAACGATTCTGTTGAAAGAGGGCATTATATATTTTGGCTCAACTTTAAAGTCAATTTTCTTTTAGAATTTTCAATTGTAGTGTCTTTCGAAAGTAATCTGAAATATTTTAACACCCTTTATACATAGAGATGCGCTTTTGTAAACTTCTAATCGAAAATAGTTTTTTATTTTACAGCCTCCACCACTGAATATTCTTGGATCTTGCAACGACAACATTTTGCATATGAATGGACTCATTTTCACTGTCCTTTTAGGATCTAATTTGTGTTAAATTTTCCTAATGCTGCTATTTTATAGACTATTCTGCTTAATTTTCCCATTTTTATAATGTCAGAACGTTTCTTTTACGACCCAAAGAAAATTCTTAATCAAGAAAATATTTCACATTTAAATTTGGACCCTTTGTACGTTATTGTAGATAAGTATACATTTTCCGTGTATGAAATTTCGGAAACATTCCAGAGAGAGATTTATTCAAGTTTGATATGTTTCGCATAAGTTTCTCTCACATAGTTTCTGTTGTAGATAAGACTACAAAAATAAACGTGCTTCAACTGCAAATCTTTGAAATGAATGAATGTCTATACTCGTATATCTTCGGCTACGGTACACCGTTTGTTATCTTAATTGATTTTCTAGCAAATATGAACGGTTTCAAATTTTTTATCCTACAACCACTATGCAAAACACGCTTTTCTACACAAATTTCTATACGCAAAGCAGGCCTCTTCTTAATTCTTTTGATAACTGTTGGAAAAGTAATGCGAAAAGTACACTCTATGGCACTTTTCCGCACCGAAATGTCAAACAAAGTCTGTCAAGTTTGTTTCAAAACAGTTTTTCAAGAAAAGTCAAGATTAGGATTTGGATTTTAACATATATGGTGTCCAATTAATAGTTTTCCGGTCATATTTTAAAGATTATTATGCATACAGAATAGTAAAATGGAGTTAGCAGATTGTCTAATTTTTAACCATGCGCTAAAAGATAACATTTGCTTACAGAATTGCACCTTATGTCTAGTAGACTCATTCATTCATTCGATTGCAGAGTCTAGTGTCCAGTAACTGTCTTCAAATGTCTCTTACTCACTTTCAATATCCTGGTTGACAGTTCCTTGTTTACCTTGTTCAGTAAACTCTTTGTATGGAGATGCCCTTGTGTCGACCTTCATTTGAGTTGGTGTTCCCTATCTAGAAAGTTCCCGATTTCCCCTAACCAGACCTATGAAGTCTCCTTTAGATAATTCTTTAGCTAACTGGTCAGCCATTTCACCACCTGCAATTCCCTCATGTGCCGGCACCCATATTAGAGATAATGTGTTGTCTCTTGACAGCCTGTTGAGGGCGGTGGGTGTAATTTAGGCGCTAACCATCCTTCTTTACCTGTCTGACCAAGAAGGGTAGATAATCCGACATGTATTTTCGCCGCTAAGAAGTGCAGGTAGGTCGAGTCATAAAATAACTCTTATCTTAATAAAATACGAAGGTGGTTTGGTAGGGGTAGGTTTGGTTGGGTTATTATTGAAAATTATTATAATTTACTTTACAAAAGTATATCTTATTATAAATGTCGGTGATTTAATAAATAACTGTATTTCATAAATCACGTACTTCAGTCGGTTAGCGTCCAAAATACACATAGGATTTAAATGACCCTTTGGTCTTGGCGCCTAGTTTACATGTTGTAAAAAATGCATTAATCCTTTAGCGCCCAAATTACATCCGCCCGTTGAGGGATTCTTTACAGTTTTTTACCAGTCTAGACCTAGTTGTTGGATTACCTATTACTTTAAGCAATCAGTAGACTGGTAGACTCAAAAAACAATTCAAAAATCTTCGGCAGATAATAAAAATTCTTTCACAGATAAAATATATCAATCCCCCCTCGTACTACAACTTCTTCTTAGTAAAATTATCAACATAATTTATCACCTGCTTCCAATTTCTATTTTCCTACAATTGAACAAGTCTTTTATTTATTTTATTTACGTGAAATTAGCATTTTTATAGCATCTCCATTCAAAATCCAGAAAACATTCCCATATTAAGTTTGTTTATGATCTGGAAGTACATGCAGTGTATTAAGATCCTTGGTGTTAGTAGTTAGACAAGAGATATGGCGTGGATTAAAGCCGAACAGTTTCAGTTGCGGTTATCTTGTGTGTCGTAACTGTAAACACTAGGTCCTGCAGTTATTATCAGAGAGACTGTAAAAGACATCGGCGCCTACGCCGTAAACGTTGCAGTGGCTCCTATTTGGTATAGGGGATTCGTTAGTGATGATATTGATGACAGGTGGGTTAGGCAACAAACAAAATACACAAATATTTTTTATTTTCAAACGTCTTTCTGCACCAATTCGTTCAGTTTATCCGTATATACGAATATCGAACTCACTTATGATAAAAATCCCGCAGACACGATCCATACTTCATTCCTGCATTACAAAAATTAAATTTCATCGAAATATGCTAGTGTATTTTCCAGAAGACAAATATATCGCCTTAATTTCCAATATTTCAAAAGTGCCTCTCGCTAGTTCTTTCCACTTCTCCTATACAGCAGATAAGCTGCTTGAAAATAAATATTAATACATACAGATGTCTCTTTCCCAGTCGTTTTTTTTGGTGGGAAAAACTTTATGACTGAACGTAGACTATATTTTAATTTTACATTAGTTAAAAGTGAGATTAACTATTTGTCTTCTGTAAGTTTCTTGTGGCATTACTTATTCTTTTTTCTTATTTTTCTTGGGAATCAAACCACAATAACGTTCCAGCTACCGTTGCCAAGTTTAACTAGTGTGGAAATAATTTTTTGGTCCCTATCTGACACAACGAAAAAATTTGACAACTAGACAATCCATAATATTTTGAAGTTTAAGACTACAAAACTTTGTTGTCAAATTTTATTAAGGTCCATTCATAGTAGATCACACCTCTGGTAAAATGTGAAATAAAATATTTTATTTTATGACATTCTAACGATATGTAGTCCACTAGAAAGAAGTAAGAAAATTGGTAATCAATTCAATATTCGAACTAGCTTCAAATCTAACAATACGTTGAGATCTATACTAACAAAAACGAAACCAAAAAATGAAGAACAATCTTCAAAAAACTGCATATTATATCAGATATCTTGTGAATGCGACAAATTCTATTTAGGTGAAACATCTAGACCATTGAAAGTCCGAATAAATGAACATAAAAAGTAAATCAAAGATAGGGAGTTCTTTAAGTCAGGTATTTGCAAACATGCTTGGGAAGAGGGGCATAAAATTCAATGGGATTCGACAAAAATAATATTGAACGAGCCCAATAATAAAAGACGAAAAATCAAAGAAAGTGCTTTAATACAACTAAATTCAGATAAATGTGTAGCTTGTATTTCAGCCGAATGTAGTCAAATTTGGTTACCAATGTTAGAAAGAGAAATTTCCAATAATCAATTACCTGCGTTATCAGGATAGCATCATAAGTTTTTATCCAGGTTTTCTTATGATTTATCTTTGGAATGGTTGTTAATCGATACACACTTCAATACACAAAATCACCAAACTGAGTTATACATATTTTGAAAACAAAAATAATCATACACAAAAAAGTAACAACAAACGCGTTTTTATTAACAAAATTTCCAAAAAAGCGCTATCCCAATAAAAACCGTTCCTGGAACGTGCACTTCAGTGGATTCCATTTCTAGTGGACTACATATCGTTAGAAATATTTTATTTCACATTTTACCAGAGGTGTGATCTACTATGAATGGACCTTAATAAAATATGACAACAAAGTTTTGTAGTCTTAAACTTCAAAATATTATTGATTGTCTAGTTGTCAAATTTTTTTCGTTGTGTCAGATAGGGAACAAAAAATTATTTCTATACTAGTTAATCTTGACAACGGTAGCTGGAACGCTACCGAAACGTCGAAATAAAAAAATAAAAAACATTATTATGGTTTGGTTCCCAAACAAAAAGATTAACTATTTGATTTGATTGGTTATCACTGTTAGTCCTTTTTCATTTGTGTCAGTAGAGGTTTTTGAGAAAAACTGTCTATAGAAGGTTTAGCCTCTTTATTCAAATAGAGAAGACTTAAGGGATGATCTTAATTATAATTATAAATAAATTCAAATACATTTTACTATTTTTTTTTAACAACTGAATTTATAATACGAAAAAAAATGAGACTCTGATTTATGGGACATTTTTTTGTTGTAATTTAAAATTAATTTTCCTTTTATAACCATTTCTCCATACAAACGCATTCTAGGGGTTAGTTGTCTTTCCCCAAACCCCGGGACATATATCCTTTATGCGCCCTATGACGCGCCAGTCTGTAGTCTGCTACATAAATGAGAATTTCGCTAGCATAAATCGAAAATAAATCTAGAATATAAGAAACAATTGATGCGACCGCTTGCAGAATGCTGGATATTATTTTCCAGACATGTTTTGTACGAGGTACAGTTTAAAAAGTTGATTAAATATTTTTTGTACTAGAGCATAAATTTTTTTATAAAAAAAGGCGAAAATCATAGTTAAATGTTGATAGTCTTTCTATATTAATCCTTTTTCATATGTCACGTTATTTTTTAAATCATATTTTCTTATTTATGTAAAAGTTTTGAGTGAATAATGTAAATGTTACTGTATGAGAACAACTAATTCCATTATAACCCTCGTATATACATATACCTGCTATCAAGTTTCACAGTAGGCTTCTTCTAACTGGCATTTATGAACCGTTCTGGTATATCGTGAGCAAATTCGAATTAGGGATGGTTCTCGAACTAACTCATCAACTTTAACATCTCTTTCCGAAGGTTCCTACAGCTTTTGTACCATCCCAAGAACGATACAAAATCAGTCGGAACGCAAATAAAATTTGATAAGGTTCTATAAAGTCGTGTTCGAATAATAAACAATCATTTACTGAATCATCTTACTTTATTTATTTTCACATTGTTCCAATAGAAATTTATTTTAATTTTATTAATAATACTTCATTTTTTTCCTAGATGGCGCAATATTCTGTGTATGGGTAAGTGCATTCTAAACTGATTTTAATATTATTTCATACGTGAGAAAACATTTTTATTTTTTTATAATTACTAATTTTATGTCGGCAATAATCAGAACGAAAGTTTCATCTCTCAATAATTAACGCAAAGAATTAATTATTGAACACAATAATAGTATCGGTAATTCAATTACTTCGAAATTGTATTTTATTTAAAAAAAAAGTATCCTTAATACGTCTACTGCCATCTATACGTAAATGGTAGTATCAGGAACATCAAAACAACGAAATCTGTAAAACCGAAAATACAGTTTCTCTGCTGTTGTCGCTTTCCACTGATAGATGACGGAAGTAGCTATATTTTATATCTATTTTCTCACAAACATTGGGTATTCTTTGACAAATTTATAATCGGAAATGAAATCTGTACCAAGAAATGTAGGTTTTGTAAGGAATAGTTATTTTTTAAATTAATTCAACATGATACGCGTGCCGTCATCTATTTTTAAGGTACGAAATGAAACCAAAAGTGGAATCTGCAGTTGAACTCTGTAACAGAGTAGAAAGGAAATTTCTTTCTATGTTAGTAACACAAAACAGTCTAGCCCACAAAACAGTCCAACCTTTATTCTGTTTTGTGGGTTAGACTGTTTTGTGTTCCTAGCATAGAAAGAAATTTCCTTTCTATTCTGTTACAGAGTTCACGTGCTGAATAACTAAGGGATATCAAGGCTGCATTGGTGTAGCTTTTCAGTAATAGATGGCGAGAGTAGTTATTATTTATTTATTTTTGTTAACGTAATGGTGCGTATTTTTGTCACTTATAATTATTGCACAAGTGGTTTGTATTTTATCGGGTAAATTTGGGTTGTTTAATGAGAAACTGTTTCCTAGCAATTTGACGAGACTATACTGTCAACTATTAAAAACACTCCACCTTCGGTGTCGTGTATTCGAGTCAAATAGCTAAAAGAAACAGTTTAGAATTTGAACAACTCAAATTTACCCAATATCAATACAAACCTCGAGTGTAATTCGGCAGGACAATTTAATGAATGAGAAGTTTGAGACTTTATTTATGAAACATTAAAAATATACACATTTTTATTTTAATGTACAATTATTAAATACGCAGTTATTGAAATTAATACTAGGAACAGTGATATCGCTGCGGGTGCCACAGCTAATCGTTTCTGTAGTAGATGTTGAAGTTTTTTCATTTTCCAAACGAATTGATTGAATAATGCGGTGTTATCGAAATGCCTCCCGTTTTTTCAGGTACCTATTTTCATAGATGAAATGCCTCCCGGGTACAATCGAAATGCCTCCGGGTCCTTAATCATTTATGGTAATATTTTGTGTGCTTAATCTTTGTATAATGACACAATGTTGCCAAATTATAATTTGAATAGGTAAATATATATCTATTTTTATTTTTCTAATTCTTATGCACTGTACATAAAATCTGTTAACAAAATATTTCAGAGTACGACATTTTTGTTTAGAAAATAAAATTGTTTACAATTAAAAACAAAGCCGAAGTACACTTAGTATTCCAATTGTTTATAGTTGTTTATAATAAATATCCTTTCTATAATGATGTGATTACTTAATCAGTGTACATTTTTGTTTAGAAAATAAAATTGTTTACCATTAAAAATAAAGCCGATGTACCTACACTAAGTATTCTAATTGTTTTGATCTAACACGATTCTAATCTCTAATCTATTCCATGAATAGGGTAGTTTGCACCTACTAAATCTGGTAATTAGTTGTTTATAATAAATATTCTTTCTATAATTATGTGATCACTTAATTTTTGTATAAATACTTCAAGTTTATTAGTTCTTGTCTCAGTTTTGTCGATTTAAAGCTTGTATCAGTTTGTCAATTTTAAGTTCAAATTGTGTTTAAGTGGATTAAGTTATAATATTCGAAATAATGGAATCAACGATGTGTTCGAGTCAAAAGGGCAAACCTTTAATATCAATTGATGGTTTCACATTCGGTTTTCAAAAAATGTTGGCCAAAGATACGGTAAAGCGATGGACATGTACTAAGAAAACCTGCAAAGCATTTGTGAAAACGCAGGGATGTGACAATTCGATAATTGAGTCGATATTAGATCACAATCACGAGAAGTTGTCTGCCGAAGTGTCCAATAGGAAAGCCGTAAGCAATTCGATAAAAAGAGCAGCCGTGGAAGATATCAACGAAAAACCAATGAAGCTCATATGTAAAGAACTTAAGAAGACGAATATAGAGACATTTACTACCAACGATATCTATAGGGTGAGACAGAATTTATATTACGCTAGAACAACTAATTCTTTAATTAAACTTCCTAAAAGTATATCTGAATTTCATATTGCTATCGATTCAACTTCGATTATTACAAATAGGAACGAAAATTTTATAATTAAAAATGACAAAGATAATCACATTGTTATATTATCCTGTTCTTCAAATCTTTCTTTTCTTTCGACTGTTTCCAATTGGTATGTCGACGGAACTTTTGAGTACTGTCCTCGCTTTTTCACCCAATTGTTCACTATACATGGCTTAAAAAATGGACATTATATTCCTCTCGTCTTCTGTTTACTTGAAGATAAAAAGTCATCTTCTTATTATCTCGTGTTTAAATATATCATAGAAGAATGTATTAAACTCAATTGCCCTGTATCCCCTAAAGTAATAACTTCAGACTTTGAAATTTCTATACATAATGGTATCCGTAAGGCATTCCCTGAAGCAGATCTTCGTGGATGTCGTTTTCATTTGGGTCAGGCTTGGTATAGAAAGCTTCAAGCACTGGGCTTAGCTCCAGAATACCAGAAAAAAGGTGCTGACTCAAGTGAAATTACCCATTTTCTGTCATATATTTTTGGCCTATCATTCTTAGATCCTGAAGAAGTTGGCGATTTTTTTGCAATAGATTTGTCCGAAATTAAACCAGTCGATGAAAGGGTCACTCAGTTTTGTGATTATCTTGTGGATAATTATATATCGGAAAATTCGAAATTTCCGCCACATCTCTGGGCTGAGCACTCTTCATCTTTAGAAAGAACCACAAACCCATGTGAAAGTTTCCATTCCAAGTATAACTCGTCTTTCTACTGCCCTCATCCAAATATAAATAATTTTATTGAGATTATTTTACAATTTCAAATAAATACCTATATTAAAATAAATTCTGTCTCGGTACCAAAAAGAATTGTTGAGGAAAGTACAGCAAAAATCAATTTTGTAAATGAAAAAATATTACAATTAAGAGAAGGTACAATAAATAAATTAGAATTTGTGAAACTAGTGTCATACAAATTTAGGAAAAATAATTTGTAAGTTTGTAAATTTCTTCTGATGATTTGTATATAAAATTGAATAGTTCAGTCTGCAGACTGAATTTTATTGTTTGAGTCGTAATTTTCTTAAAAATTGGTGTTTTTAAATTTTCTGCGATGATAATATTATGTAATTTTGTAAGTTTCTGCTGATGATTTGTTTTAATAAATGTATAAAATACTTATCATGTCTTTATGTTTTTGATCAAAATAATCAAAATATTAAAACCAAAAAATAATGGTTAATATTGAGTTATTAACGAAATTCTATAAAAGGACGAAAGTTTGGCAACGTCTCACCTTCGTACAAAGATTAGAAGCTGGTAATTTATTTAGAGCTTAGGAGGCAATTCGTATGTGACCCTTTTAGCGACAGGTAAGAAACCCTTTTTCGGGAGGCATTTCGTATCCGGCCGAATAATGCTTGAATGATACTCTTTGTCAACTTGTAAGTATGGTTTTATTGATGATGAATTGCTGTGTCCTGTTATTTTTATTAGAGCTTGTTCTTCAATTCCGCTTTTACTTAATTCGCTAACTGCTGCCGCTCGATTTGAGTGATTTGTAATTTTGACACGTTTGACATCTAAACCAATGCGTTGTGCTGAGCGGTTAGTCCATTTGGAAATTTCATTAATTCCAATCGGCAAATTGTTGTACCAACCATTAGAATTTTTCTTTTTCCAAAAGGGATTTGGTGTAAGAAATACTCTGTCCGAAGTTATAAAAGTGTTTCGTTTTTCCATTAACTTTTTGAATAAACGTATTGGGCAAATATCTTCGTCGAAAATATTAGGCGTGATCCATTTGCTGTCACATAATTTATTGTTGCCGCCTTGTCTCGTTTTCGAAAATAGAGGATTATACTCGATACGTCCAGTTTCTTTTCCATTATTTTCAATTTCAGATACGAAATAAGTGGTTTTGCAATAAGCTGCTCCTCCTCCGCGCCAAGCTAGCTCAAACGCCAAAATGTGGTATAATTTATTTTGAAGTCCTTCCGGTTCATTTTCGTTATATAATCTGGCCATTGCAAATACTTCAGATTTATTAAGACCTGATGCACTACATTTTCTCTTTTCGGGTTGTGCTTGTAGGATTTTACGTTTAGCATTACGTGCAGCTCGTGATGAATTAAACTGAACATCGGTGAAAGGGTTGAATACAATATTAAATTCGTTATAATATTTACTTTGTAGCATTTTAGCGGTGGTGTTCCAAATTGTTTTAACTACCGCTTCTTTGTAGTCTTCTCCGTTACTTTTTCGCATATTAAATGCCCAATCTTGCAATATTACATTCAATTTCTCGATGGAAGTATCTGGCTCAAATGTGTATCTTTTTGCATCGCAAAACGTAGAAAATTGTCGCCAGATTTACGCAACTGTATTAGTAGGCACACAGGTATTAACAATTTGACTAATTTCGGCGTTCGTAGACACACCGAATCGACTCATTGTTAGTTCTTGAAAATTCAATAAGTTGTTGACAAACATGCCAAACTATTTATTCTGGTAACCAACACCGCGATAATTGATGAACAAATGAATAAGTGAAAAAACCACTAGTGTATTTGTCGCTGTAAAAGTTAAAGCTAACTTTTGCCGCTGTCAAAGTGACAATTGCACTGTGGCATATGCGATTTTTTATACATGAATTAAATTGTCAATACTACAAATATTAATGATTCATATACGGATAAAAAAATCAGAAAATATACAAATACCAGAAAAACATAGAAAATATTTTGAAAATATATATATACAATATTTTTTACAATTTCAAATCGAATTTCTTTCATTCTTCCTAATCATAATTTAATAATAATAATTTAATAATATAATCCAATTTTAGCGATTTTATTATTATTAAAGTAGCTATACTATTATTTTAATTCTGAAATTGTTTTACATCATACAATATTCTATCAAAAGGCTCAATATCCCAACCAAAACCGACGAAGTTATCGATTTTCCCAAATTAATTTCTAATCAAGCTGGAATCTGCAAGATTATAAGTTTAATTGATTATTAAAAGGATAATCCGAGTAAATGTTCGGCACAAAAATCTCCTGTGAATTCATTTATTTTGATTCGAAATTGTGTTACTTATAGAGGTACAACTACACTGTCAAAAATCACTCAATAAAATTAGCTTCAAAATAAGTCAGAATTTTCCTGGGGTAAACAGTTTTCTAAATGATCATCTCATGCATAAAAAATTTTTCTATTCAAACTGTTAGTACGAACTTTTCAAATGATCCCCGTACATGTAAAACATTTAAAAAAATGCTACTATATACCCTGGTAGTATGGACGATGACAAAATCGCGAGATTTATTTGGATCATTAAAAGGTTCGGACTTCTCATAAAACAAAATTGAAATGTAATTGATTTGAAACGTTGTCCAATCCGGTCGAATACATCACATAACAAAGAGGTAGTCAACATTCATCAACCAGAATGGCTATTAAGTACCGAATGGAAGAAGATAATTTAAACATTTTCCCAGGCCACCTACTGACTGAAAAAACAAACAAAATACAAGAAAAAATTTAAATCATAAAGTTTGTTTTTGTGACTCACCAACAACGCAAATTATTTCTTTCTATTTTACTTATTGTCAGACAACTATAGAAAAATCGCAATCGGTGTGAATATTATTGAATGGCTATATTATTTTGGTGTATTCTGTTGTAATTTTTCCTATGAACATATAAACAACAGGCTTTTTGGAAGGATCATCTACAGGATTGAAGAGTCCATCCGGTATGTATGTATGTATGTATGTATTTTGGGGTAACATTCACTGAGACCTAAAAGATCTATTGTGCCCCCTTACTTCTACTTAGTTTCTGAGGAGAGTCTCAGATACTAGTAGCTCCTTTAGTCCTATTTCCCGGAGGAATTTTAGGATATCTGCAGGCCTCAACTTAGGTAACTGTCCCTCTTCTATCCAGTAGTCTCCCAGGTACTGTGCCCTAGGATTCTGAAATACTGTGCAGTTCGCAAGTATGTGGATGGAGGTTTCTTCTTCCATTCCACAAAATCTACAATCTTCTTCCTCCACTATTTTGAGCTTTTTAAGGTGTCCATTCAGGCGACAATGTCCCGTTAGGATTCCTGTTAAAACTCTTAGTGCAGTTTTGCTTTGACTTATGCATTCATTTGATCTCAACAGGTTGTAGTCACCCAGAAGAATCTTTGATTGCCTAAGCCCTACTAGATCTTTCCAATTGTCAGATCTTCTCTTTTCTTCGGCTTTACCTATTTCTTCCAATATTACATTGGAGCTGATTCCGCAAAAAGGTTCCGGCCCCCAAAAGGGTATTTCACTCCCCCTCTTTGCTAGTTCATCTGCTATTTCGTTTCCTTCTATTCCAGTGTGTCCTGGAATCCACAGTAAGGTGACTATATTGTTCTCGCCTAGTTCATTAAGTTTGCCTAGGCATTCCCACACCATTTTGGAACTGATTACACAAGAACTCAGCGCTTTAATGGCTGCTTGACTATCAGACATTATGATAACCCTTTGCCTTCTATATCCTTTGTCAATATTGAACTGGGCACACTTTCTTATTGCGTGAATTTCCGCTTGAAAGATACTTGGGGTTTTTCCCAAGCTTTCAGAGTGTTTGGTTCCTGGCCCGTACACTCCTATCCCAGTTCCTTCTATTGCTTTTGAGCCGTCTGTGTACCATTGAATGGCATTCTTTCCAAGTCTGGTAATGGTATTTGGATCCCATTCCTTCTTGTTGCTTCATTCCGTAACGAATTTCTTTGAAAAGTTATACTTTTTCATCATACCATCTTGTGGCATGTCCCAGGTTGTCTGATTTCTAAGAAGTGAAGAGGTGGTTTTCTTTTTAATGATTCCCTCTCTACTTAGTCTGTATCTTGTGTCCATCCGGTAAGGGACGATGTCTAATCATAGTGGCAGTTATAATGGGTTTTTCGATGGTGGCTCTTTAATATTCCAATCTAAAAAAACCTGGAGACTACCATGTAGAGGAATATTTTGAAAAGATGATTGACCAAATACCTAAAGGTTCAGTCATAGTATTAGATACCAGTTACCATGAAAAGGTGCCAAACACATCATGGAGAAAACAAGAGATTATCGAATGGCTAACAGACAAAAATATTAATTTTCCTCAAAAATCAGTCAAACCAGAACTTCTACAAATTGTTAAATTGAATAAGCCTCCTGTTCGATATGCAAAAAAAAAAAAAAAACGTGGTAATGACGTACCGTAATACTGTTATCTTGTTGTTATCTTTATACAATATCCGTCGGCACAAATAAATATCTTGTTTTTACAACATTCATTACAGCAGATAGTGTAAATAACATATTTTGTTTGGTCCACTTGTTGCGATTGCGATTTTACTATACTTTTCTTTTAGATTTTTAAATAACATAAAAAATTATAAAAACAAAAATACTTTTATACAACAGTCTTATCAACGTTTCATGTCCAGTAGAATCTTTGCTATTTTTTAACTAATTAAACTTACAACACAATAAATACCAATTAACTTTTTAAATTGAACATCTACCCACGCTGGATACTTGTAAAGATTTCAACTCTGCGTCTTCGATAGTAGCAACACAAGCAAAATTATTCGAAAAAATGTTGTTATTCATAAGATTTTGAATGATGGAATTAACAATTTGAACTAAAATTCTATAATAATATATCACACGTCGATGTCATTACATAAATCACTTCCAAATTTCCATTAACACCGAAACCCTTTGACATGTGCATTCATGTATATCGCTTGTAAGGAATATAATATTAATCGAATGCACCCATTATCTCAGCTTACACTGATATACAATTCTGAACTGATTATAATCATATTAATATTCTGATTATTTGATTCTATAATGAGGTATCCGTCCTAGGATTGATAGATACATTACGTTTGATAATATACATTTCCAAACAAAAGTGACGTGGATCATAACTAAACAATAATTTAAACTGAACCATTAGAGAGTTTTTGGAACCCTTAATTCGTTCTGTTAACACTAACAGCCAGTTTCACAATATTAGCTTACCTCATGGTTAAGAAGTAACCACCGGTTACGAAAAAAATTGGGTTTCACAATATGTGGTTAAGGGTATAAGTGTAAGTTAACTATTAAAATATTTAACTGGAACCCAAAGTACGGGTAATTGTGCTAATCCAGGAAATCTAACCTAATTTATGGTTGTCAACTGCATCAGTTTTCAAATTTTAAGACTATATTGTTATTTTTAAATACAAACAATTAGAAATATGAACGATTAAGATTATAAAGTCTATAGCAGCGAAGATGAAGCCAGACGGCCAAAAATTATTCGTCCAAGACGTAATTATTTCGAAGAATTCGACAATCACCATTTTTCTGCAGATTTCGTTTGTCCTCCAGGAGGATAGAAAGTTTGTTTAAAAAAATTGAAGAGGCCATTTCCATCCAACTGTAAGGTGAGTTTTATCAATTTATCAAGAGTTAAACAAAAAATTGTTTCATTTGTTGGTAGTTTCAGTATAAAAACATAACCTCCAAAGGTTTTCTTTTTCCTTTAATTTGCCATAGAACACCATACTATCGATGGTTTTCATACCAACGCAACAAAAGTTAATACAATTTCATAAGTTATCTGACCATTGGTTAAATGATGATTGTGAAACAAGTTCTACTGGTTACTGGTCACTTAACCCTAAGAGTTTACCACCGATTGTGAAACTGGCTGTAAGAAAAATTCGATGCTTTCGTTAACGTTAGTTACGATAACATGTTCCGTTATCAACGGAAAGATTTCGTTAACATAATCTTTATTTTGATAGATGCAGGTTGCCAGATATATTTAAGTTAGTTTTCGTCTTTGTTAGCATAATTATTTCTTATCTGATCTGATCTGGTTCTTATAGCGGGGGTATATGTAATGCCCCAATCAGTTTAATAATATCATCCCTTTCAAATCTGAAATATAACTTCAATACTCTATCATCATAAATGTCGAGATAAAATCCCGCAACTTCTTCAAAATCAGGAAGATTTTCGAATATATTTTGGAGAATAATTCCACGAATCATGTCAATGGTTGTGGCCATCTTCATCACGATTTTTTAATTCAATATTCATGGCTTCCCCCATCACTACCACGATTTCAATGAATTGTAATAAAAAATTCAACGAACGTCAAAAAAATAATGGTCAAAATCGCGCTGGTCAAAAAAAACGCTGGACAAAATAGCGCTGGACATAAATAGCGCTGGACAAAATAGCGCTGGTCAAAATAGTGCTGGACAAAAACAGCGCAGGACAAAAACAGCGCTCCATAAAATAGCGCCGCCAAAAGATAATTATGCTTCTTTATTTTACTACTATCTCATACATAAAAATAGACTATAGTACCGAATTATCATAATTAGAAATAACATATTTTTCATAAATTAAATTCGTCAATTCAACGTCGCTTCCCGACCAGCTGACACAGATCAAAGTGTTGATAGGTGACTGTCTATAACAATATCAGAATATAAGGAACGGAAAACAAGTAAGAACAATCAATATTTTTCATCATACTTCAACACATATCGCTTCCCAACCAACTGACACAGATCAAAGTGTAAACAACTACTTGTCAGTGTCATATTTATTTAAAGTCTAAAAAAATGCAATTTGGCAAGTCTCAGAAAGGAGGTGATACATTATTCCACGAAGGATATAATTACCGAAATGACAAGCAACGTGAAATTGCATTTTTTTAGACTTTAAATAGATATGACACTGACAAGTAGTTGTTTACACTTTGATCTGTGTCAGTTGGTCGGGAAGCGATATGTGTTGAAGTATGATGAAAAATATTGATTGTTGCTCTTACTTGTTTTCCGTTCCTTATATTCTGAAATTGTTTGTTGTAAAGGAAGGTTGATGCTTAGCTGTGAAACTTGATTTTTCAATCACATCCTACAGTAATAGTTGATTTTCTAAGGATATTTCATCCGGCGCTATTTCATGGAGCGCTGTTTTTGTCCTGCGCTGTTTTTGCCCAACGCTGTTTTTGTCCTGCGCTGTTTTTGACCAGCGCTATTTTGACCAGCGCTATTTTGTCCAGCGCTATTCTGCTACAGAGCCGGTTATTATATACCAACAAACACCAAAAGTTTCAAGAACTATTTATAAAGATCGCACTAAAGTTGATCATTTAACTTACTGCACTTGCGCCAAATAACGATAACGTGAATAACAAACGCTAAAGTTAATGGTTCCAAAAACTCTCTTGTAACACATAAACCAAAACTCCACTTAATATTTCATTAAATAACATCCTAATCCATTAACCTCAGCTTATTGCTTTATTTAAATTTCCCAGTCAGTTTTACAACAAACTTGCATTATACATAGACTCAAATGAAGGCTTGTTATGTTCATCATAAGGAACATACATGCTTACACTAAATACATTGAGTATAAATTATAGAATAAGGTTTAGAATAATACTATTAGATAATTCGTACGTAGAAACTTCCGGCTAACTCCCGGCCAACCAACAAATCTAGCAAACTGCTTGTTATGCACTGGTCGTTAGCACAGGGTTTATACATCCTGAAGGATTGCGGCGTAGTATATTACACCACAAGGGAAGGAATCTCAAATTTTTGCCTATATAATCAGGGCAATTCTGTTCGCAAATAGCAACAGTGTTATAGAAAATATATCGCTATCATATCAGTATTCCAAAAAATGGTATTCTGATCATCATGTTAAACAACATATGACCTATCTTATAATTTTTTCAGGATAGATAATGCAAATAGGTGAATTATGAAGGAATATTATTCTGGTAGGTTAAATTATATAAATCATTTGTAGAAAAAGTATTAAATTGCAATTTTGTCAATTTAGGGATAACAGCAATTCCACACATGTATATTCACCACCTCTTGCTTGCTGGATTGATTTATTATTGTTCAGACATTTTCTTTTGGTATTTCAATTCATATAAAAACTAGCATATGAAAAGAAAAAGTTTGATAAGAAGATTGATTTGAATTATACTCGAATATACACTATTAGTTTTTACAAATAGTTTTCCACTGTTTCTTTATTTTTTCTTGCTCCATCTTCCACCATATTTAACATATTGGTTAGCTCTTCTCCAACATTTAAGGGATGACATTTCCCAGTAATTAATATTTTATTTTTGAAACACGGAGCGGCAGCAGTTAGCGAATTAAGTAAAAGCGGAAGTGAAGAACAAGCTGTAATAAAAATAACAGGACACAGCAATTTATCGTCAATAAAACCATACTTACAAGTTGACAAATAGTATCATTCAAGCATTATTCAATCAATTCGTTTGGAAAATGAAAAACTTCAACATCTACTACAGAAACGATTAGCTGTGGCACCCGCAGCGATATCACTGTTCCCAGTATGAATTTCAATAACTGCGTTTTTAATAATTGTACATTAAAATAAAAATGTGTTTATTTTTAATGTTTCATAAATAAAGTTTCCAAATTTCTCATTCATTAAATTGTCCTGCCGAATTACACTCGAGGTTTGTATTGATATTGGGTAAATTTGTGTTGTTCAAATTCTAAACTGTTTCCTTTAGCAATTTGACTCGAATGACTGTCAACCTAAAAACACTCCACCTTCGGTGTCGTGTTTTTAATAGTTGACAGTTATTCTCGTCAAATTGCTAGGAAACAGTTTCTCATTAAACAACCCAAATTTACCCGATAAAATACAAACCACTTGTGCAATTATAAGTGATAAATCCATTTTCCATATAACATACGGTGTAATTTCAAGTTAACATTACATTTGTCTTAACCCCCGGTATTTATAAATATATATGATTTCAGTTTCTGACTGTAGAAACGTAATTCGTATGTCTGTGATTAATTTACATTTTCCACAGTGCTGGGAATTCACTTAGAAACTATTTGCGCGAGGCAGTTTGGGTCAGTTAGACCTCTTCCAACTTTTCCGGAAATGTGATTTGGAATTGCGCCACTATAAACAATAACTGGGGGGGGGTTTGTCCTGGTTATTTGTTGCCAGATTTATGGCAGACATATTTGTGTAGTTCAACCGAAATCATTATTACACACAGTTGGGCTATTTTCACTTGTCCAGAAACGTTAGACTTAATTTAATACGGAAAATAATTTGAGAAAAAAAATATAATGCCCAAATTGGTGACATGTCTAAAACTTCTTTTTTCTTTACAGGATTTTTTAAAAAATGATGAAAAGTTTTAAAAGTTAAAATATGTTAAATATCTTTATTTTTTCTAAATGAAACAACCACATTTTAATTTTGATTCTAAGGCCGAAAATAAGGGTAGTTTATGTTTACTTCCCTAATATTGTCAGTATTTCAATTTACTTTTAATACATGCTAAATGTGGCAAAGTTACTAGAACAAGTGTTTTATTTAAAAGATATCCAGATCGACCCCGACCCAGCCGTGACACAGTGTTAAACATTTTAACACAATTTGGTTGTTTTCAAACAAAAGTTTCCACTTTATTCATACAATTGTGATCAAACATTCAAGTTTGCATGATAGATAGTCATTTAAAGAAGACTTGGGCTATAAATCTGTAAAATAAGGAGTCCTGTTCTGGTTAGTTCCTTTGTGGTAATTGAGATACCATCCAGTTCTGTTTGAACCACGCTGGTGTTTTTTTCCCATTCCCCATCACTTAATCCTTAGGCTTTCTGATCTGGAAATAAGGAGTTGTTAAGGACGAATGTTTTGGTTATTTTTGTCATTTTATTAATGAAAAAACTGAAACAGAATTCGATAAAACCAAAAGAAAAATTACGATATTAAAAAAGGTGTCAAAGAGTTTTTGGAGATATTCGAGGAATTTTTTTCAGTATAACGTGTTCGTTGCTTCGATCATTTTCCTCTCATAGGCTTTAGCGTTTATTTGCTGGAAGATATATTCAATTAAAATACCTTCCGTAGGAAAGTTGTAAAAGTTTATTAACTTTAGGAATTCAGTCGTAGCAATAATTGAGCCGTAAAATGGAGTTTAATCGTGGCCGCATGAAATTCTTGCGCGGAAAACGGCTGAGTTCGGCGTTTTCGCAATCAGGAAAATTGTTCTTGTTAAAAAGCTTTAAAAAATCTCCCAATAAAGTTTTTACTGTATTATATCCTAGCTGTGAAACAAAGGAGTTTAATGGGTTCGTTTCAGAAGTTCCACTTTTTACACACTTAAACTATTTCTACTTCGATTTCGATCTGTTCTTTAGTTTCCGTTATTTTCATTAAAATTTTTATTTCTTGTAGAAACAGCTGGAGGTACATTTAGTAGCAGAAATTTATGCTGAATATTTATAGATTTTTAAATTTAAATTTAAAAAAATTGTACTACTTGAAAACGGTTAGTCCTAAGTATAACTGTACACTTTTAAGAAAAACTTAATAAATATATATCCTCTGTAAGTTCCTTGTGGCATTACTTATTCTTTTTTCTTATTTATTTGGGAATCAAACCACAATAATGTTCTTTAAGTCAGGTATTTGCAAACATGCTTGGGAAGAGGGGCATAAAATTCAATGGGATTCGACAAAAATAATATTGAAAGAGCCCAATAATAAAAGACAAAAAATCAAAGAAAGTGCTTTAATACAACTAAATTCAGATAAATGTGTAGCTAGTATTTCAGCCGAATGTAGTCAAATTTGGTTACCAATGTTAGAAAGAGAAATTTCCAATAATCAATATTACCTGCGTTATCAGGATAGCATCATAAGTCTTTATCCAGGTTTTCTTATGATTTATCTTTGGAATGGTTGTTAATCGATACACACTTCAATACACAAAATCACCAAACTGAGTTATACATATTTTGAAAAAAAAATAATCATACACAAAAAAATAACAATAAACGCGTTTTTATTAACAAAATTTCCAAAATAAGCGAAAAAAAAGAGCTATCCCAATAAAAACCGTTCCTGGAACGTGCACTTCACTGGATTCCATTTCTAGTGGCCTACATATCGTTAGAAATATTTTATTTCACATTTTACCAGGTGTGATCTACTATGAATGGACCTTAATAAAATTTGACAACAAAGTTTTGTAGTCTTAAACTTCAAAATATTATTGATTGTCTAGTTGTCAAATTTTTTTGTTGTGTCTGATAGGGGCCAAAAAATTATTTCTATACTAGTTAATCTTGACAACGGTAGCTGGAACGCTACCGAAACTTCGAAATAAAAAATAAAAAACATTATTGTGGTTTGATTAAGCCTATCATAAAAAATCAAATAGCTTATTCATTTTTCATCTAAACTTCAAAAAATTATACATTTTCAGAAAGGGGAAGAGTTCAGCTTTCAGATAGAATAAAAATAAATAGGGTTTCATTAAAAAAATAGACGATATTTTCATTTAAAAATACCATTTTCTTAAAAATATCCTATATAAGATTTCACTAATTAAAAATTTATACTGAAAAAACTTTATCAAAAAAGAAATTTTTCCGAGATTTTTACAGTTAAAATGGGTCAGAAACTTCTGGGACACCCGGTATTTAGAAGGCACTGTGAGCTTTCCAATCATCCGTATAAATAATAGATTCCACTGTCACATGATTTTGAATAATTTCTATAAGGGTAGCAGCATCTCTACAGTTTTGAGCGATAATTCCCAAAACCCAATGACCCTCCATAATTCGTCGACGATTTTACTTTCGTTTTCCAAATTTCGACTCGTCAATCTCAACAAAAAATTTGTCTTATCTAATTTGTTTATTAATATAGAAACCTTGAAATATAAACGATTACAAAGTTTAATCCTCTTCCTTTAACACAGATCTATTCTTATCAGATTTATATCACTTCAAAAATCTCAAGAAATAAACCTGTACTGTGATTCCTAGCCCTCCAATTTTCCTGTTAACGAACTGGTAACCATCTCCCGACAATATTTCAGCTACTGCTGCCTTTGATAAAGTCACTTCTGAACTACCTACTCCAACACAAATTAGTTCATATGGTTCTCCGTGAGCAAATCCAAAAAGAACCCTGCATATAAAATATTTGAGAAAAATAAACTTTGAAATGTTTTACCTATCTAAACTCTTTTTTCTGGTGAAAGATGATTACCAAACTAGGTTTCCTCTAGACTAAAAACAAATTGTTGCATTGTTGTTGTTGTTTCAGAACAATAGTAATGCGAAAATATATCCAAATTACTTGTACGTTCTCTACATTTTGTCCTACAGTAAGGTCATCTTCATTTTTTGCAAATTCATAAGCTTCCTGTATAGTTTTATATAGATTTTTCTCAGTTATAACAAAATAAGACATTATCCTCTATCTGATTTACTATTCCTATACTAACAATAATAGAGCTGACGACGTGTAAAAACCTGTCGAACGTTTTTGTACACGAACGAAGTTTTTTGCGTATTTATGTTTAGAAAATTGTCTAGAATGTAAAACAAAAACGTATTTTCTTGTAACTGGTTTCAAGTTATGAGAAAACTTCAAAATTTAAAACGTAAGTTTAGAAACGGTCGTATAAAAAATACAACTTTTATTAAAGGCATAAAAAGCTGTACTAAATCCATCTTCAGTAAATCGTTGGGATGAATTCCATCAAAAAAACTTTGTCAACCGTTATGGTAAGCTACGAACACTTTAATCCCGAACAGACAGTCTAACAGCCCCCAACTGAGAATTTAATCTTTTGGTGGAATTATTTACATTTCACGCTAAACAAAATTTTAACATCTCCCAAAAAAAATGTTCGAACACGAAAAATACGCACTAAGAATAGTTTTTTATGTATTTTTTAAAATATTTTCACAAGAAGCCACTGCAATTGTAATGAGTGGCTATTTTTTACAAAACTCATTATAGTTTCCATCGTAATAGCAAAGAGCGAATTCGAATATACACTAGGGAAGTTACAAATAAACAAAAATTACTTTGTATATAAAAGAAGAAAAAGGATTAGCTTTTGAACGTGTTACTTCGATAAGAAAACGGGTGCTGTTTTTTTACCTTTCCGGTCATTCAAAACACTAGAATTTACTAACAGTTTATTTTTCTACAAGAGAAACACTTAATTGTCTGTTTTTTTTTATCTCGCTTAACTTGAAAATGAAATTAGAATAAAAAGAAACATACTATTACTTGAGGATATAAAAAAACTTTCAACAATATCGAATAAATTAATTCCTCTGTAACGGAATGAAGTGAAAAAGCCCGTCAGTTTTCTTACGGCTGTCGTAACACAAAAATCCAATTAGAGAAAATATTCTCGAAGGCGGCAAAGTCCAGGTATTGGAGGAGTATTGGAAAAGTTGAATTTTCTACTTGATCGCTTAACTGGATTATATTCATTCTGACGGGCGAGCCCTTTTCTATTATTTCATTGTTGCTTTTTGGAAAATATTTGCCGCTAGTGCCTATACAACAGTAAATTCTCTGATCCGTTAAAATCAATAAGCCCCTTTCTCCATTATTACAAGACGGCTATTGTATTGTTGGTACACTTTTACAAACAAGCTTTGTTTCTTTATTTTTATTTCTACGTCTAAACATATTCAATTCATTCAAAAGCAGATGTTGAAAGTATAAAATTTACCAAAGAACTTTCAAATAACAAAAATGTTTTTTGTTTTCTTACCAATAATTTTTTAAATCTCCATTTAATCACAAAAAAACAGTGATATACACTCCAACCGGTATCTCGTGAAATGAGGTGACGATGCGCCGTAACAAATTTGAAAGATCCAGCAAAGCAAAGCAAAGCTCGGTATTGGCCGAATACGTTCTCTCTCTGCTTGCTGGAAGCTCCGCTTTGTCACGAGATACCAGTTTACCTGTACTAAGAGTTGGGGCAACCCAATCCATGAAAATTACCACAAAACGCTCTAATTAGGAGAGGTGACCTCACTGATGGATCAATAAACAAATCAACAGGTAATGACATCTCCAAGTTTTGAATTTCCATTTGATGGAACATTTTAGTCACTGATCCAATTCTTGAACCAATCGTACTTTGTTTTGTGTTTTGTTTCATAATACTTCTGGATATTTAATTATTTGAGAAACTATCTATTGCGGTCAATTATGATGTTCCAAACTGTATACAACCTACATCGAATTTTATACTAGACGCGTGAAAAATATGAAGAATCTGACTTTGCAGAATCAGTGGTTTATTTGTGCTGACTCACGACGGAATGTAAGTTTATGTTATGATTATTGCGAAGGGATAAAATATAAAATGTGTCAAATTGCGTGTTTGCATATGACTACAGTGTAGAGGGGTGATTTGTCGGTGAAAAAAGTTTATGGTAAAGAAATGTTTATGTATTTTTTATCAGACTAAATTTTTTATCAACTTATTTCATGATAGATTTGCCATTGTCAATAGAATACGTTTATAAAAACACTTTCCTCTTCCTTTTTTCTAAAACGAAATCATCAAAAGAATATTGTCTGGGATAAACTCTTCTACTTTGATGTATTCATACTACGAACTCGTGATTTCTACACCACTCTTGCGGTCTTAAATTTAACAGCTCTCACTGGTGTGCCGTATTTTTTCTGCCAACCGTTTTTTTCACTGAATTTGTAATTAGAAGGGAATTATTTTACAAAAATGTCGAGAAGGTATAGAATCACCACTATGTGTGCATGTGTTTGTTGTAGTTAAATCGCTCTGAAACTGGTCCCAAATTTCGATCTGTGATCCAAAAACTAACGTATAAAGAAAATTGTAGAATTTTGGATTTGGTATCCCTTTTTCAGAGCAAATTAGAAAATAGAGAATAAAATTGATTGAGTGGCATATTAAACGAAAGGACTGAGGCTGACCGTGAATGTTGACCATTGAATCAGTAAATTTACGTATATTGTCCGCCACTGGTTGTCGTAACGTTACCCACAAAAAAATAGATTTAATCGAAGTGGGTATTGAGTGCCTCCATAATATGTCACGTCCTATATCCTTTGATCCTCGCGCGAGGACTTGAGAATATTTTACACGTTTTCCATTTGACACTTCGACTCTAAACGCGATGCAGAAATATGTTTGAAAATAAGATGAAGAAATTTCAATCTAGTGGTAAAAACTTTTAAAGAAAGATGTTTGCAGTAATTTCTGTATTCTTTTGAGCTGGAGAACATTCTGCGACATAAACAGTTCCTGTGTTGCCTTTCGTATTTAATTTTAGAAAATTTGTATAAAATACCTCTATCCCTTTTTCCAAATAATGGACAAAAGGTATATAGTTCGTCGGCTAGTCTTTTTCAGTTGACTTTTGAAAAAGGTAGTTAACAATATTTGAATCAAAAAAAAAAACAGGTCAGTAGGAAATACCAAAAATTGAAAGTATTGTCTGTCGTTTTCGGTGAAACGGTCTGTATATAAGCCGACTAAAGTGTTCAATAATTCACCTACTTTTAATAGATCATTAACAATTCCTCAAATTTCTTTATATCTAAACGATTAAATTCATTCCTTACTCATTAACTTCTTTTTCAACCCAAACGGAGCTAAAGTATTCCATTTTCTTTGGAAGCTTTCCCCAGATAAATCCGATTTTTTTTTTGTCTAAAAATTCATAAAAAATTCAAACATTTCATCCTTTCCGACGAAATCTTTGATATAATTTAAATCTTTTTTAATTACTTACCCTAATGAACATTTCTTTAACCGTCTAACCTTAAAATTACTTTCAATTTATATAAATTACGTTCCACCAGCTGGAATTTCATTTATAAAACATACCCAGTCACAAAAGTCACAATATATCAATACAAAAAAATTTCTTCGAAATATCACCGAAGGGCAGATACGAAATTGTTCTCGAACAAAAAACTCTCGACACCTGTTAATGCTATAATTTAAATTTTTTCAAAACACGAAGGTCTGCATCATGCAACTTATATATTTCAAATTACCACCCCCCCAAGCTAAATAAAACGACCTTTTTCTTTTAAATTACTGTAAACATTTCCAGAATATTTACACGTTACTTCACTACAACAATCATTAACACGTTGACCAATAAAAGGGGTATAGAGGCCAAAATATCCTTAAACTCTCTGATAGTCAGGCAGAACTAAAATCTTTAGCATGTCCTCAGATCAGATCTACACTGATTTGAGACTGTCTACAAAAACTAATAGCCCTGGCTAACCATAATAGAGTTACTCTTAAATGGGTGCCGGGGCACAAGGGCATTGTAGGAAATGAAAAGGCAGGCATCCTAGCAAGGGCGATACAGGTTTTTTTAATCTGAAATTCTTGACAGGCCCTAGTAAGGCTGCGGTTTTACCTATTCGGAGAAGAAAAACCGAGGGCAGAAAGCTGTGCACGGAAGGCGGTATCCAGGCTAATAAGTCTAACAAAAAGAATAAAGCTAGATATCGAGCTCTAAGGATAGGGGGGCCACAATAGATCTGCAAAGGTCGCAGTGGGATAAGACAGAGAGCCACTCCATTTCTAATCTAATCTCTCAAGTTTCGAGTGACCTTACCCTGATGTAAGTGGTGAAAAATATTGAAGCTAAACAGTAGCGATATCCTACTAGTTTAATTAATAGTAGCTCATCGAGGATCTCCAGAATGATTGGAGATATAATGACATTATTGGAGTCCAGTTCCCTCGAGAAAATCTCCGGTTTCTATAAATAATTTGCTGGAAATGCTATAACCATCAATTCCAGATCGATATCATCAATTAAACAGCCTCACACGTCTGGATAAAGTAGTTTTAGGGTCGAAAAGGCCAAAACCCTCTTGACCACAATTGTCGCTATTAACCTTCTGACAACAAACTCTCCACTGAAGGAACGAGAGTTTTTGTTAAGTAATTCGGAATAGAAAATATACGCTTTGTATGTTTGGTAAAAAATTTTTAAATCGCCCTAACAGCTGACGTACCCTTTAGTCGATTATAGAATCTACGACCCGTATAGATGGGTCTTTTTATGCTTCGGGGGACAATCGATATTTTTATATGGAAAGAATGAAGGTGGGCGGGTGCTTAATTTTTAAGACGAATATGCTCGGTCTAAAAAAAAGAAAAAATTACAAATATTAAGTATCAAAAGTCATGAATGTTTCTCATGACATGACAATGACGACGCACTTCAATGGCGACAGAATGTATTCCGGATAAAGTGACCTTTCGCTTTTTAAGTACAATAAGGGGGAGATTGATTTTTTGAGAGATAATTGAAAGGAAGAAAGATAGCAAAATTTTAAGAACCCATAAAATAATTGGAATCATTCAAAAATTATTTGCGAAGAATATTTAATATAAAATTACAAATGATGTATTAATTTGGAATATGAAAAAATAGAAATTCAAGTTTGAAGGATTGATTTATATTGAATCACGTAAAGGGAAATATATAATTTTTTTGAGAACTGTAAAGAAAAAAATTCGTAAAATTTGGAGAATAGAAATTTTGAAGATCATAGAAAGTTTAGACAATAAAAAAAAATAGAAATTTAATATTTTATATGACGTTTAAAAAAAATTCTAATGATATATTGAAAATTGAAATCAATTCTTTTGAAAAAATTTGGGTAATAGAAAATAGGTATTAATTTAAAAATCTAAAAATTGTAATGTATAATAAATAAGGATATTTAAAGTAGAATTTTATATTTGAATTAGTACTGAATCCAAAGCCCTGAGATAGAGAAATTACCATTTGAAATCAAATAAATAATTAAACTTAAAATATATAATATAAAATAATCAGATAATAAAAATCAAATAAACAAAATCAATATAATATGTACCTTTCCATTTGTTTTAATTGGACTAACCACATAAAATTAGAGTGTCTTTGATACATTCAGGGTAGTATGACGTAACGAGAAACATTCGTGAATGTAGAAAAGTTTTTTGTCGAATAAAAAAGTAACCCATTTGCTTGTTAAAAATTTACGACTCCAGATTATACGATCACTCTCCGCCTTCTATATATTTTTCCCCATTTTAAGAGTAACAATATTCTTCGCTTCTCATTTCTGCAAAGTGTCAGATGAAAAAACTTCAAAATTAAAAAGAAAATAATCGAGATCTGTGTGTAAAGAGTGAAATGAAAGTTTTATATATAGGCAGGTCATTGAACAATTCTTTTCAGATTTCCTGGATATTTTTTAGATTTTTTTAAAGATACTACATACACAAAGAGTGTATTTAGTTTTAATTTTAGTTTCATTTAACCTGTTTATAATTTTTATTATTTCATAAGAGCCACAGATTGACCGGGTTTTCGCTATTTTTATTTGGACGGGTCTAAATTGAAAAGAAAATGAAAAAGTTAACGAAAGTAATTCCTGTTAAAAGCTTGAGATTCCAACACCGATAAAGCATTAGAATAATATTTAGTTTTGTCGGATCTCGTCGCGGTAGATCCTTCCATTTCCTCAAATTTGAATTTTCACGGTTAAACTAATACGGATTATAATTAGATATTTATTTAACAGATATTGGCCTTTTCCCTTAACAAAACCGTTGAGGATTATAGAAAAAGCAGGACGGAATTTTAACAATACAAAATTTTAAATTTTCTACTTTTCTAAATCATCGTTTTTATAAATTCTCTAATAAAATCGATAGAAAAAATTTGAAAATAGAATTTTTTAATTGTCAAAAGCATCCGTGCATGTCAAATTTTGAAAGTGTAGGTTTTAAAAGCCACTAATTATCAAATAAACTATTCTATACATTAATATTTTTCAAGTTAAAGGCGAATATTCTGTGTGTAAATATTTTTTCTCCTACCCCTGTAGAAAGTACACTTTTTCCTCCCTCCTATCAAGAAGGAAACTCATACATTCCTCCCTAGGAATACTTTTCCTCTATCTTATTTTAACTATGTTGCAAATGAAACTTGTAATTCTAGATATTATTTCTTGGATAATTATTGACCATCTTGAAAAAATTTCCTTATAAACTACAGAAAAACTGAAAAAAATTCAAATTTACATGGTAAAATTCAAACGCAAATGGTCTCTAGATTTATTTTTTTTTAAATTTCACTTTATAAATAAAAAAATAATATCTAAGGCAGAGAAATGTGTTAAAGCCTACCCTGTAAGGTAGAAATGTTCCTGAAAAATATTTTTAACGAAAAATTGATTCCAATAATCTCTTAATAAGATGGAAATGGGGAAAAGTAGTGTAAACTTTCCTGGAAGTTCCTTTTTTGACTCAATCCTAAATCGGGAAAAATATTTTATTATTCCTTTTAAATTATAGGGATATAATGATTAAAAAATAAATTTTTTTATTAAATAAAATACGTTTTTGGTTCAATTAAAGATTTTTAAGAGTTTCCGGTGAACGACGAAACTTAAAAATTGTATAACTTTCAGTAACATTTATAGAATTGTGAAACAATTCGCCTTTTGTATTTGCGTGTTAAAACTAAGAAAGAAACGAATAAGAATTTAGCAAAACCTACCTCGGTAGCATGTGAGAAACTATGCTCTACTCGAGTGAGAACAACAAATGAGTTTCAGAGTTTAAAACTTCTGCTAAGCTCCAACTTTAACAAAGACTTCTCTTCCAAAACTATTTGTGTCAAACCGAAACAAATTTGTTTTTTACGTGCCCGACTCGTCTCGTGTATATATTCCTTTGTGTATGTGTGCCTTTTTAAATATTTTTTTTAAATAAATAATAAAAAATCACATTTCATTGCTGAGAACTGTGAGTTTTTCGGTATTTTTTGAATTTAACAATGTTAATTGTCGTCAAACTTATTTAGAAAATGAAATTAAACGGTATTTAAATATGTATGACCGTATAAAGCAATTGCAATGACTAAAACATGTGTTCTATTTGCCACAAGACATCCAGATAGTCCAGGAACCGTTAAGATACGTGGAGAGCTACAGTCTGCAAAATAATTGGCTGAAAATTGAAGTACACACTCTTACATATTGAACAAATATGGAAAAAAATCAGCAAAGTGGTATCAAATGTGATCTAAATTTAAAATAAAATTTTATCCTCAGACTTTAGAAACGATTTATAATCTTTTTCGAAATCTGCAAGGTCCAATTGGTACATTTTTGTATATAAAAGTGTAGGAAAAGACTAGTTTCGATTATACACTTACTAATTATTAAAAAAAATGTTAACAAGATACCTTTAATCAGAATTAATTAAAAAAAGTTGGAATTAATATATCTCAATTTTAATTCCATGGATTCTAACCTAACGAATGGTAGAGAAAGCTTTTAAAAATAACGTGTAATTGCTACTAATAGTCGTATATAGAAGATATCTATCTTGTCATGTTTATCCTCGAGGTCAGAATCTATTATGATAAACGTTTTCAACATATTACGTAGTACAGTTTAGAAAGAACACGAACTAATGACTTAAAATGAGGCTTAATGTCTGCGATGTTTGACAAGAGACATTTTAAAATACTTTTTGTTGTCAGAATTACCATCAGGATAGTCGCGAATGGTATTATTAATAAATAAATCCTGTAGAAGCATTCCTACTCTAATTTTGCATTGATGCAATACAGAAGCTCGAAAGGTTTAATCCCCTTGAGTCTTCTCGACAGGTTGGTATTGTCAAGGAGGTGAACGGCCTCGAAGTGTCGTGATGAAAAAGTCTGAGTAACAATATCAGTTTCCAAGTACATTGTGGAGATGTACGTATCTGCAATAGCAAAGAGCGGGTATTAAGGTTTGAGGCTGAAGTAACGAGGGCTCTAATCCTCTGGCTGGTAGAGCCGAACTAAGCAACCAAACATTTACTGCAAAATCAATATATCCCTTCTTAATAATTAAATATGAACAGGTTTTTCAAGCATACCGATCAAAATTATACTTGTTGTTTAAAGTTGATGAATATTCTTTGCTTTAAAAGGGATTAATGATATTTTTCAATGTTAGTTTAGCATATTGAAGAAAGTTCCTTTGCTATAACTAACTTAACGTTTCTTGGTGGCTGTATAACGCTGCAAAAGGTATAAAATTGATAATAATCACATGAAGGGCCGTTAAAGTAGCTTAATTGCTTTCTTATCAAATTCCCACTTCGTGGAACTGTCCAAAAGTTTGTTTGATACATTAAAGAGAAGTTTTAATGTATAGAATTGATACTGAAATAGATTCCGGTGATCTACGCCGCTGAAGATCCCAGTGAATTATAATTTTAAATTAGTTTTATAAGTTAGAAAGGTATAATTTCAATTGAGTTCAAAAATGAAGAACTCTGATTGCTAAGTCCTTATAAAATTTTAAAATTATAACTAAAAAAAGTTGCTCAAGTTAATTCTTGTTGTTTAAACAACTTTCTGCGTGATTTGTTTCGTCTACAAAGCATAGATTTACTTGAAACTCGCAAAGGTATGTCAAAAAAGTGTTTTACAGACAGAAATATCACTATTAGTAGTACATTTTTATCAGTGTAGATATCTGTATCCCATAAATATTCATTTACTTGAAAATATGTACGACAAAAGAGCATTTTAATATACAATCCAGTCGGAATTATTGAACTTACGACCTTTGGTGCGCGTTGGTGTTATCCATATACATATAGCAAATTTTCAAAACTGGTATAGATGTAAAATATTTATATGCATAATATGCAACTTTATGTGTATATGAACGACACACTAGCAGAAAAATGTATTCGAAACTGTCATTTTCAATATCTATAATGATTTACATACTAATTCATCTTTAAGAATAGTATCACCTTATAATCTGACAAAAAACGCGTTTGTACAATCTTGTTTGCATATTCCACCCCCTCAGAACGATACATTGTTTGAATTGCTGTTTGTTTTGAGATGCGATTTCTGCTTGTGATTCTAGCAGTGTCGTTACGGCATATTTTTGGTCTACATAAAAGTTATAGGTATTGTTCGTCAGCAATAATTCAATCCTAATCCTTGCCGTTATAGCCTGTATTGATGAAAACATCAGAAGAGGATATACCGGACAAAAAATAAAAATATTCACTGAATAAAGCTAGCAGTAACCCAACAACTAGGTGTAGACTGGTAAAAAACTGTAAAGAATCCCTCAATGCCAGAACATGAGGGGATTGCAGGTGATGAAATGGCTGACCAGTTAGCTAAAGAAGGCTCTAAGGGAGACTTCATAGGTCCGTAACCGTTTTGTGGAATCACAAAATATTGCATAAGATGGGAAACCGGGAACTGAACAAGGTAGACAAGGAATTCTCAAGCAGGCTATTGAAACTGAGTAAGAGACATTTGAAGTTACCGACCTGGTGACTGGACGCTGCACCCTGCAGGAAATGCGAACTCTATGAAGAAACATCTACTGCTTCTGCGAGAACTTACATGGACTCAGACGAAAGCACTTTGGAGAAGATTACAACTACTGAAAATACCTCCAGTCAAACTAGTGGCCTACATAGAAGACACAAAGCTTCTGGAATGGAAGTAGATAACATGGGAAATGGTCAGTTCAAGTGCCTGAGCTGCTGAGCACAACCCAATCGAATGAATGAATAAAGAGTCCTAATCCTTACGATTCTGGTTAGGGTATTGTAATAAACTTATTAAATTACTGGTCCTTGATAAGTGGGCAATTTCAATTCAATCTGACGTTTTGAAATTCCGTTATAAAAGCATGATAATGATAGGAAACCAACATAAATAATTTTTGTAAATATTTTTTCAAATCTCCGTCACTGACAACCACCGTTTAATATAGTACGACTCGTATGATCTATCGTTATCCCGCCTTACGGTCGTCGCATCCTAATATCTCATCTTCATTGTCCCACCCACAGTAATCACCATAAATATTCTTCTTGAAATTTTCCGTAAAAGAAACCACTGAATATACAGACAAATACAAGGATAAAAATTTTAATTTTTGCATACCTCGTACGATTTAGAACATTTTATCAAGCGATATTCTAACGCGAAAGTATAATATCCACCGCTACCGGCACAAAGGGCCATGGAGAGTACAAAGGGAGTATTCAGGCGCATCCCAGCGACAAACAAACATAATCCCAGACAACCAGGCCCTTTATTCCTTGCGTTGTAGGAAAAAATATAATCACAGGTCGTTACGATAATTCAATGTGTTATGGGGTTCAAGATTTTTTCGTTTTCGTAGGCCAGAAAAATTATTTGGTATTGAAAAATATTCCAAGGTAGTTTGTGATATGAACTCCAAACCATAAGCCAAAATCGATATTTTGTCTGCATCAAATTTCAAGGGAAGGGCTCGAATCAAATAACTTTTATTTTTCTACTCAGAATTAACCTTCTAGAACTATTCTATTTGTTACACCAAATTCCCCAAAGTGCTGCTATTTTTGATGCTTCTGTTTTCCTAGACTGGCCTATTTAGAGGTTAAGTTGTTGGTGGTTTTCGGCAAACAAAAGATCAACGTTAACATTGGAGAATTAGAGTAGGAGTGTTATTGTCCTTCTTAATAAATCTGTTTACATAGGACAATAAGTTCAATTTGTTAGGTTTTTGCGCATCTAAAGAAAGAGTCAATAAAGAAGTTCCTTACCTTACCGGCAGCACTGGAGTTTTGAATATCTGTCCGTATATACCATAATTTCTCTCGATATAATTTGGACGGAATGATGATATATGAAAATAGAGAAGGTATTGTGTAACACAGTCATATAATGTCATGTCAGGTTTATCACTGCTATTATAAATATTATAATCGTGATACCGAAGCAAATGAAACAGTATCAGTAAGTTTTCGCAATGATATAATTGCATTCGAAATAGTTCGTAAGCTCGCTGAAAATTCGCACAAAAGTGATGATTCGATGTAAGGCTACGGTCACAAGTACGTGGTTAGCTAGAGTTAATTTCTTGCAAGATACCCTACGTTGGGCGCCAATTTTTAACTCGTACAACTCCGGACTAGGGTGGAGTGCTGCTTTCCACGTGGAGTGAGAAAGCGTCTAAACGAAATTTTACAGCGTGAAAAAATGCTAGCGTCTTCCTAACCTAAGTGAATAAATTGAAATGTATGTATGTATGTATGTATGTATTTTGGGGTAACATTCACTGAGACCTAAAAGATCTATTGTGCCCCCTTACTTCTACTTAGTTTCTGAGGAGAGTCTCAGACACTAGTAGCTCCTTTAGTCCTATTTCCCGGAGGAATTTTAGGATATCTGCAGGCCTCAACTTAGGTAACTGTCCCTCTTCTAACCAGTAATCTCCCAGGTGCTGTGCCCTAGGATTCTGAATTGCTGTGCAGTTCGCAAGTATGTGGATGGAGGTTTCTTCTTCCATTCCACAAAATCTACAATCTTCTTCCTCCACTATTTTGAGCTTTTTAAGGTGTCCATTCAGGCGACAATGTCCCGTTAGGATTCCTGTTAAAACTCTTAGTGCAGTTCTGCTTTGACTTATGCATTCATTTGATCTCAACAGGTTGTAGTCACCCAGAAGAATCTTTGATTGCCTAAGCCCTACTAGATCTTTCCAATTGTCAGATCTTCTCTTTTCTTCGGCTTTACCTATTTCTTCCAATATTACATTGGAGCTGATTCCGCAAAAAGGTTCCGGCCCCCAAAAGGGTATTTCACTCCCCCTCTTTGCTAGTTCATCTGCTATTTCGTTTCCTTCTATTCCAGTGTGTCCTGGAATCCACAGTAAGGTGACTATATTGTTCTCGCCTAGTTCATTAAGTTTGCCTAGGCATTCCCACACCATTTTGGAACTGATTACACAGGAACTCAGCGCTTTAATGGCTGCTTGACTATCAGACATTATGATAATCCTTTGCCTTCTATATCCTTTGTCAATATTGAACTGGGCACACTTTCTTATTGCGTGAATTTCCGCTTGAAAGATACTTGGGGTTTTTCCCAAGCTTTCAGAGTGTTTGGTTCCTGGCCCATACACTCCTATCCCAGTTCCTTCTATTGCTTTTGAGCCGTCTGTGTACCATTGAATGGCATTCTTTCCAAGTCTGGTAATGGTATTTGGATCCCATTCCTTCTTGTTGCTTAATTCCGTAACGAA
Organism: Lochmaea capreae; assembly: GCA_949126875.1. Taxonomy (NCBI): domain Eukaryota; kingdom Metazoa; phylum Arthropoda; class Insecta; order Coleoptera; family Chrysomelidae; genus Lochmaea; species Lochmaea capreae. Next base: position 601,189 of record OX421400.1, read on the forward strand.
TTTCTTTGAAAAGTTATACTTTTTCATCATACCATCTTGTGGCATGTCCCAGGTTGTCTGATTTCTAAGAAGTGAAGAGGTGGTTTTCTTTTTAATGATTCCCTCTCTACTTAGTCTGTATCTTGTTCTTTCTGCAACACTCTCCACCACCATATGTAATGGTGTGAGGTTGAGAATCACTTCCATTGCTGCCGTTGGGCATGTACTCATTCCTCCTGTTATGCATATACAGGCTAGTCTTTGAATTTTAGAGAGGTTTTCTCTCGTCGTCAAGAGGCTAGTTCTACTACTCCACGCAATGGCTCCATAAGTGATGATTGGTCTCACTATGGCAGTGTACATCCAGCTCAGGATTTTTGGGTTACAACCCCAGTTTCTCCCTGCCAGATTCCTGCACACCATTAAAGCCATTTTTGCTTTGTATGTAATCTCCTTCTCGTGTTTGTTCCACAGGAGTTTGCTGTCTAGAGTCAAACCTAGATACTTGACTTCTTGTCTCCATAAATTGAAAAGTATTGTTAATGATTGTGCATCCAAGGACTGGTAAACTTATATGTACTTATATGGATAGAGTATGCAACGTTGATAGTATCAGCTGCCGAACTAAAAATATAAATTGTGGTAAGCGTAAGTTGTATTCGCTTTGAAGTAGTGATGTTTTCTGAACGCGAAACAGTGTATCAAGCAATTTGTTACACATGAAAGGTCCTATACAAAAAGACGTTTTCCAAGAATATGTATATATTCAAGACAATTGCAGCTCGAGATGTTTGTATGCATATACGGTTGATAATTTTAACTATTTATGAGTCATATTAGAGAAAATTCCTCACTTTGATTAACATTTTGTATTAAATAAAGCAAAATGTATTCCTTTCTTGTTTTTTTGGCTCCAAACTGTATGTTAATGCACCTTTGTTGCTGGATCCATTACTTACCTTTTTTTGGATCCATCTACAACTTTTTTCCTTGCTAGTCAACCAATGTTGGAAGCTTCAGTCAAATTATATAGTCAATTATAGAGATTATATTATCTTATGAAACCTATTTCCAATTAACCCTTCACAGGAAGAAAAAGATTAAAGAAATAATATGAAGGCCGATGAAAAACTAACGCTAGACTGGCTATCGTCAAAATTTTACAGCATAAAATTCATTTTTATTAACATAACAATAGATATTTCACTTTAAATACAGCGTACATAATTTAAATCGAGCAAAAACCATCGTTTTCCACAATATTGTATATTTATGAACACATTCTCTATATTTACATGCGATTTTTCCATCGACTGACCAATTATTTTTTCACAAAGTTGTTTCAACAAGCACAGCGGGTATTTTGCAAGTGAAATAACCCCTGAAACATCAATTTTAATCAGAATATAATGACGTGTTGACGTATGTACTCAGTTACAAAATCATTTGTAGTCCGTTGTGCATGTCACTGTCAGCCTTTCTGTGCTACAACATTATCATTGCCTCGATTCGCGCTAATCATCATTTTATTTTATTGATTATATAGTTTATGATGGAATCAGCCAATAGAAATTACAAATTTAACATAGTTACGGCGTATAGATAACCGATTATATTATGCTTGACGACGTGGTAACCATTTGTGGTTACGGCTTCAGTATTTTGGGATGTACGACTATCTTGAAAGGGGAAATACCATCAACAGTGAATATTATAGAGCATTATTGGAGCGTTTGAAGGGTCAAAATTGCAAAGAAACGTCCGCAATTTCATCAAGACAACGCACCGTGTCACTAGTCAATCAAAACAATGGCAAAACTACATGAGTTGAACTTCGAATTGCTCCCACATCCACCGTGTTCGCCAGATTCGGCTCCCAGCGACTACCGGCTGTTCGCAGACCTAAAAGAATGTTATTCAGGAAATAATCTAGCCCTATAAATTTAAATTGTCGAAATATTTTTTGCATAATTTCATATTTGGTCTTTTAGTTACCAAAAGATCATCTCTGCTTAGATGCAAAAGCGGGCATATGCTTATTGGGTCCCAAGTAGCAGGTAGTTCAAAAATAGCGTGCTTATTGGGTCCCGAACTTTAGTCCTACCTGAATAATAATGTATGGATTCGGTCCCAGCCACCTGTTGTTAAACCAAATAAAAACACTCACTTCCCTAGGAGGTAAATACGTATATATTTCTTCCGCTATGTTCCTAACATTAGGGAAAATGTATCTATGCATTCGTGAGTTTTCAATAATAACCCAACCAAAACCACCCTACCTTACCCCCTACCCTAATCCGAATCGAAAAATTGAATTGTGTAATTGACAGATTATTATAATAATTTTCAATAATAACCCAACCAAAACCACCCTACCTTACCCCCTACCCTAATCCGAATCTTCAGGTAGTTAAGTACCATTGGGACCCAATACGCCTATAGATAAAGGGATTAAAATTTACACATTTTAATCTATGACCTGCCGGGACCGAATCCATCCACACCGGCAAAAGCTACATAACATCTTGTTACTAAACCAAAACATTCTGGGGAATGGGATTAAAAAATATTTTAATTTTATACATTTTGGGTATTTTCTTAAGATCCCTTTGTATACTTATAAATGAAAAATAAAATAGAAGGGAACGGAAAGTTTTATCGTTGTAAACTTCGTTAAATTTAATAAAGTAAAGCCTTGGTTCCTTTTTAAAATATATTTAAAGAGGAATGTCAAAACGCATTACTTAAAAAAAATACCTATTAAGAAGAAAAAGCAAATTATAAAGATGATTTTACCTCTTTTTATTTGTAAAAACAGCAAGTGATTATACTAATTATATAAATTTTTAGTAAAATTTTCGGCATTATACAGGGTGTCCCACTATAAAGTAACACATTTTGACGGCTTATTACTCGAGAATGGAAAAAGATATCGACGAGCAGTTTCCGCTAAACTTCTTATATTTCCTTCAAATTTTTATTGACATAGTTGCCAAATGTATATTTTTTCCCGAAAGCACCGAAAAAAAATGACCATTTTTGAAACGAAATTATCGGTTCATTTTAAATACAACACCCTATATTTTTTAATACCATCTGAAAGTCCCTTTCTTCCCCTTTCCAAAAATGTATACATTATCGGCATATACTCAAGATTTTATGGAAATATTTAATTTTTTATGAAACCATGTCGATAACTTCCAAACGTTAATTATCACATTTTAACAGCTTGCAAGTCTCAAAAGTCGTCTAAAATTTTCGTAAGAAAGTTACTTTTGTTAATTAATGAAAGTGACCAGGATACGATTCAGAGCCATTTTTGACAGCCTTTACGCCTTTACACGAAAATCGATATTAAATTGGGTACAACAATTTACAGAATCGGGAAAACTAGAAAGAAAGAAAACATTTAAAACAAACATTTTTATTTACATATAAGAACAAGGAACCAAACATAACTTCATAAAACACGTCAAAACAAAACAAAAAAATATTTAATAAATAAGTTGTTGCATGTGACCTCCATCTGCATCTCTACATAATCCTAATCTCATCCAAAAATTACTGAACGCATTTTGCAGCATTTCTGGTGTTATGGTATTAAAAACATTTACTATGTTATTTCTTAACTCCTGAAGGTTTGCAGGGATTGGATTATAGTAACTTTCTTACGAAAATTTTAAACGACTTTTGAGACTTGCAAATGGTGTCATAAAAAACTTAAACATTTCTAAGAATTTCATTGAAAGCCGCTCATTAATCCCTTGTCCCATTTTCGAGTTATAACGTTTCCAAGCTGTTAAAATGTGATAATTTACGTTTGGAAGTTATTGACATGGTTTCAAAAAAAATTGAATCTTTCCCTAAAAACTTGAGTATATGCCGATAATGTATACATTTTTGGAAAGGGGAAGAAAGGGACTTTCAGATGATATTAAAAAATATAGGGTGTTGTATTTAAAGTAAACCGATAATTTCGTTTCAAAAATGGTCATTTTTTTTCGACGCTTTCGGGAAAAAATATATATTTGGCAACTATGTCAATAAAAATTTGAAGGAAATATAAGAAGTTTAGCGAAAACTGCTCGTCGATATCTTTTTCCATTCTCGAGTGATAAGCCGTCAAAATGTGTTACTTTATAGTGGGACACCCTATATTACATAAACCCTAATATTGATGTACAAACATCAGAAATTACAATAAACTCTATACAGTTCCAGTTGGAAATTCAATATTAGATATGATATGATTGACTGAGTAGAGGAACATTGTGATTTAATAATCCTGCATAGGTATACACATCTTTTGTTATGGTAACAGAATTGCAATTATACAGGAAAACAAATAATACTATTAATACATCAACATTTGTGTAATGAGGCGGAATTATTTTCAAAATTGACTGGTGAAACGTCGAAATACAACCAGCAAATATAATTAAAATCATACAAACAGATTTTGGAAGTGTATACACACCCAATTTGGTTTTTTTTTTACATTCAGATATCGATATTTTTAACAATTTTTGCATGAAACTTCCATAACGAAAATTAAAAAATATTCCATCGAGATTTAGCCGAAACCGTTAAAATACTTCATGGCATTCGTTACAATTATTCATTGTTGTTTAATGTCCAAACGGGGTTATGATAAACCGCCCTAATGGTCATAATAGTCATAATCAGTAGACCATATCAATGATTCCGGAATCCCAAAAACCTCAGGCAATAAATACAAAGTGCTGATTTGTTTCGAAACTGTACATTTGCTGATAAATAGGTAATTTATAACTGGATGAAAATAGGGAATGGGAATACGAATGAAAACAGAGCTGGTATGGGTGGAAATTTACAATTTTTCTTTTTCTCAACCAAAAAACAAGAGGAATATAGATAAGTAATATACAGATCACCCTGTATTCACATATTTAAAGTCTAAAACGCAGTGAATAGGTAGATACATCTCTATTAACTGAAACGTTACTTCCTCTTTCATTTTTTCTTCGCCTCCATTACAACTTCCACTCATGATGAATTTATTTTTCAATTAAAGTGCGTACGTTTATGAAAAGTTTCGACTTCAGCAACTTTTCAAGCTGTTTGTATACGAAATGAACGTATTCTACTTGGAAAAAAAAACTAGGACATATTTGTAATGGAATTGAAGAATACAAGGAAAGAACGGGCTATCAACATGTTTTCTACTTTCCAGAAAGATTAATTTGAACGCGAAAAACAGTCTGCCATTGAAAAATCTTAAAATTTAATATACTAGCTAGACTAATGCTAGTCTAATACCTACTGCTAGACCAAGACCAATTTTGCTCATCACTAGTGCCAATCACACAAAATGTGCACAAAACGGGTTATCTCTAATAGGTAAGGCAAAAACTAATATCGGTATACTCTAGCTAAAGTCAGTGTGATAACCATAAATTAAAGCAATGTTGTCAGATATATTTTCTAAACTTGTTAGGCTCGCTACGCAAATGTTTCTCTTACTTCAGTAAACTGTTAGTTCGTGATGTTATAATAAAGCTAGTTTGGAAATATTTTTAAAAAAAAATACATAATGTAAATTTATTAGTAAACATTAAAATAAGTCGCTTGAAATTACTGAAAAAAGAAAAATTAATTAAAACCACTTTTTATATTATGTTACTATATTTAAGAAAATTTTGAAGAGTTGGCAACGTGTTGCACGTGCAGTCAAGACTTCGAAACAACCAATCATCAACTGCAGTATTCATCGTAATATAACAAAATAACCGAAGTATACTCCGTTTGACGAATTTCGCAGAAAAAATTCTACGGTCTTGAGGTTGTTCGGGGGGGGGGGTTGTGTTGTGGTTCGGCTTATAATCCATTAGTATAGTATCATTCAGTGTCGGGTGTGAATTTTGTTTTAAAGAAATATTTAATATAATATCTATTTCTTGGTTGAGTTAGGTTAGTGAATTGTTATAGGTATTTATAGGAAAGTGTAGGTGATCTAATGTAGGAAGGTATCATTAATATAATACCTTTTTGATGGTGTAGTGGTTAGGTCGCGTCAGTGAATTGATATTAATATAATATTCATTTGTTCGTAGACGTTAGGGTAAGTTTTATAATATAATTAATTAGAATGGCATTTTGGAGACCATTTGAAACAACAGTCCAAGATGATGCGCGGGATTATTGAATTGTGGATTTAAATATAAGAAGTTAGATAATCGAATGGTAATAATGGAATCTCGGCGTATCGCTGAACTTAGACAGGAGTATTTGCGCAAAATAAAAGGGTACAGTGATTCAAATAGAACTATAATTTATTTAGACGAAACTTGGTTTGATACACATGATGTTATCAAGTGTTTATTCATTCATTTGTTATTCAAACAATCCTTACGGTTTTATTACATGAATAAATATATAAAATAAAATACATTTTAACTTAATATGTAAGAAAATAGTAGTAATGGTAATTATATTATAATTAAAACTGTATGAGGATATACACCCACCTCTAAAATATGGTTGGGTTGACGATACAAAAAACTGTTCTTTAGATACTCCGTGTTCTAGAGGAAAGCGCTTTATTATTTTATTACAAATTTTATGAATTTTGTATGCAGGTAAATTTTTGTCATTCAAATTGATATAGTAGATTAACATTATTTCACAATATTCGAATTTATAAAAAATGTATATGCACGCCATTGGGCGGCTTTTTCCTTCAAAGGGATAAAAAATATGGGTCATCACATTAACTTTGGAAGAACTATACCTATAATGGCTCCCTCTTTCCTTGACACTACCGATGTGGTTTTTTACGCATAACTAATAAGTATAGGAAGGGATAGAGAGCCTGAAAGTGGGACTGTTCCGCCTGTAGTGTGCCGGGAGGAAAGAGAGCCCTTGATTTGTGTACACTGTTTGTTAACTTAATTTTACAGAAGTTTCACAATACTAAACTCTACACTAGTTGTACTTAAAATAACGTGAACAGAACTAGAGATGAGTTTTAACTGCCTTGTTGAATGATTTGGAATGGTATTTAAACCATTCCTCCCAACAAGATCGTGAATAATATCTATGAGAAACATTGTTTTGCATACTCAGTATCTTTCTGGCGACCTGAGAAATTATTAAGCACACGTGTTCGACTGTTTATCTTAATATTTTATTTACTAAACATTGCATTTAAATATTATTAGTTTATTTTTTCTACTAATTTCCACTTAAGTTTGATTAAGATATTCGAAATTATTCCAAGATCTCGTTAGCTTACATAGGCGTAGTAATGGGAACATTACACGCCCAAAGCGGGACGTATGCTCACATTAACTATACGTCTTCTCATTATGAGAGGTACATCTTCCGAAATAAGTTCATTTTATATAAAATTAATATATATATAATAAATCGTTGAGGAAGGTAAAACGGTACTAATAAATAATCGTCGATAAAACCAATTGCATTTTAATATTATTAGTTTATTTTGTCTACTAATATCCACTTAAGTTTGATTAATTATTACGTACAGTGTGACCCATTTTGTTTGGAAGCACCCCTATAAAATCCGCATTTTCCAACCGATTTTGATTTAGTCTTTTTTGTTAGATTCAGTATCAAAAACAGAATTTGAGCACAAATTTTCATACCATAATAGCTATTTTCAAGGCACTCTACGTTAATTTTTCTTTGCCAAAAAAGACGAAAGTATATTAGGCATTTTTTTTTCTCAAATATGACTACACCGCTGAATTCAGAATCATCACAAATGTAAACTATCAAAATTTTATAAAAAAAGTTTTATTAACAACAAAGTTATCACTACATGAATTTGGAAATTTGGAAATTTGGAAATTTGGTTGTTTTTTAATTAATTTTTTACTAAGAATGTAGATACATTTTAAAAATGGCAACATGGTAAACAAAAACTAGGACTCAAACATATTGCACTGTAAAAATTGGAAACCGATACCTTAACCCGTTCTGGAGTTATAGCTTCTGAGAGTAATGTAAAATTGTGCTGATGTGACGAAAATACAAATTAACACCAAATAATACATTTTGATTATTAAACTACTTAATAATAATTGAATTCTACATTTTTGTAGCCTCGACTAGACCTCCGTTAATTTCCACACATTTCTCGTATCGTTTGCGACTAAGTCTTAGCGCTTTTTTTATTTCATGTGGCGTTATTCCAGCACACGCCTGTCGTATTCTGTCACACAGTTCTGCTCTATTCCTTGGACGTGTCTTATACACTTTTTGTGTCAAAAGACCCCACAGATAAAAATCCAATATAGTTAAATCGGGCGATCTAGGAGGCCATTCGATTAACTCGCTACCGCGACCTATCCAACCATTTGGAAATTTTACGTTAAGCCGCTGCCTGACAATCCTGGAATAGTGTACACAACAACCATCTTACTGAAATATCAAATTTCTTCTTTCTGCTAGTGGCAGTTCGTCAATCACTGCGGATAACTCACCTTCCAAGAATTCCATGAAGTTATTGGCATTCATGTTACCCTCAAAAAAGAATGGACCTATTATCCTGTCTTTTAAAATTTCGGCTTCGAATTTTTACAGTGCGATATGTTTGAGTCCTAGTTTTTGTTTACCATGTTGCCATTTTTAAAATGTGTCTACATTCTTAGTAAAAAATTAATTAAGAAATTAACTTTTCCCAAATTCATGTAGTGATAACTTTGTTGTTAATAAAACTTTTTTTATAAAATTTGGATAGTTTACATTTGTGATGATTCTGAATCCAGTGGTGTAGTCATATTTGAGAAAAAAAAATGCCTAATATACTTTCGTCTTTTTTGGCAAAGAAAAATTAACGTGGAGGGCCTTGAAAATAGCTATTATGGTATGAAAATTTGTGCCCAAATACTGTTTTGGATACTGAATCTAACAAAAAAGACTAAATCAAAATCGGTTGAAAAATGCGGATTTTATAGGGGTGCTTCCAAACAAAATGGGTCACACCGTATATATATTTACCGAAACTACTTTTTAAGTACCCTGTATATTACGTAAACAATCATCCATTCTGGTAATTATAGAATCATAATATTTCCCTTCATTTTACAAGAACGTGATTCGAGCCGCAAACTCTTCTTCGTAATTGGATAAAATTGTTCATTTGTCTTATGGAATTTATTTCAATTGCCATGGGTAATGTAATTATCTCGAATTGAATTTCCATATTTGCATGATGAGATTAGATTCATTACAAATGCAGTCGTGGACATAATACACAATTTCTTAATTTTTATTTATTACTGCATTGTTTACTTACGTACGAGGTGGTCTCTCATCCCCCATCTAATTCAAAAAGATTCATTAATATCGTTCCATGAACAAAGATATTATTCCCGAACATATAGTTGTGAGTAAAATTAATTTGCATCGTTTCACAATTTGTCGGCGAGATAAAGAAATCTGCAAGCAAAAACAGAACCGGTTTCAGACAAATGTTTCATTATTGTAGGATTCCGACGAACTAGCGATTTCTGTACTCTCTTTTTCCGATGAATAGCAGTTTTACCGTATGTATGTATGTATGTATGTCTTTTGGGGTAACATTCACTGAGACCTAAAATATCTATTGTGCCCCCTTACTTCTACTTAGTTCCTGAGGAAAGTCTCAGAGACTAGTAGCTCCTTTAGTCCTATTTCCCCGAGGAATTTTAGGATATCTGCAGGCTTCAACTTAGGTAACTGTCCCTCTTCTATCCAGTAGTCTACCAGGTGCTGTGCCCTAGGATTCTGAAATACTGTGCAGTTCGCGAGTATGTGGATGGAGGATTCTTCTTCCATTCCACAAAACCTACAATCTTCTTCCTCCACTATTTTGAGCTTTTTAAGGTGCCCATTCAGGCGACAATGTCCCGTTAGGATTCCTGTTAAAACTCTTAGTGCAGTTTTGCTTTGACTTATGCATTCATTTGATCTCAACAGGTTGTAGTCACCCAGTAACTGTAATAATGGATTTTTTTGAAACTTTTGTCAATTATGTATTCTTTCAACAGCTCCATGCTTTGACCCATTATTTTTTTTTCAGTTGTCTCTACATATTTTGTATCATTTTTTGAGTAGATAGCGACTAGAACATACCAAATTTGTTTCTGTCTAATGCCTCATTGAATCAAGCAGAATAAATAAACAAACTTTGACATTGTTTATGTTGGCATAGAATAATACGTCTGTTTACTCTTCTGGTATATTCATTGTTCTGAGCCTATAACAATATGATTGATTATTCCCAGCAAAATGGCTTTAGTCAATAAAATAAACAATCTCAATCACAGCAACATCTAAGAACACACTGTCTCGTAAATAACAGAAATTAACTAAACCCACTCTGGGTCATTCAAAGTCCATGTGGACCTACAATTAAAGTAAATTTTTCATAGACCAATCGGAAGCTACAGCGGACAGATCGAGACGTGAACGGTGGGAGAACTTCGAGCTGCGTGAAGTCAGAGTTAGTGTTAGACAGAGAAAGTATTCGGAAAACAGAAAGGCAAACTGTTTATACGAGTCGGGTGATAATGCTAGCAACGATCGAATTTCGTGGGCGGTACTTCTGACCGTTCACGTCTCGATCTGTCCGCTGTAAATTGTACCAATGAGAATCAATTGTTCGCTTGTGGGTAGATCAAGCCTGGAAATGATTTATGGCTTGTTTATCTTTTCGGCTTTTTAATTCTAAAGGAGACCTTGCCACATACTGTTAATTTTACTCACAACTATACATAAGTTAATTCGTTAAAAAGTTTTTTTTTGGGCCACACAATATGCATCCAATTACTTTTTGTCACGTTCGTCGTGTTTATCTTTGGCCGCTTTTCCATCGTCGCTGGACACTTAGCCGTATGTACATAAGCCTACAGGAATTAATTAACGAAAGCTGATATAGAATCCGGAAAAACTCCACGTCGAAATGGCTCTTTAAAATTTTTTTTTGCTGACACCGCTTTGGGTGCTACTAACTATTCAGACAAGTAGAAAATGAAAAGTAATGGAGGAGTTCAATTTAGATTTCATTAAATTTTAACACGAATATTTGCAAGAGTTCCAAGGCCAACTATCAGCAGTTGGGTTTAGTGTGAATAATTATCAGTATCTGCGACACTGAAAAATAATTAACGTCGTTATAATGAAGGGGTTTCATGAAATGACCTTTATGTATAATGGACATTGTCATTTTCAAACAGTGGTTTGCATCAAACGCTGGCAGCGTATACATGAATTAAAACAATTCATTATTAAATACAAAGAAATTTTGTTTGTTGGTGTTTAATTAAATTCTTTTTTTATTAACTTTCAGTAGTTGCGGTGACATTAATAGAAAACTTGTTATTATATTTTGCATCCCAAAGGGATGAAAAACAGAAGAAAAATGAATATAGAAACCTCTATTGAAATTTTAACAAAGACCTGGTTTTATATAGAATAATTGCAAATTTTGCATACACCCAAAGTTTTTTTAGAGAACAGTACCGTATTATTAGGAAATCCTATTGACTGCGCCATTTATATTTATTTTTTTAAATGTATTTTTTCTATTGAAAAGTTTCGAAACGTCCTGGTTTCTGGTCAGGTTTAAAATTTTCATTTAAGTAATAACTCCTAGAAACTCCTTTTTTCCAGTATTGGTTAGATCCTATTTTGTTAAATGTTAAAATCTATCAAAAATTCATTAAAGATTTCTAGAAAAAGTTTCTTGATTAAACATTTTGTGTATAAAAGAAATGTGAGTATGTCAGAGATGAATAAAAAGGGGAAATGACGACTTTAAAGTAGAGTGGAAATTCTCAGTTATTCAGATATTTTCTGAAATTCATTCCGACTAAATAAATAAGCAATTTCTCGCCATTTGATGTTTTCAATTTGGGGCAAAGTTCAGACTGGGGAGGGCGAAAGTAAGAAAATAACTAGAGAGGTTCGGCGAGTGTATATTCGCGCAAAATGGAAAATTCCCTTGGGTTAATCATTATATATTTATTAGAATTTGGTGAAATATTCCACTTGAATTTCAATCGAGTTTCATTTATTTGATTAACTTGCACATAGAGAAAGCAAAATGAGAATTGTATCCGTTAAAGATTCAAACAAATTTTTCATTCACTGATTTAGCGTTAAAACCACAATTTACACTGGAAAAAAAATATTTACGATTATTTTCAGTAGGTATATTTTACTATCACCCAGTAAGAAGAAGTCGCAAAAATAAAATATTTGAATTTTTTTTTACGAATTCAATTTCTACTGAAGCCAAATTGAATATCTTACCTATAGAAATAACCGTTCGCAAGCTGCTTATCTGCAATCAATTTAAAAAACTATTGAAATCCGGATCTGTCCGGAGCGTTACTATCTAGTTGAAATGGCCTTTCGCTTTACAGTGGCGCATCCAAGGGATAGGCAATTGGTTACCCCTACAACAAAAACATCTTTTAACAAAATAAGTATAGATTTTCAATAAAAAAAATGTATAAGATTTTTAATGTATAATTTGTATAGTTACTTCTTTTTCTGAAAATCTTTTACTGCTTTGACTTCCACTATTTCTAGTCATAATTTTTTACAAAACAGTAACCAATCAAATTACTTAATTTTAAGTCATGTGTCAAATTTCATCTAATCACCTCTGGATTACAGCGACATGTGGTGTTTTCAGTGTGGTGTTTTTTTTATTAAATATTAATTAAACGTCAAACTGACAACTGGTTTAAAAATTAAACGTCAGATTGGCAATCAATTTTTTGATATCTACAAAGTAAAAAATTATTATATCGAATTCTCCTCGGGCCTTGATAAATACTCAAAATTTTGTCATAGAGAATCCATCAAGCGTGTTGCTCAAGCAACACGCTTTCAGCATTCTCTATGACAAAATTATCTCAGTATTATCAAGACCCTAGGAGTATTACTACTGAAAATAATAGTTATTCTAATTCAATGTAAACTGTAGGAGGATATCAAAAATTTTCGATGCACTTGCATCTGAGTTTCCGTGGTGTAGTGGTTATCACATCCGCCTAACACGCGGAAGGTCCCCGGTTCGATCCCGGGCGGAAACAATAATTTTTTATTTCTTAATAAAAAATTATGAAATATACTTTTGTGTATTATAAAAAATTTCTATCTACCAGGGATAGACCGTAAAACTTTTATAAGGGGTAAGTTCACCAGTGAAATTACAGTAATTTTAAAAACTGTAATAACAAGTTTACAAAATGTTCATCCTGTTCTTTTTTTTTTAAATGTCTCTTAAATTATCAATCTTCCAGCCAGTTACGATAGAAAAAATTTAATAAACACATCAATCAATCCGAAATACCTTTTCGATAAAAATAAACTTTAGACATTCAAGATTCAACTTATCAAAAAAACAACAAAATTTTTACTACCTACATAAATACAAAATATACTACCTAATGAAGATACTTCTTTTTTAATTATGAAATTTTAATCCCACATTCCGCAAGTTCGATGGGAGCTACCGATACTAATTAATTTAAAAAGAAGTGTCTACTAGCCCACCCGAAGTAACTTTATCACACGAATTTTTACTCTTCACGGTATCTACAACACGAAGTTAATCTTGAAGATTGTCATTTCCAAGGAAAATTCATTCCAACGTGTACCACTCACTCAAAGGAACTTTGGAATCAATTGGTTGTTTCTTTTTCGGGGGAGTTGGTGCTTTGATGAGGTTATACCTCGTTAGTATAAGATGGAATCAAATGCAAGGGGAAAAGGGCTGTCGTCTGGAATAATATCAAATCGATTTAAGACATAGGCGTTTCATCAAAGGGTATTTTTCTATTTTAAATATTATGTTTTAATTTCTAAAACTCTTACAATGTTTAAAAGGTAAAAAGAAGAGTTAAGATCTCATTTTACTTCTTTACTCCTTTTTGGAGATCCGAAGAAAAGAGCAGATCTGACCACTGGAAACATCTAGTAGGCTTAGATCAAAGATTCTGATAGGTGGCTACATCCCGATGAGAACACACATTTCAAATGAAAGAATTTGTTGCGAACACTTCCCCCGGGTACCATTTGCTCATGCTCTAAAAATGTAATCATCTAAGTCTTTTCGCACACTTCTATATATTGAAATGTACTAATTCGACTCCGAAGATTTCGAAATTAATTATAAAAAGTCTGGTTAAGAAGTCTATTTTTTCAAAAATCTTTATATAATTGCATTTTATATTTTATGATTTATTTCGTTTTCCAAAATATTTCACCTACGCCTTTGACTCGGTAAATACACTAAGCTTGTTATACGTTTTGGAGTTCTTTGGGAAGGAGTTTTGGGATTTGTACCTAGTTTGTTTCGGAATTAATATCAAGTAATTGATTCTATGAAGAAAGAAGATCAGATTATAGCGTCAGCTTCATAAGCGTAAGGGTTGACAACCCTCGATTCATTTGTTTGGAAGTATGAAAATAACATACAAATGTATGATGGAATTTTTGTTATTTAAAAACGCCCGAAAAAGTATTTGGAGTAAAGGACAGGAAAAAAAATGTTTCGTTTGTTTTCTGTCTTCTCAGAGTCACGTCCCGAACGAACTAATCCCCCTTACACATGATTTACAACGTAAAGAGATATCAGCCAGTGTTTCCGTACTTTAATATGCATATCTGTGTTTTAATATGTATATTCCTTTCTAAAAACGAAACTTGTATATAAATTTACTGCTTTAAAAAAAAAAAAAAACCAACAATCTTTGTTGAAGTTACAATAACCCAAAAGTAACTAGATTATCCAATATCTCGTAGACTGTTGACACGACAAGTATGAAATTATCTTTTTATCGCTACATATTGAATAGGTAAAGTGGTAAAGTCTTATACGGAAATTAGACAAATAAAAAGAAATACCCACTTTCCAATCAAAATTACTTTTGGTTGATACAATCTGATTTTACCGCTCCTAATACGATCCTGGGTAAACGTGACTGGATATAAAAAGCAGGATCCTATCTTGATATTACTTTCTTCTTTACTATCTTTCCGTGGGTTAGGCGGTTAAGTATATGTTTAAAAAAAAACTCTTTTCTTGAAAAATAATTATTTATTTTCAATTTGAAAATAAAAAGATTTGTTTCCGCCCGGGATCGAACCGGGGACCTTCCGCGTGTTAGGCGGATGTGATAACCACTACACCACGGAAACTTATAAATACTTTGATCAAATTACCCAAACCAGTGGTTTTAACCTTTTTTATTTTAATTTGTTTCTTGCCTAAAATATGTAAAGTATTATTTATGGCTTTAGAAAGAAAATTATCCGTAGATATAACCTCAAGATTACATTAATATTATTCCATATATCATGTCAACGGAGAATTCAGGCACATCTGTCGTCAATACAAATTCCCGCAACTGTACTGTTAATTAGGTGTAATTGCAGAGATGCCATTTTGGGTAACATTCCTTCTCACATACCTACCCTACGAATACCTACATTCAGAAATGGAATATACAAAGGGATACAAAATTGCACAGTATAAAATTGGTACAGAATCAAAGAATTTATAGTTTACGTATAGTAGGTATAATAGTCACTTCGATAAACCGAAACATATTCCTTGTAACCAGCCGATCGATTTGGATTATATCGATACCATCTGAAAAGGAAATCACTTAACACTACTCGGAATAAGAAAAAATCATCTAGAAGGATCTTCGTAACATGGAAGATCCTATTTATTATAACTCGTCTAATTTGATCGATCTTTTAAAAATAAAATTTGAAAGATTATAATATATACCTACACACAATAATTTCCTTACAGTTTCACTGTTTGACTGTTATCTACATTTTGGCTTAAAGCAGGCTTTTTTTAAATCTTTGTTGTCCTTTATTTAAATTGACCTAATTTTATGTTCATTATTTTTATTTTAATAATAAATAGAATAAAAAATATTGTTCAGTATTGCTCGCTTTTTTAAACACTTACTTGCTTTATAAGTCATTTACCAACTGATCGGCAGGGCCGTAGCTAGTGGGCAATTCCCTACCTTGAAATCACAATGCACTACCTTAAAAATACCAAAACTTACTATAAAGATAGATAAATTATTGTAATCAACTTGTTTGTTTATAGTTTGAGAGAAAAAAAATGACTCCATATTGCGGAGGATCGATGGTGGTGCGACCTGCGGCACTTGTTGAAAGTAGGTATGAGCTATCTACATTTAACTCACTTTATAATGTTGCTATGTTTCAATTATAAACTAAAAAACTGTAAAAAACAAGTCACACACACATTGCTATACGTACATTCTTATTGATTTAGGAGCCAGTGCTTCGAGGGCAGATCCATTATGATACATTTTTTACTTGTTCTCTACCTGGAACCAAAGCTGCCCTACCTCAAGTTCGATTCTAAGTACAGCTCTGCTAATCGGTCGCACTCGGTAAGTACCTACTATCGAAGGGAAGATTGCAGAATGTCAAAACGTTTTTCATCATGTTGGTGGAGAACTATGAATCTTCGAGTACCAAGATATGTTTTTTTTTAAAAACTTGAAGTCGAAACGTGAGGCTGGTAATTTAAATGAAAAAATCCCTTTCAAATCATTTTTTGATATTCCATATGATTTTAAATCTAATTCAAACTTCTTTTGCTTCATATTCAATTTGAAGGACAGTTTTTTTAATAAAGTTGTTTTTTTTATAAGAATTTTTTTTTAATTTCTTCTCCAGAGTATTCCATCATAAAATGACGTCCAGTAATAAAATAACTCTCCCATTATACACCCTTTTCAACCTTTATCGCCGTTAGGATACAGGTGCAGCTGTACAAAATTTAGATTGAATAATTTGAAATTTTATGTATATCAAGAATAATAAATTGATGTACAAATTTAGTTAAGACGACGTTATCAATCATTTTTAAGAAAATTACGACTGAAAAGTTTTGTTTTAAACAAATTAAAAAATACTTATAGGTACCCAGATGGCAGCTTTTAGCTACCAATTTATTTTTTTCAAAATGTCTAGTTCCATTACGTACCCTAACAAGACACTCTCGTCTTATCTTCGTCTAAGCCGGAGCAGGACATGTTAAACAGGTGACTGTTATTTTAATCCTTCTTCTTGATATTATCTAAATAATCGGACAGGGTCAGTTTTAAAGTCGTTTGAGTGTAAAGGTTTTGAAATGTTTTCGGTGTCTACTTAATAGATAAGATTAATGGACTTCGGACAACTTTTTTTTTTAAATAATAAACATATACTACTTAGTTACCAGGTATATACGGATTGCGAAAGGGCTTTTCCAACCGTACGATCTACACAAGCACGACAAGAAAATATGAGAAAAACAGCTTGAAAGAGAGAGAGAAAGAACAGCTGTGCGTGGCCAGCGAGGGCGTGTATTTATTTCCAGTGGCCAGCCGAATGTCCACTGCCTCCCCATTTCAACCGCTTTTGCCAGAAGCGCAGACTAATTTATACAAATGATAATTTTGTCTCGTCATCGTTGACTCCTTTTCGAGCTCATGCACTATTAGGCAAAACCAAACATCTCCATCCGGCAACAGTGTCCATTACAGAGAGAATTCACATTTAAATCGCTATTCCTAGGTCTTTTCGCTACAAACGTTGGAAGCGCATGCCATTGTATTTGAAAATGACACTGTTGCTGGATGGAGGTGTTTGGTTTTGCCTAATAGTGCATGAACTCGAAAAGGAGTCAACGATGACGAGACAAAAATATCATTTGTACAAATTAGTCTGCGCTTCTAGCAACAGCGGTTGAAATGGGGGGGCAGTGGACATTCTGGAACTAAATACACGCCCTCGCTGGCAACGCACAGTTGTTCTTTCTCTCCCTTTCAAGCTGTTTTTCTCATATTTTCTTGTCGTGCTTGTGTAAATCGTACGGTTCAAAAAACCCTTTCGCAATCTGTATACTGTGTTGGTTTCAAAAGGACTCACCCTTAATATTTCAGAAATGCGACATATTAGAAAGAAATTCCGAAATTTTAAACTTGAGGGGACACTTTTGATAAACGTCAGATTTACCCCCTTCTTACTGGAGATACTTCTTAAATGTTTTCAAATGGTGTTAGGTATCAAGTCTGTTAAATCTCTATTTATTTTCATCGTTAATTAAAAAAAATATTATAAAAAAAGTTGACATTTATTTTCAACACGGGGTAAATAGAAAAGCTTTTTTTCGCCTGATTGAAGGGAGTACGTACGATGCTTCGCGTGACTTTATCTTTCAAGTGGTAAACGATTGTTAATTTTTAATTACACGCACGCACGCACCTGCCTTCCCACACTATTTTCACCACTATTCAATGTTCGTGGCAAATTTTAACGCCAAAGACAATTCGCTTCGGTTCATTAGCAGTTTAGAGGTGGTAAAGTTATTTTAAGTTAAATATAAACGGTCTATCTAATAGAACAAAAATGCTTGTCTGTATCATCTCTACCAATTTTATTTAAACAGAGGCGGGTAAAAATAAATTTATATCTATAAATAAAAATTTGAATTATTGCGAAGGTTTTTTTTTTTAACAAATATTTAATTTTAAAAAAATTCATCTGTTCAAAAGCATCCACCCGTTTTGAAGTGTTTTTTAACGGAATTTTTTCCGTTTATGAGTTTTTTAATATCATGCTGAAAAGCGGAATGACTACGACTATTATTTTCAAAAAAATGAATAGAAAAAAAAAGAGTACTGGATAGCATCCAATTCCCATTAGTAAAATTTTTAATTAAAACTAGAATGAACAAATAAATGGATTGCTGTTAGTTTTGGACCGATTTCTAAAGCGGTAGCTAAAAGTTTTTAGTTAAACACTGCCCAACCCGTTTATACACTACCCTCCAAAATTATAGCATCACCTAAATCATGTCTTAAGTTTAAAGTCGTTTTTTTTTCTGAATCAGTGGATGTATTTTGATTAATCTTGATGGTATGATGAAAAAGTATAACTTTTCAAAGAAATTCGTTACGGAATTAAGCAACAAGAAGGAATGGGATCCAAATACCATTACCAGACTTGGAAAGAATGCCATTCAATGGTACACAGACGGCTCAAAAGCAATAGAAGGAACTGGGATAGGAGTGTACGGGCCCGGCACCAAACACTCTGAAAGCTTGGGAAAAACCCCAAGTATCTTTCAAGCGGAAATTCACGCAATAAGAAAGTGTGCCCAGTTCAATATTGACAAAGGATATAGAAGGCAAAGGATTATCATAATGTCTGATAGTCAAGCAGCCATTAAAGCGCTGAGTTCCTGTGTAATCAGTTCCAAAATGGTGTGGGAATGCCTAGGCAAACTTAATGAACTAGGAGAGAACAATTTAGTCACCTTACTGTGGATTCCAGGACACACTGGAATAGAAGGAAACGAAATAGCAGATGAACTAGCAAAGAGGGGGAGTGAAATACCCTTTTGGGGGCCGGAACCTTTTTGCGGAATCAGCTCCAATGTAATATTGGAAGAAATAGGTAAAGCCGAAGAAAAGAGAAGATCTGACAATTGGAAAGATCTAGTAGGGCTTAGGCAATCAAAGATTCTTCTGGGTGACTACAACCTGTTGAGATCAAATGAATGCATAAGTCAAAGCAAAACTGCACTAAGAGTTTTAACAGGAATCCTAACGGGACATTGTCGCCTGAATGGACACCTTAAAAAGCTCAAAATAGTGGAGGGAGAAGATTGTAGATTTTGTGGAATGGAAGAAGAAACCTCCATCCACATACTTGCGAACTGCACAGTATTTCAGAATCCTAGGGCACAGTACCTGGGAGACTACTGGATAGAAGAGGGACAGTTACCTAAGTTGAGGCCTGCAGATATCCTAAAATTCCTCCGGGAAATAGGACTAAAGGAGCTACTAGTATCTGAGACTCTCCTCAGAAACTAAGTAGAAGAAAGGGGGCACAATAGATCTTTTAGGTCTCAGTGAATGTTACCCCAAAATACATACATACATACATTGATTAATCTTTCTTTACAGCTTAGGTAGATTTATAAGGAAGATATGTAGGAGAGTTCATAGGTCCTGAACCGTGTTATTGCTAGATAGAGAACACTAACTCAAATGAAGGTCGACACAAGGGCACATATTCTATTGAATTCATCAGAAACATTTACATTCAATTTACATTTCGTTATAACAGCATTCTAACTACATTTTCGTTCAAAAATCATCTAAGAAGATACACAATTTTTAAGTTTGACATAATTTTGTGGAAATTTAATAACTAATTATATGAAATACGTCAATTCTATAAGAAGTACCAAGTAAAAAATTATTTCTGCTATTAGAAATGTTTTAATCTATACATAGTCAATATAAGGATTAAGTTTTAACATGTTTCTGTCCAATTAATTACCGTTAATATTTTAAAGGTTGTTTCGCATAGATAATTGTAATATGGAGTTAGTTTTTGGAGGAGAAAATTGGAAATAAAAAAAAATTTATTAACTGAACCAACTCACGTATAAAATCAGTGTCCCAAAATTATTTTTTTATAATTTTGAAATTGATATTAAAAAAAATGAAAATGAAAGATTGTTACCAAAACTTAACGGTTAAAATGTTCGTAATCGTTTAGTCCCGTTACTAGTAGGAGTATAAAGATACATATATCTTGACCTTAACTATTATTTTCTTTTGAAATAGCCATAAATTCAAAAGGTAAATACATGGTGTCATGTCATGCCCCGTAGTTTGATTCTATATAGTTTAAACAATGAGTAGTAAAGTGTTTAATGAATATACAAGATAAATTGTAGCAATATTTATTTGTTTAATACCAGGGTTATTCGGAAAATTGTACTTGAATGTTTAGTAGGTCAATGAGAGTAAATAAAATTTGTAAAATGAGGATTTTTGGTATGAAAAATCAGCTTGATTTTCGAAATAATGTGGATGAGAATAACAATAAGATGAATACCAATAAAATTTTTCGTTTGGAAAAGGAAATTTTTTATTTTATTTTGAAAACCACTGGAAATTTGCAAAATTGGTTTCTTGGGAAAAGAAATCGACTACAGGGCACAGTTTTTTGATAAAATTAGGAGTTTACTTGAAAATATTTCGGAAAAAAACTGTGCTGCAATTTTAGTAGATTTCTACTACGGAAAAGTTTTCATTTTAAAACTTGTAACTAGATTCTGCCCGGGCGCTAGTTAATGGCCGCTTCCGAAAGATGCCGGCATGAGACCCTTCTCAAGGGTGGTTCTACTCCATGCTTTGACTGCACTAGGTATGCCGGAGGGTTGTCAGACTATAAGAAGATTTAGGGCGCCAATGTCTTTTAGACATCGACGAAAGAATATAAACAAAATAACACTAAGGTGAAAGGGTGGAAATACCTTATAGAATTCGAAAGAAAAAAATTATATGAGGCTTGTACTTTTCAGGTACTTATCTTTGACTATTTTTCTTGAGACAATGGCTGTAAGGAGCTTTGCTGCTGGCGGTCAGAGGAAATTCGGCGTTGGCGTTGCCAAAATGGAGGCGGCCGTTGGCAGATGTCAATTGTCTTATGTCAGGGTTGGGAATAGAAAGTGGCTAATGATATGTCGAACAGAAAGGATATGCGATATAAATTTAAAAATCGAAACAGGTCGAAACAGGTCGAAACATGTTACAAACTATTAAAATTGAAACTGAGAAAAAATTCTTGAATTCCAAAAGACGCTAAGACACTTAAATTCGAAAAAAAATCCACAAAATACAAAAATTCTTTTTTCTAATGGCAAAACTTGACAAAAGTCTCATAGCCAATAATCAAGAAACAAAAAAAAACACGTCATACCTGCAGCCCTTACTGACAATACATCGTAATTATATCTTGTTTTAGATGCACATATAAACATCTACTTTGAAAAAAACTTGTTATATATTTCACGAAAACTTCTCTTCATTCGTTCGGCAGTAACTGATTTCAGCTAATCAATTCCGACAAGATTAGATCACTACCTACCCTTCTAGTTTCGACCATTTCAACATCCAGATAGTTTTCTGAGTGTATAAGTCTTCGCCAGTCTATTTCCAGAGCTCATCAATCCTTCGGCTGCTCACGACTGGTCATCAGCTTAACAAATAGAGGGGTTAAGCTCAACTATAATCTAAACGTGATCGGTCAGAAAATTTCTTGACAATGTTGTCGAAACTTCTTCCAAAGTAATTTTGATCTTTAAATTTTTGAGGAATTCCCAAGATCCTCAAAAGGGAGAGTCACAAAATTATACAAATAGCTGTTCTTGATAATTTTTTGTATTCGTTTACTTATTTATTGGAAGATTTGGGAGAATTCTTTCGAAAATGGCAACATTGGAAGGAAAAATCTGACTATATTTTTAGAGACTTTTATGTTTAACTGGAGCCAGTGAAGTTTTCAGGATGTTCTGTTTCAATTTTCGCCGACAGACTCGGGACGAAAGGACGACATGACGACGTAGGAGGATGAATCGTCCGTTATTTTTCTAGTGGACAAAAAGTAGTGATGGAGTTAATGGGCCAGATGAGAATAAACTACAGAGTTGTTTTGCTTGTTCTATACAGTTTGTTTTCAGTGAATCGTGAGATATTTTTTCGGCATTTAAAAAAAAGTAGTTGTTGTCAACTAAAGGAATGATTTATTGCAAAATTTTAAGCAATTTGGATTTACTGTTATGGCTAAAGTTTCAAACTATCCCTATATTTACTTTTGTTGATGATATTGTCTGGATTTTCATCTCTGGAAAGTTTTTTCAGTCAAATATAATCGTTATGCAGTGTCATAATATCAATTATCAAAGTACATTTGTCTCTATTTGTATATGAGACACCCTGTACATTCGAACGATTCATATACGCTGTTTTTTTACTTTTCTACTACTCAGAAAATGATTAGGCTGCATTTTAAAAAGAATTTATGTTCAGAAATTGTTCGATCTAATTTCCATAAACAACAAAACACTTTTATATTTTCGTTTTTTGTCCATTTTCACACCTATTTCGTTCTATACTTTATAAAAGGTTAATTATTATCAATAAAGTATTATTACAGTTTCCTGTAATATTGTAAAGCGCGTTACCACCCCACGTGGCCTGTTGACAGATTTTTTTGAATTTTGGTTTGAAGTTGGAGGTGAAGATGTCACAACTTTTACATTTCCGTTACTGGAAAACGTATGTTGATTGTGATTTTAGTGTCTTCTTCAATTCGGGGTTAAGCTCTTAGAGCTCTCGGACGGAGATCATATTATATCTTGCACAGATGAGGCGCAAAACGCCGAAACCCGTCTGCAAGATATGTTGGTCCTTCTAATTGCAAACCAGAATGGTTGGTGTTAAATATCTTGTAGATATACCAACCCCGTTTGACTTTGAAGTGTAATTCAATAGCCGTCGGTGCTTATAGCCCGGGAAGTAGTTGTTGCTTCTTAGGGAATGTTGAATTCTGTTAATTATTATCATTGAAGAACAGTACATAAGTAATTTCAAAGAAAAAACTTAGTCCAACCAAACAAAATAAATATTACCAAACTTTGATCATTTATACAACTATCAAAATGAAATCTCTCTAAAAAAAAAGGCCTGGCGACTACTAAATCTGTTTTTATTAGAATTGGCTGTGTCTATTCGAGTCCAGTGCTAGGAATAACAATAAAACTTAGAGGTTTATAGCCCTCAAAACTACTTTACTTTACTTCAACGAAACGTATCAATCGAAAATAGTTTGTAGGAAATACGCAAGTTGATTTCTATAGAGTTATTTATTGTGGTACTACACAACTTTTAACATAACACATTCATTTCTTGAATATTTCCAAGTAGTATAGTTCAAACTTTAGTTTTTTTACAGCCACACCTTTTCCAGTCGTTACTATTTTTAAATGAAAGATTTTCCCAATTTTTACAATTTCGAAGTACTACTATTTGATAAACGTTCTCCTAGATCAGGAGTCTCCAAACTATTTCACCTAAAGGCCACGCTCCGAATCATATCATAACAACCTTCTCCGCACACTGATAAAAAGCACGTTGAGGTTCCAAACTAAACTTTCGAGATTATTAATCTTTGTACAGAAATTCCAGCATTTGGTCCAAAAACTAATACATAAAAGTATCGTTTATGATTTCGTCGTAGACAGTAAAAGTTCGGCAAGTAAAACCGCTCAATTTCCTGGAAGCTACCCTTTTCCAGCAATGCGTATGACAGTGATATAAGGCATTGTCTGGAATTTCCAGAGAAAAATTATCACCCGTCCCGGCAAGCTCCAGTTTTCTTTCAAATAGAAAAAGACCGTAATAGATTTGTTGTTGTTAACGCTCCATTCTCCTTTTCGGATCAGTTGCTATTGTTGAACGATTCAAATGCCAAAGATTTATTAGGACTGGAAAAGTCAACATTGATTCCTATAATATTAATTGATTATTTTATACGTGGGGTGATTTAATAGATAACTTTATTTTCGCCAAAAAGCATCTGTCTATAATCTATAATGTTCTGAAGTGTTTCAACCCCTCACTTTGGTAGTTTCTCAGCTATTTCATGCTGTACTAGCTTAGTTCATAGTGTTATATATGACGTTTCTATGGAACAAGGAGGTGGTTTTTCTAATGATTCCCTTTCTGCCTGTATTTGACGCACAACTTACTTGGTTGTGTCTGGCCAGTTGCCTAAGGGATTTTTTGCAGTTCCATACTGTTTTATAAGCTTTAGACTTCAGAGCCTTTAAAGCATCCAGGTTGTCTGGCGCAATAAATATTCTGCCAGTCACCTCCATCCTCCATCTTCATGGATTGGACTACTTTAGCCCTTAGTCTTTACTTTACTTGTTCGTTCTGCAACACTTTCCATGTCGTGGTATATTTCCATCGACTCACTGTTGAAGATAATCTTTTGAGTCTAATTTTTTCCTCAGTTCTAAGGAGAAGCAGTATAATATATTTCAAGCATTTTTATAGAAACTAGTTTTAGTTGAAATTATAATCGTTGGGGTAGTAAACACAACTTATACAGAATAATATAAAAGATGCTAATTTCGTATAATTTATTTCAAGGGACTTGTTTGTAAGCCATCTACATTATAATTCCAAATTGTTTTGCATGAAATTGTCGTTTGTTTTCTGGAAAACTGCCTAGTATATATTTAATTTCGGCCTGTTCAAGCTCAACTCATAACTCTAGCTCATCGAGGTTAACGATCATTATTTAAATTTATGAATCTCCTTAATTTATTTACCCCTGTTTTAAGATTGTTGTGTTTTATCAGGAAAAAAATTCGTTTTTCACAGATTTTGTTGAATGTTTATAAAAGCTAAAGCTAAACTATTCTTCATTAGGGACTCTGTGTATTGTTGTAGTACCAATTTTTTGACTTAATTTTATGAAGATGTACAAGATAAAAGAAACTGTTGAATATCTATAAATTCTTTCAAAGTATCTTTGGTCATATTGGTTGGATAATGTATGTTTGTATGAAGGTGACATTCACTGTGACCTAAAAGATCTATTGAGCCCCCTTACTTCTACTTAGCTCTCACTATAGCAGTGTACATCCACCTCAGGATTTTTGGGTTACAGCCCCAATTTCTCCCTGCCAGATTTTTGCACCCCATTAAAGCCCTTTTTTCTTTGCATATATAGAGTCAAACCTAGCGGTGCTCTCAACTTTTTTGTTTTCTGGCAACTTTTCTTTTGATACTTCTACCTCTGTAGCATATTTTGGTAAAGTTTTATACCTAAATCAGATTTAGGAATTCATAAATGCAAATCGGGCATTAGTAAACCTTCTACAATTTCTAGAGCTCCAATAACACTTGAGTAATGTACAAATTTCAAATTTCCACGTAGACCAGTTCTTTTATTCATCATCAGTACTTGTATTTTTAATTAATTTCTATGGAAGCTTGTGTGTTTTTTTTTGTCAATTACTATTCTAACTTTTCGTATAGTAATAAAGTTTTGTTAACACGCCAGTGGATAATAACTTTTCCATTTCTATAGCGATCCTAGCAAGTCAATAACGAACTACAAATTCTTTTCTAATCAAAAAGTTTTAGGGTATTAGAAAACTTTTGTAATTTCTATATGCAGTTCAAAGTTAAAGTTGGTCATTAGAAAGGGAGGGTCACGAACGAAATCAATTCAATGAGTTGCACTCACTACAACGGAAACATTATAAACCAATCACTCTTTTTTAACAGACAGTGTTCAACTAAATATTTGTTGATAAAAGAAATCTCACTGTATATACAATTTATTTATTTCTGTAGTTTATCTACTTACTCGTATCTATGGTTTTTTCTATCAAATTGTTAAATGATCAATTTATATTTCAACAGTTGTACTCCCACACAGAATGTTATAAATGACTGAGCTGAAAAAATTACAAAAGCAACTGCTGAAGTTGTATAGGTTTAAAATACCACTGCGCGACCCATTCTAAACGTTTCTATGGGAACTACATTCGTACTTATCTTACATAAGAATGGAAAAACTGGTAAAGACCACATACTGTTAAAGATAGAATCGATTTGACTTAACCTTACTCCTCACCCAGTCACTGAACACGTTACAGCCTTAAGGTGTTAGTAGATAAGGTCCTTTTTTTAAATTCAACAGGAAACGGGGAAAATATACAGGGTGATAGGTTATATAATGATTTATTAACAAGGACTGTATAAAAAGCAAATTCAATTTGGCGGTACATTAAAAGAATGCCCTTTGCCTGAAAACACATTTTTATTCGGCCAGAATGGAAATTATTTTTTATAGCGGGTCGAATTTATGAAAAGGAATTAAGAAAAAAGCGATCCGCAAGTTTAGGGTCGAAGGGCCTTTTCCCTAAACGGTCATCGTGGATATTGCCCTGTAAAAAATTGCCGGCAAACGGTAAAGGGTCCAGAGAGGTTTAAATAAATAAATTTGGGTCAGTTTTTCCTAACAGCAGAAGTATTCAATTTGGAAAATATCAATAATGCCGTAGGAAAAATATAGTACTATTTACATGGAAACAATTATCGATTTAACTGAATTTCGCGTGGAAATGACAATTTTAATTAGCCGGACTTTAATTCAAATTTTAAATTAAATTTATGGCCTGCAGCGTAACGTGGCAAAAGTTATCAAAAACAATTAAACTTTTTCAGTTAATTTTCTCCAAAATATGCAACTTGTAACGTTAAAACTTCCATAATTGGATTTATATTGATATTTTGAGTATTCGACAATGTTATTTGGGAAATTTTCAGTTTCATATAAATTTCTGTGTAATTGTAGTGCCAATAATGCCAATATTTAACTGTTACTCGTGTACAGGTCAGTAGTGGGACTTTGCACACTATAGATTTCTACTATCGACTCTACTCTGCCTTGCCTAAAGCGCGGGGGACACTGAGCTGCTTGCCAGCCACTATTTGCTGTCAATTGTCAGCGAATACTTCTACTAGCCTTGAACAGACAACATGTTACATCAGGGCTAGTATTAGAGTACTAACGCCTCGGTAGATAACAATATTAACCTGAGGTGGGTTAAGGGGCACGACAGGAGCAAACCTATCGGCATTGATGATTCCTTAGCCAGGGAAGCGGCTGTACTAAGAATTCTTGGACCCGGCGATACCTACGGCCTGACGAATTCGACAATTGCCGAACTAGCCAAACGTTAAACCCATGCTCAATCTCTTAAGATGCAGTCTTACCAGGATTACCCTGGGCGACCCTGGAAAACTTGAGTCCAAAAAATATTTGGCGATGACCAGGAAAAACCTAGGATTTCTGACTGGTCACTGTCGATTAAGGAAACACCTCCATACAATGGGGCTAGTGGACACACCTCTATGCAGGATGCGTGAACAGGAACATGAATCTGTCAGGCATGTATTATATAAAGAATAGGTCTCCTAGTGACCTGTCGACTTTCCTGGAAAGGAGGACAACTCCTCGGGAGGATGTACAATGGGTCACATGTGGCTTAAGTGCTGTGGGCCTAACTCACCCTCCCTACTCTACAGACACAGAGTCGCTATGGGATTTATTTTGGACAAACTTTAATTGCAAATTGGATAAATTCATCGTATGATTTTCATAAATAAAAATGAGATTCTATAAACTGCATTGGTGGGAAAATATGTAATACCTTTTGATTAAAAAAAAACAACAAGCTCCTTCCGTATATACCGTAACCAATAAAGAAAATCCTATACAGACAATACAAAATGGAATTCTAAAATACAACTTCCTCCAAAAATTCTTCCGAAGGACCATCATAGTTTTACTTGTATTACTTTTATGTAAATCAATGGCCGGTTAGATTTCCCGCTCATCGCTAGTACAATATCCTCGCTAAAGTTGCTTTCAATATCATACTTTTACACGAGGGAAAATCGAAATGCTCTCCAGGAAATCCTAACGACTTTCACCAACATCAGTATCAAGAATCTTATGGACTATGACGAGTAACTAACGGTTACTCGTGGGGCTGGAAAATAAAAAGGAAAAAGGTACTTTCTCTTTCAGCTTCTTCAGCTACAAGGAAAAGTATTTTGGATTTTGAGGCTAGATAAGTAGATCGATCTCATACGGAAAAATTGATAAAAGCTGTCCTCAAAATTATATTGCAGTTTCCGACCACCACCCGAGGATTTCCGAACGCTACCGATGATACGTATGATGTCATACCATGTGCATCAGGTTCTGTGTAGTTTTGTGTTTATATTGTATTTTAATTAACTCTTAATTGCTTCATCGACGTAAAAATGTCATTTATATGTTTGTTTGAGACCATTACGTGTTTGTGTGTGTTTTTTTTTATTTCTAAAAGTCAACAAATTAGGTCACAAGAACTCAGAGCGTGATACACGAATAAGAACGTAAACAAATGACGTCACTCCATGGGGCAGCCATCTTTATGACGTAAAACGCGTTTTGACGGTCTTTCAAATTTTATGATTTTTAAAGTCGTTTTAAAAGTAAAGTGTTAGGAGACCTGATAAAGCGTCAATTCCCACCAATAGCAAAATTTATGCTTGTACCCTGTTGCTTCATTACCTCCACCTATTTAATATATTAAGTACTTTTATTTTGTAAGAATTGAGATTATAATAAAAATCTCGCATCCCTCGTATAAAGGAAACACATCTATTTATTCTTTTTGTCTAGATTGCATATATTACTTTGGCTATAGGAATTTTATTACTTTTGCATACTTTACTAAATCTCGAGAGCTGCAGGAATACCCCAAAGGACACTTTGCCGGATTTTTCTTTGCAGCTTTAAATATGTGATTTTGGGAAGAAAGGTAAGTGGTTTTGTTTTTCTCAATATTTGAGGTTCGTATATAAATACATCCGTTCTTTGTTCCTTGCTTTGGATTTTTCTTTGAAACGTTTTTATTATTTTTTTTCGCATCTCTTTTACGGAATTATTGGCAGGATTTTGGGAAAAAAAAGTCGTATATGAAAAGCAAATTCTTTTAATCAATATTTATGTGTTTGGACCTTCTCACCGAGTGGTCCATATATGTTACATAATTGAGAAAAGTTCTAATTAATGAAATTCTAGCAAAAATGGGATATGCCATATTTTGCCTCTCCCGAGATTCATTTATCATAATATCTTCGGCAGTTTTTTCTCTCTCTCTTTCTTTGTTGCCAATATTGTGCAATTAAATTAATGAAGACCGAGTATCGGCCATAAAACAGTGGCAGAAATTATAAAAGGATACATTTTACTGAAAAAACAAAAGTTCCATTATTAATTTTTGACGTAGAAGATCTATTTTGTACTCAGAAAGATATTTCATTCCAGTATGTCATGAAACCCCCAGTAGCATAACCAGGCGATTCTTATTCTTGTTCACTTTTCTAGGAAGCGATCTATTAGTTCCACCGTCGGATCTTTCGACCGTCCATGTCTTACCATATAATGATTCAAATGTCAGTGGCATATTAAAAGGCTTTTTAGACCAGGTAGTCATCAAACTTCTCCAGTTTCCTCATCATCACTTTAATACTTTTGCTAAAATATAACGAACTTGTAGGAGGTGTCGGAAAAAAAGAAGTCGTCTGGGAGCTTTCAATCTTATAAAGGTCTATAGAAAAATCCGCGATGGTACTATATAGTACTATATCCATGTTTATACTTTTTGCAATTATAATGCGGTAATTTAAAAGCTATTTACACAGATACGATATTCAGCCTTATTATTTTAAATAAGTTGGAGGCTTTAAACATTACATGCACATTATTTTACTCTTTTACACCATATAATTTAAACGAATATCTTAGGATTAATCACTTGTGATAAATCGGTTCTATATGGTGGATATAAACAATTATATAACAAAAATAAGATGAAATCTCTCCGCTACTGATTATCAGGGTGTAGAATAAAGTGTAATTAATGCCTGCTAACGCACGTTCCCGAAGAAAAATCTTTTTTGAGCTTTAGGGGTTCTTAGTGGAATTTAATTTACGACTAATTATTTGTTTTCTTTCAAATAAAAAATGTAATTATAAATAAAGATGTTGGGATTCTTATGTTTTTTAAAAGTTAATTAAACTTGAGAGGACCAGACTGTCAAAAAGTTTCATCCAGAGTATCAGCGACAGTGGCATAGCGACAAATTACGGGCCCCCGCGAAAATTGAATTAGGGCCCCCTTGCCTGTATTAAGAATATAATATATAAAGTTTGTATTACCAAACAAAATTAGGTAATACCTACAGTTTATTATTTAAACTACTCCTAATATAAAATTTAAATTAAATGCCTATAAAAACAGTCAAGGAAATACACAATATGTAAAGAACGTTACAATAAACATAACTATTGAACAAGGAACAAGAAAATAAAAAACTGAAATTTATTTAGCTATGGTAGCGATACTAAATACTTGAAAGTAACAGTGAGATAAATACAAAAATATTTCACTACTACTACTACAACTTAGTCAGGCGAACCTTGGCCAAGACAAACTTAAGCCAAAGTTCCGGCACTGAGGCCTCTGGCGGGCCCATTGTGCCATTCCTGTCACTTATACATCCATGAAGCCGAGCTTCTCGATGAAGGACTCAATCCTCTTCAGTGGATACTTGCTTATGTCCCCAGAGGCCATAACAGGGACTCCGAAGCGTAGCACAGCCCAATGTGGTCATATGAGGAGAGCATGGTAAGACGTTTCTTCAGCCATGCCGCAACCCCTACATAGGGGGCTTTCCTCTAAACCTAGGCTACAGAGGTGTTTCCTCAGACAGCAGTGTCCTGTTAGGATTCCTGCTATCTTCTTTAACCTACTCCTTGGTAGTTCTAGAGCAGCTCTAGCATGTCCATCAGTTCCTCGTCTCCTTACGGATTGTTTGTTTCGTGAGACCCAAGGTCGGGCCCTGGCCGTTAAAGGAAGTAGCCGCCCCTTCGTTGCCTTCAAAACCAGAGTGGGCCGGAATCCATTCTAGCCATACTGTGTTCCACCTTGCGAGGAAACTGCCCGTCCTAATTATCCTGTAAAATTATTTTAGTATCTACAACTATTATAGCCATTATCTCATTTTATTGCTTTAAGGTGGCAAATTGTTTTTTCTCTCTTTTGCCTCCTCAAAATGGTTATTATCCATTTTGGCCTCGTAACCTTCGCCCCCCCTCCCGCAACTGTGGGGGTTCGCGGTAGTAGCGCTACGCCACTGATCCGCGCGACTTTATGTTCATTATTATTAAATAATAGGTACCTTATTTAGAAGCCTAGCATTATGAGGACCGTTCTGATACCACATAAATTCAATTATCTAGTAAATTTTCGTAGACCACCAGGAAGGAACGTTTTGCATAAAACTAATAATTAAATTTCAGCTATTCTTGGCATTAATCAGAGACAATTGTAGATATCTATAAAAATATTATTTCGACTTTGCATCGATTATGTTAATAACCAAAATCCAGACAGGACCGTATCAAGAACATGTTATATGTATTGGCCAAACTTTTATTAAAAAAAATAGCATAAAAAACTTTTAAATATACCAGATTCGTATCGAATCGAGTATGTAAAATTGTTTCCCTTCTTTCTCTCTGTATAAATAAACAGCTTCTTCCATTTAAACATTAAAAAAAAATGTATACATGTGTGTACCTAATATTAATAAACCTTCTAGTGGTTAAAAAACATTGAAGATAAAATGAAGCGAAGCCAGCAACTTTTGTAATTGAATTTCCTTTAATCGATCAAAGTAGACTGCTCCTGGAATCCCGGCATTCTGCAATATTTTCATTTGCAAAGTCGGGATGGCATATCCTTTGTTAACGTAGAAAATGATAAAGTACTTTCTTCGTCCTTATTCAATGATGATTAATGAGTGGACAGTTGACGGTTGAATCTACCAAAAAAAAATCAATATTTTAATTAATATTTTTATATCTATTAATTTATTTAATTTCTCTAATATTCTGTTTATTTCAAGCGAATTAGTTCAACTTAGTTTTATACTATTACTCCGCTGAATATGTCTAATTGTATTTATTGTAACCACTTCAAAAAGAATGTTCACCAAATTGTAACATGCAGATGTAGATACGCCCTTTCGTCTAAAACTTTAATTTTTCATTTGGCATGAAACGCTTGGAAACAGATTTAAACGTTTGAAAAGCTTTTGCAGATTTCTACTCATGTTCGAGTCCACTTATTGCTTTTTTATTTTAGATAATTTAAGTTTCTAGCAAATTATTCAGGCTACTGCTAGCTGGCATATAGCCAGGGTTCTCTAGAAATCTACACGGAGAAGAAAGAATTGGTTTGTCAAGTTTCATTAAAAATTTCTAGTTATAAATAATTTTTTCTATGTATTTCGATGTAAATAAGGTACTTAGATGATAATCAATCAAATTCGACTATTTGAAAAGTGGTTTGATGCGGATTTGAGGAATATTATAGCTAATTGGAATTCAGTTTGTTGCGAACCATTTCACTTATTTTGTTTTCAGTCGAAAATACGAAATTATTACTGACCAAAATATCGAAAACATTTTACCAACGGAAGTCCATCCAAAATAGAAATTGAAATCATTATTTTTATTGTTAAAATGCAAAATTAATTCCTTGAGAAGCACAAATAATATTCTTGGATGCAGTTAAAATATCAGAAAATGATTAATGACAATGAAAGTATTCTAGGAACTTCTGCTAATGATTAAATTTGTGTTTACAGCCATTAGCAGACCATTATTATTTCATCTACCAACAAAACGGATCAAAAGACACTGCAGAATTTAACGATATCCGGTTTATTTAAAAGAAAAATATAACAAAGGGATTAAAGTGGTTAAGATACTTTTTGAAATGAACTATTGTAACATCCCGGTATATGAAATGCAGAAACTTAAACTGTAGTTTGTAGAACAACTGCGAGTATATATATTATGTTACAATCAACTGACATAAAAGATGATAAAACAAAGAGCAGGTGCATATATGTGCAACTCTAGCACAACAAAAACAAACAGAGAAAGACTTAAATGGAGGATTTGAAGACAATTATCCAAGCATACTTTGATGTCGACATACGAATCATAACTCTCTAGTCGGCTGTGACTACAAACGGGAAAGGAAACGGTTCGATTCATTTCATTTTGGATGGTTTGGAAATTTCACAAACCGCGACGGCAAGCGCCAACGTATACTGGGATTAAAGTATATCTAAATCAAAGGGATGTCTTTCATATGATTCAGAAAATATATATATATATATATTCAGAAACGTGAAACGGAAAAATATTTTTTTAATTTTATTTTGTGGCTAATTTCAGTAATATTTTACTAATTATGAAGTTACTTTTTTGTCCTTGAAAGGATTATGAAATTCTGGGATCTGATGAAAAGAACTTTCTAGAAAATTTTTTTGAAATAACGTAATTTTATGTTTAAAAAAAATGTTTGACATAAGTACAATAAATATATCGAGTTTTCATATTTTCTGCAAGTTGTTTTGAGAATTTTCCCATTTTTCATTCGATAAAGGGTATACGGAAAACCTTTCAACGTTTGTCTCAAATTTGATGCTATTTATCGACTAAAGCAGATAGATACAATTATATTTATTTATTGGAAATGTAATTCAAATAATCAAAAAAATATGAATATTGAGAAGGAACTGTTTGATTTTATATAAATTGGTTCAAAACTTAGTACAGATCAGAAATCCTAATTTTTGAGTTACCCTTGTATGTATGTATGTATGTATGTGTGTATTTTGGGGTAACATTCACTGAGACCTAAAAGATCTATTGAGCCCCCTTACTTCTACTTAGTTTCTGAGGAGAGTCTCAGATACTAGTAGCTCCTTTAGTCCTATTTCCCGGAGGAATTTTAGGATATCTGCAGGCCTCTACTTAGGTAACTGTCCCTCTTCTATCCAGTAGTCTCCCAGGTACTGTGCCCTAGGATTCTGAAATACTGTGCAGTTCGCGAGTATGTGGATGGAGGTTTCTTCTTCCATTCCACAAAATCTACAATCTTCTTCCTCCAATATTTTGAGCTTTTTAAGGTATCCATTCAGGCGACAATGTCCCGTTAGGATTCCTGTTAAAACTCTTAGTGCAGTTTTGCTTTGACTTATGCATTCATTTGATCTCAACAGGTTGTAGTCACCCAGAAGAATCTTTGATTGCCTAAGCCCTACTAGATCTTTCCAATTGTCAGATCTTCTCTTTTCTTCGGCTTTACCTATTTCTTCCAATATTACATTGGAGCTGATTCCGCAAAAAGGTTCCGGCCCCCAAAAGGGTATTTCACTCCCCCTCTTTGCTAGTTCATCTGCTATTTCGTTTCCTTCTATTCCAGTGTGTCCTGGAATCCACAGTAAGGTGACTATATTGTTCTCGCCTAGTTCATTAAGTTTGCCTAGGCATTCCCACACCATTTTGGAACTGATTACACAAGAACTCAGCGCTTTAATGGCTGCTTGACTATCAGACATTATGATAATCCTTTGCCTTCTATATCCTTTGTGAATATTGAACTGGGCACACTTTCTTATTGCGTGAATTTCCGCTTGAAAGATACTTGGGGTTTTTCCCAAGCTTTCAGAGTGTTTGGTTCCTGGCCCGTACACTCCTATCCCAGTTCCTTCTATTGCTTTTGAGCCGTCTGTGTACCATTGAATGGCATTCTTTCCAAGTCTGGTAATGGTATTTGGATCCCATTCCTTCTTGTTGCTTAATTCCGTAACGAATTTCTTTGAAAAGTTATACTTTTTCATCATACCATCTTGTGGCATGTCCCAGGTTGTCTGAGTTACCCTTTATTTGTTGTAAAAATTTTACAAAATCGTGAATCGAAACAACCATAAAACGTAATAGAATATTCGGAAAGTGTGTTTCTGTCTATTATTTAATGAATCCCCAACTTTATGTCATATGGAGACCTTCCAAATAAATCGAAGAAATAGCATGTTATAGATATATAACATTTTTGTAATACATGTTATTTCGAAACGTTTTATGTTATCTAAGGCGTTCCAATCACAAAATAGACAAGATCGCGTGTTTTCAATGGAACTACAGAGATAATAGAACGGCGTTAAAATTATACCCTGGCAAACGATTCAGTTTGACATATGAAAACCAAAAAAGATTTATTCTTATCTATTACAAAACATACAATTGTATCCCTTATAAATAGATCCATTAGTTTATTGTTCTAAAAATTGATAAACTTTAATTTTTTTTACCGTTGCAGCCACTAGGTTAGGTTATATGGACGACCAGGTCCGTTCCTTCCCTCGGTTCACTCAGAGGCATTAGACCCATAGTGATACCCTTCCTTACCTGTCCTTAGTCCTTTATATCTATCCTTTAATTCCAGGGCAGGGCATAGACACATGAGATGTTCCACCGTCTCTTCTTCTTCCTCTCCTTCATTGCATACATCATCCAGTTTTACCTTAATTTTCCGGAGTCTTGCAGTGTCTAGTGATCACTCCCGTGAAATTCTGAATTGAGTCCTTTCCTTGTTTATTTTTGGCCAGAGCTGTCGCGAAGTGAAGCAATCGCTTCTCTCGCTCCATCTCTTCCCGTGCTCTGCCCCTGTTATCCTTCAGTAGTTGAATCAGTGGTCTTGGTCTGTCTGCCCTTTCCTTCGCTCCTCCCTTTGTTTGCAGTATCAGAGACCAAGAAACACTTACAGGATTGTTAATTTTGAGTTTTGACACAATATAACCTCAAAAGAAACTATAAGCTCTCGTGATTTTGTCTCAGAACAGCTCTCGTTTAATTGACAATGAAATTAAGTATTCGAAAACAACCACAAAAATAACCAGCTAAGCCTGAGCTCTTGTGGTTTTTACAAACAATTTGTCGCATAAACAAAAATACCGAGATTTCTTTCAACCTTATTTCATCCTGTCAATTTCTTCGACATTTCATATCGAATTTAAAAGTTCTTTTGTTCCAAGAAGAAGAAGAGGAAAAAGTATTGCTATTATAGTTATGTATGTATACAGGAAAGGAGTAAGCTACCAAGGGAATTCTTCAAATATTCCTTTTACTTTTGTCCCATTCAATCTTTTACGTCTAAGAAAAAATAAACATAATGTCAACAAGAGTATAATTGGAGGGTAGATGAATAAGGATAAAAAATAGAGTTGGAAAGAAGATCAAGTCGCGGATGATGGATATGTCTCGTTTGTCTTGAATAAATCTGCTATAATTTCTGAAACAATTAACTTAATGGGCGTCCTTCTGAAGTATTTTTAAAAGGTTTTATACATTCAAGCATTGCGATTTAAATTTCTCACCCACCTACCCCTGAAACAACACAAATTACGATTTCACTAAAATACTAGATGTCGACGATATTAATACTATGAATGATACAATAATTATTCGAGACAATGTGGATTATATTTTTCCATTAAAATCCCCTTACGACGTTACTGTATTCTATAATTCGTCTGTGTTCTGAAGTTATCCGAGTTCGGTCTGTTTTCCGAACCGCTACCCATTTTTTTTGCGAGCTGTTTCTCAAGATCCTTTGAAATTTTCGAGATGTCAAGCTAAATGTTCGGTAAATTAAATGTTTTTTGTGCAAACATAACGATTTTTGTCGGTATCGCATCCAGTAATTTTTATTGGCCATTATAGCGAATGTTCAGATGCACATAAATATTTCGCTTTGATTTTATTAATTGACTCGGTTCGTTGAATTCAATGTCAAAGACAATGGGAACCAAACATGACAAGATATATTAAAACATGTTTAAATTATGATCTTAGATTGATGCTCGCTCGTCAGAGACATCGTTTTTTTTTTATTTTTTGAAAAATTCTATACCTTCTGAAAATATTATATACCGAAATCATTTTTCTGTATTACAAACTTGTATACGAGAAGTATGTATGTATGTATGTTTAGATCTATTGTGCCCCCTTGCTTCTACTTAGTTCCCGAGGAACGTCTCAGAGACTAGTAGCTCCTTTAGTCCTATTTACTTGAGGAATTTCAGGATACCTGCACAGAATCTACATTCTTCTTCCTCTACTATTTTAAGCTTTTTCAGGTGCCCGTTCAAGCGGTAATGTCCCGTTAGAATCCCTGTTAAAACTATTAGTGCAGTTTTACTTTGACTTATGCATTCATTTGATCTCAACGGGTTGTAGTCACCAATCAGAATATTTGATTGTCCAAGCCCTACTAGATCTTTCTCTTTTCTTTGGCTTTGCCTATTTCTTCCAATATTACATTGGGGCTGATACCACAAAAGTGTTCCGTCTCCCAAAAGGGTCTTTCTGTCCCCCTCTTTGCTTAGTGTCCTGGAATCCTCAGTAAGGTTTACTATATTTGTCTGGCCTAGTTCATTGAGTATGCCTAGGCATTCCCACACCAATTACACAGTGCTTCAATAGCTGCCTGACTATCTGATATCGCATCCGAGATACTACTGGATATTGTTTTTCTACCTGCTAGTTGAGCAGATCTTATTCAACGAATACAAAACGCAATCGGCACGATTCCCAGGGCTGAAATAGAACCTGTTGTCTTTGCTACCTCGCAGAGATTAAATATCTGCATAGAACAAGATGGTGTCTTTAGGTTAATGAGTTTATTTTTGCTGATCTTGTTACGATAATATTGTTACAATGATACAAATTCTTCTACAACTCCTGTACATCTCTAAAACGACAATATTTCTTATTCAAACTCTCAAATTACAGCTTTTCTACATAATATTTCCTTCCCACATGTTCCACAAAATTGAACATACAAAAAACAGATTTAAAAACTATAATCTCCGTTTCTAACGAGTATATTTTTAATCCCGTAGTTTGTGGATGATATTGTACGTTTCTAACACAAAATATATTTCCAGGAAGACACGATTTTGTACGAAACCCTGCATATTGTGTAGGGCTTATCCTTTTTAGTTTGCGTTGAAACGAGCATCGGCTCAGGTACTCTTGACGTTTACAAACAAATTTTTTTTTGTGTTAGGGGGTGATCGCGTTACAATGTATACATTTTTGACATTGATACAGTATCTAAGGTAGATGAAATCGATAGTCAACACATGTCGGAATTTTAATTGTTATCGACTACAAAAAAATCTAGACAAAACATGTTTTATATATAGAAAGATACTTCT
This sequence comes from Lochmaea capreae, assembly GCA_949126875.1. Taxonomy (NCBI): domain Eukaryota; kingdom Metazoa; phylum Arthropoda; class Insecta; order Coleoptera; family Chrysomelidae; genus Lochmaea; species Lochmaea capreae. The sequence continues at coordinate 639,798 of OX421400.1, forward strand.
AATTGAATATAATCCGTTATAAAATAGTTTTTTGGAATAAAGAAGACCATCTCTGTATCTGTAGAGTAGGGAGGGTGAGTGTAGGCTCACAGCACTTAGGCCACATGTGACCCATTGTACATCCTCCCGAGGAGTTGTCTTTCCTAGGTCATTGTCCATCCTGTCCTTCTCAGGAAGGTGGACAGGTCACTAGGAGACATCTCCTTTATATCGGCAGGTGTAGGCCAAGACTCACCAAACACACACTCTCTTATTGACGATAACTCCGGACACTCGCATAAGACATGCCTGACAGTTTCATCTTCCTGTTCACACATCCTGCATAGAGGTGTGTCCACTAGCCCCATAGTATGGAGGTGTTTCCCTAGTTGACAGTGACCAGTCAGAAATCCTACTGTTAAACGTAGGTTTCTCCTGGTCATCGCCAAATATTTCTTCGGCTCCAGCTTCCCAGGGTCGCCCAGGGTGATCCTGGCAAGACTGCATCCTTTGATTCCATCCCATCTCTTAAGGGATTGAGTATGGGTGTAGCGTTTGGCTAGTTCCGCAATTGTCGAAGTCGTTAGGCCGTAGGTGTCACTGGGCCCTAGAATTTTTAGTCCAGCGGCTTCCCTGGCTAAAGAATCAGCAATGCGATTTCCTTTACTCCTGTCGTGCCCTTTAACCCACCTCAGGATAATATTGTTATCTGCCGAGGCGTCAGCTGAATCTTGGTGGCACTCTAGTACTAGCCTCGATATAACACGTTGTCTGTTTAAGGCTAATAGGGCTTGTCTACTATCAGTGCAGATTATTATGTTTTTGCCAGAAATTCCTCTTCTGGTTAGTTCTTTTGTGGCAATTGAGATACCAGCCAGTTCTGTTTGAACTACGCTGGTATTGTTTCCCATTCCCCACTTCATCTTTAGGCTTAGTGCTCTTGAGTAAACTCCACATCCTGAGCCTTCTTTCATTTTTGAACCATCTGTATATATGCGTATTGCATTTGCAGCACCTGGCTCTGTGTTCTGTTTTATTTGAATTTTGTAGGGTTTGTTAAACAAAAACCTGGGTTCAATTGCATCATTGGTTGCCTGCAGCAGAGGTAGCGCAGTGAGCGCTTCCTGCCACAGGCTCAACCTCAATTGGCCCACTCCTACTTCGGGGTTTACACCAGCCGTGCGCAATCGTACCATGGCCATTAACGCAACCTCCTTGACGTACAGGTCCAGAGGGGTGAGACCAGTAATTAGTTCCATTGCTGCGGTTGGTGTTGTTCTCATGGCTCCTGTGATGTTTAAGCAAGCCATTCGCTGTATTTGATATAATTTTTGGATGGCCGTTGCTTGTAGAACCTTCGGTCCCCATGCAATTGCTCCATACGTTAACATGGGTCTTATTATTGCAGTGTAGATCCAGGTAACCACACGGGGTGACAAACCCCATGTGCGTCCCACTGTCCTCCGACACTGCTCAAAGAAGACCATAAAATACTAAAAACCGTGGAGGAATTTCTATTTTAACATTTTCTCACTCTACCATAAAATAATTAACATTAAACATTTATTATCCTTTTTACCTTAGATGAAAAACGGAATTGATTCCGAATTGTTTGAACTCACCAATCCGAATTCCAGAAGGAAAAGAATATCCTTTATACCTTTATCCTTTATCTTTGTAGTAACAATGTATGTGTCTGGAACAGACCGAAAATAAAAAGAAGAAGCAATCAGTAAAGCAACCGTTTATTTCAATTGACATTTTAATCCAAGTCCCTTTTAGGAGCGACGTCGTCGTAGGAAAAGGTCCTTTCTATTCGATGTTTAAATTACAGAACAATCAGAGTTTGGTATTTTTAGTGGTAAAAAACCTTAAACACAATAAAATGATTCTTTATCTAGCTATAAAAACTGTAGTACCTACTAAAATTAAGTTGGAGGTACTCTGGGCGAGTTTCTCTCTGTTAAAGTAGTTATTCGCCGTGCCGAATCCGCGCTACACTGGAAATATACAGAAAACAAAAAGATGTAAGAAATATATCTTCAAAAGATGGACAATTTTGTATCTATAGTGAACGTTCGAAAAGATGAATTGATGTGACAGGTAGTCAAAAGAGAAAGTGGAATTTAAGTCTCCAGATTGATGAAAGTCGACTGCTTTTGAAGTCTTCCAGCATAGGCATTAATTGTTGGAATTTTCCAAGTTTATCTTTTTGACACTGACGACGAAATACAAAAGAAAAAATTTTCATTTTACCGTTTACAAAAGAAATATTCGATCGTGGATTTTTCAAAAAGACAGATTATAACAACAATGGATGGTTTTTCATTAAAAATACATTTTTTTTTTAAAAAACTTTCTAACTATAAAATTTACTAACTATTCTTATCTCAACATTTATAAACATATAATAAGATGCCAGATAAAAGAAATATCTAAATTTAAATACTGTGTTATGCAAATTTTCGTCTACTTCCACTCTCATTTGTATGCGACTCTTGACGAGATTACTAAACACATTTTAAAATTACTTCGTGTATATCACAAGTCACAAGTGTCGTTGCTGGAATCGCATCCTGTTTTATTGATGAGAAAACTGTAGAAAGAAATTTTATAACGAGAGTCTATATAGTTTTTTTTTGTTCGACTTTAACCGCAGAACACTACGTTGAGATCTATACTAACAAAAACGAAACCAAAAAATGAAGAACAATCTTCAGAAAACTGCATATATCAGATATCTTGTGAATGCGACAAATTCTATTTAGGTGAAACATCTAGACCATTGAAAGTCCGAATAAATGAACATAAAAAGTATATCAAAGATAGGGAGTTCTTTAAGTCAGGTATTTGCAAACATGCTTGGGAAGAGGGGCATAAAATTCAATGGGATTCGACAAAAATAATATTGAAAGAGCCCAATAATAAAAGACGAAAAATCAAAGAAAGTGCTTTAATACAACTAAATTCAGATAAATGTGTAGCTAGTATTTCAACCGAATGTAATCAAATTTGGTTACCAATGTTAGAAAGAGAAATTTCCAATAATCAATTACCTGCGTTATCAGGATAGCATCAAAAGTTTTTATCCAGGTTTTCTTATGATTTATCTTTGGAATGGTTGTTAATCGATACACACTTCAATACACAAAATCACCAAACTGAGTTATACATATTTTAAAAACAAAAATAATCATACACAAAAAAGTAACAACAAACGCGTTTTTATTAACAAAATTTCCAAAATAAGCGAAAAAACGCTATCCCAATAAAAACCGTTCCTGGAACGTGCACTTCACTGGATTCCATTTCTAGTGAGCTACATGGCTTAGTAATTTCTATTTCTTGGAGATATTTCATAATATTTACAGACTACAGTTTTGGCAAGTCCATGTCTCTTCTATCCAGAAACTCTCAGTTGTCTCCCATCTGGTTGTAGCTTGCCAATAGTTTCTTTGACCGTCTAGATTTTTCTCCTATTACAAAAAGGTTTCGTTCCCCAGAAGGATCCTTCAGCTCCTTTTTTACTCCTTCATCTGCTATTCCAGAGTATCCTGGACGATGCCGTTCTAACTCTAGCTTATACATTCTTTTGATCTTACCAATTACAGCGATATTTACTGGATACATTGTCTACAATGATAATGAGTAGCCTCACGATGTCTGATAACCATTGAAGTATTCAATTGACTGCGGATCCAATAAAAAAATCATCAAATTGAAAAACTATGTTCGTATTGACTAAATCTATTGATACTTTATATTCTGCACGCAATAATAACCTAGAAACATCTATGGTTCCAAAATAGCTAGCTAACAATAAATACTTGTAAAGACATAAACACTATGATTATCAGCAATAAACACCCAGCGTTTGTGTGAGGTTAGAAAATAAAAAGATGCCAACTCCTTATTCAACTATAAAGAATGTTGGCAACGTCGAACTTAATGGCGAATTCATTTCTGGAAGCATATATAAACATTTAACGCTGTATATAGTCGATTCAATGTTAATTTTGCGATATTGTTTTATATAAACGTAAAAATGAACGAATGGAATGGTATTTCTGTGTTCTAAAAGATGGTAAAGCGGTGTGTTATTAATGGTGTTCTCCTTATAGGTACCTTCCATAGGAATGTTTAGATGCCGTATGAAAGAAAAGTATTTTTATTATAATATATTATGCATATTTTTAAACGGTTTCTTAAAAAATAAAGTGACGGGTGGGTCACCAAAATTGCAGTTTGAAGATTAATCTTGATCTGTCGGAAAGTATGTGAAGAATTTTAAGTAAAAATGATACTACCTTTTCCAAATATTATTCTCATCAATATATCCAAACAATTCTCGTCTGGTCTAATCCTAAAACAACAAAAGAACGTTTTTAAATCAACATTACTCAGGTGAGATAACAAAAGGTTGGGCTATCATCATTTCTAGAGGAGATACGGATACCGATTGTCCTTGTATAAACACGTCATTCGATAGAAGTGAGGTGAAACTTGAACACGTACAGACGACTGACTACACCACGATCGTGTACAATATATCCTTTGGATTTATAACGAATCGGTAGACATGCAAATATGTAAATAATGTTTCTATTTAATATGTGAAAATTTATTACTTTCTAATAATAAAATCAACTTTAAATCGTAATAAACTTGTTAGTAAATGGTATATTATTCGTGCACGACCGTGTAATGATGGCTATTACTCATGAGAATTAAGTTTGTCAGTCGAATAAGTTATAGCTATTACACGAAAGTAGAAAACTATACTATTTCTATGACTGAGTGTTCACCATTCAATTCAAACGGACGAGATATTTTTGTCAAACAATTTAAATTTGAAAGCTAATGAAAACTGAAAAGTATTTTCACATCCACTCGGTAAAACCAAACAATAACAATCAATATAGTTAAACGTTAAATTGTATGTGATTATTAAAACAAAGTACGACATCGTAAACTATACTTCGCCGTATTGAAACCATGACAATATGTCTCTAAAATTACTCCATAATCTTATTGCCCGGTAAAGTTTCTTTCTAGTATCAATTGAATTTTGATCTTACAATTGGGAATCGAATAAAACTCCGGCTGGCTATAACAATAACAATTTTCTCAAAACGTACTTAGATAAATTGTTACGTTTCTCTACAACCGTGCAAGAATTCAAAATGATTCGGTGGCAAAAACACTCTGAAAACCCGAAGGCTTCGGCTCAGATAACCCAAGGTTTTATTCGATATTTTATGACTCCATTTAATTTTTTAATCTAGATAATATCAAAGCTTTTAATTTATTTTTCGCAACTTTGTGGTTAGAATCCCGGCTTCCATTCAGAAGGTTCTTGAAGGATCTGCTGTGAGATTTCAGCTATCAACACCAGCCTCTTTATTCCTTTCACACCAATCCTTTTGAACGTGTATCCTTCCAAACATTTTCTCATTTTTCTTATCTTAAAGGATAGCTACTTTATAGTCAAGCAGCCATTAAAGCGCTGAGCTCGTGTGTAATCAGTTCCAAAATGGTGTGGGAAGGCCTAGGCATACTCAATGAACTAGGCGAGAATAATAGTAACCTTACTGTGGATTCCAGGACCCACTGGAATAGAAGGAATTTAAATAGCAGATGGACAAACAAAGAGGGGTACTGAAAGACATTTTTGGGGGCCGGAACCCTTTTGAATAATATAATATTGGAAGAAATAGGCAAAGTCGAAGAAAAGAGAAGATTTTGATCGTTGGAAAGATCTATTGGGGCTTAGACAATCAAATATTCTGATGTATTTGTCTTGGTCGCTTTAGGACTCGAGATTTTAGTTATCCTATTAGAAAAAACGCAATTCCCAATTAAAATTTATTAATATTGAGATAAGATTTGAGAATGCTCATAAAAATTTCCAACTCCATACACACACTTACCCAGATTAGGTAATATTCCATTTTCCCGATATTTTTTAATTAAAACTTGCTGAGCCAGCTCACATTTCATTTATAAAAAAAAACCAGAGAGATTATAACAGAGTGTGTGTATACATATCTAATAAAAGCCAAACATTCAACATGTATATATATATATTTCCACTATATTTCTATCCGCCGGTTTTCCACGGTTTATGGAAAGTGGTAAAAAAAATTCATTAAATCCTCATTGGAATAGCCGCAATAATGAAATTAATGATATAGAAGTAACGCCAGGATTGAAATTGTTGATATTCTATCAATTTTTTTTAATAACCAACAACTGCTGACATGCGTATAAACACTGGGAATCAAATTTACGCTTGTTATCTGGACAACAAAATAATTTCACTATGCTAATCATTTAATTAACAGTGGTTGGTTTAATTAACAAATGATTTGTAATCGGTTGTCGATTAGTTTCTGGACGATTTAATAGGATATCGTTATTCGCTCGGTTCCTAGACGCTGCTCGATTTGAATTATTTTCATTGTCCCACACTTCGTTTGGCTGACCGCCATAATGTAATTCATTACTCAATTTCAACCTAAAAGAAGAAGGTGAAGTTTCAAGGGATGTCCAAGTATATGTAATGCAAAGAACAAAACTGCAAATTCAGATCAAATTTTATGTCGATTTTACGTAAATCACTTTATCTAAAAATGTTTGCTAAAGGAGCTCTTAGTCCCAGACTGGTATGGATATGGGTATCATGAGAAAATTGAAAATGAATTAGTTGGAGTTGGGAATAATAAAAAAAAAGATTAGATAAAGATAAAGGAAAAATTGTTGTTGTATTTGGATGAAATATCGGTAAGTGTCAAAGAAGAACAGTAGATGAGAAAGAATTTGGAGGAAATTGTTGGGTTTGGATGAAATGTAGATCATTTATTCTAACTAATATATTTTGCCTTCAACTCTTAACCATGGCAAACCACAATAGAGTGTAACAAAATAGATTCCAGAAAAAAATAACAATAATATTTTTAGTATTTCGATCGGCAACTAGAGGGTGTTATGTAACACCTAGCAGTATTTATGATTTTTTCTTTCAAATGAAATGCTATAACTCTAAAACTTGCAAAAAAGCAAATAAGATGACTTATTGACCTGCCAAAACCGCGAAACTCTTCTCATTCCAATGAAGATATTGACATTTGTTAATGAGTGTTGATGATTGTTGGCTCACCCAGTAAGTTTTAAGAGAAATTATACTGCTAAAATTAATTTGACAAAACACCTATAGTCCAGTAAATAAAGACCGAGAAAGCCCCCCAACCTGTTCATCTCATTATTGTCGGATTTTTTTTGCAACTTGTAGGTATTCACGGGTAGAATACTCTCTGAAAATATTATGTCCTCCGCGAATTTTGCAAAGTGCATATGAAAGGAGGTACCTGTACCTATAATATCTTGTGACTTTTTCGTTTTTTTTATTTTCCAGGAATATTGAAAAAACTGGCCAAACTTTATTTTTCCTGAATATTTGACTGCCCTTATCAATCCGTTCATATTTTTTAAATTAAGCGTAGTTTTACCGAAACCTTTTGGATAATGGGACTTTGATAGGTGGTGAATGTATTCCGACAGAATGAATAAATAATTTTTGTGTATTTTTATAAACAACATGTTTTTCTTGGGACGTTTTTTTTTTATTTCCGGAGTTTTCTGAAAATTCTCGGGTCTACCGCAAATTGATAAACAATGATTGGCAATATCGGTCTTTAATGCACACCATTGGAAAGCTGAAAATGTCCTCTTTTCGATGGTTTTTTAGTTTTCCGGAAAATTTTTGCAAGCCTTTTTTTTGCAAGAAATATTGATCCAGGGACAAAAATGATGGGGACCATTTTTGTAGGTAATGAACTGTACTTCATATCTAGCAAAACCCCACTTCTCTAAGTAGCATATTTCGGGAAATATCGGCCAAAAACTAAATTTTCGGGATCATGGGCCATTTTCCAGCCCCTTCCGCAAATCCCGCAGAGGACATATTTTCAGAGAGTAATCTACACATGAATACCTACAAGTTGCAAAAAAAAAGACCGACAATAATGAGATGAACAGGTTGGTGCCTTTATTTACTGGACTACTATCACCAGATTAATTTATATACTCTAAATAATTGCCATCATTTATGTTATAATCTGAGATCTGTGATCCTTACTTCTATTGCTTACCTTGTCCTTTTCTCTCGATACAAAAAGAGAAGAAGATTTGTAAGGTTAAGAAATGGCCGCATGGGCATGATTGAAAAAGTGTAACCAGTTTATGTGTAGTAATTATTATATATGTATGAGTAATGATGCCACGCAAGAAATAATACATGAAATAAATCATCAAGTAACAGATTGAGTTTTAATATAATAACAACAATTTGCTATGCACAATTCCAGCTAAGTATTACATAACGTTTTCTAGTTGCCGATTGAAAAATTAAAAGTTTTTTTGACACCTAGAGGAAAAAACATTTGTAATCATTTTCTCCCCAACCTCTAGAACTTTTACGGTCCCTCGTTACTTTTATCGAATCACCCGGTACAAATCCCAGATCCCACACGTTTATGAATTCCTCAAAACGAAAAAAATAAATCACCAACCATATTATAATCCACAGAAAATGTGTCGCAAGAGTAAAACCAAGCCGCAAATAAATCTCTGCTCTTACTTAAGAGACCTTTCGCCTTTCTGTTATCGATCTTCTAATGATATGTCTAAGCACGTATAAAAGCCCCACTTAATCCAACACACCCCAGCTGCACTAAGTCACGAAAAATTCATTATTTTAATTTATTCGAAAAATCAGTTGAGATGTTCGTCCGTACTTTCTCATTTATATAAAGACTCCCCCTGTATATTAAACAAAAAATATTCATTTTTCTCTCCCTAATGTAGAAATTCTGGCTTACCGTATATTCCTTACATATCGTCAAACAAAATTAATAGGTTGTATCTCATGTTATGTGTACGTGATTCGTGCACAGTTGGTTAAGCTTCCTGAACCCAGTGTTGAGTCCACACACAGTACACACCTGAATCGACATGCACGAAGGGCATTTCCGCTTCGATTGGCTACGACATTAGCTCCAAACCAATGGAAAACGCGATCAGGAGCGTTCTCGATCAAAATCTTTGTCTCTAAGCTACGCTTTGACGTATATTAACTCCCGTTTCCGGGGTTCAGTGTAAAAAAATAAAAAAAAAATTCCTTGTATTTTTATTTTCTAGCTACCAAAACCTAATTACAAATTACTGTTCTCGAATCTCTTTTGGAGACTTTTCTTTATCCTCTCAATTCGAAAACCTCTTATCACCAACCTCGTCGTATAAATGAATGATTCAACAAAATTTCTCGAACTTATCACACATATATATATATATATAGAGCAGTTCAAGACTTAATCGACGTCTTTCAGACCTATTTCCATCTAGAGATGGCTCTCAGCTCGGGCTATGGTTATTTTTAACGTTACTTTTTATGTCGTCTGCCTTTTGAAATTGAATTCAATGTAATTTTGAACCGTGTAATATTTATGCAAGAACTTCCCGTGGAACGTTAAAGAAATTGAACTATTTGGTATTCATGTTTTTCTTTTGCGTTAAAACGATAAAACTAGATTTCTGTAAAAAATAAAAGATTTATAAATTTATTTATATAAATAAGAAAACAATCTTAGAAGAGAGAAAATTAAGACATTTTTGATCCAATATTTTTTCTATATACTATATAATTAACTTCCAACTCTATGATTTTTATTTGGGAGAAATCTAGAACCGTAGAGTTTATGGTTTCCGGTTTGGAAGACATTTTCCCGTATTCCTTGAATCGTCCTTTCGATATAACCAAAAAATAAATCATTCTTTTTCCACTCAAGGGTTATGACAGACGTGGACAACTTCCATTTTCACTCCAAGAATTCCCAAGTTAGAAAAGTTTATTTCTTATTACTGTCGTATAACCTAAATTTCAGGGCACTTGCTGACGATAGACTGTCAATAACAATTTAAAACATTTAGCTCTCCAAATTTCTTCTTAACAACGTATATTTTGATGTTTATTAACTAATTTTGAATTGAGACTTCAAATGCGAGAAGTAAAAAGGGAACAAGACTAAAATATTTCAAAATTGCGAAGTCAAACATATCATTTCGTATTCAGACATTCTCAAGAAATAGGCCACACTCAAAAATATCGAAATCAATCAATAAATGGTCGAAAAAAATTTGAAAATTTGTAAATTTATATATTTTGTTGTGCAAAAAGGTATTTCAGAACTATTAAATTATTTTTTCAATTGCAATTGTACAAGACAGCGATGAAGAAGAAGATACGAAGAATGTTCTTGAGATAACTTGTGATAAAATTGACGAAAAAGAAGATTATAACGATAATCCCACTGCGGATAATGACAAAGAACTTTCTATCTGCAAAGGAAAAGCGAAAGAGAATACATCTAAAATTATAATATTGCATTGCATGTGGAAATGACTTTTTTACCAAAACAGTTATTAGAGTAGTCTTGTACACACATTTTTTTTCCACTACATTTGTCCCGAAAGTTACCATTTAAGACATTATTCACAATAGGTAAAAGTGATTTTTGTATCGGCCTAAAAAGTGAAGGTATATCATTTGGAATTCAGCACTTAGGAAGCCGAGAAATTCGAGACACGCCGTCTTCGACGGAACAATAATCTGACCACTTCTCAACATCCATCTCGACTCGACTGTTTCTATGTTTGTACATCCAACAACAATGTCTCAGCTGAACAATAAAGACCTTTGGTCACCGTCCCCATATCTCCAGATTATCTTACAACCGGAAGTGGCTACCAGTGCGGAAATGAAAATTCAACAATATAGTCACTGAATATATGGAGACCAAAATGATTCAATGTAGACTGTTAAGTTTTAATATAGCTTTATCACGGCAGTTTTATTTACTGACAAAACGATCTGAAAATAAAACAGATTTAAAAACAGGTTTTAATAGTTAGGTGCTATAGGTCATTTTAAAACTATAACGTAATGATGTAAAGCGTTATAAAATTGAATAAATGAGGCTTTTACTTGATGAAGATCCATACTTAACTAGTTAAGCGTTATAAAACCAAACCAAAACTTTGCAAGTCGTTAATAAAACTAAATAGTTTCTAAGTTGCTTCGAATCAAGCCGTTTTCAAACCGCAATAGTAATTTTATTATATATTATTAATAAACACTTGTAAACCATTATTAAATGCAGTTTTTAAATGTCTGTAGTATATTAACAAGGTAACCTTGAAACCAGTGTATTTTTATTTACCATAATAAAACTGTATTAAAACTCAATTGAATCCAATATGTTTTTCTTGTGATATCAAAAGTTCTCTAACATCTTTGATTTCATGTTTAGCAATAAATCCTTTTACTTGAGCCCACGTTAATTCTATGGGATTTAATTCGCAATGATGAGGTGGCAAACGAAGAACAATTATATTATGTTCTTTGGCCAATTCATCAACAACATGCAGTTTAAATTTTTTCCATTCAGGTCTTTATCCGAAAAATGTAACGCCAATGCTTTATTGCCGTTTTATGTGTGTCGACCCTTTCCTGTGCTTCTATGCAATCGGAAATCGAGTATAGTTTCGTAAAATATTTTCAATTTCCACAGTTGTGTCGATTAGCAAGTTTGGGTCTTGGGCAATAGCCTTATTCTACTTGTGGTGAAAAAGGCTTCCATGTGAAATTGTTTTAAACACCATTAGAAAGTTCGAAGTAATGAAAAATAAAATAAAATCGAACTGTGGATTTGTTTTATAGTTAGGTCCGTGTGGGTGGCCGATTAGACATTCCTTTTCTCGGGGATATTATCCTTTTCGTCCTTTCTATTAGTGTTCTGATGGCCTAAAGCTAGTGAAACTAACAACATACTTATAAGGTGTTTCTGTATTTGCTTAAAGAAATTGGATATATTGCACGATATCTAAACAGTTGGAACAGATCTAGTGTTCATAAAATAACACTTTATTTATTTATTTGTTCATACGAAAAACTTGTTTAAAGTCTCAATCAACTTTTCCATTTGCTGTTATAAAATTGTTTTATCCCTTTTTCGCATTTCCGGAAGAATGTCTTTTATTAAAAAGCGTTTTCCGGTTCCAAAAGGAATCTTCATCAACACAACACAACTAATCAAAAATTAAAAACTTCGTCGCATCTAAACGCGACATAGTTTCAAAAAAAAAATAACTGTTAGCAAAAAAAGGAGAGGAAAACCTTCCAGCATTCATAAAGAACAGAGTAAAATATATTCAAAGGGCGTCACTTTTCATACGAAACTTCTTAATCTTTTCCTCTGTATAAAGTTCGCTTTGAATTTAAAAACACCCAAGTTTGCTTTTTCAATATAAAAATAAAACAAGATTTTGTTTTCCTTTAGTTTAAAATTTAATTAGAAGAGCGCTAAAGCACGAGGCTTCAAGTCGAAATCATAGAGAGAGAAGTTTTGAGAAACGTTCCGTTTGCGTATGCCGGTTTTAAAGAAATATTTAAAAAATATGAATTATTCAGTAGCTGTTGAAATTTCTTATAAACTAAAAATTTCAAATTCCTGTGACATTCTGTATAGAACGACATCGTCGGTCTGTTCTAAATCCAAGACAAAATTGTCACCGGATTTGAAAGATTAGTCAAATCTGCATACATCTGTTAGAGCTTAAATTGTATGCAAGCAGTTTTACCATCTTCATTCACCATTTCTTTTATTAATAAAAGTTAAAAAAAACAGTTTTGTACATTCTATGCGTTTTGTATAACTTGTAGAGGGATATTTTTGGAAGGTTTTAAAGAATCAAAAAACCGAGAGAGGTTATTCATTAGCACTTAGCAACCATTGCAATGCCTGACAAAAGTATATTCCTAAAATAAATTTGTATAGACAATAGCAGTACTTTTCAGAGTACAGTTGCGGCCAAAAAAAATGGGACAGTTGTTGTTGCCTCGTGGGAATGTGACTTTTCCGTTTCCGGAAAAAATGGGATAGTTTTGTCGTATATTATTTAAATGTTAATAACACTAAAGTGTAAATAATATTATTTTTTATTATTAAATAACGAAAGCTACTAAATAATCCTTAAGTTTCAATAAAACACAACCATTAATATTTAGTAATCCCGCCATTATGCTCTATGACTTCTCTTAATCTACTGGTCATCGATCTATATAAAGTGGAACAATATTTTCTCCCAAGCATTATTTATAACTTCCAACAAACCTTCAACGTTTCTTGGTCTTACTTTTGCCTTTCGAATTTCTCTTACTAACATTGCCCAAACATTTTCTATTGGATTCAAGTCTGGGCTTTTACTACACCAGTTAAGAACATTAATATTACGTGCCCGAAACCATTCGGTCACTACACCAGAGTTATGCACTGAACTGTTATCTTGTTGGAAATAAAATCATTGTTAGGGAAAAGAATATCAACAGAAGGAAGCATAACATGTTCTAAAATTCTGATATATGCTTCACTATTAAATCTTTCGCCAATATGCCATAGAACTCCAGGTCCCTGCGTAGATATCCATGTCCACATATTTACAGAAAAACGACCACTTCTATTTGTGAAATTGGCATAATTCTCGTAAAACCCTGTATTCGGAGGGAGATAGACACGAATATTGCCGCTATTTGACGATTGGAAAACCTTTTCATTCGTAAAAATAACACGATTCCAAAATTGTTCGTCATAAGCAATATGCTCTAAAGCAAACCCCATTCTTGCTTCTTTGTGACTATTGTTTAATAATAGTTTCTTTGCTGCTGCGTGGAATTTCAATTCTGTGTTCTCTGCGGCGGCCCGTACGACAGGATGCTGGAAAATTTGTTGCTGGAACATCTTCAACTAAATGGTTAATCAAAGCAGCATCCTATTCAGCAGTTGACTTTCTCGGACGTCCTGAGCCTGGAGTTCTATTAATTCTTCCATCATTTCGCGATCTTCTTAAAATACTTGAAACTGAGTTCTTGCTTACATTTTAAAATGCTGCAGTTTGATTCACTGACCACCCATCGTCTATTTTTGCGAATATTCCACCTTTCGTTACTGAATTTATATGCGGCATTATTACTTTCGAATTTGGAATTGTTTGACAGATGTCAAATATTCAATGTTGCAATATATGACAAATTCAAGCAGCTAGAATTAGACAAAAAGTTGCTATAAGAGTTGTCCCATTTTTTATTGGCCACAACTTTACTCGATTGTGCGAAGGGTTGCTGTAGTTGCTTTAATTGGAAAACTACCCAAAATCCCACCCGCTGTCAAATCTGGCGCAACCTATTTCCCGCCAAGAGAACCTATCGAATAGCTGTCAAATTTATATTTGACATTTAATAATTTTAAGTATGGTATTAAATTCTATTAGGAAATTCGTTTTTAAATCAAAAATACATTCATATACACAGGTAAGTGCAGTACTCTATCTATTTTTGACAAGAGTATGCTAAAATCATTTTTTCTAGATCGAGACATGGGTTTCAAATAAAAAAATCGTAAGTACCAACTTAAATTTCCCTTTTCAGATTAAAAATAGACATTATAATAGAAGATTACAATTCTCCTTTAATTTCTTAGCTTTTTGGAAGCTTAGGACTCTTGGCAGGTGGGTCTGCAGTTTTAATATTTACTCTGAACGATTCTTTAAAAGCTTCAGTTTTGGAGTTACACCCAGCAAAATATTTATGGAGCCATAATGGAATAATAACATCCCTAGATCATGCTAGGTATGTTTCAATAATCATTGTTTAATCTTGATTTAATATAAAATTTCCCGTAGTGTCAGAAGAGGGTATGCAGTATATAAACAAGCGTGTTCTTCATGTCATTCTCTGCGCCACCTAGCTTATAGAAATCTAGTTAATGTCACCCATACAGAAGCCGAAGCTAAGGCCGAAGCTGAAGAGCAAATGGTATTAGACGGACCTGATGAAGAAGGTAATATGTACGAAAGACCAGGGAAGCTTTCTGATTATTTTCCTAATCCTTATCCGAACGATAAAGCAGCTCGAGCAGCTAACAACGGAGCTAGCCCAGCAGATTTGAGTTATATAATCCTTGCCAAGCCAGAACGTATGCAAAATTTAAAAAAAAAAAAACGAATTTATGAATTATTTGTTTTATATTTCAGATGAAGATTACGTTTTTTCGTTGCTAACGGGATATTGCGATGCTCCCGCAGGAGTGGTACTAAGAGACGGGCAGTATTTTAATCCTTACTTCATCGGAGGGGCTCTATCCATGGGTCCTCCTCTTTTCGACGACTCTGTATCTTATTCAGATGGTACACCTGGATACGCTAGTCAGTTAGCTAAAGATGTTACTGTTTTTTTAAAATGGGCTGCTGAACCTGAATTCGATGACAGGCAAAGGATGATGGTGAAAATGCTTTTTATTTGCAGCGCTTTGGTAGGAGTATCTTTTTATTTGATGAGGATGAGGTGGATGTCGATGAAATCCAGGAAAATCGAGTACAGGCCGAAAAAATAAATTTCTTTTTACCTAAACATAATCATAATTTGATATTTTTTTATTTATTTAGATATATTTATTTTTTCTTTCTTATATTGTAATTTTGTCTTTAAAATATATTTTTATAAATATCTATTTCTACATACCCTGTACGTACAGAATTTATACGGATTAAATTTCATTTAAAAGAAAGTCAACTATCTAGAATCAATAATATAAATAACAACTGCTTGAGCTCGAGATTAATGTACACAAGAAAAAATTTGAACATATGGATGATGTCATGTGAGAAGACTATCAACAAGAATTGATTTGTGACTACAGGGTGAACCATTCAATACAACACGTTAAAATGATGTCGACTTGAAATTACACAACGAAAGACTAATGAAGTGAAGAAGAAACAAAAAAGGTGTCTTTTGAAATATGCTGATACGCTAGGGTGACATATAGGGAGTAGACAGATTAATTGGGAAACCTTTTATTAATTAGGAAGATAGAGAAAATGGTGGTAGGCGAGTTCCTGTTGAAAGTATGTTTAGACAATTGATATGGTTTCCAGTCCAACAAAATTACATCAGTACCTTACTGGTACAAATCATTTCTCATGAAATCACTGTTCTCTGATTGGCTTCGACGTTACAATTCTCTGGCAATTGATATTAAAAAATGTGTACAGTTCTCGACTCCCTGATGACGTATAGATGATTCCAGAGTAAAGGTCCAATGTAACATTGTTCCCTCCCTGACTGAAGCTGGATTTTTGACTGAGGGAGTGAAGATTCCCGAGATGACAGATATTTTTTGTGACAGAGTAGCCAAGCCAAAATATATCCTCTCTCGGGAAGCTCTACCGCAGCCCCAGATCTAGTTCGTAGTAAGTGGCTAACCTCTCGATATTGATCCACTTGGGCTTATTCGTTACTAACAATTGGATGCGGAAGCATCTTCCTTAGACCTTCAAACATTTACGAGCAAAATTGTGAATCATTTCTTTCAAGCTTCCTATGTACATTGTGGGTGTAGATAGTGTTTCGAAAAAAAGAAGGTGAGGAATTTCATTTCTCTATAAACAGTTGATTCGTCTTCGGAACTTCTATAGACTAGCAGAAATAGAGCTGAAATGTCTCAGTTTTTTTGGTTTTCAAAGACGAAAATTTAAAGGTGTAAGAAATAGTTCTACGATGTTTTTCCACTATTCCGTCGGACTTTAGGTGGAGAGGCGTTTTCTTTATATTGTTTTCATCAATTTCTACCATGTACGTATGTATGTATGTATTTTGGGGTAACATTCACTGAGACCTAAAAGATCTATTGTGCCCCCTTACTTCTACTTAGTTCCTGAGGAAAGTCTCAGAGACTAGTAGCTCCTTTAATCCTATTTCCCCGAGGAATTTTAGGATATCTGCAGGCTTCAACTTAGGTAACTGTCCCTCTTCTATCCAGTAGTCTCCCAGGTGCTGTGCCCTAGGATTCTGAATTGCTGTGCAGTTCGCAAGTATGTGGATGGAGGATTCTTCTTCCATTCCACAAAACCTACAATCTTCTTCTTCCACTATTTTGAGCTTTTTAAGGTGCCCATTCAGGCGACAATGTCCCGTTAGGATTCCTGTTAAAACTCTTAGTGCAGTTTTGCTTTTACTTATGCATTCATTTGATCTCAACAGGTTGTAGTTACCCAGAAGAATCTTTGATTGCCTAAGCCCTACTAGATCTTTCCAATTGTCAGATCTTCTCTTTTCTTCGGCTTTACGTATTTCTTCCAATATTACATTGGAGCTGATTCCGTAAAAAGGTTCCGGCCCCCAAAAGGGTATTTCAGTCCCCCTCTTCGCTAGTTCATCTGCTATTTCGTTTCCTTCTATTCCAGTGTGTCCTGGAATCCACAGTAAGGTGACTATATTGTTCTCGCCTAGTTCATTAAGTTTGCCTAGGCATTCCCACACCATTTTGGAACTGATTACACAAGAACTCAGCGCTTTAATGGCTGCTTGACTATCAGACATTATGATAATCCTTTGCCTTCTATATCCTTTGTCAATATTGAACTGGGCACACTTTCTTATTGCGTGAATATCCGTTTAAAAGATACTTGGGGTTTTTCCCAAGCTTTCAGAGTGTTTGGTTCCGGGCCCGTACACTCCTATCCCAGTTCCTTCTATTGCTTTTGAGCCGTCTGTGTACCATTGAATGGCATTCTTCCCAAGTCTGGTAATGGTATTTGGATCCCATTCCTTCTTGTTGCTTAACTCCGTAACGAATTTCTTTGAAAAGTTATACTTTTTCATCATACTATCTTGTGGCATGTCCCAGGTTGTCTGATTTCTAAGAAGTGAAGAGGTGGTTTTCTTTTTAATGATTCCCTCTTTACTTAGTCTGTATCTTGTTCTTTCTGCAACACTCTCCACCACCATATGTAATGGTGTGAGGTTGAGAATCACTTCCATTGCTGCCGTTGGGCATGTACTCATTCCTCCTGTTATGCATACACAGGCTAGTCTTTGAATTTTGGAGAGGTTTTCTCTCGTTGTCAAGAGGCTAGTTCTACTACTCCACGCAATGGCTCCATAAGTGATAATTGGTCTCACTCTGGCAGTGTACATCCAGCTCAGGATTTTTGGGTTACAACCCCAGTTTCTCCCTGCCAGATTCCTGCACACCATTAGAGCCATTTTTGCTTTGTATGTAATCTCCTTCTCGTGTTTGTTCCACAGGAGTTTGCTGTCTAGAGTCAAACCTAGATACTTGACTTCTTGTCTCCATTCTACGTCGTTCCCATCAAGTTTAATGGTTTTAAAGTTGAGTTTTCTTTTCTTAGTGAAGGCTATCAAGATGGTTTTGGTGGGGTTGATGCTGAGTCCCACTTGCCTACACCAGCTATTTGTATAATTTCTACCATAGTTCGGAATCAAAATTTTGTCCTTGGTGAGGATATAATTCCAAAGGGACTCCGTCTATACTTTTTAGTATTTCAAGTCGGTTATCCTTTTTTTTAAATTAATTATCATGAAACTCATTATTAAAATTGTGTAGACTCACCCTGTAAATCTTCTACAAGGTCCAGATTTTATAATTTGTTTTCTAAAATAACAGAAACACATGTCATTTGCATGGAGTGTTCGGTCACGTACATCCTGGGCGGGCGAGACTTGCAACTCCTGTACTAACAGTTGATTGTTCTATCGACTTGATTTACTGAATGGTATTTATTTATGCCACAGGAAATTGCGGATTCTCTTCTTGAATAATAACATTACAGTTAAAAGTATTGTGGGTTTTCTCGATAACGAATCTTAATTCTGTTTTTGTCTACGAATGTTTTTCGTGTGGCTTTTGTTGAATTTTTTTTATTATATTAAAATTTATCTACCTCTAGATATTTATAGCCTCTTAAACAAAAGTGTTAACTGTTTAATAATTAAGATATGCTACCAAAAATCCTGAGCTGGAGTGCCATAGTGAGACCAATGATCAGTTATGGAGCCATTGCGTGGAAGAGTAGAGCTAGCCTATTGACGATCTCAAAAGCAATAAAAGGAACTGGGATAGGAGTAAGAGTGCACAATAGGTTTTTTAGGAATCAGTAAATGTCATCCCAATATACATAAGAAATTCCTGAAAATTGAATTATGTTTCAAGTCAACGTTCCGTTTTTCTAATTTTTGAGTGTCCCTGTAGCAAATGAAGCTTTCTCTCATAAGGGACTGATATTTAGTGTAATTAGAACACTATCACAGGAAAAATTCTTGATTCATTGAAGGAAATAAGAAATAAATGCTATTTTCCAACTTCAACACTACATGGACATAGACACTACAAGATACTAACAATTCATGAAATTTCACCGAAGCCCAGTCGGCTGCCTCCTCCTTTAACTAAAATTAAAATTAAAACGAAAACGTCCTCTATATAAACACACTTTTGCAATATTTAGTATTCTATAAAATTCAAGGAAGTTGTTCCTTCGCTTTGATACAGGATAATTACGCTGATTACCTGCTTCAATTTGCATGTTTCCCTCTTGGTAATGACATGGTAATCTAGAGCCAGAAGGGAATTTATAATGTCGAACAATAATCTTACAATGCATACATGTTATTAATAATGGAAGTATAATAGAGGTTTACGTTAAAATTGAAATGTGAACGAAACAAAGACACTGGCGAAGTTTTTGATAAACTTTAATTAAGAAAAGGATGTGTCGAAGATGAAATTTTATTTATAGGTGATTTGGTACCGATAAAAAACTGTTAAATTCAATTTGGATTATTTTTTATTTCTTAAAATCAAACATTTGGCACCTTTATATTGTACAATACATGTTGAAACATGTCCTGCCTGTAAAAGACTGTAAAGAATCCCTCAACAGGCTAACGAAGGTTCTAAAGGAGACTTCATAGGTCCAGAACCATTTTATGGAATCACAAAAGATTGCATAAGAGGGTAAATCGGGAACAAGGGCACTTCTATACAAAGAATTTACTGAACAAGATAGACAAGGGACTCTCGACCAGGCTATTGAAACTGGGTAAGAGACATTTGACCGAACCGGTGACTGGGCATTTCACTTTGGAGAGGAATTAATACAACTACTGACAATCCCTCCAGTCAAACTAGTGGCCTACAAAAAAGACACAAAGCTTCTGGAATGGAAGTAAATAGCATGGAAAATGGTACAAAGATTCAGCTCAAGTGCCTGAGACAATCCAATCGAATTAATGAATGCGCTACCTGTCCTCGCAAAGCGTCAAGTACGTCAACTATCGTTTCAAACTCCTGTTGAATAAGAAAATTAAGATCCGTATTCATTTCCAACGATCTGGTACATTCTCTTCAGAATTTTCTCAATTTTATTAATTTGTCAGAATTTATTTTATTTTATATTTTCGTAACTATTTCATTGGATTTATATCGATGTTAGATGATGAAAAGAATTTAGAAACCCATATTTTTTCTTTCCTCCAACCGAACCGTATTTGCCCTACAAGCGCTAATGACCATTAGGATTTTTTGTTGGTGAAGTGAACCTTTTCCGGGCGATGAGAATCTTTCACAACGAAAAACAATTACCTAACGCTAGATCTTCTTCCGGACTGGTAGATAAATAAATTTTAGGAAACATATTTTTTAACAAAAAACCGACTTCTTTTCTTTTTATTTCCACTATATTGCGGACATCCGATTTCGTTGGCGTTGTATAAAATAAAGCAGAACTGTCTTTTTCAGGGTGTCATTATTCTTTTGCGATGCGTCAAGTAATTGAAATCTGCCCCCCCCCCCCCAGTGAAGTGTTTTCAACAGTTTATTATTTTTGTATATAACGATTGCTTATTGTTTTCAACAGAAACATCCAAATAGTGATATTTTTCCAATCAATCACCTACAAGTGACAAATTCAGGATAAAATTATATAGAATTGAATATTTTTTTATCTTTTACGCAGTAAAATTTTTATTCACGTTCATTGTAATTTATACTGAAACTAGAAATAAAAAAATATATACCAGCAGGAGATACCTACTAGTTACCACAACATTCCGAAAAGCTGGTTTTATTTATTCCAACAAAAAGATTAAACACTTCGTAATTAAGTTTTATCAGACTGGATTTATCAAAATATTAAATAGATACAGATTTTAATACGTTGTGTCAATTTCATGGTAGATGCGATTTAAATATCTGCTGTGAATTTTAATTAATGCCTATAGCGATATACAACGTGTACTGGGTGTACCAGGAGTTCGTATCAATAACTGGGACTAAATATACTGATAGATAGTACTTTTATAAAAAAATCGTACGAAAGTTTGTTATAATTGTACTGATTTTGATTTAAATATACCTGCCCAAGAGCAAGAGCTGATCGAACTGTTCTAGAACGGTATGTGGATAAATTTCTGGAACGTCGAATTAGTAGTCCTGCGTAACCTTTAGTTCTCAAAACTAGGCTTTGGAACACTAAATTGCCACGACGCATACGCAGTACAGTTCCGAATTAGTTTAATCGCGTGCTGGAACAAACCTAAATATATCGCTCACACAGTCGAATTGTATTGGTCACCACCAACGGCCAAAAAAATTTTTTTTCTGTGGGTATATATATATTTATTCCTAGCCTTTAACTTCGCCTTCTGCCAGTTTAGTTCTTTCAGGATTTCCGCTACTGCATCATCCCAGGTTTTTCGTGGTCTCCCCCTTGGTCGTCTTCCACATGTTTTTGTTTGCCATATCATTTTTGCTTGTTGCTCACTTTTCATGCGTACTAAGTGGCCAAACCACCTTAGCTTCTTTCTAGGGTTTCTACTTCTAGCTGTTCTCTTATATAATCATTTCGAATTTTGTCCCTTCTTGTGATTCCCAATACTGCTCTTAGATACTTCATCTCAACCGTTTGTAATTTTCTTTTTGTCTCTCTCGTAAAAACCCAGCTGTCACTCCCATAAGTTAAAATAGGTTTAAAAACGGTTTTATAGACAGTCATTTTTGTTCTCTTTGACACTTCTTTCTTGCGAGTGAAAGTATTACTTATTGCATAATATAGATTGAGGGCATTTTCAATGCGTTCATCAATCTCAGCGTTATTTTTACCTTCTTTATGAATTTTCACTCCCACTTGCTGTACTTGTTCTTCGTTTAGCTGTATTTCGAGATTCTTGTTTTCTTGCCCTATTACTATCACTTTTGTTTTCTCTGCATTTATTTTTAGATTTCTACTTTGAAGGGTTCTTTTCCAGACGTCTAGATTTTTTTGAAGATCTGTTTCGTTTTTAGCATATACCACTAAATCGTCAGCAAAGTTCCATATTTCTATAACCAACAGTGAATTTCTTTACTTGAACTTATACCTCTTTTATTATATCGTCCATTATCCCATTGAACAGAGTAGGACTTAAGACTCTCTCCCTGCTTTAAACTCTTCAGATTGTAGGTTTCCGGTTCTTACATATTTCCTCGTATTTTTGTATATACTTTTTATACCCTCGATTAAACTCTGGTTTACTCCTCTCTTCTTTAGACTAGTTTAAAAGTTTCTCGACTAATTTCTAATAATCCGAAGGAAGTTCATGACTTTATAAAAGTCTTACTTACATACATATTCTGTGGGAAAATCATAAATAAATGGACTCGAATCACGAAGAAGACTTATCCTGTTGTAAAACGCAATTTTGTAATAATTTTAATTATTGTGAGAATGTGAATTTTCGTATCAAATAAAGTACTGACATTTGTACACTTCTTTTGTTTATAAAATCGAAATTATCAAAAGATAATGTTCGAAATTATATGACAATTTTTTTCCCAAAAAAATACAAATAAAGAAGAATAACATTTCAGTAATATTGTTTTCTTCTTGAACAGTCCTCGTATACTTTACAAACAATTATTTATTACATATTTTAACCATGTATAACAAGTCGTATCTTCTGTTATCGTAAACCTTTGAACTTATTTATTTCACCATTTTTATGGGAAATAAAATTAGTTTCTTCTATAGTTTATTGCACTTTAACTAGTGATAAATCAATTCCTGATAAATAAGAAGAAAATGTTTTAATACATTAAATTTTCTAGAAAGTCTTTAAAAAAGGGCTCCAATAAATAAACAACAAAAATTATTTACATCAGCGTGGTTTAAACAGAACTGGCTAGTATCTCAATTGCCACAAAGGAACTATCCAGAAAAGGAATTTTTAGCAAAAACATAAAAATCTGCACTGATAGCAGGCAAGCTCTACTAGCCTTGAACAGACAACGTGTTACATCGAGATTTAGCTAACACCTCGGTAGTTAACAATATTATCCTGAAGTGGGTTAAGGTAACCGCATTGCCGATTCTTTATCCAGGGAAGCGGCTGGACTAAGAATGCTTGGACCCGGCAACACCTTCGACAATCTCTAAAGAGATGGGATGAAATCAAGGGATACAGTCTTGCCAGGATCACCCTAGGCGACCCTGGAAAGCTGAAGTCGAAAAAATATTTGGCGATGTCCTGGATGACCTACGTTTAACGGAAGACAGCTCCTCGGGAGGATGTACAATGGGTCACATGTGGCCTAAGTGGTGTGGTCCTAACTCACCCTACTTTACAGATACAGATCTTCATATATATTGTAAGTAACTGCATTGTTTAGATTCACAATTAGTTCCGGTAGGTGGCACTGCAATCGGGTTCATGCTGAGCTTCTCGTAAACGGTTGGTCTGATTTTGATGAATTTTTGTGTAAGTAACTGGATGGTTTAGATTCACAATTAGATAGGTGGTGCTGCAATCGGGTTTATGATGAGCTTCTCCTAAACAGTTGGTCTGATTTTTGTTTGCCCGAGATATTGGAAAAAAAATTCAGCAAAGTAGATATTTATGGAAACATTAACGATACCTTCTGATTTTTCTACCCAAAATGAGTGACAAATTTTTAATCAAAACAAAAAATTTGTCAAAATTTGTATAATAATGTAAATAATAAATTTCCTTTGCGTATAAATTCAAAGGTTGTGACACCTGATCTAAGTTTTAATTGCAAAAGTTGTCAAGCGCAACTTTTGTATAAAAGCACATGTAAAAGAGGCGATTTATCAAAAGCTTTAAATGATTTTCAGAATAATTACAACACCGAAGATGTATATTTGAATGGAATAATGGCTTAATAGTAACCTAGAAATAAAGCTGCTGAAGGATATATTTCTCAGCAGCTTCGACGAGAACTTTACAAGTTTTAACGAGAAAAATTTCTACGAGTACAAAGTTCTCAACTGTTACGGTAGATTTGTTTCTAGAAATTCATTCGAATTAGTCTTGGAAATTACATTTTTTAAAAATAAATAAACATTTAATACTAATTTTTTTGGTCCAATTATCAAACATTCAAGAGGTACAAGCTTTGAATATAAATTTAATACTCACCGAGCTGCATAACGCCCCAAATCTGATTTGAAAAACGGATTTTTCGTAAATATTTATGAACTTTTTTCGCGTGGGGTCTACAGTCGACATCGAAAAAAACATTTTACATAATTTCCAACAACTATTTGAATAACTTTGGTTGGAATTAAGGTAAAGAAAAAAAAGTTTTCAACAAATTTTAATGTCAAAAGTTGAAATATTTCCGACCTCGCCCCATATACTATAGAAACAATAATGGTTAAAAGGTCCCAAAGCAGGGTTTCACGAAATTATTCTTTCGGTTGATATATTGACCGTCCTTCATTAGATCCTTTGTTTGAGTTTATCGTTTCCTAACCAAAAGGGTCTACTAAGATTTAGGATACTTTAAATAAAACAAAAACAATAAATATAAGTACGAAATTTTTCTTTGCTTAAAAATATATCAAATATGACATAAAAAAAGAGATATAGTCGGCTCGGCAATTTAGGGATAATACACTATTACCACAAACCAGCTTCCATCTGGCACACTAACTGCTCACTATTTTATTAGTTCTTCATCAAGCGTGACGTTTTTATTGTACAAAAGCCATTGAGCACCATTCTAGGAATCTCCGTTGACCTATTTTCGAGTAGAAAACAAGTGCTTTCTGATAATACCCCTGTCCATTGATTTACTACCGTTTAGACCACTATAATCAGCGCCCTGCCTAACAGATTTGGACTTGGCCCTTCGACAATCAAAATTTCTTCAACTCCAACTAACCAGTCTTCATAAACGTATAATTGAATCTTTGTTTCATTTTTGTTGCTTTGTAACCTCCCCACTCTTGTCTACATAATATTTTACATAAGTGTGCTTCACTGAAGATTTCACTTATATTAGGAGTCTATATTTCCAATGAGATAACGTTTCGCAATCGAAGATAATGTGAGATGCTGTTTCCTTCTCTTCCATGCACAACCGACAGATAGGTTCCTCCCTATATATGCCGATTGTGTGCATTACATTAGGGTGACCGATGAGTAAACCCGTCACTTTCCTCTTGGGCTTATTGTGGATTCTCCTAATGTTCTGACTAATGCCTGTTTTAGCTCATACAGGTTCTTTACTGGCTGGTTGTAGAAGTCTTCTGAAGTCATTTGGGGTCTTCCATATAGTTTTTGCCTCCTGTGGTCCAGCGTCTCACAGTTGCGTAAAATGTGCAGAGCTGTTTCGGTGTACTTTTTGCATCTTCAGGTGCTCCTTTGTGGAAAAGTGTCCTGTAAAAAGCCCCTTTATGGTGCGTAGTTTGTTCCTGCTCATTAAGAGCAGTTATTTCGCTAATTTTTCTAGTCTATCCACTTGCAGCTCGTGGCATCGATCCCAATTTTTCTCGCTGCCTTGGCTATGGATTCGTAGGAGAAGTTTTTAAAAGCTCCTTCTATATCTAGAAAGACCTCTTTGTTTAACATTCTTCGTATACATCTTCTCAACGACACCAGATAGTTGAGTTGTCTCAAAATAGAAGTTCTGGAAGATACAATCCAGTAACTTATTGGTGTGATGGAGTAAAGTAGAGTGGATTAGAGAAATGATAGATATTTGGTAGAGTACCTACTACTGAACGAAAGCTTAATTTTTATTGTTTCGTGAAAAACTAAAAATATCTAAACCGATACTGTACAGATTCAGCACCCTCTCACGTTCAACCTTTTAACGGCAAGTTTCCATGTAATTTTCTAAGATAATGTTGTCAATGTTGACGACAGGATTGTAAAGTTGAGGATTTTATTGGGTTAGGCGTTCTATCATGCTTTCTAATTTTCACAAATTCTATAGATAGATGTCTCACTTTCGACTAACTAAAACCATTTATGAGCCCCTTGTTAACCACACCAGGTGCAATTTAGTATGATTCAAACAGTAGTTTTATTTATTAGATTGTATTCTTAAAATTCTGCAGAATATCCGTTATAATTTACAGCCAAAATAAAGTAAGTTGGCAAGTAGGACATTCTATATAAGAAGGATGGAAAAAACTTGTTAATAATCGTAGTAGACATATAACAATTGTCTATAAAACGTTCGTGTGTTCAACAATCCTGATGAAGTCGTTGAAATGCACTTAATTTGATGATATGAATTATCATTTCCTACAAAAACACTAAATATATATTATATCTCGTTATTTCGTGAAAAAAAAATTAGGATAATTATTAAGATTGTTCACAAATTGTAGATCCCAATTTCTATAACGAGCCAGCGTCACTAACAAGCCAATTACAATAATATTATGGCACTTTTTTTTCAAGAAAACATTATTATATCAAACAATAAATGGCTTGAGGGTTAAGTTCTTTAAGACCTTTTAGAAACACCTCTTTTTTTCCCGAGCCCGTATGACAAGTCTCGGATAACACTGCAGCCTAATGGCTTATTGTATTTTTGCTCGAGCTTTCTCATAGCACCCAGTCCAGCACCTTTGCCCCCTGCACCAGTGTGTACAAACAGTATATGTATAGTATAGTTTTAATTTGTTCAGATGTTCCTTTACTGGTAGATGACCTTGCTTAGTCTCATCATAGCCATTCCTTTCTTCGGCCACCATACCAAAGAGGCTTACCTATGTTATGGCGGGCTTTACCACCTTGTTCTATAGCCAATACAGCCTGTCAGGTTTTAGCCCCCATTTTTTTTCCAAAGGAACGTCTGGCCACTACTACAGTGGTTCCGAATGTTGCTAGAAACACCTCTAGGAGCTACTGTATCCCCTATTATATCCTGAAATCTTTAAAGACCAAACTAAAAACATTTAGATTCTTCAGAGGGTATCAAATATCTCTAATTATTATACCACTCTGGTATGTTCATAACTTTTAATTATGGATTTCCTGTCATAACTATTATTCATAAACGTTTTATAGCTGTCATATATAGTGATGTGCATTTAGTGTCTTATTTACACCTTCCTCAGGAGATACACACCATCTGTCACTATTCTTTTTTATCGTTTATATCCGTGGAATTAGTTTAACGTTGTTGTAGTTACATTTGGACTGTTTATATCAGTGTCGTTACAGCATTTGTATGTAATTTTGAAACATTATTGAATAAACTTATTAAAATAAGTTGTACAATTTCAAAAATAAACAAATTTCAAAAATAAAGAATCAAATTTGTTAAAATTCTCACCTACAAAAAAAAATTAAGCGAGCTATAAATTTCTGTGTAAACTTTTTTCATTCTACAGCACTGATTATTGTTGTCCAAACGGAAATTTTCTGTTAATTGGACCAAGGTGAGGTAACAACCATTTTATTACTGTTCGTCTATAAACGATTCGGTGGAACTAATTTTCAGATTCTTTTGTTCAGTGATTTCTATGCACCATAAAAAATTGTAGCTGCCACAACTTTTCTTTCAACTTTTCACTTGATATTCAGATATTCAGCGCTTCTGGCATTTTTTATTCAATGATTGTCAGCCTTAAAAGCTGTTCGTTTATTATAATAGAAAATTATCTCAACGTCTAAACGTTGGGAGAGATGATTTTAATGGCCGGATTAAAAACTATTACTTTTTGATGATTTGTCAAAAATATTTACTACCAAAATGGTGATATAATTTACAAATATTTGTGTATGGAGTTGATGAAATTCCTTAATAGGCTGGCAAGAGACAACACAGAGCCCCTAGTGTGAAAGAGGGTATAGAAGTCAAAATGTGATAGTCAGGTAGCACTAAAATCTTTAGCATGTCCTCAGATCAGGTCTAGTCTGGTTTGGGACTGTCTACAAAAGTATTAACCCCAGCTAACCATAATAGAGTTACTCTTAAGTGGGTCCCGGGGCACAAGGGCATTGTAATAAATGAAAAGGCAAAGCTAGAGTCTGAGACTGCTTTCACTGTTCCTGAACCAGTAATTGGGCCAGATAAGGATAGTGACGGGTTTACTCACCGGTC
Source organism: Lochmaea capreae (assembly GCA_949126875.1). Classification (NCBI taxonomy): domain Eukaryota; kingdom Metazoa; phylum Arthropoda; class Insecta; order Coleoptera; family Chrysomelidae; genus Lochmaea; species Lochmaea capreae. The sequence continues at coordinate 668,093 of OX421400.1, forward strand.
ACTGTACCCTAAGGAAGCACATGCATGGAGGAACCTATTTGTCGGTTGTGCTTGGAAGAGGAGGAAACAGCATCTCTCACATTATCTTCGATTGTGAAGCATTATCTCATTGGAGATATAGACTCCTAGAACTAGAACATCCAAGGAAGGATTTCTCCAAGAAGGACCTAGTGAAAAGACTGTTGAGCCTGATAAGGGCCACTGTCTCTTCACATAACCGGATCAGCCAAGAGTACAAAAAGCCTAAAGGCTGAGGTGACGAGGAGTCTAAGCCACTGACTGGTGGTGCTGAACCAATCAATCCCTAGTGTAAGTCGGGACATAAAGGTTAGGGACTTCATACATCCTGAACCATTCTGTGGATTCACAAAGGATTATGTAAGTCGGGAAACCCGGAACTGACTGGATAAACAACACCAATTCATATGCAGGTCAAACAAAGAGTTTACTGAACAAAGTAGAAAAGAAACTGTCAACCAGGCTATTGAAGTTGGTGAGTGGACACTGCTCCCCCTGAGGAAACATCTACACAAAGTTAGTTAACCTAAGTTCAGGAAAAGTGATGAAACACCACTCACATACTCTGTTTCTGTGAGAACTTTCAAGGACTCAGGAGGAAACACTTTAAAGACCACTACAACTACTTAAAATCTCTCCAGTCAAAATGTTTCCCACAGATATGTTAAATTTGATCGAGTTCCTGCCTAAAATTTTGATAATCTGTAAAATGAAAATTTGTTTTGTTACGGTATTGTTGAATTTTTTTCATGATAAATCTACCCTTTAAGAACCATTAATAAGGAAAGGAAACTAGCCCATATTGTATTTAGAGTACTTTAATTGTTGTTTAAGGAAAATTTCAACAGATTAAATTACCTGAAAATAAAATACCACATTTCCATTGAAGTAGTTTTATTTAGAAAACAATCTCTGAGAAAATCACTAATTAGATTTATCAATCACGCCTTTCTTTGCCCTTTTGTTTGGCGGTTAATAAAGAAGTTCAACCTTTTCTCTATTTATCTTTTCCTTTACTCCTTCCACACCCAATGGCTTTGTTGCCGGTGTGAATTTCCCAATCCCAATATTTTGGTATAAGCAACACATCTCGAATATATTCCTTTTGTACGGAAGGTAAACAAAATGTCTGAAAACAATTCTACGGGCTGAAGAAAAAGGCATATAACTCTTTTCATGCCAGTTCAGATGGTTTGCCTTTGACGTGAAAGGAACGATTGTATAGATGTTGAGCTTGTAATTGGATGATTGAGAGTACGAGACAGGATGTGGAATTTTGTTAGATTTTTAGAAGAGCAGGTGATGATGGCAAAAATTCGGTTTTTATTGTTTAAAAAAAAAGGATCGTCAATACGAAAAGAAACTCCCTATCGAATTAAAAAAGAAGAAAGGAAAGTATCCTATCGCATATGTTGGTTTTAGTGCTTAAAATATACAGCAGAGATTTTATACAAAATTAACATTTTTTGCAAGATACAGTTTCAGTTTGACAACCCCTAAAATAAAACTCCACTTTTTTTTTATATTGTTGCTAAATTTTTTACATTGCATCTAGAAAAATAATGTATGAAAATATAGAAATAAAATTTTTTTTAACCACCCTTAGGTATCTGTGGTTTGTTCGTTTTTTGAGTTTGTAAAAACCACCCACAGAGCGGGTCAGTTCCTGCCGGAAAGTTTGGCTGTGAATATTAATAGAATAGAAACTACTATTGTCTATTGTTTTTACGTATTTTCTTTGTGAGAAGAAGAATTATAATATGATTTACGTGATATTTTGAGAAGATTAGACATACATTGTTCTCAGAACATTCGTGTAGGGTGCTACCAACTCCTTTGAAACGAACTTTAGTAATTTTGATCCGTTCATACATTACACTTTCTCTTTCTTAAAGCTTCAAAATTTCTGACTCAAGCTCATTCCTATGGATAAAAGGTTTTCCTTTTCCGATTGGTAATCATTACATGCGTGTGAAGAAAATTGCCAAACTTCCTTCTTAATACAGATTTGCAGACACAAAATACTCTTCTTATAGAAAATTTAATATTAAATCGAAGGGCGTTGACTAGAGAAAAGCTAGGTGTGACGGTTATACAGTTATAACTAAAAGTATGGAATCGTTCATAACTTTAAAATTATTGGACCCAAAATTGACCTTTTGTATTTAATTTTCATTTCAGCCCACCTACTATTTTACTAAAAAAACATTAAAATGATTTTATCTCAGCGTGCACAGTGTGATTTCGACTGCATAAAATTTTTCTATCGAACAGGTATTCAATTAAAAATTTTGAGTGTACCCCTACGGCGAATTAGCAATTTTTTTCTATTTGTTTTCTTCGTTCTCCTGATTGATTATATCGTATACATTTAATGGTCACACCCCTAAAAAGAACTTTACCCGACCCATCTCTCAAATCGCTTTATGACGCTGGATTTTTTTTTTTTAGGTAATAAAAACATCATTCTGATTTATTAACAAGCCCTGTTTGGCCCCTCGTTGCGTTTATGGCCTAATTTTTGCTTTTGTGCCACAACCAAGGTTTACAAGCTTCATTTTATATACTTTTGCCGTTATGAGAAATGAATCTCAAACTTTGGTAATTACAAAGAAGTTATTGCTCATTACGATGTTATTTTCCTGTATTACCATAAAAGAAAAAAAAAAGCATTTTAAGCGGTTGTAATTTTAATAAAAAACTTCTGGCTCAGGTGAACAATAAAAAAAACTTTCTTGCGTAAATTGCACATGAATAATTCCTTGTTTTAGTTTAAATGAACCTTGAAAGCGATCAAAGCAATTGAAAAAATTTATTTGGCTCAATTATAACCGAAAATTTCACTTTCGAATAACCCTGTATACAAAATATGATAGATACGCCTCCGCTGATTTTTTTCCATATTCTTTCGTTATCTGAAAGGGTGGATTTGAAATTTCTGCTAAAAATTCCAATTATTATGGCCTCTACGATTTTTTGACTTAGATCGTGTAATTGCTACCGAAACGCAAACTCATTTTTTGAATTCTTTCCGACACGTTTATGTATAGAAAATTTTTTTAAAGTTTAAAGTTACTCCCTGTGTACAAAATATCACATAATATATACGTGTAGGCTGATTTTTTTCCATTTGTTCATTATCCTGTATTTGAAATGAATTTCCTCCCCTTCTAAAATAAATAAAACGCACACTGGGCGAACGGTCGAGAACTGGCTGACAAGACAAAGGCATAGAAAAAGGTTGTGCGGCCTTGGGCGGTGGTAATAACTTTGATCTACCACCACCGAAAATTTTATATGTATTTGCAAACTTGCCTTTATGAAATATTACTAGCAATTATTAGGGATGGGAGTCGGATGGATAAAAGCGTTACTAAGTAACGAATGGAAAGGCACACAAAGTATATTTGTGTCATAGGTTCAAAAGAAAAGATCTGTATCTGTATCTGTAGAGTAGGGAGGGTGAGTGTAGGCTCACAGCACTTAGGCCACATGTGACCCATTGTACATCCTCCCGAGGAGTTGTCTTCCTAGGTCATTGTCCATCCTGTCCTTCTCAGGAAGGTGGACAGGTCACTAGGAGACATCTCCTTTATATCGGCAGGTGTAGGCCAAGACTCACCGAACACACACTCTCTTATTGACGATAACTCCGGACACTCGCATAAGACATGCCTGACAGTTTCATCTTCCTGTTCACACATCCTGCATAGAGGTGTGTCCACTAGCCCCATAGTATGGAGGTGTTTCCCTAGTTGACAGTGACCAGTCAGAAATCCTACTGTTAAACGTAGGTTTCTTCTGGTCATCGCCAAATATTTCTTCGGCTCCAGCTTCCCAGGGTCGCCCAGGGTGATCCTGGCAAGACTGCATACTTTGATTCCATCCCATCTCTTAAGGGATTGAGTATGGGTGTAGCGTTTGGCTAGTTCCGCAATTGTCGAAGTCGTTAGGCCGTAGGTGTCACTGGGTCCTAGAATTTTTAGTCCAGCGGCTTCCCTGGCTAAAGAATCAGCAATGCGGCGATTTCCTTTACTCCTGTCGTGCCCTTTAACCCACCTCAGGATAATATTGTTATCTGCCGAGGCGTCAGCTAAATCTTGGTGGCACTCTAGTACTAGCCTCGATATAACACGTTGTCTGTTTAAGGCTAATAGGGCTTGTCTACTATCAGTGCAGATTATTATGTTTTTGCCAGAAATTCCTCTTCTGGTTAGTTCTTTTGTGGCAATTGAGATACCAGCCAGTTCTGTTTGAACTACGCTGGTATTGTTTCCCATTCCCCACTTCATCTTTAGGCTTAGTGCTCTTGAGTAAACTCCACATCCTGAGCCTTCTTTCATTTTTGAACCATCTGTATATATGCGTATTGCATTTGCAGCACCTGGCTCTGTGTTCTGTTTTATTTGAATTTTGTAGGGTTTGTTAAACAAAAACCTGGGTTCAATTGCATCATTGGTTGCCTGCAGCAGAGGTAGCGCAGTGAGCGCTTCCTGCCACAGGCTCAACCTCAATTGGCCCACTCCTACTTCGGGGTTTACACCAGCCGTGCGCAATCGTACCATGGCCATTAACGCAACCTCCAAAAGAAAAGATAGAAGAACATTAAAAATTGATGGAATCAAAAAAATCAAGATCCAATAATATCAAAAAATAAAAAGAAACGATCAAACTGGAATGAAGGCAAGATGGAATTGCGGGAAAAGTTATGGAAATGCTGGGAATATCAAGAAAAAGAGAAAGAGGAAGGAAATGGAGAGACCACATTGAATAAATTGGAAAGAACAGGGAAGGATAAGAGAAAGAAAGAAAGCAATAAAAAAAATGTTGGCTAAAACATGCTTCAGAGGATTTTTTTTACAGAAATTTGTTTGTTAGTTTCGTTTAGACGTTTTAATATCAAAATTATTTAATTTTTTGTTACTAATATTTATTTTGTTCGTGGTTGAATTTTCATGTCTAAATTCCTTTAAAACTTCTATCAGTTATAATATAACGTATCTCAATCCTACATCCCTAAAAGTGACTCCTTATAAAATATTACCCTCAATTATACTACCGATGCAGTAGAGTGAGTTATCGGTTTTGGTATTTTAGTTTCAAGTGTAGTAATTTTATCCAGAAAGCAGCTATTTGCTAAAATTAATTACCAATTATCTAGAATATCTCAATAACCGCGGGGAACAAATTCGCTACTGTTCCGAGCTACTAAATCAACTGCATACGAAGGATATAGATTAAATTAACCGTATATTGACATATTTGTTTTATTCCTTCAACAAAAAAAAACATCGTTTTAGTATAAAACATGGAACGTGAGTCGATACATTGCATACGAAACATTATCAAGAAAATGTAACGAAGCTGAAAGGATCAACCCTTCGCCCCTTTTAAGGACTGTTAATATTAACATAGTTTCATCCCTTACAAGTGGTACGTCAGACGGAACAATTAATTGAAATCATAATTAAAATGAATGTAATAAGAGACCAGTTGATAAATTTGATGTATTAGGGTCGGAAGGACGATAGAAATATACAGGGTGATTCCAAAGTAATTTGAAATATTATTGTGGGCGATTGGTCAATGTTAGGATTTTAAGAAAAAATACTTTTTTGTAATTAACGAACTTTTAGCCCCGCCGCAAAACGAGATGCAGCTTGGTGAGGTGACGCGGCGCTAGTGCGGATTCGACAATTGATCACTAAATTCTTTAGTTAAGGCAATTTCTCCACGAGTTTTTCTTTTTTTCATGTACAAGCTTCTCACTGACTTTTTATTAGCCATCTGAATCAGATTCAGAACTATAAGAGAATCGATCAGAGCAATAGCAATTTTCAGAACTGTCCAAGCTTCAAGGTGAAAACTACAATCTAGTCTCGCCGTGACTAGCTACTACACTCACACTCACCTCGCGCTGGCAGCTTTCTCCCACCATAAACTCGCCGTGACTCACGCTGCATCACCTCACCAAGCTGCGTCTCAATTTGCGGCGGGACTTACTGTAACCGAACGTTATTTCGATTCTTTGAAGACTTTCACATTGTCCAATTCGCTAAAGTTTGATCATCAATGCGGCACGACACAGCTACTGGAGATGTAGAGATGTTGATTTATATAGTCTCTGTATAGTTTTACTGTTACAAACAATGGACTGCCTAAGTCTGACGTCATAAGAGGCGTGGTTATAAAAACTTTTCCAAACAAACCGAAAGCTCCTGTAAATTATCAAGAAATGTTTAACCATACTGTAGTGTACCATTTAGTTGTTGTTTAATTATATAACCAGACGCTGAGACTCTACTTTTAAAGACTTTTATTAACTTTTGGTTATCAATCAAACTTCTTAACATCCTGACATTTTCGAACTGCCAAACATCTCTCTAAGCTAAAACACTCTATGTCAATATAATTAAACAACATTGGGGTGGTTCGATCTAAAATCTGAACTGAAATAGACATCAAAATATACAAGCTGCACATGGATTCGTTCGTTTCCCCATTTAAAACGATTCTCGAATGTCTAAATAATAAAAATATAAAAATCATGAATAGATTCACGTCAATTCAATGTCCTCTTATAAAGTTTTCGGAAAATTTATGGCATATTCGCTACAACAGTTCTTTATTCAAAGACATCCATAAGGAGAATGTCACCACATCCCATTCAAAAGTGGGTCATTTGAGTTAAATCGTAGAACAGGAAATATGGGACACAAAAGACCGTCTGTAAAATTATTCACAATGACTTTACCTTTTCGTCTTGGGGTGTAATCAGTGGCGTACTTACACGAATTAAATATTTATTTTCTATAAAAAAAATACATCAAAACATTATTTTTTAGTAAATATTGTCACATTATAATTCGGTGGAGAGTACATAATTTGATTTTTGATCTTTGAATAATTCAAAATTTTCAATTTCTTTCGACGCTAATGTTTGGTGTCTTTCAAACCTTAAAATGAACACGTATTCTAGGAATTACAACGACCCACTTTGTATTCACCCAGGCGTCAAAATTTTGAATTTCTAGAGGCCTTTGTTGATAAAATAAGGTTGGGTCGACCACACAGTAGTCCATTCTTATGATGTAACTGACCATAGTTTAAGAAGCTTAAGGCGGTAACTTTGCTATGTCGAAAGTGGGTTATTTTGAGGAAAGTACAAAACTTATTTTATGCTTGTTTGAATTTTATACTTACATTTTTTGTTGTTGAATATTTCACTTATACATGTTGTATTAATACAACGAATGCTAAATTATTAAGTGGAAATTCAAAAATTACAGTGGAAATTTCACGTTGCCGGGACAACCATTGTCAGACAACGTTAAAATAATAAACGTGAAACGTCAACATAATATCCTCCTCTAGACTGCGTCAAAAGAAGTTTTTTTTTTCGATTAAACGTATGTAAAAAGTTTCTTCAGTATAAAAAAAAAATTCTCCTAAATTTTGAGCTCAATATTTCAAAAATTGAACTGGCGCATAGGGGGTCCCCTTTCCCGTTTAAAATACATAGGAAATTTTTTTTTTGGTTTTAAAATATCTACATGCATAAAATTGTTAAGAATTTTTGCTTCTCACTATCTTATAGGAAATTCAATTCTCTACAAATTGCTTTCCGGGTTTTTTTTTAAACTCAACCGCAACGAAGTTACAGGGCGCTGAATAAAAGGCAAAAAATCAATTAATGATTTAAGATTCGAAAGGACAGTTGCTTTAGTTGAAGAATTTAATCAGTTTAGTACTAAAGATGAAGAACAAAAACAGTTTTTATGGAAAGTTGTACAGAATCATCGCAAATTGTACCCTACGTGCAATAAACAAAATTACATGAGTCAAACTAGTCTACAATAAATCAAAAAATTGTATATATAATAACTTAAATTAATTAAATGAACTAAAATTCATATAATGTTAAATTGACAGATTTTGTTGAATAATTAAGTGTTTTGAGTTAATCTATTGATAAATAAATATAATAAATTGTTTTCGATTCTTAAATCATTAATTGATTTTTTGCCTTTTATTCAGCGCCCTGTAACTTCGTTGCGGTTGAGTTTAAAAAAAAAGCAATTTGTAGAGAATTAAATTTCCTATAAGATAGTGAGAAGCAAAAATTTTTAACAATTTTATGCATGTAGATATTTTAAAACCAAAAAAAAAATTTTCCTATGTATTTTAAACGGGAAAGGGGACCCCCCTATGCGCCAGCTCAATTTTTGAGATATTGAGCTCAAAATTTAGGAGAATTTTTTTTTATACTGAAGAAACTTTTAACATACGTTTAATCGAAAAAAAAAACTTTTTTTGACGCGGTCTAATCCTCCTCCTATAGCCTAATCAAGTAATTTGTATATTCTTTCTTCCTACACACAAAACATGTTTAAAAGCTGTACCTTATTTAATCTAAAAAACAATATATCAGATTACTTTTTGGAAACACTCTGTACATGCAGTTTCTGGTCGAATGATTTATTTTCTATACGATTTTACTTAGATAAATATTTATTTTTAATATGAACTTATATAAATAAAAGCAATTTCAATCATTATTATTACAGTTACAATATTTCAAAAAGCAGGAAATCTGTTTGATTCGCATCAATATTTATTAATAAACTCTGCCTTTTATATTTATACCATTCACTTTATAAATCCCTGTTTTATCCCCAGTAACGCTGACACAAATTCTATACACATAAAAATAAAAATTTAATATACAGTATTAAAATTCTGCATAAACAATTCAAACCAATATGTACAAATTCATATATATAGGCCGAGCAATAGAGCATGCAAGAATAGTAATTTTTGACAAGAATACTAGTAAAAAACGGATAATTTTGGACACACAAATAATGTTTCCTCTTTTTAGGTTTTTTTCATATTACGTAAAAAGTACTGAAGCAATATCAATGGTGTATATAGATAAATCGTAGGTAATTAAAATACGAACAAAATGAGAGGTGGAGCGAGTTAATTGGATAATTAGGAACCGAGAAATTTTAGAGAAACAGGAAAATTAGTAATTTTTTTTGAAAATTCATATTTTTGCACATAAAAGTGTCTATGAAGACCTTCCTTTGTACAAAGTTTCAGCTCTTACAATTGAAAAATGACGAAAATATGAATTTAAACAAAAATTACCAATTTTCCTGTTTTTCCAAAAGTCCTCGCTTCCTAATTATCCGATTAACTCGCTCCACTCCTCATTTTGTTCGTACTTTAATTACCTACGATTGATCTATACTTCTTCGGTACTTTTTACTAGAATTTTTGTAAAAAATATTTACCTATAGCTTGGCCTAATATATAGGTATATTGTTGACAAATTTAGCTCATTTTTAATTTAAAATTACAGATTTACATTATTTTGTCGTTTGTTTTACATAAAAGGATTAAAAAAAATCATCGTATGGAATTTCCAATTGTTCCATTACATTTTTAATCGAAAATTTTTTTTTTTATTAATCACAAGAAAGATTATCTCAAATGTACATTTCGTTTTAATTACTCCAAATTAATCTACCGAAATTATTTTCAAAATGGCTACGGATGCACCTCAGCAAATCCGAAACGTTGAATTTTTAATGAAATAAGCACGTTTGAGGACGATCTCGTTTAATATATAAATATATCGATTGATTTTGTTGGTAGGAACATTTACCTGCGATCGAGATGTGGGTGTGTTAAAACACGACATTTATATTATAGCGGGTTTACATGCAAACAATAAATAAACGAAATTTAGTCCAGTAAATAAAGACCGAGAAACCCCCCAACCTGTTCATCTCATTATTGTCGGACTTTTTTTTTGCAACTTGTAGGTATTCACAGGTAGATTACTCTCTGAAAATATGTCCTCCGCGAAATTTGCGGAAGGGGCTGAAAAATGGCCAATAATCCCAAAAATTGAGTTTTCCGCCGATATTTTCGGAAATATGACACTTAGAGAAGTGGGGTTTTGCTAGGAATGGAGAGCAATTTATTATCTACAAAAATGATCCTTATCATTTTTGTCAAAAGTTTAACCGTTTTCGAGATAAACGGGCCCAAGCGTACCTTGGATTTCGAGCTGCTGTGCGGCGTCTCCGAGAGCACGCTCCGTGAATGTAGGCATGGGAGGGCGGGCAAATTGGCCCATAACTTGAGTAGAAAAGAATCTCTTTTCATGATTCAAAGTGCATATGAAAGGAGGGACCTGTACCTATAACATCGTGTAACTTTTTCGTTTTTTTTATTTTCCAGGAATATTGAAAAAACTGGCCAAACTTTATTTTTCCTGAATATTTGACCGCCCTTATCAATCCGTTCATATTTTTTAAATTAAGCGTAGTTTTACCGAAACCTTTTGGATAATGGGACTTTGATAGGTGGTGAATGTATTCCGAAAGAATGAATAAATAATTTTTGTGTATTTTTATAAACAACATGTTTTTCTTGGGACGATTTTTTTTTATTTCTGGAGTTTTCTGAAAATTCTCGGGTCTACTGCAAATTGATAAACAATGATTGGCAATATCGGTCTTTAATGCACACCATTGGAAAGCTGAAAATGTCCTCTTTTCGATGGTTTTTAAAATTTTTAGTTTTCCGGAAAATTTTTGCAAGCCTTTTTTCACAAGAAATATTGATCCAGGGACAAAAATGATGGGGACCATTTTTGTAGGTAATGAACTGTACTTCATTTCTAGCAAAACCCCACTTCTCTAAGTAGCATATTTCGGGATCATGGGCCATTTTCCAGCCCCTTCCGCAAATCCCGCGGAGGACATATTTTCAGAGAGTAATCTACACATGAATACCTACAAGTTAAAAAAAAAAAGTCCGACAATAATGAGATGAACAGGTTGGTGCCTTTATTTACTGAACTACAATAAATTGAAAAATATATGAATTTTCAAAACTTAGTCTGTGGTAATCTAATCTTTGAAAATTGACCAAAACAGAACTTATTTCCCCCTGAAATATACAGGATATCCACGTATCATTCAAGTATATACCAACAACAATCACCCAATGTATAGAGTCAAGTTACCAATAGGTATCATATTTCCCATGGTTCTTATTTGTGTATACCCTGTATTGTCATTGAAATCGAAAATGATTATGATCATACCCCAAATACGATACCTGTTTGGTTTCCCATTTTATTCTGACCGGACGTAGACTTTGTTTCGCCAAAAAATTCTTCTTTAGATTATAACCAGGACATTGACGCCCCACTATTTGAAGGTTAATTTGAACATGAAAATGATAGTCATCGCGTAAATTGTTTTTTCTTGGGAATCAGTATTTTGTAGAATTATTAAGAGCTTTTAAATTTCATAACGAATACACATTTTTAACTTAAAAAGTCTTGTATATATTAGAAAACTATTAATATTGAAATTAAATGTTAAGTAGATATTCTCAAAATCTACAAATCCCAAAAAACAGTTTGAACGTTGTAAAGCTACGTCCACGCCGAAAGCAACACATAGGAACATTACGTTTATGTCGCTTGTTTCCAAAACTTAAAACTTGTGTCGTGAAGCCGTCGCATCATTGCCGAAAACATCAGCAAATAGCAAAAATCTGCTGCTGGAGCATATTTTGTTAGCAAAAGGTTTGCCCACTCTTACCCGTAATATATGTATCTGTTATCAATACACTCTGATATTCATCATCTTTCTTAAATGATCTAAGAACACTTTTGACAAAATGTGACTTTCTGTCTACTTTTGCGGACTCGTTATTTCTGTTTCTGCAAAATAATTATAATAGCAGATGTTCTTGCCTGTAAATCTTCGTCACACCATTTTGTTTACAACATACACTGCTCTAGTGTAGACACATAACGAAACATTCACAAGAATGAGTTACCTTGATGTGAACAGAATGTTTACGGAACTTTTTTGCTGTTTCCGTTTCCACAAACATGTTGTGGTAACCAGCAAAAAAATGTTCATTTATGTTGCTTTGGTGTGAACCTAGCTTTATGATCATCAATCGATTCAGGGGAAAATTTTACATATATGTGAGTGTATATTTAGTTGGAGTTTCCAAGCATTTAGAGAAAGTGTTTAATCTCGAAAGATTTCCATACCTATACCTACCACTTGGTTCAAAATTTACAAAAAAAATTTTGTGACATGGAAGATGCTTTAGTTTTTTGATAAAATCATTCTTTCACCTCTGTATCTCTGTATCTGTAGAGTAGGGAGGGTGAGTGTAGGCTCACAGCACTTAGGCCACATGTGACCCATTGTACATCCTCCCGAGGAGTTGTCTTCCTAGGTCATTGTCCATCCTGTCCTTCTCAGGAAGGTGGTCAGGTCACTAGGAGACATCTCCTTTATATCGGCAGGTGTAGGCCAAGACTCACCGAACACACACTCTCTTATTGACGATAACTCCGGACACTCGCATAAGACATGCCTGACAGTTTCATCTTCCTGTTCACACATCCTGCATAGAGGTGTGTCCACTAGCCCCATAGTATGGAGGTGTTTCCCTAGTTGACAGTGACCAGTCAGAAATCCTACTGTTAAACGTAGGTTTCTCCTGGTCATCGCCAAATATTTCTTCGGCTCCAGCTTCCCAGGGTCGCCCAGGGTGATCCTGGCAAGACTGCATCCTTTGATTCCATCCCATCTCTTAAGGGATTTAGTATGGGTGTAGCGTTTGGCTAGTTCCGCAATTGTCGAAGTCGTTAGGCCGTAGGTGTCACTGGGTCCTAGAATTTTTAGTCCAGCGGCTTCCCTGGCTAAAGAATCAGCAATGCGATTTCCTTTACTCCTGTCGTGCCCTTTAACCCACCTCAGGATAATATTGTTATCTGCCGAGGCGTCAGCTAAATCTTGGTGGCACTCTAGTACTAGCCTCGATATAACACGTTGTCTGTTTAAGGCTAATAGGGCTTCTCTACTATCAGTGCAGATTATTATGTTTTTGCCAGAAATTCCTCTTCTGGTTAGTTCTTTTGTGGCAATTGAGATACCAGCCAGTTCTGTTTGAACTACGCTGGTATTGTTTCCCATTCCCCACTTCATCTTTAGGCTTAGTGCTCTTGAGTAAACTCCACATCCTGAGCCTTCTTTCATTTTTGAAAGAAGGCTCATTCTTTCACCTTTAAATAGTGTCACGAAATTTATAAAAAACACATTTTTAATATAAAACCACTACAAAACTATGAATATTTAAATTATTTAGTCTGAAAATTTTTAAATTCCACCCTGTAACCATTTATTGTTTTTTAAATATTGAAAGTCAAGTCCCAATTCTTTAATTTCCATAAAACGTGTACCACTATAAAAACACTTTGTATAGAAAAAGAAAAACTTCTCGACTATAAATAATTTTATGTAAAAAGTGTCTTGAAATAATTAATTATAAAGACTGCTTTGCTCAATTTATTTCGAACGACGTCCCCTACAATCAAAAACAATCATACACCAAACAAAATTCATGAATTCTTTTGTAACTTCCTGTTTTAACGTATTGTCGTTCGGCCTCCCGATGCCCATACCAATAAGAATTGGTTAGCGTCGCTCCAACTATTCCGGAATACCCGTGGAACACAGGTAAAAGGACATTATTCAAGCTCCGACTGAAGTGGTGGGGATTGCAACGCATCCTGGCAGGCTGTGAACAGTTGGACTGAGTTTAGTTTAGAGCGAAACTCGTTGCCAGGCAGAGTCACGCCAACGAAACGCTCATCGGTTTTTATTCCGCGAAGTTGAAGTTAAATATCACTACTGAACGTACTCCCCAGCTTGAATAACTCGAAGTAGAAGTAGAGAGAGTCTCATGAGCATTGAGTGATATTCGAAGGTTTAGGATTTTTTATTGTGACTTGGTTTTTTTCTATTCAACTGTGAGTGGATTTTGACATGTTTTTGTGCATCTAATTGAGGATTGTTTTATTGGATTTGGTGGAAATTGGTAAGTGTCATTAATTATAGACAGTTAAACGTAAAGATAGAAGAGTAGGTGTCAGTAGAAATTAACTAAAAGTGAAAATGACAGTAAGCAATGGATAAAAAAGAACTTAAATATTCAAATTAAAAACTATGTACACAAGTTATACTTTCTCAATTAGAGGTGCTCTTATAATACTTACTTCTGTTTTCTAATGAGATAGGATAGTAGGTGTCAGTAAAAATTGTCTAAAGGTAAGATGAACAGTAAGCAATAGTTATTAAACGAACCGGATAAAAAAGAAATAGGTAATCAACATAAAAACTATGCACAAGTTACACTTTCATAATGAGAGGTATTATAATACCGACTATATATTTCTAAAAATAAGAATAGTGAAGAACTTTGCAAAGTTCGCTTCATGTTTAATGACATGTCTGAACATGTTTTTCATTACGGCGAGAGAGGAAAATAAAGAAAAGTCTCATCATTACATGTACGTCTAGTGACTACGTTCGTTTTTGATTAATGATGGTGTTCTTTTCCTTTACCCTTTTGGTTTTCACTTGTCATAGAGAAAAATAATGAGTTTGTTTTGATATTTAAATAAATTTATGTGACTCGACTTGAGGAAAATGTGATTTGTGGTAAGTTATTTGTTTTGTCTGGTAATAATGTCGAATCTAAATAGTAATTATTTATTAAATTAAAAATGTTATCATTGCTTAGAAATCTACTCGATACAAAACCAACAAAATCTAACAAGACAGTATTTCATGTAATACTTTATTTACCACAAACTTTCACCTACTCTTCTTCTCCGTGGCTTATTATACCTACTGAGTTTAATAATAAGTTGGAGATATATAATGGTAGGTTAGATTAAACGGTAAATATCTTTTAGATTGATTTTATTGCTTTCTATAACCTATTAAGGTAATTTTAAAAAAGAAACATTTAAGAAATTCCAATTGAACGATTGAAATTGGAATGTTTTGTTATTTTAAATGATTTGCGAGGTAAAAATTGTTTATTTTTATGGGAATAACTGAAAGTGTAACTCGATAATAATTTGCTTGGTCCATTCTTTACTTTCTGCTTATGTCAATTTAAATATTAGATTGTTTCAGAAAAAAGTAAGGTTAGGTAGCTGTTTTTATTGTGGATCCTAGTGATACATTTCAATACAATAAATCTAAGTTTGACTGTTTTTTATGGCAAAACACTTTCTTGTTTTTGCTATAAAACATGAAAAATCAATATATAGGATTGGGGATTATTCTTATCTACTGCCATTTTGGGGTGTTGATGCATTAGTTTTTATTTGGGGGAAGAGTAATATTGTTGGCAGTGACTATCAGATAATAAGTATGTTTTTTCTGGACGTTCTAGATATAGAGTTGGAATTGTATGAAAGGAAAAATGTTTTTTTATATCGATATTTTTTATGGTTGTAGTTTTCATTTTAGAGTAAAATTCTGTATCAAAACACAGTGTGTATCTCCTTCAATTCAAGTTAGAACGTTGTATTGACCATCAATCGATTTAGTGGAAAAATGTACCATATTAATGAAATTTTCTCTTTCTAAAATTTGCAGCAAAAAATTTTTTTTATGCTGAATGCCACAGTTAGTTTTTTGATAATATTATTCTTTCACCTTCGAACTTTATGTCCACATACTTAGCACTACCTTTTTGGAACAATGAAAAAAAATTTTTTGCTGTTCTTGTGTTATTCTGTGCCATTAACAAAAACTTTTTCTATGCATTTTTTCCCGAGATATAAAATAAACAAAATAGGGGTAGTTTTTCGTACCTACTTAGCACTGCCATTTTGCACAACAAATAAAAAAAAGTACCGTGCTGTGTTGTGCTCAACTTGTTCCATCATGTACCGTTCATAAAGATTTTTTTCAAATGAGAAGAACCTTTTTTTACTAAAAAAACCAATTTTTCATCTGAGTTAGCACTGCCTTCTTGCATAGTAGCGGGTTAAACTATTGTGCTCAACTTATTCTATTGTAAGCACAAAACAGCACAAAAAAAAATTTGCATTTTTCCAAAAAGGCAGTGCTAAGTATGTGGACATTCGAATTTTTCGAAAAAAAAAGCATTTTCAACTCAAAAACTCTTGCAAATACCAAAAATCTATAAATATCGAACTGAAATTTTGGGAGAGTACTACCAAAACATTAACCAGAAGGGCTTTCGTGTTGTAAACGGTTAAAGTAAAATCATTAATTGTATTATTAGAAATTTGTATTCTAACTCGCGATTTAAACAATGACTGTATGTTTTTCTTTCGGCAACAAAGATTTTATTGTTTTTTATTTTTATATGACAAGGGTCCGTAATGAATTCCGATTTTGTCGTGAGAGAAGCAAGCGAACATCGTGTATTCTAATCGGTTAAAGTATGGATGAGGATGTAATAACTGCGGTTTACTTTCCATCCATGAGAATTTAAGTCGCTAGCTCTAAAGTAGGTTGAGCTAAAAATGAATTACTTTAATCAAAATATACAGGGTGTTTCGAAATTCATGCGAAAAAATTCAGGAGGTGATTGCCCTTTAAAGGTGGTGACTAAAATTCAGTTTTTATTTTTATTTATTAATTTATTTAATTTAAGTAAAACTTGAAATTCTCTAATTTTCGTGCAAAGGACTAACCAAAGAGAGAGGGAGAAAAATAAACACCATAATTTAAAATTTTTTCAATAAATTCAGTGGAAAACAGTAAAGATGTAAAATGTAATACGATTCATAATTTTTTTCCTCTGCAGCTGTTGGTTTTGAGAAAAAAATTTGAGAACAAAAATTTTTTTAAAATAAAAGTTTTTTTTTATTTCATAAAACTTCAACTCGAAAAAAAGTTTTTGTAAAGTAAAGGGATAATGTAACGGGAATATTGAAAAAATACCCGTGGTTAGTCCTTTGCGAGTGCTCGAAAATTACAGAATTTCAGAATTTTAGTCACCACCTTTTAAGGAAAGGGGTGGGCTGAGGAAATTTTGTTATAGGAAAGACCCATATCAATTTTGTCGCATGAATTTAGAAACACCCTGTAGATACACTGAAAAAAAAACTAAATTAAGGAACTTCTGCTCTTCTATCTGTTAAATGATTTAAATCCCTTCAGAATTATATGGGGTGGATAGTTTACATTGAAACATACTTTGCTAGTTGATGAATTTTTTATTCCTTAAAACGTTCCAGTGCTGTTCGGTATTGCTGCATTTGACTCCCTCATAAATTGTCAAGACATACTGACTCTGCGGACCCGGTCTTCAACAAGGGCCTCGCCAAACGTCGACTCGATTCTCCATTTCTCTTTCGCTTATTTCACTCCACAGTTACTACACGCTAGTTACTGACCTCGACGTTTTCAAATTGTTTCGGACATGACTCTAGGAGTCCAACATAAACTTTAATTTTAATCAGTAATAGCTTTCTGGAAAGTATATGTCACTAAATAAACATTATAAAATTGTTTTCTTTATGATAATTCTCGAAATTACACACCAACATTATCTTTTACTTACTCATATTTATATATTATTTGTTAAGTAAACTCTTCTTATCGGTCAAATCTCTCGCATACAACCAGCTTCAAAGACTGTCTGGCAAAATAAATGATGGTTCATGAAACGCATACCGTTTTTGAAGTTCTTATTCTACAACAGATGGCGACGTCTGTCTAAACCACTAACGATGCTAAAGATTCACCACTGTTCTGAAATACCGTTTTGTAAATAACGTTTTCCCTCGATCGTATTCAGATGTATAATTCAAAACCGGACTGAATGCTGTGTGAGAGTGTGTGTTTGGAATCTGGTAGGATCGTAGTGGAATATGCTACGGAGTTTGTTCTAGACATACAATTAGGCATATGTTAGAACCGAAACGATATGTATATTATGTATGTATACTCTAACTAAAGTCAGTGTGATGACCATAAAATAAAGCAATGTTGTCAGATATATTTTCTAAAATTGTTAGGCTCGCTACACAAATGTTCCTCGTACTTCAGTAAACTGTCAGTTCGTGATGTTATAAGAAAGCTAGTTTGGAAATATTTAAAAAAAAATACATAATGTAAATTTATTAGTAAACATTAAAATAAGTCGCTTGAAATTACTGAAAAAAGAAAAATTAATTTAAACCACTTTTTATATGTTACTATATTTAAGAAAATTTTGAAGAGTTGGCAACGTGGTGGCACGTGCAGTCAAGACTTCGAAACAACCAATCATCAACTGCAGTATTCATCGTAATATAACGAAATAACCGAAGTATACTCCGTTTGACGATTTTCGCAGAAAAAATTCTACGGTCTTGAGGGTGTTCGGGGGGGTTGTGTTGTGGTTCGGCTTATAATCCATTAGTATCATTCAGTGTCGGGTGTGAATTTTGTTTTAAAGAAATATTTAATATAATATATATTTCTTGGTTGAGTGAGTTTAGTGAATTGTTATAGGTATTTATAGGAAAGTGTAGGTGATCTAGTGTAGAAAGGTATTATTAATATAATACCTTTTTGACGGTGTAGTGGTTAGGTCGCGTCAGTGAATTGATATTAATATAATATTAATTTGTTCGTAGACGTTAGGGTAAGTTTTATAATATAATTAATTAGAATGGCATTTTGGAGACCATTTGAAACAACAGTCCAAGATGATGCGCGGGATTATTGAATTGTGGATTTAAATATAAGAAGTTAGATAATCGAATGGTAATAATGGAATCTCAGCGTATCGCTGAACTTAGACAGGAGTATTTGCGCAAAATAAAAGGGTACCGTGATTCAAATAGAACTATAATTTATTTAGACGAAACTTGGTTTGATACACATGATGTTGTCAAGTGTTTATTCATTTATTTGTCATTCAAACAATCCTTACGGTTTTATTACATGAATAAATTTATAAAATAAAATACATTTTAACATAATATGTAAGAAAATAGTAGTAATGGTAATTATATTATAATTAAAACTGTATGAGGATATACACCCTCCTTTAAAATATGGTTGGGTTGACGATACAAAAAACTATTCTCTAGATACTCCGTGTTCTAGAGGAAAACGCGTTATTATTGTATTACAAATTTTATGAATTTTGTATGCAGGTTAATTTTTTTCATTCAAATTGATATAGTAGATTAACATTATTTCACAATATTCGAATTTATAAAAAATGTATATGCACGCCGTTGGGCGGCTTTTTCCTTCAAATAGATTAAAAATATGGGTCATCACATTAACTTTGGAAGAACTTTACAAACTTCTCAATCTTGTTAAAATTATACAATTAGAAAAAAATGGAAAAATATCCAAATTTAACGTCTATTACCTTTTTCCACGAGATGAAGGGAGTTTCTAAATTCATGCGACAAAATTAAGATGGGTGTTTCCTATAACAAAAATTCAGTTTTTATTTATTTTTTCTAAAATTTCAGTAAAGCTAGACATTTGAAATTCTGTAATTTTCGTGCATTCGCAAATGACTAACCACGGGTATTTTTTTCAATATTCCCGTTACATTATACGGGGGTGAAATTAGCAACCCTTACTTAATTTATCATCTTAATTTCATATGAGCAGTCACCTCCTGAATTTTGTACATGAATTTATAAACACCCTGTATATCCTAATCACCCCAATTCTATCTTCTTCATTTTTTTTTTAAATTCAAATTTTCGATTGAATCAAACATATCCTGCAACCCTCGTATTCACTCGTTATAAATATATCACAGTCAACTGAACAATAAATTGTTTTATGAAGAGTTTAACAAATCGAATGCGACTGGTAAATTAAGTGAGAACGCTAGGTGTGAGATTTTGTATTCCTTCACGCCTTTGGCCGAAAAAAAATATCAAATTTCTTGATTAGAATTGAAAGTGTCAAATGTCACCTACATGCCCGAATTCATAATGACTCGAAACATAATAAAATTCAGGTTAATTTGGTTTTAACGTTTGAGGGTTATTCGATACCTTGGATATTATTGTCCTTACTTAAACTATTTAGGCCAGTCTTTGAATCAATTTTATACTTATACACGAACTGTAGCCTTATTCCAAGATTTCCTTTTAAAAATAACGTAAGATATTATATTCCTGGTCTATTTCTCATGTCCGAAGGTTATTCACGTTATAAAAGATAAAGAAAATGTTTAGATTGTCGAGATTGTTCTATATCTAATTGTTGCTGACCAAAGCGATTGTGGGGGCGATAATATCGAGTTTAAGTTACGTGAGCTTGTGGGTTATAAAATGCTGGGAAAGCCGAGATGGACATTATGTGAGTCAGATCAACGTGGGAGATGTTTAAGTATGTAATGAAGATAAATTTTAAAATGTCGAGGGCTTCTTTGAAGACTGCGATTACAAACAGAACTATTTTTTTTCGAAATTTTTTCGGTTATTATTTTAAAAATTAATTTGTCACTAGTTTTATTAACGTACAGTGTTTTTGATATCTTGTAAAGTCAAAGGTTATTCATAGAAAGTGAATGATCTTGCCTTATTTGACTAGATTATACTTTCCAAGGGCGTAGATACTTTATTTTTCTGGGAGTTATTAGTTATTAGATTTTAATATTAAAAAAATTTTTTGTATAAACTAATAGGAATCCGAAATAGCTCAAATTTTGGTCAATAGCAAATAGGTGACGGTAATTATTTAAAATACTTACATCAATATAAACAATAATTAAACAAAAAAAAAATCGCAATACATACCTTCTTGAAAATAAATAATAACATGTGATTAATAGGTAGCTACAATATCACGAAGGCAAATTTTTAAAAGTCCTTGGAATTCTACCATGGCGTAGTAAAAAAACTTATTTATTGAGAAAACTTAACGACATATTAAATACCTATAGTAATTTAGTACCACTAAACAAAATAAACAAACTACAAACAAAAAAACTAAAGAAATAAATTTAAATGCCTTTTTTTTAACCCAGCAAACCTATCAAGAACAGCGTCAATAAATAAATTATTTTTAATTACGAACATTTGATTTTAATTTTTGGATAATCCTGAAGTTTAAAAAAAATTTATGCGCTGCTTTGTGCTTTGTTCTCCAGATGGGAGCATTTTGGGGCCAGTTATAATTATCATTTTTTTTAGTTTACCTAAGAAAATAGAAACTTTATTACTTTTTTAAGCGGCTGTTGTAGGGGATAATTACCCCCTCTACCCATATCTACGCCATTGGTACTTTCCTGGTAATCCCATTCGAATTAATTACAAAGTTCATAGTAGTTAAAAAAACATAAAACAAACACTCAAAATAAATAATGTTGGTTAAATGTGATGTCGAGTTTTATTTAAACAAGCACAAAGCACTAGACAGGTGCGTTTTTATGTTTTTGTGTAGTTTTTTGTAACAAAAGTAAAGTACGAGGTTAGATCGTGAAATATATCCTCTCGAGTGAAAATAGTTTCATATAGACTTCCCTATAATGTATAAAGGAATAAATAGTTTCTGCATCTTCAACAGCCTCAATAGTTTGACAGCTGATGTCAAGACACGTCCTTGTAGGATCGAGGATTTGACTATCTTACGCCTATCTATTGGAATATGGGTAAATCCTATGGATAGGGCATACACTTTCATTAGGATAATGGAGATAAGGAATAAGCTTAGAGAATATTTCTTGAGCTCCCCTCGTATGTACACAAAGTATTAGTTAACATGCCTTAGTGTTGTTAATGTGCTATGTAAATTCCTTTGTCAGATTAAGTATCATATATTGCTTGGTTAGTTAATAGTTGTAACAAAAGGAGTGTTTGATAAACGTAATTTGTTTATACTATTATAAAGATCTTTTGTTGATACAAAAGAGCACGACATAAGAGATAACGTTGAAGATTTACCGTTGGATTTGATACATTGTACATTTAATATTCATATTGTGAAAATTTGGATTTCCTAGTAAAATTAGAAGATTTACTAAGTTCTATTTCATTTTTTGCGTGATATAATGATTTGTTCGGAAATAATGTACAAAAAAACGGATAAGTGCAAGCTGAACTCGCTTGGGAGGACTCAATAGGATACCTAAATATGTTATACAGTGCGAGGAAAGAGCTCTGTCCATATAGAAGAGTAAGAAGTCCACAAGACACGGAGGAAACTCGTACACCTCCTGTCATTTATACGCTCCTAGTTGATCGATTTGCTGTGAACCGAAATTCTCTATTTTATCATACATACGGTACTAGGACGGCACATATCGTTATCGATATGTAAGAGAGCGAACAAACTTTTTCTTATTGCAAAAAGCATTTTTATACGACTTTTACAACTGTCTATAACACCATAAAAACTTTAAAATAAAATGCCATCAATTCCTTTCGATCTTCTTGACCATCTGTAACCTAACATCGCTTTGATTAACAATTGGTTAGAGTGGCTGTAGCTACTACAAAAAAACAAATACCTAACCAATTGATAAAACCAATGTAGAATATTTCTCCGTGAGAATCGACAAATAATTTTATGCTTCGATAAACGTAAACTTTATATTTGATTTAGTTTCCTTCATTTTTTACTTATAGAATTCTAGCTATAGTAAAATCGCAATCGGTACGGGGTTAATAAAACTGTCGGAACAGGTAATTTCAGCAGTTGGTACCTATTATTATGTTTAAGGTATAGAGACATTCGGAATACTGAAATATTTATTACGAATATTTATTGAATGCCTATATTCTTTTCGTGTATTCGGTTGTAATTTTTTTAAGAACATATAAACGACTTAATGACCTGAGGCAGACGGGGTGGGATTATAATTTCCGAGGGGTGAACCGCTGATGGTATTTTGGTGTACACTAGTATGGTATTTTTGGAAATATTTTGGTATTTTTTTAAAAAACTTGGTATTATTTGGAAATATTTGGTATTTTGTTTGGTATTATTGGCATTTTTATAGGAATTTTGTGGTATTATCGTAAAAATTTTAGGATAATTATATACTTAATATGCGCGTGCGCACTAACTGATCTCACAGAAACATTTGTGTTTCCCAGGGAAACAAAAAAGGCTGAACAAAAGTAATTGTTGTCAAATGGGGAACTTGAGAAAAAACTGCTAAAATTTGAATAGTTTACTCAGCTTCGTTAGGAACAATCTGCAGTAAAGAAGCTGCATACACACTATATATATCAAACTTCCAGCTGAAAATCCGCCTTAGACAATAAGCAATTTTCAAGATGAGCTAGACGATAAGTTTGAAGCTGATTAGGCTAAGGTACTACCGAGCGTACAACTCAATGTTTCTAACAATGACACAGTGGTCCATTCTGAAGAGTCTGTAGATATAATGCTGTATATATTTGGTAATATTTTGGTATTTTCTGGTAATTTTTTGTATTTTAAGTTGGTAATTTTGGTATTATTTGTCAAATATGGTATTTTAGTGTACAACTTTTGGTCAGCGGTTCACCCCTCGATAATTTCAGAGATAATTTCCCTACCTGCGTATGTAATTTGTTGTATTTTTGTTTCAAAGGTAGTTGCAGTCTGACTGTTAGCAATTATTCATTTATTGAATTTACATAGAACTTGCTCGCTTGATAACTTTTATAAAAAAAATTATTGTGAATATTAGTTTGGGTTAATAGTGACCACGGCAGAAAATTTGCAGTAGTAGTGTAAAATAACATATTTTGTTTGGTCCACTTGTGCTGAACAATTCCCATAAAATTTTGATTTATTGCGATTTTACTATAGGAAGGAAAGTGAGGTTTTAAGACTAAACAATAAATTGTTTAAAGGAAATTGATTATAATTTTATAAACAATCATTATTAACATTTAAATAACGAGTTGATAGGTAAAACTGATCGATGTACTGTACGAAATAATAGCTTTAGCTTTATCCACCAAAGGGTACTACCTCACCCATTATTTTCCCATGGTCGAACGTATTGTTCACGTTTTCTAACTTATTAAAGATGCTATCCAAAGGCACAATGGTATACAAAACGAACAATATCCGTGCTCCTCATTTCACGCATATTATATACACTGAAAGAATCCTTTTGCTCGAGACGTTCTTTAAAATTATTTACACTTTTTAATTATGTTCATTTTTATTTTTATTACCTGGGTATACTATTTCTCCTTGGATTATTATGATATGGTGTGCTGAAGAAAAGGGTACTTTGCAATAGCCCAAAGGGCGTTGGTAGATATACCTACAACGTGTAATAAGGAACAGGAAGAATGAAAACTTTTTGTTCTAATCTGTATACTTAAAACCTGAGTAACAAAATGTAGAATTTCAGTTAAAGAACGTTTCACAATATTTCGTTTAATCTTTGATGTAAACAGTGACAGATCCGTAGTTTTAGGTACTAAAACACAAATTTATAATTCAAAGGATGCTAATTATGGTCTAACCTTCTTAAAATATTTTTCGAGTCTAATTCAATTTTCACCCACCCGAAATAAAATTTATTTTAACTTGAAATTAGCGAGTAGGGTGTTTCAAGTGTTATGCAGATTTTGTAAATCGGACCACCAGGAATCGTCGTCGATTTCGAGGGATTCTTCAACTGACACAGATACGGATTAGGAATTAGTTTTTTTTTTTTGGTAAATTTTGGTTGCAAATTTAAGTAATTGAAAATACGTTCTTCTTTTTCAGGTGCGGTATAAAGTGGAGTTTTGGGTAAGCTAAATATAAATTGTGTTCGTTTAATAGCTTGAGACTTAAGCTGAAAAAAAAGCCCGTTAAAATATGTTAAAATCGATTGGTTCAACCCGTCGAGAAGTTTACTGGAACAATTTCATTAATTTTACGCCGGCCCTGCCGAAACATCAAATAATTATGTACGCAGTGCCGGTTTCATTAAGAACATAGAAAATTAATAAAATAATTAATGTCCGTAGACGTTTTTTAAGTCATTCGCCTTAATTGAATATACAAATTAATTTTTATGGAATTTTAATGAGGAAAATCTCATTAAGTCTGTACCCATATTAGAAAAAAGAATTTTGTTGTTAAATGAATTCCATTACTTGTACTCATATTGATTTGTGTAGTAAAATTATACAGATTGTTCCATTCTTTAACTTCTAAAAGTAAAAATATCAATGTCATTAACGAAGATTTTCCGCAGTATCCATTTTCATCCTCCCATACTTTTTGCTTCATAAAATTGAACTTTTAGGCATATTAGAATAAGGTGGAAATATCATAAAATACGAAATTTTATTGGGCGTCAGTAAAAGTGTAAAATTGATAGGTATTATTAGATTTAATGGATATCTTCAACAAGGGGATCGGTAATGGTTTAATTTTCAGCGATTTATGGACAATTAAAACTTTCTAAAATATGCGTTCATTACTGAAAAATGTTTTTCTCAAGTATTACTTCACAATTTAAATTGGAATCTACCTGGTTTCCATAACACTTATACGCGCACAAAAGAGCTTTATGAAGTTTTCGTTTTATCATACGGTTGATGAAGTTTCGACTTTCATAACTAATTCATCACCAGTTTCACGTAAATCTCTTTGTAACAATCCTTTTCCGAGTGAAAATGGTTTGTAGTTGCTTCTGTTCAAATTAATAAATAATCCCCCCATCCAATTCAACAGAAATACTAACAAATGTACCCGAAGAAACAAACTTAGAAGTAACTCACAGAACGGCCATTGTTTGTTTCTCTAGCAATACAAATTCCAAAATTCCCTTAACGTGCCACGTTAAGCTACTCCATAATTCCTTATTAATTGCAAAGAACAAAGTTAGATTTCGGTATATTTCGAAACTTTCAACAGCCCTTCAGGATTATGGCGAAGTGACGTCAAACATTTCTGAATAATTTCGGCGGTTTCGCAATATTATTAAAATAACAAACTTCATATACGCCAAACGCTAAAATCAAATTCTCTCTTTTTATGTGGATAAAGTGGTACTGTCTACAGGGTGACCCGTAAATTATAGGCATTGAGAAATATTTAAAATACCCAAATATAACTTTTTTCTAACTTTTTAGTTTGGGAGATACAAACTGTTAAAAGGTGCAGACATTTTATTTCATATCTTCTCGGGGGATGGAAGTACAAATTTAAATTATTTTGTAGGTTTTTGTCTCTTCAAACCACATCAACAGTATTAATTCTGTCAAATTCTGGTACGGGGGGTTTTTAAGTTGTATTTTTTAAAAATAAATTTGTAGTACCTACAAGTACGAATTGATTTAAGGGAAGATAAAGCGTTGGGAAAATATTTACGCCTACTCCAAATTTACTTTTTAAAAAAAATTTACAACAAAATTATGTTTTACTGCAATAAAAAGTTATAAATCTTGAAAATGGAGTATTGTATTGACAAAGACTACCTTTTATGTGGGAAATTTAATAAAGAATTGTAGACTAAAGTCTTTAGTTCTAAATACAGAGTGATTCAAAAATATGGTACAATACGAACCCCTCGTACCACGCCACTGGCTTAATAGAATTTGACAGAATTAATACTGTTGATGTGTTATGAAGAGACAATAACCTACAAAAAAATTTAAATTTGTACTTCCATCCCCCGAGAAGTTATAAAATAAAATGTGTATTTCTTCTGCCCCTTTTAAAAGCCTGTATCTCACAAACTAAGAAGGTTAGAGAAAAGTTGTATTTGGGTATTTTAAATATTTCTCAACGATCTATCACGCCTCTAAGTAAGAATTTATGTTACTTATTTACGGGACACCCTGTATATTATATAAAGTCTATATAGACAGTTTTGATGAAACAATAATTCCATATAATAATATTAAATCCGTCTCTGTAATGTATGTTATGTTCTAGAAAGCGTCTCTGTTGGGTCTAAATATAATCCTCTTTGCAGCAATAATGTCTCAGCTTTAAGTGTGCTTTGTTAAGTTTCGAGTCCCTCGACATATCTCCTCAACTGTCGTTTCGATTTTGGGTAGGGTGTGATGATGGTGCTTTCGCAAAATTAATTAACATTCGTAACAAACATGAAACAATGTCTTGTTTCTTCGTTTAATTGAAAATTCATTATTAAACGTCAAATATACAAACATGTAGAGTTAATGTGTGAGTTAATGTGTGAGGGAAAATTTACTATAGAACGGAGTAATGTCGTTGAAATGAGGAATTAATGAGAAAAATTACCAATATCTACCCGCTCGTGTAGCGAGTTTTTTAACCAAATTTTAACCTCGCAAATAATTCAACTAGAATGAACGTTTGTCCAGACATATAGTCGCTATTTTCTGTCCATAATGAGTGTTGACATCTTTCCCTGGTTTGAAAAGTTACTATTAGTACATATATTTGTGTATTTCGTTGGTTCTAATATTCAGTTCTGTGGTTCAGTACAAAAATGAACAGAATGCATTAAAATTCTTTTTTTAAAACTCAGCGTAGTTTTCCAACAAAAAAATGTAATAACATTGTTGTATGCCTTTTGCATAAAAATTCCTATGTACTTTTGATTTTTTTTCTACCGAAAAGTACACAAATTGTTTGAATTTCAGAGAATTTTGAAAATATTTATTTACCTTTTAACCAGAGCTGGACTTGAACTATTTCAAACAAACATACTTCCCAATATAATCAAATTTTGATGAAGGAAACCATTAAAAACAATTAATTATAGTTGAATAATCAACATGGAAATTATGTTTTGTTATTTATTACTTGGAATAATAATTTGATTAAAATAAATTGTGATAAATAGCCTTTCGTGCTGTTCTATATTTAGTTGTTGTTTTTGGGAGGTATTAAATTGTTTTATGTGAATAAATTTAGACAATGATCAATGATAACATAACGAATATCTCACTAGATTATTGCTATATAACACGATCCTTTCCCAGGACATTTTTTTTAATAAGTACCTATTTCCAAAAAGAATCTCGTATTCTGTGTGCAGCGGGCTATAATAAATGTCAGGTCGATGATAAATTGTTTGCACAATGACCTAAATAGAATATTAATTGGTTATTACGTCGATGACACAAATTCACATCACAACATCTTCCATTATCAATTTCAATGCTTTGTAGTCTCAATCACAAACCTCTTATCGAACAATACCCAATAGAAGTCCGTTTCCAGACAAAACAATTTAAACAACGCCCAAGGGCAAGGGTTTTAACAAAATCTGCTGATTACATACCTTCATTCACTCGTGTAATTATGTCAAGGAAATCTGAGATGTACTGAAAACGTCTTTCAGTATTTACTCACCACTTAATCTCTGTTTCCACACACTCCAAGGGTATTTAAATGCAATTTATTATGTATTAAACCTTGTTTCATTCGTCGTCTTTGATATCTTGTCGACTGTGAGAGAAATGTGACACATCCTACAGGATACAAGGTTTTCCTATGCGTTAATTTAATATGCAAGGGTTTCTTCCCATAGTATCTCTTTAATTATGACCCAGTGCTGATAGATGTAAGATAGTATTGGCTTAGGAAGAGGAATAAGCAGTTTTTTTCAATTTTTTCTTCACTTTTTTCTATTCACACCTTTCATCAAAGTTGAATTTATCAATTTACTTTTAACTTAAACACTAGAATTATTAAAGCTTATTACAGTTTACTGTAATATTGTCGTATTTAATAGAGTGATCTATCAACAAAAGTCGAAAGAATAATTATTTATATTCAACACTCTATAAATTTTTGAAAAATAATATTTTTCAAAAACAGTGGCCGTTCAACTAAGGAGCAACAACTACTTCCCGTACAATATGCACCGCCGGATATTGAATTACACTCCAAAGTCAAACAGGGTTGGTATATCTACAAGATACTTTAAAATCAACCAACTATAAACGGATTTCCACTGGTTCACAATAAATTTCCTCGTCATTTTGTAAGACAAGCCAAACTTTTTCATGGCAAATTATAGTTATTTAATTTTGCAATTAACTTTTAAAATTCATTGAGATCAATTGACGTTCCTCCTTTCATTAACGCTTCTTTGAAGGTTTATATAAGTTTAACTCTATCATCTTACCCCGATTGAACTTCACCAACAACAGCAGTACTGCCTTAAGTGGTACCGACGCTTTATAACAAACCAGATGGTACCGATCTCTCATCAATTTTCTTTAAAATTAATGTACAACGTCATTTATGCTACGGCATACAAAACCACATGTCATTCAAATCACTCGAGAGTGTTGAGAGTCAATTTGACGGTCCCTATAGAGATTTCAATCAATCAAACGTTGGGATATCATGGTATGTCTAATTTTTTTTCCCAAAAGATAACGTGCAGTTGGTTAAAAAATTTAATAATCTTGATAAATGTTTCAACTTTATTTCGAGATAAAAACGCCAGCTACCGAAAGTGTTTTTTAATTTAAATGAATATTTTGTTGTTATTAAATCTAGTCGAGCGAGACTCTTGTGCTACATCTTCGTGACACCTTCGGTTGTCTTGCCATTTACATCACACTTAATACATTATTTTTAATGGCATTCTGATAATATGCTAATACAACATTTCGAGAATTTATCTACAAATTCGAAAACATTTAGCTTATCTATCGCATCTTCGACTACCTTAAACATATTTTTATTACTTTTTAAGTATCAAATAATAAAAAAGATTCGAAAACTATATAACTTGCTGTATTGATGAATGTTTTAAACTGTTTAAAAGTCAA
Organism: Lochmaea capreae; assembly: GCA_949126875.1. NCBI lineage: Eukaryota > Metazoa > Arthropoda > Insecta > Coleoptera > Chrysomelidae > Lochmaea > Lochmaea capreae. Next base: position 697,689 of record OX421400.1, read on the forward strand.
GTAAGTGATCAATTTGTTGATAAATTATGAATCGGTTAAACTATTTGTATGAAAATTAGTTGTAAAAGATACAAAAACTATAACCTCTAGTAACTGTAGTTACCGTTTGGCAGGAGAGTTTCTGAACATCCTGTAGAATTATATTCCTTGGAAATCACGACCAAAAATTCGAACTACACTTCAATCTTTATTTATTTCCATGTGATTTTTTTTGTGATGTATCTCAAAAGCTAGAAAACATTAAATTATACACACGTTTAATGATCTACGATTATTTCGCAAGCGATTTAAAACTTCAATAACAACACAATCTAAATGGCTTTTACTTTTTCTATACACTTAATTTGTTGAATCTGTACGTTATCAAATGAATCGCCGAGAGTTCTATTAACAAAAGGAGGTATTTAGCGAGAAGAAGAGACTGTTGATTGATAGACATTTTCAACAGCTAAAAAGATATGGTTAAAATGCAAATAAAGTGTTCGTTACAAATGCCATTAACATAGTTTCTAAGGGCACACGCAATTCTGCACTTAATTACAACCGTATGTCGTGTATTCAACTCTTCTTATTCCACTCTAATTGCATGTCGATTTTAAAGATATTTCTTTTTTTTTTTTTCGAGGTGAATGGCAACTAACGCGAGTTTTCTACAAACTGAATAAAACCACTATAAATTATTGTTTTTAATAATATATTTATGGGTTTAAGCGTGAGCTGGACAGTTTGCCGTGTTTGTATTTTATTTAATCAGCCGCCTTTTTGACTTATATAATATAAACTTGTTTCCTTGAATACATGCAATGAGAAACAGAATATTCCACCAACAAAAAATTTCTATAAATTTACTTCAATAAATATCAAATATTTAGATAGACACCTGGATTCAGAACTACTCTTCTCCTTAACGGCATCCAAAATAAAAATGAATTTTTAAATAAAACAATATAATATTCTTGAAATTACAATAAATTGAAAATAAATTCCGAAAAACTAAAAAATTAATGAATTAAAAGTTCAAATAGTTGAGCCAAACAAAAACCGAATCTATTGAACAAAGATGAGCTGATTCAGTGTAATGTTTGCACAATGCTGGACAATTTTCGCCCTTAATTCTATCAAATTTTGAGCCCGTTCAAAATTGTGCCGATAAATTTCATTTTTTTTTAAAAACCCCATAAAAAGAAATAATTTGGGGACAAATCCGCTGATCTTGTTAGTGACCTCCAGAATACCACGATAAAATTTCAATTTTCTCCTAAAGGGTGTACATTCTGATTTCTCTACGAATTTCTTTTTTTTTGAATAGTTATGGGCTTGAATCCCATTGCATGTATCTGTATAGAGTATAAAATTTTATTGTTTTAAGCTTTTGCAAATTGACTTTTCCTTTTGGGGACAAAAATAACACCTGTATACCTTCATAAACATTTTCCATTTATAGACCCACTCAACACAAACCTAACCTACTTCCACTTATCATAAATTCTAAATGAGACATTCCATAGCTAATAGTCTATATTGTATTGTGTACACATCCTTTAAATATTCTAAAAGCACATACAAAGTCTGAGGTAATGGAGCATCCTATTTCGTTTTTGATTTCGCCATTCAAACAAGGAGTCACATGTTTATTTGGTTTTTACTGTCACTAAAGGCATTTATGACTAGCAGCTATATATCAGGCTCGAGCATAAATTGAGAGTAAAAGCTTCAAAATTTAATATCTTCCAAGAGATGGGTAGGTACGTGAGTTAAACATGAAAAGACATATATTATACAATACATTTTTTATGAATATAAATATACTTTGTTCAATGGAATTTCTCATATTATTGAATATGCAGAAGATTAAATTTACGTCTTTAGTAGTAAAGTATGTTTCACAATATTTCGTTGACTCGGCAACTGGCTTTAAGGATTTAATAATAAAAGTTTATAAATCCCTCATTGTACCGGGTGTTCCGCTGTGTCTCAAAACTATTTTACGTACAGCAAAAAAATCTATTACAAATTCGCATACGACACCCGGTATAGTGAACAGTAACGGATTTGTACGAGGATGTATTGATATCTAGTTAGCCTAGACCAGTTCCATGCATACACAAAATATTGCGTTACCATAGCAACGAACAATAACTTATTAGAAGTGTCAGTGTGAAGTTTGACGTCAAAAAAGTAAACCAGAGTTACGCAATAAATTAAAAGAAAAAAGATGTCCACCGAAATTGTAAAAATAGAAAAATTGGAGTATCGAGCCATCATCAAGTACCTGTATTTAAAAGGGTTAAGAGGTAAGCAGATTTACGAAGATATGCTTAATACCATTGGTGATCAATGTCTTTCGTATGCGACCGTGAAAAATTGGACTGCAAGCTTCAAAAGAGGTAAATTTTCCATTGAAGAAGATGACCGATCGGGAAGGCTAGTTTCTGTGTCAGTCTCCGAAAATATCGATGCAGTTGATGACATGATTTTATCAGACCGTCGAATTCGGCTAAAACGGATATCTGGAGCACTGAATATTTCATACGAACGCGTTCATCATATAGTTCACGTCAATTTGGATATGAGAAAACATGCTGCAAAATGGATCCCCAAATGTTTGAATGTTGACCAAAACCGTGCAAGGGTAGAAGCATCGCGTTCGATCTGTGCTCGATTTGAAAACGATGTAGACTTCTTAAACCGAATTGTTACTATGGATGAGACTTGGGTACATTTCTACGATCCAGAAACAAAGCAACAATCGATGGAATGGCGACACTCTGGTTCTCCAAGACCCAAGAAGTTTCGTGTCCAAAAATCTGCTGGAAAAGTTCTTGCTTCAGTTTTTTGGGATTGCCATGGAGTAATCATGATTGATTTTTTGGATAAGGGTACAACAATAACTGGAGATTACTATTCGACATTACTGACCACTCTACGGGAAAAAAATAAAGAGAAAAGCTATCCGAAGGCGTTTTGTTTTTGCAGGACAACGCCCCTGCAAACAAATCTCATGATGCCATGCAAAAAATTCGTGATTTAGGGTTTGAATTACTAGAACACCCCCCTTATTCACCAGATTTGGCTCCGTCCGACTATCATCTTTTTCCTCAACTGGAAAAAAGTTTAAAAGGTCTTAAATTTTCTTCCAACGAGGAGGTAATAAAAGCTGTGGAGGTCTGGTTTGCAGAGGAAGAAGAAACTTTTTTTTTTTTAAGGTCTAGAGTTGCTGCAGGTTTGCTGTAATAGATGTATCCAATTAAGAGGAGAGTATGTTCATTAAAAAAATATTTTGACATTGAAATTTTGTATGGTTCTATACTAGGGTAAGAATTTTTCAATATATCCTCGTAGTTGGTAAAATTTAAACCAAAAAGATTTTCTGCTTTTACCATAAAAAAATCTATTTGGATAGAGAGAGACATATTTAATGGCAAAGACAATTGAACCAAGTTTATACTTTTGGATTTTAGTATAAAGAATATTTTGACTATTTCTTCGGAATTTTTTTTCTTTTTGTTATGGAAGATCAAGATCTTGGGAATTCCATTAGTGTATAAAATACGTCAGAATCCATGACCTTTATAGATTAAACGCTCTTAGCTTCGGAACCGAATTCTTATTCTTTTGTCTCGACACTGACACGGTCCATCAAAATCTATTAAAAAAAGCCGTTTTCCCATACAGCGCTAAAGCTTTATACACAACGGAACACCAAATTTTGTTTGAATCAAATCCATTAGTGGCCACAGAACAAAGAATTGTTATAAAATGTGACTCGCTATGGTATTATGATATTTATAGTCAGGGAGCTTATCGATTAATAGGAAAATATTGACGTCAAAAATAATATACGTTATATTTTCCTGTAAGCTCTTAGACTATGAAATATGATTGTGCTGAATGACTTTCATTTATACAAATATCCACTTGTTGGAATTCTACTAATGGATTCAGAAAATTTGGATATTTGCACGGACATTTAGCCTATTAGAATGGGTTTTGATAGGATAATCCTTGCTTATAGATTACAATTAATCCTAAAATATGATAATATATAATGAAGATGTATACAAGTCAAATTGTTTTATTTCATCCTTTAAAAATGAATAAAATATTCTCATTAATACAGTACCTTATTCCTCCGTATTCACATTATATGAGTGTTTAATTTCTCGCATTTAAATCATGTGTAAACATTTGCCTAACGGGTTTTAATTTTATACTCGTTTTTAAACGTTTAATTCTGTGTTTACTGGAAAGAATAAAATATGATCAGATTCGCCATAGGGAAAACTATATTTTTCCAATTTTCTTCCTCTTTATTTGTACCTCTTATCTGTAAGACCGGTGAAGCTGTATAAAATGTAGGCAGAACGTTTAGAAATTTTAAAAATAGAATTTCAGATCACGGAAAAAAATCTGTTGTACATGTTGCACAAAATTTTTATTTTCACTATAGATACGTTAAAAGTAATTAAGGTCATTTATATCGAAACATACGACTTAATAACTTTACACCTCCACTCGAAATAATTTTGACGTAAAACATGTCGGTGTACATTAAAAATATGATTAATTTCGTTAAATAACCCGCTCAAGGTTATTAATGACTGTTGGTTGTCCCAACGACAAAAAAGCAATTAGGTATGCCGTATACAAACCTATTTTTCTCAAAACGTGTCTTTTACATAGGTGAACGTAAACAGTAGCGCCGCCGAGACTAATATTCCAAAAGACTTCTAATTTCTAATTAAAATACGTTTCGAGTCGACTCTGAAGGTGATTTCTATCTATTTTTTTTTTAATTTAATTTACCAAGCCCAGTGTGACTGATACATTTGACATAATCATTCTTTTATTAGTGAAATACCCACATATTAGATTTTATCTAGATTGTAGTTTTGATTTAAATATTGCTTAATCATTTTAAGCATTGTTTGTGTACACGGCTCACGACTTCATTTTAATATGGAATCCATTTAGAAGTTGTATTATACACTACAGGATATCTATAAAGGTTATAATCTAGTAAGTTGATATAATTAAGAAGCCGAAACTTGTTGTATAGTTTTAAAAATTGAATTTTTACTAACCATTTCCCAAGATCACAGTGTAATGATCACTTGGTGTCGAAAATACATCTGCCCCCAGGAAAACGTCGGTGTTGTATACCTAAGCTGATGCAAGAAGATAAAATAAGTGACATATCATGAAATTGAAGCATCATTGGGCATTTCAAAGACCACAACATTTAAAAAATCTTACATGAAGAATTATCTCTAAAAAAATTAGTTTTTCTCCAACCATAAAATTTTTTTGACATTTTTGTACTATTTTCAGGTGCAAAAACCTTCAATTCCCTTACTGTACAAAAATTTGCTCGTTGCTTAGCATTTGAGCTCTCTTATTGAAATTTGAAGAAAAAAACATTGTCTTTTTCAAACTTAGTAAAACAAACTAATTGGGCAACTATATATAGATATTTATTTGTTATTTATAGTGATATTGAATGTACAATTGGAACAATTATTGCCAAAATTCATAGCACCACTGAAATTATCATTAATGTTAAAACAACTCAAAATATTCTCCGTAACTGTTGATGAAACATTCGAGGAAATATCTGAACAGGTACTTGTACTTTCTTTGTCAGGTTGCAATATTTTTCTGGAAGTATTATCTTTGTTGATACGTAATTCTTCAATATATCCTTCTGCTACCGTACTCGATTTCCAACCTCCATGTCTTTTAAGACAAGTGAGGTCACCGCCACCACCAATAAGAAGTGTAGCAGATGTTCTTCTTAGCGAATGTCCAGTATACTCCTTCCAATTTGCTAACTTCAAAAATTTTGCAATTTCTTGCGGTACGGCACTAATTTTGTGAATACCAACAACCTTCTTTGACACTTCCCATTAACATACTTCAAAAATAAACGACGTTCCTGTATATTTGATGGCCGTACTGCAATATATTTTCGAAATAAACGCAAATAATGGTAAACAAACGAGGTTTCTTGTTTTTTGTCTGCAAAATTTTTACGACCAGGACCGAGTCCATATCTTCAATGTCATCAATTTTCAAATGAACTAGTTCGTCACAACGCATAGTACCTCCAATTCCTAATACTAGAACAACCTTTATCATCAAATATACATTATCAGGTGTCATATTCAGGAACCGATCCACTTCCTCCTTTGTAAAAACCCCAGACTTTTTAGGTATATATCCATCACTTTGCCTTTTTAACAATGCTCGTAATTTTGAATATTTACTAATATCCACACCATTTTTGATATCCAGTGTGGATCGCAACATTGAATACTGTGACCGAAGAGTGGATGGCTTGACGGTCTTCGTTAAATTTGAGAAATACATCATAAGAACACTCTCCGTTTAGTTTTGCACATTTTTTTCTTTACACCAATCCATGAATCCCTGATATGCAAGTTCATAAACTTGGCGAGATTTGGGTGGCAAAAGATTTTGGCACTTTCCAATATATCCGCAGGTATATTTTCATCGTGTTCGGGATTCATTTTGAAAGCAGCGCAAAAACTACTACAAAAATTATATGATTAGTACGTCTACTGACGTCTACTTGACAATCAATATTTACCAACAATACCAGATATCCATGACTACCGACTTGCTATCGCTGTTATAATTAATAGGGGTTCAAATTTATTACCAAAATATTAACGATTTTTGAATAAAACTAAATTTATTTTAATTTTGACTTGGTTGGAGAAAAAATAGTAAATATCATAGGGACTAAAAGTGCCTATTTTTACTCGCAATTTTGCATTCGCTCGGCTGCACTGTGCTCCGCCTCGCAACTGCTCGTAAAAAAATATGCAATTTTAATCCTTATAATATAATATACTATTTTCGTTAGATACCACATCTGTTGACGGAAGAACAGAAAGCAATTAAGAGTCAAAAAGTTCTAAACAGGTTTAACGCAGTATTGTCAGTTGTAATAAATCCCGGATTTACATTTCGTGTGTCCGGGTGTTCCAAGACGAAACAAAATTTACATTTTCCGTTCTCTAAGTGTTTCCAAAAATATGATGACGAGATTTGTCTCAATAGTGGGTCATGGAGCAACAATTTCTCTGGAAGATCAAGGAACTGTTACTGTTGATTGGTACATACCAATTTGTTAGCTGAATTTCGTAAAACCGACCTCCCAACGACGATCCGTAAAATGCGGTTTTATATACGCTGTTCCAAATCCCATACAGTTCATTTTTTTCTGTCCATCTCATACTTTATTCGCCTTAAATCATACCATGTAAACGACGAAACAAAGGATTCTTATAAAACCTACCTACCCGCATTTTCCATCCAATATCCCATCAATTTTCTAGATAGTTGTCCACGGGACACCTTTATGGAAGATAATAGTATTTAAGACACTAAACCTGTCCTGCCGTCAAGTGGGTGGTGGCTGTAATACTTATATAAATCCGAAACGGACAAAACCAGAAATATAAAAATAAAAACAAAAGAAGAAGAAGAAAAAAACGCTGAAAGAATAAAGTAAAATATATCTGCAATGCCCACAGGTAAAGGTGGTCGGTATGCAGAATACAATTTAAATTCTATTATCATTATTATTACTGATTGCATGCCGACTGGTTCTAAATTAATATAATGATCCCGGGATTTTCGATCCCAGGACCGCATCAAGAAATATTCATAAAAAATCGTTACTCTCTCCAAGCTGTGTGAGAACTTGTATGGTCTTGGTGGAGGAACGAAAACAAACAAATAGTTTTTTCCCATTCAGCAGTAAAAATCTTTGTTCTTGCAGATGAATTGTTGCTACATGTCCAGCTTTTGAGACAAATGTCGCCACTATCTTTTTGGAAACATTTCGAGATCGGATAACTTTCGTTCGTTTTGGTTCATCTTGGAACACTCAAACAGCCGATTGACGTTTTTTTTTCCGGTTTATAAAGGGGCGTCTATTAATTACGTGATGTTTTCAGGGGGGGAATCGAGCAGAGTCTTACCAAATCTCACCTGGGGAATGGGGAGGTCTTGGCAAATATTGCGTACTTTTTTCCTATCAGAAAACGATGTAAAATTGAGTCAAAAAACATGCCATGAATAAAATCTGAAAGAAAATTACGGGGAGGGGGCTCAACAAATCCTTAAAAATGCGTCATGTAATTAATCGACTCCCCCTAAGAGTAAATCGAGGGTTCATCACCACTGACAATACTGTATATATTTTTTTGAGTTTCCTGCCTTTTTTGACACCAATTGACTCTAATTATTCCATTTTTCGACTATGTTGTTATATGCTGGTCTTAAAAGACAATTTTTTGTATCTTGTTGTGTATCTTAGAACTTAAATGAAATACTATAATTAGTTGTTTAGTGAGAGAACTTTTGACGATCACTGTACGTACCAAAGCTTCAAAAATAATACATATTTCAGTTGTTGGTAGCCCCTTATTAAAATTCCATTTTCCTGTTTCGACTGCAATATTCGTAAAATCCTTTACTGTAAGACCAACTTTACCGGGTAGAAAATTCATCAATTCTGTCTATCTGAAAAATTTGTCACGAAACATTGACGTTTTGGCATCCTACCATATAATCACGTTTCCATGCCAGTCCGGTTTCTATTGACGGATGAATTATTACTTTTGTTGCGTCGTAGTAGCATATGGGCTACGAATTATATCGATTTTTGTGTATTTTCCAATGATTATAGTTGTTGGATGAAAAGATATTCCATTGTTTGGTTTATTGACCGTATTTTTGGGGTGTTCGAAAGGAAAAATATGAAAATAAATACTAAAATTGAGAGAGAATCAAAATTATCAATCCCCCGTTACAAATTTAAACATTTTACGTCAAAAAGTGTCACCCCATTCATCAAAGGGGATCTTTATTAACACCCAATTTTGATAATATGTCGGGTATTAAATATTGTCTAGTTTCCAATCCAATTACAACTGAAAGCTCCTCTACATGGAGTTTATTTGCAAACTGTAAGGATTCTAATCCTGCTCTGTGTAAAAAGACACTTGTATTTTTTTCCATGAAATCAGCAGCTTTAAAAGGCTCAGATGTTAATAGTAATAAATTTACGCAGAGTCGTATTTTTCAAAATATTACTAGTACTAGGTATTCAATTATTTGAACAGTATGTAAAAAAATCAACCTGCTATACATACATTTTCCCGTAAACGCTAGAAACACTATGCAAATACCTGGGATTGATGTACGCCATTACGTAACAGTAAAATTCAGCTGGTTTGAGAATTTTTTTTGTCCGCCACGGAAATACAAACAAGTTTCCCCCGATTCTCTCTATTTCATTTTCCGAGCTTTTGGTTCACAATGAGCTCACCAAAATGGAAACATTTCCAACGTATATAGCAAATTGCATGATATCGGCAATTGTTTGGGAGTTTGTGGGAGTTGTGTCAGCATTTGTTTTGTGTATAAATGCATGGATCGTCAGCTACGATACGGATATGGATAGAAAATTGTTTACACCGTTTCCTATTTACCAGTTAGCAGGATATTTAGAAGGATGTATCGATAAAATACAAGTTTTTACTGTTTGAAGAAGCTTTAGTATTAAACAAGGGACATTGGGGCTTCCTTCAACTTAGTTCCTAAGGAAAATCTCAGAGGCTAGTAGTTCCTTTAGAACTATTCCCTCGTCTTTCCAGTAGTCTGCTAGGATTCTGTTTTCTGCAAGTATGTGTGTGTGCTCTGGAATCCACAGTAAAGTTGCTCTTGCCTAGTTTATTGAGTTTTTTTGGCTGCTTTACTATCTGACATGGTGATCATCCTTTGCCTTCTATATCTTTTATTAATGTTGAACAACTGGATACACTTTCCAATGGCGTGAGTTACTGCTTGAAAGATACTTGAGGTCTCTGTCACGTACACTCCTATCCCAATCCCTTCTATTGCTTTTGAGCCGTCTGTATACCATTGTATGACATTCTTTCCAAATCTGTTCAAGGTGTTTGGATCCCATTCTTTCTTGTTACTGAATTCCGTATCGAATCATCAGGAGGAGGTGGTTTTTTTTATTGATACCCTCTCTACTTAGTTGTTATTTCTGCAACCCTTTCCATAAAAAGTGGTGTGAAGTTTAGGATAACTTCCATGGCCAAGGGACATATAATTTGTCTTCTTCCTTATTACTACATTTTCAATCCTATTCACATAATTGTTTTCAAATTGCATAATCTTTTAAGTAATTATGATTTTTTATATATAAAATCAAGTCATCTATCTAGTTTAGATAAAGAAAGACGTTTACTTTCAAATAATTGCAACTATTATTATAGTAAAACTTTCAATATTTCAAAATCAACATAACAAAAGAGAATTTATTAAGGCATATGACTCTGTAATATTTTTAATAGTCCCATGAGATGGTTCTTCATTGTATAGTTTATAATACGTAAAGCTATCTATAAAATATCCAGCCCATATAAAACGGTTTTACTGAAGCATTGTGTTGAAAACGGCCGATAATTTGATGTAATTTCACAGAGTGTAACGAGAAACGTATTAAGAAATACACGGAATACAACTAAATGAACAAGGTGGGGCTTTGTGTGAGGGCAGAAATTTATACCTTGTAATAATCTACCAAGAAATTAATACATTAAATGAATCTTTATAAATAGCGTTGTCAAAGTACACAAAATATCCGTAAAATGCCGCAAAAAACACAAAAATCTTGAAAATTCAAAATTGAGTATTTAAAAGGGTTGTGATTAACATGAGAAAAACTTTACAATGCTAGGCATGCGATTTTCCGGAAAATCGTCAAGTGAAAATTTTTGTTTTTATTTTTTCGCTCTACTTGTTTAAATAATGAAAACACAGAAAAATGTTCTAATCAAAAATTGTGGCTAATACATTTGTCTACAAAATTTGTCTGAACATTTTTTTTGTATCTGCATTAGTTTTTGAAATATATAGGAAATTTCCATAGTAGTATTTTTGAACATCATCAATTTTCATGTTTTTAATTTTATGATAGTAAATAAACAATGACATTTAGAAAAAAAAATTTTATATGAAATATGTTCTAAAATGGAGTATCTACAAATACATTGAAAAAAAAATTTTATTAAAAATATTTTAATGTTTTATATGGATTTTCCACGCTCTCTCACCTGCTTTTTCACCTTTATTGTGCTCCCTTTTATTTCTTACCTGAGCCATAGGTGTGTTCTTTTGTATCGCGATCACTTCTTAATAGGTTCATTATAAAGTTCACAAATTTTTAGATAATATCATAAACGGTATAAAAAGTTATAGAAAGTTTGCTGACAGACCTCTGATTTAAGTATCTATTTTAAATAATTGTCTATTATTTAAAAAATTTGATATTTATAGAAAAGCTGTATAGTAGTTTCGAAAGTAGATGCTTCAAAGGTTTAGTAGTAAAGTTTCATTGATTTATATTAATTTCGAAAAAAGATATAATTGAATGAAGTCTAAAAAAAATAAGTAAAATTAAGCATGCAAAAAAACAGATTTTTAAGAAGTATTCGTTTAAAATTCTAAATATTGATGGCTTTGCTTTTAATAATAATAATGTTTTATTTGCATTTGCAATGCTAAATCCAAAAGGAATTTTCGCTGGGATAAGTATTAATTAAATAGGAATTATAATAAACTGATATTACAGTCAGAAAATCTACTTTTTCAAATTCGAAAGAATTTCTGTCTAAAAGTTGAGATCTTTCTTTACATTTTACATGAGTTTATTTATTTTTTCAGAATGTTATAAGCCCAAAATTATTAACTTTTAAGTCGAGCGGTTAATAAATTTGTCTCACGGGCCGTTCGCGCGTTACCACGAATTGAATGCCACTAAAATTCATTTTATCTCGTAAACTTTCTAATTTACAGAAAAACTTTTTACACAAAATTTGTAGTATATGTATATTTATTATTTAAACAATTAGAGCGAAAAAACAAAAACAAAAATTTTCACTCGACGTTTTCTGGAAAATCGCATGCCTGACATAGTAAAGTTTTTCTCATGCTAAACACAATTTTTAATTTTCAAGTTTTTTGTATTTTTTAAGCCAGTTTAAATGAATTGAATTCATCAACAATTCACACTTTAATAAATTAATGTCGTTAAACTATTAATAATTTAAATACACAAAAAAAATAGTAGCTGTGATGCTTATAAATCCCAATTTTATACGACAGGTGACCACTAAATTATATTTAAACACAAAATTGTTGACGTTTATTTTGTAAATACATTCCTAATATTTTATATTTTCAAAGGTATATAAATGAATGGGCGTACATGAACTGCGGACCAAAAACCATAAATGATTTTTAAAATTTGTCATGTGTTTTTAATGACCCATGAATTGCGGACCAAGTCGAAAGGGCCACCTGAAATCAGGAGCGTTTAAATGTAGCTCTTACCAACGTTGCCAAGTGTAGTCCTAAACTAAAACGTTTGTGTTTTGGAAAGTAAAAATATTTTAATAATGATATTTATCACGAATGCATAGATACATTTTCCCTAATCGAAAAATTGAATTGTGTAATTGACAGATTATTATAATAATTTTCAATAATAACCTAACTAAAACCACCCTACCTTACCCCCTACCCTAATCCGAATCGAAAAATTGAATTGTGTAATTGACAGATTATTATAATAATTTTCAATAATAACCTAACTAAAACCACCCTACCTAACCCCCTACCCTTATCCGAATCGAAAAATTGAATTGTGTAATTGACAGATTATTATAATAATTTTCAATAATAACCTAACTAAAACCACCCTACCTTACCCCCTACCCTAATCCGAATCGAAAAATTGAATTGTGTAATTGACAGATTATTATAATAATTTTCAATAATAACCTAACTAAAACCACCCTACCTAACCCCCTACCCTTATCCGAATCGAAAAATTGAATTTTGTATAATTGACAGATTATTATAATAATTTTCAATAATAACCTAAATAAACCACCCTACCTTACCCCCTACCCTAATCCGAATCGAAAAATTCTTCGTATTTTTAGTCAATTTGCTGAAATGACAGACAGCATACAGAGAACAACAAATGCATGCGAAAGTTTCCATTCGAAGTTTAACGAAAATTTTCATTCTTCCCATCCAACAATATTCAACTTAGCTTAGTCCGCAATTCATGGTTTTTAAAAGAGGGGTCTTCTTGGTTTGGTCCGCAGTTCGAGTACGGAATTATTGGAATCAGGTAATCGGTCCGCAATTCGAGGCCGCCGAAATGAATATATTTGAATATCCAAATTTAAAAGTCCATAACTCTGCAAGGTGTAACTCAAATTCATCCAGCTCATCAATCAATTAAATATTATTCCAATATTTCTAACCAGTTTCCTGTTATAAGTATTACACGATCTCTTCCTTAGTCCAGTAGTTCTATACAAAAAAAATTAAAGCATTTAATAAATCCACAGCACCTGGCAAACTACTGGGAAGGAAATGGAAGACTAGCTTAAGCTAAAGCTACCTATATAGTTGTTAATGGTAATGTCTGGAAAAGGCGTATTAAATTGTACAAATAAACACTACGGTAGATTTTAGATTTTTTTTCCCGAGACCGTCTCCGATAACACTGCATCCTAATGGCTTATTATATATTTGCTCGTGCTTTCTCATAACACCCAGTGCTTTTTTGGAGTATACTCCCGCCTCAGTGCCACTTACAGTTTTAGACAACGGTAGATTAAAAATATTTGCTTAATATCCAATCTAAAGCATGTTTTTGTATTTGTTTCAGGAAATGACATTTTGAAAACCTCCACCAACAAGCTATGGAGGCGTTTTCGAAGATAGTTTCAGTGCTTTTTGTGTTGTGCTTAGTGAATATTTCTAATAGCGCTAGATGGGCTCATTCGGTGTATCTGAGTCCAGATTTTCGATTATTGTGGTCTTTAGGACCGAGTCCTTTAGAAATTACTTTTGAATTACAAGTAAGGACGCTAGGATATGTCGGGTTCGGATTTTCGAAGGATGGAAGAATGGCTGGATCCGATATGGTCATTGGATGGGTCGATCATAAGCAGGTTTATTTCCAGGTAAGCAAAATCTATTTTCTAAATTTTAAAAATTATTTTAATACAAAATATGTATCACCAAAAATTCGACAGTTTGCGGTTGGTGACATTGTTGCTAGGTACTGTATTTCATGCTTTTAATATAAATTTTACGAGTAATAAACCTAAAATGATCATGTCGTGTATAGATATCGATCGATTTATACTCTATTTTAAACAGAAACGACTATAATTTATGAAGTTAATCAGATAGTACAGTTTGTGATTTGTATAGAAAATTACTACTATTTATTACAATAAAAGGTTTTCAATGTAGAAAAAGTAACATGACAAGGATCAATCATAGAATTTACAAGCTGAATACGTTGGATTTATAAATATCACGTAGGTGTTTTAGCTTTTTGTTCCGACAGTTTATACACATACAATGTTTTTTGTTGTTTTCGTTTTTATTCAGGACAACTTTTTTGTTGAATATTAAAACGCCGATAAGGTATGTTATTTCAAAATGTAATTTATTTCTCGCGACCTTGAAACTTTTAAAAATAGATGTTTTAAATAGAAAACTCAATAACTATTTAAATGAACTACATCACAATACAGAAAAATACGATTTTCGGTAACAACGTGTAGGTATATTTTTCATTTTATGTAAGAGGTTGTTTGTATGTTAAATTATTGGATATTTTTCAAGAAGGGAAAGGGTGAATGGAATGGTATTTTCCCTTCCTCTTTTTGAAGAACATTAGTATTGAAAATTTGACAGCAGAACAACAGACATAACAGATTTGTTTATGTGATATAAGCAGTAAAGTGTTTTTTACTTTGGAACAGTTCAGTTCCTGATACCTTTAGGAAGCCCATCTCTACTTATAGTGCTACAACTATTTGACATTTGACAAGCAAACATTACATGACACTTATCAATAAAAAATATATATCTTTTAGAACAATATTAGAGAGGAAATAAAGGAATCTATTCTCGAAGGAAAAAGAAAATATGATTTTGTATAGTTTTCTTTATAGTGTGACACATTTAAACTGCTTTTTATTAAAATCAGTCAAAAACTCGTTGTTCCTTTATACATATTTAATAATTTATCTCAAAAAATGTACATAAACAAAAGATTAAAGACCAAGATGCCGACATAAATTTTAAAATACAAAAAAAGACCATGAAAAATACTTCGAGCAAAAGCTTCTTGGAAGCTGTGTACGCATTTAATTGGCTCGTTTATGTGACTCATTTATGTGGCTTTATTTCGTATTAATTGTTATGAATGGAATTTTATGATGGGGCTGATGATGCCTCGAAATCATAATTACCACAGTCATCAAGATATTAGGTCTGTTTTTTTTTTATTACTTCTCTGTACATTTTTATGTTTTTGCCACAGTTAATTCCGTTTTACAGCTACACGTATAAAACAAAGCATTTTTCATATAACTTTATTTTATTCAAATTTTAGTCTAAAAAGCTTCCAGAATTCTCAGCGCCTTTTATTTAAACCGACTCTATTAAAAAGAGGGAGAAAAAAACCTCCTGTCAACGAAGTTGGCTGCATAAATCATACGCACTCTCTTGTTTCCTGTATTCCTAGATCACGGCTGCTAAGTCTCGAATTTTAAAGCGAAAACCGAAAGTAACTTGAAGGCGTTGAGATTTGGACGCCGACGCGGTAGGACGCCACCTTCCAAATAAATGGGTCGTTCAACAGAAATGATGATCGTTGTTTTGTGATTGATAAGAAGGATTAAGGAGTTGGTTATAAATGTAACGGTGTGGAGGAAGAAAATGGATTGTTATTTGGCAAGATTGATGATTTTCAAAAGCTATACATCTTTGTATGTTCAGGTGTCTGTTTTATAGAGGCCGTGACATGCTGAATTGTAGACAATCTCATTGTTCGATGATAACTTTGTTAAAGAGCAACTTTTTTTCTCAAAATTGTAACTTAAAAGGCACCAGGCTAGAGCACTCAACATCAGGGAGTGGAATTCGGCACCAATTCAAATATTTTATGCGCTATAGGTAAGGTTAGGTTCTACGTGAGTGGGGCCTTCTCGCCATCCCCACTGCGACCTCCATTGGGTCTATTGTGGCTAACCCTTAGGGATTACAATTCACCCCACAAGTCTGTGGTTCTGACGAAGTCCTTGGTTGTTTTTGGTGATACTTTTTTGAAGTCGTTCGACTCTAAGGTACTAAAACCGAATATGTTATATCTCACCCTGCCCAAAGATGGGCATGAGCATAAAATGTGCTACGCAGTTTCGTCCTCCAAATTACAAAACCGACAATGCGAAGTCTGAGTCTTTAGGTGGTAATTTAGTCGACAATGTCCTGTAAGCAGTTTCGACAGAATGCGTAGGTTTGTTCTACTTCACAATAGACTCTTGCGAGTCGCAGTGGAGGGCCTTATAGACCCACTCACCATAAACCTAACCTAACCTACTTCTTTTTAGAATCTGCTTATTTTTTGTACTCGAAGGGTTGTATATGAACGCCCCGGTATATCTGCCCACTACGTGAAGGTTTTCCTCTCCTCACAGGTAGCTAATCGAACGAAAGTGATGAAACACGAAAGCAAAAGGTGGAAAACCAATTTAATAAATATTGAATGATCAATACAAAATTGAAGATATTAAATATTTATAATACTCAAAAAAAATCAAACGAAGAGGATACCAAATTATAATCTAATACTCCAAATCCAAATCTTACACACACTAAAGATAAGACGAAGGAACTTAGGAACTTAGAGGATTGGGGATGTTTTGCAGCTCTTAGCGCGATGGCTTCAACAGGCTGTGGTGTACCTGGTGCACGGGAATGAGAACAGGAACAGGAACTTGATGGTTGCCTCAAACTTAAGATGGCACTTGCCGACTGCAGAACTGTGGAAAAAAGAGAAAAACAAGGATAAGGAACTAGAAAAAAAAACAAGTAAAACCCGAACTTTACGTGTTAAAAAAACAACTTAACAGTGATCTGTTTTATTCTGTTCGTTTTGTTCCTTAAATATACAAAAAATGCAAATAAGCGCAATAAACAAAAATAAGCATTAAGTACTGCAATAGAAAATACTTAAGTGAAAATTCAATAATAAACTTACCAACCAGACGATAAAAAATTGTTCATCAATAGTGAGTAAATAAAAAAAAAAATATATTGAAATGTTGCCTTCTGTATGGCAGTTAGAGGAAAGAAAGAGTTCTAATCGAAACTTGAAATTTCGAATATCTAAAGACAAAAATGGAAAGGGAATTCGATAAAAATTAATATTTTATTTGGAGTGACTAATGCGACAAGGGAACGGCATGTTTAGAAATTTAGTAGAGTGGAGGCAGCCGGCTTATGGAGAAATGGGCTTCGGTGAAATTTCATGAATTATTAGTATATTGTAGTTGACGACTTTCTGAACAGTAGTGTCTAACTCAATCCTATGACTAGTTTCAGAGATACAGGGTGTTGAAGTTGGAAAATAACCATTTTTTAAAAGCATGTATTTCTTAATTTTTTCAATGTTTCAAGAATTTTTTCCTGTGATAGTGTTTTAATTACACTAAATATCAGTCCCTTATGAGAGAAAGTTTCATTTGCTACAGGGATACTCAAAAATTAGAAAAACGGAATGTTGACTTGAAATATAATTCAATTTTCAGGAATTACAATATCTGGCAGGATTAGCCCTGTATATTATATATAAATTATATATATTTCAAAATGACTCAAAGTCACCTACTAACATGCAATACAAAGTATATAGAATTTTATCAAATGTAGGATACAGGGCGATTCAACTTTCTGACTCGCCCTGTAAAAAATATTTGCATATCTCATTATTATAAACCAACCAGAAGCAAATCCTGCCAGATATTGAAATTCCTGAAAATTGAATTATAATTCAAGTCAACGTTCCGTTTTTCTAATTTTTGAGTTTCCCTGTAGCAAATGAAACTTTCTCTCCTAAGAAACTGATATTTAGTGTAATTAGAACACTATCACAGGAAAAAATTCTTGATACATTGAAGAAAATAAGAAATACATGCTTTTAAAAAATGGCTATTTTCCAACTTCAACACCCTGTATCTCTGAAACTAGTCATAGGATTGAGTTGAGCCCATGGACACTATTGTTCAGAAAGTCGTCAACTACAATATACTAACAATTCATGAAATTTCAACGAAGCCCATTTCTCCATAAGCTGGCTGCCTCCTCCTTTGGGAGGAAGTGACTAATGAGCCACAAAAATTACGTAAATAAAATAGTTTTTAAAACGAAAAACGTAACAGCTTGTTACAAAATATTATGAGCCTAATAAATATGTACACAAATTTATTTTATATCCAAAATATGCTGCTAGCTACTGATATCTTGTAAAATATTTTTAATCTCAGTATTTACAACCAAAAATACACCAGTATTTTTAATTTAAATTCAAGCCATATTAGGATACAAGCGATTAATCCTTCCAGTGAATTTAAATAAACACCTGCGGACGCAATTAATCTTCCTTAAACCACATAAAATACTTATCGGCAAGTGATAAATCTCTATTTAGCGAACTAAAAATGTTTTGAAAAGAGTTTTAAGTAAATTGGGTCAGTTGTGAATCGATCTGAGATATCTGTGCACGATCCTAGGGGCATTATACATACCCGGAAAAGACTGGACAGAAATGTTTTGGTGCGGAGACAAAAGAGATTCGGGTCCGGGTCAGGACAAGAGGATTATATAGCACTGAGTTGGTTTCTCGTTGAATTTCGTAACTAGGATATCGGAAATATTAAAGTTACGACCTTGGTTTCTATACGTATGTTGGCAGTTTATTTTAAAACATACTAATAGTAAATATTCAGAAACAAAACGGGAGAGGAAATACGAGGGACCACTAAAACACTGATAATAAAAATAATAAAAGTACTAAAGAAATAGAAGAATGTGTGGCGGTTTCGATTCTCAAATCGATAGGGATTAAAAAAAGTGAGTGACAGTAGTGTAAGTTCTAAATCGATATATTTTAATAATTAGATTTTGTATATTTTTCTGCTGACCGTGCGTTATTGAGCTATATTCATAGATCATTAACGACCCTCTGCCTCTGCCACTGACGTGTGTCTATGTAACGTTTAATTCAACGATTTGATATCTTGTTGCCTCATTATTTCGGTATTATTATCTGTAGTTGGAAGTTTTTACATGAATAATGGTTACATTTTCACGCAAATTCACCTCATTAAAAGTTTATTATACTTGCATTTATTCACTACGAATACAAATTTCGAAACATCATTAGTAAGAGTCTTTCATATATTTTTTTTTCTGTTCTTTATTATGCGGATTTTATTATTTAAAATAGACTAGAAAATTAAAAAGCATTTCCACACGTCAATTCCTAACAAGAAGCAGAAAACATTGTGTGAACTTTCGGTCTTTTATCCCAATAGCCATAATTTTATGGAAGTTAAGACAGCTTAAAGCCCCTAGGATCTAATAAGCCTTTCTCGACGACTTGTATTCAATTCATATTAGTTATATCCAAGCCTAATAAACTTTACAACCAGACAGTAGCTACAGTATTACGCAGAGTTGCCATTATATCATTACCTCGCGGTCATTTATAACAGAAAGAGATACAGAGCGCGATAGTTTAACAAAGGTGCATTTGCAATGGAATGAAATTATTAACATACACTTTTAGATGACAGCAAGATGATATATATCGAAGTCGAACGAGTTATGATAATATGGCGGCTGGTCGCGGCCTCCGGACTGGAGAACCCTAGGCCTGTAGCTAAACATCTTTCAATATTCTTGTATTTCTGTTGATTTTTTTCCGGCGTCGACTGGCCTAAATCAGTTATGACGGTCGTCCCCGAGAGAGATATATATATATATATATACAACATTTTAAGGTTATTCCTATAGAAATTATCTTGTATATATAATCTTTGTGCTGCTGCAAACCCGAGCCTCGAAAAGGACAAGAAAAAAACACCCACCGAGATTATGATGATATAGAAGAGATATTAACTGGATAAAAGAGAGAAAAAGAATTAAGGCTTGTGAGGTGAATTTATATAAGAAATGTTTTGGGTACAAAGAATGCGATAAGTAGATATCAACTTGGAAGGGATTTTTATCATATTTAAATGAACTAGACGAGTAGGGTACTAATAAATATGAGATAGACTGACTTTTTTTTGGCAAAAATAGTAGTGGTCATGAAGATCCATACTTGAACTGAATCTATGTACCATTCTCCATGTTATCTACTTCCATTCCAGAAGTTTTGTGTCTTCTATGTAGACCACTAGTTTGACTGGAAGGATTTTCAGTAGTTGTAATCCTCTCCAAAGTGCTTTCGTCTGAGTCCATGTAAGTTCTCGTAGAAGCAGAAAATGTGAGTAGGTGTTCCATCATAGAGTTCACATATCCTGCACATAGGTTCACCAACTTTGACCATTTTGTGCAGATGTTTCCTAAGGGTGCAGTGTACAGTCACTAGGTCGGTATCTATCTTCAAATGTCTCTTACTCAGTTCCAATAACCAGTTTGAGAGTTGTGCAAGGCTGGCAAGAGACAACAAAGTGTCTGTTGAGCCTGTTGAGGGATTCTTTACAGTTTTTTTACTAGTCTAGATAGCTTTAAGCAGAGCCTGGCTGTCAGTGAATTTTTTTGTCCGGTATATCCTCTTCTGATGTTCTCATTAATACAGGATATAGTGCTTGAAACATAGTCGTATATTTGTAGGTCCTTTTTACCAGCCCTGGTGAACCAGATGATTTCTCCAGAATTCTCTCCGTGACTATATTCTCCGGTGTCAAGCTATCAAAACTCATGTGAAATATGGGTTCATCTAGTATTAACCCAGTTGTATCAGTGTGTCCTTCTAGAACATTGTTCGGTGATCTTGAAGGATTATTCACGTTACACCGTGCCGAGACCGGGCCGTGCCCCGGGCAGGGCACGGTTACACATATGAAGTATGCTTTTTTATGAACCAATTCTTAGTTGACCGGGCAAGGACGCTTGACAAAATTCATTACCGACACGTACTCTGTACTCAAATAACAGCCCGGTGTAGCCCACGATGCGGCACGGTGTAACGTGAATAATCCTTAAGTCTCCCGATTTCAGCCTCCGCCCTTGCAAGAAGTTCCAAAGGAGGAAGTCCAATATTCCATTGATGCCGTCCCCGTGCTGTACATGGCCCTGGTAATTCAAAGAAGGGCGTTGTCTTTGGATTGCAGTTAATATACTCGTATTAACTAAGTACATCTATTTTTGTCATCACTTCCTTTTCTTTGTTATTGCTAAAGAATTAAACATTCAACAAATCTGATTGAACAACCTCCGTATTCCGATTTAACATTTTAATGACAGTTTCGGTTGGTTTTGAGAATTTTACAGGGATTTCAGTTATCGAATAAAATGCGTTTACGGCCGTTGTCCGAGAAGCGATCGGTAAACATAAAAGGAAAAAAAAACTGGACAGAATTGCCATTAAAATCCAATGACACACAACTATACATTGAAAAGGAAACGTTACGAGTGTTAAGGAATTCTTGTATATACCTGAATGGGCTTTAATTTATAGAAATTATACAGTTACTTTTCAGAACAAAAGAAATGGGAATTTCTTCATAATCATAATTTTTTTTAAAGAAATTCCCGATTAAATAGTTATTTTTTGAATAAATTGAACTAGTGAGAAGGAGGAGTCGGAACTCAATTAATTAAATAATTAAATTGACTGTACTTTACAATTTTCGATTGCGGACAGATTATTTCTTTTAGATTCCACCTTTATATTTATTTATTTTTGTGTGTCGGTAAAACGGACTCTATGTGGTATTTTCCAATCTTTTCCTCCCTAATCCGTTTATCCCAACTTTAACGTAATTTACTTTGTTTGACTTTATTAGATTTCGTTAAAGGTGTTTGTATCCCATCGACTACGTTCAAAACAATCCACGAGGTCAATACGTCACCGCATAAAATTCACCTAATTGTTTTCAATTTTCCCACCTCTAACCGTGCGTAAAAACCTCTCTCTCGCTATGTACAAGCTTCAGACTAATATATCATACACCGCCGAGTATTGAAATTTACTTTGTCGATAAATAAAAACTGTTATATAACAAAAGGTAAAGGCGTGTTCTATCCGCCCAGGGCGACAATAAAGCGTACACTGGAAAAAGTAAAATTTTTCTTACATACCATATAAGCATCTATACTCAGTGTTAAAGGTTAATGTCGTGCCCTAGAGCAAGTATAACTTTGTACTTTACATCATTAATGTAGTTGTTGAGGATATAAATACAATATTGTTTATATAAAGAACAGAGAAAGAAATTTGTGCAGTTAAGGAAATGACCTCCGACTTAATATTTGTTTTAATTGCGAATAGAGGTGACTTGTTCTTCCAAAAAGAGGAACTACTTGAGGGAGGGTGTAAAGCCTACAGCACTTAGGCCACATGGAGTTATCTTCCTAGATTACCGTCCTTTATATCGGCAGATGTATGCCAAGACTCACCGAACACACACTCTCTTATTGACGATAACTCTGGGCACTTGCATAAGACATTCCTGACGAATTCATCTAGCCCCATTGTATGGAGGTGTTTCTTTAATTGATAGTGGCCAGTCAGAAATCCTATCATTAAACGTAGGTTTTTCTTGGTCATCGCCAAATATTTTTTCGACTCCAGCTTTCCAGAGTCGCCCAGGGTGATCATGGCGAGACTGCATCCCTTGATTTCATCCCATCTCTTTGGAGATTGAGCATGGGTGTAACATTTAGCTAGTTCCGCAATTGTCGAATTCGTCAGGCGGTAGCTATTGGTACACAGATGGTTCAATACCACACTTTTAGGCTTCGGGTGCAGAAATATCATCCCAATATGGACATTACTCTTAATTTTAACTCACTAATTCCTCAGTAATGCCCACTAATTCACCTGTAACGCCTCATAATTCCCAAGTAATGCCTCCTAATTCCAAATTTTAACATCTTCACAGTATCGTAAATTTTCTTCCAACGAGGAGGTAATAAAAGCTGTGGAGGTCTGGTTTGCAGATTTTTTTTGAAAGGCCTAGAGACGTTGCAGGTTCGCTGTAATAAATGTATCCAATTAAGAGGAGGATATGTTGGGTAATAAAATATTTTGACATTGAAATTTTGTTTGGTTCTATAGTAGGCTAAGAATTTTTAAATATATCCTCGTATATTCTAAGTAAAAAAAAACTTAACCAAATTTTTTGGTTAAAAAAACACTTTTTTTCGGTGTTATTTTTGCCTCGGGTAACTTTAAAGTGTAATTTTCCAAGGAACGTGATGATATATCTGAGTACTCTGGTTCTTTATCTTACATTAACTTGAGTACTTTATAGCGACCGTATGTTAATGTGGAGCATTTAGATTCAAATCTTTGCGCTGTTACTTTGTGTTCTGACTCGGAAACCGCCTGTATGTATACATAGGAAAAGAGTAGAGGACTGTTTCAGCTGGTTGATCGGACAGATACTATCCACACACACACACAAATTCGACGAATATCTTGAAAGATTTTTTTTCTAAAATGAAAAGCATCATAAACTTTTGATTATTGTCCACTTAACACCGTAGATTTTACGTATATTTTATTGAGTATTAAAAAAATGTTGATCCATCCGAGATCGCTTTTCTAACATCAATTTATACGTACCAAGCTGTCAGTCAATATTAAACGAAGTTATTATACTATAATTTATTACAGCTACAAGGATAAATCAGTCACTGACACCTACTCATATTTGATTCATGTTGTCAGATTAGGTAACCGAAGAAAAAAAAAATCCCATACTTATTAGACATACTTACTAATATTTTGAAATAAATATTAGTTTTGTGAAAGTTGAAAGTACTAAGAATCTAAAAATGTAAAGTACATTTCACAATATTTCGTTTACTCGGTATCTGGTCTTGAGGATTTAATCCACTCCAAGATATTTCGTTTAAACTTGTTGATGTTAAGTTGAAACGAAATACATTGGAATGGAGTATAACTCTCAAACAAAGCTTCCTGTTTTAACATATTAAAAACTACAATAAATTCCCAGCTTTCACCTTTGGGTTGTAAACAAACGATTAAAGTTAAAGAATAAAAATTCTTTAGCGTTAAAACACCGCATAAAACTAAATATTACCACATACTTAAGACATTTTTAAAATAGAATTTAATCGGTTTATTCAGATATATATGCACTTTCTCAAGGTATTAACTTTTAAAAAACAACTTTGGAGATGCTCTTTTTAAATTATCGTCTATAAAAATAAGAAAATATATTCTCAGCGATGTATTTAACATAAAAACCCATAAGTATAGTTATTTTTCAGTGTTTTTGGTTATCAAATTTATCTTGATGTTTTGAATATTTGGCTCCGCCTTATTCTTTCAACCAATTGCTATTGTTTACGGACGGAAGTCTAATGGGGGGGCTCTCATTATGGAAATATTTACATGAATATTTACATACCGGCTGCTAGAAATTTTAATTCGGAAACTAATAAAACAGAGGTCGCAGCGATGAAAGGTTCCGATATTATAGGTACAAATTTGTAACAGTATCAAAATTAGCTAGAGCTATATTAATTCTTCTAACTCAAATAATTGAGTAGCTACAACGTCTTTATTATCACCAGGTGTAAATTTACATAAAAAAGTGAATTTTGGACGAATATTTCTCAGGCAATCTGAGAAATTTCAGACGTCCAATATTAAGGGGAGATTTCCAAAAAAAATTGTGTCTAAGAAATTTGGAAATTGAAATTTTTGGGTATGAGGAATCAACTGGCGACATCAGTATTCATTAAAATTAAAATTTGAGCCCCAAATGGGGTGTGGAGATCTTACTCATTTACTTAAAAATCTTTGAAAACCTCTAAATTTCAATTTTATTTGTCAAACGAAGCAATAGCTACTTTAACGCTCCATATCTCAAAATATTCCAGTCAGAACAAAGCAAAAAATTACCCTGTTATGTAAAATTTTACGATGAATCGATTTGACGGGGTTATTAGCAAAAATATGAAAGAGCATCTTATGAAGGAGGTCGAAAATGAAGTAGGGATGTAATTATGGTTCTGGACTCAGTTTTTGGGGTGGATTTGTGTGCTGCAGATTCGTTTAAGGGGGGTAATAAGGTTTTTCATATAATTTTATTAATAAATTTTTATTCAACAACATTTTTATGAATAAATGAATTTTTTCAAGGTTTTCGAAGTAGCTTCTATTAACCTAAAAAATCGTACAGACTCCAAAAATTTGAATATTATGCTCAAATTTTAGCAGGACATTCTCTAAGGGTTGGTTGATTTGTAAAAAAAAATCGAAGAGACTAATTTTAGAGTTTGTAAAATTAAGTTGAACATATATTCTTTTAAAAAAGAAATATTCAACTTTGAAGCTCTGTAGCTCAGAACAAATCAACAGAACCAAATCAAAAAATTATCATCCAATACAAAATTCCACGCTAAATCTATGTACAAGGTACAACTCATCAAAATAGTCCAACAACGAAACGAGTCAAGTTTCCATAAATTACTTAGTTGAAGCATATTTGTGTGCAAATTTAATATCCGAATTAAATTTAAACCTCGTAAGGGGTTTTCCACTCATTTGAAAAGATTAAAACCCATGTCAAATCTCATTTCCCTACTACTTAATCCCTTCTAAAGATTCCACTCTAATTTAAATTTGTCTGTAGAGTAAACATTCTATATAAATAATACTATACGTTTTCCACACTCTCAAAAACAGCCCGAGTCTTATCTCCAGTAAAATCTTCTCAATTTCGGTTAGAGACATGTTGCTCCCACAACATGTCTATTAAAGCAAAGTTTATACTTTACAATGATGCAAATTGGGAGAACGTTCATTCTTGTCTCATAAATTCACTCGACTTGGAGATATAATGGGTAACAATGAAATATTAGAGATGTAATTCCTTCAAATCGTTTCAGTTTTATTTATTAGACCAGTTATTTTACAGTAGAAAACCTCTTTAATGAGTACCAAAATTAAACTGGCCTACAAACTAATATGTCCCCTGGGGTCTTGGTAACATCTGTTCCAAACATCGGTGGGCGTTTATCGATGACTACAAACAACTTCAAAAGATTCAAATACGAAAAAATCCGTTGATACCTTTTAAGTGCTGAATATCGTCCATATTCAGAGGTATTTTCTCCACAGTCACTTTAATTTACATATCATTAAACTTGAATAACTGATAAATATTGTGAGAAGGACGTTTTGTTCGTCTGATCGACTTTATGTCAAATAGAAGATCATCGTGGGACTAGGAAGAGGTCGCCTAGTTGATGTTTTTATTTATAAAATTTTTGATTTAGTATCCGTTTCAAGCACTGGCCTACATACAATAAAATAGGATGAGATATTTCTTTGCGATATTTATGCTGCCAGGTCGGAAGAAAAAAAATTAATAGTCTTATGAGTTCGCGTTGACGTTAACAAATAATGAAGCTAATGGGAATGCTGTTGAACAGCTTTGTTAAGTAACGGATTTAGTTAAACATCTGTGACATTGTTTCACATAGTATAAACATACTGTGTGTCAATTTTAAAACTCACAGTGAACGAAAAGATATGTTAAATAAATGTTGAGAACGTTGATAAGTCAAACTAAAATGACAAAAGATTAATCAATCCCACCTAGAAAAATTTAAATGGAAACCATTTACTTACAAAAGTGCCCCCACGTTGGGCGCCAGTTTTTACTTACAATAATGCCCCCACGTTGGGCGCCAGTTTTGTAACGATTTTATTTAAAAAAAATAACTAACAAAAACCTAAAATGTAAACAATTGAAACTCGTTAAATACTTCAAAGCATAGATAAAATTAGTGATACCACTTGAAAACCGGACGTCCTGAAAGGAATGTTACTCACTCACACTTTGTATCATAAATTTGCAATATTCAAGAGATCGTCGACCTTATGTTTAATGCAAAGCAATTAAAGTAAAATGAATTTAAATAAACAATCTTATTTAAATTAATTCGAGTATAAAAAGTCCATTTAAATTGATTAGTATGCAGTAATCAAACGTTTCTCTTGGAATACACATAAGTCAATACGAGTAGGTTTCGTACAAAGAACAAGAGAAAAGCAAGCAAGGCTTGGTAGTTATCCTTTCTTGTGAATTATCCTCATTTACATAATAAAATAAAAATCCTCTGACTCGTATTTTTACGTACGAATGTCCAGCTAAGTATCTCCGTACATCCTTATTTATACAACTTTGAATTGGATCTCACAACGTATGAATTATTCAAAATACAAAACGTCTTATAAAGTATCATTATCATGAATTAATAAGCCTTTGCTGCCAGTGGTTGCTGGACTCTTTTTATTTTTCATAATCTTGAGTACTTTTCTTACCAGAACCGGCTTTACGAAAACAATCAGAATCATACAAACCAAATTGTCGACAACATTATTTGGATTTTGAAAAGTTACTTGACTATTTTAGGTCTGCTTGTACAAAGCCTCGGTGACGAGATGGTTAGTTAACTGGTCGGTTGGTGGTGACCGGGCAGTTATAGCCACATGGCTTGTTCAAACGATAGTTTGGTCTAAGTCAGTTTACTAACGGTTAGGCAAGAAAAAATAGCGTTTCTTTGTTCCTCTGTTTTAGGAATTTAAATTACCTGTGGTCTGTCTTACGTTCTACTAGCTGTAGACTGATCTATTTCTATACCACAAGTTTTACAAACGAACCTATGGCTAAAACCACACACCACAAACAAGGGAATTTCAAGTTGACCGGTGACCTCTCGGTTACTTAGTATAGCCAGTAGCTAGTAATTTACAAATAAAAAAAAATGGTCCAGTAGTTCGTCAGTACAGAGTAGATTTACCTAAATCGGACTTTTGTCTCGCCCAATTTTCTTTTGTTGATATTTACAGCTAAACCACCTCTGTAACTCTTCAATCTTTCGTGTTTCCCACAATAGAAATCACTTTTCGTCTGGGAGATTAACCAAAAATGCTACAAACTTTTAATGCGCGTATCAAGCACATTATCATGGACATTAGGCTTGTGGCTTTAGAGAAAATGAGCTGAGCGATCTTGTCGATTACCTGAAAAAGAGAGAGATGCTTTGCATAATCCTATGGATGATGCTGACCTTGATTTTAAGAAAAAATAAATTTAATTACAAGTAAACAGGTCCGTAAGGACGAACGTAAGAATTAGGATAATTATCATTTTACATTATAAGGTTTCAGAACAAGGTATTACATTCAAAAGTAACTGATATGTGTAGGGCATATCGAATATCGTCGAATATATAATTACATGATGTATTTCTTAACCGCAAAAAAAAGAGTTGAAATCATGAGAATATTTTTTATTAAATTTTATATCTTACATCAAAAATTATATAAAAGAAAAGTTAGATCGAGTCAAATAAGATTTAAAATTATTCTTGCTTGCATAAAAACGTAGTCGGCTTTTTCTAAAATAAATTAAAACCTCGAGAATTTGGAGCTAGACAGACCGTAACCCTTTCTTGTCTTAAGGCTACGCAAATAACTATATTTATTCACATTTTTTTCAAGAAATTTCAGTTTCGAGTCACCCAATTTAATGAATAGTGAAGATGCCTAATATTAGAGGAGAAAATAACAGTAATTTGTCTGTTAGATTCAGGATTGAAAGGTTATTTTTAATTTAAAAAGACTAAAGATATAAAACGTCTCGTCCTATATTTATACTGCCTTTAATGCTGAAAACCTATAAACTTCCACTGATTATTAATAGTAAAATTATAGAAAATTATACTCGTGACTTTTAGATGCATTGTGTCAGCTTTTTATTGAAAACTAAATGATATTTAATGGCCCTTTTTACATAATTGTTATTTTTGTTGTATCTCGATTTTAAACGTAGGTATTATACGTTCCTGCGGCTGTTTTGAATCCAAATTTTGTTCAGTACCATTAGAACCCATCATCACATTACAAATATTAACCTATTTTTCACCCAGATAACTTGAAATAATAACATGAGTGTTATTGTACTTGAGAAAGTCAATACAAAGAGATCCTCAAAGGTTCATCATTCATTCGATCACAGGCACTTAAATTGAATCTTTTTACCATTTCCAATGTTATCTTCTGCCATTCCAGAAACTTTATGTCTTCTATGTAGGCCACTAGTTGGACTGGAGGGGTTTTCAGTACCTGTAACTGTCTTCAAAACGTATATTAAGTTACGGGGGCCATTTTGGGGGGCACGTTCCGGACCCGGATCATAATTTGTTACTAAATAATTGATTTTGTTGCTCCAGCCGTTGCCGAGAAACGCGTGGTCCCCTACCGTAATATTAACTTAGTGTGGCCAAGTGCAATATCTCGGTAACGGAGGAAGCTAGCGATACGAGCCTGGTAGCATATTCTGTTGCTAATTTGTTGCTTTAAGGTGGCTTTACCAAGAAATTCCAAAAACCGCCTGGTTCGTGTCGCTAGCTCGTATGGCTCCCGAGATATCGCAGTTGGCCACCGTAGCTTAATACTGTGCGAGGATGAGTTTGACATGTGGGAGTGGTTTTTGGAATTTTTCGATAAAGCCACCTTAAAGCAACAAAATATGCCACCAGGCTCGTATAGCAAGCTTCCTCCTTTAGCTAGATATTGCACTTGGCCACCCTAAGTTAATATTACGGTAGGGGACCACGCGTTTCTCGGCAACGGCTGGAGCAACAAAATCAATTATTTAGTAACAAATTAGCAACAAATTATGATCCGAGTCCGGAACGTGCCCTCCAAAATGTCCCCCGTAACTTAATATACGTGTCTTCAAATGTATCTTACTCAGTTTGAATCCTCGAAGGTTTCTCATTAGTAAAAAAGGAGTTTCTATTTCAAAACATAGTAATTCCTTGTCTTCTAGTTGAAATCGAGTAAAAAGTATACGTATTACCTGTAATTATAATAATTTTGCTATGAATTTTATTAAAAAAATTAGTAAATTGAAAAAATATCTCCCCCTCATCTTCTAATTATCACTTTTTTTCATTTTAATTGAGCCATTTATAATTATGTCTTTATTTTTTGCACCCTCATCAAAGTACAGGTGTTTACTGCGTTTTTATGTCGGGGAGGATCCAATTTAGTTTTAGTTTAAAGTAATTATACCTAATTAGAAATAATATCTACAAATAGACATAAAGAAAAAACAATAATTTATCAACGGATTAACGTCATTAATTTTTATAATAATAGTAATAACATTTAAATTTCTGGCTGTCTAAATCAGCTACCAAAATTTAATAAACTGCAAATTATAAAAAGGTGATCAATTATATTAGAAACCAGTTTAACTAGGTGAATATATCTTATATAACTGCCCCAGATAGTTATTATATACAGGGGAACTAAAAATAATTATAGCAATAGAAAATAACAAAAAATTCCAGCAAACAACCTTAGTCCGTACCTGAGTTCACAAGTGTAGTGTAGACTCGTCTTTTCACTAGGTCCTTCTTGGAGAATTCCTCCCTTGGAAGTTCTAGAAATCCCAAATACAATACAACTTTAGAGACCAAGTTTTCGGTACTGGGACACTCTGTATATTTGAAAAACAGACTTTAGCCGATTAAATATAAAAGTGAGCTTTGTAAAAGGGTACTACTTATGCTAATATCTTCGATTTTAGCCTTTGCGTTTCGTAGATCCTCTAGCGTGATTAAATGCTAATCAAAAGAAGCTGAAATAGTTTCTTTATCAAATAATTATGCAGGATGGTGCAATTTGGTGTATAAATCGATAACTGCGGGCTATAGAAATCGAAACATCCAAGTGATTTGTAGAACAATTGGGCAGCTAAGAAGTTCATACAGTTCCTCTTAGTTCGAGGAAGTAGAGCAACGGCATTGCCTAGAACAATCGGCACAATTAGATCGGGTATTATTCTTAATGAAATTATACTGGTGCATTTAGATGAGCGCAGCTAATTTCAATTTCAATGGAAATTGTTCATTTGCCAGCCAGAAAATTATCGAAAATTCCCGAATGGTTCTTTAAAAATCGTATTTTTAATTTTAGTTTATGTATAGTGGCGACACGGATGTTAACGAAAATAATAAATTCGAAATAAAAATTTTAATTTAAAATGCAAAGACTTTTTATGTCGAAAACCATTATTGACAACAGTCGTAAAATAATTCTAAAGGTAAAGTCATGTTTATGAAGTCGTAAAATTTCATTGTACAGAATGTGTGATATGTCAAAAAAGATTCAACTCATGATTATTTTAATTTGAATATTCAATTTCTATAAGAAACAGCCTTCGGTTAAATTGTTTTAATATATTTTTTTTAATAACAACCTTTTTCTATATTATTTACAACGAAGACATTTTTATCCGCTCTTATCATAACTCACTCAAGTCTTGTTTTAATCAAACTAACTCTACGTTAACGTGGCTTTAACTACTCCTTAGTTAAGAAAAAGAGTATGCTAAAGCTTTGTTAATATTAGTACAATAGAATTTTATTAGCTAGTAATGATCATCAGTTTACAGTACAACCCTGTTTTATGGACCCCCTTTTATTGCAACATTCACATTTTATTAATCTAGCCTCTAAGTATAGTTGTGAGATTTTTCATTACTTTACCGATAATATATTGTACAATAATATTGACCGTGTATGGGGCCCTTAAAGAAGAAAAAGAATCGAATTTTACCAGACTATATTAGTGTATTTTGTAAGAACAGCTTCATGGTCAGTCCGGTTCCAGCAAATATTTTCAATATGCGGCCCGAGTCGGTTTTTTGCGCGAATATTTCCCTCGAAACGGTAGCTACGTTGACAGTTCCTTCGTAACATTTGTTTTATTATTTTTTTTTGCGGTCAAGATATTATAAGATATCTCGAGTTGTATTGAATAGGAATTTTCTGTAAAAAAATCTTCCTAAAAATGTGACATTCTTAAAAAAATGTATTATAATATATATGGGATTTTGCGGTTATAAAATCCATGGAATTCATAAAAAATTGTAAAAAACAGCTGGTTCTTTGATGCCCATTTCGTTTTAATCTGTTGCAGTGACACAACCCTTCTATTTTTGGTAATAATTATGATTCATTACAATAATCAAACACATGTTTCTTCAACTTTTTAGTTATTTGTAACAGGAAGTTTAATAAAACGTTTTTTTTGTGGTTGAAACGACAAAGTTACTAGACAGTAACTAATTGTAAGCATTTTTAAAATACTGTTTTTAAGCAAAAATGTCGTCAAAGAAGGCCAAACCAAGTGTAACCACAAAATTTCGAGATATACAAATGTGATATATACCAATAAAATCGTTACCTTTTTAAATTAGGGAACCGCAAAAAATATTCAATTTTCTATATAAACGTGATAAAAATTTGATAAAACTTTATTTGAGTACTCTAATAATTAAAACAAAGGTACAATATGCCTATTGAATCTACAATATTATTTATCAAGTTTAATATTTCGTTATTTTTTTAACTTGACAGCCTGAATATTTCTTGTGGTTATTACAGTACCGAAAAAACTTTTTATCACATTTCTATGACGCCTAAAACAATCTACAACATTTTTTGTGAAATTTAATATTTCTGTATTACTTTTAACTGAGTGTTTGTTTTAATTGTTATTAGAGTAACCAATAAAAATATTATCATATTTCTATCATGCGTATCGAAAACAGAACATTTTACCCGCTTCCCGCAGTTCCCTAATTCAAAAGGTAACGCAAATTCGTCCGGCTGCTCTTCGGTTGTTTCAGTCTCATGCACTCAGGACTGCATTCAGGATTTAATATCCATTATAAAATAATTATTTATCAACAATTTAGTCGAAAATTTCTGAAAATTTAGTCCGATCTAATTTTTTTTTATATTCCATTTCAAACACTGTAAATGTATTCTAATTTTCATTCCGAACTTCCGGTTGAAGCACCAACGAAATTAATTTATATACTTCTAAAACGCCCAGTGGGTGTTCACTTAGATTACATAATCGTTTACACTTCTTGGTTACAGTTTGTTGCCCTTTTTACTTTTTTTTTTATAAACCGTGTGATCTTCTTTCTTCTATGAAGACTTCTACGCCAGTAGCTAAATAGATTTCATCAAAATGAGTACATTGAGAAAAGTGAACTTGTAATAAATTAAATACATTTGCAATTACAAGACTTATTTTTTTATAGTTACTTTCGCGCTTTACGATATCCAAGATATCTTCTTCAGATACAGTTTACATACAGTGTCTCTAGAATACTTCACAATCGAAAATAATGTGACAGGGTGTTTCCTTCTCTTCCATGCACAACCGACAGATAGGTTCCTCCCTATATATGCCGATTGTATGCATAAGCTTCCTTAGGGTACGGTGACCAGTGAGTAAACCCGCCACTATCCTTATCTTGCCTCTGCTGAGGTTTAGTACCTCCGAGGGTTTTTTTGGCCAGGAGTTTGCTGTGTTCCTGCTTTGGCACGAGTCCTCCGAGATATACAACCACGTGCAACAGTTTTAGATATCCCAAATACTGGTTCAGGACCAGTGAATGCAGTCTCAGACATTAGCTTTGCTAGGATGTCTGCCTTTTCATTTCCTACAATGCCTTTGTGCCCCGGGACCTACTTAAGACTAATCTATAGTTAATATTGTTTAAGATGACCAAAATGTGAAAAAAAAAACATTTTTTTAAGCTTTCCACCCTGTTTTATGGTCCCTTTCATTGCAAATGTACGTTTTATTATTCCACCTTCTTTTTTTTTAATCTTATTTCTTACATGTGAAAACACAACCAATTTCTAACGAACATAAATTAAATGGTTACAATTTTAACACTTCTATCAGTTTTTATGGGTAGTAGTAGTGGAGAGAGAGTTTTGTCTTCCTTATCGTGCAGTTTATGACGTTGGCAACAGCGCGATGACCTGATGCTGTATAAAGTCGTAAAACAAAGAGAAACAAAAGAAGAGACTATCCGGGCCAGTATGTACGCCATTTAATTACCTCAATCAGGTCGGATTCTTCGAAAAACTCGAACAACACAACAAATTAAAGGAACAAGGAATACCGGGAGCGATTCGTTGGACAATGGCGGGCATAAAATAAAAAAGGTACTTGAGAATTACTTAAAAAAATAGTTATATATGTAGCAATGTCGAAAAACTTTCTATTATAGTCGAGTTTGCAAATTAATAGTCGAGGCTAGCTAGGCAAGCAGGCGAGAGAATAGACAGTTTTTACGCCGAGGTGCATATTACATTTTTTCGTCGATCTTTACAAAAAATTTCCACTTAATTTATTAAAAACAGTAGAAATCGTAATTGTTCAATTATCTAACAATTCTTGAAGAAAATGTGAAACTGTATTGATTTTAACATTCTATCTCCGCTACTGAGTTAAATCTAGTCAAAGAAGGGTTTCGAATAGAGAAATTTAATTATTTAATGATGACTGCGACATTTACTGTAAATGAAAGAGAAGAGCTTCAAAGAAAATGAGGCAAAGGACGATGGGTGTAATTTTATTATTTAAGAGAATATTTAGTGGTTGTTTTAAATTAAGCTCAAGGTTATTTTTGATTAAAAGTTAAATAATGTATAAGATTTTTGATAATTTTCATCAGGTTCTATTTTTTTTCTTTTCCCCTTTTACCGTAGTCAAAGTATACAGAATATCCGTAAAATGCCGCAAAAAACACAAAAAACTTGAAAATTCAAAATTGAGTATTTTAAAGGGTTGTGATTAACATGAGAAAAACTTTACAATGCTAAGCAGGCGATTTTCCGGAAAATCGTCAAGTGAAAATTTTTGTTTTTGTTTCTTCGCTCTAACTGTTTAAATAATAAAAACACAAAAAAATGTTCAAATCAAAAATTGTAGCTAATACATTTATCTACAAAATTTGTCTGAACATTTTTTTTGTATCTGCATTAGTTTTTAAAATATATACGAAATTTCCATAGTAGTATTTTTGAACATCATGAATTTTCATGTTTTTAATTTTATGATAGTAAATAAACAATGACATTTAGAAAAGAATTTTTCATATAAAATATGTTCTAAAATGGGGTAGGTATCTATAAATACATTGTAAATAATAATTTTTATATGTATTATTGTCGATTTTTCACTCTCTCTCACCTGCTCTTTCACCTTCATTTGTGCTTCCTTCTCTTTCCTACCTGAGCCGTAATAGGTGCGTTCTTTTGTATCGCGATCACTTTTTAATAGGTTCATTATAAAGTTCACAAATTTTTAGATAATATCATAAACGGTATAAAAAGTTATAGAAGGTTTGCTGACAGACCTATGATTTAAGTATTTATTTCAAATAATTGTCTATTATTTAAAAAAATTGATATTTATAGAAAAACTGTATAGTAGTTTCGAAAGTACATGCTTCAAAGTGTTTAGTAGTAAAGTTTCTTTGAATTATATTAATTCTGAAAAAAGATATAATTGAATGAAGTCTAAAAAAAAACAAGTAAAATTAAGCTTGCAAAAAAACAGATTTTTAAGAAGCATTCGTTTAAAATTCTAAATATTGATGGCTTTGCTTTTATAATAATAATGTTTTATGCTCATTTGCAATGCTAAATCCAAAAGGAATTTTCGCTGGGATAAGTATTAATTAAATAGAAATTATAATAAACTGATATTACAGTCAGAAAATCTACTTTTTCCAATTTGAAAGTATTTCTATCTAAAAGTTGAGATCTTTCTTTACATTTTACATGATTTTATTTATTTTTTCAAAATGTTATAAGCCCAAAATTATTAACTTTTAAGTCGAGCGATTAATAAATTTGGCTCACGGGCCGTTCGCGCGTAACCACGAATTGAATACCACTGAAATTAATTTTGTCTCGTAAACTTTTTAATTTACAGAAAAACTTTTCAGACAAAATTTGTAGATAAACGCACCAGCTACAAATTTTGACTTGGAAGTTTTTCTGTATATTTATTATTTAAACAATTGGAGCGAAAAAACAAAAACAAAAATTTTCCGGAAAATTGCAAGCCTAACATCGTAAACTTTTTCTCATGTTAAACACCACCCTTTTAAATACCCAAATTTGAATTTTCAAATTTTTTGTATCTTTTGTGAGGTTTTATGTGTACTTTGATTAGACTATTTCACTTTTATGAAATATTCTTACTTACAAGTTTCGTAAAATCATTTTGAATTCAATTCAAACGAAAGACAATATAAATTAAAACTATTTAACATAAAATTACATTCCTAAAGTTCACCTCTCCATGTGATCTACGCGACACTGTTCTCCAGAGAGAACTTAGCAGTATATAAAAGGAAAATTTGCATTTCTATTTCACACTCGTCCTTAACTTCAGATCTTTAGAACACTAAAGTGTAATCAGCGTTATGTTGGAAGATGTCACCGGCTGATTAAATGCATGTTGGATGTTGTAAATAGAGTCTGTTCTGGAATTTCTAAGATTTCTATCCGAGAATTAAATAGACGAGAGTTAATTTCGTTTAATCGCGAAATAATATTAAAGCATGACTTTGTAGACATTATTATAAGAAACATTTTTTATGTGTTGTGTTTCATTCACAAGCCGAATATATCAATAGCAATTTATCCGTCAGTTAATGCCTAACTACCAGTTATTTTGGAAAGGTCGGTTTATCAACAATAGGATATGCATTGTTTTGAAAATATTAAAAGAGTAGGGTCACTCTTTGCACAACGAACTAATGAAGAGAATATCATGACATTTTGACAGATGTCTTTTTAAGGTTAGTACAGGCGATTGCAATAAAACTAGCGCCATCTATATATCAGGCCCGTTACTTTTCAGCCCATGTGTTATAGTTTATATTTTTTAATCTCATAACAAAAATCATACAACCTCTTAACTAATTCAATTTCCAACTGTAACTCTCTCTCTCTTTCGTAATAAACCGTCTAAACATTTATTTAAACGCATGCACGCGGGTACTTAAAAAGAAAATAAATAACTTTTCGGGATGGTGGGTGTTCAGCACAGTTTTACTTTTGCACCGCCCTATCGATAAGAAGCTAAAGCCTTCCTTCTGCGGCAGGCTAAAACATGAATTATTTATACACACCGAAAACTTTGATATGGGTAAATAACCCACTCTGGAGAAATTGAACTTCGGGAATAGCATAATTTGACTTGCATTGAAGTTTGAACGTGTAGAAGTAGAATTGATATTGGAAAGTTCGGTTTACTGAGTCAATTTTTCAGTGTGGTTAATGGTATTTCAACAGTTATGGCATTTAGAAAAATACTTTCGATTAGTGCTCGAAATTAGGGTAATTTTCTTTTATCAAAAACAGACATGTCACTTTACGAATACTCTAAATAGAATTCTGAATCTAAAGACTTTCTCTTGACTTGAATTTCACGTAATATTTCAAGCTGAGTGTATTTGTTCAATGTTTTACCTAATTTCCTTCTTACAACAGTAATGAAAGAGACTTGAGTGCTTGATATAAGTTGCTTTCTGCTAATTAATTTAATTGTATTATTGTTCTAACATTCGAGTCGGAGTTTATTACTTTGTGGCGAATTTTATTGCGTTTTGTGGTAGAACTGCAGCTTATAATTTTACTTGAAATCTTCTATAAAGTTCATTCGAACTCTACAGCATTTCCCTCTAATTAGAAATAACTTTTTGGGCTATTTGTCGAGAGATGTAAATTTCAACAATTTGTATGTGGTTTTATTTTTACTGTGTATAATATAAATTTAATAATAATTATTGTTCAAATGGAATTAAAATAAATGATTCTTTCGAATTTTAAAATACATATTGACAATATTGATATTGTTCGTCGAAATGTATAATAAGTACGCAAAATAAATAAATTATAATAATAATTAGATATACAACGGTAACAATCCGAATAGACCAGGGTCGATAATTTTTGAAACAAAAAAATAATAGTAGGATGAAACCTATTGGAAAAGGAGGGGAATATTATAAAAATGGAAGGAAAAATAAAATAGTTTACGGGCGATCTGAAGTCGTGAAGAGGAAGGGTAAGGGTGAAAGACGGTTTATCTCGATTTTCGGCAAAACCACAAGTCCTATGAAAAAAGTCAAATGGCAGAGTTGTAGGTAATAAAAAGATCTACAACTTTTGTGTTCACATTTTTTTCACATAACCTCAAAAATTATGTGGAAAATGTAAAAAAACCAAGTTTTTGGTTTTTCATTTTTATCTTTTTCAGAAAAAAAAATTTTTTTCACGAAATTTGGTGAAAACTGTATAAAAAAGGTATTAAAAAAAATTTTGTTTCGATTTCTTGAGAAGATTTACTACAGTAATATATTTTTTTACACCATCGGAAAGTAGAGATTTCAACCAACAGAAAGCACACCAACTTTTTGTGAAACAAGCTGATAATTTGACGGGTGAATTTTCGATTAAAAATTAGGTTGCTTTTTCGATATTAAGTCAAAATAAGGTGAAAAAATAAATATTTCAAATCAAATAAATTACGGTGTATTTGTGACATAAAAAGGTAAGTTTTCTCGAAATTTCGTGAA
This sequence comes from Lochmaea capreae, assembly GCA_949126875.1. Lineage (NCBI taxonomy): Eukaryota > Metazoa > Arthropoda > Insecta > Coleoptera > Chrysomelidae > Lochmaea > Lochmaea capreae. Next base: position 736,376 of record OX421400.1, read on the forward strand.
AAAAATATTTTTTTGTAGAAGATAAAAATAAAAAACTAAAAATTTGGTTGTTTGAATTTTCCACATAAACTTTGAAGTTATGTGAAAAAATTGTGAATATAGTAAAAACCAAATAAAGTTGCGTTTACGTCACCAAGGTCGTATTTCTATCGCATGTGTGGCTACATTTCTATCGAAAAGTGCGTATACTTAAATTTGTTAATTAATCGGTTCTAAAGATAACCCAATCAATAAAAAAACTTTTGTACCAAAATAATGTATAAGCGATTTATTGGGTTTAGACGTCCCTCGATGTAAAAATTTGTGTTAAAATTTTCATAAAGAAGCCTCCAATTATTGACGGTAAAATAGTCACTGCCAGAAATAATGTCATGTTGCCGCGTTGTTTGTGACTTTTCTACTCGTGTAGTGTCATCGATTTTTGAGGTTATAGTTACGTGCTTTATAAAATTTTCTTGTGACAAATATTTATAATCAAAACTGTTTTCTTTCAAAACAACAAAGCATTTTCTTCTGTGATTGTTAAAATGTCCAAACAGCTGAATAGCCGATGCAAAGAACTTGTGGCTTCATTAGTAAATTATTTTGAACAAGGAAGGAATAATAATGGTCCTTTGTTGCCCTTAAATGCTGTACAAGAGGTAGGTAATACGTGAAAAAAATATCCTTACTTTACTTTACGAAAATTTCTATTATTTTAGCGTGTAGCTGCTGCTTTAAAAATAATTTTGTAGTTTTCATTTATAATATTGTGAAATTTTCTACATTTACGTTTTTTATTGACTCCAGTTATTTTCTGTTAATTTCCATATTTCGTGAACAATCTGACTACACTTTTTATTATTTTTAAAGGCGTCTACACTGGTCTAGAAGGAAAGGATTTGCATTATAAATTTATATTAATGGTTTAAATTATACAGGGTAAACTAAATAAAGTGATAAAATGTGTTTAAATAGTTGAAATAAAAAGATATCTACCATCTGTGTAGTTTATTGGTCTATTTTGTTGCGTATAGTCAAGCGTTCTATTAATTGGAAGCTTGAAAGTGTCAGAAGTTAAAGTTAACGGGCATTTATGGTATCTATTTAGAGATATAAGATACCATTTGCTGGTCACCTTTCAGTACAAACGACAGTTTAAAAACAAGAGATTCTGATGTGGTAGATAACAATTTTATATCGACAGATTCAATTTAAATGAAAATTTAATTGATTTTATTTTATTATAAAAGTGATGTTTATATACAGGGTACGAATATCTTTTTAGACGAAATGCAAAAATAGGTCGACATCTTTCGATCATACTGTCGTACATCCCTCCCCTTTGTCACTATGACCAATAACATTTTTAAAAGGGAAAGTACTAAATGTGACATTTCCAGTATTATTTTAATAGTACCAGGAACATTTTCATTTTTTAGTTTCTTCTCTATTTATTGCGTCCTTAATAAGTATCTTCCTCCTTTCCCCCATTCATATGTATTATTTTTTTATTAATTAAATATTCCAAAAGAAAGTTTTTAATTAAAGAAAAAGGATCCCAATTAAAAAATGTCGACGACACTGCCCAACTGTTTTTCGTAAGTTATCACTAGTTGTAGGATAACGTGTTCAGATAGGATATTTATAAGGGACTTTGTAGGTCCTAACATCTGATAAGATCCATTGTAGGTCTGTTAATTACCTCAATCCAAAAAGGGGGAGAATAAAAATTTAAATTAAATCCTCGTCGACATCGGAAGTTTCCGGGAGAATGTAATTAATTACAAGTTGATGATTACAGTGGTTGGCGTTTTTTTTTAATCTCTGTTGGTTTGTTATTTATCACTTACACTATAAAAAACTTGGAAAAAAGTCTCACCGACGAAGACGAAACGTTTCCTAAATTTTATCAGTGTACTTTACTCGTGAATTTAACTTAGGAAAAGGCTGTAGAGGTTTTTTCGAAGCAGATTATCTTTTCAAATAATTTTAAAAGACGAACGGTAATGATAGAAACATTTGCATCTTTTATTTCGTTTACATCTGAAGGAGATAAGTACTATGTTTATTACCACTTACAGAGATTTAAAAATGAGATAATAAGATAAATGGGGCAATACAATACACAGTAGTTGTAAACGAACGAGATATTATCAATTGGCACTTTTTTCTCTAAAACAATGGAGAGGCACAATTGAAAGCGAAAAATTCTGATCCGTTTCAAATTTTTATATCGTCTACTTTCAACTTCAAACAACAGTTTTGTCACATCTTATTTATTTCCCTCAATACATATAGAACATCCAATCTTGACAAACAGTACAACATGATTCAATAAATTATTATTTAATGTAGTAAACTGAATACTATCCATTGCTTAACGCCAAAGACATTTCTCCAAACAATTGGTAATCAACACACCACACTGGTGACATAGATTTAACAAAAGCCATTACAGTTTCATTAGAAGGTAAAGTTTATTTACATCCCCTGGTGCAATGATGCAACACCTACAATACTCCGGCTTGGGTGATTTATTTTTCTTTTCGCCTGTGATATCCAGGGACTCGAATCGATAAGAATACGATAGGTTAGAGTGGCGTCGAGAAGCTGTTTTAAACTAATAAAACAACCAGAAGTGGTTCTATTGACTGCGCCAATTACATTTTCATTTGAAAAATTAAAAAGGCAAATATTCTTAACGACCAAATAAATATCAACCATTGTCTGTTATTAAACGTTTTACATAGAAGGTAGTTCAAGAGGGATTGTTGTGGATAAATTTACAGGTAAATATTTTCAAAAGAAGTAAAATTCCGTGTTTAAAAACCTTTTTTGCACTTTATTTCCTTTTTCTGCTGCTGTGTTATCGAAACTGGTCATACAAGTTTAACTTGAACATAGGTGCAAATATAATGCCTTGAAGGCCTAAGGCTTCCTCCATTCTTTTTAAATTTTTGCCACCTCTTCCCATCTGCATATGTTCAACAGCGCTAGGTCCTTTTCTACTGCTTCTATCCACTTCTTTTTTTGACTTCCCCTCTATTACATCCAGTTCCTCTTGTAAGTATTTCTTTTGTTGTTACTCTGTTATTTTCAAGTCTCTGTATGTGGTGAGATAATATTATACGTGTCTAAAATACTGAAAGGATAATTGAAAAAAAAATTAATATTGCGTTCTTTTATTTAAAATTATACTATTGACTGCGCCAGTTAAAATCCATGTTCGTTGACCCCTGTCCCATTTAAAGATACACCCGTTCTCCCCCAGTTACCTAGAATGAGATAGTAAAGAACGGAAGAACGATAAATCGCTACTGGGAGGTTACGCACAGGCTACTGCTTCTCCTAACGAGGGAAAATGAGAAAAAAAGAGTATTATTGGTCCGGTCCTTGTCGAAAACAGCTATTCATTGTGAAGGAAAATGCTTTATACGTGTGCTCGTTTTTATTACTTCGGGGAGAAGTTTTTGTCACAGTCAGAACACGAATACCTGTATAAGATGATATTTTAAAGAAAAACTTGCTTGACCTACAAATATTTCAATTCTGAAAGTCACCGGAGGAGAGTAATAGTAAAAGAATTGTGTTATTAATAAATATTGAAAAATAAAAGATAAATAAAAGATTTTGGAAATTATTTTCCAAAAAGAAACAATTACCGTTCACAAGGAATAACTACTTCTCGGGCTATATGCACTGACAGACATTGAATTACATTACACGTCAAACGGGGTCGGTATGATTTACAAGATTCAACCAACCATTCTGAAGAAGATTTGGTTATCGAAACGCGCGTAAGATAGTGTTAGTGTTGGTGTAGTGGTAGTGTAACTAGTGTTCAGTGACACACAGATGTAGATAACGCATATTTTCAAATTAATCGGTAAAATCCAAGCAAAAAATAATGTAGCTTTGCTAAAAACCAATTTCGTAAATTATTATGAAAAAACTACATCGTTATTTCACCAACAATGTACACAATAAAAGTGTGTAAACTTTATACCTATAGTTATAACTAAAGACAACTTATTTACGACTTTGATGAGGCAATCTGATATAATATGGGTAATTAAGGTTAGTTAAACCTTATCGAAAAGTGAAATCTGAAAAATTTTACCAAAAATTTTAAGTTGATTATTTTTTTTTATAATACGTGATTATATTATCGATAATATTATTATAAACACCCTGTACATTATTAAATTTTCGGATTCTACATTGTGTAGAATATCCTATATATCTAAAATTTATACTTTTGGAGGTATTAATTTTTTTAATGAAAAATTGACAGGTGTGCAGACCTTTTTATTAAAAATTAAAGCTGAACAACAAAATTACTTATCAGGTTACTTAGAAGGAAGTTCGTAGTTGGAGACATTTTTTTGTATACAGGGTTCGTTAAAAGCTCGGTTAAAAGCTCGGAAAAATGCAATTATTGTCAAATAACTTTAATTTTTTTAATTGGAAAAACATTTTTTCTCCCCTTATTAGTATAAAAATACAGCATTTAGTTAGAAAGTGTAATTAAACTGTTTATTGAATAAGGTGCATAAAAAACATTCCAAACTCATTTAGTTTAAATCGACCTTCTCTCGTTCGCTTAAAACACTAGACGCGGATTTCTACTATTTCTTTCTTTGTACACTTTTCAATTTTATCTTTACCATTGTTCGCCTTAATCTGAAAATACAATATCAAATCTAAAACTGTTACTAACTTAAAAGTTTTTTTAAGCAATTGGCTGGTTAGGAAAATTGCCTACACAAAATCTAGTGTGAATCGAGATGTCCTTAAAGATATAAATAAACAACAATTTTAATCAGGATATGGCCTAGTTAATCAATATCTAAATGCACACACAATAAAGATACTAATGTAACTATTCTATGCTTCTAAGGTGTGACGCAGGTAGATTAGATCGGGTATATTAAATTGCCAAAAGGAATTTGATTTATTATTCAAAACATTTTTTTCGACATCGCCCCTAAAAGGGACCAGAATATATGGTTTATTTATGATAAAAATACGATGATATCATTTTTAGTTACTTTCCTGCTTAACAGAATAAATACCTGGATCGATTTCAAATATTCTCTTGACGTAAGGAAAAATTAGAGATCTTTAGAAACCCCCACTAAATCCATCCCATCCTTTGAGATATAAACAAACGCATTTGATATCTGCCTTACGAAGTACAGGCGAATAAAAAAACGAACTGTCACATTGACTTTACCAGTTTCCTTAGAATAAAGAAAAAATCTACATGCTGGCAACATCACAAAATTTTGTTTTGCAACGTCATCGTCTTTTTATCGTAAACATGTAACACCCTGTATATCAAGTAATTCGTTAGTGATTAAACATTCAAAGATATGTTGGCCAAGGATCAGTAGCGTCAGCATTTAGGTATACACCAATATTTAATATAAATAGTAAATATTGTGTTAAAAGCGTTAAATAAACAAATAGATAGAAGTTTTGGTTAGGTCAAATAAGTGGGCTATGGATCATTATTACAGACATCTTGTAACTGACTAGTTTTGGATTGTGGCAACAATAAATGACATATTGGTGAAACGGGAGTGATTATTCCCAATACCTTACTTGGACCTTACAAACAAACTACACAATATTCACTTATTTCACGTACTTGGATCACAGTTAGTCATTTTTTCATTAAATACAAATAATAATCGAGCAGAATTAAATTTTGTGAGTGTGTGCTGAAAAAATCTTAGTTTTTTTTCTGTCTTAAACAGATACCGTCCCGGTTTTATAAAACGACTAAGATTGTATTTACCGATAAACACAACCACGGTTGTAAAACCTCATTCTAAAGTCATGCAAACTACCGAATCTACATAAAAGAGTACCAAGGTGGTCACAGCACAAGAAAGAAGAGTGTCAATTATTCCCCCTTACGACACAAGAAAACCATAAATTAAGGAGTGTCTTTTATTCGAACGGCCGACCGCACACACGGTTGCTCATACACACCGTAGATTTATAGCGAACGATACGCATGCGCGCTTAACTGTCAACCTTAATTGGATTGCAATTGTTTTATACGTTTAAAGAACGGCCTCCTGCGTTGTCCCTATATGGAGTAATTAATATGGTGGGTAGTTTACTCTGGATTTACGGGTCTAGTGTATGGCTTAATTACGAGCTACTTTTTTCAAAGTTTACAGTACCGGACTAACTTTTTTAGGTTAATAAAATGTTCGATAGCAAACAACTAAACTAGACCAGAGTAGAAGCCTTTGAAAATAATAAACCTCAGTCTTTTTCCTTTAATTTTTAAAATATTCTCCTCCTTTTCCTATGGGTTTCATCCTACTATCGTTGATTGATCAATCAACGCTACTATTATCTTTTTTGTTTCAAAAACCATCGACCCTGGTCTATACCTACGAAATTATTTATATCTTTTCACAGCTCATTAAATATTCTTTTTGACACACCTATTCATACTAGTATTTTTAACTGATAATAATCGCATTAATGAGCGGTTTGATTATCCGGAATCGATCAACACACAATGAGACATTGTTTCATGGAATTAAATGAGATATTAACTTTTAAAATACATGTCAACAAAATGCAATAACGATTGACTAGGTCGTGAAATCTTGCATAGTTTGGGAAATCTCAGTCATACATTAATAATAATTGTTTTGATTCTCAGATTTTCAACAAAATGTACAAACGTTGTTTATAACTCACCATTATTATTGCGCACCTTCTTCGAAATCAAAACCATCTAAACAGTTTAAAACTGAATAATTCCGATATTCTTCGTCAATTAACATATTTCCCAACAATTCAATCTGACAGTAATTTAAGTTTAGTGAACGGTTACCGAGAAGCAGTGTCTATTAAGATGCCGAGCGAGTTGTAGGCACGGTGTTTCTAAATACCTACTATGAGTCAGACCAATTAAAATAAATCCCACATTTCCTTGTAAACACAATGTAAGAATGTCTTTGAATAACTTTCTAATACCCACAATGAGATTCGTTATCCTTCGAAGAGGTTATCGATTTTGTTGAAAAATTAATTATAGAGAAGGTCAGTTACGTACAAACAAACTCCACAGTTTTACGCATAATTCAAAGATGCTTTGATGGAATAGTTGGTTTATGGTGTAAGTCGAGGTAACGCCTTTTGACATTATTAATAGTCGGCCTGTCAGGAAAATAAAGTCAGGTCGACGGAAACGTGTTCGCCGCTAGAAATATTCACATGACTTGTCAAAAGATTCTAATCGGAACGTTTCTTAAACAGTGATGGAATTAAACTTTCTTCGAGGCGATACGAAATTCACTTAGTCGTTTTCAATGTAATAAGGTCACTGTTTGTTGTCATTTCAAGTTTTAGTATAATCATGCGAATAATACACTAACAGTATCAGTTTTAGTTTGACGCGATTCTCCTCAAATAACTATAAAACTTTTCTCAAATTTACGGCTTTGTCTTTCTTTAATCCTTCTGGTCGTCGTTTTATTTGGTTAATTTTTCTCTACCACTCATATCATTCTACAAAGTTAATGATACATTATTTAATAATACCATATTTCGTATACGACATTCATAAACAATATTAAAAACAACATGTCCTCATATAAATTCCTTTAAATTATCCACATTCTGAAGTTCTTAATTGGTCATTTCATGAGGAGTTTAAGATTGTCGGACAGATACTCATAAACTTAGTCTAATAGAGCAATAAATTTCAACCATAACAAAAACTAGTCTGGGCTACTGCCACTATATGCTGTCTCGAAAAACCATTCGTAACAAGAAGCACTAATTCATGTGTGATAATTATTAGTTAATGACTGCGTTTGAATAAAATTAATAAACGGACGGGTTTTTTTTTTCAACAAAAGATACTTCCTATTACATCGTGTAAACCCGTACGGGAAATATCTGTGGCACATTGTCTTCCATTGTATACAAAAGTAAACGTGCTTTCAAGATTCAAGAATATGTGATGAAAAGATACGGGCGGGAGACATTTTAAATAATAAAATGTCACCAGGTGATAATGAAGGAGGGTGTGGAGAGAGAGCACAGTCACGATACGTGTGTCGAAAAAATAAATAAAAGATTTGTCGTGAAGATTTTGTTGTCATTTAAATTCTTGATTTCTACCGAGGGAATATCGTTCAGCCGATATCTAGTTATATTTTTTGCGAATAAACATTAATTTAGTTTTAATTTATTACCACGATTTGCATGCAAGTCGACAATTAGGTATGTAAAAATGACAAAAAAAGAGTTGCTAATGACATTTTAATGCTCGCGCGAATCAGAAAACTACTTTTATTTATAGTCAATTTCTATTGATGGAAACTGATCATTAGATAGATAAAGAAACAGGCATATAACGATAGCGACAAAGAAATTTTTCGATTATAATTTCAGAAAATTGCTAAACTTTTTTCATTACGGTATAGTTGGTCGTTTTTTGTTTCCGTAATGATTTTATTTTAATAAATCATAGATGTAAAAGCTTCTTTGTTTTATATACTAACGACCAACTTGTCCTCAACAAAGTGAATTTAGTTTTGATACATGGATTAAATGAAATAATAGAGTTTGGTTGGTTGGTAAACAGACGAAACAGGCCGGGTTAGTGGGCCCCAACACTGCAGCCGTTGGCTTATTGTATTGTCCTGTCTGTCTGCTAGTCCGTGAGAAGATTTGTGACCTTGATGAGATCTAGAAGTCTCTTCACAGTATCTATTTTGATGAGGTTGGATATAGGGTCATCCGGCCCTATCTGTCTATACCTCCACCAACGTAGAGCCTCACATTCGAAAATTATATGGGTGGCTGTTTCGTCCTCCTCACCACATAATCTACATATAGGTTCTTCTTGGAAGATCCCCATTGTGTGAAGGTGTTTTTCTTAGGCCGCAGTGTCCGGTCATAAGGCCGGTTTCCAGCCTGATATTTCTCCTATTTAACTACAGGATTTCTTCAGTAAGTTTTGGTTTAACCATCAGTTTACTTTGTTTGAGTTTCGGAATTGTTTGCCAGTATTTGAGGTGTTGTTTGTGTACCCACTGGTTTAATGTGGTTCTTACCGAAGCCTTTGTTACACCGGTTGGCGATCCTTCTCGTGCTAGGGCGTCTGCCTTTTCATTCCCTTCAATACCCTTGTGACCTGGCACCTATTTCAGGGTTACCTTATTTGAGGTACTGAGTTTTTTGAGGTTTTCTAAGCACTCCCAGACAAGTTTGAATTTTAATGTTCTACTATTAAGTGCTTTGATTGACGCTTGACTGTCTGAGCAGATAAGAATGTTTTTACCGCTGTATCCCTTCCTTATGCTTTCTCTCAGGCATGAGTCAATTGCGTAGATTTCTGCTTGGAATACAGTGGTATTTACTCCCAGTGAATGACTAATGTCACATTGACCGTATATTCCAGCGCCAGTACCAGTGTCCGCTTTGGAACCGTGAGTGAATCAAACTATTTCTTGTTTGGGTGTTTCCTTGAATTCTCCTTTCCAATCTGTTTCGATGTTAAAGGGTTTTTCTAGTGATGTGATCGGCGTCATATAATCAGTACCCATAGTTAGTATGGGATTTGTGATTATATTGATAATTGTCGCATGCCCATTAGGGTGAGGGTTCCAGTTATTGTTTAACTGGAGACGATATGCCCCAATTCTAGCCTTTGCTTAGACGATTAGGTCAATTGGTGGGAGGTTTAAAATTGTTTCCATGGTTGCTGTCGGAGTACTTCTTTGTGCTCCAGTGATGCACTGACACGCCAGTCTCTCGATTTTGGTTAGCTCTAGGATTGCCTGTTTCTGGTTAACCTTAGGCCACCAGACGAGTGCGCCGTATGTTATCATGGGTCTCACAACCGTTGTGTACAGCCAGTGTACCACTGCCGGTTTCAGTCCCCATGTGCTTCCAACCGCTCTTTTTAGTGACATCAGTGTCATCTTGCTTTTGGTAGTTATAATAGAGGTTAATAGTATTATAAAATTTATTATTGTATTATAAAAAAGATAAATCAAAATAATTGCAATATAAAATGGATATGTGCACAAAAGATACTCATAATTCTCCATTGCCAGACTGTATCTTGAATAGAATATAAATGTATACGTACTATAAGTGAAATATGAAATAATTTTAGATGACACATCATAGGCCAAGTAAAAAATGAGGTATATTAGTTAAAGTTTGTCCAAAATCAAATGGAAAAGCTAAATATATAGCTGAATCTACTTGAAATATCGATTAATGGATGTGTGCCTTTGCCTAGGTGGGTCTTCTTGAAACTCTCCACCAAGTGTCTTTAGGCAATAAGGTGAGCTAACATTCTTGTCACCCGTTCAAGACTCTGTTCCTCTCGTCTTCTTGATTGTCGTTTGGGCGTAGCTGACTTCTGGCTTCGTTCCTTTAGGTGTTCGTTGTGGCTTCGGGGTTTTCCTTGTCGTCCTGTTGTTTGTAGCATTTGGGCATCCCTTATAGTTCACTGGTGTAGTCCTTGGCAGTTCGTGCAAGCGATTGGCTTGTCCTTCTTACTTGAGCCTCTTTGGTTAAACAGTTCTAAATTATTCAATATAGCATAACCTATACTTCTGTCTTGGCTTCCTTTTTCACTCGTAATCCTAATTTTTAAAAAGAAGTCCACAGTTTGTCAACCCATATGTTACTAGCCATCTGATCTCATTGGAGTTCAATATCAAAACTAAATTATGCTTAATAGCTGACTCTAGGATTTCATTAATAACCTAAAATTTAACTTTTAATTGATAAATATTTTCATGAAATTTGCGCCCTGACGGTAGTAAAACTTTTACATTAACATGTTATTTTCTGTTTTTTCCGTGTAAGTTGAAATTTTATGAAGTGAGTCAAAATAAATCTCTTTTATATTACACCGTTCGAAAGGACCCCGGAACCGTCGGTCACGTGTCATAAAATCCAGACTAGGTAGCAAGTTGGCCGTTTTCGACTCCGGGGCTATTTGCAAAATAACAATTATCTTTTATTTTTACGACCGAGACATGCTTTTTTTTTACATCAGATGTTTAACTGGTAGTGCGGTTGATACGAGCAAGATATTCTTTTGGATTTCGTTCCTTCGGGGTTAGCGAATAGTGTCCCATTAGTAATTACGTCGACGTCGGTTTCTACACCTATAATTTGTGATTAGTCAAACTGGTATTATTCACGGGTCATTCGATACAGGACAAGAAAAGGGTGGTATTTCCCACCACCAACATTTTATTAGAAATTTCTTTAAAAATGTCTTGTTTTATTTGGCGATCGAGCTGGATAAATTACACTGTTTAAGGTTTGATTGATTGGTTAGCCACCACCAGACAGAGGCTTAGAGCGTAGAGTCCTCGGCACCTCAGCCTTTAGGCTTTTTCTGCTCTTGGTTGTGCCGTTTGTGTGAAGAGACCAGTGGCCCTTATCAGGCTCAACAGTCTTTTCACTTGGCCCTTCTTGCACAACCGACATATAGGTTCCTCCCTATATATGCCGATTGTATGCATGTGCTTCCTTAGTGTACAGTGACTGGTGAGTAAACCCGTCACTATCCTTATCTGACCCCTGCTACCCAAGAGCCTTTTTTAACCTCCCCAAGAGCCTTTTTAACCTAACATAGCCTTTTAAGTTGCTTCTTTACCTCTCCAAAAAACGCTAAAAACTCCCCAAAAAATTCGAAAACCTAGATTTTTTGGCGAACAACCTAAATGTACTACCTAGTTTTACAGCTTAAATCTAGTTAAAAACCCAGAAATTTAGGCAGAAAACTTAGAACTAGATAAATATCTTCTTGTATTATAAATTTGTTTGAGCTTATTTTTAAATAAATATTATTCAAAGCTTATTTTATTATTTTCACTCGCTCCTTTCCTCTCTCCAACACTTTCTTCAATAAACGGTACTAATTTTTTTGGTTCATAATAATTTCTTATAGATGGCGCTGGTTTTCTGGGATTCACACATGAGTGGCGCCATCTATCAAAAAACTCGCGAACTAATTTTTGTTAGCTCGTAAGTTTCTCCATAGATAGCGCTGTTTTTCTGGTATTTACACGAAAGTGGCGCCATCTATCAAAAAACAGGTAAACTAATTTTTGTTAGTTCATAGGTTTTTCCATAGATGGCGCTGGTTTCCTGGGAATCACACGAAAGTCTATCAAAAACTCGTGAACTAATTTTTGTTAGTTCGTAAGTTTCTCCATAGATGGCGCTGGTTTTCTGGGCTTCACACGAAAGTGGCGCCAACTATCAAAAAACAGGTGAACTAATTTTTGTCAGTTCGTAAGTTTCTCCATATTTACACGAAAGTGGCGCCATCTATCAAAAAACAGGCGAACTAATTTTTGTTAGTTCGTAAGTTTTTCCATAAATGGCGCTGTTTTCTGGTATTTACACGAAAGTACAGCCATCTATCAAAAAAATCGTGAGCTAATTTTTGTTAGTTCATAGGTTTTTCCATAGATGGTGCTGGTTTTGTGGGATTCACACGAAAGTGGCGCCATCTATCAAAAAACAGGTGAACTAATTTTTGTTAGTTCGTAAGTTTCTCCATAGATGGCGCTGTTTTTCTAGGATTCACACGAAAGTGGCGCCAACTATCAAAAAACAGGTGAACTAATTTTTGTCAGTTCGTAAGTTTCTCCATATTTACACGAAAGTGGCGCCATCTATCAAAAAACAGGTGAACTAATTTTTGTTAGTTCGTAAGTTTCTCCATAGATGGCGCTGTTTTTCTGGGATTCACACGAAAGTGGCGCCAACTATAAAAAAACAGGTGAACTAATTTTTGTCAGTTCGTAAGTTTCTCCATAAATGGCGCTGTTTTCTGGTATTTACACGCAAGTGGCGCCATCTATCAAAAAACAGGTGCACTAATTTTTGTTAGTTCGTAAGTTTCTCCATAGATGGTGCTGGTTTTGTGGGATTCACACGAAAGTGGCGCCATCTATCAAAAAACAGGTGAACTAATTTTTGTTAGTTCGTAAGTTTCTCCATAGATGGCGCTGTTTTTCTGGGATTCACACGAAAGTGGCGCCAACTATCAAAAAACAGGTGAACTAATTTTTGTCAGTTCGTAAGTTTCTCCATATTTACACGAAAGTGGCGCCATCTATCAAAAAACAGGTGAACTAATTTTTGTTAGTTCGTAAGTTTCTCCATAGATGGCGCTGGTTTTCTGGGATTCACACGCAAGTGGCGCCATCTATCAAAAAACAGGTGAACTAATTTTTGTTAGTTCGTAAGTTTCTCCATAGATGGCGCTGGTTTTGTGGGATTCACACGAAAGTGGCGCCATCTATCAAAAAACAGGTGAACTAATTTTTGTTAGTTCGTAAGTTTCTCCATAGATGGCGCTGTTTTTCTGGGATTCACACGAAAGTGGCGCCATCTATCAAAAAACAGGTGAACTAATTTTTGTTAGTTCGTAAGTTTCTCCATAGATGGCGCTGTTTTTCTGGGATTCACACGAAAGTGGCGCCATCTATCAAAAAACTCGTGAACTAATTTCTGTTAGTTCGTAAGTTTCTCCATAGATGGCGCTGTTTTTCTGGGATTCACACGAAAGTGGCGCCATCTATCAAAAAACAGGTGAACTAATTTTTGTTAGTTCGTAAGTTTCTCCATAGATGGCGCTGGTTTTCTGGGATTCGCACGAAAGTGGCGCCATCTATCAAAAAACTCGTGAACTAATTTTTGTTGGTTCGTAAGTTTCTCCATAGATGGCGCTGGTTTTCTGGGATTCACACGAAAGTGGCGCCATCTATCAAAAAACTCGTGAACTAATTTTTGTTGGTTCGTAAGTTTTGCCATAGATGGCGCTGTTTTTCTGGGATTCACACGAAAGTGGCGCCATCTATCAAAAAACAGGTGAACTAATTTTTTTTAGTTCGTAAGTTTTGCCATAGATGGCGCTGTTTTTCTGGGATTCACACGAAAGTGGCGCCATCTATCAAAAAACAGGTGAACTAATTTTTGTTAGTTCGTAAGTTTCTCCATAGATGGCGCTGTTTTTCTGGGATTCACACGAAAGTGGCGCCATCTATCAAAAAACTCGTGAACTAATTTTTGTTGGTTCGTAAGTTTTGCCATAGATGGCGCTGTTTTTCTGGGATTCACACGAAAGTGGCGCCATCTATAAAAAAACAGGTGAACTAATTTTTTTTAGTTCGTAAGTTTTGCCATAGATGGCGCTGTTTTTCTGGGATTCACACGAAAGTGGCGCCATCTATCAAAAAACTCGTGAACTAATTTTTGTTGGTTCGTAAGTTTTGCCATAGATGGCGCTGTTTTTCTGGGATTCACACGAAAGTGGCGCCATCTATCAAAAAACAGGTGAACTAATTTTTTTTTAGTTCGTAAGTTTCTCCATAGATGGCGCTGGTTTTCTGGGATTCACACGAAAGTGGCGCCATCTATCAAAAAACAGGTGAGCTAATTTTTGTTAGTTCGTAAGTTTTTCCATAGATGGCGCTGTATACCGAGATATACAACCACGTGCATCAGTTTTAGAGGGTAGAGGGAACACAAAAAAAAACGACATTGCCGTGTATTTACTCTAAAAAAGTTTTATTGAAAATTCTCAAAAATCAAATTTGATAACTTGATAACAAAATAACGTTATATACGAAACATTTGTTGTCTTCTTTACTTTGTATTCTTAGTATACGGACTATAGTAGCTAACCATGATCCAAGATGTTGACTGATAAATCTGAAAATATAGAAATAAAACATTATTTACCACAAAATAGCACACAGCAGTTTTTGTAAAAATATTGTACCAATTACAATTACCATTACAAACTCACTAATTAAGCTTTCAGTGAGAACTAAATAGAGGGTGGTGATATTCATATGTTTTACAACCTAAATTTACAACCTAGTTTTTCAACCTAAATTTACAGCCTAGGTCTACAACCTAGAATTATTGGCACGAGACCTAAAAATCGCTTCTCTTTAAAAACACAAAAATTTTAAGTTTCCCGCTAAAAATTTCAAACTTCCGGCCGAAATTCCTGGTTCCCGCCTACATTTCTGGTTTCCAGCCGAATTTTCAGGTTATGTTAGGTTTGACAGGAAACCAGAAATTTAAGCGGAAATCCTGGAATTTCCGCATGAAACTTGAAATTTTTCGTGGGAAAATTAAAATTTTGGAGGGAAACCCAGGAATTTAGGCGGGAACCTTGAAATTTTCAGCGAAAAATCCAAAATTTAGGCGGAAACTTAGAAATTAGGCGGGAAACTTGAAATTTTTAGCGAGAAACCTAGAATGTCGTCGGGAACCTCCCCGAAAAATGCTTCAATCTCTCCAAAAAAATGCTTAAACCTCCCCAAAAAGGCTTCTTAACCTAAAAAAAAGGCTTCTTAACCTAAAAAAAAAGGCTACTACACCTCTCCAAAAAATGCTTCTTAGCCTCCCCAAAAAATGCTTAAACCTAAATTTACAATCTCCCAACTTTTATTTCTCAACAACACATGTCTACACTGCTTCTACTACCTCACTGGGTTGGGCGTTGAAAGTTGGTAGTCGGGAGTTAATAGTATTTTCTCTGCTGGTTTCCAGTCCATGTTTCTTTTATCTAGTAATTCTTCTGTTTCCTCTTCTCCTAATTTCTTCAATTTTGAATTTTGTGGAATAAGCTTGTCAAACAAGAGTCACAATCATACAAATAAAAATACTTTTTATATCCAAACACCAATAATTGCTACAAACCAGTACATCATGTTTTTATTGTTCTACGGTATCCAGAAGGAATATCCCAAGCGATCGATGTCTGTTTTTGAAATATTCAAGGATTCTTCTGCATTGCGGATTTTTATTTTCTAATTTTTCATATAAACTACTCAATATTTTTTCTACAAACGGAATTAAAAAGTTGGACTCCGAATATGTTTATCTACCGGTCGCGTAAAGGTTTTCAAAAACCGGATTGAAGATCTCCAGCGCCATATGGAAGACGGCGAACGGTGTAATTATTTTCTCTCTACTTGATTCTAATATCCATGACAGCTTAATTTTATACATATAAATGAAAGTAAAAAGTAGGTGTATTCTTAAACTGTGCAATTGGAAATTAAAATTTCGCCAACTACAAAACTAGAACGGAATTATATCAGTAGCGCTTAGAAATTTTCACGTATTCCACAGAGAAACATATTGATTTATAATTTTCTTTATTTCCTTTTACAGGACCGTCATGTTAAAGACTCGCCAGGAAGTGCAATAGACAGAGAGCCTGAGGTAGATCCTAGTCAGGATTACCAACTTCTACTAGGATACGAAAATAGCACCCATACGGTGTTGAGATTCAGAAGAAGATTAGACACATGCGACCATCATGATATTCCAATAACAGTAAGTTCTTATTACAGTTTACTTATGTTGGTTTCCAGAGAAAACTGTGTTTGCAAAAATCGGTTAAGTAGAACTGGAGCTATATGGGCGATTTTTCATAACAAAATCTCTACTCTACCCCGTTCCTTATTTGAGTTGTCAACTTCTAATATCAAATATAAGCAGATTGTAATGCTGAGTGTGGTGAAATATGGCAAATTATCGTTTTTTGTACATCTATTATTATTATTACAGGTCGCTGGCAACATAATGTAATTTTCCCGTTTTATAAAAAAAAATGCTATTTCCACTAACGAAAAATAGTTTATGCTTCACGAACTCTTTTACTCGTTTCTTAGCCATAATAATGCCCTTTTTCTTTTCTCTATGCGAACATGTTGGGAAAACTCGTAAGGTCCTACATACAGCCGAGCGAGTTGGATAAACTCGTTAAGAAAAAGGCACGAATCATAGTCGGTGGTTTTCACCTATATATGTATGTATCTTTTCAGTATTTCCAGTGTGTTGGAAATACGTGATATACCCCTCGTTTCCACCTTTTTTGTTGTTGATAAATTACTGAATAAAATAGGTACCATATTTCACCTAAAAATTAAAATTTGCTGTTCACAGACACAGGGGTTCTATTCATCGATTCTCAGATAATTTTTATTCCCCTCCGCTTATATATATATACGTGAGTCATTGTGAATTTGACCACCCAGGGTTGATATATTGTATCCACCGTATGATAATATTGTCACGATCGAACTAACTCGTATATACTGCAGTAAAAAGGAACCCCTGTATCAAATACAATTTTTTAATGGACAAAGAAATATATTATCTTCGTTCTATTCGATATGAAAATTGAATTCGTTGATAGGGACAGTAAAATAAAACCCATTTAAATATTATAACAAAAAAGAAATACATACAATAGAAGGTGAAATATGAAGAAGAGATTGAAAAAAAGTTAATCAAAGATTATGTAATAGTTTTAGCAAGACGTCGGTTGAATGGACTCCTCAAAAATCTTAAACTAATAGAGAAGGAAGAATTTAGATTGGAAGAAGAAACCACCGTTCGTATAACTACTTGTGGAAAGCATGGATTACAGAATCCAAGTGCAAAACTCCTGGGGGACTAGTGGGTAAATAAGGAAGCCTAAACTTAAGCATGTGGAATTCTAAAATTTCTTGCAGGAATAGAACTAAAGAAATCAGTAGTCAGACAAAAAATAACTCTGTCAACAATTCCCCATCCAAAGAAAAGCCACTCGATTTCCCTTGGGACTAAGAAGACCTTCTTATGAAGAGAGATGGCCAACTTAACTTCTGTTGAACTTCGACGTCACCGTGGAAATCTTATCAAAACATTTAAAATATTAAAAAAAAAGACAACTTTTATTTTCTAAATAATAGAGTTTTTGACTCCTGGAATAATCTCGATGTCGACATTATTTCTGTTTCTTTCACCAACATATTTAAAAATAGACTCCTTTAAAACCAACCTGTTATCGAGTCTTCGGGGTTAAAAAATTTTTTGTATCCGAAATGTGACAAAAAAAATCAAATATTTACCTGAACTGTCATCGATACTTTTGTTGATTGCATGGATGAAGTCTACACACAGAGTCTAATTATTCTAGTTAGAAAAGTGGTAGCGAGCTTTTTCAGACGCGTGAGTAGGAATTACGTTATGGGGTTCGGAAACTAAGCAAATATTTGAGGAATTTCTTAGGGACTATAACGATTCCCGGTTCTCGAATGCCGAACGGCTTCCTACTCAGTTATTGACGATTTATCATCGATGACCTTTCGTTATCAGGTCCGGATTCGACACAAAATTACTTTCAAGCTATTTCGCACCATTTGAATATAAATTTCTCAATCTAAAATTTGTAATCGAGTATTATTATTGTTATTATCATTATAACTTTCCAATAAAACAAAATCTAATGAAAACTTAACAGTTATCTCTTTATACCAGTTCGTAATTATAGTAAAATGACGGTGAGAAAGTAGGTACCTATCGACTATCCACATGGTTAACACTATCTATATTTCATAGATATTATAATAAAATCTAACAGGAATGCAGAAATTACGTGAGAATCGTTACTTTATCTAACGACAGTAAAATTAATTGCATGCCATTATAACAAATATCAATTAAAGTTTCTCATGTTGCCAGATGTATTATTGGAATTTTTATCAAATGGATACTTGATGGAAGTTTATAACCAAATTCGGAGAGATGAGGTTTTATGGGATTTTTCTATGAATCTACACAGTCTGACAACTATGGAATAGAAGACAAATTAAATACAACTTGTTACACACAGTGATTACTTGTCTTGTAGTAGGAAGTGAAAGATGTATCGAAGAAATTATTACTACGTCTTTTAGACGTCAGTTTTTCTTACTAAGTAGTATGTACCTACAGTGAAAAAGAAAATAATACAGGATGAAGCAGATATAGACGGCAGATAATTGGTTAATAACAAGAGATGTTTTTAAAACTCTTGTCTTGAGTCTTAGGTTCTTTTTTTAAGTTAAATTATCAAAATATTAGTTGAATAAAGATGTGGAAAGGACCCTGGACGAATTTTCGATGTCAAAAGAAGAATGAATGACCCTTATTTAGGTGACAGAGTAACCGGTTAATAAAAAATGAAGAAAAACCCTTCCTAAATACATAATAATATCAAATGTAGGTAATTACAAGTTAACTCGATAAAATATTAATGAAAAAACAGTCCGACATTCGCGTCATCTCCCTAAATACTAACGTCGAGTGTGACAATTTAGAAAAGGGACGGGCTTATAAAAGGGCGCTTTAAAAACTTTCTCGGCTCTATAATCCAATTTAACATTTGACCTAGATTAAAGTATAAAAGGAGGGTTATTAAGGGGATATATTCAAGAAACAAGGATACTTGTAAACGATTTCGAATAAATTGCTATAATTTGCATCCTATTATACTGAATACACCGTTTTGTCGTCGATTCTATTTTAACCATTAATCTTTTATTGGCTCTTTTATCATCGGGGAAGCGAATTTCTATAAGCTGTTTACCAAGGTTAATTTTAAAATATCAAACAATTCTTTTTTCACCAGCTCCGGCAACCAAAATTTCTAAATAACGTATATTCACTGAAATTCAAACCATCTATTCTGGTTCTCTTTATCACGATTACTTTCCCAGTTCGACTCTCTTGATGGTTTCAGTCAGAATCTTTCGTATAGTTCTTTGGCAGGGAACTTTCGTCGTATACTGACAGTACGCCTGCCTTTACTCATTAGGATTGTTCTCTCTGGGTGTCTATTCACCAGGTGAGAGCTCCTAGGAATTTGCAATTTTGATATAGCGCGCATGAACACTTTGAAGAGTTTAGGCTCCTAGAAGCTCTCACTTCTCAGTGAATATGCAACTATCACTGCGCGTGAGTAGTCCAGTTTCCACCTTAGTTCGGTGGCCAAAAACAGATCGAAGGAAAGCCGAATTGGAGCTATCAAAACTTCAGAGGCTTGCCTGTCTGTGCATAACGGGTTCTATGAGAACCGACTGAGGCAATGGAAGCAATTCTCAATCTTCTGCCTCTTGCTCTGCACGTTAAGGCGGAAGCGAGAATGGCTGCATACAGACTGGAATGCAATGGGAATTGGCAAGAAGGAACCAGCACCCATAGTTATTCCAGATTCACAGATGTTATCACCAACTCGCTTCTTGAAATGAGAAGTGACATCATGTTGGCTACAATTAACGACAATCAACCATACCATATTTAGCTAAACTGGGATGGGTTGGAAGCATGCAGTCAGGAAGGAACGTTGGTTTGGTACACAGAAGGGTCTAAGACTGACGTTGGAATAGGAGCTGGAGTCCATGGTGTTAGACCTAGGTGCAATATCCACGCATCGTTAGGGAATCTTGCATCAGCCGTATTGCAGGCAGAAATCCACGCTATCGACATGTTTAACATGTCCCCAGATCAGATCTGGACTGGTCTGGGACTGTGTACAAAAACCAAGTATGCCAATTTTTCATTTTCCAAACATAAAGTTTTTTAATTATAAAAACAAAATGTCGAGCTAATTTCGACATAAACAAACAAAAGAGCGAGTTTTATTTTTTTAACGTTTACGGCATGCTTCATCAGCTAACTCGTTAAAAAGTTATCTCTTGGCGGTGACTTTTTTGGGAGTCAAAACTTTGCAATATCCACCCCGGGGACACAATAAGAAGATTTGAAAATATTTCTATTCAAAACAAATCTATATCTGCAATAAATTTCATAAAATAACCTCCAGACGTGATATAATTAAAATTGATTCTTTTATCGGCTTTTATTCTACATAACACTGTTTTATTTGTCTTCTAAAACACAACATACGCCAACACGAATACTGTCACGATAAAATTCTACTCGTTTAACATCTCGCTCTTTTTAAAAGTTACACAATAATGCAGGGTATTTTCCATTCCGGACAAGACAATCAATCCAAATCTTACAAAATAGGCCAAGTAAGACGTGTTAAGTAAGAAGATCGATTAAAGGATATATTATTAAATAAAAAAAATACTACAAGTGCTCCTGAATAAGATATAAAAAGAAGATTAAAGGATAGAAAAGTAGAATGAATAAATACAAGAGTATATATAAAATAAAGACATATTTGTGGTAGTTTTGTTCAATACTTGGCTTATTATACAAACAAGAGAGATGCAAACTCCGCCGAGCGAGTCAATTATTTATATTTCCATCTTGAAAACTCTCTCGGAGTGTCAACAAGATTGATACCAAGAAAAGAACCACAGTCATGGTTCTCACTGTATTTATTCAATCGTATGTAAAGTGCTTTAAATCCTTAAACAATAGTATGATCCTTTTTAAAAGCTTCCGATCAGATTAAAAGTTGAGGTTTTCCAGTCGAGTTGAGATTTTATATTTACATAAATGATATGTTTATTACGTCGACAGTATATTTCAAACAATTTGATCTGTGAAAATTATATACCCATTATTATTATTATTATATAAAATATGTGCGTTACAAACAGATCTGCGCTACCATCAAACAGGACGTTTAAATGTAACAACTGACACTACTCGTTTGATCACTACTCTTTAACTCACATATTTTAAAGGGAAACTGGTAAATAATGTTGATACAATTATGATCTAGCATGGGAACTGGATTAAGTTTTTTTTTTGAATAAAATACTTTTATTTCGATATTGTGGGAATCGATACCTGTAAAAAGTGTTGTAAATAGGAAATTTCACATTATATTAATCCGAAAAATTAAATAATGAGATTTACATGCATTTTATAAATAAATTTATATCATGACTTCGGGTATACTCTATTTGAAATTGATTGATTAAACAAACACTTTTTCTTAAAAGTGTTTTCCATCCAACTTTTATAAAATAAAACAATAACAATAGTAATTTCCATCTTGTTTTTCTTATGTGTTGAATTTGAGCCGGTGGACTCTTTTAACTATCCAGTTCTACTTGTTTGTCGAGTCGCAGACTCTCGTTAACAAGCCGTTCTCATGAAGTACCTTTCGATACTTATTTCAATTACATCTGATGAAAAAAAAATATACTCGATTCACAGTTAACCGATGCCTCCATTCGTATCCGTGTAAACGAAACGTTATATGACCCTCAAGATTAAATTTTTCGATAGAAATTTTCTGTTTGTATAATTCTACCTTTCTTTTTTTATATCGAAAAGCGGTAAAAAAGAAAATAAAGCGATCGAACAAAAAAATTAACTGCCCTTTAAAAAATTTTTTATCGTCAATCTCTTCGATCAAATTTTAATAACCGCTTTAGCTAGTTTTATCGTATATCCGGATCTATCTTGAACACAAAAAATAAATAATGGTCTGAAATATTAGGTTGTTAAGTCTATAACGACTTCAAGTTACGCCTTCTTTAACAGCTGATCCGTTTTTCCCAAAAATAAATCATTAGCAACCCGAAATTATCTAAAAAACCACCACTACGATGACATTAGCAAATCTGAGTATCGATATCGATGTTTCCGCAGTGGCTCGAAGCCAAAAGGTAACGAATCATCACTAGGAAGTACATATAGAGAATGATTTAAACATTTTTGAGCTACCACTGATCCTATCTGTATAATATTCCAAACTTTAAGACACTTTCATAATGACTTCGACATTTGTTTGACATCGTTTCGGTTTAGGTGAAGGATAATAGTTCTAATAGCTGTCAAATTCGGGAGAATGACTTTCAGATGTTGATATTATAGAAAGAACATATAGGAAAGAAGATGAATGGGTTAAACTTACATTTACTCTGAAGGGAAAATTTAATAGTAATTTTTTTGTTCCAGAACGATACCATGCGAATAATTTGGGCTTTCCACAAAGACGAACCCCTAGGTGGAGCGGTTGGACCGAAATCTTTACCACAACACGAAATGACAAACAGAGGAAGTCAATCTTTGTATTTAGTACAAAGAGCCGATCAAGACGCTCCCGGTCCTGAAGAAACTGCTCGGGTTTGGGAACTAAGGAATCCAGCGATAGAACCACCCGCACCTGGTGAATCGATCTACTGGTGTAGAATTTTCAAGATACCCTCTATTACAAGAAAACATCATTTAATTAGGGTAAGTAAAGAAACATTTTCCAATTAAAACATTTCTGGTATAAAACAAACGTAGGAAAGCTTCAATAATTAGTCGACTAGCCCGTTTCCAACGTTCTTCTCAGAAACTAATTGATTGTGTTCTAAAACGCAACGTTAACGTTTTCGTTATGTTAAATTCTAGTTTAGATAAGGCCAAAGTAAACATTAGTTTACGAAATTTCACTGTATCAAACTTATGAGGTAGTTTCAACGATCTTTATGTAAAGGTATAGTATATATATTATATAACTTGCGTATATGTACATAATATTATAAAAGGTTTTTAGTCTGGAGAAGTTTAGGACACAAATATCAAATTTTTTCGAGTAGGAATCTTAATGTTAAATAATTTTCCCACATTTTTGAATACATTCTACTGGAAGAAGCTTGCAAGAACAACGTAGAGCACTAGAAATCGGAGTCTTCTATGTTGATTTATCTCTTTCAGTTTTGGTCGCA
Organism: Lochmaea capreae; assembly: GCA_949126875.1. Taxonomy (NCBI): domain Eukaryota; kingdom Metazoa; phylum Arthropoda; class Insecta; order Coleoptera; family Chrysomelidae; genus Lochmaea; species Lochmaea capreae. The sequence continues at coordinate 759,862 of OX421400.1, forward strand.
CAAAAAAAATTGTGGACATGCAAATTGAACGAAATGTCGTTATAATTTTCTTAGAAACATTTCGAGAACAGATAACTTCTTCCGTTGGCACTGGATCTTGGAACATCCAGGCAGCCGAATGAAGCACATTTTCGGGTTCATAAGAATAAATTCTGGATTTATCACCACTGTTAGGTTAGGTTCTATGTGAGGCCTCCTCACCACCTCCACTGTGACCCCCCGTTGGGTCTATTGTGGCTCACCCCTAGGGATTATAATTCACCACACAAGCCTGTGCTTCTGATGAAGTCAATGGTTGTATTTGGTGATACTTTTTCAAAGTCGTTTGGCTCTAAAGAACTAAAATTGAATATGTTACTGCCCAAAGCTGGGCATGAACATAATATCACCACTGACAATACTGTATATATTTTTTGCGCTGAAATAATTGCCCCTTTGCAACACCTACAACGAATAAACTTTTTCTCCATTTTTCCATCAATACTTTTATATATTTTTGTCGCCTCCGGAGAAATGGAACAAATCGGATCAAAAGAAAACACAATTATGAAATAATTTGAAATTTAAATAACAAAAGGTTGAGTAAAACGTCGCGTGAACTTACATCTGGGGATCCCCACGCGTACTACCATTTCGAGATTCGTGAATGGCGTTCAAAACTAAGCAATTTACATGTCATATCTACGGAGATTCAAGCTAGAGATACGTGGAAGCGTTCGAGGGAAATCCACGGAGAATTCAAATCTGATAGAACGTTACATTAGACAGTCTCTTCTATTTATCCCCGGTCTTGTACGCATTCCGTACAGGAAATTGAAATTAGTTTGCATTGCGGGAAAATATACAGAACAACTTCGACAATAATGGAAATAGTGGGAAAAAGAACTAGAAAAAAAACCGAGGCAAAATTAAGGTAATTTCGTCGAGCTTCTTTATATTCAGGACACAATGACCTACTGGAAGAAATATTCTTTCCGGAAAATGATTCGAATTTTAAATTCCTCGGGTATATATTTACTTTTTATAAATATAAAATTTGAGTAATGAAACAATTTTTCTTTTTTTTCCAGTACGAACCTCTTCAAGGCATTAACGGCGCCAGCGGACTCCACCACCTCGTCCTATACGAATGTCAAGATAATAATATCATAGAAAAACTAGCAGATACCCCAGGTCGACAATGTTTCGATCCACATTCACAACCTTTCGCTTGTAACACCGTCGTAGCTAGTTGGGCTAGAGGTTCGGAAGGATTCAGTTTTCCACCTGAAACCGGTTATCCTCTCGACGTTCAAAATTCCAGGTTCTACCTTTTAGAAACACACTATCAAACACCTTTAGATGGGAGTATCGGTGGTCTAGACGCTTCTGGTTTGCGATTGTATTACACTCCAGAACTCAGACGTCACGATGCCGGTGTGATTTCCATAGGAATGGATCCGAATTGGAGACATATAATACCGCCGGGACAACAAAAAGTTATTTCATCGGGACATTGCGTTTCGGCTTGTACCAAACAAGCTTTTCCGCATAACGGGATTAATATGTTCGCGGTAGTGATGAAAACGCATAAAATCGGTAAGCAAGTCGCTTTGAAGCACATTCGTGGTGGAATCGAACAACCTCCTATAGCTAGTGATGATAATTTAGATTCTGACTATCAGGAATATCGAAAATTAGGTGTGCCCGTGCGTATATTACCCGGTGATCATTTAATCACGCAGTGTACTTATAACAGCTCCGCAAGAACCGCTATTACACTTGGTGGATTGAATAGTCGAGAAGAAACTTGTTTAGTGATGGGATTGTACTACCCCAAACAGAAATCCCTAGCAGCTTGTCATAGTTTACCCAGTTTACCAACGGTTCTACACTCTTTAGGGATCCAGGAACTTAGTCCGTAAGTATAGAAACATTTTTATTAAATTAGGTTATGAGTTTTCACTTGGCTTCGTCTGTCAACATTAATTTATGCTTCTCGCTACGTTTTCGACTGTTTTTCCATCTTCGCTTGTTAGTTCTGCCGTAAATTTGGACGAATGCTATCTAATGAGTTGTTTCGTCTGTCTTTGTTCTAGTGAGATTACCCTCCATTCTAGATATTTCTGTTTACACCCTTTCCTGTGGCCATGTCCATTTTGCAACGCCGCTGAAGGATGCAAGTCCTATTAATGGTATTGATGCTTGTTGTCCATTTCATCCATCCAGATTAGATTAGATATGGAGTGGATCTTTGTCTTATTCCACTACGACCTTTGCAGATCTATAGTGGTCCACCCCATTTTTATTTTTTTAGACCTACTAGCTTGGATACCGCCTCCCTTGCGTACCTCTCTGTCCTCGGTTTTTCTTCTCCGAATAGGTGAATAGGTGAAACCGCACCCTTACTAGGCCTTCGCACTCACAGAGTATGTGCTCCGCGGTTTCGTCTTCTTCCTGGCAAAACCTACATAGGCGGTCATCTGCTAGGCCAATTGTGTGCATATGCTTCCTCAGCCTACAATGTCCGGTCAGCATTCCCACCATCACCCTCGTCGTTTCTCGACTTTGGCATAGCAGGTCGCGTAACAGTTTGGCCGAAGGGCTTTTAAGGAATAGTTTAGCGTGCCTTTGTCCTGGGGGTTTATGCCACTAGGTTGTTTATCCATTGGAGGATGCTCTTCTTAGTGAGTTTTTTTGCAATTCCACAGGAAGTTTCTGGCCCTACCATGACCTCAGTTGCTCCCTGCTTGGCTAATTCATCGGCCTTTTCATTGCCTTTCATTCCTTGGTGACCTGGCACCCATGCTAGACTCTATTATGACTACCTAGTCTGTTGAGGGACTTGCGACACTCCCACACCAGATTTGACGTTCTCGCTTATCGCCTTGGCTGTCGGAGTAGATGACGATTCTTTGGTTATCCACCTCCCGTCTCATCACCCAGCACTGCACCGCCATTACCTCTGCCAGAAAGACAGTGGCATGTTTCCCTAGTCTTAGAGCGATCGTGATCTTCTCTTGTACCCCATATATTCCGGCTCCTACTCCAGAGTCTGTTTTAGAGCTTTCTGTGTTATAGGAAATCCTGCTTCCCAGTCCTCCCTCTCTGGAATGACTATTGTGTATTCATTTTTGAAGCTTTATTGTGGGGCAATCTGATCCATTGGCATTCCCAGTATTGGATCTGTCTTTATTTCTTCATATGGGCTATCCCAGGCTATCTTGACCTTGCAACAGTCTTCGAGCGCGTTTAAGGCACGTATTAGCTTAAAGTTGACCTCGATGGAATCGACTATTCTTCGTGTGACAATGGCAACGATTTCACACCAAGCTGGCATTAACAGATTTCTCAAATCGCAGCTGGCAACCACCCTAGTGTAACCCGCGCTTTAGACTTAGCTTATTGAAAAATAGTTATGTGAAAATTCGGAAAATTTAATTAACAACTTTACCCATACGTGAAAGCTATAATATCGGGTGGAGAAAACTATTTCCTTTGAAAAACTTTGCTAGTATTCATACTAGCACGTTGTTTTGAAAGTTTTTAGGTTTTCAACATTATGAGAGACAACATCAAACTACTTTTTTTTTTATCTTCCACGTTACCGCTTAAATTTCGTATTAAACTTTCCGAAATGTTTCATAAACTCGTTTGTCAGCGTGTTATTACCGTGCTCTGTCTTTTTTCTTTAAACACAGTTTCGCATGCACTTTCAAATTTAGAACTAAAATGAAAATTATTCGTTACAGGGGATCGAATCCTGTAAGGATAACAGCCCCACCGGAACTAGCTGGTATGACGTTAGAAACGAGATTGGTATCCTACGACTGGGACAACCAATTTCAAAGTTTCCAAGATGCCACGATGAAGGGATCCTTCAAGCCTTTATGCTGGACGACTCAATCAACGTTACTACCAGTAAGTATTCTGAACTAATATTTTTATTGATTTCCAAAATTCTTCCATTTATTAGATTAGATTTATAGGGAGCTACGTGCTCCTAAGATCCTCTTCACTACTACCTTTGCATAGGACGTTCTTCAGGTCTTTTACATGTTGGAAGAGTAATGATTTTTCCAACACTATCATCAAAAACCTTAGCTTTAGTTTTGAAATAGGTTTATGGTAAGGTTCCTCTATCTCTTGCATGTCTTTTCGAATGGTGCAAACGGTTTTCTGAAGAACGAGAGAGCACTAAAGATGACCAACATCCAGGTGGACCTGTCTGTGTTTCAATCCCAGAAAGTAGTGGCTAACATCGTTTCATGAGCTTTCGGACAATTGCTAAGACTACAAACACTGTCGGTAAAATTGGACAAGAAGAAAATCTGTGCGAAGTTGTTCCCAAAATTTGCTCCCTGTTCGACAACAGACCTCATATATTTCTGCTGTTACACCTTCTTCGGTGTGAGCAAAAGAGTGATCCATATTGATGATTGATGAGAAATGCCGTTCTATGAAGTGCATATAAATATTTTTTTCGAAAAATAATGTTTTTCATTGAGTTTAATATAGCAGATTAAAATTAACCTTCATGCGAAACTCATAAAATTTGTATTATGATATAACTAAGCTCACTCAACCAACAAATAGATATTATATTAATAATATTTCTCTACAACACAATTCGTACACGCCCCTGGATGAAATTAATGCTAAGTAACCCCAATTTCTTTGGGTCGTTTAAATTTTTTATGAAACAGTGGACCGCGTTAATAACTGACCAGTTACTTCGTTATATTATGCCAATTACTGGATTACTGGAATCGATTTCTTTTAATTGTTCTTTTTCCAGCAATTTTATTTTAATGCTTACTAATAAATTCAAATTAAGTATTTTTTTTTTATATTTCTAAACTAGCTGTTCTAAGAACATCACGAACTAACGGTTTACTGAAGTAAGGGGAACATTTTTATAGTGATCTTGACAATTTTAGAATAATATAAACCTGACTACATTGCTTCATTTTATTCACATTAGAAACACTATACTAGAAATTGACTGGGCATCATCTTCACCACTTTTTGGTAGTTTTGTGCAAATGCGTCAACTGTATCGTGTGTTATAACTCCATCATAAACAGATTCTGAACGTCTCCATAGGAGATTGCAGTTCGTATACGCCTTGGTCGTGCGCTCGTTCATATGCTTGTTGTATAGCAATAGAAGCCTGTTTATGGGTAGAACACTGGACCTTAGTTTTCCTTCCTTCTTTTGTGGTTACTTCGACTAAAAAGTGTTGCTCAATTATTCAAAAGCAGATGTGATTAATATTATAATATCTGAATTATATTTTTTCTTTCCAGGATACTGAAAAGGACTCGCACTATCCGAACATATCTCGACCTTATGTCAAACACGTCATCGATCAGTGTAATTACAGAAGATACAGTACGGAAGGTTGGCCGGGAGGTACACCGATTATAGAACTCGATGGGAATCATATAGAAGGTGCTGCTCGTAGTAAAGTATCCCGAAGCAGTAGTCCTGTGGTGGAGGAGTCCTTAGGACTGAGCAGGTTTAATTCAACGCCTGTGGTCGCTGTAAATAGTGTAGTTATAATGTTTTCGGTATTTCTCGTGTGGTTTAATCGTTGAACGCGGTATGCGAGTTTAGGATTTTTTTAAATACCGATCTTTTCCTAAGACCCGATTGACATTTATTGTGAATTGTTTTTTTTTATTATTTAAAGTCATATTTTTACTAGTCCGATCGGCCAGGTTTTGTTAGACTGTGACTAGTTGGTTTTTAAGTATGTAGGAGTGTGTGCTGGAGTGGAGCGAAGGGTTGTTTCTATTGAGATGTTGATATGTGTAAAAATATTTCAATTATAATAAAATATTACTGATCCCTGCTTTTTGCCGAGTGTCCAATTAAGAGAGGAAACTATTTATAGAGAAAAAATCTGTATAACAAACGAGAAACTGCTTCCTACTTCCTTGCTAGAGATCGTTGTTCACAATAATAACACAAAAACTTCAATTTTACATAATAAATGTACAAAATTCAAGTAATTTTGGTCATTTGATCTTTTTACGTTAGTTTGCTGCAGTAATTTTTCCTCTATCTTGTAAAATAACCGGTAGGGGTAAGTGGGAAAGCTGACTCGATAAAACTGGTTTAATTTTTGTTCTGCTTTATGGATTTTAACAAACTTAGTATCATTTGAAAGGGAACTTGATGCCTAATAAAATATTATGTCACCGTTTCATTCCAGTGGTTTTAACAGTGGCTAGGTGGCGGAGATTGAACGATTGTTTTGCTTTTATTATTTTTTGGGAATCTTCAAATACGATGCTATATTTTTTAATCGTTTAAGTGAAAGAGAATGGAATGAAAAAAATTGGTAAAACCCCCATCTCATTATCTATTTTCTTTTATAAACTCCGCATTATTGTAACAATAACCAACAATTAATTACGCAACAAAAACAGCTAAAGATGCTGCTCGAAATTTCATCCTCTTTCAAGTAAATGATTAAAAAAAATAGCATCGTATTCGGAGAATCCTAAAACAAAAGTTGAAAACAAAACATTTTTCAAACACCGCCACCTAGCAACCGTTAAAACCATTGGAATGAAACGATGATGATATTTTATCAGGCATCAAATTCCCTTTCAAATGATACCAAGTTTGTTAAAATCCATAAAGCGGAACAAAAGTTAAACCAGTTTTATCGAGTCAGCTCTCCCACTCACCCCTATCGATTATTTTACAAGATAGAGGAAAAATTACTGCAGCAAACTAACGTAAAATGATCAAATCACCACGAATACTTGAATTTTGTACATTTATTATATAAAATATAAGTTTTTGTGTTATTATTGTGAACAACGATCTCTGGCAAGAAAGTAGGAAACTTAATCTGTACGTTGAATAGTTTCCGAGATACAGATACCCCCGGTACTTTTCTTCTTACCCTGGTAAGTTAAACGATAAATTCTGTTGTTTTTTTTTTGAAATATTAAAACCTTTGCGATAATAATTTATAAACAAACATTCGTTTTTCCATTTCTTGTTTGCCTTTGCCTTTGTAGTTGATTATTTTGCTGTAAATAATGAAGACGGGGCGCATCGATCATTAAATGAAAAATAACAAGAGACTCAACGAAGGGGAAAAACGAAACAATGACACTATAAATTCATATCTAATCAACCGTGTCTCATTTGGGTCTACTAATCACGAAAATAGTCTGTCCTAAATGCGTAATGGTTATGGTAGTTTTTTTTTCTGTTGATGGTTTTTTTTTATTGCCGCTAGATAGGGAAAAAGCGTGACCGTTTTCGACGATATACATTTTTTTTTTTTTTCGGAAACAAAAGGAATTGGTATCTTTTAGGAATACCCAGATATTGGAAACCGCAAAATAAATTAATTCATTCCGAAGGGTGAATAAGATATTGAATTGGAAAAAACAATTAGACACGAATTTAATTTTTCGTTTCGACGACTTAAAAGGGGAAAATTTATTACGATAACAAAAAAAATTTATAGTCTGCAAACAAAAATTTCTATATACAGGGCGAAATAATAGATTTAGGGAAGTTCAACTGAAAACCACTGTCCCATTTTTTTTTATAACAAAAAAGACAAAATATTATTTATATATAACAGCTCTACTTACCATAAAAGCCTAAGGCTTGGTTTCCTTTTTTTCTCCATCGTCTTTTGATTTTTGCCACCTCTTTCCATCTGCGTATGTTCAACAGCTCTTGGTCCTTTTCTACTGCTTTTTTTGGACTTCCCCTCTTTCTTTTACATCCAGTTCCTCTTCTATGAACTGCCATTTGCCGAACATGAACTCCTGATAGAATTCCACGTCTCAAGTTTTCCTAAAATGTACGACATAAACAATTACGATTTATGTTTTCTTTTCCACAAGAATTTTATTTGAATTGTTTATAATTTAATTTATTTCTATTTAATTTTAATTGTTCCCTATAACTTTTTATATATTATTGAATTTTATCTTGAAGAAAATGGTCATCAAAAACTCTTCACCAAAAATTTTCTTAATCCTCTTGTTATATTTTGCTTATTTAGTGTTGGTATATAGCTCGTACGATATAGATCCCGTCGTACGTCACTTCTGTCATAATTTGACAAGATCTTAACATAGTTTGGTCACGTGTAACGGAATTTATAAGACACGAACTATATTTATTACGATAAAAAATAAATAATATATTTTTTTTTTGGCTGACCCTGTATATAAAATCTAACGGCACTCTTAACCGACAATAAAATAGAACGCAGTTGTTACCAGCAAAGTAAAAAAATAACTAATTTAATTTGTTTTTTTTTTTTGAAAATAATTAGTTTGGAAAACCACCGACCGCAAATCTGGTCCCACTGCCCATATTTAAAAACCCATTGATTTTAAAAACAATTAACCGACGCTAAAAATGTGTTCGGTTTCTCTTTTTAAATTTATCGAATTTATAGCAGAATCGATTTACCGCAAATCCGAGTAGGGATCAGTAATATTTATTCTTACTCTTGTGTGTGTTCATAAACTATAATAAATGTTGTAATATTTTTATTATATCGCCATAACGTCGTCGAATAACCGTAAAAATAAAACCCTGCTCTATAATAAATAAATCGTTGCGGCAAATTTGCCGGTTTGGACAAAAAAATACGCCGCGAAAGGTCTGTGATGCAAGTAGATATATAAGCACGTTTTTTAATATTTAATTTCTTCTGCTATTACTGTAACTTCCTCGAAAAACAAAAACTCGTTCATCCTATTGACTGCGCCATATTTTTTAATTAGTTTTCTAACCAAAGTATATATTCTAAATTTGAATTTTTTTCAATGAAAGTGTTCGTTTGTTTTTTTTTTTTCGAGGAGGTTAAAGTTGATTTTTTCCACATAGTCGAGTCATTGCTGTTGGTTACACCGTCTAATTTATCCATATTACGCGGGTTTTTATAAATAACTGATGAGATGCGAAAGATATTATGTATATTTTAGCTGGACCGTCATATATTTATACAGGGTATTGCAATGGAAAAAGGGCCTAACTTATTATTTTTATAAAGTTAGGCTTTCCTCCCAATGAAACACCCTGTGTAACAAGAATTGTGAAAGACATCTTTTAATTAAAAATCTTCTTGAATCTCATCAAAATATTGTCGTTCTTGTTATTGGATATATTTTTTGTATTTATGTGTAAATTTTATTGAACTCTATTGTACATTGTATTTGTAGTCTGACTGGTGCTATATATAGTTTATCTTTTGTAAATGCCCCCCCTGTATTTAATTTATTATTATACCTATTAATTTGTTGGATGGATAACACCGATCCTCTTCTTGTACAGTGTAGATATCTTGTGTAATATATTTTATAAATAAATCTCAATGATAAATAAATATCTAGCAATAATTTTTTTTTTTTAATTTCCTCTCAATCCTGTATAAATAAACCTTTCTTGTCTATAGTGGAAAAAAGGTAAAGAAGAAGAGGCGATAAAAATGTATGTAAGTATTGAAAAATTATCCCGCAACGGAAACGAGGAATAGGAAAATATCAAAAAAATCAAAATAGTTTTATCTAATTTTTCAATTTCAATGATATTTTTTGGATTTTCATGTCCAATTGTTTATGTATGCCTGCGCTAGAAATGTTATTTGCCCAGCGAATCCGAAAAAGAGAAGAAGCGAGATAAAGTCGTGCTGCCAAAATACAAGTGACTAATAAGTGACAACTGTGGCAGTGGCGTAGCCACAAAATAATTTGGGGGGGGAGGAAATTTGACACTGTGAGTTTGGGGAGTAAGGGTCGAGTGTAGTTGGTTGGTTCCTTTGAGTTTGCAGTTAAATGGAATTTAATTGTATGCCAATAATTTCGGAGGTGGTCCGGACCCCCCCGTTGGCTACGCCACTGCCCAGCCGGACCTCGTTACTTTCCATAAATGTATATTCCTTTCAATGCAATGGGAGTTTACCTTGAATTTCAATAACTTTAGGTCCGTTGAATAAAATATTTAAACTTGCAACTAATAATTAAAATAAGGGGGGGGTGGTTGCAAATATCCGGTCGTAGAAAACTAACGCAACGCCACTGAGTCGAACATACGTAGTTAAAATAAAATTGGTAATGTACAGGTTGTCAAATTAATTTTGGCAGTTGACGATGCGCGAGAAAGCCATACAACTTGACAACGTTGTAAACGCAGTTATCGGGAAGAGCAGGAAACGTACATTCCGCATGCAAAGTTTTAAACATTGTGAAGCTTACGAATTCTGCCAGCGAATTCAGCTCTTGCAATCCGCATATACGTCTTTGCTACGGCGCGTCGGATGTTGCCAACATTAATTTGTCAACCTGTATAGTGATTGTTTGATGACAATCCCATAGCAAGTTGGGTACCTAACTACGGTCAGGGACGTACTAGGTCCACTCATCAAACAAAATCTGAATCCTCGTCGCGTCGTACAATTCATCGGCACTCGGCATTAAAAGTATGAATTTAGAACAATTTTATTTTCCTCCCAAGGTTAAATTGCAATATTGTCGTATTTAGTAAAGGGTGTTGGTGTTACCAATAGATGTTGAAGGATACATATATTATTTTAACGCTTTAAAAAGTTTTGAAGAATATTTTCTAAAAACAGTTCAACTAAGCCCATGGGCATGTCAAATTTTTCGAGATGAGCAGGATCCGGTGAGAATTGTTCAGTTTACTTTGAGATCAGATATCCTAAGTTCCAAGAACAAGTTAGCGCAGTGGTTATGCCACCAAATATTTAGAGTCCAATGTACTTCTTTTACGAGATCATCAACAATCTAATTTCCGACAATTCCTTTATGTCCTGGCACCACAACAAAGGTACTTTTTTGTGTCTAGCTAGGCACTTGCTTAAAGGATTGTTTGCAGCTTGTTTTATGCCCGTATTCATAGTAGAAACTTGAGCCCGAGCTTGAGACGAGAACGTATTTCATAGTCGAATCTCGAGACCCACAAAGCTGCAACTGCGCATGTGCGAGTGGAGTCTTGCTCAAGACAGCCTGAGCTCGACTTGAGATAAGGTTTCTGACATTTGTCTTGTTATTTGTGGTTAAATTGTGTTTGAAATAGAATAAAAATTTTAATAGTGATTTGTGAAAATAAATTATAGAGAACACGAGGTTTTTTTGAAATTTCTTGATTATGTGGAGGAAAATATGCCAAATAATAGGATTCCAAAAAGATACATACGGGATCCTATAGAATTTTATAACGCGGAATAATTTCGAATACGTTATAGATTTCCAAATTATTTTTCCTTTGGTTGTCGCAAATTTAGCGAAGGTACATCATCGTGGGTTACCAATTCTGTCACTAATAAATCCAAAAAAGTCCGAAATTCACACACAAATAATAAAGAAAATACTGAAAATAGCGTTACGGCATCAAAATTCACGACAAATGGGTCACGATATTCATAAGTTGTAGACTTGAGGCGATTTTTTTGAAGCACTTTTTAGCACACATTGCTAATATTTCCGCTTGAAATATTTTACCCTAAATATCAATAAAATACAGTCGCAAACTATTTAAAATTCCTTTTAAATCGTTCGACACTATTTTTTTTCTAAAAAAATCGTTTTAATTAATCCAAATTCCGCCATTACGTGTATATCTCTCTATGTACTTACGGAGGTTTGTTTTTCCAATTACTACGGCAAGTTTTAGAACATGGCTGAGTAATTTTTCCCATTTACAAAATTGCAATTTATTCGTTTCAGTTCGATGATTCGATTAAGGGAAGGAGAAAAAGGTGATATTATTAGTGAATTGGATTGAAATCGTGTATTAGTAAAAAATATTTATTATTGATATTTTGAAATGGCCCCGGTAGTAAAACGATATATATTCAATATTTCAAAAAGGAGAAGTATTCAAATATCCCGAAAGGTTTTTAGTCCCTCAAGGGATACAGTGTAATCACGGTATCTTTCAATTCAATCTCTTTGAATCCTTTGAGTAATATGTTGCCCGAGAATGCCTAGCTAGGGTGTATTTAAATTTGAATTATGGCATAAATATGCTCGTGTTCTATTTGGATCATTAAGGCGGAATAATTGAACGAAGGAGCTCGTATCAATTTGAATATCTACCTTTACCTGAGAGTTATTTATGTTCTATTAGAATGCTTGGAACATTGGGTTATGTGAGGGTGATTTTCGTTGTCGTGTTTTTTTTTTAACAATTTCCTATTCTTCAAGGACTTTATGTTAAAAAGTATATTATCGAGAATAGGTTGGCTAAAACAAAATTTTTCGCCAGATTATGTATAGGAATTCGATAAGGGTTTTTCAAACCAGACATTTTTAGGTGGATTTTTTGGAGATACAAAATGACCGCATAAAAAAAGCGTTTTTGCGTTTTTTTTATTGACAACATCGGTTGTCAGGACGGTAGGTTGTGTTTACTGGTTTCTAAGTCCAACTACTCACCGTTCAGACGTCGGTAAGTAAATTACTGGTCCTAAATAATATGTGTTACTTCATTCATTGCACTAAAGGAACAAAAAAAATAAGATTTATATTTTTTAATCTGCTTTTTTTGGTAAACACAGCAGCTTTCATAGGTCTATGTCCAATATTTTTCCTCTTTAGATAGGCAATCAAAGTATGAAATGTTCAAAAATCGATAGCATCTTTAAGAAAAATAGTATATTCTGCCCAAAGACTACCAGGCGATTTCAATGTCTCATTTCGCCGAACAAAATATGCCAACAACACTTTTTCATTAATACTGGAACCATTCTTAAACATTTTGTAGACTTTATTTGAAATTTATTTCAATACGATCGCGCAAAAATTGGTATAAGCATCTCGAACAAATAGGGTTTTGCCGGTCTCGAGCAAAATTGCTACTTAATATACTACTACTTTTCATTTACCGTCCTATAATTTGTTGTATGTAGATAAACAACCTGTCCCACTAGTAAAATCATAGAGATCCTACAGATAGAGGCAACAAGCCATAGACCGCTGTGAAAGTGGGAATGTCCGTATGAACTCCGGTGAAAGAGAGAGAGGCATGTTTGTACCATTTCCCATGTTATCTACTAACATTCCTAAAGCTTTGTGTTTTCTAACCAAATTTTAATACATTCGGCTGAAATACTAGCTACACATTTATCTGAATTTAGTTGTATTAAAGCTCTTTCTTTGATTTTTCGTCTTTCATTATTGGGCTTCTTCAATATTATTTTTGTCGAATCCCACTGAATTCTATGCCCCTCTTCCCAAGCATGTTTGCAAATACCTGACTTAAAGAACTCCCTATCTTTGATATACTTTTTATGTTCATTTATTCGGACTTTCAATGGTCTAGATGTTTCACCTAAATAGAATTTGTCGCATTCACTGATATATGCAGTTTTTTGAAGATTGTTCTTCATTTTTTGGTTTCGTTTTTGTTAGTATAGATCTCAACATATTGTTAGATTTGAAGCTAGTTCGAATATTGAATTGATTACCAATTCTTAATTCTTTCTGATAAACCCTTAACATACGGTATTGGAACACTACCGAAACGTCGAAATAAAAAATAAAAAACATTATTGTGGTTTGATTCCCAAAAAAATAAGAAAAAAGAGTATTATTATTATATTATTAATGTTTGGCTTTTTTGTTTCAAAGAATAAGCTCGTAGCACAATTTATTATCTAGAAAATATGCAGAGTCAGCAGCATATGTCGCTGGGTGATGGATATAAAACGCGAGTTTTAAAATATTACAATCTTACACCGAAAAGTAACATTTCACAGTAAAATTCCAAACCAAAACTTTGTAAAATCCATAAAATAATGTCACTTCAAATTTACATTATAAATATTTGATGGTTATCTATCTGTGACAGCTCATTATAAAGATTCAATAGAAACGTCTATTTTCATTCTTTTTGTAGTCAAGTGCGAATTTCTCTTTTGTCTCGAAGTTGAAATTTAAATTGGCTTCTCTGTTACTTCTTGATTATTCTAAAGGAGTTCTCTTTCTTATTCACCAATTTTATTACAACTACGTGCACTATCAGAATTTCTGACGTTGAACTTTTGTTAAAAGCATCGCGCCATTAAAAAGTGAATGAATGATAAGTCGTCATTGAGCACTTTACGAGCTTTCTTTGATATCAAATTTGTTTGCTTCGAACTATTCGGAACTTGTTTATTCCATGATGATAACGAGTGTGTTTCGTACTTATTATTGCCATGGAAACTCGGAATAAATTTAATATCATTAAAATGCACAACGCAGGCTTATAGGAAATTTGAATATTCAAACTATAATAATTACATCGAGAGATTACAATATACAATTTTACAGTAAACTGTATACAATCATAATTTATTAAAAAAATTGTCATTTTTGATGAGTTAAGGACAACAACTCGAATAAAAAGTCTTGTTAAGGAACTGGTCTACAGAAAGAACCCTAATGGTCCATGCATTCATTAAAAAATTATTTCTCAAACTACATCCTCATGAAACTCTTCTACACCTTTTCCCAGAGTACTTTTCGTTTCATTAAATGATTAAGTGTCAAATAAACTTGTCTCTTTCACGATTTTTGAGCACCTTAATGAAATAAATGTTCCATTTAACTCAATTATACCTCAACTAAGTCATAGTAGTTGTTACAGAACTTCCTACTTCTTCTTTCATCTTAGGCTAAAACACTCTATTAAGGACCGTGTTTTAATAATGTTGATTATATTTTATGAAACAAGCTTTTTAGAGGAAATTTGAATTTATTTTCAAATGTAAATGTGTAAGTGCACTCAAAGATGTGTTAATGTGTGAGAAATATCAAATGAAATATTTTAAGCATAATTATCTTTCATGAAATATTGGTTGTACGGAGGTGGAAATTAAGGATAACTGAAATACAAGACGGGACAAAAGTTGTTGTCCTGACTGGAATTTGTTTGCATCAGTTTAGACTCACTCTGTGTATATGTCCCAGCCAACTGGCTTAATCAACAGACTAGGCTCTTTACTATTACTAGCGGCCTGAATGATATTCAGCCATTTGATTTAAGCTAGGAAAATGACGTTTCATAACTTGCCTAGCATGTTCATTTCAATGTATTTCCGAAACTCTCCAAACTTTCTAAACTGCCAATGTGGCATCGGCAAACAACAAATTTGATGAAGAGCCTATAAATATAGCACTCTTTATCATTGGTTAATTTATAGAAAAGGACAAGGAACGTAATTGAAGAAGCTATACAGAAGGGGAAGGAAAAATAACCATTCTATTCACCCTTCCCCTTCTGTATAGCTTCTTCAATTATTTTCCTTGCCCTTCTCGATAAATTAACCAATGATCCTGATTCAGTTTAGGAACAGCATCAAGTTTCGTCTTTTTTCTAAGCGTGAGCCAATTATTAAATGTTGTAACAAACTGAATTTCATTCAGACCGCTAAATGAACGGCGCTGTTTAGCTGTGGATTGAGCGGATAATTAAACTAGTTGGTTGCGACATATACATTACAAGTTGTCTAGCTCACTATTAATCGAGTAATAACAGCAAGTTATTATTATACAGAAATTGTTTTTGTTGTGCTCGACTTAGAGATTGGAAAGTGGAAATTAGATGAATATTTATTGAAATTTGGTGTATTTATGGATATAAGTAGAAAATTTAATGTATATTTATGAATTCTGACAAAAAAAAGACTAATCGAGTAGCTTTTATACCCGATATTATAGAATTTACAGTACAGAGGATTACACAAGGAACTAAACTTCGACCGAATGACAAAAGATATGATGTAATAGCCAAAAAACGCTTTTGCATCTCACTTGATTGTAAAATTGCGTTGATATTTACTATAACTCTCCAAGCTTTGAGAACATTTCCAAAGACAGGTGCGCGAAAACGTGATTCTACAAAAATTAATAAGGAGACCAGAGAAAGGCGAAATTAAAGCTGAAATAGGTTGTGATGCCTTTTGGCATTAAATAAAAAACCAGAATTAAATTCATTCGAAATTATTTACATTTCAAAATAATACGTTAGTTTATTTAAAACATTAAAAGTATCAAGGTAAAGTAAAGTTGAAAATGAAAGCAGACCGGACGTGTGTCTTTAAGGTTAGGTAACTATCACGTAATATTTTAATATTTACATTAGACGTGACTTAGGGACAGTATATATGTTGATGAAACAGACGAGACAACGTTCATTATTTAATATATTAGTTGATTCATTATTAATTTATATCGTATAGTTTGTATTTATTCAAGTGTAATGACAAGTTTAGTTATTATCACTTGTCACAATTAGTGTAAACTAATATTCCAGTGACCCACGTAGTTTTTCTACTAGTATTTGAGATGGCTCCCAAAGTACCAGGGATTCCATTAGTTACCGTGGAAGCACACCAACACAAGGTGCTCGAAGGAAAAAGAAATGCAAACCTGCTCTTACATAATTATTGATTGTTCTTCAAGTGAAAACCCTAGACAGGAACAGTGAGGATACATCGAATGTACAAAGTTTTGCTTCAAATTAAAGCTCTGGAAGATGTAAAATACGCCTCTATTCTAGTTGCCATAAAAAATGTAATATAATTTTTATCTCATGCCTTCTTGGTTACTTGAAATAAGAAAGATCATTCTTGAGAGCCCTCGTAAAAATTTTTTTAACGATATCATAATTGCCTAAAAGAAAAACCAGTTGTTTTAATGATAATTAACGTAGAGTTTTTATCATTATCGAAGATATTAAGTTGTAAATGACTCTTGGAACTGAGAAATAGAAATACCCTGGAAACTATGAAGTAGGAATAGTCAGTCCTAAGGCAGTGAGAACCGAATATCGATTAAGCGTGCTAGACCCAGCCATGCACTTTGTTCCTTGCCGCTAAACAAGAAACTTATAGACTAGTTGTTGACGACTTTTTTAAGACTTGATAGAAAAATTGTAGTTTTTCAAAAATAGAAAAGAAATATACAGTCTGTTTCGAAAGTAAATGATTTTTTCAAAAAAGGAAGAGGATTGATTATATAAAATGATGAGGAAATATCTGGAACCGAGTAAATACCTATGGAATTGTTAGAGATATCGAAATTCACATTTTTCAAAAAAAAATAAAAAATTCAAAATATCTTTTACGCGCATTTTATTCAGCTGAAACTATCTATTCAGTAACCTAGCGTACTTTCGACTTGAACTGATAAATAGTAAAGATTCACTGGTCTATAATATGTCTGAAAACAAAAGAATTATTGATATCACGTGAAAAGTGGTGCTTATGAACTGAGGAAAAGGGTTCGAGTTATGAAGTGGAAATGATATACTGGCGTACAATATCAACTGTTTTATTTTTATGTGAACAATGATTTATCCTTATTTTTTTCCCTGTATATTAGTGCCAGTTGCAGAAGAATTTTATTACCGAAACTCTAACGGAATTTCCAATAAATCTAATAAAAATAATACGTTATTTGCCTCGAAGTGAAGCTAGTCAATAAAAAATTGGGTCCTTAAATGTATTTATCAAAGGATAATCGTCGATATTCTAAAAATTAACAAATGCGGCCAAAGATGTTGGGTGAAGCGGTGCATTTATGAAATAATGTTTGTTGATGATGATACTAAATATATTTTTCAAAACAACATTTTCACCAACACTGGTAATTATTTCAACCCATTTAAATTAATACCATGATATTAAACTCAATAATTAAACGATGCACCTCGATTATCTCTTTCAAATTTTCTAGTTTCCAATAATTAATTCACGATACTACTAAAAGCATATTTTATTATTTACATTTAACTCGCCTCGTTTATTCTAAAACACTGTTTTATGAAGGAAAAAATATTATTATTAATATATCGATCTGCGATTATTTGTGCTTTGCAGGTTACTAAAGTAGCCTGAAGCACACAAATAGATACGTTTAATTTTATGGTATAAAATAAAAAAATCACTCCTCATTTTAATGTATACAGAAATATCTTTTCGTTTTTGGAACACGCATAGGTATAAAGTTTCTCCAGACAAAACTCATAACACTATATAAAACAGCAACTTGAACTGTACTTATTTTTCAAGATTAATATTAGCTAGAGAATGGTACATTTTCTGAAACTTTACAACAACCGTTTTATACACTATAAAAAATTGCTTTCAAAACAGTTGTACTAATATATCGAAATGTTGGAAAAATATTTTTTAAAGTGTATATTACCGCATCATCGAAAAATTTCTCGCAACATCTTTTATACTTGATTTATTTATGCAGTCTTGGAATAACTGGTATTTATAGTGAAACGTATACTAAGTGAACTTCTGAAACAATTTTGAACTCTTCAAGACATGATAAAGCACCTTTTAAGTAAAATTATATACAGGTTGATGAAAGGAACCTAGAATCGAAAAAAACTACTGGTGTGCTACCTAAGAAACTGAGCTAAATTGTCACCATTACAAAGTTTTAGTGTTTGCTCATTATAAGTTAGATCTAGTTTGCTAGTTAAAACATCTTCGAAAAAGAGTTTGCTGTGGAAAAGTTTTCCCGGAAATTCGAGAGCCACTAATTTTTAACGCGTCTCCAGAGTATAGAAGAGTCCTTTTACCTAGTTCGGTATGTTGCATGTTGTTACTGAAAATAGTTATCAAAGTTTAACGTTTCTGTTCCTTCCATGCACGCTCGATTTACTTCAACCACGACACATTTTTACTAGAAAATTTTATAATGAAAATTTTTTTTTTTGGCCAATTTTCTATTTCTCAAAAAAATTTTTTTATCTCAAATAAATATGTATGGAAACATTTGACATTTTCTTCTTTAATTCCCCTACTTCTTGGAAATACCGATTCAAAATTCACCAACATAATGAAAAGACCGTAATTTATTATTAAAAATGGCTTTATTGTTTTTCGAAGTATTCTCCATGATGATCAAAACACTTTTGCATACGCTCGAACCAATTTTCGTAACACTTTTTCCATTCCGATTCAGGCGCCGAAAAACGTTGGCCACGTAATTTATTCTTGATATGCGAAAATAAAAAGAAGTCATTTGGTGCCAAATCAGGGCTTTACGGAGGATGACCCATCAATTCGACGTTTTAGCCAGTCAAATGGGTGGTTGTCTTAACCGATGTGTGAGAACTGGCATTGTCATGATGAAGAATGATCCTTTGTTGCCGGTTGTTTTTTCGTATTTCACGAAGCACTTCTGGCAAACAAATGGTTGTGTACCATTCAGAATTCACCGTTCTACGTTGCTCTAACGGCACGACTGCCACATATCCAATTATTCCGAAGAAACAGGCGATCATTTGCTTCGAGGTGCTTCGCGCACGAACCACTTCTGTCGGATTGGGTTCGTCTTGGAAGACCCATACAGTGGATTGCTGTTTTGTTTCGGGCTCATATGCATAGATCCAAGATTCGTCACCTGTGTAGATGTTATACACAGCTTTTGATGCACCGCGATCGTATTTCTTGAGCATTTCTTTGCACCAATTGACACGAGCATCCTTTTGAGCATTTGTCAAATTATGCGGGATCCAACGCGAACAAATCTTTTCAACAGCTAAATGTTCATGCAATATCTTATTGATGCTTGTCATACTAATGCCCAAAGATGCCTCTATCTCGCGATATGTCACATGTTCATCTTGCTTTATCAGTTCGTGCACAGCATCGATGTTTTGTAACAGAACAACTGATTTTGGACGACCTTCACGACTTTTGGGAATACTCTCCTCACTTCAGTTCAATATTCACAGTTTTGTGGTGTTTACAAAGACTTTTTATGCTAAACATCCATTTTCGAAAATGAAAAACACAATTTGTTATAAAAGTTGTTCCCTTGATGTTTGGGAAACTTTTTGCTGTCTAATTGGAGATAAGTGTCTATTGGCTGTCAGAAAAGTCAAAAAATAATTACTTCAACATAACTGTCTTTCATTAAAACAGTTTTATATTCAGAAGCGGCAATAGAGGAAATATATTCAAAGCTCACAGAGCATTGTCCATTTCAATTCTTGCTTTACTGATCAGTGCGCTTCAACGAAGGTATTCCCAATTGTAAGTGGAATAAAGGGTAATTGTGCAATCGATTTCAATTTCATTTATAGACAACTTTGAATCCACTTCAAAATATTTAGACCAGTCTCTGAATATTATAAAATACCCAAATTTTCATTTTAAGCATTTTTTTTTCTGCACGGTTCCAAAATTTTAACAAACAAACCAATTGATTTTAGTAGTTTGTATTTTGTTGGTAAATTTTAAGTTTTTAAAAGTTTTCGGATCGGCCTAACGACGTAGGAAAAGGGAATAAAGAAACTCGATCACTTCCAATTAGAGTGATGGAGGCGGTGGAGCTGAACACTGCCCGTCGTCATTGCCTCAACTACCGCCACCTTTTGATATTCGTTTTTGTGGAAAATGTCAAACTATTACTGTAATTAGGTCTTTGCGTTTTACGAAATATCGTCGAAGTGACCTATTACTCCTAAATAGAGCACATAAAGGATGAGTAAACTGAGGAGGATGCATTGAAATATGTTGAGAAGGGAGAAAATGCGTTTGAAAATATAACAATTATTAAATAAAATAATGGGAGGGGGGGGGCAATAAATTTCCCGTATAATTAACATCGGTTTAATTTGAGATCATTTTAAGAAAGATGAAAATAATAAAAAAAGAAATGGAAGTAATAAAAATCGTTATAACTCATCCTCAGCTGTGGTACACTTTTAAACCGCGTGGTTTTTATGATTATTGGTAAACTTTCCCGATTTTTCCTCCGCGTATGAATATTCCAGTAGCGAAGTGGAATATTTCGCTTTCCAAGAGAGAAAATTATGGCGACTTGAAATGAAGTCAATGATGTTTATTTTCACTGCCATGGCAAGAAAATGTGATCTAGAATTTGCATAAGTTTTGAACGAAGTGGGCTCGCTTGATTTATCGTGGAAGTTAGTAAGTTTTCCTTCCAGAATCTCATTTCGGAATTTATAAGGGAAGAGATGATAGGTGGAGAGGATTTCACGATACTGGATTTCCACTTCAGTATATATATATAAAGTCATTCTCGCGATGGCGAATTTTAATCTTCGAAAGCAATAGGTACATGAGAAAACATCTCTCTCGATGTTTATTTTTTTTTTCTATACTACGAGGAGTGTCCATTTAAAAAGTATTATATAATGTGTCTATAGATTTACGAAACTATTGAAAATTTGACGTTTGACATAGTATATTACAACCTATTAGATTAAATTAGAAATGGAGTGGCTCTATGTCCTATCCCTCTGCGACCTTGACAGAACTATTGTTTAGCATGCCTTTGACCTGGAGTTGTATTCCACCAGCGCAACGCCTGTTGTTTATCGATTGTTGGATGCTCTCCTTAGTGAGGTTTTTTGCAATTCCACAGGAATATTCTGGCCCTATCATGACCTCAGTGGCAAGTTCATCTGCCTTTTATTCCTTGGTGACCTGGCTCCCAGGCTAGGGTCACTCTATTATGACTACCTAGTCTGTTGAGGACCTTGCGAGTAGAGTCAACAACCAAGCTATACAGAGTGAGTTTTAAGATAGAACGCCTCAATTATCTTGAAACTAGTTCGCAAGATTTTTGTACATTTTGGTGTTCAAATATCTTGTAATATGGCCGATAATATAGTAGTATTTATATTGTTGTCAGATATTTCCTGTTCCTGTGAAATGACGTTATAGCTAAATACTCAACGTATATATCCATGGACAATAATTCTTGAAACTTTTGACATGTCACCATTTCAATTCTATTATTCTGTCACTAGTTATGTCAGTTTATCACCGAGATAAGAAGAATTGAGCAGATGTTGCAAAATGTATTGCAAAGTTTTAACAATCGCAAACGTTTTATTTTTCAATATCTAAAGAAGGAATTTCCTAAAATTTCAAATAAAGATTTGAAAAATAAACGTTTTTATTTAAATTTGATCGTGCAAAATTATCCAATAACAAATTCTGCACGGTCAGTTTTAAATGGTGATTCCGAAAATATTATTAGGATCAATTTAAATGGGTAAATTGTTATTGGGCAAAGCTTTTGATTAGTTTGCGTGAGAACTACAAGTTTACTCGAGGTGATGAAATTATAGAATAATTTAATCAAGATAGAAAGGATAGTTAAATGTTAAAGTGATCTGTTATCTTCCCATTTACTAATGTAGGGCCATTATTAAATTACAATGTAATCCTTTGAAGGGTCGTAATGATACGTTTCAGGTAAATGGATGGAAGTAATGAAAAGATATTGTTTGGGAAAAATGTAATATTCAAAAAGAAGTCCTTACTAAATTTTCCTTAAACCCTCAAACGAGGATGTATTGATATCTAGTTAGCCTGGACCAGTTCCATGCATAAACAAAATAATGCGTTACCATAGCAACGAACAATAACTTATTAGAAGTGTCAGTGTGAAATTTGACGTCAAAAAAGTAAACCATAGTTACGCAATAAATTAATAGAAAACATGTGTCCACGGAAATTGTGGAAATCGAAAAATTGGAGTATCAAGTACCTGAATTTAAAAGGGTTAAGAGGTACGCAGATTTACGAAGATATGCTTAATACCCTTGGTGACCAATCTCCTTCGTATGCGACCGTGAAAAATTGGATTGCAACCTTCAAAATAGGTAAATTTTCCATTGAAGATGATGACCGATCGGGAAGGCCAGTTTCTGTGTCAGTCCCCGAAAATATCGATGCAGTTCATGACATGATTTTATCAGAACGTCGAATTGGGCTAAAACGGATATCTGAAGCACTGAATCATATAGTTCACGTCAATTTGGACATGAGAAAAATTGCTGCAAAATGGATCCCCAAATGTTTGAATGTTGACCAAAAGCGTGCAACGGTAGAAGCTCGATTTGAAAACGATGTAGACTTCTTAAACCGAATTGTTACTATGGATGAGACTTGGGTACATTTCTACGATCCAGAAACAAAGCAACAATCGATGGAATGGCGACACTCTGGTTCTCCAAGACCTAAGAAGTTTCGTGTCCAAAGATCTGCTGGAAAAGTTCTTGCTTCAGTTTTTTTTTTGGAGTAATCATGATTGATTTTTTGGATAAGGTTAGAACAATAACTGGAGATTACTATTCGACATTACTGACCACTCTACGTGAAAAAATTGAAGAGAAAAGACGCGGAAAGCTATCCAAAGGTGTTTTGTTTTTGCAGGACAACGCCCCTGCACCCAAGTTGCCATTCAAAAAATTCGTGATTTACTTATTCACCAGATTTGTCTCCGTCCGACTATCATCTCTTTCCTCAACTGAAAAAAAGTTTAAAAGGTCGTACATTTTTTTCCAACGAGGAGGTAATAAAAGCTGTGGAGGTCTGGTTTGCAGAGCAAGAAGAAACATTTTTTTGAAAGGTCTAGATACGTTGCAGGTTCGCTGTAATAAATGTATTCAATTAAGAGGAGAATATGTTGGGTAATAAAATATTTTAACATTGAAAGTTTGTTTGGTTCTATAGTAGGCTAAGAATTTTTCAATATATCCTCGTATATAACACAATGAAATATCCTCATGATATTTTCTAGGTCGTATGTTTTATTGGAGCTTTTAAGGATTCTAGGTAATTGATAGAACAAGAGGATTTTAGTCGATGATCAAATGCATCTCTTATCCTGAATAATTGGTGAGGTATTAGCCTCAACTTGACCCCAGGGATGAACTTGTGGACTATAGGTAAAATGATCTTTATCCGATGGGAAGGAATTGTTCCTATGTAAATTGTGATTGAATTGAAGACAGACGGTTGTGGTTAGCGATTAGTTTAGTTCCTGAGGGATTAGATGGAATTCATTTAATGGTGTCTCTAGAGGAAATTTTTATATGAATTTAAGCTTTCCTTGATAGGATTTCTTAAAATAAACCCCATTTCTAATAAGCCGTTTTTTGGATCAGTTTGAAAGTTTTAGAACTTCCGGCCAATTAGTGAAGTATGGTGACTTCGCAGTTTTCAGTTGAACAAAGTTGAGTTTGTTCTTTGTTCGTTTACTATGCAGGTAGAACGCGTTTGTCTTAAAGAATGCAAGGGGCTCTTAAGTTTTGGGGGAAATTTTAACAGCTTAATTAGCATAAATTTATATAAGACACGGTTGTTGCCTATCAAACTTTGAAAATATTTAGAAGAAGAAAAACTTTCCCTAGGTATACCTACACAGATTATTTTGCTTCTAACAAGGAATTCAATATAAGCGTGCTTTAATTTTTGTATCTATTCAGTATTTCAGAAATATTACTTTAATATTAGAGAAAATAATAAATATAAGCATCAGTG
The DNA here is from genome assembly GCA_949126875.1 of Lochmaea capreae. Classification (NCBI taxonomy): domain Eukaryota; kingdom Metazoa; phylum Arthropoda; class Insecta; order Coleoptera; family Chrysomelidae; genus Lochmaea; species Lochmaea capreae. Next base: position 784,169 of record OX421400.1, read on the forward strand.
TCATCAAAATTTCCTATTCCTCACAGTTTTCGAGAAAATGGACTGCCAAAGACAACCTGTATAACTATGAAATTCATGACGTTCCTATATTAAAAAAAGCATTGAATTTGTCGTTGTTCTCTGTACAAAAGACCTTTTGTATATTTTAAATCACGTTCATTTTTAGCAATTTTAATTACAAAGAAAATTTTTACTTGTCCATTCAATCCCAACAACAAAATAAAATTAAATTTAGATGCACGAAATTTTGCTATGTAGAACATAATATATGAAAGCAAAAAGGATAAAATGGACAACTGTTGTTACCTGCAGGCGTTTCATTTTTTTCTTCCTTTTACGTATAAAAACTTTCAAGCCCAGGAGCAGATTTAAAAAGGTATGACACTCGACTGTTCTATGAATTTGTTTTTTTTTGGAAAAAATTACTAACAACAGAGTGATGATAATACAAATAATAGTTTGGAAAGCATACTTTTAGAGTCGACGTTCAATAAATAGAACTAGGAAAAAAAATCGACCATGGGCGTGCATATTTATAATAATACCAACATTTTTATATACATTTGTTTTAATTTAAAGAATCTTATTTTGTTTTTTTACAAATTCATTTTTATTTTGGAAGCCGTTAATCAAAAGACTCTTGAATACTAAATCGCACATAACCACATAACTAACAGATATTGGAAGGAGAAGAGGCGGGATTTCTTACAGTTGTTTTACAGAAAAATTGGAAAATTTGTAAAATTTCAGCACGCAAATATTCCAAAGTAGTGGTTCTGTTGTCATAACCAAGAATACTAGATTTGCATACCACCATAAGAAGTAATCTAAATACGATAAATCTGGTAATTACGTGGGCCAAAATAGTTCCTCAATCAGTTATTGAATGGCATGGAAAAGTATTTTTGAAATATTAGAAAGATTTTCTCCGGCAAGTGTATCTACTCAACTTACAATCAATCCATCATGTTGACATCCCATTTCAGCTCCGTAATTGAAACAGAAGTATTTTTTCTCACCATCAGCCTTGTTAATTTTTTTTGGAACACAAACAAAAACTATTATCCACGACAAAAATGATAGTAGTCATTTTTCGCAAGTTGTAACATTATTTATCTTTAACTATCTAACAACTACACTAGTTACTAAGTAAATATATACAAAACTAGTAGAAAATCAACAAGCACTTCAACCAAATTGTTACTTCCATCGGCTTTACGTTGAGTTAAAACTTTCCTCTATACAGTTTCGGCTTGCAAGCATAATCTATAGGGAAAGACTTGTTCCATTATTTTATTATTAGTTACACCACCTCTGCTTTGCTTTACTAAAACTTTAGAAAACTTTCGCGAAAGCCTCACTTTATATAAACTTTCTCATGGAATTTACATAATCTTCTAGTTAGAATATATTCATTAATATCGACTCATAACATCTATATTTGCAACAGTAAATAAAATCTTTTCATGAGAAACTTAGTCAGAGTCCACGGCACCTCGACCTTTAGGCTTCTTGTGGTTTTCTTAATAACGTTTATGTGAAGAGACTAGTCCCAATCAGGATCAACAGTCTCTTCACTTGAAAAATCATTCCTTGGGTACTAGGAGTTTACATCTCCAATATATAAGCGGTTGAAAAGTGTGTGTCTTTTTCTAATTGACTCTTGGGGAGGATGATAGCGACTCAGAGGGATTTTTTGACCAAGAGTTTGCTGTGTATCTGCCAACAATACTCTTGTGCCCCCTCTCAACTTTTACGATCTCCAAGACGAGTAGATTAGATTCCACTGCGACCTTTTCAGATCTGTTGTGGTCCTATGAATCTAGGAGGAGTGTATTTTTATGACTCTCACCCTGTATAATAGTTTGTTGAAGTAACAAACCTTCCAAATAACGCGACTCGGAGGGATTTTTTGACCAAGAGTTTGCTGTGTATCTGCCAACAATACTCTTGTGTCCCTCTCAACTTTTACGATCTCCAAGACGAGTAGATTCGATTCCACTGCGACCTTTTCAGATCTGTTGTGGTCCTATGAATCTAGGAGGAGTGTATTTTTATGACTCTCACCCTGTATAATAGTTTGTTGAAGTAACAAACGTTCCAAATAACTCTTGAGAAATTTGAAAAAAAATGCAGTTTGCAGTGTGTAATTTTACTTAAAATTCAAAGCAAGTCTTTCATTTTAAAATACCAATTTTCTTCACCGTAGTTGAGCTACTTTGACACCTAAGGGCGAGGCAATGTACGCCAAATAAGTACTCCACGGGACACTGTTTTTTTTTCAAAGGTACCCTACGGGTAACTGTGAACATCTGGATCGTAATTACAATAATTGCAAATTTGCTATAAACGGAATTTGCAGTGTAGTATCATTATTTGTTACGTAGGTACTTTATGCCATAATTCCAGTGTTGTGAACGTTATAAAAAAATTATTAGCATTCTATTTTCACGTTTATTCCCTGAAGTTTCATTTTCTTCCTAAAAGTAATCAAGAAAGCGATTCGGCTTAGGGAAAAACATCTCGAAAAGAGTGGAAAGCACATTTGAATGGCACTTTTGAGAAAAATGCACGACGTTAACAAATTCTAGTTCACTTAAGTCGTGTGAAATGTGGTAAAAACACTCCAAAGTGAAGTTCATATGTTCTTGTGTTGAATCCTAAGAAGAACTCTACCGGTTTTCAAGGAAAAAACCATTCGTGTACGGCTTTTCCGAGATGGGCTCTCGAAATATCGACTTGATGTAAAACATTGTATTGAGGATAAGGAGAGAATTTCTAGAGTTGGAAAATTCCAAGGTAAATATTCATTTTTTGCTCCGTTTTTTATTCCAGCATAGAATGACCTACTTTATTTGCTAAAAATATGAAAACTTACATCCAAATGAACCACAGTTTTTCAATTGGAGCTCCAAATCTAAGCAGAAATTTGACGTATAATTTATACCTGTAGCTAATACTTTTCACGAAACATAGCGCTATAAAATTAAACAAACAATCTAAAAATGTCCATAAATTAAATTTTCATTTCCCAATTTTTATTTGAAAGAAATAAACATATATCTATTGTTTAGTTGACACAGCCCGGTTAGTAATTCCATCATAACTGCTTGTCAGTATAAATGTCCATTTCAAGTCGTAAATATTACAATTTTCATTAGATTTTAAACATAAAAGTTTTCTATAAATTATATAATCCATGACAGGTATACGATCGCTACCTGAACAAAGTGGGTCATATAAAACGGAATGTAAAAACTATTTAAAAATATAGGGCACCTCTGCTTGATATTAATTTTATTGTCAATTATACTTTTAACTTTTGTACATACAAGTACAGTACAATCTTAACTTAAAAATATTGCGAATTAAATCAACTAGCCTTACAGTATTCGCCAACTAACTTGATGTCCAAGAAATTACCACCTAAGAGAGACAGGTGTTGAGATTTTCAGTAGCGTAGCGTCACAAAGTTATTGTTTCTGCTTTGTACAATAAAGTGTTTGTAAAGATGTCAGCCGTTAATGAAGAAAATCGTAAATGCACTGAAGGACAAACTGAAGATACCATATATTTCGGAACGGACTTTACTTTATTAATTGTACAAGTTGTGTTAATTTGTAACAGAAAGCGTATCCTCAGAACTTGCACGGCACTGTTAACAGTTATCGGATGGGCGGCGTCAATAGCCATTTAGGACATCTAGTTAGTTGGCGAATACTGTAATAAAATGTTGATATTAAAAGAGATACAGGGAGTTAAATGGGAAATGTTGAACGTACGTAGGATTTGGGGATACTAACAAAAATACCTTTTTTTTCGTGTCAAATTTTTGTGCATACACGTCAAAAAACCCTAAATTTATTGTAAAGAAGCAACATTGGAATTTCATGTTCAACACCCCCTATCTCCCTTAATATCAACATTTTATTGAAGCTAGTTGGTTAGAATCGCACTATTTCCAAGTGAATATTGTACTTCTATGTACAATTATTTTAGGACCATCTCACGATTTAAATGTTTTTCGCTTTCTCTCCTTTTTAGTTTTAAGCGATCCTCTTGATATTTTTCGGCTAATTTCTTTTAATTAGAGTCCATTTCTTCCCCAGTTAATTTGACCATGTTAAATAGCCGGTGTTCTATGAGAATGGGCTTATAATTTTTCTTGAGAAACGTAGAAAATAGCCCAATTTATGTTGATGTATGAGAACAATTCATCTGTGGAGAAAAGTTTGCCGTTGGCATGTTTTGTTCCCATCTAAACGGGTCTGGATGAATGGATTGTAAAATGGCTCTATTCCGGGATAGTTGGATTTGCAGAAAGGAATGAAGAGGGCGTGTTAGAGTACTATGTGCTCGGTTACGGAGGATGGAAAAGTGGGTTTTTAATTTTTCAAATAAAGCGCTCGAAAATATTAAAATCCTAACACTTTGCCGGAAAACGGAAGCATTTTTTATATGAAAAGGGAGTTTAAAATTATGAAAAAAAATATGCAGAATTCAAAAAAATTTAAATAACATATTTTATGCAAAAATACTAAATAATCTTATCGTTTTATCAATTTAAAAGCTTTTTTATTAAATAATAAAATATACTTCCCAAATTAATTCATCCCTAATATGGACATCCGTCTAAATAGCCGTACTACTAAACAGTGGGGCTCAGTTGTAAGGAATAACCTGCCTAAAATGCATAATAAACAAAATTGTTTACTTTGCCAGGACTACATGTATACTCATAAAGGAAACGGAGACTACAAAAGAACATTGCATGCCAAGTTACAATTTAGAACCAGTGTGTTCTAATTTTTTTGAAGTTTTAAAACGTAATTTTCGAAAATTAATGAGAATTTTAATTTTATTTATTAGCTCAACAAAATTTAAGGATTTTAGTATAAATTTCCGAAATAAAATCTACATAATATCTTGTAACCATATAACAGGTAAATAAAAATTTCCCATTTATGTTCTTGTAACTACCCTAACGTGCGTGGGTAGGAATAGTGTGATTAGGAGTTTTATGGTGTATTATTTCGTGAATTTGGGTTCTGCTTTTATCCCACAAATTGCTCTTATAAAAGTTTCTAGGTAATGCTGGTAACGTGAAATGACATGTTAGGGAAAATGTCTTACGGACACGCTATCTCGAATTTTGTGTCAGTTTTAGATGCGTCATAATAATAACTACCGAGACGAAGGTGTGGTGGCCATAAAATAATTTTAGAGCAATAGTTTTTGTAATTGTTTCAATAAAGTTTCAACTGAACTTGAAGTGGTGATAAAGTCGACTTATATTTTAAATGTTTCCTTTTTATTATTGAAATACTTTCTCTTATAATACACTATCAGCACTGGTAACATCGCTATATAGAAACTTTGCGCATAACATTCATCCTTGTTCATTACACGCGCTTAGTAAAAAAATCATAGAGTCTTTATTAACAAGAATTTTGGGCTGAAATTTGAAATCCATACTCTCAGATAATTAACGATTACGGAAAAAAAATCAACAAAGACGCATCTATGATATTTTTTGGACAGGGTTATTCGAAAGTAAAAGGTAAAAATTTTCGGCAACCTTGGATTTTAGGAGATATTTATGATTGTTTTCGGAATCTGCAGGATCATATTAGTGTATTTTCATAAATAAAAGTGTCGGAAAAGATTTAGTTCCCATTTTGGAATTTCGAAAAATCGAAAAATCAGTTCGCGTTTCTTTCACAAATAGGTACTCGCTCAAATAATACGAATTTTAAGCTGAAATTTGAAATCCACACTTTCAGATAATGAACAAATATTGAAAATAATCAACAGAAAAGTATCTATATTTTGTATACAGGGGTACCCGAAAGTTAAGAAATTTTCGAGAAAACAAAATTTTTATAGTCATTTTTGGAATCTAAAAGGTCAGAATGGAAATGGATACATTTAATACTTGTTTTGTTTTCAAAAAATATTGGATTGGATTTACACGCATTTTATAAATATAAAAAACAATAATTGCTTTTGACGCCATAAGTGTTTCGCTCATTTCCTCCCTCTCCTCCAGGGAAGAAACTATATACACGCTTTAAAATAAAATATTCAAATATTCCGGAAAAATTAAAATTTCTCGTTCGTATTTAATTTCAAGAGAGAGTTTTTCGAGACGTAAAATTCGCATGTAATTTCATTATTTCTTTCTTTGGGGAAATAAATTTTTCATTGCAACATATTCATTGGTACCAACTAATTTTATAAGGAAAATTTTTTGATTGTTACTTTATGAGTTTTTAAAACATTTTTACCGAGGTGACACTCAAAATAGTAATCAAGTAGATATAGCCCGAAGAGATAATAATGGAAATTGTTACGACGATGATCGTTTGATTGGACTGTAGATTTTTAAACAGAAAAAGTAATTAACACCAACTGACTATATTATTTATGAAACGGTAATCAATCAGATCGTTTTTATGCCCTTCTCTAAACTTTGTGTCATGCCGTATTAATGGTCGAATATGTAGACGAGTGTTATGCGCCCATGTAACTGACCATGATTAACGTGTTTCAGTTGATTTTTTTCGTATTCGGTATGTTACAAATCGTGTCTAGCTTGAAAATGACTCCGGCTGATCGATGAGCGAAAGAAAAAATCTCTTTGTTTCGATTGTAATTCGAATAAATGGGAGAAAACAATAATAATTTTCTAAATTGTATACTTAAAACATGGATATTGGAATGTGAATACGAGGGATATATGCAATATTGTTGGTGTCTGTCAACAAATATCAAAAATAACTGTCAAAATTAGTCAAAGTTTTAGACCGCTTCGTTTAAAGTTGTACAGAAACTGAATCTTTAAAGCCGGGAACATTTTCACGCAATAATTTTTTAGAATATTCAAAGACGTTTGTTCTTTTTGAGTTCAAAGGATACAAAAATGTATTTCTGTTCGTAGAGAATAGTCCATATGCAAAACATGACAGACAATCCTAGTACCTTCTTCAACACAAAACAATAAAAAATTTAACCCGAAAATACATAGGTTGTAAAAGCTGTATTGTACATTTTTAAGTATGTTTTGTTTGAGTGTATTTTTTGAAATATTGTATGTAAGAATATGTTAATATCTAAATATTCAACCTTGAAGCCATCACTTCGACAAAGTTTTTATGGAAAACATATATTCCAGTTAAACTTTTGGGATACATATAAGATATTCGGGAAAAAAGAAAAGCGATCACCATGCATGAAACAACATCTGCTCAAATATTTTTTCTGGATTGTCAACAGAAAAAGTTCCTTTCGATTGAATAATCTTAACCACGGAATGAAAATCGAAATATACTCGACAGCTAACAAATAGTAAAAAATATGAAAACGAGACAGGTGTCTACTAACTGTATATTTATACAAACGTAACTAATTAAAATATTTCGAAAATAAATCAATTTACAACGTTAATGAGAATGTAAAAAGTACCGCTATATATTATTAAAACGCCATTTATTATCAAAGGACCTCACCTCTCTATTTAAATTTATGACCTTATATTGAAACAACAAAACTCAATTGGGTCACCAGATACATTCGACGTTCTTATAATGATGATTATTGTACTGTCCACTAATCACCTTTTTTTATAAATAATATTTCAAATACCATCGCTTGTGTTTACTAAATTTGGCGCAATTACTATCAATTAAAACAAACTGGAACACGATAAAAGGATTGGTAATTATTTTAAAACCCACGATAAAATTTCAATTTTCTCCTGAAGGGTGTATATACAGCCTGTTTCTCCATGAGCTTACACTATGTATATGGGTCACAAGTTATGGCGAATCCAAAAACACATTTGACATACATGACACTTCAGGTTAAAACCTGATGAAGTGATACACGTAGATTCAAAAGTTTTGCATCATCCTGTATCTCTGTATAAGTAATTAGTTTCAAGAAAAAAAAAACATCAAATGTTTTTGACCAAATTTTGTTTTTGCAAGAAATACATGTTTGCATTTATTTTGTTGGAGAGTACTTGAATTTTATGATTTCAACTGCCAACATGAATCGTCAAGTGAAAAGTAGGATTGATCGTGCCGGAATAATAGATCTAATTGAAGAAGGCCATTCTCAAAGGTTCGTGGCTAATAGAGTTGGTAGATCGCAAAGTTACATGGAACCGCTATCTCCAGACGAATTCTCTTCGTGACAGACCTAGGAGCGGTAGAAGGCGTGTTATCAATGAACGACAAAACCGCTATATCCATTTGTCGATCCGGAGAAACCCATCCATGACTTTACCAGCACTCCAAAAAGAGACATGCCTTGGGAATTCCAGTATCGGTCTCTACATTACGACAAGATTGAGGTATCGTCGACCAATGAGACTACCTGTACACAGACTTCGCCTTCTACAATGTGCCCAAGAGCACGCAGTCTTGCCCGAAGAATTTTGTAATTCTGTGCTTTTTTCTGATGAGACAAGAATTGGTTTGGTACATGATAGCCATGGAATACGTGTCTGGAGAGAGCCAACGAGAGCAGCCCAGCTCGTTCATGCCCGCCCTGTGATGTGATTTAGAGGAGGAAGTGCAATGTTTTGGGCTGGGAACAATGACTGATGATAGATACCTCAGGGAGATTCTACATCCTCACGTGGGGCTATGGCGAGCAGCTGATGGCAACGCTTTCGTTTTTATGGACGATAACGCCCGTCCTTATCTTACCAGAACTGTAAATGGGTATCTAGAAACCGGAGGTATCGATCGTTTGGACTGGCCAGCATTATTGCCAGATATGAATGCAATAGAACATGCTTGGGACATGCTTTCCAGGGCAGTAGCAGCATGCATAAATCCACCTTTATTTTTTTTAACATAAAACTAATCAATTAATTATTCTCCAAGCCATTTTTGATGAAGAGAAAAATACTTGATGAGATAGTGGGTGATGCAAAACTTTTGAATCCATGTGTATTTGCGAGGTGTGAATTCCTCGAGAGTTTTTTGTCACGGATACAAATGTAGCAAAAATATATCTATTTAAATTGGAAAAATATCAAAATTTAAAGTTCCTCGTTATTTTCGTTGCTTTTAATATTCGAAAATTACATTTAATGAAATACACAACTTGTCCGATATGATACAAGATCTTGATAACTGTCAACTTTTAATTATTTTTTGTTTTTGTATTTTACGTCAAGTCGCATCTGCTCTTTCAACTTTATTGGCGTTAATTAACGTTATGCTACAAATAACGACTCACTCCATATTAAAATAATTGCCGTGGGTAATGACAATGTTTATGCAAACGGAGCAGCGTTTAATTATGGTGACTCAGGAATTAATTTATGTCAAATTAAAAGCAGTAAAGCTCGCTAACTAGCTTCTTAAAATCAAACTCCGCTTATTTTACGTAAATCTGTTTTTATTTATGGTTTTTTTTTTCTAAAAATTCTCCTATTCTGTATGATGATACCTTGGAAAAAACGATATCAGTAAATACATTTTTTCGTACAACGGCAGTTGGTATGCGTACTTTACTCCTTGACCGAATATTTCCCATCCTTAACCATTGATCACATATTATAATTTTATATTATTTTACTTTTACCAATGATCCCCATCTTTAAAATTATAGCATACTGACGGGATGAGTTTAAACTGATAATAGATCTGAGAGTTTATAATTTTAGAGGTTCTAATTTGCGTAAAATACATTGTAACAAAGCTTTCGGTGGTGGAAATTACCAAGATCATACAGGAAAGTAGTAAAACTCCAACTGCGACTTCATAGTGGAGTTGTTGAGATTGTAATGTGACTTTCGTCAACAGAAAATGTCAGAGTCATCCTTGAAGAAAGTTAAAATGGAGTTGCAAGCAATTTATCAAGTAAAATACCTCAAATTGTGCCTAAGAATAGCATATTTAATCGTATTAAAAGTACTTGACAAGTGGAAATTTATAAAATAAAACTCGTATTTTCAACGTTTCCGCACATTGTCTTATTTTCAATGTACCACGCATAATTTTATGGTAGGTATTGTCAGTGTTCCGTGAAATTTGCAGGACACTCATTTCGTACAGATTATTCTTTATTGTGGTAATTTCGTACATGAATTACTTTTCACAATGATAATGAAGAGCTCCGGAACGACATGATGAGCACTTTTAATATATATATTTTTTTTAAATTTGATTTCAAAAATAACGAGCACAATAATAACGAAAGAATAACTACAAATTGCTTCATATAAAACCACCGTAAATTATAATGTACACAGAATTTCCTGTTTTAAGATCGTTTGATGTGTATTTAATAGTAAATCAGAAACAGTAACTTGAATAACACGTGGTACCTTACAGACAACGCAAATATACCCTAGGGCTGAAATATTACCTTAATTAGGAAGATTTTTTAGCAATTTTAGTTGTAAGTAAAATAAAAATATATTATGTCGGTTTTGAAGGATACATAAGATGTGAGAAGTAGTAAAGACTTACCATAGTGAAAGTAGAAGCTGTACTAAGTAAAAGTGGACGAAGAGCTGGAGTATATTCCTTAAACAAAAGAAAAATATTTAAATAACAATAATGATTATGATAGAAAACAATCGTTAATGACAACTTTTGTGCCCTCTTCGATTTATTTTTCTTTTTCTACATGATGTGTCTCTTTATTGAATTCTATTATTGTTCCCAACTGTAAATATATATTAATGATACCCTAATTAATGTTTATTTTTGTTTAAACGAAATAAATATCCAATTTTCCACCGTTTACCGTCAAAGAACATCTTGTCACGATACATATCACATTATTAATTCATAGTAAAGTAAACTGGAAATGTATCGAAACTCTCTCTATATATATATAAACTGAATCGATAGACTCCTCGTTAGACGTAATAAACTGTCCAATAATAAGGGTCCAAAACGGTCCAACTTATACAACTCGAACAAGAGACATAATCGTTTATAACGCGACCGTTAAAGCTTTCTGCTAAATTTAGTTATGTTGGTTTAAAGTCTAATTCATTGCCTAGCCAACTTGCTAACCGGGAACCGTTTTACAGGAGTTATGGGGAGAAGAAAGCAGGACTGGATTAGGCTTTAAGAAGAATTACAATTTATCTTCATTTCTTTCTAATCGAAAGCGATAGTATCGTTTTTAAAAGGCTTTTTATAGGGATAGGATGTTTCTAAATACTGCTCAATTCATCCTAATTTAATATTAATTTTGTTGGATGGAAAGATTGTGATGTAATATTGGATGCAATAAGCAAAGCCATTGGACAGGTCTAGTAGGACTAAGATAGTCAAAGGATACTTTGGATATTACAACCAGAAATGATCCAATTAATGTCTTAGCCAAGTATGTCTGCTTTTTTTAAACATTCCTAAACTGCCTGACAAGGATTTAAGATCTAGAAGTTGCAGCAGTTATCCTTTGTAGATATCTTCTGTAAGTTCCTTGTGGCATTACTTATTCTTTTTTCTTTGTAGATCTGAACAAAGATTATCCTTGGTAAATATTTTTTGCTGTGTTCAGTGCCAGTGTGACCCTGATTTTCCAAAAGTTGTAACTTTAAAGTTCCACTGGGAAGGTTTTTGATGAATTATGGAAACCAGTCAAACTTAATAATAATATTTTATATTTTGTGATTCAGGACTTTTAATGGAAATTCTAGAAATTAAGGCCTGAATAATTAAGTACTAAAAGGGGTTGGAATAAAAAACCGAGACATTATTTTATACGTAAAAGGAGAATGTATCGTTATATTTTGAATTTGTGATGGTAAGTGATATATTGTTATTGTATTGTAGTATGTTTGGAATGTTTTATAATATTTATTTTAAAAGTTGTATAAATTTTAAATTTCATTTTCATTTTATTTTTTCTAGTTTTTTATTTATGTTAAGAGTGATTGAGTAGGTACTTTTAAGAATTTGCGTAGATTTTAATCTGTTAGAAAAATATACTATATTATTTTCATTCTATATAAAAATAATGCATCTTTATTTGTACTTATCACCACTATGTTGTTTTTCACATGAACTATAATTATCATGTATTTACATAAACTAAACACTTATTAACATTCCACCTTGGCGTGTTTCTACATAATTCAACTAAAAAAAACCAACATTATTTTTTATGAAAACAGGATTTCAACTACGAGATTCTCACTTTTACTTAACAATCTTTTAATAGTCCATAACGCTATCATAAAATTAACAAAGTATTTCCCTTCGATCTCGTGTGAGATAGTTGAAAAACTGCTTCGTTAAAATTTTTCATAGACTCACGCATCTTTTCGCTTTGCAGACATCACTTTCGAGTAGAACTTGCAGCGAAAAAAAGGGACTGTATCTTGAAGAAAAGGCAATAAACCTAGAGACATATTTTATTGCTACAAGCCAAAGAATACACCAACAGACAAGAAGCGAAAAGAACGAATCTACAGAAACCATCTTTTAAATTATTCGTCATATGTCATACGATGACATGTGAGCCTCTTTCTTATGGTCTTTACTGACCCAAATTAGATTAGAGTTTGCTTTAGGTTGAAATAACACCAGTAGTACTGGAGACAAGTGCCAAAACAGGAACACAGCAAACTCCTAGTTAAAAAACCCTCGGCAAGATAAGGATAGTGACGGGTTTACACACCGATCACTGTACCCTAAGGAAGCACATGCGTGACCTATCTGTCGGTGGTGCATGGAAGAGGAGGAAACAGTCTCTCACATTATCTTCGAATATGAAGCATTATCTCATTGGAGATAAAGACTCTTAGAACTAGAGCATCCAAGGGATTATTTCTCCAAGAACCTAGTGAAAAGACTGCTAAGCCTGATAAAGCACAAAAAGCCTAAAGGCTGAGGTGCCGAGGACTCTAAGAATTTGACTGGTGTGCTGATCCAATCAATCAATCATTCAATCAATTATTTCCGCTATTAAAAACGTTTCAATATTCACTTAGTCAAGTTTGGGATTTAAATTTTAACAGGTATGGTGTCCAAATAAAAGGTTTTCCGTTGATATAAAGAATAGTGTTAGCAGATTGTCATTTGATAAAACACAAATACTTTTTCTCAATGTGATTCGAGTGAAGCTGTAAACATTTATCATGATTCTCTGTGTTTGCCACCTTCAAGGTTATTTATTTTTGCCAATCTAACTTCAAAGGATTTTTGCCGGGCTTCACTTCTTGTTACAAGCAAAAAAATCTTTCTTTATAATATAAAAAACAACCCTATAGAGGGAGTTAAATGATAAAAACAATAATCTCTTTTTCGAACATCGTCGATATTACTTACTGATTATATAAATAAACATTTTTATCCGAAAATATTTCCCCAAAAACACAGCATAAACAAACGCATTACAAAATTGTCCGATATATCAAACTGACTGCCACTTAAAATATCAAACCTCAACTTCATGAATAAAATGAATAAATTTTTATAAACCAAGCTTTTCATTTGAAAAAAAAACATATCAAATATTAGAATAGCCGCAAAATATTTTAGAGAATAGATGCTTCTAGATCGAGAGGATAGGATGATAATAGATTCGAATAAGGTCAGCTCGTTCTGACAAGAGGAAAATACAGATGTATTAAACAATTGGTGTATTATTAATTATAATACCCAATCCGTTACACTGGGCTACAATCGAGGACCTGACGAAAAATATTTCGAACAGATGATTGAACTAATAATTCCAGAGGGAAATATTCAAAATAATGGCTGAAGCAAATTGATATCATTACAGAAAAATGGAAAAAGTCTTACTTTGTCTTGGAGAAAGGAGGCGCAATAAACTGGAAGGGAGAAAAAAAAGTATTTTTCTCCGATTGACATTGAACATCAGTTTCAGTGATATTTATCGATCATAGAACTAACACTTTGAATATCTAAGTATAAAAAAGATCAATTTTTCTTCTTTTTATTTCTAATTCTTACACTGATTTTCAACTAATTCAGAATAGGTACGTAGCAACCCAGACTAACTTCACTATGCACACTATTATTGTGGATAATTAACATTTCCCGAGACTGGCCGAATGCTCCTCTACAGAGAGATTTCACTAGTTGGAGGTATTCAGTATGCTCCCAACATGGAAGGAGTGAGGGTGTTAAAGAAATAAAAAAATACAATCGTTATTACGTAACCTGTACATCTTAAAATTCATTTTTGTCAACATGATCATTTCAGACCAATTTGACAATTTCTAACTACAATAGGATATTATTTTAGCCATTGTAACTTGAAAATAAAACAACATTTTTTGAGAGAACCATAATTAATAAACTAAAAATCCCTTTCATTAATAAATTAAATTGAAAAAATAAAATAAGTAGTATTCTAAACATAAAATATAAACTTCCTGAAAAAATAAAAATAAAAAACCATTCTAAAGGTAAACATAATTTTAATGAATTAAGTGCTCAAATAAACCACCTTCCTGTGCCAGACAATAACCAAATCTGTGATAAAGATTTGATCTCATATCTCTAAGATTATTTGGCGTAATGCTGGCACAAACGTGCTGTATTTTCACCCTCGAAAAAAAGTCAACGATAACGAGACAAAAATATCATTTGTACAAATTAATCTGCGCTTCTGGCAACAGCGGTTAAAATAGAGGGGCAATGAGCATTCGGCCAGTCTCGGGAAATAAGTATACACCCCTAAGGTGAAACAAATTACACTCCTTAATGACCGCGCATAATTATTCTTTCTCTCTCTTTCAGCTGTTTTTCTGTCGTACTTGTGTAATCCGAGGGTTCCGATGTAATTTTCGCAATCTGTATGTTTCCCACGCAGAGAATCATATTTACTGCCTTTGCTAGTTTGACGCGGCAGTAGATCTGCTACTTCTCTGCCTAGTTAAACAAATAACAATTTTCTGAAAATTTGGTAAAGAAGGAGCTTCTAGCTATACTTTATTTAAAAAAAAAATACTTTATGTTTTAAATACCTTAATGGATGTAAATCCCATAGAAAGCGTTCTCAAAGGTTCCCTTAGTTTCAACAAGAGCTTTAAACATCAAACTAAGGATTTACATAGTCAGTATTTCAAGTTAAAATGTATATAATATGTAAGTTCATTAAATATAAATGATGGTTTTTGAAGTTTGTGGCCTATTTTAATATTTTATATTTTCGAAGTTTTCAAAAGGTTTTATAATAATAAGAAGATAAAAGCCTTACTACGCATTAATATGAATCAAAAATTTCAATAGTGGGCGCTGCAGTATATGTCAAAGCTGTCAGTGTAATGGGGAAAACAATAAACAAATCCATTTTTGTTTTTCTGTCCATTTGATTAGATTTCGAATTTTGGGCGAAAAAGGTGTTTTGTGAGAGATGGTGCTTGTTAAAATTGGTTTGGTGGACATTTTAAAACATATTGGAGACAGAAATCGGCCGATGGTAGAAGGCGAACAGGTTTTCAAAGCATTAAATAACACTGAACATCAAAATATTTTATTGAAATGAGTGAAATTACCTTTATAATGTTTCTAAGCAGTGCCTTTATGCACTGACAAATATTCGAAAATATGTTTCCTAATTTTCAAAATGTTTTACCACACTTTGCATAATTTTGGATCTGTCGGAAAGTTATGTATTGATACATTTGCATCTTTTTACTGATTACATTGCGGCACAGAGCAATATACCTCTTGCACTTGCTGGTCATTATTAGAGTCTAAATAAAACAAACTTCATCAAACTCTTCTAGAAATCAAGAAAACGATATTAATACTTTGCTCACTATACAAGTACTCTAATGGAGATTTGGTTTGTTTTCCCTATTCCAATTTTGACGGTAGATGTCGCACCCTTTGCTCGTTTTCGCGAATTACAGACAGTTTGTTGTCTCTTGTCAGCCTGTTGAAGGATTCTTTACAGTTTTTTACCAGCCTAGACCTAGTTGTTGAATTACTAATAGCTATAAAAATTGCGATAGATGGGAAATGTATATTGATTAAATCTTTTTGTCAATTATCTTTGATATAACAAACCAGTTAAATTTTCAATTAATATCACATAAATTTTAAACTCGCTTGTCTGCCAAAAAGAATGATTCGGTTTAATAAGTTATGTTTTCATCTCTGATACGGAAGGGTTTGTCAGTGGGATGATGAGCTTTCTGACCGAGTTTCTGATTATGAGTGTTTTCAAGTCCTGAACAATATAAAAAAAAATTTAACTGGATATGACTAGTATACTATTGCGTTTGTATTTGTATTTAAGTGCAGAATACGAAATGATATTCATTAAATGTTGTCTAATTGATGTAGTTTTCATAATTTCTATTAACTCCGGCTGTCAGTTAGAAAGAAATATAGAAATAAGAAGCTAGGAATGTTTTTTGACATTAGTAGTAAAGCTTCGAGATTACAGGAAGCAAAGATATTGATCTGTATAGAAGGATATCTCATTTTTTGATGATTTCGCAGGCTTAGGAATGTGTTACTTTCCATATTGTAAGCACGTGTTTTAATCTGAATGTCTCCCAGGTCACAAAGGAATCGCTAGCAATGAAAAACCTGACGAACTGACAAGAGCAGGATCGTCAACCTTGATGAACGGACCAGAACTATCTGTGGGCATTCCCAGATGCTCCACTAGGTCATGGTTAAAAGGGTGGGTAAAAGAACAACACAAAAAACACTGGAAGAATACGTTCAGGCAAACACATGGGAAGAAATTCATAAAAGAACCATCAGAACAAGTAGCGAAAGAACTGCTCTCAATGAGCAGGAACAAACTACGCACCATAGCGGGGATTCTTACTGTACACTTTCCCACAAAGGAGCACCTCAACAAAATAGGGCTGTATAACGGATACCTTACATGCAGAAGATGCAAAAAGGATACCGAAACAGCTCTGCACATATTATGCAGCTGTGAGACGCTGGACCACAGGAGGTAGAAACTGTATGGAAGACTCGAAATGACTCCAGAAGACTTCTAGAAACAACCAGTAAAGAACCTGTATGAGCTAATACAGGGAACGGATTGGTTGAATAGACTGTAGTCAGAACACTAGGAGGATCCACAATAAGCCCAAGAGGCTAAGTTGGTTCCGGCGAAGGGAAAAAAAATCAGACTGGTGCGTAAGGCGGTGGGTAAATTTTATGATTGCTTTGAGATGTTTATAAATGAAAATACAATGTTGAGGTGATTAAATGTGAGGTTTTGATTACCGTATCAGTTGAACACTCTGTATTTACCATGTCACGCCGCTAGTAATTGAAATTCATTCCCATCTGAATCGGATATATTCGACATACACGGACATTAGTCCGGTGTAAATTAAATATTGACTAGTTTACTTTGCTCTGTGGTACATACATACATGGTATAATTGGAATGTTTCCCTATTCATGACAATCACGGCAATTATTCATGAGTTTGTTGAGCTAATTCTATAATTTATTTTAAAAGTACACATTATAAAAATTACAGTTTGTAGAGTACAAAAGTAAAGAATGTTTCATAATGTTTCGTTGACTCGGCATTTGGCCTTAAAGATTTTGTAATAAAAGTTCTTAAACCCTTCATTGTATAATAAACAGTAACAGATTTATGTTTATTTTAAAAAAAATCGCTACATTTTTTAAGGTTTAATATATACAAATTAGACTGTTGAAACATACAGGGTGGCCGTATACGCTTTGAATTATTACATCTAATTGGCAGTTGTTATCAAAAACATGTCTTTCGGCGGGAAATTTGAAATTTTTGGAAAAAACCTAAAATTTTAGTGATAAACTTAAAATTTTAAACGGGAAACCTGAAATTTTTAGCCGAAAACCTGAAATTTCGGCGGGAAATTTGAAATTTTTGGCGTAAAACCTAAAATTTGAGCGGGAAACTTGAAATTTTTAACGGGAAAAAAATTTCAGCGGGAAACTTGAAATTTTTAACGGAAAACCTGAAATTTTTAGCCGGAAACCTCAAATTTTGGCGGGAAAACTACTACTTTTTTTGACATAAACAATTTTTTCATAATTTTAGATTCACACCACTGCAACTTTGGAATTATGTGGTCATGACGATTGTATTTGCCATTTAATATATTATGAAAAACTTAAAATATATACATAGTGTTAATAAGTTATTTTGTAATCGGATTAAGGCATAAGTCAAAACGAAATATCTTGGAATAAAGTATAAATACAAATTATATGAAGTTATGTAAACCTCTAACGAACCGATCAAGCAATAAGGTTTTATTGACGAGACATTCCCAGTGCACCAATAATTGGAATCCGAGAAGTCCCGGCTAAATTTTCGATACGATATTTTGCATAAACCGTAACTTCCTGGGACAATTTGCATTTCATCTCTCAATACTACAGGGTTATAATCGAATTTCGCGAATAACTACGAGTTTGTATAGATAATTTAAACAGATGGTGTTTTATCCGAAATATCTTTATCAACTTATGAACATGTTGAATGTTCATTTAAATCAATCATTTTATCACACTAACATTTCTTTTGAAACTATACAACAACAACACTATTAGTTTATTTGCAACTCTCTGTATATTTCAATTGTAAAATTCCATTCAACATAGTTAAACTTTCCTAAACTTTCGTTCAGCAAAAGGATAAAGGTACCGAAATTTGAGTTCAGTCGGAATCCAATCTAGTCTTTTACAGTTTTCAGTACAAATAGGTTTATTTCCGAATAGCCATTTATAGGAAAAGGCTTTTAACTTTTACAATCTCGTATATACTGTGTAAATTGGATGACTTTTTACCTTTTTAACGACAAAAGATTCAACCTGTCACGTATTCAAATAACCGATCGACAGAAAAAATTCCATTTAAAATAGTACGTTGTCGGAAATGAGCTTTTTGAATTTTGTAATATATTTCAATAACTCTCTAATAATAATACAGCTTCTTGCTAGTTTCTTTTAATTAAAATAATTAACAACGACTGAATTAATTAATAGACGCTTTTGAACACTTTCTTAATAGTTACGTTAAAACTTTTCAAAGGAAATATTTCA
This sequence comes from Lochmaea capreae, assembly GCA_949126875.1. NCBI lineage: Eukaryota > Metazoa > Arthropoda > Insecta > Coleoptera > Chrysomelidae > Lochmaea > Lochmaea capreae. The sequence goes on from OX421400.1 coordinate 803,203, forward strand.
CATTCAACTTTCATTAAGTAATGAAATTCAATTATACAAACAGCTGAAATTTGCTTCATTTCCTCGTCGAAACGTCTCTTTTTGTATGCAGAATACTAGAGTTGTCTTTCTAGTATTGCATATTATAACAATATAGTTGGCGCCTGTCAACAAATGTCAATATTAACTGTCATGTTTAGTTAACTTTACGACAAACTTTCAGTAGATAAGTCAGTCGAAAAATGGAATTAAGCACAAGACAATTGTCACTAAATAGTAATAACCCAAAGACATTGATACAAAATGGAAATAGAAATGCTATCTATAGATTTCCAACAAGCATTTGATTCAGTAAGACGAAGTTAAGAATGACTATGAAGAAGTCGAAAGTGAAGATACTTAAAAGTGAAGGAGAAACGGAGGGCTTTGTAGCTACTCGAGATTTAAGACAGAGTGACGGTCTATCAACAACACTATTTAATTTGGCCCTGGAGCAAGTTATGAGAAACGTGAACAAGAGAAATTTAAGAAAGAGGGGGACCAAATAGTCGCTTATGCAGATAACATGGGGAAAGAATATCAGAAATAGACGAAAAAATAATGGCTACTAATAATAAATTACTAAAAAGCAAAAAACTATTAACAAGATACACTAAATTTAACATTTTACAACAAAATATTAAGACCTGTGATAATGTATGGAGCAGAAACGATGACAATGACACAAAGAGATGAAGAGAAGTTGAGGATAGTAGAACGAAAAGTAATGAGGACAATTCTAGTGCCAATAAAAGTTGGCGACAATGAATACAGGCAACGTATGAATCATGAAATACTGAGAGAAATGAACGGGGAAGATATAGTAAAGAAAATAAAATGGCTTGGAGTTGTATGGAGAGAAGGAGAGCGCGCAATCGCTTGCTCAATGTTACAGTGAGAACCAGGAGGTAGGAGAAGGAGAAGGCTGAAGGAAGTGGAAGAGGAATTGAGAAGGATTGAAAGCGGATCTAAAAAGCGCAACCCCACAAGGGATGTCTAGTTACTTTATATATATATACATTGATAATAATTGTTCGTTTTTTTTTTAACAAATTTAGAAAGCTTGTTGTTTGGAAACAGACCGACACCACAGGCGGAGGTCTCTTGCCTATGAGCAACAATTGAGAAAGTTTTGAGCATTTATTAATGTTCGGTGGTAATATAATTTTTGTGGTTGTTTTCGTATACTTCCATTTTTTTTATCAATCAAACGATAGCTGTTCTGACAAAATCACTCAAGCTATATTCTCTCGAGATTTTGTCAGAACAGATCGAAGTGTTTCCAAAAATATGGTAGTGACATTTGTCTCAAAAGCCGATCATGTAGCAACAATTCCTCTGCAAAATCAAAGAACTGTTAATAGTGTTTAAAAGTTATCTACTGTTTTTTTCTAGCTCTATATGCAAAACAACCGTCGTATGTAGATATATTGTTTCAAAATGGAAACAAAAAATTTCGTGTTGACAAAAAAAAAACGTTCCCGACTCGTCTCCAATTAAATATCCTTCAGTCACTTTGAAAGAATAGCAAATACTTTGTGCCTTTTGTTCTCCGAACTATTTTCGTGGTTGTTTTTTTTTTTCGGTATTCGGCTCCCGCACATTTCAAGAAAATACCTGCATTGTTTTTCAATGACTTGGAAATGCGTTATAAACGACCCTGCTTCAGTAAGAAGATGTGTGAACATTTAAGAACATCAAAGACAGATTTTTTGGTTTTGTGAGTAGAGAAAGAAAGGTTCTCATCACAAATGTGACTGAGTTTAACACAGTGGCGTCTAGTTCTACAAAAATATATCATTATTTGGAAATTTATTATTTTGAAAATTTTTGTTTGCCGTTAGTTAAAACCCCACAGAAATTAGACAACTTTTACCCCAACTTTGGAGACAAATCGATCAAGGTTACTAGAAACTTTTCTAGAGCAATTTATTTATTCTGCTTCTTATCGATGAAGACGCAGATTTTCCGAAATAATAGATATACTGAAATTATAAATTATTTTGTAAGACGCTTCAGTTTAAAATAAAAATACAATTAAACTTGTGATATTAAAATAATGAGAAATGAAGATTCAAGCAGCGGAGAAGATACCTAAGAAGATTTAGAGGGATAAGAAGAAGAGATTGAGTTGACAGGGACACTTACAGAGAATGAAGGATACCAAAGTAGTCAAACAAATATGGCAGGAAAGACCGCAGGACAAAAGGAAAGGAGGAAGAACGAAAAATAGCAAAAACAGGAAATAATATAGGGTAGAAGGATTTTTTGATTGTACGCCACTGGAAGTAGTCTAAAAAATATCGTTTGTCGTTCAGTGTCCGAATGGTTTCTAACGCTTTTTTCTTCTTTTGAAACCTTCTAAAGGAATTCAGACTTGGAAAGTTGTAAAAAACAAAACTTTATAAATTAAAATACATACATATGGATATTTAAACTTTTACGGAAAATTATTGTAATTTATTTACTTTATTTTGATAAACGAAATTAATCTTCAACTTTATTTTGATCTCATTCTCATTTAATAGAGACATTTTTTAAGATCGCTCTAAGAAACTGAGACTGGGATTTTAATGAAATTAGAAGCACGAAAGAAACTCATTCAATTTCCTGTGTATTTCTCAAAATGTTATTACCAAGTTGAAATTTAATGAAAGAAAGATAAGATGAAAATATATTAATAAACTGTATCGGGGATAAAGGAAATTAGTTTTTTTTATTTTTATTTTATACAAATAATTTAGTCCTACTCAAAAGTTAATATTAAGAAGAAAATTTGTTAAATCATGGATATTTATAAGTGTCTACCGAAACACTCGAAAATTCAATTAACTGCAGATCAAAAACAGCTACGATCAATAAGAATATTTTTTCCTATCAACTTTCTTTATTAAAATAGATTATAACACATTTATATATGTATCTTTAATGTTATTCTTCCATATTTACCACAGAAATAAAAAATACAATCAAAGAACTGTAATTCATCGAATCTAATTAAAGTAAACTTGCTATAATTTATCAGTTTCTCTATAATAATCTCGACAATAAATAGCACACATTCATCACTCTCACATTTTCTTTGAATTATTTGTTGCCTCAATAAAAATGATATATTCAAATGCACACATCTGCAAGCCAATAATTATGATCTTTAGTTTTAATGAACCCAAAGAAATATCAGAGTCAAACTTTTCAAGCAATAAAGGGGTCGAGATAATATAGTTTGGCTTCTTTTGGTTGACTCAGGTGAAAATAAGGATATGATTCACAGATCGAAGAAAGGACTGAAAGAGTAGGAGAAGCTGAAATGGAATCCTGGAGAAAATGCTTAGCGAGAGAAAGTGTAAGTGTCAGTATTGAACAAAATGAAAGCAAAAATAAGATAGAAAATAAAGAGAGAAAAAAGTATTAGTAATAAACAAGATTAGAGCAGTGCCTGGGTGAAAAACTTAAAGACAAGAGGAAAAAAAAAGAGCTAATGGAAAAACAGGGAGCGACTGAGGCCAGAACCTTCCTGTGGAATTGCAGAAAACCTCACTAATGAGAGCATCCTCCAATAGATAAACAACCTAGTGGCATAAACCCCCAGCACGCTAAACTTTTCCTTATTAAAAGCCCTTCGGCCAAACTGTCACGCGACTTACTATGTCAAAGTCGAGGAACGACGAGCATGATGGTGCGAATGCTGAATGGACATTGTTGGCTGAGGAAGCATATGCACACAATTGGCCTAGCAGAAGACAGCCTATGTAGGTTTTGCCAGGAAGAAGACGAAACAGCTGAGCACATACTCTGTAAGTGCGAAGGCTTGGTAAGTGTGCGGTCTCACCTATTCAGAGAAGAAAAACCGAGGGCAGAGAGCTACGCAAGGGAGGCGGTATCCAGGATAATAGGTCTAATAAAAAGAATAAAGCTAGATATCGAGCTCTAAAAATAGGGAAGACCACAATAGATCTGCAAAGGTGGCAGTTGGGATAGGACAAAGAGCCATCTAATATAATAGAAAAACAGGATAAAGCAGGTAAGAAACCTACAAGAAGGTGTGTACGTGTACATAAAGTTCTGGACACTTGATTGAGTTTTTGTGTAACTAATCATGAGACATGTGAATGTTGAAAACAATTTAAAAAATTGTCGCCTATCAGAGTCATAAAAGTCTCTCTACCATATGTCTAGAATATTCGGAGTGCGAGTTTCAATAAATTCATGAAGTGGACTGTTAATGGGGTGTTAATGTTAATTATAATGTTCATGAATTACAGAGTCTGGAATAAATAAACGCGGAAAGATATACTGTAACGTCGTTCTATATCGAATGTGGGTGGGGTTTTTTTTTTCGTGCTATTTCCATGAATATAACTGTCAACGGGTTTCCGGTATCCATCTTCAAGTTTTTAATATCTAGAGTTTTTATGAATCTTATATAGGCGGGGAAATGATAATAAGAAAGTTTTGGGAGATAGAAGTGAAAAAATGATCGATTTTTACATTTTTTTCGAATAAATTTGGTACCATTATTTTTGGGATTATTAAAAAAAAACCTTTCACGTACAGTTTAGAAATTTGTTTTTCCTTTTTTTATAATTTGCCCCCCAAAAACGGATCCTCAATATACGAAAATAAAAGTTTCATGTTTGTACCAAACATCAAGTAGTTACACATCGAATTTTTATAGAACATTATACCTGGTCTATAAATATGAGGATTCATCGAGATAGAATTCGTTTGTATCAAAATAAATTATGAATCATCAAATATCAAAGAGAGGTCTGGAACTGAAACAGCTTTGATATGTTTCGTATTACAACGATAAATTTCAATTCAAAATCTTTTGATTAGAGATGGATTTTTTGATGATACATCCAGATGTAACACACTATCTAGGCAAGATTATTTTTCGTCACCATCAGAATTAATCTGGTACGGAAATGCCAGGAAAAACCCAAGTCAAGAGCAATATTGGTTCCACGTCAAACTGCAGAAAGGAACAAAATAGCAGGCAAGTGATATCTCGTTTGAAAGGCATTGACATTGGCTACATAGCCATATTAATTTTGTTTGGGTTTAAACTAATTTTGACGGATAAATTAAATAAATACCAAAATTATTATTTCACATTTAAATATTGAAGATTTTTCAGTCCGCCTCTGGTTAGTTGTCAAAAAAATTGACGGTTTTAATTTAATAGTATTTGTTGCTTTGCTAAGTTTTTCTAAATAGCTTAAATATTTAATTTTATTATTGTTTAACGAGACGTTTAAGAGTTTACATAGGCAAAATGGTACGTACTCAAGCCGACAAAGTAGCAGCTATCTTAATAATTGGTGATTCTGGAAATAATATCCATGAAGGGGAACGTTTATTTAATGGGAGATACCCAGATCGCCCTATCTCGAGAACTTATTTGAGGGAGCTTCTTCACAAGTTTGAAGCAACAGGTAGTGTTCAAGATGCCAAACGATCTGGTCGACCAACATTTAGTGATGATAAAAAAATTTATATAGTTGCTGAAATGGTAGTAAACCCTACTTCCTCTTCAACTAAAGTTGCGTCTATCTGTGAAGTAAGTAAAAGTACAGTACAGAGAGTGTTGGCTAAAAATAAATTTCATCCATACAAGTTTAAAATGGTGCACCACCTTTCGGATGACGACCCCGACAGAAGACTCGAATTCTGTGAACGTATGACAAATAAAATTAGTCAAAACCCACATTACACAAAAACAATTTGTTTTAGTGACGAAAGTACTTTTTGCCTCAATGGAAATATGAATACACAAAATGTAAGGTATTGGAGTGACACAAATCCTCACACCTTTCGTGAACAACATACCCAATTTCCAGAAAAAGTCAATGTTTGGGCAGGTATTTTGGGAAACCACATAATTGGTCCTGTTTTCCTAAATTCAAATTTGAGCGGTGAAGTTTATCTGGAGATGTTACAAAATGCAATTGAGCCGTTAATTCTTGAAATTCTGGAAGATAATCCAGATGAATTCGGCCATCTGGAAATAACATTTCAACAAGATGGTGCTCCTGCACATTATTATGGTGCAGTAAGACGTTACCTGGATGAAGAATATCGAGGGGAGGAGGGGACTTTTGAATAGCACTGTAGATTATTTTATAGAGGACTTTTTTTTTCAGGGATTGAAGGCAGCGCAAGAAAATTTATGTCAAGAAGTTTTTTTTTATTCAATAAAAACGGTTACGGTCTTTCAAATAGCAACGACGTAATTTAAATCATTTAAAAATGAAATGATGTCTTCATATTTAACAAAATATGGTAGTTAATTCAGATATCGTCCGGGCCAAGTTAAACAATTCATCATTAGCTAATCCGTTTGTTTCTTTTGTCAGAATAGAAATAAGAAAAGTAAATTGTGATTATCATCCTGACACAAAGCATTCAAAAATTCACAGTAATTGAGGCTTCATGGAGAAAAATTGTTTAGCCGGGGTGATATAATAAATGAAAAATGAGCTTAGCCTGGATAAAAAATTAATATACAACGCAATCTCAACGAAAAAAAAAAAGGATAATAAAACGCTTTATTGTTTTTTTCCTGTACTAAAATAGAATCGAGATTGGATCATTCACTAAAAATATTTCTCTTGTAACTTCTATTCCTACTGAAACATTTATCACTCCATTCATATTGAAATAAGAAATAATAAGATATTCAGTCTTATTTTACTAATATTTCATACCAAACAGATTATGACAAGCGTCTTTTATTTTTAGAAGAAATATTATGCTGGCTGGCGATGAAATTTCACGGATATAATATGTGTTATTTCAGTATACTATTAATCAAAATAATATTAGTGTTTCTTATTTAATTTATTTGCATTCTTTTCATATTTCCAGAATTATGATGTGTAAGAATTTTTGATTTGGTAGGTAAAATGCACCGTTATCTATCTATAAATTTTATTTATGATTATAAGTGTTGAAAGTGATATTTTATTTTGTGAGAAGGGGCTTCAAACAATATAAAATCACTTTTAGCAGGTATATCATACACTATTTTTCCTAAAAACACTATTAAAAGTCCAATTTAACGCATATTTCACATTGATTAATTGATAAAATAATAGCCTCGAGATTATCAGTTTTGAATCCAATTTCATCTAATCTATTCATGAAACAACCTTTCTTCGTTTTTCGATGAAATGTGATCAAGAAAATGACTTTCCACCGCCGGAAACTGAAGAAACACTCCATTTTGAATTGTTTTTTATATTTGCTCATAAAAATAAATCACTTTTTGCACTAGTGCTAAAAGTATTCTACTTTTAACACCAGAGTAACAGCATGCGTTAAAAATTAAACTTTTACTGACGTTTATAGAAAAATAATATACTTTGTAGTATGAAAATGGTATATTCAACGCCCAGAGTCACAGAACAACAAAAATAGAAGCAAAAACATGAGTTTGGCATCTTCAAATACTTAAACGTATGTTTCAATTTGTCATAGCATCTCAGAAAGTCGACTGCAGTTACAGCCAATTTACTTTGATAAATAACGACAAAAATATCAAAGTTTTAATCTCATTTCTAATATACATTTGTACCCGACGATGTGAATTGAAAAATAAACGAATGAAAATAAATAAAAATTAATAGTAGCGTTGAGAAAAGGATGTTCGGATGGATTGAAGTATACGTTGCGTTTCTCGGTAGCCATATAAGTTATTGCTGTCTTGAAAACAGTAATTATTCATAGTTAATTTAAAATAATTTTTTTGCTCCATCACAACATTTCTAAAAGCGAGAAAACTCACCTCATATACATACGCATTTAAATGTTCGTTGAGGTGTAAACCCCCTACTTAAATTCAAACTTTACCGAACGATCGAGATACATCTAGCTTTACAGAATTTAATTATTCCTCCAACTACGCAATACATTTATATTATTTCCCTCTCAAAACAGTTTAGAATTTGAGTCACATCTTGTATTAAGTGCTTTGAAATATATCTCACTTTGTAATACATGAGGATGGAAGTAATACAAATTCGATGTGCGTAGAAGTGGAATAAAAGGGAAACTGGTATTGTCAAAAATAAAATAATTACAGTGGCATTTTTCCATAATAGAGGGTGGCTATTAAATCCCAAATATTGTAAAGATGCGTTTTCACCGAGTCGACACTGTCGATCAATAAGTCGACAAAACTGCATCCGTCCACACCAGAGTTGGTAGAAATGATGTCGATCAGACTAATCAACATGTCTGACGAAGATTCATTAGCAATTTCCATAAGGGCATCGTGCCTCATGTTTCGGTTTTTATAGTTATCAGTTTTGGAATCCCATAGAACAGGCCCTCATAGATCCAAGAAGATAGACATGTGACATCGTGAAATTGGAGCAATGTTAGTGACAAAGAAACGAAGAAAACTCAAAAAATATTTACGCCCAGTAAACACAGGATACCCTATGGATATCCATATAATGTCCACGATTGGTCCATGTGCACATGGACACAGAATGGATGTCCATTTACCACTAGTACAATGAATATCCGTTTGGGGACATTCACTGGACCTTCAGTTCTCGTTCACCACTAGGCGTGAAGATTTATTCGAATGATGGACGTCCACTGGACATCCATTGGTCGAATCGAAATATACACTCATTAAAAATGTACTAGGTCCGCTATATTTTATACTTATACCTTCCATCGGTTACTCGAATAATTTTTTATACTCGTAATGAGTACCTATTATATTTTTAGTTTCACGTAATTAAAAAAAAAACTAATTGAAGGTAGCAAAAGTTTAGACCAGTGCGGCTAATGGAAATGGCATTACATAAAATGTCTATTTGTATCTGATTTGCAAGGAGGAAGAGTGATTAAGGTTGAACATCTGTGGTTTCATAAAAATTAATAATAATTTGATATTAGAATGTATAGACAGCTCTTGTACAAAATATACCCAGTTCATGTACTAAATGTATGCAGTTCACGTCTATAACAAGTACATGGGATGTCCTTATCCTATCCTGTTCATGTCCAAAACGTATCCAGTTCAGGTCCATGGTTTATTTATCATGTCCATTGAATGTCCATATTTGTACAAGGTATATCCATTCTTAGGACGAAACGGACGTCCATGGGATGTCCAATTTTGTGGCAAATGTATATCCAATGGAAGACCATAGGATATCCTTCTGGACTTGAACGGATATCCCTTATGTCCAATGTGGATATCCATTGTATGTCCATGTGTTATCTGGGCGGTATTGTCAATGACGTTGGTATGGAGAATTTAAGTGTGGACAGATTCAAGAACAGGTACGCCAATAACGGGAGTCACCCAGGAAAACAAAGACCCAAAAAGATCGACATATCGTGAAATTGGAGCATCGTTGGGCATTTCAAAAACCACAACTCAAAAAATTTTAGATGAATAATTATTTGTAAGAATAAAATAAGTTCTTATTGAATACCGCATCTTTTGACGGAAGAACAGAAAGCAATTAAGAGTCAATTAGTGACAAAAAACGAAGATAAACTCAAAAACATACATACGGTATTGTCAATGATGATGAATCCTGGATGCAACTAAATAAGATATTTTCAATCATAAGATTCATAATTGGATTCTGAATCACTGAGGCTTCTATTCGCGACATAATTACGAACTGTGCCAATATGATAGGGGTAGGAGAATCAACGATTGTATTTCGCAAAGGAAATACCAACGTTGGACAAGATTGTGCAAGCCGTACAGCATGTTGAAAACCTGCCACAACTATCAAGAACTAGAGTATGGAGAATTCTTCATGAAATGAACTTTCGGTGGGAAAATAGAACAGAAAATCTTTTCTTATTGATAGGCCGGATATTGAGACGAAAATACTTGAGATAAATCCGAAAAAATCGCAATGAATGTAAGAATATTTTCTTCTTGGATGACACCTGGTTAAATGAAGGACATATCATATCGGCAAGATACAAATATACTGAATTCCCGGCCAACTGTCATGGAGGGTTGGTCAACAGGATTAAGACTTCCCTCTGGAAAGGGACGCGGGCTTATAATAACCCATAAAGGGATTTTTGGATCAAGGATTATCAGAAGTTCAGCAAAGATTACCATGAAGAAATGACGGGTGACGTTTTTGAGGAATATTTCCAACAAACGATCGAATACATTCCCTAGAATTCAGTTATTGTAATGGATAATGCTAGCTCGATTAGTAGAATTGCTTCCTGCACGTTTTTGGAAAAGCGGCGGTAATTGAGTGGTTGCAGTGTAAAACCTTAAATTTCGATGACACAACGGTGAAAAAAGAACTTTTGCAAATTATCATACGAAGAAGTTAAAATAAATCTAGTTATATTAAATAGTTGTATTTCGAAAGATTCATATTAAATTATTAACGTCTTTGCGTTTATTAAAATTGACACAAATCGTACGTTTGTCTAATAAGTATGGTCGGCAACAAAAAACAACAGTTTTATTATTTATAATAACTAAGCAAACTCACGCGAAGTTCTTCAGAGTGGTGTGAAATCGTAGAGGTTAATAAATACGTCGGGAAATCCAGATAAGAGAGCAATTTTTATTATTACACGAGTTTCATAACAAAAAGCAATTCATTTTAACACGTAACATACGAAAACAACAAATTTTTCGGTGTCTAATTTAAACTTACACTAAAAAAAAGAACAAAAAATATAACAACTGGATTTTTATTTTTAGTCATTGTTATCAACTGTCAGTATATGGGTTGAAATGAAGTCGTATCTATACCTTTCACAACAAATAGATTAAATCACAAAACAACGGTCCGAATAAATTTCGTCATTGTTTCGAAACTTGTAAAACAATTGCAATCTAACGTAGAATCTTCGTTTATTAGATTGTCAGCATCCACGCAACAAATGACAGCGACCTCTAACCCCACCATAATTCATTCTTTCAAACAAAAGCACTCGGCCATTGTTACAATTCCGATGGAAAGGTCGTAAATACAAAATGTAAACAAACTGCCGTTGCAGAGCCGCCCATGACCGCCCAGCGCTGTTGTGTCACTTCCGGAATAAGAGCCACATCCGGGAGACTACACTGAAATTCGATGATTTCACGTGGGGAATGGGTGGAGAGTTGTGACTGCCGCTTTAAGAGGCCGAATTCTCTTTTTGGATAGGTAGGTAGGTGCTTGAGACTGACATTTCGTTTTTTTTTTCGTTTCGCTTGTTGAACAAAAAAAATGTAACAGTTGGCCTGAAGAGTTAGGGGGATTTATTTTGAGTTCATTCAATTAATTTCAAACACATGTGAGTATCAAATATAAGCTTTCATCTATTTTTTTTAAATAAAAATAATATTTATCTATTTAGATGTAAATAAAAAACATTTTTAATCGACATATATCGAGTGTAAAGTGCTGTGAGAAAACAAATTTACAAGAAAAGTACTGTAGCAAATGTCAAGGGTGATAAATGGCACATAAATATCGATAATACACACATAATAATTCTAAATAATGGTTTATCAAAGATTAGAGGTTGACAGATTTCAAATTTATAACGATATCGACATAGCGGCAAACGAAGAATATAAATATACATAAAACTCTGATATATTTTTATTTGAGGTACAGAAAATTGACTCGAAAGAGATTTCTGGAAGACTGCGATAAAAACATTTAATATTTATTGAAATTCATAAATAGTCAAGGGTAATATAACAAGACCTTGATAAATAGTCGACTATTTTTATTGCATCTAAATTTCGACTGTATTTTATATTAATTTAACGAGACATTATTTTGGCATTAATAATCTGATTATTCATCTCTGATTATTAATGCCAAAATAATATCGAATAAAATTAATAAATACAAGAGAAATTTAGCAGCAATAAAATAGTCGACAATTAATCAAGGTCGTGTTATACAAGATAGTTCAATTGAAACCCATCTTTGGTCCAGGAAAAATTTATTGACAAGTACAGTTACAAATAACTACCACTACAATTGAGGCACATATCCCACTGTTTCACCAACCGATGTATACCCTGCTTATAGAATTGTTGTGGCTGCTGCTGGAAGAATTCTTTCACAGCGTTTTGTACTTCTGCGTCCGACTGAAAACGGTTACCTTTTAACGCCTTTTTTAGTGGCTCAAAAAATGTGAAAATCGCAAGGCGATAAATCGGGACTATAGGGTGGATGCTCTAATATCCTCCATTTCTTTCGTTGCAGATTTTCTTTCACTACGTTGGCAACATGAGGCCGAGCATTATCGAGAAACAGAATAACATTACGTGAAAGCTTCCCTGGACGTTTTCTTCTTATTGCTTGATGGAGCTTGTTTAAAGTTTCATTATACAGGTTTGCGTTGATATGCACTCTAGGTTCTGTAAACTCTATCAGCAAGGGTCCTTCATGGTCGAAAAAAAATGTCAACATCACCTTGCCTGCAGAAGGTTGAACTTTAAACTTCCTTGGTGGCGGAGAATTTGCGTGTTTCCATTGCATCGATGACAGCTTACTGGATGGTTCAAAATAATGACACCAAGATTCATCGCCAGCAACTATTGACGAGAGAAAGTTATTACCATTTTGACTGTATTCCGTGAAGTGTTGCAAAGACAAGCCCATTCGCAACTTTTTTGGTCCTCAGACAAAAGACGAGGAACCCATTGCGCACAAACTTTGCTGTAACCTAGTTTGTGTACGATACTATGGACAGATCCTATACTCACACCAACATTTTCTGAAATTGCTCTGATTGAAATTCGACGATTTTCTCTAATCAGGCCTTCCACACATGCCACATTCCTGTCTGTTGATGCAGTAATCAATGCACCTGGTCGTGGCTTATCATTCGTCCTCTCTTCTCCATTCTTAAATTTTCGACACCATTCCTTCACTTAGCTTTGAAAATAACTGGAGTTTAGTATATGTTTTTGTGATACTCCAACTTACATTATATTTCCAAAATTATCCGCTGCTTGTTTTGCTTTAATAAATCATCACTCTTTGTTCGAATCGCTCTTTCGGTTTTGGGTCTGATTACTTTGTTGTTATTTATATTGGTCAATTTTTCAGTTTCCTAATGAAAACCAGTGAACTTATAGTATAGAAGTAGAAAAAGTTGTATGTTATATTATGTTTTGTATTACTGGTAGGTATAGTTTAAATTATATCGCTTTGTTCATAAAATTTGTTAAATTTTTCATGACCCTTTCTCTAGCATCGATATAAAATCCTCTTGATACATCGCTTCTATAGATTCTGGAATTTTTCCAAACGCTAGATCTTTCTTTTTGAATAAAATTGGTAGATTTACTTTTTTTATATAAAACAAGAGTTAAATTGGAAGGTTAAAATTCATCTCTATTTCCATTAAAGTTGTTTGAAAATGAAATTTTCTTTAAAAGTGCATGACAAGCACTTAAGTAGAAAATCTTGTATTCAATGACACTAGACAAACTATCGACAATTTCTTTCTCGAACACTGATTGATAGTTACGTAGGAACAAAGCACTATAGAAATTGGGTAAACAGGCTCACAATCACTCGTCGGCGCATACAGTTAAGATGCTGGCAACAACTCTGTGTGTAATTAGACCATGTAATTAAGTGCTTCGGATCGTAGCGAACTGAAATTCTTGTGTATCTGTTTCTCAGAGAGAATCCGAGTAAAAAACGACGTTAAAAATTTGCTTTGTATTTACTGACTTCAAAGGAATAAGCAAAAGAAAAAAATGATGAGTTTAAAAATCAGTCATCAGTTTTTTGGATATTTTATTCAATTTTTACTACGATTATTTCTTTCGTCTATTAAATATCAGTCAACAACCAATGATACGTTTGTTTCCTGTCTGACAGGACCAATCAACACGCTCTATTAGCGACTATTTACATGGTGCACAATAGTCACAGACTATTCAGCATGATACCTATATATCAATGAACCTGTGCATCTGACAGTACTCTAAATAAATACATCTTAAACGTCAAATAAAATCAATCGTGTTGAAGCTGTATATGTATTTGAAAATGAATCGATTTGGAGAAACTATAAACGAAGAGATAGATAGATAGATTAAAGAAATAATCTTCACAAATACTAGGCTTGTTCAACTGAAACCCATCTTTGGTCAGGTTAGCCTTGGAAACAATTGTAATCATTCAACTGACGTTTTCCAACATTAGTAGTGTATGCAAACGTCACACTGATCTGTTTTTTTCGTTTATATTTGACAGCGATTTTAAGTATTGTGACTTTGAAATGGCGTTTGTTGTTAACAATCCGTCCAAATGAGATAAGCGTGCGGTAATTCAATTTTTGTGTGCTGAAGGTGTGCAACCGTTGCAAATTTATACGCGAATGCAAGCAGTGTATGGAAACGCATGTTTTGCATATCCAACTGTGAAGGAATGGTGTCGAAAATTTAAGAATGAGAAAGAGAGGACGAATGATAAGCCACGACCAGGTGCATTGATTACTGCATCAACAGACAGGAATGTGGCATGTGTGGAAGGCCTGATTAGAGAAAATCGTCGAATTTCAATCAGAGCAAATTCAGAAAATGTTGGTGTGAGTATAGGATCTGTCCATAGTATCGTACACAAACTAGGTTACAGCAAAGTTTGTGCGCCCATAGTATCGTACACAAACTAGGTTACAGCAAAGTTTGTGCGCAATGGGTTCCTCGTCTTTTGTCTGAGGACCAAAAAAGCTTGCGAATGGGCTTGTCTTTGCAACACCTCACGGAATACAGTCAAAATGGTAATGACTTTCTCTCGTCAATAGTTGCTGGCGATGAATCTTGGTGTCATTATTTTGAACCATCCAGTAAGCTGTCATCGATGCAATGGAAACACGCAAATTCTCCGCCACCAAGGAAGTTTAAAGTTCAACCTTCTGCAGGCAAGGTGATGTTGACATTTTTTTTCGACCATGAAGGACCCTTGCTGATAGAGTTTACACAACCTAGAGTGCATATCAACGCAAACCTGTATAATGAAACTTTGAACAAGCTCCATCAAGCAATAAGAAGAAAACGTTCAGGGAAGCTTTCACGTGGTGTTATTCTGTTTCACGATAATGCTCGGCCTCATGTTGCCAACGTAGTAAAAGAAAATCTGCAACGAAAGAAATGGAGGATATTAGAGCATCCACCCTATAGTCCCGATTTATTGCCTTGCGATTTTCACATTTTTTGAGCCACTAAAAAAGGCGTTAAAAGGTAACCGTTTTCAGTCGGACGCAGAAGTACAAAACGCTGTGAAAGAATTCTTCCAGCAGCAGCCACAAGAATTCTGTAAGCAGGGTATACATCGGTTGGTTAAACAGTGGGATATGTGCCTCAATTGTAGTGGTAGTTTTTTGTAACTGTACTTGTCAATAAATTTTTCCTGGACCAAAGATGGGTTTCAATTGAACTATCTTGTACTATTGAATTGAAATAATGAGTTAATTGTCAGTGTTTACAGTAATTGATAAATTATTCTTTGAAACGTGAACAGTTACGTAAAGTTTTTACATAACTACTTTTTATAACTGATGAAGGTTATGAAAAATTTGACGTTTCCTAATGTCAAGGAGTGACGTTAAAGTGTCACATTTGATAGCGGAATTAGATAAATAATTTGCTATGTGTTCATTAGAAGTGAATAAAAATTTGATGACTTTTCGTGTAGTAGCATAAATGTCGGGCAGTGTAGAAAAGTAAATGCATATAAAAATAGTGTGAAGTAATAAATATCCTCGAAGATCATGATAAAAGACCGATTTTCATTACGTTTTCGACTTTTACGCCAAAAAAGCCACGGTTATTTTTCACAAGCCGCATGAAACTCCATCCAATTCCATATACATTGAAGGCACATTTTTCATAGTACAATACGATAGGATAGTTTAGTGTTTATGACCAACAGTTGAGGTCTCTGTTATTCCAATGCCACGTCATAACTTTTCCAGTCGACACAAAAGAGATGACATTGATGATGTATGAACGTAAACTTTAACTTTAAGATAATTTGATTTCGAATTTCGAATATATAATTCTTTTTTATTATTATTTGTAGTAGACTGTCTGTTTCTATTTATTTATAGAGTGTCAAGAAATCAGACTGAATTGTTCATAACATGATGCATAAATATATTCACTATGCACGGAATGTAAATAACAGTTGTATGGTAAAGTTACGACCCACCTAAGGCGTTGCTTTTAGATGAATCTGAACAGTATTCAGGCTTGCATTTCAATTTTCTTGGGATATGGTTCGGGATATTCCAGACAAATAATGCACAGGCATGTTGTTAGCATTGTAGAACGTTCCAATATTTACGTTTCCTTTGTTTGTTATTGGAAAACTTGGAGGAACATTGTATTTTGCTTTTTGCCGCACAAGAATAGTCCGATATTGAATTTTTTTTTATATTTGAATTGTGGATTATATTAAAACATCTGCTACTGAAATTAGAAAGTATAATGAATAAATTTTGCTATAAAATTCTTACTATAGTCTATTTCGGAAAGGTATAGGGTAATAAATTGGGGAATTCCGTCCAGTTCGGCTCAATTTCGGTGTTGTCGGCCATAGGCGTAGGTCTTGAAATAGTATTGTTTGTAATATTAAAATTTCAAGTATCTAATTGCGTAAGAGAATTAGGAAAAGTATGTTTTCTGGCCTGACGTGTCAATATCGAAATATTTTGTAGGGATTACTTAGGTAGTAGATTATACAGTTACGTTTTGTGTTTAACAGGTACCGTTTAACCTTCTATTAGTGCCTCTGTCTAATTCCAACCCTATTTCAGATTCGGCTTAACCATACGGCGCAAAATTATTGTGGAGGAGAAAGATAGCAGGCCAAGTGGAGCCTCCCAAGAAAAGTCCAGGCAGACCAGTAAAAGTCCTTGATGAAAACACCAAAAGTGTAATTCGAAGAAAAGTTCACTCTTTTTATTTTAAAACAGAAATACCCACCCTAGATAAGATTTTAATGGAGCTTGTCCAGGATGACAGTATTCCGTTGATAACTAAAAAACTTTTATGGACCACTTTGAGAAATAGGGATTTTGCCTGGGAAAAGCATAACCGTAAAGCACTTTTACTGGAAAGCGATGAAATTGTTTGCTGGCGATGAAAGTACTTAAGAAGTATAAAGCAGTACAGAACAGAGCAGAAGAAAATCTTTTATCTTGATCAATGAAGGTTATACAGTATCAAAAATGTGGCAAGACAAAAATATAACCAGTGCTCGCCAAGCTTTCATGGAAGGCCTGTCAACGGGTATTAAGGTGCCTTCAGGTAAAGGGAAAAGACTAATAATCGTCCATATTGGAAGCGAAGAGGGATTTTTAAAAGAAGGTTTGCTAACCTTTCAGTCGTGCCATACGGGAGATTACCACGAGGACATGGATTCGGATGTTTTTGAAGACTATTTTTGTGAAATGATAAAATTTTTTCTGGCCGATTCAGTAGTTATCAAGCAAGTTATCCTTCTCGACGCATAGAAAAGTCATCTTGGAGGAAACAAGAAATTATTGACTGGTTAACCACCAAAAGTATTAAATTTGAAGATAATTTGATAAAAAAAGAACTATAAGCTATAGCAAATTTACACAAACATCGTTTTATGACGTGTAACTGTGCTGCGCACACCGCCATATCATTGCGGACTAAATCCTATTTGAAAAACAACCAAAACGTTTTGTTTTGCCTGTCCTGGTATATTCTAATTAATGTATGCAGAATAGAACATCACCAATGCATAAAGGGTAGTAAATGGAACAATCGCATGCTTAACCCTTCGTCGTTGGTTGATTACTACCATTTATCAGCTAGGAGAACTTACAACCAAAGATATACATAGTCCATTACAACTAAGTGCAAAAGGTGATATAGTGAAATGCAATCGGATACGATGAAACAGCTCGCGTGCAATGATTTTCACTATAATTATAACACCACTTTAAATTACATCTGACGATCTACTTAGTGTTGTCGCTTTACTGGCGTAGTAAATTCTTCAACGAGTGTAGAATAATAACCACTCTACAAAAAGAAAATTTCCTCGATCGCCAGCGTAAGAGTCAAGCATCTCTACGACTGAGCTATCCACCACATTTATTTATTGAAATGTAATGAACTTAGATACAGGTAACTCTTAATTACGTATGTTTATGTTATCTCTATTATTAACATATTAAATCTTCACTATCGTCACAATTGCGTTACAGAAAACTTTTCAGATTTGTTCCTAAAACCGAGAACTTCCAAACCTTTCTATGTACGAATCAAAAGTTACCTAACAAGGCTCAACTACACGTTCCAGAATGCTTCTTCAACGAATCTACTTCCACTCCTCCCTGGCAAATCGAAACTCCAACCTGTATCACAAGCCTTTCATCCCTTGATAAATATTCTGTAAACAGTAACACGATCCAAGCTAGTCTCAGGAGCATACTAGCAAAGTTCCACAGTTACCTTCAGGTCTACACTGACGCTTCAAAATTTTCAGACAAGGTTGGAGCAGCGGTAGTAACTACAACTTCAGTCCATATGTTCAAGCTCCCACCAACTTATTCTATCTGCTCCGCAGAACTTTATGTAATCTATCAAGCCTTAATCCTCATAAACGCATCTGACACTCATAGCCATCTGATTCTCTCAGCGCCTTGAAAACTATAAAAACCATTTAGCCAGACCATAAGTAAAATCAAACAGGAACTTTACACTGTTCAACAAAACCGCAAGAACGTTGTTTTCATCTGGATACCCTCCCACATAGGAATACATGGCAACTAAGAAGCAGACAAATGTGCCAAACAAGCTGCAGAAAATGGCAATACAAAGACAACCAGTTTATCGGTAAGTGCGGATGTAAAAAGCGCATTTATACAGCTAATACAGCTAAATATGTAAAAATAATTTGTGCATCATTATATATTTATATTCGTGGAGGAAGCGTATAGGGAGAAAATAGTATCTACATGTACTAAGGGAAAAATATATTTTGTTAAGCCCTTACAGAAAAATCTTGTAGCGCCGATGTGAGAAACGTTTTAGCTGTTCATCTGTTGGAATTTCATGCAGATAATAGCCCACGTTTTTTTTTATATAATCTTGGCTTTTTATTATTCTAATATATTGGATCTGTCATTCTAATGACTGAAAATATACCATATGTCTCAAATCATTTTACCATTATAAGCCAGAAAATCTATTTTTAATAGACCCAAATTAATCATAATATCCACCAAATGGCAGTACATTATTTTTTTTTTTTTTTCGAACTGATGAAGGCAACCCGTCCCTTCTAATAAAACTAATTAAAATGCCCAGGTATCCAAAACGTACCAAATAATACGCCATTATCGGTAAGAAAATATTCACACTTGATTAAAAGCCCACCAGACACTAAAAAGAATTTTCTACAATACAAAGATGTTAGAGGTATAACGGAGAAGACCAGTTTCGCACAAAAGTCATTTTTTAATCCTTATTTTACAACTGGAAAGATTTGAAGATTGAAACCATAATTTTTCTAATTTTGACATAAAAGTGACACTTTTTAAAACTGATTGACATTATGAAACGTCTTACTTTTTGTCACTAGTTGCATAAAGTAAAATTTTATGCAATTGGTGACGAAAAATGTATTTCAAAATTAGTGACAAAAAGAATTATTCTATTTATTAAACTGTTATAATAGAAGTTAAAAACATAAATTATAAATTAATTAATTATTATAAATATTGATAACACAATTATTGCCATTATTCAAATTAATTCCCGACGACATATTTTTTTTTAAGTTGCTCGAACTTGCTGTTAGATGTTTCACCAAATATTTCTTGCGCTATAAGTTTTTTATTATTCATGGAATTTTCTATATATCCCTCCGCAACAGAGGTAGATTTCCAACCTACATGCCTCTTTAATTTTAAAATATCAGCGCCACTGTCTGCTAGGAAAGTGGCAGAGCTTCTTCTGAAGCAGTGGCCAGTATATAGAACAGGATTTGAAAGAACAAGAAATTGTGCAATAACTTTTGGCAGACTGCTAAATGTGTTAATTCCCACAGGATTTCTGGTACATTTTCCATTCGCATATTTTACAAAAAAACTGTTGTGTTTAAGAACCTGGGGACGCAACTTAATATATTTTCTTAATATTTCAACAAGATTCGTATTTTCAATGTCTCCAGTTGTAATTGCAAACTGTCGTATAACTTTTGTTTTTGAAGGTGGGATATCAACACGAAAATGGCTTCCTTTGTCTATAACATTTTCTGGAAGAAATGTTAATTCTGCTTTTCTGCATGCTCCTGCCATTCCAATTATCATTGCAACCTTAGCCATTAAGTATTCTTTGTCATCAGCTTCTACTAAAAATTTGGCAAAATTTTCTTTAATAAAAACTTTTGACTTTTTAGCACTGTACCAGTCCGCTAGCCTTTTAATATATGCTACCAAATTTGTATATTTTGTGATTTCAATATTCCTTTTCAGATTTAGTTCAGACCTTAACATTGAGTAAAGTGAACTTTTAGATCTTTCTTACCCTCAAAATATGCAAGTAAAACTTTCTCATTAACATGTTTAATTTTCTTCTCATCACACCACGTAACAAATTTTTCGTATGCCAAATCATAAACTGCTTTTGACTTTTTGGGAATTACTGATAATAGAGCATTACCTGCTGCCTCTTCAAAATCGCTTGGTAGCTCTTCAGAACTTGAATCACTCATTTTTTTAAAATAAAACTAAAAATATATCAATCTCGCTAAAAACCTTATTATTATTTATATAAATAACAAATATTTTATGTTTCACAATAAAATAGATAAATTTTATAGTCTAGTTACGGATTAAATTTTTCTCTACTAGTGCAGATGATGCCATAACCAAAAGCGGAACCCTTTTTGTTATGGGCAGATGGTGGATTTGTTGAGATGTTCCAAAATAATAAGACGACGGTTTTCACACTCGACACCCTTTTTTGATTCTTAAAGTTGATGAGTTTAAGGATCATATTTCAGTTGATCTCAATTTGCAACTGTCAGTGAGTGAAACAGGACCGTTGTCCAATAATTCCCGTGAAATTATTTATATATTAATTTAAATTTCACAGTATAAAAAATTTAGTGCCAAAAGCAAATTTCTAATCTAGAAAATTTTATAAAGCTTAAGCGTGGAACAAAAATATAAATAGGAGGGTTGGAAATAGGGTAGTAGAACAAAAGTAATAAGCCCGGTTCTGAAGGGTGTACTAATTATAAATTCAAAATATTTCCTGTCGACCCTTTTAGAGAATTAATTGTAGACCTACCTCAAAGTTCGGATCGCAGTTGAAGAAGCAACAATAGAAAATGATAAACGTATGGACACAAACAAAGAACCAAAATAATTATATTTTGGTTGGTAGAATCGGTGAATTTTTAATCGGTTGGTACTAAACAATAAAAACTGTGAAACTGTGAAAGTGATTCTATTGTTTGACTTTGTAATACAAATTACTGTACTGTGTATTTTTGAAGATAAGAATGAACAATGAGATCAGGAAATTGGGTACATTTAGTCATTAAAAGGTTTCTTAATGATCGCTCCCTGTTAAAATTATTACTTTGTAGTTGATCTAAAGTATGTATTTGACTTTGGAATTTTAACAATCACTGAAATTTACAAACAAGAACTTTCTGTAGCACTAGTTCTGCTTTCGTTTGTGTTCAATTAATAACCGCTAAAGGTCCTCTGGATTTTTGTGTGTGAGTATATTTTAAATCACTAGTTTACATAACTCCCTGTATTAAAAACATAGTTACTCGATTACTCTTACCGGAAACACCTCGTATTTTAATTGGCATTTCAAACAATATAATTGAATTATTTTACAGCATGTGTACATAAATATTCCTTTTTTTTTTCTTTATCTCTACTGCAGTAGTGGGTAGTGTAATATTTATTTCAGAAATCTACATATTTCTACAATTCACAATGGTTTTACTAGCAAAAACTTACATAAATTCCTTGTATCTGTATCTAAAAAACTATAAATATAGACAGTAAAATGAAAACTTCCAACAACTCACGCTCTACACCAGTGGCAGGACTATAGAAGGATAAAATTACAGCAAAACCTCTATTTTTGGACACCTCTTTATACCGGACGCATACACGAAAGTTAAGAAATTGTGATCTAGCTACCCTATTCAGAGTGAAGAGTCTAAAATGGAACAAATTCTGTAACTTGGTAAATAAAGGTTTATCGCAAAATTCCTGAAACACTTTTTACAATTTTTAATTTCAATGGGGCATATTACAAAGAGATTAGAATATCTTTTTAATTATCTGGGGAGTTGTAGACACCCCCAAAGCAATTTCAGTAAATATTTCCTTATTTCATTTTTTTCCGACAAATTGCTTATAAAAAAATAACAAAAAAAAATGGAATTGTATTTGCAATTGAAGAAGGTGGTGGAGGTGTCTGCAGCCCCCAGATAGTTAAAAATATAAAGAAAAATCTTTGTAATAGTATGCCCCATTGAAAATAAAAATTGGGGTCTTTCAGGAATTTTATTTGTCAAGTTAGAGAATTTGTTCCACTCTGTATATTTTTGCAAAAGGGCAAGAATATGTGTAATCAGTTCCAAAATGGTGTGGGAATGCCTAGGCAAACTTAATGAACTAGGCGAGAACAATATAGTCACCTTACTGTGGATTCCAGGACACACTGGAATAGAAGGAAACGAAATAGCAGATGAACTAGCAAAGAGGGGGACTGAAATACCCTTTTGGGGGCCGGAACCTTTTTGCGGAATCAGCTCCAATGTAATATTGGAAGAAATAGGTAAAGCCGAAGAAAAGAGAAGATCTGACAATTGGAAAGATCTAGTAGGGCTTAGGCAATCAAAGATTCTTCTGGGTGACTACAACCTGTTGAGATCAAATGAATGCATAAGTCAAAGCAAAACTGCACTAAGAGTTTTAACAGGAATCCTAACGGGACATTGTCGCCTGAATGGACACCTTAAAAAGCTCAAAATAGTGGAGGAAGAAGATTGTAGATTTTGTGGAATGGAAGAAGAAACCTCCATCCACATACTTGCGAACTGCACAGTATTTCAGAATCCTAGGGCACGGTACCTGGGAGACTACTGGATAGAAGAGGGACAGTTACCTAAATTGAGGCCTGCAGATATCCTAAAATTCCTCCGGGAAATAGGACTAAAGGAGCTAGTAGTCTCTGAGACTCTCCTCAGAAACTAAGTAGAAGTAAGGGGGCACAATAGATCTTTTAGGTCTCAGTGAATGTTACCCCAAAATACATACATACATACATACAAGGGCAAGAATAAAATTTTTTTTCCGGTTGAGTCAAAAAAATTCCCCTTAGCTGTCTGCTGTACAAACAGTGGAGAAAAGGAATGGGGCCATTTTCGATAATTTTTTTAATTTAGTTTTAAAAAGTTCTCTACTCGCTAGGACAATTTTATCCAACCGATTTCACCCTCAAATTCAGTGTTAAAATATGCTTTGAAACGGGGCGAGTCCAAGCTGTGACGTCAAATCAGCCTACTGGCGACGAGCCCGGCAGCAGCGGCTTCATATAGCCGACTACACTTAACGTGTCACACCTCTTAATTCTGCACTGATATAGTCCTTATTTTGGTTAAAATACTGCATAACCAATATTACATCCACCATCGGCAAATTGTCAGAATCGCCTTTTAAAAAACCTTTTTCTAACGAGACCATTTCGGATGATTAGATTTGCGTACAAAGCCGTTCTACAAATTGATAATTACACTAATCTGTACGCCTGGAACCTCGATACTGCCGAGCTCCACGGCTGATGTGACGTCACGTTGGCGCCTTTCGTTCAAGGGGCGGAGCTAACTTGACATTATAATTTCTCGGATAGTTTTGATTCAATCGATTTAATTTTTTCAGGGTAACTATAAATGGAATTTTAACCGATAATGTGATAATTTAATTGACCTAAATGGCCCTATTATTAAATATTTTTGAGCGTGTGCCACTGGTAGAAGAATCGTAAAATTATTAACCCAAAATCCCATTCGTTTCCACACAGTTATAACTCAGAGAAGCAGTAAGTAAAAAAAATAATTACTTTCAAAATTTATTGTATGTATGTGATACGTTGGGCGATAACATATCAATATAATATCTGTATTTTATTTTCTTTCGCGAGTTTCATAGGGGGCGGTTCTATCTTGTCTCCGTAATTAATTTCGTACAAAAAGAGCAGTAAATGTACCAGAAGAAAATTCGTGCTTTCAGCAATCTGCCGCGTTCAGCAAAAAGAGAATTGAAAAAGATATTTCTACATTGAGAATTTTGGTTTATGAAAAAATACTATTTGATATGAAAGATCGAACAAACTACAAAATTGGGAATATCAAGTTGAAATTTTGGGAGAACAGTCTTAAAAGACAGGAAAAAAATTCAAGACTACTATCACCGAAAGAGTTGATATTTTATAAATCATGAAAGTAAGTTTAAAGCAAATTAAGTTCCACCCTGTTAAATTTATTCCTTTCCAACAACGCATCAAAAGTGGGGGGTAACCTTTTAAATTTTTGTAGTTTCTTCCGTTTATCCTAGAAACAATGCTAAGCTGCCACACACTTTATAGCTCTATCTTGTAAATGACCCGAAATAAAATAAACAAAAACAAAATTTCTTCACTTTGCAACAAAATGTCTAATAATATGCTAGTCGTAAATTTGAGTTTGTTAAATTTACTTTTGCTAATGGCAAAGTTAATAGAAACTCCTCGACGATATTTCTTTTGTAATTAAACTTTCAACATTAAGTTTATTGAAAACGTAAGCAAAGTTAGCGCGTGATACCCATTTTCAAGGAAGTTTCATCACTTTGGCAATTCTATTGTAAGAAGTAATTACCGAGACAAAATAATAATGTTAGAAGCAGTCACATCCTGAAATTTGAATCGGTGGTAAATGTACTTGAAAGTCAGATTTATTTTTAGTTTGTTTAGATTCCACCGAAATTTACCTAAAATTGAATAGATGAGGCTTTTACTTGATGAAGATCTATACATAACTATGAAATAAAACGATATAATTTTTGTTTAAACCTTCATTATAATTGAACTAAGTTCAAAATACAATTTGTGACGCGTTTCGCTAACACAGTAGCTTTCTCAAACGAGTGTTAGCGAAACGCGTCACAAATTGTATTTTGAACTTGGTTCAACAAATTATATTGTTTTATTTCATAGAAATTTACCTACCCTCAATAAAAATTATAATAATTTGCATTAAGCTTAAGTAACTGCATCTGAAGAAATTGAATTCATTAACCTGTTTCTGTTATAATCAAAGTTCAGAGTAACATTAAAGCTTTCCGCTTTGAACATAAATTGAATTTTCCAACTCCCAAACAATTCCGTTCAGAATGTAAATCGAAAACCACAGAAGTGATAGAGATAGAGACAGATTAAAACAGTAAACATGAATTTTTGCGATTTTTTTTATTTTTTTCAATTTAAATGTTTAATTCAACAAGCTTAAGTATTGACCATGAATAACAAAAGTTATATTTGATGAGATGTCTACCTGATGAGCAATATTTTGGCTAGACTCAATATAATACAGGGTGTCCCACTATAAAGTAACACATTTTGACGGCTTATTACTCGAGAATGGAAAAAGATATCGACGTGCAGTTTTCGCTAAACTTCTTATATTTCCTTCAAATTTTTATTGACATAGTTGCCAAATTTATATTTTTTCCTGAAAGCACCGAAAAAAAATGACCATTTTTGAAACGAAATTATCGGTTTATTTTAAATACAACACCCTATATTTTTTAATATCATCTGAAAGTCCCTTTCTTCCCCTTTCCAAAAATGTATACATTATCGGCATATACTCAAGTTTTTAGGGGAAGATTTAATTTTTTATGAAACCATGTTAATAACTTCCAAAAATTATCACATTTTAACAGCTTGTAAGTCTCAGATGACGTCTAAAATTTTCGTAAGAAAGTTACTTTTGTTAATTAATAAAAATGACCAGGATAAGATTCAGAACCATTTTTGACAGAAATACTCCTATACACGAAAATCGATATTAACTTGGGTACAACAGTTTACAGAATCGGGAAAACTAGAAAGAAAGAAAACATTTTTATTTACATATAAGAACAAGGAACCAAACATAACTTCATAAAACACATCAAAACAAAAAAAAATATATTTAATAAATAAGTTGTTGTATGTGACCTCCATCTGCATCTCTACATAATCCTAATCTCATCCAAAAATTACTGAACGCATTTTGCAGCATTTCTGGTGTTATGGTATTAAAAACATTAACTATGTTATTTCTTAACTCCTGAAGGTTTGTAGGGATTGGGTTATAGTAACTTTCTTACGAAAATTTTAGACGACTTTTGAGACTTGCAAACGGTGTCATAAAAAATTTAAACATTTCAGTGAAAGCCGCTCATTAATCCCTTGTCTCATTTTCGAGTTATAACGTTTCCAAGCTGTTAAAATGTGATAATTTACGTTTGGAAGTTATTGACATGGTTTCATAAAAAATTAAATCTTTCCCTAAAAACTTGAGTAAATGCCGATAATGTATACATTTTTGGAAAGGGGAAGGAAGGGACTTTCAGATGGTATTAAAAAATATAGGGTATTGTATTTAAAATAAACCGATAATTTCGTTTCAAAAATGGTAATTTTTTTTCGGCGCTTTCGGGAAAAAATATACATTTGGCAACTATGTCAATAAAAATTTGAAGGAAATATAAGAAGTTTAGCGAAAACTGCACGTCGATATCTTTTTCCATTCTCGAGTAATAAGCCGTCAAAATGTGTTACTTTATAGTGGGACACCCTGTATGTGAATGGAAGATAGAAGATATGATATTACAAATATTAAAGCTTAGGTATTATTAGTCCTATATCCTGGATATCTTTTTTCCCATTTAAGATCA
This sequence comes from Lochmaea capreae, assembly GCA_949126875.1. Lineage (NCBI taxonomy): Eukaryota > Metazoa > Arthropoda > Insecta > Coleoptera > Chrysomelidae > Lochmaea > Lochmaea capreae. The sequence continues at coordinate 830,206 of OX421400.1, forward strand.
GTATAACCTTTGTCTAGTCTGTCTTAGACAATGATGTAGGAAGCTAAGGAAAGCTATATCTGCTGATCTTTACTGTTGTTACTTGAGAAGACAGTTTAATAGTGGAGAGATCCCTAGATTTATCTGTTCATTTATGACTTCATATTGTGGTTCTCAAGTGTCTCCCAATTTCTAATTTTTCGAGGAAATCTAGTTCTCGTTTCTTATCCGCTTTAGGTGTTTGGTGTCAAGTCAAATTAATTGATAAAAAAGAGAAAAAAGTAACATTACAACTTTGAAAGCAAAGCTCCTTTGTATGATAAAACTACAGTTTTTTCAGTGTTAAAACAAAGAGTCAAACCAGAACTTAATAGAAATGAGATCTTGCCTATGGTAGAATCTAAATCTGGCATATCTAAACTACTCCAGGTTACACTAGTGTCATCAGCAAATAAAGTTAATTTATCATCAATTTATTAGTCTGTGTCGTTAATGAATACCAAGGACCTAAAACTGAACCTAAATATTGTCACCTCGGTCCTATAGATGTAAAGTTCCAAATGAAAAGAAAAACAGCTGGAATCAAGTCTGGAATATATGAAAAGTATAAAAAGATGTTAGTTTTTTTGAAGAAGAAGAGAAGGAAGCAGATGTAGAAATTAAGAATGATCTATCACAAATTCATCAAAGATCAATATTAGAGGTAGGACTGCTTAATAGTAGAGTAGAAGTAAAGAAATTTCTATTGAAAGTGGACTCCACTTGCACCAATAGGTGAATGTAGTGAAGAACAAGTAGAGATTCCATCATTTTTTGAAAGAAATACCATTACTTATGACTAATATTCATTATCTAACTGTTTTCAAGAATCCAGCTTGGTAATATTATTGTTATAGATGATAACTACTTACAAGAGTAGTACAGCAAACTGAATATTAATAATTGAAGTAAAATTATTAATCAAAAACTTAGTTCCGGTGGAATTCAATATCCGAAATGGTTCAGCAACATTCATAATTTTCCGGAGAGACTGTGTATTCATGAACTGAAACTTATGGTTGTATAGAACCCTGCAAGTTCCTTGGAGATGCGCAAGATCAACAAAAACCGATATTTCCCAAACAAATAAATACTTTTGTTACTATTTAAAATTAATTACGGCATAGTTTTCATTTAATCAAAACTTAATTAAGTTCCAAAGTTTATTGACATTAGTGGTTCAAGACTCCAAGGTTCATTAAATATTGGAGTTTACCCAAAATGTGGTTATATGAAGTTTGTATAACGCCCGCTATGAAGCTTATTATAAATAGGGATTCTCAATATTTATTTATTCATCAGAAATGTTGATGTTGGAGGAAGTTCTTTGTTATATATCCAAAAAGGAAGCTGAGTATACAGGACTATTTCGTTTGATATGTCTGGGTTTTGTGAAATCAGTAAAATGGTTCTAGAAAAATCTAACTAAATTAATGTCAAAGATATTAATCTCATGCCAGAAAGTGACCTCTAGACGTCAAGCTGACCTGGGTACCAGGTCACCAAAATATCGAGGGCAATGAAAAATCTGACGGACTTGCAAAAACAGGACTTGGAAAAAAATAGTTGAAACTGTAATTAAGTAACTAATTAAAAAAGCAAAAATCCTAGATTTGGGGAATAGTAGAAAGAGGGACCAAGACACCTACTTGTATCAGCCTGAAAAAAAATTGGAACCAAGGGATATTCTAAAATTCCTCAAAGGAATAAAACTGAAGGAGCAGCTAGTCAACAGAACGTAGATACATATATATATAACTAAAATGGTACAGATTGTACACCATTTGTCCACCGAAAAATACGAAATACCTTGATAGCCGGCCATTATCGTTCATTATTCAGCATTCTCCCATTAAGAACTCAATGGCTGTAATCAAATAATCCACGAAGGGTCTTTCTCCTTTGTTGCTTGTGATTACAGTGTCGATTTCTTTTTATCAGCAAGAAAGAAAAAGAGAATAATTCCGTGGGGAATGTAGAAAAAGGGACAAATTGATAGACTGGGTCCTGTGATAAACTGTACTTGAAAAATTAATTCTACCATCTAATGAAATCAAGAGGTATTGTTAAGAAGACTCCGTGTAGGGTTACAATGAAAATAAGGCAAAGAGAATTTCCAGAGGTTGGGATAATGTTTGTAGATCACGTTATACATTAACCTTGATTTAAGGAACATCTTTCGCTGCTTGAAACTAATTAAGATGTTCAATTAAATGAGGAGGAAAATAAATAGTTCTCATGATTTAGTTAAATATGTTGTAGTATCTTAACTGGGAAAGTTTCTTGTATGACAAGTAACATTATTCATCAAAAATTATATATACATGCATGAGATTGCGAAAGTTACGTGGTTAAATGTACCAGTCATGTTTAATCGTTTTATCTGATGAAAACTAATCAAGTGTAAGGGGTAAAAAGTGCAAGTAATTGCTTAACTACACATGTATGGATTAGGAGAAGGGGAGGACGCTAGAATAACAATGACCAAGAAACTTTTTCAATTGAAACCGTGCACGTTATTTACTGTGTATACACTGTGTCAGTATATTCATTTTTAGCTAAACAGGCCATTTTAAAAAGTAATCCCGAAACACGTCAATTTTTGATTTTAATTTACCCTATTTTAAAATAATATTCTAATATACAGGGTGAATTACTTTCGAGTAATGACGTCACCGTCATTTTTCAAATTCCAAAAATGTATCACATGTTGATTCCAATTGGTACAGGGTGGACAAAAATACAATAGTTTTGTGTGTGCTCATAAAGTAACGCGTAACATTTTTTATTAGTTAAAATAACAATATTATCAAAAATACTTATTGTCTAGCGGACAGACTATGATGAAATACATGACTTTATAAATGTTCGAACTGCAGCCCTTGCTAAATTTGACAGTAACCCAAACGGTGTACAAATTCTTGTTGAACCTTGTTTATTGTGTCTTGAGAAATATTGTTTATTACTGTCCGAATTCTCTTTTTTAATTCTTGAATATTTGCTAAATATTCACATAAAATAATCCAAAGGATTGAAATCTGGTGACCTCGCTGGCCATTCAATAAGTCCACGTCTACCAATCCACCTATTCGGAAAAATTTCATCTAGGTACCTTGTAACATCTACAGCATAATGTGGAGGTGCACCACCCCGTTGAAACCATAAACTTTCATCAAAACCTCCAGGATTACTTTATGAGAACACACAAAACTATTGTATGTTTGTCCACCCTGTACCAATTGGAATCAACATGTGATACATTTTTGGAATCAGTTCTGCTAGAGTAATCCGAAAATTGAGACAAAATGGGGGTGTTCCATTTAAAAAAAATGACGGTGACGTCATTACTCGAAAGTAATTCACCCTGTATATTGGATTATTATTTTAAAATACGGTAAATTAAAACCAAAAATCGACGTGTTTCAGGATTATTTCTTAAAATGGTTTAGCTAAAAATGAATTTGTTCCATACTTTACGGACACGTGTATATTTTCTGAAACAATTTCCAAAAGTTTGAAATAAAGCTTCAAACATGTATTTTTAACATTCTTTCCAGTTTTTCTAGAAAAAAGTAAAAATTCTCGTTTGTGTACAAAAAATTGATTTTTTTCAAGAAGGGGAAGGGAAGATAACTATTTCATTCTTCCTTTTCCTTCCTGGAGATTGGTATTGCAAATTTTGGAATCAGCACAAAAAGCAAGCATATTATTTCTTTTATGGGTTGCATAACAATATACAAAGAAAGTTTTATTTCTGTGTTATAGACAGTATAAAATGGAAAGAGACAATCTGTATGATTTAAAAAAAATCGTTCAAATTTAAAACTCGTAGTACTATCATTATAATAATATTATCTCTGGAACAGTTTAGGGAACTGAATAATCCTACCTCTACTTATAATCTTACAGCTTTTTGACATTTGACCAGCAAATTTTTTTTTATGTAGAAAATAGTAGGTTATAAGTAATAAAATATTATTAAAAGTACCACTTTTCCAAGTACGTATTCACATATTTATAGCTTTGTGTATTTAAATAAGAAATTCAGGAAAATAATAAACTAGAGGTGGGCACATTTTCAGTTCCGTTATTTTAATTTATAGATTGATAAAATTCTAAAATACTAACGAGAATACGATTTTAAATTTTATATTTTATCTCTACAATAAAAAAATTTAATGTTTATTTTTCACGAAGGGGAAATAATTTTTTCATTCACCTTTCCCATTGCAAAAAATATTCATACACATTTCATGAAAAGGTAGGGTTAATAGATTTATTATTTTCCCTTCCCCTTCCTTATGTATTTTTCAAATAACGCACATGATGTGCATAACATTAATTTTTCCTTCCTCTTTTTGAAGAACATTAGTATTGAAAATTTGACAGCAGCACAACAGACAAACGTACGCACTATTTATATTTGCATAATAGTTAAATAATCCCATCTCTACTAAAAGTATGACCTTTCACAAGCAATCATTTCATGAGACTCATTGTAAGAAATGTATAATAAAATATTATATGTAGGGTACTTCTCCATTTTGACGAAAAATTTTGTGACAATCTATAGAAATTACCTTTATAAATTAATGCGTATAAACTATCTTTAAATATTTGTAAAATTCCAGCAAATTTTATCAAACATATTATTTTATTTATTCCAAGATTTAAGTTTAAGTAAAAATCTTACCTTGTTAAAAAAGGACCTTTTGTTAACTGTAACAAAGAAAGTAAATATTATTACCAAATCTAGAATCTAATTCTTGTTGAAAATCGAAAACAAATTTCAAAACTTACCAACAAACATAGACAAAAGGCTTATTTGTACACCAACATTTCCACTAAACCGTTCGTAAAATAAATATAAATAATAAAAGTCAATCTATCATAAATAAAAGTCCATTTTTGCAAAACACTCCCGAATATAAAACTATCGATTGTAAAATTCTTATTAGGAATAAATTAAAATACTTCCGTCGAACAAGCGGAATGCAGGTTTTTGTTTGTTACTCACATTGTTTTTTGTCCACAAAAAAACAGTTTACTGATAAAGCGAGTTAATTTTTATTTCTAGCGTCGTTAGGAAAGGGCATAGGCGCGCGTATTAAAATTAAACAAAGTAGAAAAATGTAGTTTAACGGAATAAATGAATTATTATTCCTGTCAGGACATTGGAATATAATAATAATTATTGTATTTATCATCTGGTCTTCAGTACCGGGTGTCCCAGAAGTTTCTAACCCGTTTTAACTGTAAAAATCTCGGAACTCAGAAACGATAGGGAGGTGTGGTTTTCGAGGAACAATTTCTTTTTATATAAAGTTTTTTCAGTATTTATGTTTAATTAGTGAAATCTTATATAGGGTGTTTTTAAAAAATGGTATCTTTAAATGCAAATATCGTCTATTTTTTCAATAAAACACTCTATATATTTTTATTCTATCTGAAAGGTGAACTCTTCCCCTTTCTGAAAATGTATAATTTGTTGAAATTTGTTGAAATTTTTCATCTAAACTTCAACAAATTATACATTTTGAGAAAGGGGAAGAGTTCAGCTTTCAGATAGAATAAAAATATAAAGGGTGTTTCATTAAAAAAGTAGACGATACTTGCATTTAAAAATATCATTTTTTTAAAACAACCCTATATAAGATTTCACTAATTAAACATTTATAGTGAAAAAACTTTATATAAAAAGAAATTGTTCCTCGAAAACTGCACCTCCCTATCGTTTCTGAGTTCCGAGATTTTTACAGTTAAAATGGGTTAGAAACTTCTTTAGTTTCAATTTAAAATTTGATAATTTTTATTGAACAATGATATCCAGTTATTTTTAAAAGCAAATTTAGGAAATTTTCATGTTAAAAAGGAAAATCAATTACGAAACTATTACATACATTACCATAATAAAGATTGTCCTTGAATATGGTAAGCTGAGACGATTGCCGGTATAGCTTGTATAGATGAAAACATCAGAAGAGGATATACCGGACAAAAAATCAACGGAATTAATGAAATAGTAAGAATACTTTCCAACTCACTTCTGAGAGCACCTCTACCACCAGATTAACAAGAAAATTTAGATAACACATGATCTCAGATGATTTTCCCGTTTTCCTTGTCTGTTATAGCATAATAACTTTTAGACATCTACCAACATTACTATCAAATTTATCAACGAATGTAACTTAAGCTCAAAGGAAAACTCAATAGCCAGACAGAAACAGTTTCGAAAAGAAGCCTTAAAAAAATCAATTTTTACAACCCTTTTCATAATTATTGAATAAAATCGATAAATAACAAATTCCACGACAGAAATATATTCATCTTGATTGTAATTTTATTTTAACCAAAGCTTGGATTCATAATTTTTTCAAGATCTATCGATGATTCCGCTTTTTAAACATGATAAAATTAAAAATATCTATCTCATTAATATTAATTAATACAAATTAGTAAAATCCAGTAGACCTTTAATTTAACCTACATGCCAAGTTTCATCATCATATAACATGAACCGAAACATTTTCTACATATTCCAAATATTCACTTTTATCTTTCAAACCGTATTAAAAGTTAAACGTATCCGCTGTAAGAATTCAGGTAGCTATTTGGTGCGTAAACATAACCATTTGTTTCGGAGTGTACAAAGAATTTTTTTGTTAAGAATTTAAGAGCATCATTTAGATGATATCTTGATATCAATAAGGACCACCTGTAACAGGAATTTTTATTATTATTCTGTGAGAATTTACAAAACCCCTTTTTTTTTGGAAAAATAAAAAATATTTATTTGTAGCACCTGCTAAATCTATAGTTAGCCCTTTTTTTTAATTAAATTAAATATAAATGCTCAGCTTTGTTGGACAAGAAAAATATGTTGGTATTTCGTAAAAGTCGCATTCTTTTGGTATACGTTTTTTTTTTTGGAAATGAAAAACAAAGCAGCCGGAATTTTTTCACAATTTTAAACGTTCTAGGTATTTGTGAAACGTTTTTTCATGGATCAGGCACAGTTTTCGGTACTTTAACTTAGACGTACCCTGTACCTATTACTTTTCCTTTATAAACAATAAACTATCCTTCAAAGATTATACTAACGACGTAAAGGTAAATGTTATATTATTTCTAACGTTGCATAACTCTTTTTGAATGAATATTTCTTCTGGAAAAATTCGTGTCTTGAAATGAAAATCGCTTAGAGTTTTTCCGTGGAATTTATTTTCTATTGGCGTAAGTATGGCTGAAAATATCTCCGGAAGTTTAATAACAAACTGAAAAAGAACGTGTGAAGTTATTGGAATGAGTTTTTGAATGAATAATGGTAAAATAGTTTGACGAAAAACCTTTAAAAATCTCGGGTATTTTTTAAATTAAAGCTTCTATCAAACCAAATATTATAATAAATTTTGTATTTTAAAATTTTTAGGTTAGAGATCATGGAGTTACGAGGTATTCTAGGGCACGCGGTTGTATATGAAGTTAAGAGGTTTTCTCTTCTTTCCATATTATTAAAATAAAGTAATGTGGAGTTACATGGTTTTTTCCATCATAGGTAGTTTTTTTTTCTCTCACAGATGGCACCAAAATCTCATTTTTGACCAAAATTGGAGTTACGAGGTTTGATAATTGGGGTAACGATATTGTAAATAACGCATTTTGACATTGTTTTGAAGACCGTAAGTAACCTAAAAGGTATCGATAGCTCTTGACGACGGGTTGTAAGTAATGCAGGAGATTTCTGGCTTCGTTATATTGTATAAAATTTTATTTCCATTTTTCCTTTTCAGCATTAAATAAATATCATCCGGGCTTCAAACAGGAGTTTATTTACATCTTTCCTGTCAAACTCATTAGATTTTTTGTTTATATCGATGTCGCTCGGGAGCAACCTCGTTCTCATGTTACTTACATCCCTTATAGTATAAATAACTATTTTCCACTTATTTACCGAGTCAAGTATGCAAAAAAAAGGAAAAAAAGGACATTAGTATCTGAGATACAGTCGAAAAGACAAAAGAGAATCGCACAAGATCCTCTTGATGGACAGTAAGACAGGATTATGGTCTGACTGTCGACTAGAGATAAGATTTTTTGAAGAAAAAAAAAATGTCTGTGTTTTATTCACACTTTGATGCATCTAACCTTTTATTATAAAGTAAAATTCACTTTTCGGTGGGAAATATATGAATATAACCGAATTTTATAGCGTTGTGAAATTGGGAAGCTGTGAAGTGTTCAAAAGGTTGACGTTTCTAATGTCAATAAAAGTCAAAATGAAAGTAACATTGAAATAACCATCGTGTCAATTTATGTACTAAAAAAAACATGACGATGGGAACATTTGAAAGGTTGATAAAAAGAAAATTTACGGCTCGAGAAATGTACTGTTTACATTTTTTTTTCGACGACCTTTACAAAAAACGAACCTAACGAAAAGTAGGTACTATTCGCCAGCAAACACTTTACTTTGCACGGTGTGAGAATGGCAGTAACTGTCACTTGCTGTTGTCAAATTAATTATTTACAAAGTTTGCTAGATTTTACGTGGACCTTGGTGGGAATATTGTCTTTCCTGGTTGGTAGTCACGACTATCAATTTGCAGACTCGACTATTATAGACAGTTTTTCGTCTTTAGTATATAAATTCCGATAATTTTATAGCTTAGTCGGTTCTTCAAATTGTGTTACAAACAAGCATGATTTTCGAAACCTCCCCTTCGTTCGAAGTGAATCATTTCGAGTCAACCCAAATCAAAACAATTTTGATAACGATGAAGATGGATCTAGGAATAAGGGGTTGAAAATGCAACGTAAGCGTGTATAATAATGTAAGATGAGGGGGTAAGTTAACTGTGAAAGTAGTTGATTTAATTTTTTTCTCATATTAAGATAAATATTGAGTTGCAGTAAGACAGGGGCGTAGAATGAAGTTTTTATAAAAAAAAATATTACTCGTACGTAAACTACAAATTCATCATACAAATTTTCCCCCTTACCTTGCGAAGAATTCCTCAAATTTTCAGCACGACTGTACACTTTTTTTTATTGGTAAGGGGGTTTACAGACCTGATGACAAGTTAGTGTATAGTGCGAGAGATTTATCTCGTCGTGGTTCTGCTATATATTTTTTTATCCAATATAGGGAGTCCCAAAATTCTTTTTGTATGGAATTAGGTAGAAAAAGACTTAAGAGTATTAATAGGAGGAGGTTTAGGAGTAGAATGAAATCATAAGATACAAGGATGTATTGATATCTAGTTAACCTAGACCAGTTCCATGCATAAACAAAATATTGCGTTACCATCGCAACGAACAATAACTTATTAGAAGTGTCAGTAGGAAGTTTGACGTCAAAAAAGTAAACCAGAGTTACGCAATAAATTAAAAGAAAAAGATGTCCACCGAAATTGTGAAAATCGAAAAATTGGAGTATCGAGCCATCATCAAGTACCTGTATTTAAAAGGGTTAAGAGGTAAGCAGATTTACGAAGATATGCTTAATACCCTTGGTGATCAATGTCCTTCGTATGCGACCGTGAAAAATTGGACTGCAACCTTCAAAAGAGGTAAATTTCCCATTGAAGATGATGATTTCTGTGTCAGTCCCCAAAAATATCGATGCAGTTCATGATGACATGATTTTATCAAAACGTCGAATTGGGCTAAAACGGATATCTGAAGCACTGAATATTTCATACGAACGCGTTCATCATATGGTTCACGTCAATTTGGACATGAGAAAAATTGCTGCAAAATGGATCCCCAAAAGTTTGAATGTTGACCAAAAGCGTGCAAGGGTAGAAGCATCTCGTTCGATCTGTGCTCGATTTGAAAACGATGTAGACTTCTTAAACCGAATTGTTACTATGGATGAGACTTGGGTACATTTCTACGATCCAGAAACAAAGCAACAATCGATGGAATAGCGACACTCTGGTTCTCCAAGACCTAAGAAGTTTCGAGTCCAAAAATCTGCTGGAAAATTTCTTGCTTCAGTTTTTTGGGATTGCCATGGAGTAATCATGATTGATATTTTGGATAAGGGTACAACAATAACTGGAGATTGCTATTCGACATTACTGACCACTCTACGGGAAAAAATTAAAGAGAAAAGACGCGGAAAGCTATCCAAAGGAGATTTGTTTTTGCAGGACAACGCCCCTGCACACAAATCTCATGTTGCCATGCAAAAAATTCGTGATTTAGGGTTTGAATTACTCTAAATTATTCACCAGATTTGGCTCCGTCCGACTATCATCTCTTTCCTCAACTGAAAAAAAGTGTAAAAGGTCGTAAATGTTCTTCCAACGAGGAGGTAATAAAAGCTGTGGAGGTCTGGTTTGCAGAGCAAGAAGAAACATTTTTTTTGAAAGGTCTAAAGACGTTGCAGGTTCGCTGTAGTAAATGTATCCAATTAAGAGGAGAGTATGTTGGCTAATAAAATATTTTGACATTGAAATTTTGTTTGGTTCTATAGTAGGATAAGAATTTTTCAATATATCCTCGTATACTGTATACTCGTACTCAAACGATATTAAATACTTATAATGCCTGATTGGCTCTAGCTACGCCGATGGGTACAAAGACTTTGAAAAATGGTGTAGGTCTGGAATTTTGGATAGATTAGTTTAGTTTCAAACAGTTTTTTTTTTAAAATATGTATTAGTGATTGGTTGGGCTCCGTACTATAAAGTTTACCCGAAAAACAAGCGAATAAAATCGTCGAGTGGAAGAAGTGGGGTTTACAACGAAAACTACTCTGTCGATAGAGAAAATAACAATCAAGGGGTAAGTCAGAATAAATTACAGGGAATCGACGCTGCGGGGTAGAAAAATGAATTATGGCATTAGACTGCTAAAAATTGAAGAGTGGAAACGAGTTTGGAACTGACAAGAGTTTAGTATAACATGGTATATAAAATTGGCTTCAACAATTTTGATATTTCCGACTTAAATGATACAATTATTATTATTATTACGCGAGCCTATTAAATACCCATATATAATTTAATTCAGATTCAAACTATTATAATCAAATTAATCTTTTTTATGGCCATTGTGACTTCATTTACATTGTTTACCTTTATATTAAAATATTAAATTTAATCACAGTTTACTCGAAATGGAATAAATGAATATAATTATTACACTATTTCGGTTTAATAAATATCAAAATTTCCATAAAAGTGGGCGTTGAATACACTCGTTAACCTTTCACGAACATTTTTCTATTTTATTTCAATTTTATGTCGATAAATTTTTTTTTTTAAAAACTTGATAAGTACTTGTGGTACTTTAAAACCATCTCTTGATCACGTAAATTTAAATGGTTATGTGGGTTTTTAAATTAAACGATTAAGATGAACTATGATCGTATATACATATATAACAATGTAGATTCATCAGCATTAACATATGTCTACGTACCTCCTTGGGGAGGTTCTAGTTAATAGCGGCATGTGTTTAAAATGGAAAATGTCTTCATTAAGTGAATTTAAAGAGTTAGAACTAAGTGGTTTTGATCTTTAAATGTCATAATAATGACTGGTAATGCCAACTGGTGTTCTGTTAGAAAGGATATGGTGGTTGAAAGTAAATGGATGTATACAATTTTTACAGGGGGTGTTCGTGAGTTAAATAAAACAGAAACACTACGAAAAATGTTCAATTTGACAGGCTACCAATGTTTTTAATTTTCCATCAAAGAGATATCTTTTATGCAACCTTGAAGTTGTCCACTCAGTTATAACTTATCCACCCTATAAGTTTTTGTAGTGAGAATTTATACATTTCAAGGAAACTTATTTTTATTCTGTGTTTTTAAATTTATTTTACTTTATTCATGTCGTGATTCTACTGAAAATGGAAAGGTATATTAGGTTCATTCGAGACTCGGCATGAAGTCACAAGAGGTTATGTTTATAAAGCAAAAAGTAAAAAACTGAAGAAAACAGTTCACCATTTTCCACGTGTGTCGAGTATTTTGAAAACTTATTGAGATTTTTGCAGTTACAACAAAAAAAAATGCTTTATTTCACATCTGTAATATATTTCGATAACTCTGTTGATAAATAGTTACCTAATGATGCAAGTTTAATTTACAAATTAATAATTACTACGCCAATGAACTGCTGGTTTCCTTTGTGTTTACTTTTTATGCATACATCGTTGTGTGTCGGGAGTATTACATCGAGAGCAGTAGTTCATCCATTCATTAATAAGGGTACTCTTTAATTATGATAAGCCGTAACTGGTTTGGAAATTAAATGCATATTAGAGATATTTTTTTTATCCTAAAGCCAGTCAACAAAATAATTATGCAAAAATTCATTGCATTGTTTATTCAAAGTTCTGCATCAAACATTAAACGGAAGGCGGCATTAGAAAGATATTATGCCGGCTTTCAGGAAAAATTATTATTATGCCCCGTTACAAAGGATAAAATTGTCTACCACTTTAATTGCGACCGAAAATTTGAGGCGGCCGATCAAATCTTACAGCTTATATTAAGTGCATTTTAATATATTATTTATCCTCGCACTACATTTTTTATTAATACGGTGTAAGATCACAAAATTCTGACTGATTCCTGAGGAGCTTCAAGCGCCAATACATCTATCCATTTTTAAAGATCAATTCTTTCTCTACACCTTTTTTTTCTTATGTTCATACTTTTTGAGCTATGTTCAATGTTAGACTATCGGGCGTAAGGACGAAAATAGAGTACAATGGCTTGATTATTAAGTAATTATTAAAAAATTTAACAGGAAGAAAAAAGGCACAATTTTTTGACATTAAATTTTCCGAAATATCCGAAATTGGATCGGAGATTTAGTACCTATACCGATTTTATTAATTTTTTTAAAACGTAGGTACTTCTATGTGTAAAAAAGTTTTGTTAAATATAAAACTGGTTCGGAATGTGGGCTTGTAAATCAAAGAATTAATCATATAAAATACCTTTCACAATTTTATTAACTTTGTTCCGCTCGGTCGCATACCGACTACCGGTCTTACTACTAGTCTAGTACGCCAATGAAGCATCGACATATTAAAATATTATCCCAACAGCACGATTTTAATGTATCTTAATAACGGTCATTATAATGAAACGTCTAATCTGAAGATCAATCCTCTGGCCAACACAACATTTGTATTAGGTACTGTAATATCTCTCACTAATATTTGCCTCCTTTGCTTTGGGGTAGAGCACACGTCGGCAAACTGTTACTGGAAAAATTTGTTAACCGTTTTACGAGGAGTCTACAATATGTTTTTTAAAAAAAATCGAAAAGTGACACTCACTAAAACCTAAAAGATTTCGGTCCCTGAGAAAAGTATCAAAGACTAGAAGTTTCTTCAGCTCTATTTTCTGGAGGAATTCCACAGGAATTTGTCTAATATATTGATGCTGATACTAAGAGTTTCAGTCAACTGGTACACTGATGGATCTAAAACAGACTCTAGAGTAGGAGCCAGAATATATGGGGTTCACATACTCTGTGAGTGCAAAGACCTAGTAAGGGTAAGGTTTCACCTATTCGGAGAAGAAAAACCGAGGACAGAGAGCTAAGCAAGCTAATCCAGGCTAATAGGTCAAACAAAAAGAATAAACCTAGATATCGAGCTCTAAAAACAGGGAGGACCACAAAAGATCTACAAAGGTCGCAGTGGGATAGAACAAAGAGCCACTCCATTTCTAATCTAATTTAATCTAAGGGTTTCAGTCCCTCTTTTGGCCAGTTAATTTTAATCAAGTGTTCCCTAGAAGGATTTAGCTAACTGACGGTTCTAAGATAGCTGAAGCCGAGTTGAAAAAGTCAACAACTTAATTTGATTTAAAAAGATAAACTTACAAACCCCGTATTGTTTTTCTCTGAAGGAAATGCAAGCGAGTGTGAAAACCAGGATAACAAAATAACAATAGGATGCACCCTCAGCCCATATGGTCAATATTTGCACTACACACAGCTACAAATACATCAAAAGAGCTTTGTCAAACACCTCGCGACAAGGCGACATGTTTAATAATGAAAAAGTCATTCGTATCATTCTCTAAATGTAGATGAATCAGAGCTACAATGGTGCAAAAAGACCCATACGGCCACCGACAAATACAATGGTAGACAAAGTTATGTAGTGGTTACTTTTAGGCCATGTCTTTTGTAAAAAATGTGTCAAAAATTATATTTACAGCTGAGAAGATTCAAAAGATATTTTATGAGGAAAACGTAGATATTTCAAATTTGTTGTTAAATTGTTTCTTGTATTTAACTCTTTTACAATTTTACGATTAGACTGTATTTGTAGACAACTCGGTTTAACAAACGGCCTACAATTGCGTATAAACATTTTTCAAGGAATTTCCATCCTTATAACAGCGTTCGAATGAGGACAAATTTCTATCCGACGTTTCGGAAACCGTTTTAGTTGGAGTTGAAGTAGGCAAAAGAACAACTGTTTGACATTTGGCACAGATCCAGTCTTTTGTTTCTTAGCGTGTAGTCGGTCTTTTTCCCTTACGGACCTACGTTACGGCTTTTGTTTGTTATGGAACTGAAAAAGTTTTTTATCAAGATTATGTTACAGGTGGTCTTGATGAAATGAAGGGTTTTGTTTTGAAAAAAATGTTTTTATATAAAAGAGAGAGTCGAGTGTTTGATATACGAATAAGAAGAGACATATACTTTGCTTTCTAAGATGATTCAAATTAATTTTGTTAATTGCCTACAATTCGTGAAAAATTATATTTTTTTTGTGGAATTTTACTAATGAAAAGGAATATAACGTATTTTCTTCAAAGGGTTATTGAAGAATTCATAATATTATAAAGCCCTTCAACTAAAATTGAAGCTTTTATGTATCAAGAACAAGATATTTAAAGGATTTCAAATAAATTTGAAAGGGTATGCTATATTGATTGTGTAAAAGGTATAATACAGGGTCCGGCAAACCTCTGTCGTAGCTCTATAACTCTTATTGAAAATATAACTTACATATTTATTAAAAGGTATATGGAAACGGTAATTAAAATCAAACATTTTGAAATTATGTTCATGTATACAGGGTGGTCCATTAGTAAACTGGACAAATGACGTAATTTTTTTCAAATGTAATGCCATACTTTTTTTCACATTTTAGGAACCGAAATAGTTAGCTCTGTACACTCTCAATTTTTTTTTTTTATAAAACTCCCAGCCATCTCGCAGAAAAACACCTTTTTCCCAAAAAATTTGAATTTGCTCATCCCTTTTTAAAAAATCGCAACTTTATAAGATTTAAAGTTAAAGCTTTAAAATTACCAATGTACAATGACAAAGGACTGAAGATTTTTTTAGACTCAGTTTAAAATTTTTATTCTCTACAGGATGGTCTTGAATTAATTTTACATTCCAAAAACTTAAATGGAAGTTATTTCAGTTTTTTCAAATGGGACACCCTGTGTAAATATTCATCAATAGGTACTGAATTTTATCCCCTTCAACTTTGCCATTCACTCTCAGTACCTAATTTCCGTCGTTTAAAAGTTATTTGAACAACAACACATTTTGGGTAAAAAAGTATTATTTTCTGATGAAGCTTCATTTCATAAGAATGGATTCGTTAACAGGCACAATTTCCATTATTATGCCAAAGAAAATCTCCACATGATCAGAGAAACAGACAGCCAAGATCGATGGAGCGTGAATGTTTGGGGAGGTATAATTGGGGAACATGTGATTGGGCTGCATTTTTTCGAAGGCAATTTAAATCTGATGTATCTAGATTTTTTGGCTATTTATTTTTCTCTTTTACTTGGAAACGTTCCTCTAGCTGTAAGACAGTCAATGTGGTACCAACATGATGGAGCGGGAGCGCATTATTTACGTGAGGTAGCTGATGCATTACATTATCAGTTTCCTAATAGATGGATCGGCAGAAATGGTCGAAAAAAATGACCAGCCACCTACAACGTCTGAAGATATGAAGGAGCGAATAGTGCAAGCACTCAGATCTATTACACCTCAGATGCTAAGAAAAGTATCGGCATCATTTAACGAACGAGTAGATTTATGTATAAGAGAAAATGGCAGACATTTCGAGCACCTTTTATAAAATAAGACTGGAGAATTTTTAAATAAACTAGAATTGTTGTTAATAATGGCTTTTTATTAATATTAATAACATGTAAAATTGGTATTTTGAAAACAAAAACATTATTCATTAAGACTATTGATCGATTGTCTACTTAGATTTTTACCGATTTTTCAAATAACTTTTAAACGACGGAAATTAGGTAGGTACTGAGAGTGAATAGCAAAGTTGAAGGGGATAAAATCCACTATTCATTGATGAATATTTACACAGGGTGTCCCATTTGAAAAAACTGAAATAACTTCCATTTAAGTTTTTGGAATGTAAAATTCATTCAAGACCATCCTGTAGAGAATAAAAATTTTAAACTGAGTCTAAAAGAATTTGTCTTTGTACATAGGTAATTTTAAAGCTTTAGCTTTAAATCTTATAAAGTTGCGATTTTTTAAAAAGGGATATGCAAATTCAAATTTTTTGGGAAAAAGGTGGTTTTCTCCGAGACAAAAAAAAATGTACAGTACTAACTATTTCGGTTCCTAAAATGTAAAAAAAAGTATGGCATTACACTTGAAAAAAATTACGTCATTTGTCCAGTTTACTAATGGACCACCCTGTATACATGAACATAATTTCAAAATGTTTGATTTTAATTACCGTTTCCATATACCTGTTAAATAAATATGTAAGTTATATACAATAAGCTACGACAGAGGTTTGCCGCACCCTGTATACATAAAGACTCATTATCGCTATTTATCTGCTTTGTCTTATTTCATTACGTTTATTAATAATATATGGAATTTAATAATAACTTTCAAAGGTAGGTATACCAAAGATTTTGGATATAAATATGCACCCCTTGCTGAAATTCAATGGATAGGAAAAGCTTTTTAGGGTGTGGGGGTGGTAAACAGTAATTTTCAAATATCGTCAATCGAAAAGAGGGTGAATTTCATTAAGTATTTTTCGGAAATATTAATAATTTTATTAGGTAATAAAAAAATAAGCAAAATATCTTATCATGATCGTAAATATGAATATTACCTTCACTTTAATAATTAAAATTGAAGTTGATAGTGTCGTTAACTGTTATCATTTATAATGCTTCTCTAGAAACATAAAGATTTAGAGATAAAATGAATTGTGAACTTCGCTGATAGGTACGTAGGTAATATTATATGAAATTGTCCGTTACGGGTTACAATTGAACTCATTTTCCAGTAATTTCATTGTAAATTATTAAAAAACTAGATGAATAATTAACAACAGTTGGAATTGTCGAACATGAATGACAGATGAGTTCGGGACAGAGCGGCCTAAACTTTATTTAAAACCACTTACTTACATAATTAGTCCTCATCCACAGGATGTGTGACAAAACCTTGAGAAAATATGGCTTCGAAAGTCATTAATCATTTTCTAATGATGCTTTCTCATTAAAATCTTTGTTCGCACTTCCAAAAAAAAAAAACTACTCGCTAATGGTAAAACTATCGCATTTCTCTACAAGATTGTTAAAATACTTTTGTGTTCAACATGTACCTACATCTATAATTAAAAAGATACTTTCGTGAGGATGAAAAATGATCTTGGCTGCTTATACTACTAGAAAATTACTATTTAGACGCTTAATTTTTATCATTTATAACAAATTAAAAGGTTGTAAAGTAATTTTTCATGGGAAATAACATAAAAAGTCTTTAAAAAAACCCCAATTCGACGTTCCGAACACGAATTACTGTCACGGAAATGTGTGTATGTATGATGGTAGTAGCTTCTTCAGTCCTATTGCCTTATTTAATTTAGTTGTCACTGGAATTAATTACTAGGTTCATGATACGTTTCTTTTATCTCTTTTACAAAAATCTAATATATAGGTCACCCAGTCAGCTTTAAAACTAGAAATATTTCAAGATAAAACTGGCAATGTTTGAAAGTTAACGTGGAAACTGAATTCTTTATAGTAGTGAACATGTTTCATCCTTTAAATATTTTAATATACATTAGCTGCCTTATATTTATAAATAGAGTCCTTTATCATTACAAATTTAAGTCCTCGACCTCCCAGACTATCGGTAAAAACAGTTTTTTTTAAAATCGATAAGTTCTTTTAGATCAAACAATGTCCATTCCATTTACCTTTTACTTATTGATTGAATTATTTTCTAACCCCTTACAACTCACAACTCATAATAATTTAATGTGCGTTTCAAAAAAGTTTATTTAAAAAAAAAATACAGGGAAAATAGAAAATAATGACAAAGATTAGTGTGATAAAGTTCAGTGCCTCCTTTGTCCTTTGAGGTATCAATTTGAAAATTTGAGGGGTTTATAGCCATCATCAATCTCCACATTTTAAAATTATTTCCAGAATGCTGTGCCAAATCAAAGTTACATTTTTTTTTAAATGGAACACCCTATATTTTATCGCAAATTTGGAATCAGCTTGACCTCCCCTTTACAATAATATAGGGTTGTGATGTGTTCTACGGAGTATTTAAAAAGTTATAACCAATTTTCCATACAAATCGTAACAAGTTCAATACCCTGTACAATGTAAGAGAAATTCAAAAATAAAAATCTGTTGTGGCCAAAGCATTTGAATAGTAGTAAAAATCCTGGAAAATTATTTGTTTCGTTAATAATCATTGAATCTGATACAGGATTAATCAAAATAAGAATACATTATTTTCTTGGTTTTTTCAAATGGATCACCCTGTATTTTATGTGATAATCGAAAAGTACTACCAGCACACATCTTTTTTTATATAGCATTCCCTATACCTAAAATTATTAGTTCTTGAAATATTTTGATATAATCAATGTTTTGCATAGAAAAATCAAAATATCTCAAGAACTAACAATTTAAGATATAGGGAATGCTTTATAAAAAAAGAAGTATGTTGATAGTACTTTTCGATACTCCCATAAAATACAGGGAGGTCCATTTGAAAAAACGGAGAAAATAATGTATTCGTATTTTGATTCACCCTGTATCAGATTCAATAAATATTAACGAAATAAATAATTTTCCAGAATTTTTACTACTATTCGAATACTTTGGCCGCAACAGATTTTCATTCTTGAATTTCTCTTACAATGTACAGGGTATTGAACTTGTTACGATTTTTATAGAAAAATGGTTATAACTTTTTAAATACCACGTAGAACACATCATAACCTTATATTATTGTGATGGGGAGGTCAAGCTGATTCCAAATATGCGATAAAATATAGGGTGTTTCATTTAAAAAAATGTAACTTTGATATGGTGCAGCATTTTGGAACACCCTGTAAGATTGTAAATAATTTAAAAATGTGAAGACTGATGATGGCCATAAACCCTCAAATTTTCAAATTAATATCTCAAAGGACAAAGGAGGAACTGAGCTTTATCACACTAATCAATCACCCTGTATATTGTCGAGGATGATTTTTCAGTTTAAAAATTTCGTTACACTCGGTATATGGGAGAGGAATGTTGAAATTAAGCCATAAACGTAATGTATTCAAAAATAATCCCCTTGCTCAACTAATTCTGGGTGTGAGAACTTCTTGATCTGTCGAGAGAGACTTTATGGAATATAAAAAACCGACCGATTTAATTTTATTGTCAAAACAGACTTTGTGTATATCTCAAGCAGATGCTGAGGATAAATCACAGCGTTAAAATATTAATAAAAGGATATTTGAATACCATGTGATCGTAATAAATAAATAAATTTTTTTCCCTTGGGTCCTTCTAAAATTCAATAGCTCTAAATGCACTTTCCTGCAACTACTCTATAAAATCATTATTTTCGATTGCAATCCATTAGATAATAATATTCGTAAATATACCGTTACTTGTATCAACGACAAGCTAAAATCGTTTCGTAGCTGTGGTATGAACATTTGAGTGAATATCAATCGTACAGGGTTCGGAGAAGACTTCGCAACAAACGTTATAAATTAAGGCATTTATTTTAATCAATTTCTTAAGACAAGAGACCTCACATCACACCTACGGGATATGCTAAATAACCTAAATTATCTGCAACTAATAGTAGAGTCCAACCACAACCACACAACTTTGGGACATCACGTGGTCGCGGGTGTGGCGTATCAGCCAGTGGCGTTACTGACTTGCATATGAGGATGAAATACGTCGAGTGAAGAGGTAAATAATCGAAAAATATTGTCTATGCTCGAGTTCGTATTCGTTACGATTATATAACGAATAATCTGGTGTTAAATTTTCAATTTCTTGAACAATTTCACCACTTGAAATGAAACCAAAGCGCTGCATTTTGAAGAACTAACTGACATTTCATTGAGCTTGCCCGTTACTATGGAAATGATCACAATATGGCAGGAGGCGAAATACCAAAACGATTATATCACGTCCTCAAGGGTTATATTCACTTATCAATACTTCGTAGCTAAGGGAAATTCATGGTTCATTAGAACATGAGTTCTCTGTATCTGTAGAGTAGGGAGGGTGAGTGTAGGCTCACAGCACTTAGGCCACATGTGACCCATTGTACATCCTCCCGAGGAGTTGTCTTCCTAGGTCATTGTCCATCCTGTCCTTCTCAGGAAGGTGGACAGGTCACTAGGAGACATCTCCTTTATATCGGCAGGTGTAGGCCAAGACTCACCGAACACACACTCTCTTATTGACGATAACTCCGGACACTCGCATAAGACATGCCTGACAGTTTAATCTTCCTGTTCACACATCCTGCATAGAGGTGTGTCCACTAGCCCCATAGTATGGAGGTGTTTCCCTAGTTGACAGTGACCAGTCAGAAATCCTACTGTTAAACCTAGGTCGCCAGGGTCGCCCAGGGTGATCCTGGCAAGACTGCATCCTTTGATTCCATCCCATCTCTTAAGGGATTGAGTATGGGTGTAGCGTTTGGCTAGTTCCGCAATTGTCGAAGTCGTTAGGCCGTAGGTGTCACTGGGTCCTAGAATTTTTAGTCCAGCGGCTTCCCTGGCTAAAGAATCAGCAATGCGATTTCCTTTACTCCTGTCGTGCCCTTTAACCCACCTCAGGATAATATTGTTATCTGCCGAGGCGTCAGCTAAATCTTGGTGGCACTCTAGTACTAGCCTCGATATAACACGTTGTCTGTTTAAGGCTAATAGGGCTTGTCTACTATCAGTGCAGATTATTATGTTTTTGCCAGAAATTCCTCTTCTGGTTAGTTCTTGTGTGGCAATTGAGATACCAGCCAGTTCTGTTTGAACTACGCTGGTATTGTTTCCCATTCCCCACTTCATCTTTAGGCTTAGTGCTCTTGAGTAAACTCCACATCCTGAGCCTTCTTTCATTTTTGAACCATCTGTATATATGCGTATTGCATTTGCATCACCTGGCTCTGTGTTCTGTTTTATTTGAATTTTGTAGGGTTTGTTAAACAAAAACCTGGGTTCAATTGCATCATTGGTTGCCTGCAGCAGAGGTAGCGCAATGAGCGCTTCCTGCCACAGGCTCAACCTCAATTGGCCCACTCCTACTTCGGGGTTTACACCAGCCGTGCGCAATCGTACCATGGCCATTAACGCAACCTCCTTGACGTACAGGTCCAGAGGGGTCAGACCAGTAATTAGTTCCATTGCTGCGGTTGGTGTTGTTCTCATGGCTCCTGTGATGTTTAAGCAAGCCATTCGCTGTATTTGATATAATTTTTGGATGGCCGTTGCTTGTAGAACCTTCGGTCCCCATGCAATTGCTCCATACGTTAACATGGGTCTTATTATTGCAGTGTAGATCCAGGTAACCACACGGGGTGACAAACCCCATGTGCGTCCCACTGTCCTCCGACACTGCTCATAAGCCACATATGCTCTTTTTGCTCTTAGAACATGAGTTATATAATCATAAATATATTCTTATTATTAATCTGAGTCATCAGCTGATTGTAATGGTTGTGCAGGTGTACTACTGTCGCTATCAAGATCTGAGAAACTTTCATCAGAAGAACCTTAAAACATAAATCTTCCAACGTATTATCGAGGATGTGTTCTCGTTCTGTTTGTGAGTTTTCATACTCTTTGACGTGTCGACAAATACTCGTTCATTCACTGAGTGGCAACTCGTCGAATCCTTTTTGGATAATGCTTCAACATCCTTTAAAGCAAATGTAGTATTATTAGCTGCTACCCAATTTTTGACTGATGCCCATATTTTCCCAATAGGGTTCAATTCATCCAATACGTAAGTGGGCATAAATGCAGCAACCCCATCTATAATTTCCTTTGTTTGATTATATATGCAAAACTCTTTCTTGTTTCACTCCCTTGGGAAACATGACATAAAAAGATCCCAGTCATCAAAAATTCACTATTCTCAACAACAAAATCGCATAAGAAGACCGAAAGCAAAAGTACTGTCTGGTCTGCTGTCAACACTGAAATAAAAATGCCCGTTGGTCCGCCGCTGGCTCGAAGGCGCAGCCAGTTAGAGATCGGCCTACGTTGAATCACGTGGTGTCCCAAAGTTATTGTAGTCGGACTCTATACAGAAAATAAAAGCTTTTCCTCGAAGTATTTATGTATACGATAAATCTGTTATTAAAAAGTTGCAGTGATTTGTCGCTGTTGTGTCGCAGGACCCTGTAGAGATTATGAATAATTTATAACTGAAATAGCATAATTTCAATCGTTTTATTAATATTGGATGAGATAAAAGCTTAATGGGTTTTGGAATTGGTATATTTGGATAGTTGCCTTTCTTCGTTTGATAAACGGCCGAAATATCTATATATTGATTAAAATGATCATATCTATATATATAGTGAAATTCGGAGCTGAATTATGCGAGCAAATTTCAGATGTGAAATGTTTCGAATTAATTTATATTAGGATTATGTATAAAGCTATTGTAATTATATAATTTTATACAAAGAGTGCTTTTCAAATTCCTTCGGAAAACAGTATTGGTGCTTTTCAGATATTCTTTTGAAAAGTAATAGTTATGTTTGTTTAACCATCCTTTGCCGTTACGTATTTCTTAACTAATGTCGACGTAAATTTTATTTGTCACTTTTGACAGTTCAGTTGTCATATTTTGATTTGTTCCGTATTTTTGGTCATTTTCGCCTTTTTCAATTAATTTTTCATTCTCAAAATGCTTTCCCGGTATAACGAGAAAGAGCAAAGTTTAATTTTGCAGTTGATTAATTGCTTACCAAGAGATGCTAGGATGCCGCTTTTACCGTTAAATGCAGTCCTGTTATCATAGATCTGAATGAATCGGACTTCCACAATGATGATGAAGATGATTTTGTCAGTGATGAAGCTATATAGGTTTCGACCAAATAATCGCAAAATTGGGTCACTTCATCACATTCCGGCACTGAATTGAATGGGAGACAATTCGGAAGTGAACTAAGTTTCACTTTCACAAGATATATGATATAGAAGATGATGATTTAAACAAGATGTACCTGTTTCTATATTGATCAAACATTTTGGTGTAAACAGGATTTTAATATCCCTTTTATTGACCCGATTAAAGATCACCTGAAGCATGCATTTTAGGAGTAAAAAGGATGAAAGCTTTTATTTCAACCCTCCTTTTTATGTTTATATCTATTTCAGTTTGTTTGAAACGAAATTGGAGCAGGTTTAAATTATACAAAGTAAAAAATATTTACAGTAATTAACAAAAATTTGTTCAATAAAAACTTCCTTTTACAAATTGAATAGATGAGGCTTTTACTCGATAAAGTTCCATACTGACACGATGAAATGAAACAATTGAATTTTTTTCGATCTTCACTATTTTTATATCCTTAAAATTCCGGATTCTACCTACACCCGTTTCCCGTTTGATTAAGCTACTGTGTTAGAGAAATACAGTGAAGATTCAAATAAATTAAATTTCCTTTAAGCCTTCATAAAATATGTAATAAAAACTACAACCCTTTTTTTGTATGTAAATGAACCTATCCTCCCTCTCGGAAATCGTTTTATGAACGTGACATGTTTCCTTCAACGTTGAATTTACAAACTTTATTAAAATTAATTTGTACGATTTGAACGCACATTAAAATCTGTAATGCCGTCTTAACTTTAACATTTACGTTTTTGTAGGAGCAAACGCGAAGAGCACTTTACAAGTTACGTGACAAAAGACAGTTGTTATCGCTTTATCATTTCCATAAAGATACAAAATCAGAACCGGATTTGTCGGTATGTACCATCTGGGAATTTTCAACACGTTCTTATGGGATTTGTTTGAGAAAACGTATAAAAATTTTATATTGTTGCAAATAAAACCTTATTTTCAGTATATAGTCCAGTAAATGATGGGATCAACCTGTGAATTATCGCCTATAAATTTCATACTTCGCGTTATAACAGATAATTACATATCATTTAAAATAAGCCAACCTCTACACATATCAACACCCTGCCCGGGGCTGAAAATGACCCTCAAAACCTGGAAAATTGAGTTTTCAGCCAATATCTCCTAAAATATGGCCTTTAAAGAAATTTTGTTCAAACAAAAAATAAAGATCATTTCATTCTCTACAAAAATGGTCCTTATCATTTCTTCCAGAAAATTGACCGTTTACGAGATAAATGGGTCCAGGCGCAGCCACAATTTTGAACTCCGGAGCTGAGTGAATTTACACATCCGCGGGTGGACAAATTGTCCAATAACTTGGGTAAAAATGCATATTTTCTCATGATTCAAAATTCATGTGAAAGAGAAAATCTGCCGCTATCATCTCCTGTTACTTGAATCACGTTTTGACTCTTTGGCCATATTGAAAAAACTGGTCAAATTTTCTGCTCCGACGCAATTTGGACCTCGCCCGCAATTTGCTCGTAATTTTTTTGTAGTACACTTATTTACTCTGAATTTTCCGGGATATGGATCCTCGAAAGGTACATAAACATCCCATAAAATTGGGGAAACTAATTTTCTTGCGTTTCAATAAAAAGCTTGGTTGTCCATTTCCCATTTTTCACTGTTTTTTTGGAAAATTTGCCTACAATGAGTCATAACTAATTTATGCTTTAATAAAATGGCCCTTCAAGGCCTGTCATTTGAAAGGTGAGATTGTCTAGTTTTCGACTGCGCTATTAGTTTTTTTTGAAAAAATAAGGGATTTCCCATAAAATTCCAAAAATGCAGGACCCCGGAAAAACTATAGAAGCAGGAGAAATAGATCAACAGGGAGAACTTGATAAGGACAATGTTGATAATGAAAAAGGAGAGTGGTGGTCCACTATCATATGTCACAATCTTTATATATTTTTTATAATAAAGCAAATTGAAAAAAATGAACTTTTTTGGAAATTGTGAATCTATATATTTATAAAAAAATTTGCGAAAATTTGCAATAAATTGCCGATGAACATTATGCCTAAATGTAAGTAGGTAACTGTTTAAATTTCCCCTTTTTCCTTAGAAAAAATCTCATGAACTCCAAGACGCTGCCACGTGTGGAAAACTGATTTTTGATAGTTTAGGGCCTATTTGTGAGGTCCATCCCTATGTAATCAATCTTATGCTCTGTTTCCTAATATACATAGCCTAAACACTCATCCCTGGGAATAAAAACGGTCCATAAGCATAAAAATTCTTGAAAAATGCATGGTGAACGACGTTTCGCATTTATGGCAGCGAGGATTTTGCAAGTGGGGGAAATGTGGTGGTGCCATCTACAATAGGCTTCCAGAGGTCAAAACATTAAAGCCAGTGTATTTCCAACATCTACCACCTCAAATTTTGTAAAAAATTGGCATTTGTTGTCAAGACAAAATTTGGAATTTTTCACCTGTATTTTTTTGCAAAAAATATAAATGTTGCGAAAAAAATGATAGGGACCATTTTTGTAGAGAATAAAATGATCTTCATTTTTTGTTTGAACAAAATTTCTCTAAAGGCCATATTTTAGGAGATATTGGCTGAAACCCCAATTTTCCAGGTTTTGAGGGCCATTTTCAGGCCCGGGCAGGGTCTTGATATGTGTAGAGGTTGGCTTATTTTCTCGTATGTAGGGGTCATATACAAGTACGAGTTTTGGTACATAATTTTTTTGTTAATTTAGATTATTAGGATCCGATCCTGGGTAACAGGATTTTTGGTCCTTAAAATTAAGTGCATTTGGATCGTTAACATTTATATTTTAAGGTTCTAAAATTCGATAATATTCTTGTACTTAATGTAGTTTGAAAAGGTACTTTTAACATTTTTTTACATACTTTAATTGAAAAGAGTAACTGATATGGTTTAGAACCGAATTATTTCAGATTCCATAAGCTGCGACTTATCCCAATCCCATCATAAATCATTATTATTATTAGATGTCTCAAAATATCACTTTCAGCCTTCTCAAACTGTAACCTGATCAAAGATAAATAAGAGCGCCCGAGACATATTTCAGAACCCCACTTTGACTTTCACTATTTCACTCAGCTACTGTTTCAAAGGAATTTTCTCTTTAAGATGATATATCTCAGAGTTTAAGTTTACCTATACAAGCGAATGAAATTTTGAATAGTTTTTAAACACGACTAAACTAAATTAAATAATGTCAAACAGTACTTGGGTAAAATTAATATCAAATGACAGTAGGATAGATTACTAACTGTGGAAAGTCACCAAACGATTCAACTATCTTGCAGGAGGACACTGGGCAAGGAGTTATATTCAAAAAAGCAACTGCTTATTTAGAAAAGACGCCTCAACCAAAGGAAGGAAAGGAAACAAACTTTAACCAAGAAGAATTAAAGATAAGGAGAGTGTTTTTGGAAATAAAAGAGATTATAGACCAGTTAGAAAGATAAAGGGGAAGAGAAAGGAAAAGAGAAAGAGAGAGATAATGTGAGGCTCAATCAACCGGATATTGTTTCCTTCAAGGTAGAAGGGATTTAAATAGTTTATCCAGTCTCTCATTTATAGGTTCTATTTCAGTTTTAATGTAAAGAAGTCTTTTTGGTGAGTAATGTTGGCGCCTAATTTTTTTTAATTTCCACCTACTTTATATTGTTTTATTTAGAGCAGGTACGTCATAAGTAACTTTCAGTTGTGTTAAATTCTCCCCATAAATTCTGAAATAATTTTTGGGTGGACGAGAAAAAAGTTATAATTATTAATAACTATAACAATAACAATACTATCGAGGCTAGTACTAGAGTGCCACCAAGATTAAGCTGACGCCTCGGCAGATAACAATATTATCCTGAGGTGGGTTAAAGGGCACGACAGGAGTAAAGGAAATCGCATTGCTGATTCTTTAGCCAGGGAAGCCGCTGGACTAAAAATTCTAGGACCCAGTGACACCTACGGCCTAACGACTTCGACAATTGCGGAACTAGCCAAACGCTACACCCATACTCAATCCCTTAAGAGATGGGATGGAATCAAAGGATGCAGTCTTGCCAGGATCACCCTGGGCGACCCTGGGAAGCTGGAGCCGAAGAAATATTTGGCGATGACCAGGAGAAACCTACGTTTAACAGTAGGATTTCTGACTGGTCACTGTCAACTAGGGAAACACCTCCATACTATGGGGCTAGTGGACACACCTCTATGCAGGATGTGTGAACAGGAAGATGAAACTGTCAGGCATGTCTTATGCGAGTGTCCGGAGTTATCGTCAATAAGAGAGTGTGTGTTCGGTGAGTCTTGGCCTACACCTGCCGATATAAAGGAGATGTCTCCTAGTGACCTGTCCACCTTCCTGAGAAGGACAGGATGGACAATGACCTAGGAAGACAACTCCTCGGGAGGATGTACAATGGGTCACATGTGGCCTAAGTGCTGTGAGCCTACACTCACCCTCCCTACTCTACAGATACAGAACTATAACAATTGTTTTCAAACTGGTGAGAGGCGGTGGACTTGTACATACAAAAAGTGCAAATCAATTGTTCTTACTGTAAGCGAAAGTGATGAAAGTTTAAGTTACAAAACATATACTTACAAGAACCTTTTCTTCATGTAGTTGTGCAGGACTTGAATCGTTGAATCTTTCTGCAAACGGAAAGCTGTAGAGGACCTGGACGAAAAACCTACGAAGGTTATTAAATGATAAATTTTTTTTTGTAGAAACTTTGTCTATAATAAGCAATTATGAAAACTAGATGGGGTTTCATTGCTTTACAGGGAGAACCAAATTACTAATAAACTGAAAATGTCGGGAACCAAATTATTCATATTTTCTGACCCTTCTTAATATGGGATACAGATAAACATCTCTGTTAAAATATTGTTCAAATCCATTGTTGATTTTAAACGTCGATGTTAAGAGAAGATTATGTGTAAACTGTATTTTCAATTGAGTTAATTCCGGTATTGCACGCATTTTAAGTAACCAAATTGGTTTTGTATTGCAACTCGTAATTGGAATCATGAACAAATGTACAGAGGGTAACTGACAAATAAATTTTGAAGGATTTACGTTTGAAATTATACTGAAAACGTATAACAAATTCGATTTTAATAGGATCACACAAGTGTGCATAGATAAATATGTAAATAACATCTCCAGCCTACATACGGGAACGAAAGAGGATTTGTGAAACTGGTTTTAACAAAATATGTTTTCAAGTAAAACGATTTATTTTGATCAATTTACTGTAAAATCTGGACTTTACTGGATAAATATTGAAATGCGAATAAATCAGGTGGATTTTAATCAGAATAATATAATTAAAATAGTTCCGATATTAGCTTGAATTGATCAAATAACAAGAAAAATTGAAACAATTTGAATTGAGACTCGGGAAAGTAAATATGTGATGGTCTTTGCTAATATTCCTATCGCCGAATAAACGTATAAGCGATCTTCAATGTAATGATTTTGATACGTTTTGACAGAATGTTGTTTTATCGATATGAAAATCATAATTTAGAATCTCATAACATCGAGTAGTAGCCTATGTGCAGTTAAAATTGACAGACGTGGCTTTTGCACGATACTAATCTAATTCGAAATTTGTCAATTATGTCAATCAAGTGAAATTTTGTAACGGTATTATCCTGGTTACATTTTGCATCGTGTGTGTGTGCAATGCTGCCTGTTAATGTGTACTTAATATCAACGAATTATATAATTTCTATTGTCGATTAAAATAAATAATGATTTGTGTTGTTTGTGTAAGTGTGTCGGGTTATGTAAATTGAGGGAGTTGTAATTTTGTTGAAAATGGAAAGCTTCAAAGTTTATAGAATAAAAATTGTATGACAACAAAAAAAAACCTAAATACAAGTATATTTCTTAATCAATTCTGTTCTGTGTACATTTTACTCTACAGGGTTCCTATTTCGTTGTTTTCGATGTCGACACCATATTCTACAGTACATGTACCATCGCAGTACGACATCTCAGCTTGTCATGTAACGGTGTTTGTTCGTTTTTAATCTAACAAAAAAAAAAGTTATGGGATTCTTGGGTGTGTTTAACAAATGTGACATATATCACCGAGAAACGGCGTGAGGTTAAGACATTAACCATGAGAATTTGAAACAAGAATAGAAAATTGTATTGGCTACAATATTAATGAAAGATAAATATGAAAAAGGGGTCTTGAAAAAGTTTCAAGTAGAGACCGTGGTCAAAAGTTGAAGACTGTTCAGACTAACTCAAAATATTTATAATGAAAAAGAATATTTGTTCCAAAAATAATAGTTTTGAAAAGGAAAAAACTTAACAGAAAATAGTTAGAATTACCCTAAATAGTATACAAGGTGTCCAGGTCTGGATGGAGGAGGAAATGGAGAGAAGATGGGAGAAGTATGAGGGCGCGCTAAAAGGAGCGATTGGGAGTAGCAGGGAATGGATGGACCGGAAATTTGGGGAACTACTTCTGGACACAGGTGCTCATTGGGCATGGGTCGAGAGTAGGGTACCTCTAGAAAATTGGGAAAAGAGAGACTGGATTGTGCGAGAGATGTGAAGTGGAGGATGATGTGGGGCATGTGTTCAGATGCTGGAAGAACGTGGAGAAGCTGGAAAAATTACAGTGATGGAAAGCAGAAAAATAGTGGATATGCGGTACACATACTTGGAACAAGTAACTAAGTATAGAGAAGAAAACCGGCCAATTATCTATTTGGACAAAACTCGGTATGATACACACGATACGGTTAAGAAAGGAAGGACTGATGGGTCAAAATACAAATTCCACAACGTAACTTAAAGGGGATATACGATATGTTTTACGTCAACTATACCCACAAACTTTAAACTTGTATTTTTTCCACGAATAGCAAATTTAAACCTCGCGTCATGTTCGGGACACTTGTAACTATAAGAAATCAATACTTATATCTAAATATATTCCTAGTAAGACCTTGTATTATAAAAATTTCATAAAATATAAATAGCTCTTCCTCTTTCTTATTCTTTTACGACAAACCGAGAATTTATGTTGTTATAAATACGATTGTATCCACCGCAAATTCCATCTCGGTGACTTCAGTAGTACTTTTAACAAATAAACCGCAAAATTAACTTAGGGCAACCCTAGTGCCTGTATTCCCATATTTTTCACACTGGAGAGAATTGGAAAATGCACAAAGCATAACGCCAACCAGTGTCGATACCAATAAAATTAGTAATTCTATTATTTCTTTCGTTTGTATTTGTCATTGTATGGGGTTTGTTTGTGGGGTGATTCTACTAATATTATTTTTGTCGAAGACATATAGCTCGACGGAATTCGATTAGAAAAAGTTGGAGGGTTTGGAAAATTAGATTGTTTTTCTGATGCGATGCAATTTAATAATTGACTTTCAGTTGTTTGTAACAAGTCTATCGACCTGTTTCGATTTTATAGCATAAATCCTCTAATTACCGTTCGTCGTCACACTAGCCACTTCAAATTATAGTTCTGTGTTCTCAAATTCTCCTACTTTGACCGCTAAGATAATTGACATATACTTACACAAGCACGACAAGGAAAATATGAGAAAAATAGCTTGAAAGAGAGTGAAAGAACAACTGTGCGTGGCCAGCGAGGGCGTGTATTTAGTTCCAGAGGCCGGCCGAATGTCCACTGCTCCCCATTTCAACCGCTGTTGCCAGAAGCGCAGATTAATTTGTACAAATGATATTTTTGTCTCGTCATCGTTGACTGCTTTTCAAGCTCATGCACTATTAGGCAAAACCAAACACCTCCATCCGGCAACAGTGTCATTTTCGAAAAGCATTTTCGCAATCTGTATATTATGCCAACGGCCGCTTCCATTTTGAGAGCCTCGATATTTGCTTTTCCCCTACCGAACGTCTAGGAATAAATACATCATCGACACCCCTAGGATACCCAAAGCTCCTATAGACATCTTCAGTTCCAACTAGGCATCTTCAGTTTCAACTAGACATCTCCATCTTCAGTTTCAACCAGCCATCCAAGCTAAGTACCTACTATAATGTGCAGGCCTCAACATTTTAAATTCCTTTTTTAATTTCCTATCTACCCGGCTGTAAGAGCTGTAGGGGATCGTGTCCGGGTTCTAATTTTTTTTATTATTAACTTTTATTAACGTCTACAAGGTGTTTTTACCTTTCTCATCATAGTTTCTTTTCTTATATAGATTAATCTAAATTTATTTTCTTTCGTCGACGTCTAAAAAGGTAGTGGCACCCTAAGTTCTTATAGTCTGTCAATAACCCTCTGGCATACTTAGTGTAACACTAACATGGAGTCGAACTACCCTTGAGAGAGTCTCTTGTCGGGAACTGTCTCAAGAGTAGCGATTAGCGTTACACGTCAAAATTTCGTTTCAGCTTCCTTTGGAATGGAATTAGTTGTAAAATTATATAAAACGTTCGAAAAGCTCTTTTTAATTTATAATTTTATTTACAAATGTCACTTTACGGTCATTAAGAATTGTTATTTTTAACCGTCCTGTTAAAACGTTTTGTGTTCACACAAAAAATCCTTTTATATAAAAGAAATCCACTGAAGCGAATCATCTTTCATCATGAGATACACTTGAATAAAATTTAATACGGTCATTAAGAATGAAGAACGTTACGTTAATTTTCCTTTACTTTATTGCAAAATGCTTAAAAAGTATAGTTTGTCTCAAAGACGATATATTTTGAGACAAACTATACACCAAATAACAATAATAAAGACGTATAAACCCGCTTATTTCATTTTAGCATATTTGCTTCTTGTTTTAACACTTGCTGTGTTTAGAATAATGATTAATTCCTGTTAATCCAGAGAATATAACCTTTCTAATCTCTACCGTTTGTTGTGCCTACCTACTTAAAAGCGTCTGAAATACTATCAGAACACATGTGTGTATGTCTGGGTAATTTGAGATAAGTGAAACGGTTCAGTTCTAAAATAGAAGGCGCCTCTCTTATAATTAACCCTCTTTTGAGTATCCATTAGGGGTTTTATCGTATCGATTCAAGATATGACTGTAAATGAAAAGTGATTCCGGTTAAAAACTTGATTTTAGACCAGTAAAAAGTTTGTTTTTTACGAAAAAAAAATGTCAAAACTGTTTATTTTTAAAATTTTCCCAAGTAATATCTAGGAAGACAATGCTGTTAAGGAAACTATGAGTAACTGTCAAGTAGACAATTTTTGTAAATGTAATATTATGAGATGTTTTTTTATTCAAATTGACAGGCCTAAAATGTGATCTCGTATGTTTTGAGTACCTACAGTGCTAGTTAAATTTTACCAGGAGTTTTGATAAGGGATCGTTTGATGCCGTATCTGTTCATTAGTGGCTGGTAAAGATATGTAGCTTTTATTATATCTAAGATTATAGCAATTAAAAACTTTAAGTCAAAGACGTCGTGACATGGGCTTTTAATTTTTTAGATACCATTAAAAAAGTATGCTTTTATGACTTACAAACAAATTATTGGTGTGTTTTTAATATTGTGCCTTACCTTTTTTATAACGTTCACCTATTATCTTTTTCTATTATTTACTTATAAAATGTATAAAACAAAAAGCTACTAGATTTGGGTAAGTCGTTAATTAATATTAATTGACATTAAAATTGGAACTTTCTCAAAGATACAAAATTTGTATCGTTTGCAGCAATCATAAAATTGTCTTTAGGTTGACAAAGGCAAGACTGTCACAGAACATAAATATGGTCAAAAGAATTACCGAGAAGGGAAAAATGTCTTTTATAAAGGTCCAGAGCTGATGGCCCTTTTTCCTCGATTATACAAAGTGGAAACTCTAACTGGACCAAATTCTGTAACTTGATAAATGAAAGTTTATCGCCAAATTCCTGAAACCCGTCAGTTTTTATTTTCAATGGGACATATTATTACAAAGAGCTTTGCTTAACGTTTCAATTCCATTTTTTTTGCTACTTTTTATAATCAATGTGTTAGAAAAAATTGAAATAAGGAAATATTTACTGAACCGTACATTTTTAGCAAAATGTGGTTGTGTCCCATCTTGTTGAAACCACATCCGTTTGTCAAATAAGTTGGGATCCAAATTATTCGGGAATAAATTTACTAAAGCAGGAATCAGTTCTTCTTGGAGCATATTAAGGTATGTTTCTCCGGTTACATTTCCATTGAAAAAAAGGACCTACTATACGATCCTCAATAATTCCAGCCCAGACGTTTGTTTGGGTATAGCGTTCACAGGAATTTTTGTCAGCCCAATAACGGCAGTTCTTTTGATTGACGTACTGAACGTAGCCTCGTCAGTAAACAGCACCCATTCCAAAGCAATTTGTCCACCATCGCAAAATTTGAGTCCACGATCAGGATCATCTTCGTTAAGTCCTGCAGGTTTTGCATCTTATACGGGTGCTTTTTGGGTTCTTTAAGAATTTTTAAAACCCTTGCGTGACTGACACCATGAACGCGAGATATTTGCTAGCTGGAGTAACAGAATTTTCTTCAACTTCCAACAATATGTTAAACTGGGGTTCTTCGTCGACTTTTAGAAGCTTTTGTCGAGTAGCATCCTTTGCGGGGCTCCCGATATCGAGTTGCAATTTTGCTAATCGCACTTCGATTAATTGAAGGTAATTCTGGATAACTTCAGTAAACAAACGAACGACGAAAGCCTTCTGTCCCCATATCCGATCATCATTAAAATTTCGATACAGAATTTGTTCCGGTTAGACTTTCTGTATATGGCACACTAATGGCTGAAAACTCTGCATTATTGGGCCATCAGGACCTATTACTTTGTTTTACAGAGTTTAATTTTTTTTTAAGTTATAAAGGATATTGAGAAAATTACTTTTTCGCGACAAATAAATGTGTTTTTTTTTCCAATAATCTGATAGAATTACTCTTAATTTCGCTTCAATAAATGTCGTTTTAAACAAAGAACTACCAAAAAAAACCAATTAAAGCCAGAAATAAAAGTTTTCTCATGGTCGCCTCTCAGCTTATAGACCATAACTAAGACGGATTTAACTGGTGGAATTGGAAGCATTCAATAAATCTGATTAGTTTAAAAGCACATATAGGCAATTCGTTCTTCTCTCAACAATCGACAATAGCGACGCCCCTGTGCGGTCGTGCGTGAAAATAGTGTGAAGGGATTCTATTCTGTTGACCACAAAATTGACTTATTCTGGAGAAAAAAATACATTAAATTTGTACTACAAGGTGTTTTTTTAAAAGCTCAAGATATACTAAATATTAGAGGCACTCTAAATATAGAGCCCAGCTTAAAAAATAGAACAGTGATATTGAGACATTATATAACGGAAAATAAGCATTTTCGAGATGCGACAAACCGGCTGGTACTAGAAAATTTCATGTTGAATCGAATGGCGTTGACTAGAGAAAGCTAGGAGTAAAGGTTATACAGTAATAACCAAAAGTATGGAGTCATGTCATATCGGTGGATTCAAAACTAATAAAAGATTTTAACTTGTAATACTTAGGTTAGATTAGCTCACCTATGCAGATTTATTGTGGTGCTCCCTATTTTTAGATCTCGATATCTAGCTTTATTCTTTTTGTTAGCCAGGATACCGCCTCCCTTGCGTAGCTCTCTGCCCTCGGTTTTTCTTCTCCGATTAGGTGAAACCGCACCCTTACTAGGCCTTCGCACTCACAAAGTTTGTGCTTCGCGGTATCGTCTTCTTCCTGGCAAAGCCTATATAGGCTGTCATCTGCTAGGCCAATTGTCTGCATATGCTTCCTCAGCGTACAATGTCCTGTCAGCATTCCCCCCATCATCATCGACTTTGACATAGTAGGTCGCTTGACAGTTTGTCCTGGGGTTTTAAAATAGTAACTTTTAGCAAATTTCAATAATACGCAAAACTGGAACTGAAAAACGTTTCAAAAGTTGAAATTGATAAATTTGAATGGAAAATAAAGTGATTTTAGATAAACACATAAAATAAACGATACAAAATATCCGCCTGTCATGTATTTTTGGCTCGCTTTATATTGTTTGGTATGCATATTTGTTTGGATTATTTGCGTTCAAGGGAGGTATAGCAAAATAGGAAATTGTTTAAATGGTCAATAATTGGAATATATATTTTGTTTATCTTCGATAATAAAAAATCCATTGACGTAACTATAACAATTTTATATAAAAATTATATCAATAAAATACATTTGAAAAAATATTTTTCTCTACCTCCACCACGACCCTGTAAGTAACCCGGCGGCTGTTTGATTTTCAATATATCATCTGATAAAATGGCATTCGTGAATATTTGATTTGAGTAGATTGAATTAAAGGTTCATATTTTTAATCATGTTTCTCTGAATATGTTCAAAATAATGCAAATAACAAAAAAAAATTATTTTTGCTAGCGGCAAAAGGGTATGTACAGGGTGTTTTCAAATGACACGTTTGCATAAAATTGAACAAAATGATAAATATTGAGGGGTCCAGCCTATTTTACGATACAATAGTAGAGACGGAGGAGGTACTGATAGCAAGAATCGCCAGTCTTTTCAAGGTATGCGATTTTCAATGAAAAAACGTTGCAGATTATGTATAAAAGATCCTGTTACTTATTCTAACCATTAGTATTTTGGTAGTTATTAAAATAAATTGAACAAAAATATTTTTTCTCTAAGTGATCTTGCAGACTTCATAAAAACATTAAATATCTTAAAAACTACAAATTTTTTGATATGTAAAGGTTATGCGTTTTCATGGAAGAATACAAAATAAAATGAAAATAGCTTCAAATGCCAATGGCGTAAAAAATGGAAGGGGAAGGTGACATATTTTTCTAAATGTACACCACTGGTTCAAAAATTTAAACATGTTTTTCCATCAAAATATACCCTTTTACATTTAAAAACAACCTGCCAAATGTCAAATCAATATTTTCCTCCATTTTAAAGTTATCAAATTGAAACATTTAATTCTTCAACACCCTGTATTTCAAAAAGTAAATAGGTTGGACCCCTCAATCCTTCTATCATTTTGTCCAATTTTACGTGCAAACGTTGTAAGTGTCATTTATAAACACCCTGTATATACGAAAATAAAATACTTTTATGTACATTTACTTGTTTTTGTCATCATATTAATTTTGCAATAAAACCAAAACATGTAAAACGCTTGTATTCATGCACACCTTTCCACTTAAGTTTAAATTCCAATTTATAGTTTAAATATCGAGAAACTTACAATGCTTGCTCGATACCAGAATCTCACAATATCCGCGTATAAATATAAAACCACTCAAGGCTCTATTTTAACCAGCATCCAATCTTTTAAAAAAATAAAAAATAACTGTTACAACTCGCTCTAATACGAGGGTTATACAACATTATAAAACTAATATCTTCATCATCAAAAAAGGTCTAATCTCTTTATAAATACTAACAGATCACTTATATATAGATAGGCATCTGATCACTGGCGCCTCCTAGAGGGAAATTAGTTTACGAGGGGCATCTGACGAGTTACACTGATAACGTGAACAAGAAGATTCCTGTAATTTTACGATATACGGTATTTTGTGCACAAGAACAAGAAAATTCATAAAGTAAATCAATCTAAGCTCGAAATCAAAACTGTCAGAGAGAGTTAGGAATTACTACCAACGACGGTACAGATTTCATTGAATCCGAATTTTTAGTAACTCGACAACCTCTACAGAGGGTTCTAGCGTTACAAGTTTCCAGGCTGTAACATCTGTCAAAAATATAAACTGAAAGTTTTAACAAACCCTCGTAAGTATAATAACTCTTTTCAGTATTACGACTTCGCTTGGTATGCTGAAGTTCTACTAGCTATATTTCAATTTTTTAGTGCAAGTCTTCTGCCAACTTTGGGTATACGTTAGCAAGATGGATTATGTAAAGCACCCCTCTATATATTTAATAAAGATAGCTGGGTGAGCGCAATAAATTTGATGGAAGTTTTCTTAAAAGCAAAGCATTCCACTTTTTTTTTATTACGGATTTTACGAACTTAGAACTGAATCTGGGAATTGTGTGGAGACGAAATCCGTAATTCGACCACTACAATACATTTTAGGGTATTAAGTATCAAATACGAGGGGCAGTCATAGCGTAATGAGGTATTTTCAACCTTTACAAAAAATGACATTACACGTACTAAT
Source organism: Lochmaea capreae (assembly GCA_949126875.1). NCBI lineage: Eukaryota > Metazoa > Arthropoda > Insecta > Coleoptera > Chrysomelidae > Lochmaea > Lochmaea capreae. Next base: position 867,821 of record OX421400.1, read on the forward strand.
ATGCGGATGAAAGATGAAATTTGATTTGTAAATTTTTGTAAAGATCGACGAAAAAATGTAATACGCATCTCGGCGAATAACTGTCTACAGTATTTCCTGCTTGCAGACTCGTGTATAATAGACAGTTTTTAGTCCTCTGTATATAAATAACTATAATTGTTATCCACTTTTCGATAAATTTTCCGTGTATTCTATTTTTATTGTAACTTTAAACCTATCTTGTCTATTCGGAACGTTCTAAAACACAATAATCAATACACTCATTATTTTTGGATAAAGAAACGCGGTGCTTGCATTTTACTTTATATCCGAGTTTCTATAAGGAGAATTGCCGTCAATTTATTGGGTTTTCTTCCTTTTCAGCTCGGAAAACCAAATAAAGTAGGATTGATAGCAATGGTAGACTTTTATTTCGGTGCTCTGATAATTAATTATTGTAGAAAAATTAAAATATTTCAATATATCCTCAACTAGCGACCCGCACTGGCTTCGCGAATACACAGGGTTTATTATAAGGTTACTTCAGTATTTTATCACCACTTTTTTGCGTTCGTTGTTTACTGTTTTATTTTTAACAAATCATATTTCAACCAAGTTAAATGCCAGTTTAGGTTTCCCGCCAAAAATTTCAGGCTTCCCGTTCAAATCTCAGGTTTCCTGCCAAAATTTTCAAGATTCCCGCTCAAATTTCAGGGTTCCAGCCAAAAATTTGAGGTTTCCTGTCCAAATTTTAGATTTCAATCTAAAAAATATAGGTTTCTAGCAAAAAAATTAAGGTTTCCTACCCAAATTTTAGGCTCCCCGCAAAAAACTTGAAGTTTTCCTGCAAAAACTTGAAGTTTTTGAAAGGTAACCTGATTTTTGGACGGGAAACTTGAAAATTTTGTCGAGAAACCTATATTTTTCAGCATAAAATCTAAAATTTCGGCGGGAAACCTGAAATTTTTGGCAGGAAACCTGAAATTTGGTCGGGAAACTTGGAAATTTTCGCGAAAAAACTATATTTTTTATCATAAAACCTAAAATTTGGGTGGGAAACCTGAAATTTTTGGCAGGAAACCTGAAATTCGGACGAGAAACTTGAAAATCTTACCTAAAAACCTATATTTTTCAGCATAAAACCTAAAATTTCGGCGGGAAACCTGAAACTTTTGGCAGGAACCTGAAATTTGGTCGGAAAACTTGAAAATTTCGACGAAAAACCTATATTTTTTATCATAAAACCTAAAATTTCGGCGGAAAACCTGAAATTTTTGGCAGGAAACCTGAAATTTGGTCGGGTAACCTGAAATTTTTAGCACGAAACCTAAAATTTGTGCGGGGAGCTTAGAATTTGTTTTGGTATCATCAACTGTTATAAATGCGACAGAATATTGTACACCGATTTTAACAAATTTTTTATAGCGGTCAACTTCTAAGAGAATACCTCAAACAAATAAAACACTTTAAAAATTAACACCTTGTTAAATTATTTAACAGATATTTCGGCAACAGGTTTATCCTAGTTTGACATATACGTCTAGTAATTTGAGTCTTTGTGTCAGCATGGTAATTTATCACCCACCAGAACCGAAATATACCACCGCACCCAAGTTTTTTTCACTCTTGCTTACATTTATAGAACTACGTTCAGATGCTCATTAGTCGTCTACCGTTAATTGTTTTATATCTCTAGAAGGAAGTGAGTGAGTTGGGCTACGAAGAGGCCAATAAAATGAGATGGGATGATATTTTACTTGAAATTTTTAGTGGCGTTTCTGGTTTTCTGTAGTTAGACAGGAGCGTATACTAGAAAATTTAACTGGATAAAAAGAAAAGAAAAGAAAAAGTTAACGAACGCCACTGCAAACCTATTAGTTTATTGTTGTACTAATCTTTTTACATTGGAAGAATTGCAGGTGGTGGATGTGTCAAGAATCAATAACGAGGATAGTAAAAAGAGTAATAAAAAAAACCTCACCAATAAACCAAAATTCCAATATCGTTAAATGTTAGGTGAGTTTGTGGGTCTTTTTTTATACGGTTAATACCGACAAAAACATTAAATTACATACCGACCGGGACAATAAATAGAAATCAAGATTTTAGGTTGTAAAACTAGCAATTCTGGACATGAATATGTGGTTAGATAGTTTCACTTTGATTTTTTTTTTCTCTTATTTTTTTGGGAACCAAACCACAATATTATTGTGTCGGAGGTTTAGGATATCTTTTTCTCTCTCACCGGAGTTCGGTGGGACATTCCCACTTACACAGCGTCCTATCTCTATGATTAACAGTAGTACAGTGACAAATTTGAGTACACACAGCTGTCAAAATATAACCAAAGTGTAAGGAGTTTGAATTTTTATTATATTATGACATAATGGCCATAATTATGGGAATATCGATTTGAAATTTTAGATACACGTTCAGTAAAGACCAATTCATATGAGAAAAAAATAGCAGTACCGTAACTGAGAAATTTTCCATGTGAAAATAACATGTGAGAACAAAAAGTTATGAAATATTCTTTTAAAAAAATAGAAGAGTGATTTTGAGACATTATAGAACGGAAAATATGCATATTCGAATCCTCTTTTTATAAAAAACTTCATGTAAAATCGAATGGCGTTAACCAGAGGGTGTAACTCTTTCTCCCGATGGCGAAGAAAGAACTATCATAATCCATGCATGGAAGAAACTTATTAAATTATCATTGCTTGTTGATAAGTGTGCAGAATTTCAATGTAATTCGACCTTTTGAAGATGGTTGCAAAAAAAATAACATAAATTATGTCATAACAAACAGGGTTTGTATAAAAATCTTGGAAAATTATAAAAATGATCCAATTGTTAATCAACGGAAGCTCTCTAATTTTAGCAATTTTTTTTTCCTTCCACTACGTCAGTTATTCATAGAATGGGATAGACAGTATCTCATTATTCCACGTCATGGATTTAATCGCTCGTAAATTAAATTTTGTTTTCTCAGTGACTGGTATGGATTGACATCTTTATTGACTTACTCGATTGTCATATATATATCCACTTTTAATTGCTCAACGATCGTACAAAACTAATACTGACGAATCAAAATCTAAATGATGAATTTGAAAAGTATCGATTTTATGTCGCTCTCTACGTAATTACGACGTCTTTTTGAAAAATAATTACGTAGAGAAAGTCGTTTAATTACTTTTACCTAAAGAATATAAGAAAATCGATTTGGATTTTAAAAAATATTATTTTCTTTCGGTTGATAATATAACATTAGAGACAAAGACACTTATTCATTTTTCATAGAAGTCTTGCAAAACCTACCTATAATTCAAAGGATTTGCTTATAAATAAGGAAATCCTATCGATTTTTTTAATAAAAGTTACGTGGTTGAAATCCTTTGTCGCTAGTAAACAAATAGAATATATGACAAGTTGGACTTTAAAATATCCCAGAAATAATTCATAATGTTGGATTAGAGACGGACAAATCAATTTTCATGAAATTTATGTCAATTTATAAGCTGGTACTCTACATATTCATTGTTTTCCATACATTTCTCAGTATATTTTTATTAAGATATTTTTAAATGACAATTTAATTCATGTATAAAAAATCGCATATGCCACAGTGTAATTGTCACTTTGACAGCGGCAAAAGTTAGCTGTAACTTTTACAGCCACAAATACTGCAATACTACAAAAATATTTTTTCTCCAGAACAATTTGTTTTATTATATTTCCTTTTTGAATGCCCTCTGTATGATACGTGGAAATTTTAAGAGTATTAGACGATGAGAAGTATGTAAATTAACAAACAACCTTCAAGTTAACCGAGCAAGAAAACGATGTAAATAAAAATCATATAAATAAACCAGTTTGTGACAATCTGGGTAGACCCAGCAGCAAATGTATCATATATATCAGTAGGTACCTATCAAAGAAAATATTTAATTTTAATGTATAAAAACTAGTCGTTTAGCTAACATGGTACGATATTTGCCGCTGTTGTTTTTGTTTGTGACTTTAGTTGTTGATGCAAAGCATCTGCGTAAGTATTTATTGTTATTTTTCTTATATTAACCATAAAAACAAGTCTTTAATAGACTTCTTAATACACACCTTGTATAAAAGTAGAAACTGTGATATTATTAATGTTTACGGTGTAAGTAAAATAAGTAGGTAAACATCAACTTATAATCTGACTTATAAAGAAATGCTTGACATTTTTTTAATAGAAACTATTGACAGTATTATTGAATCCCTTCTCCTTCTCACACTAGGTGTTCTAATTGAAATATTAATGATTTTTCTAGGTTAATTTTTAATAAAAGTATAAACCTACTTTTAATGTCAGAACATCACAGACTGTGTGGTTTCTTTGTACCTATAATTACCTTGTGAGTTGTGCCAATAAGGCCACATTGGCAATTGCCATAATATTTTTTTCGTCTACCTCACCGGAAAACCAATCTTATGAACACCAAAAATAGGGCGGAATAGTATCGTAAAACTAACTAAGTCACATTTTTTCCTAAATTCTCCTCAGAAGACATTACCACTTAGTAGGTGGCTTAACTAACCTAACCAAATTTTTAATTAGAGAGAGCAGTCTATGACAGTTATTCGCCGAGATGCATATTACATTTTTTTGTCGATTTTTACAAAAAATTACTAATGACAATTTAATTATGTATAAAAAATCGTATATGCCACAGTGCAATTGTCACTTTGACAGCGGCAAAAGTTAGCTTTAACTTTTACAGCGACAAATACACTAGTGGTTTTTTCATTTATTCATTTGTTCATCAATTATTGCGGTGTTGGTTACCAGAATAAATAGTTTGGCATGTTTGTCAGCAACTTATTGAATTTTCAAGAACTAACAAAATTAGTCAAATTGTTAATACCAGTGTGTGTCTACTAATACAGTTGCGACGCAATCATCAATCTGGCGACAATTTTCTACGTTTTGCGATGCAAAAAGATACACATTTGACCCAGATACTTCCATCGAGAAATTGAATGTAATATTGCAAGATTGGGCATTTAATATGCGAAAAAGTAACGGAGAAGACTACAAAGAAGCGGTAGTTAAAACAATTTGGAACACCACCGCTAAAATGCTACAAAGTAAATATTATAACGAATTTAATATTGTATTCAACCCTTTCACCGATGTTCAGTTTAATTCATCACGAGCTGCACGTAATGCTAAACGTAAAATCCTACAAGCACCACCCGAAAGGAGAAAATGTAGTGCATCAGCTCTTAATAAATCTGAAGTATTTGCAATGGCCAGATTATATAACGAAAATGAACCGGAAGGACTTCAAAAGAAATTATATATTTTTTTGGCGTTTGAACTAGCTTGGCGCGGAGGAGAAGCAGCATACTGCAAAACTACTTATTTCGTATCTGAAATTGAAAATAATGGAAAAGAAACTGGACGTATCGAGTATAATCCCCTATTTTCGAAAACGAGACAAGGCGGCAACAATAAATTATGTGACAGCAAATGGATCACGCCTAATATTTTCAACGACGATATTTGCCCAATACGTTTATTCAAAAAGTTAATGGAAAAACGAAACACTTTTATAACTTCGGACAGAGTACTCTTTACACCAAATCCCTTTTGGAAAAAGAAAAATTCTAAAGGTTGGTACAAGAATTTGCCAATTGGAATTAATGAAATTTCCAAATGGATTAAACGCTCAGCACAACGCATTGGTTTAGATGTCAAACGTGTCAAAATTACAAATCACTCAAATCGAGCGGCAGCAGTTAGCGAATTAAGTAAAAGCGGAATTGAAGAACAAACTCTAATAAAAATAATAGGACACAGCAATTCATCATCAATAAAACCATAGTTACAAGTTGACAAATAGTATCATTCAAGCATTATTCAATCAATTCGTTTGGAAAATGAAAAAACTTCAACATCTACTACAGAAACTTAAAATAAAAATGTGTTTATTTTTAATGTTTCATAAATAAAGTTTGCATTGATATGTTTCCAAATTTCTCATTCATTAAATTGTCCTGCCGAATTACACTCGAGGTTTGAATTGATATTGGGTAAATTTGTGTTGTTAAAATTCTAAACTGTTTCCTTTAGCAATTTGATTCGAATAACTGTCAACCTAAAAACACTCCACCTTCGGTGTCGTGTTTTTAATAGTTGACAGTATTGTCTCGTCAAATTGCTAGGAAACAGTTTCTCATTAAACAACCCAAATTTACCCGATAAAATACAAACCACTTGTGCAATTATAAGTGAATAAAAACCGGCCAAGTGCGAGTCGGACTCGCGCACGATGGATTCAGTACCATTATCTATAAAAATTGGAAAAAAAAAGTAATGTTTGCTGTTTGGTAAAGTAAATAATATAACCCAATATTCTGTGAATATTTCAAGAGTCTATCTGATGTTATCAATATCAAAAAATCACATATGTTGTATGGGAGTCCCCCTTAAACATTTATTTTATTTTAATTTAATTATTCCAGCACAGAGTACGTGTACAGCATCAGAGCAATTTGATCTATTGTGTCCTAAGCTTAAGTCCTTTGAATGTTTTTTTAACAAGAAAAAATTTAAAACTGTTTCTTCATATTCGATGATACAAATATTCGTTCCCTACGTTCTGCTCTCGTTCTATGTTGATTAGAAATTCAATTAAAATCAAATTTCATTAACTTTACAAATAATCTGCGATGCAAGTGTGTGTGTGTGTGTGTTTCTCTAGGGACTCGATTAATGGACGAGTCGTAGAGTGTGGCCACCATAACCACATGGCTTTACTAATAATATCAGCGGATAATTTAATAACTTCATTCACCATCAATCAAAGTAAAATATGGCGTTTTCCAGCAGTGAGTGTGCATAATCAAGTTATATTTGCCCACCATCGCATTTTCCGAAGGTTTACTTTATTTTATTATGCTTATATAATATGGAACGGCGATCAAGAGAGAAACTACGGGATGGGGAAAATTAGTTAGAAGATTCGTGATGCTGCAATACACTTTAATGGCTCTTGGGCAGCTAAACAATACTTTCCGCCCTATTTTTGGTGGTTAAATATTTTTACAAATTGGCAGATCGCGCGTTTCAATTAAGTGTAGGTACTTTACCTCCCATTAACTGAAGTGAGATGAGATCTCAGTCAAAAAGAATGCAGGTAAAATAATAATAAAATATATTCAAATATAAGCTTTTTGTTAATTTTGTAAATCAAAACATTTCAGGTAAAATAATGGACGTAAACAAAATAAACAGAGAACATGAAAATGTTTTTATCGAGAGTTTTAATTTAAATCTGCAAATATGTATACGTTTTTTTTTATATTCAAAATATCTGGAAGTGACAGTTGATTAAACGTCAAGAGGCTAATATTTCAAAGTATACCTACAATAATTGGAAATTCACAAGAGGACTTTGCGGGTAAAAGTTAATTAAATTAAATTAAAACGTATAGTCGTGGAAATACGGCTAGCCCTTTTGTTATACTGTAAATATAGTATATAATTGATAAATTTATGAGTTTGAAGGATAAAACCATGGAGACTGTATAAGGAGATCGAACACCATGTATTCCAATTTCTGGTCATGGTAAAGAACGCCAGTGCCAATACCATACCAAAAACATCTGACTGCAGAACAATAACAGCCAATCACGAGCCTTGAATACACTTTCAGTTCATGGTATTTTATTGGTTGCTAGCTCATTTGACAGTATGTTAGGTGAGTGAGGTTAGGGAACAGAAATGATATAATAGAAAACCAAAAGTAAAAGTTTTATGCCAAACAATTATACCTCAAACCTCTAGGGCTCCCCCCTGTCCCATTTGCTCTACAATCTATCTGTCTTGTTACAACAAACTATGATTTAGCACTAGAACATTTAAATTTGTAAACATACATTGCTTTGATCAGTCATAATAATCTCAAAAGAACAGTCAATGAGCTGCAAAAACTTATAACAGAATAGGATGAAGACCGAAGCCTTAAAACTCTATGCATAATATTCAATCTCTTCAATAACAATAAAAAATACAATGCTTTTTTAATCAATAAGTACAACTTACTAATGACATTAGTTCATACACAGGTTTTCAATATACAGGGTGTTCCATCTCAGACGAGCCACCTCGTATATTTCTTATCCCATAGTGATTGGAAACATTTCCCGAAACAAGTCGGATGATTTTCTTTGGGGGACATCTTTTGACGTATATTTGAGGCTTGAACAAGCAACTCCTTAAGAAGGAGCGCTACTTCATTTGTAAGGTATTGGAAGCCTCTTTACAACGGTGTATGAAAAAAATCACATTCTTAAAAAAAATTGATAGTTTTATCATGCTTACAATAAAAAAATCAAAACAAGTTCCATCCGTACAAAATTAAATTAATTCGTGAAGTAAATGATGATGATTTTGATCGAAGGCAAGAGTTTTGCGAAATTATCGCCGAGCGCATCAATAATAACCCAAATTTCTTGTACAACGTTTGCTTTTCTGACGAATGCACTTTTTCACTTAATGGAGAGGTTAACCGGCATAACTGTAGAATTTGGAGCGGTACAAATCCACCTGTAATTCGAGAAGCTCACACTCAATATCCGGAAAAGCTAAACGTTTGGGTAGGAATTTTGGGAGACCACCTAATTGGACCCCTGTTTATTCCTGGTAATTTAAATGGAGAAATTTATCTTTTAATGCTGGAAAATTTGATTGATCCGTTAATAACAGAAAAATTAGAGATCCTCTACTAATTGAACAACAATTGCATTTCCAACTCACTAGTCACTAGTTCCAGTTCACTAATACCTCAATATACAATACCCTGGTCGTTGGATTGGAAGAAGAGGACTTGTGGACTGGCCTGCCCGATCTCCTGACGTGAACCCTCTGGACTTCTTCTTGTGGGGACATCTTAAGTCTAAGATTTTTGTGAAAATTTGGACGAACTACGCCAACGAATTGTAAATGAGTGTCGTCAAATAACTGGACCATGTTAGAGTCATGATTGTATTATTATATGGACAATTTGAACATTTGATTTAAAAACGTTGTTCTGATTTTTTTGATTGTAAGCATGATAAAACAATTAATTTTTTTTAAGAATATGATTTTTTTCATACACCGTTGTAAAGAGGTTTCCAAGACCTTACAAATGAACTGTTCCCTATTCAATTTTGAGGGGTTGAAGCGCCCCCTCTTAGGAGGTTGCTTGTTCAAGCCTCAAATATACGTCAAAAGATGTCCCCCAAAGAAAATCATCCGACGTGTTTCGGGAAATTTTTCCAATCACTATGGGAGAAGAAATAAACGGAGTGGCTCGTCTGAGATGAAACAGTTATTTATTGTATGAGTGTATTAGAGAATGTTTTATCCCACGAATGCAATACGAAGTTTTATCCACAATCTCAGTCATTTGGAATCAGATTCCAGCCGCTGTAACGTCAATAATTATTGGAATTAATTAAAAAAATGTCGGGAGGTGTTGAGAATGGTTGCTATTTATAAGAATCTGAACGAAAACATACATAAAAAACCGAAATCTCCTATTAAACAGCACGTCGGAATGACTTATAAATAAATTATATTTCGCGATGACATAACTGCAGACGATTCTAATTTAACAAAGTGTTTTGCCGTAACTTCAACTTTACGATTCTACAAAATAGTTCAGCGGAATATTATTAGGTAGAATAATACATTTCCCTACCACGTAAATTTATACAAAAGGAAATTAAATCCTCCATAAATTAGGTCACATTCTGTTCGCACTCGTCGTATACCCGACCGAAATTACTTTTTTTTTTTAATTCTCGTATAGAAAACTATTTGGTATTCGCCATCAAGCTTTCTTTTTTAAAAAGTTTCATGTGATCCAATCAAATAACATCCAACAACAACAACATATAATATTCCCGGAACATATCCCTGAGAATATAGAGCTGTCTAACACGTGTCTAAAAAATAGCGGAAGTCTATTAAGATTCACGCAATTCTCACACTTAACCTTATTTGAACCGGGATAATTCCCCTGTGTTACGTCTGAAGATGCGTCACCGGTCTCTTGGTGCACGCTTATTTTACCCCAGAGATTAATTATTCACTGCGGTTTCACCGACTCCCTCATCACATACGTATTATACTTCAGGTGATGTCTTTCATGCACGATATTCGACCTTACAGTTTTTACCTAATCGTTGGACGTAAAATATTTTCTAGGTTTTAAAAATATTTTTCCGGTTATCCTAGTTTAAGCGGCGGATACCTGGCTTAACGCCAACACTTAGTTTACGATTACATAAGTGCAAACGATCTCACAAAACGCCATTAGCGTCAACTTTACCACAATCAATTTGTTTTCTACGTTTGCAGATAAAAATAGCCATTTTTAATCTCTTGAACTCGATAGACTGCGTCAAATATACACGGTGAGTCGTGAGAAGCTCTCTTATCCTCTGCTTCTTCTATTCTCTAAACAATTAACATACTAAGAGAAGAGTAAGCAGACGTATGTATGTATGTATGTATGTATGTCTTTTGGGGTAACATTCACTGAGACCTAAAAGATCTATTGTGCCCCCTTACTTCTACTTAGTTCCTGAGGAAAGTCTCAGAGACTAGTAGCTCCTTTAGTCCGATTTCCCCGAGGAATTTTTGGATATCTGCAGGCTTCAACTTAGGTAACTGTCCCTCTTCTATCCAGTAGTCTCCCAGGTGCTGTGCCTAGGATTCTGAATTGCTGTGCAGTTCGCGAATATGTGGATGGAGGATTCTTCTTCCATTCCACAAAACCTACAATCTTCTTCCTCCACTATTTTTAGCTTTTTAAGGTGTCCATTCAGGCGACAATGTCCCGTTAGGATTCCTGTTAAAACTCTTAGTGCAGTTTTGCTTTGACTTATGCATTCATTTGATCTCAACAGGTTGTAGTCACCCAGAAGAATCTTTGATTGCCTAAACCATACTAGATCTTTCCAATTGTCAGATCTTCTCTTTTCTTCGGCTTTACCTATTTCTTCCAATATTACATTGGAGCTGATTCCGCAAAAAGTTTCCGGCCCCCAAAAGGGTATTTCACTCCCCCTCTTCGCTAGTTCATCTGCTATTTCGTTTCCTTCTATTCCAGTGTGTCCTGGAATCCACAGTAAGGTGACTATATTGTTCTCGCCTAGTTCATTAAGTTTGCCTAGGCATTCCCACACCATTTTGGAACTGATTACACAAGAACTCAGCGCTTTAATGGCTGCTTGACTATCAGACATTATGATAATCCTTTGCCTTCTATATCCTTTGTCAATATTGAACTGGGCACACTTTCTTATTGCGTGAATTTCCGCTTGAAAGATACTTGGGGTTTTTCCCAAGCTTTCAGAGTGTTTGGTGCCGGGCCCGTACACTCCTATCCCAGTTCCTTCTATTGCTTTTGAGCCGTCTGTGTACCATTGAATGGCATTCTTTCCAAGTCTGATAATGGTATTTGGATCCCATTCCTTCTTGTTGCTTAATTCCGTAACGAATTTCTTTGAAAAGTTATACTTTTTCATCATACCATCTTGTGGCATGTCCCAGCAGACGTATTATCTGATACCAACATAAACATTGTCAAAGTTAATTTATTTATTTTGGTGGAAAAGTAATGAGTGAATGTTTATAAGCAGGATACCAATTTGAAGGTTTCTGCAATTCTGCAGCCTGTCCAATAAAATTCAATATGGATTCCCAGGGTAAACAAAAATTTTTGTTCGGTCTTTTGGTATACACAAGAATGTTTATTTTGGAGAAAGGTCATTTTATTTGTCGTTGAGGATTGTCTTGTTTCCTGGTAATAATAATACCTAAACAATAAAAAGTTTAGCCAAAAATTATATCTTAAAAGAAATTTCACACTTGGTAACTGTATATTTTTCAAAACGAAGAAGGAAAATAATAAATTATAACATTTTGCATCTATTTATAGTCAACCAAAATTTTTTACAACAAATTTGCTTAAATACACCTCTACCTTCATAAAAGTCAATCTATTTCTGATCTTCATCTGAAGCATATTTACCATTATAGTAAGGTAGATATTGCAAAAGATCTTTCCATTCACATATGTATATTCCACAAAGAGCTCCAGCTAAAACAAAACAGCTTATGGTGGGCATAAAACCAGCCAAAATTTTGACGTGCTTCGGACCTAAAGGTGGTAAATCGACTATCCCAGATCTGTTACTACCACCATCGCCGGGGGGTACTGGTGGTCGAAAGGCATTATATTTATCCTCGTTTCCAATTTTGCTACATCTACAACGAGTTTCACAAGCTTCTTCGGTTTGTTCAGAATGACTCTTCTCCTTAAGCTTGTTTTGCTGCTCTAGCAGTTCTTGTTTGGTTTTTTGGACTATTTTACATTTCCAAACATGGCCCATAACTCTCTCACAGACAGGGAATCATCTTGCATCGACTTTTGCACTGGTACCAAAATTTTTTACATCATTTTACTGACACTAATTTGACAGAATGTTGACAGTGAGTCTATTCTCCAATATCTATCAAAATTTGGCAACTTAAATTATCGCATAACTTTGGATTTTGGTATTCCTGATTGGTTTGGACGAATAGACCAGATTAACAATTTTCGAATGTGTTTTTTGGAGCTAACGTAAAAAATACGCTTGCTGCTTAAGAATAATATTTTAGAGAATTGCGAACGGTCAAAAATTAGGATCCCGCTCCCAGGTTTTTTATGGTTTGAGTATAATCATGGTTAGAGCAGTGTTTGACAACTTTTCTTCAAAAGGTATTGTTTGAGCCTGATCTCTGTTGTAGATTTGATGAGGTGGCTAATTCCACTGTGACCTTTTCAGATCTATTGTGTCTCTGTTGTAAAAATGGTTTATTTGACTCTTTAGAGGTTATAGAAATGTGGTCATTATAACGGAAAAATAGACTTTTTTGTGTCATAGATTTAGATAGATTTTGCCAAAAGGTTTAGGGTAAAATTGAGCAAAATTACTCAATTCCTAGGTTTTTAACTACAACATGAATGAGCTTCAATCGAGATTTGCGGTGAGAACGACCATAATATTGAGATATAAAATCCTTTTTTGTAACTTCAAAACTGTCCGTTGAGTCATCCTTTTTCACAATATACCCGAGATTTCCATTTATTTTTTTTAAATGATACTCCTAACAACTCCCAAGGGAATCAACACAAAAAACTTCCGAAATCCGCAATAAAAAAGAGCACTATCATTCAATTTCATCAGCTATCAGCTACATCTGAGTAAATCCGTCGTGTGACAAGCATGCTACAATCAATGCTTTGCCAGAGTGCTACAATCGATGGTTGCATAGTATCGACGTTTCGGAAAAGTGAACAATCGCTAAAGACGTCTTTGTGTAAGTGTCAAACAGCACAATGGCTACAAGGGGATGTTCTAATAACTACAAGGGGGAGCGATATGAATAACGGAAACGAAGTGACATAAATAATAGGGTGGGTGGTATAACTTATAGTACAAGAAAATTAATTTATCAAGAAGAAGTTATTATTCTATTTGGATTCATCGATATTGAAAAAGGGTTTGACGATGTTCCAAAAATATGGGAAAGCTTGGAGAAAAGGGTAATAGATTTGAAATTAAGAGATGCTTGTTAAGTCTAGGAGATGGATTGAGTTCTTTGCTCTTCAATATATTCATGGATGACAATAAATATATGCACAAACAAATCTAAAAATATATGAGTGGGATATAAAAGCTTGCAAGCAGCTGGAATATCTGAGGGAGTATATTATGCAGATGATGTAGTCAAAAATGTCACACATGTGGTAAAGTGGATTTTTTTAGACTGTAAAGGTATTAGTTTTCCGGGGGCTTTATTGAAGGACATTGTATATGGATAATGTGTGGTATCGGGCCATCTTAAATACTTGTAGTGGTGAGGAATTTTTGGTATATTCCTGCATATTTGGTCTTGCAAACTCTCACGACTAGGACCGATTCTGCCATTCCGTAATTTGTCATCAAAAATCGAAGGTCAACGGATTGTCTGGAATTTCATCGATAACACGTAACTGTAACGGTTTATGTTAAATTCTTTGTATACTACGTTTTGTATGGATAAATTTTCCCGAGCTATAATCAGAAGTGGGATTGGACGAAAATTTCACGGCTCTCGTTGAGGGCGGTATAAAAGATTGCATTGATTGTGGAATACGGATGTCTGTTCCAATTAGTTTTAATTGAAAATAAATTGGATGCTCTTGGGCTATTGGTGGACTCTTTAGGGTTTGAAATAATAGTTTGTATTGATTGATATGCGGGCTCAAACTATTGTCGTTCGTAACGATTAAACTGTATACAAAAAAAAAGGTGATACACATATTGAAGAGATGCAAATGTTGTAATTTGTGAAACCGGTCGAGTAATATTATGTTCTGGAATTTGTTTTATTCGTTAATTATTCCAATATTCATTAAAAGTACATATTATACATTATAATTCAACGATGAAGTTTATTATTAATCAGTTAATTATATCGTTGATCCTTATATAAACAAAAACCGGTAACTTCACTTAATTTTATCTGAACAACATCTTAAAAAAAGCACGTTTAGCTACTTTTAAAAAGACAAGATACTGCCAATATTTATGTTTACTTCGATAAAACCTGTCAAGAATGCCAGTTTTCTTGAATTTAACAGCTACCTTTAAAAACAATATTTTTAATCAGTGATTATAGAAACGTTAACGGGAATATCAAAAAACAAAATTCATTTTGTTAAAAATTATTGGCATGTATAATATACCGGGTGTCCCAGACTAATTTATCCAGGCTATATCTCTTAAACGAATAGAGATTTTCGAATGGGACAAAAATTGATCTGTTCCACTTCTAATACACTTATTATTATATACACTGATTATTTACGAACCCATTTAATGTTTGGAAAATTTGTTGAATAGACGATGAAAGACCACATGCAAAATAATAAAAAAATGTACAGGGTGCAATTAAAAAGTTTGAAGTTAGGGGCTGTAACTAAGGGATGAATAGGAATGTGATCCAAATACCATTACCAGACTTGGAAAGAATGCCATTCAATGGTACACAGACGGCTCAAAAGCAATAGAAGGAACTGGGATAGGAGTGTACGGGCCCGGCACCAAACACTCTGAAAGCTTGGGAAAAACCCCAAGTATCTTTCAAGCGGAAATTCACGCAATAAGAAAGTGTGCCCAGTTCAATATCGACAAAGGATATAGAAGGCAAAGGATTATCATAATGTCTGATAGTCAAGCAGCCATTAAAGCGCTGAGTTCTTGTGTAATCAGTTCCAAAATGGTGTGGGAATGCCTAGGCAAACTTAATGAACTAGGCGAGAACAATATAGTCACCTTACTGTGGATTCCAGGACACACTGGAATAGAAGGAAACGAAACAGCAGATGAACTAGCGAAGAGGGGGACTGAAATACCCTTCTGGGGGCCGGAGCCCTTTTGCGGAATCAGCACCAATGTAATATTGGAAGAAATAGGTAAAGCCGAAGAAAAGAGAAGATCTGACAATTGGAAAGATCTAGTAGGGCTTAGGCAATCAAAGATTCTTCTGGGTGACTACAACCCGTTGAGATCAAATGAATGCATAAGTCAAAGCAAAACTGCACTAAGAGTTTTAACAGGAATCCTAACGGGACATTGTCGCCTGAATGGGCACCTTAAAAAGCTCAAAATAGTGGAGGAAGAAGATTGTAGGTTTTGTGGAATGGAAGAAGAATCCTCCATCCACATACTTGCGAACTGCACAGCAATTCAGAATCCTAGGGCACAGCACCTGGGAGACTACTGGATAGAAGAGGGACAGTTAGCTAAGTTGAAGCCTGCAGATATCCTAAAATTCCTCGGGGAAATAGGACTAAAGGAGCTACTAGTCTCTGAGACTTTCCTCAGGAACTAAGTAGAAGTAAGGGGGCACAATAGATCTTTTAGGTCTCAGTGAATGTTACCCCAAAAGACATACATACATACATACAAGGGATGAATATTTAGGGGATGATTTTTTCTACGCCATATTAAAGTGTATTAGGAATGGAACAGATCAGTTTTTGTCCCATTCGAGAATCTCTATTCGTTTAAGAGATATAGCCTGAATAAATTAGTCTGGGATACCCGGTATTTGTCGATTTAAATTTGACACACACGCCATCTAGCGAATAGTCTTCGTATACATTTTTTTCTCGAAGCCAATGGTCGCATGTTTATATAACATTGAGTATAAAAAATATTGACCTGCATTTTAATTTAACGTTACTGTAAAAGTAGACACGACCATCCTCATAAAAGTCAGTGCTACTGAAAACCGTCATTAAGTACTGAATTTTTGATAAGAATATAATGCTGAAATAATAACGAATCGCAGTAGCCAATTATGGACATGGAGATGCCAAAAATGCTGTCCCATCAATGTGATTCGTAGCGATATAGCTGTACAGGGGCGTACAGAAAAATTTTTTGTAGGTGAAAAAATAGTTTATTCTTTTTAATTTTTTTTAAAAACAAACCTTCCGTCATAATTATATAGGTATAGCATTCTGAAGAAAAATATAATAAATCACACGACAGACCCAACAAAAAAGGCACAGCTCTTAGTATTTGTTTGTGTTAAGTTAATATCTGTATCGATTCGCATCAAAGTTGGAAAGATTTTGTCATAGTATTTTTTTTTTATAAGGTCTCACAATCTCGACGTCGTCTCACCTCTTTCCACTTTAAATTTACTTTACTAATTTCAATTAAATTTTAATTAAGGTTGAATAATATTTGTTCCAATTACGTGTGTCCCTAGAAAGCATACTCTGAAGATCGGGTCAAACAAAACGCTGAAAATTTTAATTTATCGACGGAAAAAAAATATTTTTAATGGGACCTTGCTGAATTTGCGAAAATATTGGTGAAAATGATTAATCAACAAAATGAAAATTACATTAAAATGTTAAGGACTTCCTTTTTGAAGTGTTTATAGATATACAGGATGATTCCTAACTATTGGAACATAGGCATCAATAAAACATTGCTGAGGAAAAAGGCACATGGCGTTAAATTTGATTTTTTTTTCATTTTTTGCTATTAATTTCACTCTATATTAATCAATTGTTATCAAAATCGACACAAAGGCATAACTTTAAACAAGAAATGCTATTTTAAGTATTATTTTACATTTTGTTATACAGGGGGATAATACCTGAAAATGAAATCAACTTTTTTACTGATAATTTCTACGTAATAATGTTAATAATCATCCTGTAGCATTTGAAGAACAATATTTTTCTCAACTACTTAATCTCCATCCAATTTATGCCTCGCTATTTGTCTTGATGTTAAGATTTTCTTTTTAATTTTACGTAAAAATTATTATTTTGCTCTCACATTGTTCGAGGCGAGAGAAAGAAAAAAATAACAAAGATCGAATACTTTTAGTGTGATTAAAAAAAATACTTTTATTGGCGCTGCTTTCATTAACTAATGACAATTCAACAATGAAGTTGTTTGGAACATTTTTTAAGATCATTTAAACCATATTAATTGAAGTAAATTTAGTAGGAAAAACATCCCCAGTACTTTTTCTCTCTCTATTATTTACATTATAAAATGTTATTAGATTTGGGCACGTCGTAAATTAATATCAATTGACGTCAAAACTTGAACTGTCAGAACACCAATGCCGGGAAGATGTTCATACGAAAAATACATCGATATCATTATCAACTCTTGCTCCTAATGCTCCTAAAATTTTATAGATTCCAGTATCTATGAGTCCTTTTTCTCTTTAAATTTTTAATAAACTAAATATATTGACGTTTAATTAAAATTTTCAGAGTTGGATGATATCCCGAGTTTCAGATGCAAATGAAATGTTTCGTAATGTTTACCTTTCACTTATCTCCTCTTTTTCTATTTATAAAGACGAAATGCTTATTTGAAACGGGCGATAAAAGATATATATTCAGTCATAAAATAAAACCACATCTCACACCACTTTTTTCTCGTTTCTTTGTTATTTTCTAAAGAGGTGCCGAATGGTTTTTTTCATTAGATATGGAAGGGAAATTCTTCGCAAGTAGTTGTTTATTTTTCAAGTAAAAATAAATATTTATCTATACTGTTTTATCACTAATTAAACAGTAAATTTGAGGCACAACTGAAATACTTGTCCTTGGAATTAGGAATCCTGGGACAACTAGTATATATCCATTAAAAAAAAACGGTTTAAATGACATTCTTTGACAAAAAAGGTCAGTTTGCATCTTATTTTGCTCATTAAAATTCTAATTAGAACTCCAAATGTTAGACGATGACGAGATAGGTTTTAATGAGAAAACAAAATAATAACAAAAGGTCTCATCCGATGTAATAGGTCAAACTCTGTTCCATCGACGATTTTCCGGTGCTGGTTGGCCGTCTCTTTCTCTCGTCCGTCTTCATACAGCCCCAGAGGACAAAGTATAATGTCTTTTGAATGTTAATCATCGGTCGTCTGGTAATTTCCTTTTTCTACGCCGTCGGCTAAAATGTCGTCGAAATTTTACACTGAAACACAACTGACTACCTTAGAGTTTTTACTTCTTTTCAATTATTTTTACCTTCTTCTATGATGTCTTAAACGGGTCGCCAAAAACAGATCAAAGGAGAAAACTACAGAGGCTCGCATTTTTATGCCTAACGATTGAGATGGGAAGCAGTCCGACTGCGACTCAATATTCCACCTCTTGGGATGGAAACATGCTGTCAGTCAAAAGTCAAAGTCAAAAGCTTTAGTCTAAGCCAAAATGCAATGCTTACGCATATTTGAAGAAACTCGTATCTGTATCCAAGGCAGATATCTACGCTATCTGAACATTGAAAGAGGATATAGAAGCCTAGATCTCTTATAGATGTGGGGTATATCCAAAATAACTTATATATGTCAAAGTGTGGTGAGGCCAACCAGGACAATCTAATCTCCCAATAAACAATTTTCGTGACTTATAGTGACTGATATGTTTATAGCGTATTCATAAAGGTTACACAATTATTTAGGGAAATGCTTTTTAGTTTTATTGCAACACTTATAGTAAATTTGGTTTATTAGGGTGTTATGCCATTACTGTAAGTTCTAGATTTATAATGAAGTGTTGTAACTATTTATATGACTGTGTTATAAAACGTTACCTCAATTTATATAACAAATTTATATAAGGTTTGCCGTTACTTCCGTAATAAAAATAATGGTTTCTGAGTTTTATAATAGCATCGTTGTTTACCTTTTTAAAACTTCAGATACTTGAGTTCTTTTATAAATACGTTATGAAACTTTTAGTAACAAGTTCTTTTATAAATACGTTATGGAACTTTGGGTAACTGATGTTTTCTCTTTGTGTTTCAGTAAAAAGTTAACCTAAAATAGGAGTGGTTATTAACTGTGTAAGAAAATTGTGAATAAAACTATGATTAATAGCTGGAAAAAAATCAAGAAGGTACATCAGTACATTTTGCCGAAAAGTTTCTAGGCGTTTTACCAGAATAACACAAGTAGTACCAGCATCTTCTGGTAAACTAAAAACCATCACTTTCGTTACTCGACAGGTATCTTTATCAACAAATGACGTCAAAATTTCTTCTTTACCTTTGAATATTACCACCAGAAGTTCTCTAACCATCACTTGTGGTGTGCTGTGACACTCAACTAACACTTAATAATTTATAGTAGACTTGAAGTTTTATAGAATCACCATTTATGGATATATAGTGTTACTTTAAGTTTTATAGTGTTACCGACAGAAATTTTGTGGTAACTAATTTTTATAAGGGTGTAGGCTTTATCAGCCATGATAATTTTCTAAAACGCAGATATAAACAGGAATAGAAAATTAAATATTTAACAAAATTTTGGAAAACTGAATTTAGATTGGACTCTTATTTTACATTATATTGTAAGAACATAATGATTGATTTTGGTCCAATCTTATGGGTGGAAATGATGTGACAAGTGTTAAAGTGCACATAATATATCACATCATCCATTTTAATATCATATAAACATGGAGACAAAAATGATGTTTAAAATTGTGGAATTAACAAAAAGAAACAATATAATAACCAATGTATGCTAAAAAGAGAAAACACATATTGAAAATGTGACAGATGCCAGCTTAACAAAGAAATAATTTAGTAATGGTAAGATTACCAACAACTCTATAGGAAAAGTCTATAAGAGTAACCAAGTCAGTAATAAAACTAAATATCATTACATCCTCTTCCTAGATGAAGTTTTATAAAGGTACGGGAAATATATCCGTTACTTAGTTATAGACTTATGGGTTTTATAACGTTACTAAATAAAGGTGTTCGCAACTCTTATAAATTGCTCCATTTAAGTGTTGTAAAGGATTTATAAGAGTTACAGAAATATTACTATGCTTAGCTTATATAAATTGCAGTTTTTTAAAATAGTGATGGTAACTTTACGGTTACTATTATATAAACGAAAATGTTTATTGGGCTAATATCTCCTTATCAGATCTAGACTGGTCTTGGACTGCCTCTTAACCAGTGAAGTAACGCTCAGGGTTCCGGGTCAAAACAGTATAGTTTTTAGTTTAAGCACTCCTTTATAAAAAAAACTTGGATCTTTTGTGAATCCTTTTGATAATTCTTTCTTGAAGGAATTTTCTAATAATTTTTGAACAAAGATACTTTCGTGAGTCACAGTCACAATGTTAGATTTAAGGTCAATGTTTGCTCTTCACTCGTTCTAGCAATTTTAAAATTCATATTTTATAATTTTTTTCAGTGTAATACTACCTACTAAGTATTGCCGTGAGCTGAAAAGACTTGGATGGTAATGAGCGTTCATTATGTTGTATACGGAACTGACCACTATTACGGGTTCTACATATAAATTAAACAGTCAAAGAAATTGTCGCCATCTCTGGTTCTAAAATGCAAATTAAGCAAAAGTGCGTTGATTTTTCAGTTTTCTTAAAGCTGATTTACATGAGGTTTTGGTATACCAAAAACGGCTTTTGAAACTACTTTTTAGGTTATTTCTATAAGGTGAGATCGTTGTAACCAACATTTATTGCGTTTATTATTTCTGTTGATTTTTAAAATGTTTAGAAAAATATTTGTGTAAAAGCTTTAATAACTACTAATAATTAATAACTATAATAACTAGAGGAGTATTAGGGAAACATGTTTTTCAGGCGACGAAGAAAACTATTTTAATTATCTAGGTAGTTGTTTTAGGGAATGCATTAAAAGGAGAATAAACGTACCAAAATTGTTATATATACCACGTACGGAAAACTGTCCATTATAGTCGAGTCTGCAAATTGATAGTCGAGGCTAGCAAGCAGGCGAGACAATAGAAAGTTATTCGCCGAGTTGCATACTAAATTTTTTCGTCAATCTTTCCAAAAAACTACTAAACTCAAAGAAAACAAGAACAAAAATCCCTTTTTCTATTCAATCTTAATTAATTTCGATTCTAACATCTGTGAGAGTCGAAATTTTTACTACCTACGGCCTGTGGGAGATGGAGTGACCCGCACGATACTCTAGTTCACACCGACATCGGCATAAAGAACTGGGAGATGATCGGAATTGTCGCTTCGGGCTAAACTTTAAGGGCGTCAACTAGAACTAACCAAATTACTATTTATTAGTTGGGATAATCTTTTGGATTCTTCAGAGTTCCAGTATCTGAATAAATGAATCGAGGGGTTTTACATTACCGGGTGTAGGCAAATAATACACCAGAGGTTCCCTAACTTTTTTTTTCTAATTACTTTCAAAAAGAGATTCCATCCAACTTTATTCTTTTGAAATCTACTTGCAGTACAAGAAACGAATCAATTGTCAATTCCCGCTTATTGTATTTAGAAAACTTCCCATTCGAAGTGGTAAAAAATAAAAAAAAAATAGTATATTTTGTTGTGTTGTATTTATTCAAATATATAATTATTACAATATTAATTATTATTATTTTAACAGTCTTAATATAATTAAAATTAATAATATAATGTAACTTCTACAATGATAATAAAAAAATAGTAATAATTTTAATGGGAGGGATGTACTAATTATCGATATTCGACTTCAGTTTTGTTAGAAATAATTGCAAATCTCTCCGTTCTACGATATTCAATCTGCTCCTTTTTTTGTTAAAAGGTTTGTAGCGACACTAAAAGTTTTTTCGACAAGAAATGACGAGGGAAACGTTATCAGAAGCTTCTCGCAATTCCCAACAGTCCAGGATATTTTTCGGGTTTATCTGCTTGCAGCCAAAATATTCGATTCCCTCTGTTATATGTATTTCACCTTCAGCTCCTCATTAGTGCTAAATAGCTTCTCTTGTACCAACGTATTTTTTTGTAATTTTTCAATTTCTTGTTTACAATAAATTGTAAAATGAATAAATAAAATAAAAGTGTGTAAAACAAAGTAGGTACTTATTTTATCACTGCAAACACCAACTTGGATTCACTTTAATTTACCATTCAACAATACCCTCACTAACATGCTTCAAAAAAAGCTAGGCTTCAGTAAGGAAGGAAGAAATATTTATGGGTTAAAACCAGATTTAGAAAGGTCGCTGGCAGAATAATACTTTAGATATCGTAACAAGTTTCTTTGATACATTTTCCCTATAATTCCCTAAGCTTTGTAGATAGCGAGAATTATATGAGGGCCATCTATACGTTCTTATACAGGGTGTCACAAAAAGGCAGGTCATAAATCATACCACATGTTTTGGGGCTAAAAATAACTCGATCCAACCCAAGTTACCCTAGTACAAATGTGTATGCGAAAAAAGTTACAACCCTTCGAAGTTACCAAATAAAAATTGATTTTTTCAAATATTTCGACAGTTGTTCGATATATTATAATGAAAGTTGACAAGTGGCTTTCTTATGATAAGAGCATCTTAAAAAAAAATTAAGGAATTATTGCACTCCGTTAACAATTTATGGGAGTTGAGATCCCCTCGAGGGGTAAACCGCTGGGGCATTGCGGTGTACACATTCTGGGAATTACTGGGCATTACTGGGAATTAGAGGCATTACTGGGGAATTAGTGGGCATTACTAGGGAATTAGTGGGAATTAGTGGGCATTACTAGGGAATTAGTGGGAATTAGTAGGCATTACTAGGAATTACTTGGCATTAGCTAGGAATTACTCTGAAAAATAACCGCCAAAACTCGTCTCTTAAACAGACTAGGCAATACAACGCATGCGTGACGCGTGTACAAGGACAATACATAAACCGTGAGGGGTGTGGTCACAATCTTAGGTAAACGATTCGTAAAAGAAGTACGTAGAACTAGAAGCAAATAATTTGTTGAAACTTTTCTGTTTTTTTGTGTGTTTTGGTGTATATATTTATATATATTATATATATAATACATTCACGGTAAGTGTACTCCTACAGGTTTAACGAGCGGTGTAATAATAAGTATTTGGATTTCAACTCCGATTTCATAGTATTAGGGGCTCGATTTTATTTAATTATTTTTTGAGTGGCTTAGATCCGAGCCAAGATCATATTTATTGCGACAAAAAATTTATTAGTCTCAATTCAATGTAATTCCGTGTTTAACTGTTAACCCGAAGTATCAGTATAAATATTTATCAGCTTTAAAATGGAAATATGGAGAACATATTACATTTTATCAATGAACAATAAAATAGAGTTGTGAGTAAAATGTGAAAAATAAAAAGTTAGAGTTGCTGGATTTTGCCATGAACTACCGTACATCAGCACTGTGTGCGATAAGAAGCTGTAAGTTGGCCGGATAAACAGTAATATCAGTTTTAAAAACATTGAGTAGATAGGTAGCTCGGTAGGTACTGTAGGTGGGTACTTCATGTCTGTGTCATGAATTCTGCTAAGGGTAGAGCGTTGTTTTATTTCACAATTTGAACGTTAAATTAAAAAAATATTACTGTGTATGAATTAATTAAACAGAATTCACTATAAAAATCAACAAAGCCAAATATGCTGATGTCAAAAATATTCAGAAAAATAAACCATAACACTACCTGAGGGCGTTACCCAAAATGAGAAAAACAAATTCACAAACCGACAAATTTGATCTGCTCGGGAGGAACCGAGTGAAAAACAATTCAGATGGAATTCATGATGGTATTACACTGCTCGTGTACGTAATTTTGTTTTTTGTACATGTATGACGTATACTCGGTATAAAGTATTATTACAGTGCCCTGTAATATTGTCGTATTTAATAAAGAGCGCTACCAATAGATATCGCCTTGGATATCGCAGAATAAATAAAATTATTCAGACGCATTGTAAGTTTTGAGAAATATTTTCCAAAAATAAAAACCATTCAGTCAAGGAGAAACATCTACTTCCTGGGCTATAGGCACAGACGGATAATGAATTACACTTCAAAGTCAAACGGAGTCGGTATGATCTACAGGATTTAACCTCGGATTTAACCAACCAATGCGCTTTATTAAATACCACAATATTACAGGAAACTGTAATAATACTTCATTGTTTCAAGATTAAGTATCTT
Source organism: Lochmaea capreae (assembly GCA_949126875.1). Taxonomy (NCBI): domain Eukaryota; kingdom Metazoa; phylum Arthropoda; class Insecta; order Coleoptera; family Chrysomelidae; genus Lochmaea; species Lochmaea capreae. The sequence goes on from OX421400.1 coordinate 892,394, forward strand.
GTCTGATTTCCGAGTTTTCGATTGCATTTGGAGGTGACGATGGCGTTACTTTTACATTTCCGTTACTGAAAGACATGTATTAGTACATTAATATTGCAATGGTTCTCGCTCGGGTTTTCGACAAAGTTTACATTTCATTTTCCAATTTTTTTTAGATGGCTCTGTCTATTAATGATAATCAAGATGTTGCTAGTAATATTAGTATGAATCCCGGTGGTCACCAAGAGGATAACGATTTTTTTAATGAAGCCGAGCTTGCTTTGGGCGTTAAAATACCAACAGCTTTGAAAAACTTATTGTCTGCCTCTGGATTTGAAAATGAATCAATTGTAGCAACCCTTACCGAAGACAATATCGAAATGATTGAAAAGTTTGCTCGAAACGAGTTACATGAAATTATTCCTACAGAAGAATATCCAAAATATTATGGCATATATTGCAATAAACCAAGTTTATTTAAAATACCTATTGGGCATAGGAATATGTTAACTTTGCTAAATAATTTTTGTTTAAAAAAACAAGCAGAAAGGAAGACACGAGGGAAGACCGAGGGGAAGACATTAAAAAGGTTACGACAGTCAGACCGAGAATTGAATGAAAATAATAGTGCCAAAAGAATGAATCATGAGTCGAGGAATAATTTATGTACATCTTTACAGGGAAACGCGATTGAAACAGCATCTTGTATATCTGAAGATTCACTCGAAGATCACTCAATCCAAATGGGAAATAAAATTCTAGAAAACATACAACAGTGGGTAAGACACAAAACCGGCTCGAAGACCGGTGACGAAAATTGGAATAGATTAAAAAATTCCTTTGAAAGAATTTCGGTTTCGGTAATGGCAAATGGACAAAAATGTGTTATTTCTTGTTTTTGTGGTGCTACTTACACAATTGCCAAATTCCGTAAGAAAAATTCTAATTGTGAACGATGGATTTATTCCAATTTTCAAACACACCTGTTAAAAAAACATTTCGATCAATCCGATACTTCTGACGATAATTGTAATAAAAAAAAATCTAAAAACAAACTTATCACTTCTTTTATGTTAAAAAAGACCGAGAAAAAGACAAATGTCAATGTTTTACAAGACATCCATATTCCCTAGCTATTTCACAAACAAACACTATTAACGAGTAACGGTAACAATGATACTATCGAGGCTAATACTTCGTTTCAATGTTTGAATACAGAAGTCAATAAAACACAAGACCTACATAGTCCCTTTCCAATTCACAAACAAGCAATTTTAAGTAGTAGTAGTAGTAGTATCGAAAATATTATTCTGCCAGAAAATGATACTAATAAATGTCGCAATGAGGTTTGTACGTCCCTCGACAATTCCTTTCAGGACATAACTAGAAAGGTGAAAAACTCTGAGAGTACCGAGATAAATACCCGGGTGAATACTCAAGAAGATACGGGAGAAAATATGATAAGCGAGTGTCAGGAAACCAGTTTCTCTTCTACTGTCGAACTTCCTACTTCAAAATGGAAGCAAATAAAATACCAGAGAAATGAACGAGCAAAAAGAGCTAGAGAAATAATCGACCCGAATCAAACTTTGATAACGAATTTTTTCAAGTTGGCAGATGAAGTTTGTAATATCATTAATGTTAATGGCAGTCTCAGTTCTAGCTTAATTTCCAGCTTCTTAGTACCGAAAATAACAGAATCCATCGCAGAAACCTCGACGGAGACATCCCCAGAAATTGTTACAGGATCTGCAGAAACTATCGTTCATAATTTTCCGAGTAGCTTTCTCAAAAAACTTTTTGATATATCCCAAAAAAATATAAAAGGACCCAAAAACAAACATTTTTACGACGTTGCTACAAAAAAATTTGCCATCTACATATTTTATGTTGGAGGTAGATTATTATATGAAACGCTATATGCAAATTTACCCAAGTCACTACCTTCAATAACCACTCTTAACCGATACCTTATCAACAATAGAGAACCAATTGAAGAAGGAGAATTTGATTTTCGGGGCCTCGCAGAGTTTTTAAAAAGTCGAAATCTTCCCAAAATTATTTGGGTGGCTGAAGATGGAACGCGAGTAAAAAGTAAAATTGAATATAATGAACGTACAAATAAAGTAGTCGGTTTTGTACCATCGCTGCAAAATGAAGTTCCCATGATTGATAAATATATTGCATCATCTGCTAAAAAAATTAAATCCTACTTCGAAACTAGTGTAAAGTCTAATTATGCTTATGTAACAACAGCACAACCACTTACGTATGACGCTCCAGCATATTGTTTGTCTGTGTTTGGAACGGATGATAAATTTACTGCCCAAGATGTTCTTCAGCGATGGGAATATATGAAAGAAAAGGCTAAAAAATATGATATCACCATAATTGGGTTTTCATCCGATGGAGATTCCCGTCTTTTAAAAGCAATGCGGATAAATTCAGTCCTTCCAAAAGCTGACACCAATGCTGATGCTCAGAGCACTATGACCGATACTGACACTGACAATAACTCTGCTGATACTATGAAGTGGAATTGGTTTCATGCTGATATAACAAAAGTAGATGAATGTCATATTCAAGACAGTGTACATATTATTACCAAACTGCGCACCAGATTTTTGAAACCTAACATTGTTTTACCTCTTGGTAACTATTTTGCCACTGTAGATCATTTATATAAATTAATAGAGCACATATCTAAAGACCAGCATCTTCTGACAAGATCTGATTTGAAAGCTGAAGATAAGATGAATTACATATCTGCTGAAAAAATGTGTTCCAACGCTGTTCTCCAACATCTCAAAAACGACTCAGAATTCAAAGGAACAGAAATGTTCCTCAATATCATGCACTGCATTATAACAGCATTTTTGGATGAAAGTACAGATGTTTGTTCTAGATTATATAATAGTTGGTATTGCGTATTTATTTTGAGAATTTGGAGAGCAGACATTTTTCGAAAAAAAGATTTTACAATAAAAGATAATTTTCTGACCAGCAATTGTTATCTCTGTGTTGAACTTAATGCTCACAATTTAATTAAGCTTATTTTAAAGTTTAAAACAAGTTCTGATTTGAAACCAGAAATGTTTTGTATGCCAGTCTTCAGTAGTCAGGCGTGCGAAAAACTGTTTCGATCCGCTCGCTCAATTACAACAACATTTTCGACTGTTATAAATTTTAGCATTAAAGGATTTTTACAACGAATTGAACGAATTAAAATGATAAATTCTATACTAAGCGACCTTTCTGAGGAATATGTGTTTCCACGAGAAAAAAAAGTCCCTACAAAAAATCGTTATTTGCCTACTTCCGAGGAGCTTATAAATTTAGATATTGAGGAAATCGTATCTAGATCTCTGAACGACGCAATCTCTATAGCAAAAGATTTGGGAATGGAACCGACCGAAGAGGACTGGAACGGTATTCACATTCCATTACGTTTTGATCAATGTTTAAATGTGGAAGATATTAATAATTTCGGTAATAATGTAGATCAAATAGAACAAGAAATCGATGAAGGTTTTGTTTTGCAAGACCGAAGCTCAGATCAAACTGATGATTTGGATATCAATATGTTTCTAGAAGAGGAAAACCAAAGACAAGCGGAGAACGAGGAGAAGAGTAGCAATGAAAGTGAATACCTAGACGATAAGTTGGAACCTGGGCTGGAACTGAAAGACTATTCAGGAAAAATAAAAAAGTTGGACGAAAATTCAAGCTTTTTAAGACTTGCGCTTAAGGAAAAAACAATAGTCATAAAAAAATCGGCATATATTTGGTTGCTGGATGAAAATGAGGGAAGAGTGAGTAATGATAGGTTGAAACGTTTCATTGTTAATAATAAAAAGCTCAATAAAAGGAGAAATATGAAGAAAAAAGCTGAGAAAAATAGTGCAAAACTAGTTCGCAGAGGAAAGAAAAAGAAAGAATCCGACAGCTCATCTGATTTATCATTATCCGAAATTTCGCTTCATGATGATACATCAGATAATCCTGAAACATTTTCGGATTTAGAGAAGAGCCAGGACACAAATGAGCAGCAACGTAGTATTGATATTTTAATGGAACATTATTATGCTGTATTTTATGATAAACAATATTACATTGGTATAGTGATCGAAATCAATGATTTGGATGTTAAAATGAAATTTCTCAGAAAGGAACTAAACCAACTCAATTGGCCTAGAGCAGAGGATATTGCTCTTGTTGAAAAAGAATTTCTCTTCTACGGACCTATAGAGCTTTTAGGCGCAGGTCCATTTCAGTTGAAAAAATATGACGTTTTAAATATAGAAACAAAATACAAACAATTGAAAAAATAGATTAGTGCCTATAAGTAACGTCCAAAGCTCATGCTTATCGATTTTAAAATTTTTATAGCTTGTATTATACCAAATGGTTACCATTTGGAAGTTTTCGTTATATCCCATTTATTTATTACATTTTTGTCGATCTGCTCCTAACTACCATCGGTACCTAATCCAATGAATAAGTTACGATAAGGACAGAAGAAACTTGAGCAACATATAGTTTAGCCCTAGAAAATAAAGCTGGGTATTCATTTTAAGGTTGTATGTGTGTATTTTTATTTTATCGATTTGCCAAAGTTTATTATTTAAGTTTTGTTTTCCTGTTTTATATATTTATACATCTTGCTCCTTTTGTTACCACCATTAAATTATTATGTGTATATAAGTTGTTTATTTTTCAATGGAATCCTTGTATCTGGATTAGTATGGGGTACAAAAACAAAAATAGAGGAAATTAAATAGAAAATCGATTACATGTCTTGGTGGCTACCAGCGTCTCAAGCAGCATTCACCAACCACGCAGTTACATAACTTCAGAGTTCTCGCAAAACTACAATCTACAATAATCTTATAATATGGTTTCAAATGATTACCCCGAGATTCACCCTATCAAAAAAATAGTTCTCTATTTTTTAAAAACTGTAACCAAATACTTTTTTAGCTATACTGTGAAGATGTTCATGTATTTGCGGTACGTTTATTATGTTTAGTAAGGGAATTACTAAGGCTGTACGAATCATTGGAAATTAGTGAACAATGCTAGGAATCACTTGGGAATTACTAGGAATTTCTGGGTATTACTTGGGAATTACTAGGAATTACTGGGAATTACTAGGAATTACTGGGCATTACTTGGGAATTACTAGGCATTACTTGGGAATTACTAGGCATTAGTGGGAATAAGGAGGCATTAGTGCATTAAAATTAAGAGTAATGCCCAAATTGGGCATTAGTGTACACCATTTGGGTCAGCGGTTTACCCCTCGGATCCCCTAAACCCTCCCCAAAATTTTTGTGTACGTTGCAATTTAATGCTTATTGTGGCACCATTATTCAAACACATTATTTTTGAAACTTTTTTGCCTCCTAGTACTTTTTACAATTATCAGTTTTTATCGAGGTACCTACGGCCCTTTTTTCATTATGCTTCAAAAATTTCGAGTAACAAAAATTAAAGTCAATGAATTTTTTTCGTGGGTCCCACATTTTTGATTGAATCTTATTTATTTACCAATGTGTAGTTTTTATTAGATGTTCGAAATGACCCCCATTTTCTTGAATACACAGTCGGCACCGTTCTACTAACGAAAACCGAATATTCTGGAAAAGCAATGGCTTCTGACGATATCTAATTGCAGCCTCAAGGATTCTATTCCTCAGTTGTTGTTCGCTCGTCATTTTTACAGCATACACCCTCGAAAAAAATTCATTGACTTTAATTTTTGTTACTCGAAATTTTTGAAGCATATCTCGATAAAAACTGATAATTGTAAAAAGTACTAGGGGGCAAAAAAGTTTCAAAAATAATGTGTTTGAATAATGGTGCCACAATAAGCAAACTGGGGTTGTAACCCAAAAATCCTGAGCTGGATGTACACTGCCATAGTGAGACCAATTATCACTTATGGAGCCATTGCGTGGAGTAGTAGAACTAGCCTCTTGACGACGAGAGAAAACCTCTCTAAAATTCAAAGACTAGCCTGTATATGCATAACAGGAGGAATGAGTACATGCCCAACGGCAGCAATGGAAGTGATTCTCAACCTCACACCATTACATATGGTGGTGGAGAGTGTTGCAGAAAGAACAAGATACAGACTAAGTAGAGAGGGAATCATTAAAAAGAAAACCACCTCTTCACTTCTTAGAAATCAGACAACCTGGGACATGCCACAAGATGGTATGATGAAAAAGTATAACTTTTCAAAGATATTCGTTACGGAATTAAGCAACAAGAAGGAATGGGATCCAAATACCATTACCAGACTTGGAAAGAATGCCATTCAATGGTACACAGACGGCTCAAAAGCAATAGAAGGAACTGGGATAGGAGTGTACGGGCCAGGAACCAAACACTCTGAAAGCTTGGGAAAAACCCCAAGTATCTTTCAAGCGGAAATTCACGCAATAAGAAAGTGTGCCCAGTTCAATATTGACAAAGGATATAGAAGGCAAAGGATTATCATAATGTCTGATAGTCAAGCAGCCATTAAAGCGCTGAGTTCCTGTGTAATCAGTTCCAAAATGGTGTGGGAATGCCTAGGCAAACTTAATGAACTAGGCGAGAACAATATAGTCACCTTACTGTGGATTCCAGGACACACTGGAATAGAAGGAAACGAAATAGCAGATGAACTAGCAAAGAGGGGAGTGAAATACCCTTTTGGGGGCCGGAACCTTTTTGCGGAATCAGCTCCAATGTAATATTGGAAGAAATAGGTAAAGCCGAAGAAAAGAGAAGATCTGACAATTGGAAAGATCTAGTAGGGCTTAGGCAATCAAAGATTCTTCTGGGTGACTACAACCTGTTGAGATCAAATGAATGCATAAGTCAAAGCAAAACTGCACTAAGAGTTTTAACAGGAATCCTAACGGGACATTGTCGCCTGAATGGACACCTTAAAAAGCTCAAAATAGTGGAGGAAGAAGATTGTAGATTTTGTGGAATGGAAGAAGAAACCTCCATCCACATACTTGCGAACTGCACAGTATTTCAGAATCCTAGGGCACAGTACCTGGGAGACTACTGGATAGAAGAGGGACAGTTACCTAAGTTGAGGCCTGCGGATATCCTAAAATTCCTCCGGGAAATAGGACTAAAGGAGCTACTAGTATCTGAGACTCTCCTCAGAAACTAAGTAGAAGTAAGGGGGCACAATAGATCTTTTAGGTCTCAGTGAATGTTACCCCAAAATACATACATACATACATACAAGCATTAAATTGCAACGTACACAATAATTTTGGGGGGGTGCAATAATTCCTAATTTTTTTTATAAGATGCTCTAATCATAAGAAAGCCACTTGTCAACTTTCATTATAATATATCGAACAACTGTCGAAATATTTGAAAAATTCAATTTTCATTTGGTAACTTCGAAGGGTTGTAACTTTTTTCGCATGCACATTTGTACTAGGGTAACTTGGGTTGGATCGAGTTATTTTTAGCCCCAAAGCATGTGGTATGATTTATGACCTGCCTTTTTGTTACACCCTGTAGTTTAATTTTAGTTTGCCCCTGGTATAAATAAATCGAGAGATCGACTATAATGTGCATGAAGAGAAGGAAAAGATGGAAATATTGATAAGCAGAAAAATCCAGGTGTTTTTCGGTTTGTTCCATATAATTATACGTAATATTATGAATATGTAAAACACTATTATTTAGTAACTGCTCGAATTTGTATCATAAATATGCAAAAGGAAGTATTTTTTTATGATCGAGACACAAATCGCCCAAAGGTACGACAAAATGATCAACAATTTTTTCGACGGTATATTTCAAGAATCAATTTTGATTATTTTAGATTTAGACAGTTTCCTTTCAAACAGAAGGTTGTAAATTTGATCCGTACGTTTTGTATAGTTACTTTGTATTTTCACAAACACCACAAAATTGTACACGTTTGTTGGAAATTTTCATCCGTAAAAGCAGTAGTTTCATTTGATTTTTAATTTTCTCTCTCAATTGACCTGCATGTCATTCTAGACAGAGGACAAACGTAGTGTAGCGATGAAAATGTTCATTCTCTGGAACATGTCCACTTTTATTAACCTGCTCGAAGTAAACATTGAAAATGTCGTGAAAAAGTAACAACGGACAGTGGAGTACACAAAAATATTAAAATGGAGACTGGTAGATGATAAAAAGAACCACACTCGTTATGTATATCAAAATGTCCAGGCAACAAGATCAGAGACACTTTATCAGTCTTTTTTGGTAGTTTGAAACACCACTTGATGTGGTTGATAATAACCACCAAAGTATTGAAGATAAAGTAAACCTTATCACCTTACCCAGCTGCTTACATAATGTAGCAGTAATTGATGATAACAGAAGGCTGAAAGTGGACAGTAGACGGTCTCCAAGAAAAAGGCTAATTCAAAATTATCGCATATAGTGTAGAGTGACGGAAAAAACCACTCGACTTGATATCAATCTAATCCAAGTGATAAATATTTATTGTAAAGGATCAAAGCTCAAGTGATCCTTATAGATAAAACTACTTATTAGTATAAAAAAGAATATCTATTCCCAAGCCTAAAGGAGAAATAATACAAAATGATATCGACTACAGTAAAACCGGTGTTTGTTCTAATTTGTGTGTTAATATCTCACTACGCCGTTAAAGCCAGCAGTAAGTGGAAGTCTAAATTGGTTTGATTTCGATATATTTATTTTTGTTCACAGATAACCTGATATGGAAACCTTACGTTAACGCGACCGTACCAGAAGGATGTATTTTAATTCCAGGACAAACTAAATATTACATTGGACTAGCTGATTTTGTTATACCCGGAATTGGCGTGTCAGGACTTATACCAACGACTGTTTATGATGGATCAATGTATGTAAACGTTACTCTTGATTCAAAATCGTATTATTTACGGAGCGATGATGTTGATTTGAAGGTAAGATTTTTTTAATAAAAGTTCCTTTAACGAACGACACTGTGTACGTGTCGATTTTTACACATACACATTGTCTTTCTACACCTATGTACCGTGATGTATGGCGGTCTGGGTACGCTGGGCAACCGCGACATGATAAATACACTTGTCAAAATTTCAATTTCCGAAACTGTGTTCCATTCAGCGGCCCATTGCCGCCACAATGCAAATTTACTAACACTCCTTCTCGCTTTCTCTCAGTTTTTCACTCACTACACTTAATCATTCAACTAGACTATATTACAACGTGGTTTTGTCTGTCTTCTTATAAATTAATTACGTGTCACTTTTTGTATAAATGTTTATAATCAAGGACCGAAGCCAATACAACAATTTAATAAGATTGTTCCAATATCTTCATCAGGATCATCAGGATTACCGATTAACTTTTTTTATGTACGTGAAAAAAAAATTATATCAAAGACGTGGGGTGATCGAAAACAATTGTCGGTTGATTGTTTTTGTGTCGTTAAAATGATTTACGACATTTGTTATTCCCATCAGTGGCGACGTGACTTGTGTTGTGTGTAGAGCAGTATTTTTTTTTTATTAAGGTATAGGAAGCTAGTGGTTTTTATTAAAAATGGCTAGTTTTTGGGGGATTTCTCTAAAGACAGTACTTAGTATTATGAGAAAATGTTCCCCTGAAAATGCTTTTTTTGAGAGGGTATCTCAAAAAACCAATCTATTTTTCAAAAATTTCCTTAGTACGCCACTGGTGAACAGCGTTTTTTAAAGTAAAATGTTAGGTTTTGCCTAAAAAATTACGTTTATTGTGGATTTCTCCCCTAAAGACAGTATTTTGAGCAAATGTTCACCTGAAAATGCTTTTTTTCAGAAATTTTCTTAGTACGCCACTGGTAAACAGCGCTTTTTAAAGTAAAATGCTAGTTTTTGCCTGAAAAATGACGTTTTTGGGGGATTTCTCCCCTAAAGACAGTACTTAGTATTTTGAGAAAATGTCTCCCTGAAAATGCCTTCTTTTAAGAGGATGTCTCAAAAAAACTTATTTTTCCAGAAATTTTCATAGTACGCCACTGGTAAACAGCGCTTTTTAAAGTAAAATGCAGAATTCCCCTAAAAAATGATGTTTTTTTTGCGAATTTCTTCCCCTGAAATAATTTTTTTTTTTTTAATTTTTGTCAACTTCATTAAAAATTTTTATTTCTGAAAACTATTTCAATCTACCGACTCTTTCTATTTCCATTTATTGTTTTTCCAGGTGAACAAACCGAAATTCTTTAAAATTAATGATAAATTTCTGTTTTGATTTACAAAAACAAAAATTTAAACTCTAAATTTTTCACTTTCCAACATTCCCTTCAATATCCTGATTTATTTTTGGAAAAACACCATAATTCACTTAAGCACTTTCTAAAATAAAAATAGCACAATAGACTCGGTAAGATATTTCTGGTAAATTTAACGGTTTCTTACTCCAAATGACACAAAAATGTTTAGCTAAGAAAATACTCTCAGACAAAGTTGTCTTTACGTCTTTAGTACGACAAAGATAAAGTGATCTGTGAATAGATTAAGTAGAAATAAAATAATTTTTTTTTCAGATTCTATGTGGAATTGAAAACTCTGAAGGAAACTTAGACTTTGTTTCCACTTCGGCTGATACATTTTCTTCATTATTCGATTCAAATACTAAGCCTATTCCAATTGGTTCGGAATTTAATCACAAAAGTTCAACAGAAGAAAATTGGTATAATGCAACTTTGTATGCTGGAATTGTCGATTTTTATTCAAGTGAAGGAAGACATCGTGTAGTAGTTGGAAAAGTATACGACAATGCTAACGAAGAACTGAACTACAATGCTTTTTATGGAGATCTAGGATCTGAATTATCCAGTTCGAATTACGATGTGTTGGTATTAAGAACATGAATGTTTTAATAAAATATCTCCAAATCTTCTTACATGGAGTGGCTCTTTATCCTATCCCACTAAGACCTTTTCAAATCTATTGTGGTCCTCCCTATTTTTAGAGCTCGATAACTAGCTTTATTCTTTTTGTTAAACCTATTAGCCTGGATACCGCCTCCCTTGCCCTCGGTTTTTCTTCACCGAATAGGTGAAACCGCACCGTTACTAGGCCTTCGCCCCCACAGATTATGTGTTCCGCGTTTTCGTCTTCTTCCTGGCAAAACCTACGTAGGCTGTTATTTGCTAGGCCAATTGTGTGCATATGCTTCCTCAGCTGGTCAGCATTCCCACCTTCATCCTCATCGTTTCTCGACTTTGACATAGTAGGTCGCGTGACAGTTTAGCCAAAGGGCTTTTAAGGAATAGTTTAGCAAGCTTTTGTCCTGGGGTTTTATACCACCAGCCTGGTTGTTTATCCATTGGTGGATGCACTCCTTGGTGATGTTTTTTGTAATTTCACAGGAAGGTTCTGGCCCTATCATGACCTCTGCTTGGATAATTCATCGGCCTTTTCATTGCCTTTTATTCCTCCGTGACCTGGCACCCATGCTAGACTCTATTATGACTACCTAGTCTGTTAAGGGCCTTGCGACACTCCCACACTAGATTTGAGTGCTGCTTGGCTGTCGGAGTAGATGACCTTTCTCTCTTACAATACTAACAATTCAAAGAATCCACATTATCTACATATAACAACTTGGAAAAATATCTGTTCTGATGTTACTATTTCTCGGTGAATTCGAAACAACCAGATTAAGTATCTAATTAACTCGAAAAAGGACAAAGAAAAAATACAAAAAAAAAACACATAATCCCATTGAAACGAACTTAAAATTCGTAGCTTCAAATAAATCTGACTCATTGTCCCCTGTTTACATGCGAAAGAAATGAACAAAGCCAGAGCGATAAAATATTAACGTCTTCAGTAGGAGGCAGCAATGTATTTTATAAACACAATACCAAGTCGTAAACTAACGACCGAAGACATAGAGGTATCTTTAAAAAATTTAAATAAGGGTTTTTTTAATTTATTTTTGAGAAGTTCAAGGTGTACCAGGACTTCGTTCCAAAAATTTGGGAGAGAAAATTATGATAGTAAAAAATTTTTCGTTGACTCGGCATCTAGCCATAAGGGTTTAGTAATAGTTATGAAACGAGGGATATTGTTCAACAAGCGTAATATTTGCCAAAACGAGCGGCAGCGAGTTTTGCACACGTTATTAGCGAATTTGTGGTCACTGCTGGAAATATTGCTGGAGTCAATCTTGTTGACCTCCTTAAAAAGTATAGAAATATTAGACCTCCTGCTGTAAAGCACGACAGATTTTTTGTGCGATAATATGGAAAATGTGGCGTACAACCCGTGGGTATAAATACCATTGGAAAATTACCAGCAAAGATTGCTCAGTACCTGGGTCTAGCTAATGGTTAAAGGATACACAGGACACTGTTTCAGACGTTCGTCAGCGTCTCTCCTGGCAGACTCAGGAACGGACATTCTGAAAATAAAGCAGCACGGAGGATGGAAATCCAACAGTGTAGCCGAAGTTCATTAGGAAATAAGAGAAGAATTTCATAAAACATTCTGGGCCAATCCCCTGGCACACATGCAGATATCACAGTTTCAAATGAAATTAACATTAGACAAGAAGTTTAAGAGAATATTCACCCAGAACATGGACTACTATTGAATTAAAATAATATCTATAAGAGTGCTACACTGACGATAGGTAAGGTTATAGAAGAAAAAATTGCTAGGAACTGTTCCTAGAACCACTTTGTATCTCTACTTCAATAAAATTTAATAACAAACCATCACATATACTAAATATAACCATATGCTAATTTCCTTTAATAAAATACGTTTTTATATCTATAAGTAGATACCAATTAATGACTTAATTACGTCATTAATACTATTTTTATAAAACCCGGACTATAAACATTCAATTTATAATCGAAGTAAGTTTCTTTGATAACTTTTTTAACACTTAAGAAGCTATTTTCTGTCTACACCTGTTAAAAAACACTCCCAATGCTCTTTTGGAGTAGGGAAAAGAGGCGTGGTGTGTTAAATACATTAGGATAATATGTTGAAACTAAATTTGAAAAATGTTTGTGTTAAAGTTAATATTTGGTGGAATTTACATTGGGAATAGAAGGAAAATGTATAGTTGTAATAACCATAAGGATGAAAAGAAAGAAAACAGAGCGAACAAAGAAAAAATAAAAACAGAAAAAAAAGGGGGGGCACAAAAAATGAAAAACAGCGAAATATTAAAAAAAGAAGAAGAAATTATGCAAAGATGTAAAGAAAATTATTAGTTGCAAATTCAAATTAATATACCGGAGGATGCAGAAATAAAAATATATATAGATAAAGAATAAATTCGGATAATAAAAGAATTTAAAAACGGAAAAATGCCAAAATATTACAAAACCACATCAGGAATTATTAAAAAGGGCTGGAGATAAGGGAAAGGATGTCATGTTACATATTTCAACCTCACACCATTACATATGGTGGTGGAGAGTGTTGCAGAAAGAACAAGATACAGACTAAGTAGAGAGGGAATCATTAAAAAGAAAACCACCTCTTCACTTCTTAGAAATCGGACAACCTGGGACATGCCACAAGATGGTATGATGAAGAAGTATAACTTTTCAAAGAAATTCGTTACGGAATTAAGCAACAAGAAGGAATGGGATCCAAATACCATTACCAGACTTGGAAAGAATGCCATTCAATGGTACACAGACGGCTCAAAAGCAATAGAAGGAACTGGGATAGGAGTGTACGGGCCAGGAACCAAACACTCTGAAAGCTTGGGAAAAACCCCAAGTATCTTTCAAGCGAAAATTCACGCAATAAGAAAGTGTGCCCAGTTCAATATTGACAAAGGATATAGAAGGCAAAGGATTATCATAATGTCTGATAGTCAAGCAGCCATTAAAGCGCTGAGTTCTTGTGTAATCAGTTCCAAAATGGTGTGGGAATGCCTAGGCAAACTTAATGAACTAGGCGAGAACAATATAGTCACCTTACTGTGGATTCCAGGACACACTGGAATAGAAGGAAACGAAATAGCAGATGAACTAGCAAAGAGGGGGAGTGAAATACCCTTTTGGGGGCCGGAACCTTTTTGCGGAATCAGCTCCAATGTAATATTGGAAGATATAGGCAAAGCCGAAGAAAAGAGAAGATCTGACAATTGGGAAGATCTAGTAGGGCTTAGGCGATCAAAGATTCTTCTGGGTGACTACAACCTGTTGAGATCAAATGAATGCATAAGTCAAAGCAAAACTGCACTAAGAGTTTTAACAGGAATCCTAACGGGACATTGTCGCCTGAATGGGCACCTTAAAAAGCTCAAAATAGTGGAGGAAGAAGATTGTAGGTTTTGTGGAATGGAAGAAGAATCCTCCATCCACATACTTGCGAACTGCACAGCAATTCAGAATCCTAGGGCACAGCACCTGGGAGACTACTGGATAGAAGAGGGACAGTTAGCTAAGTTGAAGCCTGCAGATATCCTGAAATTCCTCGGGGAAATAGGACTAAAGGAGCTACTAGTCTCTGAGACTTTCCTTAGGAACTAAGTAGAAGTAAGGGGGCACAATAGATCTTTTAGGTCTCAGTGAATGTTACCCCAAAAGACATACATACATACATATTTTTTATAAATTTGTAGAAGAAACACTACCAAGGAACTGACCTAACCATCGAAGACAATACAAGATACACTGGAGGAATTACGTAGTGAATTCAGAATTGGAAAAAGGTCCGCATATTCCAGATGACTTACAAGGAAAAAAAAATCATTTATAATGGGAAAAAAGAGAATTTTATTTTGACTACTCCACTGTGTTCACCAAATAAAATCCGCAGCTACCTTTTATATGCCGTCGCGTGAAAGCGACTCGAAATCATTCAATTTCAAAGATAAGATTAGTGAAATTTATTGTAAGAAGTCGTCAATTGTATCTTAAATAGTCAGGGCCGCCTGCAACTCGACCTGCCTGCAGTTTCTTATTGGCCAGCTTTGTTTAAACACTACTTTAAATATGCTTGCGTCTCATTGACTTACCCGGGATGGATAAACAACGTCTTGGATAAGTACATGCCGATGCCTTCGTTGTTGATGTATGCATTGTACTCCTTTTGTATGTACTGACTTTTTACAGTAATTTGGTTAAATTTATTAGATTTATTTTGAATTTTATCTATATAGGTCGTTTTCCAAAAGACAGACATTATAATGCAATCAGGGTCGATGATTTACATTTTCAATAGATATAATGGAGGCGGCCTTAGTTTAGATGTGAATACAAACATATTATTATTATACACTTAAAATTGGTTTTTCATGCTGGACAATGGATAAGTTCAATGTAATATATTAAAATTATTGTTTGATGCTGGCTAGATAGGGAACACTAGCTCAAATGGAGATCGACACAAAGTCACTCCAATTCAAAGTGTTTACTGAACAACGTACACATGGATCTCTCAACCAGGCTATTGAAACTGAGTAAGAGACATTTGAAGACAGTTACTGACTTGGTAGACGGGACACTGTGTCCTGAGGAAACATCTGCGCAAAATGGGCAAAGTTAGTGAACCTATGTACAGGAAATATGAACTCTATGATAAAACACCTACTCAAATACTCTGCTTCTGCGAGAACCTATATGGACTCAGACGGAAGGACGGAACACGGAAGTAGATAACATGGGAAATGGTATAAAGATCCAGTTCAAGTGCCTGGACTGTTGAGTACAACCCAATCGAATCAACGATTGAATTCCAATTTATAGCTGGAAAAAATATCATTAAGGTTGAAAGTACCTATCGAAATGATAATATAGTACCCCTAGTTATCAATTTAAATGAAAACTATTGTGATACTGAACTAGCCAAAGTTTTAATATAAAATTTACATAGAATTAGTTCATGGGTCCGTTGAACTATACGGAGACACGAATTTTTGAATGATTTTGCGAAAAATCGATAGTACTCACCTATTTTGAATGTTATCCGTCGAAAAATTTGCACAATTTACAGAGAAAAATAAAAAAAAAAGATTTTTTTTCACCACTTATACCATCACTTTTTGGCCCGATATTTTATACAAAAAACAGTTTAAATGTATCGCACTGTAGAGGAGAGTGTTTTTTGTTTCAAGGAAATTAAATTCTAGGAACAATGTGATATCGAAAATTGTGAAGGGGATATTGAAGATCTTGCTGACGAAATAATGAAGTCGGGCTTGGAGAAATTAGTAAACAAGAATAGGGAATGAAAATATTACAAAAGTCACTTCTGAAAACTTTCATTGCTATTTTTCCCTTTATTTTTGTCTGTAGTATAAGCTTCTTATTTTTTTGTGAGATAAAATCCATCTTCTTGTTTCAATTTTGGTAAAGAATAACGTCTGTGTGTGGGTATAAAGGTTTCTGCTTCACGATGGGGTGTATAATTTAGAACATTATGCAAATCAAGGGCGCCCAAGGAATCTTGAGCGAAAATAAAGTCAATTTTAATTATATCAATGCCAAGATTGTTAAAGTTAGTCCGAAAGAAATATGTTTAAAAAGTAAATATCTCAAACCTCGTTTGGAAAACGTTACTCCCGCGGCAGCAGAAATATCTTCGAGTAAACTGAAGATTATAAAAATTATTTAAGAAACATCATTGGACAAGATCGCCTCCGGCACCAAACTTTGATTTCAGTGAAATTTTAAATATAGATTATGAATTTGACGGGAAATTCTGTTAAAAATCGTTTTTCCCCTTTATTTTAGTAAACACTTAGAGATTCTATCCCTTATATAGAGACAACGTATGGATTTAGAGTATTAGGGATAAGATCAACTTTCTCTATGGACCGGGGCCATTGCGCACGTAGCTACGCCTCTAAATAGACTGAAATAATTTAAAAAATAATAAAATTATACCGGGTACACACGCTACGGTCAACCGGAAAGATCTACCTGCGCAGGTATGCGAAAAGAGTACCATAATCGAGAAACTGAGCCAGGAGCGATCAAATCAATAGTTGAGCGAAATATAAATACTTTAAGAAGCAATTTGAGAAAAGAGTTTCCATCTTCACCACTTTTTATACTGTTTTTCCTTCTTTTTTTAAATTAACACGAGACAGTACGTACTCATTCCATGCCAACGTGACAAAACTAAAGATCTCTCCGGTATACCGGAGACACGTCCGACGTCCGATCGACCTGCACACGCATACCTGCGCAGGTAAACCTCTCCGGTAGACCGTAGCGTGTATGGTCTACATTAGGAAGTAGTAAAAGATATAAATATCACCCACCGTCCTTTTCTAGTTTTTATTTCAGTTCAAAGACCTTAAAAAATATTAAGAATTTTCAAAATCCGATTGATTTTGGTGAATAATTTAATGAATTTATGTGTGGTCAGTCTGGAAGAAAAAAGGATCGAAAACTTGATTAATCGTCCTGGGATATAATGAAAGACGTTTCGAAGATATTGCTATTGGACTAAAAAGACCGGTTGGTCGTGTTTGAACTTAAATGTCCGCTGATGCAGATGAAAAATAAATTAAGGCAAAATGGAAAATTAATGCCTATAAAATTAGGTGTTTGTTAGGTTATAGCATTTTTTGATAAATCAGGAATTTAAATAGACGTGAGACACGACAACGTGGTTTGAATACGGTTAAAAAGAAATTAAATTCGCTGTTCATTCACCTCATAATTTACCAATAAAACAATTTAAAAAGGATTATGAGAAAGAAAAAAAAGAAAGTAGTAGTTATTATAGTCCTGACTCACACTTTAGACCTAAATACTTTAGACCTAAATACCGAGAAAATAATTTTTTTAATTTTTGTTAAACCTTTCAACTTTGGCCCGCCATATCTCAAGAAACTACCTGGTGCAAAGGTAAAATGCGTGCGTGACAATGTTGAATTAAGGCATCAAGTAATAATTGTTACTATTCCTAATTCCAAACATGGAGTGGCACGTTTTACAGTGACTAAAAATGACGATGAGAAGGTCCGTGATACAGTGAAGAGAATATTAAACAATTTAACACAATTTGGTTGTTTTCAAGCGAATGTTAAGAAAGTAAAACCAATTTTTATAGGAATCATGTAAGTAAGATCGTCGTGAAGATTTTTTTCGGTTTTCTTTTCATCCTCTATAAATATTTAAAGTAAAATTAGCATAATTCTTAAGCGTAAACGACTGAAACAACAAAGCGAAGGAGAATTTTCAACAAAAACTTCTCACCTAGAAACGAACTGGGGTAATTAATTCATCATTAACATTTTGGAGAGCTCCTTGTCCTAGCCTACTTTTCTCGAAACTCGCACGTCTTTACTAAAAGGAAAGCGCTTTTGGGGGAAATGGAGTGGAAATGCCGATATGAGGAAGCTCTGCCTTCCTGATACTTTCTAAAGATACTCATTATAATCTCATCATCAGATATGATTTACATTTTGTGTGACGCATACACCCTGTCTCCCTGTCGATTCAGCGGGATTTTTATCAAACTATACGTTACATATTTTTACTAGCGGACAAAAATATATTTACCCACTCATTTCAGGTTGTTGTAATACAGGTACAAAAGAAAAGACAACCCCGGGCGATGATCGTAATTTAAAAAAAAAAAAATGATCCGATCTACCGTCCACATGTCGATGTGCCTTCCAGTGATACTCCCGGTCCTTGTCATTATGCAATTAAACAAAATTGTTCTCGAACGAAATCAGGACATTCCATCAGACGTTTTTTTTTTCTTTCGACAAGTTAAGTTACTGTTTAGCATAAAGTGTCCCGTTCGTTTATAATTGAAATTATTAATTCCGTCGATAAGGGACGAGCAAACATTTTCGGTAATTTGTTTTATATGACAGCTCGAGTTGTTTTTGTAATTACGACATTAATTTTATAACTGAACTTTTTTTATTTATAAATTCATCATACAACGTTAAAAATACTCAACAAGAATAGCCTATTTTGCGTATTAAAACATTAACTTTGCAGTCAACGTTTCAAAAACAAAATCAGTTTAAAATTTCTCAAAATTAATTTTTGGTGGAATAGACAACAAATTAATACTTATAGTTTCTGGTTATTAACTTCTTACTGAGTTCTTGGGATAACCAACAGAGTTACAGGTTAAACTCTTCCTGAACTCTTATATATATATATACAGTGTGACCCATTTTGTTTGGAAGCACCCCTATACAATCCGCATTTTTCAACCGATTTTGATTTAGTCTTTTTTGTTAGATTAAGTATCAAAAACAGTATTTGAGCACAAATGTTCATACCATAATAGCTATTTTCAAGGCCCTCGACGTTAATTTTTCTTTGCCAAAAAAGACGAAAGTATATTAGGCATTTTTTTTTCTCAAATATGACTACACCACTGGATTCAGAATCATCACAAATGTAAACTATTAAAATTTTATAAAAAAAGTTTTATTAACAACAAAGTTATCACTACATGAATTTGGAAAAAGTTGTTTTTTAATTAATTTTTTACTAAGAATGTAGACACATTTTAAAAATGGCAACATGGTAAACAAAAACTAGGACTCAAAATATTGCACTGTAAAAATTCGAAGCCGAAATTTTAAAAGGCAGGCAGGATAATAGGTCCATTCTTTTTTGAGGGTAACATGAATGCCAATAACTTCATGGAATTCTTGGAAGGTGAGTTATCCGCAGTGATTGACGAACTGCCACTAGCAGAAAAAAGAAATTTGATATTTCAGTAAGATGGTTGTTCTGTACACTATTCTAGGATTGTCAGGCAGTGGCTTAACGAAAAATTTCCAAATGGTTGGATAGGTCGCGGTAGCGAGTTAATCGAATGGCGTCCTAGATCGCCCGATTTAACTATATTGGATTTTTATCTGTGGGGTATTTTGACACAAAAAGTGTATAAGACACGTCCAAGGAATAGAGCAGAACTGTGTGACAGAATACGACAGGCGTGTGCTGGAATAACGCCACATGAAATAAAAAAGCGCTAAGACATGGTCGCAAACGATACGAGAAATGTGTGGAAATTAACGGAGGTCTAGTCGAGGCTACAAAAATGTAGAATTCAATTATTATTAAGTAGTTTAATAATTAAAATGTATTATTTGGTGTTAATTTGTATTTTCGTCACATCAGCACAATTTTACATTACTCTCAGAAGCTATAACTCCAGAACGGGTTAAGGTATCGGCTTCGAAATTTTACAGTGCAATATGTTTGAGTCCTAGTTTTTGTTTACCATGTTGCCATTTTTAAAATGTGTCTACATTCTTAGTAAAAAATTAATTAAAAAACAACTTTTTCCAAATTCATGTAGTGATAACTTTGTTGTTAATAAAACTTTTTTTATAAAATTTTAATAGTTTACATTTGTGATGATTCTGAATCCAGTGGTGTAGTCATATTTGAGAAAAAAAAATGCCTAATATACTTTCGTCTTTTTTGGCAAAGAAAAATTAACGTCGAGGGCCTTGAAAATAGCTATTATGGTATGAAAATTTGTGCTCAAATACTGTTTTTGATACTTAATCTAACAAAAAAGACTAAATCAAAATCGGTTGAAAAATGCGGATTGTATAGGGGTGCTTCCAAACAAAATGGGTCACACTGTATCTGTATCTGTAGAGTAGGGAGGGTGAGTGTAGGCTCACAGCACTTAGGCCACATATGACCCATTGTACATCCTCCCGAGGAGTTGTCCTCCTAGGTCATCGTCCATCCTGTCCTTCTCAGGAAGGTGAACAGGTCACCAGGAGACATCTCCTTTATATCGGCAGGTGTAGGCCAAGACTCACCGAACACACACTCTCTTATCGACGATAACTCCGGACACTCGCATAGGACATGCCTGACAGTCTCATCTTCCTGTTCACACATCCTGCATAGAGATGTGTCCACTAGCCCCATAGTATGGAGGTGTTTCCTTAGTTGACAGTGGCCAGTCAGGAATCCCACTGTTATACGTAGGTTTCTTCTGGTCATCGCCAAGTATTTTTTCGGCGCCATCTTCCCAGGGTCGCCCAGGGTGATCCTGGCAAAACTGCATCCTTTGATTGCCTCCCATCTCTCAAGGGATTGAGCATGGGTGTAACGTTTGGCTAGTTCCGCAATTGTCGAATTCGTCAGGCCGTAGGTGTCACTGGGTCCAAGAATTTTCAGTCCAGCGGCTTCCCTGGCTAGAGAATCAGCAATGCGATTTCCTTTACTCCTGTCGTGCCCTTTAACCCACCTCAGGATAATATTGTTTGGGTCACACTGTATATAGCACATGGGCTGAAAATTCCAGGCCTGACACATTGATTGTAATCGCCTGTTTTTCAGCTAGTACTAACCTTAAAAAGACAGCTGTCAAGTTTCCATGACATTCTATTCATTAGTTCGTGAGTTATTGTGCTGACAGTGACGCTACTTTTAATATTTTTGAAAAAATAGATCAAAAACAATTTCGTGTTTTAATTTTACACTGCTTCTTGATGGAAAAAAATACCGTTCAAGCAAAGCAATGACTTGAAAAGTGTTATGGGGACTCCGCTCCATCAGAAACAACAATAAAACGATGGTTTGCTGACTTCAACGTGGTCGTAGAGACACCGTTGATGCGGTGACACCAGAAAACATCAAAAACATCCACAAAATCGTTTTGAATTATCGAAAAGTGAGGTCGCGTGAGTTAGTTGACATCGTAAAGATATCAAAAGAACGTGTTGGCTTTATATTGCATGAACGTGAAAGCTTTGTTCAAAGTGGGTGCCGCGTTTGCTCATTGTTGACCAAAAATAAGAACGTGTTCATGCTTCTGAGCAGTGTTTTACCATGTTTAAACGTAACAAACCGTCGATATGTGACAATGGATGAAACAGAGATCCATCACTTCACTCCGGAATCAAAACGATCGTCATCAGAGTGGACAGCAGCTGGAGAACCTCATCCAAAGTGCCCGAATGCACAACAAACACCTGGAAAGGTCAAGGCCTCGGTATTTTGGGATGTAATATTCACCGACTATCTTGAAAAGGGAAATACCATCAACAGTGAATAATATATACCGTTATTGGAGCGTTTGGCAAAGAATATGGCAAAGAAAAAAATTTTGTTTCATCAAGACAACGCACCGTGTCACAAGTCAATAAAAACAATGGCAAAACTACATGAATTGAACTTCAAATTGCTTCCACATCCACCGTATTCGCCAGATATGGCTACCAGCGACTACTGCCTGTTCGCAGACCTGAAAAAAATGCTCACCGGTAAGACACTGAGGCCTATTTTGAGGCAAAAGATAAATCGTTCTACAAAAGTGGTATTAAAATGTTAGAGGGGCGCAGGATTGTGTTTTCTTTGTTACACCCAGTAACCAACATGAACTTGACATCGGCGTACCTTAGTATTATAGGATTTTTTTCTAATTTTGTTGTTCAATGTTGTTTTATAATTTTTGCTAGTAGTGTTTTCTATGTATAATAATAGTTTGAAAGGGTATACACTCGCTATTAAGTTTTTTAATATAAAACGGATCTTAAAAAATATTTAAAATAAATTTAGAGTGAACCGAAAGATTAATGTGTCGTAACTACCTGTTTGGTTGTGGCTTACCCAGTAATTTTTAAAAGCCTCGTACACCAAATAGATCCTATCTGTTTAGTTAATACCATGGATATATAGACTAATCTGACGGTGACAAAAATAACTCACTTACATAATAAGCCTATAAAATCCCCTGTTTACCATATTGCGGCAAATTGGTTTTTTTATTAGAATTGCAATTTCAGGAAAACGGTTAAGCACTGCTTTTGAAACGTTGCACGCAATGTGCTTCATGATCGATTCTTGTTTTTAAATTTTAGAAAGAGTTTCTCTCTTAAAATGCAGTTTGCCAATATAAAAGTTCTATTAATTGAAAAAATAAATTGAAATTACTTATATATACAGAAAATGTGGAGTAATCTTTTGGAAAGTTTAATGTTTTCGTGTCCGAAATAATATATTTAAAATACCTTTTTCTTGAATATAAAACTACAAACAATTTTTGAAAATCTATGTCAGTATAGGAACTTTTTAATAACAGATTTGTTTATAGTATCATATTTCAATACCTTTTAGCTCATTTCTGGTGAAGTACATTATCAAACAATCAATTATATTGAACCTTTAATACCCTTCCCAACCGCAAATAATAAAACATAACATGTAATCACTCAGCCCTTGAAATATGACCATATCCATAACTAACAGTAATTTCTAAGTTCACTTGAATTATTGAAGGGTGCTCCCCCTTGTCAAGGGCGTTTTTAAAAAAAATGTGTTAGGGGTTATCTTTCTGCTCCGTCACAAATAGTTTCCGAATGGTTAGAGGAAGTGTTATGGAATAAATTTTATAAATAATTTTATAGGCCAGTTTTAAAATATAATTTTTTCAATAAAAAGTTCCTGAAAAATGCTATTTTAAACATGAAAATTGATAAAAAATACCTTTTTGCATGGACAAATTCGGATAAACTGCTATTTTAAACATGAAAATTGATGAAAAATACTTTTTTTCGATAAAAAATTCATAAAAACTGCTATTTTAAAGACGAAAATTGATGAAAAATTCCCTTTTTTCATTGAAAAATTAATAAAAACTGCCATTTTAAACATGAAAATTGATGGAAAATACTCATTTCCATTGATAAATTCGGAAAAACTGCTATTTTAAACATGAAAATTGATGAAAAGTTCATGAAAACTGATATATTGAACTTGAAAATTGATGGAAAATGCTTTTTTTAATTGAAAAATTCATAAAAACTGCTATTTTAAACATGAAAATTGATGAATAATGCTTTTTTCGATAAAAAATTCATAAAAACTGCTATTTTGAAAAAGAAAAATTGATGAAAAATTCGGAAAAAAGCAATCTTAAACATGAAAACTGATGAAAAATGCTTTTTTAAATTCAAAAATTCATAAAAACTGCAATTTTAAACATGAAAATTGATGAAAAATGCGTTTTTTCAATGGAAAGTTAATAAAAACTGCTAGTTTAAACATGAAAATTGATCAAAAATACCTTTTCTCAAGGAAAAATTCGGATAAACTGCTATTTTAAACATGAAAATTGATGAAAAATGCTTTTTTTCAATGAAAAATTCATAAAAACTGCTATTTTAAAGACGAAAATTAATGAAACATGCTTTTTTTCATCGGAAAATTAATAAAACTGCCATTTTAAACATGAAAATTGATGAAAAATACTTTTTTTCGTGGATAAATTCGGAAAAACTGCTATTTTAAACATGAAAATTGATGAAAAATTCATGAAAACTGATATTTTGAACTTGAAAATTGATGGAAAATGCTTTTTTAAATTGAAAATTTCATAAAAACTGCTATTTTAAACATGAAAATTGATGAAAAATGCGTTTTTTCAATGGAAAGTTAATAAAAACTGCTATTTTAAACATGAAAATTGATCAAAAATACTTTTAATTCAGGCACAAAAGACATATTATGTACCTTTCCATTTGTTTTAATTAGACATACGAGGTCAGCGATATTCACATAAAATTAGAGTGTCTTTGATAAATTCAGGGAAGTATGACGTAACGAAAAACATTCGTGGCTTTTACTGTATATTCTAAGCTAATAGCATTTTTGAAACGAAAATCTAAAACATTTTCACGGGAGGAAATGTACAAGTCGATTTATCACCTGGTCTAATATTTTTTCTTCCCAACAAAGTGTTATATGTAGAAAAAAAAATTTGAACCAATATAGTCGGCGATTTATGGAAATTATTATGGTTGTGATGGCATCCGCCAATGGAAGTAGTGTGTGCAGGAAGCGTAGAGGTGACTTGGTTTTATTATGAGCATTTTTATTGGAGTTTTATGGGGTCCGAAAAGTTATAGCTAGAAGTTCATGTTTTGAATTGCAATGAAGCTATGAACTAAGGGGAAATTGTATATGAGCTTACGGAAAGTGCACAATAATAATATATGCACAACAAAAAAAAAGTGAGATACCGGGAGTCAGAAGACGATAAATAAAAGACAAAGGTGACATGGTTTTTTTGATTATAGATAAAAATAGAAACAAAGTATAGGAATAAATTAAATTAAAGGCCAAATATGCGTCAAAAACTGCTAGTTGAAGAAAAATTATTAAAATATTTAGGTGAACTTCAGATATAATTCGTCGAGTGAAAATTTTTGTTTTTGTTTTTTCGCTCTAATTGTTTAAATAATAAATAAACAGAAAAACTTCCAACTTAAAATTTGTAGCTGATGCAATAATCTATAAATTTTGTCTGAAAAGTTTTTCTGTAAATTAAAAAGTTTACGAAACAAAATTAATTTCAGTGGTATTCAATTCGTGGTTACGCGCGAACGGCCCGTGAGACAAATTTATTAACCGCTCGACTTAAAAGTTAATAATTTTGGGCTTATAACATTCGGAAAAAATAAATAAACTCATGTAAAATGTAAAGAAAGATCTCAACTTTTAGATAGAAATACTTTCAAATTGGAAAAAGTAGATTTTCTGACTGTAATATCAGTTTATTATAATTCCTATTTAATTAATACTTATCCCAGCGAAAATTCCTTTTGGATTTATCATTGCAAATGAGTATAAAACATTATTATTATAAAAGCAAAGCCATCAAAATTTAGAATTTTAAACGAATGCTTCTTAAAAATCTGTTTTTTTTGCATGCTTAATCTTACTTGTTTTTTTTTAGACTTCATCCAATTATATCTTTTTTCGAAATTAATATAATTCAATGAAACTTTACTACTAAACACCTTGAATCATCTACTTTCGAAACTACTATACAGTTTTTCTATAAATATCAAATTTTATAAATAATAGACAATTATTTAAAATAAATACTTAAATCAGAGGTCTGTCAGCAAACCTTCTATAACTTTTTATACCGTTTATGATATTATCTCAAAATTTGTGAACTTTATAATGAACCTATTAAGAAGTGATCTCGATACAAAAGAACACACCTATGGCTCAGGTAAGGAAGAGAAGGGAGCACAAATAAAGGTGAAAAAGCAGGTGAGAGGAAAATCGATGATAATACATTAAAATATTAAAAAAAAAAAATCTTGTCAATGTATTTGTAGATACCCCATTTTAGAACACATTTTTTTTCTTTATGTCATTGTTTATTTACTATCATAAAATTAAAAACATGAAAACTGATGATGTTCAAAAATAGTACTATGGAAATTTCAAATATATATTTTAAAAATTAATGCAGATACAAAAAAGATGTTCAAACAAATTTTGTAGATAAATGTATTAGCTACAATTTTTGATTTGAACATTTTTCTGTGTTTCCATTATTTAAACAATTAGAGCAAAAAACAAAAACCAAAAATTTTCACTCGACGATTTTCCGGATAATTACATGCCTAGCATTGTAAAGTTTTATCACAACCCTTTTAAATACTCAATTTTAAATTTTCGAGTTTTTTGTGTTTTTTGCGGCATTTTACGGATATTTTTTGAACTTTGACTACGCTAATAAGACTCCCGGGGGGTAAACAAATTTTCCCATCACAATGATATTTTTATTTCACGCTAAATCATCCAGCGATTAAATATTCTTCATGGTAGAGTCGGAACTTTTCATTCACATTCGACAAATTGTACCAATATGCAATTTTACCACCTGGTAGACCTCCAATTGTGCAATTTATAATAATTATTTATAGTCCCGGTCTGTACATATTTCTCCGTAGTTCAAAACAATGTCATCTATCACTCGCTACCTCCATCAAACTGTTAATATTGTTCCACTACAAGAAATAGCGTTTGAAAATAAATAAACTCGTAAATATATACGAAATCCCATTCGAATGACCCTCATAAAATATCCATTTCCAAATTGGAATCAGTCCCCGAATCTCAGTAATATGAAAAATGATGTAGAATCAGACTCACGAGATCCTCCCACACGTTCAATTATCTTTTGCTGATAGTGAATACGTTTCGGACATTTTCTCAGTAATTATCAGTAAATCAGAGAGACCGATGGGTCTTGATACAGTGGCGGAGACTCAAAATAAATGAAACAATAAACACAAGCAGTCTGTTTAAGGAAAAAAACAAGATAAATGCAAAGCAATCGTTGAATTATTTACTCGCCTATTTGTGATCCTTCCAGAAAAATATCCTGGATCAAGCGAATCGATGAAGAGATGGTTTGATGGAACTAAAAACGTTACAGACATATTAACCTCTTTTGAAAAAATAAAAAAGCCACTGATAACACTCATAAATAAATCTGAAATAAAAGCGGATGACTTGCTGTTAATTAAGAGAATTTTATAATTCAACATATAGAAGATTTATGGGAAGTATTTAACATATTAATGGGAATATTGGATATGGTGCTAATAAAGATAGTTTTTTTTTTCTTGTGTACCAAAGTGTAAAATTGAAAATGATTTATTGATAAATGTATTAGGCCTGGTTGTACATTTTAAGCTTAAAATTGAGCTCAGCTGAGCTGGGCTTAAAATATAAGCTTAACTCAACCCTAAACCTGTTGTACAAACATGGTTCAGTAGCAGCTCTCGGGCGTTGTACGATTTCAATAAGTTCCAAAAAAATCATCATCATGGGTTAAAATATCCATATTTAACTTTGATAAACTTTTAATTTGAAAATAAATTAAGTACAGGTTATGTTTGCATAACATTTATTTACATTTAAGCCACGGAACATGATAACAATTTATGTTCCGTGCTTAAGCTTACATTAAACCTGCTCTCTTGAAGGCTTTACTAAGCTTAAGATTTAAATTTAGCTCAACCGTAAGCTTACTTTGTACAACAGCAATCTGACGCGGAACCTGAGTTCACACTTGAGCCTTCAGTAAGCTACAATTGTACAACCGGGCCTTAGAGGATTACTAAGACTAAACATCCCAAGACAAATGCATGGATAAACCTTTATAAAAGAACCATGCCTGAAACGTACAGCGGAAATGCTAACACTGCAGTAATCAGCTGAGAATCATAAGAGGTTTCATGACGGAGACCTTACATGCAGATTATGCGGTAGGACAGTGAAACATATACTGTCTACATGCGAGAATCTTGATCGCAAAAGACAGTTATTACTTGGCCAACCGCTAGGAAACGCTGAGCTATATAGGAAACATCCAGCTAAGAACTTGTACAAACTGGTGCAGGGGACAAAGGTGCTGAACTGGGTGCTATGAGAAAGCACGAGCAAAAATACAATAAGCCATTAGGCAGCAGTCACAGAAAAAAAAAGACTGAGATTTTCTAATACCAGCCTAAAAATAACCCTTTTTTAAACCCTATAACTGCTTCAAGTTAAGTTGTACTATTAAAACTTAAGCAATATTAAGAATTCAACTTGTTCGATTTTCTATTATTGGGAGCTTAATATAAATTCTCGAATATGTTCAATTTCTGCAAAATTATTGGTTTAATGGGACTCCATAAATAGTTTGGCGTAGGATGTCAGCACAAAGCCGAGATTCTCATTATATTACATCATTAATAAAACTATTATACACTGCTAAAATTACAAAGGAACTTTATTTTTGGATAGGGAAAATCCCACTTCTGATATATGAGTTGAACATCATTACTTGGGACCACCTCGGCCGTATAAGAAATATCTTGAAGGGTTAAGACAGTCAAAGATTCTCCTGAGAATGTAGGAGTCGAAATAATGCAAAATCCAGAGTAAGATTGTACCAAGAGTTTTAAAAGAAATAGCCGCACCTTAATCAGCTCGTAGTACTACTAGAGATGGGTGCGTGCGATCAAGAAAATGTTAAAAAGTCTTTTGGGGCCCACTCGTGAGGAATTTGGGACCTAACGTGATTGTTGATGATTTTGTTCGGTTTCATTGCTTCCGCTTGCCGTTAAAACATCGGCCTAACAAATTGACCATTGCGGAGGCACCCTCTAGAGAAATTGCGATTCTGATGGCACACAAGTGTGGCAGATCTCCTCATGAGCCCCCGACATACAAGACATTTGCTATTATTGCGAGATTTATATTGTTAGGAGGCAAAATGTTATGCTCAAGACGCCACCACCTCCAAACCTGTACAGTTTTAACCCATCACGATTTCTTAGTTACCATTAAGACTACAACATATAAAAAAAAATCGAAAATCATATACGAGAACCAGGATTACCTATAAAATGGTGCAGGGTCCTTTAAGAAAACTTTTAACAGTGTAAAATAGTATACCTCTGTCTGCAGATGCATTATAATATTACAACCTTCAGTCGGTCTATTAGAACTATGAAATATGGTAACATTGAATTGCCATTTATCTTTGTGTTCGCCAGCCGCTGACTGGATTTGTCTTAAGAATAAACAATATGCCATTGTTTATAGAAACGTCTGAGAGTAATGGCAACTCAAATTATTTATGTAGGTAGGCGCCATGTTGTGTCACATCATATTATTATTTCGTTTGGCGATGAAATCAATTATGTATATGGGAGTGGCTTGGAGATTAGAAAATAAAAAGATTTATAAGCAAATTGCTGGTGTTGGAATCTACATGGGTTTTGTGGGAACAAAGTTTGCATATATTCATTATGTATTTTTGCCGGTTTAACGACTATACAGTATTGGCTGTTCAAAAACGTTCTGCAATTAATTAAAAGAAATTATTCGTGTTAAAATGAAAAGATATAGGTACTCGATTAATATTTCAAAAACGTTTCGTACATGAAACAACTTATTAAGAAGATCTTCAATATTCATTCTTTTCATCATTAATCACAATTCCGACTAGAAACATCGACATAAATATATAAACAACTTTGACTAATGCGTTTTAGGTCGATTTGAAGGCTCTGGAGTAGCAGACATCATCAATCTTCCAGTTTAGCAAATGTTGGAAGGAAAGACCAGTCGCATATTTTGTTGTTGCGTAGGTAAAAGAATTCTGGAATGATATTATTCTCGTTTATACAGTAGTTGAAAAGTAGCCATAGATAGGTGAATGCTGAAGTAGATCAAAAAGGTTTTATTAGGTGGAGAAAATTTAGTTTCTGTCAGGAAAACGGCTGGATAGAAGAGAAACACTTACTAGTCTTCGAGATTTTTCTGAGTAGAAAAAAGGGGACACAATAGATCCTTTAGGTCTCAGTAATTTTTTTTAATTAGAAAAAAATGTAAAAATGTTTGTTAACTGTTGAAATTTTCCTTATAAAATAATATTACAGATAATTTTATCTTTCCGGTTTGGAAAGAGGTTTTTTAAAACTTTACTTAACACTTACTACAACTATCTTTAATGAAATATTACAATAATATTTATAACATAGATACAAAAGATACAATGATGTACATATGACTCGTTTGATGTCGCAAAATAGAATCCTCTTCTCCGTCTGCTTGCTTCTATATATATGTAATTAGGTCATTATCTCTAATGTGGACTTTCTACTTGATAATGACTTAATGATCATATAATTCCTCCCTCCTTGAGCTCAGAAAATAAAGGGTTTTTATTTTCTGACTGTGATGCTGGGACCATGGGGCTCCTTCGTTTTTTACATCCAAGAGGCATCTTTTTCTTGATGATCTTAAAATATACTATAAAACTAATTATTATTAATATACATATAATTATTAGAATTGTGTTAGTCCAAGGGTGGTGTCCAGGTATTTCCTTGAGCTTGGGTAGTTCTATATTATGAATCATTCTTTCGATTTGCTTGATCTCCGTGTGGTCTATAGAATGGAGATGCAGAAGTGGAAGTTTTCTCGTGTTGAGTGTGAAATTTATTGGAGGTAGCTCGAATACCTACTTTCTCTTCGTGCAAAGTTTCCTCTTCTTGAAAAATTTCACCATTTGCTTTTATCGGACAGTTTCCGATAGTAATAATTGAAGGTTTCGTGATTTGGTAGATTCCATTATTGTGACAAGTGGTTTCCACCTTTATTGGATTGATAGGGATGACCAATACTTGGTAGGAATTTATTTGTAACAACGTATCATTGTACAGTTTTACGTGGGTACTTTCACATTCGTTTTCTCCTGTTTCTATCAGTTTTACTAGGCACGGCTGTCGATTTTTCTGTAGTAACTGAACGGGGCAGTAATAGTTGTCTTCAATTTCGGGGCATCTGATGTGGTTGGACCAGTTTTCTTCTGTGTTGAATAGTAGGAAAGGTATATCAGGTATAATGACGAGGTTGTTTATGGGTACAGGAAAAAGTTGGAAATATCGGAAGTTCTTGTTTGTTATAGGAATATGTATTTTGAAAATGATCAATCCCTCTTGAACAATTACTTGAGTCGAAAATAGATTGTAATAATTCATAGGATTTTTTAGAAAAGGTACCTTCTTTATTTTATAATTATTATTAAGTGTTATTATAATTATTTGTATATTATCTATGGAAATAATGGAACTATGCAAGATATTGAGTTTTGCAAATGATATAGCGGTTTCAATGTTATTAATTAAATTTTGTGAATCTTTTAAATGATTAATTAAGTTTTCAATGGCAATGTCCAATGAGAAAGCCCTTTCAAAATCAATTAATTTGTCTATTTCTTTTGTAACTAATTCTAATTGTGTTTTTAAAATATTTTGGTTTTCTTCTAGAATGCTAAAGTGTTTTGAATATTGTTTAGTCATGTCTTCTAGGATTGTCTGATGTTCATAAAGAGTGAAATTGAGTTTGTTCTGATTGTCCTTAAGGGTACTCAAATAATTGTTATAGTATTCTTCATCATCTATATCTAGTGTACCAAAAAGCCATTTTGATATCTTCCCGACCGCGTCTACTAATGCTCTTTTTGGCCTATTGTGTTCCTTTGTAAATATTTGTAATTGATTTATAATTATTCTATTTAAGTTTATAGCGTAATCGAATTTATTATTAAGTAAAATGGAGAGATGATTGTTTGTGGTAATCAAATCCCTTAACGTTAATAGTTGATTTAAAATCTTGGTACTAGACTCGAAGGGTTGGGTTAAATTGATATGATATATGAAAGTGTGCTTAGAAGTTATTACTTTTGCTTGTCCAATTTGAATTGGGATTATCGGGTTCTTAATTTCTTTAATTTCTAA
This sequence comes from Lochmaea capreae, assembly GCA_949126875.1. Classification (NCBI taxonomy): domain Eukaryota; kingdom Metazoa; phylum Arthropoda; class Insecta; order Coleoptera; family Chrysomelidae; genus Lochmaea; species Lochmaea capreae. Next base: position 924,428 of record OX421400.1, read on the forward strand.
GTTTTGGTATCCTTGCATTAAGAGGAGTATCATCATCGCTGTAATCGCCTTCATTCCTTTTGGTACCTGCAACAAGACGTTGAGGTTTGAGAGATCTCATATGATAAACTCGATCATTTGTTTTGATTTTATTATCTCCTAAAATTTCTACATTTGATATTTTCTGATAGAGTTTTTTCGCTTTTTCTTGTCTTGGTCCGGTTCCTTTTAATTGGTATACTGGATGGTTTGTATCGATTTTAATTTCGCGTTTTCTACATCTATTGTTTGTTTAGGTTTTTTGAATGTTCTTCTATGTATTGAGTCATGCGTTCGTTTTCGTCTCGTTCAAATGGATTTTTATAATCTAATTTGCCTCGTAAGATCTGGAATGGTGTATAACCTGTAGATGTATGTATACTATTATTATACGCGAGAAGTGCGTAATTCATTGGGTTTGTGATAGACGTGCCAGGTTTTTCTTCGCGTAATATTCGCAAACTTTCAATTATCGATGAATGGAATCTTTCTATAGGGCTATTACTATTGGGGTTGTATGCAGTTGTATAATGAATTTCTATTTGATGTAGTAAACAAAGATCTTGCCAAACGTGGTTCCTGAATTCGACTCCGTTATCACAGGTTATTTTGTTTGGAATTCCGTAATGGCTTATAAATTGAATTAATTTGTTTGCTGTTTCTATTCCACTGGTTGAGTTGATAGGGTAGGCTTGTCCAAATTTTGAAAAGCTGTCTATTATTGTGAGGAAATTTTGATTACTAAATTTAAAGGTATCTATATATAAATGCTCTAGTGGGTTTGTTCCAATCGGGGTTGGTTTAAATACCAGTGAAGTGGGATGTCTTTCATATTTTGATGTTTGGCATTGGTGGCATGTATTTACGTAGTTTATCACGTCTGCATCTATGTTAGGCCAATAGAAATGTTTTTTTATCGCGGCTATGTTTTCGTTTATTCCTCTATGATTAGTTTTTGTTTCATGGTAATATTTTATCTTTTCCTGTCGTTCTTTTTCATCTATAATGTCAGTAACCATTTTATTAGAAATAATTAATGAAAACGACTTGCTTCTAAATGAAGATGTCATGAATCTACAGAAGGGAATCTTTAATGTTTCGTTTTTGAAAAGAAGGCAGTATGTGAAATTTGGTTTAATGGTTTCTTTGATTGAGGAAAGATACTGTGTTTCGTCGAAATTTTCTTGAGGTAATTGCCAAAAATATCTATTTTTATCAAAGATTTTCAGAAATGAATATTTTGGTTTTTGTATGTTGGATGTGGAAATAATAATTTGATTTTTGTAGACATTTATATTTCTTTCCGTAAAAGGGATTTCTAGTATAGGGTTTTCTTGACTAGTATGGACAGTTTCTAGATCATCTGAGCTTTTTCCAGTTCTTTGATCCTCCATCGGGATGATTATGTCCTGCAGAATCTTGATTTTTTGAATTTCTTGTTCTGTGCTTCCGTTAGCTTCTGTAGTTTCCTGGTTGGGTGGTGGTATTTCTCTATCAATGATGTCGTTTATAGTTTCGTCTGTGATACATAAGTCTGGGTTTGCATTTAAAACGAGTGAAGACTCTTCTACTCTTACTGGTGTTCCTGGTACAATTTCGTCGGTGTCTAAGTCTAGAAGGTCAAAGGAGTTTTCTGGGCTTTCGGATTCGTAGTGAAAGAATTCGCTTGTGTCCAGATTCATAATGGTTGATAGATTATCGTCTGTTTCTGAGGGATTTATTTCAATACGAGAAAGAGCATTTGCATTTGAGTTTTGTTTTCCGCGTTTATAAATAATTTCGTAGTCATATTCCTCTAATTTAAGTTTCCAGCGTATAAGCCTGGAATTTGGTTCTTTCAAGGAGAATAAATATTGTAAGGGTTTATGATCCGTTATTATGTTGAACTTTGTCCCATATAAATATGGTCTAAAATACTTTACAGCGAAAACTATTGCTAATAATTCCTTTTCTATAGTGCTATAGTTATTTTCAGCTGGGTTTAAAGTACGAGAGGCGAATGCCACCGGTAAATCGCTACCAATGGAGCCTTGTGACAACACGGCGCCTATCGCGACGTTAGATGCGTCTGTAGTGACGTTGAAGGGTTTACTGAAATCTGGGTATTGTAAAACTGGATCGTTCATTAAAATATTTTTACATGTCTCAAAACTTTCAATGAATTCCTGTGTGTGTATGATTTTAATACCTTTTTTCAAGCAAGATGTGAGTGGTTTAGTGAGTTTTGCAAAATCTTTTATGAATCTTCTATAGTATCCAACAAGTCCGAGAAATGATTTAATTTGTTTCGCTGTTTTTGGAATTGGGTATTTTTGTATAGCGGCAATTTTCTTCGGATTCATTTTTATTCTATCAGGTGTAACTACATGTCCTAAAAATTCGACATCTTTACAAAGAAACTCTGATTTATCTAACTGAATTTTAAATCCTGCGTCTTTTAGTTTTGGAAATACTTGTTTAAGATTATTAATATGTTCCTGAAGGGAAGTAGAAAAAATAATTATGTCATCCATGTACACGAAACATATTTTATTCTGTGAGTCTTTTAGAACGTTGTCCATTACTCTTTGGAATGTAGAAGGACTATTTTTTAATCCCATTGGCATTCTTAGGTATTCGTAGTGCCCATTCTCTACATTGAAGGCAGTTTTTTGTATTGAATTTTCTTCCATCTCTATCTGGTGGAATCCAGATGCCAAGTCGAGAGTTGTAAAGTATTGACACCTCCCTAATTTATCTAGGATGTCTTGTATGGAAGGAATGGGATATCGATCATTAATTGTTTTCTCATTTAGCTTCCTGTAATCTACAACGATTCTCCATTTCTGCTTTCCGCTGGCATCTATTTTCTTGGGTACAATCCATATGGGGGAACTCCAAGGGCTTTCCGAAGGTCTAATGATACCATCTTCCAACATTTTATTTATCTGCTTTCTTATTTCCTCCTTGTGGACATACGGGTATCTGTACGACTTAACGTGCACAGGTATTTCGTCATTTGTTTTAATTTCATGTTTTATTTTATTTGTAAATGTTAATTTATTGTCGGGATAATGAAAAATCTCTTGAAATTGATTAAGGAGTAATTCCAAAGCCTTTTTCTCTTCTACGTTTAAATGATTTATACGGAAATTTTCCAATAGTTTTTTGTTATTAGTTTCCCTTTTTATTTCTTTATTTGATTGATCGTTAGTACAAGTAACTTGTTCAATGGAAAAACATTCAAATGCATCGTTAGTGAATGGTTTAGCGAATGCATCGAAAAATGAATAATTAATTTTTGCTAATTGAGTGTTCGTACTATTATTAATAAATTCAATTGTAGTTAAGTTATCTTTTACACTTATGATACCTGATGGTATTTGGATAGTTTGTTGGGAATTTTCCAGTCGTTCTATTAAATATTCGCCGTCTGGTAATGACGTTTTAATTTCTTTTAATATAGAAGTCATTGGAGAAATTTCAAATTTTTGAGTGTGGAAATTTTTTCTGTAATTAAGCGGAATTATGTTGTAATTGTTTGTTAATGTTTGGTTAGTTAGATCTAAATTTAATTTTAATTTTCGTAAATCTCTTATGCCGATTATGCCATCGAAATAATCATGAAAATCGAATAATACGAATTCTAGTGTTTGATTAAATTTGTGTTCTTTCAGTAATGGAATTCTGGCTTTAAAGTGAGCTTGGCGGCTTCCTGCGCAAGTAATTATGGGAGTTGTGTGACGTATGATAGATTCTGGGAACCATTGCTCTGCTACTAAGGGTCTCAGGATAGAAGCATGACAACCAGTGTCGATTAGGAGTTTTAATGGAGTTGGGTTTTGTAATTCTATAAATGGTAATGAGTTTGGTATAAAATTATTAAGGGTTATCCTTTTGAAATCGGGTTCTGAATTTCGTGAAAATTTTGTGATGAATAGTCATCAAAGCTATAAGAAGTTTCCTTTTTTGTTGAGTCACAATCAGATACGTTTTGATGCCCGTACGGATAATCCATGTCGTCCGTCTGACAATCATCAGTATAATCATCAGGTTTATTATCCTCGATGTTATATAATTCTTGAGAACTGAAATTTGGGGGTCCTCGAGGTGTGAAGTGATTTTTATTGAAGTTTCGTTGAAAGCTGGGATTTCTCGAAGTGGTGGACATGGGCTCTGGTTTAAATGTGTTTTTTCTTGCATTTCTTGGGTCAAATACATTTTTCTGTTTCCCAAAGACCTGTTCATTGGTTGGGTATTTTCTCTCTATCTGGCGTGATTGAATGTCAATTGGTTGACTGGGGAAATCTTGTTTTGATGGCCCAGGTTGATTTTGAGGGTTGATAAAATTTCTATTATAATTTACAGGTGAACTGCGTTGAAATTTAGAAAAGTTTGTATTATAGAACGAAGGTTGATTGTAATAAGAATTTGGGTTGAAATTCTGATGATTAAAGTTTTGTTTGGGTTTAAATTTTGAATTTGGGTTCATACTTAGAGAATTTATTCTTTGGTCGTTATAATATTGCCTGGTAATGACATCACATGCGTCTATAAAATTTTCAGGGCTTTTTATATCTAAAATTGTTTTTTCGTTTACATTTGCTAATAATATACCAATAGCATTTCCTTCATTTTGCTGCATTAGGACTTTTTTGCGTCCTACACTAATGTTTTCTGAACTTATTTTAACTTCTAATCTAGACTTGAATTGGTTGATTCTGTCTATAAAATCCAAAATATTTTCATTTCTATCTTTAGTTAGATGTAAGAAGTCTCTGGTAAGTGTTTGGCGGTCGATTCTATCGCCAAAATGGTTTCTTAAACTTTGTCTAATAAGTGGCCAGGTTGTCAGGTCTGGACGGCACATAACAAAATTTAAGACATTTTGCTGTAATTTTGAGCATATCACATTGTATGTGAAATCATTTAATGTATTGTCAGGTGTCTGACCATACGTCATGTAGAATTTATCGCATCTTTGAATAAAGCTTTCTAATTGGATTGAATTTCCATTAAAGGTAGGTAGAAATTCTGCTAATGCTCTAGCTGCTTGAATTGTGGGAGTATTCCTATTTTCAAGTGCCATTTCACTTATATTTCTTACTAAATCGTCTATATCTACTGAATATATTTAAGTTTATCAAAATAGAATTCCTTTGCTGGAAAATCTCTTGAATTTAAATATTGTCTAAGAATAAGTTTTACGATTTTCTATAGTTATATTAAAACCCTTTGCAAAAATGATCGTTTTATCACTACGAAGGTTTTAGATTGGATTCTATTTGCGTGACTCACAGTAATTATACAAGAAAATTAAGAGAAAGAAAGTTTCCAAAATACAGTTAAGATAGGAGAGAAAAGAAAGGAGTTTCAACACTTACTTTGTTTTTTCCTGGTTCTTCAAGACAAATGGTTAAGACCAACGGCTACTGCTGCAACCTTCTTGAATCCTACTGACTGCGCCAATTTTATCTTTCCGGTTTGGAAAGAGGTTTTTTAAAACTTTACTTAACACTTACTACAACTATCTTTAATGAAATATTACAATAATATTTATAACATAGATACAAAAGATACAATGATGTACATATGACTCGTTTGATGTCGCAAAATAGAATCCTCTTCTCCGTCTGCTTGCTTCTATATATATGTAATTAGGTCATTATCTCTAATGTGGACTTTCTACTTGATAATGACTTAATGATCATATAATTAGATACATCTTCAGGCGGTTTTAGTTGCTACGTATATATTTTTAAATTACACTATAAACTTGTTTACCTACAAATACGTATAGGAGAAGAAGAATAAATATTAACGACTTCTTCGTTCAACTAGGAATAAGAATAATCTGTTCGTATTCGTATGCAGATTTATTTGAAGAGATGTTTCGATCAATCAATGTTTTGTGTCCGCAAAGACAGACTCCGACGAAGAATGATAGATGATGTGACTGGAGTATGCGCGGTATTGCTCAACAAGTAATAAACGACAGTTGGTACTATTTTAGGCCGGTACTTGAATTGAAAATTACATAAAATAAGAAAATATTACATTATTGTTGAATTCTCTTCTATAAATTTATTTTTATAACTTAAAAAAATCACCAAATATCAAAAGTGGATATATCTTGAACCATTCATTTGATTTTGGTGATTTTTTTGTGAGTTGTAGGCCAATTTTGATGCAGAATTAAAAATGTTTAGAAAACGGGCCGAATTTTTTTGACGATTAAAATATATGTATTTTTAAATATGCCGCCCTACTTATTCGAACTAAGTACTATGATAAAACAACTGAGGATGTCACATGGGGTTTTGTGCATCGTTTAGAATGAAATTGATTGAATGGGGATTGTAATTTATTATAGTCTATATAAGTAAATTATGTTACCAATGACAGATAGAGTTTGCTTAAAGAACTGTTAGTTTTGTTTTTAAAACATTTTTGGTACTTTAGCTGACGGAAATTTTTGAACTAAAACTACTTGGAAAAAATTCATTCAGGGAAAAATGTTTCATACAGCGTCATCCCCAATGGGAAACTTACTTACCTATTTTGGGTTTTTCGATAAAAAGTTATTTCTCATAAAAGTTTGTGCCTCCCCTAAAACTAAAAATGCAACAACAAAATGAGGCGAAAGACGCGTAGTATACGAGATGCATTCGAAAATTTGATTTTGAGTCAAGAGTAAAGTGCCCTTATTACAGTAAATATCAAATAATTTTATTTGAAAAAGCTGTTAATTTTTAAAAAATACATCAAGATTTGAAGTCATGGACATCTAGGAGAAATTTTGATTTTTTCCAATTTTTTTAAAATGTTGGATACAAGAAAAAGATTTGCTTTAAATGATATTAAACGACATCTTATATACGACAGTTTATTTAAAAGGGCTTGTAATTTACAAATTGCCCAATTATTGTGCTAGTATGGTCAATTTTTTTTTTTAGAAAAAACTTCAAAATTTTTGATGCAAAGTTCTTTTGATTTTTTGTGAGATAATAATTTAATTTTGATGTTTGGTGCCTCAATATTATTGAAAATGATATTCTTGTTAAGATACTGACTTGTTTTGAGCAATTTTTGGTGTAAATAAAAATTGAAAAGAACTTTGCACCAAAAATTTTAAAGTTTTTTCAAATAAATAAAAAGATTGACTATAACTAGCACAATAATTGGGCAATTTGTAAATTACAAGCTCTTTCAAATAAACAAGATGTTTAATTATCATTTAAAGCAAATATTTTTTCTTGTAGCCACCATTTTAATAAATTGGAAAAAATTAAAATTTCTCCTAGATTGCCATGACTTCAAATCTTGATGTATTTATTAATGATGAACAACTTTTTCAAATAAAAATTTTCGATATTTACTGAAATAACGGCACTTTGCTCTTGACCCAAAATCAAATTTTCGAATTCACCTCGTATACTACGCGTCTTTCGCCACATTTAGTTTGTGCGTTTTTAGCTTAAGAGGATGCATAAGCTTTTATGAAGAATAACTTTTTATCAAAAAACCCATAATAAAAAAGTTTCGGACTTCGGGGATGACGCTGTATATTAAGTGAATTTTGAGTCGATATTTCTAAGCATTAAGGGAGTTAGCAACGAACAATAATTTAAATCGCGAAATATTTCCATACCCTTGGTTCGAAATTTGTAAAAACAACAAATTTTAAGATTGGAAAACGCTGAAAATTTGTAAAATGGGGTTTTCTTGGGATTAGAAACATTTTTTCACCTTCAAATAGTGTCTTCAAAAAATTATCCCGAGTCGAAGATATTTGTGGAAGAAGATATAAAACCCCTACTTTTATAAAATACGAAATATTATACTAAATTTATTCATACAAAAATCCATTAATTATAATTCTATCTATATTCTTCACGTCTCTGAGCTTTATTTCAGTAAATCTGAATAAAAATCACTTTAGTGTACAATTAAAACGTATTTTCACAGTCCATAAATATGCAAATAAGACTATCTCTTTTCTTATTCACATCCAGAAATTCTAAAGACCGCCATTTCAAGCAGTTAACTTTCCACCCAACTGCATTTTTCTGCTCACCCGATGAAAAAAACAACATGATTAATCTAACTGCAAACTATGAATATAGATTCTAACATAAATTTTTGTGTTTTCAAATCCCATTCATTTGACTTTTGTTAAACCACAGTTGTTAAGGGTCATTCAAAAAGCTTGAGGCTTTCCTCAATTATCCATATATAAAAAAAAATATTCTGTCGACTGCCATAAATAAACTTATTCAAAAATGTTGTTCTGTTTGAAAAATATGAAGGTACATAGAATACCGTGTGTGTTGTATTGCTAATGATGCATTGACAACGATTCTTCTCTCATGTAAATAGTTAACCTCCCATCGGCAAAATAATCGACGTTCGATGAAGAAGAAAGATGTTTTTGTGAGTGTGTGTGTGTGTGTGTATCCATACATACAAAACTCTTTATTTTAATATTAAAAAACAAACCTTTCGGCGTTCTTTAATAACTGTGCCGGAGTTTTAAATGTCTATAATTGAACATGTGGGAGAGTTGGGTCGTAATTTATAATTCTAGCTATACATTATACAGGATCGGACTTGCCTGAATAAACAGGGTCTACCAATCTTTGGTTAAACTTCGATATGTTATGGGTTATTTTAAGAGATATCAGAACATGTTATCAACAAAAGTAGTAGATGTGTTCAAGGTCCATATTTTGAAATTTTATCGAGCTATACAGAGTGCTTTATAAGTCCATTACAAACTAAATATATAACTTTTTAAATGAGAACCCCTGTATATTATACCGAATTCGGATTGTTCACATTTTTTTGAAGTTTTTGATATGAGGTCCTTCAAAAGCTATGGACGCATTTACGTGAAAATCGGAGGTAAATGTAGTCTATCATACGTTGGAGAAAAAAAAATTATTTTACCCAACAGAGTTTCGTAATATGATGAAATATCTCCGTATTCTATTAAATTTTAATTATTTTCTTTTTTGTATACAGGGTGGACGGAAACTCGAACCTGTTATTTTCTTTCTTCTTTCAAATAGAAAACCCTGTATTTTATAGCAAAATTAGAGTCTTCGATTATGTAACTTTTCCCTATACCCAAAGTTTATAAAAACAGAGTTATTTTGTAATATTTATTGTAAACTATAACTATTGACATATTGAATGTAACAAAAAATCTTAAAGAATAATAAATTTTAATGAACAATTTATTCTAAACAAAACAAGTCACCAAAAGTATAATACTAACTATAATATTAAACTAAAGTCTCAAAGTGTTCACCGTTAACATCAATACAATGCTTCAGTCTTAGTTCAAATGATTGACTAACATTTCTCAGCATATCGACGTTAAGAGGGGCCTCCTCACAGGTACACAAACCTCAAAACATAAACAAAACTGGTCACTTATCTAGTTATTTTTAAGTTCAAAATATGTACGATAGATGTCGCTAGTAGTATTAAATCGGCTTTTATTTAATATGCATCTCTTGACGATTCAAACAAACGCCTCTCCGGGTCAGCTGTTTTAATGTTTTGGTTTCAAAGGTTTCAAACACAATTTCTGCCAGCAGTATAGTCTGGGGCCAGCTGGTATTTTTATTAATTTTCAATCTCAATAAGTAAATTATGATTTTATTTATTTACCAGCTAGTATGTTCATTTTACCTAGGTAGGTATTCTCTTTTCTTCTTTAATTGTTTCTGTACTTATAGGTTAATTTTGAAATTAAAATAGTACTTATATCAATCATTATCGTCGGTTCTCTATATTTTGAAGTTTTATACCTATCCGAGATTTATAATTGCCATTTATTGAGAAGTAATGATAAAATGCAAAGCAAACCAATCCGACAATCTAACATCTAACAAAATTCTATTGGGATTATCTGAATGCAAAAAGCTAATCTTGTCTAAACTATCAGGTGATATATATGTATTTTCTTCCGCGACTACCTATATAATAATGCACAAATACTTATATTTTTACAAAATAACTTCTATTTAATACTCTTCCTAAGAATCTACTTTTACTGTGATATAATATATATAAAAATTGTAATTTTTGCTCAAGAGTCTCAATAGGTACCTACCTTTATTTTGGACAATTTCAAAAATTATTATAAAAAACAACCTATTTAGAATTAAAAAGAACATCCAAATATTCAATATTGTTTTACATCAAAAACTTTTCATTCTTTATTTTACAGAGAAAACATAATAAATGATAAGACAAGAAAACAATTGAAGGAGATATTTCAACTCTACCAAAGCGATTCTATCGAGAAGCGCTATTGCCATTTCTAGAGTAGGTAGACGAAATTAATTCTTTAGTCATCCTTTGGTTTACAATATTTTTTTAATATCAACAACTAATAACACTATTTACTAAGTGATCCTTTAATAATTATTTGATTGTTTTAAATGCTTATATAATCAATTAATTCGCAAGGTACCTAGGTAATTTCGATTATATATTGTAAACACAAAGTTACAAGACATTTGTGCTTCCAAAATTTTCAAAATGTAAATTTTATTCAACAATAAAATTATTCTAACCTATGGCAAGCTAAAAACTAGATAACCATCCTCATCTCTTTTTATCGTCATAATCAGAGGATTATATATAAATTATTAAATAAATTGTAAGGATTTCTAGGGACAATTTTTACATTTGACATCGATGCTTTAGAATCCAATGAAATCTAGTGATAAACACATTACTGCATTTACAATCAATGTTGCCATGTTATACGAAAATCCTCAAACTGCACGGGGAAAAAACAAACAAAAAATTTTTTTAACAGGAAAACTGTAAAACTATGCACGTCATAGATTATTAGGTTTATTTAGGTACTTGCAATATCTATATACCTAGTGACCATTTTACTTGTATGTTAGGTATTTTATGTTTTCAAAATTCGATATTCCACTACGTAGGTATGGTGTATTTGTGTATTAGCCATAAGGCAAATTGTGATTAATTTTTGTGTTTATAAAATAGAAATATATCAGGTATGTATAATACGTGCTTATATTTTATTATTGTATGATTGCAGGAGATTGTAGGTTTTTCATGATTATTTTCTCGATATCTACAATAACTAGGTAAGTAAATTAAACATTCTTTTTCTAGTTGTGGCAACTATGTAAATTCTTAACATTTTCGTTTTTTGAGCGAAAAACGAACAAGGGTAGGGGTACTAGATAAGAACATTGGGGGCGGACTAGTTCAATTTATCATTTGCGATTGCTATTGTTTCAAGCTTTTTTCGCTATACCTAGTTTTCTATTGTCTATTTATATATTATTACTTTTTATTGTGTTATCTTTATTGGTGATAAGGACACCCTCCCTTTAGTGAAAAAGACACTTTCTTTAATTTTTTTACACCTCCCCTTAGTGAAAGAGACTTTTTTTCAGTTTTTTTGACGATTTATTTGGTGAAAGAGACACCTTTTTTAGTTTTTTTTTGTATTATACTTAGGTATATTATGGCGCGAGAAAAGTGTAGGAACCATAAACAAAACAAGAAGGCAAAATCAAAGAAGAAGTAACTAAAAAATATTTTGCTTTACAGGTCCTTCAGATTTCGATAAAATTATTTGTGAACACATTTGGCTTTTTATATAGTTGTCGTTATCACAAATTCAATAGAATGCCATGGTATAATGTGAAATATAAATTGATTTCATTTTCAACAAAAAATAAGTTGATGCAATATCCTCAAGAAAATATTGCTAATATAAAAATAATCGTACAAACTAAATTTTTTGACACCCGGCCTGCAAAAAAGCTATAAATTTCCATGAGTGAAGTGCCCTTAGGGTGGGGGTAAATGTTTTTAAATATGTATAAGATGGAGGTTTCAGTAGCTCTGAGCAGCTCCGAGTCTATTATATAGTTGAAGTAACGATGCAGCAATTAGTAAAAGAGATGTACCTAGGAGACTCTTTTATGATACAAAATTTTGATGTCTTGGAGGTCTTAGGCAAGCTGTTTATAATGAAATAATAAAATAAATGTTTTTCATTATTTAGGCAAAGAGAAAAGACAAAACCACTAGATGAAGAATTTTTACAACAGGAGACGGAAGTAGAGGAATTTCAAGAGGAGGACATTGGACTACAGGATGCCACAGAAGAGGATGCTGTAGAAGAGGACTTTCCATCTAATTAAATAGAAGCCTGATGTAACTGCCTAGCCCACACAGATCCAAATAATAAGTAAAAAACCTATTTACCAGAAACATTTAATTTTTTTATTCCACTTATAGTTCTGATTATGTAACTAAGACGAAACCTGATGTAACTGTATTTGAAATAAGAAATGTTTTTTTGTTCAGTATTACAATTATATGGATCAAGACTTCAATGTTGCTGGGTGTCAGCTCCCTTTTGTGAGTATACAATATTAAAAAAAGGATAGTTTATATTTTTTTTTTGTCTGAGGATTAAGAAAATGGAAGATGCAGTTCAGTTGCCATGTATAAATAAAAACAAAGACAATTTATTCAGTACTTGTGTATTATCAAATTTGTAATATGGCATCCAAGATAAAATGGATTATTCATATATTTTTTCTGAATTGGGTTAGAAAAATAATTTGTTAGTAAAAATATTAAGTATTTATTTATAGAGTATTTGAATAATATTTTTTCAGTCTTTATAACTACATGGCTCAAGACTTCAATATGTCAATAGAGGTATCACCACCCCTTTGTGAGTATAGAATTGTAAAAAATCGATATTTTTGTTAACTTTTTATTTTATTTTTGTTCTGAGAAATGGAAGAGAAAAATAGAAGATGAACTTCAGTTGCCATGTATTTTAATAAATATGAAGACAAATACATTAAATTTGTAATAATAATTTGGTTTATATTTTTATAGAATATTTTTTATTTGTTTCTTTTCAATAAAAGCATGAACTTATTTTTGCTGTGAGTTTTTTTAATAATCAATAAGGGTCAATGAAAAAGCAGACATGTCTGTTTATTGCTATAATACACATTTTTATAGTTTACCCAATTAGCATTTCTTTGCTATAATTCATTTGAATGATGATTGAGAGGGGTCAGTGGAAAATCAGACATACTGTATTATAATAAATATAAAAAGTACCTACTTACTTTGTACTTCAAATTTGTAATAGTACAAGTAGATTGCCTAAATGATTTGTTTTCGTATTCAACAAAATGAAACATTTTTCCTATAAGTAATTTCGTATAATGCCTATAATTTACTTGAATAATTAAGAAGAGTCAATGGAAAAACAGGCATATCCGTTCTAACAAACTGGAGGAAAACTGCAAAAAGTATTTTATAATAACATTTGGATACATAAACTGGAAAAATTGAAGATCAAACATAATATAACATTTTTATTCCTGTGTTTCGAAAATAATGGATTACAATAGAATACGAAATGTCTATTTTGGTCAATTAGTAGAATGCAATTGTTTTTATTACTATTATCAATGTAGTTTCCCTCAATAACTCAGGATGCTGATGTATATAACTACGTTTATGCTGATGCAATCTACGGAAGTACAGGACCCGGAGGAACCAAAAGACCCCGATATGAGGATCAATAAATATCAGGCACTTCGTGGAATCACTAGCAATAACTAAAAACATTTGTGGTTTATTTCACACCTAGTCCCCTGCACTAAACACTATAGGTACTTGTGGTGAAGCACATGCGAAATGAAAATAAACAGCATTTACGGAGCACAAATTTAATTTTCCAGCATGAAAATTATTTTATTATAACCGCCTACAAATACTAACAAACTATAAACAATAAATAATTTGAAGTAGTTTTATTTACACAAAACACATGACAAGACAACGACATTTGACCTTATCTGTTATTTGACCTTCGTCATCTGTCATTGAAGTTCCATCCATATCCATCAAGACGGTGGAACAGCTGAGCTAATACTAATGTACTTGCAGAATCTTCCGTGCAACAAATCTCAAAAAATACAATGAATTGAGATTTCACAATTTCAGAATCGAATTCTCTAGGCAATCTTTTCGGGATAAGGTCTTGGCGTTCAAATTAGTGACCACAAATTGTCAAAATCACACCATCACTTGATGGCTTATATCTTTTTTATAACAATCTAAAACTTGACCAAAATACCTCATCCCCAAGACAAAGGTCCAAGTAATATTATGTTCAAGTTTCAACTCTTAATTTTACTGCATTCTTTAGATTTGTTGCATACAAAATGACCAAAATTTTGCTGCAAGTCAGGAGTGCCAACTGTTTTGAGCTGTCTAAATCACAACACATTATAACAATCTAAAACTTGACCAAAATACCTCATCCCCAAGACAAAGGTCCAAGTAATATTATGTTTAAGTTTCAACTCTTAATTTTACTGCATTCTTTAGATTTGTTGCATACAAAATGACTAAAATTTTGCTGCATGTCAGGAGTGCCAACTGTTTTTGAGATGTCTAAATCACAACACATTATAACAATCTAAAACTTGACCAAAATACCTCATCCCCAAGACAAAGGTCCAAGTAATATTATGTTCAAATTTCAACTCTTAATTTTACTGCATTCTTTAGATTTGTTGCATACAAAATGACCAAAATTTTGCTGCAAGTCAGGAGTGCCAACTGTTTTTGAGATGTCTAAATCACAACACATTATAACAATCTAAAACTTGACCAAAATACCTCATCCCCAAGACAAAGGTCCAAGTAATATTATGTTCAAGTTTCAACTCTTAATTTTACTGCATTCTTTAGATTTGTTGCATACAAAATGACCAAAATTTTGCTGCAAGTCAGGAGTGCCAACTGTTTTGAGCTGTCTAAATCACAACACATTATAACAATCTAAAACTTGACCAAAATACCTCATCCCCAAGACAAAGGTCCAAGTAATATTATGTTCAAGTTTCAACTCTTAATTTTACTGCATTCTTTAGATTTGTTGCATACAAAATGACCAAAATTTTGCTGCAAGTCAGGAGTGCCAACTGTTTTGAGCTGTCTAAATCACAACACATTATAACAATCTAAAACTTGACCAAAATACCTCATCCCCAAGACAAAGGTCCAAGTAATATTATGTTCAAGTTTCAACTCTTAATTTTACTGCATTCTTTAGATTTGTTGCATACAAAATGACCAAAATTTTGCTGCAAGTCAGGAGTGCCAACTGTTTTGAGCTGTCTAAATCACAACACATTATAACAATCTAAAACTTGACCAAAATACCTCATCCCCAAGACAAAGGTCCAAGTAATATTATGTTCAAGTTTCAACTCTTAATTTTACTGCATTCTTTAGATTTGTTGCATACAAAATGACCAAAATTTTGCTGCAAGTCAGGAGTGCCAACTGTTTTGAGCTGTCTAAATCACAACACATTATAACAATCTAAAACTTGACCAAAATACCTCATCCCCAAGACAAAGGTCCAAGTAATATTATGTTCAAGTTTCAACTCTTAATTTTACTGCATTCTTTAGATTTGTTGCATACAAAATGACCAAAATTTTGCTGCAAGTCAGGAGTGCCAACTGTTTTGAGCTGTCTAAATCACAACACATTATAACAATCTAAAACTTGACCAAAATACCTCATCCCCAAGACAAAGGTCCAAGTAATATTATGTTCAAGTTTCAACTCTTAATTTTACTGCATTCTTTAGATTTGTTGCATACAAAATGACCAAAATTTTGCTGCAAGTCAGGAGTGCCAACTGTTTTGAACTGTGTTGTGGACTAAATATTGCTGATATATTATAAATAATCCCACAAACAATTTTTTGACTTTGACCCTTAGGGCGGAAGTAGATATTTTTAAATATGTATGAGATGGAGGGTTCACGTGCTCTGAGTTTATTATCTAAGAGTTGAAGTAGTGATGCAGCAATTGGTAAAACGATATAGTTATACCTAAGAGGTCTCTTTGATGGTACAAAATTTTGATTTCTTGGGTTTCAGGTGCTGAAGAAAATGAAATACATTTTTTTCATTATCTAACACCTATTTAAAAGAAACATATAATTCTTTTATTCCATTTACAGTTCTAATTACAAAACTAAAATGAAGTCTGATGTAACTGCCCACACAGATCCAAATAATTTTCATATAGAAGTATTCGCTCAAACTGATCAGTAAGTAGAAAAATTACATATTTAGAATTGTGAAAAATTGATATTTTTGTAAACTTTTTCTTTTCTTTTTGTTCTCAGGAGAAATTTAAGAGAAAAATGGAAGATGAACTTCAGTTACCATAAATATGAAGACAATTATATTAAATTTGTAATAATAATAATAATAATTTCATTTATATTTTTATAGAATATTTTTGATTTGTTTCTTTTCAATAAAAACATAAACCCACTTTTGCTGTGGTTTTTTCTAATAATTAATAAGGGTCAATGAAAAAGCAGACATGTCTGTTTATTGCTATAATAAAATTTTTTATAGTTTACCTAATTAGCATTTCTTTGCTATAATTCATTTGAATTATTGAGAGGGGTCAGTGGAAAATCAGACAATCTGTTTTATAATAAATATAAAAACTACCTACTCACTTAGTACTTCAAATTTGTAATACTACTAGCAGATTGCCTAAATGATTTGTTTCCGTATTCAATAAAATGAAACATTTTTGCTATAATTTACTTGAATAATTAAGAAGAGCCAATGGAAAAACAGGCATGTCCGATTATTACAAACTGGAGGAAAACTGCAAAACATATTTTATAATAACATTTGGATACCTACATAACCTGGAAAAATTAAAGATCAAACATATATATATATATAACATTTATATTCCTGTGTTTCGAAAATAATAGTGTACAATAGAATAAGAAATGTCTATTTTGGTCAATTAGTAGAATGCAATCATTTTTATTACTATTACCAATGTAGTTTCACTCAATAACTCAGGAGGCTGATGTATATAACTATGTTTATGCTGATGCAATCTATGGCTACGTACAGGTCCCCGGAGGAACCAAATTTACTTTTCTAGCATGAAAATTATTTTATTATAACCGCCTACAAATACTAACAAGCTATAAACAGTAAATAAATATTTTTATGTATACAATACAATACAAAACACATGACATGACAACGACATTTTTCCGTCGTCATCTGTCATTGAAGTTCTTTACAGCGCCATCCATCAAAACGGTGGAACAGCTGAACTAATGTACAGAAGCGTTCGTTTACAGAAACTTCCGTGCAACAAATCTCAAAAAATACAATGATTTGAGATTTCATATTTCCAGAATCGAATTCTCTAGGCTTTCTTTTGGGGATAAGGTCTTGGCGTTCAAATTGGTGACCACAAATTGTCAAAACTGTCAAAATCACACCATCACTTAATGGCTTATATCTTTTTTATAACAATCCTAAACTTGACCAAAATACCTTATCCCCAAGACAAAGGTCCAAGTTATATTATGTTTGAATCTCAACTCTTAATTTTACTGCATTCTTTAGATTTGTTGCATACAAAATGACCTAAATTTTTCTGCAAGTCAGGGATGCCAACTGTTTTGAGCTGTCTAAATTGTGAGGCCCCTCTTAACAGATCGAAATGTCCTCTCTAATAGTCGGGGGAGTTTTATAAACCTCATATTTCATAATACCCCAAAATAGAAATACATTTTTGTTAAATCGGGAGAACGAGCTGGCCAATCAGTTGGGCCCCCTCTTACAGCATTGCATTGATGTTTGCGGTGAACACTTTGAACCTTTAGTTTAATATTATAGTTGGTATTATACTTTTGGTGGCTTGTTTTGTTTAGAATAAATTGTTTATCAACATTTATTATTATTAAGGATTGCTTTCACATAATAGGTCAATAATTATAGTTTACAATAAATATTACAAAATAACCGTGTTTTTGATGGGCATAGGGAATGCTTGACAAAAATTAAATTTTTATAAAGTACAAGGTGCTCCATTTGAAAGAAAATGACAGGTTCGAGTTTACGTCCACCCTGTATACAAAAAAGAAAATAATTAGAATTTAATAGACTACGGAGATATTGCATCATATTACGAAACTCTGATAGGCAAAATAGATTTTTTTTCTCCAACGTACAATAAGCTACAGAGCACTGATTTACCTACGATTTTCACATAAACGCATCCATAGCATTTGAAGGAATCTGTGAAACATAGCAAAACCTCATATCAAAAGCTTCAAAAAAATATAAGAAATCCGAATTCGGTATTATATACAGGGATTCTCATTTAAAAAATGATTTGTTTGGTTTGTAACGGAGTTATGCAGCACTCTGTATAGTTCAAAATAATTTTGCAAATATGGACCTTAAACATATCTACTATTTTTGTAAATAACATTTTTTGATATCTCTAAAAATAACCCATATACCGAAGTTTGTCGTAAAATTGGTACACCCTCTGTATATCCAACCGCCTTTTTAATAATTTTCCCGGTCCGGTCCATTCATACATATCTGTCAAATAAACATTTAAAGGACCAGTTCACGGATAATGACCATATTTTAATCTAGCGACAGTTTAAAAGGTGCGTCAAATTGTAAGTACGACCATGATTTTATTGTATTCCTTTGTTGACGTCTCAATTTTTTTTTTTTTCGTTTTCTACGTTGCACCCACTGTGAATAACTCTCACTAGGAATGCTTTAACACTTTTAATATTGGTTCCAAGAGAATGGAATTCAACCAGACTCATGTTCCTGTCCATCAGGTGTCTGAGACTTCATTCGATACCGGGCTATTGTATGCATTTAATTCGAATTTTTATTCAATCAAATTTTTCACGATCTATTCAATTTTTTTCATATTTTTTTACTTTACACGCGTATTACGTACAAAATTTTTTCTACGACATATTATTTCACTAATAAAATTACCTATTGGATTATAAAAAACGTGGTTTCTAGTTTTATTCACAGATATTTTATATCCACCTCATATTTAATTCAATTTGGTCTAGCGGCAGCTGTATTTTTATTAATATTTTACAAGGGTAGTGGAATTATGTCACCCCGATTTTATTCCCTCAAATATATTTTGTAGAAGCATTCGTAGCTAATAAAAGTTGATGGATATATTATATAAAAGATATAACAGAAATTATACGAACACTTAAGAACGGTAGATAAAGTTCCTGGGAGTAAAAAATTACCAAAAGATATATTTAAATATCTGGAGCAAAAATTAATGGATTATCTAATCAAACAATTAATACGACATAGCATGAAGAACAAATCCCCGATTCTTTCAACATTTGGTAAATAAGCGCCTTGATTATTGTTCATGAAAGTTGCCTACCTAATTATAGTTATTGAAGAATACTTTTCATAAAACACTTTTATTCAAATAAATGGCAAAATTAAGTCAGTTAAAATTAACATACACAGTAAAAACATTTATAAATCGATAACTACAATTTCACTCATTCTTTTAAATTTGAATTTAGACTGGTAATTTTAGTTATTCGAAAATGACAATTGACATAATATAATCAGTTATGATTTTGATGTTATGACATATTTATCAATTATTTTTGAATTTTATGAGTTATTAATTATTATCAAAGAATAATGATCATATATAGCGAGAAAAAGATACTTTTATATTCAGGTATGTAAACTTTTACTGATTGTACTTTGTATAGAAGAAAGTAGGTACAAAAAAAGGTATTCAAAAACTTACCTACAGTCCTTATTATTAGTTACTTATTTCCATTTGACTCTTTTCAGGGAATATTCTTCCATTCTGGATTCCAATTCAGCATTTCAATCCATTCGGATGCCAATTTCTTTTTCTATCAGCTTCAAATTCCAAATTAAATAGTGACATTTTAAGACAACAACGCCAAGGGCACAGCACACTGAAGTTTCTTTACACTAATTGGAGAGCAAATTGTACATGCTACCTGGACAAATGATTTTTACATACTGACACACGATTTCGACCAATCTGAGGTATTAAAATTTCCAAAGGTAATTTGATTAAATCATTTTATCAACAATTTCCTGGATTCTCAATAAAATTCACATAACCTCTACATAAATTATTTTCATAAAACTGAAATTTATATGAATATTCTTGTAGGGCACAATTAGATTAGTATTCACTCCTAATTTGGTTTAATATTATTCAGTAATAATATAGATATGGCCATTTAAAGTTTGTAAACTATAGGGGTATTTTAGACCAATATACAGACTAAACCGAATTAAACTGTGTTTTAATAAATCATATACTTCAAACTAAATACAATTACAATCTAAATCTAATTGTTAACATTATGTACAACAATTTGTTTTGGTTTTATCAAATAATTCATGTCAGGGGTTATGGTAGGTACATTTCTGATATCAGAAATTTGCCACATCTTCTATGGCTTGTACTGCCTTTCAGAAATGTTATAATTCCCCAATCCAATGACAAATAAGTCAATTCTACTCTCTACTTCAAGTATAGCTACTGTTTTAGTAGAACAAAATTGATTTTACATACTCAAATTTTAAATGAAAATGTCTAATCAACTTATAGCAACCATTTTATGTGGGTTATATTTTCATTTATATTGTAGCCTAAGTTGAGTATTCTCATTGAAATATGTTGATAAATTGATTATTAGTATCTAATAAACATCTATTCATTAGCTTTGTGTCTTAATATTTGCTAATTAATACTTAAATATGTATGCTTGTGTTTGACAATCCATGTTTTCGAATGGTTATTTTCTTATAGCTTGAATATGTTACTAACTAAGTACTTCTTATTGATTTTAATGCTCCTGTTAACTTTACTTAATCTAAAATGATAAAACTGAATGATGTTTTACTTATATAAAGTATGTTTATGGTGAATTTCATAAAACCCATATAAACTTATTTATCGTATAAGTAATAGCTGTAAAACATAAATGTCTATTTTAAAGGTTAGTTTGGTTTGTCTATTTGTTACTTTTAAATCTATTTAAGTTGTATTGTTGTCTACAATTCTGTTAAAACATGGTTGTACCTATATATAATTATATTTCCATATAGCGAAGACCTATTTCTAAACTTCTTGCGGGTTCTGAATGTTTCCAAGTAATACATATATTCATCACAGTTACAGACATCCACAGTCTTCTATAATTTATCTCTTTTATGTATATCAAATTGCCTAGACTTGATTAAAAAAATTAATTTCTCATTCCTTCAAAAAATATTGGCAAATTTAATATAACATTGTATATTTATTCTTCGATATCTATAATAGCTTATTTATTTGGTTCCTAATAATGATAAATTGTGTCTTAAGAATAAAAAAAGGTTAAAACTTCAAATTATTTCTTTTCTGAGCTACCAGAAGCTCAGGTTTCCAGGTATGCCACAAGTAAAGCTCCATATCCACAGCCATTTGGGACAATGAGAAATGATTTTTTAACGTCACCTTTTTAGATACAACGTTGAATAAAAATAAAATGGATCAAGTTGAAGAGAAAAAAGACACAGCAGTGATTTTTATTGTCATTTAGATAGAAGAATTGCTATATAAAAATGAAACTTCGTTTGTTATATTTGAAGGGTGTAGATGACAAGTCAGCGGAGATAGAACACCCCTGTGGTCAATTGTTTGAATTTCTTTTGTTATCACTTGGAAGGGCACAAAAGGAAATTGAGGTGTGAAAAATTTTAATACAAGACATTTCAATACACTTGTAAAAAAATTGTATTCTATATAATTGTATAAATAAGTACTGAATATCGTTTTCTTTCGGTTAGGCTTTGCAAAAGACTTTTATAGATTGTATACTTTTGAGCTGGGGTAATAAAAAAGTCAGAATCTTCCAGAATAACTAGTTCAAAGTGATTTGGAGACAATACAATGGAAAAGAGAAGAACAATTCTCATATTACAGAAAATTTCATGTTGAATCGAATGGTGTTGACTAGAGCAACGGTATTATACAGTTATAACCAAAAGTATGGAGTCTTATCATATCGTTCACACTTTTTAGGAGCACATTGGTGATCTAAGGGGTCGAATATATTGGAAAATTTGAAAGCATATATTTTGGAGCTAACTTCAAATTACAAAAAACAGGAAGATATCTGTAAGTGGTAGGATTGTATTTCTATTGTTTCCAGATTAGGATGATCCTTAATCTTGACCAATTAGGAGTGTGTATTGATTGTTGATCCTGTAAAAGCAAATTTCCATTTTTCCACCACAGAACATAAAAAAAAATTGAAATTGATAAACTGTTTTTTCTACAAAGACAAATTATCCTTCCATTTTTTTTTCCACTCGGAAATTGAGGAAGGCAAGCATCTAGATCGTATAATTCGGTAATGCAGGTGTTATATATTGCGCATAATGTTTCCATAAATTTTAACTACTGCTGAAATGAGTGCCGTACATCATGCAAATATCTTCAAATTGAAACCATGCATTACCTTTCTTTTCTCGTACGGTCTTATCCGACAAATAATTTTACTCTATCTCACGCTTTTTAGATTGTTATTGTGATTAATATTTCAAAGGAAGACGCTTTTTCTGACATTTGCATTTTATTTCGTACCATTTCTTAGATATGGATTCATTTTTTTATATCATACAATTTTATTCGTCTGCAAATCTTATTTTTCCATCTAGTGTCAATAATAAAATATATTTTCCTTAATCCTGTTCTCTTTTGCTTTTCATATTCACTCTCTATTTTCTTGTGCAGTTTTTCTAATCTTAACTTGAAACTTAAATGAATAATTGTAAACTACAGTTATGAACATAAAATGTTATGTAAGCCAATCAAATTGAAGCTTTTTTGACAATAACTTTGTTTGTGTTTTGTGCAAGTTCAGTGATTTCATAACCTCAATAATTATATGTTTATTTATATAAATTCTGTTTCCTATTTTTCCATTATTCACAAATAATATTTTGAGGTTAGATGTTTAGATAAGAATAATTGGGAACTGAGAACATTTAGAACAGAAATATCTGGGTCATGCGCAATATCGGTTTCCAAACAAAATAAAATATAATAAGACAAAAAGATAAAAGTTTTCCATCTTTTGTACTAACTCTTATTTCCTATTTTACCTTATTTCTTGTGTAAACACTTTCATATAGATGCGTATGTTCATCTTTATTATTTTATTTTATTTGCTGTATAATCTCACCTTGACTAAGCCATAGAGATTTATTTAAATTAAAACTAAATAATAAACTAATATATTCCATGAATTGGCAGAAACGCATGTGTAAAGATCTGACCACAGGTTACCTACAGGACCATTTGTGTTGTTACTGTTTACATCAGTTTTCGTTTACAAGTTGGTATGCGTTTAATATTTATTTTCGGTTATTTGACAGCTCTGACACTATTGGAAGTTTTGACAAATGATTGAAAGAAATGCGCATGCTTGGAAGATTATTAATTTCATTAAATCATATTCCATGAACACCTTAACCACCACCAACTCTATTGATATATCTATTGTAACAAATGAGAATAATACGTTTAAAATATCGTATTCTATTATTTGTACCAGTTAAATTGACATAACGGCCCCACCCAACGTTGTTTATTATATTTATATGTAACTGATTTGTTACAGATCCGGATTCGGTTTAAAAATAAGAAATTTTGTCGAATAATATACATAAATCTTATCAGTTATCTGTATACAATGTTAACCCAATTTTTGATATCTTTTGATTGAAACAAAACCTGCAGATAATGGATTCGACTAAAACCATTTTATACTTGTCTATCAACAACAGATTGACAAACAATTTGAAATTAAATATATATTTCAATGATTGTTTTTCTAGTGAATATTTTAGGTTGAACGCACCTACCTAACCTAACTTTTTATTCGATAGTAAATCATCACCTTTTCGACATCTTCCGACGAGCTAAACATGACGACCATGAACAAAAACAAAAGATATTAGCCGTGTCATTCAATCAACAGTAGAACATCGATTCATGTAGCGTTTTGTCTTAATGTTAGATCAAGCAGGTCGTGACAGTTGACGCGGTTCTTTCTACCCACACGTTTCGATGACATGGATGGAGACGAGACATTTTTTGTTGAAGAAAATCTAATTGGAATGGACAAAAGAATTTCGTACTTCAAATAAGAAAAAATGTAAAAATTAATTTTGAATATAGAAGACCGATTGGGGGGCAAATTAAAAAGAAAATTTTGTAAACTAAAATAAATAGTTTCAAAGTTATCTATAAGAAATAGATGAAAATTTATTTTTCCTTCCTCATCTCGGAAAATTTAAGAAAATTTTGAAAAAAATCTATTATAATTCCACAGTTTCAGCTCATATATATTTTTAGATAGGTATTATGACAATATTTAACTTCTCTTCACCGACCATGATGTACAATCTAGATAAGCACAGCAGGATGTTAATCTCAGTCTACTAATTTAATTAATAGAAACAAAGAATGGTCCAAAGTTCTCTGACCATCACTTGTTTTTGATTTTCGATAATAAATTCAAATGTTATTAATCTTTTTGATACGAGAGAAGGTCAATAAGTAGTCAGAATTTCGTAATTTTCACTATTTTAGTTTTTTAGTCTGGAACTGTAAATTTTGGTTAAACCACAGCTCTAAGGAAACAGCCTAGGCACTTGTACTGAATTTTTATACCATTTCCCTTGTTATCTACTACCATTTCAGAAGCTTTGTGTCTACTATATAGGCCACCAGTTTTACTGGAGAGATTTTCAGTAGTTGTGATGGTTGTATAATTTCCTCTCCAAAGCGCTTCCGTCTGAGTCCTTGTAGGTTCTCGCAGAAGCAGAGTATGTGAGTAGGTTTAATTACCATTACCAAGTTGGTAATTGTCTTCAAATGTTTCTTACCCAGTTTTAATAGCTTGGTTGAGAGTTCCTTGTCCACCTTATTCAATAAACTCTTTGTATGGAAGTGTTATTGTGTTGCTTATCTAGCCAGTTCCCGATTTCCCCTCTAATACAATCTTTGGTGATTCCACAACCCATGAAGCCTCCTTTAGAACCTTTAGCTAACTGGTCAGCCATGCAATCCATATTAGACACTTTGTTAGCTCTTGCCAGCATGTTAAAGAATTCTTTACAGATTTTTACCAATCTAGACCTAGAAACTTATAACCCCGATACAAATTTTGCATTCGAAAGTTTATTTTGGGCCAACAAATATGCAAAATACTGATTTCTATCGTTTTAGAACCAAGAAAAAGTAACTTTTTCCACTAAAACATCTCCTGTACTGTATTAAGTGAGGGAAGTTTACATATTAGAGTTATGTTAAAAGTTATTAACTGCTTTGTACATCATTTCAACATATTCTATCATTATCAATGTTAAATTATGTTAGATCCCTGGTAGGATTTATTCGGTAATAAAAATTTGACAGGTCTTTTATGCCCCGCCGAGAAATATGATACATGGACATAAATGTTACCATGTTGAATAATATTTAATGACCCATCTATTCTAATATCAGTGACAATGAAGATTGTTTTTTTATTCTGATGATGTCCTTCCTGCTATATTACTTAAATTTAATTTCATTAACGTAATTATCGAGATATATCCAGGAAAAAACTATTTATATATAAAATAAAACTGAGAAAAAATGTTTTCA
The DNA here is from genome assembly GCA_949126875.1 of Lochmaea capreae. Classification (NCBI taxonomy): domain Eukaryota; kingdom Metazoa; phylum Arthropoda; class Insecta; order Coleoptera; family Chrysomelidae; genus Lochmaea; species Lochmaea capreae. The sequence goes on from OX421400.1 coordinate 950,099, forward strand.
TGCAAAAAATTGTTTATCGTTCGCGGAGAAAGCAGTGAAAAAACTAATTATCTTACTCTTTTATACATTACCAAGCTTTCGGAAAACTTTTGCTTCCATTTTTAATGCTAAAATAGTACAATAAAGGAAACTAGGTCAGAAAATTGAAAATTTTAACCTACTTGTAAGTGAGGTTATAAAATGAAACCAAAGTATCACAAAAATACAAGAAAACAATTCATTTTTATTTTATATCGAAGTGAGGTTCTAATTTTAATCATTAATTATAAAAATCAACACTTCGTTTTATAAAATACGATTCCATGTTGTGGTATTCCGACTGAAGGTTTTGAAAAATAATTTGCTTACGAGGGGCGTTGAAAAATTACTATTAATGTCTTTATATATAAAATTGTACGTATATTTTGCTATTGATTCAAAAAAAATTATTATACAAGGGTGATGGTTTTTTTGATTAATGTTTTGAGTGTGGAAAAAGCAAATAGTGAGATTTGTTATTTTTTCCATTTATACAATAATATTCCGATAATAAGATGTCATTATACAGATTGCGTAAGTTACATCCGAACCATCCGGATTACACAAGTACGACAGAAAAACAGCTGAAAGAGAGAGAAAGAATAATTATGCGCGGTCATTAAGGCGTGTACTTTGTTTCACCTTAGGGGTGTATACTTATTTCCCGAGACTGGCAGAATGCTCATTGCCCCCCTATTTTAACCGCTGTTGTCAGAAGCGCAGATTAATTTGTACAAATGATATTTTTGTCTCGTTATCGTTGACTTTTTTTCGAGGGCGAAAATACAGCACGTTTGTGCCAGCATTACGCCAAATAATCTTAAAGATATGAGATCAAATCTTTATCACAGATTTGGTTATTATCTGGCACAGGAAGGTGGTTTATTTGAGCACTTAATTCATTAAAATTATGTTTACATTTTTTGCTTCCTGGTACTAAATCTTCTCCAGTGTTAAGACCTAAGAAGACGTGAACAGACTGAAGGAAAGAAACAAATATAAAGAAAAAGCTGTAAAATTTATATGAAAAAACATAAAAAAACATGCAGATACGATTTTCGAGTGTGAGACATGTCCGGGGAATCCAGGATATTGCCTAAATTGCAGTGTTGTAGCCCATAAATAGATTTATATTTTGTGTTAAAATGTGTTCCTTTGTATGTATTTTGCTGTTTATTTTGTAGAAATAGTATAATAAACCCATTTTCAGTTCAACCATATTATGTACGCTTTTAAGCGTTAGTTGCCTGTAGCACAAGATACTCAAGCTCAGTACCATCGTCGCTTATGAGCGACATGATTTTTGTTATAAAAAAATATGTTTGTTACAGTTGTAAATTAAAGAAAAACAAATCATTCATACGAAACAGCTTTTATGCTACAAAATATTAAGTTAATTTTCAAACATACTTTTCATTCAGACCCTTCCAAACATTAATTTAATTCCATACACCCACACTTGGTATCAGACGCAGGAAATGAATTTTTGATTTATTTTTAGTGAGAAAAAAATCACACGTAGGTATATCTCGTCAAGCAATGACAGTTACACGCCGAGTCCATTAGATGAGTATTCTTTTATCCTACATGGTTTCTGTTCGATTTTTACGATGAAGCGTTTAGGTGCGGATATACGTTCTGACAATTTATTTTCACGTCGGAGTAGTTTTAGTAACCCCACTTTGGTAATTTTCAAAAAACTGTGGCTTGGAAAAAGTTATAGATTAAATCATTTCGAATATTGACCTACCCACTTCTAAGTTAAACGGGGATGGGATCCCATTGAATTTGATGCCCCTGTTCTCAAACATGTTTGCAAATACCTGACTTAAAGAATTTCACATCTTTAATATACTTTTTGTGTTCATTTATTCGGATTTTCAACGGTCTAGATGTTTCACCTAAATAAAATTTGTCGCATTCACAGGATATCTGGTGTATGCAGTTTTTTGAAGATTGTTCTTCATTTTTTCCAGTATACTAGTGAGATTTTTGCATCCAGATTTTAGTACGCGACTATGAACTTTCTTAGGAGAAACAAGGGGAAACAAGGAAAACAACTAATAGCGAATGGTATTATTGGATCATTAAATGTAAAAGCCCCACCATATTTTAACGCACATACTACTTCACAGTGCTAATTATCCAAAGCTTATCGAGGAGCTTTAATACTAACTTCTAAATAACTATACCAGGAAGGGGAGACTGGAAGAAAGGTGAACCTTGTATACGGACGACACCAATGCAGAGATAGGTGGAAGAGAAGAAGGTCTTCTCGATGGCCCGACCTTAATCACATCGAGCATGCTTGGGAAAAGCTACAAAGAGCATTATGAGCTACCTCCACTGATACTCCAAGAACTTAGACAGCTTTTACTTCAACTTCAGAGACAAATTGATCCAGACTATTTCAACGACCCTATTTATTTTAACAGTAATATTTAAACACGCAGTAAGTTTTTCTACTCGACGCTTTTTCCCGTTTATTTGGTACGTAAACGAATATGCTGACATGCAATTATTTTCCTGGAATTCCTTTGTGACAACAGTGTTCAGATATCACATACCTACAGGATCCAACAACGAGTAAAATGTATAAAGATGAAGCTAAAGTGTGCTTTATGTAAAATGATTAGAATATTTCAAGTAACCAAAAAATAACTAAACTTTTTTTTATGTATATATACACTCACAGACAAAAATATCGCATATTCATTCGACGATACATAACAATGCCCTAAACCAACATAATTACAAATTAGAACTGCGTAGGTTTTCCTGAAATTCGACTTTCTTCCTGTCTTAACAATTTTTAGTTTTTGGAGGTCCCATATATGTTCTATGGGATTAGTATTGGTGGTTAGTCAATTCCGATATCCTTAAGGTACTACGAGGTCGTGGACATGCCCAATCAAAAACACAAAATCTGTTGAAGAAAACATATTACATGGAATATGCTGATATTTTTTCTAATAAAACATTTATTCAGATAGAATCTAAAGTTACTAAAAATATTTACTGTATTATTAAGAGGAGATAAAAAAAATGTCTAAAATTTATCAATTATCAACTCGCCCACTCAAAATTCAATCTGTATTTTTTAGCATAAAAAAACGTTTAATATTCTTACCTCCAGCTTTTTTGCATTCGCAAAATTGGAATCAATTTAAATTCTCGACAAATCTCGCCTTACAATTCCAGATTTCTCCTTATTACTCTCTTAAATTTTATTCACACAACATTTGAATTCTTCCATTCTCCAGTAAGCATGCGGCGCTGTTTAATTTTGACGAAGTTGGTAGTGTCAGGTGAAACAGTACAAACACCTTATAAAAATTCCAGGCAGCACATTTTATTCTACCAGGGGTAAAGTTTCTTACTCCAAATAATCTCTTATTGATTAATTGGTTCCGTACCATCAGTCAGAGGCTGCGCTGTTTATTAAAATCTAGTTTATTATAATAACTGGATAAATATGGCAACACAGTGTTAAACATCGATATAACAAACTAGCTAAATTAGTGAATAATTTGAATATCGTTTATTGACTATGATAATTATAAACACAACTAGAGGCTATCATCATTAAATGCTCCATATTTAATATACCCTTATATAAATGCACCTGCTTTGTATAGGCGGGATGAATAACTACTAAATCAATATTTAATATGTACTCTACTTTAAATGTAATAACTACAAATAAATTTGGAAAATTATTACCAATAGAATTGTTTAGTTAGGCACAAAATCTGAAATGTATGAACATTTCAATTAAATTTAAATTTAATACCTCAAAAAGTTTCCATGAATTGTTATATACACACTAATACAACAGAAAATCATGCCTAAACCTTTTGAGATATAATAAAATATTGGGCAATACCGATGTCCGTCCCGCGGTCAAGTGGATACACAGGTAGAATGGGCAGGGTAGAATATTATTCCTAGAATAATTAGTATGATTCGTGTATTATCGACACCCTTCCACAGACCCTTACCTATATATAGAGGAATATTTTAAATAATAGCTAGTAGTGCTTCTCGTTGTTTCGCGTGTGATACCGTTCGACTTTTGGCTTAAAAACGCACCACTTTAATTGGTTAGTGCTTTCGGTGTGCTCCAGAGAAATGGATGTCATGGTAAGTCAGAAAGGTAAAACTCTTATCAATATTGATGGTTTTAAGTTTACCTATTGACAACTGGATTTTCATCCACTCCATTTTTTTAAACACGCCAGAAAGAAAAGGTCAATTTTGGCCATTGCTTCTGCCAGTCCTAAGCCTGGAAAAAGTGTGAAGGGAAAAATATGAAATAATATGTAATGGTTTTAGCATTACAAATAAAGTATCTACTACATATTATATCTTATATGTATATATAATATATAATATCTGCAATATAAATTATCATACGGATCCACGGGACGGACTTCGGACAAACGTCTTGACCCTTTTAACCGCGGGACGGACCTCGGACGTACCTGCGTTTTACCCTGACCGCCGGACGGGGAAATTGTGTAGAAAAGTCCAAGACTGCATATGCCTATCTCTTAAGGATAACAAAATGTATCCATTTTAATAGTTAGAGGCATTTCATGCACATTATTTTACTCTTTTACAGCATATTATTTAAATAAGTATCTCGCTTCACAATAATTCCCATGATACCCTCAGAATTACCTTTCCAATTTAAAGGGCTACAATTTCCCGTAAAAATATCGTTTGAAATAACAATTAACAAAACGCAGAGTCAAACATTAAAAGTTGTGATAGTTTGTATATTGAAAATAGACTCAATAGCCAAAGTAAGTATCGAACAAACTAAATTTATTTTGACTCGCCTCGTATGATATTTAAAAAAAAAAGAAATCTATTCTTCGGTTATATTATCAGTACTTCGTATACATTAGCATCTTTCTATATAATTCACCTGACGAAGACAAATTTAAATGCTGTAAAGGATCATTTATCAAAGCTGATGGTGAACATAGATTCTGCTAATGGGTTAACAACAGTTTTTTTTAATGAATTTAGTTCTAGGAAACCCAGTCTGTCACGATTTCATAAACGAGATCTTACATATTCCATTTTAGATATTAATAAAAAAAAATTTGGTTATTAACGTAGTGGTGATGCTGTTTAGACATATCCTCTGGCTGAGGATTCATTTAGAAGGAGTCGTGTACAGGTATGTAACATGAATTATTGTCCCATGCTAAATTACTCGGAATTTTTGCACAAGAGGTTTGTATTTTATCAGGGAAGGCGGAGCATTTTCAGTTTTGACAGTTTTTCGACCCAAATTTAGAATTTACACAACTCAAATTCACCCGGTGTCAATACAAACGTCGAGCAAGATAATTTAGATGATGTAGACTTGTTGTTTGGAAAGATTCCAGCTCTCGCATCCATATTATTAGAACTGGTCTCTGTAAATTGTTTTGTGAACTGTTAATATTGTTTTCTTACCATTTTCTCTTCTTCTTAAAAGTTTCTGATTCAGGGCGTAAAACAGTGCGCTTCTTCTTCTTCATTTTATTTCTTTGTTTTTCAATTTTACACTCACTTTTATGTTACCTTCTCCTGTCACCATTATCTAGTTTGCCTAGACCAGTTCCATGCATAAACAAAATATTGCGTTACCATAGCAACGAACAATAACTTATTAGAAGTGTCAGTGTGAAGTTTGACGTCAAAAAAGTAAACCAGAGTTACGCAATAAATTAAAAGAAAAAAGATGTTCACCGAAATTGTGAAAATCGAAAAATTGGAGTATCCAGCCATCATCAAGTAGGTACCTGTATTTAAAAGGGTTAAGAGGTAAGCAGAATTACGAAAATATGCTTAATACCCTTAGTGATCAATGTCCTTCGTATGCCACCGTGAAAAATTGTAGTGCAAGCTTCAAAAGAGGTAAATTTTCCATTGAAGATGATGACCGATCGGGAAGGTCAGTTTCTGTGTCAGTCCCCGAAAATATCGATGCAGTTCATGACATGATTTTATCAGAACGTCGAATTGGGCTAAACCGAATATCTGAAGTACTGAATATTTCATACAAACGCGTTCATCATATAGTTCACGTCAATTTGGACATGAGAAAAATTGCTGCAAAATGGATCTCCAAATGTTTGAATGCTGACCAAAAGCGTGCAAGGGTAGAAGCATCGCGTTCGATCTGTGCTCGATTTGAAAACGATGTAGACTTCTTAACCCGAATTGTTACTATGGATGAGACTTGGGTACATTTCTACGATCCAGAAACAAAGCAACAATCGATGGAATGGCGACACTCTGGTTCTCCAAGACCTAAGAAGTTTCGTGTCCAAAAATCTGATGGAAAAGTTCTTGCTTCAGTTTTTTGGGATTGCCATGGAGTAATCATGAAAGATTTTTTGGATAAGGGTACAACAATAACTGGAGATTACTATTCGACATTACTGACCACTCTACGGGAAAAAAATAAAGAGAATAGACTTGGAAAGCTGTCCATAGGTGTTTTGTTTTTGCAGGACAACGCCCCTGCACACAAATCTCATGTTGCCATGCAAAAAATTCGTGATTAAGGGTTTGAATTACTAGAACACCCCCCTTATTCACCAGATTTGGCTCCGTCCGACTTTCATCTCTTTCCTCAACTGAAAAAAAGTTTAAAAGGTCGTAAATTTTCTTCCAACGAGGAGGTAATAAAAGCTGTGGAGGTCTGGTTTGCAGAGCAAGAAGAAACATTTTTTTTGAAAGGTCTAGAGACGTTGCAGGTTCGCTGTAATAAATGTATCCAATTAATATGTTGGGTAATAAAATATTTTGACATTGAAATTTTGTTTGGTTCTATAGTAGGCTAAGAATTTTTCAATATACCTGTCCTCGTACAAGTTGGAACTGTTCCAACTAGGACTCATTAGACTATTTGTCCCTCCTGAACAACATTAAAATCCTTCAAAAATTAAGATATTGAATAACTTTATTTTGATAAAATTCAACACCCTCATACAATAATTATCAAGATAAAAAGAACCCAATTACACAACTGACTATCTCAAGCTATAACTTCAAACGGTCTAACTTACTTCCCTATTTTGCATTCCCGTAACAATTTATCCCTTGTAGAAATGCAGTATGGGATTTGAGCCGGAGGCACAATCTTAGATCTGTGATATGAACTTTCGTTGTTCGAGGGGACTGTAAAGCCTCTCGCGGGAGCCTCAAATACTGTTGATAATTGTCTCCATTCGAATCGCTTGTCAACAGCACCAATTGGACGAGGTTTAGTTTCGATGTAACAGATATGTATCGCAGTGTTGTCGTAAAATTAGTAAGGAATTCTAAGTGGGAAGTTATGTAAGTATTCTATTGTGGTAATATGTTTCTTGAGTGCTTTAAGAGGATTTGTTGTTGGAAATTTGTACTAAGAATGGTTTTATTATAATAGAACTTGTTAGAAGTCCCTTGTAAATGTAGCGTCAAGATTACTTACAAAATTTAGATGTGAAAATCGTTCAATTATACTCCAAAGAAAATAAAATACAAAGAATAAAGGTCATTTTAGATTAGACAATGTCTTGTGCAATATTTAGTTCAAGTTTTGGAACAATATTCGGAATATGATTTCTGTTTTAAGCTATTTTAGACTATTCCAATTTATTGAACAATATTTAGTTCAAGATTCTGCGCAGTGATTTGATTTGATGATAAAATAAACATGGCTCTGTAGCAGAATAGCGCTGGACATAAATAGCGCTGTTCAAAATAGCGTTGGTCAAAATAGCGCTGGTTAAAATAGAGCAGGACAAAAACAGCGCAGGACAAAAACAGCGCTGGACAAAAACAGCGCAAGACAAAATAGCGCTGGACAAAAAGTTTTACAATAGGTTATGATCCAAGACGTTCCAAACGCTTCTGAAGTCTCTAAGAATCATTTTGGGTATTTTAAGTGCCAGAGGTACCGGTTTGAACGAACTTTAATTTTTTCTTCACTGCCCGATGTCAGGATATCAGCTGCAGCCGATAAAAAACTTCGAGGAAGAGAAAACTACGTTAATTGGAAGTTCGCAGTTCAAACATACCTGGAGCATCAAGCGTTATGGGATTCGGAAACAGGTACTGTAGTATATGCAAAGAAAGACGTAAAGGTACGATCCAAAGTTATTCTTTTGGTTGATCCGTTGAACTACGTTTACGTTCAGTCTACCAAAACTGCAAAGGAAGCATGGGAAAACCTTGCTAGTGCTTTCCAGGACATTGGTCTAACCAGACGTGTCGGACTTTTGCGTATCTTAATCACAACTTCGCTAGAGAACAGTGATTCGGTAGAAGATTATGTTAACACGATTATTACCACAGCTCACAAGCTATCAAACATTGGTCTAATAGTAAGCGACGAGTGGATAGGTGCCATATTGTTGGCGGGCATACCAGAAAGCTACAAACCTATGATTATGGGAATAAAAAGCTCAGGTACCCCAGTGGCCGCTGATTGTCTCTTTATATTGTAAAATAGTTTGTAATAACGAGGGGAGAATTGTTGTGACCTTTTATTAGACTTGTAATAACATGTCAATAAATATAAAAAGTAATCTTTAATACAATTTTTAATTTTAGACAAAACAATTTGAATTGTTCCAAAACTTGAACTAAATATTGCAAAAGAAATTGTGTAATCTAAAATGACCTTAACAATAATATCTACTGAAACAGAAACAAAACTTATTGTAAATTCTAGAAATTTGGTTAAATATACACGTGACACCATCATAAAATTCCTTAATAAGAAAATTTCCAAACTCTTTATTAAATAATGAGAAATCTTGTACAATATATTTTGTCTTACATCGACGATCCAGCTGTTTGATGGGTCAAAAATTAACATAATAAACTCAAAACACAAACCATAGAGACGGTAAAATGGCGTCGAGCTGGACGTCTTAAATATTCAAACATATTTTAACTCGGAGTTTATTTTGAGTGTTTTGTTTTACATTAACATTATTATTTAAATAATAACGGATTTAGAAAACGTTTTATAATATTTATGCTTATTAAATAATTAAAATGAAATACATTTTTTTTTATCTGTATTCACCAATTCAATTAAATCAAGCATATCCGGTAAGGCTAATTAGGTACAATGCCCTAGAGGATTGCAACGCACAAACATAACCCAACTTTTCCATGTATGCCGAAAGGACATTGCATGGACAAACATTACCCTAACTGTAGCTAATTTTGTGCGTAATTTCATACTTGTTCTTAAATTAATTCTCTTTCGTACGCTACCTACGGACCCTTTCATGTTGAAAGGGAGGGCTAATCTGCCTTTTGGCTATTTAGAATAAAACGTTGGACGACCAACGAAAACCTGAATGCTTTAAATGTATTGAGTTACTCTCTTTATGATGTTTACTGATGAAAATGGGCGTCGCTAAGGGTAGGGACTCAAAACCGTAATGTAATCGATCTATTACAAAATAACTGTAACTTTTACAGTGACAAATGCAATGTTTAATTAATCGTGAAATTGAAATAAAATATTTTTTTGGTTAAGCAAAATCTCAGTCCACCTCTGCCGAAGGTAATAAATATATCAATAAAAAATTTTCATATGGCAATAACATTTGCAATATGAATGAATTAGTGTGTTGTCTATAGTCAACACTGTGGCATGCATGTCCACCATAATTCCATGGTATTTATGGGAGCTATAATCGAGTCCCACATGCTGTCAATGTTCGGTGTTACACCAGGAGGTCCGGACCTGGACCCATGGACGCAGTTGGGTGTTTCAGGCGGTGTTCGAAGATGTTACTGAAGACTGGATTTTTATGTCAACATATTTTTACTGATTTTTTTTATTATCAAAAATAAAATTGCATGTGATGTTTTATTTTTAAATTTGGAAGAAAAGTACTTGAAAGTCAGTATTGTATTTCGATTGAATATTCAAGAGGATAAAATTTGTAACTTTGATTAAGATAACATACTCTGAATACAGATAAGATTTAAGGTAATCAGAGATAAATGAAATAAGAATCTGGAATAAATGAGTGTCTTTAATATGCTTTAACCATGAAAATATATTACGTGGAGCTTACCTGAAAACAAAAATCAAAATGACTTAATACATTTATCTACAAAATGTGTCTGAATATTTTTTTTTGTATCTGCATTAGTTTTTAAAATATATACGAAATTTCCATAGTAGTATTTTTGAACATCATAAATTTTCATGTTTTTAATTTTATGATAGTAAATAAACAACGACATTTAGAAAAAATTTTTCATATGAAATATGTTCTAAAATGGGGTATCTACAAATACATTGGAAAACATAATTTTTTTAAATTTTTTAATGTATTATCATCGATTTTCCCCGCTCTCTCACCTGCTTTTTCGCCTTTATTTGTGCTCCCTTCTCTTTCTTACATGAGCCATAGGTGTGTTCTTTTGTATCGCGATCACTTCTTAATAGGTTCATTATAAAGTTCACAAATTTTTAGATAATATCATAAACGGTATAAAAAGTTATAGAAGGTTTGCTGACAGACCTCTGATTTAAGTATTTATTTTAAATAATTGTCTATTATTTAAAAAATTTGATATTTATAGAAAAACCGTACAGTAGTTTCGAAAGTAGATGCTTCAAAGTGTTTAATAGTAAAGTTTCCTCGAATTATATTAATTTAGAAAAAAGATATAATTGAATGAAGTCTAAAAAAAAACAAGTAAAATTAAGCATGCAAAAACAACAGATTTTTGAGAAGCATTCGTTTAAAATTCTAAATATTGATGGCTTTGCTTTTATAATAATAATAATGTTTTATGCTCATTTGCAATGCTAAATCCAAAAGGAATTTTCGCTGGGATAAGTATTAATTAAATAGGAATTATAATAAACTGATATTACAGTCAGAAAATCTACTTTTTCAAATTTGAAAGTATTTCTATCTAAAAGTTGAGATCTTTCTTTACATTTTACATGAGTTTATTTATTGTTTCAGAATGTTATAAGCCCAAAATTATTAACTTTTAAGTCGAGCGGTTAATAAATTTGGCTCACGGGCCGTTCGCGCGTTACCACGAAATGAATACCACTGAAATTAATTTTATCTCGTGAACTTTTTAATTTACAGAAAATCTTTTTAGACAAAATTTGTAGATAAATGCATCAGCTACAAATTTTGATTTGGAAGTTTTTCTGTATATTTATTATTTAAACAATTAAAGCGAAAAAACAAAAACAAAAAATTTTCACTCGATGATTTTCCGGAAAATTGCATGCCCAACATCGTAAACTTTTTCTCATGTTAAACACCACCCTTTTAAATACCCAATTTTGAATTTTCAAGTTTTTTGTGAGGTTTTATGTATACTTTGATTAGCCTAAAAGGGAAGGAAGTGACAATATTTTCATCTATTTTCTCGAACAATTTTAAAACTATTAATTTCAAAATTATAAAAATAATTGATTTGAAATTGTCGCACCAAACTATTTTATTGGATATATTATAAAGTACAATTTTCGAATTTTTTTTTCATATTTTTTTATTCACAAACAAACAACTCTGTATTTTAAAATCCGTAGACTTACTTAGAGCAATTTTAATGGTGACAAACGAATTGAACATTTTGAAAAACCCCTGTAAAATAATAAATTTATTTTCGAAACAAATATCCCATTAGAGTAACACGTCCTTAAAAACGGAGCCAGTTTAATCTTCATATTTTTTTACTCTCAGTAACATATTGTACCTTGTAAAAGAATCGTAATTTGAATAATGTTTCTTGGAGCATACTTAAGGAAATTAGTCGAAGGCGCACAGTAGAGTGATTATGTTATTCAAGATGAATAAAAGATAACAGCAATATATCAACTGTAAAACAACATTAAAACAGTCATGAGGTACACATAGTCTGTTTTGTCCCTATTCTTAGATAACGTTATATCATTTTTTTTTTGTCAGATTGAAAGATTGCTCATACCTTGAATTTGTAAATGTAATCAAAATGATAAATTCATTAAGCGAGATGTATTTTTGGACCTTATTATTCTTTTATTATGGTAAGAAGATGCCACTAAAGGTAAGAATATAAAAAGTAGATGCTGTGTGGGTAGGTGAAACTTCCAAATGGTTTTTAATAGAAGCAGATCTACATTTTTTGGAACATTTACATATTTTGTGAATCATGTATTTACATACCTGCAACTGAGTGAATTAAAACTGATAGAGTCCGACCACAATAACTTTGGGACACCACGTGATTCAACGTACGGCCGCCTTGAATGCGAGGCCGATCTCTGACTGGCTGCGGCTTCGAGCCAGCGGCGGAGCAACGGGCGCTTCTTCGTTTTCATTTCAGTGTTGACAGCAGTTCTTTGCTTTCGGTCTTCTTGTGCGATTTTGTTGTTGGGAATAGTGAATTTTTCATGACTGGGAACATTTTGTATCATGTCTCCCAAGAGAGTGAAACAAGAAAGAGCTTTGCATAGTCAAACAAAGGAAATTATAGATCGGGTTGATGCATTTATGCAAAAAGAAGCTGAGGAAGGTGTTCAAATTCCTCTTAAAAAATATAGGACTAAACTACATTAGTTTTAAAGGATGTTGAAGCATTATCCCGAAAAATATTCGACGAGTTGCCACTTAGTAAATTTTGGTATGGAAAGAATATTTTCATATGCAAGTCAGTAACGCCACTGGCTGATACGCCACACCCACGACCACGTGGTGTCCCAAAGTTATTGTGGTTGGACTCTAACAAAAAAGTTTTCAGCATTTTGGACACTGTTTCAGATTCTACTATTAATTTATTAAGTTTAAAAAAATATTTTTCAAGTTTCTTCGATAATTATAACCAGATTGTGAATATGTACCAGAAATAGGGAAATTTAGTCCAAAGTACTTCAAAATATAATAAAATAAATTTATCTGATGAGATAGCGACTCCTATTACAATTTTTTTTAATACGTCTATGGTAAATAAAATTTCTTACAAATGAACTCGCTTTTTACAAATTCTTTTTGGATTTTTGGACCTTATTAGGATGGGAAGACGACACTGAATACAAAAAAAAAATGAAAAACTTTATTAGATATTTAGAAACATTTTCATTTCAAAACATCTTCTTTTGGAAACTGTCTAAACTTCAAAATTGTTGGTAACGTCTCTCAGGATATACTCCATAGCAGAAGGATTATCAGAAGGTACCTAATATGAAAACAACAAAATAATTTTCAATATAAAAGAATATTTTTGTTGATATTAGCAACACTCAATAATTTGTTTAAATCTTAATTATATTTGAACTAAGTTCAATATACATTCGTGACGTGTTTCGCTAACACAGTAGCTTTCTCAAACGAGTGGAGGTATTAACTAAAGTATTATAATCTATTTACATGGAAATAAAAAGCAAAAAGTGTCTAAATATGGAATTAACTAAAGTATTGAACAAGTTTACCTGGAAGTTCATTCACAACAATCTTACGGGAAGTTTTTAGGTAAAAAGGTTTAATGAGGGAGAATTGTTGACATCTATTTGGTCGTTAAGACCTTATTTATTTAGACAGGAACGGAAAAACGAGCCAAACATGACAGATCTTTCTATTTCATGTCAAAATTCATGAATTCCAGGTTAACCAACACTTTAAAAATTACTTGAAAGATACTTCAAGGAAATGACACTTTAATATTCATGATGGCACCAAACGACGTCAACAGCTACTTTAAAGGGGACTTTAGCGTAAAGTCTTCTTTCGGTAAAGTAAGTAAGAAGTAAAGGGCCATAATGGATCTTTTAGGTCTCGGTGAATGTCACCCCATCATACATACCATATGTCCAGCATTATTCACCCAATAGAAAGCGAAATTATCAATTTTCTTCACGTATCCTTCCATATATCCATTAATGTTAAGCGGTACTCGTTCAGACACCTCATATAAAGGTTTACTTTCATATTCCATTTTGTCTATCCAATTTACAGTCCCTAAAAATTACTAAAATAAAATCAAAAATATTGAAATTTATTGGTTACATTCACCAGGTGTATTTACAATTAAATCCAATTGCCCATTATATACAGCAACATTTACATCGGAATTATTCAATAGTTCTTCAACAATATAAATTACTGGTTTCATAAAATCATAACCCAACGCATCAAATACTTGATAATTCTCATCCTTCCACTCTGAAGTTAAACCTAAAGCTGGTTTAACTTGATTGTTCATTATATCTTCAATGGCTGCTCCTAATTGTAAAGGTGATCGATCTAAACACAAAACAAAAATATATCATTTTTCTTTAACAGTTTCCGCTGCGCTCAGAACTTACTTAGTCCTACTTTATATGTATCAGCTGTTGGTCTTAATAATACGTTATAAAAATCAATATTATAAGTTATTTGTTCGATTCTATTTGTTACAGTGCCCCATAAATCGAAAGCTGCTTTGAAATCTCCTTTTTCTACGTTATCTGTAAGTTGTTGTGCTACTTCCATAACCTCATCGTATCCATCTTGGTCTACAAATCCCTGGAAATTTTTATTAATAACTGCAATATAAACTAGGCTAAAATCTTACCAAATTCAACAGATAAGGAGCGTAACTGGAAACAGTATCTACTGGAGATACCCATCCATCTCCAAGACCTACTCCTTTGAGGTTTGAAGGTATTTCTCCATTCTTTTGCGCCTGAAATTGATAAAATTCAGTAAACATATTTTCAAAAAACGTTTCAATATCTTACATTGTATATAAATAGAGCTATTTCAGGTGTCATTTTTCCACCGTACGATTCGCAAAATATATACAATGGTACTCCTTCGAATTGTGGTAATTGTTGGTAAAAATCTTTTAAAAATGCAAGAAAATCTTTGGCGATTTGTGTATTATTAAGAGCAAAAGAACCATCATCATCAATGTAACTGAAACCTAAAAATAGATTTTTTATTTTTGTATCAAACATGAGTTAATTATTACTGACCACTTCCAACTGGGTTATCCACAAACAATACGTTGGCCCATTGTACCCAAGTGGTATTTCGTTCTTTCAAATCTAGATCTAAAGGTCCAAGTTCAGCAAAGTTTCCATATCCAGTAGAAGAAGCTCCAGGACCTCCTTGTAACCAGATAATTAAAGGTTTTTCTGTTGGATTTGAAACTGGTGCTGTGGTGTAATGTAACCACCAGAATATATGGGAACCGGTTCTAACAGTAGAATATCCCCATTCTTGGTCGGTGGGACCAAAACCTTCCTTTCCTGGATTTATATTAAAATCATTTTAAATATAATTTGGAAATTAAGTATCTACATACCTGCAACTGAGTAAATTAAAACGGATATCAAGAAAACCTTCAGCATTTTGAGTACTGGTACTGACTCTACTGTGAGTTTATTACTTTGTCATGAGGTTTTAAAAATAAATTTTCAAGTACCTACTTACTTAGATAATAATATCACGATTGTTGAATATCAAATTCAATAAACTTTTTATCGTCCAGACTTTAATAAAAAATTAGGTTACATGTTCTGAAATAATAAAGAAAATTTCAGTACGAAGTCCTTCAAAATCCAATCAAAACGAAATTTGATCTGTCTGCTGGGATAACGACGATGAAATAAATCTAACAGTCAAAAATACAAGATTTTAATATCAGACAGTTCATATATCAAATTAAATTCTAAACGTTTTATCTATGTAAATATTTTAGACGAAAAATATTTTATTTTTCACTAAAAACACTATTCATAATTGCTTAGAGTAAAATTTCTATTCAATATCTATATAAACTTGTGACTATTATGCAATAATTGCAACTTTGCGTTGTGGGCAACTTATGGCTCCATTACACTCTGCTCTACACGAATGCACAAGCTTTGTAAGGGTGTATGTGCATAACCGTAAGATCGATATACTAAACCTACTCAATTTTGGCTGTAATATATCTGAACATTTGATGTAAATAGAGAATATACTCCTTTTGCTGATAAACTATTTGGATATTCAGAGGAATTCATAGCGAGCGATGTTTGTCATCAAGATATAGTTACATAAAATAACTTCCTTTGTTTTATTTTCCATTTTTTAGTGGTTTAATATGGTAAAAAGTTAGAAGTGGAATTTTGGTACTGATAAGGCTTAGAAAGAGAGCGAGAAAAATACCCTACCAGACATCAGATACCTGATTCTAGCCGTGGTAGACAGGCACAAGGTATAGGTATAGGTTCTATGTGAGTGAGGCCTTCTCGGCACCTCCTCTGCAACCCCCGTTGGGTCTATTGTGGATTACAATTCACCCCACATGCCTGTGCTTCTGACAAAGTCCATGGTTGCATTTGGTGATACTTTTTTGAAGGCTCTAAGGTACTAAAACCCAATATGTTATACCTTACCCTGCACAAAGCTTCTTCATGAGCATAATATGTGCTTCGCAGTTTCATCCTCCAAATTACAGAACCGACAATCCTAGGTCTGAATCAAACTCATCTTCTTTAGGTGGTAATTTAGTCGACAATGTTCTGTAAGCAGTTTCGACAGAATGCGTAGATTTGTTCTACTCCTTTCCAGAATCTGCTTATTTTGTGTACTCGAAGGGTTGTATATGAACGCCCCGTTATATCTGCCCACTACGTGAAGGTTGTCCTCTCCTCACAGGTAGCTATATGCCAAAAAATGGTTCAGGTCCAATAAATAGAGACTCCCTTTTTTGCCAGAGTATCAGCCTTATCGTTGCCATCCACTCCTCGATGCCCCGGCACCCAGGTCAAAATGACTCTGTTTTCCTTGCCTAGTATTTGAAGGGATTGAAGACAGTTATATACCAGCAGACAGGCACAAAGTATAGGCTATGCAGTTTCATCATCTTCCAGACAAAGGCAGCACGTCGTATGCTGCGAAGTCAATAATAATTCAGACAACAGTGGTCTGTTAAAAGTCATACCTGTCATTGTCTATTTGGAGACATTCTTTCTGGTAAAGCTCTTCTTACTATCCAGTTATTTAGAATAATATAGAAAGACAGAGAAAAGGTAGAAAGATACAATTTATCAAAAACGGAATTATTGTCTACTACCATTTCTAAAACTGTTGATCATAATTTCCTTTTATCAGTAATTAATCACAAAGATACGTAATCCACACACTAATATAGAGATATATTAATAACACTATCAAATATAATAATACGGAATTGTATGCTTGACAGATAAACCGTAAGGGTTTCGGACCCTCCACGAAAGGGTTGAAATGGACGCCAGTGTTGTAAGGGTGAAGAAGTGTTTATTTTATCACTTTGACTAATTGTTTGTTTGATGAGTAAGGTTTTCAAATGGCGTCCTTCATTTTGAAATAGGATAATTGATGAGGAGCTGCATATATCAAGTTATATACTATGTTAACATTTCCCAAATTGGAAGAAATGTTTGTATAGCAATGCATTGTTTCCTTTATATCAATTATATAAGTTATTGAAATTATTATTCTGTGTATGTATGTATACTGAGAACTAAACTTTAGATCTATTTCCCGGAGGAATTTTAGGATTTAATTCAAGTAGTGTCCCTCTTATATCCAGTTATCTCTTAAGGGTTGTGCACTAGGATTGAGAATTGCTGTGCCATTCCCAAGTATGTGGATGGAGGTTTCTTCTTCCAGGCCACAAAATCGGAGAGGTATTCTTTCGTTATTATTATTACGCTTCCAATCAATTCTTTATTCATCACTTTTACTTTTATTTCTTAAAGAAATCTCAAGATATCTAGAGACTCCAATCGAGGCAAGACTTTCTATTCTGTAGTGTCTTGCATTTCAAAGAAAGCCCATTCAGTGTTCTATTAGAACAGTCTTAATCTTACTTAACTACTTTCTAACGATGATACAGCAAAAGGATTTTGGTTCTCAAAATGTTTGCAAGTTTCTCTACTTGCTAATTCATCATATATTCCATTCCATCCTTTTCCAGTGTATCCTGATTCATGCAATTCAATTTAACTTAACTGCAAAATTTCCTATTTTTTTTTAACTTGTCAGTTGGTTAATTTAAAAACTGATTAAACTAAATAAAGCAGAGTATTTAGTATGGTAATATCTGACTTTAAGCTGTTCACATCTGGGGCTTAGCGAAAATTTCACAGAAAGAGGTCAGCTTGGTTGAGCCTATTTCCAAACTTGATAAGCGCCGGCCATCAGTTGATCCTTTAATCCTTCCTGTAAATAGCTTCCAACCCTTGCACCGATTCAAATTGGTATACTCTTTAAAATAAACAGGGGCATTTGTTCGATAAACACAAGCCGCCAACTAAATCTTCAACTAAGTATCTTTTTGTTTATGTTAAAAATATTAACAATGTATAATAAATCAAAATCAAAATCGTAATCTACGTATCAAACTATTGTTTTTACACAGTGGTAAGTGAAAATTTCGAAATTCTTTGAGCTGGAAAATGATGTTACAAATAAAATAATTCCACTGATATGATTGATAAATACAAAAGTGACCAGCACGCTTGATATAACACAACAAAGCCGAGGGATGAACTTGACAGTAACAGGATTAAAACATTAACCGATCAAAGAGGGGAAACGAGTCTGATGATCCGCTAATATTAATTTTGACAGACAGAAGGGGGAATCGACTGCGCTCGGCAAGGTCCCAATCTGTGCCCTGACGAAATCTGTCAAGAGTTGAAGTGAACTTTATAATCCTTTAATGGAACTTGGCAAAGGAACTAGTGAATGTTTTGGAAACAGATTCGGGGCATTTAGAGGTAGAATATTATCAAACGGATGTGGCTACTCGCCCTTCAGCCGAATGATGAATGAATCTCAGATAGCTTTGATATCAGACGCCGAAATAATAGCGTATGTACATTAATTTTCATTCCAATCTAATAATTAATCTCTGAAGAAGGTAATTTGGTTATAGAAACCGGAGGAGTCGAGTTGTCTCCGAAGACAGAGGTAGATTTTTGTTAGGGTCGACTTGTCTCCCGTTATTGAGAAAGAAAAAACAAATTTTACCATTTTAATATTCCAGTTCCTTCAATTCAAAGCTAATTTTGAATGACATGTGTGTCCCTTTACTTCTACTTAGTTTCTGAGGAGAGTCTCAGAGACTAGTAGCTCCTTTAGTCCTATTTCTGGAGAATTTTAGGATATTTTCAGGCTTCAACTTCAAATTTAAAGAGTTTCGTGGAATTGGAGAAAGTATACCTGAATTTAATGGTAGACAACTCCACCCCGACTATAGAAACTCATTAAAATTTTCTCTTTTATTTATATCGCAAAACTACCAAACAATAAAACTTTCATTACGTAGGTCACAGTATCAAGCAAAATAAAAATAAAATAATTAAAGTCATTGTGTTCGCAGTCAGCCATATTTACTTTTGACTCTAGGGAAAATTCAGATACTTCCTTTGAAGTCCGACAAACTGATTAAGTCGCAAAACGAAGCTCTCCCGGGCAAAATATTTTAGTATCCTTTTTTTTGCAACGAGAACGTGTTTCATCCAATTACATTTTACAAAATTTACTATACAGTATGTAATACAAACGACAGAAGACTATCTTAAGTTCAACATACTCTGGTAGGTACTGCCGAAATAGTGAATTCCATCGACACAAAGTAGAGTCCGTTTCAATAAGGAAGAAGCCACCTGAAGTTGCAGTCGATGCGCGACCTTGATGTCAAAACCGGCGCCATATTAAAAAATTGATATTTCAATCTAAATCAGTAGCGTAACGTTTTCACATTTTGTAGGGTAACACAAAATTAGAAGTATTAGAACCGTATAAATAACTGCTAAGTGCAGCAGACTATATGAATTATTAGCAGAATTCAATTATTTTTGAAGTAATGTATACTCTTCCATATATTTTACAACAATCTGAATGCCTTGAGTAATATATTGGATGATTATACTTTCTTATTTGACTTACCGATGATTTTTTAAAGGAATTTGGATTCCATGTTCAGCTTCAGACTCCATAAAAGTTGCAACGTTTTCAAGAATCTGTCGACCTTCACTGTGGATAACTTTTCTTTTAACACCAACCAGTTTTGTAGGAGGCATGGTTTTAGATCAAATAAAATACATAGCACTCACAAATAAACTAGCAGAACGTCTTAAAATATTCAAAAATGAAAAATATTCGACAGTAAATGATTGTTTCAAACACAACCTCAAATGTCAACAATTTAATTGCTGTCGGCATGAAGCTTCGCTTGTAACGCCAATGGCATGGAACGATCGCTCGACAGATTTTGACTTATGCGCAGGTCGGTACGCCAACTTCAGGTGGCTTTTTCCTTATTGAAACGGACTCTACTTACCAACTTTGCGAAGGGTAAAAAAAAAGACGGATCTAAGACTGACATTGGAACAGGTGCTGGAATCCATGGTGCTAGACCCAGGTGTAATATCCACGCATCGTTGGGGAATCTTGCTTCTGTATTCCAATCTGTCTGGAAGAGGAAACCTCCCATCCACATACTTGCGAATTGCACAGTAATTCGGAATCTTAGGGCACGGTACCTGGGAGACTACTGGATAGAAGAGGGACAGTTACCTAAGTTGAGGCCTGGAGATATCCTAAAACTCCTCCGGGAAATAGGACTAAAGGAGCTACTAGTCTCTGAGACTCTCCTCATAAACTAAGTAGAAGTAAGGGGTCACAATAGATCTTTTAGGTCTCAGTGAATGTTACCCCAAAAAAAAATACATACATACCAATCTGTCTGTTGTGCATAGAAGAGAAGAAAACAGCCTCTCGCATTTTCTCCGATTGTGAAGCATTATCTAATTTGGGATATAGACTCCTAAGTCTAGAACATCCAAGGGAGGATTTCTCCAAGAATAAGGACCTAGTGAAAAGACTGTTGAGCCTGATAAGAGCTACTGGTCTCTTCATATAAACGGCACAACCAAGAGTACAAAAAGCATAAAAGCTGAGGTGCCGAGAACTCTAAGCCTTTGACTGGTGTGCTCAGCCAATCAATCAAACAATAAGGCCATCTAGCTCCTTAACAGCACTAGCCAGAGAAAAAAAACGAACCCTATAAGCTAGTTATACCTTTTTACTTGCATGTTTTATTATTTAGTTTTAAAAACATTTTATGCAAAATATATTGTTCGTTCCACCGACCCCCGCCATTCATTTTATCAATACCGGCAGAAGCCTTCGAGCTAAAATATTCGCGAGATAGTTAATGTTCTGTGTCTAATTCTACTCGGCCGGTAAGACGACAAGAAAGAAACAATTTATAAATATTTTTTTCTGTACACTTCTTAAGCCGTATTTTATCCTCTCCAGTCTATCTTTCGAAAAGCGAAACAAATGACGCTCGCTGCGAGCCAAGCACCTGACGTCCTCCGTCTTGATCGGCGTGAGAACTGGAAAGGTGTGCGGGTGGACTACGGCAGCGTGACCTATGGCCCTCGGGGCCCTACGATTCCCCATCTTCGTTTCACGCGTCTGAAACTAAACCGTCGTCTTTGTCGGTTGATTTTCGTTCGCGAAACAATGTAGTCAGTTCTGCAAGATCACTAATTCTTCATATACAGGGTCAATAAAAATATATGATGCTAATAATTTAAAATTACAAAGATAAACGACATTTTGAGACTTTAATATTTACTTGTCTGGAGATTTTCATCGCGAATCCAAAAAAGGTTTGTTCTCCACTGATCTGATCCTTACAGATTTTGTTTGTTCCTTGAAAATTTCATGAAAAACTGACATTTTTACTACACTTGACAACAGCGCTTCAATGGTATACTACAGCTATAATGAGTCGGCGTCCTTGTATGCAGAGAGTGTGTCTAACCATCAACGATTCTTCGAGTAATGGTCATAGGTGCGTGTGGGGTTCATAAGCAGCTGTTTTCTTGTTGTTCTTTCGTTCGACGTTAGGTATCCCATTTAATATTATGCTGCAGTAAAATTGAGATAGTTTTTTGACAAGTTCGTTAATAAATGGAGAAATTAAGAGCTTTTTCAAATCTCCCTATGTAGAAAAAAACAAATAACTATCATAGATATCTGAATATTGAAGATGTACTTTGTCAAATAATAAACGAAAAATTGGAAACAAAATAATGATTTCTGGTAAAATTGTGAGGGCTTCCATTGTCTATGACCATCTTTAGTAGAGAAATTTCCCTTAAAAAACATTTTCATGCTTAGTACTTTAGTTTACCTATACCAAATTAAATTTGGGACCAAAAATCTTCTTCCTGGCTGAACCATCTGGTACCTACAATTAAGGCTTAATTAACAAATGAATTACAATGTTTGTTAATAAAGCTACTCCATGAAATCCTGAATGTATCATAAAATTAATCATCCGACTTGTTAACATTATATTAGGTATAATTTTACTGGAATATATCATGCATGTCGTGAAACTCTGTGCTTATGTAAGGCCTCGAGCAGATTTATACCCATCGTTATGATTTTTCTGAAATTGTAAGCTGTAGGAGTAACTTCTTCTCTTAGCCAGCTTATGTGGAATGTTAGAAAATAGCGTATATGTTTAATAAGAGGAATGGATTGATTGTTATAAACTTAACAAAGATGAAGACTTTGGTGCAGAATCCGAAAGTTTTTTTCATTATCAGGCTCTGCTCACTAATAAGTACGTACTCTCGACCACCTGATTTCAGGTATGTAAACTCGGCCGCCTCAATATCAGGAAATTTAAAATTTCCATGACACTTTATTTCGGGAAGAATACTTGCCATAATTTCACTTGTCCCGAATTTTTATTTGTTTGTGTGATGTTCCTTGAAATGAGAAGTGACTTCATGTTGGCCACAATTAACGACAACCAACCATACCATATTCAGCTAAACTGGGATAGGTTGGAAGCATGAAGTCAGGAAGGAACGTTGGTTTGGTACACAGGCGGATCATCCTTATACTCTCTGATAGTTAAGAAGCACTAAAATTTTTAGCATGTCCCCAGATCAGATCTAGACTGGTCTGGGACTGTCTACAAAAACTATTAACCCTGGCTAACCATAATAGAGTTACTCTTAAATGAAAGGAAATGAAAAGGCAAATCTAAGGTCTGAGACTGCATTCACCAGTATTTGGGATATCTAAAACTGCTGCACGTGGTTGTACATCTCCGTGGACTTAACCTAAACATCAGTCGTACTGGAGACATGAGCCAAAACAGGAACCCAGCAAACTCCTGGTCAAAAAACCCTCGGAGAAGCTGACGAACGAAATACTAATCATTCGCAGGGGCAAGATAAGGATAGTGACGGGTTTACACACCGATCACTGTACCCTAAGGAAGCACATGCGTATAATCGGCATTATATAAGGAGGAACCTATCTGTCGGTTGTGCTTGGAAGAGAAGGAAACAGCATCTTACATTATCTTCGAGTGCGAAGCATTATCTCACTGTAGATATAGACTCTTAGGATTAGAACATGCCGAGGACTCTAAGTTTATGACTGGTGGTGCTAAACCAATCAATCAATGTTTCTTGACCTCACAATTAATTATTAACCTGATCTTGAAAAGCGTTTTACGGTTTTTTCATTAATTTTTGGATTTATAAAATATTTTGGTTTTGCGATCGGCCGGTAGGTATTATATATGGGGCGTCTTTCTATCGAGAAGATTATAAATCCCGAAGCGACCGAGTTTATATTAGCATAAATCATCACCTAGTATCTCTTTTTTTCTATATATATATATATATAAATCGCATATGTTCGCAACATTTTATCAAATTTCCTAAATCTACAATAGATAAAAGTCCGCATCATATTATTTCCATTAACAATTAGTTTAGTTAATAAATATGTTGAAGGGAGTAGTTATCGCGCTTCTGTTTCAATCGATTATAGGTAAGTTTCCTTTCGATCATTATAAAATCTTAATGTATAAAATATATTTTAGCTAAGCAAGGGTTTGGGCCTGGAAATCAAGATTGGGGTTTTATTAGTGTCAGAGAAAAAGCTCATATGTTTTGGTGGCTTTATTACACAACGGCTGACGTACCAACACCAACGGAAAAACCATTAATAATATGGTTACAAGGAGGACCAGGTGCTTCTTCTACTGCTTTAGGTAATTTTGTAGAACTTGGACCGCTGCAAACTAATTTAACAAACAGAAATTCTACTTGGGTTCAATTTGCTAATATTTTATTTGTTGATAATCCTGTTGGGACAGGTAATTTGTTATACAAGTAGTTATATTAATGTTTAATAAGTATTACATTTTATCAGGGTTTAGTTACGTTGATGATGTAAATGCTTACACAACAACTAATCAAGAAATTGCAAGGGATTTTGTTAGTTTCTTAAATATATTCTCCAAACAAATGCCTCAATTTTCAAAAGTTCCCATTTATATTTTCGCTGAATCTTACGGAGGAAAAATGGCAGTAGAAATTGCTCTAGTTTTAGTCAAAGTAAGTGCTTTTTATTGATTATATAATTCACGATAAAATAAGCTGATAGAAATCACGAATTGAACATAGTTACGGAGTAAGATTCTACCACTGAGCTGTCGACTCATACTTTTAATAGAAATTATAACATTATTAGGAATAATAATAGAGATAACATAAATATAGAAAATGCATTCGCTCTTAAACGAATAACGAATAGTATAAAGGGTAGGTACTTCTTTTTAGGCTATAAAAAATAATGAGCTGGCTCTTAACTTTAAGGGGGTAGGTATTGGAGATTCATGGATATCTCCAATCGATTCCATTATGACTTGGCCTGGATATCTACTGAATATGGTGAGAATGATAATTATGTTGTCTTAGTTAGATCGAAGAAAGAGTTGTTTTAGGGATTCGTAGATGATGATGGCTATAAGGAAATTATGAAAGGTTCGTTGGAAGTGAAGAAGTATGTCAACGAAGGAAATTATGATAAAGCTGCAATGAAATATGGAAAAACTTCACATCTAGTGAATTCTTTAACTTTTGGTGTGAATATATATAACGTCCTTGAAAGTAGTATGAAAAGTTGATATAACTGATCCAACTTTTTATTATATTTTATACCCTTTTAAGGAAGCCAAATAAATAAAGAAGAAATTAGTACTGTAATGAATAAGGTGAAGCAGGCTTTAAACATTTCAAGAGATTGGAATACCGATAGATTAGTTTTCCAAAAACTACGAAATGATTTCATGAAACCTGTAACTCACATTGTTGAAGAACTTTTGAATTCTACTAATATAACTGTGGCTATATATAATGGTCAACTGGATTTGATTGTTGATACTCCAGGTTTGTATTGATTTTATTAACGTTTTGAACCTATTAATTTCATCAGCACTTCCCTAATCCCTACTTTGTGCATATCAACCATTCCAATAAAAAAGTTGCCATTTGTACAGATTCTCTAGCGTCTATCCTATCTATCCAAGAATTATTTACTGAACATCCAATTGTCCAAGAAATCCATCACTCTTATCACCATATTCATTCCCTAAACACCACAGTCACCATCATATGGATACCCTCACACATTGGTATACCTGGAAATGAACTAGCTGATCAGCATGCCAAAACAGCGTCAACAACTGCCACAATTACTTCTCATATCTAAATTTGCAAGGATGTTAAGGCAGAAGCAAAAAGAATCGTTAGAGCTCCACCAAGACTTCCCTACTATCTATCCAGCCTATTCTCAACACACCTCTGTATACTGACCCCTCTGGACTCTCTAGACAAGAAGTATCAAAACTACGTAGACTTCGAATAGGTCACACCAACTTCACACATAGCTACTTAATGACCTCAAGCAACAGACCTTCCTGTCAAAGCTGCCAGTGCCCACTTACTGTTAAACACATCCTGGTTGATTATCGCCAATTTAGCACAAGAAGACGACAACATAATCTCAAATCCCAGCTGCAAGACATCCTAGAGGACCCAAACCAAATCGAGATAACACTGAGATTCTTAAAAGATATTTCACTTTATCATAAACTTTAAACTATGTTTTTAACTAACTATTGTTTTCTGTAATCGCTCCTGTGCAAGTGGCCATAGTTGCCGAGCAAGTAAATTGAATAAAAAAAAATTTATTAAAAATATTTCAGGTACTTTAAAGTGGGTAAAAAATCTTCAATTCAAAGATAAAAAATATTGGGACGCTACAACAAGGACATCATTTTATGTAGGTAGACATCTTGAAGGATACGTAAAAAAATATGGTAATTTTGCTTTCTATTGGATAAATAGAGCAGGACATTTGGTGAGTAAAACTATACAGACATATAGGAGTTTATAAAATTGATTTTAGGTTCCTTTGGATAATCCTGCTGCTATGCATTACATACTTGAAGATGTGACTAAAAACTTTCAAATATAAAAGTATTTAAATATTCCTGTCTATTTCAACAATAATAAATACATATTTATATAATTTTGCTTTTATTTTAAGCCACTAATTTGCCTTCTTTGCAATGACACTAATAATGCTCTATTTAAACGCTTCGTCCTTTAAGTCATTTTACTCACGTCTACCCACAAACTTTAATGTTTCTTCAACATCTACTATAAATCAAAACCCACTACTATATTCGCCTCAGTTCTCTTTATGCCTAGTTTTTAAATAATAAAATTAAATAAATGACAATTGGAGGGTACTTAATATCCATTATATTTCAATTGAACGTAACTCGATTGTAAAATTGGATAATTGTTCAGAATACGTGCTTTTCGATTTTAATAAAAATGTTTTTGACATTCTATGGGAATTGCTTTTATAATGAACTGACCAACAGACGTTGTCATGTACAAAATTGTATGAATTACACTAATCATTCCGTCCTAGCCCACCGTAATCACCAGATCTGGCCTCTGGCGATTACTGGCTCTTTTCAGACAACAAAAAGATGCTAAAAGGAGACAAATGGTTTTACAAAAAAAGATTGGAGGGATTCATTCCTCAGAATACCTCAACAGGCCAGCAAGAGACAACAAAGTGTCTCTAATATGGGTGCCGGCACATGAAGGAATTGCTGGTAGTGAAATGGCTGACCAGTTAGCTAAAGAAGGCTCTAAAGGAGGTCCGGAACAGTTTTGTGGAATCCCAAAAGATTTCATAAGCGGGGAAATCGGGAACTGGCTACCTCCATACAAAGAATTTGCTGAACTATAGGTAGACAAGGAATTCTCAACCAGGCTATTGAAACTGGGTAAGAGACATTTGAAGACAGTTACCGATCTGGTGACTGGACACTGCACCCTGTGGAAACATCTGCACAAAATGGGTAAAGTGAGTGAACCTATGAGCAAGAAATGTGAATTCTATGATGAAACATCTACTGCTTCTGCGAGAACTTACAAGGACTCAGACGGAAGCACTTTGGAGAGGAAAATCCCTCCAGTAGATAATATGGGAGATGGTACGAAGATTCAGTTCAAGGGCATGGGCTGTTGAGCACCACCCAATCGAATGAATTTATTTTTTATTTATTTAGCTTTAAAAAAGTTGACAAAACACACTACCCTATCAATTTTACAAGCACTTGTATATATTTAGGAACGTTTACAATATTCAAAATAATTTTATGACAAAAATCGGAGTGCTATATGTCCATGGGGAATCGTAAAAAGATCCGAGATCCGAAATTCCCTATTTTTCCAATAAATAAGGAAAGTAATTTCAATTGTGATGTCGAATCCTGGAAGTTTTGTGAAGCTACTTATGGAAATGAAGGCGTAAATAAAAAATTGTAATGAGAGTCGAGAGCTTTTATCCAGAATCAAGAATTTCCGGAGTATTCGAAATACCTTTTGCATTATTTATCGATTTTCAGGAATAGTGATACTTATCTTCCAAGAAAATACACTTTCTTACTTACTAGGATCGATATAAGAAGTCGTTTTTAGAATCTAGTTTACTAAAAGCGCTTCCAAAACAAAGCAAAAGAGAACGTAAAATATAATTACACAGTGTCCGGAATATTTTTAGAAAGTTAATTGTTTTTAACGAAAAGAAAATATTATTCTTCCAAGAAATCTAGTTTGAAAATTCTTTCCCAACTCGAAACAAAAAAAAAAATTCAACTACTTGGACTAAAAATGGCCGAATATTATTATTACCCTGTGTACATTCTATTCTCGTTGATTCCGTTTTATGGGGTCTAGATTTAATCCAGATAAAGAAAAGAAGTGAAAACGCATCTCGATAACTGCCTTTATTCTAATCAATACGGATTGCGAAGGATAAAGTATAAGTCTGGTCTACTAAATAACAACAAATTTTATTTATTTTCAATGGCCATAAATTTCACCCTTCGAACGTTTTTCTTGTTTTTATGGCTTACGCCGATCCAGTTTCTTTTATACTCGACTGTAATTATTTAGAATTTTACAATAAGTTAGTTAAAATTTATATTGCAGAAGGGTTGCAGTTGAAAAATGGAAAAAAAATCTATCGATTTATGTAAATTTTGAACGCAAATTATTGTGTTCAAAAATTGAAACTAGAATATCGAAAATGGTTCCGTGTATTTCGGTGTAAATCCAGGGCATTAAAATCTTCTTCGTCAAAAGAACTCTTGCAGAAAACAGAGAATTTCCTCTTCAGTCTGTTTTGATGGAGATACCATTTTGAGTTTTGTCGTGCGACGGAGATAGTGTGTTGAGTTTTGTCGTGCGATGGAGATAGTATCTTGAGTTTTGTCGTGCGATGGAGATAGTATCTTGAGTTTTGACATGCGATGGAGATAGTATCTTGAGTTTTGACGTGCGATGGAGATAGTGTCTTGAGTTTTGACGTGCGATGGAGATAGTGTCTTGAGTTTTGTCGTGCGATGGAGATAGTATCTTGAGTTTTGACGTGCGATGGAGATAGTGTCTTGAGTTTTGTCGTGCGATGGAGATAGTATCTTGAGTTTTGTCGTACGATGGAGATAGTATCTTGAGTTTTGTCGTGCGATGGAGATAGTATCTTGAGTTTTGACATGCGATGGAGATAGTATCTTGAGTTTTGTCGTGCGATGGAGATAGTGTCTTGAGTTTTGTCGTGCGATGGAGATAGTATCTTGAGTTTTGTCGTGCGATGGAGATAGTATCTTGAGTTTTGTCGTGCGATGGAGATAGTATCTTGAGTTTTGACATGCGATGGAGATAGTATCTTGAGTTTTGTCGTGCGATGGAGATAGTGTCTTGAGTTTTGTCGTGCGATGGAGATAGTATCTTGAATTTTGACATGCGATGGAGATAGTATCTTGAGTTTTATACCATATCCACCTTTAATGGAGATACTTCAGCAGCCAAAAATACTACCTCTCAATGACTTTGTGACTTAGTACAGTTTATTTTTGGTATTTTCGTTACTCTGTTTGGATTTGACTTTAAAAGTTATGTCAGTTTCACTAAAAATCCGATTTTCGTAAAAAATGGAAATAGTACAGTTTACCCCTGGGGTACATATATATAAAAATATCTGAAATGACAAAAATTCAACAGTATACTCGTATCAATTTTTCGTACAGCCTTTTTAAAGTATTAACTTTTGTTATTTTTAGTACACAAAATATATCCCAACGATTCTGACTTGATTTCCAAAACGATTTCCAAGCTTATACCATTATTCTCCGTCCTTACAAATAAAACAACAATTCAAAGCAGAAGTGTCTACGTTATAAATATGTATATGTATATTCTCTTCCATTACTCTGAGTGTTTTTAATATTGCATATGCTCCAAATCGTATTTTCTGTTGTTTCCATTACGCACATACAATAACTTCCATATAATTGAGATTGGATAACATACAGATATTTTTTCTACATTTTTTATGTTGTATTCCTGTTTTATTATTTAAAATTCATGATTCTTTTGAAACATAAATTATTTTTTGACATATTTAGGCTAAAATTAAACACGGTAAGCTCCAAATATCTTTTATTCTAGTTTTTTTTTTAATAATAATGTCGATGGTTAGTCCCAAAAATTCCATATCGAATTTTGTACATAATTCATTGAGCTGGAATTCGTTGTGCACGTCCTCGAACGTCGGCCGGCGTTTTGCGGTACAACCACGTCAATTAATGACATATATATCGGGATGAACAGATCCAGTTTGGTGGCTAATCGGTGGTTCTATACTTTGCAATGACCAGCCGGGTCATCAATTTGAGGTGCTGTTGCTGACCCGTCGAAATCAACTTCTGCAGTTACGCTTACAACGGACAGGAACGGAATTGCCCTCATTGCCACCCGATAAATTTCAAGAATCAAGTATATACAGGATAGAGCGAAATTCTGTCTATTGTACCTAAATTCTAGGCAGTGACGACACTTCGTGTTTTCCATCAGCTCTGTTCTTCACAAATAATAGTTCACCCTGTACACAGTGACATATTAACGTAGGGGCTAGCCGGGGCTTAAGTACCGGGCCTCGCGTATCCTCGGAGAGGTCAATGAAACAGAAAAAAATGTTATTGTTAAAAAAAACTAAAGAACTTTAATTTATTAAATTGTTGCATTAAGTGTTGATTAATATAACATATTATCTGCTCGTTGGTAAAGTTTTTTTATTACTTTTTCTTATTTGAGACTCTGCGTGAGTTAAATCCGCCACTGCCTGTATACGTTTAGCAAGGCTTCTACTTTGAAGTTTGAAGGTCTTTTGATAAAGGCTTTGGCTTGCTTAAGTATGGTATCTTATTTCAATGTTTTGTA
Organism: Lochmaea capreae; assembly: GCA_949126875.1. Classification (NCBI taxonomy): domain Eukaryota; kingdom Metazoa; phylum Arthropoda; class Insecta; order Coleoptera; family Chrysomelidae; genus Lochmaea; species Lochmaea capreae. Next base: position 980,808 of record OX421400.1, read on the forward strand.
GTTCATCTGGTCTGGCATAGTTTTCATTGTCAGATTTAAAGGTTTTCCCAGTGGAGACTGACCTTCTTTCCTTGCAATAACAGGAGCATTGAGTACATGCCCAACGGCAGCAATGGAAGTGATTCTCAACCTCACACCATAACATATGGTGGTGGAGAGTGTTGCAGAAAGAACAAGATACAGAGTAAGTAGAGAGGGAATCATTAAAAAGAAAACCACCTCTTCACTTCTTAGAAATCAGACAACCTGGGACATGCTACAAGATGGTATGATGAAAAAGTATGTCTTTTCAAAGAAATTCGTTACGGAATTAAGCAACAAGAAGGAATGGGACCCAAATACCTTTACCACACTTGGGAAGAATGCCATTCAATGGTACACAGGAGGCTCAAAAGCAATAGAAGGAACTGGGAGAGGAGTGTACGGGCCAGGAACCAAACACTCTGAAAGCTTGGGAAAAACCCAAAGTATCTTTCAAGCGGAAATTCACGCTATAAGAAAGTGTGGCCAGTTCAATATTGACAAAGGATATAGAAGGCAAAGGATTATCATAATGTCTGATAGTCAAGCAGCCATGAAAGCGCCGAGTTCTTGTGTAATCAGTTCCAAAATGGTGTGGGAATGCCTAGCAAACTTAATGAACTAGGCGAGAACAATATAGTCACCTTAATGTGGATTCCAGGACACACTGAAATAGAAGGAAACGAAATAGCAGATGAACTAGCGAAGAGGGGGACCGAAATACCCTTTTGGGGAGGAAGATTGTAGATTTTGTGGAATGGAAGAAGAAACCTCCAACCACATACTTGCGAACTGCACAGCAATTCAGAATCCTAGGGCACAGTACCTGGGAGACTACTGGATAGAAGAGGGACAGTTACCAGTTGATACCTAAAATTCCTCCGGGAAATAGGACAAAAGGAGCTACTAGTTTCTGAGACTCTCCTCAGAAACTAAGTAGAAGTGAGGGGGCACAATAGATATTTAAGGTCTCAGTGAATATTACCCCAAAATACATACATACATTCCTTGCAATCTGGTCCAACATTCCGTTATCCAAATCCTAGACTGACCAGAACAACCTTTTTGATTGCACCTAGTTAGTTTAAGATTAGACTAGTATTCCAGGTGTTGGAGCACAGTACCTTTATTGTTCTCCAGCAACCACCTAATGGCTACTAGGGGATTTTTTTCTCACATTATTTGTCATTGTTTTGTAATCAAATATTCCATTTTTCAATATAACTATTGTAATTTTAAAATTTAGATAGTTGAAAATTAAACTGGGCTTAGATTTAGCACTCGTACGCTTATATTAGCTTCATTTGTATGTATGTTTGTTTGTTTGAATGTAACCGACTCCTTTGGGCTCGATTTTGACCCACTTTAAATATAGGGTGTTATTAAATCTTGAACTTATTGTTTAAAAAAATTCATGCTTGTAACGTGATACTAAAGCAAATACACTATCAGGCGCCGTGGTATAGTTGGTTAAAGCGTCTATCTAGTAAACAAGAGATCGCCGTGGCCTTATGTTTTTTTAAAATTTGTTATATACTAAGCGAAGTTATGAAGATAAATCACAAAAGTATAATCAATCGACATTTATACACTAACTGCATTTCGGAATAGAATTAGTATAAACAACTATTATTTGTTTTTAAAATAAACTACATATTATGTACACCATTCCAAGCTGCAACATATAAATATGTTTATCAATAGTAGTGCTTAGATTGCAAGTTTAAAGTAATCCAAATTTTATGAAACCGATCGCAAGGATCATCGAACTTGATACTACGTCAATATGTAAGCTAGCATACGTCCGAAGTGGTCACTTGCCGGTGTTATGGAACGGCAATATTTCAAAGAACCAGATCGTTGGCTACCGGAATATTGCTACGACCTAAATCATGTTTGGCCGTTTTAGTTGTTACACATTTTGTAAATTATGACCGGGTCTGAACAGGCTTGGACTACGTACATCACAAATACCATCAGATTATTTTCAAATTTATGTAGTACACTGGAACATTCCCGAATGGTAAACGGGGTTTTCAAAATTAGGGAAAATTTGTTACCGTAAAAATAGCATTAAATAAATATTTGTTTTTAAGCTTTGATATAGTTTGGACCTACTGTATCTGATGTAATCTATCAGAGATCATGAACATTAAATTGTTCTTTTAAGAGGTTTAGTACGATTGAGGTTAATTTTATTAATTTTTTCATCTCAATGTTACCTTTGAATTTAAAGCACTTTTTGCTCTCCTTTCACTTCTTTCCTGTCTTTTTCGCTCAACAATTTCATTTTAAACGAAACTATATTATATTAAAACCATACAATTTTACTGTAGTCATTATAAAATATAAAACTCAATCACGTATCCATTTTTTTTGCTGCATCTACAGCATCTGTATCTGTATATAATTTTTACATTTAAAAATGGGAGTAGAATAAATTACGGTGCCAAGCTTTGTAGAGCGGAGCTTTATTAACTTTACAGGAATAGCGTATACACTAACATCTGTGGCTTGAATTCCACTCGGAAAATTCTTTATGATTTTTTTTTGCACGCTGCCAGAAGTCGTTTTGATGCAAAATTACCAACGTAATTTTGTTAATTTTCAATTAATTTTTCGACGTTTATTTGAAAATTTCTCTTTACTGGAGCACGAAAGAGATCCTGACAGAAAAATTGCGAGATATAATTATTTTCCAACTATAAACATCCTTTGAAGGACACAATTAAATCTAAGTAACCGAACTAGCGAAAGTTGGGCTGAAATTGTTTTGACAATCGAAGCTACGACTAAGTGAGCACAAATAATAGTTTTGACAGGTATCGTAACCTACCGCCTGAACGGGTTTCTTTAAAAACTCAAATTAGTGGAGACTGGAGTGGAAAATATTCTAGATGTAGAAACCTCCATTCACATGCTTATAGAAAGCAAGGCAATACAGAATTCCATGAAACTACACTACACTTGTTTACTGGATATAAGAGGAAGTCTTGCTAATATACTTGAATTAATCCTAGGGATTGGACTAGTCACTGAAAATTAAAGTGACGTCTTACCTCAAAATATATCATATTATTTGACTACTCTGTAAGAAAATTACAAACTGTTAAGAATCTGACCTGTGGCAAAGCGATCAACTCGATATGCGTCAAAACAATATAGTCCAGTAAATAAATACCGAGAAACCCCCCAACATGTTCATCTCATTATTGTCGGACTTTTTTTTTGCAACTTGTAGGTATTCACGAGTAGATTACTCTCTGAAAATATGTCCTCCGCGAAATTTGCGGAAGGGGCTGAAAAATGGCCAATAATCCCAAAAATTGAGTTTTCCGCCGATATCTCCGGAAATATGATACTTAGAGAAGTGGGGTTTTGCTAGGAATGGAGAGCAGTTTAAGATCTACAAAAATGATTCCTATCATTTTTGTCAAAAGTTTAACCGTTTTCGAGATAAACGGGCCCAAGCGTACCTTGGATTTCGAGCTGCTGCGCGGCGTCTCCGGGAGCACGCTCCGTGAATGTAGGCATGGGAGGGCGGGCAAATTGGCCCATAACTTTAGTAAAAATGAATCTTTTTTCATGATTCAAAGTGCATATGAAAGGAGGGACCTGTACCTATAACATCGTGTAACTTTTTATTTTTTTTTATTTTCCAGGAATATTGAAAAAACTGGCCAAACTAAATTAAGCGTAGTTTTACCGAAACCTTTTGGATAATGGGACTTTGATAGGTGGTGAATGTATTCCGAAAGAATGAATAAATAATTTTTGTGTATTTTTATAAACATGTTTTTCTTGGGACGTTTTTTTTTATATTTCCGGAGTTTTCTGAAAATTCTTGGGTTTACCGTAAATTGATAAACAATGATTGGCAATATCGGTCTTCAATGCACACCATTGGAAAGCTGAAAATGTCCTCTTTTCGATGATTTTTAAAATTTTTGGCTAAGTTTTTTAGTTTTCCGGAAAATTTTTGCAAGCCTTTTTTTGCAAGAAATATTGATCCAGGGACAAAAATGATAGGGACCATTTTTGTAGGTAATGAACTGTACTTCATTTCTAGCAAAACCCCACTTCTCTAAGTAGTATATTTCGGGAGATATCGGACAAAAACTGAATTTTCCGCAAATCCCGCGGAGGACATATTTTCAGACCCGTGAATACCTACAAGTTGCAAAAAAAAAGTCCGACAATAATGAGATGAACAGGTTGGTGCCTTTATTTACTGGACTAATACGAGTTTAACCAAATAAAGAACACCTTGTACAACCTTTAAATGTTCCCATTACGATAATGTTATCTTTAGAATTTTTTCTTAGATTATCCATGTTGAAAAAAGTTCTCAATTTTTTATGGCTTAATCTATGAAAAGAAAGAGATGAAATGAGAGATTTTCTGAGTGATATCGTTCCCTTGTTTTGCAACCACCAAGGATAAACGGATTTGTGTGGCGAATTAGAGTTCACGGGATGAATTTCTAATGAGTTAGATTACTTATTGGATGACAGGTGTGTTGCGTTATACATCTAATAAGTACAAATTCTATTGTAGACTTCATGACGGTTGAATTGTATAAATGAAATTAATAAGTTTAAATAAAATATGATGTCAAAAGCTATGATATTGATCAAAGCTACATTTGCTTCGTTTAGAATTGAAAAAAAAAGAGAAAAAGAAATAAAAACATAAACGTCAAGTGATTTGTATCATGTACAATAAATCAATCAAGTAACGTTGACCTAATTTTGTGAGCTACGAAATTCCAATATCCCATAAAATCAAATCAAAAACAAACCTAAGCAATAATCAAGCAATCTTTCGTGGCCGAGGCGGAGTTCAACTGTGCGTGATGGAAATTTATGTACCGAGTTGGCGTTAATAATTGAAATATGTTTGTTGTCAAATGAGAGCAGCATAGAAGTAATGGAGGTCGACAAAAACTGATTGGGCGGAAAATTAGCCCGTCGGGCGATGGTTTATAGTATTTTTGGAATCACGTTTATCGAGAAGATTTCTATTAGTACTAAAAAAGAAAACGAAATATCGGATGAACCAGTGGTCTATTTGGTTTTACACTATTACTCGCAAATTCTATTGAGATGAGCCAGTGAAGAGAGAGACTGAAACATGTATGTATGTATGTACACTCCGACCGGTATCTCGTGAAATGAGGTGACGATGCGCCGTAACCAATTTGGAAGTGGGGATTCAGCAAAGCCAATCGTGCGGTAGACGTTTCGCAGTGGGCAGCTCGATATTGGCCGGATATTTTCTCACTCTGCGTACTGGAAACTCCGTTTTGTCACGAGATACCAGTTTACTGAGATCTAAAAGATCTATTCTGCCCCTTTACTTCTTCTTAGTTCCTGAGGAACGTCTCAGAGACTAGTTGCTCCTTAAGTCCTATTTCCCTGAGAGATTTTATGATATCTGCAGGCTTAAACTCTTCTTCCTCCACTCTTTTGAGCTTTTTCAGGTGCCCGTTCAGGCGGCAATGTGCCTTTAAAACTCTTAGTGCAGTTTACATTGGAGCTGATGCCGCAAAAGAGTTCCTGCCCCCAAAAAAGTCTTTCGGTCCCCCTCTTTGCTAGTCCATTTCTCGCCTAGTTCATTGAGTATGCCTAGGCATTCCCACACCATTTTGGAACTGATTACACAATACCTCAGTGTTTTAATGGCTGCTTGACTATCAGACATTAAATATCATGCTGTAACATGTTTCGCCAAGCACAAATTGGTAATTCATGCAACATAATACGTGAATTAATTTTGACAGAAAGTATACTAATGTTACTTTTCCGCACTCCTATTTTGATAATGAAAAGTTGTACAGAAAAATGTATTTTGAATAGTGGTTGTAGAAAAACCTGCAGGACATTTACGTACTTTTTTTGTCAAATATAATGAAATGGCAACAATAAATAATGTTCAGAATGTTTACTACTATAAAATGCAATTGATTTTTCGCCAGGTGAAAACCACCCTTAAAATTTTAATGAATATAATGGTTGGATATCCGTAAAAAGTTAATATTTAATTAGCTGTAAAATGAACAACGGCCTATCGGTTTTGTTTGGTTAATTTTGGCGTAGTTTTAAATTCAAACAAAAATCTAAATGTGGCAATAAACTCAACTAAATGGAAACAATGTACTTGTAAATTTGAACATCACATTATCGTTACCTAATTTTAACAAATAAATTTAAAGAAAATCATCCCGTACGGTATATAATTTAATTAATCTCTAGACCAATCTAATTTTCATATTAAATACTCTGAAATAACGACACACGCGAGAATACATAACCTTGTCGCACGATTTGTTGTTTTATAGCAACTAAAATAATCCTTGCTACCATCAATTTTTTTATCTTACGACAAATCCTATAAACTATCATCATTAGTTCTAATATTAATACATATATTGAGATTATTTTCGCGTAAATACAAAAGCTTAAGGCAAATTACTGCAGAGAAATCCATAAATTTGGAAAGCCTGTTCATTTTCCGTTTAAAAAATAGTCCAATAAATTCGAACAGAAATGATTCAGTTGAATTAGTGTTTGGAAATTGATCGTAGATAACAAACAACATTCAAATCCATATGTTGATTTTCCATTCCCGAATGTCAAAAGTGTTTCTGTATATTTTTCTATACGAAATTCCCAGCCTGAGAGGCCATTATATGGCGGAAAAAATAATAGCATCATAATTTATACCTATACAAAAGCGGGCTATGGAGATACATGCCCGCGGAAGAGATATGTTTTTGAGTTTTTCAGGTTTAGACAGATTCGTGTTTTTATTTTCCGTGGTATTGCCCAAACAAAGATTCATAGAGAAGTATGATGTACATATTTTTTTTGTGTTCAGTTTTTTCAAATAAAAATATATATTTTACAACAAATTCCGCAGATTAAAATGTGCACTTTATCTGACAAGCGCACATTATTAGCTGAGTCCTACAAATTATCGTTTAAAAAGAGGAAAGCTGGCCCAAAATCAGAGAAAAACTGTTCGAAACATTTAGTGCAACATAGTTTTAAAGTCAAATAATTCTCTCAGACTGAATAGTTCTCTAGTTACACAGTACTTCGTATAACGTCTTTTGGATGGCGCTGGGTGTATGACATTTGACATAAAATGCTTCAAATACTTGACAGCTGGCACACCAAACTATTTGAAGCATAGTAAAGTAAGGTTAGCACAATCTGCAAACAATAGATAGAGGTTGCTCTCGTAATTATTACCACAGTTCAAACCGGTGCATTGCATCCCATTTGAGCAGGTCAAACTTTTGGCCTCTGAGTACATCCGTCCAACCGTTGAGTTGCATCCCGTCAACAAATTTAATTTTGTGTCTAAAACTGGTAGGTTATTAACTAAAAGCGGGCATGTTTATTCTGATTGACCATAATAGGCGATTATTAATAAACAGACCTTTTTGGATTACTCCTTTCTTATATTCCATGTTTTCATAAGATAAAAATCGATCAAGAAATGGAGCGCTGTGTATCTAAGTAGATCAAATACATGACTTAATTATTTCAAATGAAGTTTTCCTTAAATAAATAATGCTATTGGAGCTTTAGAGCAATAAACTCTAGCATGAACATTACGCCGATTGCTCGTTGGTTTTTACGAACGTTTCGAAGTAGCAAACGGAAAATGAAGTAAGCGACTATAATCACACTTTGCATTCGTGGAAAACAACAAGAGGAAATAGTTAGATTATTGTTATTTTCAAAATAGCTGGAATTATACGTTTTCGATTAGGAATTTAGTTGTTAGCTGAACACACACGAGTTTCCGAACAGTAATTTACATACTTGCAATATTTAACAAACTAACAAAAGTAAAAGTAATTCGACGAAATTCGCAAGAAGGAAAAACTAGAAAGCGATGCTTTGGAATTTCATTAAATTTTCCAACTAGTGCTTTTTCTTGATTTATGTCGACCAAGAAGAACAATCTTGATCTAGGAAAATCTAATTTTAGCCACCAGTTAACCAGGACCGTAACATTATTCTTTAAAATGTCATTAAAATATATTTCTTGTGCTACTAGACCATAGAAAAGACTAGAGTTCAGGGAATTAATTCTGGTATAATGAACACTAAATACCAGGACAACAAAAATAGATGTTGGGTAGAGCTGGCGTTATCCTCCTGTCACTTCGTCTAGCGAACAAGGTTCCATAGCCTAGACAAAGGCTTTTCGGGTTAGCTTGTAGCACTTGGTATTTCCTCGCCAAGTTATAGAAAACGCAGTCTTGCGAGGCCATCACAGTGGCACAACACATGTTCTGCAGATTCCTCTTGACAGATCCTGTTTCTGCCAATTTTATAACACTCTTATGCCTGTAGAGTCTGCAGTGTTCTGTCAGTAAACCTACTATGATCCTAACAGCACCAGCTCCTCTGTTACTTTGGCCGATGTTCGTTTGATGAACTCTGTTCAGGGTTTGTTCTCCACCATTCTAGAAACTTAGTTAGCTTCCATTTTTCAATGCAGGGAACATTTCAACAAGAATAGTTTTTAGCTTTTGTCTGGAAGATGATAAAAGCAGGTTGAATCAAGGATTTAATGTTTGGCAGTATATATTTCTATCTATCCTCACAAACTTAACATAACCTACGTTTTTAAGGTACATATAAAAACGATAACTCTTCAGTTAAGTCTAAGAGCACAATTTAAGGATGCCGTTCCGGGAGAGAAAGTTCAAACACTATCAGTAAAATTTAACCTGCTAAGGTTTAAATATTAATTGGTGTGGAAATAAATTTTGGTAGTTTAAAATCATACAGTTGCCGAAATACGTTCCTGGTTATATAAATAATGGATTAGAAATCTTAATAGATCCGGAAAGAGGGAAATGAAAACTGGTGAACTGCAATAAAAAACATTAATTGGGAGGGTTTGTGTGAGGTTTTATATAGCTACTCTAATTGAAAATGATCGTGTGCTTTCCAATGAGAAAAGTAAAAAATGTTTTTAATTATGAACTTATACGAAAGCGAAGGAAATAATATGATTTATTAGTTGAAGGCATAAAGTTTTGTAGCTCGGAAAGTGATGCTACGAGGGGTTTTGTTATTTTCACACACATACAAAATCTTGTAAATAACACAAAACTATAAATATTGTACTGACATTTTTGGGGGAGTACTCTTGAAAGATCAAACTAACTACCGGGGAAAAAACCTCACAATACTATAACCAAAAGAGTTTTTATTTTAAAAATCATAAAATTACTCGCTACTTTACCGATTTTGAATCTACCCAATATACTGGGGTAATAAAGATTCTAAGGAACACATAATGGTAGATTCCTATTGGAGTCTTCAGCAAAAACACTCCATACTAGAAAATCACTGGCAATTAGGTTAGGTTCTACATGTGAATGGGGCTTTCTCGCCACCTCCACTGCGACCCCCGTTGGGTCTATTGTGGCTCACCTCTAGGGATTACAACTAACCCTACATGGTTGTATTTGGTGATACTTTTTTGAAATCGTTCGGCTCTAAGGTACTAAAACCGAATATGTTGTACCTTACCATGAGCATAATATGTGCTCCGGAGTTTCGACCTCCAGATTACAGTACCGACAGTACAGTCCTGTAAGCAATCCCGACAGAATTTGTAGGTTTGTTCTACTTCATACAAGGATCTGCTTATTTTTTGTACTCGAAGGATTGTATATGAACGCCTTCGAGTGAGAGAGCCTTGGTATGTCTGCCCAGTAGGTACGTGAAGGTTTTCCTCTCCGCCCAGGTAGCTATGGCTGATCTAGCAGTGCTTTCCGCAATGCAAAAAAAATTTTCACAGTTAAGCAGCCTGGCTATCTGACAATAAGTGGATGTTCTTTTTTAAAACAGGTTGATGCATCAGCTCTCTTGCAGCCCACTGGCAATTAACTAGAATTTTTCTAGGAATAAATGAAATATAGTCGGCACCTTGGGTAATTCAATTCGTTTTTGATCACTTCTTTTCCAAAACGATAGCAAACTCCTATGCAATTTTTCCAACAATGTTTTGAACAGCTCGCTGATAAATAAAAAAAGCATCTATTTGTGAAAATAAATGAACACGGATAAAAATTATAAATTAATATTCGCACTCGATAAACGCAAACACGACAAATGTTGATCTTTCTACCTGTTAAAATTTCGATATTTTCTCATAATTTCATTATCTCTATGCTACATCGAAATATTACATTAACTACTGGCTTTGTGTTTTCGTTTGTGGCAAAGCTCTTGTCATATCTATTGTCATTTGGTTTCAGTTTGATTGGCTTCAAAAAGTATTTAGGACCTAATTGAATATGTGCGGAAATTGCTATCGGTTTTGGTGAAAAAAAAAAAAACATATATAAAGTCATCAGCAAAACGACAAAATTGATGAAATCATTTCAATTTTTATAACTTTTGACAGTAAAAATAGCCTACCAGACCGTTAATTTTCGAAAAGGGACAGAGAAAAAAATATTCGAAAAAATTAGTTCAACATTCATGTGATTTTCACATATTCATCTATCGAATGAAAATATTATTATTATTACATGATAAGGGCAGAGGATGAAGTCCTATTTTGCCCATAATAATTTACAGAATATACAGTATGGTGCAAATGAAAGGAATAAATTCGTTATTTCGCCGGCGACTTTAAGGAAAAATCCCGAAACCCGTCGATTTTTATTTTTAAACAGGCTATTCGTAAGGATACGTTTTTATTTTTGACGTCATCGCTGCTGTAATACATTATTTGAAAGGTAGCCCGTTTTAAAATAAAAATCGACAGGTTTCAGGATTTTTCCTTAAAAACGCCGGTTTACGAAATAACGAATTTATTTCTTTCATTTGCACCATACTGTATATAAAACAACAACGTCTATTTGATTTTTGAAACTATTAAAATTTTCTGAATTAATTATTTGCTGAGGAAGACCATTCCAAATATCGAAAATTCTGTTACTGTGCCTAAAAGGCTTTTTCTTCAGTTTTAAGGAGTGGCCACGGAGACGTTCTTCTAAATGAAGGGGGAAAACTGCTAGAAGGTCGCCGAACTTGAATTTCAAAAGACAATCTGGTTGCGCGTATTTGCACTTTTTCCAGCATTTCACGATCTCGAGCTAAATCTGGATACCACGAAGGCCCGGCGTATTCAAGTATGGGTCGTACATGTAAAGTTTGCAATAAGTTTCGAAAGAAAGAAAGTTTTTTGCATTAGGAACAGTTTAGAGTTCACGCGTTTACAAATATGATCACTCCACGTAACTGTCGAGTTAACTAATAAACCAAGGTCGGTTTGTATGCTCGATTGTTAGTAACTTCCGGTTATACATGAAGTTGCCGTCTATTTGGTCCCTGATAAAGGTAACTGTAATAAAAAACCTGCATTAATTCTTCCCATATTAAAAAACATTTCAAAAAAATCGAAACCCAAATGAATTCTACATTTTGTATTCACTCCGCCCATGCCTCTAACAATGTTTCTTTTGTAGCAATCCCAATTCAGTCTGTTCAATTTTATTGCGGAACTTTATTTTGCCAAAACTAAAGCTCGACTCCGGGAATCGGAATCTAATTCCACAGTCAACTTATTCTTCAATTGTTGGTTTTATGACTGCCACTAAAAAGCTCCAAAGGTAGAAAAATCCCAAATAAGAACCTCAAGTTTTCATCACTTGTAGTTGAAGACAATGTGTACCTAATTCTAGTTTTCTGTATGTAAGACGCATTATCTATTTCGTCCTTACACAGGATAACGGTGATTGGAAGGGTGGTGGCCGTTTATCAGGGTAAAAAAGGAATAAGAGTTTTCCATTGAACATACGTTTTTGTAACTTTGTCTGTTTTGTACGAAACTGTTTTGAAATATAATAAAATCAAAACAATTTATTAAATCTATAGCTTTAAATTCAATTTCCTCCAAACAATAATACGTCACGACGCGGCGTTGTTCTTTGACAAACAGGAAATCTTGTTTGAAGTGGAAATTGAAAATCGTTTCCAATTATCACAAGAAAAACCTTCCGACAATATAGCATCATAATAACTGAATAAGAAGGAAATTTTCAAAGGTAAATCGAATTAAATTTTCAAGGAAAACGATCATTTAAATTCATACCGTCTCCCGTTTAAATATTTTTAGTGCTACCCATCTAAAATACCCAACAGCATACATTCTCCCTGTGTCCGATCCTCCCCACAAATTATATTTACCTATTCATATTTATTTTTATGGAACATCTACCCTTCTTTGTAATTTATTGATGTGTGAGAAAGCCGCAGGCTTTATCCTTAAATATATATGTATGCACGTGCCATAAATGAAGCGTAATGTTCCTGTACACACGTCAGTATTATCTCTACAGTGTGGTCATATTTAATGTACGCTTGACTGGGTATATTGTAATGTAATGCCGATGTAAACTTTTTTCCTCATATAATATTGTGTTGGGAAAATAGATCGGGTGTTTATTCGCGACTCCCGGTGTTTACAGAGACAGTAGAATTAAATTAATCACAATTATACTGGATGTTTTATGCAAAAGGTTCAAGAGCTGCAAAAAAAATTAGTAAATAAAAAGTTATCCTCTTGGAAGTGGCCGGAATCATAAGGTGGGGACGTCTAACTACAAGGATGTATTGATATCTAGTTAGCATAGACCAGTTCATGAATAAACAAAATATTGCGTTACCATAGCAACGAACAATAACTTATTAGAAGTGTCAGTGTGAAGTTTGACGTCAAAAAAGTAAACCAGAGTTACGCATTAAATCTAAAGCAAAAAAATGTCCATCGAAATTGTGATAATCGAAAAATTGGAGTATCGAGCCATCATCAAGTACCTGCATTTAAAAGGGTGAAGAGGTAAGCAGATTTACGAAGGTATGCTTAATACCCTTGGTGATCAATGTCCTTCGTATGCGACCGTGAAAAATTGGACTGCAAGCTTCAAAAGAGGTAAATTTTCCATTGAAGATAATGACCGATCGGGAAGGCCAGTTTCTGTGTCAGTCCCCGAAAATATCGATGCAGTTGATGACATGATTTTATCAGACCGTCGAATTCGGCTAAAACGGATATCTGAAGCACTGAATATTTCATACGAACGCGTTCATCATATAGTTCACGTCAATTTGGACATGAGAAAAATTGCTGCAAAATGAATCCCCAAATTTTTGAATGTTGACCAAAAGCGTGCAAGGGTAGAAGCATCGCGTTCGATTTGTGCTCGATTTAAACACGATGTAGACTTCTTAAACCGAATTGTTACTATGGATGAGACTTGGGTATATTTCTACGATCCAGAAACAAAGCAACAATCGATGGAATGGCGACACTCTGGTTCTGCAAGACCTAAGAAGTTTCGTGTCCGAAAATCTGTTGGAAAAATTCTTACTTCAGTTTTATGGGATTGCTATGGAGTAATCATGATTGATATTTTGGATGAGGGTAGAACAATAACTGGAGATTACTATTCGACATTACTGACCACTCTACGGGAAAAAATTGAAGAGAAAAGCTATCCAAACGTGTTTTGTTTTTGTAGCACAACGCCCCTGCACACAAATCTCATGTTGCCATGCAAAAAATTCGTGATTTAGGGTTTGAATTACTAGAACACCCCCCTTATTCCTCAGATTCTTCTCCGACCGACTATAATCTCTTTCCTCAACTGAAAAAAAGTTTAAAAGGTCGTAAATTTTCTTCCAACGAGGAGGTAATAAAAGCTGTGGAAGTCTGGTTTGCAGAGCAAGAAGAAACATTTTTTTTATAAAGGTCTAGAGACGTTGAAGGTTCGCTGTAATAAATGTAACCAATTAAGAGGAGAATATGTTCATATAGTAAATTATATGAAACATTAAACGGGGATGGTGACCTAGGACTTTGTCTCACGTTTCCAGCTGCTCAATATCTATGGAGAAGCCGCGAAAGGTCCCATTTTTTAAGCAAACTGTCTCAATCATTCCAAGAAAAACAGCAAGTGGTCCACTAGACGAAAAAGTGCCAATAGACAGTTTTAATGACTTTATTATAGTCGCTGATACTCGTGAATGTTTTATCATCATCAAGACCAACAAAGTTTTCATAAAATCTTTACGAGATAATATAATTAATTTTAGTACATGACGAACACAACCTTACCCTATTTTAATTTTCCATTATCTTGTAACAGTTGATTACAAGCTAGCTCAAGATTACATTCAATAAACTATTAAATCGTACTTAATCAGATTTGCCATGACAAGAGATTTCGTATTCCCCGGCAAACGTGCCGCTCTCATTAACTTAATAATTAAAATCCATGGAAGGCGGTGGTTTCTTACTTAATTAATTGAAGGCCATGTAAGCTTCGTCATTATTAAAGACCATGTTGAAATTTTCACTCGTCATTCTACAACTACCTCTCTGCTAACATTAACGTTAATTTTTTTTTAAACTACTAAATGAAAATCCATAGAAATTCTTTAAACTCTTCCTTATTTGAACAAAAACATCCTTGTTATAAGTAAATATAATTTCTATAGTATTTTATTGAAACAAACCGTCTCATCAGAAATTCCATTTTGACTTGTTTAACATTTACCAGCTTATTCTTGTGTCTAAACTGACTTTATATATATCAACTGTGGCGTATATTCCCGAACAGGACATATAATCCCAGTGGACTCGATGGAGGTGAGCAAGAAAAGGTACCTTGACGGCACCGTGTCGTGTCGTGACGCTCGGCGTCTTGTTCTGAAGGTGTCGTTGAGTTTCCGTCCGTTATACTGTATGGTTCCCCACGGATTTCCATGTATAGCGGAGTTGATTCCGAATGAAGTGAATGAATATCTCTCGATAAAATTAAGAATATGAAAAATTCTGTATAAAAGGAAAACTATTTTTTCTACTACTACTAAGTTTGGTATGATAGTAGAAAAAATATTGTGAAACTTTCTGTCTCGACTACCATACTACTTTCTGCTCTTGATACACAAACAGCTATTTTCTACTAGCGTGCGAAAAGTCCACTTTTCCGCACTCGTTTTAGTGTTGAAAGAGTCACTTTTCCGCATTAGTTGCTCAGTGCGGAAATGTGATTTTGTTAAGTTTTTGGGGAGTCAGCAGCTGTCGCCAGTAAACCCTTCCAAAATGACCTCTTCCAGCAAAGTTCTCATCGCCATGGTTGCAACAAAGTGCTGACAAAGCAGTTGGAAACCGAAATCTGACTTCATTGGAAAACATTTTAGCCTCTGCAATTAAAATGCTACAAATTCATGTTCAATAAATTAATATTAATAATAATTAATTTGTTGATATGTATTGAATAATAGATGTTTCTTTATGTATTTTTTGGGGTTTCTTCCGCACACTAGAAGAAAGAATAGTGTTCCTAACACTTGCAGATAAGTATCACTTTCCGCACTTGTTAGGTAATAGTAGTTTTTACAACTAGTGCGCAAAGCGTCACTTTTCCCACGAGCGCAAAAGTTTGTATCACGAGCCGTAAGGCGAGTGCCGCAAATCTAGCCAGTGGGAAAAATGATTTGCGTACAAGTTGTACACAATATTTTTTCTACAACCACATTTATTAATGAAATAAAAACAGAAATTTATATAGGTATTTTATTAAAACTTTGAATAGAAAGAACAAAAATTTAAAAATAGAAAAATCAATTGAGTGTATGTTTAACAGTAAACATTGAATAAATAAATAATCAAATAAAAAGTTGACAGGTTATAGGTAGCTTTGTTTGACATTTCGGTGCGGAAAAGTGCCATAGCGTGTACTTTTCGCATTACTGTTCCAACAGTTATCAAAAGAATTAAGAAAAGGCCTGCTTTACGTATAAAAATTTGTGTAGAAAAGCGTGTTTTGCATAGTGGTTGTAGGAAAACTACTATTTTCGCCAACCTAACCGGAAAACCAACCGTATAAATACCAAAAATATGGCGGAAAGTATTGTTTAGAAGCCCAGAAAATTCTTAACTCCACATTTTTTGAACTTTTTCCCCATCTGTCACTTTGACTCTAGGATATGACAGTTATAATGAAATCATTTAAAATTTGATACAGTTTAAAATTGAATTTCCATTTATTATGATTCATAATCCATTTTATCTCACTGAAGTTGCCCACAACCCATTATAAACCTCAGCTGTTCTATATTTTGCTCGAATAGACTGTAACCAAAAGATTATCACATCTGTCTGTGATAGAGACAAACTGAGCTCGTATTTGATATTTGTGGTTGGAAGATGGAGAACGGAGGGATCGTGATTCCGTCACAACGGAAAAGGGTTAGTAGAAAAGGGACGAAGGTGGAGAGGAGGATCTACTTGAAGGAGAGTTGTGTCTGATTTTATACAGTCAGAAATATTTATACCATGTTGCGCGATGATATTATAATTGTACTGGTTTTTTGAAGAAAGAAAATACTTTAATGACGAATAGAGATTCTAAAAATACCTCATTTATTAAGTCTTACGATTTTTTTTACTGAGAATCACTCTGTATAACTTTTAAGAATTTGTGCCATATGTTTCTCAATCGTCACCGAACTGAAGATTTTACTTAAAACAATAAAAATCTTGTTCAGTGTTTTGAAAAAGTCATTTTTGTATATGAAAAATACAAAAAAATTCGTGAAATGGGGTTTTCGGATACCATAAATCAAATTCTTCAAATAGTGTTGATGAAATTAAATTTCCGAAAAAACGCATTTTCAACATTAAAGATCTTGTATGTACCACAGTAGATTAGGTCAGGAAATATGGGCGACCAGTTACGTTCCGGCCCCAGTCCACTCAGAGGTACTAGGCCCCTAGTGATACTTTTTGGCTCATGGTGTTGAGCCATCCTGTTTTTACCTATAGTTTAGATGTTCCACCGTCTCTTCCATTGCACAGATCATCCAGTTTTACCTTGATTTTCCGGAGTCTTGCCCCCCGTGATCTTCTGAATTGAGTTCTTTCTATACTCTAGGATCTCTCTTGTTCTTTTTTTGTTTGTTCTTGCCCAGAGCTGTCGCGAAATGAAGCAATCGCTTCTCTCGCTCCATCTCTTCCCGTGTTCCGCCCTTGTTATATTTTCTATGGTGTCCTTCAGTAGTTGAATCGGTGGTCTTGGTCTGTCTAACGCTTCTGCCCTGTCCTTCCTCGCTCCTTCCTTTGCGAGGCTATCTGCTTTTTGGTTCCCTTCCACACCACTGTGCGCAGGGACCCAGTATAGACGCACCCTTCTGCCGCGTATCCAGGACAGGGCTATGCACCAGTTCATTACCGATTTTGTGGACATAATTCAGAGCTGTCGGTGAAAATAACGGCTGGTTTCGCCGTTTTATCCTTCCTCCTATAGTAATATCGCTGCTAGCTCTGCTTGCAGCACACTACATTCGACTCTGAGTCTTATGGACTCTTTTATCCAAATCCAGAGAGTATATCCCTACCCCCGTGCCACAAAAACAGTAATATTGAACTGAAATTTCAGGAGAGTACTCTCTACTAGGGAAAACATTCGCAAAACCATAACCTGAAGGGCTTTCTTTTTATAAATTGTCAAAGTAAGAAATTGAAACCACATAAAACCTTTTCTGTAGTTTATGTTGGGAAGGAGACCTACTGGAAACCTTGTTTATTCGGATTTTTCGATATTTT
Source organism: Lochmaea capreae (assembly GCA_949126875.1). NCBI lineage: Eukaryota > Metazoa > Arthropoda > Insecta > Coleoptera > Chrysomelidae > Lochmaea > Lochmaea capreae. The sequence continues at coordinate 998,487 of OX421400.1, forward strand.
CAAAATTTTTGAACAACACTGAATGAAGTTTTGTGACCCTACAGTTATCTAGATTTAGCGTGAAGGAGAGAAAATAACATCCGTGGTTATACTGTCGAGGAAACGAACAGCTCGTTGTAATGGGCTAATTAAAGAGAACGTCAGCTTCGTTAGTGATAGTGCCCTAGGGAGTAAGCCGAAAGGGCATTATTGTCTTATTGTCATTGAAATTGCTGTTAGTGTTTTGCTGATAGTTTTGTTTACATTTTGCTTAAACATTTAGTAAAATAAGTATTGTTTTATATAAATTATGATCTAGTTGAAGGGAAATTATATACGCTAATTATTTTTTTTTCATACCCACTGTTGAATTTTTATTCTTTTTCAGCCAGCAATGTGCATGTATATATATATATGTCCTTTATATTCAAAAACGTATGACGGTTATTTGAATTTTAAAAACCAACAACGTAAATGAGGCATTTATGGAATTAAAAGAACAATCCCTAGCGGTGCTATTCATTAAAACCAGCTTTCTGCCCATTAAAATATAAAACCACTTTTAAACTGGCCATTTATACCTTTTGTACAATAAAAATTTTATTTTTAAACGCGTATTACATTTTTTTGCGTTTAAAAATAAAACGAAAACCTTCTACACGACGAAATTATAAACAAATAATATTTTTCATTAAAAATATAAACGTAATACGACTTTCTTTACACTAAAGTCAATAAATTTTAAGTTTTAACTTTTTTTTCCATTAAACTAGATATTTATTACGATATAAAAACTTTTTTATTGGTGAAAATTCATTATCTGACTATTAAAACAGTACGGGGTATAAATAACTGACGATCTGCTTTAATATAGAATTTTCCTTTATCCCTACATTATCCTGAAGGATGCTCGGAATAGCTAGACGTTCACTACAGGTCCGAATCCAAAAATGATATCTTAAACTCACTCTTTATTATCACTGAATTATTTCAGCATTAAATATTTGGATTGGAGCATTGAACATTTCAGGTTGGGTAGGTACGCTACCGTATTTCAGGCTGAAGTATACGCCATTGAACTGGCTGCAAGAGAGCTACCATTGTCTGGAAGGTGATGAAACAGCATAGCCTATACTTTGAGCCTGTCTGCTGGTACATAACCTTGAAATACTAGGCAAGGAAAACAGAGTCATTTTGACCTGGGTGCCGGGGCATCTAGGAGTGGAGGGCAACGAGAAGGCCGAAACACTGGCAAAAAAGGGATCAAAGTCTCTATTTTATCGGACCTAAACCATAGACTAAACCTAAACCATCACGTACTGGGCATACTTACATACCGGGACTCTCTCACTCGAAGGCGTTCATATACAGCTTTGGGCAGGGTAAGGTATAACATATTTGGTTTTAGTATATTTGTTATCCCTAGGAGTGAGCCACAATAGATCGAACGGAGATCGCAGTGTAGTTGGCGACACATAGAACCTAAACTTAACCTACTTCACCATAAGGATACACACGATTTTCAAGCGAAACAAAATGTACAAGGATCCTATCCTGCTCAATTCACTTATTTCTATAAATATTTGGAAGATGAATGATGGAGTAGAGAGCGGCAGATAATATTTTATTATTTGGGTTGATCGCAGCAGAAATTCTTCGTGAATAGCTTTCAAATTGCCGTTGGCTTCTTTAACACTTCTTATCAAATCATTTGAACCCATAATAAATCCAGCAATATTCATGAAAATTATCAAAAATTTCAAGTTAATAAGATTAAAAATCTTATCTTGACCCAAATAATATGTTTATCAATACATTCTACTTATGAATAAACAGCTAAAAATTACGTTATAAAACGTTTTGTAGTCTTATTTAGACCTTCCTCATAACGAGCAGTTCATTTAACAAAGGACAAATATTCTGGGATGATCCTAGTACACCCACAACCACTATCCTATTTTCCTTTGAATGTTTCTGTTGTACTACTACGTCTTTTGTATATTCTGTAAAAGCGTGTTTTTCTCTATAATTAAGTAGACAGAGCACCAACTAAATTATAACGTACTAATGACCAGACCTTTCCTAATTACTTCACGAAATATTCATCATTATAACGGTCGAGAAGAGCTATTATGAAATTTAAATAATAAATAAAGACTATGGAATTTGTTTACTGTGTTTTAATGAAACTGGAAATGTTTTTTTTTGTTAGTTTTTTGCAGTGTAGAAGTAAAATATCGAGCAGGAGTTGTGTTTATATTTTCGGGAAGATTTGGGGGGTGATTACTCCCCCCCCGTAAATATTAACAAAAGTTTTACAGTATTTTAATAGTGTATACAAAATATTAGAATTCGAATATCGAATTTCAATTTTAAGATGTTATTATCATATATGTACCTATTTGTATATTTTGTAAAGCCTTGGAGTACATAATATCGCTGGATTTATGTATACAGTGTGGATAACTATTATGGAATTAAAATAATTTTATAAAATAGAAGTAGAAAATAACCCAAAGAGTGAAAAGTGGATTTTCGCGTAGAATCTGTAAGCAAAGATTTCATATTGAACAGCTGTTCAGACATTTCCTGCCTAATAAAAATACCCAGCTACAATATATCGACTTTATTCGCCTAACCTAGCACTTTGTGCTTCTATTTGCCCCTAAAGTCAAATTTCTTTTAAACATGTTATTTTTTTATGACACCCCGTATATTTATCACAAAAAATAACGTATAATTGTGAAATATAGATCTGTATCTGTAGAGTAGGGAGGGTGAGCTAGGCTCACAGCAATTAGACCACATGTGACCCTTTGAACATCCTCCTGATGAGTTGTCTTCCTCGGTCATTGTCCATCCTGTCCCTTCCAGGAAGGTGGACAGGTCACTAGGAGACATCTCCTTTATAGAGGCAGGTGTAGGCCAAGACTTACCGAGCACACACTCTCTTATTGACAATAACTCCGGGCACTCGCATAAGACATGCCTGACAGATTCATCTTTCTGTTCACACGTTCTGCATAGAGGTGTGTCCACTAGCCCCATTGTATGGGGGTCTTTCCTTAAATGACAGTGGCCAGTTAAAGTACGTACGTTTTTCCTGGTCATCGCCAAATATTTTTTCGACTCCTTCTGTATGTAATCCACAAATAAGTACCCGATTTAAATCCCTCTGGAAATGTTTTTTGCAGTGTAAAAGTAAAATATCGAAAAGGAGTTGTGTTTATATTTTCGCAAAGATTTGGGGGTGATTACCACCCCCCCCATCTCCCCCCCGCCTGTAAATATTCATACAGTGAACTGTTCAAATGGCTTACGAGAAAGTTTTGGATGGGTAATGGATGAAACACCGATAGAATGACAACTTTGTGTATGTTGGGTTTTACTGGGATGAATTTCGGAACGACTTCACTTAGATCGGAAATTTGATTATCACTTTACTAACGAGACTTGTTTACCATTCTTGTATTCCAAGTTTTTGATTGGATTAAAGTGGGTGTCACACATAAAATATCAACGGAAACTTATTTCACTTTTTCTTACTCTTTTTTTCTTGTTCAAATTGCCTTTATTTATAAAGACCGAAAATTAACACTTAATCCAGTCACGACAACTCTTAAGTTTTCATTAGTAGTGTGAAGAAGCCGTTCCAAACAAACAATCGACCCTAAAATCCTGACAATCCTTGTAATAACTGTCAGAATAAGCAGCGTAGAGGCTTCACGCAGAGCCTACAATGTCCAGAATTGTTCTCAGATTTTTTGAGGGGGATTATCTAAGATTACCCTTCCCTGAACATCGTTAGTCAATATTGGGGATTTTTACTTTATTCTCGAAATGGAGATGTACGAGTATTTTAACTACAAATACAAAATTTCTTACTACCCTAAAAAATATAATGAATTTTCCTCCCTAACCAATCAACCTCGCTTTAGTGGACACTCTAAATGAACAATGTCAAAGTGAACAAGGAAAGTAGATATTAACTGGACAAATAAAGCTAACAAAGTTGGTGAAGAAAATGGAAAAAAAACTTTATATTGAATCAAACCAATAAATGTAGTACATGTTGTATTAAATGATATGAAAACTTGTCGCGAGATTCACCTGTGTACTAACTAGTCTTGCTTGACACACGTATTATGAGTAATTCTATGAAAAAAATGTTTTATATGAAATATGCAAATCTCGCAACAAACTTTTATATCATTTAATAAAGTGAAACATGTACTAAATTGGGAATGTTTCTGTGCATTTCATTTAAGGCACCGTTGTTACATGGTCGTTTGTCTATTAATTGAGTACAGTTTTGAATAATTAGTTTTCGTGTTCTCCTCAGCAAACCCGTTCATTTGATACCCATACTGTGGTAATGCAGAAAAAATAACTTAGAATTATAAAGACTTCACTTATCTAAGCATGCATTATCGTCCAAAATAAGCGTTTATAGAGTCCGTTTCAATAAGGAAGAAGCCACCTGAAGTTGCAGTCGATGCGCGACCTTGATGTCAAAACCAGCGCCATATTTAAAAATTGATATTTTCATCTAAATCAGTAGCGTAACGTTTTCACATTTTGTAGGGTAACACAAAATTAGAAGTACTAGAACCATATAAATAACTGCTAAGTGCAGCAGACTATATGAATTATTAGCAGAATTCAATTATTTTTGAAGTAATGTATACTCTTCCATATATTTTACAACAATCTGAATGCCATGAGTAATATATTGGATTATTATACTTTCTTATTTGACTTACCGATGATTTTTTAAAGGAATTTGGATTCCATGTTCAGCTTCAGACTCCATAAAAGTTGCAACGTTTTCAAGAATCTGTCGGCCTTCACTTTTCTTTTAACACCAACCAGTTTTGTAGGAGGCATGGTTTTAGATCACATAAAACACACAGCACTCACAAATAAACTAGCAGAACGTCTTAAAATATTTAAAAATGAAAAATATTCGACAATAAATGATTGTTTCAAACACAACCTCAAATGTCAACAATTTAATTGCTGCCGGCATGAAACATCGCTTGTAACGCCAATGGCATGGAACGATCGCTCGACAGATTTTGACTTATGCGCAGGTCGGTACGCCAACTTCAGGTGGCTTCTTCCTTATTGAAACGGACTCTACCAAATTATTTATTTATTCTGCTTGATTTCATGTCGCAGGGAATTTAAGTAATAAGTTGTTTGATTGTTGTATGTATAAAACATGAATATTTCATTAAAATTTTTTACCAAAGCGTAAGAAATTTCTGAAAATGGAGAGTAGGGATTTGAGACAATAGACAGAATGAAATTTGGTATGTTCTAGTCGCGATCTACGCAAAAAATCCATCATTACAGTTATCGGTAAAACTGCTATTCATCGGAAAAAGAGAGTACAGAAATCGCTAGTGCGGTGGGATCCTGCAATCATGAAAAATTTGTCTGAAACCGGTTCTGCTTCAGCTTACAGATTTCTTTGTTTCGCCGACTAATTGTGAATCGATGCAAGTTAAATAAAAGCATGACTAATACATTTTTAGAACAAAAGTTTATAAGCAGCATATTCTTCGAGTTAAAATAATTTATTAATTTGGTCTAAAAGAAAAAGAAAAATATGATCTAAAACTTAAAAATAAGATTATGTAAGCTTTCCACATATTGTTTAAGCCAGTTAAATCCAGATTGCCAAAAAAAATATTCTGTCAAAAAAATTTCCAGTATAATTCGCTGTTGGGTACCCAGAAGGAAAAAAATTCCACTAAAATGCGATGGTGATCTGTCAGAAATACACGTTCTGATTGGTTAAAAATCACATGTGTGGAATTTTCCCTTTTATATTTTGGTTATTTTTTTTATTTGTTGTTATATATTTTCCACACTCTACCTAGTGAAATTTGTTTAATTTTTGGTATGAATTTTTCATGTGTAAGATTAGACTGTAAAAACTAATACGAATATATGTTCCGAATGTGGTCTCTAACAGTGTAGGCTGATTTTATCGATAGGAAATTCATTATTCAAAGATAGAATCAACTGTTTCAGTGGATCAATGTGACTTCTGGGGTGTTGGAGAGTCGATACAGGCAAATTGAATTGTTGACGATGAGATCGAATGCTCTTCATTACATTGTATTGACTACGAATCCCATTTTCCTTGAATCAATAATACTCCACTGCACAGGTACAAAGAATGTAAAATATATTAATTTTACTTCGTTAAAATTCGCGATTGTTCGTTATAATTGGTATTAGTAGATGGGTACACCACTTCCTTTTCTTTCACACCTAATTGATTTTCTCCATCTTAATCAAATCCTTCGTTAGCTAAATGACTTGAAAAATCAATTAATTTGTGATTTCTTTTGAGAAGACACAAAAAAGGTTCATTAGGTATATCGCACCTTCATTTTCTAATTAATTTTTCCCACTTTTAAAATTATTTAGACGTCGTGGTACTATTTTTACGGAATTATCGTTAAGGGACAAAGAAATCTTGGTATATCAGAGTAGGTACCGGACTGACAGTAAAGGAGACCATAATTATATCAGAAGATGATAGTTCATTAAAACTAGCAAAGTTATATTAATTATTTTGAAAATAATTAGAAGCTGGCTGTTTTTATTGGTTAATTATTCAATTTTTCATACAAATACTACCCCCTAATAACACTAATACGTCCCCGTAACGTTTTTTATACGTTTGCCTACAACTTACTGTACGTACCAAAAACGTTTTTGTCGGTTTTTAAACGTTTTTTGAACGTTTTAAGAACGTTTTGCGTCAGAAAAAAGAACGTTGAAAGGGCGTTCAAAAGGACGATCCAAAAACGTTTTTTAACGTTTAATAGACGTATTAGGAACGTTATTTTTAACACCTCTTTAAAACGTTGCTAGAAGGATTTTTGGAAACGTTTTAGGAACTTATTTCAAACGTTTGCAATACTTGAAAATATGAATTACATAATTTAATGCTTATTTTAGTTACAAGGAAAGAGTTCCTAATCTTCCAAGAAACTGCCGATTTTATTCGAATTTCAGAAAACATTTAAAAACGAACGAAAATTATCGGTCACCAGATGAAAACACGCTGTCAAATTGTCTTCCATTTATCAAATGTCATCTATTTGTTGAAGGAGGTGTGTTAAAGAATTAAAAAATTCTCTGAATAATTTTACATAGCATTGTTTTATATGCAAGGATCGATATACGGAAATAAAATAGATATTGATATATATAAATTTGACAGATAATCGAGAAGGGACCAAAAAAATGCAGTAGTTTATTATTTTGCCCCAAATTTTTATTATTTTGTTATTAGAAACAGATGTAATAAAAAACCTTCTTATTTTTAAAACTTTTTTTAACAAAATAAAGTTTGCTTCTTGTTTTAATTTTCGTTAAACGTTACATATACGTTATATAACGTTCAGTGTTATTTTTTTTCATTTTAACATCAAACTACATCAACCACTAAGGGTTATTAGCAGTGGGACAATACAATTTCTATGGTTTTAGTGTACAATAAAATACATTTAGTTATGTGGTAGGTAGCTTAAATTTTAGAACAGAGATTAGTTTGGTTGAGGAACGAAAATTCTACTAATAATTATTTGTTTAAAATCGTCGTTGTACTTTCATAATACCCCTCGTAGATAGAATAAAATATTGAAACATACTTAAAGAAATGTGCTAAAATGTTTAATTTCAACTTAAACTTTATAGCATGTTATTTGATAAAAAGCGATAAAGTCGAATTTTTACTCACCAATAAAATTTAATGGTTATTCAAAATAAAACGCGCCAAAGCGATGAAAGTACAATTTTACAGTTGAATGAGAATTTACCTCCTACAAGTCATAAAAATTGGAATTTTCTGAAGAATTTACGTCGAAACATAATAAAACGGAAAACATGCTATATCGAAATTGTAACAAATTTCACTGAATGTGTTACTATTATTATACCATATAAATCCCAACAAAACATCTCCACAATTGTTTGAGAATAAATATATACAGATCTTAGCTCGACATACAATTTACACAAGTACGACAAGGATAATATGAACAACACTACCTGGAAGAGAGAGAAGAGCTGTTCGCTCAGTCTTAACCAAAACAGGTTGGCGTGTATTCACTGCTCTCCTTATTTTTATGCGTTGTGTTTTGGTAAAGGGAACTGATCTAATTGTGAGTTCAATTCTTGTCTCTCTCATTCTAGCAGTGCTGTTCATATTATTCTTGTCGTACTTACCTCTCAACTCTAACATTATCCTCAAATCCTACCTACATGACCGACATTATCTTGTTAAGTACCAAGATGAAACGACCCTACTCTTTTCTATTAACGCCGGTGTCCCTCAGGGTAGCGTAATTGGTCCAGTCCTTTATCTCATTTATACTTCAGACCTACCAACTTCCTGTAATAGTGAAACAGCATCAAAATGTTCTTGTTTTTGGTCAACAGTGAGCACACGCAGCACCCTTTTGAACAGAGCTTTCTCACAATCAATTGCTCTCGCAATACAAAGGCAATAGGATCTTTTTTTCTGATGGAGCGGAGTTCCTATAACACTTTTCAAGCCATCGCTTCGCTTGAACAGTATTTTTTCCCATCAAGAAAAGTGTAAAATTAAAACACGAAATTGTTTTGAAAATATTAAAAGTAGGGTCACTCTTAGCACAAAAACTCACGAACTAATGAATAGAATAGCTTAGCTCTTTTTAAGGTTAGTACTTACTGCGATTGTAATAAAACTAGCTCCATCTATGTCTCGGGACTATTCATCCCATTTGTAACAAAGTGTCCCAAACGCAACAACAATGATAATTTTAACAATTACAAGATATTTTAACAAAAATTTATAATCATTATGAGCATCCCTTTAAATAACATTAACAAAGGAGATTTTCTTTTATTTCAGTTTAACTAGAAAATCCGTTTCCCCCGAAATTTTACCGCCTATTAACACCCGTGAAATATAGTAAACAACAAATCCGGAAAGTTCAAGATTAAACACTTTTAAATCTGAAATAAAGACATAAATTTCAAAGTAATCCAACGTTCGCGCCCCTACAGAGCATCTAAAAAGCCAAAGAGAGGACAAAGAAATCGAGAGAATTGTGTGTCCCTTCACAAAACATAGACCAGTCAACGTCATTCATTCATTCATTCGTTTGGGTTGTGATCAACCTGAGTCTTCGTACCATTACCATAGAGATACTACAGATAGAGACAACAAACCGTAGGCAGCTGTGAAAGCGGGAATGTCCGTATGAACTCCGGTGAAAGAGGAAGAGGCAGACGATCAGAGGTTTTTCTGTCTTTGTTTGTGTTTACAGTATACACGCCATTAAAGAAAGATAGCTTGAATCTCTGACTTTTTATCACTTTCTTACATGCTGACGGGATTCGAGCTGGCTTGTTTCTTCTATCTATAGTATCTCTATGATCATTACCCATTTTATCTATTTCCATTCAACGTCATATTAACCTAAGCAGCAGTTGCTTCAGCACTTCCTTCTACTACCGAGATAGACTAGCAGATCCTTTCGATCCAATCATTGAAGGAATTTTAGGTTATCAGCAGGCTTCAGTCCCTCTTCCATCCAGAAGTTTCCTAGGTATTGTACCCTAGCATTCTTTTTCTTCTCTTATATCCTTTGATTGTCTTGTCTTTTTAAAGATAGTTATTCCACAGAACAAATAAAAATCGTCACTGTTCGGAAATACAACGAGCTAGGCATCTGTGTAATTTGATGTATTTCATACTATGGAAACCAAACTTCTATATTTAATTTTTCGTAACTTTTTTTACTGAAAAAACATATTTTTCAATGTTTTCATATAATAATAATCTGACTGGTCTAAATTCGGAGCAATGACAAAGTGGTTTTAGGGAAATGTGTTCCTATTTAGAGAAAAAAAAGGTGTCCCTACACTTTGTTCGAGCCGTAACATAAATCAAACCAAAGTACGTCGTTTAATTGTTTTCTTAACAGTTGCGTGAGAGAAGGTTTAGAGGAATATAAAAGTCATATTTTCAAGTTTAAAAGGAAAATTATTGTTCGAGTAACAAGGGTGTGTTTTATAACCAAGAACAGCTTTTAAGGTTCGATCGTTGATGCAGATAAAGAGTTGTAACATTTTCTAGTACATAGTAAATTATTTTTCAAACAGAGAGAAACCTTTCGATGCGGAAAATCTTTTTTATGTGCTTTCAACAAAAGTTTTTCTTTCCTTTATGTTTACTGATAAGCGTTGTGTTTCCATCATTGGTTTCCCTCTTTCCTTTAACATTTTATTATATCAGATTTGTCAAGATGTTTTTAAAACATCACCTCCTATACCTACGAATCCTCCTAAGTTGTAGATTTCTAATTACCCATCTACAATACATCGTTTTTATTCGCCTCACAGCACTTTGTGCTTTTATTTGGCAAATTTTTTTTAAATTTGATCTCAAAGTAGATTATTTTTTGATGACACCCCGTATATTTATCACAAAAAACAACGTATTAATGTGAAATATACAATAAAATTAAGTTTTTATAAATTTTCGTTCGCTTTTTACTGACATTTTAAAAATATTTTCATCTAAATCTTTTCACCCTCTTTTAGATCCCTCCTGTATGTAATCCACAAATAAGTACACGATTCAAATCCCTCATTTTGTTCCCTCGGGCCGCAACGGCTCGCCACTAATTGCAGAATAACCCCGGAGCATATTTCCAAGACCCATATGTGTGGCTCCCTCTACCGTCATTTTTAGTATTGCTACGTTTTCTAAATTACTATTTCATTGCGAATTTTCAATTAGAAAACGGGTATATCCCCTGGAAAAAAAAATTTGTTTCCGTGCAAAATGTTCAACGTACTTTTCCATGGAATAACTAAATGAAGTAATTTAAATTATAGATTCAAGTAGAATAGCTGGTTTGCTATCAAGGGATCATTCTAAGAATAATGCAACTGTCTTTCCACCTGATTTGCATACTTAATATTGGTTTAATTAATATATTCAAGTTTAATTTCTTTATAATCGTCCTATTTTCCAGCTCACGTAAAATGAGTGCCTGTTCAAGGAGACACTAATAGTCATAGCAAACAGAGAATAATCTAGGGACCTCGTCCCGTCTCTACAGATGTTTCGAAACTGCAAGCTTCATCACAGTATAATATTTTCTAATATATTGACAAGCAATATGAAAACATTTCATACCCATTAGACTTCATTTCAAGCTACAGATCTTATATAAGAAGTTTTCACTCCCAATTTTAAGATTAAGGATCCTGGTTGGTGGCCTATTCTGGTCCTTTAATGAACCCTTGCTCTACCATTCTCGAGACCGCAACGGTATCGCTTTGACATAGACAGCTTCTGGACCAATTGGAGCACCCCTCCTCAGGATACTGAATCTGCGTCTTTATTGATCCTGTGATCTGTATATGGTTCCAAGCAGTCCCAATTTAATTTGGAGCCCATCAGCGTCGAGCTGATTGTTTTAAAACCATTCGTCTGTAGGAGTAATTTTTCTGCATATTTCTGCGACTTCAGCTTGGAATATCGTCGCGAGTTTGTCTGAGCACAGTTGCATCCGTATGCATACAATTTAACAGCAGATCTGATAGCCAAAGACAGGAAAACTGTTAAAGCTGTAGTGGGTCTGTTAACGGGGCACTGTAAGCTCAATAAAGCTGATGGGATTGACAAACGAAGATATGTGCAGGTTTTGTCACCTAGAAGAAGAAACGGCTGAACACATTCTTTGTCAGTGTGAAAGCCTGGCAAATGTGCGGTTTTTTGCATTAGGCGAAGAAAAGCCATTGGCAGAGAGCTATATGAAAGGTTCAGTCTCCACTTTTTTAAAAGAGTCAGGCTGGAGAATGTAATCTAGAGTTTAGATGACCACAATAGATCTGAAAAGGTCGCAGTGGACTAGGCCAAAATCCACCTCATAAAAATCTAATCTAATTTAATGCATAGTAGGTGGCTGGGGGTAAATGTGTACCTCTAAATCCAAAATATCTCTATTCGCATTTTACTAGGCTTGTTCAACAGAAACCCATCTTTGGTCAGGTTAGCCTTGGAAACAATTGTAATCATTCAACTGACGTTTTCCAACATTAGTAGTGTATGCAAACGTCACACTGATCTGTTTATTTCGTTTAGTTTTGACAGCGATTTTAAGTATTGTGACTTTGAAATGGCGTTTGTTGTTAACAATCCGTCCAAATGTGATAAGCGTGCGGTCATTCAATTTTTGTGTGCTGAAGGTGTGCAACCGTTGCAAATTTATACGCGAGTGCAAGCAGTGTATGAAAACGCATGTTCTGCATATCCAACTGTGAAGGAATGGCGTCGAAAATTTAAGAATGGCGAAGAGAGGACGAATGATAAGCCACGACCAGGTGCATTGATTACTGCATCAACATACAGGAATGTGGCATGTGTGGAAGGCCTGATTAGAGAAAATCGTCAAATTTCAATCAGAGCAATTTCAGAAAATTTTGGTGTGAGTATAGGATCTGTCCATAGTATCGTACACAAACTAGGTTACAGCAAAGTTTGTGCGCAATGGGTTCCTCGTCTTTTGTCTGAGGACCAAAAAAGCTTGCGAATGGGCTTGTCTTTGCAACACCTCACGGAATACAGTCAAAATGGTAATGACTTTCTCTCGTTAATAGTTGCTGGCGATGAATCTTGGTGTCATTATTTTGAACCATCCAGTAAGCTGTCATCGATGCAATGGAAACACGCAAATTCTCCGCCACCAAAGAAGTTTAAAGTTCAACCTTCTGCAGGCAAGGTGATGTTGACATTTTTTTTCGACCATGAAGGACCCTTGCTGATAGAGTTTACAGAACCTAGAGTGCATATCAACGCAAACCTGTATAATGAAACTTTGAACAAGCTCCATCAAGCAATAAGAAGAAAACGTCCAGGGAAGCTTTCACGTGGTGTTATTCTGCTTCACGATAATGCTCGGCCTCATGTTGCCAACGTAGTGAAAGAAAATCTGCAACGAAAGAAATGGTGGATATTAGAGCATCCACCCTATAGTCCCGATTTATCGCCTTGCGATTTTCACATCTTTGGACCACTAAAAAAGGCGTTAAAAGGTAACCGTTTTCAGTCGGACGCAGAAGTACAAAACGCTGTGAAAGAATTCTTCCAGCAGCAGCCACAAGAATTCTATAAGCAGGGTATACATCAGTTGGTGAAACAGTGGGATATGTGCCTCAATTGTAGTGGTAGTTATTTGTAACTGTACTTGTCAATAAATTTTTCCTGGACCAAAGATGGGTTTCAATTGGACTATTTTGTATAACATGAAAAAATCAAGGTTCTTGATATTCACAAATCAAAATTCACTGCAATGTTGCAAGAAAAGAGAAGATCTGACCATTGGAAAGATCTAGTAGGGATTAGACAATCAAATATTCTGATGGGTGGCTACAACCCAACTAAAGAAGCTACTGGTCTCTGAGACGTTCCTCAGCAACTAAGCAGAAGTAAGGGGGCACAATAGATCTTTTAGGTCTCAATGAATGTCACCCCATCATACAAACATACATAGTATATAATAATATAATTTTACTTTCTATTCCTCTGTACTTTCCATAGTTTTTGTCTTGAGACTGCAACAGAAGCTTTCTCGAGATCCAAAAATGTTTTCGTTATTTGTTTTATTGTGTAGGTACTTGCTTCGTTTCTGGACCACAACAGTTGATGTGAATTACCACAACTATAACAGATGCGCTCACTTGCTTTAACAATAACTATTCATGTCAGCTACCATCAAATAGTCAAATTTAATGTCATTGGGGACCGAGGGATAATAAATATAGAAAAGATGCGGGTAGCTTTAATTCCTGTTAGAGAGCGGCGACTGTGCTATTGTTCTTCTGAAATCACTGTTTATTAGATGAAATTGGCTATTTTATGCTTGTTTATTATACAAAGCTACTTACTACAAACGGAGATAAAATAGTATCAAGGATTATAATTAAATCCTTAATTCGTCTCACCGACTAGCTTTCAATCTAAACTTAAATCCTTCAACTGAATTTCGAAGCATCCCGTTAACTGAAGTGACTAATAATCTGCCGACCTGGTCATTCACTTACCTAAAGTTATTTACAACTGACCAAGGAGTAATCTCCGACGGTATCTAGGAAGCGCTAGTAAACTTTTCGCAGCTAGATCTCTCTTTCTCTCTCTCTCGTATTCTCTAAGCGTATTGAACGCTTCGTACCTGTTCTGAGTAGGATTCGAACTACTAATAAGAGAAGTTTAGTTTAGTCATCCCAACAATTGTTCTAACAAAGCTTTTAAGTGGAACAAGCCTTTTGGGAGTTAAATACCTTTTTTGTTAGATTGTTCTAAATTACAGAGAATATAATATGTGAAAAGGATTATTAACTTTATGGATATTAACATAGATATCCTTCCATGGCTTGTGTTAGATCTAATTTAGCTAGAACAGCAAAGGGCAAAAATAGAGCTGCAAAAAGTGCAATGAGATCAACCTTTCACGTAGCCTTAGAGGTAATGATAGACCTTCTCCTACATGTATGTAGGTACAGAGGATCTAACAGGACATCTTGATATATTATGTACTATAGTCAAATAAGTCATTGTGGTGTAGTGTGATATTTTCACTATTTCCCCTTATTTTTGTCAGTTTTTAGCTTTTTAGCTTCTATCCGTTTCTCCTTTAGGCTGTAAGATATCCTCTATTGTCTCCTCCCAAGTTTTCTTGGGTCTACCTCTCTTTTTATTATATCTAATTTTGGCTCCCAATATTCTTTTAGTTCATTTAGCCTCCTCCAAACGTTTTCAAAGTCCCCAAAAACCCAGTTGTCTCTACTCAATATAATCCAATATATATACTATGAAAGAACGTATTAATCTTGATATACCTACTAAGCGTTTCTCACTTTTCACTCAGGGAATTGTTCACCAACGCCTAAAATACCTTAAACAGGTCTACTTTACCGAAAGGATCCGCAGTCATTAGGCTGTATTTATAAAAAGAAGCCTTACCTTTTGCTTTCAAAAAATAAAGCAATTCCTTCAAGGCATATGCATAAAAAAAGTGAAGGAAAAGGTTTTGCTTCGAAGGCTTTGCTTTAAAGTAAAAGGTTCACAAGAACTTTTCTCACTTTTCCCTGGATTCCAGAGCGAAATTGCTGAAGAATTGGGATGTACGCAGCCCACAGTGTCCAGAGTGTTTCTTGAGGTGCTTGAGCGGATTGTACAATAGGCCGGTGAGTGGATCCGGCTCCCAAACACAGAAAATCAAATCATGCAAGCCAAAGAGAAGTGGTTGACCAGCTTCAATTTCCCAACAGCTATTGGGGCTATTGATTGCACGCATATTCGTATTGAAAAGCCAGCCCAATTTGGAGACGAATATGTAAATCGAAAAGGTTTTACATGCGACCAGAATTGTGTCATAACTAGTATAGATGCAAGTTGGCCAGGATCAGTTCATGATTCTCGTATATGGAAGAATTCGGCAGTGTGTGAAGTGATGAAAAGGACAAGAAAGACTATCCTACTAGGAGACAGTGGGTATGGTATAATGCAGTGTCATGACTCCCTACCCCAACCCCCACGAGGAATATCAGATAGCCTTCAACAGGCTGCTTACAACAGAGCTTATTGTACCTTTTACTTTGTTTTTCAGAAGCATTTCCTTGCAAGGAAAAGGTAGAGATTATGAATATGAATTAGAGCAAAACCTTTTACTTCTACTTTTTACTTGAAAGTAAATGCTTCATTTTTATAAATACGGCCTAATATCACAACCTCACACACACACACAGGTCTACTTTGAGCCTGATCAGGCTACAAACGATTTTATAGATCGCTAAGACCAACAAGTCGACCCCGTTACAATCAAATTTAACGCAAAGATTGTCTATTGTACACCGAAGCAATTTTTTTTCAGTCTACGTATATAAATATTGCGAAAATTAATGATCACCACTTAAATATCTCGTGTTTTCATCGATTTTTGATAATAAACTAGTGAATAAACAAGTAATAACACGTTCACATAAATAATATTGGAGTGTGTTGTAAATATTTCAAAAAAGTAACAGTGCTTCGGGAATATTTTCCGCGATTTATCTCAATACTATTCATCATGGCTTGGAGTACGATTGTAGTCGTTGCGATATGACGATAAACAAAATGAAATTAATTAACTGATAAATCAGTGTTTTACTCCAACGTTAAATATGCGAGAAGTTTAGTTATGAACAGGGTCGAATTGAGGGGTTTTTATGAACGTAGAGTTGGTGAAAAGAACTGTGTTTATAATTTTAGTTCAATTTTGATCAGGTTTTTGATAAAATTGTATAATTTTCATTTAGAGAGACTGTGCTTTTTCTAAATTGTTTTGGCGTGAAAATTATTATTTTTGTAAATTTGCGCTACCCTTATTCTTGCCTCTTATAATATTGTATATTTTTTTCCAAGTAAATTGATCCTTTAAGAGTATCCTGTGTAATTTTTAGCAAACAATTCCCATTTCTGTGGACTGCTCTTTTTGTTAAATTGTTTTTTCAAAATTTTTCCATTTTACGTCAATTTCTTGTCCTGGAAAATATCATTTTCCAAATTTTCATTATTTCATTGGAATTATTTAAATAATACCTCATATTTATTTATCATTGATCAGGTTGAAATGAACCTCATTCTATCGGCTTTTATATTATATTATAACATACTTAACCTAAAGTTTCTATCGTCTCCACCCTTAAAAAGTATCTCGTCTCAAAAAATAACTATTATTATCAGCATTCTATTTCTATTTAATCAAAATTATGAAGACTTTCCGACTTTAGCTCTAAATCATTTGAATTCCGCTCTGTCTGTACTTTATCTGCTTAATTGCGAAACGTCGACTATGGCACACAGACGTCCCGATAGATGACGCTAATTGATGAACACAACTGCGAACTTCAAGTCTGACGTGTGGGTGCAAACTTGCAAGACAAGCTGAGCATTTAAATTAAGCATAGTATACCACAGATAAATACTAAAAATTATAGAATTGACAATTTTTTTTGTTTTTACAACGTATTTGTAAAACTAAAAAGTACACTGATAAAAATGGGTGTCTTGAACCAAAGTAGTCAACAAGAAATTATTAGCGACAAGAGAAATTATTTCAGCAGAGAATATCTTTTGCCGATAGAAAAAAGTTCTTCGCTAAAGTAAGATGGTTCTCTTGAAGAAATGTCTTAAATCTCTTGAATATTTTTCCCTTCAACCAAGTATAGTTTGTTTTGCTTCAAGAGCTACGAAAATTATAAATATCACGGCATTCATTCAAGAGACATTTCAATTCTCCCAAGTATCTGGTGGAAATCCTCAATGTCTATGTCTAATGTATTTGCTCTTGGACCAAGAAAGATTTCCTTTCAAAGCAAGTTCTAAGGTTCTCATGTCAAGAGAGTTGTTTTTTTTTTGTTAAAAATCTAGGCCTTGCCCCTAGAAAGATTTGCTTTCAAAGCAAGTTCTAAGGTTCTTATGTCAAGAGAGTTGTTTTTTGTTATAGTTTTACGGCATTGTCCCAAGAAGTGGATTCTTTGAAACAAAATATTTAAGTTTTGTATCAAGAAATATCTTACATACTAGTTTGAAGCTAAGACTGTAACGACTTTGAACAAATAGATTAAGTTCTTCCGTGAATGAATTTTAAAAACTTATGAAAAGACAATTAATCCTTTGGCTGAAGAAACCTCGCTTTTGGACCTATTCAAAAGCGCCAATTCTTTGTGCCAAAGGTATAATCTTTTCTTCCAAGAGTTTCTTTTTTTCAGTGTATTATTAGTTTTTAATGTATATTAAAATCAAATAAGAAAGAAAGATTTCCACTCGAAGAAAAATATGACTAAAAAATTCAATTTTTCACGATTTCACTTTCAAAGTTGTTCGTTGTCTCTGCATAATTTCGGGACTTCCCAAATATTTTAGGCCTTATTAAATATTGACAGTTCCGTGGCGACACTCAATCATTCCCTGTGAAAGGATATTTGTTGTTGGGAAAACCATTGGCGTACCGTTTACAAACATTTTTATTCGATATTGTGGAATTTTAATCACTGCTTAGTTAGATTTGTCTAAAATTATTATAATCCAGTAGAAAGAAGAAGAAAATACAGATAGAAAATATGTACAGGCTACTGAAACAAGAAAAAAATGGGTAAAGAAATCGCTAGTGCATCGGGATCCTGCAATCAGGGAAAATTTGTCTGAAACCGGTTCTGATTACAGATTTCTTTATCTCGCCGACAAATTGTGAAACGGAGAAAATTAATTTTACTCATAACTATAAGATGGTAACTGGTAACTGGAGCCCAAAAAAATTTTTATCGAAAACCTTTTTACAATATTTTCTTTATTTCTTTTAGTCTGACTTGCTGCTGTGAATAAAAACTTCAAAAAAGAACCGAATTTTTTTACTTTTCCAAACAAAATAAATTCGTTTAACCTTTTTTTACGGCACTGTATTTATATATTAAAACCGTCGATCACTGGGAATTTTTCGACCAGCCTAGGATGAAGTTTGAATGAATACCTGTTAGATATGACATCCCATCACATTTTTTTTCTGTCGAGGTGGTAAGATTTTCTTTTTATTGTGATTTTTATACCATCATCTTTTATTGTTTGTTTTTAAAAAAGAAAAGCATGCAAGAAAATGATTGTTTACTACTACAAAACGTAGTAGAGTTTTTTACAAATTCAAAAGAAATAACTAATGTCAATGTTATTCTGAATTCATACATACTGAGTTTAGTGTAAAAAAATTTGTAAAAACGAGGAATAACTCACTGTTAGTTGTATAATAGATGTACATTTCATTATTTTAGAATAATGAGAAACAAAATTACTTCAAATGTTCAAAATGCTCGCCGTTTACTTGCTGACAATATGCCATCCTATTAACAAATTCTTGAGTCACTCTTTCCAAGACTTCTCCACGTATTAGTTCACATGCATCCATCAATAATTCTTTGTCTCAATTCCTGTAAGTTTTTTGAACGTCTAACGTAAACACGTGATTTTAGATAACCCCAAAGAAAAAGATCTAACGGGCTAAGATCCGGAGAACGAGCAGGCCACTCTATGAATCCTCTACGTCCAATCCATCGATTTGGAATATTCGCATCCAGAAAATCCCCAACCCGTCTATCATAGTGGGGAGGTGCTCCATCTTGTTGAAACCAAACATTTTGTGGTAATTGCCCATTCTGTTGAAGTGCAGGAATAATTTAGTTATTTAGTAGATTCAAATACTTGTCACCATTCAAGTTTCCGTCGATAAAAAATGGGCCTATTTTCGACAATTCCCATCCAAACATTTAACTTCTGTGGATGCTGGGTATATGTGCTTTATGAATCCAGTAAGGATTCTCATTTGACCAATACCATGAGTTATGGCGATTAACTGTTCCATTTAAACAAAAAGTTGCCTCATCGGATAAAATTATGTTAGAAGCAAAATTGTCGTCGACATTACAGATGTCCATTAGCCGTTCGCAAAATTCCAGCCGTCGGTCAAAATCATCGTCTGACAATTCTTGAACCAACTGTACCTTATACGGATGATACTTTTCACTTTTTAATATTTTTCCTACAGATCGTCGACTGATACCATGGTTTAGTGCCAAATTTGTGGTGGAAGTTTGAGGTGATTCTTCTAAATCGATTGCAATATTTTGTTTAACAGGTTCGTTCGTTGCAGTCCGCGGTCTTCCAGGTTTTAGCAAATTTTTTACCATCCCAGTTGTTTTAAAACGTTGTAATGTTTCAGTTACAGTTGATATAGCGTGATATAGGATTTCTCTCAGGATGCACATTATTAAAAATACGACACACTTCTTCATGAGTTCTAACACGATCGCCATAAACGATCAACATTAAAATTTCAATACGCTCTTTTTCACTTAATTGAACCATTCTAAATTGTAAAATTTATTTCCGTCAATTAGAATTTGACACTTGGAGAACAAAAGACGTTCTAAACAGTACTCGTTTATTTATTACACTGCATACAAACAACATCAATTAGTTTATCTAAATAGTTTTTTGCTCTAATGCAAAAAAACTCAAAAGAGGTTGATTAAAGTCATATATTCCTCGTTTTTGCAAATTTTTTTACACCAAACTCCAAAACCAAACCAAAACCAAAAAGTATGTATGAATTCAAAATAACAAGCTCTTTCAAAATCTGTAAACATATATAGGGTGTCCCATTTAAATTAAAGAAGTTGATGGCATTAAGTATATCATTAACAAAAAAATGTACATCAGATGCATTTTGTTCCATTGCACTTACCTACAAATTTTCATAAATATCGTTATTTTCGTTTAAAAGATATTTACTTGGTTCCATACTTTATCCCAACCCCGTATATTATTTAATCTAATGAAGTGTTAATAATTTAAAATCTTAACTAACGTCAACCCGGTCCGCTAAAGATGAACATAAAGCTGCATCGTAAATATTTTGAATCCTCCATAATTTATAGAATTGGTCATCCTTGTGTATAATCGTTGTTGATATTTTATACACAGAAATTATTACCGAGTCTTTCTACAGTCGTATTCACTATAAAAATCGTCATGGCTAGGCATTAAAACACGAAGGAGATAAATTTTACTAGAAAACAAGTTTGTATCAACTTCCTACAGAGTGAGCTGCTAAATTTGTGATTATTTAAGCTCATGTATATGTATAGAAGTCAAAATAATAGTATAAAACGCCTTATTAATTAGAGAATTAATTTCCAAAGTGTAGACCGTTCACTAGGAAGCAACATCTACTTCTTTTGTCAATATAGAATATTGGTTTATTGTTAGTTGTGGAGATGTCGCTATTATCGCATTCTTAGCATTCCCTTCACAGGGTTTCATGTATTACTGTGATTTCAGCGTTGTCTTTAGTCCAGAATTTTGCTCTTAGAGCTTTTGGACGGATAATAATGTTACTTCTTATTATAAACTAGAGTGGTTGGTTCTTTATTGCACATTATAAACCAACCCCGTTTAACTTGGAAGTGTAATTCATTGTCTGCGGGGCATATACCCCGAGAAGTAGGTAGATGCTGCTTCCTAGTGAACGGTCTACCCTTTGGAAAGTAATTTTCTAATTTGTAAGGCGTTTTAATACTTTTATACTATTATTTTGACTTCTACTTTACTTAAATGTGACAATTGTTACAGGAAACTGCAATAAAGTGAAAAATTCATGTACGTAGTTTATCAAATCGAAAGATTTTATATAAATTCCAATTTTCCGAATCCATATAATGAAAATATAGACCTTTAGGAGAATGAAAAATCTTTCCGAACGAAAAGTTATGAAGTTCAGCGTTTCATATGTATGAACTTTTAAAAAACTTTGAAAATTTCTCTAGTTAGGGTTTTAAAAGTAACACTAAGTGCCGGGGCTGGAGTTTGAGGCATAAACTGGATAAAAGATATGAACAAGAAGAAAAAAAGGGATGTTCATAAAGAGGATTTCCTTACTGTAAGTAAGTGCTATATCCTTAATTTAAAAATTATCAGTTCAACCTGGATTTACATAAATTTTTGGGAAAGTGGTTATAAATGAAAATTTTTTTACTGGATAATTTTCAATCTGCATAATACATTTTTATTCCGGTTTTAATTTATTCTGTACTTCAACTTTCTGGAACGCGGTGGTCTTTGCTTTGTTTTCTCGAACTTTGAGCGTCAAGTCCACACTAAGCTCCTGTCGGCAGGGGTCATGGATGGTATTTATTAATGGTAAAATAAATACCAGGTTGGTCACTAACAAATTATTATCGTAGTTGGTGCACAAAACAAGAAAATAGCAAAGAATACACCAGCAACCAAGACTTTCCTTTTTTTGTATGCGCATGTCTGAAAGGAGACATTTTTATAATGAGATACTTGTCATACTTCACTTTGTCGACCAATTATATCGGCGATATTTAAAAATTTGATCATTTTCTGAGTGATTTAGTAAGTTATCTGTCAACGTCGTTCTCTCAAGGTCATACATTTTTGTTGCCAAAACATCAAAGAGATTGCGTCGGGCTTCGCTTCTTGTTAGTTGGTGTATTCTTTGAAAATAGTGAAAGTATACTACGTCAATAGATCTAACAGTGTCAAAATAATCCAAATTATATAGTAATCAGAATAAATATTTAATTTGCAAACTGTGTGTATTATTTGAAGTATTTACATATGTGTGATGTCATAGAGACGCCATTACTGTTCTAGCGTTTCGGAGCGAAATTTGAATTGTATTTTAATAACGTTTAAACCCAATTTTTTTCAGAAACAACATATTTTTGGATAAAGCGTATGCGTACAAACATCATGTCTATTTTTTCGATACTAAGTATTGTTATGAGAGTATACGTAGGACGTTGATTAACTTCAAAAAGGTTAATAAAGGGTAAATTGCGCAAAATTTGATATAAAGGCGTTTGTTAAACGTCGGTAATTGTCTATAGGAAACTTAAATATATAATTACCACCCACCCATTGTTCAATTATTTCAAGACTCACATGTTTGGTATCAACAAAGAGTATTCTTTTCAGCTAGAAATAAAAATTTCAAGACTTCAACCCACGTCATTCACACGCCTACTTACTTATACGAGGAAGAAGATTTGTTACAATTTCAAATGAATTTTCAATTTTTTTCAGTAACAAACAAATCCAGGTCATCCGAACGACTCGAAGGGCTCATGACAATAACTATCTCGGTGTGTAGTTTGTTGTCAGGCTCGTGGCCCAAGCCCAATCTATTCTGAATGCCCAAGGGTAGCGCAGAGCTTGGATTTTTTCTATCCTAAGGGACAATTCGTCTTGCCTGAAGGAGAGCTGAATAAATAAGCATTCTATTTTCTCTTTTACTTCTTTCTTAAATGTCATGAAAATAGAAAACTTCCGCAAAGTTGTTGGGTGTTATTGAATTTACGATTGTTCGAAGTAGATGTATAAACCTCCTGAAATTTATGTACATAACTCTTTTTATTTCGTTATAAACTCGAAAAAAGTTCGAACCGTTGCGACTATATACAAGGATAGCTCAAAATTACCCTAATTATGTACCATCGGTTTAATTGATCTGCCCACCCTGGATAATTACTGTCCGAATGTGTTTTTCTTAGAGTTTAGTTTACCCATCCTGCCGGATCCATTGTCCTTCGAAACTCTTAAATTGATATTTCCTTCTCGTATATGCATGAGGATGAAACCGTTTGGGCATTCAGGGATGGATAATTACTTAATTACAATTCGGAAATGGCAATTAGCCCTTCTTGTCCTTCGACAGGTCTACGACGGGATAATTGTAGATAATGATAGTATGGGTAAAGGGATCGAAGCGGAATATTCATGTTTATTCAATTTATTGAAATTCGATATCGTCTTCAAAGTTCTAGATTGAAAGTACGATCTATTTGATTGTTGTCAGACATTCTTGAATGATATGATTTTTTAAATTCATATTTAAATGAAAACAAAAAATATAGTTCCAGGATCTCTTACGATTAGCACAATAACGTTGAAAATTTAAAATTGGGTAGTTAAAAGGGTTGTATTTAGCATGAGAAAAACTTTACGATGTCAGGCATGCGATTTTCCGGAAAACGTCGAGTGAAAATTTTTTATTTATGATTTTTCGCTCTAATTATTTAAATAATAAATATACAGAAAAACTTTCAAATCAAAATTTGTAGCTGATGCATTTATCTACAAATTTTGTCTGAAAAGTTTTTCTGTAAATTAAAAAGTTTACGAGATAAAATTAATTTCAGTGGTATTCAATTCGTGGTTACGCGCGAATAACAAAACAGTTGTTATTTACTCGGACAGCCTAGATTCCTGCCAGGTCAATTCACGACTGGTATGGGACTGCGTGCGTGCCCTATCTGAGCTAGCAAGTCATAACAGCCTATATCTGGCCTGTGTACCAAGTCACAAAGGACACAAGAAGCTGTTAGGCAAATGCCATTGGCCCCGAACATACAAAAAGGCAGCCATTGAAAAATGGAAGGTAACTAAGTTTCTGGAATGGTGGAGAACAACCCCAGAACATAGACATGCCAAAGAGATCATCAAACGACAATCGGCCAAAGTAACAGAGGACCTGCTGATAAAAAGCCGAAAGGCTGTTAGAATCATAGTGGGTTTACTGACAAGACACTGCAGACTCAACAGTCATATGATTGTTATAAAATTGGCAGAAACAGACCTTTGTAGTATCTGTCAAGAGGAAGAGGAATCGGCAGAACATGTGTTTTGCCACTGCGAAGGCCTCGCACGACTGCGTCACAATAAACCATCAGATTTCAGGGACAGAAGGTTAACGTCAGCTCTACCCACCTCCTAACCTAACCTAAGTATTGGTTGATCTGACATGGAAGGGCCCAACTATTATTTATCCATATTAATACGCTGCTGAATGGGAGGCATTATGTCTCTTCTTGTAAAGACGCTTGACTATTCTCTCTATTAAATTTAATAAGCTCTTGGTTATTGCTTGTAATACACTAGTTCATTAAATATTTACGACACCTAAGCGAACTTTAAATGCATACTGCTGTTAAGCTATTGCAATTACAATGACTTGTGCACTAGGAAAACTAAAATTATGTTCGACCGCAGACTAATTCCAGTTTCAACAGGATGTTTCACGTTCTAGGGAATTCAGAAATCACTTTTAAGGGTACACACTGTTCTTAAATGAAGTTTTTTTCCAGTATCTCTAGGTTAACCAATGGAAGTTTTGTAACTGGAAAATATAAAAATAAAACTTGGAAATTACATCTCGATGTGCAAGTTTCAGTTAAATTGTATTTCCGATATTGCGTTTCCCGCATTTTCAATTTGAAGAATGGGAAAGCTCGCGGCAAATTTTCTTTGAAGCGGAAGAGTGAAACGCATCTGGAAACGGACTTGTTTATCCCAACAGAAGCCGAGACGGTGAGAAAATGCTTTGAGATACAAAATAGGAAAGTCTTTGAAAAAAAATAGCTTGGTGTAAATCCTGTATATAGTGAATTGAGTAAAGAACAACAAAAGAATAATAATTTAATGAGATTATTAACCCATTCATTCCAAATATAATCGAGTTATAATATTTAAATTAGATTAATATGGTGCATATAGCCTCTTCGTTACCAAATTGATAACAATGGTTTCTTTCTTAAGCTTTTGGCTTGCGCACAGTGCTGGATTTCTTCCTGGAATATCGTCACTTATTTGCCTCGTTAAATAAAATTATTTCCCATACAGTTTTGAAGTGGGAATAGTCATTATAAGTATGAACATACTTTACAGACTGTTTCAAACAATATAAAAAAGAATTCCATATCCCAGCTTGAAATTTATACTCAATACACTTATCTGAAACAAGTTCACGAAGAAGGAGCAGAAAAAAACAGATCCCTTCTTATTTGTAGAAACAAAGTTGCAGTAAATTTTGAAAACAAATAGGTTTCTCGTTTTTATGACCCTTCAAATCGATTTCAAGAAGATCCAAACGCAATGAATACTTAATCTTCCATTTTCCAGATTTAAATCGGGATTTGGTTGATCTTTTTGTTTTCCCGGTTGAAATTCTGTCTGAGAAACAGTATCGGATACAAAAAGTATTTAAATCTGCCTATCTTTATGCACGCCTTGGGTGTAAGTAAATTGTTTTTGAGATGGTCAAGCGAGATTTTCAAAATGGTTTTTCGAATATTTCTTTTAACGATAGTGCTTGAACAGCAATAGAAATATTCATAAAATTCGCTAAATGTGCAAAGGAAATAAACGTTTTTTGTAATAAAAATATTAACTCGACTCTAACTAAAATAATTGTAGATGTTCTCATCTGACTAATAAATCCTACATTCGTTAAATATATCGCAAGGTGACGACTGTACCATAAAATGAAAATTACCCAGGAAAATACCACATTTTAACAAGGCTATAAACGAGAGTGGTCATTGTAGTTGGCGCCCTAATGTGCAGAAACGAGTTCTACGGTTATTACTACTGGAAAAGGTTATTACTTTCAACCCCTACTTAAATTAGTACTCTGACGTAGTAATTATTTGTTTATCATTGCCTTAGCCTTACTTACATTTTTTTAATAATGAAACAAAAATTTATTATTCAGTTTCATTTTACTGGGTTTTAATTAAGCTGGCTTTTTAAGAAGCCTACTCCTTTGAACCTCCCACGTTTTTTGTTGTTAAAAACGAACAAAATTTAAAGAAAATCTTGGTTATTAAAGTGGGAGCTTTAAACTGCAAAAAAAATTGATTTATTCCATGAATTCGACACAACGCACCTACTGGTGATTTATGTCAAGTTATTGTTTACATGAGCTTGTATTACATGTTTAAAAAAATATTTTTATAGTTTATATTGATCCCAAAGTGGTCCTCGTAGAGCCACGGGAGACTCGACGGTGGTCTACGTTGGCTGGACAAAAAATGGGGGATAATTCGTACTTAACTCGGCTATAACTAAAATTTAAGCGAGTAAAAACTGTTGTAGCTATTCTCAACTGCTTTACCATCACGTGACTAGTACGTCAGCAACAATATTCATATGAATAAAATCAAAACTTCTGTCAACTCAATAGAAATAATCGTTATTACTAATATTCCAAAGGTCGACCTTTTACGAAATGGTAATCAAACAAGAAATTTAACGTTTTTGATTGTATTGATTTACATATTTATTAAAACTATCGATATACTGGGTGAATAAGTCTAAAATTAATATTAATATTAAATAAGCATTGTAATATTACCGTCTCATAAAAACAGTGGATATTTTGGCTCCCTAATAAGTATTTTTATATAAATAACGTTGGGAAATTTTCTATTTTTGAAGCATTCTTCAGTCAGTATTCGGGAAAGCGTACGTAAAATTTCAATTATAAAAGTCCTCATGATTTTTTAAGTATATACGTGTCATATATTATGTGAAGCAAAGTTGTTAAGTTGTCGTGGCAACCAATCGAAAATCCAGCTGCTGTTTGGCTAAAAAACGTTGGTGTGACATTTTACGTTCAATTATTAAAAAACGACTGGAAAAAATATGTTAACGGTTATTGAGTACAGCTTGAAAGAAAAACGTTTGCTTCAATCTAGAAAGACAAACTGAAAGTGGAGTCAAGAAATTTCGTTTGCTGATATTACACTACAACTCGACTAATTAAAATTGTTGAGCTAATTACGATTTTCTCTCTCTAGTTGAGAAATTCACGCCGTTAGATACGAAATCCTTTCGAACTTTTCATATAAATTTATTTAAACGAGATCTTTCCGGAGAATGGATAGACGACGAAACGAATACGTAATTAATATTATTAAGGAGAAAGACCAAATGTTTCGAATACTATTATAAGAAATACTTATATAGTCTAGGCAAAAATATCGTGAGAATTTGGAAACGCGAACTGCCAAGGATGCCCACCAGCCCCAAACAACAGTTGAGGATTTTCCTTCCGCTCTTATAAATCACGTAGCCAATTTCCAATTTTGGGGGGAGAGGGTTCTGTCTAAGACTACGCTGGGTCACGTTGGGGGGGTGAGGAGGTTAATAAACCGTGGTACGTAGCTTTGATGAGGTAAAGAGGTCATACAAAACAGATGTTTTCTGCTGCAGAGAACGAGTGTTTTGTTTTGACGCAAACTTTCCTGTAATTGATAACTTACTTACTTAATAACCAACACTAAGTAGAAAAATGGGATTTTTATAGAATTTTGCCTCATGAAAGTATATCGATGATATCATTTTCATATTTACTGACTATTCACCTACACTTTTTGACTAAAATGTTTTGTTCTATCTATCAAAATAAAGCGGTGGGGGGAGTTCGATAGTTTTTTTAAAAAAACCAAAATTTCTCCCATTTCGCTTAACCGATTTTAACAAATTTCGGCTCATATGAAAGAGCATAATTTACACTTCGAAACGCTTACTTGGTTTTGACTTTTTGACTTTCGTCTTCGCCGCTAGATGGCGTTAACTAAAAATGTAAAATGGTAGCAAATTTTTGAGTTTTTTTCACAAAAAACAAATCTAATGGTATACTCATTTTTACATATTTTAAAAGAGGATATATTTTTCTAAAATTTAATGGAAAAAAACTAATCTTCTACCTTTTTTTGAAGCGTTGATATTGAACAAAATATAATTTTATTACATTAAAAAATGGCACGCCACTGCTTTTTATCGAAATAAAAATCATTTTCGTAATCACTTAGTTGCTAACAAAAAAAACCCTGACTTTTTTTCGTTAGACGAACGGTTTTGGAAATATGTAAATTAGTATGCTTCGAGATATGAGCGCCCCATGTAAATTTATTTGATTTTTTCAATCCAAAACCGTTCGTCAAACGAAAAAAAGTCAGGGGGTCATGGTCACTGTCATCGAATGTCGACTCAACTTCACTATTTTTCTTGCTAGAATCGTCCGAACTCACAGAATTATCCGAATCGCTCCCACTTATATGTCCGCCATTTTGATGTGGCAACTAAACCCATGCAATAGTGTGACCACAGGTTTATCTTTTAACGAAGGGCCAAAATAATTTTTTAGTGGCTTGTTATACTAACCGAGCACAGCACTAACTCTTTTTGAACATGTGTGGCTTGTCTTCTTGTACTTCTTCTTTTTTTATAGATTACAGAAAAACATTATGGTCAAACTTGTCTGTTAACAATTATTTCTATAAAAAGAATTTTGGAAAACTATGTATCCCGAATAATCGAGAAGTCGTTATAACGTCATAATCCCCTTTTATATAACCTCAATAAAATCCCTTAATAGTTCAAGTTGATGCGAGCAAATGACTAGTTTTCTGGTTGGAGTTTTGTATACTTTGTAAGTCGTTCGCTATCAAAAAGTTTTATAGAGTTTTGGGACGTGTGTATGGGTTGGGAATAACGAGAAATCGGACAGAACACGTGTTAATTTCAAACTGTTATTAAGTACTGTCTAAAATTGCTAAATTTTGGTTACAATGTCTTTATATAACAGCGTAAATGTTTATTTATGTACCGGAAAAAATTAAAATTAAATTAAATAAATCACATCAACAGTGTCCAGATCTAGATGGAATAAAACTTATTTTGAATACTCAACTATATATTTTTTATATAAATCCTGATCCTGAAGGATTAAAAGGGGATTGATGAGAAACATTTTGATCCTTATTCAAGCTTCAAAGTGTATTGTTTATGATAATGAGAAAGTTTGGTATTTTTAC
Source organism: Lochmaea capreae (assembly GCA_949126875.1). NCBI lineage: Eukaryota > Metazoa > Arthropoda > Insecta > Coleoptera > Chrysomelidae > Lochmaea > Lochmaea capreae. The sequence continues at coordinate 1,027,770 of OX421400.1, forward strand.
GTTTAGAAAACGATGAAGATTCAAAAAAATTTTGTGACGTTGCCAAGTTGTACTTTTGTTCCTTTATTTAGTTATATTTTATCGGCTTTTTAACAACCACTATCGATTCCTATGGATACTTAGGAATGGTAATAATGTCAATAAAACAAATTTCCCAGTTCTCAATTTCTCAACGCCCAACCCTTAACAATGAGTCATTCTTATTATTGGTTTTCGCACTCTCAGTAAGTTTCCCCTTTGAGTTCTTCCAATTCGGCATTTCATAATTAATAGTTGTGTATACGGAAAGTTTTTAATGAGACGTTAGTTTAACGTTGTTGATAGACGTTTGCAATTTATGGGGATATTAATCCTGAAGGATTAGGTTGTGTGACAGGGCAAGGAAAATTAGTATTAAGAAAGATTTTAAGTTTAACTATCAAAGAACGTGTCAATGACTCAATTTTTTTTAATTGTATGTAAAAATAAAATTTATGAACGAACCTTATTTCGTAAATTTCTACCCTGGGTTTTATTATAAAGATAAGAAACTCCAGATCTGTTGCGCCTTGTGAGGAACGTCTCAGAGACTAGTAGCTCTTTTAGTCCTATTTCCCGGAAGAATTTTAGGATATCTGTAGACTTCAACTCAGGTAAATGTCCTTCTTCTATCCAATAAGGTGCTGTACCCTAGGAATCTGCAAGTATGTGGATGGAGGTTTCTTCTACATTTTGAAACGCCATTTTGGAACTGATTACACAACTGCTCAGTGCTTTAATGGCTGCTTGACTATCCGACTTTATGAGTTGAAGACTTATACAGGGTTATTCATTAAGAGTGGCTACCAGCTGTATTTCGGGAAATTGTTCTTGTGAAAAAATCAGCCCTAATAAAATTGTTGTGCAATTTAATTTCAAACAACTTTTCAAACAACATTTTACCTCCACCTCTTCTCTGGTATAAATCGAGAAATATCGATCCGATAAAAAATTGATAAGAACCAAAATTGCAGACACTTTGTTTATAGCAATTTTCAAGATTGAGGATGACGCAACGGATCGAGTATACTCTAACTAAAGTCAGTGTGATGACCATAAAATAAAGCAATGTTGTCAGATATATTTTCTAAAATTGTTAGGCTCGCTACACAAATGTTCCTCTTACTTCAGTAAACTGTTTTAAAAAAATACATAATGTAAATTTATTAGTAAACATTAAAATAAGTCGCTTGAAATTACTGAAAAAAGAAAAATTGATTAAAACCACTTTTTATATGTTACTATATTTAAGAAAATTTTGAAGAGTTGGCAACGTAGTGGCACGTGCAGTCAAGACTTCGAAACAACCAATCATCAACTGCAGTATTCATCGCAATATAACGAAATAACCGAAGTATACTACGTTTGACGTTTTTGGCAGAAAAAATTCTACGGTCTTGAAGGTGTTCGGGGGGGTTGTGTTGTGGTTCGGCTTACAATCCATTAGTATCATTCAGTGTCGGGTGTGAATTTTGTTTTAAAGAAATATTTAATATAATATGTATTTCTTGGTTGAGTGAGTTTAGTGAATTGTTATAAGGTATTTATAGGAAAGTGTAGGTGATCTAGTGTAGAAAGGTATCATTAATATAATACCTTTTTGATGGTGTAGTGGTTAGGTCGCGTCAGTGAATTGATATTAATATAATATTAATTTGTTGGTAGACGTTAGGGTAAGTTTTATAATATAATTAATTAGAATGGCATTTTGGAGACCATTTGAAACAACAGTCCAAGATAATGCGTGGGATTATTGAATTGTGGATTTAAATATAAGAAGCTAGATAATCGAATGGTAATAATCGGGTCTCGGCGTATCGCTGAACTTAGATAGGAGTATTTGCGCAATACAAAAGGGTACCGTGATTCAAATAGAACTATAATTTATTTAGACGAAACTTGGTTTGATACACATGATGTTGTCAAGTGTTTATTCATTTATTTGTTATTCAAACAATCCTCACGGTTTTATTACATGAATAAATATATAAAATAAAATACATTTTAACTTAATATGTAAGAAAATAGTAGTAATGGTAATTATATTATAATTAAAACTGTATGAGGATATACATCCACCTTTACAATATGGTTGCGTTGACGATGCAAAAAACTGTTCTTTAGATACTCCGTGTTCTAGAGGAAAGCGCTTTATTATTGTATTACAAATTTTATGAATTTTATATGAAGGTTAATTTTTTTCATTCAAATCGATATAGTAGATTAACATTATTTCACAATATTCGAATTTATAAAAAATTTAAATATGCACGCCATTGGGCGGCTTTTTCCTTCAAAGGGATTAAAAATATGGGTCATCACATTAACTTTGGAAGAACTTTACCAAGCAAATCAAAATTTAGTCTGCTAATATTTTAAATTCAAGTTTTTATTAATTCGAATCCTATCGCTTCCGGTTTTTTGGATATTAGTTGAGAGATAAAACATTTAATTTAAATTTATTTTATTAGAACTTGGAAACCCAAATACAATTCCGACTTAATTTATGATTTCATTTATTGCCGTACAACGGGAAATAATTGAAAACAAAGGACAAAACTATAAAGTAGATTTAGGATTACCGGGGCCAAGACGGCTGTAATGGCTTGCCACAGTAAGCTGCAACAACAAAAGAGGGTCGAATCCTCCAATCCTCCTTTAGTTGAATTCTTGAACGCAAATAAACCTACTATTGGTATGGAACGAAAATAAATGTAATAGTGGTAAAAAAAAAAAATTCTAATTTTGAAACGTCAATAAAATTTGCGTTTTATTGAAGAAAATAAACTTTATTCACGTACAGTGTGTCTCAAAGACTCTTTCAGACGCACTGTATATAGAGTAATATTAAAATTTATAATTTTTCTTCTGATTTACATCATGAGCTTATAACTTTGATTGTTGAACATCTGCATATATAAATCCAGCAGAAATATGAATCATTCCGATTTTCTCCGGAACGTTGAAGTTAGTGATAAATATACAGAGAAATATAATTGATAGTTATTACCCAGCAGATATATACAGTCCGTTTTGTTACATGTTATCACTTCTATAACCGTACTGTGGTGAAAAATGGGATTTTCAATTGAACAGGCGGCTTCTTGTTAATGTATTATTGTTTAAATTGTTAGTAATTAATTTAATGCGGGTTACTATCCCAATAAACATTTTCGTTTATATAATAGTAACCGTAAAGTTACCATCACTACTTTATAAAACTGCAATTTATATAAGCTAAGCATAGTAATATTTCTGTAACTCTTATAAACCCTTTACAACACTTAATTGGAGCAATTTATAAGAGTTGCGAACAACTTTATTTAGTAACGTTATAAAATCCATAAGTCTATAACTAAAAGTAACGGAAATATTTCCCGTACCTTTATAAAACTTCATCTAGGAAGAGGATGTAATGATATTTAGTTTTATTACTGACTTGGTTACTCTTATAAACTTTTTCTATAGAGTTGTTGGTAACCTTACCATTACTAAATTATTTCTTTGTCAAGCTGTCTTCTGTCACATTTTCAATATGTGTTTTCTCTTTTTAGCATACATTGGTTATTATATTGTTTCTTTTTGTTAATTCCACAATTTTAAACATCAGGCAGTATAGTAATTCATTTTTGTCTCCATGTTTATGTGATATTAAGATGGATGATGTGATATATTATGTGCACTTTAATACTTGTCTCATCATTTCCACACATAAGGTTGGACCAAAATTATATTGCCAATCATTTTTTACTGTAAATGTTAGCAAGGCACTTCTAAGAAATTCATTGGCCTTTGAAATATGTATTATTAAAAAAATTCTTATTGAATTTTAAAAAATAATTATTTTAATTTTTTTAATTTTGTTAATAAAACAGAATCAATCATATGTTCTTACAATAAGAGTCCAATCTAAATTCAGTTTTCCAAAATTTTGTTAAATATTTAATTTTCTATTCCTGTTTATATCTGCGTTTTAGAAAATTATCATGGCGGATAAAGCCTATACCCTTATAAACATTAGTTACCACAAAATTGCTGTCGGTAACACTATAAAACTTAAAGTAACACTATATATCCATAAATGGTGATTCTATAAAACTTTAAGTCTACTATAAATTATTAAGTGTTAGTTGAGTGTCACAGCACACCACAAGTGATGGTTAGAGAACTTCCGGTGGTAATATTCAAAGGTAAAGAAGAAATTTTGACGTCATTTGTTGATAAAGTGGAACTGGAAGATACCCGTCGATTAACGAAAGTGATGATTTTTAATTTACCAGAAGCTGCTGGCACTACTTGTGTTATTCTGGTAAAACGCCTAGAAACTTTTCGGCAAAATGTACTGCTATACTTGATTTTTTTCCATCTATTAATCATAGTTTTATTCACAATTTTCTTACACAGTTAATATCCACTCCTATTTTAGGTTAACTTTTTACTGAAACACAAAGAGAAAACATCAGTTACCCAAAGTTTCATAACGTATTTATAAAAGAACTTGTTACTAAAAGTTTCATAACGTATTTATAGAAGAACTTAAGTATCTGAAGTTTTAAAAAGGTAAACAACGATGCTACTATAAAACTCAGAAACCATTAGTTTTATTACGGAAGTAACGGCAAACCTTATATAAATTTGTTATATAAATTGAGGTAACGATTACTTCAAGTTTTATAACACAGTCATATAAATAGTTACAACACTTCATTATAAATCTAGAACTTACAGTAATGGCATAACACCCTAATAAACCTAATTTACTATAATAAGTGTTGCAATAAAACTACAAAGCATTTCCTTATATAATTGTGTAACCTTTATGAATACGCTATAAAAATATCAGTTACTATAAGTCACGAAAATTGTTTATTGGGATGCATGACCTTTTGTATCATTACTTACTTCAATGAAAGTTTCTATTATGAGAGGTTTCTGTAAATTTTTACACTGCTTTTAATCAACAAGTACTACATAAACTTATTTTACAATAATTATTGAATAAAATCGATAAATAACAAATTCTAATATTCGCTTCGTCAGGAGTTGAATTGTCAAACTTAAAATACGTAATAATCGGCAATTTCATCGAAAAACGGGATTTTTCGAATAATTCATTACATGTTACTATTTAAATTTCTTATACGACGAAACTATTAAAGATACGTAATTTCTCTCTAGACCATTCAATAGAGGAAGAATGAGTATAAATGTCGAATATTATTTGGTTTCATTCATCGAATAAGTGACAAAGTTATACAGGGTGAAAGTTGCAGTATTTTTCATATTCTGCAACCCCTAAAAAAATGTACCACCCACGCCTGTGAAATCGGAGCAGCCAAATAGACATTAATTGACAGTTTATCATGGGGTGACATTAACTGAGACCTATAGGATCTACTTCTACTTAGTACCTGAGGAACGTCCAGAGGCTAGTAGCTCCTTTAGTCCTATTTCAGAATCTTTGATTGTCTACTAGATCTTTCCAATGATCAGATCTTCTCTTTCAGTCCCCCTCTGTGATAGTCCCCTGGAATCCGATGGTTCGGATATCTAATAAGGATGAAGGATGACAGAAAAACCAAGCAAAAATGGGAGGACAAATCAGCACAGAAGAGAGCGAGAGGAAGACCAAAAAAGAGCTGATGGAATGATGAGGTAGTGGAGTGCCTGAATAAGAGGAAGACGAACTGGAAAGAGGCTAAAGAGATAGCATGAAACAAAACGAAATGGGCAGAATTTGTTTATAATTGATAAAAGTTATACCTTATACCTTACACTTATATTTATAGTTTTTGAACAAGCTTTTCCCACCTAAACTTATCGAACACCCCCGTTGAAAGTATTTAGCATTTTTTTTTTTGAAATTCCCAGTTCTGATTAGCTGATTAGTGTAATTTTAATTTATATTGCATCGTAAGACATGATTCAAGTTAATTACGATGTTTACAACAATTTTACAATAAAGCTCCACGTAAATCCCAGGCAATAAAATGCTATTTTACGACAGAAAGGCTCGTAAAACTTTTAAAATTTCGTAATAAAAACGTTTTACTCTCGTATGTTATTATACATATTAATGAGTTTTTTTTTTATTAATATGATTTTGCACAGAGAATTACACTTCCCCCATGAAATAGCCATTCACGTCACGTGTCATCATGGCTGTGTGTGCTGTCTAGCCGATTACCTCATTTTTCTTTGACATATTATACTACACAGGACCGCATTAGAAGCATTCAAAATCATAGCGAAATATAAATCTTCCGTCTTATTATCGTATTAATAATCTTAATTTTACTCTTTTTGGTAAATATTAGAATAGTTGATAATACCATCGCGTTGTTTGTAACACTACATTTTTTCTACAACAAATTTCCAAAAAAAAAAAAATGTCAGGTTCCACTCCGTTCCTGTGCAAGTCTGCTCTGTGCCCATCACCCGCTACCAACTTGATATATGGTGGCGATCCAGGTGACCCCACTAAAGTTGACAGCGTTTAACCATGGTCTAACTGATTTAATTGTCCTCTTGATTTATGATCAGTCTGTGACATTACATTGTGTGTTGTTGTGGGAGGAGGGGGGGTTGGAACTGCTACTACTATACGGGCAGCACTGCTTTTCACTCATATTCGTATAGAATATTACAAGCCTTGTTATTGTAATTTATTCAAATGGCTTAGTTTATTAAATACAGAAGGGTGATGAAATATTGTTCAATTCAAATATCTTCTGAACAACTATAAACAGTAATTGTTGAGGAAAGAATTTCTTGGAAAAATTTGTTCTAGAAGAAATCCAATAAAATCAGTTAATTTGAGGTCATTTGATTGAATCAGATTGAAAACAGATCCCATGGAGACTGTATAAGGAGATCGAACTCTATGTATTTCAATTTTTGCGTAATGGTAGAGGGCGCCACTGCCAATACCATACCAAAAACATGTGATTGCAGAACAATAACAGCCAATCATGAGCCTTGCATACTTTTCCAGTTCATGGTATTTTATTGGTTGCTGGCTCATTTGACAGTATGTTAGGTAAGTGAGGTTAGAGAACAGAAATGAAATAGCTATTTATACAACTAGTTGCAAAATGAACGTGTTTTTGCACTAGATGTGAGGATTGGACCACGAGCGTAGCGAGTGGTCCAACACATCGTGTGCAAAAAACACGGCGTTTTGCATCGTGTTTATATACAAGATTTTTTGTAATTCAGTTGACGAAAATAAAAAAAGAAAATTTTCATTACGTTTCATTGAAATTTTAAATACTATCAAAGCCATGCTTGTTTGTTTCTATGGAGATAACCATTACAACAATGATCAAAACCTCAAATGTTAAGACATATTTGTCAAAATAACCACATTTATTTGTAAATTCTGTCCATTCTTTAAAAATGAGCGAATCTGAAGGGTCCCTACCTTCAAACGTTGAAGAAGTTGCAAAAGCTGTTGTAGCAAATTTGCTGCCAAAAGCAGCATATGAAACAGCTTATTCTAACTTCCAAAAGTGGTGCGAAGTGAAGAAGATAAATACTGAAAAAACGGTATCAGAAAAGGTTCTTCTTGCTTATTTTCCATACAAAGCCAAAATATTCCAACCGTCGACGATGTGGAGTCACTATTCGATGTTACGAACAACAATATATGTCAATAAAAATGTGGATATCAGTAAGTTTACAAATTTGATTGCTTTTTTGAAAAGGACATCGGCCAAAAAAATCGAAAACATTTAGTAAGGAAGATTTCAGTAGATTTTTAATAGAAGCTGATGATCACATTTATTTAGGTTTGAAAGTAATTTTTACAGTTGGGATAGCAGGAGGTTGCCGAAGAAATGAATTCCTAAATATGCGGACCAAGGATGTTAGCGACTGCGGTTCTTTGGAAATTTATCTTCTCAACTTATTAATAACTTAATTTCCTATTTCTAACTAAATACCAACTGAATTCATATTTTTCTGTATACTTATTAGTAGTTTTTTTAAATTAATTTCACAATAAATATTCTTTCCCACTTTGTTTATCTTTGAATATTTTTAATCCACCTTTGGTAACTGCAAACGATATGGTTTTCTTAAATTCATTTCACGTCTTCGTTTTTAAATGAGATGCACTACCAACCACTATTGTATTGCAATAATTTCTAACAATTTTAATCTTTCTAGTTCCTACTTTAAGTTATTATTATTACGTCATAAGTAATGTTTTCAATTTGACTACTGTCATTTATAAAAACTAAGGTTACTTATTTTGGATGGTAACGTATTTGCAAATCGCGACGCTGCGATGAAAAAACAAACTGCTTAGGCTGTATAAACGATTTTGAGGACAGGTTTTGTCAATTTTTCTTATGAGTTAGTTCTCCTTATATGTATAGTCTCCATGACAGATCCCATGGACTGTTTTCACTTTGCCATGCGGATACATTTCGACTTATTTCGATTTTGACGTTTCAAATATTTAATATTCCAAAATATCTGGAACTTTGCTTAACTTTTCTTTCGTTAATTACAATTTTCTATTCGAATAACCCTCAAACATTTTTTAACAACTTTCTCAAGCTTGTCGCTTTTAGGCAACAAGCTTTCGAAATGTTTCAATGTCCTCGGGTTATCACTACTGACAATAAAATTGTTATGAATTTATAAAAATTTCTTAGAGCCACTTGTATAATGTGGTTACTATTAAATCAAATTTGATCGTCGTCCTCGAAATGATATTGGGTGTAATAGTCCTCAAGAGATCCTTTAAGTTCAAGCTACCTTGAGGCTTCATTATCTTAGTTGTTTTATTCAATGCAGAGGATGTAAAGGATGGCATACTCAAAAGAATTCCTTTGAGCAACAGCACTGTACAAAGACGTATTGATGAAATGAGCTCTGATATTGAAAGGTTCTTGTGTAATTATCTGCAAACAAATCATTTTTCTATTTCAACTTCACCTCTGGTAATGAATATTGTTTAATTTCCAACGAAAACTTCCCTGTATATAAAAATATGTTTTTCTTTGGTATTTTTTATTATAATCTTGAAAAAATCCGAATCGACCATTAAAGTCACGATCGAAATTACCAATAAGAATTTTCCGAAAAATTAAGCATTCCTTTCGATAGATTTCAGCTTCTATACGTCAATATTTATGAAGGTAAAGCTTATACGTTATTAGAGAAAAAGTAAATGACGTGAAAAACTTTGTGGAATCTGACTTGGAGATTGAATACCGTGTTACGATTTTATGTAAATACCTACATAACAAAAAAAAAAGCTTTCAAGCAATAATAAGGGAGAAATCATTTTTTTTTATTTGTATAAAACCGTTTTTGTCGATTGTACAAAGATGGATATAAAATCGTTAATTAAAAATCCTTACTTCGATGCAATAAAAATGTGTTTATAAATTTTGGCCCTTGAATTGCAGAGATGATATCTCGTTGCCAATTAAACCGAGAGGTAATCATTGCCTTTTGCAGATTATGCAGAATCAGATTCAATCTTAATGAGCGTAATTGATTACCATGATTTCAAATTTTAATTAGATACTTAAATACCTAATAGTGTGGGCGCTTAAAACTATACATCACTTATATTACTTTTGAAGTACGTTCTATTACGCAATAAAAAAGTTTGTCTGTCCAAAATTTTTTTTAGATGATTTAAATAGTCCACTATTCACGATGGGACGCAAATTATATAAAAAACAAGTTAATAATTGACATAGAACTACTATTCTGACGTCTGGTGTAATCATTATTCCTTTCGAGTCGCTCGCAACGTAAAAATCACCACTAGCAATGATCAACGGAGTTTATAAACTTACTTAAAACTTTTTTTAAATTATTTTTTGTAAGTTGGTATTATTTAACTCCCCATTGCTTGTACTATAGAAACTGACTAAGAGAAAGAAACGATCGCTGACTAGATTTGTTGGAATAACGATACTGTTTGTGCCAATATGGTTATGAATTAATTGGGTATTTACTTATAATCGGTACACGGTGGAATGAAAGGCTTCGTATTTATGTGCAATTTTATAAATGACAGTATAATTATTATTTATAGTATTGAAATGAATTTAAATGTATCTCTTGTTGAGATTGTTTCAAACAAATATGGAGGCTAGACTTTAGTAACAACAACACAGTATACAGGAATGATCTTAATCTTTTCTGTCACAACTAAGAGACAATATTCCCCAAAGTAAAGTAAAATCTTTCGTTCACCATGTCTTCAAATGTCTCTTACTCAGTTTCAATAGCCTGGTTGGGAGTTCCTTGTCTACTCTTTGTATATTTTATATTTATATCTATCCAGTTCCCGATTTCCCTTTTTATGCAAAGTCTTACCTTTACAGGTCTGTTTGAAAATTATACTTTTATTATGATTTTATTGAAATCTCTCTGCGCTATTGAGCCAATATGACCATCTAAGCTCAATGACAGTTCTGAATTTTTGATATTTAAAGCAATAAAGTGGTTTTATATAAATTATATTCTTTTTGTTTTCATTTTAAGCTGTTATATATATTTTCTGTATCTCTACGTCGGCTTAGAGAACCATTTCCACAAAATCACCAAACTGAAAACAGTAAACCTGTTAACATACATTCACATCCAGCTATTCTTGGTGAAAATTGGCTCTCAAATATAATAAAAAGCAAAAAGATCAAGACATTTCGCCTCTGGAAATTCAGAAATTCAATTTTCGTTCGATAATAAGATTGATTCAGGCTTTCTAAAGCGATATGACGTGTCGATAAGGCCTCACTGACCCACATTTCCGCGCTTATATTCATGAAGATGTTATTTCTTGATATTTTATGGGGTGTCTGGTTGGCCGTTTCTATGAAATACTATTACTCCAGATGCACTTGTTTTCTCCGTTTGCTTGGAAGTGTGAATAAATTTTGATATTCAGTAAGTATTCCCTCGTGTCGGGGGCATTTCAATTTCCATTTTGACGCAGATGGTACACAAAGAAATATATCCAACTTTTTATAAATCTGAATGGGATTTAAAAACTATAGGAACGATGTAAATTATACGAAATTCTAATATTTTGAGGTTAGGTCGATGTAACAATGTTGTTATTGGAATAGAGGTTGCATTTACCCGAAGGCCTTCTCTATCGAAATGTTATGTTATTAGTCTGGATCCTTAGGCTATGTGTTCAAGAAATACATGCGTCTATGTGGAACAAGAGAATATATCCCGAAGCCAATTTTTTAAATAAAAACAGAAATAACATTTACTGCTCCTTATTTTAGTTTCAAAAAGACAATTTCACTTCCTTTTTTTGTTTTCTCGTCATTATTTTACTTACAGTATTAAATATAGCTGCCAAATTGACAGATACAAAGTTTTATAACCTCATAATCGTTGGTTTGTAGGAGTTTCACTTTGTATGATACTCACATACTACTCCGTATGTAAGTATATTTACTCACATCCCTTACAGTATAAATAACTATTTTACATCTTTTACGTAAATTTAATATAAAATTACCTTTATAAACATGTAACTTAATACATTGCCACGTCTCTTTTTTTAAGCGAATTAAATTTTAGGAAAATTTAACAGCTTTCGTTCTCCAAAGTATCAATTACACATGGAAACTGTTTCACTGGCGATATTACCTTAAATATAATCTTACGTCAATATTTTTGAACTTTTAAAGCGTTTATTTTTAAAAAATTTTACATACTTTTGATCGCAATCAATCGCCAATACATTAATTTCTGGATAATTTACCACCCTTTGTAAAATATTCCAGCAACCCCAACTCATGTTACGGTATAACCTTGACGTGAATTAACCAGCCTACGTACTCACACATCATCAGTGGCGTCATCCAATATATTAATATGGCCCTGTACTACTTTTTATATTATCAGCATACGCGTATTTTAAATTTTACTAAGAATTTTACTTCTATCGTTCTGGAGTTTCCCCTGTCTATTAGGCATAACATAATACTCTGTTCTTGACCTTGTAGAAAGTATTTTAAGGTTAGATTAGATTTTATTATAAATGGAGTGGCTTTTAGCCACATCCAACTGCGACCTTTGTAGATCTATTGTGGTCCTCCCTATTTTTAGAGCTCGATATCTAGCTTTAATCTTGTTGTTAGACCTATTAGTCTGGATACCGCTCCCTTGCGTTTCTCTGCCCTCGGTTTTTCTTCTTCGATCATGTGCTACGCTGCTTCGTCTTCTTCCTGGCAAAACCTACATAGGCTGCCTTCAGCTAGGCCAATTGTGTGCATATGCTTCCTCAGCCAACAATGTCCAATCAGGATTCCCACCATCATCCTCGTCGTTCCTCTACTTTGACATAGTTTGTCCTGGAGTTTTATGTCACCAGCGCAACGCCTGGTAGTTTTACCATTGGTGGATGATCTCCTTAGGAAGGTTCTGGCCCTATCATGACCTCAGTAACTTCCTGCTTGGCTAATTCATCGGTCTTTTCATTGCCTTTTTATGCCGTTGTTGGTTTTTTAGGTTAATAACATATAAAATAATGAAAAACAGATAAAATATGAAAAATATAACATAGAATGTAATTAATAAAGTGGAAAGTATTTGAAAAATACTGTAGAAAACAAACCAAAACAATTATAAAGATCAGGAGGATCAGAAAATTTTTTGAGCATAAAAACTACACCACATTTCTTTCTCTAATTTAAATACACCCGTTCGTAACATTTTTATTAGTGTTTTTTTTTTTAATATTCCGTGTTATATCCCTCTTCAAGCGCCCTCTATGAACGTATAACGTATATAGGCACAATTGAGGGCGATCTGCCACCGTCGGTGGATAATGACACGCCAGGGACAGCTGCTGGTCCGATGTTGGGGTAAGTGTGACATCCCGCTGTTCCCGTAAGTGGCGGGTCTATACGGGTGGCCCATTGATCTCCCTGCTATCGATTTTGACACTTTACTATCACATACCAAAAAGAAGCGAAGTGCAATCCAAAAAAATTTTAACAATATAGAATTTATTTAAAAATTAATTGTACAAAAAAGACAAAGGGTCTATAGGGGACTTCATAGGTAAGGAATTGTTTTGTGGAATTAGATCTTTTTAGATTTAATGTCGAGTGGCAAAAAAGGGTATCAGAGTCTCTATTTATCGGACCTGAACCTTTTTTTGGCATTGTGGAAAGCTCTGCTAGATCAGCCATAGCTGCACATATTATGCTCATGCCCAGCTTTGGGCAGGGTAAGGTATAAGATATTTGGTTTTAGTACCTTAGAGTCGAACGACTTCAAAAAAGTATCACCAAATACAATCATGGACATCGTCAGAATCACAGGCTTGTGTGGGGAATTATAAATGTGAAATAATTTATCAATTTTTCGATTGAACAATTTTCGGTAAATATTCCAACCAAAAATCAAAATTCTAAAGAAATTTATCAGCTAAACGGTTGAACGCAAAGTTCACGTTTCAAATTGTAATCCCTAGGGATGAGCCACAATAGATCCAACGGGGGTCGCAGTGGAGGTGGCGAGAAGGCACTACTCACATAGAACCTAAACTGATGTCGAGTGCTTCCTTCTGCGTTAATAACTTTGCGAGCCAATTTTTTATTTTTCGATTGTTCACAAATAAAGAAGTTGTCCAACTCATTATTCTCTAGGAGCATATAAAGTTACTTGCTTTACCAGGGCTCAGTAGATTTCCTAGCATTCAAGAAATTTTCTCCATTTTCCATCCTCGTATATCTGGATTCGTTAAAAAACAGGAAATATTGCAAATAATTCGGTAACAATGCTTGAAATGAAGTACGTGGGTTAGGAACAGGTGTGAATGTTCATTTTCCGTTTTCCATTTCGTGACTATACCCACCTTTCTCCATTCTTTAGATTCTCGTTTTAGCGACCCTTCACAAAATGATTTAATTCCTATTTTGAGGGTGAGGAAGAATATATAAGACGGTTTATTTCGCTCTTCAACTGGATGTATTCCTGAACCTTAGAGATTTCATGGATAAAGGAAAATGGGGGTTTCTGTTGTAAGTGGCACCGACTACGAGACTTTTATGGATAAATTCTTAGACGAATTTACGAAGTTTAGTGACCAAAACTCGCTTTGAGCCATACCTCTTTGTAGATTTGTTTTGCTTTGTGAATTTTATGCTCAGAGTATTTTACCGAGATATTGTTACGTTTCTTTGTTTGTTTTCGAATTTTCGTATAAAAGGAAACAAGATGCCGGACGTAAAAGTGTATTCGCTGGAAAAAAACAGAAGAATGGAAGTGATACAATATCTTGTGTTTGTTTATAGCTTTTGTCATTTGAAAAATACATACATTTTAAAACTACGTTTCAAAAACAGTGACCGTTTAACTAAAAAGAAACAGCTACTTGTCGGGCTATAGACAAAAACTAACTTTGAATTATAGGTGTGAGTAAAATTTATATTAATAACTCAATATCTCTTAAATAGCAGAAATGAACTAAACCCACCCAGGGAGGTTAAATTTTTCATAGACCAATCGGAAATTACGTTGCACCAATGAGAATCAATTGTCCGTTGCTATGAAATTATTTTTGTTAATTTTTTTGAATATTTTATTATAAGAACACACGAAAAAATTCAACAGATGGCGCTAGAAGACGTAGAGAGCGTTTGTGTACGAAGCGAATGAGCTTTCGTGTAACAAAATGTCGGTTAATCTTCAAACAAACTGTAATCTTTTAGTAATAAAGCTTATCCATTATTATCCATTAGCAGATACTTTTCCTAATGGAAATGTGCTACAATTTTAAGCCCTTCAAACGTTAATTTCATTCCATATAGGTGCACGTAAAATCTGATACAGGAAATGAATTTTTGATTTATTTTTGATGAAAAAAAAAACATACGTTTCGTCCGTCAAATCATGACAATTACACGTTGAGTCCATTAAATGAACTCTGTTTTTTCCTTCATTGATGTAGTGTTAAACACCATTCTACTTCTTTTTATATCTCAGTACCAGTAGACTCAAAATTTCAATGACTCGATTAAAAAAAAATCCAATATTTATTGTTACTTCTATTAAAATTAAAATGAGTAAACAAACTATTTATTTTTCGCGTTTATATCTCTATTAAATAGAAATATATAAATTGGTTTATTATTATTAAATTTTTCCCACTTCTGTCCCATTTTTCAACATTTAATTCAATTTATATTTTGAATTAAACATCAAAAAATTAACATTAAACGCCATTTTGCAATAAATACACCAGTGTTACCAATTCCAAACACTTTTTAGGGTCGTAAAAAACAAGATGTAATTCAAAAAGGCATCTCCCAAATATCCTTCAGGCTTTAACCAGATTACGTAAGCCGTAGTCAACATAACCATATTCATCTCAAACAAATTATTTCCCATTTTTCATTCTTCACACTCACACTTACCCTGAACTATTTTACATCGAAAGTATAAGTGAACGTTGAGGTATTTTAAAGATAGGCCAAGTTTTACGCATCATCTCGGTTTACGAGTTTTCAGCAATTTCGAACAGATCACATCATCTTACTCCTATTCAGTTTAAACATATTTCAACAGGGCTGGATTTAAATAAAAACCCACCTTGTTAGATATTTTGCAAAAGAAAAAGAACTTAGATATTTGGAAAAGGAATTCAGGAGAGCAGCTCATAGAATGTTATCAGTGGAGAGGTAAATCAATGGAAAAACTCGGGAATGCTTATGAAAATACAAAATCACCACATTCTTGGGATGCCCTCGTATCTTTCTGTCACAAAACTTCACGTGGACAAGCGCTTTAAGGTCCTCATTCCCACGAGAGACCAATGGGATAGCGAAAAAGTCTCCTTCCTAGAAATCGACTACGTGAATTACACTGACGGATCCAAAACCGGAAACGGGGCTAGAGCGGCGGTCTTCGGCAGGAAACCCAGAGTTGAAATCACAACCAACCTGGGTAAGTACGCTACCGTCTTTCAGGCTGAAGTACACGCCATTGAACATGAGAGCTGATGAATCAACCTGTTGCAAAAAAGAACATATACATCGTGTCAGATAGCCAGGCTGCTCTTAAAGCCATAATAGACCCAGCGGGGGCAGTGGAGGTGGCGAGAAGGCCTCACTTACATAGAAAATTAGATGTTATGTTAAGAAATAACTACTTTAGGAATGTTTTTCTTGAATTTTCCTTGAGTTTCCAAATTCAAATATTGTTTGTTTCGCCTTCAAGACCCCACAAAGCTTGTAGAAGACAAAATTAAACAAATCATCCAAAATCAGGTGATCATCATGTACTGTTACTGTGTGTAAAAGTTGTAAGAATTAGTAATTTACAAATTCAACTCGAACAACAAAGGACACCTCTTTTTTTCGAGTCCAATAGACTATCTAGGATTTCTTTTTGTGTCGAGAGCAAATGCAAAAACTTCGTTATCACCCGAAAATCCAGAAGGGCTCTCAAAGGTTTTTCTTACCCTGTCCACTTTCATTTATTTTGTCAGCGCCCTACCCTTATCTCTAAATAATGGCAACAAAAGGGATGTTATCATCGGGCTTAATAGACATTGTTTTACCCCCTGTGCAAGCCTTGCAGTTTTAAATTACCACTGACCGGGTATATAACAAATTTTCTATCTTCCAGCATTGTTCTGATGATACTAATGAGTCGAGAAGGGCAATTACAACAAATATTTATCGTCGAGGGCGATATGGGTCTACGGAAATAAAATGCAATTCAGCTCGAGATAATTTAAGTTCGTTTAACGTTTAATTTGTTAATGTGGGTGACAAAATTTTTCTTAAATAACTCGCCATCAACTCTAAAACATCACCAATCCATTTTCGATTTTCTTTTCCTCGTCATTTTGTTTTTAAAACCATCCATTTGCTCTTACAGACTTTTAAGACTTCTTTTTTATTACGTAAAAGCAGAATACCCCTACAATACATCCATTAGTATGATTGAAAAGATGTTTGTTTTTGAGTTAAGAGGTTTATTGATGAATTATAGCTACGGATTTGTAGAAACATCTTTTTACGGTAAAAAGAAACCTTTGTCGAGTTGATTTTTGTTGTTTATTGTCAGTTTAAAAATAACGAATCGCTTTAGTAAAAGTAAAGACCGATAGACAATAGAAATTTGCTCTTTATTCGATCCACTAAAAACAGAAATTTATTAGATTAAAATATAGAAAGTGAAGTTAGTCCATTTTTAATCCAGAAAGACCAATGTACCTACTAATACACAGAAATAAATGATAAGTAAAAAGCAAATATGAAGAAAGAAGAAGCGAAAACGGAAGGATGATGATTTAAGCAGAATAATAGTGTTAATAAAAGTATATATATACAAAAGGAGAAATACTATTGAGGTAAGCAGCAATAAGGAAAAGTGTACTCCTTTTAAATTTCCAAGCTTTCGTAAATCTTTATTTACATCTTCAGGGAAGTTAATCGAGAATGATTCCTAGATCTTAACATCAGGAGAAGTGATAAGCAGTTAATATTTAAAAGAAAGGAACAAGTCCAGTAAGAATTACAAACACAAGTCAATTAAAATATTATAAAACAAAATAAAAGTCAAAATGAGAGAATCACACAAACACGTGGATTTAAACTCGTTTACCCTATATATACAGTGCTATTCAAAAGTCCCCTCCCCCCCTCGTATCTTTTGAACGGCTACACTTACATTAATAAAATTTGGAGTGTTGTAAACTTCTCTACGAATGGTAACAGGTGACGTAATAGTAATAGATGATGTCACAGTGCCACTCTGGTCAATAATTTTAAATAGGACCTTATGGCAAGTGATATCTCGTTTGAAAGGCATTGACATTGGCTACATAGCCATATTAATTTTGTTTGGATTTAAACTAATTTTGACGGATAAATTAAATAAATACCAAAATTATTATTTCACATTTAAATATTGAAGATAATAGATAATAGATAATAATAGTATTTGTTGCTTTGCAAAGTTTTTCTAAATAGCTTAAATATTTAATTTTATTATTGTTTAACGAGACGTTTAAGAGTTCACATAGGCAAAATGGTACGTACTCAAGCCGACAAAGTAGCAGCTATCTTAATAATTGGTGAATCTGGAAAGAATCTCCATGAAGCGGAACGTTTATTTAATGGGAGATACCCAGATCGCCCTATCTCGAGAACTTATTTGGGGAGCTTCTTCACAAGTTTGAAGCAACAGGTAGTGTTCAAGATGCCAAACGATCTGGTCGACCAACATTTAGTGATGATAAAAAAATTGATATAGTTGCTGAAATGGTAGTAAACCCTACTTCCTCTTCAACTAAAGTTGCGTCTATCTGTGAAGTAAGTAAAAGTACAGTACAGAGAGTGTTGGCTAAATATAAATTTCATCCATACAAGTTAAAAATGGTGCACCACCTTTCGGATGACGACCCCGGCAGAAGACTCGAATTCTGTGAATGTATGACAAATACAGTTAGTCAAAACCCACATTACACAAAAACAATTTGTTTTAGTGACGAAAGTACTTTTTGCCTCAATGGAAATGTAACTACACAGAATGTAAGGTATTTGATTGATACAAATCCTCACACCTTTCGTGAACAACATATCCAATTTCCAGAAAAAGTCAATGTTTGGGCAGGTATTTTGGGAAACCACATAGTTGGTCTTGTGTTCCTAAATTCAAATTTAAGCGGTGAAGTTTATCTGGAGATGTTACAAAATGCAATTGAGCTGTAAATTCTGAAAGATAATCCAGATGAATTCGGCCATCTGGAAATAACATTTCAACAAGATGGTGCTCCTGCACATTATTATGGTGCAGTAAGACGTTACCTGGATGAAAAATATCGAGGTAGATGGATCGGACGGCGAGGTCCTATAGAA
Organism: Lochmaea capreae; assembly: GCA_949126875.1. NCBI lineage: Eukaryota > Metazoa > Arthropoda > Insecta > Coleoptera > Chrysomelidae > Lochmaea > Lochmaea capreae. Next base: position 1,046,657 of record OX421400.1, read on the forward strand.
TGGCCACCTGGGTCACCAGATCTGACACCATTATATTTTTTTCTATGGGGGTACTTGAAATTTAAGGTTTATACTACGGCACCAGATAGCATTGGCGTTTTGAAAGAAAGAATTATTGAAGAATGCAATGCAATTTCAGCTGACACATTCGAACGAGTACGACCAGAGTTTACTTATAGGATGTATTACTGTCAGGAAGTAGACGGAGCACATTTCGAACACTTGCTTTAAGAATCCATTGTTGATATTTGATTAATTAAATTTAAGAAATTTTGGTATTTTTTTCAATTTATCCGTCAAAATTAGTTTAAACCCAAACAAAATTAATATGGCTATGTAGCCAATGTCAATGCCTTTCAAACGAGATATCACTTGCCATAAGATCCTATTTAAAATTATTGGCCAGAGTGGCACTATGACGTCATCTATTACTATTACGTCACCTGTTACCATTCGTAGAGAAGTTTACAACACTTTATTTCCACCCTCCAAATTTTATTAATGTAAGTTCAAAAGATACGAGGGTGGGAGGGGACTTTTGAATAGCACTGTATAATTTTTTGTAATTTCTCACTAAATACCAAATAACAAAGCACCCATGCACAACGATGTACTACTATTCACTTTGACATTAAATTTCGTTAATACCAGTAGATAATTATACTGACCCTTTTTTAATCTTTTTATAGCCATTGGCAGAAATCAATTAATTGGGAATTTTGCTGTATAGGACTGAGTATAAAATTGGAACAGGGTTTTTTTTATGATGAATCAAAATTTGTTCGAAATTCCGTTTCGTTGTAGCTCTAATAACGAATCAGAATATTCTGACAAATGGAAAAATTTATTCACAAGGTGTTTATTCTCTTTTAATTCCAATATTTATATAACTTCACCTGTTCAAATATAATTCTCTTAATTTTTTGTTCAAGCTTCACATATATATATATCTATTTAACAATGGACCTCCCAATAAATTACGGCTACTGATAGAATGCCACCCCAATTTTTTATTAGATGGGGTAAACGTTTTTTAAAATACTCGTCACCCGTTCGGGAACTCCTACTGTGTTTTGAAGTGCAGCTGGGTCTTCTAAAACTATCAATTATGAATAAAAGGTGATAAATGTCAACGTTAAATTTCAAGACTTATCTATTTTACGATCTATTGAAATTGTAGAATTTGTTTCTTCTGATTCAAGTATTACGATGTGTTTTTTTTTTTTTTGGTCGGATTTTAGTAGGTTACATGCTGAAATAACGTCGTGATGTTCTACACTAGGAATCGCTGCAGTCCGGAACAATTGCAAACGCCACTATTTAGTGCCATTAAGGGATTTAAACTCAATCGAAGTGAGCTGCTTCTACACCCCAGTGGCTACTGTAACTTATTTATACCGTACCTAAAATTACATTCATTTAATAAAAGAACGGTGGAACAAAGGATGTATTTAAGACTAGTTGGGAAAAATTTTTTGAGAAAAAATTAAAATTTCTCAAATTAAATACACAAGTTTATACTTATTGAAAAATTAAAGTTGGTGTTTGTGTAGTTTGTGAAAAAGTAAATCAACTATTTTCGGACTCAAGTTATTGTTTCTAATTAATTCGGTTATTTAATGAAAAAATTTTTAAAAATTATGAAAGGATATTAATAATTATTTCGATGTTGACAAATATCATCGTCAAAATGACAGAAGTTACATTTGTTGGTGTTTAATTTTTTGGCTAGACCTTTTATCTTGATATTGACTTAATATACATGAATAGAAAAAAGAAGAAGATATGATATTACAAATATTGAAGCTTAGTGCATATCCTGGGTATCTTTTCCCCATTCAAGCGTAGTCAAAGTACACAAAATATCCGTAAACTGCCGCAAAAAACACAATAAACTTGAAAATTCAAAATTGAGTATTTAAAAGGGTTGTGATTAACATGAGAAAAACTTTACAATGCTACGCATGCGATTTTCCAGAAAATCGTCGAGTGAAAAGTTTTATTTTTGTTTTTTCGCTCTAATTGTTTAAATAATGTAAACACAGAAAAATGTTTGAATAAAAAATTGTAGCTAATACATTTATCTACAAAATTTGTCTAAACATTTTTTTTGTATCTGCATTAATTTATAAAATATATACGAGATTTCCATAGTAGTATTTTTGAACATCATCAATTTTCATGTTTTTAAATTTATAATAGTAAATAAACAATTACATTTAGAAAACAATTTTTCGTATGAAATGTGTTCTAAAATGGGGTATCTACAAATATATTGAAAAAAATAATTTTTTTTTAAATTTTTTAATGTATTATTATCGATTTTCTTCTCTCTCACCTGCTTTTTCACCTTTATTTGTGCTCCCTTCTCTTTCTTAGCTGAGCCATAGGTGTGTTCTTTTGTATCGCGATCACTTCTTAATAGGTTCATTATAAAGTTCACAAATTTTGAGATAATATCATAAACGGTATAAAAAGTTATAGAAGGTTTGCTGACAGACCTCTGATTTAAGCATTTATTTTAAATAATTGTCTATTATTTAAAAAATTTGATATTTATAGAAAAACTGTAAAGTAGTTTCGAAAGTAGATGCTTCAAAGTGTTTAGTAGTAAAGTTTCATTGAATTGTATTAATTTCGAAAAAAGATATAATTGAATGAAGTCTAAAAAAAACAAGTAAAATTAAGCATGCAAAAAAAACAGATTTTTAAGAAGCATTCGTTTAAAATTCTAAATATTGATGGCTTTGCTTTTATAATAATAATGTTTTATGCTCATTTGCAATGCTAAATCCAAATGGAATTTTCGCTGGTATTAGTATTAATTAAATATAGGAATTATAATAAACTGATATTACAGTCAGAAAATAAACTTTTTCAAATTTGAAAGTATTTCTATCTAAAAGCTGAGATCTTTCTTTATATTTTACAAGAGTTTATTTATTTTTTCAGAATGTTATAAGCCCAAAATTATTAACTTTTAAATCGAGCGGTTAATAAATTTGGCTCACGGGCCGTTGGCGCGTAACCACGAATTGAATACCACTGAAATTAATTTTATCTCGTAAACTTTTTAATATACAGAAAAACTTTTTAGACAAAATTTGTAGATAAATGCATCAGCTACAAATTTTGAATTGGAAGTTTTTCTGTATATTTATTATTTAAACAATTAGAGCGAAAAAACAAAAACAAACATTTTCACTCGACGATTTTCCGGAAAATTGCATGCCTAACGTCGTAAACTTTTTCTCATGTTAAACACCACCCTTTTAAATACCCAATTTTGAATTTTCAAGTTTTTTGTATTTTTTGTGAGGTTTTATGTGTACTTTGATTAGGCTAATAAGAAACCAAGGAACCCTATATCTTCTGATCTTAACATTTGTTGCTTAATAAGACAATTTAATAGTGGAGAGCTCTCTAGATTTATCTGTACATTGACGACTTCACATTGTGAGTCTCTTAAGTGTCTTATTATTTCTAATTCTTCAATATTTGGCCTCAAATACCTAGATGTTTTGCGTAATGGAATTTATCTGGCTGTTGATTGTGTCGAATTTCGAAATAAAAAGAATTTACATCAATTTTTTTATCAAATAGTGAAATTAATTAGAAACATTGAGTTGTTTTTCCATTCCTGAACATCTACAAAGTAAAACGAGATCCAATTGCTAACGGCAGTGGAAATAAAAACTAACCCATTGTCCAAATCGAAAATCACATTTAGCTGAGTAGGTGTATTATCGAGTACTGAACCATAAAAGTTTCCTTTTTGTATAAATCTCTGTAAATCTGTCTACCTTTATAGCTCAAAGGGATCGGGTAAAGAGGGATTCTTTTGGGAACACCTAAATGGGAAAAAGGGATGCAGACTGGAACAACTTTTCATCTAATCAAATCTTGCCGCAATGAATTACTGATATTAATCAACAATTGTACAAAATGATATCCTTAGTACTTATACAGTTTTTTTTTTGTGAAATATCAGCAACGAAACATCAGACGCCAGCAAAAAAATAACAAATTTTCATTTTAATCTGTTTAAAAGATATTTTTGCGGCATTTCACTTTCGTTTTGATGGCATCATTTCTTATAAAAGCAATTGGATATGTTCCATATTCAGCCGTGAAGCTAGAAAGATAGAGGGGTTGAATCCTGATGATTTATCACACGTAATACGAAACGTCTTTATTGTTCATGATGATGTCTATATATATATTTCTGTCGGGTAACAGTCATGCGGCAAAAAAAAATCGAGATAATCTTAGAAGCACAGCGAGATATTTTTACATGAAAATACGGCCAAATGACAATGTCTGGAATTGTAATAAATAATTCAACATTCACATATTACAAGACAAATGTTCATCATTTAAAAAATTAATTTTATCACAAATATTTTTTAAGGAAATCCTCATCCTATAGATCCTTTCAGATTAATTTCTACAAAAGGATTCATAGCCATAAAGATTTTGTCTACTACCGACAAACCTTCGACTTTTAACATTATTTTCCAGGTTTTTAGATAATTTAGTCGACGGTTTGCAAAAAAACGAAACTTTTATAGCTAACCACTACCTCCTGTAATATTTCTAACTGAAAATTTCACCCAATTATTCCAATCTATAGCTCTGAAAACTCTGGTTCTGTGTAAATTATTTTTTTAATGATCATCAGTGAAAATATGTTCGATACGAATCACTCTACTGAATCGTGTAATAAATTTAAAAATGACAGTATGTACAACCCCTTTTTCATTATCCACAGTTCTTTGTTATCATATTCTTTTGTTTGCCAAAAAAAAATTTCAATTTTTCGTGATCTATATTCAGATACCGAAAAATGAAGTTTTATACTTAGAACGACAATATTGAATGGGAAAATGTTTTATTCTATCGATAGTACCTACAATGGAAATAAAAATATATATTTAGTTCACATTTTTATATAAAAAACTACAAATAATGTTCTTTTTTCTCCAAATGACATTAAAAGCGGCCTTTTAATGACACTTGGCAGGCTTAGAAGTTGTACTTTTTCTGCCTAGGCAGTGAAAGTGGACTTTTTCTGCCTAGGCATTAAACTAGAAAATAGGACCACTGGAAAGATCTAGTATGGTTTAGAGAATATACTCCTGGGCAGTTGCGATCAAACAACACTAAGTCTGTACTAGATAGGCAGATTCTATTACCTAAAGCATCCTAAAAAGAGCCGGGATGGGAAATTGAAATTTTTCTTTTAAATCGGGATTGTAAAAGATACTTTTCAATGTCTACTTGTAGATTAGATTAGATCATTTGTATACAACAATTTTATAGATATTTTCATTCATAAAGTTGATAAATTCTTAATGATTTTTTTTATGAAAAATGAATTGAAATGCGGGAACGAAATTTGCAATGACTGTAAATTCGGCATCCATATAAATATAACAAACTGCTCCCGCGGGAACAGAAGTTTGAATAATACAATTCTGGTAGATTAAATTTGTCGGAACAAATTCAGTTTAATATTAATTTTAGTGTATTCGAGCAAAAGCTATAAATATGACAAAATTATGCGAAATGAGAGGCGATAATGTTCCAACGAACAATGGTGCCGAGTTATGCGAATTCGAAATATTCTAGAATATTACAAAAGCCACTGTTTACCCAAGAGAGACCGTTTATCAAATATTTACCAGTTTTATATTGTTTTAATTTCGTTAATTTTTGATTATTCCATGTAAAATCGGAAGATAAAATTTAATCTGCTAACAAAAATTTATTTTTCTCAAATAATATTTGATTCAATAATAATTTACTGATATGTATGTATGTATGTATGTATGTATGTATGTATTTTGGGGTAACATTCACTGAGACCTAAAAGATCTATTGTGCCCCCTTACTTCTACTTAGTTTCTGAGGAGAGTCTCAGATACTAGTAGCTCCTTTAGTCCTATTTCCCGGATGAATTTTAGGATATCTGCAGGCCTCAACTTAGGTAACTGTCCCTCTTCTATCCAGTAGTCTCCCAGGTACTGTGCCCTAGGATTCTGAAATACTGAGCAGTTCGCAAGTATGTGGATGGAGGTTTCTTCTTCCATTCCACAAAATCTACAATCTTCTTCCTCCACTATTTTGAGCTTTTTAAGGTGTCCATTCAGGCGACAATGTCCCGTTAGGATTCCTGTTAAAACTCTTAGTGCAGTTTTGCTTTGACTTATGCATTCATTTGATCTCAACAGGTTGTAGTCACCCAGAAGAATCTTTGATTGCCTAAGCCCTACTAGATCTTTCCAATTGTCAGATCTTCTCTTTTCTTCGGCTTTACCTATTTCTTCCAATATTACATTGGAGCTGATTCCGCAAAAAGGTTCCGGCCCCCAAAAGGGTATTTCACTCCCCCTCTTTGCTAGTTCATCTGCTATTTCGTTTCCTTCTATTCCAGTGTGTCCTGGAATCCACAGTAAGGTGACTATATTGTTCTCGCCTAGTTCATTAAGTTTGCCTAGGCATTCCCACACCATTTTGGAACTGATTACACAGGAACTCAGCGCTTTAATGGCTGCTTGACTATCAGACATTATGATAATCCTTTGCCTTCTATATCCTTTGTCAATATTGAACTGGGCACACTTTCTTATTGCGTGAATTTCCGCTTGAAAGATACTTGGGGTTTTTCCCAAGCTTTCAGAGTGTTTGGTTCCGGGCCCGTTCACTCCTATCCCAGTTCCTTCTATTGCTTTTGAGCCGTCTGTGTACCATTGAATGGCATTCTTTCCAAGTCTGGTAATGGTATTTGGATCCCATTCCTTCTTGTTGCTTAATTCCGTAACGAATTTTTTAAAAAAGTTATACTTTTTCATCATACCATCTTGTGGCATGTCCCAGGTTGTCTGATTTCTAAAAAGTGAAGAGGTTTACTGATAACATACGGTGGAATACATTCAATATATTTCTGTCTAAAGCTAATATAACAAAACGCTTGTCACGATTACAAAAATGTATAATACTTATAAAATAACTAGACTAATAAATATGAGAGGTTTTCAAAGGTACTTTTAAGCGAAAAATAATAAATTGAAATTCTGATAATGTGTGGATATGGTGAAAAGTTTGTGAATTGTGGAATGATAAGTATCCAGAACCTTCTATTCGTTAATCCACAAAAATCTGGATAATTCGGTGACGTAAGAGATAATTATAAAGATCGTTCTGCTATTGGTGGTGACGAGAAATTGGATTTTCCCCTAACTGCAGACAAATCGCGACGGAAAACTCATTTGGTTCATGAACTCAACTATGATGATTTTGATCGAAGGATAAATTTGTAGAGCATGTAATATTTTCAGTTGAAACATTTTATTTAAATGGTACTGTCAATATAGGCAAAACTGTAGATATTAGTTTCCTGAAAAAGTTAATGTTAGTGCAGTAATTGTTGGCAACAACATTTTGGAACGTTGACGGCTAAAAAATATTTAAAAATGCTACAAAATAATTTTATTCCAGCCATTTTCGCGATATATCCAGATAATCCAAATCCACACATGCCTAGTAATTTTATATGGTTTCAAAAGGACGGCGCACCACCATATCATGCAAGATCTCTTGATGTAGCTCCCTTACAGAAAGATTTTTTATAATAAAACTGATTTTTAACCTTCAATTTCAGCATATTTCTTAACTTGTCGAGTATTTATTAAACGAAATATGCCAAAACTATTTCAAGAAATTTTTTTAAGAAATTCAATAACAATTTGGTATGTCTGAACTGGCCTATTTCCTCCCTCGGAAACTTCAAAATAGTAGATATTGGTTCGGGAATTACAAGATATGTGCACACTGATTTATTTGTCTAATTGTAAAGTTTAAATTGTTGGATAAAGGCGAGAGAACAATAGTAATAAATTCGAATAGAGAAATTCATGTAAAAGCTCCTGCTTCGATACTCAATATTACACTGAATCGAAGCTGGTAATTGTGTTATGATAAATGTTTTACACGAAAACAAGGAACAAGTTGAAAAAAAATAAGAGTTTATCATTATAATGCAGTAGGAATGTGAATACCGGTGAGTACACAGAAATTACAAAATTTCAAGTTCCTATCTTCACTTAAATTTGGGAAAAAAAAATAAGAAACTTTATTTCACTCATCGTCCTTTAGGGGTGATATCTCAAAAGGGGATGGGTTGACGAAATTTTGTCATAGAAGAGACCCATCAATGGCAATCACCACTTGAATTTTTTTGCATGAATTTAGCAGCACCCTGTATATACTTAGTATTAATCGTAACTGCACATTTTCTGCCAGTCCTTTGTAGCAGTAAATTCGCGAAATTTGCCTGAAAGACATTCTAGATAGTCCACAATGGAAATCTAATGCGTAACCTGAATCAAAACAGTGTAATTTAGTGTAATTAGGAAAGTTTTGCAAAGTTCTAATTGTCTTTTTTGTTTGATTGGAGTTTGTATGTGAGAGTTTTGGTGCGAGAAAACAAGTTGGGAGATCTACTTGGATTATTGTGAGTCTTTAATAGGAAAACTAGTTGTTTAGAATCAAAGGATCTTTGTTCATTATCACAAATTGTATAAAAGGATGTGTAGACGATGTTTTATTGAATTTTATTTCAAAAAATGGCGAATGCGAGGGCAACATTTAGTACTCCTAGCGCATTCGGCAAAATTTGAAACAATTTAAATTTTCTGTACTGTAAAACGTTGTCAACTGGTATAGTTAAAATTTCGAAAAAACTACAATTTTGTAGATGTTAAATCGAAAAGTTTAATCTATAGGTACATACATAAAACTACCTAAAGTGTACCGCAATTTATTCAAGATTAAACCATTTTAACAATGATGATTCTGCAGAAGTTACCATGCATAATACAAACATCGCATCGAAAGTCCAACTATAAAAGATCGTTGAATAAAAGGCCATTCGATACTTCAGGGAAAACGTTCGACTTCCAGATACATCTTTTCAAAGTAAAATACGCTTTTGAAGCACCGCAAACGTTTTGGCCGATGAAGCTATTTATACAATGTAAAGAATCCATTCTAAAGAATGTTTAATAGCATACGAATGCAACAATTCACTCGTAGAAACTTCTGTTCACTTTTATACTGGATAAATAACATTAAAATATCACCAAAGTTTCATCTTTTCATCTCGAAATTGAATAAATCCATCCCAAAACTAATAATTTCGTATGCGCCGCCTATGTACTTCAAAAGGTGTGCACGTAACACGTGTGTATAGTTTAGGGTTGTTGGTTGACATAGAACACCTGTGCACTTGTGTGTTTCGTAAGGGATTAGGAAAAGAAACGTTTCTCTTGTACAAAGGGATGACTCATCAGCTCCTGGGTAAAGGTAGCGGTGTTCGCATCTGGATATTTAATTGAATTGTTTTTTGTTTCTAACCCTGGCCGAACAGAAAGAATCTGGATCTATATCAGGATCGTTGAGCATGAACTGATATAAAATATGTATAGAGTGTTGGTGGAAATTGATTCGACTTAAAATATTATTATTCTGGTGTCAAAAGTTGCTTAAAAAACGGTTAATGCCTAATAGTATGATTACTTTACAACTGAAATGTTTTGATGGTCAATTAAAATTGGAGCCTAATTTTTTAATCTATTGTGTGTATAACAGATGCAGCTAAAGAAAAACCTGGCGACTGGACACTGCACCCTGAGTGAACATCTGCACAAAATGGGCGAAGTTAGTGAACCTATGTGCAGGAAACAACTACTGAAAATCCCTCCAGTCAAACTAGTGGCCTTATGTACCAAAACTACAATTTTTGTTTTGTTTAAAACTGCTTTTTTTAGATTCCATACAGACTTCATATAAATTATAACAAAAAATGCATATTATTCCGTGTTAAGCTGTTGATAAAAATGAAAAATTAACAATTTCAAAATACGTGTCTATTCAGAATAACCATTGTGCGACGTAGCTGTGGAACAGCACTCTCTTTGAGCATTATCGCTCTTTTGAGTATTATCAACTAGAAAAATTGGCAATTGTTTGTATAGTACGCTCATATTCACGCTCATAACACACTCCATCCAGCTCTAATGAAATGATAACGATGACTGTGATTAGTATTCGGGTCAGTTGGTTCTCGGCGTGCCGCTTTACGCTTTGAGTCACATAATCATCAAAAAAAAAGAGCGAGAGCTCAGTGGCACGACTCCCGTGATTGGAGGTGCGTAAAAAAGATCCTTTATTTCCATGCTTTTGTTTTTTTTTTGCTTTTGAGGTCGTAAGCCGGAATAGCTAGAGTTTTTCTTCTATTTTTGGTACAAAAAATTACATAAAATTATACGTCACTTGGTCAGAGGCGCAGCAAATTCGGAAATATTTTAAAGCTGCCTTCAAAATTTTTTCGAGATAATATCTTTTTTTCTCCCGAGCCCGACAAGTCTCTGAAAACACTGCAGCCTAATGGCTTATTGTATTTTTGCTCGTGCTTTCTCATAGCACCCAGTCCAGAATCTTTGTCTCCTGTACAAGTTCTTAGATAGGAACAGGGGGGTCAAAAGTTTTGTGACATCACATGTTAAAATTGAAAATACTAAAAGTTTTGTATTGTTAATTAATAAAATGTATTAAAGATTATTCAATAAAAATAAAAAAGTTATTTTTGATTAATTTTAAAAGCAAGTATAAAATTGAAAGATGTGTGACGCCACAACATGGGTGAAGGGGTTCTAAAAATGTGACAACCTCTGACAAGGTTAAAAAGTCCTAAAATTCGTGTGACGTAATTTATGGGTGACCCCCATGGTCGAAAAACTGTTTATTATTATTAATTATTATTAATAGACAGTTATTCGTCGAGGTGCATATTACATTTTTTCATCGATCTTTACAAAAAATTACTAACTTACGAATGAAAAATCGATTATTTTTGAAGTGACAACATCAAATGACAGTTACTGTCATAGCCATCCTCGCACCGTGCCAAAGCATAGTGACCATTCCGGACGGAAAAGTATTAGTAATTTTATGTAAAGATCGACAAAAAAAAAGGTATTAATTCTATACTTGTCATGGCCTGTAATTATATTGAGACACATTACAGTCCAATTTGGACGAGTTATTTGGTAATTTAGAACAAAAATCTGTTGGTTTGAATGTTTTCTGTAACCTAACGACGCCTATGGAAAGAAAATTTAACGCATGCAGCGTTTTGTGTGGATATTGTTGTACTTTTAGCCTAACCATTTTAACTTTTCTCTGCGAACCAGTTTGAATAAATACAATTCTTTTATACTGAGACCCTTTATACTACAACCTTTTTATCCATCTAAAAATTAGAAGAGCGTTCGGTACAAATATTCCGGATTTTGTAATTAGTTCTAAAACAAATTTAAACAAACTTTGTCAATTAACCCTTAACGGATGTAAAGTAAACTTTTTATTACTTCAAAAAAATAATATGGATTTTTTTAACGGGCGAATCGTGTATGCTAACCGTTTTTTTTTTCACAGAGACCACAAACGATTGCCACTCACAGCCCTGTCAACTTCAACAAGTCGACGGAAAAACTTTTTCTTCAATGCTTTGAATTACTTTTGTTGGACTGATTCAATCGAAAGAAAGGAAAAAATTCATCGAGGGCTAGCCCGGCCAGCGGATCGGAAAATATTTTTTTTTCAGAATTTTTTAATGTGCTTTTGAAGAAAACTTTTGAATAGAGAGAGAGAAAAAAAAGTATATTTGTTATCAATTTATACATAACTATAGCTAACACACGTTGTTCCTAAATTGACCCAAACTTTTGGCTAAAATAACGAAGGAGTGTTAGTTAGGGAATTATTTTTATTATTTTTAGGTCTCACGGTAGTAGATTTGTTATAAACTTATGTATTTTTAGATGGTAGTAACTCTGGTTTATTGTCAAACTGACTCTTATTATACTATAACTATTGTCAGTGTAATGACCATAAAATAAAGCAATGTTGTCAGATATATTTTCGAAACTTGCTAGCCTCGCTACACAAATGATCCTGTTCCTCTTACTTCAGTAAACTGTTAGTTCGTGAAAAAAGAAAAATTAATTAAAACCACTTTATATATGTTGCTATATTTAAGAAAATTTTGAAGAGTTGGCAACGTAGATGCACGTGCAGTCAAGACTTCGAAACAACCAATCATCAACTGCAGTATTCATCGTAATATATCGAAATAACCGAAGTATACTCCGTTTGACGTTTTTGGCAGAAAAAATTCTATGGTCTTGAGGGTGTTCGGGGGGGTTGTGTTGCGGTTTGGCTTATAATCCATTAGTATCATTCAGTGTCGGGTGTGAATTTTGTTTTAAAGAAATATTTAATATAATATATATTTCTTGGTTGAGTGAGTTTAGTGAATTGTTATAGGTATTTATAGGAAAGTGTAGGTGATCTAGTGTAGAAAGGTATCATTAATATAATACCTTTTTGATGGTGTAGTAGTTAGGTCGCGTAAGTGAATTGATATTAATATAATATTTATTTGTTCGTAGACGTTAGGGTAAGTTTTATAATATAATTAATTAGAATGCCATTTTGGAGACCATTTGAAACAACAGTCCAAGATGATGCGCGGGATTATTGAATTGTTGATTTAAATATAAGAAGCTAGATAATCGAATGGTAATAATGGAATCTCGGCGTATCGATGAACTTAGACAGGAGTATTTGCGCAAAATAAAAGGGTACCGTAATTCAAATAGAACTATAATTTATTTAGACGAAACTTGGTTTGATACACATGATGTTGTCAAGTGTTTATTCATTTATTTGTTATTCAAACAATCCTTACGGTTTTATTACATGAATAAATATATAATATAAAATACATTTTAACTTAATATGTAAGAAAATAGTAGTAATGGTAATTATATTATAAATAAAACTGTATGAGGATATACACCCACCTTTAAAATATGGTTGGGTTGACGATACAAAAAACTGTTCTTTAGATACTCCGTGTTCTAGAGGAAAACGCTTTATTATTGTATTACAAATTTTATAAATTTTGTATGCAGGTTAATTTTTTTCATTCATATTGATGTAGTAGATTAACATTATTACACAATATTCGAATTTATATAAAATTTATATGCACGACATTGGGCGGCTTTTTCCTTCAAAGGGATTAAAAATATGGGTCATCACATTAACTTTGGAAGAACTATAACATGCTTTTTTTTTAAACTCTTAATGAAAAAGTCAAAAGGAAGAACTTGTGGCATACATGGTAGCCACTTTGGAAATACCGAATGCTGTAACATCTGTACGTGAACTATGCCAATCCATCTTTTGACAAATTGGGGACATTTCGCATCGGCTAGACGTTCATAAAATGAACCTTTGTTCTTATTTAATTACTTCGATCCATTTTACTTATTTTGTAGACACATTGATTATATATCTCCAGATAATTATATACAGAGTGTCTCAAAACTGACCTCCGTCCTTTAATAATATGAATCGGAATACTTTTTGTCATTATTTTCATCTCTTTATATCTATAAACGTCACAATAAAAGGCTTGTACTTGGCTTGGCATCAACAAAATTAAAAATTTTTTTGTACCCCTGCTGTAAGAATGTTTTGACCTCCCTATAAATTTTTTCCCTCTGAGAAATTTGGGAAAATAATTATTAGTTTTGTAGTGTATCTTAAAAAAATCATATTTTATCACCCTGTAACTTAAAACCACATTTTGTAACCTTTGCTTGTAGTATTTCTGATATTAGCTCCTTGTTCAATGAATACTATTAAATAATATAATTGATTATTTTGGGTCGCTCACTCTGTATATATGATATCTAATTTCTGTGAAGCACATGAATTATGATAAATAATGTTTGTAGGAATAATCAAAACATTATTTCCTGACAAAGCAGAGATTTATACAAATATCTACATTACGATTGTGCATTTCTTCGTGGTAGTCATATAAATTACTCGTATATCAAATTTGAAGCAAGTTAATGAAATGTGAGTATATAGTTTAAATTATATAATATAAAAATTTAGGTACCTACTAGAGAAATTTAAGTAGTAGTGAACTTTTAGACTCTTGGGTGTTATAACTTAAAACTTGGGTCAGTGATATCAGTATTTTCAGCCAACCTGTATCGAATAAATAAAATATGTCTCTGGGGCTACAAAAATTAGCTTACAATTGCAAAAATTTCATTTAATTGGGACTCATTAAAATACATTTTTCCTGCACAATCTTCTTGCTTAAAAATTACATATCTCAAGTTTTAACAGCGATAATAGCGTAGTCAAAAAACACAAAATATCCGTAAAATGCCGCAAAAAACACAAAAAACTTGAAAATTCAAAATTGAGTGTTTAAAAGGGTTTCATTAACATGAGAAAAACTTTACAATGCTAGGCATGCGATTTTCCGGAAAAACGTCGAGTGAAAATTTTTGTTTTTGTTTTTTCGCTCTAATTGTTTAAATAATGAAAACACAGAAAAATGTTTAAATCAAAAATTGTAGCTAATACATTTATCTACAAAATTTGTCTGAACATTTTTTTTGTATCTGCATTAGTTTTTAAAATATACACGAAATTTCCATAGTATTTCTGAACATCATCAATTTTCATGTTTTTAATTTTATGATAGTAAATAAACAATGACATTTAGAAAAAAAATGTTCATATAAAATGTGTTCTAAAATGGGGTATCTATAAATACATTGAAAAAAATGATTTTTTTTTTAATTTTTTAATGTATTATCATCGATTTTCTTCTCTCTCACCTGCTTTTTCACCTTTATTTGTGCTCCCTTCTCTTCCTTAGCTGAGCCATAGGTGCGTTCTTTTGTATCGCGATCACTTTTTAATAGGTTCATTATAAAGTTCACAAATTTTTAGAAAATTTCATAAACGGTATAAAAAGTTATAGATGGTTTGCTGATAGACCTCTGATTTAAGTATTTATTTTAAGTAATTGTCTATTATTTAAAAAATTTGATATTTGTAGAAAAACTGTATAGTAGTTTCGAAAGTAGATGCTTCAAAGTGTTTAGTAGTATAGTTTCATTGAATTATATTAATTTCAAAAAAAGATATAATTGAATGAAGTCTAAAAAAAAAACAAGTAAAATTAAGCATGCAAAAAAAAAACAGATTTTTAAGAAGCATTCGTTTAAAATTCTAAATATTGATGGCTTTGCTTTTATAATAATAATGATTTATGCTCATTTGCAATGCTAAATCCAAAATGAACTTTCGCTGGGATAAGTATTAATTAAATAGGAATTATAATAAACTGATATTACAGTCAGAAAATCTACTTTTTCAAATTTGAAAGTATTTCTATCTGAGATCTTTCTTTACATTTTACATGAGTTTATTCATTTTTTCAGAATATTATAAGCCCAAAATTATTAACTTTTAAGTCGAGCGGTTAATAAATTTGGCTCACGGGCCGTTGGCGCGTAACCACGAATTGAATACCACTGAAATTAATTTTATCTCGTAAACTTTTCAATTTACAGAAAAACTTTTTAGACAAAATTTGTAGATAAATGCATCAGCTACAAATTTTGAATCAAAAGTTTTTCTGTATATTTATTATTTAAACAATTAGAGCGAAAAAACAAAAACAAAAATTTTCACTCGACGATTTTCCGGAAAATTGCATGCCTAACATCCTAAACTTTTTCTCATGTTAAACACCACCTTTTTAAACACCCAATTTTGAATATTCTATATTTTTTGTGAGGTTTTATGTGTACTTTGATTAGGCTATAATTGGTAAGTGGAAGAGAGGGAGAAGAAAGTTATAACATAAAAACAAAAAAAAGACGGTTAAATATCCCGACGTCGCGGAAATGAATCAAAAAAGTTTTTTGTACAACTGCCATTAAAAGTGCTATTTTTAATGCCTGTCAAACGTGTAAAAAGATGACGTTACAAAGTAGCGTGATAGAAGTAAAATACTGGCCAATAAATTACATAAGCTTTAACAGTCAGTTCATGACATGTATCTCTGCAGCTTGCAGACGGCATAATTATTTCAGCAATTGCCTTTTTATGAATAATAGATTGATCGATGTAACCATCAGCTACTGTTGTAGACTTTCATCCTTCGTGCTTTTTGATCTCCGTTATATTTGCTCCTGAGTCTGCCAGCAAAGAAGCAGAACTATTGTTGGCCTTGTTTGCAACAAGAAATGTATATAAAATTTGGCTGACGCCTCATTTGATAGTAATCTTCACAGCCAATACCATAATGATTCTACTTATAGCTAAATCAATGAATTCAAGCGACTCCTATTACATTTCCACAAATTTCTTTTTAAATTTGTACTCATATCAGTTTTCATTTCAGGAAGTCCATCCTGATAATTTTTGCAGTATATTCACTAAATCCCCGAGTGCTAGGATCTGAATCTGCCTGCATCGAACACCTCGACTCGAGAATGATTTATCAAACAAAACCACCTCCAATATATCACGAGTACGACGAATATGATGAACCAGAAATAGATCAATATAAATCTATCATAGTTGGCATAGACACAGTTTGCCAGAATATTTCTTTTCCAATAAAATTTAAAGGAAGTACCTGCAATAACTGTTACAGAACTTTGACAATAACTGCTGTAAATGAATATGTAATGCCCGAGTTTTCTTTTCCTGAACTCTTAGAGTTCGATGTATTGTTTTTACATGGCGTTGGTATAGAAAAAATGATGCCAGGAGCGTTTGGCGAACACAACATTAAAAAAATCCACTTGTCTCATAATAATTTAAGTGAAATAAGCGTCGGTGTATTCAACCGTTTAAAAGAACTTGAATTTTTGGATTTGTCGCATAATAATATTGCTACAATAATGGATAATTCTTTTTTAAGTTTAAAGCGATTGAAAAATTTATTTTTGTTTCATAATAGTTTGACAAACTTCTCCACTCGAATATTAGATCCATTTGTTTTAATGGAAAAATTGGATGTAGGTGAAAATAATATTACAAACATTCTTATTCAAACTGAAATTAAAATTGCAGTTTTCAAATTGAATAACAATAAAATTAGCAGTTTGGATTTTTGTCCGTTCTTTTTTAAAGAAATTTTCCTACAGAACAATTTACTGGGAAATAATTTTACAAATAATTGTAACAACAATGTATATGGAACTTTTTCTATAAATTTAAGTAATAATAATATTAGTTTGATAAATCCAGAAGTGTTTTATCAAACTACTAATTTAATACATTTAAATTTATCACATAATTTTTTATCTCGTATTGATTTTGGTACTTTTGATCATCTTGAAAAATTAGAAAGCTTGGACATATCTTATAATAAATTAGAGAAAGTAACAAATGTTTTAATCAATTTAAAATCACTTAAAAGTTTGTACATTCAAAATAATAATATTAATACTATTAGTGATGAGTTTATTTATAATACTGGGCTACAAAATATCAATCTAGATGATAATAAATTTGATTGTTTGAATCTAATCGAAATTATACGTAAATTAAAATTAAAACTTGTAAATGTAGAATATGGCAGGACTAAAAATACCAGTAATGTTTTTGGAATATCCTGTGAATCTTATAAAGAATCAACAAATATAGTTAAAGTCAATAAAAGCGAGAAATATTTTGAAAATATACTGACTACACTGTTGAAAAATTTTACAAAACAGTCTCAAGAACATGACGTTTACTTACGAAAAGAATTCGAAAAAAGTGAGTTGGTAGAATTTTTAAAAAATTTCCAAATTAAATATTCAAATTTTAATAATTCTGATTTTTATAATTTTTTTAATAGCGAGTTTAAAAACAGTTCGTTCTTTAAAAATTTAGATAATTTCACAAATATTAACAAGAATTTAGTGGATAATTTTCAAGGTTTTTTCGAAGCTTTTATAAATATAACCTTATCTAAATATTTGGAAGATATTAAAAATTATAAACTGTACGTAAAAGATATGTATTTAAACAGCACCATGTACACGTATTTCAACAAAAATTTCGAAAATAGTGAATTTAAAAATTATTTAAACAATTTACGTACGGAAAATACGGAAAATGTATCAAAATTGAGACAAATTATCACCAAACTTAAGCAAGAAGATTCTGAGTATCAAACATTCTTCCTCCTGAGTATTTTTAATGTTTTTTTGATTTTTGTAATTTGTATTTTTTTGACTATATTAGTTTGTAAGTATAATTTTAGGTTAAAAATAAAAAAAGGACAAATTAATCAAATTTAATATACGAGTAATTCGGCGGTGAGATATTAGAGGTTCATTCTTGAGATCTTTTTTAATTTTTTTAATTAGTATTTAGAGTCGGTAAAAATCACAGAAAACACAACAAATTACACCGCAATAGAAATTTAATTTAAAAATATATGTATCTATATACGGGGTTGGGATAAAGTATGGAACCAAGTAAATATCTTTTAAACGAAAAGAACGATATTTATAAAAATTTGCAGGTAAGTGCAATGGAACAAAAAATGCATCTGATGTACATTTTTTTGTTAATAATATACTTCCGGTTTAACAGGAAATGCCTACATACTGAGTTTAGTGTAAAAAATTTGTAAAAACGAAGAATAACTCACTGTTAGTTGTACAATAGGTGTACATTTCATTATTTTAGAATAATGAGGAACAAAATTACTTCAATTGTTCAAAATGCTCGCCGTTTACTTGCTGACAATATGCCATCCTATTAACAAATTCTTGAGTCACTCTTTCCAAGACTTTTCCACGTATTAGTTCACATTCATCAATAATTCTTTGTCTCAATTCCTGTATGTTTGTAACTAACGTAAACACGTGATTTTAGATAACCCCAAAGAACAAAATCTAACGGGCTAAGATCCGTAGAACGAGCAGGCCACTCTATGAATTCTCTACGTCCAATCCATCGATTTGTGAAATTCGCATCCAGAAAATCCCTAACCCGTCTATCATAGTGGGGAGGTGTTGAAACCAAACATTTTGTGGTAATTGTCCATTCTGTTGAAGTGCAGGAATAATTTCGTTATTTAGTAGATCCAAATACTTGTCACCATTCAAGTTTCCGTCGATAAAAAATGGGCCTATACCTAAGCCTATTTTCGACAATTCCCATCCAAACATTTAACTTCTGTGGATGCTGGGTATGTGCTTCATGAATCCAATGAGGATTCTCATTTGACCAATACCTTGAGTTATGGCGATTAACTGTAACATTTAAACAAAAAGCTGCCTCATCGGAAAAAACTATGCTAGAAGCAAAATTGTCGTCGACATTACAGATGTCCATTAGCCGTTCGCAACATTCCAGCCGTCGGTCAAAATCATCGTATGACAATTCTTGAACCAACTGTACCTTATACTGATGATACTTCTCACTTTTTAATATCTTTCCTACAGAACGTCGACTGATACCATGGTTTAGTGCCAAATTTGTGGTGGAAGCTTGAGGTGATTCTTCTAAATCGATTGCAATATTTTGTTCAACAGTTTCGTTCGTTGCAGTCCGCGGTCTTCCAGGTTTTAGCAAATTTATTACCTTCCCGGTTGTATTAAAACGTAGTAATGTTTTAGTTACTGTTGAGCGTGATATAGAATATCTCTCCGGAGGCAAATTATAAAAAATATGACACACTTCTTCATGAGCTCCAACACGATCACCATAACCGATCATCATTAAAATTTCAATACGCTCTTTTTCACTTAATTGAACCATTCTAAATTGTAAAATTTATTTCCGTCAATTAGAATTTGACACTTGGAGAACAAAAGATGTACTAAACAGTACTCGTTTATTTATTACTATGCATACAAACAACATCAATTAGTTTATCTAAATCGTTTTTTGCTCTAATGCAAAAAACTCAAAGGAATTAAAGTGCTATATTCCTCGTTTTCACAAATTTTTTACACTAAACTCAGTATGTATGAATTCAAAATAACAAGCATTTCAAAATCTGTAAAAATATATAGGATGTCCCATTTAAATTAAAGAAGTTAATGGTTAAACCGGAAGTATATTATTAACAAAAAAATGTACATCAGATGCATTTTGTTCCATTGCACTTACCTGCAAATTTTCATAAATATCGTTCTTTTCGTTTAAAAGATATTTACTTGGTTCCATACTTTATCCCAACCCCGTATGTATATATAATACAATACAAGAAGGGTCTTTTCTATGACAAAATTTCCTCTGTCCTCTATCTTCCGACACATCACCCTTATTTAACATTATTAAATCTTTTTTGTGAAATAAGAATATTATTTAAAATCTCTGTTGTCTTGAAAAACATTTTTACTCCCATAAGATATGATACAAAAAAAGAAATTTTCATTTTATATCGAAAAAATTGGAAACGTTTCAAGGAACTGATTTAAATTTTTGTTTACAGGTTTTGCCTTATCTATTTCATATATTATTTTATAACAATAGCATTTAGTGAAAAATGTTTTGAACAAAACGAAATAAAACAAGAATTGGTACCAGAACATATAGAATATACGGATTATGGACGACGACGTGTTGACGAATACTATAAAGATGTAATCGTTCATTCCAACATAACTTGTAACAATGTTCAGTTACCAATGACCTACCAGCAGCTCAATGAAAAAACAGAAAATACAACTACTTATTTAATTATTGCCTCTTTAAATACAACTATAATACCACCGCTTTCATTCCAAAACGTGGTAAAATTTGAAACCTTGATACTAAATAATCTCGGTATCCAAAAACTGATGCCAAGCGCGTTTAGCAGCAAGTCATTGAAGCAAATATTTTTATCAAACAATAACTTAACGGAAATTGGCTTAGGAATATTCAATCACTTAATAGAACTAGAATTTTTAGACCTATCCTACAATAATATAAAAACAATACACGAGCATTCTTTCTTGGGGCTAATTCATTTATCGTCTTTAATATTATCCAACAACCAACTCGAAAATCTACCATTTACCATGTTAGATCCTAATATTAACAACATGGATCTGTTGGATGTCAGTAGTAATATCTTAGTGAATATTTCTTTGGAAAACGATTTTGTTATAAAAGAATTTAAAGTCGGTAATAATAGATTGAAAACTATCGATTTTTGTCCGCTAATATTCACAAAACTTTATTTAAATAACAATTCAATTTATACGTTGTCTTTGAATAAATGTATCAATCAAACTAATCGTCTTGAAGTTTTAGATGTTAGTTACAATAAAATATCAAATTTAGACGGTTTAATTTTCGAAAATTCAATTTTAACACAACTGGATATTAGTAACAACAATTTAAGTTTTATTTCCACAGATTTTTTTTATAATATGGTGTTTTTGCAAGATTTATACATTTCTCACAATTTTATCGAATATTTTCAGCATGGAATATTCGATCACATATCTGGATTAAACACTTTAGATGTTTCTTTTAATATTTTAAGTAAAGTGGATTGTTTTTATCCGTTGTCAAATTTGATAAATCTTTATATTGACAATAATAATATAAACTATATAAATCCACCAGATTTTTTTAGAGATTTACCGAATTTAGAGTTTTTATCAATTGACGATAATAAATTAACTTGTAGCAATTTAATAGAAATAGTGCGTTATCTAAAAAATACTCGTATAAATTTATTGTATGGTAATACTAAAAGTTCTTCAAATATACATGGAATAGCATGTGAAGAAAATGATGTTTTTGATAGTAAGCCGAATTTTGAACATTTTCTATCAACTATGTTGAAAGATATGAGTCGACAAAGTAAAAATAATGTGGATGTTTTGAAAGATTATTTTCAAGGCGAGTTTAAAAACAGCAGTTTTTATAAATTTATGGAAAATTTTCAAAATTCCGAACACGTACGAATTGACGATACTGGAATGTTTAAATATTTTAATAATAATTTTAATCAAAGTAAGTTTTACGAATATTTGGAAAGTTTAAAAGATACAGAGTACTCTATAAATTTTGCTAAAAACGTTACCGACTTTATTGACGATATTAAAAACAACAAATTTGATAAATATTTTAAAAATTACAAAAATAAAGGTGACGAAGTTTTTGATAAACAAATGTTCAATTATTTCAATAAAGATTTTGAAAAAAGTGAATTTTTTAAATATCTTGAAAATCTTCGTATTGTTAGTAATGAAAATACCCCGAATTATGAACATTCCAATACTGGGTATACAAAATTGTTCGTTTCGAATATGTTCACTCTATTTTTCATGATTGTAATTTGTTGTCTCTTAGGTATATTAGTTTACGAGTTTGTTTTCATTGTCAAATCTCGCAAATCAGAAACTGTAGAATTAGTTAACGATGAAATATAATTATTATAGTCCGAGAGCTGGCACCAATTATTGGGTAGGCTGAATACTTGTTTTAAATCTCTCCTATTATACCCCAACACGGAATTACAGACCTTACTAGCGAGTAGCGGGGCCAAATCTACCCCTAAATTTCTTAAAATATTAATTTTTTTGCCAAAAATATATTCGAGTCAATTTGAGGTATTTGAAAAAGAAGATTATAAAAAAGGACAGGTCATTTGGGTGGGACTTTCTGCCAAAAAATGTAGTATAGGTACTTTAGGATATGTAAGCGCTATATAGGCAAGCTGAAAGGTGAGAGAAAGGGTTTATCGTCTGGGTTTTCACTAGCCTTGGCTTACAATAGCCATGCGGCTCTGACGGCCCTATTCTGTTTCGCAAAGTTGCTACTGACCAAGTGGTTTAGAACAAGGTCAGTGGTTATTGAAAGTGGTTAAAAAGTTACTATCCAGAGTTGCTTGTCAGTCTAGATACAAAATAGGCCTGTGAATACGAAATAATCTGTCTTTTTTATAATCTTATTTTTCAAATATAAATAATACTCTATTAAAATTTCAAAGTGCCTCAAACATATTTAAAGAAAAGTAGGGATTGACTTAGCCCCGCTTTTCACCAGCCATGTCTGCAATTCCATGTTGGTTTTTGATGGGAGAGATGGGAGGAGTTTTTAGCTAGCCTCAAATAACTACCCAAAAATTGTTACCAGCTCCCCTACAACTAATATCGCAATTGCTTTTCAAAATCAATATCTTTATAATAAATGTTTTCTGTTTACTGGAATTGTTTTATTTTATTTAGTTGGAACCCTTTTTCATCCTACAAATACGAAATATTCCTTATATTGGAAGAAACTTTTCATTTTTATCGATCCTTGATAAGTTGCCAGTTTCTATACACTGTCTCCGTAAAGTATGGAACAAATTCATTTTTAGCTAAACAGGCCATTTTAAGTTAAATTAAATCAAAAATACTTATTGTCTAGCGGACAGAATATGATGAAATACATGACTTATAAATGTTCGAACTGCAGCCCTTGCTGTATTTGACAGTAACCCAAACGGTGTACAAATTCTTGTTGAACCTTGTTTATTGTTTCTTGAGAAATATTGTTTATTGCTGTCCGAATTCTCTCTTTTAATTCTTGAATATTTGTTGGTTTCGTTTGATACACAACATTCTTCAGATGGCTCCACATAAAATAATCCAAAGGATTGAAATCTGGTGACCTCGCTGGCCAATCAATAGGTCCACGTCTACCAATCCACCTGTTCGGAAAAATTTCATCTAGGTACCTTCTAACATCTACAGCATAATGTGGAGGTGCACCATCCTGTTGAAACCATAAACTTTCATTAAAACCTCCAGGATTATGTCTGCTGGGAAACAAATTACGTAAAGTAGGTACGAGATACCCCCTTAAAAACTCAAGGTACGTTGCCTCGTTTAAATTACCATACATTTACCTTTTGCGGGTATTGTGTATGATGCTCACGCATCCAGTGGGGGTTTTCTTTTGCCCAGTATCCACAATTCTGACGGCTAACCTCGCCATTTAACCTGAAAGTGGCCTCATCAGAAAAAATAATGTTTTGTATCAAGAGAGGGTCTCGGTGACATTATTTTATCCATAATTTTTTCGAAAAATTGGATTCTTCTATCGGGATCATCTTCGTTTAATTCCTGCACAAGTTTGATTTTATAAGGATGCCATTTTTCAGTCTGTAATAGTTTTTGTACCGTTGTTTTGCTAACACCGATATCGCGACTAACTTTACGCACAGAAGTGTGCGCATCTTCTTCAAAACTAAGTAAAATATCTAATGCTGTATCAGCATTTGCAGAGGGACGAACTGATTTGCGTGCATTTTTAACCGTACCAGTTTCTCGAAATTTCTTTTCAATCTTACTGACTGTTGAACGCGTTACAGGTCTTTCTGGATATTTATATCATTAAACAAATTGCACACTTCCATCTGAGTTCGCGATCTGTCTCCATACCCAATCATCATAAGTATTTCAATATTTTTTGTTTTAAACTTTACTCCATTTCTACTTCAAATTAAATCTAAGCAATAATTAAAACATTCACGAATACCAAAAATATTGTAGTACTAAACTGTCACTGAACAACAATAAATTACTAAACAAATAATGACATTTCACAAAAAACTAGACGTGTTTCAGGATTATTTATTAAAATGGTCTGTTTAGCTAAAAATGAATTTGTTCCATACTTTACGGACACAGTGTATAATCTAACGTATTGTCAATGAAAATTATATAAATAACTGAACATCTACCTACATACAGATTAAGCTAAAAAAAAATGTAATGATGATTTCGAAAAAATCTAATAGTTCGCCATTAAACCTTGAAAAACTATTATCTAATCAATACGTAATGCAATTTCAATTCTCTTCCGCATCCGTTTGCTCCTTATCAAAATTGGTATATCAACATAATCAGTACTTTATACAGCGGTACTAAAAGTATTAAACACTCTTAAGATCTTTCTTAAGCGTCCAAATATGACAATTTTTCAAAAGGTTGATAAAAGTTATAATTATTCAGAACATTAACCTGTCGGCGTGATCATTTTATGAAATCAATAGGAAGTTTGATGAATATTCATGTTTTGTTAGAAATAAACATTTTTAGTACCACTGATTTCACCTTATTCGGTGGGTGTTTGTGATATTTTTTCAATAGAAAATTTCCAATTCCTAATTTATAGTAGCAATTTACATTTTCTTAAGACGTAATAAATTTATATTTTGGAAAAAATTGGTCAAAATAAGTAATTTAAGTTTAAACATAAATGTGTTGTGACAATATTATAGTGTGTACGTCTAAAAATGGATGTAGGATTCATTTTAGAAGAAGAAAATCCTAAAATTCACGCAAATGCGCTATCGAAATTGTTCTTTGGGTAACTAACGTCATTAAAATCATTTTTTAACATAACGTCATTGTTTTTTCACCCTTGTGACTAAATTTTATCATTATATGGGGTTGGGATAAAGTATGAAACCAAGTAAATATTTTCCAAATTGATGGATCGGACGTAGAGGATTCATAGAGTGGCCTGCTCGTTCTCCGGATCTTAGCCCGTTAGATATTTTTCTTTGGGGTTATCTAAAATTCCTATTAGTATTGGAGATACTGAATTAATTTTTTCAGGTGGATGCTACCCATAATTAAACAAGGGGTTAAACACAGCTTAGGGATAAAGGATTTGTATAAAATTTTAGACAAAGACAAATCGGCCGATTTAACTGACAATGTCGAACAACGATGGGAACACGAACTATACAGAGCAAAAGAAAAAAAATGCAAACCGAATCTATTGAGACCTTTGATGAAATTGTTCAGTTGCGAGTTTTTTTTGTATGGAATTCTTTGGTTTTACGCTAGCGTTATTCTTATGTAAGTAGCTTCTTCTAATTATGAGGGTTGAGTATCTTTTTGATCTTCAGGCATTACCATTTCAAAACTTAAACGTGTGAATGTGTGTTTTTGTGTAATGATGAATGAAATATTGGCCAATTGCACGATTTTTGTTCTTTTTAGATATATTTGAGTGGTTTTGTGTGTTATCGAGCGTTCGTTTTTGGTAAAATTGGGCGTTTATTATTAAGCAACATCCTTATCTATTCTATTATTATTTATATTTCAGATCTTTAAAACCAATATTTTTAGCGCAACTGATAATACTGTTTAATAAAGAAAAATCGTCGACAAGAAACACCAATATGTATCTATACAGTACAGGATTGATATTGGTATCAATCATTAGTATATTTTGTATCCACCATACAAATTTTGCGATGCAATCAATAGGAATGAGAATCAGAACGGCGACATCATCTATGGTCTACAGGAAGGTATAATAGTTATTTATAAGTACTATACGAGGGCTGGCAATAAACCTCGAGACATCCCGTGAAGTATACGGGGTTGGGATAAAGTATGGAACCAAGTAAATATCTTTTAAACGAAAAGAACGATATTTATGAAAATTTGCAGGTAAGTGCAATGGAACAAAATGCATCTCAATTCCTGTAAGTTTGTTGGTCGTCTAACGTAAACACGTGATTTTAAATAACCCCAAAGAACAAAATCTAACGGGCTAAGATCCGTAGAACGAGCAGGCCACTCTATGAATTCTCTACGTCCAATCCATCGATTTGTAAAATTCGCATCCAGAAAATCCCTAACCCGTCTATCATAGTGGGGAGGTGTTGAAACCAAACATTTTGTGGTAATTGTCCATTCTGTTGAAGTGCAGGAATAATTTCGTTATTTAGTAGATCCAAATACTTGTCTCCATTTAAGTTTCCGTCGATAAAAAATGGGCCTATATCTAAGCGTATTTTCGACAATTCCCATCCAAACATTTAACTTCTGTGGATGCTGGGTATGTGCTTCATGAATCCAATGAAGATTCTCATTTGACCAATACCTTGAGTTATGGCGATTAACTGTTCCATTTAAACCAAAAGTTGCCTTATCGGAAAAAACTATGTTAGAAGCAAAATTGTCGTCGACATTACAGATTTCCATTTTCCGTTCGCAAAATTCCAGCCGTCGTTCAAAATCATCGTCTGACAATTCTTGAACCAACTGTACCTTATATACGGATGATACTTTTCACTTTTTAACATCTTTCCTACAGAACGTCGACTGATACCATGGTTTAGTGCCAAATTTGTGGTGGAAGTTTGAAGTGATTCTTCTAAATCGATTGCAATATTTTGTTTAACAGTTTCGTTCGTTGCAGTCCGCGGTCTTCCAGGTTTTAGCAAATTTTTTACCATCCCAGTTGTATTAAAACGTTGTAATGTTTTAGTTACTGTTGAGCGTGATATAGGATTTCTCTCCGGATGCAAATTATTAAAAATATATGATACGATCTTTCACGATCACCCTAACCGATCACCACTAAAATTTCAATACGCTCTTTTTCACTTAATTGATTCATTCTAAATTGTAAAATTTATTTCCGTCAATTAGAATTTGACTCTTGTTGAACAAAAGGCGTACTAAACAGTACTCGTTTATTTATTACTATGCATACAAACAACATCAATTATTAGTTTATCTAAATAGTTTTTTGCTCTAATGCAAAAAACTCAAAGGAGGTTGATTAAAGTGCTATATTCCTCGTTTTTACAAATTTTTTTACACCAAACTCAGTATGTATGAATTCAAAATAACAAGTAAAAATATATAGGGTGTCCCATTTAAATTAAAGAAGTTGATGGCATTTCCGGTTAAACCGGAAGTATATTATTAACAAAAAAATGTACATCAGATGCATTTTGTTTCATTGCACTTACCTGCAAATTTTCATATATATCGTTCTTCTCGTTTAAAAGATATTTACTTGGTTCCATACTTTATCCCAACTCTGTATATGAATAAATTTTAAAGTTTCTCGAAAGTTTATAAAATACATTTGTTCCCTTTTGATATTTTTGCGAAATTAAACCAATTGGGAATGAGCCTTGAATATTTTACAACTTTTTGCAGTCTTAAATTTCCAAATATTATCATTGCTCGTCCATTTGTCAAATAGGGACAAGCAAAAGGATTTAATGAATACAAAAGATGGATAAAATGAATTTTTTTTATACCTTAGTTAACAAGATTGAATCAAAAGGCTCTAGGTCAAACAGCAGCTGGAAAAATAGTAAACTTACTATCGAACGACGTTAACCGTTTCGATTTAGTTCTACCAACTCTTCACACAGTCTGGGTAATGCCTTTTCAACTGATAGTATTACTTTTAGTAGTTTGGAATCAAGTCGGGATTTCTTCTTTAGTAGGAATTGTCGCTATGGTACTCTTAACCATACCCATACAAGGTAATAAAATCATCTTATAGAAAATAAATTTATTAAAATAATTTCTTTTTAAGGATTCTTAACAAAATACGTAGGAAGACTGAGAACGAGTATTTCCAAAAAGACTGACAATAGAGTAAAAATGATGGGAGAGATAATAGCTGGTATACAAGTTATTAAAATGTATGCTTGGGAGAAAGCTTTCGAAAAACTTGTTAAAGTAGTTAGGGCCATCGAAATTAAAGCTATCACATCAGCTTCCTATCTACGAGGAGTTTATAGTGGCTGTACTTTATTTGTAGATAAATTAGCTATTTATTTCACCATTGTTTGTTACATCTTACTAGGTAAGTACCTTAGTATTATATTATCCATGGCTCGTTGTTTTTCGTTCTTCACTTTTGTCCAGGTTTTATTCCTTCTCGCTAGAGTCTCATTTCTTGAAGAACCACTCCCTATCTCTTCCTATGACACCTCATTGTCGTTGTCCTTAGCTGACGATCTGTGACTAAAGACGACTTTATAGAGTGGATCCACTTGTTATAACTGACCCTAGCTGAAATCCCCACTCATCTTTATGTGGATGTGTCGGGCCTTCTCCTAAAAGTGGGTCTTCTTGATGTATTCTACCAAGTCTTGTCACCTGTTCGAGAATCTGCTGCTTATTCGAAGTCTTCTTGGTTGTCGCTTGGGTTTAGCTGGCTGCTGGCTTCGTTTCTTTTGTCGTCATGTTATTTGGGCATCCCTTGTAGCTAAAGACGACATTATAGAGTGGATCCACTTGTTATAACTGACCCTAGCTGAAATCCCCACTCATCTACATGTGGATGTGTCGGGCCATCTCCTAAAAGTGGGTCTTCTTAATATATTCTACCAAGTCTTGTCACCTGTTCGAGAATCTGCTGCTTATTCGAAGTCTTCTTGGTTGTCGCGTGGGCTTAGCTGGCTCCTGGCTTCGTTACTTTTGTCGTCATGTTATTTGGGCATCCCTTGTAGCTCGATGTATGTTCGTTACTTTCTCTACAATCATATCATTCCATCTCCTGTCAATTGTTATTGGATGAATCTTGATCTGTGCTGTACCAAATGACCAAACAAACTTTTTGGTAACTTTTCATATACTTTAGATGGGTAAGTATTTATTTTTTTCATGAATTTAAGGGAATTATATAACGGCAGAAAAAGTGTTTACCGTTGCTCAAACTTTCAACGTACTGCGAGTGGTAATGGGATATGGTTATCCGATGGCAGTGAGCATCGGTGCGGAAACATGGATATCTCTAAAGAGACTTCAGGAATTTTTAATGATGGAAGAAAGGGAAGAAGATACAATCGAAGATATGGAAAAAAACGGTGTTATATTATCCGAGGTTAACGCTTCTTGGACAGATACAGGGAATACTTTACAAGATATTAATATTAACGTAGCTCCGGGTAGTCTTTGCGCTATAGTAGGACCAGTTGGAAGCGGGAAGAGTTCGTTTTTACAGGTAAATATACTCAACCTCTACTTATTACATAACAACTGATTTCATTTTATCATCTTCAGGTTTTACTGGGAGAATTGCCTACAAAAAATGGAAGAGTACAAATAGGAGGAGAAATATCGTACAGTTCCCAAGAACCTTGGTTATTTCAGTCCACAGTTCGTAACAATATTCTTTTTGGACAACGTTACGAAAGAAAACGGTACAAAAAAATCGTTAAAGTTTGTGCTTTAGAGAAAGATTTTGAACAATTTCCACAAGGAGACAGAACCGTAGTGGGAGAAAAAGGTGTTTCTCTTAGTGGGGGTCAAAGAGCTAGAATAAATTTAGCTAGAGCAGTGTATAGACACGCTGATATTTACCTAATGGATGATCCTTTATCAGCTGTCGATACTCAAGTGGGTAAGCAATTATTTGAACAATGTATTTACCACCATTTGCATAAAAAAACGAGGATTCTGGTGACGCATCAGTTGCAGTATTTGAAAAAAGCGGATTTAATTGTGGTTTTTAACAATGTAAGTTCTTAACCAACAAATTAACTGTTATATTTTTTATTATTTAAAACTTTTTTAGGGTGTTGTTGAAGCTCAAGGCAGTTTTGAAGAACTTATGGACAGCACTTTGGAATTTTCAAAGTTATTAGTATCCGCCGATGAAACAGATCAAAAACAAGAATATACAATCGATTCGGAAAGTGAAATTTCCGATATAAGTAGACGACAATCTACAAGTGTTCTAGCTAAAAGAGGATCGGATGCAAACTCAACTGGAATGTCATGGGTAAATGTTTAACTTAACTCTATATTTTTTAAAGAAGTTTTCTAAAAATGAGTCTATATATTTTATAAGTTTCTAAATACTCATAGTCCAGTAAATAAAGACCGAGAAACCCCCCAACCTGTTCATCTCATTATTGTCGGACTTTTTTTTTGTAACTTGTAGATATTCACGGGTAGACTACTCTTTGAAAATATGTCCTCCGCGAAATTTGCGGAAGGGGCTGAAAAATGGCGAATAATCCCAAAAATTGAGTTTTCCGCCGATATCTCCGGAAATATGACACTTAGAGAAGTGGGGTTTTGCTAGGAATGGAGAGCAGTTTATTATCTACAAAAATGATCCCTACTATTTTTGTCAAAAATTTAACCGTTTTCGAGATAAACGGGCCCAAGCGTACCTTGGATTTCGAGCTGCTGCGCGGCGTCTCCGGGAGCATGCTCCGTGAATGTAGGCATGGGAGGGCGGGTAAATTGGCCCATAACTTGAGTAAAAATGAATCTTTTTTCATGATTCAAAGTGCATATGAAAGGGGGGACCTGTACCTATAGCATCGTGTAACTTTTTCGTTTTTTTTATTTTCCAGGAATATTGAAAAAACTGGCCAAACTTTATTTTTCCTGAATATTTGACCGCCCTTATCAATCCGTTCATATTTTTTAAATTAAGCGTAGTTTTACCGAAACCTTTTGGATAATGGGACTTTGAAAGGTGGTGAATGTATTCCGAAAGAATGAATAAATAATTTTTGTGTATTTTTATAAACATGTTGTTCTTGGGACGTTTTTTTTTTAATTTCCGGAGTTTACTGAAAATTCTCGGGTCTACCGCAAATTGATAAACAATGATTGTCAATATTGGTCTTTAATGCACACCATTGGAAAGCTGAAAATGTCCTCTTTTCGATGGTTTTTAAAATTTTTGGCTAAGTTTTTTAGTTTTCCGGAAAATTTTTGCAAGCCTTTTTTCGCAAGAAATATTGATCCAGGGACAAAAATGATAGGGACCATTTTTGTAGGTAATGAACTGTACTTCATTTCTAGCAAAACCCCACTTCTCTAAGTAGCATATTTCGGGAGATATCGGCCCAAAACTGAATTTTCGGGGCCATTTTCCAGCCCCTTCCGCAAATCCCGCGGAGGACATATTTTCAGAGAGTAATCTACACATGAACCCTTTTGAAAGTATCATCTTCAATATAATATTGGAGGAAATTGGACCATTGGAAAGATCTAATAGTGCTGATAAAATCTAAAACTCTCCTGGGATACTGTAACTATAAAATGTCAAAAGAGTTTTGACAGGCAAAAGCCTTGAACTAGTCGAATGAAAGAATGTAGATTCGGTGGAAAGAATTAACAGAATGTATAACAAAATCCAAGTGCATAAGACAACTAGATAAAAGAAAAACTAAAACCTGCCGATAAACTTGTACAATTTTCATTTTAGACCGACTTATCAGAATGTTTCGATACTTCGGATAATAATCACTTCGATGAAGAGGAATCTGGAAAAGACAAAAACGCTAAACCTTTCAAAAATTACATTCTATCAGTACAAAATAGCTGTGTTTTAATATCCGTTATTTTATTATTAATAATATCTCAAGCACTAACTACCACAACCGATCAATGGGTTACGTATTGGTAAGTTTACTATCTAATACATTTACAGAAGATAAATCGACAACTTTTATAGGTCCAATGAAGAACAGATGCGTCATTTGCCTGGCTCTTTCGTACTTTTAGGACCACCAAACGCAAAAGCATTGGAACCGTACATCATTAAATTAAATTCAAGGCACTCCAACTACACACCACCACCTTTATACCAATACAATCCAAACAGTATATACGATTCTGTGTTAGTGAACGGTGCACTGCAGCTACTAATCAGAACCAATTGCGCTATTTACCTCTACACGGCTCTGATAATAGCAGCTGTAGCACTTACTATGAGCAGAACTTTCTTATTCTTCAAAGCTTGTATGTTATCTTCTATCAATCTTCATTTAAAAATGTTCAACTCGTTATTACAAGCACCGATAAGGTTTTTTGATACAAATCCAAGTGGTAGGATACTTAATAGGTTTTCTAAGGACATGGGAGCTATTGATGAGGTTCTACCGAGAGCTTTGCATGATGCTGTATCGGTAAGTTAAGGTTGTACTTTATTTGTTATTAAAAGTATTAATTATTTATATTCTAGCTACTTTTATTAGTGATTGGAATACTGGTAAACATAGCTGTGTCTAGTCCTATTATGATTGTTGCTATAGTTATATTGGGAGTGGTGTTTTTAAAATTCAACTCATGGTATGTTTTAACAGCGAAGGTTTTGAAGCATCTCGAAGGAATTGGTAAGTAACCGATGGTCGTAGTGGATATTTTCCCTGATTGTTTTTTTGCAGCAAAATCTCCTGTATTTTCACACGTAAATTCAACGTTGAATGGAATGGCTACTATAAGAGCTTCAAAAGCTGAAGAAATGCTTAGAGAAGAATTTGATCACCACCAGGTAAAAACATTGAATAGAACTGAGATTTTCTACTTCCTTATGTCTTCAATTAATTTGGTGTTTTAGGATGTGCACACTTCTGCTTGGTATCTAACTATAGCTTGTATAAGTTGTTTTGGGCTATGGTTAGACATCATAGCTGTAATATTTTTGGCTGTCGTTACCTATGGATTGGTTATTTTAGATGTTTGTAAGTATATTTTAAAAAGTGATTGATATTTTTTAAAAAGGATATTCAGTAACTGTTTGTTAGCTCTAATGGTGTGCAGGAATCTGGCAGGGAGAAACTGGGGTTGTGACCCAAAAATCCTGAGCTGGATGTACACTGCCATAGTGAGACCAATCATCACTTATGGAGCCATTGCGTGGAGTAGTAGAACTAGCCTCTTGACGACGAGAGAAAACCTCTCCAAAATTCAAAGACTAGCCTGTATATGCATAACAGGAGCAATGAGTACATGCCCAACGGCAGCAATGGAAGTGATTCTCAACCTCACACCATCACATATGGTGGTGGAGAGTGTTGCAGAAAGAACAAGATACGACTAAGTAAAGA
Source organism: Lochmaea capreae (assembly GCA_949126875.1). Classification (NCBI taxonomy): domain Eukaryota; kingdom Metazoa; phylum Arthropoda; class Insecta; order Coleoptera; family Chrysomelidae; genus Lochmaea; species Lochmaea capreae. Next base: position 1,080,177 of record OX421400.1, read on the forward strand.
GGGAATCATTAAAAAAAACCACCTCTTCACTTCTTAGAAATCGGACAACCTGGGTCATGCCACAAGATGGTATGATGAAAAAGTATAATTTTTCAAAGAAATTCGTTACGGAATGGGATCCAAATACCATTTCCAGACTTGGAAAGAATGCCATTCAATGGTACACAGACGGCTCAAAAGCAATAGAAGGAACTGGGATAGAAGTGTACGGGCCAGGAACCAAACACTCTGAAAGCTTGGGAAAAACCCCAAGTATCTTTCAAGCGGAAATTCACGCAACAAGAAAGTGTGCCCAGTTCAATATTGACAAAGGATATAGAAGGCAAAGGATTATCATAATGTCTGATAGTCAAGCAGCCATTAAAGCACTGAGTTCTTGTGTAATCAGTTCCAAAATGGTGTGGGAATGCCTAGGCAAACTTAATGAACTAGGCGAGAACAATATAGTCACCTTACTGTGGATTCCAGGACACACTGGAATAGAAGGAAACGAAAAAGCAGATGAACTAGCGAAGAGGGGAACTGAAATACCCTTTTGGGGCCGGAACCCTTTTTCGGAATCAGCTCCAATATAATATTGGAAGAAATAGGTAAAGCCGAAGAAAAGAGAAGATCTGACAATTGGAAAGATCTAGTAGGGCTTAGGCAATCAAATATTCTTCTGGGTGACTACAACCTGTTGGGATCAAATGAATGCATAAGTCAAAGCAAAACTGCACTAAGAGTTTTAACAGGAATCCTAACGGGACATTGGAAGAGTGCAGGCACGTCAAGAAGCTCCGGCTACTGGAAGATATTCCAGTTCTGGCTCGAGCACCTGATGAATGCCTGCGAAAGTACTACTTCGCAACTCCGTACAGGGCCATGATCCGGGATAGAGAATCCTGGGAAAAAGAGAGGAATACACAGCCTAATGGGACTGTCTGGTACACAGATGGCTCATGCTCCGGTGATGGAGCAGGGGCTGGAATTTACTCTAGGAACCCAAGAACACAAGTTAGTGTACCATTGGGTGATGGTGTATCTGCATATCAGGCCGAGATATATGCTATCTTGGAATGTGCGCAGATAAACCTAGACAGAGGTTATGTGGATCGACGCATAACCATATACTCCGACAGTCAGGCAGCAATTAAAGCCCTGAGTGGGTGCACCAGCAACTCAGGACTTGCTAATGAATGTCGAGAACGACTTGCTAATCTTGCAAGGCACAACGTGGTGCGGCTAGAATGGATTCCAGCCCACTCTGGTTTTGAAGGCAACGAGATGGCGGATGCACTGGCTGCGGAAGGGGCGGAAGCTCCCTTCTGCGGCCCGGGCCCGACCTTGGGCCTAACAAAACAAAGAATACGCAAGGAGACGAAGAAGTGGCTGAAGAATCAGCACCTCGCTCATTGGAATGCTATGCAGGGTCCTAGGCAATCCAAACTTTTACTGAAGGGATGGACTGATGGAGCAGCTACTGAACTACCAAGAAGTAGGCTAAGGAAGATAGCAGGACTCCTAACGGGGCACTGCTGTATGATGAAACACCTCCACAACTTAGGAGTAGAGGGAAGTTCCCTATGCAGGGGTTGTGGCATGACTGACGAAACGTCAGTCCATGTTCTCCTAGAGTGTCCACACTGGGCTGTACTACGCAGGCGAATCTTCGGAGTCCCTGTTTTGGCCCCTGGAGACACAAGCAGGCATCCATTGAAAAAGGTTGTGGCCTTTATTGAAGGGCTCGGCTTTATGGATGTCTAGGTAGCAGGAATGGCACAATGGGCCCGCCAGTGGCCTCAGTGCCGGAACCTTGGCTTGAGTTTGTCCAGGACAAGGTTCGCCTGCAAACTTAGTAGTAGTAGTAGTAGTAGTAGTAGTAGTAGTTGTCGCCTGAATGGACACCTTAAAAAGCTCATAATAGTGGAGGAAGAAGATTGTAGATTTTGTGGAATGGAAGAAGAAACCTCCATCCACATACTTGCGAATTGCACAGTAATTCGGAATCCTAGGGCACGGTACCTGGGAGACTACTGGATAGAAGAGGAACAGTTACCTAAGTTGAGGCCTGCAGATATCCTCAAATTCCTCCGGGAAATAGGACTAAAGGAGCTACTAGTATCTGAGACTCTCCTCAGAAACTAAGTAGAAGTAAGGGGACACAATAGATATTTTAGGTCTCAGTGAATGTTACCCAAAAATACATACATACATACATACAACTGTTTGTTGAAAATTGTAGATTCGAATGTAAATGGTAGTTTAGCTGGTCTGGCTATATCTCAATGTATGGCACTCACTGGTATGTTACAATACGGTATGAAACAAACAGCTGAAGTTATAAATCAAATGACTAGTGTGGAAAGGATTCTTCAGTATACTAAATTAGACCAGGAAGGACCGTTTGAAACCACAAAAGGTAAGGAATTCACAGAGAGTGATCGTAGTGACAGTTTTCAAAGCTTTTTTTACATAAGTGATAGATATTGTCTTCTGCGGTGTTTCGCAGGAGTCAGTCCTGATTCCGATTATATCCATTATTTATTAAAATGACTTGTCAACTCTATCGATTTAAGGAATTTTTAATTTTCAGGAAAAAGTCCTAAGGAAAATTGGCCCAGAAGAGGTCGCATCGAATTTAGAAATTTGTCACTTAAATACGCTGAAAACGAACCTCCAGTTTTGAACAATTTGAACTTTTTCGCAATGCCAGGAGAAAAGGTAAGTAAAATTTTCTTTGGTAGTCACCGAAATCTAAAAGATCTCACAAACATTCCTCTTCTTCCCAGTACTCTTCTTCACAGAATTTACGTCTTTCCTGGTCCCCTAGTTTGCGCTTATTAAGTTGCCTGTCAACACTGTGTAATATGCATTTTTTCGTTCTCAAGTTTGTCCTAGCTGGATGACCATATTGTTCAATTCTTGCTTCATCTAAATGTTGGTTTTAGATCGGTATAGTAGGACGAACAGGTGCGGGAAAATCATCACTAACAGCAGCTCTATTTCGATTAACAACTATCGAAGGCACCATATTTATCGATGGAGTCGATACAACAAAACTGGGACTAACAGATTTAAGAAAAAGAATATCTATAATACCTCAAGAACCAGTCTTGTTTTCAGAAACAGTCAGATACAATTTAGATCCGTTTGGTGAATATGATGATGTTAAAATTTGGAACGTTTTAGAACAGGCGAGATTTAATTTCAATATTAAATGTTCAAATTTATAAAGTTTTTTTCTAGGTTGAATTGAAAGAAAGTATTGATTCGTTGGATTTGATGGTAGCTGAGGGAGGAAATAATTTCAGTTTGGGTCAAAGACAACTAATATGTTTAGCCAGAGCAATATTAAAGAATAATAAAATATTAGTGTTGGATGAAGCAACTGCTAACGTAGATCACAGGTGAAGTATTATAAATTGTTAAAATTATCGATTATAATTTTGAAAATTTTAGAACGGACGCTTTAATTCAAGGAACAATTCGTAGAAGATTCAAAAACTGCACTGTTCTAACAATAGCTCATAGATTAAACACAATTATGGATTCCGATAAAGTTCTAGTAATGAGTTTTGGAAATATAGTTGAGTTCGATCATCCACACAAACTCTTACAAATGCCAGACGGTCATTTTCATAATCTCGTCCTAGAAACAGGTCCTTCCATGTCAGAACAATTAAAAACCGTCGCAAGAATGGCCTACGAAAACTCACAAAAAGAAATCTTATAAATTACATGTAATATTTTAATAAAAAAAATGCATTTAAAGGATTTAAATCATTTCGTAAACAAACGCGGTCATTTCGAGATTCAGCTTGAAATTTAGGTGGCAGGATTAACAAAGTTTCTTAATGTGAAGGCACATTTTCATGTAAATCGTTGCAGTTTGTCTGTAAAGCTGCACAACACGTGCATTTTATGGTATAGTAAAAGGATTACGTGGTCCAAGAAGTTTTGAAATGAATTCCAACAGTTGTAGGTGGTGTGTGTGCTTCGCTGTTGGCGTATAAACTTCAAAAAATTGCAAATTAGAACATTAAATGTCATAAAAATAACACCTTCTTTTTTATTCTCTTCAATACTTACAGGATGGTAAATTTTCACACAAAAGGTTTAGGAGGAATTTTTCCATTATCAGTCTTAGGAATATTTATAAAGGTATTCAAAATAGTTTTCGCATCTGTAGATGATCCTTCGAGAGGTTGTTCTTTTTGCACGGGTTTAGTTAACACTTTATCTATCAGTCCGAACGTTACAGCTTCTGAAGGTGTCATGAAATTATCTCTTTCCAAGCTAGCTTCCACTTTTTCCAAAGGCATCCCAGTGTGTTTTTCATATAAGCAATTTATTTGTTTCTTCAGCTTCAAAATTTCTTCCGCTTGAATTTTAATATCTGTAGCTTGTCCAACAACCCCACCAGAAGGCTGGTGTATCATAATCCTTGCATTAGGAAGGGAAGTCCTCATACCTTTCGTACCTGAAATTAAAAAAAAAAAAAAATTTGTTCCTTCGACTGATGAAATTTTGGGGTCCGCCAAGGTATAGATGTGAAATTTACTCCAGATCACTAAGTCTAAGGATTAAGTGGGGAATCGGAAAAAACACAGCATGGTTCAAGCAGAACTGGCTGGTATCTCAATTGCCACAAAGGAACTAACTAGAAAATCAATTTCTGGCAAAAGTATAATAATCTGCACTGATAGCAGACAAGTTCTACTAGCCTTGAACTGACAACGTGTTACAGAAGAGCTAATATTAGAGTGCCATCGAGATTTAGCTAACGCCTCGGTAGATAACAATATTATCCTGAGGTGGGCTAAGGGGCACGGCAGGAGCAAAGGTAACCAATTCTTGGACCCGGCGAAACCCACCTCTAAAGAGATGGGATGAAATCAGGGATGCAGGCTTGCCAGGATCACCCTGGGCGTCCCAGGGAAGCTGGAGTCGACAAAATATTTGGGAAGACAACTCTTAGGGAGGATGTACAATGCGTCACATGTGGCCTAAGTGTTGTAGGCCAAACTTACCCTCCCTGCTCTACAGACAAACAGATGTACTAAACAAATTTTCTACCGTTGGTAACACTATGAAATATTCATAAATAGCAAACATCCATGTGTTGAACAATGAAAGAAAATCAGAGAAAGAAGCGTTCTTTTCTTGACAGTAACTTATAATCTGTGCTGGTGATCCCGATCTGTGTGCAATTTCTCATTGGTGATTCTCGTGCTTTTGTAAGGTTAGGAGTATATTATCTGTTGGTTTAGAGAAGTCGCTAGTTTGAGAGAGTTGTGTGTGTGTGTTTTGTTTAGAGCTAATAGTTTATATCTATAATACTGAATGATTCAGTGAAAGTTTTTGTTCTAATCTGCTTTATTTGAGGTAAGCAATCAAACAAATTTAAAATCAACATAAAATTCTGAAAGCCGCGAAGTCTACTAGAACCAAATTTTGTAATCACCTGCTGCTAACAATAAAGACGCCATACTACAAGCTTGACCAACGCACCACGTAGCTATTGGTGGGAGAATGTATTGCATGGTATCGTATATTCCTAATCCGGACGTTATTACACCTCCTGGGGAATTAATGTATATGTGAATAGGCTTTGAAGAAGATTCAGCTTGGAGGAATAACAGTTGGGCTATTATTAGCGAGCTGCTAATATCATTTATTGGTCCCATCAGACATACAATTCTTTCTTTTAATAATCTAAAATGGAAAAGGTTTTCAAAAGAAAACTCCATACTGGAAAGTGGTTTTTCACTTACCGAGAATAAATATCGAACGCCCTTTCTCCTCTTCCTGATTGTTCGACAACTATAGGCACGTGGTGGAATGCAGGAAGATTCGTCATAGTCACTACGTTGAAGTTTGCATTACTCTGCAATACTTTTTGAAACTGCGTAAAAGCATTTTTTAAAACCATTTTTATAAACTTAAACTGTCAAATTTATTCACGAAAACTTCAAGAATAATAAAAAAATCAATAGTAGCGACATCTACTTTTAAAATATCCAACTCCTACATTGAATTATCCCGAAATCTACTTGAGAAATTCCAACAAAAGAATTTATATTTAATTAAATACCCCTCCTACCTTCAGCATCCTGCCACTCATCATAATCATCATCCCTCTCAAAATGTTTCATGCTTATCACGTACCAAAACGTCTACCGTTCGTGCACATATATTTTTTGAGAATGAGTTCTTTTGAAGGATAATGCAGGACACGCAGCAGCAGCCACGCGGCACGCATGAACATGTACCGCCACGGGCGACTCTGTCTATACCTTTCAGAGGTTTTTTTTTTGGTTTCCTTGCGGAATCGTCTTCTGTCAACGGCAGGATGAAACTTCCAACAGTTTCGTGAGATGTGTTTCTATAAAAATGTGAGATTTTTTTTTGGTATTGAAATAATTTACGTTGAAATTTTTTTAAATTTGATTGATGATGAGTGTCGCATATGTAATGCCATATATCGCAGTTAAACGAAATTATAACATGCCATTCGGACGAAATGATTCACGGGGAAGGTGCGTAGCCCGAATACGGCCGTTTTGCGCTCTTACCTGAAATCGACCTGTTTGCGCTCTGCGATTTTCATAATAGAAATGTATTATCCTTTTTTCTAGGATTTACCGATTTGCAATATAATTTTAAATTTATTATAACATAATAGCCCGGTAAAGGTTAGCTTAGAAAATTTGCTTAAAACCCATGGTACCTACTACAGAAAAATAGGAGCGTCTAAATGTAGCTCTCTTCACCGACGTTGCCAAGCGTAGTTCTCTATGAAAAGAACATCTCCTCGCTTTCCATACACTTTTTTAACTAAACCACCCTACCTTACCCCCTACCCTAATCCGAATCGAAAAATTGAATTGTGTAATTGACAGATTATTATAATAATTTTCAATAATAACCCAACCAAAACCACCCTACCTTACCCCCTACCCTAATCCGAATCGAAAAATTGAATTGTGTAATTGACAGATTATTATAATAATTTTCAATAATAACCCAACCAAAACCACCCTACCTTACCCCCTACCCTAATCCGAATCGAAAAATTCTTCGTATTTTTAGTCAATTTTTGAAAAAAACAATAAGAAAATAAAAATAAAAATATCTTGGCTCGGACACGACTCGAACCTGGTACCTCTGTGTTAAGAGCCCAGCACGCTCGAATAAACAAACATGGATTTTTGTATTTTACTTTATAAAAAAACTTTGAAAAAATAAATATAATTTTTGTACTTTCTTGTTTTCTTGTAAAACTAATATTTTTAACTTACCCTTTACCGGACTATTATTGTAGGTAGGAGGAATTTAAAATTATATTGCAAATGGGCAGATCGAAGAAAATAAAGTAGATTATGAAAGTAGCAGAGCGCAAAGTGGCCGATTTCAGGTAGGAGCGCAAAACGGTCGGGCGCAAAGTGGCCGACACCGCGTAGCCCTAAAAGTGACCTCCTGAAGAAACCACGCTGTTCGTTTGACTCAGTTCATTCGTTTGCTATTGTCAATCAATACGTTTTGTCACTGTAAACTTGGTAAATATTGAAATTTGTATATTAAAAAATATAAATATATATCCAAAGAAACGTTTTGTATTTAATTTCATACCAAATGCATCTCGTTGAATAATTAAATATCAAATTCAAACTAACGTCAGTCGTGCTGAAAGTTTTATATGTTGGCTAAAATGCTATCCTTCAATTTGCGATTCTATTTTCGTAAAAAAACGACTTATTACCTTTTAAGCGCCGACCACAGAATTTGACGTCTACTCTTGATTTGAGGTTATGTTTTGAAAATTTCAAATTGTTCATTAAATTTTTCTATCTCTCAATTTGTGAGTTAGGTTAGGCCTTCATAGGTGATGTATGTGTAAAACGGGCTGAAGAACTACCGTATGCTAGTAGGAGCAGACTAAGAATTATTACAGGTTATCTAATGGGTCATGCCCGGTTAAGGATCATCTGCATAAAATGGGGCTATATAACGGGGATCTCAGCTGCAGACTTTGTGGCATGGAGTCCGAAACCGTAACCCACATTTTATCCGACTGTGAGGCATTGGACTCAAGGAGACAGACAATCTTCGGAGAGGCCTACGTGCATATGGCATGCATCCAGTTGACCTATATCATCTAAAAAAAAAAAACTTCCAGTGGTGAACGAGAACTGAAGGTCCAGTGAATGTCCCCAAACGGATATCCATTGTACTAGTGGTAAATGAATGTCCATTCTGTGGACCAATCGTGGACATTATATGGATATCCTGTGTTTACTGGGTGTGCAAAGATTTAGTGCGCTCCAACATTTGTTTTTAGGGTTTTGAATAGAACTCGATTTTTCCGAAATTATAATAATTTTTCTTGAATTAAAATAACAGAAATACATTAATGGAAGGTAGTAGTATTTAACGTTGTTACAGGAGGGGTTGCAATGAAAATTCTGAATAAAACTAATCACTGTCTTGCGTGTGGCACGTGACTTCCCCCTTTTATTCTGGTTTTGCTTTTGTTCGACTTTGATCTATAATTGAGAAAAAAAACTTTACAGTTAAACGAATTGCAACGATTGCTTCAGTTGGGCGAACATTAAATATTAGGGGATAGTTTTTTATGTTTTCATAATTATCCGAAAATGATATGAAGGCAGTTTTATTTTGCTGTTATTAAACGAACTGCAATTAAATTGACACAGTAGTTATCTTTACTGATATGAATTGGACCATTAAACCGGTTGTTAAATATTTGTTAGCTAAACACCATAATGATATTTTGATATCACTAGCTGTTACTTCTCAGTTTGCGAATTGAATGTTAGAGATAACACAGTTCATATACTATTTTAATCTGTGGTAAGTATAAAAAATTTATTGTATTCGAAAGAAAAATTGTATTATTGAATAAATCAGGCATAGTTTAAGGTATGTGAATTTTTTTTAAATAGTTTATAGACCATAATAGCAATTTTTGACATATACAAGGTGATTCATTACTAATTGGAAATAATTTAACAGAAGAATCCTGACTTCAAATTATGAAGATTTCACCCAAAACACTTAAAAAAATGTACACCCTACTATAGTCTATAGAAAATTTTTGAGCATTTATCAATGTCCAAGGGTTATTAATATATTTCCGTGGCCGCCTAGAACTCCCGAAAGTAACCCCCTAGATTTTTATTTTTGGAGCCATATGAAATCATTAGTATATTCACAAGAAATAAACGCTCGTCGGAAACTATGGGCGAGAACACAAAGAAAACTGGTTTCTCGCGCTTGTCTATAAGCGCCGATAAGCTTTAAAAATGTATTCATGTTGATACATGCAACCGCGCACAAAAGAAGCAGGTCCGAGCTTGTCGGCACTAGTATAAGTTTATCGGAATTAATAACAAAACATTATTTTCCAACGCGACATGTGCCGGGACAGCGCTTCATTCAGTCTGTTTACATACTTTGCGGCGTTTACTTTCCTCTTGGACAAAAACGGTTAGTGCAATTTCATTTTTACATACCTATAAAATTTATTTGGATGGGGTTTTTGACTGCACAAATAGATAATGATACTATCTGTCTATACTTTCTGCCAAATATGAAATGGATACGTAAAACAATTTTAAAGTACTGAACACAAATTGTTTTTAAATTTTTAAACAAAACACCCTGTAACTAGGTAAACAGATACATTTTATTTAGGTGTTTTTGGTTAAATATTCATAATTTGAAGTCAGGATTCTACAATTAAATTATTTCCAATTAGTAATGAATCACCCTGTATACAGAAATATTTTTATACTGTTTTTTGTATTTTTCTTTTTAGTTTTTGATAAAGCTGCTTAAACCATGGCCAAGGAAGAAGTAAAATATTGGCTAAAACACATTTTGATCCAAACCAATTTAGATAATTATGAAGTTATATTAGATAACGCTGGTGCAAAGGACGAAGGATATATGAGTAGTATAATTATAGTGCACTTGAAAAATTTAACTGATACAGAAAATACAACTGACTTTAATTTGTTAATAAAAAAAGGATCGCCAATTAAAGAAGTGAGGAAAGCTATGGTTCAAGATGAAGCTTTTTCCAACGAAATTTTAATGTACGGTACTTTGTTTCCACTTTATCGCGAATTTCAATTAAACAAAGGAATCACGGATTTGTTCGAATCATACCCCAAGTGTTATGGTTATAAATATTTCGAAAATTTCGAAATTATCGTTCTAGAGAATATGAAAAAAACAGGATATCGTTTATACGATAGGAAAAAGAACATGGATCTACAGCATTGCCGAATAATCCTTGCCGCGTATGCCAAGTTACACGCACTATGTTTCGCGTTCAAAGACCAAGATCCGGAAACCTTTAACAACGTTTCAAAAAAGCTGCACAATATTTTTTACCAATTTTTGAACGGTAATAAAAATTGGAAGATTCTTCTTGAAGATAACTTCAAATCAATTCATGAAAGTCTTATTGAACACGGAGACACGGAACTACTTGAAAAGTATAAAAAAGAAACGGAAAATCCGTATGAATTAGCAATCAATTTATTCAATAAATTGGACGACCAATCAGTATTTGTACATGGAGACAACTGGAATAATAACTATTTAATAGAATATAAGGCAAGTTTTTTTATATAATTTTTTTCCTCTTTCTCAAGTTCTTGATTCCATTTTCAGGATAACCAAGAAATTCCAACAGGACTAGCAATCATAGACTGGCAAGCGTCATACCTTCATTCCCCTATATACGACATATCCTCTTTTTTATACAACGTGTCCTCAAAAAAAGAACTGGATCACATTGAAGATTTATTAAAATTCTACCACGCTAAATTTTCCGAATTTTTGACTAAATTAGGTAGCAATCCAGAAAAACTATTCAACTACACTGATATGAAGAAGCACTGGAGAAAGTACTCGTTATACGGGCTAGTTGGAAACGCGATGAATATTAAACTGGCAGTACTTGACAAGGACCAAGCTCCTTCTACAGACCAACTAGGAAAAGGGAAAACAGTGGATGAATTGTTTAACGTAGAGACAAGCGGTTCAGAATTATATTACAGAAGAGTTAAAGATGCTATTGAGTCATATTTTTTAGTAAAAGAAAATGTATGTTTTTTAGATTAAACAGAATATTGTAATATTAATTTTGTCGTGAAACTTTTATTCTATCGACTCAAATTGTTTAGTCCATCTATCGCATGTCGCGTTACAGCCGGCCACGGAGTAAAGTGGCGGAGCCACCGTACATAGACAATGAATAGCAGGTTCACTCGTTGTCGGCATTTTCATGTAGCGTTGACAAAGACTTGCCAGAAAACACTACCTTCTAGTATTTAATTGGCAAAGACAGTCCAGTCGGTATACTATTAATTCCACTTGTACCTTCAAACTACAAAACGCACACGGTAGGGGCGATAACACATAGAAAGCTGGTTTCTCGCGCTTGTCTATAAGCGCCGATAAGCTTTAAAAATGATACTTGCAACCGCGCACAAACGAAGCAGGTCCAAGCTTGTCGGCGCTAGTAACACGCTCCGATAAGTTTATTGGAATTAGCATTATTTTCCAGAGCGACACAGGCAGGGACCTCTTGGACAAAAATGGTTGATGCAGAACTCTTAATTGCATGTGTTTTTGAACGCCCTAACCATACTCTTTTCTACCACGATTTATATGATGAACACCAGCTTTTCCTTTCATTTTTAAAGAAACATTTTCCACCAAACAAATCGTCACTCGATTTCTTTATGTTCAACAATCAGCTTTCTTTGTGTTCTTGCCTTATAGATGGCTTTCCAGATCTTGATCATTATTTTGGACAAAACAGTGAAGGAAATAAAAAAACAAGGAAGAAATCTGGACATGATAATAGGGTACAGAAACATGGTTAACTTAATAATTGGAAAATAAGAATGGTAATGGGAAATAAATAGTAGCCAAAAGAAGAATCTGCTCTTTCACTAAAAACGTGAGAGAAGTATTTAATTTTGGAATAAAAAAATTGATACTGTTATTTCTAGATAGGTACATTGAAAAAATAAGACTCAAGACGAAGATAAAGTTATTGAAAGAATAATTATTGAAGTCAAATATTAAAAATTGCTGATATCAACCTTTCTAGGTCGACTCAACTTCTAATCTATTCGACCTGAATAATAAATTTCGGTTAAGAAAACTTTTTGACTAGATATAAACTTTGCATCTGAGAGAGTTTATAAGAATAAGATATCAAATCTGGATTTTAACTGCTTTCAAGTAACCCAAATTTATTTAACCAAAATAAATTTTTTAGCCCAGTTAAAATCAAATATTTAACCAGTTGAGCGACACTAAATTTTTCGGAACCATCCCAGCAGCGTGACACCTATCAACAAACTAAAGTGTCGCTTGTTTTTATTGGGTTTTTTAGGTTTTTTGACTTAAGAGTAGGATTTTGAAAATATTTTAACCACTTTTACAAAAAAACTTATGCAACGTCCTCATACGTCATGTCACATTAATGCCTAAAATTATCTAGGATATTCATCAAATGTGACGAGACGTGTGCAGACGTTTAATGTTAGTCAACTTATCACCAAATTCTGCAGCTGTTAACAACTATAAACAAATCGATGCCAGCTTTGCAAAAAGTCAATATACCCATACACTAGGTGATACGACACATAGTAGATTTATGTTCTGTGTACGACACTAAACTATTATTGCTATGCTGAGCCATGGATGCCTAGACGTCGGGAAACGTCGTGATCGTTTTGGCACTGACCGTTTAATATTTTGGCGGATTATTTTTCAAATGTCATAGAATGACACTAGGATAATCTGCTGTTGACGAGACGTGACACTATCTATTCTAGAATGTTGTGTATATGTATTTTAAGTCTAGAACCCAATGTCCCTTAACGTTGTGTCGATACTGGACTTTATAGTAGAGACGTGTTGGTGTATCATTAAAAAATGGACTTTAATGAACGTTTTGCCGCTCAATTGGTTAAGGTTAAGTTTCAAATAAATTAAATCTCTTTGTATTTGCGAATATTTAGTTTTTTCTGTTACGTATTCTTGAGTCACTGCTTAAACCCTAAAGAATTGTCAAAGAATGCTGCAAATGGGTGTAGACTGTGAAGGGGGCCAAAAAACTTTCCATTGTTCGAAATTCTCGCGATTTTACTTTGACAGAGATCATGAACTTTTTCCTTTTTCACTTTGCGCACTGATGCAAAAAACTTTTAATTTAGGTAAAATACTGAAGTGTGACTTTTCCAAAGACCGACAATATTCTTCAAAATTTCGAAGCAGAAAAAAAGTTTAATAAGTAAAACCGTTAATTCTCCAAAATTCAATTAGAACTTTTTTTAGAAAAGTTTAAATTCTTTTTGTTTGCTAATGAAATTCGTCGTAAATTACAATCCAATGTGTTACGTTAACTACAAATTTTTAATGAAGACATACAAAAAGTTTTCTAAAAACACGTATTGGACTTCAATTTAATTGCGCGTCTTTAGACCCTTTTCTAAGAAAAAAAAAACCTCTACGTCCTCAGTAGGTAATCGAAAGGGTGTCGCGCAAAAACATCTTTTCAAATAAGGCCAATTTACTTCCAGATATTTTAGAGAGTCGATAAAGAAAGCTTACGAAAGATAATCTGACAGTATTGCCGAATCCTACACGGACTGTAAAAAATTAAGGTCGAAGATTTTTAAATAGTATCACTTTTCGTACCTCACTGTTTTATATAAATAATCATTGCCCCTCTCTACCATCTAATCGAGTACTCATTTATGTAAAAATTTCTTCCAATCTTGTATATTTTGAACCACTTGTGCTTCTTCTTCCATTCAACAGAATCTACTTTCTCCTATATTCTTAGTACATCTGGTCGTTGCTTTCCACAAGTGTTTATGCGAGATTATATTGAAAAATTTTTAGCTTACTATAGAACCAAACAAAATTTCAATGTCCAAATATTTTATTACCCAACATATTCTCCTCTTAATTGGATACATTTATTACAGCGAACCTGCAACGTATCTAGACCTTTCAAAAAAAATGTTTCTTCTTGCTCTGCAAACCAGACCTCCATAGCTTTTATTACCTCCTCGTTGGAAGAAAATTTACGACCTTTTAAACTTTTTTTCAGTTGAGAAAAGAGATGATAGTGGGACGGAGCCAAATCTGGTGAATAAGGGGAGTGTTCTAGTAACTCAAACCCTAAATCTCGAATTTTTTGCATGGCAACATGAGATTTGTCTGCAGGGGCGTTGTCCTGCAAAAACAAAACACCTTTGGATAGCTTTCCGCGTCTTTTCTCTTTATTTTTTTTCCGTAGAGTGGTCAGTAATGTCAAATAGTAATCTCCAGTTATTGTTGTACCCTTATCCAAAAAATCAATCATGATTACTCCATGGCAATCCCAAAAAACTGAAGCAAGAACTTTTCCAGCAGATTTTTGGACACGAAACTTCTTAGGTCTTGGAGAACCAGAGTGTCGCCATTCCATCGATTGTTGCTTTGTTTCTGGATCGTAGAAATGTACCCAAGTGTCATCCATAGGAACGATTCGGTTTAAGAAGTCTACATCGTTTTCAAATCGAGCACAGATCGAACGCGATGCTTCTACCCTTGCACGCTTTTGGTCAACATTCAAACGTTTGGGGATCCATTTTGCAGCAATTTTTCTCATGTCCAAATTGTCGTGAACTATATGATGAACGCGTTCGTATAAAATATTCAGTGCTTCAGATATCCGTTTTAGCCTAATTCGACGTTCTGATAAAATCATATCATGAACTGCATCGATATTTTCGGGGACTGACACAGAAACTCGCCTTCCCGATCGGTCATCATCTTCAATGGAAAATTTACCTCTTTTGAAGCTTGCAGTCCAATTTTTCACGGTCGCATACGAAGGACATTGATCACCAAAGGTATTAAGCATATCTTCGTAAATCTGCTTACCTCTTAACCCTTTTAAATACACGTACTTGATGATGGCTCGATACTCCAATTTTTCGATTTTCACAATTTCGGTGGACATCTTTTTTCTTTTAATTTATTGCGTAACTCTGGTTTACTTTTTTGACGTCAAATTTCACACTGACACTTCTAATAAGTTATTGTTCGTTGCTATGATCACGCAATATTTTGTTTATACATGGAACTGGTCTAGACTAACTAGATACCAAAACATCCTCGTAATTTTCTTAGTCTTACTGGATCTATTTTTACACCTTCTATTTCCTCTCTCTTCGATATTCCAGTGTCTCCCTCATTAGGGTGTTTATAGGTACTGCTCTTGCCTAGTCCATAACCATTTTACGACTGATTACATCCAGTGTGAAAAATTTGTCTTCACTTTGTTTTTTCTTAAATATGGTATCCAAAACAGTAGCTTCCTGAACCATCTATTATCATCCTGTACTGATTTCTACTACTCTGTTGTCTATTCTATGGATACTTCTACAAGGACAAGCAAAAAAAAAACGTGGAAAAGAACGTAACGGACGTAACAGTCAGAGCCGGTAAGGTTCGGCAAAATTTCCGGTTACCAATGAAGAAAATTTTGAAAAAATTTTTTTTAAAGAATTGTACCACGGAACTGGAAAAGAACGATTTAAATCTGACATCACCGCTTGATTTTCCATCACTAGCTGTATCTAGATTTTGGCCGGAAAATAAAATGGTTTGATGAATGAATAGTTTGAGTTTGCTGAATTTTACTGAGGTCGAAAGCTTTTGAAAAGCTACGAACGTGTTTGAAATTACAATTTTTCTAATGAATGTATTTCACTTAAGTTTGAAATTTACTTTTTCGTCCATTGCCGCCAATCCGGTTCAAAATCGTATCTTTTCACAGCATTTTCTTTTAGTTTGAAAACAAGTCATTTTACATTCAAACAAAAATCATCACCTGCTACCAATTTCCATCTTAATGAAGCTACCAAAGTTAGACTACTTCATGTAAAGTTTTCTGTCTATAAATATCTTTCAGTTTTTGTTTCAAATGATTGAACTGGTGCTTTGCAAGGATTCAGATCTCTAATGCTACGTTAAGAGGCCAACCATTTATGTGGCTACACGTTCCGGTTATTAATAGGGAGAAAAGGGGAAAATTTGAAGGGAAAATATCGATATTTGGGATGAATTGGCTGAAAGAAGACTAGTAACTAGTATTTTATAAGTCAGAGGAATAAATTGGATCCAGAGATTCCAGAGTTAACGATTATTACTTGTAGGGTGGTAAAATCGCATTTTGCCGGCCAAATTTAGTCCTCTAGAACCAATTTCAACTCTAAACTCATCTAGAATGTCGTTGGGGAGTGTAAAAAGTAGTGATAAGCAAAATTGGTGTTGCTCATGCTTTGCTCATTACAGTGAAAAAGGCTTGTAATTGTTTATTTCGTCTCTCGCTCTTCCCAACGAACAGTAAGACATGTTTATTTGTAAAGCTGCGTATTTATGAAACTTCGATTTGAAATGTTTGTTTAAACAAAGAAATAGACTTGTGCTATATAATTGGAATGATTGAGGTGACAATTACCCACTTAAAATTGTGAAATCACCAAAAGATCTTTCGGAATTGTTGGATTTCTTAACTAAGTCTAGAAGATTTCAATATCATATGAAAGTTCACGATTCACATATTTATTTGGAATTTCAAAACAATACTTCAAATTGATGGATTACATTTTCCACACACGTAACTGTAAGGTAAAAGTCCAATAAAATAGGAGGGAATATTGATTGATTATCAACGGATAATATAAAATCGAATGATCCATCAACAGTCCATACGGAAAGGAGATAAAAGTTCCCTCAACATTTTCTCCCGCGGAAATTATCGTCAATTCTAATTTGTCAGGAAGTTGGGAGTCGAAGACATAGTTAATTTTCCTTGGGATTTCAAAAGGGCTTGATTAAACCATTCACTATCACCACGTAAAGTTTAAAGGTATCCTTTTAGTACAAGCTTCATTTTGTTGATTGCATATATATGAGGAAGAGGATGTATATATTTGTTAGCTTTTGGTGGAAGTTTTTGTCCACAAATTATTTAAAAAAACAAACTACCAACGCATCCAGCAAAGCATTTTTTTTTCTTATACTTTTAACAGTGATCCAGGATAAAAGAGAAGGTATTTTACTGGGTTTAATATGTTCTCTTTATAAACAAGTGTAGTAATTATAAGAAAATATGTACCCGACTTGGAAAATTGCAATTTCGTGACAAACAATTTTAATTAACGATCTTCTTGGGTATTTTTTCTTTACAACGTCGTCATCTCACGCGAACAACTCCATTATTTATGACTTTCCAGATATTTCTATTAAAATTGTTCGGCGTACCAGTCGAGGATGAGCAGCTAGTGCCAGAAATCCTTTTAGAGCTTCGAAGGATGTTTTTAGTGAATAATAATGTTTTGTACTCAATAAAAATTATCTTATGTCTCTGGAATCTTATTTCTCAAACGAAGAATTCAGATTGAAAGTAATAAATCGTAATTTTCTCAATATCTTGAATAGAAAAAGATCTGACAACAATGTAAATACTACCATAATATCCTCCATATCACAAAATCCTTTCGTACACACCAGAATCTATGAAAATTTTGAGATCCAAAACAATTTTGTAGTTCCATACTTAAAACTCACTCTGTATATAAAAGGATCCCTTTATAAATATAAATTGATTAGCTTATGATTTAAACATTTATTAGTTATCGAAATTGCAATCTCTTTTTATGCAAAAACTCATAAAACTCGAGAAACTGTTTACGTTAATCCCTATCTGAAAACGTAATCTTCCAAACAACCCTGGACAATAAATGTTTTTTGTAATTGTTTTTGGTGCATTCATTATCTCCCAAGTTACTACGTCTAGACACTTCTTTATAAAACTCCCATTAAAATGTGTCTCTAACGAAGTGTTACGACAAAAGTTTAAAGAAGGCGATTCTCATTACTTTCATTTTATAGTTGAAGTATACAGAATAGAAATAATCTGATACATTTTTTCCTGATCGATACAAAACTTACACAGCAACAAGACTTTATTTCAATTTCCGTCTAATCAAGAATTTTTACTACATTTGGCAACATGTTTAAAACTGCAGTGTATTTCGAAAGTAGTGTACCTCGTTCAAACGATCGAGTATGGAATTAACAGTGTAATGCTGGAAACTAAGTAATAATTGTAATTTAAAAAAATGGCCAGTTCTCAATAAATTTCCTCGATGAATTCGAAACAACGCGTGCGTCAAGTCGTGACCACAGATCTCCTAATGGTCTCGAACTTGACGAGCAGCCATCATTGATGTTAAGATATTAGCTTGTCTTACATGTTTCTTCTTCAACTCCGATAATTGGCTTGGTAGACTCACATGTTTGCATAAATAAATTCAGCTTTACGAAACTGTTATACTTATCTCCTTTTTCATAGCTGTCAAGGACTCATTTAACACTGTATTTCGTTCGATGAAAACGAACAAACTCTTCTTTCAACGTTGGCTGGATGTCCTATAGGATAGGAGGCCATTGTAACTCAGAAGAAGAAGAAACTCTTCTTTCTTTGGAGCAAACACTACTGTCGATTTCATCTACATATTTCCTGTTTGTATATCATTCAAAAGCTGTTTTAAAATTAGACCGATCAACCCGAATACGTAAAATTATACGGGTGAATAAATTCAATGTATATAATATATTATTCGATTCTCACAAATCACTTTAAATAATTTGGGCAAGCCAGAAAATTGCTTTGTTCGATTTAATCCCGATTCGAGCCGGGAAAGTAAGTTTGAATTTAACAGTGCCGTTTTACGTTAGATATGCTTTCGGAAATAGGGGATAGATAATATTCGGAGGATTATCATTATATCCACCCGAAGTGCAATACGCGATTCTCTTTGAACGGCGTAATCAAAAATAATGGCAACATTAATTATCAAAAGGACGGCAATTTCACTATTACCACTTTTATACGGTTTTGTACCTGTTAAAAAATATGTTTAACCGTCGGATTTTGAGAGATTTTCATATGTAGTCCAGTAAATAAAGGCACCAACCTGTTCATCTCATTATTGTCAGACTTTTTTTTTGCATTCATGTGTAGATTACTCTCTGAAAATATGTCCTTCGCGGGGTTTGCGGAAGGGGCTGGAAAATGGCCCATGATCCCGAAAATTCAGTTTTTGGCCGATATCTCCCGAAATGTGCTACTTAGAGAAGTGGGGTTTTGCTAGAAATGAAGTACAGTTCATTAAATACAAAAATGGTTCCTATCATTTTTGTCCTTGGATCAATATTTCTTGCAAAAAAAGACTTGCAAAAATTTTCCGGAAAACTAAAAAACTTAGCCAAAAATTTTAAAAACCATCGAAAAGAGGACATTTTCAGCTTTCCAATGGTGTGCATTAAAGACCAATATTGCCAATCATTGTTTATCAATTTGCGGTAGACCCGAGAATTTTCAGAAAACTCCGGAAATCAAAAAAAAACGTCCCAAGAAAAACATGTTGTTTATAAACATACACAAAAATTATTTATTCATTATTTCGGAATACATTCACCACCTATCAAAGTCCCATTATCCAAAAGGTTTCGGTAAAACTACGCTTAATTTAAAAAATATGACCGGATTGATAAGGGCAGTCAAATATTCAGGAAAAATAAAGTTTGGCCAGCTTTTTCAATATTCCTGGAAAATAAAAAAAACGAAAAAGTTACACGATGTTATAGGTACAGGTCCCTCCTTTCATATGCACTTTGAATCATGAAAAAAGATTCATTTTTACTCAAGTTATGGGCCAATTTGCCCGCCCTCCCATGCCTACATTCACGGAGCGTGCTCCCGGAGACGCCGCGCAACAGCTCGAAATCCAAGGTACGCTTGGGCCCGTTTATCTCGAAAACGGTTAAACTTTTGACAAAAACGATAAAGATCATTTTTGTAGATAATAAATTGCTCTCCATTCCTAGCAAAACCCCACTTCTCTAAGTGTCATATTTCCGGAGATATCAGCGGAAAACTCAATTTTTGGGATTGTTGGCCATTTTTTAGCCCCTTCCGAAAAAAGTCCGAACAATAATGAGATGAACAGGTTGGGGGGGTTCTCGGGTCTCGGATCCCATGAGAGAGCCTGACTCCGACAGGCTACTGAAACTGGGTAAGAGACATTTGAAGACAGTTACCGACCTGTTGAGAGGTTAGGTTGGAAAGTTGGAAAACTATCAAAAAAATTACCTCCCTTGCTATTTAAAAAATCTGAGGGGGTAACAGTCAATTGTAGGGGGGTAAAAGGAGTGACAAACACCTCGATTAAAACGTATAAACGTCAAATCAATAGAGCTAAGTTCGTTAGTAACTCTACTATAACTAAATTTGTACGAAAGAATCAAAGCGTTTTTTTTTCAAGATTACGGTACCAACGTACAGTTGATCCCCTTCAAAATCCCGTCACCCTAAATTCCGGAGCTTATCGTTGCACAGCATTCGGCGAAATTTTAATAGGATTTGAAATAATCGAAAGTTACAAAAATTACAATCTGTTTATTAAACCCCTACCGACATTGGATTTTAATTGAAACCATTTATCAATTGAGGGTAACTGAAATAAGTCGGTTTAAGGAAATATTTTTGGGGTCGATTTAAATGGTATTAAAAGTTTTTTGCAATAAAGACACTTTAAAGCGACATAAAAAATGTGTAGTATAATTTTGTTATCTCAAATATCAAATTTGCGATTGGACATATTGTGAATTAAATAATTAGAATCGTATGACACAATTCTAGCAATGCTTCTCAAGAAAGGACCCTTAGATGATCCAACTATCGTGGTACAGTTTGGCATCTTCTTCTAGCTTCCTTTTTAGATTGTCCAAAGTAGGAACAATCTGGCTTTCATAGAGGGAATATATTATACCCTGTTGGCCATTGTCCAGACGATGAGATCGAAAATCACAACGTTTTTTTCTTCCACTATACAAATACGAAGATGATATAGTTATCCTTGGCGACTCTTCAATCGATATAGAGCGAAAACTGAAGTCTTATTGCTCTGGCAACAAACTTGTAGTCAACGCCTATAAAACAAAAGTAAAGATATTCGCTAAAAGTGGTCATGTACATACTTCTCTGAAGAAAATAAACTGTCTATCTATCTATCTTGGATATAAATTGACCTTTATTTGTGACAGCAGATGACTGCCGGATAAGTACCCTAAAGATCTCCTCATTTTCAATTACATGTTCAAGCTACATAAATCAGTCTAAATGATTCTCACACCATCATTACACACTATACATCCCTCGGAGCTCAAAATGGCACTTAACCGCTGTTTCCGAAAATCTATAAATGTAACACCACCTTCCCCACACTCTTTTGTCACTCCCTAACGCACTCCTGCAAGTAACAATGCAGTACAATTCATTAAACTTTACAACAAGGGCAACATCGACCATGCAGGGTGATTTTTCGGCACAGAGATGGACTTTTATTGTACTTTTTTTTTCCATTGAATGTTTTGTTATGGAAAATTGTCAATAGTTATTTGAAAAATGTCTTTATCATCTTTTTATGATGATAGGAGAGTACGGGCCAGGAACCAAACACTCCGAAAGCTTCGGAAATTCAGACCATAGTAAAGAGTGTCCAGTTCAATATTGATAAAAAATGTAGAAGATTACCATCACACGCAGCAATTAAAGCTTTGAGCTCACTTTTAAAATGGTATGGAATATCTTGGAAAACTCCAATGAACTAGGCGAAAACAACGTTGTCTGTGGATTCCAGGAAACACTGGAGTGGAAGGAAATGAAATAGCAGATAAACTAGCAATGACAGGGGCTGAAACACCTTTTTGTGGGCCGGAACCTGAGCTGGGATTGAGAGTCAATCCTATAGTTACCATGTAGGAAACGAATTTTTCATTGCAACTCATTCTTTGTGGAGGTCAAAGTTTTGCTGGTTAAGAAATTAAACTCTTTCTTATCACTTTCAAGATTTCGGATTCACTTGAATCCTTTTTCAAGGCTAAAATATGAAAGTT
Source organism: Lochmaea capreae (assembly GCA_949126875.1). Classification (NCBI taxonomy): domain Eukaryota; kingdom Metazoa; phylum Arthropoda; class Insecta; order Coleoptera; family Chrysomelidae; genus Lochmaea; species Lochmaea capreae. Next base: position 1,102,236 of record OX421400.1, read on the forward strand.
AAGGTTTTTAGCGGGAAAACCGAGCGATTTCATTTAAAATCTAGGTTTTTCGTTAGGCAGCTATGCTTTTTTAAAAATTCCAGGCATCCCAAAAAAAAATTTTGAACTTTTTCGAGAAAATTGAGAATATTTCTCGGGAAAAGGCGCGATTTAATCGAAAATCTGTGTTTAGTTAGTCCACTAGGCTACTTTTTCAAAATTTTAGGTTGCGAAAAGCAATTTTTCGGTAGGTTCAAGCATTTTTTGGGGAGGTTAAGTAGCATTTTTTGGGGAGGTTAAGAAGCATTTTTTAGGGAGGTTCAAGCATTTTTTGGGGAGTTTAAAGAAGCCTTTCTTGGGGAGGTTGAGAATCATTTTTTTGGGGAGGTTAAGAAGCATTTTTTAGGGAGGTTTAAGCATTTTTGAGGGAATTTAAAGAAGCCTTTTTTTGGGGAGGTTGAGAATCATGTTTTTGGGGAGGTTAAGAAGCATTTTTAGGGAGGTTTAAGCATTTTTGGGGAGTATAAAGAAGCCTTTTTTGGGGAGGTTGAGAATCATTTTTTTGGGGAGGTTAAGAAGCATTTTTTAGGGAGGTTTAAGCATTTTTTTTGGGAGTTTAAAGAAGCCTTTTTTTGGGGAGGTTGAGAATAATTTTTTTGGGGAGGTTAAAGAAGCCTTTTTTGGGGAGGTTAAAGAAGCCTTTTTTGGGGAGGTTAAGAATCATTTTAGGAGCCTTTTTTGGGGAGGTTGAGAATAATTTTTTTGGGGAGGTTAAAGAAGCCTTTTTTGGGGAGGTTAAAGAAGCCTTTTTTGGGGAGGTTAAGAATCATTTTAGGAGAGGTTTTAAGCATTTTTTTGGGAATGTTAAAGAAGCCTTTTTTGGGGAGGTTAAGAATCATTTTTAGGAGAGGTTTTAAGCATTTTTTTTGGGAGTTTGGAGAAGCATTTTTTCGGGAAGGTTTATGTACAATTGGAAATTATAGTTAATTTAAACTTACATGCAAAGTGAGTGAACTGGCAAAGGGTTTCCAGTTTTCAGATCAAACTGCCCAAAAATGGAATTGCTTCAGAGCTCTCTGGTTTTAATGTGTATTTCAAAAAATTATTTCCTCATTGAGTTTAATAATAAAAAAATGTCATTTTATAGATCCGTTCCTGTGTCGAGACCGTTCTCGAGTTAAGTGCGTAAGAACCCCTCAGCGTCAATTTAATAATGTTTCCGTGGAATTAAATTTTTAGTTTTCTTCAATGCATTTTCAACATATCGTAGTCCGCAGAACTTTATGCCTGTGGGGAAAAAAAGAGGGAGAACTGGGAAATTGGGGTGGTTTATCCGTCTGTCAAATACATAAAGGTTTTTTTCATAGATTTACTTATCAAAGAGATATTTCTGTTACTACATTTTGAGTTTTATGTTGTATTTGATCTTAAGATTTGTATCTTTCAGATATTAGCTTTTATGTCGTATGTAAGGGTGGATTTGTTTGGTTTCTGGAGTTGTTTCTAAGTAAAAGTTAAAATCAATATATTCATAAGTATTGGAACATGGGCACATCTAACCTCTCGTTTCAAATAAGCCAATAACCTAACCTAAAAGAACAAAAATTATAACGTCATCCAGCAAATTTCTTACGGTACAAAATGCAAATCGAAGTAAACCATTTTGATCTGTTATCATACACTGAATCTCCCACAATGGACCTATTTGTAAACCGTTGAAAAGGAATGGAGCACGTTAGACGAGTATGTTTATTGAATTCAGCCCTTTAGAGTGACTGCCTTGACAAGTGATATCCAATATAATTTCCAGCTGCGGTGTACAGGGTTGTTCTTGATAAACGATAATCATTTACTACGAAAAACCATGGAGATCAAGACAAATTTCGATTTTTTCCCAAAAGAAACTTTCTGAATTGTTAAAAAACTTCAGCCTTTGGAACAAGTCCAGCGAGCAATAAGTAGGTAATACTTGTATACGCCCTTTTAATCTGTCAAAGTGAGTGTCTGTAGGGGCAGTTCATGGGAATTCAAGGTTCACTGTAGCTGGTCCTAAGCATGCTCGATGGGATTGCGGTCGAGCGATCGAGGAGATTTGGTCGAGCAACTGCTCTTCGACGTACTGGTCCAATTAGACACCATTAACATTCAAATGTCGCTGAAGTCGACCCACCCCAGCTCTACTAGCTTTATCCGCACCAAGTTTTCAAAACAAAATTCTAAATTGAAAGAATAAAGTAGTCAGATTAGCCTTAAAAAAGAAGAACCCAAACTTTGGTCCTTTGATCCGAATTTTACAAAGAACGGTTTTGCTTAAAATAAATTTTTTCAGGGATTTCAAGACGGTCACCCTATACATTATCCCATTTCAATATGCTTTGATATATGAGTGTGATCAGGGTGTGTACTCCGGCCTAAATATTAGCATAATATTTTAGGATGTCAATATGTCTGAATTGACGCCCCTCTTGGCAGACTATATCGAATTAATGAATGAAGTAAATTCAAATCTGTCACCAGGGCATTGGAGGGTGTTAAGAAGGGTTTCGTACCAAATAGAGATACAAATTAATTCATATTTTGAAAAAACTACAATGTAAAAATTGACCTTGAATTTCTGTTACCGGACAAATAAATACAGTTGAAAGATGGACTAAAAATGGCAGCAAAAATTATACAAAATAAGTAACTAGTGTCAATTTTTAAGATAAAATAACTTTTGATGGTGTGGTTGGTTTTTGACGTAACCTAACCTATAACCATTAGAGAGATTTTGATCTGGATGACTGGATTTTTATTATAATTTGTTTCTATGTAAATAATATTGTGTCATCTTCACCTATCAAAAAATATTTCAATTTTAGGTAAAAAAAAAATAGTGATTAAGAGCAAAAATTGAAATGAAAACATCCAACGATAACAAACTACTCACAACCTCCGCTTTATCGGTAAGTATAAGATATTCCTCTAGGTGTATCTTCCTGTATATTCCTTGCATCATTGATCGGCGAATTTAACTTCTTGTTCAAACTTACGGGAGTATTAGCCATTAAACTACCACCAATCTGGTTACAGAACAGCAGTCACACGTTCATCTACCTACCTATATTTAGATTTAATTTGATTATTCAACTAAAAATCATTTCGATTGAATGGACTCGGTTCGTACCATAATCGTTCTGTCCACCAGCTCGAGAACTTGAGCGAAAACACTATGGAGGTATCTAGTCAGTTTCCGGAAGAGGTGTGTGTTGTTACGGAGTCATTTTAACTGAATTTTTTTTCGTTTCCAACATTCCGCTAAATATGATATTCTTTAAGGACTTTTCACGGGTAAGTAAATATTCTTATCCTGCTGTTTAGTTGAGTTAGAGCTGTAGAATCAACAGAAAACTGTTGAACGTAGTGTTAAAGGTTCATTCATTCATTCTATTGGGTTGTGCTCAGCAGCCAACACACTTGAATTGAACGTTTGTACCATTTCCCATATTATCTACTTCCATTCCAGAAGCTTTGTGTCTTCTATGTAAGCCACTAGTTTGACTGGAGGTATTTTCAGTAGTTAGTAGTAATCTTCTCCAAAGTGCTTTCGTCTGAGTCCATGTAAGTTCTCGGAGAAGCAGAGAATGTGAGTAGGTGTTCCATCATAGAGTTCACATTTCCTGTAAATAGGTTCACTAACTTTGCCCATTTTTGTTTTGTTTTGGTAAAATGCAGGATATTTTGAAATAATGTATATTGCATCAAAAGTGACTTATTTCAAAAACTTTTTTAGAAAGGCAAAAACAAATCGGCTTACCATGACATTTTAGAAAAGTTGAGAGAAGAATTTTATGCCAACTGGGAAAGAAAGGCCACTTCTGATTCAGAAGGTCTCGAAGATTACACGAGAATAAAAACGTTGGGTACTGGTTCCTTCGGACACGTGGTAAGAAGACTTATCTAACCCAATATTAAAGAAAAATTTTGATTGTTGCTTTATTTGTGAAAGATAAACTCATAAATTATTTGCTAACACCGCACCCGGTTTCATTTAGCGGGTAGTAGGTAAAATAATGTACTATATTCGTATCGTAAATTCATATTACGATATTCAATGGGACAAATTTCCCATCTCATTTCATAATATGAATCTTTACGACACTTATATCATAAATATCTATTACATAACCTTATTTCGGTAAAAGCGGCTGGAGTTTCATAGCTGTCAAAGTCAGGTGTTGTGGAATGGTATATTAACTGCATTTTTGGCTACCTATGACATTTGATAACCTCAAAAAATGATATCAATGTATCTTTCTAATATTTCTTTCCCTTTTTTCATACAACTGTACTTAAAGAAACTTCAAATGAAATTAAAGTACAGCCTTTCATTTTATAAGCATTAAATGTAAGAAGAGAAATCACTCGGAGACAAATCCAGTCTATTTAGAGGGTGAAATAGGCTCTCGATAACAAGTTTAAGTTGAAATTCAATATAAAATTGTTTCCAGTACCTAGTTCAAAAAGCTGGCCACGAAAAGGACTCATACTATGCCATGAAGTGCATCTCAAAAGTTAGAATAATGAAATTGAAACAACTGGAACATACCCTGTTCGAAAAAAGGATGCTAGATGCTCTCAACTTTCCTTTTGTAGTTCACTTGCACGCATGTTACAAGGATAACAGCTACATATACTTTGTAATGCCGTTTATTAACGGTGGGGAAATGTTTACGCATCTCAGAAGGTAGTAAAGAATTTTCTTTTTTATTGAAATACAAAAAAAATTGTTTATTTTTTAGAATGCGTAGATTTACGGAAGTTTTATCAAGATTTTATGCTGCTCAAATATTGCTAGCACTAGAATTTCTTCATTTCTGTGACATTATATACAGGGATTTAAAACCAGAGAATATTCTGTTAGACAACAAAGGTTATGTAAAGATTGCTGACCTGGGTTTTTGTAAGGTGAGTATATTATATATAGTCCAGTAAACCCCCCAACCTGTTCATCTCATTATTGTCGGACTTTTTTTTTGCAACTTGTAGGTATTCACGGGTAGATTACTCTCTGAAAATATGTCCTCCGCGAAATTTGCGGAAGGGGCTGAAAAATGGCCAATAATCCCAAAAAATTGAGTTTTCCGCTGATATCTCCTGAAATATGACACTTAGAGAAGTGGGGTTTTGCTAGGAATGGAGAGCAATTTATTATCTACAAAAATGATCCTTATCATTTTTGTCAAAAGTTTAACCGTTTTCGAGATAAACGGGCCCAAGCGTACCTTGGATTTCGAGCTACTGCGCGGCATCTCCGGGAGCACGCTTCGTGAATGTGGGCATGGGAGGGCGGGGAAATTGGCCCATAACTTGAGTAAATATGAATCTTTTTTCTTGATTCAAAGTGCATATGAAAGAAAAAAACTGTACCTATAACATCGTGTAACTTTTTCGTTTTTTTTTATTTTCCAGGATTATTGAAAACACTGGCCAAACTTCATTTTTCCTGAATATTTGACCGCCCTTATCAATCCGTTCATATTTTTTAAATTAAGCGTAGTTTTACCGAAACCTTTTGGATAATGGGACTTTGATAGGCGGTGAATGTATTCCGAAAGAATGAATAAATAATTTTTGTGTATTTTTATAAACAACATGTTTTTCTTGGGACGTTTTTTTTTATTTCCGGATTTTTCTGAAAATTCTCGGGTCTACCGCAAATTGATAAACAATGATTGGCAATATCGGTCTTTAATGCACACCATTGGAAAGCTGAAAATGTCCTCTTTTCGATGGTTTTTAAAATTTTTGGCTGTTTTTTAGTTTTCCGGAAAATTTTTGCAAGCCTTTTTTTGCAAGAAATATTGATCCAGGGACAAAAATGATGGGGACCATTTTTGTAGGCAATGAACTGTACTTCATTTCTAGCAAACCCCCACTTCTCTAAGTAGCATATTTCGGGAGATATCGGCCAAAAACTGAATTTTCTGGATCATGGGCCATTTTCCAGCCCCTGCCGCAAATCCCACGGAGGACACATTTTCAGAGAGTAATCTACACATGAATACCTACAAGTTGCAAAAAAAAAGTCCGACAATAATGAGATGAACAGGTTGGTGCCTTTATTTACTGGACTAATAGTGTATCATCCATTATAAAAATCTGTTTCCACGTGGCAAAGAATTATGTCATTAGTTTTCTGCTGTCAATCACTATGTTTTAACTTAATAAATATTAAAATTTATAGGTCGCTTGTTATTAAAAATTATAAACATATATTTAAAGAAACATCAACGTTTAAAGTTTGTTTGGAAACAATAACTAAAACCGTTGTTAGCCATTGCTGAAACTAACCTATAACCAAATAAAAAGAAGAATATTCGATAAACTGACAATTGACAACATTTGGCAACATAGTTCAGAAAAACGATTTACTATATACATCCACAGAACCTTTCTGATTCGTCTTTAATTTATCATTTCCAGATAGTCAGAGGACGTACCTGGACTCTTTGCGGTACACCTGAATATATCGCTCCTGAAATTATACTTAGTAAAGGTTATGGATCGGCCGTAGATTGGTGGTCGTTTGGAGTGTTATTATTCGAAATGAATGCTGGATATGCACCGTTTGCATCGGCCGACGTTATGAGGGTTTACGAAAAAATCATCGCTGGCAAATATAAATGTCCTGGAACGTTCACGACTGAATTACAGCATCTCATACAAAATACATTACAATTAGATTTAAGTAGAAGGTATATACATTTTATACATTCGCCTTTTATCCTTTTCAAACTTAAAAGCCTTTCAGCTGGATCTTTCAAGGACAATTCTTGATTCCTTTGAACCATTCCTGATACTTTTTTTTTCAAAAAAACACCTCCATCCACCACCAGAGGTTGTTCTGATTTGGATGCAGATTCAACCGCTTCCCATTTAGTCCTATTATAAAAAAACAAGGATCTGCTTCTCACCAACATCTCTCCTTTTACTTTCCCTATGATGAAGAGGTGCTAACACATCGCCTTCAATGGGTTTTTGTGTAACCAACCAGCTTCAGTTGATTGATTTTTTGACCAGGAGTTTGCTGTGTTCCTGTTTTGGCACGAGTCTCCAGTACGACTGATGTTTAGTTTGAGTCCACCGAGATGTACAACCATGTGCAGTAGTTTTAGATATCCCAAATACTGGTTCAGGACCAGTGAATGCAGTCTCAGGCCCTAGCTTTGCCAGAATGTCTGCCTTTTCATTTCCTACAATGCCCTTATGCCCCGGAACCCACTAAGAGTAACTCTATTATGGTTAGACAGAGTTAATAGTTTTCGTAGACAGTCCCAGACCAGTCTAGATCTGATCTGAGGACATGCTAAAGATTTTAGTCCTACGGGACTATCAGAGGGTATAAGGATATTTTGGCCGCTATACCTCCTTTCGATATTCAACTGCAAACAAATGTCGATAGCGTGGATTTCTGCCTGGACTCTGCATGGACTCCACCTCCTGTTCCAATGTCACTCTTAGATCCGTTTGTGTACCAAACCAACGTTCCTTCCTGACTGCATGCTTCCAAAGCTTCAGTACTTCACTCCAACACATTTCATGTTTCAGGAAATCCCTCAAAAACGTTTGTAGACTTTTTCAATGCCAAATTGTCTGCAAATAATTTGACTCCAATTTAAAAGTGTTGGTGTTGCTTTTGAATTGTCGTTCCTTCTATAATTTATTCGGAAGCAGCATTTTCTATAATTTTTTTTTAAGATATGGTAATTTGAAAAATGGTACTCAAGATTTGAAAAGTCACCGTTGGTTCAAAGACACTGACTTTATGGCCATCTACAATAGACAGGTGGATCCACCGTTCAAGCCAGCTCTGAAATCAGTCAGCGATACCAGCAATTTTGACAATTACGACGAAGAACCGCTTAAAATTAGTGAACACAATCAGTTTAAAGATGAATTCGAAAATTTTTAATTATAAGAATTCCGTGTTATTTATTTATTTATTTATGTTATTTGAAATAAAACAACTTATTCAATTAAACCACAAACTATAATTTATGTTATATCGATACACCCGAGGTTTTGAAATAAATCTAACTGCAGCATGAGAAAGCGTCTGCAGCATATCGTTCATAGACGGTCGCCACCCTTTAGCCAAACAATTCCGGTGGGCGGTTTCGGTGGCGGTCGTATAAATAAGATTAAGCAGATGGGGTTCTAGGACTACGGACCCGTCCAAACCACAACTCGCGCCTTCGGGGTAGTGTTAAATGGGATTAAAACCACCCAATGTACAATAAGACTTGGGATTTTCTTCCATAAAAGTGTTATTACAAAAAAATCGTTCGATATTTTTGACACATGACATCTCATACAAACCATAGAACTACATACAGTAAAAGTCACGAATGTTTCTTGTTACGTCATACTTTCCTATTTTGTTTTGTAACAATTTATTTGTAGAATTTCAAATTGTAGTCTAACTATGACATGTTAAATTTGGTTTTCACTTTTTTCCTCTCATTATTAGATCACCAGAAATACATGCCGAACCCTCTAAAAATGATGCGCCGCTGGTGAAAACTGTCTTATTGATTTGATTCGGATGTTTATCGGTTATGACGTAACGAGAAAGATTCGTGACTTTTACTATAGTTAAAAAATCTACTATTTTATAATGATAATATTCTTCTTCTCAGTTCTCTCCTTTGCTCTTCAATTTAATTATCTCAACAAATGCCAAATGTGCATTAGTTCTCCATTTTCCATCCCTTTATAACATCCCTTTGTTTCAAGAAATAATTACCTACGCTTTTGAGCTTATGATGATGATAACTCGAATCACCGCTAACATAATAGAACTACGTACCTTAGTAGATATTAATTTCGCACGAAAGACGAAGGATTGTTCATTATTTCCACGTTACTGGATCTTCGATTGGAATAAATATACTTACGGTCCTAATCATACTAATCATTTTCTCCTTCATTTCTTCTTACTGGATATAGATATCATTTTACTCTTTATTTTCTCACTGGGTATAATCGTAAATGTTGATTTCCACTTGGCAAACTCAACTGTCGTCCTGACAACTTCAATACAAACAAACCGAACTTGACGTCTTCGTCTCGGGTTCGAAGAGTTTGCAGATGTTTATTTAGAGGATACGTGTTAGTGTAAAGTGAAATAAATAATTTGAAGATGAGGTTCAAAATTACTCTAGCCGAGAAGGCCACTCATAAAGCCCCCGTCACGTGTATTGGATGGAGTAGCACCGAAGAAGTCTATTCAGCTGGGTAACTAAATATTTTTATTATTTTAACACATATTGCTGTTTACAATAAATAGGTAGAAACTTATAACAAATAATAATACAAGATAATACCATTTAAATATATCGGTAAAGTTTTAACAAGAAAAATTCTCAAGAATCCTTACAAAAACAGGTTGCTTTAGATTTTGTATGTTTCTAGTTGTTTTGGAACTGTTTTTTTGGACCAAATAGCTACGAAAAAGCCCTTAGCTTAGTCCCTTGCACATATCAACCTGAGAAACTTCCAATTCTTCAATATATAATCCAAAAAGTTGAAGAGAAAAAAAAATAAATTTAAATTTAAATTTAAATAAATTTAAATTTTGGGAATTCCTGAATCATTTTTTGTTAAATAAGGTAGTTGGCATGGTACAAAGTCCTCTTGGTAACAGTAGAGGGGCTTGTAGCATAATTAATCATATTTTCGTGACATCTACACAAATACTGTAAAAAGTTTCCAAAATTTGCAGTACGGCAACGTCGTCCGTTTGAATTTACTGCTGAAATTATTATACTACTATACGCGGATACAGTGTTGCAAGATTTTCCGGCATGTGTATTTTTACGTTTATCTACAGCTAGAAAGGACAACTGCCTTAATGTAACTAAATATGATATTATTCCAATCTAAACTCACTAATTTCCTGTATATAAAAAAATTTAGCTCATTCTCTTTTAGGCTTTTTATCGGGAATATAAAAAACAGTCCTTCTAAGATAAAATATAACAGGTTCGCAATACAGTACCAACGTAAAATCACCGTGGTGGAATCCAATACAGTAAACTTGCGATTCTTCTAAAAAAATCTCTTTACACGGCACATTTTCCGGCGTCTTGACGATTCTACTTTTAGGATTCTCGTTCAAGGTCAAACAATTATTCGGTATGGAACCCATACAATGTTTTTCGTCTCCTTGCATCGAATGTACGTTAGCACAAATTTTACTCTCGTCAGTCAAGTCTGGGCTCTTCTTAAAAATAATCGTATCGTTATGATCCGTTATTATGCCTAAGGATTCTTCGTCATCTAGATACGTTAAACAGTAGATGTTGTAGATGTTTTCCTTTGAATAAAATACTTTTACGCACGTTTCGATATCGAAATCAAAAGGATCTGCAAAAAAATTAAATTATTTGGAAAATATATTATATTGAGGACACAAATTAAAATCTGGCAACAGCGCAAAAGCTGGAAAAATGAAATTCTGTTTGACCCGATAATTGTTTCATTTTATAAAAGACACTATATACTTATATATTTATGTGTTTATATTTGAAATAAAAATAAATATGAAAAAAAATATAATATCGTAACATATTTAACTTATCACGTGTATCTACAGCTGTATCCACGATGATTGTCTTGACCTCCAACCCGTAAATATTAATGAAGAAGGAAATTGATGTAAAACGCGCAGTTCCCAATACAATCACCCCTATCATTAAAATTATAAACGACGTGCAGGGTTTTCATAAAGTCAAATATGAGTTAATTTCATGTAAAATAAATAAATTTTTGCAGTGACGGCGTCGAATGTTAAAATTTATGTTAAAAATCAATCAAGTATATAAATAAACAGTTAATAACAATATCCAGAATTTTGTGCTGAATTCCATCGTTTTAAGACCCAAATACTGTCACCAAGGAATTCAGAAGTATAGAAAGATCTGGCGAAAGGGCTGAACATTCTAATGTAGAATTAAATTATTTATTTTTGGTTTTAGACCATGTAGAACTTTTTATGAAGAATACATTTTTTTCGTAAAATCAATTATAAAAAAGCCCGTTGAATTAGCCAAGCAGGGAGTTACTGAGGTCATGGTGGGGCCAGAACCTGCAAAAAAACTCACTAAGGAGAGCATTCAAAAATGGAAAAACAAACAGGCTGGTGGCCTAAAACCCCAGGACAATTGGCCACACAATTGGCCTAGCAGATGACAGCCTATGTAGGTTTTGCCAGGAAGAAGACGAAACCACGGAGCACATACTCTGTGAGTGCGAAGGCCTAGTAAGGGTGCTGTTTCACCTATTTGGAGAAGGAAAACCGCGGTATCCAGGCTAATAGGTCTAGCAAAAATAATAAAGCTAGATATCGAGCTCTAACAATAGGGAGGACCACAGTAGATATGCAAAGGTCGCAGTGGGTTAGGACAAAGAGCTACTCCATTTCTAATCTAAACTAAGGTGAATCGACTGTATAATATAGAATATTTGAGAAAAAAGATGTCTAGATGAACTCTCTTTCTTTGGTGAATGAAATTATAAAAAAATTATTGCAAATAGTGTCGACTAGATACCATTTTTACAATTATGTAAATACTACCACAGTTAAATTTGACTCCATAATACCCTCGGGGGTTTACAAAACTACTTACTTGTGAAGGTTGTATCAAAATTTCGAAAAGACTTTCATTATTTTACAAGTAAAAGCCTTTTTTCAAAGATTTAATAAATACTTTTAAGTACTAATGCCTTTTAAGATGTTATTATTCAATGACATGGGGAAAGGCAAAGGATTATCATGTCTGATAGTCAAGCAGCCATTAAAGCGCTGAGTTCCTGTGTAATCAGTTCCAAAATGGTGTGGGAATGCCTAGGCAAACTTAATGAACTATGCAAGAACAATATAGTCACCTTACTGTGGATTCCAGGACACACTGGAATAGAAGGAAACGAAATAGCAGATGAACTAGCAAAGAGGGGGAGTGAAATACCCTTTTGGGGGCCGGAACCTTTTTGCGGAATCAGCTCCAATGTAATATTGGAAGAAATAGGTAAAGCCGAAGAAAAGAGAAGATCTGACAATTGGAAAGATCTAGTAGGGCTTAGGCAATCAAAGATTCTTCTGGGTGACTACAACCTGTAGAGATCAAATGAATGCATAAGTCAAAGCAAAACTGCACTAAGAGTTTTAACAGGAATCCTAACGGGACATTGTCGCCTGAATGGGCACCTTAAAAAGCTCAAAATAGTGGAGGAAGAAGATTGTAGATTTTGTGGAATGGAAGAAGAAACCTCCATCCACATACTTGCGAACTGCACAGTATTTCAGAATCCTAGGGCACGGTACCTGGGAGACTACTGGATAGAAGAGGGACAGTTACCTAAGTTGAGGCCTGCAGATATCCTAAAATTCCTCCGGGAAATAGGACTAAAGGAGCTACTAGTATCTGAGACTCTCCTCAGAAACTAAGTAGAAGTAAGGGGGCACAATAGATCTTTTAGGTCTCAGTGAATGTTACCCCAAAATACATACATACATACATACATGACATGGGGAAATCTCCTTAATCTTTTTGCCTGAATTTTGTATTTTGATACATTTAATAGTTTTTCATTTCGTATTTTTATGTCAATCAAGATCGTGCTAATGACTTTCAAATCAATCTTTTAATGTAATAGAAAATGAAACCAACAACAACCGAACACTTGGATTTACCTGTAATTGCTGGAAATTAGCACAAATTACAATTAAAAAAAGAAATTCGAACAAACCTTTAGTTGCATGAGCACTTGCCAAAACACTTAAAACCCAAATCACGGTTAACATCGTCATTTAACTTGTTTATACTTAGTACTGATAGGAATGTTTTTAATAAAATACGCTTTACTCTCAATCGAATCCGCCATAGTTATATGCACATACAAGTTATAAATAAAAAAATATATGTGTCTGATGAAATTGTGTTTCTTGGTAATCGTGACATTGATAAGACGGATCTACTTTTGTGTTACGTCTTAACTTGTTTCAGAATAAATTTATTTTTTGAAAAGATTTAAAACGAAAATAAAGAATTTTCTGAACGTCATTTAGGTCTCATACATAGATGCTGTAGTATGTACAGGGTGTAGAAATAAAACAAGAGGTAGGAGAAATACCTAAGTTATTTTTTTGAAATTTCTTCCCTTTCACTTTCGGATACCCCTGTATACAAAGTATCAAAGAAACGTTTTCGCTGTATATTTTTTTCATATTTATCCGTTATCTGAAAATGTGTATTTCAAATTTCAGCTCGATATTAATATTATTATGGCCTCTACCATTTTTTACTTAACGCGAGTATTTGCGACCTATGTATGTATGTATGTATTTTGGGGTAACATTCACTGAAACCTAAAAGATCTATTGTGCCCCCTTACTTCTACTTAGTTTCTGAGGAGAGTCTCAGATACTAGTAGCTCCTTTAGTCCTATTTCCCGGAGGAATTTTAGGATATCTGCAGGCCTCAACTTAGGTAACTGTCCCTCTTCTATCCAGTAGTCTCCCAGGTACTGTGCCCTAGGATTCTGAAATACTGTGCAGTTCGCAAGTATGTGGATGGAGGTTTCTTCTTCCATTCCACAAAATCTACAATCTTCTTCCTCCACTATTTTGAGCTTTTTAAGGTGTCCATTCAGGCGACAATGTCCCGTTAGGATTCCTGTTAAAACTCTTAGTGCAGTTTTGCTTTGACTTATGCATTCATTTGATCTCAACAGGTTGTAGTCACCCAGAAGAATCTTTGATTGCCCAAGCCCTACTAGATCTTTCCAATTGTCAGATCTTCTCTTTTCTTCGGCTTTACCTATTTCTTCCAATATTACATTGGAGCTGATTCCGCAAAAAGGTTCCGGCCCCCAAAAGGGTATTTCACTCCCCCTCTTTGCTAGTTCATCTGCTATTTCGTTTCCTTCTATTCCAGTGTGTCCTGGAATCCACAGTAAGGTGACTATATTGTTCTCGCCTAGTTCATTAAGTTTGCCTAGGCATTCCCACACCATTTTGGAACTGATTACACAGGAACTCAGCGCTTTAATGGCTGCTTGACTATCAGACATTATGATAATCCTTTGCCTTCTATATCCTTTGTCAATATTGAACTGGGCACACTTTCTTATTGCGTGAATTTCCGCTTGAAAGATACTTGGGGTTTTTCCCAAGCTTTCAGAGTGTTTGGTTCCTGGCCCGTACACTCCTATCCCAGTTCCTTCTATTGCTTTTGAGCCGTCTGTGTACCATTGAATGGCATTCTTTCCAAGTCTGGTAATGGTATTTGGATCCCATTCCTTCTTGTTGCTTAATTCCGTAACGAATTTCTTTGAAAAGTTATACTTTTTCATCATACCATCTTGTGGCATGTCCCAGGTTGTCTGATTTCTAAGAAGTGAAGAGGTGGTTTTCTTTTTAATGATTCCCTCTCTACTTAGTCTGTATCTTGTTCTTTCTGCAACACTCTCCACCACCATATGTAATGGTGTGAGGTTGAGAATCACTTCCATTGCTGCCGTTGGGCATGTACTCATTCCTCCTGTTATGCATATACAGGCTAGTCTTTGAATTTTAGAGAGGTTTTCTCTCGTCGTCAAGAGGCTAGTTCTACTACTCCACGCAATGGCTCCATAAGTGATAATTGGTCTCACTATGGCAGTGTACATCCAGCTCAGGATTTTTGGGTTACAACCCCAGTTTCTCCCTGCCAGATTCCTGCACACCATTAGAGCCATTTTTGCTTTGTATGTAATCTCCTTCTCGTGTTTGTTCCACAGGAGTTTGCTGTCTAGAGTCAAACCTAGATACTTGACTTCTTGTCTCCATATACGCAAACTCATTTTTTGAAGAAAATAATCCAAAACCGGAACAAAGTACTGAAATAGGAATATTTTTTTATTATTTTTATTGTATAGTGACGACTACCAAATCCTTTCGTGGTCAGTATCGACGAATCAACCAACGAAAATAACGAAGTTCAGTGATGAAATCTGCCCGACAGATCTTCAATTCCTACCAAGAACTGGGGGATCTTTGAGCAAACATGGAGATTTAATACTGGTTACAGCTACTGATGGGAGATTTCACATCCTTAATAAAGCTGGAAGGATAGAACGATCTGTAGAAGCCCACAATGGGGCGATTTTGGTTGGGCAATGGGGTAATGATGGTACTGGACTCTTAACAGGTATTTTTCTTCACTATTGGTTAAAAATTACCCAGCTGCATCTTAAAAGTCATCATATCTTTGTTAGTTGTTTTTATTTAACCAGTTGGTGATTTATTATTTGCAATTTGAGCCCTGTTTGACCTTTATTCTGGGTAATTACAATGAAGTTATCGCTTCTAGATAAATTGGAAAACGGTTACAAAAATTATATTTCCAAAAATTATTCATCCGTTTAAACCGTGTAATTTTCAGTTTTAATAATCAAAATATTTGTCAAATCTTAATTGTTTTTTTTCCCAAACCAGATTAACATATTCTAATTAGAATTTCGCAAAAGTCTATCAGTTTTTAGAATACTTTCATTGTAAATTCCTGAAAGATATTTTCAAGGTTTTTTATGTCTAAAGAAATAAACAAACGTCATACAGTCGAGACTTTTGAGCCTTGTTGTGTTCTTTTTACGGAATATGCTCGAGCTAATCAATTTCTCTGTTCGCTTAAATGCTTTTGCGTTCCCTTTGCCCCTAACTGCACTACCTACTCCTCGAGTGGTTTAGTTGATCATAACCTCAAATCAGAACGAAAAAGAACAAAATTTGAATTTATTTTGAAGTAGGTACCTTCAAAATGTGTGAGTACTTATATGCCAACACTAATAATTTCATTACAATCACGATAAAGTATAATAAACCAAACTGATCCTATGATTTTGAACTTAGTTTAGTTCACTTGCATATTTTTGTTTTTTAATATCTATTCAATGAACACAAAACAGTTGGTATTAAATAATCAACTGTCTTTACGCCCCAGAAATTGTGATAAAAACATCCGAAAATTTCTTTACGACCCAGAAATTGTGATGAAAACATCCTAAAATATCTCTATTCAATTTACTATTTTAGCTGGAGAAGATGGTATGATAAAGATATGGTCCAGAAGTGGGATGTTAAGAAGTACTGTAGTTTCCAGTGAAACTTCCGTCTACAGCGCCTCCTGGTCTCCAGACAGTCAGGCAATAGCATATTCCCAAGGTAAATGTTTGGTCGTAAAGCAATTGGCACCGAATACGAAACCTCTTAAGGTAACAGAAAAATATAAATATTGTGTTTCATGCGAATAGTTTTAAAAGGATGTACATTACTTTTAGTGGAAAGCACATGACGCTATCGTCCTTAGTCTAGCATGGAGTCCTGTATCCGAGCTGATCGTATCAGGAGGAGAAGACTGCAAATACCGCGTTTGGGACAGTCAAGGACGTTTGATGTTCTCGAGCGGTTTTCACGGCAATCACATAACCTCAATAGCATGGTCACCAGCCGGAGATCTTTTTACCGTTGGAACTTACAATACTTTAAGACTTTGCGATTATTCAGGAGTAAATTTTATCGATTCTAATTGTAAAAAAGAAACAATTAAACTATTTTTTTCAGTGGTCCAGATCTTTGGACAAACCCAACACGGGTTGTATATACAAAATGGCCTGGTCCGCGGACGGTACTCAACTAGCAGCCGCCTGTGCCAACGGTCAAGTACTTTTCGCTCACGTAGTCGAAAGAGAAGTTACTTATCAACATCACACTGCGCTGGTTAGCGAAAAAAAACTTGTTACCGTTAAAAATATTTTAGACGATACCAACGAACAACTAGAATTACCGGAAAGGGTTATACAATTAGCGATGAGGTACGACCATTTGGTACTCACCACGCCCACGCAATGTTACATTTACGGTACCAATAACTGGAATACCCCGGCCATATTTGATCTTAAAGATGGTTCTGTTATTTTGTTGCTACTAGCTGAAAAGTAAGTAGAGCGTCCCGCTGATTACCCCGACTTAGCACTGAGTGATTGAGTGTATTGTTTAAGGCATATGTTACTGGTGGAAAAAAATACCGTTGGTATTTATAACTATCAAGGTAGACTTACGGCTTCTCCAAGATGGCCGAATATGAGACCGGATCATTTGAAAAGTGCCATAGTAACACTATCATCCGATACATTGGCTATAAGAGACTCGACAGATCCAAAAAGTAATTTTTTGACAAAACAAACAGCAATTCTATGATAATTTGCAATTTATTCTTTCATTTCAGCCATTCACTTAGTTGATTTGTCCAATAACAGAACATCGACGGAATCCACCCTGATTCAACATACTACCCCCATTATGCATATATCTTTGAACCAATGGGGTGAAACGGCAAATAGAAATTTAGCAGTTTTAGATAGAACCAGAGATCTATTTCTAGTAAATATACGATCTCCGAATAAAATTTTTAATAAACTAGGTAAATACAGAAATGAGATGCTTTAATTTAGTAGCTGAAAATTTTAAAAAGTATCTACCATTTACTCTTGCGCCATCTATTGCGTTAAGCTTGTATCATATATCCAAGTTTTCAACCAAATATAATAATGGTACAAACTCTGACAGATAGATGTCGCTCTTGGGCTTGAAAATGAAGTTAAAATTTAATAAAATTTATCTTAACGTTAAAAGTATGTTTTAATGCGTTTAATTTCACGAAATACTTGTTATACATAACAAATAATGAAATTGTTATGCTTCTTTTACAATTGACATTCACTATTTAGTTTTATTTGTAGGTAGAAAAATTGAATCATTTCAATGGAGTGCTACGGACAACACAGTAGCAGCCATCCAGGATACTCGACTTGTAGTATGGTATTGTCCAACAGCATGTTTCAATACCAAATTATTACGATTATGTTCTTTCAACAACGATTCGCCTGAATTAGGTAGTAGTCCTAGAATAAACGATTTTGTAGGCAATTATGTTTCAGTTCGAAGAACTGATGGTTCCCTCATTAATGTACCTATCTCTCCGTTTCCCAGTATACTTCACAAGTAAGTTTCAAAATTTTATAATTACCTTGCTTTGAAAACTATTTCTTTTCATGTGTAGATGCGTTTTGGATAATAGATGGACTGATGCTTTGAATCTATGCAGGACAACAAACAATGAAACAGCATGGGCATGTCTTGCTGTTCTTGCAGTCCAATCAAACTCGAATACTATTGATATAGCAGAAGAAGCTTTTGCTAATATTAATCATTATGATAAAGTATTTTTTTTACAGCACATTAAGGTAAATGTGGTAATAGTCAAAGTCGTTTTAGCAGATTTAAATTTTAGGATTTACCTTCGAGAGCAGAACAAAAGTCGCAAATGGCTTTATTAGGTGGAAAACAACAAGAAGCTGAATCAACCTTATTACATAATGGCATGGTATTTCAAGCTATCTATATGAATATAAATCTTTATGATTGGAACAGGTGATTTATTATATAAAACAATTTTTAAAAATAATTCAAAATTGGTATTTTAGAGCATTGGATTTGGCTGTTAAACATAAAACACACATTGATACTGTCCTCTATTTAAGACAAAAATATCTTACTGGTTTAGGGAAGCCAGAAAATAACAATAAATTTACCAATTTAAATGACACTGTAAGTACTCGTATATTATGAAAAAATAAAATTATAAGTTTTACTTTGTTTTTTAGGTTAAAATTGACAGTGAAAAAGTTGAACAGAAACTTGCTATGGAATTTCAAAAACGAAAGCAAAGTGCTTAAATTAGAATACATTTTATGTAGGATCTCTAATAAAGTTATTTAAAAACTTACCTGTTTCAATTACTTCATATAAAAAGTTATTTATTTCTTTTCAACTTTTTAATTTAAAAATATACTAACAATCTAATATAATTAATTTTCAAGAAATGAAACAAAATCAGTCAGTTTTGAAAGTTGATCTTCACTGCTTGTCTGTCCCAAGTGCTCACCAGCTTTTCTAACGGGATGTATAATTTTAGAATCTGCATCAAATGTCCACCCTTTTTCAGCACAAGCTGGTATACAAACTTCAGGAGGTAAGCCTGTCATTGCTGATACTGTCTCCACCGTTATAGAAGAATATGCTTGAGATATTAAGTCTACTGCTCTAGCTCTTACAACTTCTTAAAAAGAAAAAACAATGTAACAACTTCCATTGAATTTGTATTAATCGCATACCCTTTACTTCTTTCATAATATCTGCTACTGCATCAGACCAAGTTACATTTAAGGCTTTGTATATGGCAGGAAAATCTCGTTTCCACATACTCTGGCCTACAGCCCAAATGTTTGCCAACTCTGGAGTCGCAGTTTTCACAGTATTAGGTATACGTTTCCATAAAAACTTTGCATTACATCTGAAACACGATTTATGATAAGTGAGTGATATTATCCATATCATTAATAATAGTTACAAATCATTTTGGTACAAGTAAATCGCTAAAAGTTGTTGATAGACTTGCGGTGCAGCGATTCCATTAGAGGCCTAAAAAATAGAGAGAATAGCTTGTTAATCTAATAATTCACAGCATATATAATTAGTTACCTCAAGTTCTTGTCTTTGTAAATCTTCTGCCAATTGGTCGTTGGTATTTACAACCATTTTACTTAGAATGTAAATTAATTCCAAAACTCATCAAACATAAACAGATCAAATATAAATATAAAATGAAGTACATATTGTCATTTGTCAACGACAAACAGATCATAGAACTTAACGAAAATTAAATCAAAGATGTAAAAGACAAAAGTGGAAAATAGAAAAGATAGAACTTTTATATTTTTTCATTGGCAATTCTGATTCTGACAAAAGAGTTCCTATACGTCAACGGTCACCGACCACCGACGTCAACTTCAAAGTCAGATGGTTGAAATGCAAGTAATGTTATTTTATAAAAACTACATTTATTTAAATTAAAAAAGTATTTTTTAATTTCGAAACTCGTGTAGCCTACAAATTGAAATATGGAGTGCTTGGGTTAGTTTTTCATAGATGTTTTAGTTAATTGTATTCGTGAAATAAGTAAAAGTATAATTCTCACTTCTTTTTCCTAATTAGCCAGCATTTATTTCAAGAAAATAACATTGTAAAAGTATAATAAAACTATGTATAAACCAATTATAGATGCCGAAGGTAAAAAGAGTGACCAAAACCCCCACAATGATACTGAAGAGAATTTGACCAAAGAAATCGAAAATGATGATAGACTAACTGAACCCTCCGAATCAAAAATTCCAAAAACGGATTCAGATTCAACGGATATTAGCACTAATAATTCGGTAGATGATACTATCGCAAAAGAACCAGTTGAAATTAAAGTAATATACAACAAAAAGAAATATGATGTGACAACTACTTCTAATACAACAATCTTAGAGTTAAAGAAACATTTACAAGGCTTATTAGGTATGTACTTGCAACTATCAATATCGTAAAATTAATTTCAATATTGTATATCAGGTGTACCAGACTCAATGCAGAAATTGATGTTCAAAGGAATGTTACAAGATAGTCAAACTGTTTCTAGTTCAGGTATAACGAAAGGTTCAAAAGTTATGCTAGTAGGATCTACATTAAACGATGTGCTAGCTGTTTCATCAGTTAGTAAGCAGGTAAGAATGTTGTAATGTCTCACAACTTATATTGTGGTAAATATTGTAAATATTTTAGGATATAGTAGAATTAGAAAAAGCCACTACGTCTAAGGAACCTTTGTCTAAGCAAAAAATACATCGTAAGGTGCTAGACAAAGGATTACCTGATGATGTTATGCCTGGAATAAAAAATATCAAGGTTGGTATTTGAATTTTTCTATTGAGGGGTAATTTAAAGTCGCATTTAATGGTTTTTAGGAGGGTTTACCACCGGCACCTCTTTCTGGAATGTTAAATAAACACGGAGGAAAAGTTAGGTTAACATTTAAATTAGAAAGTGACCAACTATGGCTTAGTACGAAAGAAAGAACTGAAAAGTTACCTATGGGGTCAATTAAAAGTGTGATATCGGAACCAATAGACGACCATGATGAATATCATATATTGGTAGGTTTACTGACATACAGAGTGAATCGAAAATGTTGTTTTTATATCTTTTTAAGGGTTTACAATTAGGACCTACAGAAGCTTCCAGATACTGGATATATTGGGTGCCCGCTCAATACATAGACGCCATCAAAGATGCAGTCTTAGGAAAATGGCAGTACTTTTGATTTCGACTTTGATAATAACATCAAGTGTAAGAAAACCGCTGGTCAGTTATATCGATAAACATAACTGCAAATGGAAAATGAATATAATTTTGTTCGTAATACAAATTATTGTAATTAGATTTTATAATTTTATATATTTATAAGTTTGCGCTCAATCCATGGAATTGTATTTGATTTTTCCATTTAAATAATAAATAACGAAAGCACTTTTCTTATCTCTTGCGTTGGAGTCTATTTTAATAAATTGTTTTGTCATAATATTTTGTTTTATTTCGGAAAACCTTTATTTATTCTTAAAAAAATATATTTAGACTTCAAATTACGTTCATCTGTTGACACTTCCTTCTCTACTAACTTCACTTTCGTCGTCGTCCAAAGCCTCGAGGCGAATTTTCACCCCGGTAGGATCGGAAGACTGAAAAAAAAGTCATTGCAAAATACGAGGGTTGTTGAAGATTGTCTTTGGACAACTAAAAATGCCGATTTTAAGATTATAACAGAGAAATATGAGCAAGTCGGGATATGTATAAATTTAATTCAGACTTTATTTGAATTTACTTGCACCACAGTGGCGGTCATAGGGGGGGGCCATGGCCCCCCCCTAGCTCAACCGTAAATGTTCAGAAATTAAAAATAATAACATTCTCGTGTAAATATCTTCATGTGCAATTAAAATTTAAAAAAACACTAAAATAAATTAAGTCGAAAATATTTTTCTCATCTTATAGAGGAATTTTAAACTTTGGCACTTGGACAAAGCAGGTAGAAAGCCATACATTATATAATTCACATCTTTCGCAATTAACGACGACAAACACTTATCCAGTGCATAGCCAAGTCTTCATTTTTTGGAAATCCATAGTATTTTATACAGAAAAATCGAAAAACTTCAGGAAAAACCAACTAAACACGTAAAACTCTATCCAACAATTTCTGATTCTGATTCCAAGGTGACGTCATGTGCAGAGCGTGCACAATTTGAGTCGACAAGTCAGCACACCGCGTATTTTTACCGTGGTTCAGTCGTATCACACAATCGCCCATGCCCCCCCCCTCTCAAAGTGTATATGACCGCCACTGTTGCACCATATATAAATATAACAGACTTTGTGTTTCCTGAACACTTTTATAGTGATGTACACGCGGTGATGATATATTTCAAACAAACCAATCACGTTTCGACAAAAATAACAAAAGCCATGGATGGAATCATAAAAAGTAAAATGGATGGTGTTTGCAAACAAGTTCCTTGTTGCAAAACTCCATTCATTTAATATAAATCGCTGGAAATTTTTGTTGGAAACCCATTTACCTTGTTAATATTGTCAAAAACTGATAACACGGAATTCTTTCCAAAATTAGTCATATCCCCTCCACCGGCGCTGCATAAAACGCAGTCTTTGGATGCCTTAATCGACGTATATAAGGCCAATCTTTCCCTGGACAACAAAACTTTATCTTCAGCCAACTTTTTTTCTCTGTTCGATAATAAATTCCACTGCGCTTGCAATTCTTTTAACCTTTCTTTGTAAGTACTTTCCATTCTTTTCGCTTCACTTAACACCTGTTTATCCTCTTTTAATCTCCTTTGTGTATCTCGTACCAAAAACTCCAATTCAGCTTCTTTGTCTTCCAATTCTCGTTCTCTTTCCGTTAGATTGTTTTTCAAAGTGGTTAGTTCGTTTTTTTGTCGTTGTAGATGGGATCTTTCTTGGTTAAGTCTTTCCGTTAAAGTTTTGGCTTCGTTTATGGCCGTTTCGGCTTCGGCTTTGGCACGTTCTACTTCGTAGGAATTGGTTATTTTGGTGGAAGTCTCGAATTTCGCTTTTTCGGCCACCAGTTGTAGTTTTTCTTCCGTTAAATGCATCACCATTTTTTCTTGTTCTGCTAACAAAGATTCTTTCAAAGTCTGAAAATAAAAGTATCCTTCAATTATACCAAGCGCATAAAATAAAAAAAAACGTACTTTAAGTTGTTCTCTTTCTCGTTCTATCAAATTTCTACTAAAGTCGGCTTCTCTTTCGAGCGCTTTAGATCTGGCTGTTAAAGTGGCCGATGCTTGCTGTAACGCCCATCTATCTTCTTGAGCGTTCGTACTTTGTTCGGCTAATTTCAACTCCAAATTTCTGACGAGTGACATGAGCTGAGATCGCTCATTTTCGGCAGATTCTCGACATTTTTCTAATGATTTTCTCATCACTGTAACGTAAATAAAAAAAAAAGAAGTCGTAGCGACTGATGCCGATAGAATTCAAGAAAATAAACCCCCGTTGAAAATTATATCGTACGCCTATGGTATAGAAACTTTCAAAAATAGATTAAAAATTTTCACGCTCGGCTATGAAAGGACAATTTTACTTTTTGCAAATAAATGAATCTCAATGCAGCAAAAGAAGTTTTTAAATGATGATTCTCGATATTTTTATAGTGAACTTACAGGTAAAACAACATCGCCATCTATCATTACAAAAGTAAAACTAATAGTAAAAATAAAATCAGTTTAAGATTCCATTCAATGGCGATAGAGTGCGCTAATAAAAAGTGCAGAGGCTTACGAATAATCTCCTTTTCTTTGGATTGTATACTCTGTTCCCTAGCCAATGCCAAAACGTCGTAATTTTGAATAACTTTCTCTTCGATTCCTTGTAAGATTTGAACATTATTTCCCAGCATATTTATACCGGTATCCATTTTTTCCGCTAACGCATGTCCGTCGTTCAATAAATTATTTTCTTTTTGTTTCATTTCTCTCATATAATCGATTTGAATTGCGTGTTCGGATTTAAGATCTTCAATTTTTTGAGCATACATTTCTTTTATTAACTTTAGTTCGTTTGTACACTGTTCTTCTAAAAGCGATATTTTTTCTTTGTAGTAAGAAATTTCTTCGTCATTGTTTGTTTGGTATTTTTTTAATTTTTCTTCAAAAAGATTCGTCAAGTTTTCCAATTGTTTTCGTAGATTTTCTTCAATGTTTGATGCGGATTTTTCCACCATATCCATCTGCTTCCTGAAATAAATACAGTCGATAATGGATAATATGAAAAATTATTCGAAGAAAATAAATTACTTGTAAGATTCTTCCATAAGAAATAGTTCTTCATCATGTCTTTCCTTTAATTTACGCATTAAAATATGCAAGCTTTCTTCTTTTTCTTCTCCCTCAGTACTACCAACTCTTGTGTCAATATTCTTATTATCCAAACGATCAGAAACTATCAGTTGAATCTGATTGTTAATGCGCTCTTGCTGTAATTTTATATTATTTTCTACCGCTTGCTGCTTGAGAAGATAATCGTCAATAAAATTTTTAAACTGCTTCTCTTGCTGACCTAAAATTTCAAAAACCTAATTTAAAAATATTTGGTACTGCTAATAATACCCCGCCTATGTTCGTATCTGTCATTACATACCTAAAATATCGTTTTGTTTTTCTTTTATATCCTTCAAAACTTCCTCGTACTTTTTAAACTGTAACGATACCAGCAATAAAGACTCTTGTTGATGTAGAACCGAGTAAGTGTTTTGAATCTCGGCGTTAATATCTTGAGGCAGTAATTTGCTTGAATATTCTCTGGTGGCAAATTTATTTTCTGATACAATTTGTTCTTTTGTAATTTCAGGTTGTTCTAAAACAGTCGCACTTTCCTTGGTGGTGATTTGTTGGGGTACAGTGTTTTGAACTCTCTTGATAGTTGGCGATTCTGATCTTTTGACAGCTGGTACACCTAATCCTAACCAATCAGGGACCCCTAAAAACTTGTTAAGTTAGTTCTGAAGGGCAAAGTACTGTAAAATACGTACCTGCAGAGCTTGTTTTTTGGGATGCTTCAACTGGTTTTGGATTTGGCACTTTTTTATCTTTACCAGAGTCTCCAAACTGGTAACTGTCACTAAACAAACCTAATCCTAGAGTATCTTCAACCCCAGATCCTCGTCTTCCACCTCTTCTTCTTTCAGTTGTAGTTGAAATACCAAATTCTGAGGAAAATGATGGCTCGGGATTTAGAGAGCTGACATCTTTCAATGAATGAGCTGCTTTTGGTGCAGTACTTACTTCACTTTCTTTTAAAATGTCTTCCAACGAAGTTCCTTTTTTCTCCGACTTTGGTTTCGGTTTGAGTGGAAGGATGTCATCTAGGAAATCACTTCTTTTGGGCTTATCTAAATTAGATGTTAGTATAATAGATAAATTTAATCAAATAAAAAAATACCTTTTGGTGTGTCTATCGTAAGCCAGTCGTCCATCGGCTTCTTTCCACTACTCTCTGGCTTCTTAGATTCTTCAGCCGATGCTGAAAATTTCGTCTTGGAATCAAAACGCAACAAATTTTCCACTGGTTTTTTTTCGGGTGTCTTTGTAAAACTGGGCCGTTTCGCTAGCACTTTTGGTTCTTCGAAAAAGCTATCGTCGCTACCTAAGGGGTCGTCTAAATCGAAATCCATGTTTTTTAACAAGAATTCTATGAATAATTGATAATAATAGGGTTAATATTCCTGTAGGTATCTTTAACAATACAAATATTTGTATTTCAAACGTGTCATGGTGATTCCGTTGCTAGGATACCGATTCATTTAAACAGAGTGGTCTAAGTTTTTCAAATTCAATGGTTATCCTTCTAAAATGTAGGATAGTACGCTCATGGAGTGAAGATAAAATGAGAAAGATTGGTAATAGTGCCAACTGAAAGATAAAACAGCCAAAGCACAGTATCCTTTAAAATTGATTTGCTTAATAACTAACACAACTATGTTATTATATATAAAATTATATAAATTTTAACATTTCACATGATTTCTTATTGTTTGATGATTTTGAAAAATATTTGCGTGAAGTAAATTGTAGTTTCTTGTTGGTGTACCTGATAAACTGTCGTGTCCATCTGTCTGTCGTCAGTCAAACAAATTTGACTTTTGACAAAACTGAAGCCAGCCGCTCAATGCAAGGCGTTTAATAAACGGTTAAGTTTCGCGGTAATAAACATTTTATTGAAATAAAATGCCACCAAGAAAAAGGGAAAAAGATCCAGACGCAGTTAAAACACCTAGAATTGACCATATTCAAGCAGATCATGAGTTATTTTTGCAGGCCTTCGAAAGTAAGTTTTTTAAACTAACTGATACAAGGAAAAGAGGACATTTAAATTATTGTGTTTACTTTCAGAACCCACCCAAATATACAGATATTTACGTACCCGAAATATGTGTTTGGTAAGTGCTAAACGAATTTAATTTGACAGTTTGTTTGTTTGTACCCATTATCTTTTCAGCCCATCTTTCTCAATAGAACTTTAACCTACATGAAACACAGGATGTCTCGAAGTAATAAAGGAAGACAAGGATTTAAGGTAGATTCTTTATTGGAAAAAGTTTTAAATAAAAAAGACGCCATGGCTATTCAGCCTGGATATATAAATTTAACTTTCTTAGGCTTTAATAACAAATCTTTAGATTATGATGCTCAAATAGCTCAAGTAGAAACTGTCCTATTGAAAATTAGCCATAAAAAACGTAAAGATAGTTCGGCGCCTAGTATGCAAGTGACCCTTGGAACAGCTGATGTGCCTATTAACCCAGATGAACAACATCTACCTCTAACTGCTCCTACAATTAGCATTCCTACAGAGTCCTTCAATCCATCAAGTGGACCTTTAGTAAAATCATATATTTTATTATTTAGGGTTAAGGTAACTCCGGACAAAGAATTTGATGATGAGCCAGCATCAAAGAAAAGAAAATCAAATGGCACGACTGATAATTCTAAGTTGTATGGAGCAGAGCTCACTGTGTACGATAAACATAATAGGTGTTATTTAAGTGATGGTGATTATGATATTGTTGTACAAGATTTTTCTACAAATTCCAAAAATGCCATTAAAAAACATTCTAGTTGGGAAAACGTTAATGATATAGTGGAAGCTTGCGGTAATCTAGATGCCTTTATGAAAGGGGCTGTTCTTAAATTTAAACTAAACTGGTCTCCTGAAGCTTCTGCTAAAATTGTAGATAGACCACAGCCTTATCCTATGTATGAGAACAAAGAAAATCTACCTCTAGTAACGAACGGCAATAGTGATACAGAAAAATTACAAATAGTCTATCAATTTGTTTACAATAACAATTCTCGCCAACAGACTGAAGCTTGTGAAGATTTACACTGCCCTTGGTGCAGTTTAAATTGCAACCAATTATACACATTATTGAAACATTTAAAATTGTGTCATTCTAGATTTACGTTTACTTATGTTCCAATATCGGTAGGAGCTAGAATAGATGTAGCTATAAATGAGATGTATGATGGCTCCTATACAGGTTCACCACATGATCTGATTTCACAGCCATCAGTGTGTGCTTTTTCAAGGAACGGACCGATCCGACGTGCCTCAGTAACACATATCTTAGTGTGTCATCCGAAAAGACCGAAACCAAGCTTGTCAGAGTTTTTAGAATTAGATGACTGCGAGTTTGATGGACAAAGACCTTTTATAACGGGTCACAATAGATTATATCATCATACCACCACTTGTTTGCCCATTTATCCAAAGGAAATGGATGTCGATTCAGAAGGTGAAAATGATCCCGAGTGGTTGCAGAATAAGACTATGATGATGATAGATGAGTTTACGGATGTAAATGAAGGTGAAAAAGAACTAATGAAAATGTGGAATCTACATGTGATGAAATATGGTTTTGTAGGTGACTGTCAAATACCTATAGCTTGCCAAATGTTTGTACAACACAAAGGAAAAGAATTACTATTAAAAAATCTGTATAGAAACTTTGTAGTTCACATGACGAGTTTGTTCGATTTCGGATTGGTGAGTGCTGTTTGTCTTTACACGACTCTGCAAAAACTTCAAGAGTTGGTAGGAGATACGGGTCCAATTCGTAACATCCTCAAAGAATCGAGGGAAGCTCAGATAGATAATTGGTCGAAAACTGGAAATATTCCAGCAATTACACTTAGTGATAAATGTTCTTCAAAGACTCCTAATATCGGGAGAAAAGCTGGAAATATAGGAAATCAAAGAAGAAAGGTTGCACCTCCCACTCCTCAATGTGATAGTACCATGAGAAGGAAATCTATTTGTGCTGGTGAGACTTCGAGGAAAAGACTTAGTCTGACTATAAACAAAAGTGACCAAAAATCTAGTTAGTTAGTCGATATTATTTTAACAATACACAATTTTTATTCAAAAAAATTTACAGTATTTTTTATTGCTAAATACCAGACGATTTTTTCATCATTTCACTATTATTAAAATATTCGATGGTCGAGTACAAATGTTTTTCTGGTATCGGTGGTAAAATTATTTTGTCGGATATTTGGTTGATGGTATTTTTCAAGGTGTTACGATAACTGACTAATTATCAATAATTACTTAATTCATCAAAATTATCTATTTAATTGCCAAAGTAGATAAACTAGTTTCAATTTATTTATAAACATTTGTTGCGAAAGTGAAAAGAGAAAGTTATTTTTTGTATGTGGCATAATTTTTCTTAAAAAAAAAAGAGTATTTCTGAAATTGGGATAAGGAAAAAATAGATGAATATCAGCTGCTGAAAATATGTAGTTGTTTGTTATAAAATACATAAAAGCATGTTTGTAAGGTTGTGTTTTAAATGTAAGTGTCCACTAGGCGGATCGGACCGGTTCGCTTTAAACAAATGTCGTGTTAATTAGCGATTAGTGGATTGGGATACACTGTATAGTTCGTCATGACTCACCCTGTGTAATTAGGTTAATATCAACTGCCACTTATAACTTTCTGACGGCCGAAATAGAAAATATGATGATATAAATGACACTGCCCATGTAGGTAAGCATTATAAGACAACTAGAAATCTAGTGTATTATTTTATCTAGAAAAACTATATGTTTTTTCAAATTTCAATGTGTTGAGGATCTTTATGTAATATTAATTTTAGAAATGTATTTATTCCACGATTAAAATGATCACTTTTTATATTGCACTACACCAACAACACACTGCCAGGATATATCGATGATATCCGCCCAATTTCCCAGTGTAGTGAAGTCTTTCTTATCCAAAAATTAACAAGGAATGTATATTTTTATTTTTATTGTGAACTTCTGCGACTTTCCTCGTATGTTCAAATTTAAGTTTTCTAACTAGAAACAACATAAAAGTAGTCGAAAGTGTTCGTATTGTAATTTTAAAAGTTTTAGGAAAAAAATGTTGTTTTCAAAAATAATACCACAATATTATAATTTATTCAGTAGGTCGCATTAATTAGCTGTATAAATGGATGTTAATGAGTTTTGGAGTACAATAACTACAGGGTGTTCCACTAAAATTATTTGACATTGCATGTTTTTTGAATATAGACATATCCCAATTTATTTGTGTTCTTTTTCCGGCAACCTGGTTATTGTTCGAAATTTATTCACACGTATTTCATTTTTATACAATTTTAATTTAGCAGTTTCTTTTGAGAAAACAAAGAGTAAACACAATCGATCACAGAAAAAATACTTTTTACCTTTTCTCGAGGGTATTAAAACAAATTATAGCCACCTAACTAGAATAAGCGTCACCAAATTTTGTTCACATTAGTTTTATTGAGTGTAATGTATTTATTTGTCGACACACTGCCTTATTTTTATTATTTTATTAATGATATTACCAAAAATGTTACAAAGTGTGTTTGTAATATAAATTTTTTCAACTTATACATGCTGATTATAACAAGGTTAAAATTTGTAGGCGTGAGTTTGTAAATATCAAACTGTATGAAAATTTGTTTGACTGAATACGTTGGAACTTTATCCTTATTTATTTATCCCAAATTATTACCGTTTAAAAAAAAATTACAACTGATGAAGCATTTTTTTGTAAGGTACAAACACATTTTTGTATCAGACTTGATTTTTTTTTACATGTAAAGGACTTTTATATATTAAGGTATAATCTAAAAAAATATTTTAAATAAAAGTAAAAGATCTTTTTCAAAATTTAAATAAAACGAGATATTTTTTACTAGAAACGTGAATATCCTAAAATATGTATTTTCGCACTGAAAATATTTTCATTCAATTTTTATATATTAAGTTTGTGTAATGAAATTATTGTTATTGTTATATATACATTTTTATTTTCCTAATTTTAGGATTTTTTTTGTAGAAATAGTAAAATATATAGTATTTGTTTACTGTGTACTTTTTTATAGTTTTTATACCTACAACTTCAATTTCCTCAAGAAATTTACAATAAAACATATTGATTGTTATAATAAATTTATTTATTATAGTTAAAAATACATTTATTCCTTCTTAGCTTTCTGTTTCTTGGCTGGCAAAGGTTTTTGGGATTTAAGAACTGCACTAGCCCTTCGAAGAGCAGCCTTAAACAAACAAAAAATTACTAAAATACAAATTCTATCATCAATATTATTACCTTTGTAAGATCTGTACGATATCTATTGGCATTCAACAGCCTTTTCAATTTGTGTAAAGATCTTCTGGGACCAGATTTCATTGTTCTTTTTACTGTATTCTGTTTAGGTTTCCTCTAAAAATTAAAATTTTTAAACAGATCAATAGCATAGCATAAAATATTCTCTTGCAATATTATAGAAGGTGAAAAAGACTTACTTGTTTACTGGCTTTTTTGTAAACCACCGTGAAACCTTTCTTGTCAGCAGCATCTACAATTCCTACAGACTTTTTGTGGATAAGACCATTGTAGCGGTAGGAGCTTAAATTTGTCAAATTATTAGGTTCCTGAAACAAATATTAAACACGTTTAATTGATATTATAACAAATTGTGTAACGACTATTGTTTATTCGATAACGATAATATGTAATTACTTACAGTGCTGAAAGGCTTGGAAATGTTCCTTTTCTTTAAAAGAAAGGCATTGTTGTTACGGATAATTCCCCAAACTAAATGCGACGACATTTTGGCCTAGAAATGAAATGCAGAATATATACTCTTCACAAATAAAGCTTACGACTGCTTTATAAGAAAATCTTTAGTCAAAAACGGTTGTATTTATGATAATTGTAACAATTATTCAAGTTACATGCTCACCTACCTTAACCTTATTTTAGAAAAGATGGTTGCCGCTTTTCTGTCGGAAACGGAAGTTTGTGTGAAAGCTGTCAATATTTAATGAGACTACGTTTTGTTGATACGATTCTTCTTTTTTAAGAGGTGTGATGAAAATACATCCATAACTAAGTTTTCAATGCACTGAAGATCTTTCGAGATTATGAAAATTGTTATTTAGGAAATAATCAGAACACCAGTGGTGTTTTAATAGATATAATGGTAACGGGGGAATAAAATAAAGACATCTGCGTTTTTTATACATTTTATTCCTGCAATTCCTCACTGTAACACTTGAAATTACAATTGCGGAACGGAATTTTTTGTTATTAACTCAAATTATCGGGCGAACGCCTGAAATAACTATTTTAAAAGCTACTATGTAGAAATTAAATGAGAGAAACTGATAATACATAATTAACAATGATAATAACTTAACTTGCAAATTGTTGTAGTAGTAGATATTTCACATAAAATTTTGAAAGTAATATTACCATGGCAGTTACGCATATGTTCCATCTACATTTTTTTTTATCAATTTTACATATAAATTAAGAAAAAAAATGATAATAATAGTGTTATTGACATTTAACAGTTATTTGAATTACTTCAAGATCAGAAATATTTGGATTCCAATTGAATGTGGTCACCGAAACGTTTTATGCTTCGAAAAATTGTGAAAGAAGCTGACAAATGTCAAACATGTCGAAATTATAGCGGTACAACATTTTTGACCTGGAAATAATTTTAAAACCAGTCACGACAAATACAATTCCTTTATTATTTCAAATAAAAGTTGGATCATTAAAAGAAATCGCTAATTCTATCATTTATTTTCTGGTTATGAAAGACTCGATAAATTTCAATTGTTCACTTTACAGCTACAGGGCGTCTCCGAAAAATTCTTCAAATGTAATTATATTTTACCAAGCTTATTTTAAAAATCTTTTCAAGATGCTTTATTAATTTTTTTCAATTTGGACCCTTCTACCGAAAACTAAATTCAACTACAAATACCGATTTCGAATAAAATCCATTTGAAAAATTCGCCAAATACAACCCAGTTGGATCGTTACATATTCTTGCAAATTGTCTTAAGATGATCAGTACAATGTTCACATTAAATTTACTAGAGGGCGCTATTTGTTGTTTGTCACTTTTATACGACTGCTAACCCGTTTTAGTCTATTTTTTTTCTCAACTATTATGTTTAATAATAAAAACTCGAACCAAACACCCAGAAGATCTTCTTTTTTTGTAGGAAAGCTATTTAAATACACTCCTCATATTTCCCAGCGAAAATTAATTTACACAGGGTCGTATCATGGTGTTTTATAAAAACAATTCAATTTCCTCCATAATACGATGATGCGTAGTTACTAACAAAAAACATGAACGAGTGCAATTATGTTTATCAACAATAATAGACCAAAGTAGAAGCCTTTAAAAATGATAAAAAGTTAAAAAAAAATAATAGTAAGTTGAAGCCCATTGGAAAAGGAGGAGAGTATTATAAAAATGAAAGGAAAAATAATTTACTGGATATCTGAGGTCGTGAAGGGGAAGGGGGCGAGTTTTTAAGGGTAAAAAACGGTTTATCTCGATTTCCGGTAAAACTAGAATTCCTATGGAAAAAAGTCAAACGGCAAAGTTGTAGGTAATAAAAAGATCTACAACTTTTGTATCAACACTTTTTTCACATAACCTCAAAATGTATGTGGAAAATTCAAAAAACCAAGTTTTTGGTTTTTTATTTTTATCTTTTACAAAAAAAATTATTTTTTTCACGAAATTTGGTGAAAACTTACCTTTTTATGTCCCAAATACACTGTAATTTATTTGATTTGAAATATTTATTTTTTCACCTTATTTTGACCTAATATTGAAAACTTGTACTTTTGTACTTGTAGTTTTGCCGGAAATCGAGATAAACCGTTTTTTACCCTTAAAAACTCACCCCCTTCCCCTTCCCGACCTCAGATCACACGTAAATTATTTTTCCTCTCAATTTTATAATATTCTTCTCCTACTATTATTTCAAAAATTATCGACCCTGGTCTATAAATATGATGACAACTCAGGAGGCCCAAATTTTATTTATGTGCGCATCTCGCACTCAAAAATAGTCGCGAGGTATTTAACACATAAAATTTAACTTCAGTTTGACATCTACTGGCTTACCTTTGCCACAAGTATATACCAATCGAACACGCGCATAACTTACCTGGAGTGTTTACTAAATTGTGTTGGCAATTCTGATTGTCAACTGTGATAAATAACGTCGAATGGAAGTATGAAATTTAAATTTGGTCGGTGTAGAGCTAGAGAAGGATATAAAATAAAATAAAAATGCGTTTACATTTAAAACAAATTAATTTCATGAAAATTAAAGGTGAATTACTACCACTAACAGTGTTAACCAAAAAAAAAAAAAACATCTAGATACGCACATTATTATTTTTTTGACGTACAGCATTTTCTGGAACTATACAAACAATTTACATGTCGAACAAACGTTAAATTATAGTTATATAGTGCTATTCGATAGTTTTATAAAAAAAAAAAATTAGGTAGGTATCCCATCAAAAAATTACAACTATACAAACTAGAATCATCGAAATTGAAAATTTATATATACAAAAATTATATCCATAACAAGTCCAGTACCCGGAAAACATTTTCTGCTCCCCTTGTAAGTACGATTACAAGTAATAGTTAGTCATGTCCATCTCTATTCTCAACTGAGATTTCATAAAAAATTAGTTCGAAAACAAAAGTTTTATATCATTTGTAGGATTTTTATTGAAAAAAAAAATGTATTAATGGGTGGATTTCTAGTAGCAGTAGAAATTGTCAAGTTACAGAGTAACTAAAGTAATTCAAGGAAATTGGAATAGAGATGGGCGGCTTCGCTTTGAAATAACTTGAACCAGTATAAAGGAATTTACGTCAGAAAATGACAAATTGGAATAAAGATAGGACTTTCGTTACCAAATAAATAAATTCACTCAAAGAAATGACATATTGGAAAACAGTTTGACGATGTTCTTTTACGAAATAATTTGAACCGAAATAGAATTCATTTTAAAAAAAGAAATTCACGCAATGAAACAACAAAGTGGATAAGTGTAAGTTAGAGATGGATGATTTCGCTACGAAATAACTGGTAGCAAAATGCAGTGAAAATAAAACTCAAATTGGAATAGAGATGGGAAGTTTCACGTTAATATTAAACAGTTATATTATAGTATTGATTAAACGATTATTTATATACATTTTTTAGCAATTTTTTTCGGGTACTGGCCGCTTAATTTTATATCCCTTCAAAGAACAGACTGTTTTTTTTTTATCTCTGACATGTACGTACTCACTTAATTATCTCGAATCATCCGAAATACACGTTTATGCTATCTAAAAAATATTTTAAATAATACAGCCTGACTTGCAATCGCACTTAACACACACGACGCATCACTCAATCGCACACGCACACGCACCCCCACACACGCATTCGTTATCCAAGATCGCGACCTGTTTTGTAAGCGGTCGCCATCTTCTCAGTAATATTTTTGTTTATTTTCATTATATTTTATACAATATCCGTTAAAACGACGTGTAGATAATTGTAAATAATAATAATAATAATTCGTATATGCTCACTTATCAATAAAATTCAAATATTTTTTTTTTATATATAAAAGGAGTCAGACATCTTTTTGTGTATTTTTTTTTTAAAGATCTAACTAGATCAACCAACCAGATGCGGAATTAGCCCAATTGATGAGATTTTCAATGTTGGGTTAACGATTTCCTAGAAACGAAACAAATAAATGTAATTAGAATTTTTCAAGTTGCCATTGTTGTTTGTATATTGAAAAAAAATTGACATGCGTTTGCTGTTTCGACAAATAGTTGTTTCCAAAGTGATTTGTTGACGCTACAATCTTAAAAATTTCGTTATTTTCAAAGCTATACTGTCACTCTAACCAAAAATCTCAGAAACTACCGTCAAATTGTTACAGAAACCACCATTACTTACAGTACTACAACGTCACCATATTTTAGTTCGAATGCACTGAACTGAAATATCTATAGCTGGTGAAAAGTCAAAAACAAAATTGAAAATGAACTTCTGACAGATATTACAGTAAAAAAGAAGAAGAAAAAGGTCACTAGTTGGTTAAAAAGACCAAAAAGTAAAAAATGTTTGGCTTTCTTCAATCCAAGTGTCTATTGGGATAAACCCTACAAGATTTGGGGCTTTTTCTCGAAGAAAACCAGTAAAAATGAACTAAAGACACATTTTATAGTAAAAAAAAGAAGAATAAATTGACTGGTTGGTTAAAAAGACCAGAAAGTAACAAATTTTTGGCTTTGGTCCATCCAAGTGTCTATTGGGATAAACTCAACAAGATTCGGGACTTTTTCTCGAAGACAACGATTAAAAATGCACTAAAGACGCATTTTATAGTAAAAAAAGAAGAATAAATTGACTGGTTGGTTAAAATGACCAAAAAGTAACAAATTTTTGGCTTTGGTCCATCCAAGTGTCTATTGGGATAAACTGAACAAAGTTTGGAAGTTTTTCTCGAAGAAAACCATTAAAAATGCACTAAAGACACATTTTATAGTAAAAAAAGAAGAATAAATTGACTGGTTGGTTAAAAAGACCAAAAAGTAACAAATTTTTGACTTTGGCCCATCCAAGTGTCTATTGGGATAAACTGAACAAGATTCGGGACTTTTTCTCGAAGACAACGATTAAAAATGCACTAAAGACACATTTTATAGTAAAAAAAGAAGAATAAATTGACTGGTTGGTTAAAAAGACCAAAAAGTAACAAATTTTAGGCTTTGGTCCATCCAAGTGTCTATTGGGATAAACTCAACAAGATTCGGGACTTTTTCTCGAAGAAAACCATTAAAAATGCACTAAAGACACATTTTATAGTAAAAAAAGAAGAATAAATTGACTGGTTGGTTAAAAAGACCAAAAAGTAACAAATTTTTGACTTTGGCCCATCCAAGTGTCTATTGGAATAAACTGAACAAGATTTGGTAAGAAAACCTTTAAAAAAATTTCTGAAAAAAAGTAAATCTGGAGGAAAAATCGTCCTCCCCCTGTAAGTTGATTTTTATTTTCCCAAAAAAAAAGATCTACTTCCACGTAAAACAACTTTCAAAGATAAAATTAACTTTTTAAATTTTCAAGATTGTAGTGTTAGAAAGGAAACATCCTTATTCATATTGTTACTTACAAACCAGAAACTATGAATGTTGGTTAAATACATAAAAACGAAAGTAATGTTTAATGAATGATTTTGATGAAATTTTCGATTTTTTTTTTCAAATTATTTACCGGCTACCAATAAATCCAGTATTCCATTAAAACTTCGTATCTTGATATTTTAAATTCGAAAAG
This sequence comes from Lochmaea capreae, assembly GCA_949126875.1. Classification (NCBI taxonomy): domain Eukaryota; kingdom Metazoa; phylum Arthropoda; class Insecta; order Coleoptera; family Chrysomelidae; genus Lochmaea; species Lochmaea capreae. Next base: position 1,139,001 of record OX421400.1, read on the forward strand.
TATAATGAAATGAAAGCCAATGCGTGTGAAATAAATAATGAAAAAGCTGAAAATTAAAAAAGAAAAAAAAAAAAGAGTTTTGTATCTCATTTCGATTAAACATAATTACTTTTATAGCTTCCCTCGTAAAACTATACACGGGTTCACGAGATGGCATTTACGTACAAACAAAAAATATCAAAATGAGACACGCTGTATACAGGGTTTAAAAAAAGTTGCGCCGTTATTAGAATAAGTACAACACTAAAAACATACAGGGTGTAGAAAAATAAATTATTTTTCGACACCCTACAGTTTTCAGTGCAAGGAAGTCACCATTTTTTTTTTAAACATCTTGTAGAAGAAATTGAAAAATAAAAATGAATTATCTTAAAATTAATCCAATGACAACGCTAAGTATTTTATTGGCATGTTTAAAGCTTAACAAAACACAAATAAAAGTGTTACTAAAATTTTTATGTAAAAATACAAAACTCTTACAAAATTAGAAGGAAAAAAAAAACTAAAAAAAAAAAAACAACGCCAAGTCAATGACCTTTAAGTAGTTTAACAATTTCAGTGGAAGAAGCGTGTATTGCTTTTTGTGTTGTACCTTTAGCAGAACTCTGCTTAGTCTTTTCGTCATCTTTTTTGTCTCGTTTTGTGTCTGAAAAGAGGGGGAAAATGTACAAAATTGCTAGAAATGTACAATAGACATCCCAAATTTTCAGTTAAAGGCAAAAATGTGTCTTAATAACGTGTATTTGCACTTTTTTGCATTTTCAATTGAAAAATTGGAACATCCTGAAGTTATACAAATTAATTTTCAGTAAAAATAACAATATATTATTTAACAAAAATTAAAAATAACCCTTCAATCTAACAATTATCTTGGCCTCAAGCTATATTACAACATTTAAAAGAAAATTAAGGTCAGATTTTTAACTAATCAACTTACCCATTAGTCCTGGGTTTGGTATGGCCGCGGGAATAGGTGGAAGGGGTTGAGTGGACGCTCCTCCACCGGTACTACCAGCGGCCGCTTTTTGTTTCAACATAGTCCAGTCGAATGTGTAATCATATTGATGATTGAGAGTGCGGAATAGTATACGGAACAATTGCCTCAAGTACATGTAATCTGGAGCTTCTTCAAAGCGCAATCCACGACAATAGTTGAGGTACATGGAAAATTCAGCAGGAAAACCCTAAAAATAAATTTTTATATACAAAAAAAACATCTTAAAATCCATTTTTTATAAACAAGGCTATTATATAAATAGGGTATGTTTGACCTACCTTGCACAGAACTTCTACAGGAGTAGACATTTTCTTTTCGCTGATTTTTTCATATTTCTGTTTCTTTGTAGCTGCTTTTAAGCCTTGCCAGGGCAAACAGCCTCTATTAAAATACATTAGAACATATCCTAAAGATTCCATGTCATCTCTACGTGACTGCTCAATACCAAGATGTGCATTAATGGATGCATATCGGGCAGTGCCTACATCAAACATTATTAATTGACACAAACAACTTTTATTAAATTAATACTAACCAGTTAAATTTTTATCTTCACGATAAAGTATGTGCATTCTAGTTCTGGTATCTCTGAATTTCTTCGCCAAACCGAAATCGATAATGAAGAGTTTGTTGCAATGACGACCTATACCCATGAGAAAGTTATCTGGTTTGATATCGCGATGGATAAACGATTTACAGTGGACATATTCTACGCGTCCGATCATTTGATCGGCCAACATGAGTACAGTTTTAATGGTGAATCTACGAGAACAGAAATTGAAGAGATCTTCCAACGAAGGACCCAGCAAATCCATAACCAGAACATTATGTTCCTTTTCTTGACCATAATATCTGTTTTGTAAAAAAATATATGAGTACTTGTAGACATCTAGTGGAAAATGTAGAAAATATCGCAAGAATGATTTGAAAATAATTCAGTCCACATGTTGTCTGATCATTGTAAATTTAAATACCCTAAGCTAAGGTAATCTTTTGTAATATCGGGATAATTTTCCTATACTATAATCACCAGTAACCAATATCTAGTGTAAATACCATCGTTATGAATAAAAAATTACTGTAAATTCAATAATAAGTAAATCATTTACATAATGATAAGACAGTTAAATTCGGTTAAATGGAGATTAGCATAATACATGCATAAATAGCAATCATGAATCATCGAAATAAACAACAATGTTAGTTGTAACATCCTCTGTCTGAATCACATGGTAATTGCTAAACAATAAATCAAATATTTTGAAAAATTCAATAGAATCACAAAAATAAATAAGAGTTAATGATTAGAGAAATGTATATAAATAAAAGATTTCAACAAAGAAAAAGTAAAATAAATATATATTAGACAGAATGCTATTTTTAGTACAAAAATTAACAGAAATCTTATTAAGAGATGACAAAAATAGTAGTTAAAAGGTTTAGCTACAATAAAAAATTCCAACTCCTACTGTGTACTTTCTAAATTGGATTAAAATATTTATGAAGGTCTTTGTAATGATATGCTTATTTATATATGTTACCTGAGGTATACATTATAACTGTAACCAATATATTGTTGATTTAGAAATATTTGCTGGATAAAAAAGTAAATTTACACATCCAGCATTGTTTATTTTGAAGCTGTTTTTGGTTAATCACACTTTGAACTACTATATTATAAATTAGAAGTTTACTTATGTTATTTTTAGATGTATTACATTCTTAACAGGATGTACATTATTCTTCAGATTATAACCATATGTTTGGGAATATAGTTGCCATTAAACTTTATTACAACAAAACTTTCCACTAATTTACTCAAAATAAATGAGCTATATAAAGTTGTAGGTACTAATAAATGAATTTTAAAATATACCTACTTCTAATGAAAAGGTTAAAGGTAATGAGAAGCCTATTATACATATTAAAAGTTAATGTAAAATACTTTGTTAAATTGACACATTTCAACGTTTATCATGAAGTATAAAATAGTATATTAGTTACATACCTGATATGTGGTATTCCTATGCCTCCATGTAAAATTTTATATAGTTTACTTTCATATAAAAGCTGGGGATGTCTTGCTCTAATTGCTTCAAGTTTTATTGCTACTTCCTGAAAGATCAGATGATAAAAAGAGGTTGGCAAAGATTCACGAGATGTGGAAATAGTAACAGGTTAAAGATAAACTTTTATGGATATCCTTGAAATTGAACAGTTAAGGAAGAGGAAATAAGTAAAATTTTTAAAAAACATAATATTCATGTATAGAAATTACATATTTGATTTCATGATTTTCCATCAATAGCTTTAAAGTAATTACTAAAAGTATCGATAAATTGCGAAAATTTATCTACAGCGATAAAGACCTACGACAAATGGTGAAGTAGGTATTACAGATGCTGAAACCAAATTGTGAAATACTTTTGTAAAGTAACCTACTTTTTAAATATGGCGAAATAAAGACGGAAAAGCGTTAAAATACGTTTAACAATGAATTTTAGCAGCAAAATATATTAAATCCATATCATATCAAGTAGATCTTGTCTAGAGATTAAACTTTCAGACGACGTAAATAAAGGAATGAAAAAGATATGGCTGCCATTTGCTACTCAGTTGTGTCAAACCCGTTAACATGTTACAAACAAAGGGCTAATCCAGAATTTGAATTTTTTTTCTTTTAAACATATTAAGTAAGACGTAGATACCTAATTATGTTAATCTTACCTCTCCATTTGTGATATTTATTCCCAAGTATATGTCACCAAAAGAACCACTACCGATTTTACGGACAATACGATATTTTCCACCGACTACATATTCTGGCTTCCCGATACCAATCGCAATGCCATGTGAAGCCATTTTAACAATTTTAAAACAGTCTAATTGAATATTGTTTAATTAATTTTGAATAACGGAAAACCAATACTTTTTACAATAACACTATCACTTGTTCCTCTCAGCACGCCGACATATTTCTTTTCATCCATCCAATCCAATGACTTTATGACGTCAGAAACTGTGACTAGTCACTCAGAGACATCTGGTAGAGAATATTGTAGATTACAAAATATTGCTTGATATTTTTATAATCATTCAAAATTTTCAATTTTTTAACATTAAATATTATGCTATACTCCTTATTTTTTATTAAATATTATCATAAATAAATCCCACGACTGGTGATATATCATTGACCAATAAAAAATTTGTCATTTACATTTAAAACTGATAGGGTTTTTTTACATCTAGCCAAAATCAGCACGTGTTAAAAATAAAGGCAAGTTCACACGTATAATTTCTGTTTCCATAATGAACCATTAAAGTGAAAAACGACTGAAATGTAAATTGGATTTGGTGTGAACTATTTTTATTTGGATAAATTGTATAAAATTAAGTTATTATTTATTTGTATATTGCTGTATAAGAAATACATAATTAAAAATCAATAAAGGTGCAGTTCTACCTTAATTTATATACGTGGTAGAATAGAAACCGTAGAAACTGGTTCAATAATTTACACTGGTACTTACACTTGGCAGATTTTTAAAAGAGATAGGCTTATCGAGATTAATGATTTAAGCAAGGATGACAATATAAACACCTAATACGTTTTACACATTACAGGAACGGTTCTATGTTTGTGTAGAACAGGTGACAGTGACGTTTATCAACGAAATCTTTTGAGTAATTTGTTATCGATTTTAGTAGTGTTGATTAAAAGTGATTAAACCCAAAATGTCGCAAGCAGTGCCTTTGCTTCTTGAAGAAGATATTGAAAGCGGGGGGAAAGAATATACCGAAGGGGTAGAAGATGACTTTGCGTATCGCAATAATGTTTTGAATGCAACAAAATCCATTAGACTAGGATTCATACGCAAAGTTTATGGTTTACTTTCTATGCAAATTCTATTGACGTTCGTTATAGCTAGCATATGTATGTTTACACCACCGATAAGAAGTTTCGTCCACACTAATGATTGGATGATGATGTTATCTTTTATTGCAAGCATTGCAATACTCATACCTTTGCATATTAAACGAAAAGAATCGCCTGCTAATTTTATACTGTTAACTGCATTTACTGTCGTCCAAGCTTACACTGTTGGCGTTATTGTAACTTTCTATTCACAAGCCATAGTTCTTCAAGCTCTACTATTAACTTTGTTAGTACTAGTAGGATTAACCTTATTTACTTTCCAATCAAAACGGGACTACTCAGCACTACATTCTGGTTTATTCGCAGGTTTATGTATCTTAATTGTTGGCGGTTTCATGCAAATATTCATACAGTCAACGGTTTTTGAGCTTGCCATTGCATTGGGCGGTGCCTTCATTTTCTGTTTATTTATTGTAGTTGACACACAGATGATTATGAAAACTTTGTCACCCGAGGAGTATATTCTAGCTACTATAAACTTGTATATGGATATCATAAACTTGTTTTTGTATATATTACGTATTTTACAAGCTGTAAATAGACAGTAAAATGTGTATTCAGAATTGAATAAACTTACATTACCATTCACTTTTATACTTTCTATCTTTAAATTATGGTTGTGAACACTTTGTATTTTATTTCAAGTTACTTCAAATAAAATTGGGGAAATGGATTGAATCATTTATTTATTTTAATAGGTACCTACTTTGAAAATGGATATTATTATACAAGTAAGTTTAAAAAGATTTTATTAACGTTTATATAAAATACATATAACTTATATAACATACAGATATGATAAACTATTCACATGGAATATTAAGAAAATAGCTTACAATATTTTTCCTTATCTTCATTGTTTTGGTTTTTAACTTGCAGTTCCAGGCTATTCAGTTCCTTAGTGATTAGAGGTATAAGAGATTTGTCTAATTCAATAACTTTTTCAAAATCATGTTTTGCTGCTTCTACGTTCCAAGCTCCAACGTTTCCTTTTGCTCGTCGGAAATAGGCTTTTACATTATCTGTAATCAACATAGTTTTCTTTTAAAGAACCATATGGTTGATGAAACTTACCTTTATCAGACTTCAGAACGTCTGTGCAATGTTCAATGACGGAATAATAGTCACCCTCATTTAGTTTACATTGGGCATAGTTCAAGAGAATTGGAATTTTTTGCTTATCCATTTCATTCCACTCAGTATCATGAGGCTTCTCCCTAAAAAACCTTCTAGTATATTCTACACTAAAATAGCATTTGAAAATACTACTTCAACATTAGTTGTTCCAGTATTCCCAAAGCTTTGGCATATAATTCTGATGCTTTTTTATAATTTTTCTTCTTGTACTCCTCATTTCCTTCTTCTTTTAATCTTGGGATTAATTCTAATCTTTCTTCTTCTCCCATTTGCCACGTTTCTTTTTCATATGAATCTGGTTGTTCAACATTAGTCACTTCTGAATAAAAAATTGAATAAATAATTAATAATATTAAAAGTTATTTGATGTAACAAACCAATAATAAACTCAAGGTTCAAGGGTTCCTTAAGAAATTTGTTCAAATCATCATAGCCTACACCTGTTGTTGAAAGGGACATGGCACAAACGTGATGATTTCGTTCTTCTGGAGGTTTGTTGATGTCCCTTAGTGTTTTAGAGACAAAGGGATATTGCAAACATAACTATAAAATATACTTTGACATTAAACGAAATAAATAAAATTATATTAAATACTTACACTTTTATCAACGGTGAATTTTGCTACTTCATTTACAGCCATTTTTTGCACTATCACTTCCCACACTTCAAGTTTAAATTTTTTTCCTAAAACTAATTCAAATGGTTTTCCTTTCATTAGTTCTTTGGAATCATCCAATAAGGTTTTATCATTATCGCATAATCTAGTTTGAAAATGAAAATGTATCTAAAAGTAAAAATATATTTCATTTTTATTGTAGCCCTTTAAATATTAATGTTAACCTTAGTTCCATCTTTAAATAAAACCGATTTTGTTCCTGCATAAATTGTTTCTTTTACAATGAGATCCTTTTCAGCAGCCATAAAATTACTTTATTAGGAGAATGTATTATTGATTCAAATCCTAATCTACAATTTACAAATACCAAAAAATCAAAGATACAAAACACAGCTGTGATACAAAATGACTTTTTGTTTGATTTGTCTCTGGATTTGTATTTTACATCGGTGCCAACACAAATGTCAATGTCTAATCATTGTCTAATTCCATGCTGGCCAATGTACAGAAGCAATACAACAACCTTTGAAAATAACATTAACAAACTGCCAGAGAATTCTTTCTCCTCAAGAACCATTTTTGTTAATAAAAACAAACCTCATAATTATTTTTTCGAAATCGTGAATGTTATTTTATCTTCGTTGCTCCTATTCATTTTTATAGTTTTCTCATTCTTCTGTCTACCAATCACATTTTTTTATTTGACGAGCGTTTTATTGATTGAAATATGAACAAAAAAAAAACATACCAAAAACAGACAAACAGAGACAACAAACAAATATGAATTGAAGAAGTGAATCAGAAGAAAATAAATTCCCCTAATTTAGTCCATTCAGCATAGACACAGAGTACATATACATACATGTACTCTGTGGCATAGATAACTTTTATGTGGTCAGTGCCCAGTGGTCTACAACAATTTAGTCGAAAATGGAACTGTTTCGAACAGCTGATGATTACTATATTTTCGTTAATGGTGAATATTCCCTTTGGTGGGATTGTTGGGGTGGTTCTTTTTACACAAAAACTGGTCAGTATTTGGTAATTTCATTCTATCTAATTTATTTTAATTGTTTATTGACGAATTGAAAACGCCCCCGGACTCATTTCAATTTATTAAATCATCTTTAATTTACCTTTTAACTAATTTTAATTTGGATGTTTAAGAAAAGTTTCATTATTTTAAATGTCATGCTCTGATAATTTCATATTGAAAAATATATGGATATTTAACCATAAAATATATTCTAGCTTGGGATTTAATTGAGGCTGATAATCCTATTTGTCTTGGAGTATGTGATGGAATTATAGGAGTAGTGGAGCACCTTCCAAATTTTGACAAAAGTCTCTTACTTATTAAAGAAAGTGTACCTGTGGGAAAACTCCATGGTGACAATATTGTCTACAAAATAAAATCTGTAGCTTTTCTAGCAATAAATAAAGAAAATGTTGATATTGATATTGATCTTTTACCTTGCCATAAACATAAAAAAGCAGATATAAAGAAAAAGAGAGTTCTTGAAGTAGCCTGGGGTCGTTATGGTTTCACTATTACATCTACACCACAACAAGCAACTGGTTATGTCTCGGCAGGTTTAGAAAGCCATAGACCCGCTACAGCTTATAAAGAGAGATTTCAAAAACAGATTATTGAAGAATTTTCCAAAATATTCAACGACACAAGTTCTTTTTATTATTCTCATACTACAGATATCACTAATTCTTTACAGAGATTATGTAACTTGGAAAAACAAGGTACTGGTTCAAAATTTTTATGGAAAAATGTTGATAAAAGATTTTTTTGGAATGATCATTTGTTGAAAGAATTCATAGAATCACCGGTAAATATTTGATATTATCCTTAAATTTTTGTACTTTCCCCTTTTTTTTTCTAGTGGCCTGGATTCAATCATTGGATACTACCAATTATCCAAGGATTTATTCAAATAGAGGATTGTAAGGTACAAATGGATAGGGATTTGGTAGAAGCCAAAGAAAATAGATATGACACTTTTACGTTGTGCCTTATATCTAGAAGAAGCAAATATCGAGCTGGTACAAGGTACAAACGTAGAGGTGTAGACGAAGATGGAGAAGTAGCAAATTACGTTGAAACTGAACAAATTATTTCCTATCAAACTCACGAGGTATCGTTTGTTCAAGCTAGAGGATCGGTTCCTATTTATTGGTCTCAACCAGGCTATAAATATCGACCACCTCCTAGAATTGATAAAGGAGAAACTGAAACTCAAGTGGCTTTTGAAAAGCATTTCACCAAAGAAATCCACTGTTATGGTCCCATTTGCATTGTCAATTTAATTGATCAAGTGGGTAAGGAGAAAGTAATATTTGATGCTTATTCCAACCATGTTTTTCAATACAACAGTCCTTTCATTACCTATGCCACGTTCGATTTTCACGAATATTGGTAAGTACAGATAATTGATTCACAATCTTAGCCATATATTTTGTTTTTGTATTTTTTACAAAACAATTAGGTACTTTTTTTACATTTTTTTCCTAGACTACAATATACAAAAATAACAATGGGGTGTTAAACTTAACAAAAATATGATGTTTTCTCTGTGTTAATAGTTAGTGGTGGACAAAATCATATTGGAAATCGATTATTTTTAATATTTTTATTCTCACAAGGTTTTTATATGCCGATTTGAAAATTCAACTTTTGGACGATTTAAATAAACCGCCATTCATAATGTGACGTATGCTCACTAGAACAGAAGTTAGCTACATAAGGGTTGACATAGGACCACAATTCTGATGTGATGAAGTACTTATAGGTTATACTTATGACATATTACTGTTATAGTGACTTAGGAATTGTTTTTTTTTCCTTCCATCTTCGAGTGTTGAGTATAATTTATCCATGTCACTTTCAAACTAAAAATCAAACATACACACACGTCTACAATTACTTACATAAATATGATCTTCACAGAAATAGTAATTAGTGTTAGTCTGTTTATATTTGCTTCTAGCAGCCTCAAACCAAATTTTCTTTTAACTGGTACTGCAGGCACAGTTACAAACTTTTTATCAGGCGTTGTAACTGTTGTGCTCGTGCAGTATGATACAAAACAAGATTTATACGATATTGACATTATTTTAACATGAAAAATTGTGGAGAAAAACTAACTAAACTCAACCAAAAAAGTATTGACACAATTTTTTTTATAATATTGAAATGTCAAGCTTGAATAAACTGTAAACCATGGAGACTAGATATAAGGAGCACAAACTCTGTATATAAAAAGTGTCCGTCGAAATTAGGAAAATAGTGGTGGCGCTGTGGAGGCTAGAGATTAAAATCATATTTGACGTGCTAAATTTTAGGTTATGTAAATGGAGGGTTTGTTTATTTTCATTCGGTTACCTTTTATGCTTGGTTTTAGCAAATTTCAAGGAAAAAATAAGTATTTCCCGTAGCTGGTGCTATGTTTGGTTAAAGGTAAGTTTCTTCAATATCATAATATAGGCAATTGTGTTGCAAAATAGTAATGAAAACAATAAACCTAACCCGAGAGTCCTACACCAACCACTTAATTTTTTTTATTTTTAACTTTACTTCTAGTTGGACAACTTTTTACGACACACGTTTTTCACATTGTAAATTTTTATAAAAACTTCTATAAAAATAAACACCATTTTCATTTTTTGTTAGGTTAACTTGTCCAGCAAACTTCACTCTGTAATTTTAATCGCTAGCTACTCTCGCGCCATCTACTATTTGTACCTTACCGCTGGACACTTTTTCGACATTTTTCCTATACAAGTTTGTGCTCCTTATATCTAGTCTCCATGCTGTAAACAAAACACTCAAATATATTACAGACTTTGACAGTTCTTCAAACTTAAAATTCGAATGGCCTTTTTGTAACTGGCTATTAGTTCTTAAAACATCTAAATCAGAAATGTTTAGTGAAGTGATGTATCTGTAGTGAAAGTTGCAAACATTTAGGAATTCCTAATTTCCAGTTTTCTCCTAAAATATTTGGTTTAAAAAATTTGTGAATTAACTTTTGCAAAGTAGTACCAACATACTTTAATAAAATACCAAAAGCCGGATATCGGTTTAACACCCCATTGCCTAGCTTGTTGAAAAATCAACTTTAAGAATTTTTTCCAACTTAGGACTTTTTTATAGGATATTTCTTCCTCTTTAAGGATCTTTCCTTAAATATCGATGGTTTTTGAGTTGTTACCAAAAAAACTAAATGCAATTTTTTTTGTTAATAACAATAAGAATTAACACGTTTTTGAACTTGTAAACTAGACTATATTATGTCGTTTGTCAAAAATACAATCCTTAACAAATTTACTAGAATATTTCTATTGAATTTTAAATTTTTTTAGTAGAGGAATGCATTTTGAAAACGTTTCAATACTCATAAACGCCCTCAGTGATATTTTACATGACATGAATTACTGTTGGAGAGACAGTCAAGGTCATATATGCTCACAGAACGGTATATTTAGGGTTAATTGTATAGATTGTTTGGATAGGACGAATGTAGTTCAGGTAAGAGTTTGTAAGGTGTGTAAGGGCGGGGGGTTTATCAATACTCGGTTAAATATTGCAGCTTTGGCTAAATCTTAGCTGTTAGCAAAAGTGTTTATCAATTACCAGTCAAACTTTCCGCTATCCTAGCTGCCACTGTCAAGTTGATGTCAACCATAGAACATACAGTTGAATACGAGAAAGTGGGGTTCCTATTAATTAATGTCGCTCTGACTCAGTAAAGCTGGGAAAAAATCTTTTTCGAATATTGTGAAATAATGTTAATCTACTATATCAATTTGAATGAAAAAAATTAACTTGCATACAAAATTCATAAAATTTGTAATACAATAATAAAGCGCTTTCCTCTAGAACACGGAGTATCTAAAGAACAGTTTTTTGTATCGTCAACCCAACCATATTTTAAAGGTGGGTGTATATCCTCATACAGTTTTAATTATAATATAATTACCATTACTACTATTTTCTTACATATTAAGTTAAAATGTATTTTATTTTATATATTTATTCATGTAATAAAACCGCAAGGATTGTTTGAATAACAAATAAATGAATAAACACTTGACAACATCATGCGTATCAAACCAAGTTTCGTCTAAATAAATTTTAGTTCTATTTGAATCACGGTACCCTTTTATTTTGCGCAAATACTCCTGTCTAAGTTCAGCGATACGCCGAGACTCCATTATTACCATTCGTTATCTAACTTCTTATATTTATTTCCACAATTCAATAATCCTTCGCATCATCTTGGACTGTTGTTTCAAATGATCTCCAAAATGCCATTCTAATTAATTATATTATAAAAGTTACCCTAACGTCTACGAACAAATGAATATTATATTAATATCAATTCACTGACGCGACCTAACCACTACACCATCAAAAAGGTATTATATTAATGATACCTTTCTACACTAGATCACCTACACTTTCCTATAAATACCTATAACAATTCACTAAACTCACTCAACCAAGAAATAGATATTATATTAAATATTTCTTCAAAACAAAACTCACACCCGACACTGAATGATACTAATGGATTATAAGCCGAACCACAACACAACCCCCCCGAACACCCTCAAGACCGTAGAATTTTTTCTGCCAAAAACGTGAAACGGAGTATACTTCGGTTATTTCGTTATATTGCGATGAATACTGCAGTTGATGATTGGTTGTTTCGAAGTCTTGACTGCACGTGCTATTACGTTGCCAACTCTTCAAAATTTTCTTAAATATAGTAACATATAAAAAGTGGTTTTAATTAATTTTTCTTTTTTCAGTAATTTCAAGCGGCTTATGTTAATGTTTACTAATAAATTTACATTATATATTTTTTTAAAAATATTTCCAAACTAGCTTTCTTATAACATCACGAACTAACAGTTTACTGAAGTAAGAGGAACATTTGTGTAGCGAGCCTAACAATTTTAGAAAATATATCTGACAACATTGCTTTATTTTATGGTCATCACACTGACTTTAGTTGAAGTATACCAAATACGATCGATAAATGAAAATAACAGTACCACCACAATTTTGACACTGACAAGTGACATTACCTACGGTGTTGCCAGAGTAAGTTAGGGGTAACATACAAAATTTAAAACCATTATTTCTATATTTTTGATTCAGTGTCATTCTTTCATTCGATTGGGTTGAGGTTCATTTGAGTTGGTGTTAAATATCTAGCCAGTTTCCGATTTTCCCTCTTATGCAATCTTTTGTGATTCCACATGAAGTCTCCTTTAGAGCCTTCTTTAGCTAACTGGTCAGCCATTTCATTATCTGCAATCACCTCATGTGTCGGTACCCATATTAGAGACACTTTGTTGTCTCTTGCCAGCCTGTTGAAGCTTTCTTTACAGTTTTTCACCAGTATAGACCTAGTTGTTTGATTCAGTGTGTTATAATACCAAATTAGAATGAGAAATTCTGACTACACTACACCCAAATTGATATCACTGATAAGGTTGCCACTTAGTCTCCAGTTTGCTCAGAGCTACGTAGCTGACAGATTTAACAGGTCATTGATAAACCCACCCTAAACGGATCTAGGTGAATTGATCGAAAACAATTTATCGAATGACAATTGACCGAATACAATTTATCGAAAAACAATTTATCGAATAAACAATTTATCGAATAGGTGAATTTATCGAATGACAATTTTTGTAAAGTAAATTATCATAATTTTCAATAATAACCCAACCAAACCTACCCCTACCAAACCACCTACGTATTTTTAGTCAATTTTTGAAGAATAAATTATAATAATTTCCAATAATAACCCAACCAAACCTACCCCTACCAAACCACCTACGTATTTTTAGTCAATTTTTGAAGAATAAATTATAATAATTTCCAATAATAACCCAACCAAACCTACCCCTACCAAACCACCTTCGTATTTTTAGTCAATTTTTGAAGAATAAATTATAATAATTTCCAATAATAACCCAACCAAACCTACCCCTACCAAACCACCTTCGTATTTTTAGTCAATTTTTGAAGAATAAATTATAATAATTTCCAATAATAACCCAACCAAACCTACCCCTACCAAACCACCTACGTATTTTTAGTCAATTTTTGAAGAATAAATTATAATAATTTCCAATAATAACCCAACCAAACCTACCCCTACCAAACCACCTTCGTATTTTTAGTCAATTTTTGAAGAATAAATTATAATAATTTCCAATAATAACCCAACCAAACCTACCCCTACCAAACCACCTTCGTATTTTATCACCATTAGGTACCTGCCACCTATTCGATAAATTGTTTTTCGATAAATTGCATTCGGTCAATTGTCATTCGATAAATTGTTTTCGATAAATTCACCGCATATCCCCTAAAAGATTTTTTTTGTATTAGACGGCGGTGGGTAAGGCAGTAATGGAGATCCAGTTTTGTAAATTGGGTTTAATTTCACCAGAGGGTGTTATTCCGAGTAGTATTAAGAACACATTCCAATTGTTATGGGCCAATAATGGGGATACCATAAGCAAACAATATGCTGGTACAAACGCACTTAAGGTAAATTTTTGTTAATTAAACAATATATTTCCAATACATTTTTTGCTTTGTTATTTGTATTTAGGGAGACTATACAAGGACGGGAGAAAGAAAATTTACAGGAATCATGAAGGATGGAATGAATTCTGCTAATAGGTATGTATATTATCATAAATTTGACATTTACTTGCGTAGAACTGTCGAATGTCAAAATAGAACGAGAAAAATTATTTATAGGTTAACCAAATAAAGTGGCTACAAAATAAAAGTTTTGACGTGTAGAATTTCTTATTGTAGGTATTACAAAAACCATTTCAAAGATACTGTTCGACAATATTGCTTAGATCTAATGCGAGGCGTAGAATTAAAAGAAGTAGAGATTCAAGATTTTTGGCATAATTTACGTATAGTTGGTGGTATAGCTAGTGAGATCCTACCAGCCGAGCTTCCTTCGGTCGCTCCCCATTTAGCCCTTCAACCGGAATTCGAATTTGCTCACGCTATTTATCAAATATCTAGGTCAGTTTCATGAATAATTTGAAAAAAGTTTATGTACAAATAAAATGAAATATAAAATTTAATATTTATTATTATTTTATTGGAAAAGTGTATCGGTACGAATGAAATAAGTTTACCTTGTCGAAATTTTGTTTCTTCCTTTACAATAACATAAAAATCACAAACGAGTCTTTCCCATTGCGTTCTGCGCTCGCGTGAAAATTTACTTATTGACTTTGATGTCAACTGTCAGAGAAAGAGCATTATGAATGAATCTTTTCCCAACTACGCACTCGCCGTTGGCAAGCCTACTGGTAAAGCCATAGATATACTACAAATAGAGGCAACAAGCTATAGGCCGCTGTGAAAGTGGGAATGTCCGTATGAACTCCGGTGTAGAGAAGGAGAGGCAGACGATCAGAGGTCTTTCTCTGTGTCTACAGTATACACGCCAGTAAAGAAAGACAGCCTGAATATCTGACTTTCTATTTCTCTCTTACATGCTGACGGGTTTCGAGCTGGCTTATTGCCTCTATCTGTAGTATCTCTATGGGTAAAGTTCGTTTCAGTAACGTGTTTAAAATATATTTATATGTTCCAAAATGTTAAAACATTCCAGATTTTTATTAAATGTTCCAAAATTTTATAGAATATTTCAGACTTTCATAAAAAGTTCCTCACCTTTATAAAACGTTCCCAGGTTTTATAGAGCGTACTGGAATTGTGTAAAACGTTCCAAAATAAATGAAATGTTCCAGAATTTTATTGAATATTCCAACATTTAATGAAGTTTTAAGAAAAAGCTTTTGATTTTGGTGGTCTGTGCAATATTTATATAGAATTTTACAGATTTCATAGTTATAAAAGTTTTATAAAATGTTCCAAAATATAAAAAACGTTTCCAAAAAGTTTTATAAAATGTTCCAAAATATAAAAAAAATGTTTATACATTTTATAAAATCTTCCAGAATATGAAAAACGTTTCCAAATTTTACAAAATATTCCAAAGTTTTATAAAATGTTCCAAAATATAAAAAACATTTTTATACATTTTATAAAATGTTCCAGAATATGAAAAACGTTTCTAAATTTTACAAAATGTTCCAAAGTTTTATAAAATGTTCCAAAAAAAACGTTTCTAAATATTATAAAATGTTCCAAAATATAAAAAAGTTTCTAAATTTTATGAAATATGCCAAAGTCTTATAAAATGTTCCAAAATATAAAAAAACGTACGTTTCTAAATGTTATAAAATGTTCCTAAATATAATGAAATATTTCTTAGAGCAAACTTCAAAGGTTTTGAAAAATTTTCACACATCTACAGATTTTGATAGAAGTTTCAATTTTTGTCTAGAATTGAACAGTTTCATAAAATGTTCAAATGATTGTTGAGCTACATATACCTATTTAATTGATTCCAGGTACTACCTTAGTAGATTTAAAGACACAACTAGACAAGCCGCAATAGATTTTATGTTGGGTGAGTTGATATTCTCTAAATTATCTACGTTTCGTATCGTAATTGAATAATTTTCAGGTAACTACTTACCTGAAGACATACTCAACGAATCCAAAGCATCCCAATTCGAAGAGGACAACGTAACAACGGCCGAACACGTCAAACTCCTAATAGAAGATTGTAAAAAGATGTTAATAAACCAACCGGACCAAGTAGTCGGAGCTTGGGGTTTAATAAACGCTGATCCCTTCACCGGCGATCCCAACGAAACCGAAATGGATACCATATTGATTCTAACTAGAGATTCTTACTTTGTCGCCGATTACGACGATCAACTGGACAAAGTTACCAATTACCAGAAGGTTATGTTGCAAGATGTTGTTTTGTTGGAATTCGGAATGGCCGAATCGAATGCTTCTTTGTTTAAAGTCTCAAAGCACAGATACAGTATTAGGATTAATTATAAGATTAACGGCGGTAGCGGGTACTATCATATGTTTAGGTCGACGAATTTTAGATTTTTCAATAATATGGCTGTTGTTTTAAAAAA
Source organism: Lochmaea capreae (assembly GCA_949126875.1). Taxonomy (NCBI): domain Eukaryota; kingdom Metazoa; phylum Arthropoda; class Insecta; order Coleoptera; family Chrysomelidae; genus Lochmaea; species Lochmaea capreae. The sequence goes on from OX421400.1 coordinate 1,155,766, forward strand.
TACAGAACAGGAAGTTGGTGAGGACAATTTTTAAATTATCTAAATGTATCGTCAAGTGATTATATTTTTAATTTCAGAATCGTTAAAATCGATCTGCGAGGGATTTCTTGTGGCGATAGAAATTTGTGGGCTGCTGCCGATTCCGTTCGTTCAAGGACGAGCATTAGACAGTCGAAAATCGAAAGTTATAACTAGCGGTAGGTCTACAAGTAATATCTACTTAGATTTTACTTCTTTGCCTCAAATGACTCGAAACGTTTCCGAAAGTCAATTGCTCTCTTTAAAGAATGTCGGTGAGTATGGAATTTTCTTAAAACAAAATGGCTCAATCCATTTCGGTCGAATATGTACATTTTTTAGACATGCTTTAACAGCACCCGCTTTACATTTTTAACACCCCGCTGTATTTAGTAAGTATTAGAAAAGCACGATTTTCCAACATTTTATAGAATGTTCTTATTTTTTAGAAAATGTTCCGCAATTTTATAGAATGTTCTTTGGTTTTCTACAATATTCCGGAATTTTATAAAATGTTCCTGAACTTTATTAAATGTTCCAACATTTTGTAGAATGTTCTTATATTTTATAAAATGTTCCACAATTTTATAGAATGTTTTTGGTTTTATACAATGCTGCGGAATTTTTAAAAATGTTCTGTGATTTTATCGGAATTTTATGAAATTTTCCTAAACTTCATTAAATTTTCTAACATTTTTTCTTGGTTTTATAATATGTTCCGGATTTTAAAAATGTTCTGGGAATTTATAGAATATTTCGGAATTTTATAAAATGTTCCTAAACTTTATTAAATTTTTCACATTTTATAGAATGTTCTTATATTTTATGAGATGTTCCGCAATTTTATAGAATGTTCTTGGTTTTATACAATGTTTCGGAATTTTTAAAAATGTTCTGTGATTTTATTAAATTTTCCAACATTTTATAAAATGTTCCAAAATTTTATAGAATATTCTTGGATTTTATACAATGTTCCGGAATTTTTACAAATGTTCTTAGATTTTATAAAATATTACGGAATTTTATAAAATGTTCCTAAACTTTATTAAATTATCCAACATTTTATAGAATGTTCTTATATGGTATAAATTGTTCCGAAAAGTTATAGAATGTTCTTGGATTTTATACAATGTTCTGTAATTTTAAAAAATGATCTGGAATTTTATAGAACATTCCAGAATTTTATAAAATGTTCCTAAACTATTAAATTTTCCAATATATTATAATATGTTCTTGTATTTTATAAAATGTTCTGGGATTTTATGGAATATTTCAGAATTTTATATGCTATCCAATTTTCTAAAACTATTAAATTTACCAACGTTTTATAGAATGTTCTTATATGGTATAAATTGTTCCGAAATTTTATAGAATGTTCTTATATTTTATAAAATGTTCCGCAATTTCATATAATGTTCTCAGATTTTATAAAACATCAAGGAATTTAATATAATGCTCTGTAATTTTATGGAATATTTCAGAATTTTTTAAAATGTTCCCAAATTTTATAAAACTTCATAAAATTTTGCAACATTTTATAAAATATTCTTAGATTTTATAAAAAGTTCCTCAATTTTATGGAATGTTTTCAGATTTTGTACAAAATTCCGGAATTTTATATCCCAAAATTTTATAAAGAAAATATTTTTTAGGATCCAAAGCTTTATCTAACGTCACCCAACAATTTTCTAAATTAAATAAAATCAGTAACAGCTTTAAATCCAGTAAATTCAAACCAAAGACGAACTTTATGGTAGGCCAAAAACCTAAAAACGAGACTTCCAGTGATTCAGACGAAGATTGCGAAAATTCCATCTTCCAACCGAACATTCAATCCGGTATTTCGCCTAAAAGCATAGATTCATCAGTCAACAGAAGCATAGAACAAGGTGAGACGAAACTAATACTCCTTTTTAAGCGGTTTAGGATGTCGGAATATTTTTAGGTCTAGAAGCAACCGAAGATTTAATCAATCTAACTAAAAAAAATGATACATTTTTACCAAGCGTGGGAATAGTCATGGGCAACAAAAAAGATCCAAACGACAACGACGGTATATTTGAACAGCGACAAAATTTATTGAGTCGCGTAGATTCGTCTCACTTGGACGACATTCAATTATCCAGTATTATGCAAAGCGCTTCCATCAGTTCGGGATTGAATCCGACTCCGGAAATTCAAATTAATTCCGAAAATATGGATGAATATCCAAAGAAAGTACCTCCGCATAAGCGTACGTTGGATAAAAAGCTCAGTAAATCGTCAGTTGAAGTTAACGAAATCAAGGAGAAGGTTTGTAACATGTTAATTACCACTTGAAATCCAATTGAATGAATTATTACTTTGAATTCTATTGACTGTACTATTTATTACTTGAAATCCCAGTTATCGTTTGAAATCCGCTAATTACTTACTATCGACTATGCTAGTTTTTTACTTTAAATCCTATTAACTGCACCGGTTATTACTCGAAATCCTATTGACTGCGCCAGTTACCATTTGAAATCCTGTTGACTGCGCCAGTTTCCATTTTAAATCCTATTGACTGCGCCAGTTATAAATAGAAATCCTATTGACTGCGCCATTTATGCAGGTTGATTACAAGCCGATCGACAGATCAACTTCGGATCATGATGTTCAATTGAATATATCGCAGTCTCAAAGTGAATCCGCTTTGAAGAAATTGGACATGACTCCGCTGGAAACCACCAAGAACATGGTAAGACAATAGAGGGGTATTTGGGTTTTTATTTTATAATTGGGATATCTACAGGTTTTGTCGCCGTTGAGTAAGTTGGCCAAGGGTGTTCAAAATATCGGAGCTAATTTGGATCCGAGGAAATTGAGCGGACAAGTTCGACACGTTTCGGAAAAGGATATGGAGGAGCATAAAAAATTGCAACAGCGTTGGCAAAATAGTAAAACTAGATTAATTGCTCTGTAGATCGTAGCGCTGGCTAAGGTATAATTTTCGTTTGACATTTTGCCATCTCAAATTTAAAAAATCATAACAATTAAAAAAACGTAAATTTTGAGATGAAATTTTTGGTGGATACTCTTAAAGAACATATATATCTGGAAAAAAATCAACACTACTATACCAGACGGAATTTTTATTGTACAAGCAGTTTAAGTGGGGATATAAAATTTTTTCAAAAATGAACAAATGTCAACTTTAACGCGTTATATCTCGGAAAAAATTGACAAAAACTGCGCTCCAATTTAATTTTGGGTTAACAAAAAGAAAACAAGATAGGTCACCTTTAACGCTCTAATCTCGATTTAATTTTAAGAAATTTTATGTTGTTAGGAAAAGTTTTAAATATTTTGAGATGGCAAATACGTCAAAGCTTATAGATCGATCTGAATAGAACATGAGCGTAGCGATATTTATATAATGTTATTCGATTATTATATTATAATGTAATCTGTGAATATTCAACCAACAAATATTTTATTTGTTCGTAAATTAGTACTTAATTTTTCTTTATTAATTTCAATTTCAATAATAGATCATTTTTCGATTAAAAAATTAATGAAAATACAAGAAAAAAAAATTATACAGTGTGTACATAAATTAACGTAACTTGCTTTCGATTTCCGGTAGGTTTACAAAAATCCAGACCATCTGCAAAGTCGATTAGAAGTATACAGGGTGCATCGTTGCTACAAAATAACTTATTAACATATTTTTTTAAATAGTACATCATGTACCTATATATTTCCAGTTTTTCATAATCTATTAAACTACAAATACAACCGTCAAGACCGCATAATTCCACCTTTAACAATTCCAAAGTTACATTGGTTTGAATCCAGAATTATAAAAAAATTTTTATGTCAAAAAAGTAGTAGGTAATATTAATTGATAAAATTTTAGGTTTCTGTCCAAAAATTCCAGGTTTCCCGCCAAAATTTCAGGTTTCTTGCTAAAATTGTCAGGTTTCCCGTTAAGAATTTCAAGTTTCCCGCCAAAATTTCAGGTTTCCCGATAAGTTTTTCAAGTTTCCCGCTCAAATTTTAGGTTTCCCGTCAAAATTTCAGGTTTTCCTCTAAAAATGTCAGGTTTCCCGTTAAGAATTTCAAGTTTCCCGCTAAGAATTTCAAGTTTTCGGCTAAGAATTTCAAGTTACCCGCACAAATTTTAGGTTTCCCGTCAAAATTTCAGGTTTCCAGCTAAAAATGTCAGGTTTCCCGTTAAGAATTTCAAGTTCCCAGCTCAAATTTTATGTCTCCTGCCAAAAATTTCAAGTTTCCCGCTATGAATTTCAAGTTTCCCGCTCAAATTTTAGGTTTCCTGCCAAAATTTCACGTTTCCCGCTAAAAATGTCAGGTTTCCCGTTAATAATTTCAAGTTTCCCATTCAAATTTTAGGTTTCTCGCCCAAATTTCAGGTTTTCCGACAAAATTTCCAGGTTTCCCGGCGATATGCAGATGTTCTGGATTATTTGAAAAAACTTTTATTCAACATTTTTTTTTTAAAAACAGAAATCGAAGTATTAGCAAGTTACGTTACTTTTTGTACACACTTTATAATTTTAGTTACAAGCTTCTAAAGTGTTGTTTTAGATGTGGTTCGCCTGATGTGCGTTTTGGTCCCAGAAGAATTGCATCTTTTATTTTTTTTTTTTGAATGTTTTAATCTTCCTTATCTTTAAAATAATCTATGATTTCTTATTAAATTGTCTTTAGGATATTGCTTGTAATTTGAGGTTATGGAACTCTGTGAATTATTTTGAATTTTTTTTGCTGGAAAAACTTCAGGAAAGCAATATTTTTGTGGAAAATCAGTTTTTTTGAGTTGAACCAGAATTTTTGAAAATAATTTTTCTTACTGAAAAAACTAGGAATTCTTCAATTAAATTTATACGGATTGTATAGAAATTGATTGAATTTTTTAAAAATTTTTATTGATTCTTGGAAAATGAGAAATTTCAAATTTATTCAAAAAAAGTCATTGAATAAAATTTTGCACAGCCAAGCAACGTTCCGAATTATTTTCTCCAAAAAAACAATTTCGGATTTATTCTAGAATTAATTATAGAAAAAAAAAACGTTAGCGAAAATTGTTTTAATTCTTGGTAGAGTGAACACTTAGCCATTATCAGTATATGTGATAATAGAAAAGCAAAAGCTTTTTTACGAAATTAATATTTCTAGTTCAATAAGACCAAAATACACGTTTAATTTCACAATATTTAAAAAAAAAATACATATTTTGTTGTACCTTTCAAAAATTTATATACCAGGTTCCGGTGATTTCAAAATAACCTGGCAACACTGTTAAATTTGCAAAAATTTTACGGATTTTCAAATGCACCATTGATTATTCCCGATTTTTCACTCATTTTGGGTACATTGTTATATTTTTTGACCAAAAAATATGTTTTTCTTACAAATATTCAAATATTTCACTTATATAGGTTCCTTTTTTTTTAATAGAATATCTTATTAACCAATGGGATCAAATATTAAATGACTGATGAAAAAAACGTTAAATCTTCCTGTGTACTTAATTTAAAAGGTATAGTAACTACTTTTTCGGGGTACAAAGATTACATTATTTCAAACCACCCTGTATAAGACATTTATTCCGGAGAAAAAAAAAATCGTTTTTCACTGAAAACTGCACGGAAATTACAACCCCTTTTTTTATTGGTTATTTCATTTTGAACAATTTGAAATGAATTTTTAAATAATTAATTTTTTTTAATTATTGTGAATTTATCCTATTTTAATTGAATATATTCATTGAAATTTTTGGTTTAATTAGTAAATCAGATTTAAAAGAAATATAACATGTCAATTAATATCGTACACAAGAAATAAATGTTATATGTAACTAGATTTTTCTTTTAATCAACCCCCCCCACCCCCCTAAAAAAATAGTCCGTCTGTAGACAGAAAGGAAAACGCAAATAAAAGAACCACTTTGAAAAAATAATTCTCGTACGCCTATGGTATATGGAAGTTACAAATTAACCCTCATTAAAATTTTTATCGTGCGCCAATGATAGATGGGAAAAATTGTGGTACGCCTTTGGTATATAGAAATTGTTACAAATTAACCCCCAATAAAATTTTTTTCGTGCACCAATGATAGATGGGAAAAAAATTGTGATACGCCTTTGGTATATGGAAATTGTTGCAAATTAACCCCCTTTAAAAATTTAAAAATTTGTATCGTGCGCTAATGATAGATGGGAGAAAATTGTGGTACGCCTTTGGTATATAGAAATTGTTACAAATTAACCCCCATTAAAATTTGTATCGTGTACCAATGACAGATGAAAAAAAATTGTGGTACGCCTTTGGTATACCTATGGAAATTGTTGCAAATTAACCCCCTTTAAAAATTTGTATCGTGCGCTAATGATAGATGGAAAGTCTTACAAATAAATTAATTCCCTTCACTTATTTTATCGCACGCCCATGGTAGACGCAAATTTTTGCGAATAAATGAATCCCTATTAAAAAATTATCGTACGCCCATGATTGCTGGAAAATTGATCCCTATTAAAAAATTCATCGTACGACCGTGCTATAGAAATTTTTATAGTTTAATTGATCCCTTTAAATAAAAATGATCGTAATCCCATGATAGAAGAAAATTTTTTTAAAAAAATGAATCCCTTTCAAATATTTTGTGGGAAGTTTATGGTAGTTCATGATATGTTGATCCCTTATAAAAATTGTATCGTACGCCTATAATAGAAGGCAAGTTTCTTTGATAGTTTCACAAATCAATTTACCCCTTATGAAAATTGTATCGTACACCCATGTTAGATCGAAATTTTTGCTTATAAACGAATCCCTTTTGAAAATTGTATTGTTCGCCCGAACTATAATAGACATTTTCACAATAATAATATTTTAATTGTACGCCCATGGCAGAAGAAAATTTTTGTAATAAAATTAATAATTTTAGCGTACGCTCACCGTAAATGAAAATTAACCTCTTTCAACTACTGCGTAAAATTGTTCCAAAATCTAATGTTGAATATTTCCACTAAAACGAACCTGTGGTATATTTTCCGACAATTTTCCTAATCTTAAATGAAATAAATTAATTTCCACGTTATAACTTTATCTGGCATTAAACCATCTGCGACTGTTTCTGCAATAAACATCCAGCTTCCTACTAAAGCACATAAATACCTTCCAAAACAGATCACTAATTAATTTTCAGAAATATAAAAGTCCTAAATTTTCTCATTACTTTTTATTTAAACGATATCCAATTATTATCATTCTCTACAAAAACCGTCTCAACAAATGTTTTTTTTTTCATTTTGTGTGCGTCCTTAAATAAAAATTCATAAACGCAAAAAATGCTATTATTGTGTTCCTACAGACGTATGCAAATGAAATTCGAAAAATGCGCCCCTTACCTTCTCATACCGTCTTACTAGAGATGCGACTATTAATACAAAAAAGAACGCTCCCGTTTTTGTACCAGTTATCAATGGAAACTAAATTACCTCCATCGATAAATTTATAATTCTTCCATCAATTAACAATTGTTAATAGTAGCAACTAGTTTAAGTAGATTCTCAATTCGATTCAGTATACCTATAGCGGTATCGGTTATTTCCAGCTCTATACTTCTCTCAGTTTTAATAAAAACCAGATGGCACTCCGCAATTTATTATTAGGGGAAAAAAATGTGAAAGTACTTAGCCGCAATCACCTTTTTATTTGATTAACTCAACAAAATTGAAACGTACACAGCAATAGTGGAAGTAGGTCGTACAAATTAGGTTTTAAATAGATCTCGTTCCATTGTTGGTTTGTTTTCTGCGTTGAACGTAATCATATAAGTAATGTAACTCAATTGGGAAGCAGTATAATTCATTTCTGTATAATTTTGCTTAAATTTCTGCCACAAATGTCAGTCAAATCGGATTATTCATTCCGTTTCCCACAACGAAATATTTATTTCGATGGTTCTAACCACAGAACTAGAGGTTAGTTATGTGTTAACCCCTAGTTCTGTGTTTCTAAATATTTTCTTGTAAATGTACTCCTAACCTCATCTTTACTATTTCCACAAAGCAAACACAGTTTTCGGGACACTGCACTTCAAACTGGTTAGAATTCTAATAAAGACAAATAACTCCAACAAAACAATAAAATTTGCGTGCTCAAAATGGTTAGCTTGAAGCGGCTTAAATATGGCGACACAGCGTGACTACAACAGCGCACTCTGGGGAGTCAAATATCCAACTGTACAAACCATAAAAATATACAACAGTGACACAAAATTGAAATGTCGAGTTTTTCAGGAAATACGTTTTAAAATTTTTATTCGTGAGAAATTTAAGACAAGCTAAAAGTCTCTATTGTCGTTATTCTTTATCGGAGATGTTTTTGATGACAATTATCTATACTCTAGTCTAACCAAATGAAAATTTTCTGCTGGTATCATATACGAAGCATGTGTTAGTATCACTCAAGCGGTTGGTTTCAATTGCCTTAATTGTTTTACACGAAATAATGGAGAATATGATAGATTCCCTTTAGAGTTTCCCTGCCAAATTGTTGAGTTGTTTTCGTGAACGTTATGTAATACTCCTGACAATGTGGTAGTAAACTTCTTGGAATTTTTAATGGCGATTACCTGAGAAACACTTAACGTTAATTCGTCGTCTGTTCAGATTAATAAGTTATCTTCAGAAAGTTTCGGTACACAGAGTCGAACTAACCCATTTCATATATAAATCTAATACAGTTAGGTTTTGATAACGTTCCAAGGCTTTTATAAATTCTTAAAAGAGTGTTACCAAACTGTACACGAAAGTGTTTCAAATGGTAAAATATATTTCGATGACTCTAACCACAGAGCTAGTACTTAATTCTGTGGTTCTAGTAACGCGCATTTAGTGTAAACGTCACGACTGCCATATGTCAAGTTTTTGGATGCAAACAAACTTTTAAAATTGCGTTAAATTAGTTAGATAATAATAAATAAATCATGTTCAGACATTTTTAATCGTTATATAATATTAATGCAATAATACAGCAAATATATTTCTAAAATACTTGGAAATAGAATAGCAAGAATTGATTGTTTGCATCCAAAAACTTGACATATGACAACTGATGGCCAAACTGGGCATATTCAGGTATTTGATATTTGGGGAGGTTTCACTGTCGACCATGTACCCGAAAGATCATTCGTTAATAAGCTGGGTATATTCGCAGGAAGGCATAAACGCAGACACCCGTGCCTCGTTTCGGTTCTTCGTTCGTTCATATAATGTAGCATGGTTGTCAGTTGTAATCGGTTACACCTTCCCCTTCTTGAAAAATACCCAATACTTTGTAACGCACAAATCTCCAGTAAATTCTGGGACAGATTTTTTCAAAATATAAGTTAGTCGATTGGAAATAAGTAATTCGATTTCAGTTGTTCACATTTCGGCCCTGTTCTATCAAAGTTAATGTCTGCTAGAAGAAGCATTAAATGTTGCGTCGCATCATTGGAAATTGGAAACTTTGACGCAATTTAATAATTATTACCAAGTTGTAGAAGCATACGAGAAGGAACATTACGGATATTTAGCGAAGTGTGGAGAAGACATTAGGTCAAGGGAAACTGGAATACAAAATGTTATGGACCGTATTAATTGTCTCTAAAGGAACATGGGTTTCTGCGAGACTTATTAATGTCAAAGCTAGTCTGGATAGCGGTAATTGCCGGGAAAAAAGAGCCAAAAAGGTCCCACTGATTAGAAATGATACTATCGCATTTTAGGTTATGCGAGTTTAGTGTAATGCCTTGTTTTTACGGAATTTTTGGATTGAAAGTATATTTATTGTTAAAAACTGTTCTTGTAAGAACTAATTTGACTTTTTATTTCATTTGAAATTGGTAAGTACGATTATAATACATTGTAAACTTGTTAACTTCATGGTTAATATTAATTTTGGACTTTGTAACTTATTCACCCAGTTTTAATAAATATGTCGATGTTAACCATATAAATAAAATAAATACAGTTAAAAAAGTTGAATTTCTTGTTTGATAACCAATTCGTAAAAGGCCGACCTTTGGAATATTAGTCATAACAATTATTTCTATTGAGTTGACAGAAGTTTTGATTTGATTCCTTATGAATATTGTTGCTGACGTAACAGTAACGTTATGGTAAAAAAATGGAATGGTACATACACCATTGTTGGTGTTAATATGCGGACTGTGTGGATGGTATTGTTAATTCACTAGTTTTTCCCATTATTACTGGAAAATTTAAATTGAACTGCTTTACTCAATAGTAGGTTATTCTGTGGGTATTTTTATTTCGGGAATTGGCAACAGTTATAATTTAACCTTTGACATTACTAGCGCAAGCGTATTTCAATTTTTTTAATCCGTCACTCACTAATTTTTGAAATACCTATAATATTTCTAGCTATACGGTTGAGTACATCTGATTTATAGTTCTCAGTCATTATACCACCTGAAGGAGAACGAATAAATTTTGTATAGGGATTTCCCTAGAGTCGAAGAGAAGGGTTTATTCAAACGGTATTAATCTCCTTTATCGTGTAACTAATAGTAATGTCTTTGATCCATAAACTTATTGACCAATACGAGATAAAAGATCGAGTAACAAGTTAAAAAGAAGGTAATTATTTAGGGAGTGACAATAATATCCTGGTAAAAAGTAAAAAAACGATGCTAGAAAAACTTTTGTTTGTTTAACGGTAGCAATTCCGCCTGCACATCATTGTGGGCTGTTGCCACATACTCAAAGCGGTTTCTCTGGTCTGTAATTAATTTTAATTTGAGTGGATTTCATGAAACCACAACTAGCCGTTGTAAATGTAGTAGATCCAAATGCATTTAACTAAATAAAAATTAAACTTAATACCTTTTGCAAACACATACAGTGTGACCCATTTTGTTTGGAAGCACCCCTATAAAATCCGCATTTTTCAACCGATTTTGATTTAGTCTTTTTTGTTAGATTTAGCTATTTTCAAGGCCCTCTACGTTAATTTTTCTTTGCCAAAAAAGACGAAAGTATATTAGGCATTTTTTTTTCTCAAATATGACTACACCACTGGATTCGGAATCATCACAAATGTAAACTATCAAAATTTTATGAAAAAAGTTTTATTAACAACAAAGTTATCACTACATGAATTTGGAAAAAGTTGGTTTTTCATTAATTTTTTACTAAGAATGTAGGCACATTTTAAAAATGGCAACATGGTAAACAAAAACTAGGACTCAAACATATTGCACTGTAAAAATTCGAAGCCGAAATTTTAAAAGACAGGATAATAGGTCCATTCTTTTTTGAGGGTATAACATGAATGCCAATAATTTCATGGAATTCTTGGAAGGTGAGTTATCCGCAGTGATTGACGAACTGCCACTAGCAGAAAGAAGAAATTTAATATTTCAGTAAGATGGTTGTTCTGTACACTATTCTATGATTGTCAGGCAGTGGCTTAACGAAAAATTTCCAAATGGTTGGATAGGTCGCGGTAGCGAGTTAATCGAATGGCCTCCTAGATCGCCCGATTTAACTATATTGGATTTTTATCTGTGGGGTCTTTTGACACAAAAACTGTATAAGACACGTCCAAGGAATAGAGCAGAACAGCAGAACAGAAAAGCGCAAACGATACGATACGAGAAATGTGTGGAAATTAACGGAGGTCTAGTCGAGGCTACCAAAATGTAGAATTAAATTATTATTAAGTAGTTTAATAATCAAAATATATTATTTGGTGTTAATTTGTATTTTCGTCACATCAGCACAATTTTACATTACTCTCAGAAGCTATAACTCCAGAACGGGTTAAGGTATCGGATTCGAATTTTTACAGTGCAATATGTTTGAGTCCTAGTTTTTGTTTACCATGTTGCCATTTTTAAAATGTGTCTACATTCTTAGTAAAAAATTAATTAATAAACAACTTTTTCCAAATTCATGTAGTGATAACTTTGTTGTTAATAAAACTTTTTTTATAAAATTTTAATAGTTTACATTTGTGATGATTCCGAATCATCCAGTGGTGTAGTCATATTTGAGAAAAAAAAATGCCTAATATACTTTCGTCTTTTTTGGCAAAGAAAAATTAACGTAGAGGGCCTTGAAAATAGCTATTATGGTATGAAAATTTGTGATCAAATACTGTTTTTGATATTGAATCTAACAAAAAAGACTAAATCAAAATCGGTTGAAAAATGCGGATTTTATAGGGGTGCTTCCAAACAAAATGGGTCACACTGTATGAAATTAAGAAATTGATCTGTCGCTAGAACATTTTGTTGTTTAAAATAGCAGTTTTTATGAATCTTACATTGAAAAAAGGAATTTTTTTAATGAATTTTAGATTACATTTTTTCATTTAAGTGACGCTTTTACGGAATTATGTGGGGTGGACAGTTCCCATTGAAATGCTCTGTATATATATATATTTTACAATTTCTCCTTCAGAAAAAATTGAATGTAGGCCACGCAGATGCAATCTACGACGTTACTATTTTTTGTTTGCTGTGTATAATCTGGATTGTCTTTATTTTCTTGAAAAAAGTGCAAGTGCCATCCAATGTTGGATGAGAAAGTCAGACACTTCTTATACGGTAGTAATTTAAAATGTGTCTGCGTTGAAGCGAGATGAAAGAGTACTCAGGAATACATAGACTAACTAACTAATAAGTACAGCTATTGTTTTAGGGACATGAGACAATAGGCCTGTCGGTTGAACATCTCTCACATGAAAAATGCATGAATTTGCATTGCAAATAACTTTTTAGGACGCGCACATGTGAAAGTGCTAAGAAAATTGAAATGTAAGAGCGTTGCACACTATTTTTGACTTGTTAGGCAGTCCACAATACGTCAGGTTCATTACGTCATTTTTAGTGGACTCGTTATGTAATTATGGCGTACTTGTTATGTAACTTTGGCGAATCCGTAATGTAATTTTGGTGGACTTGTTATGTAACTTTGGCGGACTCGTAATGTAATTTTGCAGATTCTTTTCTAATTTTTGGCAGATGTGATTCGTTTATTAGCCAAATTTACAATTATCGCTGAAATTAAATAATACTTTTGATATTTTTAGACGAAAATAAGTGTTTATAAAAAGATTTTTCCACAGGCCTGTATTAGTCGTATGAAGGGTAACCGCACTTGCTACCAACCAGGCCACACTAAGATCTTGTTAGGTCATACTTTGTAACGAAGACAATCCACTCCAAGCGACCATTATTTTTCTTTCCTACGCTTTCTCCTTGTACTCCCTTCTTGAGGCATACATTTCCTTTTCAAATATTGGTTTTCAAATTAAAAAAATATATAAACTTTGAATGCAAAGCTTCAAAATAAAAAGATACAAATTCTCCTTATATGTTATGAATTCAAAACAAAAATTGAATACCATTGATACATTTTTCGAGTATTTGGTGTATATATAGTGTGTATAAACATAGTGATTGGATTTATCACCACATTTAGAGTTGTAAATAAAAAGTAATGGCTACTATTAGCTTTCCCGTGCGCTCTCACCAAACTTTCAAAAATTGTTGATGTAACTTGATTGATATTTTCAATTTTTTATCTGAAATAAGCGAAATTTGTCCTAAATATATAACTATAGTCTTTCAATACTTTTGCTGGTATTTGACTCGCTTATTTGGTTCAAGGCAGGAGAAAAGTACGGAAAAAATTCAAAAGAAAAGCGAAATTTGGAAAAAAAATCAGTATCCCGTGCGCTCTCACCAAATTTTTAAAAATAAATTGAGGTTGATATTTTCTAGTTATCTTCTGAAATAATGAAAACTTGGCTTGAATATATAACTACGAACAATCTTTCAATATTCATGGTGGAGATTGAATACTTTTTTTGGTTCAAGCACAAAAGAAGACTGAAATCTAATAATATCGGTATCCCGTGCGCTCTCACCAAATTTTCAAAAATTGTTGATGCAACTTTGATATTTTCAATTTTTTATCTGAAATAAGCGAAATTGGTCCTAAATATATAACCACAGTCTTTCAATATTTTTGCTGGTATTTGACTCGCTTATTTGGTTCAAGGCAGGAGAAAACTACGGAAAAATTCAAAAGAAAACTGAAATTTGAAAAAAATCAGTATCCCGTGCGCTCTCACCAAATTTTTAAAAATAAATGTACGGTAACTGATAATTTGTATTTTTCTCCTTAAATAATGAAAACTCAGTCTGAATATATAACCACGAACAATCTTTCAATATTCATGGTGGTGATTGAATACTTTTTTTGGTTCAAGCACAAAAAAAACTACAAAAGAAGACTGAAATCTAATAATATCGGTATCCCGTGCGCTCTCACCAAATTTTCAAAAATTGTTGATGCAACTCAATTGATATTTTCAATTTTTTAAGCTAAATTCGTCCTAAATATATAACCACAGTCTTTCAATACTTTTACTGGTATTTAACTCGCTTATTTGGTTCAAGGCCGGAGAAAACTACGGAAAAATTCAGAAGAAAACCGAAATTTGAAAAAAAAATCAGTATCCCGTGCGCTCTCACCAAATTTTTAAAAATAAATTGAGGTTGATATTTTCTATTTTTATTCTGAAATAATGAAAACTTGGTCTGAATATATAATCACGAACAATATTTCAATATTCATGCTGGTGATTGAATCCTTTTTTTGTTTCAAGCACAATTCAGCCCATGTGTTACGTATTCAAAACACAAATTCAATACCATTGATACAATTTTCGAGTATTTGGTGTATATATATTTTGTGTAAACATAGTGATTGGATTTATTACCACATTTACTTCAACTAGAGTTGTAAATAATAAGTAATGGCTACTATTAGCTTTAAGGTAACTTCCAAAAGGTTTTAGAAGTAAAAAAACTTTATAATATAACTGGATATACCTAATGATTGTATCGTCGACCAAACCAATATAAATCTTCAAAAGATATAATAAAATATAAATCAAATAACATTTGAGACAACAGAAAACGCGACTCGTTTAAATTGGATTCTCAACTTCATTTATATTATTGTCAGTTGAAAAGTCAAAGAGAACTTCCAAAGATCTGCAGCTTTCGTTGAAGCTGGACAGTTATTTATGCGATGAACTTAACACATTTTCCTAAACTTTGTGACATTTCACGTTTGATAACGAAAACAAATAATAGAAATATACCAAATTGAATGTACAGGGTGTTTTGATACTCGACAAAGTCAGATAACGATATTGGTTGTGTGAGTTTTTATTTTGTGTGGGGTTTAAATCTATTATAACACCGCCTTCACGTGTATACGAGGATATATTGAAAAATTCTTAGCCTACTATAGAACCAAACAAAATTTCAATGTCAAAATAGTTTATTACTCAACATATTCTCCTCTTAATTGGATACATTTAATACAGCGAACTTGCAACATCTCTAGACCTTTAAAAAAAAATGTTTCTTCTTGCTCTGCAAACCAGACCTCCACAGCTTTCATTACCTCCTCGTTGGAAGAATCTTTACGACCTTTTAAACTTTTTTTCAGTTGAGGAAAGAGATGATAGTCGGATCTAATGAATGAAGGGGGTGTTTTAGTAATTCAAACCCTAAATCACGATTTTTTTTCATTGCAACATGAGATTTGTGTGCAGGGGCGTTGTCCTGCAAAAACAAAACAACTTTGGATAGCTTTTCTCTTTAATTTTTTCACGTAGAGTGGTCAGTAATGTCGAATAGTAATCTCCAGTTATTGTTCTACCCTTATCCAAAAAATCAATCATGATTACTCCATGGCAATCTCAAAAAACTGAAGCAAGAACTTTTCCAGCATATTTTTGGACACGAAACTTCTTAGGTCTTGGAGAACCAAAATGTCGTCATTCCATCGATTGTTGCTTTGTTTCTGGATCGTAGAAATGTACCCAAGTCTCATCCATAGTAACAATTCGGTTTAAAATAGTCTACATCGTTTTCAAATCGAGCACAGATCGAACGCGATGCTTCTACCCTTGCACGCTTTTGGTCAACATTCAAACAATTTTTCTCATGTCCAAATTGACGTGAACTGTATGATGAATGCGTTCGTACGAAATATTCAGTGCTTCAGAAATCCGTTTTAGCCCAATCCGACGTCCTGATAAAATCCTGTCATGAACTGCATCGATATTTTCGGGGACTGACACAGAAACTGGTCTTCCCGATCGGTCATCATCTTCAATGGAAAATTTACCTCTTTTGAAGCTTGCAGTCCTATTTTTCACGGTCGCATACGAAGGACATTGATCACCAATGGTATTAAGCATATCTTCGTAAATCTGCTTACCTCTTAACCCTTTTAAATACAGGTACCTACTTAATGATGGCTCGATACTCCAATTTTTCGATTTTCACAATTTCGCTGGACATCTTTTTTCTTTTAATTTATTGCGTAACTCTGGTTCACTTTTTTGACTCCAAACTTCACACTGACACTTCTAATAAGTTATTGTTCGTTGCTATGGTAACGCAATATTTTGTTCATGCATGGAACTGGTCTAGGCTAACTAGATATCAATAATTGGAGCTGCATTTCCAGTTTCTGGTCGACATAATCCTTTACTCAAAATGAAAATTACCAATGTTTAGGAAAAACAATATAAACATATTATTATGACCTGATAAAATGCCATGCACCATTCCAGACTTCCTTAATATACTATTTATGATGAGATGACCTGATTGTTAATCGATTTTACTCAAAGTTCAACCATAGGTGTACAAGAAATATGCCAATCACACAGGGACGTCCAAGATGATTTTTCTTAATTACTATAATTCTATAAAATAATTTTCTTCGAAAACCAACCTATATTCAAGACATACTTTCAGGTGTTTCGGGTTTAAAATAATTTTTTGTGACAATTCGGAGTCTGCAATTTCATCTTCAAGAAGAGACGGATTTACTTGTAAATAAAGAAACTATTCGTGAACGAATTAAAGAAAATAATCTAAGATACAGAACTGCTACTCGAGGTCCATCTTTCCCATAGGACTGGGATAAATTTTGACAGAGATCATCTACGTTGGTTAGAGGGTAAATGGGAACTATGTTTGGAGGAGGATCACATCAGACTTGGGAGCGGCACGAATTGTGAAAGATTATCTTGAAAAGACGAACATTAATACCAAGGACCAAAACCTGGATTTGAATCCCATAGACAGCTGTGAATCAAAATTTAATTTTATTCAGCATTTCAGGAGTTTATCCTTTCAGAAATGCGTCTATGGGTAGAAAAGCGACAGATTCCATCGACATGACCTCGCTTTGACCGTAAACATTATTAACACCTCATTCATTTTCAGTTATATGAGATAAATTTAGCAATTACCATGTGGATAATTTTAGAATCGCCTATCCATAAAAACGTTTAGTCTGCTCCACACGAACTGAATTTTAAAATATACTTTTCATTCACGACAGCTTACGTCTCTTTAAGAGCAACCCGAATTGTTTCATGAAGATATCGCAAAAGCAAGAGCTGCAATATTCGATAAAGCTTTTACATCACATTTCCTGTTATCGAAGTAACGTAGAAATGCATCCAAAGTGAATCTTTAATGAAGACTGCTTTTTTTCTCTCCTAATTCCTTATAAAATTAGGTAAGGTTATGAACTTCGAATACTTAAATGTATACTCTTATACGGGAAACGATATTTCAAGCGATTTTTGTGTTTAGAGCAAAGGCAGTCGTAGTGTGGCGTCAAGAAACCGTTGCTTTGTTGCATAAAAGGGTCTCACTTCGCATATATCGCTCTGCCACAGGTCTTATCATCGACTAAGTAAAATCATTGAAAACAGCCAAAAACCAAATAAAGGTGTCTTTAGACGATAGGATTTTTCATTTGATTTTACATTTGATAAAACATCTGATTTGACATCAGAGTCGAACTTGGACCTTTCTAAATATTACCGTTTATATTTGTCTGAATGACAACTGTCATCCATGTCAATAGAAATAGAAAATGTAAGGTTATGATTTTGTTTTCATAAATTGTAAGTTGTGGACATGGGTCTATTCTGTGCACGTCTGTAAGATAATCTGTAACTTTACAGGGGAATTGCTATTCTGCGAACAACTGTATCTTACAGGAATCTTTAAAATAGTTACAGATTTGATAAATATTTACGTGTGTATTGACTGCTGTCGTTGGAAATGGAATATTTTTGTACAGTTTGAGGTTGTCTCTGGTTATTTGGTTAAAGTTATAGGTTAGAAGTATCGAAATTTGACGTACAGTAGTTCAAATGTCTATCTGTAATTCAGTGAGTTACAGACAACATCACAGAATTGCAAAGTTACAGATTCTGTAAAATATCATTTACAGAACTTTCGTTAGCTACAGATTCGTAAGCTATTACGAAAAACACAGAATCGACCTATAAATCTTCTTTTTTGCCCGAATCCTATAAGAGAATGTAGTCAACAGCAAATAATGCACAATGCGCATGATTAATCGCAAAAATCCGATGAAAAACCGAACCGAAATAGATACGGTTCAATTTTGCAGAATTCGAATAATCTGTCAAATGCAAAATCAAACGGACCAAATCAAATTGAAAATCGAACAGTGTAAACGAATACAAAGTACGGTTGCATTCGATTTGTCAAAATCAAATGAAAAATCCTATGGTCTAAAGGCACCTTTAGAAAAAATAAAAATAAGTTTGATTAAAACGGTTTTTATTTCAAAATAATTTTTCAACATACAATTTTTATACTATTTCTATATTTTTTGGCATTTTTCATAAATGTTCTATATCTTATTTACACTATCTACACAAACACAATTTTATCTACACAAATTCAAATCAGTAAAAAAACTTTACACACAAATTGCGTACAATACTCCTTTCTACTACCCTAACAATTATGGGTATTTTAATTATAAAAAAAAATTATTTTGGCATGGAATAAAAAAAAGTATTGTACACAAGTCCACTAAATTGTCGGTGATTAGTTCAACAATATTGGTCGTTGGTTAATAAAAAGAAAATACCAAATGTAACGTCTTCCAATAGTGACATATTTTTGATTGTATACGCTTATTATAAGTGACTTTAAAAAATAAATTGTATTACATAATATCTAATTGGTGTTACAGACATGTTTTGGACATTGAAACATACATTTTTAATACATTATATCTACGCGTAATATTTTTTATTTATGACGTTTCGATTGTACGTGCCTGGTCGTTTTAATTTCAATTTATTTACAATATTTACAAAATTATGTTTATCCATCTAAAAAATAGATTTTATATATTCTAATATTACACATTTGATATGTTAAAATCATCTTATAGATAAAAATATAAACCGTGTAAGTAAAATGTTAACAAATTCCTCAAAGATCTACAAAATTAAAGCTTTCAAGTTATTCCAAGACATGATAAACGAGTGATAAGTTGGAATCCCTTAGAGATTAAATATACACCACCTCTTCGTAGTTGTAATTCCCATGAAAGCCACCAGGAATCGAAAGTAACGTTCAACTCTAACACCTAACTTGATTTTCCTAAACTTTTCTTAAGTATAATCCACAATCTAATTTAGAAAATACGTCTAGACTCTATTAAAACAAAAACAACTTCTTTACTTCAGGAATTATCAAATTACTGACATCTACTTATTATTTTAGGAGTTTTTTCAAAATACCCACGTAAATTTAATGATAGAAAGATCGAGATATGTTTCTATTAACTACGATGGCTACACAGGTTTTTTTTAATATTAAAACCAATTAATATTTAACAGAATTTATCTTTCGAAAATAATCTTTTTCAACTCCGCCTATTCAAAGATTAAATATCCCAACCTAGTACAAAAATATTCTAGTTGTTGCTTCTCAAGATGGCTGTTATTAAAGTCAAAATGTTAAATAAATCGCTTAATGTTGGAACTAAAAATTCTCTCTGTGTTAATTGTCTGTTGTTGAAAATTTAATTGCAACGCTGCCAGTTATAGTTTAAGTACCGTTTGGAGGTTCTGTATTGGAGCGAGATTCTAAAATAACCAATTATATAATTAGTCAAAATTGAAGTTGGGCAGGAAGCTTAACTTAATTGGGTTAATGAATTTTAGATTAATACGTTTCAGTTGGTGCGTGGTATATGAATTTCATGAACATATCAGTTTGTAGTTAAACAAACATTTTTATAAAAAGTGCGATACAAAATATGTTTCGGGATTTTCTAGAGATCGTATCTAGAAGCTTACAGCGTAGGGCACTCGAAATTGCATTATTTTGCTGACACAAATAAATTGTAGGTTATCATACGCCTTATAATACGATATAATATATATAAATCAAAAATGGAGTCGAGTTAATTTTTCATTCAATCTGTTCGCATCCTGGGACAGCTGTTTCGGCCTTTAGGCCTCATCAGCCAGGCTGACGAACCGATTGAACCAAAAATCAACTCGGCTGTCATGATCAAAGATCAAGGCGAAACAACGAATGCATTAGTGTCGCCATCTACGAATGCAAAGGTGAAAATGGATGTGGAGAAGGTATCGGTATTTCAACCACTACGCAAGAGGTTTGTCTTGTTGTAGATAGATGGCCGACCAAACTTTGCTGGTCTTTCTACCACCAACTCCACTCACGTCTTGTAGACAAAAAGAAGCAAATCAAAAATGGAGTCGAATTCATTTTTCATTCATATATATATATAGTAAAAGTCACGAATGTTTCTCGTTACATCATACTTCCCTGAATGTATCAAAAACACTCTAATTTTATGTGGATATCGCTGACTGCGTATGTCCAATTAATATAATTGGAAAGGTACATATGTCTTTTGTGCCTGAATTAAGCTACGCCTCTACGTCTTGTGTTGTGACAAAGATTGTATCTACTTAAACTTAAAAGCGAAACGTCATTTTATGCGGAAATCATTCTGTCATCATTGAAGTTCGTCGTCTTTGTCATTGCTATAAACAGGTGAAATTCATTTACATTTATTGCGATATTTTTCGACAAAATGCCTGGTAAACGTTTGGACGATCACCAGAAATACATGCCGAACCCTCTAAAAATGATGCGCCGCTGGTGAAAACTGTCTTATTGATTTGATTCGGATGTTTATGAGTTGTTACGTAACGAGAAACATTCGTGACTTTTACTATATTTACACTTTTTAGCAAAAACGTTACAGTTACTGATTTTTTTTGAATTGTCAACATAATACGAAAAGTTTAAAAAGAGTCAATTTTAAATAACAATGGAATACTGGTAAAACAAAATGCTGGATAGAGATTTACCAGACCTTTTAAATGAACGCCATTTTTAAAATTTTAAGGGGTATCTACAGTAAGAAGGGGGTGAATCTGACGTTCATGACATTATCGCTAAAATATGTACCCCTCAAGTTTCGGCATTTCTTTCTAATATGTCGCATTTTAGAAATATTAAGTGTGGATATATCAATAATATCAAACAAAAGGAAAGAAAAACGAAAAAAGAAACGAGAAAAGAGATGACAGTAGATTATTATTCCATTCTGTATACCTAAGTCACATAACGGTAAACCATCAACGTTTCCAGTGTATATGAAAGTTTAGTATAAACATTACGGCAATTTTTATGTTTGCATTTGAAAATAGCATGTGTCCAGGGGTCTACCGCATCCTAGAGAAACGTGATATTATTTATAATGCCGCAGATTCTGAGAACTTCAATAATATATTCGGGATCGATGGAAGAAACTTCCTTAAAATCCAGTAAAAAGCACGCGGCGCCGTTTCATTTAAAACTTCTTGGGCATCTTGTTTCAAGGAAAATTCCACACATGTGATTTTTAACCAATCAGAACGTGTATTTCCGACAGATCACCATCGTAACGGATGAATTTTAGTGGACATTTTTCCTCGTGGGTACCCAACAGCGAATTATACGTTTATAATGACAGAATATTTTTTTTGACAATTTAATTTTTATTTGTTCACATGATAATTTTGATTCACTTCAACTACAAGCTTAGATCTTTTCTAAATTATTGGGACCATTATGATTAATGTTTATTTTAAAAACGCAATTATTATATACAATGGCAGGTTGATTGGAAGTTGCTTGTTCTTGATTTAGAGATTCTTGGATTGTCTTTGTAGAAGTTGAAGCAGACCTCATTGCGTCAATTATATCCTGATGATTGCCCGAGTCAATTTGCAGATATGGTTTTATGGAGTGACTGCTACCATGCCCTGTAATTTTAATTAATTGCTCTTCCCCAATTCCCGTTTTGGCTAAAGTTGAAACAGCAGTGGCTTCGCAGAATGATTTGTTATCTTGATCTTGTTGACATCGATTCTAATCACTGATGCCGCCGATTTGAACCAGGAAAATATTGTATTTTGTCCAACCGGGCTGTTCCCTACCAGCCTTTGGAATTGGGATGCTGCCAGTATGGATTTGGAGTTAAAAATAAACGATTCGTTTTGATCAGTTGGTCTCGCTTGCTTATTAGTTTTTTGAACAGTCTTACTGGGCATAATTCTTCATTGACTGTATTCGGTACTAGTCACTTACTGTCGGCCATTCTTTTTGAACCGCCTTGGGTGGTCTTGGAGAAAACCAGGTTATACTCAATGCGTCGTTGGTTGGTTGCCGCTCCTTCATTTCCTCTCCAGGCCAATTTATGAGCAGCAATGTGAATGAACTTTCTCTGCAATCACTCCGGAGTGTTTTCGTCCCAAAGCTCAATAATCTTTCTCAATTCATCTGCTGATAGTGCGGATGAACTTGCCTTTCTCTTGGTTGGATCTAGTTGTAGCTTTCGACGCTTAGCATTTTTGCAGCTCTTGCGTTGACAAATTCTATGTCAGAAAATGGATTAAATTTGTGATTATACCTTTAGAAAAAATATTCCTGCAACTGCTTAGCTGTAGAGTTCCATAGGACTTTGATAACACTCTTCTTGTAGTCTTCCGAGTTCTTTTTTCGCATGTTGAAGGCATAGTCTTCAAGAATAAGCGCCAGTTCTTCCACAGGTATATCCGCTCTGTCGAAATCATACGCTTTTTCTGCGCAAAAGTTTATAAACTGCTTCCATACACTTGCATTCGATTTCTTAGTATTCGCGGGTGGCAACTGCTTAATATTCTGGCGAATATTTTCTTTACTTTCTTGACCGAAGCGAGACATTTTTATACGTCGTGCTGTGCATATTCAATACAGAAATAATTTCTAGCTTAGAGTTTCACTGAGT
Source organism: Lochmaea capreae (assembly GCA_949126875.1). Lineage (NCBI taxonomy): Eukaryota > Metazoa > Arthropoda > Insecta > Coleoptera > Chrysomelidae > Lochmaea > Lochmaea capreae. The sequence goes on from OX421400.1 coordinate 1,179,015, forward strand.
TGCCATGGTAACTAAATAATCAAGTCGACAAAACCTTCCATGTTTTGCAAGTACTTGATGAAGACGAATATTGATGTTGTTGGAAATAAACACATTTGGTGTGGAATTTTCACTAGTAATACCACTAGAGGACATTTTTTCGAGCTCATGAATATTTTGAAAATTATCCCGAGTCGAAAATATTCATTTTTGTCACACATCTAATCTTAATTTGATATAACTAGATGTTATATCGAATTTTTGGCGAAAAGAGTTATAAACGATCTTTCATAAACCTTAATAACTCCATATACGAGCAAATAATAGCATATATCTTCGCCCTTGAAGGTGTTTCAGCAGTTTAGCTTTGGTATGCGAGACCAGTCTCTGAAGGAACGTATTTGGACCGTAAATCATATCGTCTAATGATCTTCGCATGCCAGTGAGAATGTTTGGGCAGCATAGGTGCTTTAAAGTAGTTGGCTTAAGACAGAACAGGACTTGAAAATTTCACTATTTTATTAAGAAACATCTTTTAAGTGGAAATTACATTGGAATTTTGAACATATTAAACAAAGGGAAGAGCTTAAGTGTAGAATTAATCTTCTTGAAAAATTAATCGATAGCTAATTGCTGGGGTTGTTGAGAAGCTTCAACTTTATTCGTATACGGTCCTAAAAATACCTTTACACCCTTCCACGCGTTCATCTTTCATCCACCATACGTGATTCTATTTTGTATCTGTCGTTTTTTAGGGTAGGTAGTTCATTAAAGGGTATTTACAGAAAAGGGAGTAAACTTTATTTATATACGGTAATCAAACTTATAATCTAGAATCAACCTTTTTCGAGATTTTTTATTTAGTAAAAACCGCACGTTACGATAATAATGTTTTAAACCCCAAAAACATCGTCTGTTGAAAGATTTGCAGAATAAAAAACTTCCTTAATTTCCAACGAAAAACTAAACCAAGCTCGAGAAATTGGCTGTGAATCACTAACAAAGATAATCTAAGAAGCAAACAATCGAAAATTATACCTCAAGTTAAAACCGCTCGCTTTTCAAGTCGATTTACTTTGAAGAACACTAAGAGGTATACTAATGAGCCCTCAAAAACACATTCAGGTTATTATTAGTATTCTTCATGAGGCGGATTAAAGGTTAGAAAGATATTTTTCAGCAGCTCGTACGCCTGAACAAATAGCTATTATAAATTGTAAGAGTTTTATTAAAAAATTTGACTCACACTGTATGAGTATACTATTTGTGTTGATCCCTTTAATAATGTGTATATTTCCACAAACTAAATTGGTTCTGACAATAATTATTTATATTTATATGTAAATATGTAATGAAAATTAGATAGTTTGTCGATTTTAATTGAATTGATAGAAATAGATAGTGAATTTATACACATTTATTAATAATTTCTGATAAAATATTCCACCAATTTCATAACAATTTATTAAATAATATTTAAATGTATGTAGTTTTATTTGTTCTCTGTATTTACAAAACTTTTATGAAACTTTTGAGCATTTATATAAATATACATTTTAACATACTATGGTATTTATACACATACAGTGAATTCGTTTCTAAATTCATGCTCGCGTTATGGAAAAGTTGTTTAATTTCGCTTCTAGAGAAGGAACATGTTTAACTTTGGAAATATTGGTGAGTTTCAGAGGTTTACGATACAATTTTCCATTTGTGGCAGTTTTTAGTGGATAACTTGTGTGTTTGTCTACAAATATCTGTGATGCAAACATGAATTAATGATTTTTGGGATTTTCTTAGGTTCGCGGCACTCGGAATTTCAAATTAGAAAGCTTCAAAGCTGTCGTAGTGATAAGTTCCTGGATGAAGCACTTTTGAAAGAAGAAACTGCATTCAAAAGTGTTTTTTTTTATTAACTTTTAGGTACAAATTTTACTACGAGCGTTGGATATGCTATGTTGTCAGTTCTCACTCCCTTATCCAATCTGTCAATTTAGTCATGAATACTCCTCTGCTGATTATTTTCCATATTTTTTGAGAGTGTATTTCAAATTTCAGCTGATCTAAGCCTTTTCCGACTCTTTTATATATAAAAATCAAAATTCTCTAGTCTTTAATAAAATTTTTAGTTTTTCGAAAATCTGAACTCTCCACTTTCGGCTACCCCTGTATATGAAATATCATAGATTCTTCCCTGTTGATTTTTCTCCGTATATGTTTATTATCTGAGAGTGTGGATTTAAAATTTCAGCCTAATATACCCATTATTACGGACTCTACGATTTTTTAACTATGCTCGTGATTATAACTTAACCTCATTTTTTGAATTTTCTTCCCCGACATTTATACAGGGTGATTCATTAATAATAGGGAATCTCTGAACTGGAGATACTACACACTAAAATATGGCGATTGAGCTTAATATGTCTTATACAAATGTTGCAAGGTATTTAAAGTTGGAATTTTAATTTGAAATTTCTTAATAATTTTGTGATTTTAAGCAGCATCGTCTTGAAAATTGGCAACTTTATGTTTTCTTGGCATGAAAATTACGAATTTTATGCTGAATTTAGCACTATTCATACAGGGCGTTAGTTACACCCTGTTACTTGGGTAAATTATAACATATCTTTTTTGCCTAATGAGTTATGGCTAAAATGACTAGAAAATCTAAAAGGCAGTTCAATTTTTAATAAAAAAGGTGCTCTCGTTTATTTCATGTAACTCTATCGGTTTTTGAGTTATTTGCATTTTAAACATTCAATGAATTGCCCATTCTTAATGAATCAACCTGTATATACCGAAATCCGAGGGTCGTGAAGTTTATCATTACCATTTATTTTATTAAATTGAAGAATCTGAAACATAACAATTATGAAGTTAGTAGCTTTGAGGCAATTTTTTAAATATTCCACCTGAAAATGACTAAAAAAAGTTTTGGTCGGCTATTGCCGATCCCAATACATCCAAAAATTTCATTAAAACATTATTGTCTTTCAGTCTTGTTAAAAAATTGCCCAAAGTTCCAACCAACTTTAAATCTTCAGCCTTATTGCATCAGATATGTATATTTAACAAAAACCTTCTAAATACACGCTTCACTCTGCCTTAAATGAATCACTTCCTGCTCTGAAAAGTTGTTGAATCTTTGAACTATAGCTTCTGCCCTTAGATAGTTGTTCCCGTGTAATTCACTAGAAGCATTGCTACAGGTTATAGGTGGATCCCTTCTAAACGAATATCTTCTACAGACTAAATGGGAGGATATTTGACAGCAGTTTTCTAGGGTTTTCTTGAAAGCTACTCGAAATTCTCTGTTGAAATAGGCGTAGATTAAAGGATTGAGAGCCGAATTGAAATATCCAACCCAGAAGACTAGAGTGACGACCCAAGGAGGACTGTAGCAGAGATTGTAGCCGCAGAGAGCTGATATCACGTACCTGGAAACAAGAGAATAAAATTTATTTAAAAAAATGTGGAATTTACACAACTCAATGAATAAAAATCAATTATTGACGTCTACGGTAACACAGAACCACGAAATATCATTTTAGTCCAGTAAATAAAGGCACCAACCTGTTCATCTCATTATTGTCGGACTTTTTTTTTTGCAACTTGTAGGTATTCATGTGTAGATTCTCTCTGAAAATATGTCCTCCGCGGGATTTGCGGAAGGGGCTGGAAAATTGCCCATGATACCGAAAATTCAGTTTTTGGCCGATATCTCCCGAAATATGCTACTTAGAGAAGTGGGGTTTTGCTAGAAATGAAGTACAGTTCATTACCTACAAAAATGGTCCCCATCATTTTTGTCCCTGGATCAATATTTCTTGTAAAAAAAGGGTTGCAAAAATTTTCCGGAAAACTAAAAATTTTAAAAACCATCGAATAGAGGACATTTTCAGCTTTCCAATGGTGTGCATTAAAGACCAATATTGCCAACCATTGTTTATCAATTTGCGGTAGACCCTATAATTTTCAGAAAACTCCAGAAATAAAAAAAAACGTCCCAAGAAAAACATGTTGTTTATAAAAATACACAAAAATTATTTATTCATTCTTTCGGAATACATTCACCGCCTATCAAAGTCCCATTATCCAAAAGGTTTCGGTAAAACTACGCTTAATTTAAAAAATATGAACGGATTGATAAGGGCGGTCAAATATTCAGGAAAAATAAAGTTTGGCCAGTTTTTTCAATATTCCTGGAAAATAAAAAAAAAGAAACAGTTACACGATGTTATAGGTACAGATCCCTCCTTTCATATGCACTTTGAATCATGAAAAAATATTCATTCTTACTCAAGTTATGGGCCAATTTGCCCGCCCTCCCATGCCTACATTCACGGAGCGTGCACCATGATAAAAATCATTTTTGTAGATCATAAACTGCTCTTCATTCCTAGCAAAACCCCACTTCTCTAAGTGTCATATTTCCGGAGATATCGGCGGAAAACTCAATTTTTGGGGTTATTGGCCATTTTTCAGCCCCTTCCGCAAATTTCGCGGATGACATATTTTCAGAGAGTAATCTACCCGTGAATACCTACAAGTTGCAAAAAAAAAGTCCGACAATAATGAGATGAACAGGCTGGGGAGTTTCTCGGTCTTTATTTACTGGACTATTTTCACTTTAGGTATAGTAGAATACAGTTCAATTTCACGGATTCAGCCTCCGTCAGAGCTTATAATCTGATCACATATTGAAATATTTCCTTGTTTGGGTAGGAAACCAGAGGTATACTGAGTGAGGTTTAAGTTTTGTGCGTGGGAATAATAATGTCATTTCAAATGGATCACACTGTATGTTTTTTGTTATGTCTTTTGGAATCCTTCAAAATTACTTAATATTTTTCATGTAATTTTCCCTGAAATGCCATAATTTCGCAGTTATAGCTACATTTACTTATGGTCACCGAACAATGTTCGAGAACGACACACTTATACAACTGGGACAATACTAGAGATGAACCCATATTTCACATGAGTGATTTCACTGAGCGAGTGAACATCATCATCCCATCTAGGGAACAGGTGATGTACCCAGGTAATTCTGGAGAAACATCTGCACAAAATGGGCAAAGTTAGTGAACCTATGTGCACGAAATGTGAACTCTATGATTCAAACATTCTTTGCTGAAGTTTCATGTTAGAGGTATGTCCACATTTGAGTAGTTGAAACATTAGGAATTCCAGAAAACATACAGTAAATGCTTAAAATGTTATCTGTTAACTTCAATACAACAAGCCATGCAATTTTTAAAACTTTGCAATACATTTTACAATATTTAATTCCTAAATATCAACAGGATTTGTTTTATAAAAGATGTTTGTCAAATTATTGATGATTATTCAAATTAAAATCACTCTGTATACTTTCCTCTACAAACATTCCAAAGAAAACCAATATAGATATTAAGTTATAATATATTCGTAACTCTATAGCTTTGTTCTCTTCATATTTAACACGCGTTGTATGTGTAGATACTTGTATATTATCGAGATATCAATTCATGAGCGTAACCTAATCCATCATGTCAGGCTAGTTTAGTTTACCGATCGACTGGAAATAAGCCTGTCGAATTTAATTCGGTTAATGGCGTAATCGAACTTCAGGAATACTGATATTATATGTCAAATTTTGTTCCCACCTTTTATATTACCTACTTAAGTTAATGTTTTTGTTTTATGACTGATCTATTTCAGCTAGCAATACAAAATATTAATATTTCCAGTTAAAGATTCTTTCTAATGACGAAGGAGTTTTTTTTGCGGAGATACAAATAGAATTTTTTTTCTGCCTTCTCATTGGTTTTTGATAATTTATCATCTGGAAAATATTATTTTTTCTTTCCTATATCCTTTTGCTGCTTAAGCGGAGGATTAATATCTTATCCTTTCCGGAATTTATTTTTTGTTGAATCAGAAATTCGGCTCACTTAATCTCCCACATTATTTTCTCTCAATTATCCCGAAAACTTAAACTTAAAAAGACAGTGTTAGCGGACCAGTTAACTAAAGAAGACTACATGAATCTGGAACTGTTCTGGTCTACAAAAAACGGGGAAAATCATTAATGGTTAGCTTACGTCAAACTTACCAAAGAAAAAACGGGAGCCAGCACGCCAAAAACGCCGAAACAATAATCCCTAAAGTCCTCGCTGCTTTTCTTTCCCTTTTCATTTTACTACTGGAACCAGGATCTGTAGCTACCGCCCCAGCAGCTGTTGCTTTATCGTCAGATACTAAACCTTCATCTACTGATTGTCTCAATGATGTTAATCCAGCTGAAATACCGTTTATTTGAAGATGTTTGTTGAGAAGAGCCGCTGCAACTTTACTTCTGAAAAAAAAATTGATTTTAAATATTTTCCCTTTTTAACTTCATCCGTTGTTGCGCTTATGCTTTCTTGTACATGTGATATACAGATTACTTTTTTTTAACTAAGAATAAACTCCTAATGTCCTCACGTATTTAATTTGAAAAGAAGGAACTTTGTGACATTTTTCTCATCTGTCTCACATTTTCAAGTAATTCGTTTCGCCTTTTCAACTCGTAACAAACTACGGGTGTTTAGGTGATTGATTAGCTTTGTTTCTGCATCAACCGTAAAAAATCCACCCTGTAATGTGGAGCAACTATAATAGAGGGTGTCACCTGGCAGTAGCAAAATGATATTTAGCCTTGGCCAATTATACGACTGTGTTTCAAGCAGAGACGATTGCCGGTATAGCTTGTATTGATGAAAGCATCAGAAAAGGATACACCGGACAAAAAATAAAAATATTCACTGACAGCCAGGTTCTGCTCAAAGTTATCCAGGTTTTCTCGCATCTATTTCAATTTATTCAATAATATGGAAAAGTATTTGAGACCTGAGAGATTCGATGGAGACCCTGCGGCAAAGAGTGGGATCACTGGAAGAAGACGTTTCTTAACTTCTTGGCTGCCAGCTCGACAGCTCCAGCACAGCTTTCATCAGCAACTAAACTCCAACTGTTAGTGAATCACATCACATCAAAGGTTTACGCCTATGTAAGAGAATGTCCTGATTACGACTCTACCATAGCGGCTTTAGGCAAGATCTATGTTAAACCAAACAATGTCATTCATGCCAGGCATATTCTAACGACACGACGGCAATAGGCTGATGAAACGGTAGACCTTTACTTACAATCTTTAAAGCAACTGGCCAAAGATTGCGATTTCAAAACCGTAGACGCAGAAACAAACACGAACGATACAATTATAGCTGGCATATCGTCCCCTAAGATCCGCTCAAGACTGCTAGAAAGCCTGACACTAACTTTAGAAGAAACATTTAACATAGCACGTTCTATGGAAATGGCAAATGTCAACTCGTAGAACTTTGTTAACCCAACAGTAAGCGCATTGCCAGGAACGTCGTCGCAAAGCACTCCTGCAAACACTGAAGATCCTACCGCTGCTGCTACCTCTAATCCTGTCAGCAGCTCTTCAGGACGGAGATGTTATTTCTGTGGAGGGCCAATACACTCTGGAGGACGTAAAAACTGCCCAGCACGAGACTTGTGACAAGAAAGGCCATTTCTCCAAACTTTGCCGCTCAAGGAACTCAACTCAACTCAACTCAACTAGTGCGTCTACAAACCTCTCTGATGATCGTGATCACTGCTCAGCCTGCATCGTAGCAGCTACTCCGGCTTCTCTCCGTAAAGCGATAGTCCCCGCATACATCAAGGGTGTAAGAGCTGAAGCCCTAATAGATACCGGGAGCTCTGTCAGCTTTATAAATGAGGATTTTGCAAATCTCTGCAAACTAAAAAGGACACCTTGCACACAAACAGTTTCTATGGCCTCATTGTCACTCACTTCTGTAGTACAAGGCCAAACTATCAGATTAAACCAAAACTCATACGACAACGTGAATCTTTGCGCCGATTTGATTATCGGTCATGACGTCTTGGCGAACCATTCAAGTCTTGAACTGGTGTTTGGTGGGCCAAAAGAGGTTTTCAAAGTATGCAGCGTTACAGAGGCTACAGTACCAGCAACCCCTTTGTTTTTGAGCGTAAATCCAGACTGCAGACCAATTGTCATAAAATCGCGAAGACATAGTTCAGAATATTATCCGAAGTGAGGTCCAAAAGATGTTAGAAGAAGGCATCATAGAAGAGAGCCAATCCCCATGGCGGGCCCAGGTATTAATAACTAAAAGTGAAACACACAAAAAACGCCTAGTTACGATTGATTGAGGTAAATGTCCAAGAGTTCTGAGTCCTGAGTGACTATAATTAGAGAAATGTAAATATCCTCTCAATATATTGACTGTTTTTAATGTTGTGACCCAAGAAAAGTTGACAAATATTTGACCTAGATTCGTAATTAATATACTAAACTTTTTTTTCTCCAAATGCGTTTTAAAAGCAGGTGCAGAGCATCGGTGGTTGTTGTAAAATTCTCCAAACTACCTTTGAAACACCATCCGCAATATGGAAACTCTTCAAATTAATTAAAACCAAAATTGCTTTTGGCGGAAAACATCGACTTCGTAAATGGCTCCAGCTTGAATAATGACACACGATAATTTTTGGAACTTACACGATAATGGAAATTTGATCAATTTTAGTATAATTTTATGTCCACTTTTATATATTTTAATCAACAAAGTTTTGTTCAACTTTTTGTCAGGTACTTCTACGTTGTCCATTTTGAAAAAAAAACTGGATTAAACTGTACGTTTTTCCATCATTTGAAAGAGCTATTGCTTCACTTTCCAAAAATTGATTTTTAATAAATTTTCACGCAAAAAGATCATCAGAATACAGTCGAGAAAACTCAAATAGAAATGGACAGTTATGTAAAGCTATTCCTTCTTATTTTTTTATGCTATAGCATGAGCTATATACAGTGTGACCCATTTTGTTTGGAAGCACCCCTATAAAATCCGCATTTTTCAACCGATTTTGATTTAGTCTTTTTTGTTAGATTCAGTATCAAAAACAGTATTTGAGCACAAATTTTCATACCATAATAGCTATTTTCAAGGCCCTCTACGTTAATTTTTCTTTGCCAAAAAAGACGAAAGTATATTAGGCATTTTTTTTTCTCAAATATGACTACACCACTGGATTCAGAATCATCACAAATGTAAACTATCAAAATTTTATAAAAAAAGTTTTATTAACAACAAAGTTATCACTACATGAATTTGGAAAAAGTTGTTTTTTAATTAATTTTTTACTAAGAATGTAGACACATTTTAAAAATGGCAACATGGTAAACAAAAACTAGGACTCAAACATATTGCACTGTAAAAATTCGAAGCCGATACCTTAACCCGTTCTGGAGTTATAGCTTCTGAGAGTAATGTAAAATTGTGCTGATGTGACGAAAATACAAATTAACACCAAATAATACATTTTAATTATTAAACTACTTAATAATAATTGAATTCTACATTTTTGTAGCCTCGACTAGACCTCCGTTAATTTCCACACATTTCTCGTATCGTTTGCGACCATGTCTTAGCGCTTTTTTATTTCATGTGGCGTTATTCCAGCACACGCCTGTCGTAATCTGTCACACAGTTCTGCTCTATTCCTTGGACGTGTCTTATACACTTTTTGTGTCAAGAGACCCCACAGATAAAAATCCAATGTAGTTAAATCGGGCGATCTAGAAGGCCATTCGATTAACTCGCTACCGCGACCTATCCAACCATTTGGAAATTTTTCGTTAACCCACTGCCTGACAATCCTAGTATAGTGTACAGAACAACCATCTAACTGAAATATCAAATTTCTTCTTTCTGCTAGTGGCAGTTCGTCAATCACTGCGGATAACTCACCTTCCAAGAATTCCATGAAGTTATTGGCATTCATGTTACTCTCAAAAAAGAATGGACCTATTATCCTGTCTTTTAAAATTTCGGCTTCGAATTTTTACAGTGCAATATTTTTGAGTCCTAGTTTTTGTTTACCATGTTGCCATTTTTAAAATGTGTCTACATTCTTAGTAAAAAATTAATTAAAAAACAACTTTTTACAAATTCATGTGGTGATAACTTTGTTGTTAATAAAACTTTTTTTATAAAATTTTGATAGTTTACATTTGTGATGATTCTGAATCCAGTGGTGAAGTCATATTCAAGAAAAAAAAATGCCTAATATACTTTCGTCTTTTTTGGCAAAGAAAAATGAACGTAGAGGGCCTTGAAAATAGCTATTATGGTATGAAAATTTGTGCTCAAATACTGTTTTTGATACTGAATCTAACAAAAAAGACTAAATCAAAATCGGTTGAAAAATGCGGATTTTATAGGGGTGCTTCCAAACAAAATGGGTCACACTGTATGTAACTTCAGTTTTATGTGATAGCTGAACTCCTATTCTCTCCAAAAACGTAAACTTTATTGAAGTTTTGAAAATACTTTTCACCATTAAACTGAATTTTTTTTTGTAACTGATCCAGGCAAAAAAAAACGACTCTCTACCAAATCACAAACAAGCTTTCCAAGCACATTTAACTGAACATTTTAATTATATTTAGCTTTGAAAACTTTTAAATAGTAATGAAAATGTACGAAAGCTTTCATAGTATCCTCGACATTAATATTAAATCACTACTAATTATGCCTGCTGGTCTGTTGCGAGTGTTTTTTTCACTTTTCATCTATTAAATTTCCAGACAGAGGTTCAAGCACCCCGAAAGTTATAAATCTGGAGCGTAGAACTTAAAATAAGTAATATATAGGGGGTTTGATGATTGACGAGTTAAGCTTTCTGAACCGGAAACTTTTATCAAAAAAGCTGTTAATTAAGAGGAGAAAAAAATATTTTGTTGATGTTCGTCTTCAATTTTCTAATGTTTACTTCAGTTGATTTTAACTTAACCTGAACATGGTCATCGACGAATAAAACAGAACAGAGTCAGATGAAACGTATACATACAGACGGCTCTAAAACCAAAGAAGGTTCAGGATGTGGAATTTACTCCAGATCACTAAGCCTAAGGATTAAGTGAGGAATGGGAGAAAACACCAGCGTGGTTCAAACAGAACTGCCTGGTATCTCAGTGGCCACAAAGGTATTTCTAGCAAAAACATGATAAACTGCTCTGATGCAGACAAGCTCTACTAGCCTTGAACAGACAACGTGTTACATCAGGGCTAGTATTAGAGTGCTTTCGAGATTTAGCTAACGCCTCGGTAGAGAGTGTGTGTTCGGTGAGTCTTGGCCTACACCTGCCGATATAAAAGGAGATGTCTCCTATAGTGACCTGTCTACCTTCCTGGAAAGGACAGAATGGACGATGAGCTAGGAAGACAACTCCTCGGAAGGATGTACAATGGGTCACATGTTGCCTAAGTGCTGTGGGCCTAACTCACCCTCCCTAAATGTGAGGTTTTCTTATGTAGGTATATACAACGATTTTGGAAGTTGTCTCTTTACTACCCTGAATTGAAGTCCTGCATCATCTAGCAATAGGGGTGAAATATTTTGCAGGAACACTTCACCTGTAATAAGGAAACAGTTAATATAAGGTGGTCAAAAATTCACTTCGATGGGGTATTATATATTCAAATAATATAAAAAGTTAAAAACTCCTGAATGTTGTCCCATCATATATAATATTATTCAAGTCCTGCTCAAGCTAAATAGACAGAAAGTATCACGTTCCATAATTACTGTACATAAAGAATTTGTTTCTCCTACATTTTCCAACTAGATTTTCCGGGGTAAATTTAATTGTCTTCGCCCGATAAAAATAACAGTCACAAGTAAAATAGAATTTACCCTCCAACGGCTTGGTTCTTTTCAGGCAGGAGTTTTCAAAATACTTTCGAATCGTAAGACAACTAACCACAAAAAACTTACTTTCGTTCTATACTTAAAATTACTTTTCCAATGTTGCACATAAAAAGCAACTATTTACTGTGAATTAACACCCGCTTAGGAGGTATAAGAAAGTATAAGCAGTGTTGCCAAAGTAAAAGCCTATATAGTTGGTACGAAAAACTTTGGAGATTATAGAGGATATAGAGGCACAAAAAGTATATGCTTTGCTGTTTAATCTTCTTCCAGACAAAAATATACTTTGTAGATACTCTATTTTGACCTTTTATTGCTTTATATGTTAGATTTTCTTCCTCCAGTTTTTATACGAAAGAGAAATGACTGTATGTTGAGAAGAAATTCTTTGATCCTACTGAAAAATCAGTGGATGCGGCAACTTTCGAGGTCTTAAAACTGACAGGTGAGCTTGTTGGGTGAAAAACTTGAACGGTTTCAGGAGTACACTGAACTGTAGAGCACAGCTTGCCGCAGGGAGAAACTCTAGAGAAAAAAGTATCCTTAAAATTTTATTAGATTCCTGGTAAAGTGGGAAGGATAGACAGGGTTGGTAATTAAAGTTTCGGGATGGAATTAAAATCGCAAAGGGGAGTTTGTATTACCGTTAAATGTAAGGATTTTCATACATTTTCAAGCAGCCATTAAAGCATCGAGCTCTTGTGTTATCAGTTTCAAAATGGTGTGGTAATGTGGCAAACTCACTGGCTGAATATGGAGAATCGCAGAAAGGTTCATGCACTATGCCTGTTTCTTAAAGTTATAGCAGCACAGAGCCTACAGAGTCTACAACAAAATCTCAATTTGAAAATTCTTTCACTTATCAGATCTGGGAACACTATCACCTTCTACCGGACGATTTAAAAGAATTGCCTATCTCAGTATTCAAGAAAAGTGTAACCAAACTTATTTTCAATTACCAATGAACAAATCCATCCTAAGCCATAAAGAAAATTCAAGAAAATCAATACCCAAACTGGTTTATCGTCATATTTTCCTTATACCTTTTAAACCGACGTACTTTACTCGAAAATATGGCCTTTTAATTTGGATAACCCTTCAAAAACAGTGAAACGAGCCGAATCTAACCCCTTGATATCTCGTCTTTCTCAAACGGTTTTAACATATTAACTAAAATATAAACAAGAGCAGCGTGAATTCCTCTTTATTTCCAAGAAATATTTTAAAGATCGATACGCCCACGTAGGACGACAAGTTAATTACGTTTTGTCACTATAAATTCATAAATTGTCAGTAAAGCGTAGCTAAACTAGATATATTTTCATGACAATTTAATTCATGTATAAAAAATCGCATATGCAACAGTGCAATTGTCACTTTGACAGCGGCAAAAGTTAACTTTAACTTTTACAGCGACGAATACACTAGTGGTTTTTTCACTTATTCATTTGTTCATCAATTATCGCGGTGTTGGTTACCAGAATAAATAGTTTGGCATGTTTGTCAACAACTTATTGAATTTTCAAGAACTAACAATGAGTCGATTCGGTGTGTCTACGAACGCCGAAATTAGTCAAATTGTTAATACCAGTGTGTGTCTACTAATACAGTTGCGACGCAATCATCAATCTGGCGACAATTTTCTATACGTTTTGCGATGCAAAAAGATACACATTTGAGCCAGATACTTCCATCGATAAATTGAATGTAATATTGCAAGATTGGGCATTTAATATGCGAAAAAGTAACGAAGACTACAAAGAAGCGGTAGTTAAAACAATTTGGAACACCACCGCTAAAATGCTACAAAGTAAATATTATAACGAATTTAATATTGTATTCAACCCTTTCACCGATGTTCAGTTTAGTTCATCACGAGCTGCACGTAATGCTAAACGTAAAATCCTACAAGCACAACCCGAAAAGAGAAAATGTAGTGCATCAGCTCTTAATGAATCTGAAGTATTTGGAATGGTTAGATTATATAACGAAAATGAACCGGAAGGACTTCAAAAGAAATTATATCACATTTTGGCGTTTGATCTAGCTTGGCGCGGAGGAGAAGCAGCTTACTGCAAAACCACTTATTTCGTATCTGGAATTGAAAATAATGGAAAAGAAACTAGACGTATCGAGTATAATCCTCTATTTTCGAAAACGAGACAAGGCGGCAACAATAAATTATGTGACAGCAAATGGATCACGCCTAATATTTTCGACGAAGATATTTGCCCAATACGTTTATTCAAAAGGTTAATGGAAAAACGAAACACTTTTATAATTTCGGACAGAGTATTTCTTACACCAAATCCCTTTTGGAAAAAGAAAAATTCTAAAGGTTGGTACAAGAATTTGCCGATTGGAATTAATGAAATTTCCAAATGGACTAAACGCTCAGCACAACGCATTGGTTTAGATGTCAAACGTGTCAAAATTACACATCACTCAAATCGAACAGCAGCAGTTAGCGAATTAAGTAAAAGCAGAATTGAAGAACAAGCTCTAATAAAAATAACAGGACACAGTAATTCATCATCAATAAAGCCATACTTACAAGTTGACAAAGAGTATCATTCAAGCATTATTCAATCAATTCGTTTGGAAAATGAAAAAACTTCAACATCTACTACAGAAACGATTAGCTGTGGCACCCGCAGCTATATCACTGTTCCTAGTATGAATTTCAATAAGTGCGTTTTTAATAATTGTACATTAAAATAAAAATGTGTTTATTTTTAATGTTTCATTAATAAAGTTTCCAAATTTCTCATTAATTAAATTGTCCTGCCGAATTACACTCGAGGTTTGTATTGATATTGGGTAAATTTGCGTTGTTCAAATTCTAAACTGTTTCCTTTAGCAATTTGATTGATTAAACAACCCTAATTTACCCGATAAAATACAAACCACCTGTGCAATTATAAGTGACAATAATATACACTAAATTTTGATGTTGCAAGTATTTATTTGGAATGCTGAGGTTTCAGCTTTATTTCATATTTTCAATCGGAAACTAGGCATGTAGGTTGAATAAATAGTTACCAGTGATATTTCAACGTAATATCCAAAGGTTATTCGGGAAACGTCATTTCGAGCGTTTTTTTTTGAGCTGAGAGCAAGAGTTGTATAGTAGCATTTCGCATAATATACTGCTGTGCCACAATTCTTGAGCGCTTTCTAGTTACCTCATCATAATAATCCTTCTTTTAATATTAAGGTACAAATGTTCCCGGTAGTAGTTGATGTTTATCATTTTGTCATACACTTTTTATTAGAAAAAAGCTTATACAAAAGTTTTTAATGGAATTTCATAATATTCCATTTCTGTTTTTTTTTTATCTCAAACTTCGTTGAATCCATTGAAAATTTGGAGTTGTCTTTAGCAGTTTTCTCCAAATTGGAATTTAAATTGTTAGCAAGTCATTACATTGCGTTAATCAAGTTAAATTTTGATTCCATCCACAAACAAGAGGAATCGGAGTCTGCGACTCACTTCGAAACTTTCGAGAATTTTTAGACTTTTGCTAAACAAACTGAAAACTGCATATTTCAGTCGTTTGATGAGATTTGTATTGTAATAAGGGAAGACTTAATAGAAAATATTCAAAATTCTCGCTTTTTTTATGGATGTAGATTACAATTTTGAATGATTTTCCAATGTGAAATAATTTGGGCAAATTATTTTTGGTAAATGTGATTTCTTGTCAGTAGATTATTATTTAAGGCCTCCAAATTTGAATAGAGATTCTTTTTTCTGGCTACTTTTATTGATATTTTGGACAATCCGTCAAAGGCAAAGGAAGTGAATTTGAAGTTCTTACTATCACCTTCTTAATTTTTATGTTTAAGGATTTAATCAAATTTTTTCATTTAAAAAATCCCTCTATTATCCAAACATTCCCCTCCTTACAGTGTAAGTTTTATAAACCTTCTCTTTCCAACTCACGGTTTTTATTTTAAATTCCGAAGACCTATATACTTCATAATATCTCATTACCAACAAAAATATATCAATTTTCATATAATCCTGTTACTTCACCTCAATTCTCTACAGTTGCATTCTGTACTCTTACGAAGTCTACTTTCTTAACAACTCCCCCACATTGTCTTTAAAAGAAAAAATAATAAAAACCTTGCCAGAAGTATTTTGGAAACTGTTCTTTATTATTCAGAAAAAAACTAGATGATGATAAACTGGTTTCAGATGGTAAAAATACGACTTCAATCCAGGAATATTCTTTTGTATCTGTAAAACAATATCTGAGGCACGGAAAATGAAAGCAGCTTTCCTGAATTTAGGTAAACGACATTCCAATTTTCATCTTATTCAAATGAAAATATTGCGCCCAACTAAATTAAATTTTACTTATTCCTTAGTTCGTTTCAAAATTCCCAGTTTTTCAATGTAAATCCTGTCATAACATCTGATTCATTCTTGTTTTTTTTTACAAAAAAACCTTAATGCCTATACAACCCTAACAATTTCTATGGACTCAAAATCCCGTAACTAACACTCGTTTAGAAGATAAAGGTGATCGATTCTGATCGCATTTTAGAGCGTAACTTATAGATAAGAAAAAAAGTCGCGTGTGCGACCTTATAATGCCCATTGTGTTCTTAAAAAGGGAACTACTTATTTTCGACCTTCTAGAATCGTTAAGAATTTTAAAGATATTGGATACAGACACAAGCGGCGACCAGGGAGGAATAAACAATCAATACAGGGTTGTCTATACAAATAAAATGCTTTATCCTGAATGATTGACTAACTGACGGATCTACGCACGGCCTAAACCACTGAAAGTAGAGAACTGAAACTTGAAGGGTGTGTTCTTTGTATGAGAAAAGATTTTCCGAGATTTCACCCCTAAGGGGCGATGTCTTTGATTTTTCTGAAAATTTGTATACATCGTAAAGCCGTTATTTCGAAAACTAAAAACAACCTTTTATTTAAAATGATCGCCAATTCGGCCCAAATAATCGTATCGGAACCGTTTTTTTTTCAAACTGTGCGAAATTTAATCAGCTTTAATATGCTTGTTCCGGATTTCCAATATCCTGCAAAATTTTTCCGGAAAATAGAAAAACTGAAAAAAGTGCTTTTTTTTTCAAAATGCTATTTCTCAAAAACGCCCACTTTGATTGTCGCGAAATTTCGATATGTTATTCTCAAATATATAAGCTATTTTTTGGGCTAAGCCGCAATACGCCAACTTTTTTGCAATCTTGCAAACACAAATTGTCATTTTTTCACTTTTTTCACTTAGTTTTTGGCTTCCAGCACTTTTCAAGTACGCCCTATGGTAAATTCGATAGCCCCATCGTATTCCGTGTGGAAAAATAAGTATCATATGTTCAGCAGTAGTACTGAGTCCATCTCCATTTCGAAGGGTACAAATCTAAGTCAATACATCGTGAGACAGAGCATGGTTTGTAATTGTCAATTTTCAAGATCAACTAAATTTCCAATAAGTGATACATGTTTCCGGTTGTATCTCTGGAAAGAAAAAAGTTGGCATATTGCGGTTTAGCCCAAAAGATAGCTTATATATTCGAGAAGAACATATCAAAAATTCGCGTTAATCAAAGTGGGGGTTTTTGAGAAATCGCATTTTGAAAAAAAGCGCTTTTTTTGTTTTTCCGATTTTTTGGAAAAATTTTGTTCAGAGATTTAGGTTCTTTTGATCTCAGTATCACTGGTTCTCCAGCATTAAATATAAATTTAAGCGATCTTATACATATTTAAAATCATTCGTAGCATCACTTTCGTCTCGTGTTTAGATAAAAATATTGATTGAACTCGAAAGAAAATTGAAATTTATGATCTTTTAATATTTGTTCGCAATTTCCGTGTGTAGAGACTAAAATGTTATAGCTTAAAATCGAAAAGATAATAAAGAAGTTTGTATTAGGTCTAATTTATAAGAAATAATATTTTTGTCGTGTTAAATATACAGGGGTGGTAAAAATAACTAATAAAATTACTTTGCATACATTGCCCCGCCAGGGCTATGTTCGATGAGGATTATTCAAATTAGTAGATGTGTTTTCTGATGTTAAACATTATCAAATAAATTAGTTTATCCAAGGAAATTAAAATTCTTCAGCTTGTAAATGTTGAGTCATGGGCCTAATTTATAAGTAGTATCTATTGAATGATCCCCTTCGGAAATGTGTTACAAAGAAATCGGTATCGTGAGAATTCTTTTCCGCTCTTTTACATAATTTAAATTGCTGATTAGACTATAAAGCGGAACGGCTACTCCGAAACCCAGTAACTTGCTGTTTTTCCGGTGTCATGGTAATATTCAAAGTAGGGATACTATTGAAAATTCGCAACGGAAGACAAAAGCTTCAAAGTTATTCATTTATAGGAAGAAAATGGACAATAAAAGTAGCAAAACGGTTCGATGTAATCACCTACGTCTTTGTCAACGTCTAAACCATTTCAAAACATCGATAATTGAAACAAAAAGATCGATATTTGATGAAAATAGCGCATAATACTCTTCTTTTGATATGGTTGCTGAAAGGTAAGCTTCCTTTTTATTCATAACTACTAATATCAAGAATCTTAACTAACTTATTATATAAGAAATATGCAATTGCGAAATGAATGTTTTTACGATGAATACATTATTTTTCAATTTTTGATTTTTCCTTCTTAACTTTTGCACCTTCTCCCTTCTCGTTCTAAAATCAACAACCTTCAATTTTTTTCTTGTTTCTTCCTCCACTAGACTTATTCCTATTCAGGGTGAATTGATTCATTACCTACATGTTATTTTCAACAATTACAGGCTCTTCACCTTAAATTGGATTCACCTGGTTTCAAATCATCATAATATATAGTCAGTAAACCCCTCTACCATTTGGTGGTGTAGGATTAGACATAACAAAATAATTATTTCCGTAAAATTTTTTTTTGTGAGACACTGTTTCTAAGGGAGAAATAAGTAGTTGGGCTTAGTGAAGAAGCCATTTAGAGATGGGATAATTGCAAATTATTGCCAACGATCTAATTTTCCGCTGAGATAGAGCTCGATACCGTGAACTAGAATGTTGTGCTCTGTCGGGTTTCAATCACCAATGAGACCCAAATTGTGCAAATGCGTGTCAATTTCGGCTATTTCCTATCCTTATCTCTTCTCTATAGAAAATGTTTCTTTTTTCACCTGGGAACTTTTGGTCCAGGGTCTTAAAACAATTCCTTGCCGTCAGCAAAACACTTTCGAGTAGAATGGCGTACCAGAGCAGGAATCTTCTGAAAACAGATTTTCAAGATTGTATAGGGATACAAACTATTCTGTACTTTGGCGAATGCGGTCACAGCGAGTTCGCCATTTTTTGAAGTTAAAATATTTCAATGAAAATAAAAAGTTTTCATTTTTCCTGTCCACTAGAATTTAAAGATTGAAAGAGCCCCTCGACTAGGTACTTCAGAAAAACGGATAAAAGCGAATCCCTTTCACTAACTAACAATTTCGTTTTTGTGTGAAATCTGTCCCAAAGCATGAATTCCAGCCCTTCACAAGATCCAAATTGGTATGGTTTATTTACTTTGCCATTTGTTGGCGTCAAATGAATTTTTGAAAATCCTTTCCACACGTTTTTTTTCCGTAAATAAGTGAAAAAAACGCTGAAACAGTTCGTGCTTTTGTAAAGTTAAGGTCTAGAAATTCTTGTGAATGCAACAATTTGATCATCTTTACTACCCAAGCGACATAGTAGCTACTTTGAGCAATTTACATTTTACAGCTCAATACGTTTGGAATTTTGCCTACAGGAGTTCATTGTTTAATGAATGAGAAGGGGAATATCAATTACTATATCGATAATTATTCTGTAGAAATGCTTTTAGTTACTGTAAGGAAGGAAGGAACTTTGTAATTCTACTGCAATAGTTACCTAATTAAATTCAGAAGTGGGATAAGACAGCAGCTAGCTTACGAAATGTAATTTCAGGAGAAGTATTGAGAAAAATAGAAAATTCAGACTGTTTTTCTGGGTTTGTAACTCACTTGACTTTAAATTTAAACAAAAAAAAGTTAATATTTGGTTGGAAGGACCAGACATTTTACTAATTTCACCAAATAAGTCGGTTTCTTTCTAATTGCTCCTATAAACGAACTGAATCAACATAGGTTGAGATAAATATATATTGCGAATGAAATGAAGATCCTTATCGTCCTTTATAAATATCCCTACCCTCATAAATAAAAAAAATTAGTTATATTTCTAGTTTATCTTATCGCAAACCCCCTCACCCTACAATTTTCATTATCGAGAGCGAAATTAGTATTACAAAGAAGCTTTGTTGAGTTTTTGGGTATAACAGCTGTTGACAAGTCTAAATGTGATGTTGTCACGTTTTCCGTGATTTTCCGTAGACGAGGTACTTTCAACAAAAGAGGGTTGTTGGATTTTCAAATAAATTGCGATTTCTGGGTGAAACTTTCATGAAAAGGAGAAGCGTTTACGTCTAAAATTGATTTAGTTATGAGGAAGGTTCATGTTATATTTATATTGTTTATATTAAAGAATATTCCTAAAACATTGTACAAAAGTGGAGCAATGGGTGTCGAGATCCTTGCAAAATTTTTAGGAACAGAAAAATCAATTTCCCTTACAGTCGCAGCTCGTTTATTAAGCCAATTTGGAGCTTATTTTTGCTGTGTTTTGATAAAACTATTTCAAATGAAGTTTTTCGGTGTAGAATCTTCTACTAGATTCATATTCAAGAGGTTTGTTTAAATATAGATTTAATCAGAGTTTCTATTTTTTGGTGGATGCGACCGGCGAACACGCCATCTTTAAAAATATTCACAATTTAACATTTTGGTGGATGCACAGAGCGGACACGCCATTTTCTAAACTATTTCAATTTAACAAATTTTACTTTGAAACATTTAATTCATTGCAGAGAAAATTGAGAAGAAACGCAATCGGTGATAAAGAACGAAGAAGCTTTTTTGTCTCTGCTCAAAATTCGGATTTTCATGCCTACTAACATCAGAAGGTGTTAACGCCCATCCTATTCGGTTTATTTATGATAGGTCTCCAATGCCATGAACTTCACATTACTTGCCTCTCCACCCAACATTTTTTAGGCTTTATGTTTGTATTTATTTTATTTTTAGAAAGGTGCGTGTTTTTGCCATAAATCTTCAAGCGAATTACACTGAAACTGTAATAATAAAATAAAATGAGATGCATATCATCTGCGATTTAAGAAATCCCCACGAAAATGGATAGACATAGTTGTTTGAAGAGATGAATACGAAAGTATGCTTATATTAACCATTTATTACGAAAAATTGGTTATTAGTTAATAGTTGACTGAAAAAAATGTAAAATCCATTATTTCCAGAGGAAATTTTTTCCGCTTCGAATTTGTAGATGTATATCTGTTTATCTCGGATTTATTCAAATTCACGCATTTCTGACAAACCAAAAACTTTTTCCAAAGCCACTAACGTTAACTGTATAACTCTCTCTCCAGCTGAGTGTTTACGTCGAATGAACACTCTGAATTTACATGTTTCGAACTTCTCCTTTTCAACGTAGTATTTACTTTGAAATTAAAAATAAACTAGAAACTTGCGAGATGCGGTCTATTTGCATTTCCTCCATTCCATCTCGGCGAATATTTTTCCCTTCAAAGTTACATAAAACAAAGTCCCTTTCTGTACCTCAACTAAATTCTTATAGATTTAGGTTCTATGCCTTCTCGCCACCTCCACTGCGTCCTCCGTTGGGTCTATTGTGGCTCACCCTTAGAGATGACAACTCTTGTTTTTTTTCAAGTAGTTGCTTTGGAAGATGCTTAAGACTGTTAAGTAGTGAATTTTGGACCCTTTTACAGTATCGTAACTGTCAGATGCAATAAATATTCTGAGTTAAAGCGTTTTTTTGATCACTGAGCCTCAACACTTTACTATATATAACGCGCGTTTCGATAACCAAGTTATCTTAACAGTCTCTTCTTCAGAGGCTGAAGAAAATAGTCTAAAGTGTTGTGCTGGTAGTGCAATATTCAAGTGTCACCAACGGTTCCAGAATTCCCAACTAAACTTTTCATTGAGGTTTGGCATCCGCTAATGGATTGGGAGTTAGTATTCGCAATCTAATAGTAAACGTCTAATAGTTTTTAGTAATATGAAGGATCATTGACATAATTAGAGTAATATAACACTTGAACGTATAGGCAATTCAAAGTTTCCTAATTATCGATGCTTTTCTCCAAAATTCAAGAATTAGATAGCTAATTTGAATACTGAGGTAGGATACCATAATTTTCTGCCACCAGGGGGAGTATCTATATGATTTATAATCAAAAATTATGAACTAATGCGACTTTGTAACATTTTTTTGGCAAAATTATGCTGTTTTATCATTTTTTTGAGTGTTACAGGTAGAGTGGGAAAATTGAAAATAGTTTCTGAGATACAGTGACCTTCCTCCCTTAGTACAAAACAACTGTATCTGTTTGGAATAAAAAAAGACTATTACTGAATCAATAAATAATATGAATGTTTTTTCACGTAACAAATAGCTTGCTATAAAAAGAAAATTTTGCGAAAAGGATAAATATTCACCAGAGGCTGATATTCCCTGGAGGTAAGAGAGCGGAAAACCAATATACTTTCTACAAGGAAATTCCAACTTCATCTCACTATATTCCCAGGCCACTGCCGTGCTCTTGTCAGAGTTTTGATATTTTTACTTTTTATAAAAATTGGTTACTGATCAGTGGTGAGAATTATTAATTCAACAATTTTTTTTTTTCGTTAAAAAATTTCACTCAAAACTAAGTAATAATTTTTCCAGCCTATTCCGCTTGAAAAATAAGATATTCTTGAAGCTTGGAGTCATCAGCATCTCAGCCTTTAGGTGTTTTGTGTTCATGGTTGAACCGTTTATATGAAGGGACCTGGATAAATCTTTCTTTGGGATCTCTAGTCCTCCTCTAGTCTGCAGCTTCAAGGGTGTTTTGGTCAGGAGTATACTGTGACTCCATTCAAAACACTATCAATTTGTAAAATTGTTTAAGCCAGTGGGATGGTATTTATTGGACCCTGTACAATTGTTAGCGTATCGAGAGATTTGTTAAGAAAATTTTGACAATTATCGAAATTGGCCTTAAATACTTAATTTTTCCCATATTTTCATGTAAAAAATCAAAAGGGTACGTTTAGGGTAGACAGGAAAGCCACTTAAAACGACTTATTGAATAATTTCCTTGGAAAAAAAACGTTTCGTTTGCCTCAAGACGTATTTTGAAGATTTCCAGTAAACCCCAACTCTTTATATGAATCTTATATTTATGACAGAATATTTCTTAATTAATGAATTGTTCATGCAATCAATCAACTTCCCGTTAGCCTCCCACGGGATTCAATAAAATATACATTGTTTTTTTTTTAAAAAAATCCTAATGATCTTGAAACTGTTTCCAACAGTTAGTGTGAGTTGCGAGACTTGAAAGATGCACACGCGTCAAGTCTTTCAACGGCAAATTTGTGTTTAAGTAATCGTTAAAGGTTTTCTGGCAGAAGGTAAGTTTGAAAAGAATTAGTGGTTTTGTTGACATCCTTTTATATTTTATCTTTGAAGTCAACAACAAAAAGATATCCTTTTGATATAGGATAATACCTACAGATAAAAGGTATCCAAAAAAATTTAAAAACTAATTTGATGAGTTATAATTTAAAAAAAAACTATATCCATTAACTCTCCTGCCAAGCGGAAACTACAGTTACTAGAGGTGATTTTTGTTATGTTATTGTTAAGTTCTTCTTTTTATAAAGAAAAGAACTTAACACTAACGACAAATAACAAAAATAAAAGTAAACGTTTACCAGAATAACCTCAGTCATTTTCTGAGCTCTGGAGTAAGTGATTCTGAATCAAAAAGACTACTTGAAGTTTCGTTATTTTCTAAAACAGTACTACGTGTTGCGGATGCCGGTTTTAGAATATGTTTTCTGTTGCGACGATACTGAACACCATCAGGAGTTCTTACGGTATAAGATCTAGGAAAAGGAGCAACCTCAACTACTGTTGCTGGAAACCACGGGGAAACACAAAAAGTTTAAATTTATTTTTCTCGAAAACGGTTCATGATATCCATTTGAAAGAAGAGAACATTTTTTATGAAAATTATCTTGAATTTTCCAAATTCGGTGTGGGATACATAAAAAACTTGAAAACAAATTTTTTTTAATAAAAATACCTGTTGGTCTCCCCGAATGACACGCTTGTGATGGATCTGAAAAAAATTTATTTACAGCTAACGACTGGTTTGTAACTGTTTATTGATTAAACCAAGTTTGAATATTTTAAGTAACGGTATTTTTGAAAAATTTGAAGAAAACTCATATGAGGATGTCTTCTTCAAAGGGCTGTAGCTCCCTTAGGAAGCATTTTCGGATTAAGGTAATTTTAGCTAAATCGACTTAAAATCACCTCTAGTAACTGTAGCTTCCGTTTGGCAGGAGAGTTTCTGGACACCCTGTATATTCTAGAGATTTCAAATGTATAGGCTGGCCAAAGAAAGAAACCTGGAAAAAAAACTGACGTCCTTTTTTACTTGATCACCTAGTACATAACAAAATGCTTTGAAATATTCTTTTAAAATTCATTTATGTAAATTTAATTTTTTTTTAAATATTTTTTCTACCTTTACTTTGACGTATCGTGAAATGAAAATTCCGTCTGTTAGAGTTTTGTTGAATTTATTCCGGTAGATTAGACTTTCGAGGGTGTTTTGCTGATATTCCAGCTCAATATTCGCATTTTTGTGGTTTTTTACGATTTTTTTTCGGCGATGTAGGTGTGTCAAAAAAATCTGAATACACCTTTTCAAATATTAACTTTTTTTTCATTCGATTTTTTCTTCCAAAAACAACGAATGAGTTAAAAAATTCGTATGTACCCATCAATATAATTCTCACTAAGATTCAGTGGTAAAAACTCTCAAAAAAACTTTCATTAAAAGAATGTGAAAGTCTTCCAGTCGGATTATTTTTTGTAGTCGCTTCAAAACGGTCTTACAAAGTTGTTTTTTCTTTATGAAACCTCTGAAAATTCGTGAAATACTGGAAAAGATATAACTAACTTTAAAAATAAAATGTTTGTATTTTGATGAAAACACTGGGAAGACGTTGTACGATCTTCTTATTTCCCAACACATCCTAGTTCACCTTCCAACTATTCCGAAATTTCATTTCACTCATCAAGTATATTTAGAATGACAACTAATCATGGAAGAGTTCCCGTTTATCTTGCTAAGCTCTTCTTCCTGTAGCTGCTATGAGAATGCATATGCCGATCTTAATTGGTCCACTTTTAACTTACTCTTAAATTTCATCTGAAAACTAATATTTAAGTGAGATTATAACAAATTTCTTTTGCTAATAGGCCTGCTACCGAGCTTTTTTCTTTCCACACATACAAAACTGTGAATACTGAGCTACAATTTTCAATAGAAAGGGTAGCGCGTTTTGTTTTTTTGAAAACCAAACTACGAAACCAAATTGAATACATAACTCGAGTAGGTGAATAGTAACACCGTTGTTATGGTAACCAATCGATTCAGAAGAAAATTTTACATAGATGAATGTATTTTGAATCAATATATTTAAAGCGTTGGGATGAGAGGA
This sequence comes from Lochmaea capreae, assembly GCA_949126875.1. Classification (NCBI taxonomy): domain Eukaryota; kingdom Metazoa; phylum Arthropoda; class Insecta; order Coleoptera; family Chrysomelidae; genus Lochmaea; species Lochmaea capreae. The sequence goes on from OX421400.1 coordinate 1,204,451, forward strand.
AACAATTTCAAAATTTGGTTGGTAGAGATTTTATCTAGAAAATTCGTGATCTTTGGGAACGAGAAATCGACTGAAGAATTCAGTTTTTTTATGAAATTGAAACTAACTTAAAATAGTGTGATACAATTTTCAAAAAAAAAACAATATTTACTGAAAAAAATCGTACAAATTACAAAACTGTAAGTGTAAAGAAAGCACTTTTAAAGGACCGATTCATTTAAAAATAAATTCAACATCCGGGAGGGTTTTTATTTTATAAGTTGTCAAAGTAAGGGTAGTGAAAAACAGTTGCTAATTCATAAATATCTCATAGCTCCTGTCGTTATGGCAACCAATCGATTCAAAAGAAAATATCGCATGCAGAAGTGAAAATTTCAAAACACCAGTTTCCTGCACAATCATACATCAGGATTTCTTAAACTTTGGGTCATAATCTGGTGGTGAAATTATCAACCCATCCTTTATTTAATGTCAAATTTCTGTTCTTTTGAAAACTAATTATTGGCCAACACATTTTTTTCCGTTTAAAACGAAATTAGAAGACTTTCAGTCGTAAAGAAACTAAATATATTGTAAATATAATCTCCTAAAAACGAACTAACATCTCTCTGGCACTGTTAAATAATTCTACAACGTATCGATTCCCCCAATGTTACCCTCCGTTCACTTTTACGATACAATTCAGCACGTGATTTTATTGGGAAGTAATCTTTTGTGTTCCATAAAGTTTTTATATCATGTTTGTTACACCGGGAAATACAAAATATACATTATAATAATCTGTTTTTCCCACTAGAGTGTTTTCACTGGCAAAATACCATAGCAACGGCATGTCATTGTGTTATTTCTTGTTAGAAAATGTCAGACGAAGAATTAGCAAAAATTATGGAAGATTATGCTTAGGTATATTATAAAAAAAAACCGGGAGGGTTACAAAGAGTCAAGTATCAAAAATATACGTAAGTTCAAAAGCCCTAACAACTCAAGAATAATTGGAATTGATTAAAATTTATAATGAAGACACCCAAGACGGTCAAAGAAAAAAATATTTCTCTTATTCTGTTTTGAAATTGCCTGCAAAAGAAATTATTTCCACCAAAAATTAGACCTAAAAAATTTTACGGGATACGAATACAGACAGGCCCAAATTTACAAAGATGCAAAAGCCTTGGCCTTTAGCAAGTGGTTGGTAAGAAACAGCACTAACAAAGATCTTTGTCATACTCGTCTATTTTAAAAAAAAAAAGAATAATAATCCAGAAATCAAAAAGTGACATGCTATTTTTAACAGTCCATATATATTGGAAAAACTGAATTGAACAAAAACATGCCTATTGGAATCAACAGCATGTCAAAAGGAACCAAACTTTCTATTATAGATCTCCCAAAAAGTTTCATTCAATTTCATTTTGCAATTGCTCCTAACTTTATCCCATTTGTCTTGCGTATTCTTTTTCCTGACAGCAATGAACAAATTTGAGCCCGCGGCTACATGATACACACTTTCCAACAAATTCAGTATTTCACTGTCTGTCCGAAAAACAATAAAACGATATTGCTTATCCAAGCGATCTCTCACATTTTCGTTGTCTGTCTCGATCCCGTTTTCTAGACAGTTTCACTCTTATTTCGCGTACCTTATTAAAACTACTCCTGGAAAATTATCACACGGTTGACTTTTAAATCGACAGTGGTAACAATCGGAGAAGAAAGTTTTGGTTCCTTCAAGGTATTATTTGAATAGAGATTTTAACTTTATTAGAATTACCAAGTTGAAACTATAATTTTATAAAGTGATTTTACTATTTTAGTTGTAAAAGTAGTAATTCTTCCAAAACTGTCATTTGAAATTTAAAATTTCGTTTTGAATACTGACTAAATTTGATGGGAATGAAGGAAAAGTTGTGGACGCTTTCCAGGTCAGGGAAAGTGTCATTTCGCGACTTTTCTATAGATATAGTGCAACTGGAAATGTGAGAAAATGTTCTAGAACTGGCCGAGCAAGGGTTACTACCCACGCACAAAATCGTTATCTGACTCTTTATAATCGTAGAGAACCTCTGAGTCGGATCAAAAAACAGCTTTTTTTGAAAGCTTCTGATGTTACACGAGGTTAACTTACGACTTTTGAGAAGACATTAACATTTCCACTTATACCCTATTGTAGACTTTGCTATATCTTTTACAATCAGTGATTATTGTGAATTGACTCGACAATTTCATTTTAAACAAAGTTTGTTAAAATAAATAATCATGAAAAAGGGACCATTTTGAAAGTATATTTTCCTTAATTTAAACATTTATCTTGAAAACTTAAAGCAGTAACATCAACTCTTCCAGAAATAAACATTCACTGAGCATAAAATTCTCCTAAATCGCGAGATACATCAAAACTTTTCACACTTGACAAATCTTGTATTTAAAATTTCTATCCTACTAAAACCGAACCCGTGGCATTCCAGGTTCATATTCAACTACTCCTTTCCTCAAATCGTATATATACGCATTCCTTCGTAATTCTCCTGTTTCTATTTCAACTTTGAAATCTAAATTTCAAAATAATCCATCATTAATATTGAATCGTTAGTCGAGAAAACGTTTTGTATTGTTCAAACTTCATTTTAAAATGTATAAACATTGCATAGTGATTAAATGGAATTCCATTTTCTTTCTATTTCAATAGAGAGGTTTTAGAAACTTTTTTTTTTCAAGACGACTTTCTTTACAGAGCTTTACAAACAATAGCGTCATTCGTATTAGAGTCATGGTTGATTGAATTCTATGTAATTGAATGTCTGAATTGAGGGATGTTTTTGTCTTATTTATTTTACGAAACGAATTAAAGAGAGTGAAGAAATACCGGATGTCATAGTGCGATAAGTTGAGCTATTAGAGTTGGATGAGAAGTAGTAAATAGATATCGTTCAAACTATGAGCATATTGGTAATTAGATCTACACAAACCGTGGTGATGACACAAGGACACATTCATGATAAAAGTATGTAAATAAGGTAGACAAGGAGCTCTCGTCCAGGCTGATGAAACTGGGTAAGGGACATCCTGAGAAAGTATCTGCACAAAATGGGCAAAGCTAGTGAATCTGTGTGGAAAAAATGTGAACTCTACGTTCTCACATACTCTGCTTCTGTGAGAACTTACAAGGACTCAGACTGAATCACACAACCACTGAAAATCCCTACATGGAAACTAGTGGCCTATGTAGAAGACACAAAGCTTTTGGAATGGAAGTAGATAACAAGGGAAATGGTACAAATATTCACTTCAAGTTTGAGCACAACCCGAACGTATGAATGAACCCTGTTGAACTCAAGAAGGGACTAATTTCAATGATTAATGATGCATATTATTGTTTTTTGTTTATTTTCTTGGGAAATTAACAAAAATTAATAATGAATATACCATAAGGAACATACAAAAGATATTAATGATGCAATAGTTTTGAAAATTTGGCTTTTTTTACTTCTAAATTCTCCCAAGTCTGATTTTTTGTAATTTTTAATAAAAAAAGTTTGTTTTTATGTTTGATTACATCGAAGATCAAATTTTTTCATTGATAAAAGCAATTTCTTAACTCATTAAAGGTAGCTTTTGTTGGTTTATTCAAAATTAGGGAGAATGATTTGGAAGCTGAGGTTGCGATTCAAAAGATTCATCTGGGCCAAATTATAAATCGAAGCAGACTTTCATCGGAAAACTTTTCAAATACCTTTCTGTTTTTCACCTCCTCGAGATTGAAAAAGTTAATACAAGACATGGTTTTTAAAAAATGTTTTATACAAAATAACCTTTTTTTTTGAATAAAAACTATTATTTTTAACTCAATCTATCGAAAGGTACTTAATATTTTTCATATGATTCACCATGTTATACGAAAAATCGAGTTTGTTCCAGGACATCGGTCACTTCTTTTTAAAAAGATTTCAATGAAATTATCTCGAGACTGAAAGCCTTTTAGACCGAACAGAAGATTGAATTTTGCGAGAAAAATGTGCATAGAAACCGAGTTTGTCGACATCACTAACAATAAATCTATAAAAACGATGAAAAAAAAGGAAAATTTACAGACAATTTAATATCTAGGACGTGTTAAAACATACGCCCTCTAAATACATTCATTATGCACTGCCAAATTTGTAACCAAAACTTTATAACATAAATTTTGTAACTGTCAAGGCAATTAAGGCACTGAGTGGATATACCATCAACTCAGGGCTTGCTGCTGAATGTCGTGAGCGCCTTGCTGACCTAGCAAGGCGGAACACAGTGTGGTTAGAATGGATTCCGGCCCACTCTGGTTTAGAAGGCAACGAAGGGGCGGCTACTCCCTTTAACGGCCCGGGCCCGACCTTGGGCCTCACAAAACAAACAATCCCGTAAGGAGACGAGGAACTGGTTGAGAAACCAACACCTTGCTCACTAGAGGGCTCTACAGGGTTTCAGGCAGTCCAAGCTCCTATTGCTGGGATGGACTGATGGACATGCTAGAGCTGCTCTAGAACTACCAAGGAGTAGGCTAAAGAAGATAGCAGGACTCTTAACACTGCTGTCTGAGGAAACACCTTTGTAACCTAGGTTTAGAGGAAAGCCCCCTATGCAGGGGTTGCGGCATGGCTGACGAGACGTCGGACCATGTTCTCCTGTATGTCCACATTGGGCTGTGCTACGCAGGCGAATATTCGGACTCCCTGTTATGGCCTCTGGGGACATAAGCAGGCATCCACTGAAGAGGATTGAGTCCTTCATCGAAGGGCTCGGCTTCATGGATGTATAAGTGGTTTGTCTTGGCCAAGGTTCGCCTGACTAAGTAGCAGTAGAAGTAGATCTCTATATATGTACCATATTCCAGTACCCATAGTTCCTAATATGTCAACAGGCCTGAGACTGAATTTTTTTAATCGAAAAATATAAAAAAATATTTTGAAATATAAATTATTTCAGTTAGCGTCGAAAAAGAATTTAAATGAAATTATTCAACATAAGTTAACACAAAAAACGTTTCTGAACCTCTTATATCTTGACGTAGCTCTCTTTTTTCAGTAAACCAACTCTAAATTATATTTAGAGCTTACCTTTTATATTCTCGAAGCATCCTATCAAAGGAACGAATCTCCTTATAAGCCGTTCTGTAGAGCGTATTTGAAGGAATAAGCCCATCAGGAAATAGTAAATGAAAGGTCAATGGGAAGGACTAGAGATTTACTAGTGGTATATTCCTCCAATTAACTTTACATCGATGTGAGCTTAGAGACCATATAGATCAGTCAAATATTTATGTCTTTAAACTTTATAAAAATATTTCTGAATCAATACAATCATTTTCTTATAAAAGTGTCTTTCTAATGGTATTAATATTGATGGAAAGGTTTTTTTCACGATTTATTTAATTCATTTGAAATGCAGATCACAGTTGCACGCGATTTTTCTTTTGGCTTGGCGTTTTTATCGAATTTACAGGAGTTCATTTAAATATTTCAAAATGAAAAGAGGGTTTTGGTTGTTCTCCGGTCTTTAAAACTGACTATAGGGTCGTAGAAAGTTAGATTTAGCTTTGAAAGTTTCTTAATTTTAATATCTGTACATTCAATTCAGTTTAATTTATAAAATAACAGAAATTATACATGAATTTGCATTTCTAGCTCGATGTCAAAGGATTCAGAAACAAAACTACCGTATTATACCAAAGTACCTATTCAATGGGTGTTCACAAAGTCGATTTTGGACGACTTTTCCATGAACTGACTATTCCAAGAGATGGCAACTACACAAAAATAAAACCTTCCAATCAAGAATTTCTTTTTTAGTGCGGATTGAAATGTTATCTTTGCATTTTTGTTGGAATAGACAAGTCTATTCGGGTTATCACTGCCTTTGAAACGAAACAGTTATAAGAAAAATGAAATTCCGTTGAGATCCAGCATGTTTAAGAAAGTTGTTGAGTAAGGAAGTTCCTGTAACACAGTTTCTGTTTAAGTCAAGTAAGTCAGGTTTCTGTATCTTGAGTCATCAGCAACAAAGCCTTGAGAACTGGATTTACTATCTGCAAATTTAAATTCAGTTAAGGAACAACCCACACTATTTATTTTTTATTAACGCTCAACGCTGAGAGTTACTTATGATTCAAAATAAAACCCTGAAAAATATAAAAATGAAATTTTTTCCGTTGCGAGTGTTTTTCAAAATACAATCGTTCTTTACTTCAATAATCGAACGTTTTACAGAACTTTTTTTTCCACAATAAACCAAGAATTGAATTGGCGAGTAGAAACCGTATACTAAACCATTTTGTAGAGCTCTCGGCTTTGGCGCACTCTACAGTAATACATTTTGGGTTATACATCAAGCCCAGTGGCGGAGCCAAAAGTAATTGTATTTGTATTTAAATATAAAATAAAAGCTACATACCATGGTGAATTCTTAAAATCCAATTCGAATTTTTCGTTTTTCAAGCAATATTTTCAGTTGAGACTGAAGAGAAATCCTTTAAAAATTGGTTTCTGTACGTTTTCAATCTCGAGCATAACTCGGAAACTACACAGGCATCTTATCTTTGATATGTATATGTAATAAAAGTTTTAAGAGCTCTCGAAATGGGTACATACACATAATAAGACATGAATATGCTTCGTTGGTAGGTATGTAATAATGTACAGATACATGTCTAACATTAATTTTTTTTAATATAGACGTTTCATTCGTTAATATTTATTGATAGATGTAATTTTGACAGTTATGTAGCAGAAAATTATAAATACACGATTTTTCTCATTCAATAATAATCAAAATATTGACGTGAACAAATCAAGCATTTGCTTTTAACAATGGTTGTCATATGCATGGATTATAAAACAACAGATTGGTGCGTGACAACATTCAATTGTAGTACACCGAGAAGTTTTTTTGTTCAGTGGCGTATCTTGAATAAAAGATAAAGTTTGACCTGGATGTAACATTTCTAAGTGGTTAGTTAGGAAGAAAAGGATCTATATATTTTCTGAAGCATGGAATTAAAAAAGAATATAAAAAGTTGATACGAATTTCACAGAAAAAGCTTGTTGATATAATAAAGAATGATAAAACTGAGGTTTTTTGAAAAATGGTGTTGAAAATTTGGTTAGTGTATCAAAAAACCAAAAAAAAAGAACATTATGAAAGACAGTATAAAAATGTACGAAAAAAATAGTTCATCGACAAAAATTATTGAATAACATATTCTTTCGTCACTAAAACTGTCCATTCTTGTAATTGACATCGAAACAACCAAAGGTGATAATTAAAATGAAAATTATGTCTTTAAACAACATTTCGTTTATTTCCATACATTTTCAAACATTATTAATCGAGTACTTAGTACAGGTTTATAGAGTGGTATTCTAGTTTGAGAAGCTTCAAACCTCTCAGGTTTTCGAACGCAATTAATTCAGAGCATGACGTTGGGAAACTTTGATATAATTTGGGATTTATAATTTATAATCAAAGATCACATAGGCGTACGTATTTATATAGATTAAAAGCAATCTCAAAGAAACATTCGTCAAGTCCTTGATACACAAAAGGTTTAGTTAGGTGCTCATTGTGATATGCTACTCCACTGCAGCCTGAACGGTGTTTCCCAGTGGTTACCCATCCAAGTACTAACCGCGCTCGACACTACTTCACTGTAATTATCGCATCACTGGCTCTCTATTACAGTGCTGTGTTGAGGCCCAACAACTTTTTTCAACTCACCTGTATAACATTCTTTCCTGTCGATCCGCTTCCATATATATCCTGTAGTACATGCAGATCATTACCATTCCCGGTACCCAAAAACTAACGCTTGATGATATTACCGAATAAGTTCGATTCACCGTAAAAGTGCAAATACTCGGGTTTTTTCTGCGAAATTCCAAATGGTCGGACGTTGTATACCATTCCATGAATATCGGTAGAAAAGATAGCAACGCGGGCGAGCACCATACAATCGCCAACATAAACACTAAACGTACATTTGTCATTATTAAAGGATAATCCAAGGGTTGAACTATGGCGTAATACCTGAAAAACAAAAAAAATTAATTTGATATCTTTAATAAGTTAAACGTCAAAATTAATCGGGAACATTAGATGCAATAGGTCGCTTCTGGTTCACTAGTTCGAAAATATTCCACCAGGTAACCTTGTACCTCTCTTATCCCAAAAGCTCTACCTGGCGATGTCTGAAATTGGCGTAATATTTGAAATTAGTTCCATGCAACTCGGGCGCCACAGCAGCAACTATTAGGATATTTTCGAACTAGTATACCAGAACCCATTTATGGTATCTACTATGAAACAATTTCTAGATTAACTTGATTTCGAGATAAAATGAGAAGAAAAACAATCGAAAGCATGAAGGAGCTTATTTGCCGTGGAAAGAAAGTAATTAAAAATTAGAAATACGAGAAGGAGTAGAAGGAGAAAATGACCAAAGTAGCTTTTACGAACACTTTAAGGATCTCGGAAAGTTACACTACAAAAATATTTTACGAATATAAGTTTATTGTGACAACATTATATAGTGCGAGTTAAAATGTTGTAGATTATTTAAAATAGTGGAAATCAAGTTGCAGAAAGCTCAAATTTATCCTGTGAAGGGTAGTTACTACTTAAAATTAAATTAATGACTCACCTATCGACGCTAATACAGCACAAATGAAGAATCGACGCTGTCGAAAAATAAACGTCTAACGAATTCCACACATCGCACATAAAATACCCAAATATCCACCTTCCCCCACTAATCTCCACACTAAAGTTAAAACACATCGCCCAAATCGCCACCAACATATCCGCCAGAGCTAAACTCACTACAAAATAATTCGTAATAACGCGCAACTTTCTGTGTCTCATCACTGATACGATTACTAACAAATTCCCAAAAAGTGCAGCGATTATTATAAAAGCCATGGTGATGGTTTTCAAGGCGACTATAAAACACAGCAACCACGAATGCGAAGGCCATGGAGTGAAGGGATCGGTATAGATAGAGCTGTTGATGATGTGGTCGGTGAAGGTGGATTCGTTGATTGGTTCTGAACTGTTCGATTTTTGTTCTGTTATTCTCATAAATTCGTTCATGATTTTGATAGCGATTGTATATTGAGCAATCAGAATGTGGTCGGCGAGTATGGTTGAGATAGAATTTGGCACATCATCGTTTTATTGTCTGCCGCTGCTGAAACAATTAAGACATGTTAAGAGAATTCATATACTTTGATGTGGTTAAGTAAATCATATTACAATTAATCTTTAACGCTTAAAAAAATGTGTTCCAATTCGAGTCCCATTAAAAGTAGTGAATAATTTAAAAATTCACTTAGTAGAAGGTGATGATTTTACGTATACTTTTTTTTAGTCTCACGCTATGGTATTGATTTCAAAAAAACAAATTGTGGCTTTTATATAATATAACTGTTTGTATTGATTTCACTCCGGTGTTTACCTACACGTTGTCATTTTTGTATTGCTATCAATATAAATATTTTATTAAAATGATACCTACATATTAATAAAAATATGAGTATGTATGTTTATGTTTGTTTGTTTGCAGTGAATAAACTCAAAAACTATTTAACTGATTTTAAAAATTCTTCCAAGTAGGTAAAATAATAATAATATTGGTTTAGGTACTCTAAATTTCTCAAGTAAGTTTGGCAAGAACCTATATTATATAAGTAATTCTACTCATTCTATATACAGATTCAATTAGTATTAGAATCATTATATTTTCCACTTTCAAATAGTTTTCGTTTAGTTGGCGCCCAACGTGGGGCACGAATACACTGAGATTAAGAATCTGGTGCTCATGTTTATTTCAAATTAACCCCAGAAATTATTAAGATTTCATAAAGTTCGATGGCCACTTAGTGACTCCTTATCTACAAATCAACACTCTCATCTCTATTTCATCATTAAAAATATTTTTATATCATATATTGTTAAATACGCAAATATATGATATGTCAGTCATGTTTATGTGTTTTTATAATTCACAGTAACTAAAATGAAATGAAATTCAAGCCCATTTTTTTTTCTGTTGCGTGTGGTATCACGTGTACATAATTATTGTGGCCGTTTGCTGAACAGTGATTTATAACGTCAGGATGAAATATGTATTATAATTAATTTCCCCTCATGGGTAAAGTCTGTTCAACATTTTTCAACATAAAGTATTTGTTTTCTTTATAACCTCCAACGACTGTAAACTCCATTGAACAAATTGTCATTTTCCTCCGCAGCTTCTCCAAGAATTATTCCCTGGGATTTCATAGCTTGAGTCTTTTGTGGGCTCCACACAGGCAGCAGTGTCTTATTAGGACTCCTGTCAAAGCATTTGGTGCAACATTAATCTGATTAGTAGATGGCTTTCTCAACAAACTGTTCAGGACAGAACTTTTCTGTCTAGTCTTTCAGGTGACAATGTAATTAATGGGCGAATTTTCTGTTCGTTATATCAATACTAAGGTACAAGAAACTACACTGCTACGGAATGAATGAAGCACCATAAAAATCCAGTACGACTGTGGCATTTATTTGTTGGTCTGATTAAGGAAGATTCCATAATAATTTCGGAGGTTTCTTAAAAAAAACTACTCGCCTCAAATAATCATCTCCAAGTAATTAAAAACTGAAAACAAAAAAGTTTAAAAACACATCTCTTTATATTTGATTTTCTTTAATTGGAATTCTTTATTCCCGACGGATCTCTTCGAATTACTGAAAAGGCTTACACCGAAGATTCAAAAACAGGGTCAGTTCTATTTAAAGTTTTCATCCCTCGTTCACCAAACACAAACATTGTTTTGTAAATCTTCTCTTGACCGCCTCTTTGTTAGTCCTTCGATGAATAACAGGATTAGAATGTTTGTCTGCTAGTTTTCATGATATATATTAGATGTCAACAATGTGTCACTAGAGAAAATTAATTATATCATCCAGATTTATCTTTTTTCGGCATAATATAGTTTGGCAAGTTTATATGAAGCTACGCGGCATCGGTAAGGGGCGAGGAAACATGGCGGATATATGTCAAAAACGTACCAATGGCGTACGGTACCTATTTTTATAAACTTGCCAAACTTTATACCTACGACGCCATGTTGGTACGGTAGTCTTATCCATCACTCAAATACTTGCTATAGTTTGTCTCAAAGTATATCCTCTCAGCTTTTGCTGATAATCATCTAAACACGACCATTTACGACCTTCAAAAGAATTTCATTTCAGGGTATACTAGTTGTTTTTTTTATCTAGATAGGAAAGTATGGAGTAAATTATGCTTAACAATATAAACAGAAGTATGTTTAGTGACTTTAATTATCTAAGTTTGCCTTCCATGAATTGCAATATCCCACATGCCAATGTTGATTTTAGTTAACAATACCACCGAGCATTTTGTGTGGGTTTAGGGAACTAATTCCATAACCCAAAACCACAAAAGGGGAAAACGATCGTATAGTATCGGATATGCGCTTAATTAAGTTCCAATTTGGATGATATTTTGAAAGTATTAAAACAAATAATGTCCTAACTACGCTCAAAAGATTCATAAATTGTGTTCAACCATTACCATCTACCAAAATTAGGTCCACAACGGGTTGTAATTCACTAAAAAGAATTACAAAAATATATAACACAAAGTTATTTTATTCCATTGGGATTGTTTGTTTGGAAGCACCTTGTATATATCGTAATGTAATATTCAAGGATTAATATTTCCTTACGTTGGAGTGTTACATGGAAATTAACACTTTACATTCCGTTGGTTATCCTTAATCAATGATTAATCAAATATCAGATACGAACTTTAACTTTGGAAAGTCATTAGAACAGAAGATGTCGGTTGGGGGAAATATGGAGATATTAATAAGAAATTTGATAGTTTGTTTTACAAATACAGGATTACTTAGCTAAAACTGCTACGATATTCAAGGTAAACATCAAATAAGATCGATTACATTTTAACAAATGTTAATATTCATATAATACAGAGCATTTCAATGAAAACTATCCACATAATTCTGAATAAATTCTCATATAAAGGGGACGTCTTTTAGATCATATGTAGAATACCCTATACTACTACTACTACTTAGTCAGGCGAACCTTGGCCAAGACAAACTCAAGCCAAGGTTCCGGCACTGAGGCCACTAGCGGGCCCATTGTGCCATTCCTGCCACTTATACATCCATGAAGCCGAGCCCCTCGTTGAAGGACTCAATCCTCTTCAGTGGATACCTGCTTATGTCCCCAAAGGCCATGCTGCAACCCCTGCATAGGGGGCTTTCCTCTAAACCTAGGTTACAGAGGTGTTTCCTCAGACAGCAGTGTTAAGAGTCCTGCTATCTTCTTTAACCCACTGCTTGGTAGTTCTAGAGCAGCTCTAGCATGTCCATCAGTCCATCCCAGCAATAGGAGCTTGGACTGCCTGAGACCCTGTAGAGCCCTCCTGTGAGCAATGTGCTGGTTTCTCAACTAGTTCCTCGTCTCCTTACGGATTGTTTGTTTTGTGAGGCCCGGCCCGGGCCGTTAAAGGGAGTAACCGCCCCTTCCACAGCCAGGGCGTCCACCCCTTCGTTGCCTTCAAAACCAGGGTGGGCCGGAATCCATTCTAGCCACACTGTATTCCGCCTTGCTAGGTGCTTGCAAGGCGCTCACGACATTCAGCAGCAAGCCCTGAGTTGATGGTACATCCACTCAGTGCCTTAATTGCCGCCTGACTGTCGGTGTATATGGTTAGGCGTCGATCCGTATAACCTCTGTCTTGGTTTATCTGCGCACATTTCAAGATAGCGTATACCTCAGCCACACCCTTACCCAATGGAACACAGACTTATGCCCTTGGGTTCCTGGAGTAAATTCCAGCCCCCGCCCCATCGCTGGAGCATGAACCATCTGTGTACCAGACGTTCCATTGAGGCTGTGAATTTCCCTCCCTTTCCCAGAATTCTCTATTCTGGATCTTCACCCTGTAGGGGGTTACGAATGAGTACCTACGCAGGCAGACATCAGCCGCTCGAGCCAGGACAGGGATATCTCCCAGACGCCTGAGCTTATTGACGTGCCTGCACCCTAACTCGTTTCCCAAACTTTTCAAGCGTAGAAGTGCTCTCCCAGCCTCAGCCTCAATCACATGAGCCATATTTTTGCGATCTAGCGTCTTAAAGCGGATTAAAGCGATTCATTTTCGCGAATAAGTAATGACGTCACGCTTAAAAACGCTTGAAGCGGAAACTGGCGTGGTCGCGAGTGCGCCAGAAAACTTTAAAGCGGTAATTGACAGCATTGAGAGAATAAATTGATAGAGAGTGGACCAATGGTGTAGCTATTTTTTGTTTGGCAATAATATCATGAATTTATCAACAAACTCATAGATAACAAAAAATTTTATTTGAAATTTTTTTTCCAAACATTTATATCTCTGCGGGGTCGTTGCGAGGTATCAAAGAACGATTTTGGATTGTCTGAAGGAATGTATAAAGTTGACCTTAATGGTATAATGTTGGAAGTAGACCAGGAAACCTTTTTATTATTAAAAAGGAAGTACTGCTTAAACTCCAATATTTTATTTGATAGTTGATGGAAAGTTTTATTTAGGTATAATATTATTTTGCTTATTAGAGATTAAGAATTTCAGAAAGAAAAAAATAAACAAGTACAGTATATGTGTCATGAGAGAAATTTCAATCCTCGAACACATAAATGAATAGGTACTATATACAATAAAATATTTCTCCTGTATAAGCCGGGTAAATTATTCCCTGTTAAAGAAAAAGAAGAAGTTAACAGATATTCCTAAGTCTCTTCTTCTTTCCGTGAATCGCAGAAATATATAAAGGTAAAATATCCCTTCTAATACATGTTAATTGTGTCGATATATACACTGCTCGCCAAAACGATACTGAAAATAGAATTCACAATAACAATTTTCTTGTAAATTCTTAGAATATCCTGAAAAATTGAATTTATGAATATTTTCTAGAGCTTTTCTACTTTCCCTGTGTACAGAAAATATCAAAAAGAATAGAAAAACGTTTCTTAAAATAATCTATACTTATATTTTTAAATAGGGCGGACAGTGTATATTGAATTCACATAGATGTGTATATTATCTCTGGATGACAAACACTTGTTTATGACGAACGGTGTGACTAATGAATAAATTTTAAATCGCTCGCTTTCAGTAACGAATTAATTGTTGAATCGGACGGTCGTGTCGGGAGTGTATATTCGTAATTTACGGGAATTTAACTGTGTTTTCGAATTTTCGGGAGTGTACCTTTATTCGAAATTATTTTCGGTAGTGAAACTGTGTGTGGTGTCTTCGGAATTTTCGATAGTGTACCTATAAGTGTATAGTTCGAATTTTTGGTGGTGATTTCCAAGGATTATAATAATTCTATATATAAGGTAAGTCTTTATTTTATTAAATGGTACTTACTTATTATATACTAGCACTAAATAAATACTGTATTTCTTCATTTTCAATATATTTTTTTCAAAATAAGACATAGGTAAACTATGTTGATTTCTTTACTTTACCAATATATTATCCTTTCTCTAGTAGCAAAATAAATGAAAACAGTTTATTTAACAAGTTTTTATAATATTTTGGATCTTTTATGAATAATTTTTATACCGATTCATAATTTATCAACAAATTGAATACCTATTACTTTTGAAATAGTTTAGAACATTATTCATATCAATAGAGTAAGTTATATACTTTTCGAATCATTTTAGTTATTGTACAGTTGAGCATATATTTCATAAAATTTTTTCTTTATTTATCTATTTTCCAAAATTTTATAGGGTGTAGCTTTTGTTGTTTCTTATATTTTCCCAATATATTATCCTCTCTTTATTTTTCATTTCTACTAGTACTAGCAATAAATAACTACACTTTATTTAAAATATTTTGGATCTTTTACGAATAATTTTTATACAAAAAGTTTAACCGATTAAAAATTTATCAACAAATTTAGTAAGTAAGTACTTATTTCATTTTAAAATAGTTAAAAACATTCATCAATAGAATAAGTTATATACTTTTCAAATCTATTTAGTTACTGTTCCGTCAGGTATTGATATTATAAAAAATTTTCTGTATTTATTTATTTCCCGAAAGAAATAGGGTAGCTATGCTTTTAACTATATTTTCACAATATCCTCTCTTTATTTCCCACTATACAACTACTAGCAATAAATAAATACAGTGTTCCTCCAATATATTTTGGATTTACAAAAAATAGTTTAACCGATTCATAATTTATCTGAGTACTTATTATTATATACTGCATGCAAATAATTGCTTACTGCTAATTATTGACATATATAAACTTGGAATATTTTTACAAATGATGTATTAGAAATTAAAACAGTTTATACACTTAATTTTCAAAAGACATGAGTATAAGCTCTATATTCTTTTCTATATTTTCCCAATTATTGAGTACTTTCTTATTTGATTTTGAAATAGTTTAGAATACTCTTTGATACAGTAAATTATATACTTTTCAAATCTTTTCAGTTATTGTACAGTTGGTTACATATTTTATAAAATCCATTCTGTATTGATTTATTTCCCAAATATTTTTAAGATGTTGTTTCCTAAAAATATTATCCTCTCTTTATTTCTCATTACTACTAGCAATAAATAAATACACCGTATTTAAAATATTATGGATCTTTTACAAATAATTTTCATATAATAAGTTTAACCGATTTATAATTTATCAACAAACTGATATATGAGTACTTATTTGATTTTGCAATAGTTTAGAACACTCTTCGATAGAGTAAGTTATATACTGCATGTAAATAATTGCCTACTGCTGATTATTAACATACAGGGTGTACCAATCTTACAACAAACTTCAATATGTGG
Organism: Lochmaea capreae; assembly: GCA_949126875.1. Classification (NCBI taxonomy): domain Eukaryota; kingdom Metazoa; phylum Arthropoda; class Insecta; order Coleoptera; family Chrysomelidae; genus Lochmaea; species Lochmaea capreae. The sequence goes on from OX421400.1 coordinate 1,220,376, forward strand.
GTTATTTTAAGAGATTTCAAAAAATGTTATCAACAAAAATAGTAGATGTCTTTAAGGTCCATATTTTGACATTATATCGAACTATACAGAGTGCTGCATAACTCCGTTACAAACCAAACATGATTTTTTAAATGAGAACCCCCGTTTATTATACCGAATTCGGATTGCTCACATTTTTTGAAGCTTTTGATATAAGGTTTTGCTACGTTATACAAAGTCCTTCAAAAGCTATGAACACGTTTAGGTGAAAATCGTAGGTAAATCATCAACGCTCTGTAGCTTGTTGAACGTTGGAGGAAAAAATTTTATTTAGTTTCGTAATATATGCAATATCTCCGTATTTTATTAAATTTTGATTATTTTCTTTTTTGTATACAGGGTGGACGGAATGTTAGTTTATATATTTAGTTGTGGAGATGTGGCTATTATCACATTCTTGGCATTCCCTTCACTGGGTTTAATATATTAATTTGATTTCAGCGTTGTCTTCAGTCCAGGATTATGCTCTTAGAGCTTCTGGACGAATAATATCCACCTTGTACTGATGAGAGGCGCAAATACGCCGCAAGTGATATTATTCCTTCTAATTTATAAACCAGAATGGTTGGTTCTATATTTTCATATACCAACCCCGTTTATCTTGAAAGTGTAATTCATTATTGTCTGGCGGGGCATATTGCCCGAGAAGTAGATGTTGCTTCCTGGTGAACGCTATATCCTTTGGAAATTAATTTTCTAATTTGTAAAACGTTTTAATAGTATTACACTATTATTTTGGCGTCTATTTGATATTCCGTTTTTATAATTCCTGACTTGGAATGAAAATGTACAAACATGAACAAATGAATTCAAACACTTTGCCATTAAAGACAAACTTCTGGTAGGGTGCAGCTGATAGAAAACATCCTGAGCCGGTGGGGAATATTTTCTGTCGGTTGTAGATTTTTTGACCGATTGATTATATTTTCTACTGGCTGGGGTCATCTTCCAGCCATGGGGGACAATTTTCCATCTACGCAAGGTAACTTTCAGCCTTATAATTCCTTAACTTTTCAAAAGACATACCTAAGTAACCGATGTCGTACCTCATTTTTCTAAATATTGTCCCCCATTTCTTTCACAAGTTGGCTATTTTTCAAAAGACATAGGTAAGCTATGTCGTTCCTCATTTTCCTAAATATTGTCATGCCTTTCTTTTTTTAACAGACATCGGTAAGCTTTTTATTTTACCTGTCAAGGACGCCACATGTAACACATGGTTGCTTACGATTGACTTTTTCCTTCACGGATGCACGCAGTACCACACTGTGGGAAAGTGCTCGTTCCTAGGATGTCGGTCAGTCTCGTTTGCAAAGCGGGCGGTCATCCAGATGGGGCGAGTGCGCTTGAGTGTTTTCCGTTTGTTGAATGGGTATGGATTAACAAGTTGGGGAAATTGTTGTCCAGTATGGGCTATCAAAATATCGTAGAAGCCAAAGGTGATACATGGCTATTTGACAGTTTTTTAAAAATATTTTTAAATATTGTACTACCTTTCTTCTACAAGCTGCTTATTTTTTCAAAACACATAGGTAAGCTATGTCGTTCCTCATATTCCTAAGTATTGTCCTCTCTTTCTTCTACAAGCTGGTTATTTTTTCAAAACACATAGGTAAGCTATGTCGTTTCTTATTTTTCTAAATATTGTCCTGCCTTTCTTTCACAAGTTGGTTCTTTTCTAAGCAGATATTGCTAAGCATTTTATTTTACTTGTCAAGGACGCCACATGTAACCGCTTGTGTGCTTACGATTGACTTTTTCCTTCACGGATGCACGCAGTACCACACTGTGGGAAAGTGCTCGTTCACTAGGTTGTCGGTCAGTCTCGTTTGCAAAGCGGGCGGTCATCCCGATGGGGCGAGTGCGCTTAAGTGTTTTCCGTTTGTTGAATGGATATGGGTTAACAAGTTGGGGAAATTGTTGCCCAGTATGGGCTATCAAAATATCGTAGAAGCCAAAGCAGTTACATGCAAAATGGCGATTGGAAGGTTCTGACTAACTACTAACAATTTTTTTCAGCGCTTCCTTTTCAGCATACTAACACTCTCTTACAGGCTTCAAGATTCCATCGGATTTTTGTTGAATTTTTTAATTCTGTTTGATTTTCTGTTCTAGATATTTTACCAGGGATGATGGATACGCTCTTCAGAATTTATTTGGAATACTTGCTGATAGGCCTATCTCAGAAATAATCAAAAATTTTTAGATAATTTTTCATTCATTAATATAAATTAATTTAATTTTTTTTCAGCGCTTCCTTTTCAGCATACTAACACTCTGTTACAGGCTTCAAGATTCCATCGGATTTTTGTTGAATTTTTTAATTTTGTTTGATTTTCTGTTCTAGATATTTTACCAGCGATGGATATATACTCTTCAGAATTTATTTGGAATATATCGATATATTTAAACTTGCTGATAGGCCTATCTTATAAATAATTAAAATTTTGGATACTTTTTTTTTATCAATTTAATTTTTTGTTCCAGAATTTTTTTTCAGGAAACGATTTTTTAGGTTACAAAAGTTAATACTTATTTTTGACTTTTTCAATTTGGAGCTACGGATTTTTTTTCCAGCACTATTAATAATTCAAAATTTCTATTCTGATTCATTATATTATATTTGGTAAAGTATTCTTTGCATGTTTATTTTCTTAACTGCATGGGTTCAATATTTGCATGCTCAAGCTTGAGTGTAGTAGGGGTTGGTGATGTTAATTTTAAAATATCTTTTTACTGTGTAATTTATGTTTGATATTTTTGGTTAAAATATTGTAACAAATGTATTTTATAGATGTTAATATTTTGTTGATATTCGATTTTTTATAATTGTTGATTTAGAATGTATTTGTTCCTGATTGTATATTTTTATTACTGCACTTTGTCAGTAAAGACAAACTTCTGGCAGGGTGCAGCCGGTAGAAAACATCCTGTAAGCCGGTGGGGAATATTTTCCGTCGGTTGTAGATTTTTTGACCGATTGATTATATTTTCTACTGGCTAGTGATATCTTCCAACCATGGAGGACAAGCGTTCATCTACTAGGAGCAGCTCCAGCCACAATTTTAGTTATATTTGTTTATAAATATAATGCTTTGTGTATTTTGTTAGGTTAGGTTTAAATATTGACGGTAGCATTTCTACCCCTTCGACGGCACCGAAGCGATTTTCCCTTTGTGTGTAGTATCCTTATTAGTACGTACACCTTTTGTATAAATTTCAACCAGTCTTCCTGTTTATTTCATTATCATATGTCAGAATATCGCTAGATATTTCCATTTTTGCGAGGTTAAGCGTGACGTCACAATTATGACGTCACGCTTAAGCTACACTGTTAATCCGCTTAAAGGCGCTAGATCGCAAAAATATGGCTATGGTGAGGAGTCCGAACAACCTATACATTATTGCATTGTTGGATTCTCCTTTGTGTGACGTTTTTTAAATATAGTGTCAAGTATTCTTTATTTAATAAAAATGTACTTGCACGACATCACAGTGAAGAAAGCTCGCTGTTCGTTTGACTCCAGTTCATTCGTTTGCTGCTGTCAATCAATACGTTTTGTCACTGTAAACTTGGTAAATATTGAAATTTGTAGGTCACATGTTATTCAAAAATATATCCAAAGAAACGTTTTGTATTTAAGCCATGATGAGTTATCAAAGTTAAGTGTGCCTCCAAAAAAAACGTGTAAATAAAACTGTCAACAATACTGTAATAGTTGATGCATTTGCTAGTCATTATACTATTTACAGCAGGTACCTATGAAGCAAGTAAGTATACGACTAATATAAATTTTACTATCCACTTTGTTATACCCATTCAACAATTTATATTATATTGTTTATAATGCTTAGAAATTATATCTGAAAATGTAGATAGATAGACAGATAATCATGTTCAAGGAAAAACAATGAAATAAAGTCCCATAGAAATCTTAAAAATAAAAACTAAACAGGATGTTTTGTGGATATAAATATATGAGAGAATGATGAAAAGATATTAAAAAAACAATTTGGTTTGCGTGTTGAGGGTGTTAGCACAGTGTGTCCAGCTTCCAATTAGGATCGCTTTTATAAATGATTACTAAAATTCCAGAAGAATCTATAAAGAAAATATATATTTTTTTTCTTGATAATGCCTTTTCCGCGTCTCTGGCTGTTTTGCCAATTATTTTTCCGTTAAAGACAAGTCTCCAGATACATTTTTTCCTTATAAAAATGGAAAAATAATAAATGGATTAATTTCATATTAATTACAAATTGAATTACAGCTTGTGGAAGCTGAATTTTTTATCTAAATCGACCGTAGAATTCAGAAGTGGGAACCCTACTTCTGATTCTATACAAACGTATTTAAAACGTGTAGGGTATACCAAAAACCTTTTAGCCTCATTTTTCCTAAAATTAATTTAAATCTTTTCTCCCATCAAATATGTTTGTTTATTCCCCTTTTTTCAAAACGTCGGCAAATAAAGTGGAATCAACGAATGTTGTTTTTTCACATTTTCGATTCGTTAAACATATTCCAAAAATGTTTACAATATTGATTTTCTGTTATTAAAATTTTCGGAAGTTTGACTGTTATTTACAATATAATATGTCACTGAAAAATTCAGAAGTTTCAGCGTGTAAAATACGAAAAGAGCTACTAAAATATTCTTCAAATTTGAAGGTCTGATGTTAAAAAATACGAGGGTTGTGGGAAAAGTATTGAAACTTTAAACTTAGAGAAAGAAATTTCCAATAATGTTCATTTTGAAACTTAAATTCTTAGTGTACACGTATCGTTTCACTACAATCCACACCATTACTATTCGGTTCGTCACTGTTTTCAAATGCATCAGCAGTTTTCAGAAGTTCATTTTCTCTTCAACATAAATACCCTTTTCATACCTTGGTAACGAGGGCAATGAAAAAGCTGACGAACTTGCAAAAAGAGTTTCAGAGGATACGCAGCTTGAACCAGGACAGATTCTCTGTATACCGGAAACTATAGAACGAGGATCTGTAAAGACCTGGATCAGAGAACAGCATAACACTTTCTGGGTAAGCGTCCCAAGGCAAATGCATAGGAAAACCTTTATAAAAGAACCATGCCTGTAAAGTACAGCGGAACTGCTAACACTGTGCAGAAATCAGCTGAGAATCATAACAGGTTTCATGACTGGTCATGCACCAGTAAAGGAACACCTGTACAAATTAAAACTATACAACAGAGACCTTACATGCAGATTATGTGGTAGGGAAACGGATACAGTATACTGTTTACATGCGGTACTCTTGATCGCAAAAGACAGTTATTAATTGGCCAACCGCAAGGAAAAGCTGAGCTATATAACAAACACCTAGCTAAGAATTTGTTCAAACTGGTGCTTTGGACAAAGGTGCTGCTATGAGCAAGCACGAGGAAAAATGCAATAAGCCAAGAGGCTGCAGTGTATCGGAGACTTGTCAGACGGGCTCGGGGAAAATCCTTTTTTATACAGCAACTCCTGAATTTAACATTTTTCCCAATATTGCATGGAGAGCCTTGGTTTTGTAGAATTATAAGATGTTATTGTCTATTTTTACTTCCTTTCTTATTTTGTTCTTTCAAGGGATTCCCCAGAAACGAATTATATGGCTCAAAATATTTTAACACCTTTATTTGTCGAGTTTTTCAAAAGTACCCACCAAAAATTTCATTAATTCTCAGTGTATTTTATTCCCAATAAAAAGAAACAGAACACAAACAAGAAAATCCATCTTAGTTTTTAGCTGATTTTTTACCTTTTTAGAGTAACTAACTTGTCTCTACCTATAATCCGGTTTCTGAGAGTAAAGGGTAGTTTTGTGACATTTTAGATGGTAAGCGAATGCTTTCAATACAAAAATGTTCGACATTTTACCGCTAAAAGCACTTTTCCTGTTCCCATTCACTATAACATTCTTCGACCTATTATAAAACGTAAATAATTTTCCATTTACGTCGAAATCTACATCATCAACACGGATAATCTAATTCCCATTTTCACCTTGTATTAAATAAGGATAAAGGATTTTTCATGGTAACAAAATTATATTCTTCACAGAGCCAGCACTTTCTCATGGTCCTTTCAAACCTCTTAATTGTTCCGATGAAATAAAACAATTTAATTTTTTTAAATTATCACTATATTGGAACCTATGTTCAACTTTTGCGTTTAGCATTAGAAAATGTTTAACTGGAAATAAAGTGCAAAAAAGGTTTAAATACGGAAAATTACTTCTATTAACAAAAATATTGAAAAGGTTTTCCTGGTAATTCGTTAACAACAATCACTACTGAACTATCTTCTAGGTAAATAAGATTTAAATTGTTTTATTTCATCACGTCAGTATGGATCTTCGTGAAGTTGAAACCTCATCTGCTAAAATGTATTTGTTAAAAAAAAAACGATTGTAAGTGAAACAATTAACAACAATATTTCAGATCACTCATGAAGCAGAGATTTTTTCGCTTCTTATTGCTTAATTTACAAATAAAACTTCTGAAAGGTTTTCTACGCAAAAATACAATGTTTTCCAAGAAAAAAGTTAGTAATCGCTAAAGAACTTTATCTTACCAAAACTAAATTTTTTAAAAACATTTTCAACCACAAACAAGAAACGTTTTTTATTAAACTTCTCCGTAAATTTTAAGCGCGTGTCCCGTTCAGGGCTTTGTAAGTTTCACCGAGACGCGTGTCAGCCTCTGTGACCGTTTCGGGAGAACTCTCTCTCCAGGTTTTCGAGAATTGAAGCCTTCGGTCGCAGTTGCGCCCTCTGCCAGGTAAACGAGACTTTTATCTAGCGAACGGTGTTCACCAACCTATTATGCTCTAGGTAGATTTTCAAATAATGAAGTTGGTTTATTTATAGAACTGTACGGAATGCATAATGAAATTTTTCACCCGAAAAATGTGTATGAAGTCTCGCTTTTCTTTCCTCATTTTACGGGGTTGTTTTTTGCAAAATATTTCGAAATTAAGGACGATCAATATCGAATTCAACAAATTACAACAATCAAAAACCAAAAAATATGCAATTGCTATACCTTTCCTACTTAATGTTGTTTGTTTCCTTGGGGTATCTTTGAAGCACAAGTTATTTGGAGCTATACGGGATTAAACGCAAAAAAATCATTGAATTCAGTGTTCACAAACTCCGAAGTTTTCTAAATATAAACTTCAGTTATCAAATTGGCGTCCAACGTGGGGCAAACCTTGAGAAAACTCTTATTCCGACATATGTCTTTAACTAGCGCCCAAGTAAACTTCAAGTTAAAATCTATAAGAGCTAAGATAATAAAACATAATCCATACACCTACACAAATACTACACGTATCTACATACAATCCTTATTATATAATTTTTCCATCTTTATCCTAAATTTTCTTTATATTCCTCTGGAATAATTTTTAGTTGCTCGAAAGCGCACATAAAAGGAAGTGAGATCCTATAGAACGTCGCCAAAGCATAGAGTACATTGAAACTATCAAAAACATATTTTACTTTAATATAGGACCACAATAAAATGAAAATCTGTATACCTGCATCCTTTTTAAAAAGAAAACAATAAATGAAAGCCTATTATTATAGTATGTTCGTTTTATTGGAAGAAAAAGTTATTATAAAAAAAAATATACGTATTTATTCTCTACTTTTTAATATTTTTTCCACATTTAAACTTGTAACGACATCTCTATTAAAACAAGGAAAGCGTCAAAAGATAACAAATAAGATTTCTATATTAATTACAAGCGAAGCAAATCAATATATATGAAGAGAGACATCTAGTAACGGTATTTTTAACGAGCGGAAGGAAATTGTATGGTTTCGAGAAACAGGTGTCTGTCACATTAGTTTCTAGATTAAAACTTAGAACGACATCTCTATTGAAACAAGGAAAGCTTTAAAAATAAACAGAAAAGATTTCTGCAAAAAATATAAGTGAAGAAAAGGATTAAATATAAAGGGAGACATCTAGTAGCAAAAGTGAAGCTTCAAATGAAAAGATTTCTTTATTAAATAGATGATAAACATATCAAAAGAGACATCTAGTATCTAAACTATGAACAAACAGGAAGAAATTAATTGGTTTTGAGTCTAGTCAAGTCATCTTCAGTCGATCAAATGCATGAGACTCAGAATACATTTATTTAAAGTGACTATGGGTTTGGGATAAAAAAAAACACATCAACAAACAAATATTTATTATTAATCTGACACGAAAAGTGATCTAACGAAATTTAATTTTTGTTTGTTGGATCACCCTGTATCTCGTGTACTTAATTAAATTATTAATTTCGTAATTACATCATTTTTGCTACGCTTTACAAATAGGCCTACACGATTGTCATTTATGTCAATAATATTTAATATTCTTCCATATTTTATATACAATATTCTTTATATTATATATATTTTTTTCAATTCTAATATTTTAGAAAAACAACAGATATTTCCACATTCACTTATATTTATCGCTGCTTTCAGCAAGTTAAATTTTAGAATTAATTCAACGTTTTTAATTTGAAACAATACTTTTTAATTTATTTTTATTAAAGTACCCAGTTTACGATACGTCACTGGTACTCTGCAGGTTTAATATTTCAATTTACAAAAATTATATTTTGAGATGCAATATTTATTCAGAATATTTGAATATTAATTTTTTTTTTAAACTAAAATTGTAAGACAAAACATAACAAAGACAAACAACATTTCAGAGTAAACATTAAATATATAGAATGTCCCATATTGAGCTACGTCGTACGTATATATCGAGCACCTAGAAGTGAGAATATTACAGGGTGCAACTAAAATATTAGAAAAATAAAGCTGAACTAGAAATAATACGATCTCAATTTAAATATTCACATCATCTCTAGTCCATATCAGATTTTTTACAGTGGACGGGAGAGCATCTACCTTGTACTGGCGATTGTAAAACTATACCAAAACTGGTCTTCAAGCAATGTTATCACCTTTAAAATTTTAAAAATAGAAAATATAGTGAAGACTATATATAGTGAAGAATATAGTGAAGTTTATTTCACGATTTTGCTCTTACTCTGTGAACGAGTACCTACCTTGAAAACTGTCAGCATTTTTAAAATGTATTCATGCTTATTGGACATTTCTTCAATTTTTTTAATTCTATTTTTACATTTTGTATATTTGACTTGCTATAAACATTGTTAAACATGTCATGTAGTCACACAGTGGAACCCTAAAAGCTTTATACAAACTTCTTTAGAGTCTATAATAAAAATCTCTAGATAAATTATTGTAGGTTCGTAATTAAGTAAACAATTTTTAAGAAACACTTTTTTCAGACAATTTTTTGTATGGAATTCCACTAATTCCACCCCGAAAATTATGAAAATATCCAAAATCGAGATTAAATATTCACAACAGAAACATTTATACTCTAGTTACAATATCTGTGATATTTCATAAAGGGACATTCTGTATACATTAAAATAAACTTATTTACAAAATACTATATTATCACACATTGTACCTTCCACATTTTGGATATATATTTAATATATTATTCACACAAAAAAAAATACGAACAATAAATATTATCACAGAAGTTATTTACATTTATTTTTTCAAAAGCCACAAACAGACACAGTTAGAGCAACATTTACTACCACTCAGTTTTCTTAAATTCATTAAGAACGTCATAAATTATACTGGTATCAAAAATATGTTGATACACAGGGTTGGGATAAAGTATGGAACCAAATAAATATCTTTTAAACGAAATGAACGATTTTTATGAAAATTTGCAGGTAAGTGCAATGGAACAAAATGCATCTGACATTTTTTTGTTAATAATTCTTCTAAATCGAATGCAATATTTCGTTCGTTGCAGTCCGCGGTCTTCCAGGTTTTAGCAAATTTTTTACCATCCCAGTTGTATTAAAACGTTGTAATGTTTTAGTTACTGTTGAGCGTGATATAAAATTTCTCTCCGGATGCAAATTATTAAAAATATGACACACTTCTCCATGAGTACACGATCACCATAACCGATTTCATTAAAATTTCAATACGCTCTTTTTCACTTAATTGAACGATTCTAAATAAAATTGTAAAATTTATTTCCGTCAATTGGAATTTTACACTTGGAGAACAAAAGACGTACTAAACAGTACTCGTTTATTTATTACTATGCATACATCAATTAGTTTATCTAAATAGTTTTTTGCTCGAATGCAAAAAACTCAAAGGAGGTTGATTAAAGTGCTATATTCCTCGTTTTTAAATTTTTTTTACATTAAACTCAGTATGTATGAATTCAAAATAACAAGCATTTCAAAATCTGTAAAAATATATAGGGTGTCCTATTTAAATTAAAGAAGTTGACGGCATTTCCGGTTAAACCGTAAGTATATTATTAAAAAAAAATGTACATTACATTACATTACATGCAAATGTTCATAAATATCGTTTTTTTCGTTTAAAAGATATTTACTTGGTTCCATACTTTATCTCAACCCCGTATACAAAACTCCATACTCTTTTAACCATTTCTAATGGCTACACTTAACAAAAAATTTGAATAAGCTCTTTTTCCTCCTTGAATTTCTTCGCAAACATTTCAGTTATGAAGATGCAAATTTCAAATGTCAATTTTCAAAATATTGAATTATTGGCTGGCACACTTTTGTGTGGAATTGAGATTCAATAAAACCTTTTTTTGACCCCAAAATATGTGGTTTAATTTACGACCAACATTTTCGGGATATCCTATATAATGTCTAGTAAATTGTACTTTATTTAAATTTGAATTTTAGTTTAGAAAGTTATCGACAGGAGTGTTTGTTTGTGGTTCTTTTGTAACAACTGGGTATGCCTAAATCAGCAGAAGGAGCAAACAAGTCTTAATATTATTGCTTTTAGTATTTAACTGTTTCCATTTCTCTCAACTTAAAATTAATGGCAGAATTTCTAATTTTACAACTAAATATTAAAAAAAATGAGTTGGATTTATTATTAAGATCATATTTTTGCTGGATTTGGGAGGGTTTTTCGTATACCGATTTTTAAAAAAAGGAAAAATTACAATTGTAATATTTTATAAAAAATGTTTTAAATTAGAAAATTGTAGAAAGTTGTATTCCGAATAATCTCATGCTTAGAATGCAGTTTAAGTAGCTACAGGTTGGCTTGTAGAAGAGCTGATTTCAAGCTTCATTGATCTATCTGTAATAAAATTAAATATAATTATCAAGAAATTCTATTGCAAATGAAATATATAAAAATTGCTTCAACCACCTCAGCCTCTTGGGCTTATTGTGGATTCTCCTAATGTTCTGACTACAACCTATTCAACCAATCCGTTCCCTGTATTAGCTCATACAGGTTCTTTACTGGTTGGTTGTAGAAGTCTTCTGGAGTGATTTCGGGTCTTCCTCCTGTGATCCAGCGTCTCACAGTTGAGTAAAATGTGCAGAGCTGTTTCGGTATCCTTTTTGCATCTTCTGCATGTAAGGTCTCCATTATACAGCCCTATTTTCTTCAGGTGCTCCTTTGTGGGAAAGTGTCCCGTAAGATGCCCTTCTCTGTGTAGGGTTCTGATGAGCCAAAATTCAATTTAAAACCTAATCTCTAAATATTTTTACACTTACATAAAAAGAAGAAACAGTAAGAGATTAATATCACAGTCTTTCATCTTGATAATATCCAGGAGAAATGTCCTGAGGCTAAAGGAATCTGGCAGGAGTCTTCCAGCAGCTGAAGCAGCACGGCATCACACAAAGAAGTGTATCCATAAACGCTTCCCGAAAATCTCGATTAAAATAGGCGTAGATCAAAGGATTCAGAGCGGAGTTGAAGTAACCCACCCAAAATAGCAGGCCTACCAGCCATTCGGGAGTGTAGCATGATTCACCGCACAAGTTTGTTATCACGTACCTGGAAGAATAAAATTATTTTTCAATAAAAAGAAGAAAGTAGCAGGATCGATATTAATCCTGTTTTATTCAAGAACCGTCAGAGGAAAATGGCCACACAAAGAATTCAAGCTGTTTCCTTAAATTTTCATATATTCCTTAGGGCAGTCTGTCGGCTCAAAAGCAATAGAAGGAACTGGGATAGGAGTGTACGGGCCAGGAACCAAACACTCTGAAAGCTTGGGAAAAACCCCAAGTATCTTTCAAGCGGAAATTCACGCAATAAGAAAGTGTGCCCAGTTCAATATTGACAAAGGATATAGAATGCAAAGGATTATCATAATGTCTGATAGTCAAGCAGCCATTAAAGCGCCGAGTTCCTGTGTAATCAGTTCCAAAATGGTGTGGGAATGCCTAGGCAAACTTAATGAACTAGGCGAGAACAATATAGTCACCTTACTGTGGATTCCAGGACACACTGGAATAGAAGGAAACGAAATAGCAGATGAACTAGCAAAGAGGGGGAGTGAAATACCCTTTTGGGGGCCGGAACCTTTTTGCGGAATCAGCTCCAATGTAATATTGGAAGAAATAGGTAAAGCCGAAGAAAAGAGAAGATCTGACAATTGGAAAGATCTAGTAGGGCTTAGGCAATCAAAGATTCTTCTGGGTGACTACAACCTGTTGAGATCAAATGAATGCATACGTCAAAGCAAAACTGCACTAAGAGTTTTAACAGGAACCCTAACGGGACATTGTCGCCTGAATGGACACCTTAAAAAGCTCAAAATAGTGGAGGAAGATTGTAGATTTTGTGGAATGGAAGAAGAAACCTCCATCCACATACTTGCAAACTGCACAGTATTTCAGAATCCTAGGGCACAGTACCTGGGAGACTACTGGATAGAAGAGGGACAGTTACCTAAGTTGAGGCCTGCAGATATCCTAAAATTCCTCCGGGAAATAGGACTAAAGGAGCTACTAGTATCTGAGACTCTCCTCAGAAACTAAGTAGAAGTAAGGGGGCACAATAGATCTTTTAGGTCTCAGTGAATGTTACCCCAAAATACATACATACATACATAGGGCAGTCTGTCCCTGCAAATGACATAAACACATTCGCGCAATCCAGGAATAATGAAATTCTCAAAAAAAAATTGAGGAGATGAGATGTTTTGTACTACTGTATCCTTTGTAGTCCAGCCAAATGTGTCCTAACTAACTGCTCCTCATAAAAAGCATTGTTTTTGCATGCTTGGTAAAGCAAAAATTATTTGGCTGGTGAAGTATTGTAAACAACACGTAAAGTGTTGTGGAATACATTTACTCATATCTGTATTGTCCACACATATATAGCGAGCTAAATTAAGTTTTGAGCCTTTGCGGCATTTTAACTTTAAAATAGCTTTTATACAATATTTTTAATAAAGTCTACCTAAAAGTTGAAATTGAAAATTTCAATGCGATAAACAAGAAAGTTTGGTAAGTGCTTATAAACTTTCTAGGCACCAATTAAGAACTTCTAAATCGATAAATGTCCTGCCTTCAAAGAAACATTGGAAAAATATACAAAACTTTCTTGGTCAATAATGTTATTATATCACTTTATATCAAAGTTGTTTTCAAATTTGAGAAAAAAGACCTAAGAAGAGCCACAACGAACTGAAGGGTCACGATTTTACTTCCCAAGTGTTTCTAAAAATATATAAATGACACGTCAGCTTTATAAGAAACGCTTTAAAAAAGTTGCTGGAAACTGTATTTCAATTTGCAGACTCGACACAAATACAGCTTTTCGTCCTTGGTACATAAATAACTATTCTGCATATCCTGTAAATAATCATAATTAATTAATATATTAATATGATTATCTTTCAGCGCTTCCAAGCTAACTCGCATTAAAATTCACGACAGGCTGGAGAGTTCATAGTTCTGGAATAAGAACTGATTACTAAAAAAAAATATATATAATATATAGGGTAATTATATATGGTGTAATTAATTTTTATCGGGATTATAAACTCATCAGGTCTTCCTCAATTAATTTCGCTTTCCAATTATATCTGGAAGATGTTTTAAAAGATAAATTGGCTAATTAGACAATCAGGTCATTAGGTAATTAGAAATCAGACAGTCAGGTAATTGGGTAATTAATAAATGGGTGAAAACGAATGGGAATCCAATTAAGCTTATCGATATAAATAATAATTTGAATTTGTGATTTTTTGGATTACTAGGTTATACCTATTTGTTTAATTGGGAAAGAAAGTGTCACAATTTGACAGTAAATTATTTAATTAGGTAATTAGACAATCAGACAATCGAGTAATTGGATAATTAGGTAAGTAGGTAAATTTGAATTTGTAATTTTTTGGATTACTAGGTTATACCTATTTGTTTAATTGGGAAAGAAAGTGTCACAATTTGACAGTAAATTATTTAATTAGAAAATCAGACAATCAGACAGCCAGGTAATTGGGTAATTAGGTAAATTTGAATTCTAAAAATGGGGGAAAACGAATAGGAATCCAATTAGAGTTTATTGATATAAATAATAATTTGAATTTGTGATTTTTTGGATTTCTAAGTAATACCCTATATTTTAATTGGGAAAGAAAGTGTCACAATTTGACAGTAAATTATTTAATTAGGTAATTAGACAGCCAGGTAATTAGGTAATTGGGTAATTAGGTAATTAGGCAATTAGGTAAATTTGAATTCTAAAAATGGGGGAAACGAATAGGAATCCAATTAGAGTTTATTGATAATATGATAATAATTTGAATTTGTAATTTTTTGGATCAATAGGTAACACCTATTTGTTCAATTGGGAAGGAAAGTGTCACAATTTGACATTGGAATATATAGATATATAGAGTCCCAGGCTAAAAGAATTTTTAAAGAAATTAGGTAGGTACTGGGTATAAAATCAAGAAATCTGTTGTCATTCTCATAGTTTACGCTGTCGGAGACTTTCGCACGTACAATTTATCCTGTAATTTATCCTTCTACATTATGTAATCCTTGCATAAATATCTATTGATCTGTTTCCAGCACATTTAAAGGCACCAGCTGAATTTAATATTAATTTTATTAAACAAATGCACGAACTAATGTTAATTACGAAATATCAGGCATACATTTAATAAAATATTGATTAATATCCTCTGAAATAATTAAGCCAGTTAAATCTATCGACGTAATTCTGTTTCTGATTATAACCGTTAGCTTGTATCTATATCCATAGCCCTGTGTCGGGATTTAATAATAGCAATAATCAATCTCTGCGAATGATATATCGATAAATACTTATACACGTAATTGATGGTCAAAGGGTATCCTTTCATCAAAGCAAACGGGAGGATCTGTCATAATTATATTTTGAAACCTGCCCATTAAATGGTGTAAAACGAACCACCTTAAAATGTTATACGAGGTATTCTGTGTAAAGTCTATAATTCGAATTTTTTTTTTTACATTGAAAAACTATAGATCAGTTTCCAATAAAATGTGTTCTCGGATACTTCCACCAGATAGTGGGCGAAACAAGTCATTTTAGAAAGTAAAAATTCACCTTAATATATTTTTTCCACCTCAAAAAACTCACCAAAGAAAAAACGGAAGCCAACAGAATAAAAAAGCACCCATTATGATGCCAAGAGTTCTAGCAGCTTTGTGTTCAGCTCTCCAACTCTTAGCTTGCTGTCTTATAGTCGTTCCTATAACAAAAAAAAAATAAATTAAAAAGATCAAAAATTCACTCATCAATATAAATTATTCTAAAAGCATCTCTTATTCAATAAACTAATTTAATTAGAAGAAAAAAAAAAACGTCTACGGCTGCCAATTTTATGTTATCCAAAAAAAACACATTTAAAAACTTTCTTCTAACTGGTTGGTTTATATAGATCGCGAATATTCTGAATTGCTAGCAAATAAGGGAGATAAGAAAAAATATATTCAATATTCAACTCAAATTAAGTTTGGTATTTCCTTCGAACCGTTCGATATAAGAATCGGTGGATTAGTTCCAATAGGAATAAAAAGCAGGATCGTAATGTTTCGATTGACATAGGCTAATGAACATGTGAATTTGGAATGCTGAATTGAGGTCCACATTGTTCACAGATGAGTCTAGATAGGGATTGTTCGTCTAGTGCCCAGAAATTGAAGACCAGAGCTGGATTTCATCCGTTCAGAGGTGGTACAGTTGCTAGTGGTTAATGACTACGCAGATATAAACTCTTGGAACTAGATCTGTTTGGCTTGATACACAATAAAAGCCGAAAGGATGATTCGGTTCACTAAACGGTTTAATAAAGCAGTGGTATTTACGCAAATTATATTATAAATGATGGTTTTTTATTCGCGTTTCGTTGGTTATAATAAAATACCGTCTCTGTATAAAGAAAAAAGGATCATATCAAACAATACCTTAAGCGAAGTTTGAGTGACAACGCAATAGACTTTCGATGTAAATTTGTAAGTAGGCATTCTTGTCACGTAATATCCCTAAACCTTTTGAGGCCAACATTTGAGTGAATTGCACTCCATATTCTCTTTATACCGGATTTTCGACACTTGGGAATTGGTTGGCTTATAATACTACTTAGACTAGGTATAAACCTTCATTATAGAATTCGCTTCGTTGCATTTTGTTTAACTATTTAGAAACGATTACAATATTGGATTTTTTTTATTTTTTTTTGGGAATCAAACCACAATAATGTTTTTTATTTTTTATTTCGAATATTTACATGGAACATTTTGAAGCCAAAATAGTAAATAATCAAAAATTAAAACCAATTGTCTGGTGGAGATATGTAGACGACATTTTTGCAATATGGCTCTGAATGATTTTTTAACAAATGTAAATGAAGGAGAAAAATCTATACATTTTGAAATTGAAATTGAAAATAACAATTTTTTGCCATTTTTAGATGTTCTTATCAATAAAACACCTACAGGGTATGAAACAAGTGTTTACCGTAAGCCAACACACACTAATAGGTATTTGAATTTTGAATCAAATCATTCTATAAGCGTTAAAAAAGGAATAGTAAAATCTTTATACGATAGGGCCAGAATCATTTGTTCTAATGATAATCAATTAACAAAGGAGAAAACTTTGCTGAAAAATGTTTTAAACGCCAATAATTACCCGGCAGAATTTGTAAATAAAGAAATTAAGAATATAGAGAAGGGCTCATTGTTAATACCCCATAACAATAACAATAATATTAATAATTCAGCTAACATAAATTTTAAATACTTGACAATACCGTATGTTAAGGGTTTATCAGAAAGAATTAAGAAAATTGGTAATCAATTCAATATTCGAACTAGCTTCAAATCTAACAAAACGTTGAGATCTATACTAACAAAAACGAAACCAAAAAATGAAGAACAATCTTCAAAAAACTGCATATATCAGATATCTTGTAAATGCGACAAATTCTATTTAGGTGAAACATCTAGACCATTGAAAGTCCGAATAAATAAACATAAAAAGTATATCAAAGATAGGGAGTTCTTTAAGTCAGGTATTTGCAAACATGCTTGGGAAGAGGGGCATAAAATTCAATGGGATTCGACAAAAATAATATTGAAAGAGCCCAATAATAAAAGACGAAAAATCAAAGAAAGTGCTTTAGTACAACTAAATTCAGATAAATGTGTAGCTAGTATTTCAGCCGAATGTAGTCAAATTTGGTTACCAATGTTAGAAAGAGAAATTTCCAATAATCAATTACCTGCGTTATCAGGATAGCATCATAAGTTTTTATCCAGGTTTTCTTATGATTTATCTATGGAATGGTTATTAATGGATACACACTTCAATACACAAAATCACCAAACTGAGTTATACATATTTTGAAAACAAAAATAATCATACACAAAAAAGTAACAACAAACGCGTTTTTATTAACAAAATTTCCAAAAAAGCGCTATCCCAATAAAAACCGTTCTTGGAACGTGCACTTCACTGGATTCCATTTCTAGTGGACTACGTATCGTTAGAATGTCATAAAATAAAATATTTTATTTCACATTTTACCAGAGGTGTGATCTACTATGAATGGACCTTAATAAAATTTGACAACAAAGTTTTGTAGTCTTAAACTTCAAAATATGATTGATTGTCTAGTTGTCAAATTTTTTCGTTGTGTCAGATAGGGACCAAAAAATTATTTCTATACTAGTTAATCTTGACAACGGTAGCTGGAACGCTACCGAAACGTCGAAATAAAAAATAAAAAACAATATTGTGGTTTGATTCCCAAAAAAAAATAAGTAATGCCACAAGGAACTTACAGAAGATACAATATTGGAGGTACACTTTGTGGGGAAATAATTTGTTAAAATAATGGTACATATTATCGAATAATAATAATCCTTTAAATCCACACTACTTTTTTTCATTGTACACAACATAATTATAAATTATTCATCCAAACAACATATGAGTTCGCAAAATTATCAATCACCAAACGTCAATCAAAAGTTTCACGAGCAATTTGCAAATTATCCTTTCACTTTGATATCAATTATTCCGGTGTTATGAAATTGCAACTATTTGCTCGTGTTGTTGAAATGTTCATCAGAACAGGTTATGCTCATCGATTGATTTTTTATTGGTCGTAAAACCCAGTTACGAATGTATGTTCTAGATATGCAGGTGCTGTTTACCCTGTATTATAACAATTTAACTTGTAATTAGTTAACTTCTGGATGGAGCGTGAAAAATACGTACCATTTTTCAGACTTTTATCATATTTCGACAAATATAAAGTTCATTTTTCCAGTAATTATTGAAAATAAATTCAAAAAATGCAAAAGTCTTTAGATAGATAATGAACCAAATGGCATTATAGATATTCTTTTATTCACCTCTCTTTATTTAGATGATTTATTGTTTCATTTATTAGATGTTACGACGAATAAGGTAAGGATTTTTCTTTGGAAATATCCTTAAATAATGAAATATTAACTTGTCAAATGAAATGTAAAGGAATTTCGAAAAAAAAAAAATACTTCGCCAGTCAGTATAATTTATAGATTGATGTAAGTAAGTGAAGAAGGATATGAATTCATATCATATTCTAGGTTGGCCTTGTAACGGCCAACTCTTGACCTTCCAATATTTTGAATATAGCTCACAAACTTTTTGTTGTACTCTTTTTCAATCGATTTAATTTTCTATATTATTATTTTTTTGTAAATATTTATGCGTCGATGATTTTGGTAACCCTAATTTCGGTAATAGTATTGTTAATATTAATTTTCCTCAAAAATCAGTCAAACCAAAACTTCTACAAATCGTAAAATTGAATAAACCTCCTGATTGATATGCAGTGGACGAACTAGTAAAAAAAACGTGGTATCACTGCCAATTAAATCCGACAGAACTGATATGGGCACAAGTGAAAAGTTTTATAGGTCGACTTAATCTAAAAAAAGCAATTCGTCATGTATTAAAAGAGGAAGAAAACATGTGGAATGTATACAAAATCTTAGATGCAGACATTACAGTGACACCATTAACAATTTCAATAAATAATAACTCCTCAAAAAAATGTACATGACACCTTTATAAATAAGAAGTTGACAAAACCTCTGTTGAAGGGTATTTGGTATTTTTTATTGGTAAAGTAACAAAAACAAAACTTATATACTGAAACTAATTGGTACCTATTTCTTTTTTTCTTGGGATTCTCTTCATTTTTTCAAATATTTTATCATAAAACCATTTATACTCTTCTTTAACAAACTTTAACTCAATTTTTTGGCAGTGAGGCCACCTCTTTTCTCTGTAATTCTTCGTAATGTTATATTGTCTTCCTTACATATCACTCTACTTCATTTTTTCAACAGATCTACGTTGAGGAAAGGTGAATATTCATCAAGATTGTTTTTATATAAATAGATGCCGAACTCGTCAACTCTAAAGGTGTCATGTTACCTTGATACCTTTATCCACTGTGAAAAGCAAAAAAATGGTACATAACACCTTTATCACTTGGATATCTGGGTTATTTTACAAAAATAGGATAAATAGAATAAAAGAAAGGCAACTTTTAAGCCTATTGAACAAAAAAACGCGTTTTTAAAAAAAATGTTACATGACACCTTCATCCACTCACAGTTTTCTGGCTTGAGTTATTTTTTAAGTTGATAAATGTTTTTTCCAAAACTTCAATTTTTCAAAATATTCGATTTACGATAATAAAAAATTTGATTCAACTCATGATTTATCCATCCTATCAAAAAACTATTAAGTTACATAGACGAACTCCAAAAGTTTTTTGTCTACAACAGTTTGCGTTGTCTCTAGGGATTATTAAAATGTATTGTTTAAGGACTTGTTACGGGTATTAACTGGTTATCGCTTAATATTTCTTGTCGGGGAAAATAGGATTACACATAATAATTAGCAAAGTTGCTTGAAAGTTAGTAGGTACCTTCTGTATTGCCGTAACTTTTTTATGAGCTCCAAAAATAATTATATCGTATCATGTTGAGAAAAAGTAGAAGTTTATGCTACCAGACCGGAAAGCAGTGTTTTGTAATTGGAGGAAATACCTCTACGCTTAGAGAGACCTACTAAACTTTAATCTTATTTTATATCATCATCATCAAGCCTTTAAATCTAATAGATTGTGGCTAACGCTAATGCGATTATAAATCCATTTATTAGGGTGGATTTCTCCCTTTTCACTCCTTATTATTACAATTTCTTGTGTGTCCTGGCTTCAAAAGTTATTTTCGTCCATTCTGCTCTATTTCTGCATTTTTCTCTACACTCTTTGATTCCCATCCTTTTTGTATCCTCTTCTATCTGATTCCTCCAACTTTCTCTGGGTCATAGAGGAGTCCATTGTGTTATTCTTCTTATTATTTCTCCAGGCTTTCGTCTCATAATATGTCCTGTCCATTTTAAACGTTGTGCTTTTATATATTTCACGATTGTCTCATTGCTTAACTCGGTTTCTATTTCTTTGTTAGTTTTGCGTCTCCTTTCCCCAGTTCTTGTTATTTTCGGCCCCAGTATCGTTGATTTCCATTCCATCTTGTTTTGCCTCTTCTCCTATCTTTTCAATTGCTTTTATAAGTTCTTGTCTTGAATTTGCTACTATGGTTAAATCTGCATATGCTATGATTTGAATATGGTCTGTTATGATGTTTTCGCTTTCTAGTTGAGCTGTTCTTAGGATACTCTCCAATGCCAAATTGAATAAAGTTGGGGAGATCGAGTCTCCTTGTTTGACTCCCTTGTTTACGAGGAATTCCTTCGATGTGACAAATCTAAATCCATAATTTCAAACTATTGATGGAAAAAAAGAAAAACAGAGAGATATTGATTATGGGTGTACCGTTTAGCTAGTAGATGTCGGCGGGTTCAAGTATTTGCCTTTACAGCATCTGATTCTGTGTTCTGTTTTGTTTGTTAGCAAAAATAAAATTATTTAAAAATAAGTTGTTATTTAAGGGAGGCGGAAAAATCATACCCATGTATAACAGTGCCTTTTCATCCCTTGAAAAATTACTAGTTCATCTTCCTTATTGTTATAAAAATACCTACTTTCCAGTCTGACTGGTGAAATGTTATTTTCTGGTAAAAAAATTGTCCAGAAAGTGTATTTAAAACCTTTTCTGCTCACCAATCAATATGTTTAGAATTATAACGTTTGTACTGTTTCCTGAGGTGGAAAGCATTCGCTCTTAGTTTAGAACTTTGGTTTCTATGTATCGCAAAAGGAAAACCTCAAAACTGGAATCCAGTTTATGAGGTCAAAGTAAAGCGGCTTCCAAAGAACATGTCGAAAAGGTTGAAGTTGTGTTTAATTTATTAATACTTGGAGTGAGCTTTTAGAGTAACTGGGTGATGGTAAAGATTGCGGCTTTACACAAACTCTAAACGTATAATTTTTAAATTGTAATAAAACTCAGTAAGCAAACCAGGAGTTGAAGTTGCTAATTGAAGTCACTCAGGATAAGGAATAAAATTAGGTTATGGGGTTATATCAAGATTAGAACGTTCAGCAGAATTAATAAATGATGGGTTACTCTGAAAATTGCTACCTGATCAACTTTGTTGATATGAACGCGACCAATTATTTCGATAATGATATACAATCGTCAAAATGACAGAAGTTACATTTGATGTGATGCCTTCCTGACCTTTAATACTTTGGTTACACCAAATAGTGATAGTGATATTAAAGCTTAGGTATAATAATTAGCCCCATGAGGATATCCTGTATCTCTTTCCCCATTTAAGATCAGTAATACTGTGCATTGATAGGAGCCAAGGAAAACTATACCTGCTGAGAATTGTTACTTAGGAAGACAGTTTAATAGTGGAGAGTTCTCTAGATTTATCTGTTCATTGATGAGTTCATATTGTGGTCTTAATGAATGTTTAGTGTGATCCCTAGAAAACCACTCGAGCTACGCTCTCGTGATTTTCCGCTGTGATGATATTGGGTATAATTAATTAAACGCAATTAGGGAAGAAAAATATATAAATTTTATCAAAACATGTCCTGTACAGCAAAGTGAATGTTGAGAATATTCTATTATCAAGCCGAGGCAGGATGAAGCTGAAAATAAGTTTTTAACCTTCCTTCTCACTAGAAACCTTCCCAATGATACAAATATAATATTTATAAGGGCTGATAGGGAATCACATCGTTTTCAGAATCAATAAGCTAATTGATAAATGAATAATGCAGCGAGGCTGGCAAGGACGACAAGGACAACTATAATAAGGGAGAACTACTTTTATTTGAAAATAGGAACATTTTGTGCTAAATTTATAACCAAAAACGTTTGATTGATTTTCCTTAAAAAATATGTCCATTACATTATATAGAGAAAGCAAAAGAACCATTATTAAATGTATACATAAAATTGATATTTAAAATTAAAAATAAGCGTCAATGATTTAGATCTTCAAAATGCTTTTTACGAAATAAAAAAAAACTTTTAACATTTCAGGCCCGCCCGATATTCAAATTAAGTTTTGACACAATAATCTACAAATATTCATATAAAAAATTCCAATAAAATGAGATCAGTTGATTGTGCTGGGCATTATATCCCTATCCACTGATTTGGAGATATTGCGTCAAGGTATTATCGGAGTTGGTAATGTGGAAGGAATATATCTTGTTGTGTAACTGGGATGGTAAAAAATTTGCTAATACCTGGAAGACCGCGAACTGCAACGAACGAAATATTGCATTCGATTTAGAAGAATCACCTCAAACTTCCACCACAAATTTGGCATTAAACCATGGTATCAGTCGACGTTCTGTAGGAAAGATATTAAAAAGTGAAAAGAATCATCCGTATGAGGTACAGTTGGTTCAAGAATTGTCAGACGATGATTTTGACCGACAGCTGGAATTTTGCGAACGGCTAATGGACATCTGTAATGTTGACGACAATTTTGTTTTTTCCGATGAGGCAACATAACTCAAGGTATTGGTCAAATAAGAATCCTCATTGGATTCATGAAGCACATACCCAGCATCAACAGAAGTTAAATGTTTGGATGGGAATTGTGGAAAATAGGCTTAGGTATAGGCCCATTTTTTATCGACGGAAACTTAAATGGAGACAAGTATTTGGATCTACTAAATAACGAAATTATTCCTGCACTTCAACAGAATGGGAAATTACCACAAAATGTTTGGTTTCAACAAGATGGAGCACCTCCCCACTATGATAGACGGGCTAGGGATTTTCTGGCTGCGAATTTTCCAAATCGATGGATTGGACGTAAAGGATTCATAGAGTGGCCTGCTCGTTCTCCGGATCTTAGCCCGTTAGATTTTTTTCTTTGGGGTTATCGAAAATCACGTGTTTACGTTAGACGACCAACAAACTTACAGGAATTGAGGCAAAAAATTATTGATGAATGTGAACTAATACGTGGAGAAGTCTTGGAAAGAGTGACTCAAGAATTTGTTAATAGGATGGCACATTGTCAGCAAAGAAACGGCGAGCATTTTGAACATTTGAAGTAATTTTGTTTCTCATTTTTCTAAAATAATGAAATGTACACCTATTGTTCAACTAACAGTGAGTTATTCCTCCCAAAATTTTTTACACCAAACTCAGTATGTATGAATTCAAAATAACAAGCTCTTTCAAAATCTGTAAAAATATATAGGGTGTCCCATTTAAATTAAAAAAGTTGATAGCATTTCCGGTTAAACCGGAAGTATATTATTAACATAAAAATGTACATCAGATGCATTTTGTTCCATCGCACTTACCTGCAAATTTTCATAAATATCGTTTTTTTCGTTTAAAAGATATTCACTTGGTTCCATATTTTATCCGAACCCCGTATATGTAAACTAATGTAATATTAATCTTCATTTGGAATGAAAATCTTAAAATGCTACATGATATACGGCAGCAATTTACATTTCGAGCGGGTACGTTGGATAAATGTACCTCAAAAAAGAAAAATGTAACGTGACCCGCAGGCATTTCAAAGTTTTTGAAACTTCCGGAACAGAAGATGTGTGGGATACACAAACGAAACGAGAGATCTTCGCAGAAATTGTAGTTTGTTGGTTGATTTTTGGCACGGAATTCTTTTGTTCAATTTGACATTTCCGCAAAATCTTACTGTTTTCAATGAATGAACAGAAAATTTTCTACTCTGGATGAAAATGTATACTGAGAAAATTTTTAAATGTGGGTTTTCAGAATGCTACTTTCGACGTAATTTATTTAAAAGAATTGAATGTATCGGATAAAATTTGCGTTTTGAGTGTAGAAAAAAAAGCTGGTGAAAACTGTCTTATTGATTTGATTTGGATGCTTATGAGCTATGACGTATTATTATTATTATTATTATTATTATTATTATTATTATTATTATTATTATTATTATTATTATTAAGAACAGGGTGAGTGTTTTCGCAACCTCCTGCACTGCGACCAAATAAGATCTTTTGTGCCCCCTCTTGTTGGATTCAGGAGAGATCTATGTCATTGACAAAGTCGATCAAGCCCCTGATCGGTAGGTTTAGTAGTTCTTCTTCCAGGATGAAAATGGATTCTAAGAATTTCTGTCTTTTGCGGCATAACGCCGGGCAGCTCGTGATAATGTGTTCCATAGTTTCCACCTCTTCACCACAGTACCTACAAGTGTCATCATCCACTAGTCCCATCTTTCTCAGGTGATGCCTGCAGTGGATATGTCCTGTTAGTATGCCGCAAAGTAGTCTTAGCTCCCTTCTGCTTAGTTTTAACACTTCCCTTCCCCTCTTTTTGTTAGGGTTGAGGAATTTCTTTGAATGTTTGAGACCTGTAATAGCATTCCAGGTTCTGTTGATTTCTTTGTTGATCCAGTTGGTAATGACTTTCTGGTAGTCTCTTTGTCCAAAAGCAAACATGGGAGCTGGTCCTATAAAGGACTTTTGTGCACCCTGTTTCGCTTGCTGATCTGCCTCCTCGTTGCCTGCTATACCCACATGCCCTGGCACCCAGACAAGTTCAACTTTATTCTTGTCCGCCAGCTGGTTTAGAGCCAGATGGCACTCATGAAGCATTTTTGATCTCAAGCTGTTACTTTGGAGTGCTTTTAATGCCGCTTGGCTGTCCGACATGATACTTATGTGTTGTTTGCATCGGTCTTTGTTGATCAGGTGTTCAGCCACCATGAGGATGGCATAGACCTCTGCTTGAAAAATGGTGGTGTCAGCACTGAGGGACACATGTCTGTTGAACCTTGGTCCCACCATTCCTGCCCCCACTCCATTTTCCATTTTTGATGCATCTGTGTACCACTTTTGGGAGTGCTCCAGTATGCATACTGTGTCCCCCGTCCAGTCTTCCCTTTTGGGGATCCGAACCTTGTATTTATGATCAAATATCATTTTTAGTTGCATCGGGTCACTCACTGAAGCCATGTCCATCAAGGGAGTGACCTTGAGGATTTCCAGATGCCCCTTGAGGTTACCTTCTTTAAAATGGTGTTCCTCATGTAGTTTGAGGATTTGCTTCATAGCTTCCTCCTTAATCACTACCGGTAGGGGTTCCAGATCAAGCAGGATCTCCATCGCGGCAGTAGGTGTAGTTTTCATGGCTCCTATAGTACTCAGACACGCTAGTCTTTGTACTTTGGCCAGCTTTATTTGGGCTGTTCTTTGGTCTACCTTCTTCCACCAAACTGCTGACGCATAGAGGATGGCAGGTCTAACGATCTGCCTGTAGATCCAGACGTAACGAGAAACTTTCGTGACTTTTACTATAAGTGTTTCAATAGAAAGTCCTACTCGAATTTGATCTCTGTTTGTGTCTGTCCAATTACATCGAAAAGAATATTTTTCTTGTAAACACTCTGGGGTAATAATTACCTTCAAGAAAATAATTTATAAATAAACTACGCTCTTTTGTGTTACCCAATAAAATCTTTAAAGAAAATCAAACATAAAAAGAAAGTGAACAGTAATTATAAACATTTGTAGGTAATCAAAGTTCAAAAAGTCCCTTTCCGATGAGATTTTAATCAAGAATTGTTGATGCTGTCGTTAATGCTAAATTGAAATTTAATTGGAGTATTAATATATAAACCACCCTCTTTTGCCTTAATTTGCAAAGCTTCCACCTACAAACCAATTTTTTTTATTTTAATAGCTTCACCTGAGCCAATTAGAATTATTTCCTCACTTCAGATATTCTTCTTGGTTATTTAAAATGAAAATTGTGTTTCTAACCTAACTTCTGTTTGCCCGGTCCGTGTCTAATCAATATTTTTTAATCACGAACCCGTTCAGGAAACGAGATGTAATCTAGAGCTGGATTTATGATTGTTACTTCGATAGTAAATCTCATGTAGACAGTTATGATTCTGTATATAAATGGAATTACCTTCAAATTTAATGTATTTTTGATCAGCTATGATCTGAGTATTTACTATTATTTTCAATTAGGTCAGCTATACAACAGGGAGGAGAATTTTTTGTTTTATTGTGTCAAAATGTCATCGTTAAATCCTCCAAACGCTAATACGCACAAAAATGTCCACTCCAATCATCCAATCAATATTCGGCTGCTATAGTTGACGTAAAAGATATAGTGCAAACTTAAAGTTGTCGGCTTTTTGTTTGACTCTAAGACTAAGAGTATACCGTCAATATTATAATTATATTCACCAAGTGGCAGCCTTGGGAAATATCGAATTTGGGCCAAAATATTGTGTGTAATTTAAATAATGAGTATAAGAATCTACGGGAAAAGTTTGGTTTCGATGAAAAAACAGAACTAATGCAAAGCAGTTTAGCTCATAACTTAAAGGGGATATACGATTAGATGGCTGCACTATATTTTTCACGTCAACTATACCACTGTTTTGATAAAAAGAATAATTTCAATATAAGTTTGTTACCTATTTATAAAAGTCTCCTAATAAGTCCTGATTCAATGGAAAATTATCCAACTCCATTTTATTCGAATCTGCAATTTATTTTCAAACCAAAAAAATGAATGCTTTTCTATATCATACCAAAAAAAATTTGTTTCGTTCTAAGCACAGAACATTTGAAAATTTGCCGAATGCGCTCATGTCGCATTCGCCAATATTTGAGCTTCAAGCGAAAATATTGAAAATTTGCCGAATGCGCCGGGATCGCCTTCGCCAAAATTTAAGTTTCGAGCACCGAAAATTTGAAATTTTGCCGAATGCGCCGGTGTCGCATTCGCCAATATTTAAAAAATTCCTCATAAGGAATGTTTATGTTGAATTTTCTTTATTTTGTTTCATATATTATAAGTGAATGTCAGAAATATTTTGATTCAACACATACTATTACTAATTCTGTAGGAATTACATATCTACTGTTGTTTTATGAACGACACGTAACAATCCCCGGAAAAAGTCATGATAAACAGAGGCACTAATTGTCAAAAGGGTTTTCAGGATTGGATTATTTATCAAAACAAACATTTTACGAGCTCTGTGTGTCGAGAGAAAATTGTGTTTTATGCGCCCTGGCTAGGTACAAAGGGACACTTACAGTCCCTCTCCGGCAACGCTTTTTTCAATATTTGGAGTGTTTAATGAATCTACAGAGGAAATACAGTTTGCAAAAATTATATTTTGGGGAAGAAGTTGGATAATAACGAGGGTTCTCGATATTTAGACAAAACTGTACTTAAGCACTTAAAACCAGGGAGAAGTGAGAAAAGTACTTTGCGTACAAGTTGTAGATACATAATATTTTTTCCTCAACCACATTTATTAAAGGAAATTTACTTACTTTTGGTTTAAATTTAAAATTCGTACACCCCAGAAACTCACTCATCAAAGAAATTGAGAAAATCCCTGCTTTGTGTAAAAAAATGTGTGTAGAAAAGCGTGTTTTGCATAGTGGTTGTAAGAAAAAGTCAATTTCCAAATTATTTTAGGTATTAAATCATTAAATTGACGATTTTTTCTTGTAAATTCATATCATAAAAATAATCACATAACATTTAGTACGAAAACTCCTGACCTTGTCTAAATTTCCAAGTTAAGATCAAGTTCAGTATAATCAGATGGTAAACGCGACCGCGTTACATAACAGTTTTGTTGCGGAGAAGAAGTGTAGGGGAAGAGAGAGGGTTGCGTGTTCGCCCTTCGTTTTCCGTTGCAATTGATTCCAAAAATAGAACATAGAAGGCTTTAAATTCAATAATTGCAATGGAAAATGGTTATTTCGTATAACAAATCTGTTTGGTTTTTATGGTTAGGTACTTACTATGGTCTAATTTAGTTTTTCTCACTTATAATTGCAGTATAGGTTTGGATTGTTATCTAGGTCGACAGTTTTTCGAATAAATTTGGAGAAAACAATTTAGAAATTACACAAATCAAATTTACTCGGTATCGATACAAACAGCAAGTGTAATTCGACAGTTTCTATTGGAACGTGTATATTTTAATAAAAATCACCAAATTAACAGATAAACCCTGCTGTAGTTTTTAGGTTTGTTGTTTTTATAAAAAGATATCTCTCTATAAAACTTGGTGCTTTTAAATATACTGTTTCATTAAACATCCGTTATGTAGTAGCTTATGAAGGGTAATTATTTTTATGGAGAGCACTAGCTTTCATAAAACATAAAATATTTTGTTCAAGGAAAATGCTCGTAAAATAGGTTCATGAAGGCAAAATTAATAACGAAATTTTTTAATATTCCTAAAAATAACAACATCTTTTCCACTTTATTTCCTTAATTCCAATCTGTTACTTATTGGAAGTTAAAGTGTCGGTCGTTTGAATGGAATTGGAAATTTAGTCAGGTCATTAATCAGGTGAAAACGAACGGTCGAGACTAAAGGTCCAGTTTTATCTCACCGAACAAGCTGAAAACCCAGAAATAAAAGAACAAGTGGGTTAAGAAGACCTCTGGGAACATTCATACGATTTCGCTATACTCTAGAGCTTCCAAAAGTACTTAGAAGATTTCCTACGATCGACAAATTGGCTGATAGTTTTCAAACGTTTTGAAGTTGAATTAAAAGTTGTTTAAAAATATATTATGCAAGTACTATTAAACCTACCTCCCTTGTAATTCATGTCGAGTAAGACTAGATATTCAAAAACAGCGACAGAAAGACATCCAACTTGATAAAATGACATAATTTTCCCATAATTTAAAATAAAAGTAGTGGAAAACAAGAAACTTCTTAAGAATAATATAAAGTTTGATGTGCATTGCATGAAATTGTTGGGTAAGAAAGGCTTCGCAGGTACAGAATTTACATTGAAATAAGATATACGAAGGTGAAATTGCATCGTGTGCGGAGTTCTAAGAAACTTTCAGAGCAAACTATAGAATATAAAACCAACTACACTGTCCAAATTACGTAAAATTCACGTGTAAATTCTACCAAAACCAAAAAATAACTTTCCTGTTTCTTTTTTTATTAACATCGTAACATTATTCTTCCAATCATGTACCGACATACAATTCCTTGATATACACCTTTACACGAGTCGAATAGAAATTCACCAATTCCATTGGCGTTACGAATACTTTTTTCATTGCATACCTCCTCATCCATTCTTCTACAAAACGAAAAGCTCCTACAAACGTGTGTGATTAGCTTTGTCGTTAATGTGTGAAATTTATTACGACCATAATTTTCCCTTAGTGACGTTTCTAAAAACTAATAATTATTGAGTTTTGACAATCATTATGTCAACCCTCAAATCCAACGAAAAAACAAACAACTTTAAAGGTGATTTTTATCAGATTATTCTGAAGTTAAAGTTGGTGGTAAATATTTATCGAAAAAAAAGGATCATGATGTGACAATTTTATTTGTTTTCAAAAGCTTTTTGGAGCCTTTTGGGTAACTTGGGACCTTTTTAGCTCCACCTACGTTTACCTTTCGCTAAATGAAAAGAAGCTGACGAATAACTTTGTAGAACAACAGACGGGGCTGTTTCTAAAGGGCTTTGATGTTTCTCGAACACGGCGAAATTTGATTAGACTTACTCGAACACAATTTTTACGCGTAATCCTGTTGCTGATAAAAAAAAAATCTTCTAGTTTGTAGAATGTGAGTTATATTTATATGAATATATGAAATTGTGGGATTTTTTTATAGTCGATTGAAAAAAAAGTATGTTTTTGTGGAGAGTTAACTTTTTTGTGGGATTTATTTTGGAAAATATTTTAGATTGAAACAGAAATCGCAAAGGAAGATCACTGAAATTTCAATATGATGTAGCCCATGCCATCTTTAACAAAAGTTATCATCGTGCCAACTCTCTTAATGCCGGCGTTTGGATTCTACAGGGGGTCAAAGATCTGAATTTTTATAATGGAAGAGTCCACAATATGTGCATCAAAAAGTGCGAACGACAAAAGTTTATAGAATCAAAAATGGCGGGTATACAGAGGGTTAAACTTTGTTTTTGGGAATTTTTATCGAACTTTTTTCGAGAAAATATAACTTACTGTTAGTTGTACAATAGCTGTATATTTCATTATTTTAGAATAATGAGAAACAAAATTACTTCAAATGTTCAAAATGCTCGCCGTTTACTTGCTGACAATATGCCATCCTATTATCAAATTCTTGAGTCACTCTTTCCAAGATTTCTCCACGTATTAGTTCACATTCATCAATAATTCTTTGTCTCAATTGCTGTAAGTTTGTTGGTCGTCTAACGTACACACGTGATTTTAAATAACCCCAAAAAAATCTAACGGGCTAACATCCGGAGAACGAGCAGGTCACTCTATGAAGCCTCTACGTCCAATCCATCGATTTGGAAAACTCGCATCCAGAAAATCCCTAGCCCGTCTATCATAGTGGGGAGGTGCTCCATCTTGTTGAAACCAAACATTTTATGGTAATAATTGCCCATTCTGTTGAAGTGTAGGAATAATTTCGTTATTTAGTAGATCCAAATACTTGTCACCATTCAAGATTCCGTCGATAAACAATGGGCCTATAAGCCTATTTTCGACAATTCCCATCCCAACATTCAACTTCTGTGGATGCTGGGTATGTGCTTCATGAATCCAATGAGGATTCTCATTTGACCAATACCTTGAGTTATGGCGATTAACTGTTCCATTTAAACAAAAAGCTGCCTCATCGGATAAAACTATGTTAGAAGCAAAATTGTCGTCGACATTACAGATGTCCATTAGCCGTTCGCAAAATTCCAGCCGTCGGTCAAAATCATCGTCTGACAATTCTTGAACCAACTGTACCTTATACGGATGATACTTTTCACTTTTTAATATCTTTCCTACAGAACGTCGACTGATACCATGGTTTAGTGCCAAATTTGTGGTGGAAGTTTGAGGTGATTCTTCTAAATCGATTGCAATATTTTGTTTAACAGTTTCGTTCGTTGCAGTCCGCGGTCTTCCAGGTTTTAGCAAATTTTTTACCATCCCAGTTGTATTAAAACGTTGTAATGTTTTAGTTACTGTTGAGCGTGATATAGGATTTCTCTCCGGATGCAAATTATTAAAAATATGACACATTTCTTCATGAGTTCTAGCATGATCACGATTTACTTGGTTCCAACGTTTGCGCTCATTAATAAAGTTGCGGTAATGGTCCAAAAAATATGGAGAAGGGATGTTTCGGAATAATTTTGAAATGATTTATGAAATCATCCGTGAATTTTTCTTATTTTCTGACATAATGTAGATGAGTCTTTCCTGATCAAAAAGTTCCACAGTGTCACTAGCGAATGCCACGTTCAATTTTTCGTACTTCTTACTAGACACTTTACTATCATCTACTGAATTTTCATTAACCTCTATCCATTTTTTATCCCCCGTTATCTTCATACAGTTACTTGTTCAGTATAAAAAAAATAACGGTTTAAACGCCTGCAAATCGTGAGTTCAATAACCATTCCGATAATGACTTTGCCGTAGAACAAAGCCTCGAAGGCTCAATCTGTGGATTTTTTTTCCCTTCAATAAAAGACTTTTTATGAGCAATACTTTTAAAATGAACTTTTTTGGTTCGCTTCGAATTTTACATTGTATGTTAAAAACCTCCATTCAAATCATGGTTAGAATAATAATTTTAAGAGAATATCTAATGTAATCTTGTTTGTACATTTTTTAGAGTAGTTTTTGATGTTAAAAACATTTTATCCCGGATAATTGCATTGTATTACAATAAAATTAATATTTATTATTTCAATTCAATTAATCTCGATTTACATATACGCTTAAGGGTAGTTACAATCTCATTCATTAACGAGATTTATACTGAAAATTGTGTATCAAATATCTTATTCCATAAACCACAACCTCTATTTATATTATTAATTGTTATTCTTGGAAATAATTTCGGTTAGTGTGTGTGTGCTAATGGTATCTATTAACTCTATCTCTTCTCTACCGTTCGTTAGCAATTATTGAAAAATATTATTTCTCGTTAATACGGTTACCATCGTTTCGTCTTATCCGTGAAGCTTTTATCTTAAAATGCGAGTTCCAAATCCGATGACGCAGAATACTTGATCTTAGGTTAGGATTACTAAAAGGTAACGAAAAATAGTTGAAATTTCCAGTAACTGATTTTGAAAAACTGGTTTTAACATGTCGAAATTTAGCTGAAGAAAGGCATATTTAGAAGAATCTACAAGAATAAACAAGGCGATTCTTTCACGTAAACAATGTAAAACCAACAAAAACAATGGAAATTCGAGCGGTATACAAAATGTCAATCCCAAAATGTCAAATATATAAAATTACCAACAAAAACAATGGAAATTCGAGCGGTATACAAAATGTCAATCCCAAAATGTCAAATATTATAAAATTACCAACAAAAACAATGGAAATTCGAGCGGTATACAAAATGTCAATCCCAAAATGTCAAATATTATAAAATTACCAACAAAAACAATGGAAATTCGAGCGGTATACAAAATGTCAATCCCAAAATGTCAAATATTATAAAATTACCAACAAAAACAATGGAAATTCGAGCGGTATACAAAATGTCAATCCCAAAATGTCAAATATTATAAAATTACCAACAAAAACAATGGAAATTCGAGCGGTATACAAAATGTCAATCCCAAAATGTCAAATATATAAAATTACCAACAAAAACAATGGAAATTCGAGCGGTATACAAAATGTCAATCCCAAAATGTCAAATATTATAAAATTACCAACAAAAACAATGGAAATTCGAGCGGTATACAAAATGTCAATCCCAAAATGTCAAATATTATAAAATTACCAACAAAAACAATGGAAATTCGAGCGGTATACAAAATGTCAATCCCAAAATGTCAAATATTATAAAATTACCAACAAAAACAATGGAAATTCGAGCGGTATACAAAATGTCAATCCCAAAATGTCAAATATTATAAAATTACCAACAAAAACAATGGAAATTCGAGCGGTATACAAAATGTCAATCCCAAAATGTCAAATATTATAAAATTACCAACAAAAACAATGGAAATTCGAGCGGTATACAAAATGTCAATCCCAAAATGTCAAATATATAAAATTACCAACAAAAACAATGGAAATTCGAGCGGTATACAAAATGTCAATCCCAAAATGTCAAATATTATAAAATTACCAACAAAAACAATGGAAATTCGAGCGGTATACAAAATGTCAATCCCAAAATGTCAAATATTATAAAATTACCAACAAAAACAATGGAAATTCGAGCGGTATACAAAATGTCAATCCCAAAATGTCAAATATTATAAAATTACCAACAAAAACAATGGAAATTCGAGCGGTATACAAAATGTCAATCCCAAAATGTCAAATTATGCTTACAAAATATTGACTTAACGTGCTTCCGATCAAAGTTTGAGCTAAAATTGTTATTATTTCACCGGTTCATAGTGACTGTCATAATTCCTAATCAAACACGTGTCTGTGGTTATCCAAAGGGCTAAATAGGCTGTAGTCAGAACACTAGGAGGATCCACAATAATCCCAAGAGGCTGAGGTGGTGCAGGCGAAGGGACGGCTCCTTTTTTTTAAAATAAAAAGGGCTACTTCGCTAAAATTGTCCAAAAGGATTCAAAAAACAATGAAAAATTATTTATTCATAGTTTTGACATATTGACAGCTTTGTAACAATCATTCCTCTGACATAATGACGCTTTTTCTTTTTCCTGAAGCGTATGTTCCAAGAAATATTCAATATACAGCGTTACCTTTAATATTAAAAGACAATTTTCTAAGTTAAGTGATTTGAAACGAGTTTTTTGAACCCGGTACATTATGTACTTTTGCTATTTCAATCACAACCGCGGATTATGATGATTTTTTGCTTCGGTTGTATTTATTTTTCCCTTTTTTTATCGGAAACACCGAGACCGATTTGTTTTATAACAAATATGAAAAAAATGATGTTTCTCCCCGCAGGGATTTTACATTTAGTAAAAATTGATGGTGTTTTCATGGAATATTAAGTATGAACCATTGTTTTATGGGAATATCAAATTTTTTCCATTGGAACGGAATATAAATGTAAAAAACAACGCTACAAATATTTGAAAACATACAAATATGTATACTCGAAATAATATCACTGTTTTTTTTGGTGCGTTTACCGTACAGAGTGACGTTCGACGAGATTGCTAGCAGAAATTAATGAATCGCTGACTTACAGTTTTTTTCAAGGCGTTTATTTTAGAACAAAGAAGAAAATTTTGATGGAGGGTTAACAACCTGACAGGATAAAATATTTGCAAAGATATCGATGGTTTTATTGCGAAACTCCTTCTCTACACAGCAACGCTAAAAAGAAGAATAGCTTAATGGCATTACACTCTTTATCAGATTGGACGTGAAACGATTTCTGAATAACGCTTTTCAGGGTCAATGTATTTCGCAAAAGAAGCAGAAAACGAAGAGAGAAGTATCCTTTTAAAGCTCAGACATAGGCAGTTATATAAATGGATGAAAATATGCCACTTTAATAGATAGAAATAAACTACTGAATCTGCAGAAAATAAACTGCTTTACGAAAGTTATGGAAGTAAGGGAGATTATGTTTTTATTCAGAAAATAAACAAACATTTTTTAGTTAATAAGCAATGAATATTTTGTAGAAAACTCATCTAGATAATAATCTATCACCCTGTAGAGATTTTAGTAGTTTGATGAATTGAAAATGAAAAGCTAAGGGTGAACATCATAGTCCACCCGACCAACTCTCTTGAGTAATTTCCATTCGCTTTCCGAAAGATGTCCTTCTTCCTACGTTGTGGACGAGATAATAGGGTCTGTAGGAATCCTTTTGACTAACTAGCACCCTTAATAACAAACCAAAGGTTACTGTAGAGTAGATTATACTACATATAAGACATTGTAATTTGTATTTTAGTGTAGTGTAAGTTTAGTCGTATGTTTGTTAGTGAATATATTATATATTTAGTCAATAAATGGTATGTCATTTTATTTCAGGTGCTAAAAAAAGAAGAAATCCTGCAAAGTTAGTTTACGGCACTCTCCGTTTTCGGCAATATTTACAAAACATTTTCTTACCTTCTCTTAGCCCGTAACGTCGTTAAAAGTGTTCGTAGAACTTTTATTACCGATAAATAAATAAAAAATCCTTATATCTACTTTTCCTTTGACAATCTTTATGTGTGTATACGATTAGGATTTATTTTTATTCTATTTTTGGACAAACGAGAACTTATTGTCACGTGATGAGGGTCGGTAACAAGAAATGTATGGTTTTTTAGATAGATTATTTCATTAAATATACAAAAAGTGTATTTCACCATGGGCTTACGACAAAATTTTCAAAATCTCTCTTAAAAAACAAAAATATACATTTTGAGAATTATCCAGTAAATAAAGACCGAGAAACCCCCCAACCTGTTCATCTCATTATTGTCGGACTTTTTTTTGCAACTTGCAGGTATTCACGGGTAGATTACTCTCTGAAAATATGTCCTCCGTGAAATTTGCGGAAGTGGCTGAAAAATGGCCAATAATCCCAAAAATTGAGTTTTCCGCCAATATCTCCGAAAATATGAAACTTAGAGAAGTGGGGTTTTGCTAGGAATGGAGAGCAGTTTATTATCTACAAAAATGATCCGTTTAACCGTTTTCGAGATAAACGGGTCAAAGCGTACCTTGGATTTCTCCGGGAGCACGCTCCGTGAATGTAGGCATGGGAGGGCGGGCAAATTAACCCATAACTTGATTAAAAATGAATATTTTTTCATGATTCAAAGTGCATATGAAGGGAAGGACCTGTACCTATAGCATCGTGTAACCTTTTCGTTTTTTTTATTTTATAGGAATATTGAAAAAACTGGTCAAACTTTATTTTTCCTGAATATTTGACCGCCCTTATCAATCCGTTCATATTTTTTTAATTAAGCGTAGTTTTACCGAAACCTTTTGGATAATGGGACTTTGATAGGTGGTGAATGTATTCCGAAAGAATGAATAAATAATTTTTGTGTATTTTTATAAACAACATGTTTTTCTTGGGACGTTTTTTTTTTGATTTCCGGAGTTTTCTGAAAATTCTCGGGTCTACCGCAAATTGATAAACAATGATTGGCAATATCGGTTTTTAATGCACATCATTGGAAAGCTGAAAATGTCCTTTTTTCGATGGTTTTTTAGTTTTCCGAAAAAATTTTACAAGCCTTTTTTTGCAAGAAATATTGATCCAGGGACAAACATGATGGGGACCATTTTTGTAGGTAATGAACTGTACTTCATTTCTAGCAAAACCCCACTCCTCTAAGTAGCATATTTCGGGAGATACCGGCCAAGAACTGAATTTTCGGGTCCATTTTCCAGCCCCTTCCGCAAATCCCGCGGAGGACATATTTTCAGAGAGTAATCTACACATGAATACCTACAAGTTGCAAAAAAAAAGTCCGACAATAATGAGATGAACAGCCTTTATTTACTGGACTAGAAGGAAATCAACCTCCTTAAAAATTTTATGGCGCATCTATGATAGAAGGAAACTACAAATAAATTCAACCCTGTTGAAAATTTTCTCGTACGCTTATGTGTGTATAAAACACTTTCAGTTTCAGAGCCGAAGCAACATTTTACGTTTCAAATAATTTCAGCGTAAATAGGAATCTTTATCGTAGCATAATTGCATACCATTGTACACATACATAATAGAGTGTTTTCAGTACATCTCTCAACAAAGTTTTTCAACCATCAACATGTAAAAGAAACAAAATTGAAAACGAAGCGAGAGCGGAAAATGAAAAATTTTATTTTAAAACGAAAATTATTTCATTTTCTCTTAAACACGAACAATACTTGCTACTTAAATTAATTTCTATTCATAAATTTACTTAATAAATATGAAGTAGGAGGAACTCGTTAATAAATATAAACTACGAGGTACGTACGAAAAGTTAGAAGAATAAAAATAAAGAACATGCAGATTCAAATGTCAATTTATTCTATTCGTTTATTTAGCAGAATACATTCCCGACACGATTCCTATGTAACAGGCGATCGTGCCAAAGTTACTTTTCCCAGTTAACTTTTATATTTTTAGATAAAAAAGTTTATATACTGCCATAATTCACGTCAGATTTTTATTTTAGAGAAACGTCTTTACCTCAAAATATATTACTCTTTTATAAGAGCGTTTGTTGGCAAAAAAAATATATAAATAAATACTGGCTGTTCGTGAAAAACTTAAAACTTCAGAATTAGCTTTTAAAATCATCCTTAGGGAGCTAAAAGGATCGTCGGCAAACATTTTTTTAATGGATTTAGGATTTTTTATTCCTTCCAATATTATATTAATGTCTACAGGGAGGAGAATTATCACCTCTACTGTGGGACCACGTCATAGATGAATTAAAGAAAAAGGGACTTTACATCCAGGGGTATGTGGATGGGGAAATATCCTTAAGCTATATTGGAGCTAATGCAACAAGATCTGGAAACGGTGGAGGAAGAAATGGCTAAAGGCAGCCAGGACTGGAACAAATTTGAAACTGATTCTCTTCATTTTTCCACATTTAAACTGGGAATATAGGATATGTATCAATAGGACATTCTGTATCGTCTACTATTCCATTTTAGTGTAAAATATCGGGAATAATCCGTTTTCTACTAATTACTTTTCAGCACGAAATACATCATGTGATTGGATAGGTACCGTACAATCAATATAATGCTAGATATAACACTGCTTTTGATTCCAGTCAATAATTTCGTCCAATCTCCGAGTTATAATTAGGACAACTTGATAAACCAGAATAACAAATGGGGTTCATTAAAGTCGTTATTGGATTTCGTTCTTTAATCACCTCTACGTTTAAGAGACATTCTGTAGTAGCTTCACGTATCACAGAAAGAAATTTTAATCTAACCTAAAATGAGGTTATTTTTTATCACTTTGGTCTCCGTCGGTGGTCAATAGAAATCAAAATGAGTTTGCCAATGTCATAGGTTTTTTTTCTGTAAAGACCCTAACATTCCTCATGATTAATATTTCGATGGATAAACTTCGTTGGGATCAAAAAGAATGTTATATATCAAATTTATTCCATCTAGGAGACTATATACCGTGTACAGCTACAGTCAGTCTCTTACTTTCATTATGTTATCATGAAAAAAAATATTATAAAGTGAACATAATAACCATGTAGGTTATGGAAAATAAAAGGAACTACTCACCGTTCACATTAAGCTCAGTCGCTGCTTTAGTATCCCTGGAGTTAACGGCAGTATTGAACTCTGTAATGGTAGTTCCATAAGATCCAGCAGATCCCGAACTTGTACTTCTGCGTCCGTTAATTTGACCGATGGTAGTTAACTCCCCATCTGAAGGATGAAGATAATGATCTCCGAATCTATCTCGATACGATGTCCTATGCTGGTGAATAGAATTAAGAATAATATTAGAAGAAGTCCTAGTTAAAGCTTTCCTTTGTCTAACTGCTTCTTTGTATATTCTACAATACATGGTTACCATGACTATTCCAGGTATCCAGAAACTTATAGAACTGCTTATAACGGCATAATATTTATTTGTAATGAAATTACAAACGTCAGGATGGTTCATTCTAAAATCTTGATGTTCGTCGGTGGTGTACCATCCGAGAAAGATCGGTGTGAAGCTAATGAGAGCAGGGAGCACCCATACATTGGCCAGCATGAAAGACACTGTGTTGTGGGTCATGGTTATGGGATACTCCAGCGGTCTTACTATGGCGTAATACCTATCGACACTGATGCAACACAGATGTAAGATACTTGCCGTGGAAAAATACACATCTAAACTATTATATACATCGCACATGAAATAACCGAAAAGCCATTTTCCGTTGGTGAGCTCTACACTTGCGTTAAACGTCATAGCACACAGTGCTACCAACATATCAGCCATAGCAAGGCTAACGACGTAATAATTGGTAATAACTCTTAATTTACGATGCCTATGTACACTTATTATTACTAGTGCGTTGCCTAATACTGCACTAACAATTATTAGAAAAAAAATTCCTCCTTTGACTATGAGAAGAAGTAGATCCATCCAGTTTGGATAGGAGTTTTCTATGGTGGTGACGATTGTTTTGTTTAGCGTGGTTAAGTTTTGTAAAATGCTAGGCAGATTTGTCGATATTGTTGCTGAATATGAAGCCATAGCATTTACTATCATTGTGTCTTCATTTGATGGACTATGGCGAAGTGATACGTATTGATGCTGCTTCTTTTCTTCGCGTTGTTGGAATCGTTATTGAACAGAGGATCTTCATTGCGACCTGGAAAAAAAATTATTCATCTAAAAATGGATTGGTATTAAATATCAAACGTTCCGTTTCCTAAGTAAACTGAAATAATTCCGGCTTAATATTTTGTCAATAAACCCACCCTTATCGCTTCCAGTATATATAAAGAATATCTACAGCAAATAATAAAATTTATCTAGTTTCCATGCGATCAAAGGTTGAAGCATTACGGCATTTTACGTATCGCATAGTCTAAATTAGGGCAACCACTTTTCATTATAAATTCGGGAAAATTAATAAATTCACCCTCGGAGCTTTCATATCCCTGTAGATTGTTTGAAAAGGACATTAACTCGGTTATTTACAGATGTCAGGGTTTCGTTTTGGTTTTGTTCTATTTCTGTTTGAATAATCATTTTAGATCCACATACAATAATGGGATTTATATGGCGAATAACCAGATTTATAATATTATTTATTTTGAAGTTGTCCCGGGCCTAACAAAGAAAACACGTTTTTTTGTTCAAAATTCGTTTTGTTCATCATCGTAATTTCCATCAAGAACAACGCAATCGTTCCAGCGCCGCTATAACATTTCAATACCACTTTTGTAGGCCTCAGTATCAGCGATAACCTCTTCATTCGAGCGTGCATTGTTTTAGGTTTGCGCCAGTAATCGCTGGGAGTCAAATCTGGCGAATACGATGGATTTGGGAGCAATTCGAAGTTCAATTCATGTAGTTTTGCCTTTGTTTCGATGTACTAGTGACACGGTGCGTTGTCTTGATAAAACAAAATTTTTCTTTGCTATATGCGGACGTTTCTTTGCAATTTCGGCCTTCAAACACTTTCCCTTTTCACGATAGTCGATGAATATTACACCACGTACATCCCAAAATAGCGAGGCCATAACCTTTCTAGCTGATGGCTGTTCTTTCGGGCGCTTTGGACGAGGTTCTTCAGTTTCTGTCCACACAGATCCATAGTTTTGATTCCGGAGTGATGTGATGGATCCATGTTTCATCCATTGTCACATATCGACGCAAAAATTCCGGTTTGTTACGTTTAAACATGGTCAAACACTTCTCAAAAGCATCAACACTTGTTTTAGGTCAACAGTGAGCAAACGTGGCACCCACTTTGTACAGAGCTTTCTCATAATGAATTGCTCATGCAATATAAACCCAACACGTTGTTACGCAACTGTTTTTGATGTTTTCTGATGTTACCACCCCATTTACGACCACATTTGAAGTCAGCAAACCATCGTTTTATTGTTGTTTCTGATGGAGCGGAGTTGCCATAACGTTTTTCAAGCCATTGCTTCCCATCAAGAAGCAGTGTATAATTAAAACGCGTAATTGTTTTTGATCCATTTTGCTGAAAATCATGCATGAAGATTTGTTGTCCTAGAACTTCCTCAGGATTCGACGCATCTATCATTGTTAGCAGCAGTACAGTTTCTGCAGACGATAATCTTAGCAAGATTTCTGAAACTTTTGGCTATTTTAGTATCATTTTCTTTCATATTTAATCATGATAATCTTCGAGTTGTAGTTCACCTTTTTATTATAAGTAATATTGGCATATAATTATCCAGATTATTGTTAAAAATATCTGAATGTAATTAACTAATTTTATTGAATGATAAAAATACTTTTCAAAACACAACAGAAGAAAAAACCAGACAAGCAGGCGTTATAACTTCAGTAGAGAATTTACACGTTTACAATTAGTTTTTTTTTGTGGAAAAACTTTTCGAAATTAATTAATCTGATGCTCGAAGGGACTAGAGGTTTCGTTGAAGCGCGTTGCCTTGTATAACGTAAGTGAGAAAGTAGGTTAAAATTGAAAACTCCACCAAACTCCTATAATTAGCAACGTTACGGAAGTTGAGAGCGTACGATTTTGCAACATTAGAAGGGAAATAGGAAAACACCGTTGATGTTCGAATAAAAAGTAACTCACTCAATCACACGGTTTGTTTTTGTCTCCAATTCGATAACGAAACACCCTCAAAACAATTTAAAAAGACCTGTTTTCTTAAATATAATTTTTATCCTAATTATCATGTAATCAATCAAAACTTTCACTGTTTTTTTTTTAAAAAAAGGCTACGTTTTAACCCGTGTAAACTACCCAGCTAAATTCCAATTCATTAAATTGCAATTACATGATAAATATCAGTCAAAAATTAAAATTAATGATACCCTACGTACGCAACATGCATTTAACGGAATATTCTGCTCTGCTAACCCCATATTTATGGGGTGTACTATTTTTTAACGACCTTAGTGAAAATTTGTATGTTAATTTAACTTGTACCGAGTGTTTTTAGTAAGAAAAATCAGTCACTGTACTTCTTCCGGTTAAGAGAAACAGTTGGAAGTTGTTTGTAGCTCTTTAATTCTATCGCCAGTGGCGTAATTAGCACCTGAGTGTAAGGGGTGGTTGGGGTTGAAATGAATTTACTTGATTACAGTTACCTGTATCAATTGTCACTTATAATTGCACAAGTGGTTTGTATTTTATCGGGTAAATTTGGGTTGTTTAATGAGAAACTGTTTCCTAGCAATTTGACAGTTATTCTCGTCAAATTTCTAAAGGAAACAGTTTAGAATTTGAACAACACAAATTTACCCAATATCAATACAAACCTCGAGTGTAATTCGGCAGGACAATTTAATGAATGAGAAATTTGGAAACATATCAATGCAAACTTTATTTATGAAACATTAAAAATAAACACATTTTGATTTTAATGTACAACAGTGATATCGCTGCGGGTGCCACAGCTAATCGTTTCTGTAGTAGATGTTGAAGTTTTTTCATTTTCCAAACGAATTGATTGAATAATGCTTGAATGATACTCTTTGTCAACTTGTAACCATATGGTTTTATTGATGATGAATTGCTGTGTCCTGTTATTTTTATTAGAGCTTGTTCCTCAATTCCGCTTTTACTTAATTCGCTAACTGCTGCCGCTCGATTTGAGTGATTTGTAATTTTGACACGTTTGACATCTAAACCAATGCGTTGTGCTGAGCGTTTAGTCCATTTGGAAATTTCATTAATTCCAATCGGCAAATTCTTGTACCAACCTTTAGAATTTTTCTTTTTCCAAAAGGGATTTGGTGTAAGGAATACTCTGTCCGAAGTTATAAAAGTGTTTCGTTTTTCCATTAACTTTTTGAATAAACGTATTGGGCAAATATCTTCGTCGAAAATATTAGGCGTGATCCATTTGCTGTCACATAATTTATTGTTGCCGCCTTGTCTCGTTTTTGAAAATAGATGATTATACTCGATACGTCCAGTTTCTTTTCCATTATTTTGAATTTCAGATACGAAATAAGTGGTTTTGCAGTAAGCTGCTTCTCCTCCGCGCCAAGCTAGTTCAAACGCCAAAATGTGATATAATTTCTTTTGAAGTCCTTCCGGTCCATTTTCGTTATATAATCTGGCCATTGCAAATACTTCAGATTTATTAAGAGCTGATGTACTACATTTTCTCTTTTCGGGTTGTGCTTGTAGGATTTTACGTTTAGCATTACGTGCAGCTCGTGATGAATTAAACTGAACATCGGTGAAAGGGTTGAATACAATGTTAAATTCGTTATAATAAATACTTTGTAACATTTTAGCGGTGGTGTTCCAAATTGTTTTAACTACCGCTTCTTTGTAGTCTTCTCCGTTACTTTTTCGCATATTAAATGCTCAATCTTGCAATATTACATTCAATTTCTCGATGGAAGTATCTGGCTCAAATGTGTATCTTTTTGCATCGCAAAACGTATAAAATTGTCGCCAGATTGATGATTGCGTCGCAACTGTATTAGTAGGCACACAGGTATTAACAATTTGACTAATTTCGGCGTTCGTAGACACACCGAATCGACTCATTGTTAGTTCTTGAAAATTCAATAAGTTGTTGACAAACATGCCAAACTATTTATTCTGG
Source organism: Lochmaea capreae (assembly GCA_949126875.1). Taxonomy (NCBI): domain Eukaryota; kingdom Metazoa; phylum Arthropoda; class Insecta; order Coleoptera; family Chrysomelidae; genus Lochmaea; species Lochmaea capreae. The sequence continues at coordinate 1,264,517 of OX421400.1, forward strand.
TAACCAACACCGCGATAATTGATGAACAAATGAATAAGTGAAAAAACCACTAGTGTATTTGTCGCTGTAAAAGTTGAATCTAACTTTTGCCGCTGTCAAAGTGACAATTGCATTGTGGCATATGCGATTTTTTATACATGAATTAAATTGTCATAGTAAAGCGTGTTATGAATAGACGTCAAAATAATAGTGTAAAACTATTAAAACGCTTTACAAATTAGAAAATTAATTTCTAAATGACAGACCGTTCACCAGGAAGCAACATGTACTTTTCGGGCAGTGTGCCCCGCCAGACAATTAATTACAAAATGAAGACAAAATATGTGTTCTCTCGGAAAGCTCTATTCCCTCAGACAAGAATACAGGCCCTATTCTCTTGGGAAGTTCTACCCCTTCAGTCAAGATCCGGTCATCGGGAGAGAAAGAGGGAGCGAGAGAGCTGGGAGAGTGAGTGGTCAGTGCGTAAAGGTAAGATATTTAACAGAGACATCCAAGAGACGGCCAAGTACACGAGAATTATCGTTTGATTGGCAAATAAAATAGTCCTGCTAGCTCTATTCTTGTTTAGCTCTTAAGTCTAGGGCATGTCACATTTTTGTCTTATTTTCGCTAAGTAAGCGCAGATGGCAGTAGGAGCATGGAATTTTTGATACAACGTCAAACCTTAGAAAACAAAGTTAGTTTGATGTTCTAAGCGGTAAAAGACGTTGTCACAAAATATGCATCAAAATGAACAAAGCCCACATATACACAACAAAAACCAAAGGATTTTGAAAAATTTTGATCATGCTGCCATGGACGAACCCCTAACAATTAGTTTTCAAGCTGTCCTCGTAATTTTGTTAAGGAATTCTGTCAAAGAGAATAAAAATTTTTTAATATTCACCCGCTGGGTGTTAATTTAACTCTCTTTCCAGATAATTAACTCACATTTTCCCAAATAACAATTACCTTCATTCTATATCAACGATTCAACGCAAAGTTTTCAAATAAAAAGTAATTTTTTCACGTCAGAATATCGATCTTTCTGGAAAAACGGTGTTCGAAGATAGCTTTATTTTATCGGATGAATGAATTTTTCAATTGAAAATATTACGACCGGCATTTTAGTTCAGTAGGTTTTAATTTCTACGTTATACAGAAACTTCACAATAATAATTTTTCGGTATCACCATTTCATTCCCCTTAATTTATCCAGTAGACCGTTACAGCAGAAAAAACATCAACTCTTAACGACTAACAAACACCACTAGCTTGTCTACCGGGCAATTTCGTTATAATATGAAAAATATTACACTTTTAACTTGAACAAAAGTCTCTAATGAGCCTTCGTATACAACTCCGCAATTTTTTTGAAGCTCTTTTAAAATAAAATACGAAAGTGAATCGATTTTCCTTGCAATTTCTCCCATTCTGCTGCTTGTAGATTAGAGAGATTTGAGGAAAGATCTGATTTATTGTTATTTTTAGAAAGGTTACGGGATAAAACAACAATGTGACTCACGCCTGGGTAGGATTTGAGAAAAAAAAAGGACAGAGGGAATGAGGATTTATATATATTCTTATGTATCCAAGTGGGTCCTAGGAAAAAAATGGAAAAATGGATTTGTTTTTTTTTTCAATTATTCCTTTGTTATGGTATTTTTCTGATCTGATAAATTGGTAGAGCTAGGCAACCTCACAGCACTTGTATGTATGTATTTTGGGGTAACACTCACTGAGACCTAAAAGATCTATTGTGCCCCCTTACTTCTACTTTGTTCCTGAGGAAAGTCTCAGAGACTAGTAGCTCCTTTAGTCCTATTTCCCCGAGGAATTTTAGGATATATGCAGGCTTCAACTTAGGTAACTGTCCCTCTTCTATCCAGTAGTCTCCCAGGTGCTGTGCCCTAGGATTCTGAATTGCTGTGCAGTTCGCAAGTATGTGGATAGAGGATTCTTCTTCCATTCCACAAAACCTACAATCTTCTTCCTCCACTATTTTGAGCTTTTTAAGGTGCCCATTCAGGCGACAATGTCCCGTTAGGATTCCTGTTAAAACTCTTAGTGCAGTTTTGCTTTGACTTATGCATTCATTTGATCTCAACAGGTTGTAGTCACCCAGAAGAATCTTTGATTGCCTAAGCCCTACTAGATCTTTCCAATTGTCAGATCTTCTCTTTTCTTCGGCTTTACCTATTTCTTCCAATATTACATTGGAGCTGATTCCGCAAAAAGGTTCCGGCCCCCAAAAGGGTATTTCAGTCCCCCTCTTCGCCAGTTCATCTGCTATTTCGTTTCCTTCTGTTCCAGTGTGTCCTGGAATCCACAGTAAGGTGACTATATTGTTCTCGCCTAGTTCATTAAGTTTGCCTAGGCATTCCCACACCATTTTGGAACTGATTACACAAGAACTCAGCGCTTTAATGGCTGCTTGACTATCAGACATTATGATAATCCTTCGCCTTCTATATCCTTTGTCAATATTGAACTGAGCACACTTTCTTATTGCGTGAATTTCCGCTTGAAAGATACTTGGGGTTTTTCCCAAGCTTTCAGAGTGTTTGGTTCCTGGCCCGTACACTCCTATCACAGTTCCTTCTATTGGTTTTGAGCCGTCTGTGTACCATTGAATGGCATTCTTTCCAAGTCTGGAAATGGTATTTGGATCCCATTCCTTCTTGTTGCTTAATTCCGTAACGAATTTCTTTGAAAAGTTATACCTCTTCATCATGTCCCAGGTTTTTTGATCTCTAAGAAGTAAGGAGGTGGTTTCTCGCTCGCTTAGAATATACAACTATACAACTAAAACGCAAATTTAATTTCTTGTTTTTCTCTCTCTCCCCTTTTTCTGACAGCCGTTGGTATCTCTAATAAAAAAAAACTTCTTTTAAATGAATTTTAATACTTTTACTTTGAATATTTCAAGAGAATGAGAAATGTCAACCCGTTCAAAAAGGATTAAAATTAAAGAGCGGGGTTATAAATGAGTCTTAGTAGAGTTTGTACTTTCTAATTGGGTAATTTTGTTAACATTTTCAAAAGGTAAATTGTTACAGATTAAACTGTCGTCGAATTTTTAATAAAACGGTTAAATCTTTTCATAAATGCTTATCGTGTAAGTAATTAAATCAAAAATAGAGGAATCCTTAACAAATTTTGATGTATAGTATACGTTATATTATAAAATTCGCATCCAGAAAATCCCTAGCCTGTTAATCATAGTGGGGAGGTGCTCCATCTTGTTTAAACCAAACATTTTGTGGTAGTTGCTCTTTCTGTTGAAGTGCAGGAATAATTTCGTTATTTAGTAGATCCAAATACTTGTCACCGTTCAAGTTTCCGTCGATAAAAAATGGGCCTATAGGTCTATTTTCGACAATTCCGATCCAAAAATAACTGTGGATGCTGGGTATGTGCTTCATGAATCCAATGAGGATTCTCATTTGACCAATACCTTGAGTTATGGCGATTAACTGTTCTATTTAAACAAAAAGTTGCTTCATCGGAAAACACTATGTTAGAAGCAGAATTGTCGTCGACATTACAGATGTCCATTAGCCGTTCGCAAAATTCCAGCCGTCGGTCAAAATCATCGTCTGACAATTCTTGAACCAACTGTACCTTATACGGATGATACTTTTCACTTTTTAATCTTTCCTACAGATCGTCGACTGATACCATGGTTTAGTGCCAAATTTGTGGTGCAAGTTTGAGGTGATTCTTCTAAATCGATTGCAATATTTTGTTTAACAGTTTCGTTCGTTGCAGTCCGCGGTCTTCCAGGTTTTAGCAATTTTTTTACCATCCCAGTTGTATTAAAACGTTGTAATGTTTTAGTTACTGTTGAGCGTGATATAGGATGCAAATTATTAAAAATATGACACACTTCTTCATGAGTTCTAAGACGATCACTATAACCGATCATCATTAAAATTTCAATACGCTTTTTTTCACTTAATTGAACCATTCTAAATTGTAAAATTTATTTCCGTCAATTAGAATTTGACACTTGGAGAACTAAAGACGTACTAAACAGTACTCGTTTATTTATTACTATGCACACAAACAACATCAATTAGTTTATCTAAATAGTTTTTTGCTCGAATGCAAAAAACTCAAAGGAGGTTGATTAAAGTGCTATATTCCTCGTTTTTACAAATTATTTTACACTAAACTCAGTATGTATGAATTCAAAATAACAAGCTCTTTCAAAATCTGTAAAAATATATACACTTGCATTTTGTTCCATTGCACTTACCTGCAAATTTTCATAAATATCGTTCTTTTCGTTTAAAAGATATTTACTTGGTTCCATACTTTATCCCAAACCCCGTATAATATATTTATTGCAGCTGAAAAAACTATTAGGTAGACACTGCCAGTTAGACAACTACCAGCTTCCTGACAACACCAAGCAGATGAGAAGACTCAGGTACGATTGAAATTGCACATGGGTCAATTACAGTTTAAAAAAAATCATTCTAAAAGAAGCTTTGCCTAAAACTTCATAAAGGTTTTATCAATAATGAGCCCATTTGTTTTTGTCTAACAAATTTCAACACACCACTTATTCTTAGTAGTTTTCAAAAAACAAACAGCAGCTAAAATAAATGGAAAGATAAAGAGGACTTAAAATAATACCCCTTTATCGAAATAAAGAACCGTGGCTTTATATATACTACGAAAGTCAAGCACAACTTCCAAACCATCTGTTCTTGATCGATTTTTTTGTCATATATACGCTACAGCCATTGGTGTAGTAGTGAAACTAGTGTAGAGGAAATGATTGCTTTTTATCTAACAGACGTTTCGAGTCCTTAGATCCTCATCCTTAAGCTTTTTGTGCCTCTAGAGTGTTACTCGCCTTACTATCGGAGAGTTTTACAACCCGTTGAGAACAAGTGAATGCATAAGTCAAAGTAAAACTGCACTAAGAGTTTTAACAGGAATTCTAACGGGCACCTGAAAAAGCTCAAAATAGTGGAGGAAGAAGAATATAGATTCTGTATCATGGAAAAAGAAACCCCCACCCACATATTTGCGAATCCTGGGGCACAGCAACTAGGAGATTATTGGATAGAAGAGGGACACGTACCTAAGTTGAAGCTACAAGACTCTGAGACGTTCCTTAGGAACAAGTAGAAGTAGAAGAATGTCACCCATCATACGTACATCCATCCTATCGGAGAGTGAACATTTTTGAATGTTCCTGTCAGTTTTAGATCTGTCAGTTTTTGTATTTCAATCTTTGGAGATAATTTCTTAGAGCAAACTATTTTTAAAGAAATTTCTGTTATCAAAACTTACATTTTTCGGGATAAATTAATTAATAGTTATGAAAAAACTTTTGGTACGCTGCTGGTCGTAATATGTCATGAAATTTCCAAAGAAAAGGTTTGAAGTTATATTGCTAGCGTGAGGATAGATCTGCTACAAAACGTGTGTAGCATTCTTACAAAGGATTACTTTTGTGCGATGGGACAATTTGTAACGGTGATATCGAGTTTTGGAAGAAACATATTACGACTCGCATACAAAGTTATTTGAAAAGTACAAGGTGGTTTCATTAAAAAATAAATACTGTAAAATTCGAAACTAAACTAAACTGGAATATCCTTATGGTTGCTTAAGTTGAAACATACAAGACTAAGGATTACCATCTTGTTTTGTTTCTGTCTGGGATTTTTCTGGTTGTTATCCTAAAGGATAACTTTGAAAAATATGTAAAATTAATAATGTAGATACCATTATTCCGATTGACTAAGATAAAATTATCGAAATAATCGTTTGGAGAGTCTCTTGATGTCTTATGAATATTTACAGATGACATTATTTTTTCAATTAAGAGTAATTTATCTGAATATTATTCGATGTTATAGAGAGCAAATTTTTCGAAAAATAACGGGTTTGTAGAAAAAAAAATGTCTAGTCAATAGTAAATTTTATCAAACAGCCACCAGATTATGTAGAATCACTCTGTATATTATACTTAGACCTAAGAAACAAGAGGTGTTCGAATATTGGTATAGTCAAAAAAATCTGACTTTTTGACATTTCTCCACATTTGTTCCGATAACTCGAGAACCTTATATTGCATCGTATTCTAGTTTGCGCCATTCGAATCAGCATAAAATTTACTCCAAAAAGAGGATTTTTCAACTTTAAGAAACATGAGGTTTATAATTTATAAGTGTTCGAATATTGGTATAATCAAAAATGTCTGACTTTTTGACAATCCTTGTATTTTTGGCTCTAGCTCCAAAAATAATCCACGTATCACACTCATATATACATGGGAAATTTTATTTTCTGTTCAAGTAAAATAAAAGAAAAAAAATGTCCTAAATCTGGAACGGGAAATGAAATCCAGAATCTATTTTTATGAGTATTGAGTAGTACATAGGAGCTGAAAAATCCATATCCACTGTTCGTATATGTTGAACAACAGTCTTTAAAAAATAAAATGAAAAGTGGGGAGTAATAATGTACAGTTAATCGGCAAATACTACAAAAAATCAACAAAAACGCATCCATAATATTTTGTATACAGGGCTACCCGAAAGTGAGGGGATCAAATTGTCGAAAAAAAATTTAACCTTATACATTATAAACTTTTTTATGGTAATATTCGGAATCTACACACAATGAACAAATATGTACAAAAACCAGCTGAAACGTATCTATTATTTTTTGTAAACGGGGGTATCAAAATAACGAAGAATATAAAAATTTAACCTATAGTAAGTTACTAGCACTGATGCTTTCCAGTTGATATTACCCCATATTTTCATCCAGATAATTCTGTGCTATTAATTCCAGTCGGATAATAATCCCTTTCCAATTTTACTCCGGCTTACATAACTTGGAATACTGGTAATTCTCAGAAGTTAACATTTTGCTGGAAGCTACGTCTAAGACATCAACTTCACTTACCAGCCACAATGACGATATTACTTTGTTGACGCAATTATTTCGTTCACAACAGTGAAATCAGTTTCTAGGACGAAGTATTCAAAATAACAAAAAGGAAAACTGGAAAATTCGAAGAAAAACAATATTTATCGCCAGAATAAGTTTTGATTTTTACCTTAATGCGTGAATAGGTATCACAAAATAGTGGAAAATGATGGTATATACAGCGCCTGAGGGTGAAGGAAAATATTTGCCTAATGTAAACTTCGTGAATTTCCTGGAATTGCTGGAAGAAATAGGATTACAGAAGCTACAGGAGTAGATCTATTTCAAATTTAATACGTTCTTCGATAAACATATTTCTATTTAAATGTAGAATCGTTTTCACAAATTCATTTCACGAGACATCATCACTTTTCCTATTAACACTTGTGTGAACATATCCAGGATTTGTTGATCCAACAAAAAGTGTTGATATTAGTTAAACTCCCACGTCTCATCTGTTTGCCTACTCTCCTCTATTTGTTTACATAGGAATGTATACAGGAGGAAAAAATGAAAATAAAGTCCAATGTGTGGGATTTGCCTGAAAATTTACATATTTTTTTAAAATATAGATGAAATAAAACCATTTGATTTGTTGAAATCTTCACTATATTTGAACCTATGTTTAGCTTAAACTAGTGACGGGTTTCGCTAACACAGTAGCTTTATTAAACGGGTGAAGGGATGATGGAAAATGTATACAGTGAATTAATACGAAAATCCACTTGTATTGACAAAAATATTCATCTATTCAATCGTGGAAAACCCTGTATAAACTAAATTTTCATTAAAAAAAGCATTTTTCTTCAGTTTTGATATTTTGAAATTGCAGTTTTCATGAATTTTACATAGAAAAAAGCATGTTTCATCAATTTTGATAATTAAAATTGCAGTTTTCATGAATTTTACATAGAAAAAAGAATTTTTGATCTTTAAAATGGCAGTTTTTATGAATTTTACATTGAAAAAAGCATTTTTCATCAATTTTGATAATTAAAATTGCAGTTTTCATGAATTTTACATAGAAAAAAGAATTTTTGATCTTTAAAATGGCAGTTTTTATGAATTTTACATTGAAAAAAGCATTTTTCATCAATTTTGATAATTAAAATTGCAGTTTTCATGAATTTTACATAGAAAAAAGAATTTTTGATCTTTAAAATGGCAGTTTTTATGAATTTTACATTGAAAAAAGCATGTTTCATCAATTTTGATAATTAAAATTGCAGTTTTCATGAATTTTACATAGAAAAAAGAATTTTTGATCTTTAAAATGGCAGTTTTTATGAATTTTACATTGAAAAAAGCATTTTTCATCAATTTTGATAATTAAAATTGCAGTTTTCATGAATTTTACATAGAAAAAAGAATTTTTGATCTTTAAAATGGCAGTTTTTATGAATTTTACATTGAAAAAAGCATTTTTCATCACTTTTGATATTTAAAATAGCAGTTTTCATGAATTTTACATTGAAAAAAGCATGTTTAATCAATTTTGATAATTAAAATTGCAGTTTTCATGAATTTTACATAGAAAAAAGAATTTTTGATCTTTAAAATGGCAGTTTTTATGTATTTTACATTGAAAAAAGCATTTTTCATCAATTTTGATAATTAAAATTGCAGTTTTCATGAATTTTACATAGAAAAAAGAATTTTTGATCTTTAAAATGGCAGTTTTTATGAATTTTACATTGAAAAAAGCATTTTTCATCAATTTTGATAATTAAAATTGCAGTTTTCATGAATTTTACATAGAAAAAAGAATTTTTGATCTTTAAAATGGCAGTTTTTATGAATTTTACATTGAAAAAAGCATTTTTCTTCAATTTTGATATTTTGAAATTGCAGTTTTCATGAATTTTACATAGAAAAAAGCATGTTTCATCAATTTTGATAATTAAAATTGCAGTTTTCATGAATTTTACATAGAAAAAAGAATTTTTGATCTTTAAAATGGCAGTTTTTATGAATTTTACATTGAAAAAAGCATTTTTCATCAATTTTGATAATTAAAATTGCAGTTTTCATGAATTTTACATAGAAAAAAGAATTTTTGATCTTTAAAATGGCAGTTTTTATGAATTTTACATTGAAAAAAGCATTTTTCATCACTTTTGATATTTAAAATAGCAGTTTTCATGAATTTTACATTGAAAAAAGCATGTTTAATCAATTTTGATAATTAAAATTGCAGTTTTCATGAATTTTACATAGAAAAAAGAATTTTTGATCTTTAAAATGGCAGTTTTTATGTATTTTACATTGAAAAAAGCATTTTTCATCAATTTTGATAATTAAAATTGCAGTTTTCATGAATTTTACATAGAAAAAAGAATTTTTGATCTTTAAAATGGCAGTTTTTATGAATTTTACATTGAAAAAAGCATTTTTCATCAATTTTGATAATTAAAATTGCAGTTTTCATGAATTTTACATAGAAAAAAGAATTTTTGATCTTTAAAATGGCAGTTTTTATGAATTTTACATTGAAAAAAGCATTTTTCATCACTTTTGATATTTAAAATAGCAGTTTTCATGAATTTTACATTGAAAAAAGCATGTTTAATCAATTTTGATAATTAAAATTGCAGTTTTCATGAATTTTACATAGAAAAAAGAATTTTTGATCTTTAAAATAGCAGTTTTCATGAATTTTACTTTTAAAAAAGCATGTTTCATCAATTTTGATAATTAAAATTGCAGTTTTCATGAATTTTACATAGAAAAAAGAATTTTTGATCTTTAAAATGGCAGTTTTTATGAATTTTACATTGAAAAAAGCATTTTTCATCAATTTTGATAATTAAAATTGCAGTTTTCATGAATTTTACATAGAAAAAAGAATTTTTGATCTTTAAAATGGCAGTTTTTATGTATTTTACATTGAAAAAAGCATTTTTCATCAATTTTGATAATTAAAATTGCAGTTTTCATGAATTTTACATAGAAAAAAGAATTTTTGATCTTTAAAATGGCAGTTTTTATGAATTTTACATTGAAAAAAGCATTTTTCATCAATTTTGATAATTAAAATTGCAGTTTTCATGAATTTTACATAGAAAAAAGAATTTTTGATCTTTAAAATGGCAGTTTTTATGAATTTTACATTGAAAAAAGCATTTTTCATCACTTTTGATATTTAAAATAGCAGTTTTCATGAATTTTACATTGAAAAAAGCATGTTTAATCAATTTTGATAATTAAAATTGCAGTTTTCATGAATTTTACATAGAAAAAAGAATTTTTGATCTTTAAAATAGCAGTTTTCATGAATTTTACTTTTAAAAAAGCATTTTTCATCAATTTTGATAATTAAAATTGCAGTTTTCATGAATTTTACATGGGAAAAAGAATTTTTGATCTTTAAAATGGCAGTTTTTATGAATTTTACATTGAAAAAGGCATTTTTCATCAATTTTGATATTTAAAATTGTAGTTTTCATGAATTTTACATGGAAAAAAGCATTTTTCATGAATTTTACATAGAAAAAAGCATTTTTCATCAATTTTGATCTTTAAAATGGCAGTTTTTATGATTTTTACATTGAAAAAAAGCATTTTCCAGCACTTTAAGTACACGAAATGTAATTGAAATCGTTTATTTTAATCTGAATTCTTCTAACTTGACCTTTACGGTACCTATATGCATTTTTTTTCATATATGAATATTCACAATTGTCCCCAAATGACACCGCAATCGATTTTAAAAAATATTTGATAAATCGTGTACGTTTATCTTCCAACATGATTGAATAATATTCAAAATTCCAATAACAATACGACCGTAGTGTTCAATAAAACGTGTTTTGGCAATACAACATATTTCAATTTATCAAAAAAAATGCTAATACAGGAAGTCGGGGAATTTCCATGCTATACAATACATTTTTTTGTTTTTTCCATTTAAAAAGTTATACATTTATCGGTAATTACTATTCAAATGTTAAAATTCCATTTCTACACCCCCATTGACTCCTTTGAAATCCGCAGAGAAATTTTCTCTTCAATCTCAATGGAGCTTTCAGATTTCTATACATATATAGTAGTATCCGACGCTGTCTTTTCTACTTTAATGTTCCGTCTTTCCCGAAAGCATTTGCACACACATATTGTATACAATACCGACACAAATACAAATCTAAAAATCTCGATACACAAAGGATCGAGAAAATTTATTTTAAAAATGGTGAATGCGCGTACACTCTTTTTTGGAAATACTAAATATTTATTTTGTGTATTTTTCGTACTAAATCAATATACAAATTGTGAAAAGTCTATTCGCACTATACGATTTACACAAGTACGACAAGGAAAATATGAGCAAAACTACTTGAAAGAGAGAGAACAATAATTGTGCGCTCAGCGATGAGCGTGTGTTTAGTTCCAGCTACCAAAAACAGTTGGGGTGTGTTCATTGCCCCCCTATTTCAACCGCTGTTGTCTCGTTATCGTTAACTTTTTTTCGAGCTCATGCACAATTAGGTAAAACTAAACACTTTTATCGCTGAGCGCACAATTATTCTTCTTTCTCTTTCAAGTAGTTTTGCTCATATTTTCTTCGTCATACTTGTGTAAATGTATATAGATACAAAATATATGGAAGGAGATATAATTGTCTTCTTTTTATACTATACTACCCCCAAAACGTACTTTTATTTTGTATTAAAGTTAAATAAAAATATACACGTCAAATCTGTCCTAAGTTGGCATCAAAAAATCACAGGACCGAATAGAAATGTTACGTACTTAATTTAATATGAACAAGGGTTGAAGATTCAGGTCACAGTTGACTGAATAAATTGAAAATTTTTACCCTTTTTTAATTCACAATACTCATAGCAAGATTGACATTTATTTAAGTTTATGATCCAGATATAAAAAATCCAATTAAAGAAAAGATCCCTAATAATCTGTAACGTTTCGCCCAGTTGAGCTCCTTATTAAGGCCTGGATGGTGGTTTGGGAAACGTTTTTCCATCCTATAGAGCAGCATGCTCCAATTCTTCCAGATTCTCGTCGAGGTAGAGATACATGACTACGTTATTTACTAAACTCGAACAACCCTTTTTCCTCGAAAAAAAATTTTTGGATGAAAGTGTATTTGCGAGTTAATGTTATTAAAGAGAAAACTCTGTAGAGGTTGAATTCGGAGAGTCTCAGACTGTTTTGAAATAGCGTACAACACTCGAGGGCTAGTCTAATTTGGACCTATTCAATAGCGCTTAGACGGACTTTATCGAATAAAGCATATTTATATCTATGAGGAAAATAAAAATTAAAGTAAACCACTATATTTTACTCTGTTTGGGCGAAACAAATATACAGTGTGGGCAAATAAAAACCATATCTTAAACTTTGGGAAAACCATTGTCCATAGCACCTAATTAAATTTTAAAAAAGGAAAATTCCAAATTTAAGAAAAAATTCATCCAATTGAGATTCATGACAAAAACAAACATCGTATTATTAAAAAATTTCTGCGTATATTTGATATCCTTTTAAAAAGTTGAATCCTACGCCTATATTAAATGGTATTTTAGCAAATATATTAACCCTTTTTGAATATTCCTTTGTATACGCACGATATAGGATTTTTCACAAATAGGCATGGGAGGGCGGGCAAATTGGCCCATAACTTGAGTAAAAATGAATCTTTTTTCATGATTCAAAGTGCATATGAAAGGAGGGACCTGTACCTATAACATCGTGTAACTTTTTCGTTTTTTTTATTTTCCAGGAATATTGAAAAAACTGGCCAAACTTTATTTTTCCTGAATATTTGACCGCCCTTATCAATCCGTTCATATTTTTTAAATTAAGCGTAGTTTTACCGAAACCTTTTGAACAATGGGACTTTGATAGGTGGTGAATGTATTCCGAAAGAATGAATAAATAATTTTTGTGTATCTTTATAAACAACATGTTTTTCTTGGGACGTTTTTTTTTTATTTCCGGAGTTTTCTGAAAATTCTCGGGTCTACCGCAAATTGATAAACAATGATTGGCAATATCGGTCTTTAATGCACACCATTGGAAAGCTGAAAATGTCCTCTTTTCGATGGTTTTTAAAATTTTTGGCTGTTTTTTAGTTTTCCGGAAAATTTTTGCAAGAAATATTGATCCAGGGACAAAAATGATGGGGACCATTTTTGTAGGTAATGAACTGTACTTCATTTCTAGCAAAGCCCCACTTCTCTAAGTAGCATATTTCGGGAGATATCGGCCAAAAACTGAATTTTCGGGATCATGGGTCATTTTCCAGCCCCTTCCGCAAATCCCGCGGAGAACATATTTTCAGAGAGTAATCTACACATGAATACCTACAAGCTGCAAAAAAAAAGTCCGACAATAATGAGACGAACAGGTTGGTGCCTTTATTTACTGGACTATGACGTTATAAGCATTTCGATATATTTATGAAAAAATGGGTATAATTATTATTGATTTAACATAAATCCAAAGTATAATTTACGTAAAATGAAAGCGCTGAAAGAAGATTTTGTATAATATTCATAGTGCACATAAGAATGGAACTTCTTTTCATAAATTTATTGTAAAGTTAAGAAAATTATTCACAATTTCTGGTATAAAATTAATCATTTTGAAGTCGATAGAGATGAGTTTAAGTAGCCTCCGTTTATTCCTCAAATGATTTCGCCCACTGTTTGGAGAAATTGAATTGGAGGAGTGAACAGAACAAGCTGTAATCAAAATGTTCAAGTGTACTTACGAAGTTTTCTATTTGTATATACACAAAATTTACATTGCTTTATTAAGTTTTATTGAAATACTTAACTTAACAGTTACTTTTGATCGTATTGAGGCAAAATGTGTGTAAATATTGGATAAAAGATCATTTTCAAATATCCAAAATTCTGGATCTTTATTTTGGATTGAAATTCTTATAAATATTGTTGATCATTTTATCACTTTTAACAATTTTATACATTATTTATTCGTATAAAAATTAAACAGATTTTTATAATGGCACTTTGTTAAAATGTTGCCAACCCCTGTCTAGACTATAACATATCTTCTTCAAGGCTAATTTAATTCCACACTTTGAGTGTTTTTTCAATTCTGGAACACAATTGGAGCGAGAAAACAAAAACAAAAATTTTCACTCGACGATTTTCCGGAAAATTGCATGCCTAACATCGTAAACTTTTTCTCATGTTAAACACCACCCTTTTAAATACCCAATTTTGAATTTTCAAGTTTTTTGTATTTTTTGTGAGGTTTTATGTGTACAGGGTGGCCAGATAAGAATGCAAAGTGCTGTATCTCGGAAACTATTCGTCGTACAGACTTGCAGTAAAAAATTTGATGACTAAAATGGCCAAAAGAAAATCCTGGAAATTATTTTCAGGTTCCCAAGATGGCCGCCAGAGGGCGTAACCGTCATCTTAAACTTTTGAAGTGATTTTTCACTGAAATCTACCTTGTGAATGTACCGAAAAAGTATATGCTCTTCAAAGTTGAGCATTATTCGAGTAATTTTTGTCCGAAACTTTTTGACGTATCTATTAAAATAAAGTGGTGGGGGGCGATTCAATGTTTTTTTAAATAAACAGCTGTAACTCCTAAACGACTGAACGGATTTCAAAAAACTTGGTCTTGTTGGAAAAAGCATTCATTGCTCCATGAAATTAATACTACCTATGATATATGTAATTCTCAGTGATGCCGCTAGAGCGCGTTTTTTGATATAATAACATAATATTACAAAATTCTCTAAAAAATTAAATGCAATAGTATGACTTTCTTTCCATAAAAATGTAGTGAAATGATACTTAAATAGACTAGTGAAAACCGTATCTCGATATCTAGTTCCTGACCTGAAATATCGAAGAAAGAAAATGTAGTTATCATAAAATTTCAAAATGACGCTATTACACATGTATTTATTCTTATTTATTTGTCTTCTTTAAGAATCAGTGATGGAAATTCATAACTTTATAATTTTCAAATGATAAAAGTATTCTTAGCTCAATAAAGTAAAGAACGTGTAGGGGCATAACAAGCAAAAAGGACCGATTTTGAAATGAAACTAATGTCTCCTTAAATGCTCGAACTGTCTTCCATCACACTCAATGCATTGTTGGAGCCGCTCATGCGTGGACATTACAGCAGCTTCAACTTCTTCTCTTGACAGGCTAAGAATGGCCTCTTGTATTCGTATTTTCATGTCATCTCTCGTTGTTGGTGGAATTCGGTAAACAATATCTTTTAATCGACCCCATAGATAGAAGTCCAAACAGGTTAAGTCTGGGGATCGGGGTGGCCAAGGAAATAGACTACCTCGTCCAATCCACCTCTGGTGATATATTAGATCTAAATGTTCTCGCACATTTATTGAAAAATGTGCTGGGCAACCGTCTAGTTGCAAAAACATATTTTGCCGTAATTGCAAAGACACATTTTCTAATAAAACAGGCAATTGGTTTATCAGAAAATCAAGAAACACGGCACCGTTCAGTGGTTGATCAAAGAAATAGGGACCTATAATCATTCCGCCAAGGATGGCACACCATACATTGAGACTCCAATGGCCTTGATGTTGTACCTCGCGCAACCAGTGAGGATTCTTGTCAGACCAATAATGCATATTATGCAAATTAACGTTTCCATCACTTCTAAAAGTGGCCTCATCCGTCCAAAGAATTTCGGATAAAAAATCTCTATTTTCCCTAATCATGCCCAACATCCAATAACAATAATCTTTACGTCGGTCGAAGTCTTCGTCATTCAAGGCTTGATGTAAAACCATATGATATGGGTGCAGTCTAAAAATTTGAAATAACAAACATATTGTGAAACATGTGAGTTTATGTGTTTAGTGACATATGAACTTACCCATGATCCTTTAAAATATTTAGAACAGTGGTACGTGATATACCCAACTCGTGAGACATTGCTCTCGTACTAACGTGAGGATTCATTTCCACGTATGCTAAGACATTAACTATACTGTTTTCTCTTGTTCTAGCCGAGTGTCTTCGCAACTTAGGTCGAAACCTGCCAGTATTACGCAAATTTCGTACTAAACGTGGAAAAATTCTCGCATCGCGTAAACGCCGATTTGGATATCGTGCTCTATATACTCTTTGAGCCAATGCCGCATTTTGAAGACATTCAAAATATACCGCAATCATATCAACAGCTTCATCATTTGTAAAAGGCATTTTAATGGTTTTGAGGCCTCACTTGTGTGTGCAACAAACACAAATTACACTGTATCTATAAGTATAACTTCAATATTTGTTGACAAGTTGATTTTAGGCATTTGTTTTTCCTCCAGGGCCTACTCTTCATGTTCTGCCTACCTTGCACTTGCATTTTATATGCATTGATTATTATGTCCCTACACGTATATTTTAAATTTTCAAACTAATAATACTTTTATTATTCAATGGAAGATTATTATAAAATCATGGAAGAATAAATACCGAAGTCTTTTTGAAATTGTATGATAAGTAATTTTCTTTCTTCGATATTTCAGGTCAGGAATTAGATATCGAGATACGGTTTTCACTAGCCTATTCAAGTATCATTTCACTACATTTTTATGGAAAGAAAGTCATACTATTGCATTTAATTTTTTAGAGAATTTTGTAATATTATGTTATTATATCAAAAAACGCGCTCTAGCGGCATCACTGAGAATTACATATATCATAGGTAGTATGAATTTCATGGAGCAATGAATGCTTTTTCCAACAAGACCAAGTTTTTTGAAATCCGTTCAGTCGTTTAGGAGTTACAGCTGTTTATTTAAAAAAACATTGAATCGCCCCCCACCACTTTATTTTAATAGATACGTCAAAAAGTTTCGGACAAAAATTACTCGAATAATGCTCAACTTTGAAGAGCATATACTTTTTCGGTACATTCACAAGGTAGATTTCAGTGAAAAATCACTTCAAAAGTTTAAGATGACGGTTACGCCCTCTGGCGGCCATCTTGGGAACCTGAAAATAATTTCCAGGATTTTCTTTTGGCCATTTTAGTCATCAAATTTTTTACTGCAAGTCTGTACGACGAATAGTTTCCGAGATACAGCACTTTGCATTCTTATCTGGCCACCCTGTACTTTGATTGAACCAAAATTAGTCTAGCGAAATTTATTGTCCTTTGGATGAGGTGGTTACCAGGCAACGCCAAAATGGTAGCAGACACTCCAAATACCCTTTATCCTTGTTTGGACCCTTTGATGTAAAAAAAATGTGAATATAATAAGTCTGTCGATTTCACCTTCAAATAGTGTAGGTAATAAAATGTTAGAAACTCTTGAAAATACCACAATTTTGAATTAAAATTATAGGAGAGTAATCTCAAAAGCTTAGTTCACTGGAAAAAACTATTCTCAAGGTCATAACTTGAAGGATTTCCGTATTATGAATAAAAAATGTGCAGATAGTGGAAATATTCGAAAAAAACTTTCTAAAATCAAAAGGTATCTTCTTATATTTGAACGGTTTGAGTGCTGTAATGAGTACCAATCGTTTTAGGGGAAAATTTCACATAAGTAAGGTGATTTTGAAACAATATTTCTAAAAATTAAAGGAATTAACGGGCAATTTTTCAAATCGAGAAATATTTCCAACAAAAAAAAGATTTTGTGGCATGAAAAATACCAAAAATTCGTAATAAGGGATGAGAAATCGTCTAGCGGACTTGGTTTTTTGATAGAATTTTTCTTTTACCTTCAAAAGTGTCATGAAATTTCCGAAAATGTTGATTTATGTACCAAAGTCGAAAAACTGAATAGTATAGTAGAATCTGTAAATTTATAGTTGAAGAAAAGCTGAGACTAGCAAGCAGGCGATATAATAGACAGACATACAATTTAGCAAATACAGGAGTGAATGTCGAGAAACATACGAGAGGCGCGAAGTTAAATTAATAATATCTGTTAGAACAATACAAGTCTATACGAAATAAGAATGCAGATATATTATAGACCGATTTTCTTCCCGAAATTTTTCTATATTTCTTAAAAAATTCAATCTTTTTTGCCTGATTCTATTTGTTTTAGCTTTCCTTCACCGAAATCCCATGCTATGCATACTTTTTCTTAAACCTGTGTAGCTATACTCATCGTGAAATATTCTATGTAAATTATCCAAGTTATAAATAATTTGAAAACATTTAATTCGATTAGATTCGCTGCTATTATACCGTTTAAATTAACCGGTACGTGTTGAACCGCCTTTAGAATAAACTCCTTGCTTACAACAGCAGTCCTGCTGTATTTACAGCTTTGTAGCTATTAAAGGATCAAGCATCGAGTTGCGGAAAATCGATACGAAAGTCGGTAGGATGTACCGAATTCAAGGAAATGCAAGAATTTACTGCAGTTTAAGTAGAGTAGTCGATGAATGGAAAAAAATTCGATTCACTAAATTGGATATCATCCGCCACAGTAAGCAGTCAAGACATTTTCTTAGCAAAGTTTTGATGTAATTAGAGTAAAGTTAAATCAAATCGAGCAATAAGTTTCTCCGAATCTACCTAAACATTTAAACTGTTTAACTTTTAGATAAAACAAAGTTTACTCCCATTTAACGATCAAGGTTTCTAAGCAGTTTCATCAGGTATATAAAGCGGCCAGTAAATTTACGGAAATTGTTTAAAAGTTTAATCTTGATAGCAGTTTAAAGCTATTTAAGTAGCTGGAACAATTCAAAGAAACTGTTTGTGAATTTTCATTATACGAGTGGTATTCGACAAAATATGCTGTGCTGCGAAAAAGTATTTTCCATCAAATACGAAAACACTTGCATGTACAGTGCCTATAAAGTTTAACCGTTAAAAACTTCCTTCCTCACTTTGCTGTGTTAACAAACCCACTTCCCGTGAACAACTTTCCATCCTTGCTTAAATATGTTCCCAGTTTTTCCCTTCCCCTTCTAGTTACAACCGTTACAGGAAACTTTAGTGTAGTCACGTTAACGATCAGCATGTGAACCACTGTGTTGACCATCTTGAGAAATGTGTCAATAAATTAAACTTACAAACTCTCTGAGTTTTATTATCAATCAAACTAGTTCGTCAACGACATGCGATGTACCTTTTTACAGTCGAGAAAAATAAAACAAGCAAACGAATTTCATCTAACAGAGTATTGTTTGTCTCAAAGTATATCGTCTTCCCGGCAATCCCGGCAATCATTTAAACACGACCATTTACGACCCTCTTAAAATAATTTTACCTGAAATGAAACCTAAGAACATTCGAGTGACAAGGCAAGGGCGGGTCGTCAGGTTTTTGCATCGGGTGTATCATGGCTGCATTGAATTCATTTGGCAGTATTAAATAATCCGTTTTAGCGTGCGTTTCCAAAGATCTTTCTATACGAGTTATCATTAATTTTTTTCGCAATGTTGCGTCGAAAACACTTGTCATTAAATGCAAAGCAAATTGTGATAAAAAGAAACCTGCTTATTTATAAAGACACCAATATCCTCTATAAAGGATATTGTTAACAGTGAAAAATTAAGTGGTCCTTTCTTTAAAACACTATCGTTTGCATATTTATACGACAAGTCAAGTTCATCATAAGTAAATATAAATAATACTATTTATGTTTATTTCGCGCTCTGAACTTGACTTCGTACGTGCGACCTTCCTACTTCTATTTATGTAACGATTCAACGTTCTTATGATTTACTGAAATCAGCTTCAAGGGAATTTATGTCTTTTATTTAAATATTATTGTTAACTTATTATATTGACCAAAAGGCATCACACCTTCCCCTTTTACAAAAAGAATAAATTCCATTCCCCCTAATGAAATGAATTTACAAATCTCCTAAAAATAGATAATAAATGATTATTAAATAATGTCATTAACCTACAGTTACATATATTTATAAATTAATGAATGTCCATTGTCTTTAAAAATTGTCTACAATACTTGTTATCCGAATTTATTTACTATCACTAATTGTTTATGGTGTTTGTTATTACACTTTGTTTACTATTCACAATTGTTTGTAAACTCACTCACACTTTTGATTCTTACACTTTTACAATTTTTAATTCGTTTTACAGTAAGGGTATAGTCTGTTTTCGTGTATTTCGTTCATCACACCTGATTCTAATTTGATTTTACAGTTAACCTCTCTCACCTCTGTGACTGTAAATGGACCTGTATCTGTATCTGTATCTGTAGAGTAGGGAGGGTGAGTGTAGGCTCACAGCACTTAGGCCACATGTGACCCATTGTACATCCTCCCGAGGAGTTGTCTTCCTAGGTCATTGTCCATCCTGTCCTTCTCAGGAAGGTGGACAGGTCACTAGGAGACATCTCCTTTATATCGGCAGGTGTAGGCCAAGACTCACCGAACACACACTCTCTTATTGACGATAACTCCGGACACTCGCATAAGACATGCCTGACAGTTTCATCTTCCTGTTCACACATCCTGCATAGAGGTGTGTCCACTAGCCCCATAGTATGGAGGTGTTTCCCTAGTTGACAGTGACCAGTCAGAAATCCTACTGTTAAACGTAGGTTTCTCCTGGTCATCGCCAAATATTTCTTCGGCTCCAGCTTCCCAGGGTCGCCCAGGGTGATCCTGGCAAGACTGCATCCTTTGATTCCATCCCATCTCTTAAGGGATTGAGTATGGGTGTAGCGTTTGGCTAGTTCCGCAATTGTCGAAGTCGTTAGGCCGTAGGTGTCACTGGGTCCTAGAATTTTTAGTCCAGCGGCTTCCCTGGCTAAAGAATCAGCAATGCGATTTCCTTTACTCCTGTCGTGCCCTTTAACCCACCTCAGGATAATATTGTTATCTGCCGAGGCGTCAGCTAAATCTTGGTGGCACTCTAGTACTAGCCTCGATATAACACGTTGTCTGTTTAAGGCTAATAGGGCTTGTCTACTATCAGTGCAGATTATTATGTTTTTGCCAGAAATTCCTCTTCTGGTTAGTTCTTTTGTGGCAATTGAGATACCAGCCAGTTCTGTTTGAACTACGCTGGTATTGTTTCCCATTCCCCACTTCATCTTTAGGCTTAGTGCTCTTGAGTAAACTCCACATCCTGAGCCTTCTTTCATTTTTGAACCATCTGTATATATGCGTATTGCATTTGCAGCACCTGGCTCTGCTGTAAATGGACCTATATATAGAGATTCAAATTTGGTTCTATTTTCCCTTTTTACTAAAACTGAGTCCCCTATTTTAAAATCAACTGGATTAGCTACCTTACTATTTTGACTCTGTCTACTCAGCTTATATTTGATTAAATATTTCTCTGCTCTCTGATGAGCTACCTGAAGTTTATATTTTAACTCATTCTGATATTCATCAATATCATAGCATGGCTCAATTTCATTCGTGAGATTCTCAGGTAAGTTAGCAGATCTACAATCTACCTGGACGAAACATGGTTTGATACACACGATAGAGTATCCAAAGTAAAGGTTGATTCCAGTAAAAACTGTAAGACTAAAGCACCTTCAAACTTATGAAAGCGCATAACAATTATTCACGTTGGATCAGAAAATGGATTTGTTCCAAATTGTCTGCTGCTGAAGAATATTAAGGATTCAAGCTTGGATCATGAAGATACAACTGCAGAACTTTTTGAAAACTGGTTTCAAAATCATCTTATGAAAAATATTCCCGACCACAGTGTAATCGTAATGGATCTTACATCTGCAAGATAAATACGTATACTTTTTACGGGATGAAGCTCCTTCCACGCATAACTTCTACAATTCAACAGATATAATGTTGTAACGTATTCAAGGGAAAATTTTACATATGTGAGTGACTTTTGAATCGATATTTCCAAGAATTAAAGGAGTTAGCAAAGAGCAATTAAAATCGTGATATATTTCCATGCCTACTTCATTCTGATAAAATCATTCCTTCAAATATTGTCATGAAATTTCAGAAAAAAAACGCATTTTTAACAGAAAAAGTCTTGTTAATACCACAAAACTATGAATATTGAACTGAACTGTAGAGTACTCTATCTACCGAGAGAAAAATTTATTTAACTTGGAGGTGCATATTTAGAACGTCTACCAAGTGTCAATAATATGTATTTCTTAAATAAATATTTAATAAAATACTATGTTCAAAGATTTCCTTTAACGCTATGACTAAAATTGATATAATCACATAAGTAATAGGTATTGATTACCCGTCTCACTTGTTAAATTAAGCTTAATATTATCTGCCTCTCGTTTCCTCCCCTGTTATTCATGGATTTTATATGATGTTATTAAACTCGTGACCTATATATAATTAAAAATATAACGACCTTACCGATAAAAATAAAAAATTTTGAGCTTAAAAAAAGTTAGTTTCACAAAACGGTCTTAAAAAAACTTGCCTAGACGTTGACCAATTTTATTTATCTTTCCATTGCTCTAGTGCAATAAAAAACTAATTTTCCCACTAAATAGAGTTCCATAAAGTTCTGTTTTTTGCATGAACATAGAGAAATATAATTTAAATGCGTTATTATTTTCCTTTAAACCAGCGGTGGGCAAAAGCCGGCCCGTGGGCCAGATCCGGCTGTTTGGATCACTTTATCCGGCCCGTTGCAATTTTTTTAATCTCTTTTATGCTATTTTTATAAGTATTCTATTTCAACGTTTGATGTTTGTCTTTTCTTTTTATATTAAATGCAATATAATAACTATTTGCCCACCGCTGCTCTAAACTGTATCTTTGAAGTGATTAGTGACAACTGCTGGAAGTAAACCATACTTCGAAGTAGTTGAACTACGGCTTGTTTCATAAAAAAAATTTCCAGCAAAAACCCTTATCTGAAATTTTACTTTTTTTTCCATTTCGACTAGTCCAAAAGTTCCACAATGGCTGTTATTGATTTTTCACGTTGATGCGACCATAATATAAGGGATATTTTTAGATTGCAACCTATTGTTACTTTTAAAAAAAGCAAGAAAATCATCTTGCTAGTACTCGAGACGAGGAAACTAGAAAGTTTAATCAATTGTATTGTTTCAACCAGAATACGTGGGTCAAGTTTGAATTTTAGGATGTAACAACTGTATTTTAGTGAAATGTTCTGGCAATTTGTCATGTTTTATGACAGGGAAACCCAAATAATGATAATTGATATCACACTTGGGGAAGTAATTAATTCAAATATTTCCTTGGAGCCCTTAAAAAAATCCAACAATAGCGACAGCATTTTCAGAGGGAAAAATCCAGCCCGAAAACTAACGTATTTATTGGAGGAGGTCCACAAAAAACTAGCATTGTCCAGTAAATATCGCTGTTTTCCAGTGGCGTACTACGAAATTTTTTGTAAAAAGGAGTGTTTTTTGGGGAAAAAATTCCCCATGGGCAAAAAATATTCCAAAAAAAAAGAATATTTATTGGAGTAAGCTGTGTAATTTGTGTGAAAAATAGTGTTTTTTGGGGAAGAAATTCCCCATGGGCATAAACTCTGCCAAAAAGTAGCATATTTATTGGAGGAAATTCACAAAAAACTGGCATTTTCCAGTAAATATCGCGGTTTTCCAGTGGCGTACTACGAAAATTTTTGTAAAAAGGAGTGTTTTTTGGGGAAGAAATCCCCCATGGGCAAAAAATATTCCAAAAAATAGAATATTTATTGGAGTAAGCTGTGTAATTTGTGTAAAAAAGAGTGTTTTTTGGGGAAGAAATTCCCCATGGGCATAAACTTTGGCAAAAAGTAGCATATTTATTGGAGAAAAGTCACAAAAAACTGGCATTATCCAGTAAATATCGCGGTTTTCCAGTGGCGTACTACGAAAATTTTTGTAAAAAGGAGTGTTTTTTGGAGAAGAAATTCCCCATGGGCAAAAAATATTCCAAAAAATAGAATATTTATTGGAGTAAGTTGTGTAATTTGTGTGAAAAAGGGTGTTTTTTGGGGAAGATATTCCCCATGGGCATAAACTCTGCCAAAAAGTAGCATATTTATTGGAGGAAATTCACAAAAAACTGGCATTTTCCAGTAAATATCGCGGTTTTCCAGTGGCGTACTACGAAAATTTTTGTAAAAAGGAGTGTTTTTTGGGGAAGAAATCCCCCATGGGCAAAAAATATTCCAAAAAATAGAATATTTATTGGAGTAAGTTGTGTAATTTGTGTAAAAAAGAGTGTTTTTTGGGGAAGAAATTCCCCATGGGCATAAATTCAAATATTTCCTTGGAGCCCTTAAAAAAATCCAACAATAGCGACAGCATTTTCAGAGGGAAAAATCCAGCCCGAAAACTAACGTATTTATTGGAGGAGGTCCACAAAAAACTAGCATTGTCCAGTAAATATCGCTGTTTTCCAGTGGCGTACTACGAAATTTTTTGTAAAAAGGAGTGTTTTTTGGGGAAAAAATTCCCCATGGGCAAAAAATATTCCAAAAAAAAAGAATATTTATTGGAGTAAGCTGTGTAATTTGTGTGAAAAATAGTGTTTTTTGGGGAAGAAATTCCCCATGGGCATAAACTCTGCCAAAAAGTAGCATATTTATTGGAGGAAATTCACAAAAAACTGGCATTTTCCAGTAAATATCGCGGTTTTCCAGTGGCGTACTACGAAAATTTGTGTAAGAAAGAGTGTTTTTTGGGGGAAGGAATTCCCCATGGGCAAAAAATATTCCAAAAAATAGAATATTTATTGGAGTAAGCTGTGTAATTTATGTAAAAAAGAGTGTTTTTTGGGGAAGAATTCCCCATGGGCATAAACTTTGCCAAAAAGTATCATATTTATTGGAGAAAATTCACAAAAAACTGGCATTATCCAGTAAATATCGCGGATTTCCAGTGGCGTACTACGAAAATTTGTGTAAAAAAGAAAGTTTTTTTGGGGGAAGAAATTCCCCATGGGCAAAAAATCTTCCAAAAACTAGCATATTTATTGGAGGAAGTCAAGAAAAAACTAGCATTTTCCAGTAAATATCGCTGTTTTCCAGTGGCGTGCTACGAAAATTTGTGTAAAAAAGATTGTTTCTGGGGGGAAGAAATTCCCCATGGGCAAAAAATCTCTTCCAAAAACTAGCATTTTCAGATAATAACGCTGTTTTCCAGTAGCGCAAATTTCTGTAAAAAAATGATTTTTATTTTTCCATCGAAAGAAAGGGAAAATTATTAAATATCTTAAAGTTCTCAAATCGGGTTGGATAGAAAGGTCCTTTTATGAAATTTGAATATAAAAAAGGAAATATACTTGATATTTCCATAAGGTAAAATACAAAAAAAGAAAACCCCAATAAAAAAAGGTAGGTATTGCTTTTCTAACTTCATCCAGAAAACTACTAAAATATTTATAGCGATATTATTTAAAACATTTGGAACATTCCATCTATTCTACTGTATCTCAAAAACTATTTATCGTTAAGCTTGTAGAAAAAATCTGCTTTACAAACCCGCTCACGAGAAACTGCTGGAAATAATACTACAAATAGTTATTTTTTATTAAGTGCATGAAATTAGTGCTTTAACGGTATATGAGAGTTTTAATTCTATCGAATGTGCCATGAAAACACGATATTTATACACGAAATGCAAACAACATTTTTTGTAAACTGTGAATGTTAGCTTAGCCTTTGTTTTCCCACTAAAATACCCAACTTCAAATCGTATCGATTCTATAACTCCAAAAACATTTTCCACCGATTTTTAAGAATGTGAAATCCTATTTTCCATATGGTTGGCTAATTTTATCCTTTCCTTCTTCAAACCAAGGTGGGATATAGAGCAGGACATTAACTTTTTTGAATGACAGAAGGGAATGGAAACTTTTTATTACAAACTTCCGTTCCTCCTTTCTTTGGAGTTTCCTTCAGGCAACGAAGATCTTCATGACATTCACTTTTGACAGGTAATTTTAAGCTCTGCTTCACAATTATAATATACAAACTTACAAATTACTTTAAAAGGGAAAAAAAATCAAATGGAATTTCGAAAAAAGCTATTTTTGAGTAGTGAGCGGAGATATATGGAGATATATGGAAATAGGGTACGTCAAAAATTAATTTAGAAAACTCTGGGAGACAATGAATTAGCGAGTCACGCACAAAATTGCAAATTCTGAAGAATAGAAATTTATGTTATACTAATTATAAAAAGTGCTGTAATAAATTAAGACAATGCCAAGATTAGAAGATATTTATTATTATTATAACTGAAATAAAAAAATGTATGTGATTAAAATTGGAGTTATAGTGAATAAAATACAAAAAGATTAAGTTAAGATGGCAGAAATTGCGGGATGTGAGCATAGTTTCAACAAATAGCCCGGAGAGAAACTGTTTGTTGTCGTAAAATGGTCAGAAAGTGTCTTAATACAACAAAATGCGGATAAATGTGTCTAGAAATTTGGTTACCATTGCTTAAGACAGAAATTTTAAGATATTAACAAGATTTATCCATTTTTTTTTATAATGTTACTAAAAAAAACAAGCAAAAAAGCGCTCTAATTAAAAAACTAAAATATATTTAACATGAATGAAACCTAAAGTTATGTAAGGTATTATTTTGATTCCATAATTTCCCAAATATTTGGGGTAACAACTCCCGGAATCGCTGTATAAAAATAGTTTTTTATTTGTAATTTTCAAAAATACTTACATTAAAAAAATAATATTTTGAAAACATAAACAATTTCCACTATATATTATTTGCACTGATAGTAAAAAAAAAATCACAGCATCTAGAAGTTCGAAAAAAATTAGAACACGGCAATGAAAAGTTATCTCTGTCTCACATTGAAAGTGTTATCTCATAAAGAATCGGCAATGCACACGACACGCGACCTTGGCGTCCTTAGACAGACTGTTCGGCGTCCCGGCTGACATACACAGTCGTCGGGACGCAAGCGCCATCTTGAACGCATGGGACTCAAGCAGGACGTGTTTTAATTTAACCCTTTGAATTTACATAACTTTCGATAGATTTTTATTTTCAGAGGAAATTTCCAAAAAATAGTACATTGTTTACCGAGAAGGAAAAGCCTAACATTCTGGACGACTGTGAAGATTGCGACAGGAAAAAATCGCGAATAATTTGATTCAGTAATAAGTGGTGCTTTCAATGAAAACGTATTGTCAATCTTGCCGCATATAAATTTAATTGCTAGTGTTCTCGAAAGTAAAATGATGATGAATTTTCCATTTGTGGGACTCCTCCGCAACTGGTTGAGGCAGTGAATAATGCTTCATTAGAATTATTGCCAAAGAAATCAAGAGAAAAGTACGAATATGCATACAAACGTTTTATGGACTAAAAACACGAGTTCTCTATCTGAAAATGTTGTAATCGTATACTTCCTGGGGGCCGGAACCTTTTTGCGGAATCAGCTCCAATGTAATATTGGAAGAAATAGGTAAAGCCGAAGAAAAGTGAAGATCTGACAATTGGAAAGATCTAGTAGGGCTTAGGCAATCAAAGATTCTTCTGGGTGACTACAACCTGTTGAGATCAAATGAATGCATAAGTCAAAGCAAAACTGCACTAAGAGTTTTAACAGGAATCCTAACGGGACATTGTCGCCTGAATGGGCACCTTAAAAAGCTCAAAATAGTGGAGGAAGAAGATTGTAGGTTTTGTGGAATGGAAGAAGAATCCTCCATCCACATACTTGCGAACTGCACAGCAATTCAGAATCCTAGGGCACAGCACCTGGGAGACTACTGGATAGAAGAGGGACAGTTACCTAAGTTGAGGCCTGCAGATATCCTAAAATTCCTCCGGGAAATAGGACTAAAGGAGCTACTAGTATCTGAGACTCTCCTCAGAAACTAAGTAGAAGTAAGGGGGCACAATAGATCGATTAGGTCTCAGTGAATGTTACCCCAAAATACATACATACATACTTCCTATGCCTTTGTTTAAAGATAAAATCTTCAACATTATTCCCTTGCAATAAAACACATTGTATATATATCGCAAGCTCAAGGCTATAGGGCAAAGAAATCAAAGATTTTAACGGAGGAAGAAATTGAAATTGAAGGTTTTAATTTCTGTTTATATCACAAATGTATTTCTTTTTTAGGTGGCTTTAATATTTGGTACCATTGCTCGGTCGTAAAAAATGCAGGAGACCTTTTTCATTGCAAAACACTTCCCCTACACGGTGGTGTTATTTATTTTTCTCTACCTTCCTCACAGCGCGAAATATTAAAGGTATTGCTAATTACTTGTACTTTTGGTCTAAAATTTCCTCTACCGACTGGCTGTCAAAATTTCCTAGCGGTTTGCGGAAAAAGAACTTTACCTAATCATTTTTATTCCAGGAGGAACAAACAAATTTAATTGGACTTATACATCATTAGTTACATGAAATAGAAGTCCTTTGAAAAAAAAATGCTCTGAGGTGATTTTCTTTTGATTCGATTGTCTTCAAGAGCCAATCTCATTTAGTTAACGATGTATTTTTAACGAGTGCATTCAACGGGAAGTGAACAAATCACTATTTTATTAAAAGCAACAAGCCTCAGTTATCAAAGCCATCGGCATCAATTAAAAATTAATGATTGTTTCATTCACCAAAGTTTTTTTTGTAATATATTGTAAAGTTCTTCTTATTTATTTAAATAGTTTTTATTATTGGATTTCCGTCCACCAACAATGAACTTATGGATAAAAAAACAAGTATAGTTTTCCGACAGCAATTGGCGTAATAGTTATCTGTATCCATGTAGGAATACTGAAACCTAGTCGCCATGGTGGAAATACTACGAAATAATTTGACAACCAGACAATCAAGTTTAAGATTGCAAAAAATTTATTGTCAGATTTTTTAAGATCCTTTCACAGTAGATCAAATCCTTGGTAGAATGTGAAATAAAATATTTTATTGTATGACATTCTAACAATATTGTAGTCTACTATATATAGGAATGAGATCCAGTGAAGTGCCTCCAGGTCCGGTTTTATTGGGGTTCGGTGTTACTTTTATTGTGATATAATTATTTCTGTTTTAAAATACGTCTAAATCAGTTATATCACCTGGATAAAAACTTATAATACCATCCTGATAACGCAGGTAATTGATTATTGGAAATATCTCTTTCTAACATTGGTAATCAAATTTGACTACATCGAATCCCATTGAATACGATGCCCCTGTTTCCAAGCATGTTTGCAAATACCTAACTTAAAGACCTCCCTATCTTAAATATACTTTTTGTGTTGATTTATTCGGAT
The DNA here is from genome assembly GCA_949126875.1 of Lochmaea capreae. Classification (NCBI taxonomy): domain Eukaryota; kingdom Metazoa; phylum Arthropoda; class Insecta; order Coleoptera; family Chrysomelidae; genus Lochmaea; species Lochmaea capreae. Next base: position 1,293,618 of record OX421400.1, read on the forward strand.
TTTCAATGGTCTACATGTTTCACCTAAATACAATTTGTCACATTCACAGAATATCTGATATATACAGTTTTTTAAAGATTGTTCTTCATTTATTGGTTTAGTTTTTGATCTCAACGAATTCTTAGATTTAAATCTAGTTCGAATATTGAATCGATTACCAATTTTTTTAATTCTTTCTGATAATCCTTAACTTACGGTATTGTAAAGTTTTTAAAAATTATGTTAGCTGAATTATTGTTATTCTTGACAAGTGTGGTATCGTTGAATTCATTTTTGAATTATATACAGTTTTTTAAAGATTGTTCTTCATTTTTTGGTTTAGTTTTTGATCTCAACGAATTCTTAGATTTAAATCTAGTTCGAATATTGAATCGCGTATGCTTACCTATCCATATTTTATTTGTCAATTGTTATCGATCTACAGGGTGTGGAATGCATTTGGATAAACACAATACGCGTAAACTTTTTTGCAAACTTCATTGGTATGGAAAGTCGGAATTTTGGTCTAAAACTACGCCACTGAGTAGATCCATCTCGATCGTTTCGTACAGACTACACTTCTTTGTGCGTCAGGGTCGAAAGAGCGACATAGACAACTAAATATTTCGAGGGGCATACTTTTTTTTTCTATATACCACAATACTAATGGAATGCTTGGAAGGTTTAGGGCGATTAGACAAAAAAAAGAGTATTACCCCAAGGGTATTCGAGCTCGGCGGCAGATTTTCTGCAGGTTCATGAATTTTATATCACAACTCGACGTCGGATTAGAAGAAGCTTAAATGACAGAAATCTTGATCGTACGATTCGTTCGAAAGAAAAATATCTTTGGAAGCTCGTTTGTTTTGGGAAAAAGATTCTTTAATCATTCAAAAGTTAAATTAGGATGCTTGTGTTCTCTGGAAAAAAGCATTCAATTATACGTTTTAATGAAAATATAATAAAAAACCCTCAATATATTTTATCGTAAATTAAAGAATTCTAAGTTCCACAAGTTTTTAATCGATGACGCTATGAGATACAGCATGTGGGTTTTTGCTTGTTGAATGGGTTGACGGTTGTCTGTATACCACAAATATTTGTTACCAACTAACAGAACTAATAACTTTATTAATTTTTAAAGCATTACAAAAAGTATAAAATATAACATGTGCATTCACTTAACTTCTCAATCAAAATCGCTTTTTCTTCTTCTCTTTTCTCCGGCCTCCGTCCTTGTGGCATTCAGCCATTGGCCTCGTCTCGCCTAAGCACTAGTGTTTGCTTTCTGGTGCGTTTGGTAGGAGCTGCTACAAGCACCACTCCCAAATACTCTCTACTGTCTAGATTGTGTAAGTACACAATAGATGGCGGCACATCAGATGAGGTCTATTTGATGGCCACCATTCATATGTTGGAGGCAAACCTTCTCTGTCCTTCTGTGTACAGACGTGCTAGATAGTGTAAAGTGTTGCCTACTATAGCATTTTTAAAGTGACACTCTTTTACATCGCCTCAAAAGTTTTCGTCCATCATCGCATGTGGTTCCACGAGATATAGTACTAGGATCGATGCGTTTTTTCTAGAAGTAGGTCATCTTTTACTTATTTTAGCTACATTTTGAGACTCAAGGCAAATATGAAGTTATTAATAGTGTAATTATTCTCAGTTTTTAAAACAGACAGCACTACTCGTGTAATGTCCTTTAGTTTTTCCGTTAGGGAGGAAGGAATTTCAAATGAATTTATTCTTTTATAAGAGGGGAAGGTGTAATGTCCTTTAGGCATGAACCAGATTAAGAAATAAATCCATTCGAAATTATACAAATTATCAAAAACGTGATAAAGTCAAGTTCAACGCTGTGATTTATTTCTTAATCTGGCTCATGCCTAAAGGACATTACACTGGCTGATTGGAAGAAACTCCGAGCTTTCAATCTACAACAAGTTATTGATCTATAATCAGATTTTGAAACCGGTGTGGCTTTATGGTATCTAACTTTGAGCCTTTGCTAGAGATTCCAATATCCAAACATTCCAGAACAAAGTGTTACGAAACATAGTGAATGCCCCCTTGGATATTCACAGAGATCTTCAAATACCAGCCGTCAAGGAAGAGATTCAAAGGATAGCCGGCAAGTATGAAGCCAGGCACCATCAACATGTGATTGCAGAACCTCTTCAGCTGCTGGACGACCAACATCATGTCCGAAGACTGAAAAGAACCAACCAATCGATCTTGTGTAGCGTGTTTTGTGTAAAGCAGAGTAAAGTGCATGAATGTAGCGTGTACTTAGAAAAATCTGGAAGACATCATTGGATTGACTCTAGATGATAGTTTTAAGAATATATAGATCCAAATTAATGGTTAGTCTTCTGCGACTAGTTTTAGTTACAGGAAGATACGAGTACTACTTTTAATAATATGATATTGTATATTATTTTTATATTACGTTCACTAAACCTCCTAATTTCTTCAGTAACGCTCGAAACGTCTCGGATTTTTATTCTCACGTCTCTTTCTACGTTTGACAAGCCGTATTTTCCTGAAAACTGAAACTTAAGCTGCGATGATTATAACGCTTGCCGTTATTGCTCCTTTCCCAATATTTCCACATCAATTAGATAGAACTAACTCGACTTGTTGAAAGAACTTGACTCGATTGCTTCCCCATCGTCCCTTATTAGTGTTACACCTTTGATCTAACTAGTAAGAGCTGAATGAATCATTTTGGGGGGGCATCAACAAAATCAATAGCAACTCTCTAGAAGATTAATGGCAATAATCGTTCGCCATACAAGGTCAATGTATTTATCCAGACGGGAATAAACGGGAGAATTTATAGCGAAACAGGAACATCATATTTATTTGGATTTGAGGGAGATGGAGCGTGATGAGAATCACAAATACTCATCGTGATGGTTTTTTGCCTTCAATGTATTTATTAAAAATTACGGAGTTTTGCAGATGTGGGTAGGATTTACGAGCTTAACTTTTCCGGGGAAAAAATCTGTTCGAATACTCATTTAGTAACCTACAAGCTTCTGTCGCCAGGACTTGATTCGTAAATAACATAAAAAAGATGCTGAGTTGGATGTACACTACCATAGTGAGACCAATCATCGCTTATGGAGCCATTGCGTGAAGTAGTAGAGTTCGACCACAATAACTTTGGGACATCACGTGGTCGTGGGTGTGGCGTATCAGCCAGTGGCGTTACTGACTTGCATATGAAAATTCAAAGCTCAAAATAATGGAGTAAAAAGAATGTAAATTAGAAAAAGACTTTTGACATGTATACTGAGTTGATTCACTGAGACCAGAAAGATCTATGGTGTCATTTAGTTCAGCATTTTCCTCATTGCCTAGCAATGTAATGGACATATTGATTAATTTGATGTAATCTTTGAAATCTTTGCTTTCTAGCCTAATATAATAGAAATTTAAATAAATTGGTAGATGAATAGCTATCAGATTAAATTACTTACTCCAAATTCAGCTCACGTAAGCGAAGTCGACTAATTAGGAACGTGACATGACGTATTCAGTTGTTAATTGAATAGCGAGTGTTGTTTCTCGTTCATTGTCGAAGGCATGGTAGACGGGGTTTCCGGTTTGTACTCAATCAAACCAAACATTGCTGAATTTCAGTGATTTCAATCAAGTCTCGAAAAATGTTATTTAAACCGTCAGTTCACATCGTATAATTTACCCTATCGAAATGACTTTATCAGTGAAAGGACGAAGAAGGAAAGTTCTCGAAGAATTTTTTGACCGAAAACAATCTGGGGATATTTTTACCGACTTCAGACGTCAAATTCTCGTGTTTGTTGACCTCAGCTTGATGCCTTGGCCAGCTTGCCACTCCCGATTGTCTAGATGAGAATCAAACAATTCAATAATGTATAGGGTGTTTCGTTTAAAAAATTGGACGAGGGGGTTAAAGTTATAACGTCTACATATGAGCAAAAAGACGGCCCTCTTTATATGATTTGTGACGTGTTTTACTTCAAGTTTAAGACACTTTGTAGGGTGTCGATAGAATAAATTGTTTTAAATATAGTTTTTATTATCAAGTCACATCTATTGTCATCATTTTTGTGCTAAATACATTTTAAAAAAACCTTGCAAGCCATAGCTAAAATATTTATTGAAAAATATAAAGTTTTTATCTCAAAAAACATACTTTTCTCTAAACCTGTATAGGTATTATAAACGCACGTTCAATTTCAGTAATTTCACAAACATGAGCGTTTCTTCGATAATTTATCTAAAATATTTTTCAAAATTCGTTCAAATCCGACATCAAATAAGAAAATTATTTGCAATTGAAATTTTGCGTCGATCGAATCTTTTATCTGACACGATGGTTGCAGAAATCATTACCTTTATTATGTTTTTGTTGTTTATTTTTTATTTTATTTTGACTTGAAGAATGCGTCGTTTAATTATACCGGATGATAAGTAAGCGGTTAACCAAACTCGTTTCCCACATATTCGACCTTATATACTATTCAAGTCTAGCAGTATCATGGTCGACTAGAATTATATTATTCATTATTTTGTTTGTAATATTAAAAATTTATAATTTCCGGAACAAAAAATTTACCCTGTATTTAACTGTATATATTGAGACTTATTTTTTCAAACAGAATAGCGCTAGAAGCCAAAAACTACGTGAAAAAAGTGAAAAATTGACTTTTTGTGTTTGCAAGGTTGTATCTCTGGAAATAAAAAAGTTGGCATATTGCAGTTGGGCCTAAAATATAGTTTATATATTCTAGAATAACATATCGAAAATTCGCGTTAATCGAAGTTGGCGTTTTTGAGAAATCGCATTTTGAAAAAAAAACACTTTTTTTAATTTTTCCGATTTTCCGGAAAATTTTTCCAAGATATTGGAAATATAGAAAAGGCGTGATAAAGCCGATTAAATTACGCACATTTTGAAAAAAAAACGGTTCCGATACGATTATTTGGACCGAAATGGCAACCATTTTAAGCAAAAGGTAGTTTTTAGTTTTCGAAATAAACGGCTTTACGACATGACGCTCCAAAAAATTTGACATAAAGTAATTGTGTATACAAAGGTCATTATTGTATTAACCAGCATAGTTATTATACAAGAAAATTCATTTAATGATGTTATAGGTGAAAGACATTTTGTCTATCTGGCACCTGGACCTTTTAATATTGTAATTCCTGACTCTTTAAAGATGTACTATTTCAAATGCACACTTAAAAATAAGTTAAAAGCTTGGTTACTCTCTATTAAAACGAGGAAATACAAAATATTGTTGATCCATCACTGTTATCCATATAAATTTGTGTGTTGAACATCCTACGTAGTTGAAAAAATCTATTTGTAACTGTTAGGGTTGTTAATGCCTCAAATACAAGTTATTCAATGAACTTCTTTTTATCTGCCTTTCCCTGTTACCTCACTAATCAAATATATACCTATATTTTGGTGAATACATTATTTTTATTATTATATTATTAAATATTAGTCTAAAATTCTTCCTGGGAATTCCGTGTTATTAACATGGTTTTATTTGATTCATCAATTGTGGTTGAGTTGTTAAAATTCTGGTCGTGAGCTCGATTCTTCGTGATATCGTGAATCCCTGTTTTCCTTTTCTATTTTATTAAATATTCGTAAAGCATATTATGCGTTTTTAGTTTACTCGTAGTAAAGATGAATCACTGACAAACACTTATATCTTCTTGGGAATCCCTTTTTGTCCGGCGATAAATATCCATGTGAATATTATAACTAATTTCAAATTCGTCAAAACCATAAAAGATCGTGAATCCTTTTTTGTTATCTAACCTCAAAAGAACAGAAACTGGTCATCGAATTCTTGTATTTTATGTAAAAAGTAAATACGAGTTGTGGCTGCTCAGTTATCATCAATACACTGCTCTACAAAAGTAAGTGAAGGTTAGGTTAGGAGCTCTATGATTTTTGTTGTTTTTCATGTATGAAAGTAATATCATACGTGGAAATATATACAGATTTTCATTTATGACGGATCACCCTGTGTAAAGATTTATTATAGTTTTAATATGGATAACAGAGAACTTTTTTGACTTTCCCTTTATCTTAAAACCATCCGTATATAACACAATTTGGAGTATTTTCTTGTATGTGGTTTGATGAATAAAAAATGAGGATTTTAGGTGTATGTGACATATATACGGAATACTTCCATTACCGACGTGAAATTTATGTTGAGGGAACAGCATTGTTTTTTGAATAAATTGATGCTTTTATTTTGGAAATAAATTCATTTTAAACAAAAAAGTTTTTATTAGTCACAAAATTAATCAGAAAATTTCCATATTGAGGATTTATAACGAGCGATCGAGGGGGTACTAGGGCACTAGAGAAAAAAAAGGTTATATACTCATATACCTACTTTCTATAGGTTTGTTCCAACACATCAAGAAACCGTTCTTGGAACGGTGACGCGCATGTGAAATGGCAGAAATGCGTTCCAACCACGAGAGAACCGTTTAGCGAACGATAATTTTTTTGTTCCAACCCGATTTGGTATCGTTATGGAACCGGTTCAAGAACGATGATTTCGATACTTCACTGAAAGCAGGTATCAAGGGAACTGACTTGCGCAGTACATATACCCATATCTAGTTAGGTTTAGTTGTCTTGATTTGTTGATTTTGTATTTGTTGAATGTTGTGTGAGCGAACTTATTTATATTTGTTTGCGCTATCTGTTATAAATAAACAGTTTTTTACTTAACAACATGTACCATATAAACTTAAAAGTAGAGTTATGTTTGATACGTTCCAGTGATTTATGTCGAGTCAGTAACCAAACTGTTCCAACCATGATTTATTTTGGAATCGTTATTAGAACGGTAATCACTTGGCGCCTGCGTAACAAATCCCTAAGAACGATACGACACAGTTATGCTATAATAAAAGATTTCACAAAAAAAAACATCAAAATCGAATGAGTGTAAAATTTTTGATAGCCAGATGTTTTGGCGGTCATTGTATTCGATTTAAATGTTTACTGCGTATTTTTAGAATTCCATTCAACGCTATCTCTTCAACTTTATCTTTCTTGTGAACGGAAAAATAAAAACGCAAAAGTAGGTGGAGTCTCGAAATGTCTCAGTATAGTTTTATCGCGTGAAAAACAAACCGAGATTTCAGAAATTTAAATGGAATCAACTTATCCAATGTCCTTTATAAGGACCGATGATGACGAAGGTGGTCAGTTGCGATTTAACTTTCGCACACACCATCCACTAGTGAAGAAGTGTTGTGGCTTTTATTTAATTGGAAATTTAATATTTTAAAATGGTAAGTTGCTTATTCTTTTAATTGTTAATAATTATTATAGACTATTGATAAAATATAGTGAAATTTTAAGTTGTATTTGACAAATTTATTTAAAAAAAAATGTACTGCTATACTTATCTACGTATGGAAGAGTAGAGAGTTTAAGTTTTATGTTTTTTTGCTTCTCATAATTTTTTTAAATTTCTTTTTACCTTGTAATACAGCCAAAAAGTTTTAACGTATTGATCCTAACCTAGTTGATTAAGAAAATTCCCGTGAAAAAATATTTCCCAAGTTTTGACATTCTTCCGTACTTTTGACAATAACTATATAACCGTTCACCGCATCATATTAAACTTAACGTCAATCGATTCAGCATAAAATTTACCATTAAAAAGAGTAATTTTAGGTTTTTTAATATCCGAATTTTTTATTTTATCAACATTTAAAAAAAACTCTTTGATGTTCGACAATAGTTTTTGTACCTGTCACTTCCTCACACCCTCGTATACGAAATATCGTAGATACGATACTGTTGATTTTTTTTCATATTAATTGTTTATGTAAGAACGTGTATCCGAAATTTCAGCTTAAAATTCCTTTTATTATTGTCTCTATGATTTTTAGACTTATTACTTGTATATCTGCTATAAAATATAACCTCAATTTTATGAATCAAAATTTCCAAAATTTGGATTTGATGATCCCATATATTTTTGTGTATGAAAACCTACTAATTCGTCTCTGAAGATTACGAAAATTTCCATTAAAAAGAGCGGAAATGCCAAATAAAAATTTTTCCCAAGTTCACTCGCATGTGATATGACATTATTCCGTACTTTTGAAAATAACTGTATAACCGCTCACCGCATTATATTCTAATTAACGTCAATCGATTCAGCATGGAATTTTCTATAAAATGAGGAACTTGATAATGAGTATTTTTTATTTTATCAACATTTAAAAAAAAACACTCTAATGTTCGACTTTAATTTTTGTACCTATCACTTTTTCATACCCTCGTATACGTAATATCATAGATACAATACTGTTGATTTTTTTCCATATTTATTAATTATTAAAGAATATTTATCTGAAATTTCAGCCTAAAATTCCAATTATTATAGTATCTATGATTTTTTAACTATTACAACATAAAATGTTAAATTCTACTTTCCAAAATATTTGTAATTAAACAATTTCCTTATTTACTTCTTTATTATCTAAACCACATTTTAATTATGGTTTTAAATAAACAAACCTTTGGTTATGTTATAAATTGATGTAAATAAATAATATTAAATAATAGAAATAAGTTTATATGGATTTTAACAGTCATACTTCATTTTCAGAAATACGTTATCCTTTTCACCATTTTCATGACTTCTACAATGGCACAAAGACCCTCTTACGCTGGAAACAGGCCTGTGGGATATCCAGGCGTAGCCTCTAGGTTCAGAAATACTTCAATTACAGCAAATACAGCTAATACAGCAAACACAGCGAATACAGCAAATACAGCAAACACAGCAAACACAGCAAATACAGCTAATACAGCAAACACAGCGAATACAGCAAATACAGCAAATACAGCAAACACAGCCAACACACAAAATACAGTAAATACACCCGATCTAGGAACCAGGCTTGGTGAAATTGATCCACTGGCAGCACCAGGTCAATCTTTAGGAAATGATGGTTTTGTGGACTACACAAAAATGTACGAAGGCTGGCCAAGGGAAAATTTACCTTATTGGTACGTTAACTCGGAACATATAAGGAAACATTTGGGTGTAAATACAGGAAGCAATCAAGTAAATACAAATGTCCAAAGACAACCAGTTCAAAATCGTTTTGGAAGCGACCAGAGTACCGCTACTAGAGATTCTTTTACTGCTTCTGTTAATGGTCAATCTAAAACTTACTATTATGATCCTTCTTCTGATTCTTGGTTATCCAGAAATGTTTGATGTGAAAAATTATAACCTGGGTATATTTTTTTTTTATTTGAAAAATTCAAAATTATAAAGAACTGACATCAAAATGAAACGTAAGAATTAGTTTATTGAGAGATTAAAATTAACCTTGGACGAATAAAAAATAACAAGTTATGGAATAATACGTCTCACTAATTAATATAAAATAATTATAAATTCTAATGGAACAAAAATACCCTAAAATTATGTTACGACGCTACTGATATGCTTTGTTTATAAAAAAACACGTGTTAATGTTTTTATTTATTTAAATATATACCTACCTTGTAGATGAAATCGTTTTTATTAAAATATTTCTATATCTTTGGAAAAATAAAGATTAATATGTCCAAACATAAATCTATTAAAATAAAATAAAATCTGGAGGAAAAAATTCAATTTATCACTTAGATGAAGCCACTCATTACTAACAAAACTAGTGGTTATTATTTCACAATACCTGTTAAATAGCAATTACCTTTACTATCTATTCCGGTAATTAAATGCATTTTAATGATAATATTTTCTTCCATTTGAAATCATTTTCTAGCAAATCATTCTTTGATAAACATATTTTAGAACTAATTTCAAATTCTTCTATAACTTTGATGGATTTGTCTCCAAAGTTGGGATAAAAACTGAAGTTTTTGGGATAAGTTCAAGGTGCTTTGTAGACGGTTTTATAATCAGACAAGTATTCAGAGGTTCTCTACCGGTATATAACCATTTCTAAGTTTTTCTCTCACATATCTAAGTGTTCAATTTCTACGGAGAAGCCGCCAGATGACTTGCTGATTTGAAAACTGTCCGTAACTTCTGTCTGAAGACAACTCACTTCAATAATTCCAATAGCCTTGCTAGTTTCAAACTTTTCAACTTAGAAACAAAAACCTAGCCACATACCTGAACAAGTAATAGGTAGAGTCCGTTTCAATAGGGAAGAAGCCACCTGAAGTTGGCGTACCGACCTGCGCATAAGTCAAAATCTGTCGAGCGATCGTGCCATGCCATTGGCGTTACAAGCGATGTTTCATGCCGACAGCGATTAAATTGTTGACATTTGAGGGTGTGTTTGAAACAATCATTTACTGTCGAATATTTTTCATTTTTGAATATTTTAAGACGTTCTGCTAGTTTATTTGTGAGTGCTGTGTGTTTTATTTGATCTAAAACCATGCCTCCTACAAAAAAGGTTGGTGTTAAAAGAAAAGTTATCCACAGTGAAGGCCGACAGATTCTTGAAAACGTTGCAACTTTTATGGAGTCTGAAGCTGAACATGGAATCCAAATTCCTTTAAAAAATCATCGGTAAGTCAAATAAGAAAGTATAATAATCCAATATATTACTCATGGCATTCAGATTGTTGTAAAATATATGGAAGAGTATACATTACTTCAAAAATAATTGAATTCTGCTAATAATTCATATAGTCTGCTGCACTTAGCAGTAATTTATATGGTTCTAATACTTCTAATTTTGTGTTACCCTACAAAATGTGAAAACGTTACGCTACTGATTTAGATTAAAATATCAATTTTTAAATATGGCGCTGGTTTTGACATCAAGGTCGCGCATCGACTGCAACTTCAGATGGCTTCTTCCTTATTGAAACGGACTCTACCACTACTTAAGTCAGTTGTTAATGACCTACCAGCTTTTAGTTTTCCAAAATTTCATTACAAATGACGAGGATTCAACTGTCTTTATTAAACTCCAGAAGTTTTTTGATAAAGGAAACTTTGACCTTATAACTTATTCGCGATATTTTGGATTTTTGGCTTTCTCGCAAAACATTTAATATAAAGCGATGGATATAATACTTTTCATATTAAACGTCAAATTTATGTCTAAATAATAAACAAGTTGAGTGAGATAACGGTAGAAGATTTACCAAATCGATATTGGAAACTGAAAAATACTTGCTAAGGCTTTTAGTGACACACTAATATCTACAAAAAAGATAAAATCATCCTATCGTTTCGAGTCACAAAGTTATAATTCCCAAGAATATTTGACCGCCCTTATCAATCCGTTCATATTTTTTAAATTAAGCGTAGTTTTACCGAAACCTTTTGGATAATGGGACTTTTATAGGTGGTGATGTATTCCGAAAGAATGAATAAATAATTTTTGTGTATTTTTATAAACAACATGTTTTTCTTGGGACGTTTTTTTTTTGATTTCCGGAGTTTTCTGAAAATTCTCGGGTCTACCGTAAATTGATAAACAATGATTGGCAATATCGGTCTTTAATGCACTCCATTGGAAAGCTGAAACTGTCCTCTTTTCGATGGTTTTTAAAAAAATTTAGTTTTCCGGAAAATTTTTGCAAGAAATATCGATCCAGGGACAAAAATGATGGGGACCATTTTTGTAGGTAATGAACTGTACTTCATTTCTAACAAAACCCCACTTCTCTAAGTAGCATATTTCGGGAGATATCGGCCAAAAACTGAATTTTCGGGATCATGGGCCATTTTCCAGCCCCTTCCGCAAATCCCGCGGAGGACATATTTTCAGAGAGTAATCTACACATGAATACCTACAAGTTGCAAAAAAAAAAAGTCCGACAATAATGAGATGAACAGGTTGGTGCCTTTATTTACTGGACTAAATAAAACAATGTGGCAATTGAAGTGAATTCCGTGTCATCTTTCCCACACATACACATAAGAGAAGCATATATATTAATAATTTAATTTATAATATCCAATTATTAAGTTATGGCAAATAAAAACAATGCAAAGGCGATCCTTTTGTGTGGTTTCCAATAAGTTTTCGCCCAGTAAATTCAATGAACGTTATTGGGAATTCCTTTCTACTATTAATCTCGAATCAACAATTACGTCCCAAATAAATAAGTTGTTGGCGCTGGTCCGTCAGCCAGTCGTTTATTGAATGTTGTAAGCACAGTTAAGTGAACTCGATCTATCTGGTAAACGTTTTGTTGTGGTTTTCGTCTTCAATAAACATGGTAAGTTTAGAATTTTTGTTTTGTTTTTTTCTCAATTCGCGAGTGTTGTTTGTAAATTTAAATTCAAAGTTGAAAACAAGTCGTAAAGAGGTTTTAAAGGTCCCTTGAATGTTACAGACGATATGTACAATACACCTGAATTGAATAAACTCAATACAACTGGGACTTTTTAGAAAAATTGTTGTAAATATTATATCGAGAGTTTAGGCATAAAAAATACAATTTAGGTGTTGAATGTAACATTTTTTGTTTCATCCCTTAAGAGGTGGTATAGTTGACATTTTGGGAGGCATTTGTTTCCATCAATATTGCCAATTTTGTCTAACTTTATATCGTAGACGAACAATTTTGTCTCACACAAAAACAAAAATAACCAATTTAAAAACAAGATAGCCTTGAATGCAGATAAACTTTAACCTATACATTCATAATAATAACATAGAAATGATAATGAATGCGAGCAAAATCTTAAAATTAATTTTATTCCTATCATTGACGTACATTTTTTTTTAAACAGCTTTTAGGTACTAAAACTGTTTGTAAAACGCGATTTGTTGACAAATTCATAATTTCAAATTCATTATTGAAGAAAAAAATCAATGGGTGCCAGATCAGGACTCAGTTTATGCTCCTAGTTACCTTTACCACATCGATTCAAACGAGTAAAACCGTTATTTCGAAAACTAAAAACTACGTTTTGCTTAAAATGGTCGCCATTTCGGTCCAAATAATCGTATCGGACCCATTTTTTTTTCAAAATGTACGTAATTGAATCAGCTTTATCGTGCTTTTTTTCAATTTCCAATATCTTGGAAGGTTTTTACGGAAAATCGAGAAAACTAAAAAAAGTGTCTTTTTTTTCAAAATGCGATTTCTCAAAAACGACCACTTCGATTAACGCGAATTTTCGATATCTAATTCTCGAATATATAAGCTATCTTTTAGATCAATCCGAAATATGCCAACTTTTTTTTTTCGACAGATATAACCTTGCAAACACTAAATGTCATTTTTTTACGTAGTTTTTGGCTTCCAGCGTTTTTGATTTACGTCCTATAATAAATTCAATAGCGCCGTCGTATTCTGTGTGGAAAAATAAGTATCATATGTTCATCAGTAGTACTAATTCCATCTCCATTTTGAAAGGAGTATAAATTTGCGTTAGTACATCGTGAGACAAGGCGCGGTGTTGTTATACGGTATGCGAAATTTTTGTTATTGTCAATTTTCAAGATCAATTAAATAATTTTTTCCAACATGTGATACATGTTTCCGATGTATTTTTTTTAGTAGAATACGAAGGTGCTATTGAATTTATCATGGGGCGTACCCAAAACGCGCTAGAAGCCAAAAACTACGTGAGAAAATTGAAAAAATGACATTTTGTGTTTGCAAGGTTGTATCTCTAGAAAGAAAAAAGTTAGCATATTGCGGTTTGGCCCAAAAGATAGTTTATATATTCGAGAATAACATACCGAAAATTCGCGTTAATCAAAGTTGGCGTTTTTGAGAAATCGTATTTTGAAAAAAAACACTTTTTTTTTAGTTTTTCCAATTTTCCGGAAAAATTTTCCAAGATATTGGAAATCCGGAAAAAGTATGATAAAGCTGATGAAATTGCGCAAATTTTGAATAAAAAATGGTTCGGATACGGTTATTTGGGCCGGAATTGCGACCTATTTAAGAAAAAGGTTGTTTTTAGTTTTCGAAATAACGGCTTTACGATGTATACTTTGACATGTTGCTACAGGGCTCCAAAAACCTTTTTAAGGAAAAACAAAACACGTGTCTCATGAAATCGCAAATGAAATATGGTCTCATAGTTTCAGAAAAATCAAAAACATCGATTTTTTTTGCTCGTTGAATCGGCCATTTACTCTTTTTATTTTTTTTTGAAAAACTTTATTTTTTTACAGAAACTCTTCCTATTACTCTCCGTTTTTGTAGCTGCTTCCTCTGCGCAACGTCCCTTCTTCGCCGGATCAAGTCCCATAGGAATTCCGGATTTAGCGTTTAGATTCAAACCAGAAAACTCGTCACCCAAACCAAACCTTCCTAATAGATTCAACGCAGATGACGGTACAACAGAAAGACTTCCCATAGACGCTCGCGGCGATGCAGCTCTGGTAAAAAGAATAAAAACCTGGCCGAAAGAAAACCAACCTTTTTGGTACATAAATTCTGAAGCTATCGAGAAACAAAGAGGTACGCAGACTAAAAGTAAAAACACCGATTCATCATTGAACACCGTAAATCAACTGGAAAATAGATTTGGCGACGATAGCGGACAGGTTCAAATTCAAAATCAATTATTTTTTGACGCTTTCATCAACGGTCAACAAAAAACTTATTATTATGATCCAGTGAATGATGCTTGGCGACTTAGATGGAATTAAAACAGAACGAAAGTGGAATTAAATATTTTTGATCTGTGATGCTATTTCAGAATGTTCCGGTCGAGATCTGAATGGCTGTTTAGAGGGTTTCAGAATGTTTTTTTTAATATAAATGTTCCTATAGTTATATAATTATTTATGTTTTATTTTTAATAAAAAAATTCTATATTTTTGTTATTGTTTCTTCAAATAATATACAGTATCAGAAATTTTGCGATTCGTGAGTAAAAATATGTATCTGATTAACCTGAGTGCTGTCATGGTACTGTCCCTGTATTGTTTATCCAGCTTCGAGCTTTCCAGGAAACTAACCATTAATATAGTTTGTTCAAAACTCGAAAACATAAATCAAGTTTATTAGTGTAGTTTAAAAAGTTTCCGGAAAAATGTTCATTTACAATCCAGAAATTCCCAACAGTTAACTAAAACAAATGATAGACGTCGAGGGAGAGAGCAAAATATTTTGCAATATAAATATAAGGTACCAAACTGTGAAAGTTTAGATGTAACCGAATTGTAACGATGTAAACTTTAAAAACTAATTTCCTGTTCTTAAAGTTGATTTTACAACAAAAAAATTGCATCTTTACAATGACAATTTAATTCATGTATAAAAAATCGCATATGCCACAGTGCAATTGTCATTTTGACAGCGGCAAAAGTTAGTTTTAACTTTTACAGCGACAAATACACTAGTGGTTTTTTCACTTATTCATTTGTTCATCAATTATCGCGGTGTTGGTTACCAGAATAAATAGTTTGGTATGTTTGTCAACAACTTATTGAATTTTCAAGAACTAACAATGAGTCGATTCGGTGTGTCTACGAACGCCGAAATTAGTCAAATTGTTAATACCTGTGTGCCTACTAATACAGTTGCGACGCAATCATCAATCTGGCGACAATTTTCTACGTTTTGCGATGCAAAAAGATACACATTTGAGCCAACTACTTCCATCGAGAAATTGAACGTAATATTGCAAGATTGGGCATTTGATATGCGAAAAGTAACGGAGAAGACTACAAAGAAGCGGTAGTGAAAACAATTTGGAACACCACCGCTAAAATGCTGCAAAGTAAATATTATAACGAATTTAATATTGTATTCAACCCTTTCACCGATGTTCAGTTTAATTCATCACGAGCTGCACGTAAAATCCTACAAGCACAACCCGAAAAGAGAAAATGTAGTGCATCAGCTCTTAATAAATCTGAAGTATTTGCAATGGCCAGTTTATATAACGAAAATGAACCGGAAGGACTTTAAA
Organism: Lochmaea capreae; assembly: GCA_949126875.1. Taxonomy (NCBI): domain Eukaryota; kingdom Metazoa; phylum Arthropoda; class Insecta; order Coleoptera; family Chrysomelidae; genus Lochmaea; species Lochmaea capreae. The sequence goes on from OX421400.1 coordinate 1,309,526, forward strand.
ATAAATTTTATCACATTTTGGCGTTTGAACTAGCTTGGCGCGGAGGAGAAGCAGCTTACTGCAAAACCACTTATTTCGTATCTGACATTGAAAATAATGGAAAAGAAACTGGACGTATCGAGTATAATCCTCTATTTTCGAAAACGAGACAAGGCGGCAACAATAAATTATGTGACAGCAAATGAATCACGCCTAATATTTTCGACAAAGATATTTGCCCAATACGTTTATTCAAAAAGTTAATGGAAAAACGAAACACTTTTATAACTTCGGACAGAGTATTTCTTACCCCAAATCCCTTTTGGAAAAAGAAAAATTCTAAAGGTTGGTACAAGAATTTGCCGATTGGAATTAATGAAATTTCCAAATGGACTAAACGCTCAGCACAACGCATTGGTTTAGATGTCAAACGTGTCAAAATTACAAATCACTCAAATCGAGCGGCAGCAGCTAGCGAATTAAGTAAAAGCGGAATTGAAGAACAAGCTCTAATAAAAATAACAGGACACAGCAATTCATCATCAATAAAACCATACTTACAAGTTGACAAAGAGTATCATTCAAGCATTATTCAATCAATTCGTTTGGAAAATGAAAAAACTTCAACATCTACTACAGAAACGATTAGCTGTGGCACCCGCAGCGATATCACTGTTCCTAGTATGAATTTCAATAACTGCGTTTTTGATAATTGTACATTAAAATAAAAATGTGTTTATTTTTAATGTTTCATAAATAAAGTTTTCATTGATATGTTTCCAAATTTCTCATTCATTAAATTGTCCTGCCGAATTACATTCGAGGTTTGTATTGATATTGGGTAAATTTGTGTTGTTCAAATTCTAAACTGTTTCCTTTAGCAATTTTGAGCAATTTTAACAGTTGACAGTTATTCTCGTCAAATTGCTAGGAAACAGTTTCTCATTAAACAACCCAAATTTACCCGATAAAATACAAACCACTTGTGCAACTATAAGTGAAAAATGAAAAAAAAATTATACAAATACACGGTTAGGGTTTTGCGTTTTAGGGTAAATATCTGGGGAGTAATATTTTGGTGGAAGGTTCGAAGTTATTATAATATTTCAAAAAGAGGGATAATTCTCCCTGAACAGGGAGTCGTAAAGGTATAGTAACTTTAATATCTGTATAGCAGTTTGTAATCTAGGAAAATATTCTGTGAAAATTGAAGATCAAATTTTTAACGATTAAGTTGGGAATTCTGCAACTGTTGGCGATAGTATAAAGTGTTAATGTTGGTGTACTGGTAGTGTAAACAGTGTTCAGTAATTTTTAATGATGTTTTTGAAAGAATGATTTAGGATAGAGACGTCTGTGATTGATTTTAATGCAATTGTAGGCAAAGTAACAACAAATATCAGTTTGTGTTGAAGTCGCAGTCGAACTTTATTTGTCAAACTGTTCCCACGAGTAGCTAGGGAAATTTCGTCCATTTCTGTAGAACCCCGTTTGCAGAAATATCATCATATCATATCCCCATCAGCGCGATGGAGCTACACCTTGGGATTGGGGAGTTTTTTTGTCGCAGGTTTTCTCCTTAGGAAATATTCTGTCAAAAGGTCCCGGGGAACTCACCGATGGTCCTCCGTATCTGATCTGTCAGTGTGTTCGGATTTAACTTGGGCGTGTTGGATTTTCCGCTGGCATTCATTGGTGCTACCTACTCGACATCAGCAGCCCCTCCAATGCCCCACTGACCATTTCTTGAGCTACTTCTTGGCTTCACTCTTCCCTCCCCGTCCTTACGGCTCAAGAAGAGAATAAGTTACTGGGCCACTCCACCAACGACAACTCCTAGGAGTGGTAATTAGATAATAAATCGGAGTTTTATAAATTATAGCTTCAATTATAAATTAGGAGAGTTATTTTGTTGACAAATTTGATATTTCGTTCTTAGTTGGCCCAGGGAATGTATTTTGTTCAAAAATAGATTATTTTTTACGTTTAGAAGTGGTAAAAAATTACACATTTTTTATGTAAATATTGAAAAAAAGTTCGATAGGACTTTCGGAACACTTTTTATCCACCACTTCCTTACACGAGGAGGAGAGGTGACCAGGAAGTCCGAAAAGTCGAGGAAAGTTTATATAAGCTGAGGAAATCGGTTTAAAATAGAAGTTTAGAAACTTTCAGGACACTTCTATTACTTAGTTCATGTTTCGGGACATTTTTTTACAATACAATATTATATTATATTGATTTCGGTGAAAATATAAATATAAAACATGACAATCCGCTAAAACACCGATTACAAACTTGTGACGTCAACCTTTTGTATATCGTGGGGAAATTTTTCAAAATTATCATGTCTATTACTAGCTTTTATCACCTTTTTGATATCTCCTCGTATAATATTAAACGCTTAAAATTGGAAAATTTGGCAAAAACGGCTTAAACATTCATAGCAGAACCGCACATGAATTATATGCTGGAATTCCAGGGAACATGCACAGGAATGTTTTTGTTACGATAAATAATAGGGAGCAGGTGGCAGAGTGAGAAAATGGTATTATTATTCCTTAGTTTGTCCAGTTTTCAGGTGGGCTCCAATTATAGCGTTCATTTTGTTTCCAAATAGTTTCAGTCTTTAATGTTGATCTCGTTACGTTGTTATAGAATGTTGTTAATTTCGAAAGTTCAAACCACAAAATCTATACGAGCCTTGTTATGTGTAAATGTATATTCTGTCAAAAATATCTGTTTAAAGGAAGAATGTCGATGACCGACTAGAGCTTAGCTGACGTTGAAAAATACTGTCAAAATATCACTTTCCATGACAAGCTAATGATCAAATTAAACAATATCTTATAATAATTTTGTGGGGCAAGAAAATGAGAAAATTAAAAATACATATAGACCACACGGTAATGTGAATAGAAGTAGTTGGAAATCGATCCCATAATGAGATTCTTGTCAAGTATAGCTGCGGGAAAAAATTTTGCCAGGTCGATATGCGTCCAAGAGAAGAATTTTCACTTATAATTGCACAAGTGGTTTGTATTTTATCGGGTAAATTTGGGTTGTTTAATGAGAAACTTTTCCTAGCAATTTGACGAGAATAACTGTCAACTATTAAAAACACGACACCGAAGGTGGAGTGTTTTTAGGCTGACAGTTATTCGAGTCAAATTGCTAAAGGAAACAGTTTCGAATTTGAACAACACAAATTTACCCAATATCAATACAAACCTCGAGTGTAATTCGGCAGGACAATTTAATGAATGAGAAATTTGGAAACATATGAATGCAAACTTTATTTATGAAACATTAAAAATAAACACATTTTTATTTTAATGTACAATTATTAAAAACGCAGTTATTAAAATTCATACTAGGAACAGTGATATCGCTGCGGGTGCCACAGCTAATCGTTTCTGTAGTAGATGTTGAAGTTTTTTCATTTTCCAAACGAATTGATTGAATAATGCTTGAATGATACTCTTTGTCAACTTGTAAGTATGGTTTTATTGATGATGAATTGCTGTGTCCTGTTATTTTTATTAGAGCTTGTTCTTCAATTCCGTTTTTACTTAATTCGCTAGCTGCTGCCGCTCGATTTGAGTGATTTGTAATTTTGACACGTTTGACATCTAAACCAATGCGTTGTGCTGAGCGTTTAGTCCATTTGGAAATTTCATTAATTCCAATCGGCAAATTCTTGTACCAACCTTTAGAATTTTTCTTTTTCCAAAAGGGATTTGGGGTAAGAAATACTCTGTCCGAAGTTATAAAAGTGTTTCGTTTTTCCATTAACTTTTTGAATAAACGTATTGGGCAAATATCTTCGTCGAAAATATTAGGCGTGATCCATTTGTTGTCACATAATTTATTGTTGCCGCCTTGTCTCGTTTTCGAAAATAGAGGATTATACTCGATACGTCCAGTTTCTTTTCCATTATTTTCAATTTCAGATACGAAATAAGTGGTTTTGCAGTAAGCTGCTTCTCCTCCGCGCCAAGCTAGTTCAAACGCCAAAATGTGATATAATTTCTTTTGAAGTCCTTCCGGTTCATTTTCGTTATATAATCTGGCCTTTGCAAATACTTCAGATTCATTAAGAGCTGATGCACTACATTTTCTCTTTTCGGGTTGTGCTTGTAGGATTTTACGTTTAGCATTACGTGCAGCTCGTGATGAACTAAACTGAACATCGGTGAAAGGGTTGAATACAATATTAAATTCGTTATAATATTTACTTTGTAGCATTTTAGCGGTGGTGTCCCAAATTGTTTTAACTACCGCTACTTTGTAGTCTTCTCCGTTACTTTTTCGCATATTAAATGCCCAATCTTGCAATATTACATTCAATTTCTCGATGGAAGTATCTGGCTCAAATGTGTATCTTTTTGCATTGCAAAACGTAGAAAATTGTCGCTAGATTGATGATTGCGTCGCAACTGTATTAGTAGGCACACAGGTATTAACAATTTGACTAATTTCGGCGTTCGTAGACACACCGAATCGACTCATTGTTAGTTCTTGAAAATTCAATAAGTTGTTGACAAACATGCCAAACTATTTATTCTGGTAACCAACACCGCGATAATTGATGAACAAATGAATAAGTGAAAAAACCACTAGTGTATTTGTCGCTGTAAAAGTTAAAGTTAACTTTTGCCGCTGTCAAAGTGACAATTGCACTGTGGCATATGCGATTTTTTATACATGAATTATATTGTCAACTAAATTTAACTATCCTGGAATAGTATCCTTAGTAAAGGTTATAAAATGGTCTGAAAACAACTACCATTCTAAGCACGTCAACAAGTTTTTATTTTTATTATTCCAGCCTCGTACATATAAGATTTACGGGGGATAGTGTTTTCCACCATTATTTGTCGACATATGCAAAAAAACAAAGTTGTCAGATCTTTCTATGTATCCTAAAAAATACTGCAAAACTAATACGATACTTAAAGTTATAAGAGACACTGTTTTCTCGGTGTAGGAATCTATCTTTCTAATTAAATTGTATAAATACCGTTAAACATTTTATTACTACTGCGTACAATAATACTGACGTTTATAGATTTAATGAATAATTAGAAATAATTCAGTGATAAACTTTTTATGATATAAGTCGACGACCCTTATTAATTCAAACCTTTTTAGAATCACAACCAGTTCCTTTAATTAATAATATACAGTTTCAGAATGCTGTAGAAAATGGCAAATTTGTTGAAAGAATTTTATATTAGTTTTAATATCGTCATTTTGCCGTTAATGACCATGATACGATTACGGACGACTGGTGTAAACCCCGAAGTAGGAATGGGTAAATTGAGACTGCGACTGTCTCTGGCAGGCGGCCAGTTTATGGAATTGAACCCAGGTTTGTGTTTAATAAACCCTACAAAATACAAATAAAACAAAACACAGAGACAGATGCTGGATGTCTCCTAGTGACCTGTCCACCTTCCTGGAAAGAACAGGGTGGACGATGACCTAGATAAAGATAAAGAAATAGTTCTATCTTTATAGATTACAAAATGATCTGTTAGACATCCATGGTCTTGAAATATATTGGAATTATATCCATCGTAAGGCACTCTCAATTCGTTCACTTGTCCAGTTTTGTTCTTATCGTTTCTGGTATAAACATGCATATAACAGAAATTGGATACATGTTTAACGATATATTTTTCGGAACGCGAGAACAATTTCCACATGAAAACACGATATACATCAACATCCTAACGAAGGTCGAAGTCAACCAAGGTTGCCAACATAAGCATCCAAGGGCTTTTGCCAAGTTTTCAAACGGAAAAATGTCTGCAGTGCCGTAACATATATAACAAATAAAGAGTTATTAGATCCATTCTAATGTCCGCTTAAAATCTAGCAGGGCGTACTGATGAAAGGTTTATGAAAAATTATTTGAAAGTATAAACTTTTCTTACTAAAACCTTAAGACCAGATGTCGATTCAACGAAATATTGTGAAACGTTTTTTTACGTCTCTGGTTTAGCTTGTCTGTCATACTAATACAACTACTACAGATTTCTACATTGCCACAAAATGTCATTCCAGTGAATGTTTTTTATAAAAACCACAAGATTGAGACGTTAATAACGAAACACTTTTTCTTTTGATTAAGACGGCAACGCTGTTGTTGGAAGATTAAAAGGTCGAGGAACAACGACGAAGTGAATGTACTTACACCGGCAGGCTATCGACTGTTTTTTTCAACAAAGGTAACCTTCAAAACAGTCCGATTTTAACTGCTCGTGTTGACCGACACCTAATTCATGCAAACTGTATACATCAATCACTTGAATTAAATAATATCAATATAAGCAGTTTCCTGGTGGGATTTGACTAATAGAAGTAAAATAAAAAGAGTATGAATTGATTATTTAAAAGTTTAAAACGATTCCATTGACAAATCAAAATGAAAATCCACCCTCTGGCGATTCTGTTCTTTGTCTACCTACCCGCCGAGATGCTCGCCATAAATTTTCATCATTTACAGTTTTCTACTGGAAGATTATACTTTCCTTTCACGTAAATATATCATCAAGGTAAAGGAGGTACTTCTTATTCTTTTTTCCTTTCTGCGAGACATTCTTTTAAGATATTAGAGGGATTGTGTTTATGTGAACAAGCGTGAATTCGAATTTTGCGTCTTATAAATCATCATAAAAAGGGATTTACAGCCGTGGCAAGTTGTTAGTTACCATTAATTTATTATACTGGAAATTGAATCGTTGATTTTCTTATTTAATTTTATAGCAATTATAAAATTGAAAATAAGTATATTTATTTTCTACGTGTGTTATAAAGATTTTATTTGAGGTTAGGTTCCGTTTGACGTAATAAGAATCCACTTGAAGCTGCAGTTGTAAAAACCTGCGCCTAATTGTAAAATTGACGTTCGACTTCAACCAGTAACGTTGACATTCTGTTGGTTTATACAATATTATAATAATAAAAATGTATTTATCATATTATGTAGTTTAAATAAAATATATTTGGGAATTCTTTGAAGCTTTTCGAGATATTTTCACATAGAATAGACACGATTGTGAAACGGATAAAGGTGCCCGAGAAAACTTAGCTCGAAAGAGTGAGGTTTGGTTGTAGTCGAAAGTACGCGCGCTAAGTCAAAAAATCATAGAGATCATATTAATGGAAATTTTTAGCTGTAATCATCGATACACATTCTCAAATAATAAATTAATGTGGAAAAAAATCAGCACCATCGTATCCACGATATTTTGTATACGGGGGTATCCGAAAGTGAGAGGTAAAGAAATTCGAAAAAACAAAAACTTCAACCATGGACTTTAGAAACTTTTTATGGACATATTTATAATCTACGGAATCAAATTAGTGGATTTTCATAATATAAAGGTGCCCGAGAAAACTTAGCTCGAAAGAGTGAGGTTTGGTTGTAGTCGAAAGTACACGCGCTAAGTCAAAAAATCATAGAGATCATATTAATGGAAATTTTTAGCTGTAATCATCGATACACATTCTCAAATAATAAATTAATGTGGAAAAAAATCAGCACCATCGTATCCACGATATTTTGTATACGGGGGTAGCCGAAAGTGAGAAATAAAGAAATTTTAAAAAACAAAAACTTCAACTACAGACTTTAGAAACTTTTTATGGACATATTTATAATCTACGGAATCAAATTAGTTGGTTTTCATAATATAAAGGTGCCCGAGAAAACTTAGCACCATCGTATCCACGATATTTTGTATACGAGGGTATGCGAAATTGAAAGGTTTTATGAAATACTTTGTATAATACTTGATGTCAAAAGATATTGTGCAATTACAATCGTTCTAATTTTTGTAACAATAGAATATTTTCATGATTAGGCAATTATTTTTGATTTTCAATTGTTTTGTTTGACAAATTTTTATTGGTATTTTTATTCAGTAATAAATTTATTTTTCATGGGATACTATAAAAAGTAGAATCGACTATTTTATTGGTTTGTTAGTATCACCTACACCAGTATTCCAACGCAAAAAAATCATTAATTCCGGTAAAATAAATATATTTTTTTTTTAAATAAAAATGCATTTATTTTAATATCTTAATACGTTTAAAAAAAAGTTTATTGAGACAAATAACTAGAAATGGGAATTCGATACAGCATGTATTAGTATTTCTACACGTGTTGCACACTGTAATTTTCCTACGACCACCATCACCACCACAAACGACACGGTACTTTTTTATGAACACTTTTTTTCACATGACGGTGAAAATTGGTACAATTTCTGTCATTTCATTTAAATGAATAAGCATTTGTTGCCTAGCAGCCAATTAGAAGTCGAACTGTTTTGCGGGTTTATTGTTTACATACGACAGATTACAGATAAGCAGAATGACAATTTGCTGTAGGTATTTATTTTGGGATGTGTGTGTGCTACATACCAATTTGTTTTACTGAAATGTCGAATTGATTATTGTCATAATTTAGATTGGTAGATAGATTTAGGAATTTACAGCAATGCAGTTTGTTAATGTTGAGCTATGTTCTTTGGGTTACTGACATAAAAAGGGATTTCTGAATAGAAAAATTTATTTCGGGCGAAATAAAGGTACAAATTACGAATTTTCAGAGGGCTGCATGAATATTAAAAGATTGTTCGAGGTTATATATTCAGACTAAGTTTTCATTATTTAAGAAGAAAACTAGAAAATATCAATGAACCTCCATTTAATTTTTTTTTAAATTTTGGTGAGAGCGCACGGGATACTGAATTTTTTTTTCAAATTTCAATTATCTTTGGAATTATTTCCGTAGTTTTCTCCGGCCTTGAATCAAATAAGCGAGTCAAATACCAGCAAAAGTATTAAAAAACTGTGGTTATATATTTAGGACAAATTTTGCTTATTTCAGATAAAAAATTAAAAATACAAATCAACAATTTTAGAAAATTTGGTGAGAGCGCACGGGATACCGATATTATTAGATTTCAGTCTTCTTTTGTAGTTTCTTTTGAGCTTGAACCAAATGAAAGGATTCAACCACCAGCATGAATGTTTAAAGATTTTTCGCGGTTATATATTCAAGCCAAGTTTTCATTATTTCAGAAGAAAACTAGAAAATATCAATAAACCTCTTATTTTTTTAAAAATTTGGTGAGAGCGCACGGGATAATGATTTTTTTTCAAATTTTTGTTTGAAATAATGAAAATTGAAAACTGAATATATAACCACAAACAATCTTTCAATGTTCATGCTGGTAATTGAATCCTTCTTTTGGTTCAAGCACAAATGAAACTACCAAAGAAGACTGAGATGTAATAAAATTGGTATCCCGTGCGCTCTCACCAAATTATTTAAAAAAAGTCGCGTTGGGGAGGGTATTTTGGATGGTGACCGTAGGAAAAATTCTTTTCCACTACTACTAATAATTGTTACAGTACATGCAGGGCTGAAAAAAAAACTTGGGATATAGGTAAAATAATAAAAGTTATTCAAAATGTAAGAAGTAGTCGAGACGACTCAAAACATCAGTAGATGGTCTATACCACTACTAGATCAGAAGTAAATGAAATCTGGACGGCTAATGCGCAAGTCAATTTTTTATTAAACGTCATCAGTGCCTTTTTTGAAACACCAGCCACGGCATTAATCTTGTGCTTGTCTGCCTAATAAAACAAATAACGTTTGACAGTAAATATGTTAGGGGTACAAAAGCATTTTTTTGCGTGTACTAATACCAATGTTCGACGCGTCTATACTAACTTATTTATTGTTTCTCTCTGTGAATGAGATTATCTTATCTTGAAAAGCGCTCTTCAGCTTTTCCGTCCGTAAATTGGTTTTTCGGAGATGGCGGCGTTGAATTATCTCTCTCGGTTTCCATTAGGAAATGCACTCAATTTAGTTTCGACTACAATAAGAAGAAAAACTTGGATGTTATTCCGTCTTATCCATATACAGGACTTCTTGTTTTTGAATAGCCAATGTTTTGCTTGCGGGCTATTTTCATCAAAATGCAAATATAAACATGAGTTATTCATATTGTTTTTTATTGTTGTTCACAGTTTTTTGTCTACTTTGATACCTTTCCAGTTTTAAGGAAGTTTAATTTCAGTTTTATATGGATAAAACTGGAAAAGATACAAATTTTCTTCAAATGTCAACTTGGTTTATAGCTGTCACATTTTTCTGATCATATTCTATCAATCCTATGGAGCTTGCGGATTACTCAAGGCCATGTATTGAGACTAATACCTACCATAAATAATATTCTAACAAATAGAATCCTAGCAAACAAAAGTGTAGGTACCAGCAAGACGAAGTGGATAAAAACTTCCATAAACCTACAGAATATTTTAAAAGGAAAAATGCTTATATAGGATATACATTGTTTTTGGTTCTAAAATTAAACAATCTAAATTTGTCACACTTCTTTATTATCAAACTTTACGAGGTTTGGTGAAAATGGAATGGAATTTTCAATGTAAAGATAATAGTGAAACAAATTTTTCCTCGATACTAGGAAAATACGAAACTTTAAACTATCAAGAAGTTTACAATTTGAACTTTTACAATATACTGATTTTACTGGAAGGCTTCGAAGTTAGAAGTTATCCCGAAACTAACAGTTTGTAGGTTATACAGGGTGAATCATAACTATTGGACATAGAGGAGCGGATTATTTGGACAAAATATGGCAGTAGGACCAAATATGCCTCAGTACGATTTTCCTGATGGTACCAATAGCTGTGAATCACTCTGTATATAAGGATTTCAAATGATTATTTGGGATATTTGAAGAGCTGCACAAAATAAAAAATGGAAAAACGTATAAACGGACGATTTAAAAAAGTTTTACGAAACTGTTATTATCCAAAACCGGTTTTAAGATAAGATAGCCAAAATATGAGTCTTATTACATTTCTCCCATCTTGTCCAATACCATTTTAACCTGAAAACTTTTCTAAAATCTAAAAAATTAATCGAGAAAATGTAAATTTTTTACCGTAGATTGAGTCAAAGTTAAAAAACTTCGAAATTAATTTCAATCTTCGTGGGGGTTTTGTGACAGTTTTTAATTTTTCCATCTCACAGCTTTTTAATCAAAATATATCACGGGATGAAAATAAAAATAACGTCAAATCCCAATTTATGTTTCATTTACTGAAAACGACAGTCGACCTTAACGAATTTATACAAGAAATAAGAATATAAATACTTAGTTGTAATCCATTCTTTACTAAAACGGAAAATCATCATCTTATAATATATTTAACACTTTCTACTCGCCTGCCTAACCCTGATACCCTTTCTTATACTTTGTTCATTTCGTGGGTTTTAAATACATTATTGTCTGACTGAGATGGATCGGGATAAAACATTTTACGTTTACTAAAAGCACCGCTGAACGAGAGGGACTCAATCTTTTTTCATGAAATACTTTTAGGTAAAAATTATTTTATACAACCAACTTCCTAACCAAAAATAGGGTCAATTCTATAAGGAGTGGTTGAACGCCGCTATATTTGACGAAGCTTCCGCAATTAGAAATGTTCTAATCTATACATTTTCATAATTAGGTTTCAAATTTTAACAGGTATGGTGTCCAATTAAGAGTTTTCCGTTTATGCTTACAGGATAGTAAAATGCAAATTTGCTTACAAAATTGCCTTAACAGGAAATGTTGACATGTGTCAAAACAATTACGTTAGTTTTTGTTAGAACCACAGAACTAAACAGCTCTGTAGGTTAAACGAAATGAGCGAACAATATAAATAGACATAAAACTGACATTTGAAACTTGGTCAAGGGTTTTTTCAACCCACACATGTTACTGTGCGTTTTCGGAAACTCGCATCTATAAACTCCAGTAAAAGATATGGCAGCTGTGCGTTGTATTGACAACTTTTTTATTAGATTTATCTCTAATACAATTTTTTATCGCCAACTTTATATCTCAATAGAATCTGTCATAAAGTCGTAATCTCTTATTAATTAAATTTATCTAGATTTGAGGCTCGAAAAAGAACTAATCTCCATTATTAGATGGGAACATAAAAGAAAAGCTTCTTTCTGTTGTGAGCTCCATAAAAAAAAAAGAAAAAACATCAATGATCATTCCCTTTCATTATCTTTCTTTATAATCGAAGAAGAAGGACATTGTGTAGTTATCAGATTTTAAAGTAGGTCATCGCTAGAGTCACAGAAGTGAATGCAGGACCGGGGCAAGTTCATATCGATTAGATCCGTGCATCAGTGTGTCAACAATCTGGTGGTACACTGTAAAATGCACTTACTAAAGCGAATAATATATATTTAAACTCAAATAGGCATTGGAATCAATGGCTTCTTTATACATATATACCTAACATACATCATAAATATTGTAAACTACAACCTTAGGTATAATATAGATAGAGCATGTGTTAAAATAATGGTCCTGTTAGCAGAAAAGATCACAAAGTAATACCCACAATGGTAGAAAGTGAACTTGAACGCATGAGCATCATTCTTGCTTGAACGCTTCTACCATAGACTTCTGTCACCTGTCACTAAGTTACGTTATTTCCACAAGTAACTTCCTTGCATATGCTTCAATAGATTAACGTACTATGTACATGGATATTTTATTTTATTACAGTGTACTACCTCATTGTGAGTTCACAAAGTAAATCTATTATATGCGGAGTGCAGACACATATCCTCTGTCAGTCGGAGACTGAATGACATAAATGCAGTAAAAGCCCTATCTCATTGCTGTTTATTTTAGGGATTCTTGTGGACTAATACTTCCTGAGATATCGGGAAGATTTATGGATATTATGTGTAACCACCTATATTGATTTTATCTCGAGTGCATCTAGCCAATTGTATAGCATCATATTTACAAATAAACAATAAAAGTTCCTACAATGGCTCCGAAAAAAAAAGCTTAGTTGTAGGTGCAGAATTTTATGTTTTGATTGTATTAATTAATAAATATATTCTTTCGTACCTTTTTGAGCTATGGCAGTGTTCAAAATCATTAATTAATAACCTCTATTGAATTAACCATTGTGGTATAGGCAACCAAGCATACACAAAATCATTAAGTAATTAATGATATTCCATTATTAAACGACTTCGATATAGGCAAACAAATGCACTTAAAATCTGCAAATAACTATAAAATGTTAGATCATTTTGGAAACGACAAATTTAAAAAGTAGTTCTGAACATCAAGGCTAGGCAACATACATCACAGATATCTTTGACGTTTGTGATGCCTCACCTAGCGACCATGATACTGAACTAATTTAAAAAACCGCCATTTTCGTGATGAATAACAGACTCGGTGATGATTTAAAAAAATTAAGTGCTGGTTAGAAGGAAAGATTAATTATTTGTGCAATTTATAACAGGTCAGTGTCATTTTTATACAAAAATATTCCTATGCTGCATTATTGTGGTAAAATATATTTGGAAAAGTAAAAAAACAAACTTATTTCAACAATTTATCAACAATCAAGTAAGAAAATTAACAAAATATACATTTATAACTATCCCATGGCAAATTCATACCCAGCAGGAGTTTTTCCAGTAACATATTCATATAAATTGCTTTCTAAATCACCTAATAGTCCAGATGCCCCAAATCTAAATAATTCTTTATTTAACCAATCATTTCCTAATGTTTCCTTCACAAGAATTAACCAATTTATAGCATCACTTGCAGTTTTCACTCCTCCAGCTGGTTTTAAACCAACTTTATAACCCATTCTTTCATAGTAATCTCTAATGGCTCTTGCCATCACTAAACCAACTGGTAATGTTGCATTCACTGATTCTTTTCCAGTGGAAGTTTTAATAAAATCTGACCCCGCCATCATTGCTACCAAAGAAGCTTTATAAACCTGAGAAAAATAAAAGCAATAACCAGAAAGTCAAAATTTACTTTAACATTTCTTACATTTGTAAGTGTTCCCAATTCTCCAGTGGCCAAAATTGCTTTTAGATGTGCGTCAGGACCACAAGCTTCTTTCATAACCTGAATTTGTTGGTATAGCTCTTCCCATTTACCTGTTAATACTAGTCCTCGATCTATGACTATGTCTATTTCTTTTGCACCACTTTTTACAGCGTATCGAATTTCTTCTAATCTTGTTTTTATGTCATATTGGCCACTAGGAAAGCCAGTAGCAACTGAAGCCACATTAATTTTTTCAGCCATACCCATTTTTTTCAAAGTATCAAAAGCATCTGGTACTTTTGCTGGATACACACAAACTGCTGCAGTATGAATTGGTGAGTCTGCATTGTACTCAAATCCTAATTCGTTTAATATATCTTCGGCTACTGGCTTTGCTGCCTATTAATATGAATATAACATATATTAAAAATAAATGCTAGGTATTATATTTCATATCTACCTTAAAACAAAGCCTAGCCACATTACTTTTTGTGTCATCACCTGCCAAAGTAGTTAAATCAATTAAAGTAATCGCTTTTAAAATCCATGCTGTTCTATATTCGTTTTTCAATTCCTTAGAACAAACTATTTTTTTCGCAAGTTCGTTTGTTGCAGTTAAATTGATATGAACACTATGTAACCAACCTAAATCTGCAAATAACAAATAGGTACATATATATTACTTTACCTGGAATATTTGAAAAATTAGTTTGAGTTACCTAATTCACAGCCTGGATTTCTTTCTAGTTCTAAATTCATGGTGCTTGAATTACTAGAGGTCGATTTATTATTCTATAACTCCAAAATGTTTTTATCTTAACGTTTATCAACTTTGACATAATTAAAAATTCAAGATCATAGAGAAAAAATAAGATAACTTCAAGTATGTTATCTGTGATAACTTCTTCGATTTTAAAGTTAGTGAAATGACGTATGATCATAGAGGAAAAATGTCATTTATTTCAGTATCACAGCTGTGTTCAGTATGCGGTTGACAATGACAAGAAACTCTTTTAAACAGGAGCGTCTAAATGTAGCTCTGCACCAACGTTGCCCTGTGTAGTCCTAAACTGAAAGGGCGCCATCGAGTATCTCCGGTGGCGCTCGGCTTTCATGCGACGGTTCTAAAGCTTTTAACCTTCTATACGATATCTTTAATGTGTGCAGAGATTAGCCCAGCGTAAGTGTGCTGGGCTCCTAACACAGAGGTACCAGGTTCGAGTCGTGTCCGAGTCAAGATATTTTTATTTTTATTTTCTTATTGTTTTTTTCAAAAATTGACTAAAAATACGAAGAATTTTTCGATTCGGATTAGGGTAGGGGGTAAGGTAGGGTGGTTTTGGTTAGGTTATTATTGAAAATTATTATAATAATCTGTCAATTACACAATTCAATTTTTCGATTCGGATTAGGGTAGGGGGTAAGGTAGGGTGGTTTTGGTTAGGTTATTATTGAAAATTATTATAATAATCTGTCAATTACACAATTCAATTTTTCGATTAGGGAAAATGTATCTATGCATTCGTGAGTTTTCCTTTTTGTATGATAATTCTGTATTGTAAACTCGAACAATTTTCAGTACGTTTTGCTAAACATAATTTTAAAAATGACAAATATTGATTTCTTAACACATTGCTTTTTAATCAACTGTGATAAATATCATTATTAAAATATTTTTACTTTCCAAAACACAAACGTTTTAGTTTAGGACTACACTTGGCAACGTTGGTGCAGAGCTACATTTAGACGATCCTCTTTTAAACGCTGCTCGGTGGCACCCTCTATGTTATTTCACCTTAACGCCCTAAACGAATTTTTGCAAACTTTCATTTTTTTGACATTGACGTTTCTGTTTTTCTTCGATATGTTTTTATTTTATATTTTACGACGTGGTTTATTTTAAGTTTAAACAATTTAATAGTTGTTTGATATATAGTTTACGTATGTAGTATAATTTCGCATTTAATGCCTATTTTATTTTATTTTCCTTACTACCATGACATCTAAACACTTTTGTTTAAAATGGAACAAATTTGAATCCAATATTCTGAGTGCGTTTGAAAGTCTTCAAAGTACAGAAGATCTTGCTGATGTTACACTTACGTGTGAAGGAATTAATATCAAAGCTCACAAGTTTATTCTTTCAGCATGCAGTCCCTACTTTAGAACTATATTCAAGGTAACCCAATTTCATTTAATAATAGTATCTGTTTAATATTATAATTTTTTTAGGAAAATCCCTGCTCCCACCCAATAGTCATTTTAAAAGATGTAACCCACATGGATTTAATGGCTATTATAAATTTTATGTATCATGGAGAGGTAACAGTGTCTGAAGAACAACTTGCTTCATTTTTAAATACAGCAATGTTACTACAAGTACTAGGTCTTATGAATAATGATGATGCACAGCATAAAAAACAACAGTTACCCGTTAAAAAACCTAAGAATACTGAAGCTCATGAATCTCCTCAAAAGAAGGCCAAATTATCTTCACCCAAGTTCAAGAAAGTAGTGCAGTGTGCTGCTTCTACTGAGGAGACACTTAATGACAGAAAAAATGCTTCATCTCCTTCTAAATTTGAGGTACGAGTTTATTAGAGTTTTAAATAAGATATGTTTATATTTAATTTTTGTTTTTAGGTAGTTGAAGTTGGTAAAATTAAGACTGAGGAGGATATGTCAAGCAGTAATGAATACGACATAAGTGCAAATGTTGAAGTACTAGTGGATGATAAGAATGAACAAGGCTCAATATTAGAAGCTGCACTAGAAATACGTGATAAACCAAGCAGTATTTTAGAAAGATCGTTAACAGCACAAGCAGTAAAATCACCGTCTCATATACTCCATAGTGACAAATCCACAGTGACCGATATATCTCCAAAGACATTTTTTATACTAAGAAAACCACCTGATGCAGATTTAGAGAAACATTCACTAAAATCTTCATCAGAATCTTCAACGAGTCCATCGACATTCGAGTATCCATCAGAGTTTCTTCAACAACGCATTAAGACTGAAGATCATCCAGATAATTTTGAAGTTATGTCACTGGAAGAAATTAAGGACATGAATCAGAGAACTGCTGGATTGGAAATTCAACCGCATCATAGTTCTCAGTGGGGAAATTGTCCACATTGTGGAAAAGTAAGTAGTTTATTTATTAATATATTATAGTGCAGTGCTATATTCATTATTTTTAGGGTTATTCGAATCAGTCTGCTTTAAAATACCACGTAAGGTTGATACATTCTGACCTGACTAACATGTATTGCTGTCATTTATGTCCAGAATCATTTGATTACAGAGAAGGTTATAAAAAGCATATGGCAGAGGTGCATTTGATTCGAAATTAAGTTTTTTTTATTATTATCGTGTTATTTTATAATCAGAAATGTTTATTTTGTTATAAAAAATGAGGAGTTGCTATTGTATTCTCCTTATTTAATTATGTTGTATAATTTAATATATAAAGTGGTTTTTGAAATATCGTTTTAATTTTAAAAATAGTGGATTTTTCAAGGTAAATAAAAACGAATTAATTATAAAAATATATAATTCATCTATAAATATGTACAAAAGTCTATAGTACATACCATTTAAACTTAATAAAATATAACTAATGATCATCCATGTTAACAAAAAACTGAAATAAATTTTTCAAAGTTGCGAACAATTCTCTTGGCTGGTAATCGCGTAAGTTTGCATATGTACTCAGCTATCTAAAGGATCGGCTATGATCAGTTCATCTGGTTCTGAAGTACTGATGGTTATCATCATTTTCTCTTCGTTGCTAGAACTATCGGAAGACGCAGATTGAGTAGAAGTGGCAGCTTCCTGTTGAAAAAAATTAAAAGAAGTTTTAGTAGAAATCTTCTAAACCATCCACTTTTTATCACGTGTATAGTGGAGCAAACAAGTGTATTTTCACAAAAACCAGCAAAATTGAATTAAATTTCGGATACAAGTAAGAAAATGTGTTATCTGAGTCATTCAATATACAGAGAGGGTTTTGAAAGTTTCTATAATATACAGAGTGGTTCAATATAAAACTATAAACAAACATGTATTTTCACAAAAACCAGCTAAATTGAATCAAACTATGGAAAAAAGTAAGAAAATGTGTTATCAGAGTAATTCAATATACAGAGAGGGTTTTGAAAGTTTCTAATATACAGAGTGATTCAATATAAAACTATAAACAAACATGAGTATTTTCACAGAAAGCAGCTAAATTGAATTAAATTTCGGATACAAGAAAAAGTGTAATCAGAGTCATTCAATATACAGAGTGGACTTTGAAAATTTCCAATATACAGAGTGATTCAATATAAAATTATAAACAAACACGTGTATTTTCAGAGAAACCAACTAAATTGAATTAAATTTCGGATACACGAAAAAGTATAATCAGAGTCATTCAATATACAGAGAGGGTTTTGAAAGTTTCTAATATACAGAGTGGTTCAATATAAAACTATAAACAAACGCGTGTATTTTCACAAAAACCAGCAAAATTGAATCAAATTATGGGAAAAAGGTAAGAAAATGTGTTATCAGAGTAATTCAATATACAGAGTGGGTTTTGAAAATTTCGAATATACAGAGTGTTTCAATATAAAATGATTAGCGAACACGTTTATATTCTTAAAAACCAACACAATTGAACCAAATGGTGGAAAAAGGTAAGAAAAAACGTAACTACAGTAATCTAATATACAGAGCGGACTTTGAAAATTTCCAATATACAGAGTGATTCAATATAAAACTATAAACAAACGCTTGTATTTTCACAAAAACCAGCAAAATTGAATCAAACTATGGGAAAAAAGTAAGAAAATGTTTTATCAGAGTAATTCAATATACAGAGTGGGTTTTGAAAATTTCGAATATACAGAGTGTTTCAATATAAAATTATTAGCGAACACGTTTATATTCTTAAAAACCAACACAATTGAACCAAATGGTGAAAAAAGGTAAGAAAAAACGTAACTGCATATCTAATATACAGAGCGTACTTTGAAAATTTCCAATATACAGAGTGATTCAATATAAAACTATAAACAAACGCGTGTATTTTCACAAACACCAGCAAAATTGAGTCAAACTATGGGAATTGATGTGTTATCAGAGTAATTCAATATACGGAGTGGGTTTTGAAAACTTTAAATATACAGAGTATTTCAATATAAAATGATTGACGAACACGTTTATATTCTTAAAAACCAACACAATTAAACAAAAGGTGGAAAAAGGTAAGAAAAAACGTAACTGCAGTAATCTAATACACAGAGCGGACTTTGAAAATTTCCAATATACAGAGTGATTCAATAAAATCTACAAACAAACTCGTGTATTTACATAAAAACCAGCGAAATTGATCCAAATAATGGAAATGGGTAAGAAAATGTGTAATCAGAGTCATTCAATATACAGAGTAGGTTTTGAAAATTTCGAATATACAGAGTGTTTCAATATAAAATGATTAACGAACACGTTTATATTCTTAAAAACCAACACAATTGAACCAAATGGTGAACAAAGGTAAGAAAAAACGTAACTACAGTAATCTAATATACAGAGCGTACTTTGAAAATTTCCAATATACAGAGTGATTCAATAAAATCTACAAACAAACTCGTGTATTTACATAAAAACCAGCGAAATTGATCCAAATAATGGAAATGGGTAAAAAAAAAGTGTCATTTCTTATACAGAATGTAACTTTTAAATTGTAAAAAAAAGAAGAATCTACTCACTTGCGAATAATTAACATGGGTGATGGCGTATTTGATATTGTTTTTGCTGTCCGTTATCCAAACCGGTTTCATATCGGACTGAGGTTCCGGCGTAGATTCCGGTGGGTCCTGATCCCAGGATTCTTCTTCATCCTGATCGTCGGGTGTATCCTGTTTCTACAAAAATGCAGTTAGACTTTTCCACACCACCCCACCAACAAATTTCTCAATTCCAATTAACATAAAATACGAGGGGTGTACAAAAAATTACTAAACAAGACAGCTGCATATTTAGATTTTTCTCAAGCTAGGTGTACACGAACATTTGCGGTTATATAACCGGACAGAATTAATAATTCGTACACCCCATAAATAAATATTAAAGAAAGAAAAAAACTACCAACCGTTATCCTCTGTTTTTGATGCGTCTTAAGATGCTTCGAAAGGTGATCGGATCTCATGAATTTTTTATTGCACTCGATACATTGAAATCGCTTCTCTCCCGTATGCGTCCTCCTGTGTCTTTGCAACTCGTCGGAACGTGTAAATCTGTAAAAAAAACGTACTTCTTATAAATCCCGGAACACCTTGACGTTTAGTAAACGTACCGTTTTCCGCAAAACAGCCAAGTACATACGAACGGACGTTCGCCGGTATGCCATCGTAGGTGGGCCCTAAGATGACTAGTTTTCCCGTACACTTTATTACAGCCAGGTATATGACATATATGTTGTTTTTTACGATCCGTATGTCGTTCACCTGGAAAAAAAATGTTACAAGTTGAATTACAGGGTGGTTATTTAAGTAAAATAATATACTATAAGAAATCTCTAACCTTTTTACTCACCTTCCTGGCAATTGGGACACGTACACGCAACTCTTCGCACTCGCTGCTTTTGCATGGCGTCTTGGTGATTGGCATCGTTCTGCATTTGAATCGAACCAGCGTTATCGGAAGCTACAAGAGTTACCGTAGGTGTCATTTGTCCGGTGGAAATCGGTGTCGGCGCGGGTTGTTGAACCGTTTGTTGAGTGGACGTCGTCACCGTCGGTATAACCTGCCATTTATTCGGATCGGTGGGATCTTGCTGTATGTGTTGACCAACGGAAATTTGAGTCGGCGCTGCTTGTTGTTGGGTTATCACTTGGACGTTACCTAGACCTGGTATATTCTGTATGTTTGGTATTGCTTGTATATTAGGCACTTGAATGATATTCCCTAAATTTCCTAAGTTTCCTACTGTAGTTCCTCTAAGTTGTTGTATATTAGCGGCAGGTATTACAGTAAACTGTTGCCCGTTAGCTCCGGTGAAAGTCAATTGAGGTGTAGTGTCAATATGAGCTACTTGTGCTGTACTTTGCGCTACGGACGTGGGAGTATGTGGTGCTGCAACGCTAGTAGCTATCTGTAATTGCTGTATTTGTCCGTTCGGTGTCAAGATATTAGCAAACTGCGGCTGCGCTTGGATGATGTTTGGTACCGCTGTGGCTGCTAGCTGTACAGGAAAATGTATAGTTTGGTAAACAGTTTGACCGTTGCCGGTAGATATGGGAACTTGTATAGGGATGGTTTGCTGCATGGGAAACTGCACCATTTGCGGTATACTTGGACGAACCGTCACACTTTGCCCGTTGGATAGTTGAACGGTGGAAAGATTTTGGAGATTTTGAAGATTTTGTAGGTTTTGAATGTTAGCTGGAAGAACGGTATTGGGTCCTCTAATTATCTGTCCGGGACTGAAAAGTTGTTGAGGTTGTTGACCACCTAAAAAAAAAAATTGTATTCCAACAGTTACAGTATTTATTCTTTCAACTTGTACTTACCCGCAGCAATTGACATAGCGGGAATAAACAAAGCTTCTTGTCCATCCACTGTAACCGTTTGCATGGGCTGCATAAGATTGTACGCCAACGCTGCATTTTGTCCAGCTTGCTGCTGTAGCAGCTGCTGTTGAAGTTGTTGATTAATACCTACCGGGACGCTCACGACTTGCGGACTAGTAGCCACCGGGACGCCTTTGATGTTAACGTTCGTCGGTGTTGGTGTCGTAGACATGTTGGCAATTGAACACGTCTCGCTGGACGTCGGGCCTATCCGGCTGCAGGTCGCCGCTAACAGCGCTAGAGGTGATTGTGTGGGCTTAGATTCCTAAAATTATTTTTTATTTAATTAATTTATCAATTTTTTATAACCGAGACTCATAGGAGAGCTCGGTTTTTGTTTTTTGACAGTTTTTTCATGTAAAATCTGTCAAATATTGCTCAAGACAGTGCTCATCAGCCTTGAGTTTTGCTTGTAAATAACGGCTTTTGATTTGATCGGTGATATACTGTCACTTGTCAATTATGGAACGAGAAAACTACAGAAATAAGAGGTTTTAAGACATGTAGAAGGAGCTGGAACAATATTTTTGCGCAGTTTTCATGAAATAATAGAAGTTTTATTGTTCTTTCAGTTCTTATACTTAGTTTCTTTTCCGCGTGTACCTATGTTTAACATACAGTTTTGAGTTCTTTTTGGTATTCACTATTACAAATTGGCGAATAAATGTTTGAGGATTATAAATCTGGAGAATGAAAGCGCAACACGTGACATATATGTATATGGAGGGAACGCTTGTCCTTAAAAGATTTGTTGCTGGTAAGAGGGGTGCTAATTGATTTGAAATTCAAAGCTCTTGGGTGAGGGTGCAGCTTGGTAATTAAAACGACAAATGAAGTTTTTGCTGATAGTTCATTAAAATCAGATTAGTAAATGAACTTGAGGGAAATAATTTCACCGCTCATGACAAATACAATCGTCTCGTTTTGAAAAAAAAACTATAGTAGGAACCTTTTCTCGGGCACCTAAACTTTCATCGATGATGTAGGTCGTTTTCGCTTGGGCAGCGGTTATGGACCAGGCCCAACCCTAATTTAGAATTTGATTAAAGGACCTCCCACATCTACTTTTATAGGTACTCATATTAAAAACGTTTTAATTCAGTTCCTTTCAATCTACCGATGAAATTCCTCAACTATAATAACGAGTTTTATACAAAAAAAGTTTTAAAAAATGAATAAACGTCAAAGTTACTCAATTAAATATACTAAGTTTGAAGAAATTTCAAGGGTACGATACGCAGACGATCGATCATAAAACAGAAAATAGACGTATTCAAAAATAGAACTTGTCAAGGTTAAAATTCGTCATATTGGACGAATCGTAACAAACAGTATAGGTACCTATATTAAAAAATATGTTTATCATTGTGATAATAGCATTGCGGAACCTTGACAGGTAAGTACCTAGGTATGTATCTATGACAAAACATATAGATGTATTGTTTTTACTACTACCCTCGTATCATCACAAACATTTCGAATATAAAAACATTAAATGTATGATTCCTGCGTTTCCTGCTCAATCTTAAGGTAGCAAAGGAAACTAGCTATCGATACTTAATCTTAAAACGATAAAATCTACAGTAAATCAGCAACAGAATTTTTCTCTTGCTATACTTTTATTGAATAATTATTTAAATAACAGCACCATCTCTAGTCTCAAAACACATAACCTTGAAAAAGTTACTTTCTCTCATTAATTGTTAATAGGTAGGTACCTACTAAAAATTGAAATGGTCAAATGTAAATAAAATAATAGTGACCTTACTAGAACCACCTTTATGTTTTAGTACCTAGTTATTTATAGGTACCTACCTATGAATTTATTTTACGTTGAATGAAGGTAGGTAGGATAGTAAGCGATGTCCTTGATTATAGGTTAGTTTTAGGTAGTATTTATTGGACATTGAAAACTTGAAACTGCACACCCATCCTCTAATTTAATATCAAGAATGCCAAGGATAATCAAAATCCCCGACCTCTAGGCAAGGTTCAACCTCCAATCTAACAGGGACAAAGCAACTCCCACAGAGCCGCCACTTTACGCCCGCCCCTGTCACACCACTGACGTTTTCCCGTTACACAAACCCAGTAAATATACAAAAACTTACCTGATCCGAATTTTCAACGTATTCAACACGAACTTCTTGCACTTCAGATGTCATTATTCACCACTAATTCGGAAAATATCAGTTGCATTGTTGAAATCGTGTGTTGCAGTGTGAAACGGGCTGTCAGGCTACGTCAATCGATCTTCTTTTGTCACTTTTCGCGTTATTTCAAATTAGTTATTGCTAAATTTGCATTTGAAACACTGTTAATTAGATAAATAGTCAATTGGGCGTGAAAATTTTTGTGTTAGACTCCCAACGCTGGGCTAAATTTCGAATTACAGGCTGGGCGAACGGTACACAAACCACGCCATTCTGGGACTGGCTTTGGGTGGGGAGAGTAGGATAGGATCGCGGTCGCTCGCTTCGGACAACTAAATGCTGTCTTGAATACATGAGCGGTACGGGATAGTGGCCAAAGGTGCACAGAAAACACTGTATATCGCTTTTTAATAATGACTAGGTACTGCTCAAAAGACAGATGTAGTTTATGATAATACATGTTAGGTATATTTAGTAGTAAAAAATTAAAATTGAAACCAAGAATAGGCCAGGTGTTTGTCTATATTATAAAGTTACAAAAAGCCATCTGCTGTTTAATTTCGTGCCGCCGCTGTCACCCATCGACGGGTTTCTCTTCCGTTAGATGTTCCCTGAACCTCTGCCGAGGGCTAAGGGGCGTCAGCCGACTACATTTGCGTCCTCCCATTGACCTTTGTCCCTTAATAAAGTTGAAATCTCACGATTTTGCTCGATGAGTAAAAGTTTTTTGATCGGCGATTACAATCGAGCGTAATTTTTTTGTTTCCAATCGATATTGAAATTTATGTGGCCATATTAGGTACTTAACAGTTAAAATTTCTTTACATTATTTTAAAAAAATAGAAATTCTTATCGATTATAATAATCTTATATCTACGTTAGGAAGTTTGCATGCCCTTGCTAGTCACACAAAGCAGATGTTAACAAATGCGCTGTTGCCGCTACTAATAAAATATCATCTTATTCCAGATTTTTAAAGGTGTCGTCAAATATACGTGTAAGCATTGACTACTATAGATTATATTTATAACGATTTTCATTATTATACTGAATATAGCCTCTTATATCTGGCAACGCTGCTTTTGTTGAACTTCCTAGTCTACACGACAATTGCCACCGGGGGGCATTAAAAAGAGCGCGTATAGACATATACTATAATACGTATACACAACATCAACGTAGATAGTACACAATCCCTGAGAGTTCAGGGGCTGGTCGTCTAGCGGGGGTGGTGCAGAGTTACGCCCACCGCCTCTGTAACGCACCTTCTTGGTTATTATTTCCTTTGGGCCGGTAAGAGAAAGTGAAATTTGATGATTATAGTTATTTAGTGCATGACAGTAAACGAATCTAGAATGCAATGTTATGTTCACTAGACAATAAATGATGATTGGGTAAAATAAAAAAAGATGTTATTGTACATTATTGGCTGCATCTAACCAACTTTACAGTTCAAGGATTACAGGAAAAAATTATACCAAATGGTTTTACCATTTAGGAACAATTTTCGAAATATTTACCAGCCACACAGTGGCGTGCATTTACATTTAACAAATTCATAACGAATATTGGTTAAAAAAGAAAAGAAAAAAATTAACAACATAAATTTATTCAATTCTTTGGTAACATTTAAAAAATTTCAATACCTACTTAAAGACTATGAGGAATGATTATTTTTACATTGACCAAGAGATAACCAAAATAAAAATAACATTGTTGTTTCGTACTTTTTCAACATTTTGTTCTTTGTATTCCCCAGATATGGCACCGTGTGATTTTTTCTGTTAGAAATTGTAATATCCGACGATGTGATTTGAAGCAGAATCAATAAATACGAAAAAATTATCAATTTTGTTTTTCTAAATTCCCGGTATTTGTCTTTAATATCAAAAAAACGTTTTATTACCCTAAATAAAAAAAATTATTGTTTACACCAAGTGTTAGACAGTGACAAAGATAGTGCGTCATATATTTTGATATAAAAGAAGTCGATTGTGGTTTTGACCTCAATCATTATTACGCGTGCGCAGACACTTCAATTTCCCACATTTTGACAGGAATGTATTCTGTTTCAATCGATCAAAATGATTGATGGAAGATTAAAAGACCAGCGCACGTGCAAGAAGTTCGTCGACAGGTGTAACTTACACTTAAATTGTCATATTATTTTGACGTGTAAGAGATGAGCAAGAAATGTCATGAAATATAGAGTATAAAAATTATAACGTTTCCCAAAAATCGGTACGTAAATAATTGTTCTGTAACTTGAACATAACTTTTAATGACATTTAACAGATTAAGAACGTTTAGACATTAAAAAAAAAATGTCAAATATCATTAAAAATTTCCACATATTTAATACTAACATCACAGACAACTGCCGATTAATTACAATATCTAAAATTTTATTCATTTTTAACATCATGTCTGTCGGTATTCTGAAATTTAATTTTAGTTTTCGACTTCGTGGGACTAACATCCGACGAATCCGGATCGTATCTATGCCACAACACACACCCAACCACGACTCCGACAGAAACTATAAACATTATCAACACCCAAACTACCATATTTACAATTTGAGTTTGTTCGAACAATTTCCTACCGTGTTTAATACAAATCAAAGATTCTGCTACCATTATACAACCATATACCCAACACTGGGTACCTACTCTTTTACAACTAGTATCCGTAGTGTAACTGTAATACTGTCTCACAGATGGCGCTACGATAACTCCTATTAAAATTAACCTACCTGTCACTAAAAAGTGCGACGACGGTAGCTCGAAAACGTGTTTTAAGAAAAATGTATTTAATTCGGACGCTTGCCAGAAAACTACTAACTGACATAGAGCGAATATTCTCATATAAGAACACTTTGGATCCAACCATCTTACAGACGTCCAGCTTTCGGGGGTGAATTGTAACATGGCACGTTTAATTTTTCCAGTGGTACTGTGTATGTCCTTAATTCCCGCCCACTTGTACTCTCGCATTTCCAAGATTTTACAAATTTTTAGTCCGCACCATATTCCGAAACCGTTACACAATAAAACGTCCAATATTAAAGCATCCCACCAACACTCGATGAAATTAGGAAGAAGATGAGCAAATGCCAGTTCGGTTATCTCCCACATGCAACTAATAGCCCACAGTATCCCCATATGGCGGATTAAAATTGCTTTGAACATCCAACCCAAATAATGCCCTAGAGCAAAAACATCAACATGTCCCCATATTCTTTCCATTGTAATATCAGAACAATTTACTCCATATTCTTTATCCATATCGACGTGGAAGTCTCTAAGTGATGGGTCCAACCACAACAGAATGCTTCTGACAGTTTGATAGTTTTGGAATAGAACGAATAAGCACACGAGTAAGTAGAGAACACTCATCCCGAATACCATTCTCCATATCGCTGGATGAGGACGTGTGAATGGACCGTTTGGGAATGCAAGAACAGAGATTATAAGAAAAAAGAAGCAGCAACATGAAATACCTGCCCAGATGTTGTTTTCCAAGTTGTCAGTGTCTCTGGAAAAGAACAAGTTGTTAATATTTTCTTTATCTAGTTAAATTTAATTTTTTGGAAATTATTATCTTTGTCAAAATTTAGGTGTTAAATCAAAAATAACTAGAATATGCAGACTTTTTACTTTACCATGTAATCTGATAAAAACTGTGGGTAAATGAATAAGTTGAATTAAGGTACTAATAAATAATAAGATTATTACCAATTTCACAGAAAATTTTGTAATAATAATGTAATCTTCAAAATTGTTTATATTTACAAAAGAATTCCAGTAAAATTTGTATATGATAATATACCTCAACAGAGCTTTGGAAAAGTTCTATGAAAAAAAAGGTTAAAGGTCTGATGTTATCTGTATTTGTTAGCTTAGGATTTTAGAAATTTACTACTGTAACAAAATTATTGGTATCTTTATAAACAGTTCAATGATCAAGGATTCTAATTCCTTATCTCCATGTTTTTACAATTTAAAAATTAAATTTGTACAATTAATGGGTTAAAAAAATTAACATATACCATTATGCAAATATGGTTTACTAATATTTATTTAACAATATCATTATCTAAGCACTATTTGAATATTTCGTATATGTAATTGATGTAACTATTAAAAAAAATATACTGATTTACCCAATAAAAAAAATTATTGTACTTACCTTACAAAAGCGAAGTAAATAAGAGCTGTTATGGATATTAATAAAAGAGTAATTGTATGTGGATTATAGAAAAACTGCAAAGATATATCATCCACCGACTTTTCATTGATAGTACTAAAACTATCATGCCTTAATCTTTGTAGGGAACTGGATTGTTTTGCATTCATGTTTAATTCAGATTGAAATAAATGCTGTCTCTACTTAAATTGTTAGTTTGTTTTAAATTTAGGTGACATTTCGACATCAAATGTTAAGTGTCGTAATCTTGCTCTCAACCTAGCACAATCACAACACAAGATAAATAATTTCCCACATTCAATCGGATTAAAAATAATTTTTTGACATCATTTCAAGTTAAATAACTTTTGACATATGTCATTCACGTCAAACGGGAAGGCAATTTTTAGCGATTTACGATGTCTGAAATAAATTATTGCTGTTGTTTAATTTGTAAATACTAATATCAACACGGTGCTAACTTCAAATTTATAATAAACTGAAATAATAATGAAAAAATTTAAGTTCAAAATACATATCAATCCGGTAATGCTTCCAAATACTATTTGGATGTTAAATGTCAAATGTATTGACCAATCACAGAGGTCTAGGCGTACATTGATCAGTAGCTTAAAGCTTAATTGTATTTTTCAATTAACCTACAAAAGTTTCGTGGATTTATAAAAATAAAGTAATTAGAAATATAATATTTTACGTATTGATCCGAGTGTAAAATTAGACAATGGTATTTACCACTGCCATCAACTTTATCAGAGCTAGAGGCCCAGACGAAATTTGGAGAAAACGTAGGATTTTCAAACTTGCTGCTGTAAGTACACTATTTTTATTTCTATTCTGAATTTTAGTACTAAATAAATTTTTTTAGCATTTCATTGGACGAAGGAGAAACTGTTACAGCATCGCTGTAAGAAATGTACACAGAGCTTTGGCTTATGCCACGAAGGGGAGAAAACTAAAAAAGCAGGATATGGCAAATGTTAGTAACTGGTATTTAATTTCCACAACATGTACTTTGTCTATTGCAGCACTAGGTTTTTTACTTAATCTTTAATTTTCATTTCTTTTTAGCTGTGGGAGACTCGAGTACAAGCAGGTTGCGAACAACATCAAATTAGTTACCCAAATTTTAGAGAAGGTCTTGTAAGGTGCAATATATTATTAAACAGAAAAACTTTAGCTGACTTAGCTTGCTGGGAACCATATACTTTTAAAGCACTAACCGAAATTGCTAAAAGAAAAACTGTGGACGATGGCTTAGCTGGTGTAAATGCAGATGAAACTCTTGATAGAATAATTACAAGGGGAAGTTTAAATAGACAAAAAGATAGTTAAAAGTATTGTGTATATTGTTTATTAATAAATTAGGGTAGTAATCATTGTAGTTTAATTTAAATTCAGTTAATTAAATAAAAAAGCTGGAGTGAAAATGGCGTCTTCTTATTCAATAACCCCATCTATGTTATTATATGGGAAACTCAGTTAGTTAAGATCTATTTCATAATTATAGATGGCGGCACAAATTATTAATACAGAAATCTGTTTGCTAAGCGTACAGTTTTGGTTTCTCATCAAAAGATGTCATTTAGTAAGGGTAACGCTATGAATTTCGCATTTAAATATTTTTATTCTGATTTACATCAAATATAGAAGATAAATACATTCGTAATAGTGTTAGGGATGTTTGTAAACTTCGAGTGATTTGATTTGAACAGAAACAGGTTGTCGGTAGGAGTTTTAATTTATCACTCATGTCAAGTTTTGGTACTTTTTCACTTTTATATATGAAATTGAAAAAGTTTTTTATTAATCTCTCTTGAGTTTTTTTTATTTCGCATTATTTAGAAGTACTCCCACTTCATTCGTACAAAATTACACTCTGTTATAGTATAGTACAGTCAATATTTTGAAAAAGTATTTTTTTATAAAATAAAACAACTTGTAATGTAGGTAATAATGATTTTCCTATATTTTCATACAAATATAACATAAAAGTAAACTTAGAAATAAACAACAAAATTTTCTATACCATCTTAAATACAATTTTACATATTTACAACTATATTTTTCGAAGAATAAATAGGTATTTTTTCAATTATTGTTCGACTTAAAAATGAAAATGATAATTTCATAACTAAAAGAGACAATGTTATTTGTTATATTTCAAATATTTACGACAGTAAAAACAATATTTTATAATTTCTTTGAAATATTTATCTCCAAAAAATCATATTCGGTTTCACGCAATGTTTAAAATGAAGCAGTAAACATTGTAAACTGTACAAACCTCGTAAATATATATGATTCAACAAAAAAATTTAGTAACTAACATACATTTGTTTGCTTGCAACAAAAAAATACCTTTTTTTTCCAAAACACAACCTTACTTTTCACAACAAAAACCTTTACCAAGGTCTCCACATATCACCAGAATCATTATTTTTACCACTAAAGTCAATCGGACTATGCACTCTTTTAAGTTCCTCCACTTTATCACAACTACCAGAAGTACTAGGACAAGAAACCGTTTCACTTGGTGACCTAAGATTAACACCAAGCGCACTAGCAAGCTGCACGTAATGTTCTGGAAGCAATAAAACGTAACTACCATCATAGGTTTTACCTTTAGAAGGCATGGAATCGTCACTAGGAAGTTGTTCGTGTAAACGACTGGATTTATTATTGTTTACTTCTTCTATTAACTGATTAGAATCTTGCGTTTCGTCTGAAGAGCTCGGTGGAGCGCTGGCTTGCTTAACGTCGACGTCTACTTCGGCTACACAGTTGTCTAAGTGTCTAAGAAGCCTTTGACGGACTCCGGTGTCTATAACTGTCATGGTTTGAGCGTCCGGTGTGTCTAAATATCTTTGAACTTCTTTTACACAGTCAGCGTATCCAGATTTGTACTGATTGACACCTTTAACATCTAAGCTTCGATGCCTTTGGAAGTGTCTTACTGTAAGTTCCAGAATATCAGCTTTTTCCAGTTTTGAGTGCTTGGTATTGTCAGCTTTGGCTGAATCGAGGATAAGTGTTTTCAAAGCCGCTAAACTTTGGTTGATTCTAGCTCGTCTTCTTTTTTCCATCAAGGGTTTATTAGCTCGACGAGGTTCCGATGGTTTTTTATTTTTCGCCGTCATCACTGACGTCTTCGCGAGAATAGTCGTCGTCGAGAGGCGCCACCGGGACGTGGAACTGGTCAGACGCGTCGTCAAAGTTGTAATGAAAGGCGGACTGCTGGAGTTCGGGAGTTGGCGTCGGCGGAAGGGGTAGGCGCGTGCGATGGTCTGGTGCGGCGTGGGCTGGCGCGCGCGGGGAGAAGCGGTGGCTTTAGTCGCGTGCCGACACCGCCACATCACACCATCGGTTAAGAGCAGCGCTCGTCAAAATGTTGGTATTTATTAAAGTTTATTAAGTAGCCTCAAAAGATGAGAAACTAATTTTTTCTTTTTATAAAGTAAATCCGGCTCGAAGTGCCAATTAGTGGGGCAGCCGCCATTACTGTTTTATGCGTCTATTAATTTTTAAGTAAAGTTGTTTAAAGTTTTTTGCTTTTGAGGCTGGGGAATAAGTTGATGTTTGACACATCAAAATGTAGCTAGAATTTCAGTTATTTGAAAGGATAGACAAAAATGTGGTAGATCAAACTTCCGTAGAATTGTTTCAGGATTAAATTTTTAACCTACTTTTGTGTACAAAACTTAGTATTGTGATAAGAGTAGAGAATTAAAAATGATATCCAGCTGTTTTCATTGGCATATGGTATAGTTTCGTTTGTCAGAACAACATTAATGTATTTACGCCACTAGTATTAATATTAATTCTTTATTTTCTATAAGAAAAAGTTGTTTTAACTTTCCGAACATTTTGACGGACACTGTATCGCAGTGTATGGGCTTTCGCAAGAGGCGCGGGGAAGTCGAGGTCGCTTGTTAGACACGAGACGCGTCAGACACGCGCCGACCTCACCGTCCCTTCCCTCTACCGCCATCACCGTTGTCCACACCGCAGAGAACAGCGAGCGCCGAGGCGCCCACTGCCACCACCGACTTTGCCGCCGTTGCCCGCCGCCCGTTGCTGTCACCCACCACCTTGATTATTGCTCATTTACCGGCCAACCTGTTCCCGCCACCGTTAGCTGTTTGGATATAGGCCAGGGAAAATTATAAGTTTACAAAAAATTATCTTGAACTAATAAGTCCTACAGGAAAACAATTATTACACAATACATTGTAGAATTGATATACATTAGAATTCAAATTATGTATCAAAATAAGCTTTTAACTTTCAAGCTGTGAATTGTTTACGAAAGCGTGATGTCACAAAAAAGACCATTTGACTATTCTTCGTTTAAGCGCTCAATTTAAAAAGGTAATTTTGCGACCCTATTTTTTTAAAAGTAGAAGCAGTCCAATATCAATCATCATGTCTATAGAAAATTTCTGAGCCTTTCACTCTAGCTCCTGGTTTATTCGAACCACCAATTTGATTCCCAAGCTGACAGTGACGTATGAAGACAAGTGTAGCTACCTATATTTATACCAGCGAAGCTTTATAACGAGTTGGCGAAATCTGAAGTTTCAAATCTCGCCAACAGATAGCGTATAGCTTGGTTTGTACCGCGAATTTTTGTGAAAAGTGTAAATAAAAAAATAATATGCAACATTTCCGCCAGCTCCGTTATCTAAAACGGGATAAATTAAATTAGAGTTTCGAAAAAGTAGAACCATCAAATCCCTAACCGCGGTCGCTAGACGTCCGATATTTGAGTATCGTATGTGTGTGTACATTATGAAAAACGAGCGCCTCGACGCTGCTGGCGTCCCCTGCAAAGCGTCAACTGAGCGACGTCGGTATAGTTGGAAACGAGATATGGAAAGTCATCAAGTGTACCGTGTGCCAACACATCGTAGCCAGCCGTGACTGCTCACCACACACGTAGACGACCACCGACAGAATCGACTCGATGCGTTGATACAGTAAAAATGGGATTTCGGTTTTGAAATTTTTACCAAACCAAACAAAAACCAAGCAAATACTGATTTTAGTTTAAAAGAATTGTTACTAATCATTTTAATGACTAGAACAAATCAAAATATCGTTTTTTGAAAAAGTTTTTTAACAACGTATGTTTTTATCAGCCCCTGTACCAAACCTTCAATCATTAAATCAACAAGCTATGAAGAGGAACATAGGGATTTTAAGCATTGTATCAGAACTGTTTTTGAACTAGTCGACCAAGCAGATTAAAAAATTAGCGTCATACAATCAGTAAACAGCCCGGTTTCTTACAGTAGTTCTGAATCCAGCTGTCCAGCTAAATACTTGATATTTATTGAAGTAAATTCATAGAGATTTTGTGTTGGTGGACTATTTAGATCGAACAATACATTAAATTCCTGTTCCGTTTCTATGTACGGTACTAGTGTGCAAAGCCACTCAGTGTAGTTTACTATCGTTCTTACATTACCGACCGAGGAACGTAAAGTTTGTCCAAAATCAATTGCAAAAGTTAATACACGTGTTCACCTCCCTTGCCGACGAAAGAATTTTGATGAAAAATTAAAAATCCTCGTCGATTTCTCGTACTATAAAACTCCACCAGTCGTGGCTGTCGCCATCAGCAAGTGAACGAACAGCGTCGTGATGCCGTTATGTGTATAAATGTGAAGTAACGATAACGGCGTAGCTGCAGGGTTAGCCGGACGTGCAGTAAATACAGGATTATACCTCGAGGTTGCGGGTCTTGTTACGGTCTGTAATAATGTGCTGTATGAGGTACATACTGTAACTAGCCTAGTATCATCGATACGTTTTTGAACACGTCTCTGAGTTGAATGAAAAATGGAAAACTTATATAATTTAAATTTTCGCGATATTTCAAATCAATTCAAACGACCTCCATAGCTCGCCAAAACGAGTGACGTAGAACAGTAGTATTGCCAACTGTGTTGGTTGGTGGTTGGTTGGTAAACAGACGAAAACAGGCCGGGTTAGTGGGCCCCAACAATGCAGCCGTTGGCTGATTGTCCGTGAGAAGATCTGTGACCTTGATGAGATCTAGAAGTCTCTTCACAGTATCTCTTTTGGTGAGGTTGTATATAGGGTCATGTGACGTAGAACAGTAGTATGGCCAACTGTGTACGAGGTTCCGAATTTTCGAAATCAATCGAACTTTTTCGTATGCGATTTATGCGTTAGGTATCAAAGCATAACTCATTATAAGGTCTGGTAAGTTTCTATTCCATAATTTTGTTTTGCATTTGTTACCAGCCTTCCATTGATATTTAATAGTTGTTTCAGTTTGGCTCCCTTCTAACTTATCGTATGCCCCCGTATTACGTTGACAGTTCAAAAAAACAGTGACAAAAAGAAAATAATGATGACATTTAAAAAAGTAGTAGTAACAATTACAGTTTTGTCAAAGAATACATCAACTAACAAGAAACGAAGCCCGACGCAATCTCTTTGATGTTTTGGTAACAAAAATGTATGACCTTGAGAGATATACACTGAAAAAGTGATCAAATTTTTAAATATCGGCGATATAATTGGTCGACAAAGTGAAGTATCTCATTATAAAAATGGCTCCTTTCAAACATGCGTATACAAAAAAAGGAAAGGCAGCTTCACTTCTTGGTTGCTGGTGTATTCTTTGGTTTTGTGGTCTTTATCAGTAAATTGTCGATATTAAATTATTGACAATTATTAAAAATGGTTTATACATTACCCGAAACGAGCGAAATAATGTGAAAAACAGTTACTGTATTTAATGAAAAACACCCAGACAAACGTGTCGATTATAAGTAATTAAAGTCAAAAGCTGGAAATACGAAAAAACCCTTGGAAACACTTTCGGAAACAACACAGTTTGAACGCACGCGCAGTACCGAAACATACTCTACTACTACTACTACTGTCACAACCAATAATAATTCAAATAATTTGATCTTTCGGTTTATTAAATTCGTTGTAATGGTTGTTTGTTCTTATGGTTTATAGCAGAATTTTACCATCTAAAATCGTCTCTGCTTGAAACACAGTCGTATATCGGCCAAGGCTAAAGATCATTCTCTTTCTAGGCCCTTTTGGAACCATCGGTGAACCAGATGATTTTTCCAGAATTAGAAAAAAATTATTATAAATTTTATCTTATCAACCCCATTATTAAATCAATTAAAATTAATCTTCTGTAATTAAAAACAAAACCCACAAAATAAGACTATGGCATTCAATATCACACGCTCGATATACTCGCTGAGCATCGTTATCTAAGCCCGTATATTTTCACCCCATTTATCAGTCTCTACCCCCCAAACACTAATTCGCCCTATAATTTCTATACAGACCAATTAAATTTTATGTATAAATATTAAATGTCGACTCGGATACGTCAGTAAGGTGCTTAACTAACAAGGAGTTTTTTTTTAATACTGGGAGTATACTCTAACTAAAGTCAGTGTGATGACCATAAAATAAAGCAATGTTGTCAGATATATTTTCTAAAATTGTTAGGCTCGCTACGCAAATGTTCCTCTTACTTCAGTAAACTGTTAGTTCGTGATGTTATAAGAAAGCTAGTTTGGAAATATTTTTAAAAAAATACATAATGTAAATTTATTAGTAAACATTAAAATAAGTCGCTTGAAATTACTAAAAAAAGAAAAATTAATTAAAACCACTTTTTATATGTTACTATATTTAAGAAAATTTTGAAGAGTTGGCAACGTAGTAGCACGTGCAGTCAAGACTTCGAAACAACCAATCATCAACTGCAGTATTTATCGCAATATAACGAAATAACCGAAGTATACTCCGTTTGACGTTTTTGGCAGAAAAAATTCTACGGTCTTGAGGGTGTTCGGGGGGGTTGTGTTGTGGTTCGGCTTATAATCCATTAGTATCATTCAGTGTCGGGTGTGAATTTTGTTTTAAAGAAATATTTAATATAATATCTATTTATTGGTTGACTGAGTTTAGGGAATTGTTATATAGGTATTTATAGGAAAGTGTAGGTGATCTAGTGTAGAAAGGTATCATTAATATAATACCTTTTCGATGGTGTAGGGGTTAGGTCGCGTCAGTGAATTGATATTAATATAATATTCATTTGTTCGTAGACGTTAGGGTAAGTTTTATAATATAATTAATTAGAATGGCATTTTGGATACCATTTGAAACAACAGTCCAAGATGATGCGCGGGATTATTGAATTGTGGATTTAAATATAAGAAGTTAGATAATCGAATGGTAATAATGGAGTCTCGGCGTATCGCTGAACTTAGACAGGAGTATTTGCGCAAAATAAAAGGGTACCGTGATTCAAATAGAACTATAATTTATTTAGACGAAACTTGGTTTGATACACATGCTGTTGTCAAGTGTTTATTCATTTATTTGTTATTCAAACAATCCTTACGGTTTTATTACATGAATAAATATATAAAATAAAATACATTTTAACTTAATATGTAAGAAAATAGTAGTAATGGTAATTATATTATAATTAAAACTGTATGAGGATATACACCCACTTTTAAAATATGGTTGGGTTGACCATACAAAAAACTGTTCTTTAGATACTCCGTGTTCTAGAGGAAAGCGCTTTATTATTGTATTAGGTACAAATTTTATGAATTTTGTATGCAGGTTAATTTTTTTCATTCAAATTGATATAGTAGATTAACATTATTTCACAATATTCGAATTTATAAAATATTTATATGCACGCTTTTTCCTTCAAAGGGATTAAAAATATGGGTCATCACATTAACTTTGGAAGAACTTTACCATTATTGTTGATACTAAAAGTAATACTATTTTTCCAATTTTCTGTATTTCTCTCTAGACACCGTTCGAGTCGTAAAGAAAATTTTCAATTGATAACTGAAAATATAAAAAATTACATTTCCAAAATGATCATGTTGCGGATGACCATTAGTTTTCCAGAGCTAGATCGTCTGGGATGGTCTTGGCTTTCCCTTGGGTCCCATACACACCATAGAACGTGCTGTTACACAGTTATTACCGTCTTGCAGCTGGAGCCATTGGAAAGCCCCCTGGAGGCACTAAAATCTCAGGCGGGTAACTCCACAAGGTGTCAAAGTTTGTGGAAAGTTGTTAACTTTTGGATAAAGGCTTTTTGTTGTTGTTGATAATTGTTAGGTAAGGATTGCGTAGTCTCGGATTATTTATACTGAACTAGATTTCAATGTTGCCAAAATTGTGTAA
Source organism: Lochmaea capreae (assembly GCA_949126875.1). Lineage (NCBI taxonomy): Eukaryota > Metazoa > Arthropoda > Insecta > Coleoptera > Chrysomelidae > Lochmaea > Lochmaea capreae. The sequence goes on from OX421400.1 coordinate 1,346,666, forward strand.
TGAAAATATTTTTCGTAGACTGTAGACTTCCTGTATAACAATTATTTAAAGTGTCTGTCATCGTGTGGTTAGAAATAAATAGACCGTAGACTTCTAAATCAGTCCATTTGTCACAGGAAACTCTTTTTAAAACTTCGTGGAGTAGCAGACAAAGACAAAGTACGGTTTGACCCTTTATGTTAATCCTTGAAGTTCTATTTCGCCAACTGAGGCAGTCATCCGAACTTATGGACGTCGAGTTGCCGTCGGCGTAGCTTCGACAGCGTCAGCGTGTGATATCAAAATCGCTTGAATCTCTCGATATTAGCCAGAAGCGTGTCAGAGGCGATGCCGGTGATTTTAGAGCTACGCTAAATAGACCAGTAAATATTATCAATTGTTTTGGAGCATTCTCGAGTAGAGTCCGTTTCAATAAGGAAGAAGCCACCTGAAGTTGCAGTCGATGCGCGACCTTGATGTCAAAACCAGCGCCATATTTAAAAATTGATATTTTAGTAGCGTAACGTTTTCACATTTTGTAGGGTAACACAAAATTAGAAGTATTAGAACCATATAAATTACTGCTAAGTGCAGCAGACTATATGAATTATTAGCAGAATTCAATTATTTTTGAAGTAATGTATACTCTTCCATATATTTTACAACAATCTGAATGCCATGAGTAATATATTGAATTATTATACTTTCTTATTTGACTTACCGATGATTTTTTAAAGGAATTTGGATTCCATGTTCAGCTTCAGACTCCATAAAAGTTGCAACGTTTTCAAGAATCTGTCGGCCTTCACTGTGGATAACTTTTCTTTTAACACCAACCAGTTTTGTAGGAGGCATGGTTTTAGATCAAATAAAACACACAGCACTCACAAATAAACTAGCAGAACGTCTTAAAGTATTCAAAAATGAAAAATATTCGACAGTAAATGTAAATGATTGTTTCAAACACAACCTCAAATGTCAACAATTTAATTGCTGTCGGCATGAAACATCGCTTGTAACGCCAATGGCATGGAACGATCGCTCGACAGATTTTGACTTATGCGCCAACTTCAGGTGGCTTCTTCCTTATTGAAACGGACTCTACAATGATAGTGGAAATTGAATGCTCAACAAAAATCTTTCTAGAAAATGAATATATGTGCAATCGTTGAGGCTCCTTTAGTCCTATATCTCTGAGGGATTAGAGACTCTCGGACGGACAGCACATACCTTGTACTGATGAGGCGCAAATACGTCGAAACCGGTCTACAAGTTGTGTTGTTCCTTCAATCGCAACCCAGAATGGTTGGTTTTAAAATATCTTGTAGATATACCAACCCCGTTTGACTTTGGAGTGTAATTCAATATCCGGCGGTGCATATTGCACGGGGAAGTAGTTGTTGCTCCTTAGTTGAACGGCTACTGTTTTTGAAAAATATTATTTTTCAAAAATTTATAGAGTATTGAATATAAATTATTATTCTTTCGACATCTGTTTAGGTAAATGTAATATTGAACTGGGCACACTTTCTTATGGCGGGAATTTCCGCTTGAAAGCTACATGGGGTTTTTCCCAAGCTTCCTGGCCCGTACACTCCTATCCCAGTTCCTTCTATTGCTTTTGAGCCGTCTGTGTACCATTGAATGACATTCTTTCCAAGTCTGGTTGCTCAATTTCGTAACTAATTTCTTTGAAAAGTTATACCTTTTCATCATACCATCTTGTGGCATGTCCCAGGTTTTTGATTTCTAAGAAGTAAGCAGGTGGTTTTTTTTAATGATTCCCTCTCTACTTAGTCTGATCGAAGATGCAATGCATTAAAAGTTTCAGTTATTTGAAGCAATTTTATTGTGTTCCAGTGTTTCCAGGTCTATATAGACGAGTGTTGCACGATTTGGTTGAAATAAGACAGCAGATGCGAGCTAAAACGAGACGAAAGTATACGAACAAGGACTATAAGGGCTTCTAGGGCTGATCACCTGTCTGTGGCAAATGTCTCGGTTAGCGCCTCTCTCTAAGTCCTTCTTTTTGTCGCTATCTCCTTCTCTCTTATTCTATCTCTGTCGTTTTCTTTCTTCTGCAAGCACGACTACTCTAACTCGAAAGCCTTTGATAAATCTATCGCAAGCAGCGGACGCCTCCTGTCACGGCACACAACCCGGACTAATGGCCAAAGGGAGAATTTCATCCAAACGAACCACTCGGAATATTCCTGATATAAAGTTCGCTTAGTTTGTTGGGAAAGTAACATTTGTAATTCATATTATAGCGAAATTATTTTATTTTTTTTCCAAAAATACGTAATCCTTTTCGGACATTCCTTGTTGAATTTCCATTTTCGTTTAAATCAGAATGGGTAGGTTGGTAGGTATTGTATTATTTAAAATAATGAAACCAATCGATAAGGGCTGCCGTGCTCATATGTTTCCATCGTTAATATTTTAGTGGGTGATAGCGTCCAAGAGGATACCTAATACCAAGAATCGATGTGGGTTCATAAAAAAATTAGCAGGACTGTGCCGTGTGAGGAAAGCCACATGGATGTCTGCAATAGCATGTCTTAAATTTTGGATATCGATAAATGATTCAATAATGTCTAGAATATGAATTTTTTTAAATTACTTTGGAATCCTGTTTGTGTTATTTTTCTCTAGAGAGATAAATATTTCGTGTATTTTTTTCAAAATTTTAATTTCTGTATTTTCGGAGAAAAATGGTAAATTTTCACTTATTTTCTTCAATAACTTCGAAACTGTTGATTTTAAAAATATAAAAAATATATATTTGAGACCCTCACAACAAGACCTTTCTTTTGATATATCACAAGATACAGTTTTTAAAATGTTTTTATCAATTTTTTAATTTGTCCCCACAAAAAGGACATCCAAGTTTTATAAATAATTTCCAAAAATAAGTTTTTGATTTAAATAAAGGCCATAGTAAAATCCGGACCTTTTAGAACTATCGTTGTTGGGTGGGTGAGTTCTCCTACTGTCAGGATTATATACGAATTTCAAAGGATTTTACGCTTCTGGATTTCGGATAGGACCTAATCTCATAATCTTTATTATTTTTATCTCCGGAGGACAGGTTTTGAGGCTTTTTGAAAATGTTTGCTTTTCAACGACTTCTTCAACCCAAAAAATTTAGCGAAATATCAACAACAATTAACTTCTGCTAGGAGGTATAAAATCATTTCCATGTTTAGAATCCTGACGCTAGCAGGACACTCTCCAGGATCTGAGTAGTATTGTTCTGGCGATCGGAAATATAAAGCCAACCATACACTGTTTATTTTGCGAGTATTAAAAATAGACAAGTGGAAAATAATCGGCAAATAATGGTAGTGTATGGACCGCCTTAGTAAATATTGAATACATCGCTGTCGTAACATAGAACGTCGTTATGTTGTGTAATAAAGCACGTGGCATAAACTGCCCTCGACGAAATGGATCTGAAGAACAAAAATAAACAAATAGGCTGGTTGAGATTTTAAAATGAAAACATCCAAATAAAAATGTTAAAAGGCCTTTTAACAAATTTTGATTAAAAAAATAACCAATAGATGTCGTTGTTAACAACAAAACCTTATTCTCCAACTCTATAGCCGCAGCCAGCAACACTTCTAACGGTAACTTTGCAGTGATTTTGCGCCAGAGGAAGCACTTCTGGTGCTCTCACTTTTCACCCCAAAAACTACCCTCGACCGTTGACCAAGTTCCAATCCCGTCTCTGTACGTCCTGCGGGAAATTGGGGAAAGTTCTAAAGTTTCCTGGCCGTCCATACTAAGTTGGAATTAGTATCTTTGGCGAACTAAAAGGGTCTAAAGTAGGTAGGTACATATTGATGAGGAATTTGTATGTAACTTGCATATAAACGGAATATTGTAGTTAAAATTATGGAATATTGCATCAATTATTAATGGTATAGGCAACCAAACATACAATAAATTTGAGCTATATATTAATAATAATGAATGGTATAGGCAACCAAACATACAGTAAAAACAATGACAGCTACCGTATCATCTACAACTTCTAGCAAGTACAAAGCACAGGTAAAAGACGACAATGGAAAGAAAGAAAAAAAACAGTAGGTATAAATGAATTGTTCATAGACCTCAATTTATCCACGACATGTTCTCCCAAATCTCCTCATAAAGCGTGCTCTATTTTCTGGGGTTTTTTTCTACAACTTTTTTTTTGTCGCGTATGTAATGTAGCACTTCAATGTTGAAGTTGGGAGAGCGACCGTTCCACGGAATTTAAAGGAGATAGACTGATACGATTTGCACGTTTGCGGAACTGTGAAATATGTTTCAACTAATTTTTAATATAATTTTTAGGTTCATAATAATGTATTTTATGAGTAAGTGAAAATAGTAGTTTCAGCATTAAAGAAAGTTAGTTAACTATAACATTTAGAGAAACAGAACAAATCTACTGGACCGATTAAATTGAAATTTGCTACAGATATGAACCTCTGTGATCCAAACACGGACGTGTAACCTAAATATGTGGAATTTGAATATGGGGCCCCGTTTTTGGGGGGTAAATTAGAAAATGGAAAAAAGTTTTGTAAACTGTATCTTGTGATATATCAAATGAAAGGGATTTTTACAATGGCTACAAATATATTTTTTATAAATATGTTTTTATATCCGTTTTCTCTATTTTTCCGCATGTGTATGGCGGTGTAGAGTACGCCTTTGGCAAAATTTCCGAGCGGCACGCCTAATGGCGGTTGAAAGGGTGGTTTTCGTGGGGGTGGTTTACGGGTCGGGTGCTCATCGGCGTTCGTGTCAAAAGCACACGCGATTTAAGATTACGTATCCCGTCGGGTATTAGAAGCACTCTTACACGGTCCTGTTTCTTTCTTTCTTTTTTCATCTAACCATCTCGCTCTCTTCATTTTTCTATTGGCGCCACCAACTGTTATAAGTTTACATACCAGATGGATAAAATAAGTTTAAATCGACAAATGATGAGATTTCAACTAAAACTTGATATTATTTTAAATAAGTTTTTTGAGCTACATATACCACCAGTCACAGTTTTGAGTTTAGGCAGTGAAATTAAAAAGTTAATCCATCATATTTTTCACATTTGACAGCAGTGCACCGGCGAAGCGTTGACTATTTACGGGAAGTAGCATGACGATCATATTATAGATTTGAAAGACACTACAAGATATCTACAAATATATGGTTTCTTGATTAATATTAACTCTGAGAGATTTAAAACACCATAGATTTGAGTTATGTTGGTAATAGAACCTTGGTTCAACTATCCAATAACAATTGGACCACTTTGGGATAATCAAAAGGTCATGGATAATAAAAAAAGCAAAGGTATGTTAGTTAGGAACGTCGCCAAGAAACATGTCCTTGGCTCTAACCCTTTCATGTAACTATTAAGATCAGTTATACAGAGTGATCAATTTGAAAAACCAACGTTACTAATAATATAAGAGTAACGGCAAATCTGGTAACATTGCAAGTATCAAATCTGGAATCTCCGTATTCCAAAATAGGTGTACCCCAAATTTACGAGATAATTTGCCGTTTCCAGACTTTTGGACCACCTTGTATATTCACTAAGATAAGTGCTTTTTCTATATTAAATTGAAAATAAGATGGGATGCTATAAAGGATTTTTTCCGGAGTTGCAAGGGATAAAAAGAGTTTGGAGATCCTTAACCGAAAATGTAAAATCGAGGAAAAACGACCACAATGACCATTCCAATTTACCACAGAGATCCACTTTTCTCTTGAACAACTCTCTTGGGGGTATTTAATATCCTTCACTCGATATTGAGTAATGATCTTTGTGTCCGCAGTGGTATACACAACGATGCGATTGACTGCTTTGTATGATAAATGACCATTGGAAAAATTCGTAAAAAAGCCACAATGGAAACGGGAGAGATAGAGAAAGAAATAGAGAGAGAAAACGGGAATCGGCTACGCAGAGTAGCGGTCGACGATGACGGCGACGGCGGCGTTTAACCTTGTTCACTGATATCGGCGGCGGCACGCGTGCCCGGACGACAGTTTGCCGCCGATACGTTTACATAGAAATCGGTAAGAATTGTGATTATCCTGATATATACCTTTAAAACATATTTCTAACCATATATTTATCGAATTGACCAAACTTTCCAATGATGTCAATCTGTCAATCTCCAAATTTTTTAAACTAATGGCTGGTTTTACAATAATTGAATTTTTTTATGCATTCATGTAGTACTGGTTGCATAACTGTTGGTGTCTGTCAGATTGGCTCATTATACATTCCAGAGTGTACGACCTCCTTTAGACACTGAATTAGTTTACCTCTTGATTTAAAAAAGAAGAAGAAAATACGGAGGAAAGAGAGACCGGTGAGGTTAGGTTACGGTCATAGATAACATACTGTTAAGGTAACGACACAGTTAATTTAGTGCCCGAATTTTGATACTACAACAAAATGTTCAGTTAACTGTCAGTTAAGAGTTTAACTTTAGTCAACAGCGAGTTTGCATTTTAACTTCATATTAACGTTCCGACACAGTTGAGTGGTCATTGAAGGTAGTTAGCGCAGACGCAATATAAAAACCAAACGAAGATAGTTGACTCTAAAAAGGTTTTAAATATCTTTTATTTTCTTATTAGCTGAAAATCGGTTGTTGTATTTTTTTTTATTTCTGTGTAAACGTATTTTTTGAGGCGGCAGGTCAACCCTAGCGAGTTCGTGGTGACGTTGTTGAAGCGCGAGCGAGAGCCCTGCGGCGATGGATGTGGCGGCAGCGGCCTCCACAGTCTGCTGATTATGAAGCCACCCTCCACCCATCCGACCGCCAGTCACCCAACAACCGCCTCCCGGACACGGCCCCTTACGCCAACAACCCACGCACTGCTCGTTTGCTCACTCGCGCGATTGTTAAACGCCACCCGCCACCGACTCTCTAATAATGCTATTAGAGGTAGAAGTGTAGTCAATAATTAGTCGCCGTTATAAAATAACGTTTTCTAAAAAATAAAATTTATTTGTTATAGACGACTTGTAGTTGAGGAAAACTAATAAATTCTACTGAAATAAAGCAAGTTCGATATAAAAAATTTGGCAAGATAATTTTCTTGCGCATTGGCTTTGTTTTCTGAATTATTGATAAACAGTTCTTCTCAAGTATACTTACACAATTATATCGTTAGTACCTACTTGACATTGAAAATCTAAGATTAAAATTAAAAATATATTTTTCATTGTGGTGTGATTATTAGAAATTGTGAACGCCACCTCTATTCTTCGACTTCGTTTTGGGTGATTATCGTATCGCACGTCAAAGCGTGCCGTGGACGTGGTGATACACTTGCGATTGTCATCGGTGATGTAGGTTTTGACCTGATAAGGTAGAAAAGGGTATAAGACAAAAGCTCCTCCACCTTAAATCAGACTTTGGACCCAGATGGAATTGGGGAAAACGGGTGGTTTTTAGGACTCGATTTAGATAAAGAGTTATCCGTGTTAAGTAACTTTTCTCTTAATATATTTTAATCAACTTTATGATAATTTAAACAAAATACATACCTAGTTAAAATATACTGAAAAGTTATGTGAATAAATTAACGTCTTAACTAAAATATGCATCTCAAAACTGGTCCAGATTTTTTCCGTAGCTTTTTATATCATCAACAAATAATATCCCAAGTAATATTATGGTGAGGAAACCCATAAAACTCCATAAAATGAATTTAAAAAGTTCACCATGACAAATAATGCGGATATCATATTTGAAATAAATTGCCAAAATTAAATATTTTAAAAACTCCACTATAAATTTTAAAACTCACACTTTACTGACATCTATCAGACAATAGTAAAACACATGAAACTTTCAGTGAATAAAGAAATCTTTTTGAGTGATGAAAGTAGCGCCATCTCGTGTTGAACCCTAAGCATTGTTTGACAGAAAGAAAAGAAACCGTATTTTAAGGTAAATAATTGTTATGCTAGCTACGATATACGTTCCCTTTAATTGATAGATTTTACATGTACGCTACAGGGAGAAGGAAATTATTAACATTTCCATATTAGCTCCATCAATATAACCACAGCGTTGCCAGCTACATTTGTGTAAAAATTGACGGAATGGAAAAGTAATAATTGTTTTGACTTGTATTTATAAAAATTAATAAGAATTTCTTTATAACAGTCGATTAATCAAATCGGCGATAAAAACTGTTTAAAAATTGTGAATATAAAGAGAAAATCTTCTATCGTAATACTGGCAACATCGAAGATTAGATAACCTCGTAGCCGGGTCTCAGTCGTTCGAGAAATTTCTGAAAATCTTACCAAACGTGATAGACACGAAAAACCACGTTTTGCAGCTTTTACTATAGAATTTATAAGGAAATATAAAAATGGTAAGTTTTTTAATACTCTTAACATCGACTAGATTATGGATAAGTAATTTTATCGATTAAATTCACTTATTCTTACTTTTTTTTAGTCTTCTGCATTTAAAAGACTGGTACCCCTCTTCGACAGAATTCTCATCAAAAAATTTGAAGCAACTACAAAAACGAAAGGCGGTATTGTAATACCCGAAAAGGCACAAGATAAAGTTTTACAAGGGACTGTAGTTGCAGTTGGACAAGGATCTCGATTACAGGTAAAAAAAACTCAAGTTCCTTATACTGTTGAGGTTATGTTTTCATAAAAAGTATTACTGGGATTTTAATTATTAGGAGTTGATTTCTTTTGATGAATAATTTCTTAATTACTTCTGTATTTATAGGATGGTTCATTTGCTGCTCCATCAATCAAGGTAGGTGATACAGTGCTTCTTCCTGAATATGGTGGTACCAAAGTAAATATAGAAGATAATGTAGAATACCAGATATTCAGAGAATCTGATATTTTAGCCAAAGTTGAATCGTAAATATTTAGATAGTTTTGTAAACGTTGCATTTTCTTTTTTTAAACTAAGTCCAAATAAGTCTGAACTATGTAGGTTTATGTACAATGATCTGATGCCTGCAAAATGTCAGACGCCAAAGAAAACTTTGCAGCAACTTGTTTATTATATTATTGTTGTAAACGTTTTCTTGAAATTTGTAGTCGATACCTTACTGATTTAAGATTGTTACAAATAAATTTGTATTAAAAGTTTTTTTTGTGTTTAATTTCAACAATTGAAAAAAAAGGGGAAAATTGGGATACAGTAAATGTCTGATTTTAATCTAAGTACGTTTTCCTGAAAAATTGACGTTATAATTGTATCTTTTGAACGCTCTTTGTCAAATGTCATTAGAACATAACCTCAAACGTCACAATTTTCGTTTCGTAATAAATTATTGTAATTTTATTTTACCTCCGTCTTTTAGTAAAAATAATTGCTACAAAAAATGCCTCAACCTCCTAAAATTCGAATGCACGATGTAAATCCATTCCTACAAACAGTTCGTGAATTTTTACTTGGCAGAAAACACACTTTAGCACTCAGGTATTTACAAATGATATAAGGAACGTATATTTTTAATAAAACTGTTAAGCATTGTCAACACGATGTTATTTTATTAAATTTCACTTCTTTCTGTTATCCTCAATATCACTCCAAAGTAACAAGGAATCTTGGATTCCCAAATTAACTTTTGTGAGTTTTCTGATCTCAATTTTTTTATAGGTTCCAGGACACCATAGTGACAAGATCGCCTCCTCCCCCAGTTTTACCCGATGGTCCAGCTCACAAACTGAGTGCAAATTATTACTATAGTAGAGATGCTAGAAGAGAAGTATCTCCTCCTGAACTTATCGCTCCAAATCCAAAACAAATTGATGCAGGTGATAAAGCTGCTGGTGTAAAAAGGATAACCCCTGGGCCAGTTTATAGGTGGGATTAGTCAGTTTAAAAATATACCATTCTTATTTAAATGTATATAAACTACATATTTACAGTAGAATAAAATATTTAGAAATTTTATGGACTGCAAGTTTTGTGTTTTTCATGCCATTTCTTCAACGTTCCAACCGTAAGTAATAACTTTATTATTATTAAAGAAAAACTACAAGTTAAATATATAATAAGTTTATTTAAATAAGTACTTGATAATATTATTTAGAAATATTCAATAAAACATTTTTGTTTACAATTCCTGGTGTTGATGTATACTCGCTACTTCTACCAGTTAGTGCAACAATCTGTTCGGAAACTTCAACAGCAACTCTGACTTGTGCTTCACCAGTACTTGCCCCTAAATGCGGAGTCGCTACAATTTTTTCATGTTGAATCAGCTCTAATGTTATAGCATCTTTAGGAGGTTCTTGTTCGAAAACGTCCAAAGCTGCACCTCCGCATTGACCTGATTTTACAGCTTTGAGAAGATCTGCTTCATTTATGATCCCCCCTCGAGCTACGTTAACGATTTTCACTCCTTTTTTGCATTTATTTAACACCTTTTCAGAGATCAGATCTAAAAAGTACAAAGTGCTTGTGAAAGTACCTTTTAAGAACAAAATTATGAAATATCCTACAAGATCAAGTACTTACTTCTAGTTTCTGGTATTAATGGTGTATGTACAGTTATGTAATCAACTTGTGGCCAAATTTCTTCAAGTTCTAAAGCTTCCACATTAAATTTTTTAGCTTCAGCTGCAGGTACAATTGGATCGTAACCAATTGTCTGTAAAACATAATGTATCACAGTTTCAAAATTGTTTACACAAAAATGATTTTATGAAGTAATAATAATATTTTATTACAAACTCGAACTAATTACGTTAAAAAGTATTACAATATATTGTTTAAATTTTGTGTAATTTTCTTGACCATTTCAGTAAACATGTTTTTCTGGTCGACTGTGAACATGATAAGATAAGAAGTTTGTTGGCTTTTACTTACAAATACCACAAATATATCTAGTATAAAGTCTATTGTTATAAAGATTTGTATTTCTCCTTACCCGCATTCCCCAAGCTTGCATTCTTATAGCAACTTCCTTTCCTATTCTTCCCAATCCCAAAATTCCCAAAGTTTTTCCATAAAGTTCATGTCCGGAATACAATTTTCTATCCCATCTTCCGGCTTTTAAAGAAGCAGCTGCTGGTACTACATTTCTTGCTAAAGTTGTTATTAGAGAGCAAGTTAATTCACAAGCACTAATTGCGTTACCACCAGGAGTACTACAAAAACATTTTATTATGTAATTTTTCGACTTGTGAAGCAATTATATAGTTGAGAAACTCGAATACAAAACAGGCACATTATCTATAGGTTCGTTTTTCTACAACTTTCCGCGTATTTTTAAAATACGACAGCATGAAACGTCAATAAAAAATGGAAGTGGCTACTAGCACGTCTGCATATATAATAAAAAATGCATAATTTTTACTTACTTCAAAACGAGAATATTTTTAGCAGTGGCAGCGTTAATATCGATATTATCCACTCCAGCTCCGGCACGTCCGATAACTTTCAAATTTTTCGCTGCTGCGATTACATCTGCTGTAACTTTTGTATCAGATCGAACGATAAGACCGTCGTATTTCTAATTGGAAAAAAACGTTCAATGTGGTTGTAAATATGTATGTCAATGATATACTTACGGGAATTTCCGTTATCAAATCTGCTTTAGGTAATTTATATTTACAGGTAACATTAATAGAGAATTTTTTTAAAAGGTCTACACATGCGCTATCAACAGCGTCAGCTACTAAAACATTTTTTATATCCATTTTTAAAATCTAATTACTACAAAAATCGCACTACTGAGAGTAGTTAATACTAACGACTGTTTTAATTGATTGAAAATGTTTATTAATCTGCTTGTACATTGGTATCAAGTCCGGCGTTTGAACTCGTATACCCCCTCCGATTTGGTTGATAGTCACTGTTACTAAACAAGTCCAATAACAAAATTGTTTACAATACTATCCATTCTAAACACCTCTACTGCAGCAAAATGTTGGTAATGTTCATCAGATTGTTTTATTTTACTACATCGATCTATTAAATTTAAATACAAATGCATTCAACTGAACTGTTTTTTTGTTTACTTATGATAGCGATGAAATATATTCAGGGTCAAAAGGACAATCATACTTATGCAATATTTCTGTTCATTATTTATCAAGTATTTTTTACGATTTCTAACTTTGAATAAAATAACTGTAATCTTAGTAGATAATGTTCAAGCTGAAGAAATCTACTATTTATGTTTCAACTTCTGGCCGATAGAGGACAGACTAATGGTATTGACAATGACATTACATTACAAATCTTTTTTACCGGCAGCGTCAACTGAACATGATATATTGGTTATCTAATTTTGAATTTATTAAAATAAAATTTCCTTTAGTATGTATTAAAACAAATAACAATTAATTAAAACAGACATTCTTATGGAGCATTTACTACGGGGACAATTTGGGTAAGTAAAATAATGTAAGTACTATTTTTAGGTTAGAGAACATTTTTTTAGTCGGGTGATAATCAGTACGTATTCGCATACACATTTAAAATATGGTCCTCAAAGGCGTTGTCAAAGAGGAATATGTACTATGTGGAGCGGAAGAGCCCTTGATAGATCCAGGCCTCTGATGAAACAACAGTCCTTGTACCAACGGAGAGAGTATGGTATGCTTATAGTTAAGGCACTAAGAGGTGTTTTAAAAATTCGATATTTGTTACTTGGTGGTGCTGTCGCGGGAGGTGGCGCATTACAGAAGGTATTGTAAAACGTTTAACATAATTAGCGATTGCAAGTGTAATATTTTCAGAAATATAACGATTGGAAAGATGGTTTACCTGATATGAAATGGTTGGATGATGTTTTGCCTGATAATGATAAATTTCAGCAGTGGAGGACAAATTTGGTCGATTTTAAAGACAATATTAAAAATAGCATTGAGCTTGGTAAGATCTTGCCAGATGTTTTATAAGATGTTCTCATAATTTTTTGTAGATCCCAGAATTAAATCACTAAGTGAAAATAAATACAATGAGTTTAAATCTTGGTTTGACCAAAGACTGGATGATGCCATTGCAGCTGCAGAGGCTCAAGAATCTTTACAACCAAATGGTAAAGATAATGAAGGTATATATAAAGCACTTATACAAACTGAGTACACTCTTTCTTTATTAAGTTTTTTTAAGTTGCAAATACTTCTTTTCTTCAGGTGCTGTTTCCAAGCTTTTATACAGACTGTACTCAGGTATGCCCCAAGCTTCTAACCCCGCATTAACATTAATATAAAAGAGTGTTATTTTTTTCAGATTTAAAAAAAGAAATTGTCCAAGCAAGTGTTGTACATGCTGCAAATCCATTTTCATCCGATGAAAAAGCACGAAAGGAGGCACAGGAAAGATTAAATAATATACAAGAAGAAATGATGCAAACTCAGATAAAATACCAGAAGGAACTAGAGAGGTTAGAAAAAGAAAATAAAGAACTGAGAAAGCAGAATATATTGTTGAAACAAGGCAAAAAACCTAGTACGAGAAAAATTAAACGCAGTCTAATAGATATGTATAGTGAAGTACTAGATGAGCTTGCAGATTTTGATAGTGGTTACAATACACAAGATCAATTACCACGTGTTGTGGTAGTAGGTGATCAAAGCAGTGGGAAGACATCAGTTTTAGAAATGATAGCACAAGCACGTATTTTTCCCAGAGGAGCAGGTGAAATGATGACTAGGTTAGTACTTTTTCTTTAAATATAAATAATGAAAACTCATTAGCTGTTTATTTACTTAGAGCGCCTGTAAAAGTGACATTATCTGAAGGTCCTTACCATATAGCACAGTTTAGGGATTCTAGTAGGGAATTCGATCTTACTAAAGAGTCAGATTTAGCAGATCTACGCCGAGAAGTAGAATTAAGAATGAGAAATAGCGTTAAAGGTGGGAAAACTGTATCTTCCGAAGTTATTTCTATGACAGTTAAAGGTGAATATAACACTGAAGTTTTTTCTTAAATTTCAAGCTACTATTAATTTTTTTAAGGTCCTGGTTTGCAAAGAATGGTACTCGTAGATTTACCTGGTATAATATCTGTAAGTATTTTTTGCTTTTTAAAATAATCTTAAAAGAAATTAGATCAATATATGGATTTTTCGACAGTAGTTCAAATGTACCGAAACGTATTTTCCCCTCACTGACTTACAATGCATCATTTTACATTTGGAATTGAGCACCATGATTTTTTAGGACATTTTGAGAATCATAAAGATACGTTTTATCCTTTTTTTGTCCTCTTCAGGAGTAAAATAAATGTTTATTTTATTTACAGACACAGACAACAGATATGGCTGGTGATACAAGAGAAAGTATTAAACAGATGACTCAAGCCTATATGAATAATCCTAATGCTATAATTCTGTGTATACAGGTAATAGTCATAATAAAAAAATAAATTTATATAAATTAAGGAAAATATTTTTCCAGGACGGTGCTGTTGATGCTGAAAGAAGTAACGTTACAGATCTTGTAGCATCATGTGATCCTCAGGGTAAAAGAACTATTTTCGTTTTAACCAAAGTCGATATGGCCGAAGAAAATTTAGCAGATCCAAATAGGGTAAAAAATTTAACACAATTTTCTATGAAAATGATTAAAATTGTCTCCCATTTTAAATAGATCAGGAAAATACTGTCTGGAAAGCTATTCCCAATGAAAGCTTTGGGATATTTTGCCGTTGTTACCGGTCGAGGCAGAAAAGACGATTCTATTCAAACCATCAAAGATCACGAGGAAAATTTCTTTAGAGGCTCGAAGCTATTCAAGTAAGTACTTATACTTTAAAAAATTGACTTGTTAATGTTCTTTAATATCCTAGAGATGGCGTTGTTAAATCTACACAAGTTACTACTCGTAATTTAAGTCTTGCCGTAGCTGATTGTTTTTGGAAGATGGTTAAAGAAACCGTGGAACAGCAAGCCGATTCTTTTAAAGCTAGAAGGTTTAATTTGGAAACTGAATGGAAGAATAATTTCCCTAGGTAGATAATCGAACATTTTTTTAGATCTTTTTAATTAAATTGTGATTGTAGGATACGTGAACAAGATAGAGATGAACTATTCGAAAGAGCCCGAACAGAAATATTGGATGAAATTGTAAATTTATCCCAAGTGAGTCCTAAACAATGGGAGGATACTTTATTGCAAAATATTTGGGAGAGAGTTTCATCGCATGTTTTTGAAAATATCTATATTCCAGCAGCACAAACAGGAGCAGCGGGTGAGAATATAAAACTTTTTATTTACCTAATTATGTTTAATATACAGTTTTCTAAATGAGAAAAAATCCATTATATTTCCTTCTGGTGCAATTATATCGAAACATTCCATTAAAAGTTCAATTTTAAAAGGTGTTTTTACATTTTTAGCTGCTTTGTAGACATCTTTCGCCGTTATATAACCTTTAGTTTCGACATCGATGCTTTTAAACAGTTGTAAAATGTGTAACTCGGTTTCGCGTAAAAAGTTATACTTTACTTGAAAAAGTTGGTTGATTTCAGGTAACGTAGCGAGTTCGTCTTTGATATTTTTATAAAACAATTCAACTTCTTCTTTGGTAGGTTTGTCGTAAAAAATTGAAATATGCAAGATTACAAAATCTCTTTTACTGAAAAGCTGTTTGTCGTTCAAAATGGAGGCGGCAGCTTTCCTAAGTTGGTTCTTAATAATCGTCATGGATTAAACACAATTTCAGGTCACCAGTTTTTTAAATTTCGGTATTTTATAACTTACACTTTTAATTCACTTGTTGACAGTTGACGGATACAGCACAGCTACCAACTAGAGATGAGCGATATCTCACAGTCGGTGATTTAATCACTGCGATTCATTTGTGAGGATAAAAACAGCGTTACCAACGATTCGATACATTCAGGTTGAGAAACTCTCAAATCTGGAGTTGGTTATTGATAATATTCACTAGTGTTTCAAAAAATTTTATTAAATTTCACTATTTTTGTCGTGATTTTATAGAAACTTTCAATACAGCTGTTGACATAAAACTTAGACAATGGACAGATACGGCGCTGCCAACACAATCGGTACAATCAGGTTGGGAAACTCTCAAATCCGAATTCGAACGGTTTCTACAAAAAGCCTCTGAAGCGCCGGATCACGATGACATTTTCGATCAACTAAAACAAGCCGTCGTAAACGAAGCTATGGTTAGACACACGTGGGAAAATAAGGCTGCGGAAATGCTTAGAGTAAGACAGTATAAACGAAATTTTCATCTTAATTTTTATGTATTTCACAAATTAATAGGTCATTCAATTAAATACACTCGAAGATAGAACGATAGGAGATAAAAGGGATTGGGATCAAGCGGTTAAATTTCTCGAAACTAGCGTTAAAGAAAAATTAAGCGAAAGCGAACATAACCTAAAACAATTATTAGGACCGTCTGCGAAAGAAAGATGGCTCTACTGGAAATACCAAACAGAAGTTGAAGGAAAAAGGGGAAGTGTCAAAACTGAATTGGATAAGATTTTGTATTCGAACGAGGTAAGACAATGACATCGCAATTATAATACGTTGCACACACACCCTGTATATACACTTACTAAAAAACATACAATTTTAAAAATTGCCGCCTAAAAGAATGTAAACTTTAATCGCCAATAGAACGTTTCCAAGTGAAGTAATCACCCCGCGCCATGTTGTCTTAAACAGCTGATCAGAAAAAAGCTTGCATGAGTATAACCAAAAATTCACTAGAAACTCCTAATTTTACGTTAAAATTACATTTTTCTATTGAAATATTTTTAGAAACACCCCCCTGCTCTAACGTACGATGAACTAACAACAATAAGAAACAACCTCCAACGATCCAATATAGAAGTAGATAACGAATTTATAAGAGAAGTATGGAACGCCGTTTACAGACGACATTTTCTCAATAAATCGTTATCGAAAGCGTACGATTGTCGTAAAGCTTTCTTCCTTTATCACCAACAAGCCAGCGATGTCGATTGTTCTGACATTGTTCTTTTTCATAGAATACAACAAATGATGAAAGTTACAGCGAACGCTTTAAGACAGCAAATTATTAACAGAGAAGGTAAAATTATCAAAAATAATGTTTGGAAATGGAAATTATTTATTTGTAAATGTTGCAGCTCGTAGATTAGATAAAGAAATTAAAGAGGTGTTGGAAGATTACAGTCAAGATAATGAGAAGAAAATTCAGTTACTCACTGGTAGAAGAGTGACTTTAGCCGAAGAACTAAGTGAGTATATACTTTGTAGAGTTATCGTAACTTGTCTCTTTTTTATGTTTTATTTCAGAGAGGGTACGACAAATTCAAGAAAGGTTAGAAGAATTTATTCAAGCGTTAAATAAAGAAAAATAGTTACTAGTCTACATTTAAGGTCCAATTATTTACTTGAATTGTTTTGTACCGTCAAAAAAAGCTTTGGTTGTTTGTTTGCAGATGCCAAGGAATAAAAACTGATTGAATTTATATTTTTACCTGTATTTATTAATTGCTGACGTATTCCTTTATTTAAACCTGTCGACAATTTCGAAATTGTTATAAATATATATTTTTTTTGTTTAAATATAAAATTGTTTTATTTTCACCCTAATCCATCAACTGCAGATTATCAAACTTTTCAGTGTCGTAAAATGAAGCTTTCACTTGTCTACCACCAAAAAATCTTCCATTCAAATCAACTACTGCCTTGATTGCACTTTCTATCCTTAAAAACTCTACGAATATCCTTACAGCTTCTTCGTGGTCTTCGTGTGGTATTTCATGGATAATAACACTAGCTACAGGGCCGTACTTTGTATTACATTCATCTTTTACTTCAGGTTCCAAGTCATCGTCAACTTCACCAGGTCCTACCATATTTTTCAGTAATACAACCTAAAAAAACCCTTAATATTAGGAACAACAAAAATTAACCATTGGAAAAAGTACCTTGCTGGGATTTTTCATAATTTCTGTAATAGTAGGTTGCAGTCCTGTGGAATCGATGGGTGGAGGAGGAGGCATTATTTCTTTTTCATGAATGATTCTCCCGCCTCGCTTTGACGTTTTTTCAACTTGCAATGCACTAGACATACCTTGTTCTAGTCTACCTAAGCCTTGTCCCTCTTTGAACCCATATCTTGCCATAATTTTAGCAGCTACAGAACCTCCATAAGAACTAGGAGGTTGCGGTTTGCTTGGTATGATAGGAACTGGTTCGGAAGGTTCTTGAAGGCTTGGAGGTGGAGCTATAGCTACTCCTCCAACAGGACGATTTGTTTTTTGGATTGGTTCTTCTTCATCTTCTTCCCCTGTCCATCTACCTGCAAATCCACTACTGATAGGTGGTTGACTCATCTGGGGAGTAGTAACTGTGGTTGGAGGTGGCGACATACTTTCTTCGGGATCACTAAATCTACTCTTTCGTTTCTTCTCCCTTCTTTTTTCATCTTTATCAGTTCTATCCCTATCTCTTGATTCACGATCTCTAGCATCTCTGGTATCACGATCTCTGTGATGGTCTCTTAATTCTTTAACGACTTTTTCGTACTCGTTGGGCCAAAGAGGGTCATATTCATCAACTACATTCCAGTCATATTCGTTACTAAATGTTGCTGAACTTATAATTGGGAGCCTTGAATCGTTTTTTGATTTAGAAATATACATAAAATCATCTTCATCGCGTTTAGATTTTAGGTCGATAACTGGAGCCAAACTCGACTTGCGAAGATGGTCACGTTTGGGTTGTGTTACTGTTGCCTTTTTTAATTGTAACTGAGACTGCAGTAGTTTTATACCTGAGGACCATCCTTGGACTTTTTCAGCAGCGGTAGTTTTTACGTCGTAATCATCATACAAAGACATCTTTGGATTTTAGAAAACAAGATTAAATTGAAGTTGATTTAGGTTATGTTATCATTTGATGACAGAATCGGTATCGATTGCATGGCGAAAGCTGTCAAATATAATTCGACGTCATCGATAAGATATCGCCCAACGTATACACATTTTATTAAATAATATTATATAGATGTATTCAAATGATATAATGCGAAACTTTAGAATTAGTCCATTATTTGAAGAGCGGTAATGTACAGTACGAAACTGATCAAGATTTAAAATTATACAATATTCAATTCAAGCATCGAAGCTTAAAATTTCAAATAGTATCGATTTAAAGTAATCGAAAACTTGGAAACTAATAAGCATAATGCAATATTAACAGTATTAACCAATTGAAACTACTGCTAAATCAGTGACAATTATTACTTAGAATGAGCTTAATTGGAAAAAATGTTCCAAAAACGACTACGATTTACCTCACACATATCTAGGCAACCAACATTACAAATTGATCATCAGTCATAATATGAAAATATTGATCACTTTCCATAAAAAAATGGCTGCTCTGAGGCATATTTCCCGGAAAATAATTACAAATGCTCTAAAGTCTGATGTTAAATTGAAAATAGAAAGCTGCTCAGTATGTACTCGATTACTACATTATTCATCTATCGAATATGGTAAGTTTTGTCTTATAAAAATGAGTTAACATTTAGGTTAGGTTTTTTCTTCAGATGAAAAACACGATCCCTCCCCAATATTTTTTAACAGGGATGTCCAATACTTACTAAGAGAACTTACAAGAGTAGATTTGTCTAAAGTATTTAGAAAAAGAAAGATGGGAACAAAAGGCTTAGAGGATCCTGAATACAAATTTTTGACTGATGAAGCACTTGAACAAGCATATAAGGAAGCACAACAAAAATCTTATGAATTGCTACAAATTCCACCTGTAGTTGCCGTAAGGGAGTCCAAAGATCATATTCTATCAAGTGATCCTGCGTTGCAAGGATTAGAAGAATCTAGAATGGTTTTTACAGACATTTCTTTTGGTGTAAAAGATGCAGAAAGAGTTATTGTTGTACGCGATCCAAATGGTACTTTAAAAGAAGCCAATTGGGAATTGAGAAGTAGAATGAATCAATTATACTTTCCTAAAACTGGTCGCTTATTAAAACCACCAAGAATGTTTTTTGGAGAATATTTAGAAAGTTTATTATTACGTAAAGAGTATATATTTGTTCTCGATAGAGCCTGCATTCAATTTGAACCTAATGATCCTGATTACCAAAGAGTTGTCTCAGTTACTTATCAACACATCAATGACCACGATGGTTTTGACATATTAAGATCCACAAGGCACTTTGGAGCACTTGCTTTCTTCCTAGTATGGAACAAAAATATTGATAATTTGTTGCTAGAACTTATAGAAACTTCTCATATTGAAGAAGCTGGTAGGTTATTGGAGCTATATTCTAGTATACATAATGTTATTTTTGAACGAGGTGATGAATTTTCTGCACTTGAAGATTACATAAGAAAATTCGCAAGTAAAAAAGCTGCTTTAGAATTGGGATTACAAGCTTACAAAGACCTGGCGAAACAGAAACTTAATCTAGAAGAAGGGATTAAAGCAGCACATGGAATTAGTTAGCAATAAGTAAATATGTTTTATTTAGTAATTAAATGTTTGTTTATATCATGTTATTTTAATATACCCAGGTCTATTTATTCTTATTATTTAATACAATAAAATGGAAAACAATTACTCAATATCTTTAAAATAACTGACACCTTTTAGAAAATATATCGCAAAGTTATTTTGACATAAATTAGAGGTTATAGTTAAGGTCGGAATACACATGACCGTACCGTTCCCAATTTGAGTGTTGATCATCACTTTTTTTTTGAAATGGTAGTTTTCCAACAGACTATAATGTGTGCTGTTCGAAAGTTTTCCTTCAGTTTTCTACGGACAAACCAGCTCAATAAAACTACTGAAACCGCTAACGCCAATAGAGTAACAAGGTCGGAACTGACGAGCCACGGATAGGTGTGGTCGGTAAATGGACGAGTCCTCAGTCAATCCGACACTCGGATCGGTTAGTGTGTTTCCACCTTAAACCTTCACCTGATTATACTGTCAAAAGTCATTATTCTTTTTCTGTCAGTTTTCAAAGATCAGTAGTTTTATTTATTTATACTGATTAGTAAACAACGATTGTCTTAAACTTGTTATTATTCAATACATCTGTTAAATTTTATGTAATTAGAATTTCCTATTTATTTTTAAGCGTATTTATTCTTCAGAGTTCTAAAATTTGGCCTTGGCTTTGTCCTAGCCGTCATAGTTCAAGGCTTGTAAACAAATTTAATATGTAATATTCATCTAATGTGTTAGTTAGTTGGTGCGATTTTGTTAGTAGTTAATCATCGTGGTAAGTCGAAATTTTCTAATTTATTGTGTAACGTCGTACCTGCGAGTGGAAGTTTGTGATTGTTTTCTAAATGGGCAAAGAGAGCATTTTGATAGAGCATTTAGGCGCTCCTTTTTCTAAAAAAGATCGCCTATTAACATTTTTCAAGAAGAAGCAACATGTTGATTGTACATTTAAAATCGACGGTATTGAAATTAAGGCGCACAAGTTGATATTAGCTTGTAGCAGTCCAGTTTTTGAAAAGATGTTTTATGGTGATATGGCTCAGGATGTAATCGAAATTTCTGATATTAGCATTGAAGAATTCAACCAAATGCTTGAACACATTTATACAGAACATATTGATATTTATTCGGTGCTAAATGCTTGGAATTTATTTTACATAGCAAATAAATATCTCTTGGAAGATCTGATACTTGTTTGTCTCAAATTTATTAATAATAATTTAACTATGAATAGTCTACCTCTTAGTTATGAATATGCAGAAATGTACGAACTCTTGGATATCAAGAGGAAATGTTTTGAAGACATGGTTAACTACATAAATGGTGTCTTTTTCTGTGATTACCATATAAAACCGACTACTATGTGGAATATTTTAGAACAAATATCATCTCCTTCGTTTGATTTGTTAATTAAAGTTATACAATGGGGTATAGCTGAGTGTGAACTTCGTCAACAAGAAATGTTATCAAATAATATAGTTAATATACTGAAAGAAGAAAAACTTATTTCTCATTTTAAAAAAGACTGTTACAATATACAAAACTTTCAACAAATCGAAGATGATATAGTAAGAGAAACTTTAGTATCACTAAACGGCATATTAGAGTGGTCCAAAGAACCATACGATCTGACAAAACCATCACACATTACACCTAAATTCTGCCGGTTTAGAAAAGAATTTAAAATAGCTTGTAGAGTGGATCTCCTTCAAAATGAAGAATTTGCATCTGGTTTCATAGTAGACAGAAGCATGATTCTTTTTGGTATATCTATTACCCCTCCCATGGAGCCTCCATGTGCGTCTAAGAAACCTTTTTATGATGGTGAAGTTTGTGTGCGAATTTGTTTATGTGATAATGAAAAAAATGTAGTAGAACCAATGAAGTTTAATGTATTAATACCTTACAGTTCACAAGATTACTATTTGAATTTCAACAATTTGGCTGTTTTAGAACCGAACTATTTATATTATTTTAAAATTTCATTTAATAGTTCAAATACAAAAGGTTCCACTCCATTACATTGTTATTATATGAGTAATAAACTTTTATGTGAAAATAAAGAAAGGTCTGTTACATTTTTTGAAATCAATGGTACTCTCATAAAGGGTCTTTCTTTTTATCCTGCCTAATCATAAGTTACTGTTAAGTTAATATTTTAGTTAATTTAAATTGTAGTAGAAATAAGAATGTGATATAATGAGATCTAGTTTGTTAAGGACATGTGCCATCCTTTTTTTTTGTATTAACGCAGGATATTTCAACTTAAACTTGTTGATTTTGAAAAGTTTTTAAAATGAAATCAAGGTTTTTAATAAAATTAAGTCTGTTTCTAGTTTTTTTAGTTATTTCATAACGATTATATAAATATTTTGATCTGATGGTAAATTTTAGTATCTTAGACTTGTTGATTGTTGAAATAGGTTGTATGTAGGCAATACTTACTGTTGAATAAAAATTTAATTTTAATAATATTTCTGTCACAAAATGAACAATATTGTAGAATGACATATTAAAAGAAAATCAATTGCATGATTGTTTTTTTTCTGTAGGCTTTTATAAGAAAGATTCATATTCGATTTTGATTGTTTTCTTCTTGTATCTTCAAAGTCAAAGGTCCAATCCCATGAAATTAAAATGGGACCATATTGGAGCTATACAACGGCGCGATGCTTGGATTCTGTTTATTTTCGAAAATTATGTCGCAACAACATTAATTAGTCAATTGTATTTCTCCAGAAATAATATTAGAAAGTATCTCTGTTGGCACTTGATATTTGAAACGCTGTAACTAGGTTTCAATAACAAACCCACATAGCAGTTTGAATTGGGTAGGTATGATGAGGTATTCGCGCTTATTTTAATCGATTTTCTGATTGGCTAAAAGTTAGTAGGCAACCCCTGTACTTTAGGACCTTGGTTATGAAAACCACAGAAATGAAGAATAATAGCCACAATTAGAAAAACTGAATAAAGATGACAACAAAAAGAAAGGAGAAGAAGTAATGCCTTACAAAATGTACTCGACTCCGGCGCTGTGTATGCTTTGGTCCAAGCAAAAATGGCTCTAATGGTATGCAGGAATCTGGCAGGGATAAACTGGGGTTGTAACCCAAAAATCCTGAGCTGGATGTACACTGCCATAGTGAGACCAAAAATCACTTATGGAGCCATTGCGTGGAGTAGTAGAACTAGCCTCTTGACGACGAGAGAAAACCTCTCCAAAATTCAAAGACTAGCCTGTATATGCATAACAGGAGCAATGAGTACATGCCCAACGGCAGCAATGGAAGTGATTCTCAACCTCACACCATTACACATGGTGGTGGAGAGTGTTGCAGAAAGAACAAGATACAGACTAAGTAGAGAGGGAATCATTAAAAAAAAACCACCTCTTCACTTCTTAGAAATCAGACAACCTGGGACATGCCACAAGATGGTATGATGAAAAAGTATAACTTTTCAAAGAAATTCGTTACGGAATTAAGCAACAAGAAGGAATGGGATCCAAATACCATTACCAGACTTGGAAAGAATGCCATTCAATGGTACACAGACGGCTCAAAAGCAATAGAAGGAACTGGGATAGGAGTATACGGGCCAGGAACCAAACACTCTGAAAGCTTGGGAAAAACCCCAAGTATCTTTCAAGCGGAAATTCACGCAATAAGAAAGTGTGCCCAGTTCAATATTGACAAAGGATTATCATAATGTCTGATAGTCAAAGCAGCCATTAAAGCGCTGAGTTCTTGTGTAATTAGTTCCAAAATGGTGTGGGAATGCCTAGGCAAACTTAATGAACTAGGCGAGAACAATATAGTCACCTTACTGTGGATTCCAGGACACACTGGAATAGAAGGAAACGAAATAGCAGATGAACTAGCGAAGAGGGGGAGTGAAATACCCTTTTGGGGGCCGGAACCTTTTTGCGGAATCAGCTCCAATGTAATATTGGAAGAAATAGGTAAAGCCGAAGAAAAGAGAAGATCTGACAATTGGAAAGATCTAGTAGGGCCTAGGCAATCAAAGATTCTTCTGGGTGACTACAACCTGTTGAGATCAAATGAATGCATAAGTCAAAGCAAAACTGCACTAAGAATTTTATCAGGAATCCTAACGGGACATTGTCGCCTGTATGGGCACCTTAAAAAGCTCAAAATAGTGGAGAAAGAAGATTGTAGATTTTGTGGAATGGAAGAGAAAACCCCATCCACATACTTGCGAACTGCACAGTAATTCGGAATCCTAGGGCACGGTACCTGGGAGACTACTGGATAGAAGAGGGACAGTTACCTAACTTGAGGCCTGCAGATATTCTAAAATTCCTCCGGGAAATAGGACTAAAGGAGCTACTAGTCTCTGAGGCTCTCCTCAGAAACTAAGTAGAAGTAAGGGGGCACAATAGATCTTCTAGGTCTCAGTGAATGTTACCTCAAAAAATACATACATACATGCTTTGGTCCCAAACTTCTGGTACGGTTTCGCAAGTCGAAAATAAGTACCCATACTAGTTTTACCGTAGTATATGTGGTATACCAAGAAAAAATGGTCTGTTATTATGCCAAATAAAACACAGTTTTCTTATGTATTAAATATAATTTAAAATAGATACAAAACTAACATCTAACACAAAATAAAGCTAATATTCACAAGCGAAGCTGATGGAAAGTACAGGGAAATGTGAAAAATGAAAGAAAGTCTAATGAGATATAAATAAATGGCCAAATCTAATAACAATATTTAAATAAATGTTGTTTTAAATCAATGACGATAAACAATTTACTTCCGCTACATCGTTAGTAATATAAAATGCAATGTATAAAATCGTCGTTGATAAGCAAAATAAATAAATGCAGTTCTATTTAGATTACAGGATGATTCAAAATATGGAAATACGTTTTTAAAAATAGGGAGTTCTGTTCTTGTTTTAATAAATAACATTTTTCTTGGCCATTTTGAAAGGTACGAAATGTTTCTTCTAAGAATTTACAATTGCTTTTGTTTATAAACGAATTCCTGCGTTTCTGGAAGCTACAAAGTTAAGAAGTTCCTCGCTATCTTCGCATACGAATGGTTTGACGTGATGACAAGCAACATCGTGCCATTTGATGCCGTCGTTGTAGAAATTATTGAGGATAGCAAGACAAGATTCATCATTACCCTGAAAGAAAGAACATATTTAATGTTTTACTGCTTCTTATGAAAATAACGGTCGCTTACGTTAAATACAATTTTATAAATGTTGTTTTTTTTCTTCTTATAAACTATAAGTCAACGACCTTGCTGGAACTGGTTAATAAAAGCCTTAATGGTCCACATACAGATTGACGTAATAGGCATTATTTTTCGTTTAAAATCTAACCGGAGAAATATTTATCGTTTCTTTAAAATGAGAAATATCTACATAAAACAGTTCAGAATTGTATCCAGATTTAAAAATATATATTCAACAGCCTTGAGAATACAATTAAATCCTCCATTCTAATTTTATGAATCATCTCGGCATATTTTATGTTGTTTGAAATCAATGGATAACGAGATTTCTTCGAAAAAAAAAGAAGTAACAGGTGGTTTTTCCTTATTACATAAACGCTAAATTGTAACTAAAAACGGTTTTTTTCTTCTGTCGTCATACCACTCTACTTTTCACGATCTTAATTCACATCGGTTTCTACGTTATATTTATTGTTTACTATGCAAATGTTTTCAAACCTCGTATTAGCCTAAGGCATCTATTAACCTTAAATGTTCAGTTCATAGAATAAAAGTATGAATAGATAGCAAATATTTTTCATTGCGCGACGCGCTTGTGTAACTTCACATTCTTTTGAAGATTGTGAATCAGCTAGTAGAAACTGACAGCTGACTTTTATTCTTCTTTTTTTAGTGACTGAATGCCTTCACTACTACTCGTATACAATAATCGAATATAACGTAGGAAACTTATATAAAAAGTATGTCGACTGTTACCTGCGCAGCTTCTCTATTATCAGGCTGAGCTTGTCCAAAACCTCCGGTAGCACTCCAATCTCCGGTATTTCTTTGTGTCGTGGGTCCAATTTTAGCACCAGATCCTGACCAGAACCATCCGTTAATATTTGGTGGTTGTAAGTCGCTTCTTTCACAACCAGCGAAGTTACATTTTCTACCAGAGGTCCAGATATATCTCACATTTCCTGCAATTTTCAAATTATTAATTCGTCTACTAAACTAAAATTACATTTATACCTCTAGCTATCCTCTGTTTGACGAACTCGTTTTCTTGTGGGGTTTCTAGAGAAACTGCGTCCATACAATGTCTTCTACAAATGTTTCTAGCGTCAAGCCAATCTACTTCTAACCCTCTAGTGGGTCCGTGCTCCCAACTGAAGAAGTACGAATGTGTAACTCCTCTAGCATCTCTGTATGTAGCATGGCGTACCCCTAAATCGATCAAATTTGTCAAAATCCGATATATTTTATATAAGTGAGACAAAACTTACTGTTAGCACAGCTTCTTGGATCTGGAAGAGATAATCTTCTTTGCGCCATAACTAGTACGGCTCCTATAAGGAGTAAAGTTAACTCCCTCAACATATTTGATCTGTAACAAAGAAAATATGGTTATTTTCAAATACACCAAGTTGTAAATAGGGATTACAATTCACCCCACAAGCCTGTGCTTGCAACGAAGTCCATGGTTGTTTTTGGTGATACTTTTCTGAAGTCGTTCGGTTCTAAGGTACTAAAACCAAATATGTTAAACCTTACCCTGCTCAAAGCTGGGCATGAGCATAATATGCGCTCCGCAGTTTCGTCCTCCAAATTACAGAACCGAAAATCGGAGGTCTGAACCAGACCCATCTTCTTTAGGTGGTAATTTAGTCGACAATGTCCTATAAGCAGTCCAGACAGAATGCGTAGGTTTGTTCTACTCCACTCCACTGCTGTGGCTGTGATTTCAACTCTGTGTTTCCTGCTGAAGATCGCCGCGTTTCCGGTTTTGGATCCCACGAGGACCTTAAAGGGCTTGTCCACGTGAAGTTTTGTGACAGAGAGATCCGAGGGCATCCCAAGAATGTGGTGATTTTATATTTCCTTCAGCATACCCGAGTGAACCCTCAGAATCTCTCCATTTATTTGCCTCTCCATCTGATAGCATTCTATGAGCTGCTCTCCTAGCTTCCATATCCAACTGATTGTGGAGAAGAGTTAGTTGCAGGAGGGCTTCCACAGCTGCCATTGGTGCAAACTGTTAGATTTCATTGACATAAAAAGTAGTATATAATATTAGAGTATTTCTTAGATCTTATATCACTCTGTACCTACTATTGTGATGGAAATTGGTATTAATTAATATGATTCCGGTTCCATAGTACGTCTCATGAATATAAACGAGATGTTGGCTATGTGTCACATATCATGGTCTGGTGCTAGTGGTCTCGTACATATCGAGGTTAATGGTTTGCCTAAGGGGAATTCAAGTTAACGACGGCTTTCACGGTCAATACTCTGGGACATTGAAGATACTTTAGATGAAAAAAATAATACCAATAAATCATTTTAATGAGAAACTAGAGTTTTTATTATTAGGAGCTGTAGGAATTAAAAAGAAAATATAAGTACCAGTGAATATTTTTTTAAATTTTGATTAAGAAAGTCAAACGGAACAAAGTTTAGGATATGTAGTGGTTATTCAAATGAGTGAAGGATTGTTGAAACATTGTTGCACCTTTCGAATACAGTTTATGTGAACAATAAACTTTCACAATTAAATTTATGGTTCTTGTGGTGTACACGTCTGGTTTAGAGGCACCGAGCGTCGTTGAAACATAAATATTTGATCTGTTAAAATGATTCTGAGAGAAAGTTTTGAAAATAAACTAATATTTGTAGATAAAAAGTGTGAAAATTACGTTAAAAGAGAAATTTGATTGGCTAGAATGATTTGAAACCAATTATTAGCCTGTGCAAAGATGATTTTCTTTAAGTGAGAAGGTATCCATCAAAAACTAACAGCTAAAAAATAACAAATCTTCAGTATTACAACCATCTCAACTTCCTGGTTGTTTATCTATATTCGGTAGGGGCAAGAAAATTAAAAAAAGAAGATCAGTATAATACTTGCTAACTTATTTTACATTTTGTGAACATCTTTCAACTGTCAGTTGGTGGAAAATTCAAGGAAACACAAAAACTTTTAATGCAAAAATAAATTCCATTGTAATTACTGTTATTTTCATTAAGCGATTACATTTTTTTTGCTAATAATCAATTGTGAGAAATTGAAAACTTTCACGGCGTACTCGATGTAAACAAACTCGGTGTGTATGACATTGTAGGCTTGGTATTTGGCAGTGAAATCTGCGGTTTTTACGGACTCATTCTTAAGACACCCGAAGAATTCTTTATGAAGTTTCTTTTTATTTTCGTCGTTAAATAACGGGATATAAATAGTTTAACGTAATTGTTTAAATATTTCATTTTGGTTTTCACTAGTTTCTCTTTTATAGATTTTCAGAAGTTTAAGATACTAAAAATTATGAAATTATAGGTTAGGGTCGTCGAAAAACAGTTTGTTTCACGGTAAGAGTAAAGAAAACGAAGAAGATTTTTATAAAAAAAATGATAAATATATCTATGAATATTCTATACAAAAATAACAAACGGATACCCATTAAATATTTCATAATTGTACGTCAATGCCGTTGCATTCGTTTATAGCGCAGAATTTTATTGTGTCGATGACGGCTTTATTTTGACAGTTGTGTTGGATGTGCATCATGCAGGTGGGTAAAACTTTTACTTTTCCCAATAACCTTTCTTAATATGCTGGCGACGATTTGAATAATAACTACGAATATAATTATAGATAACCATTATTAAGAAATTAAATAAAATTTATCATTAAGATCTTACATAGTGGCACGCTGAAAAAAAAACAGGTAGCAGTAAAAAGATAATCTTTTTTTAAGTGAAATTATTTTCACTTATAATAATTGCACAAGTGGTTTGTATTTTATCGGGTAAATATGGGTTGTTTAATGAGAAACTGTTTCCTAGCAATTTGACGAGACTATACTGTCAACTATTAAAAACACGACACCGAAGGTGGAGTGTTTTTAGGTTGACAGTTATTCGAGTCAAATTGCTAAAGGAAACAGTTTAGAATTTGAACAACACAAATTTACCCAATATCAATACAAACCTCGAGTGTAATTCGGCAGGACAATTTAATGAATGAGAAATTTGGAAACATATCAATGCAAACTTTATTTATGAAACATTAAAAATAAACACATTTTTATTTTAATGTACAATTATTAAAAACGCAGTTATTGAAATTCATACTAGGAACAGTGATATCGCTTCGGGTGCCACAGCTAATCGTTTCTGTAGTAGATGTTGAAGTTTTTTCATTTTCCAAACGAATTGATTGAATAATGCTTGAATGATACTCTTTGTCAACTTGTAAGTATGGTTTTATTGATGATGAATTGCTGTGTCCTGTTATTTTTATTAGAGCTTGTTCTTCAATTCCGCTTTTACTTAATTCGCCAACTGCTGCCGCTCGATTTGAGTGATTTGTAATTTTGACACGTTTGACATCTAAACCAATGCGTTGTGTTGAGCGTTTAGTCCATTTGGAAATTTCATTAATTCCAATCGGCAAATTCTTGTACCTACCTTTAGAATTTTTCTTTTTCCAAAAGGGATTTGGTGTAAGAAATACTCTGTCCGAAGTTATAAAAGTGTTTCGTTTTTCCATTAACTTTTTGAATAAACGTATTGGGCAAATATCTTCGTCGAAAATATTAGGCGTGATCCATTTGCTGTCACATAATTTATTGTTGCCGCCTTGTCTCGTTTTCGAAAATAGAGGATTATACTCGATACGTCCAGTTTCTTTTCCATTATTTTCAATTTCAGATACGAAATAAGTGGTTTTGCAGTAAGCTGCTTCTCCTCCGCGCCAAGCTAGTTCAAACGCCAAAATGTGATATAATTTATTTTGAAGTCCTTCCGGTTCATTTTCGTTATATAATCTGGCCATTGCAAATACTTCAGATTTAATAAGTGCTGATGCACTACATTTTCTCTTTTCGGGTTGTGCTTGTAGGATTTTACGTTTAGCATTACGTGCAGCTCGTGATGAATTAAACTGAACATCGGTGAAAGGGTTGAATACAATATTAAATTCGTTATAATATTTACTTTGTAGCATTTTAGCGGTGGTGTTCCAAATTGTTTTAACTACCGCTTCTTTGTAGTCTTCTCCGTTACTTTTTCGCATATTAAATGCCCAATCTTGCAATATTACATTCAATTTCTCGATGGAAGTATCTGGCTCAAATGTGTATTTTTTTGCATCGCACACAGGTATTAACAATTTGACTAATTTCGGCGTTCGTAGACACACCGAATCGACTCATTGTTAGTTCTTGAAAATTCAATAAGTTGTTGACAAACATGCCAAACTATTTATTCTGGTAACCAACACCGCGATAATTGATGAACAAATGAATAAGTGAAAAAACCACTAGTGTATTTGTCGCTGTAAAAGTTAAAGTTAACTTTTGCCGCTGTCAAAGTGACAATTGCACTGTGGCATATGCGATTTTTTATACATGAATTAAATTGTCATCAATAAAAATAGTCCATAAACTGTGTAAAACATCAAAGAATGTTAAAAGAACTTAAAAAGCTCCTAAATATTGTCCCTTTTCGTAGAATAATTATTTAGAATAGTGGTAGAAGAAATTCTAATGTGATTGTCCATATCTGATATAAAAAAAAACGTTTTAGTTGGATGAATCTACACAAAGAATGTATAATTCCCACGCATTTACTGGCCGATCTGTTCTTTCTCAACCATCACTGATTTTCACTTGTAATCATCGAGTACCAGTAATAGTAGTTGCTTCCATTTAGATGAAGTTATGCAATTTATAAAGCATTGTGTTATTATTCTGTTGATGATGGTTCACATTCTCCAACGAGAATAGTTATCAGTTTGTAACGTTTATAGTCCAGGCAAAGTTATCTATTTATAGAAAGTTTTATATATAGTGCAGTAATAATAGGTAAAAACAGATTGTTTCCCAAACAGAAACACATTTTGTGGCGATAAATTAGCAGGTTCTCAATAAAAACCAAGTAGATTATGTACAGTGATTGAGGTATTCTTTGGTTTATGATAATTCTTAAGCAAGATACGTACCTAACAATAATCAGGGACGTACAGTATAGTTCCAAGGTGGTTTCGTTTAAATTTTATTGATATTGGCCCTTAGACTTCGAAGATATACGAATTAACAAGAGTCATATACTGTGAAATGTCTATTTGCAAAATAAATATACGAGAACAAGTTTCAGACCCGCCCTGTATACTGTTTTATGAGTAATAATAGAAAGGGAAATATTATGTCTTAATTATTACGGCAGATAAAGTATTGTAGTATATAATTTTAACGTTACATGACGAAACTTTACTATTATTATTATTTTCTAATATGTAATAAATATAACATTTTACATTACATCATTAATTACTTAGAGTAATTAGCTTGTAAAACAACGCTTTCCTCGACGTAGGTAGTTTAAACCCAGAATTTGTAATAAAAATGAAGTTGGCAAATTATCCTTTGGGGTATTACCCAATAAAGGAGAAAGAAGAAGAAGTTTCCATATTTATTTGTGTCGTTTCCATAGAACTAGTAAGTATTTAGTTCTCTGGTTCTAATAAAAACAATCGCAAATGAATTGACACATGACAGAAAACGCTTAGAGATTGGGCAGTTATTTACTGTTTTGTAAGTTATTTTGCATATAAAAACGGTAGTAAGGAGAGAAAAGAGATGGTTGCAGCAAAAATTGAATTATTAAAATTATTCAGGAACGATAAAGACTTTTAAATGCACATTTTATGTAACATAATTATTGAAATTTCATTATAAAATAGTAGACAATGTGGGATTTGTATATAGTTTCCTCTCACCAGTTTAATAACCCGCAGATTTGAACGTTTCACATGGTAACCTAGATTCACATTAAATTATCTACTTTATGTAATACGACGAAGTCATCGTATCTTGCAGACAGTACGGTGATGTACTATGTAGGTACTTCTATGGCAACATAGACTAGGAGGAGATAAGAATCTAGACTATAGCGTGAAAATTAACAGTAAATAGCTACATATTTCACATAGAAAATATTTAAAAAACACTTTTCTTAAAACTTCCCTTAAAAGGGTACGAAAAATAACCAGGGGTGGACTATTAACACTTATAGAAATTAATTAAGAGATTTTTCAATTTCTTACTTATTTACAGTCTCCTGTAAAAAATTGTCATTTTATTTTGAAGTTAAATTATAGTTCCCATCTCTAATAATCGGGTGTAAATAAGTGTATAGATTTGTGGTACGTGGGGCAATAATAGAGAGGAAAATTACTAAACATAATGCACTTATTACAAATAATAATTAGATAGACACATCAAGATTTGAACAAAAGCCAACTATCTACTAATAATTAGGATGATTATATCCACAATATTCAGCGCATCTTCGAGTGTCTTACACAATTTTAGTTAATATTAGAGTACGGACAAAAGAAGCAGATGGAGAAGTTGTTAATGACTACTTATATGTCGTAAGAGTTATAAGTAAGACAAGCATGTACAAATGACTGTTGCGAAGTAAAAGTTTTGTATACTAATCTATTTTATGCTCACTTTGAATGGATCTTGCAAAATTAATTGTTATTTAAGGTGATGTAAAAAAACGGGTACAGTTTGTACAAAACAAATAAGTTATTGTTATATCTTCTCCAAAAGAGTTATACTCGATTATCGTCTTCAATAGAATCTTTTTCGATAGAGAAAGACCCCACATAAGATCGTTATCTGACTGTGTGTACCCCTTAGAGAACCTCTGAGTACTTGTCGGATCATCCAACAGCTCCTTTTGATTACTTTTGGAGTTTCGGTCTCAATTTAAACAGTACGTCGAGGATAACACGAGGTTAACTTACGCTCATCATGATTACTTTTGAGAAGAGTGAATGGAGGTCCGCATTGTTCACGAATTAATCGTATAAGAACTATTTTTTTAGTGCTCAGAAATCGAAGAGCTGTACAGGAAGTTCATCTGTACAGTTGCTGTTTGGGGAAGCTTTCGTTTTTTTTGCTTGGTTTTAACATGACTGCGCAGATTCACTTAACAATGTCATAAGTTTGTTTTATGTTGCAATTGGACCAGCTTTTCTCTTTTTAGATGATACTGCTCGACCGCATCAAGCAAGAGTAGTTGAAGATACTTTGTACTTCCATGGTATCCCGGATTTGGCACTGCCCCCTCAATCGGTCGAATATTCCATCGAATATTCATGGGATCAGCTACAAAAAGCCTTCAATTCCTATGAACCACCCCCCACAGACACTCCAAGAACTTAGACAGCTTTTACCACAACTTGATATTAGAGGACCAAAATAGTGGAAGAAGAAGAATGGAGATTCTGTGGCATAGAAGAATAAAACCTCCATCCACATACTTGCAGATATCCTAAAATTCCTCAGGGAAATAGGATTAAAGGAGCTACTATGATCTCTGAGACTCTCCTCAGAAACTAAGTAGAAGTAAGAGGGCACAATAGATCTTTTAGGTCTCAGTGAATGTCAGCCCATTGTACATACATACATACATCTATTTTTATTAAAATTAAAAAGTGACACAACCTCAAATTGTTTGTTTTTGTTGTTTAAAACTGCAAACAAACGTTTAGTAAAAGAAAAAACATTGAATTTATACATATAAACGCTTCTTGACCGAAAATCTCAATAAAATGCCTTATTTGACCCATCAAAATACCGTTAATCCTTTTTAACAAGCCAAATAACAAAAATTATATCTAAAACACAGTCTATTATTTGTTCAAACAAGTTTATAACCGCAAATTTTTGATTTAAACAACAAATTAGCGGTTTTTAGTGTGTAACATTTACATAAAACAGCAGTTTAACTGTTTTATACATTAAAATCGTAATTTGCATCAACAGTTATTACAATTTTTTAAAAATAAATACTTCGAGTTGAAAAAAATTGAGTGGGGAGTGAAAGAAAATGTTGAAAAAAGAAAATAATACTAAAAATATGGATAAGAAAGGGAAGGGAGTATTAATTTTCATGGGGAAGTATCCCT
The DNA here is from genome assembly GCA_949126875.1 of Lochmaea capreae. Lineage (NCBI taxonomy): Eukaryota > Metazoa > Arthropoda > Insecta > Coleoptera > Chrysomelidae > Lochmaea > Lochmaea capreae. The sequence goes on from OX421400.1 coordinate 1,381,311, forward strand.
AACGAAAGGGCGGGTGGAGATGTTGAATAAAAAGAGTTTGGAGATGGGTAAAGAAATTTTGGACAAAAATCTCATGAGCTTCCATGAAAAAAACGTAAAGCAATCGGGCTCACACTGATTTTTTTGTGCACAAAATATTTATCAATCTAATATTTTTGACTAAAAAAAAAATAGACCAAATTTAGGACAAAATTAGGTCTAGCACCTTTTAAGAAACTTTCGTATAAAAAAAAATTTGGTTTTAATAAAAAAATTCACAATATAAAACCTTTAAATACCACAAATTTCAGTTAATTACGTATAAACGCGGCAAAAAATGACAATAATCAGTTAAAATTGAACAATTTTACAACTTTTACTCTACCATTTCATAAAAACTTTGATTTTAATTAATTTTCAGAGAAAATTTCGTAAAATTTTTACCCGCAAACACTAAAAAAAAAAATTTCCACTCCAGCACTTCACTGTATACTTTCTCATTAACCCTCGTATACGAGAGAATTCAACGCTCGAGCAAGCTGGAAAACCAAGGAAATCACCGAAACACTAAAAACTTACCAAATAATATTCCAAAGAGCTACGGCGAAGAAACACTATGAATGAACTATCAGTTGGACATGGAATCAGCGTATATACTCGGCCTACATCCCCACGGCTTCCTAACCTAGATTGGAGTCGATTGTGCCCCTGGGGGGAAGAGTTCCCCTCTCTTAGCTTCATCTGCCGCCGTTAGTCGAGGCTTCCACTGACTTTTGACCACTATCACTATCGTGTGTTGTTTTTCGTGTTGGCTTTTTTACCAGTGGCAGCTTATACTGTTTTTTATACAGAGGGATTAATATTAATTTTTGTTTTTTTTTCCACTTGTCGCTAATTTAATCTGTTAAATGCAAAAAATGTCAGTTTTGTTTTATATTTTTGTTATTTTACAGTAGTAATTTTGTAATTATACCATTTTGGTCCACTTCAGTGAAATAAACCCAATAATTCAGTGTCTTCCTGACTCCCGGAATCAACTAAGGATTTATGCCTAGGCCCGACTACCCGACTAAGAGATCTTAAGCTACAGAATTGCAACGAAAATTACAAGGTTTAAAAACAGCAATTCTTTGTAATTTTAGATCGTTACAGCTAGTAAGAAGCTTCTACTAAAAGGGTGGCGCATCAAACCGGGCCAAGGGCGGCAGGAAGCCTAAATCGGACACTACCCGGAACCATTTTTATTAAAAATTTGCCATCAATACACAATGAATCATACGTAGGTAAAATTTCTAAAGTATTTTGAACAGTTAGAAAGTATTTATGTAAATAAAATAATCGTGTATCTTTACATAAACTTAAAACATTATTTTGTCAATCTTTTGGTGATTTACAACCCATAAAATCGAATTCAATGAAAAGTTTTACGATTTTTAATAATACAAAGTGAAACTATACAGTGTGGAACAGCCAAATGGACATGTGACAGTGGCCAATACCAACTTTCTTTTTGTCTATTTGTCGCTGTAAAAGTTAAAGCTAACTTTTGCCGCTGTCAAAGTGACAATTGCACTGTGGCATATGCGATTTTTTATACATGAATTAAATTGTCAGAAAAATGGTACAGCAACGACTGAGAAAAATGAAATAATAGAAAACTGCAATAAAACAAAATGATTTCAACTTTGAGCATTAATTACTCCAAAAATCGTTTTAAAACTTGTTCATAATGAACGATTCCAGTAGTTCATTCTGACATTTTCTAGGCTTTTTTGGGTACGATTCAAAGTCAAGACAGAATAAGAAAATAACCTGGAATCATCCATTGCATCAAGAAACGAAGTACGACCTCGTACATACTAATAGGTACGTCAAAACTGTCAAACGTCAAAGCTACCAACAAATATTATTTGAATTTACAAAAAATTTGAATTGTATTGTTATTTTTTAAAGGCCTTATATGTTTTATTCTGGTTGGTATAGAGACAAATCCGATCTGTATCCTGTTTCTTGGCATTGACCTTGCTGCACCAGTAACACTTCAACACAAAGGTTGTCAACCTGTAAATTAAATTGCGGAATGCATAACATTTAAGAAATCGCCTCGAAAAAGATACAGGAAGTTTATATAAATACCAGGTGATTTGGAAAAGTGAAACTAAATGTAAAAATTGTTATCTGGATACAATCTTCTTTCTTATAAATAACTATTTATTTTAAAATATTGTTAAAATCATATTTGATAACTTTTAATCGATATATTACACGATGCTAATTTTTTTTCTGTTTTTTTTTTATTTCACCCTTAAAAAAGAACCTTTAGAATAAAAATATACGTTGAAGGTCCATGTTTGGGTCAAAATTGTTCCAAATTTCAACCGAATAGATTCCTGAAAATTATTAAAAAAAAGGACTACGAAATTTATTATTTTAACCTTTTGGTTTTATAAATCCAACCAATAACGTTTAATTCATTTCAACGTGCCACAGAAAGATAATAATAAACGATGATGTAAGAAATGCACTTGCAAGCGTTAATAATAATAATTAAAAAAAACATATCTATTGACAAGCCAATAAATAGCTATAGCAACATCACTTAAAATTAGTTAATTGAATTTAGTGATACCTTGAAAGTGGCAAAACTCGTACCGATCAAATAAGGAAAGTGTATTAACACTCGCAATTTTTTTTTCAACCTTGTCTTTTTTCAATAAGGCCGTCTTCATTTTAAACCAGCGCCGGACCAATGATACTTTCTAAAACAATGTAAAGAACAGTATACAGACGGCTCAAAAGCAATAGAATGAGTGTACGGGACAGGAACCAAACACTCTGAAATATTGGGATAAACCCAAGTATCTTTCAAACGGAAATTCACGCAATAAGAAAGTGTGCCCAGTTCAATATTGACAAAGGATATAGAAGGCAAAAGATTATCATAATGTCGTATAGTCAAGCAGCCATTAAAGCGCTGAGCTCTTGTGTAATCAATTCCAAAAGGGTGTGGGAATGCCTGCACATACTCAATGAACTAGGCGAGAACAATATGGTAACCTTACTGTGGATTCCAGGACACACTGTAGTAAAAGGAAATGAAATAGCACATGGACTAGCAAAGAGGGGGACTGAAATACCCTTTTGGGGGCCGGAACCAGTGTTGTTCCTGCTACTACGTTCGTAATAGATCTATTACCTTTTAACCATATCTATTACGCTATTACGTTTTGATAGCAATCTATTACCTTTTCATGAATTATTTGGCAATGGCATTTGCTCACAGGGTCTGAACAGGTAAGGGCTAAGATTGATAAAAGAGAAGAATACTAAATGATGTCCTATAGGATGGGAGGCCATTGCAATTTATAAGTAGAATAAGAAATTAGAATGGTGTAATATGGGTGTCATGGAGACTAGATATATCTAGTCTCCGGTGGGTGTAATGGTGGTAAAATCATGGAGACTAGATATAAGAAGCACAAACTCTGTATATAAAAAGTGTACGTCGAAATTAGGAAAATTGTGGTGGCGCTGGGGAGACTAGCGATTAAAATCATGTTTGACGTGTTAAATTGTAGGTTATGTAAATGGAGGGTTTGTTTATTTTCATTCGGTTACCTTTTATGCTTGGTTTTAGCAAATTTCAAGGAAAAAATAAGTATTTCCCGTAGCTAGTGCTATGTTTGGTTAAAGGTAAGTTTCTTCAATATCATTATATAGGCAATTGTGTTGCAAAATAGTAATGAAAACAATAAACCTAACCCGAGAGTCCTACATCAACCACTTACTGTTGCTCGAAAATAAGACGGGGGCTGGGGTGTGTAATTTTTTTTATTTTTAACTTCACTTCTAGTTGGACAACTTTTCACGACACTCGTTTTTCACATTGTAAATTTTTATAAAAATAAACACTATTTTCATTTTTTGTTAGGTTAACTTGTTCAGCAAACTTCACTCTGTAATTTTAATCGCTAGCTACTCTCGCGCCATCTACTATTTGTACCTTACCGCTGGACACTTTTTCGAGATTTTTCCTATACAAGTTTGTGCTCCTTATATCTAGTCTCCATGGGTAAAATAATGTGTGTGTCAGCTGTCAATTGTCATGTCGCACATTGTCATTTGGTCTGATTGGTCAATTAAATTTTTGATTGAGCAATTGGCAATCTATCCTACAAATAAAACTAAAAGCATCTCTCACGTTCGAAAGAAAAGTAACAATTATAATATTCTGTAATAGGAATAAAGACACCGAAAAAAATTCTAGCTATTTAACTTCCAAGTAGTTGGCATCACTGAATAAACGCCTCTATATTGTACATAAAAAGAAGAAGAAAAATAAAAATCTATTACCTTTTTTTTTATTGGTGAACCATTTTACCTATTTAAAGCACGCCTCAGCGTGTTTAAATCGAACTTTCAAAAACGCGCGTTTTTTAAAGTTACCATGGCAACATCAACAACTCGAGAAACGAAGTCTAAATGACAATTTTTTTATTATTGATCTGACAGGAGTACTTTGTAACGTCAAAACCTTTATTCGAACAATATTTAACAATTTCAATTTTTTTTTATACGCATCAGAAGATTTTTGCAGTATTAACCGCGATTCTGCTTCACTACTTAAAAAATCGATATTAGAATTCATTTTTATGCACTTCGGTGACAACAATAAATCTTAAAGACAAAATGCAAATTAGTTTATGTTTTTCTCATTTCCATGACAACGCAAGCATCACGAATTCAACCATTTTACATTATTAGTTCTTATTTCCATTTCTTGTTGTTGTAGTAGTAATAGATACCAGTATATATTTATAATTTCAAAGAGCACCAATAAAAAAAAATAGCGTAAAGTATTCGTGGATAACTGGTCTCTAAAACACTTGCTCTATTTCGAGCACTCCGGCTTCGCCGTCGTGCTCGAAAAATCGCGCGTGTTTTAAAGACCTTAATATCCACTTATACTTTAATATACTATTTTAGCATTCTATTAAGTGCACTAAGAGTTTTGACAGGGACATTGCCGCCTGAAAATGCAACTGAACATAGTGGAAAAAAAAGAATGTAGATTCTCTTTACAGTGGTATTTTCTAAAACAATGGTAAAGACCATCAGTAACTTTCAAAAACAGTATAATCGTGATATCCATGCCTAAAACCCTCTATATGACACAATTTTTATTTGTTTTGTAGAAAGAGTAGCTCGGGGTTTTTAGGGGTAAATTGGCGATATTGTGAACGAAGTTTTAGAAGTAGACATCTCGAGGAACGTGCCATAAGAATATTTTTAGCAGTACCTCAAGGTAGGTGAGATAGGGTGTGTTTCAAGGTTGTTAAATACAAACTCTAATATTTAATTCTGCGTAACAAACTGAAGCCATGCGCGTTCCCTGGGAACGAGATGTTTCAATAAAAAAGACACATCATGTCAAAACTGAAAGATAGAAACACTCATCATTATTACTTGTAAGTATTATAAACATATATAAAATACAGTCCACTTCATCATTTATTACACCAGCGTTGGCGTTGTACATATTGTGGTCCTTCAAGCCGGATTTGAACCTTTCTCAAATTCCATTCTGATTCTACAACGTAATCAATGTCCAAATGATTTCAGGAGAAGCGTAAAGGAATGATACAAAAATATTTTACTGTCGGTTCATTTACAAAACGGTTTATAGTTTATAGAGAAATCTTTGAAGCCAGTCCTGTATTTTTAAATCACGAATCTTTATGATGTATTCAATGTTAGCATATAGACCAAGCCCAATTGATTACATGTTATTTTAGCGGTCTTGGTCATTTGAGAGGATCATCGTATCCTCCGATAGGAATAGGACAGGGTCTTCTACTCTATAAATAAACAAACAAAAAAATCCTTCAATGGTTCTACTGTCGGTGAGATGATAAAACTACATGTTCGATTATCGTCTATTGGTATTTTAATTCCAGATAGCGAAAACGTTTTATTTTATTGTATATTTTTTGTAGTGTTTTAATTATTTTTTTATTGATACAATTGATTGGGAAAACATTACGTTCATTTATACGAGGGACGATCGAAGTATTTTGGGAGAGTATTTTCAAAAGTTACTATAGTGAAATAATTAGCAATAGCGTTAACTTAATCAAAGTACCAGAATTGAATGAAAATAATTAATTGGTTAATTGGATAATCCTTGTAGATTTCAACTTGTAAAATAATGAAAATTAAACTTTCTATTTCCTCGATGATATATACTCTCACGTTCGTCAGGTGCGTTCCATCAGTTATCGGATGCTAAAGAGAATAAAAAATCCGTTGGCCCGGATTCTTACAACCTTCAACCTCATCGTTTTCTATCGTGACATTGAACTTCTACATTCTTATCGGTCATATCATTAATATTATGTAAGTTAATTAGAACACCAGGATAGCTTTTTAAAAGTGTATAGAAAATAGGTAGTGTCTCAATATCCTACTTATTATTTCAACAAATAGGCCTTAGTTTATTAAAAGCATTTTGTCCACGACCATTTAGTAATAAGTCAACATTTTACCTCTTAACAAAAGGTATATGGTACCCACATATCTACTATAGAGTGAATTATGGTTCCATAATTCACGCTTTTGCATTTAAATAGCATACCATGACAACCCAACTCTCACAACATTTCGGTACATAGGTTACTATAGAGATGGGGGTACAATATGACTATTAAATCTGCGTATTTTGTTTCTGAAATATATCGTATCGATAAAATATCAAAACTTTTAGTATTGATACTTTTCATAACGATATTTTCTAATATTGATAGTTTTAAGAATAATATATTTATAACGGTACGGTTTATCGATACTTTACACAGTATCGCCCATCTCTATATGTCACATTATTTGACGTACTTCAAAAATTTATTAATTTCTGGCCTACGGCTCTGGACGAAAGCCCTGCGTGAATAATGGCTATAATAAATTGCTCGTTTAGGGCCGATTGTACATACCAAGGCTTAGCATGAACTCGGCAAATGGTTGAACTTGCCTATTAAAAGGATACGAATTGTACATATCCCGTTCAACTTCGGTTCAGGTAAACTCCATTATTGTAATGTTGGTATCATATACACGGGGTTGCCAGACTTCGAATTCACGAAGTATGTAAGGGTGTCCTTGTTTATCTTATCAGAAAGTAGTAGGTATATAAAATACTATTTCTCTTGTTATCATTATTTGAGTAAAGATCAAGAGAAGCGAGAAGACGAGAAGAGAAACTACTATATTAGAGGTTAGGTTGTACTTGTGCGTGTTGTTTTTTATGTTTTTATCAATTTAAAATAAAATATGGAACAAAAACAAAAAAAGTCACTTAACAAAAAAGATGGTAGCAGAAGAGAAATGCTATAGGAAAGCGAGAGGGGGAGGACCACATATGGAGTTTCCATTAAATACTGCAGACTCAGATATCATAGAGTCCTTAGGTGGAAAGAGGATCGAAGGACTGCATGAATCTGAATCTTTGTAAAAAGTTAGTGCCATTCAACTTCACAAAATGATTGTCCCTTTGTCTATAAATTTGTGGTTGCCTTTCTGGCTGTTGCAAAATATTAACTAATTCAATTCTTCCATTTTAAAAAATTAAGATACCTGTTATTTGTCCAAGGGATAACTAATAAACTAATACAAAAACAAAACTGTTTCAATCAAATTAAAAATATAAAAACTTGTTTATTTTTAGCTGTCAGTGTCAATGTCACCAACAACATTGTATGCTGAGTACCAGGCTTACCAGCCTACTAAATTGAAAAATACGCCTGAACTTGGTTTAAGCGGGGAAAATTGACCGCTTTGTTGTACAACGTTAAGAACCAGGTTTATCTTGAACCGAGGTTAAACTAAGTAATACACTATTCTGAGTGGAATCTACTACTTTTTGACGTTTCATTTGATAATTTACGTTCTTTTGATCAACACGGCTATTCTACTTTATCGATTGAACGTTTCCGCTGGGGCATACGCATTCCTACTCTATTTATATTAATTCTATGGTGTTAATGTCAACTAACTGACAATTTCATCAAGTTTAATTTTGTTTTTAATTATTTTGATTTCTAACATTGAGTTATCGTGAATTCGATATAGTTTATATACATATTGATGATACTGTCTTTGCATACATAATTTGTCGAAAGTTAAATACATTCTTAAGCATTTTGTTTACCTTTGTTAAATGTTTATGTCTGGTTTAACTGAAGTTTAGGTTTAAAAATCGAAAGTTGTATGGGCATCGTGTATAAATAGGTATACATTGAATCATAATGAATATATTTTCACTTAGATTGAGTAATACATGAAGTTATTGAGTAAAAATAGTTTTACTTTGTTCAACAACGTTTTAATAAATACAAACTAGGTGAATAGTACCTATTAGAAGAAAAATTCCGTTTGTTTATGCTACGAGCTTAAAAATTTGAGTTTGCTGACAACAACAACGAGAAAACTATTTACTTGAATCCTGAAGTATAATTTTTGTTTTCTTTCCTACACAACAAATCGCTTATATAACTTATAATCTATGAATTTTTATATAAAACTTTGAAATAAATTGTCAGTGATTAGGTACTACCAAAGCCGAAAATTAATCATCATAAAATTTATCGTTATTAAATAATACCATATTTAAATATTACGTGTTTGTATAAATAAAATCGATTACGGAAACACATCAATTTTTGTTTTATTACAGAATGCAAGGAAATAAATCGGTAGGTAATAAATGTCTAATAACACTTAGCTGCTTTTATTTTATTAGTTTTTTTATTTTTCCCTTTAAAACAACAGCGCAAGCGTACTAGGTTATAATTCGTCATTGTTTTAGGTATAAAAATAAATAGACATAAAGAAATGCCTACTCTAACAGCAATTATTCTATGTTTCAAGAACTTTTGTGTTTGACGTTTGACATCACTTGTAGTTTAAGATGTAATCGAATAATGGAGAGAAAATGGTAGATCCACCAATACAAGAACTGCGTTTTTATATTCATTGGTGGATTTTAGATTGAACAAATGACGCGTTCATTTATTACTGTTGCATCAACCGAAACCACGTTGTTCCTTACAAACTTTGCACCGTTTTTCACACCCTTACAAAATGTGAAAACGTTACGCTACTGATTTGAAGTCGAATGTCAATTTTACTGTATGGCCACAGAGTACACCAGTTGGTGTACTCTGTGGTATGGCGCTGGTTTTGACAATAAGCTCGCGCATACGACTGCAACTTCATTTGGGTTCTTCTTACGTGAAACGCAGTCTACCTAAATAAGGAAATAACGTTTTACGGTAATACGCCATTTTGCGCTTGCGATATCTCTCTAACAATTTAAAAAGGACAATTGATCATTTAAATTATTTATTTTTGCAGAAATAACATTTCTTTTGAATAAAAGTATATACCTGAAAACATCGTCGAGCAGTTTTGCAAACTATTAGAAATACGAAACTATTATGAATACCATATGAGGGGAAAGTAAAATCTAATCTTCATCTCTGATTTAATCAGAATTGATGATACACCTAAGAATCTTCTAATTACCGACGCTCTTATAAATATTTGAACCGATCGCAGACAACGATGTAGAGGATATTACATTCATTAGGTCATCTCATTTTGTTCTTGTTTTGTAAGAATGCATTTTGTTTCGACACATTCATCTGCCGGGGTATTCTAACAATAATGTTGTTACTTCATCGGTTTTACAAAAGATTTAAGTAAGAAATAAACATTATGGATGATTTCATTGCCATGTCATATACAAATTCGAATAGAAGTAACCTTAATTTACCATAAAACACACGCTGGTACTGAATAGAATGTAATTTTAGCAACGTTGTTTGGTGTTGATTTATTTGTTTGTATATACAGAGTGTTTATAGATGAAAAACTATGTCTTATTCATGTTAAACATGAAACTTTGCAGCATATTTAATCACTTTTATTGGATAACATACAAAAATATCATAATATCGTCCAAAAAACCGTGGTTTTGATCAAATTTAGCGTTATCGACATAAAATAGCAACCACACCCTTTGGGAAACGGGCTTGGTCATCGAAAAAGTTCAAACATTTAAACAAATTGTTTACATTGAATATTGTCACAATAGATATCCTGATATCCTTTTGTTCACACTCCGTAACTGACGAACTCTCATCGCCTCTTTGTAATTGTTAAGTTTATGTCTATCGATAGCGAACATCAGGTCAGGAACTAGTCAGTTTAATTTATTTCTATTAATATGTTTTTTTTTTATTTTAAAGGAATTCAATCCACAAGTCGATCAGATACAAATTCTTACTAATAGTCCCCATAACTGTAAGATTAAATAGTTATTACCACTTTTTACTTTTCCAATAAATTTATTCGGATCAGGCTGAACGAGTTTGCACTGCCAAGTTTAAACAATTCGTCAAGCATATTAATTTTTCATTATCAACTTTTACTGCAACTATATTAAGCGTAAACCAGCCACAAACTAATTATTCATAGAGATTGCAAAATGTTTTCGCACTAAAACAAATTATATAGGATCTATAGAAATTTTAATACGCCAATAATAAATAAATACTTTGACCGATGTTTGTGACTAATTAATTTTTTCGTTGCAAATAGAGCAGAATCAGTTTCATTTAATAATATTACGTTAGCTAAATAAAATATTATAAATCGATTTTCATGAAATATCATTTGGCTTTGCCAAAGTTGGAAGATTTTTGATGTAACGTTTCTTCTTCTTCTTTTTTTGGCTTTATCCTGAGAGATAATGTATCCTGATACACCAATGATAATTGTAGCTTGGTGCTAAAAAGACCAATGTAAAAATTTTATTATTTTGTGTGAAGCAGTACACCATTTCTTTCAATAATATCTATGTATTGATTATGGATTTACACAACAGCCAAATACACTTCCAAAGCAGCACAATCAATGTTTACTTTCAGTTCCAAACCACAGATATACACCAACTAGCTGGATGATATACTAGTAAGAGGCAATTACAAATCGAGAAGAAGTGCTTTTTTGACACCTATTATACTTAACCTCAATTTTACTTTTCAAATCAAATTTTATATTAAACCTGATACTACCGTAGGTTTGTTAAAATCCTTAAATTTATGCAAACATGGTATATTACTTCGAAAGTAATATTGTTTCACCGCCAGTGACATTATTTATGGGCTTCGATAAAAATGAAAGTAATATTGCAAAGTTTAAGAAACCTAAAACAATGTTTTAAGTATGTTGTTTTTTGCAGATGAAGATTTAATTAAATGGGGATGGCCAGAAGACGTTTGGTTTCACGTTGATAAAGTATCATCTGCCCATGTTTATTTACGATTACGACCAGTAAGTTTCTACATTGTTCTATTTAGTTGATTTATAATTTACCTTTTTTATTAGGGGCAGACTATAGACGACATTCCATCTGCAGTTCTCGAAGATGCAGCCCAACTCGTTAAAGCAAATAGTATAAATGGAAATAAAATGAATGATGTAGGTATAGTTTACACAATGTGGGCAAATTTAAAGAAAACACCTGGAATGGAAGTTGGGCAAGTAGGATTTTATAAAGAAAAAGATGTGAGAAAAATTCAAGTAGCCAAAAGAATAAATGAAATTGTAAACAGATTAAATAAAACAAAAAGAGAAGAACATCCAGGTAAGATTAAATATTTTTTTTATATAGCACATATTTAAAATTATCTACTTGTGTAGATTTTAGAGCAGAAAGAGAAAAGAGGGACAGACTAGAAAGAGAAGATAAGAAACACTCATTAAAGGAACTAAAGAAAAAAGAGGATGAAGCGGAGAAGAAAAGGAAAGATGATGCTGAACTTCGTAGTTATAATTCTTTAATGAGTTCTGATAATATGGACAAATACGATGATGGTAATGACTCAGATGATTTTATGTAACATAAGTTGACAATAAAAGTTTTAAAACATTTACATTGTATTTGTAATATTTATTTTACCAGAGAAGTTGGAGGGTAAAAAAAAATAAACAAAAAAAAACAGCAAATAATTTTAGTAACCTACTTTATTTGGTATGAAAATACTGATTCGAGAGTCATTCATACACTGGTAACAAAGAAATATATAGTTGTGTTGTTAAACACTCAATACTTTTTATTTAAAAGCACTGGAAAATTATATTTAAACATCATCACAACAATTCAATATTCACAGCTTTTAAGGAGTCCCTAACCCAGCTGGGATACTCTTTATCCGGATACATATTGAGCATAAATTTTTGTACAAACTCTGGAAACCTATTTTCTGATACACTGTCTCTAATTTTCTCCATTAACCTCATTTGAAATGCAATATTGTGTTCTGTTAACAATGAAGAAGCGACTGGTAGATCTGTGACTATTTTATTCAAATAAGCCCTTGTGTATGTTTTACAAGTATTACACCAGCAATCTTTGTCAATTGGATCTAAATCCTTGGCGTAAACGGGTTTCTTTAAATTCATTTGGCCAGTCATTGTTAGAGCACAACCAAATCTCTAAAAATACATCAAAATTAAAAACAATAAATGTTGATGAATATTTATCTTACCGCTGTTCGTGTTGGAAATACACAGTCAAACATGTCAACTCCCAGTGCAGAGCATATCACTAAGTCTACAGTAAAACCCACACCCATAAGATATCTAGGTTTGTTTTTAGGCAGAAGATCTGTACACAAATGAACTATTTTCCAAAAATCATCTTTACTCTCACCTCCACTAAAAGATTTGAAGTTTTTTTTTACTTAAATACAAACAGTTACCATTCTACTAACCTTAGGCCACCAATTGCAAATCCGTTTGTGTTTCGTTGAATGAGTTCTTTAGTGCTTATAAGTCTCAAGTCTTCATATAATGTTCCTTGAACGATTGGAAAAATATTTTGAGTGTCTGGATTTTGGTGGGCTTTTAAACATCTATCTAACCACCTCGTTGTTCTGAAATATGAAAATACATTAAATTGTAGAAAACTATACATGGTTACTTACCTATAGACTGATTCTTCTATTCTGGTTTTATCTGGAGATGTAGTTTTAATAACGTCATCTAGCTGCATAATAATATCAGCACCAATTGCATTTTGTATTTCTATGGAATGTTCTGGAGTTAACATAACTTCTCCTTTTTCTTTATTTAAAGATTGAAACTTAACGCCGTCTTCTGTAATTTCAGCTAATTTTAATAACGATACCATCTGAAAACCTCCAGAGTCTGTTAAAAGCGGTCTGTTCCAGTTCATGAATTTATGTAACCCCCCTGCTTTTCTCAAAATTTCAGGTCCCTAAAACTAACCGAATAAAAAAAATAATGGGTACTAAATTGAAACCTACTGGCTTTGTTCCCAAATGGTATGTATTAGCTAACATTATTTGTAATCCCATTTTTTCTAACTGTTCTGGTAGCATTCCTTTTAACGTGCCCTGAAATAGTATAAGTAACTAATTGGATTATATACTGACAAACTAAATTACTTGTGTTCCCACGGGCATAAAAACTGGCGTATCGACTGGTCCATGGGGTAAAATCATTTTACCCACTCGAGCCTTACTAGTTTTACATTCTGATATGATACTATATACTAAGGGTTTCTTTATATTGGACATTTTTTAACTTAAAAACAAGTACAAATGTTATAAAGTCCTATTTGGAAAAATGAGGTTAGGGAAGATATCATAGAATAAGGTATGAAGATATTTATATTGACAAATGTCAAATATTCACGCACTTCATAAAGTTTAGCCAACATGCAGTTAATAACCAATCAAATAGAAAATTTTGAAAATTCATATCTCCCATTGGTTATGTGTTTATTATGTTGGTATAATAACATAGCATGTTTATATGTCAGTTATCTACGGTTATTTTTAAATGTTCTAAACACAAGATGAGTTCCACATCGCATTATTCTAATTTAAGAAAATCTACATTAGAAAAATACTTAGTTTTAAGAGGGTCACAGAGTGCTGTTAAGAAGACACCTGTTTTTCCGAAAAAAATCACACCTTTGGCTCCTCTAGATTTTAATGCAATTAAAAGGGAAATTCTTGAAGCCAGTAGTAACGAATCTCAAACTTTTGATGAATACCCTAGAAGTCCAGAAAAACCAGAAGCAAATAGATCATCTGTAAATATTGATAACTGCTTAGATAGTATAATAGAAGATAACAATGGTATGTTAATAGTTTGATGTACTAATTGAAACTAATTCTAATGTTTTTAGATAAACCTACTGAATTAAATAAAGAAAATGTAGAACACCAGAAAAACACATCTATAAAGACAAACGATAATGATAGTTTTGATTTGGATTTTTCTGTATTGTCCATACACACTCCAATAAAAAAAGAACACATTGTACCTGTCACACCAAAAGAAACCAGAACTGAAAGTTTTGTGAAAAAACCTCCCATGTTTGATAGTTTTGTAACGCCAAAAGTTAAAAATACTTTTCCTTCAAAAGTTCATTGTAGTGTCCCAAGAAACACACCTGTAAATGTTGCAAATAAAAATTCCATTATAAAAGCAGAAAATGCTAATAATAGTACAAAAAACATAGTTTTCTCCATACCAAGAAGCATTCCAGATGAAAAGACATTTGACAGGCTAGAAGTGAACAAGGTGGAATATCTGATTCTAAATTTGTTAGGGAAAGGTGGCAGTTCTGTTGTGTATCAGTGTTTTTGTATGGACAGACGAATATTAGTAGCCATAAAATGTGTTTCATTGGAAAATTTAATATCTGCTCAAGGATATATAAACGAAGTGAAGCTACTACAAAGATTACAAAATTGTGATAGAATTATAAAGTTATATGATTATGAGATACTGGAAGCGGAAAAAAAGTTATTCGTAGTTCTTGAAAAAGGCGGTGAAGATTTTAGTACAGTATTAAAGAATTTGGCCAGTCAAAAAACAAACATTCCAGTGTATATGCTGCTTTTTTATTGGATGGAAATGTTACAAGCAGTAAAACAAATTCATAGCCATGAAATTATACATTCTGATCTAAAACCTTCGAATTTCTTGTGGGGTGAAAAAGGATTAAAGTTAATTGACTTTGGCATAGCTTCAAGCGTTCAAACTGATATGACAAGTGTAATTAAATCCATTCCTGAAGGTTCCTGTAATTATATGAGTCCAGAAGCTTTAAGTAGTGATACTTCCAGCCCTGGAAAATGTAAATATAAATTACACTATAAATCTGATGTTTGGTCTTTGGGGTGTATTTTATATCAACTTGTTTACAAAAGACCACCATTTTTTCATTTAAATAACCTCTGGACCAAATTGGCTTTCATAATGGATTCAAACCACCAGATTGAGTACCCCGATGTAAATTGGGTACCTATGAAAATCATACAAACTATTAAAAAGTGTTTGCAACATGACGTTAAGGTCAGACCTTCTGTCAATGAACTTATACAAGAGTATGATTCTGTGCTGTGCAATATATAAACTATAGATGGGACTTTATCGTGTCTTAATTGAATATTTATGATGAATATGATCAGAAGTTTGTGTTTTCTTTGTTTTCAACAGAATTATTTGATGTGGAAAATGTTTACGTGCAATAAAAATCCATTTGCAAGTGAACATTTGTGTAAAAAGGTAGATGTAAAGTGAGTTCTGTTTGTTTTCCACTGTGTGAAAAAGTTGAACTTCAGTATTTTCTGTATATATTATATTTTTGCTTCTTTTTTTATTTACTTCATATAATTATACTCACAAGTTTGGTACCAATACCAGTACCAAACTCCTTAAATACACATTTGTTTTATAATATATTATTGTTATCCATAAATATGATTGTGTTAACCAAATTATGAGATAGTCTTTAATTTTACCTATATTGACAATAAACACTCATTCTTACAAAATTATGAAGTCGTTCTAGCTCAATAGAAATAAAGGTTATTAACTATTTCTGGTATTTTTATTACTTCAACCACAAATTACATAATTTCTGTAACACTGTTGTATTAGGATAAAAATTATTCCTCTTTTTCCTTAGTTTAAAACCAATAAGTCATCTGCATTGTACCATCAGTTGCTTTTTGTGTATCCATTACACTCTGCTGTCTAACCAGCTTCTTAATTGATTTTCTAGGATGTAAAGCATTATCTAATGGAGTCTTTTCACAGGGAAGTGTAGTTGAGGCTTGTGCCAGCTCTAAATCTTCGTATGAATTTACCATTGAAGGCGTTGGTCTGAAATATACAGTTTTTAATAAATAATTTGACTCGCTAAATCAGTTTAATGTATATTGTTATTATATATTACATCAAGAAATGTAACCAAAATTTATCTCTATTTTCAACTTACTTCAAAGGTATACATCGTAGACAATCTTTCATGCCAAAATGTTTTCCAAATTCTTCTCCTTCTTCTATAGTTTGTGGAAGCTTATGGTGCAGAGTTTCCGGAAGTCTCAATCCTAGTATTCCTCCAATTATTGATATAATTCCCATTATAATTAGAGGCAGAATTAGCCATTCAGATCCCTACAATTATTTAAAAAAAAACCTCTTCAGAATTAGATGTTTCATCTATAGGAATAGTTAGGGATGGACAAAAGTAAAATAAATTATTTTACTCAGGTTTTCATGTCTATTTGAAAATTTAAATAGTTCGCCATTTATGCTTTGACGTAAATTATTATAAAGAGAAGTTAGCTACACTTGACATAGCAGCACAATTCTGTGGTCTTCTGTTTTTAAAAAAGAAGTTGTAGATAATTGACAAACCAGTTCTTCTGGTCTAACGGCCTTTTTGTAACTGGCTATTAGCTCATAATACATCTAATCAGAAAGTTGCTAACTTCATCTTGTTTTTGATGATTTGTAGTGAAAGTTGCAAACATTCAGGAGATTGTATTTTAAATAAAACGATCTTACCAAATAAGTAATGAAAGGTATAATGATCAGCCCTAAGCCAGCGATGTAAGCTGAGGTACCAATACCTAATCCTCTAAGTTGAGTTGGATACAATTCACCAGCAAAAGGATATATAATTAAAAATGAAGCAGATATTGCAGATTTTGAAATCAGATACAAAATAAGAGTAGTCTTAACATCATCTAAAATCAATTCATATTAAAATATATGCAAAGTGAATATATACAGTTTCTTACCACTTGGTATAGCAACTGTAGCTAAACAACATACTCCACAAATCAACATACAGGTAAATATAGGCCATCTCCTTCCCCACCTATCCATAATCAACCAGCATCCCAAGTAACTCGGTATTTCTACTACTGATGAAAAAAAGAAGCTGAGATACTCATTGGTACCTAAGGCTGGACTGTAGTAGCTCAGTCCAACGTAAACTGTTTCATTCGCAAACCAATTTAACGTAATCAAAGTTGTTTTTAACCTCATATTGGGCGTTCCGCACAAATCACTACAACCTAAAAAAGCCTTTATTACTTTCAATTGGCGAAAAAAAAGTTTTCAGTCGACACAAAATCATTCATTAACGAACCATTTTAATATAGGCAACCAAAGTTACACTACGCCTATATTACATCACCTGGATTGCGTTTAAGAGCTTCTTCTTCACTTGTAGTTCGTTTGTGCATGATTTTTCTCTTCAATTGTTGTTTAAAACTACTAGGAAGTTCTTTTTTATTAACTTTTGCTAAGGTTTCTAATATTTTTGAAGCTTCTTCGAATCTTCCTTTAATTAGCAACCATCTTGGACTTTCCGGTAAGAAAAACCAATAAAAGTAATAAAGTATAAATGGTATTGACGTAACTTGACCTAGTATGACCCAATCTTGTATTAGATAAGTTATACCGGCTAACATCATTAATCCTACTGTGTAGAATATACAGGTTAAGACAGTTACAAACGAACGATAATTCGGACCTACCAATTCCAAAGCTAAAATAAAAATATCTTTAAAACCATGTTAAAAAATATACCAGAAATCTTACATATAATGAAAGGTATTTGATACATAGCAGGTATGGTTAGTCCTACTACTATTCTGCTACTAGCCCACCACCAAAAGTTTTGTGCTGTTATGGTTAAACCACTACCAATAAGTAAAGTTGTTAGGCATAGAAAGAAAGTTTTTTTTCTTCCTATAATGTCATTGAGTCTTCCAAAAGTGTAGACTCCGATTGGTCCTCCTATATTTAAAGCCACCAATCCCAATGTTGGGTAAATGTCTTTATCACACACTAGATCAAACTAAAAAATATGTTGCAACTAATTAAATTTTCTAATAAAATCGAATTCTACAATTACAGAATGTTTTCGGAAAAATAGAAGATCTGACAACAATGTGAATGATACCATACTTAAAACGCTCTGTATGTTATATCTCGGTTGCGGAATTTGTTATTAATTGATTTTATTTGATAATTTTATGGGTTAAGTGCAGAATGACGATGCTAATAGTTTTAGTTTTATATATTTATTTCACAACCTAATTCACATAACATAAAAGACATAATATTGTCTTAGGGCGAGAGTAGGACAATAGATATTAGTGTCATACTAAGGCACTAAAGAGATGAGTAGTCTCATCCGCCATTTTGGTGCCTGAATTTTATTGTGTTGAAACATTTTTGATATTGAACAGAGCATTTTATTTTACCAACTTTCCTTCAGACTATTAACACCAGAAAATTGAGAAAGTGCAACGAATGGATGCTGGCCACGTCTATGAGTAGAAATACCGAATCTCATGCCAAATACTTGACCAACACAACAAGGTACAAGAAGGCACCAAGATGGCGGACGAGAATACCGCATAACCGAGCGTACCTATAGGCAACCAATAATACACCAAACATGTTAGTGTTGCCTACCCTAAAGATCCCTACAAATAATACATTTTTCACTTACGTCTATTACTATGCTAGATGCAATCTGGCTTTTGTCGTAAATCCAGCCGTCCAAGCATTTTTCTGTAGGCCAAGAAGTGTTGATAAAAACATTTTCGAAAGTACTGTCGGTGAATTCTAATATTTCCGTCCAGTTTACAGCGTACCTTTCGCATTTTGAAAACATGCTGTTGTTGTAAGGTATCGATAAGTTTTTTTGTTCTTCCTCATCGAAAAATGACAAACCTGGAACCTTTGGATTCTTATTAAATTATTAAATAAAAATACAACACACAATTTATTCTTCTAAAATTTGATTTATGAAAAAAGTGTTACTATTACCTTACACCAATGGTCTGGAACATCGGCCATGAACAATTGATTGAATGCTCCAAAACCACACGGGAAGCAGGCTGGTAAACACACACACCATAACATTAATTTTTGGTATCTACCAAATTCTCCTACCTGTGGTAGAAGGTCGTCCATATCCACACCATCGTCCTGTATTAAAAATATTCCTCATATATATCTTCATAAAAGTTAAAAAAGAAATTACACTAATGAGTATATATATTTATATTTACCTCGCTAGAAATTTGCCTTTCGTCGTCGACATCGTCATCTTCATACACGTTATACTCCATATCGGTTAAATTTTCAAGCCCAACTGGATTATTGAGAATTATTTGAAGCCCCACATCGACTACCTTTATAAGATTATTCTATATTTTTCGAATCGTTAATTGGTGTTAGCTGTATTTCGATTAAAGGCTTCATCACACTAATAATAAAACATTTAGGACAGACACAACCGCCGCACAAGGAGGGGAAAAGTAAATCTCTCGGGTGCATTCTAATAAGATTCTAATTCGACTCCCTGGGCTTTTATAGTTACAAGAGTCCTGGAACAAATGAAGGTAAAACTACCGATTTTGTTGTATACCTAACGCCATCTATCAGCATCTGCTGAAACTCAGGTGCGCATTTTGGGAGATCACAAAAAGGCCACAACTGCTCTGTTGGATCAACTAATACTAGATTCTAGGCAACCCTCTTAAAACTGACATTTGTTTGACGTTCATTTATTGAGACAGAGGGAGCCTAATCAAATTTCTGTTATAACAGTTACCAGACTGTCACGAATTGTTGTTTGAAATTGCACTTGCGGTGTTCATAACAATCACCGCTAGTTCCGGTTGGAACTAATAATATAAAATTTTGTTGTATACCTAACGCCATCTATCAGCATCTCCTGGAACTCAGGCGCACATTTTGGGAAATTTGAAACTAGTTCGCTCTTGGATCAACTAATCTGTAGTACTGATATTTGAGGCAACCCTCTTATGCGTACTAAATTAAAGCTGACATTTGTTTGACGTTCATTTATTGAGAGAGAGAGTGAGCATAATCAAATATCTGTTAAAACAGTCACCAAACTGTTAATGTAAAATCATCGATCTCTTATAACCGGTAAAATGTCATATATTGATTTTGACAGTGAAGTTCTAATGGCCTTTTTTGTGACTGGTTTTTAGCTCATAAAACATCTAATCAGATTGTTGCTAACTTCGTTTTTTAGTTTGATGGCAGTTTGTAATGGAAGTTGCAAACATTTAGGAATTCTGGTGTTATCATTATTTGGAGGATATTTGAAATAAAACTAGTTTTTCTTTGACAAAATTGTATATTTCTATCATTAGAGATAAGTATATATATTTTTACATCACGTAAATTCTAAAAAGTACAAAAATATATAAGAAAATCACAATATTGAAAATAAAGTAACGAAAAAACGTATATAGGTATATACAATACGAAAAGTTTTTCATTTCAAAATAGATGCCACTCTTCAAAATACTACAAATCCAACAAAAAACGACATTACTTCAATAAGAAACTCGAAAATTACAACAAAATAAACGTTTTTATTAAAGGAGATTCGTCCAAATGTCATTTCGAATCAATTTGTAATATTAGTCTTTGAGAATACAGAATTGTATATACAGAGCGTCCCAAAACAAATCTCCTTCCCGTTTTACTAATTTCTGTCAACAACACTTTTGTTGGGACACTCTTTATACTTACATAATATACAGTTACCAATTTTCCGTTTTCTAATACAAATTTCAGTCGTTAAAATTTTAAATAAATAATACACAATTATTTTTGTTTAATTTACTAATAAATATTACCTAAAATGTACACAAAACGATTATGAATTCGAAATACTTTTGATTACAGCCCTTTAGGGCATAACATCATATATTTATATATCTTACACATATTCACTACATCAGGTTGGACCGGATTTCACTTAAACCACATTACTTGGTCCTTCGAGCCAGATATAACCCCATTTTCATCGAAAAACAGAAGCGTACGTTCAAAAACAAGTGAATATAGTCAATACTCATTAATTGGTACTTGGAGCCGGATTTTAACCGCATTTACACTTAATTTCCAATCGAAAAACAACATACCAATATTAAAAGCATCTTTTTAAATTGGAAACAAAAGCGTACATTCAAAAACAAATGGTTATGGTCACTGCTCATTATCTGGTCCTTCGAGTCGGATAAATAAAAAAATCTGGTCGAACCTAATGTTCAGTGTGTTGCATAAAGGATAGTAGAACAATTAGAAACAATTGAAATGAATATATACAATATTACACCACGCATCAATATTTTCAACACCCCCGAAGTAAGACTTACAATCGGTAAGCGTTTGACTCGATACCTTCGTTTGTAGTAGAGTTGGAGTCGAGAAGAACGAGTATACTTAAATGGGATAGAGTAGAGGTGTTAATTGCTACGGAACAAAAGTAGAGTTTGTTTAATCGACCTTTGCCGTTACGTCATAATCGGTGACGTATTCTGCTGTTTTACGTTTGTCTCATATTAGTTGAATGTTATTTTACACTTAACCTCAAAATCATAATCAATGGCATTTGTTAAGGTGTGTTTGTATGAATAAATTAGTAATGCCAAAAATTGTATTTTGCTTTATGCGTTACGTACTTTTTTACTTAATTTAGTTTTGTTTTAATTTGAAATCCCCGTTTTTTTTAACTGATTTGTTTCAAATTTTCAGCTTGAGGATGTTTAACGCACCTAAGCATGATTTTTTATTGAATTTAAAAAATTATGGATTACCGAATTGTGATTAAATGGCGAGTTATATAATATATATTGAAAATGTTTTATATACGATTATAAAATTATATATACGATTATAAAATTTTAAAATCAAATCAAGATAGACACTAACTCTAATTTTGCATAATATAGATAGATACTTACGTTGTAGACTGCATTTAACGGTAAAAGCGGCTTTCCAGCATCCCTTTCTTTTGAAAAGTAATTAATTAACTTCAAAATTAAACTTTGCTCTTTCTCATTATACCGGGAAGGCATTTTGACAATGAAAAATTAATTGAAAAAAGCGAAAATGACCAAAAATACTGATCAAATCAAAATGTGACAACTGAACTGTCAAAAGTAACAAATAAAAATTACGTCGACATTAGTTAAGAAATACGTTAATGACGTCATAATTCCGTCTCATCCATTTCATGAATGAGAGATAAAGCTGGGCAATGTATGACGTAACGGCAAAGGTCGATTAAACAAACTCTAACTAGAATTACGTAACGAATATTTTAGAAATTGCGATTCACACAGTAAATTCCTCTGCGGATTTTTGAGAATTGTAATACGGCCTTTTTTCGATTACTGGCAATTCTTCAGCGACGGTTCTTTTCGGTGGAAGTCTGAGTCGCAGAGAATTCCATAATTTTTCTTCTTCTTTCCTTTCCCATAGAATTACATTTAACGATCTGCAATTAAATAAATAAATTTCCAGATATTTTTGCTACGTCCGGCATAAGAAGGAAATACAGTTTGATAATTTTTGAAACGAAAAAAAAAATAATAGTATGATGAAAGCCATTGAAAAAGAAGGAGAGTATTATAAAAATTAAAGGAAAAATAATTTTCGAGCGATCTGAGGTCGGAAAGGGGAAGGGGGTGAGTTTTTAAGGGTAAAAAACAGTTTATATCGATTTCCCGCAAAAGTACATGTTCTATGGAAAAAAGTCATATGGCAAAGTTGTAGGTAATAAAAAGATCTACAACTTTTGTATTCACACTTTTTTCACATAACCTCAAAATTTATGTGGAAAATTAAAAAAAGCAAGTTTTTGGTTTTTTATTTTTATCTTCTACAAAAAAAATTTTTTTTTCACGAAATTTGGTGAAAACTTACCTTTTTATGTGTCAAATACATTGTAATTTATTTGATTTGAGATATTTATTTTTTCACCTTATTTTGACTTAATATCGAAAAAGCTCCCTAATTTTTAATCGTAAAAATATTTTTTGCATTTTCTGAGAAGATTTACTATAGTAATATTTTTTTTTTTCACACCATCGGAAAGTAGAGATTTCAACGAATAGAAAGCATATCAACTTTTTGAAAAAAGCTGATATTTTGACGGGTGAATTTTCGATTGAAAATTAAGGTACTTTTTCGATATTAAGTCAAAATAAGGAGAAAAAATAAATATTTCAAATCAAATAAATTACAGTGTATTTGGGACATAAAAAGGTAAGTTTTCACCAAATTTCGTGAAAAAAAATTTTTTTTTGTAGAAGAAAAAAATTAAAAACCAATTTTCCACATAAATTTTGAGGTTATGTGAAAAAAGTATAGATACAAAAGTTGTAGATCTTTTTATTACCTACAACTTTGCTATTTGACTTTTTTCCATAGGACTTGTAGTAATCGAGATAAACCGTTTTATACCCTTAAAAACTCACCCCCTTTTCTTTCCCGACCACAGATCGCCCGTAAATTATTTTTCCTTTCAGTTTTATAATATTCTGCTCCTTTTCCAAAGGGTTTCATCCTACTATTATTTTTTTTTTCACTTTTTATTGCAGAAAACTGTAAACGAAAGTTCAACAACACTTCTAATGCGAAAGATGGCGCACTAACCCGTCTGTCAAATATAGGCAATCAAATATACGTTACCTTATAACACTCCTTAGAGTTTCTCCGTCAGAATCTTTGAGTTCAATTTCGTTCAATGGAAATTCTTTCAAAGAAATGCACACTATGTACGGACCGACTTTTCTCAATTCTTTCAAAGCTTCGACGACCGTAGCCTGTTTCCAGGATCCTTTCAGCAACTCCGGGGATATCACAGCAACTATTCTCCTGTATTTATCACCAACGCTAAGTTCTTTTAACCCTGAAATTTTAAAAATTAAATAATTTGCAACTAATTAAAAATCGCTCAACTTACAAGTTTTTACGTTGAAACTAAGTTCTTTGGAATCGCAGCTGTAACCATATTTAATTTCCAAAGTAGGTTTCAAGACTCCCAAAGCTATTTCAGAGTCCTGAGAGGAATATACAACCAAAACGTCCTTAACTTTTCCGTCTCCTTCTTCCAAGGGACTGAACGTGTCTTTTAAACGAACTTGCAATTTAAGTCCAAATTTTAAATAAAGAATCGCAGCTGCTATGAAGATACAAAATATAGCCGACATGATTATGGCCAATTTGGCAATAGGTAAAGGGTTCGGGTTTAGGAATTCCACTTCTGAAACTGAAAATATTAAAAAATATTATATATTATTAACAAAAAATATTTTAATGTTGAAACAAACCTCTTTCTTCGAGTTTCACGAGTCGTTCGATGGTTATTCCTGGCTTGGTAATAACGCAGACATAGTCTCCGAAATCTTCTGCGTGCAGCTGGTCTATAATAAGGTACGCTCCTATAGTTTGTTGATCTTCTCTGCAAAAAAAAAACATGCTGATACGTCACAAATATTTGACAGCTGCAACGTTGCGCAAGCGTGCTTTGAAAAATGGTTTAAGAGTTGTTTATTTACGAAAAACTGTCTATTATTATAGTCTTAGCAGGCGAGACAATAGACAGTTATTTGCCGAGGTGCATATTACGTCCGCCGTGAAAAAGATAATTTTCATCCATCACTATTGATTATTATGAACACTAAAATTTAAAACGACATATTTCATTGTCGATTATCAACAGGACGAAACTAAAAAAGTATGCATACAAAATGTGCGTGAGTCTTGAACATATATACACATTATTTCCGCTCGATGGTTTTCCTACAATAACTTCAACGACAACAAATTAACAATAATGCGGTAAAGGTTCGCGAAAAGCATCGGTACGCCCTCTACGACTGTTTCGCAGCGTTAAGAACCACTAAAACATGACGAACGCGCATATAAATAATATCTTTAGAATCGTACTGCTATTCTTTGGGTGGTAAAGCGTTTTTTAAAAATGTTTGTGTACAAATTTATTTGCCTATTTACTATGTACCGGGTGCCGCTGTATCTCAGAAACTATTTCTGATTTCAATTCCTTATGTTCATGCAACACAACGTGCTGTTAGTTTTAATTTCAATTTTCAATTTCTTTTGTGATAATTTGTAAATTGAACTGTTTGGCTGAAAAAACTTTAGCTTCCTTTCTAATACCTAAGTAGACTCCATTCCAGATAAGAAGAAGCCACATGAAGTTTGCCAACTGTCTTGCGCAAATATCAAAATTGGTCTTGAATGTGACACTATCTCGAAAATCTTTAAATAACTCCCAAATATGTTTCAGGGTGTCCCACGACGAGTTAAAACTATCTGTATATGGCAAAATACTTATAGTAAAATCATGAAAATTTCTACGTTTGGGTTTTCGGATACGATCTTTTTAACTAAAATATTTTCAAAGATGGTCGACTTCCGGTTCTACCGGAAGTTGACTGTAACTTTGTTATTTTAAATAGAACACCCTGTATATTGATACATTTTTAAAATCTACGTAAAATTTTAGTATACTTTTGTCTGAAAACTTTTTTCGAAAAATGCATACTTTTTGAGTTATTAATTTTTTTGTAAAAAATTTGACCGTTGTTTTTTTACGAGGTTACCCCTAAAGATATGAAAAATTGTTCAACATAGATTCAAATACGTCTGACCTTGCTAAAAGCAACCGAACAGAAACCATTTTCATATCTTTAGGGGTAACCTCGTAAAAAAATAATTTATAAGGGTCTGCAACGGTTAAATTTTTTACAAAAAAATTAATAACTCAAAAAGTATGCATTTTTCGAAAAAAGTTTTCAGACAAAAGTATACTAAAATTTCACGTAGATTTTAAAAATGTATTAATATACAGGGTGTTCTATTTAAAATAACAAAGTTACAGTCGACTTCCGGTAGAACCGGAAGTCGACCATCTTTGAAAATATTTTAGTTAAAAAGATCGTATCCGAAAACTCAAACGAAGAAATTTTCATGATTTGACTATAAGTATTTTGCCATATACAGATAGTTTTCACACGTCGTATACACGACAAACACATTTTTAATATTGTTATTTTGTGTTAACCTACAAAATGTGAAAATGTTACGCTACTGATTTGACAGTTTTATTGAGTCAGCTTTCCCGCTCACCCCTACCGGTTATTTTACAAAATAGAAGAAAAAGAACAGGAGCAGACTTACATAAAATGATTTAATGATTACGAATATTTATGTTTTAAGAAATAAACTGGTCTGCTAAAAAGATAAAAAATAATAAAGAATTTAATATTGTATTTTTAATCCTTCTAATATTATGGCCGATAGCCATTCTTATTTAACAAACAAAATTAATCAAAAAACAATGCCTTTAAGTAATAATGAGTCGTTTATTAGAAAAAAGAAACAAACTGACCTTGTAGGTAAAGTATAAGATCCACCTGCATCTAACTTAAAATAAAATTCGTGGTAGAAAATTATACGCAATTCAATAACATAAGATGCGGTTGGGTATCTAAATATTACTTTCTTAGAAAATGTTATAAATATAAAAGTATTACTCACTGAAACGGTCAAGATGAGTACAATGTCATTTATCGTTGCGGTTAACCAGGATAGGTTTTAATTCTAATTAATGAAGATATAATAATGTATATATAATATCAGCACTACAGACCTATTTGGTCACTGAATTTTGTGCTGACGAACTTATACGGAAAAATTGACAAAAATTTGTAACAATGATTTATTGTTGTTGAACTAAAATGAACTTTACGTACAAAATAAGGTAGTGGCGGCGACCACCTTGTACAGGTTCCTACTCTCATTATAATTAATTATCCTCTAAGGAGTCACATAAATGTACGTACAAAGAAAACCAATCTACAAAACCAGACAAAGACTAAGCGACAATAAAATGAAAGAAGTAGAAAACTGAAAATGCAGTAACGGACTGAGGCAATTTGGAACGAAATACATTGAAGATTATACAGCGTGCCCACGGATGGATAGGTAAAAAATGTTTAAATATTAGTTTTAGTGAAAAATGTAATTCTTGATAAAAAGTTTTGCTTGTTTTGAAATCCCATAAAATAGAATAAAAATCAAGTTTTTCAAAACCCGTCTCATTTTATTGCCAGTTTTAAGAAAACCGTATGAAAAATTGTGTTCTAAGTTCGAAAATCTAGTGAGTGACGTTTACGATGTACCAAGTAACTGTCAACTTTTATAAACACTTTTCAAATTGGTCATTCTTTAATAAATATTTGACAACAATGTATCGCCAATGGTTAAAAAATTCCATGAAAGTTGGAACCCCTTGCAAATTTTTTTATTATTCGTTTTATGAAAAAAAGTTATTCTTGATAAAAAGTTTTGCATAGTCCAAAACTCAACATGCAACCATCAGATATCAATTTTTTTCATCCGTATACGAGGTTTGTCAAAAAATATGAATTTTGTTCGGGAGTAAAGTACCTTTATTTTTTAAAATACAGAAAAAAGTTTATTATCGAGCAATGAGATAATAATAACAATAAACAGGTCCGAACTGGTGTAAAATAAGAAATTTAATTTAAAAATCAGACAAAGTTTAATATTTTCAAAGGTAATTTTGATCAAATCCAGCTCTGTTGAGAAGAGTAAGTGTGCGCGAGTGAAGTTCTCACGATTGACTGTTTACAGCCGGTCTACACCGTGTTTTCTTTCATTAATCGTGTTTTTTTCACAATTTCAACCGTTTCGTACTGTAATTTTTACCAATTACAGATAATTATGGAAAAGACACTCAAATACAACGTGAAAATTTCATATTCAACAATTTTAACAATAAACTTTTGCTTATAACTCACTTGGTACAAAATCTGGACTATGTGTAGTCAAAAAAAAAAGAAACTTACTGTTCGGTTTTAATTTGTTTGACACGAGAAGGTACATCATGTATTTTCGTACCATTTGGGAACATCTTATACCAATATACTTCGCTATGCGCGTCTGGAAGATCCACTACGTAACCTGTAAAGAAACAAAGATGTTAGTACGCTTTTCCGACAAAGTAAAAAATTTTTTTTGTTGGTACTTACCTACGAAAGCTTCACAATACAATCTCACTTGATCTCCTGCGAAAAGTCGAGCGTTTTCGGAGAGGTAAGTCACTTGGGGGTCGTCGGGTGCTTTGTCTGTAAATAAAATTTATTTTTTAACGTTTTATTTCTTCCAGTGTCTTATATTAATAGAAGTAGACAAAAGTCTAGCTCGAAATATGGAGTGTTTTAAGAGTGGTACAATAAAAATGTAGTAAGGGGAAGGGTGAATGCAATGATTATATTTCCTTCCCCTTCTCCAAATAAACAATGTACGGATATCATCATATATAAATGTGTTCATAAATCCATTTAGTTTCTTGGGTTTGTAAGTCTGACAGCAAATGCAACTCAGGAATTTTTGAAAATATAATCCTTAATTCGCCGTTAGACTGAATTTAGGTATCGGATGTCAGCCGTCCGCCGCTTGGGCCTTCAGGATGTCTATTCACTGAGAAGTGAGAGCTCCTAGGAGAGTAAAGTCTTTAAAGTGCGCATGTATTGTAAATTTCCACCTCGCTTGCGCAAGTTATAGCATTTTCGGTGGATTTCTGTCTATTTAGTATAAACTTCCACCTCAAGGCGGGAAAAAACTTCCACCTCTAGGCGGAAAAACTTCCACCTCAAGGCGGAATTCTAATGTTAAATTCATAGTTCTGCCGGCGGACCTCTAGTCACACTGCAATTATAATAATTAGACAAAATTTAAATATGCTGTATAGCATTTTTTCCTTGAAATATGACAACTCCGTTTTTTCTTTGGTTTTTAAATAACTTTTGGAAAATCTATTAAAACGATTCGTATTTTTTTTTCTTCGTAGTTGACATCAAAAAGAAACTGAATTATATCATTAAAAATATCATATTCTTAGAAGATTAATTTTAGTGTTAGTCTGTAAAGAGCTCGGGATTATACTGCTTTTCACAGAAATGTTATATTTTTAATCAAACAATGCACATTGCTGCGGAAATGCTAGTTGGTTCACAGCCTACTCACATTCATAATTACATTATTTATTGCGAAAAACAAAACGAGTGGGCTTTGGTTATATCTGTCACCTGCGCGTGGAACTACCAATTAGGTTAGGATGGAAACAGTGGCGTTTCCATATAAATTAACCAAAGGTTTATTTTAACTTTCTCAATTGGTGTTAAATCCTCCATACAGTCACGACCTTAGTCCTAATGACTTTTTTACTTTTCTAAAAGGAAAATTGTAAAAATTTCTTGTTGCTGTAAAGTAAAATCTTTTATTTTTGTCAACTTTTTATGAATTTTCCACAAAAACGTCATTTTTTATGTTAGCACCTTCAAGAGAAAGAATAAATGGAAATAAAAAATTTATTATTAACATTAACATTATCTGTGTATATAATTCCAATATACACCTATATTTAGCCCACGCCCTTCCGGTAAAAGTAGTCGAGACCAATTTCGAACTGTATCAAGGTGTAACATTTTTTTTGCATAACAAGACCAACTGTGTTATAACCAGAACTAGATTCTTCGTCGTAGGGGGTTATTTTTTACTTTAAATATAGTAATTGTTATTGAATTCAGTTACTTGATTATTGGTCAAGATATATTTTAAAAATTGATCGCAATATTGGGTTTCACAGACTAGTTGGAGAGATGAAACTTGGGGGATGATAAACAACGAGTCAATATCTTTTTAACAGTGTTTAATAGTAATGGTGGTACTTAGCATTGACTTTATTTATTTATATTAAAATTAGGAGTGTATACTAACCGAAAACGTAGAGTTGAATGGTATGACTATGTATAATACTGTCGTTTCTAAGAATGCACTTATAATTCCCTTCATCTGTCTGTTTGACAGCTTGGGAATAGATCGTTTGGTTGGCACTTTCGGGGAATAGTAACATCGTCGAAATATCCAGCGGCCATGGATAGACTTTGTCTTCTTTGTACCTGTAATTAAAAAAAATTTGATGTATTCTGAACATGTTTTCAGGTTATAGTTTTATTTGAGATAGGGTGTTAGAGAGTTAAAACAACAAAAATGGTGGAAATTTTATTGAAATAACAAAAAAATAACGACTTGAATGTTAATCTAACACTTTGACCTAGACATAATTATTTAAATTCGTTCCTAACAATAACAGAATACATATTAGATGCTTAACTAAATAAAAAATATATATACACATTATTTTACCGCAATTTTCATAATATTATACAATCAAAAATAGAAAAAAAAATGTGGTCTTATTTTAAAACAATGTGTGTATATTAACATTTGCAACTTTTCGCGTGATATAAAAAATATTGCAGCTTCTGTCTGATTTCCGAGAAGTTCAGCTGGTGTCGCATACACTACTTATTATCATATTTCACACAAATTACCAAGAGTTCAGCGTTTAATAATAAACCGTCGTCTTACAACTGATATTACGCTTTATAATCGTCGTTAGTTTGTAATAAAAGTTGAATATTATGTGGAAAGTAGTAGGTTTGAAATTAAAACGAAAAAATATGGAAAGAAATACTTAAATGGTTGATGCTGCATTTCTGTTATTGGTCCTCTATTAATTAATAAGTTAATTTTCAACTCCGTTATTCAGAATCCATGAAAATTTAACTACACCAGGAAGTACTTAACCGTCAATAATCATGGAAATGACAAGGGTGGTTATTTTATAGCATCCCGCTGTTAACTACCTACCACTGCATTTTTTATTAGGTGATTCATTAACGGATATGTATATAAATGAACCAATAATAAATTTCAGTATTCATCGGAAGAGAAAATTCCAACATAATGTCGTTAAACTCGATTGTAATAATAATTATTACGATTTCTGTCACGAAGTTTTTAATTATCAACCCACCTAGGCGGAGACACCAGTGCGGATATGCCATTTATTATCCTTTTCCGGTCACTAAAGGATCGCTATCGATTCCTGGTAATTTATTTATTAATATTTCTGTATGTATATACAATAATGATAAAAAATCGTCGTTGGGGTCTAGAAAAGTAATAATAATAGCTAAAGTATATTTTACAACATTTCGATCACTCGGTATCTGGTCTTAAGGATTTAATAATAAAATTTTATAAATGCCTCATTGTAATAACTGGTTCTACCCGACTCTGGTTTGAACTAACGCTGGATAAAAAATATTTTGGCAGCTAGCTGTGATTTTTAACACAAAAATGAACCCCTTTTCAAAAATTTTATGACACGCTTAGGATGGTAGAAAATTTGTCCAAATAAATTAACCCCCGTTAAAAAAAATTAATCGTATGCCAATGATAAATGGGAATTTCGACAACTCAATGATTCCCTTACACAAATTTTATCTTATGTTCATGGTAGATAGAAATTTTTGCAAATAAATGCAACACTATGGGTTGGGATAAAGTATGGAACCAAGTAAATATCTTTTAAACGAAAAGAACGATATTTATGAAAATTTGCAAGTAAGTGCAATGGAACAAAATGCATCGGATGTACATTTTTTTGTTAATAATATACTTCCGGTTTAACCGGAAATGCCATCAACTTCTTTAATTTAAATGGGACACCCTATATATTTTTACAGATTTGGAAAGAGCTTGTTATTTTGAATTCATACGTACTGAGTTTAGTGTAAAAAAATTTGTAAAAACGAGGAATAACTCACTGTTAGTTGTACAATAGGTGTACATTTCATTATTTTAGAAAAATGAGAAACAAAATTACTTCAAATGTTCAAAATGCTCGACGTTTACTTGCTAACAATATGCCATCCTATTAACAAATTCTTCTTGAGTCACTCTTTCCAAGACTTCTCCACGTATTAGTTCATATTCATCAATAATTATTTGTCTCAATTCCTGTAAGTTTGTTGGTCGTCTAACGTATACGCTTCATTGTTAATTGTATTGCAAAACCAAAAGTATTGTGTGTTTCATAAAAGCGTGACGATGACGCGAAATTCATGATTTTTCTTTACCCAACAAAGTGATCAACGCGCCTAAAGACGTTTTCACAACAATAAAATGAAAATGTTAAACGATTAGATTGCAGATAAAGTAAATTTTTTCATATAGAGATGTAGCGCAAGTATATTATGTATCCCTAAATAAAAATAGTTTCGGTTAAAGTTTTCTCGTTCGTAACCATATTGGGAGCGAAAATATTTTACTTGAAACATACCAACAACTCTAAAACAGTGATTATACGTATTTAGAGTTCCTGAATGACTCAAAGACAAAGCCAAACGATACACGTAACGCGGACAGTATTAACAAGTCTGTTGATTATAATGGATCGTCTTCCCAGTTGCCCTGCATGGTAAAAACTACAATTTTTTTCTTCTTGTCACTCGTAGATTTTTTCTCGTCGCCACAGTTTGTATTACAACTGTACAAACGGCGTGTTTATTCGCAGGTGTCTCGTTTTACAGCAACACGGCCAACAAAGAAGAACAAGATGAGTTCACTGATTTTTTTACTTTATTTTATACGATGTAAATGCATTCGTTCATAACAGCTACTTTAAATTTGTCAAAACTACAATTTTATGGATTGAAAATGGAGGATAACTTTTGACGAGTATAAAATGCAAACAAAACGTATGTCGGCATGAAAGTGACAAGTTCATTAACTCATTTATTGACTTTAACCAAACGAGATATTATTTGTAGTGTGGATATCTCGTTAGCCTAAACTAGTTGTACGCTTTGAAAAGAAAAGTGGGCTTTTGTACTACGAAAGACCGACAATTGTTTAAAGTGTAAATGCAAACATTTAGAAATAGGAAAAAAATTATGGGTATAATTGTATTTGAAACGATAATAAAATTAGAAAAACTCACACTGGTAAAATCAACAAGCTAATATTATAAATCAATAGAAAATTTAACCAATTTTTGATCAAACTTTGACCAAATTTACCGTAAAAGCTTATTTAAGTGTTTTCCTATTAGTCGAGGAAATGAATCATTATGATAGGAAATCTTTTAGGATAGGACGTATATTTGAATTCATCGATTCGAAAAACCCCCATTAAAGATTTTTGGTTGGTCTTTTTCAATTGTGTCTGGAAATCCCACGGGGATGACGTTCAGGGCCAGATTAGGGTGCACCAGGTGTTCAACATAAAATTCGGATTCAGCGCACACAAAAAGCCTCCAGAACGATTTTCGGTTCGTTATTGTCGATATTTCTAGAAAAATTCTCGAAGATGACGTCCGCGTCCAGGTTAGTGCCCACCAGGTGTCCGTGGGGTGTTCGCCGATGGTATATTCGAATTCAGCTACCCAAAACACCCCTGGGTGCCCAGTTTCTTGAGCTCCAGGTATTCGGGGGGTAAATTTGAATATCGTAATCGTGATCAGCGACCTCGAAAACCCCCGGGTACCCAACTTGAGCCAATTCTGACTCTTATTTACGAAGTTATTAAATTTGCCAAAATGCCTCCCAAAAGAAGCATTTTTTGCATTAATTTTTGGCTGCAGCAATGTAACTTCCGGTTTGTAATAGGTACAAATGATATAAATAATTTTTGCAAGCGTATGCAAAAAACCGCATTCCGATACGTCCTATCCTAAAAGATTTCCTATCTTTGGCCTTTTTAGTGCTTCATTGCCTCGGGCAATACCGATGTCCGTCCCGCGGTCAGAAAATTGAGGGTTTAGGAAAAGGGTTTTTAATCCCCGACCGATGTCCGTCCCGCGGTCAGGTGGATACACAGGTAGAATGGGCAGGGTAGAATATTATTCCTAGAATAATTAGTATGATTCGTGTATTATCGACACCCTTCCACAGACCCTACCCTACCCTACTACATATTATATCTTATATGTATGTATATATATATAATATATAATATCTGCAATATAAATTATCATACGGATCCACGGGACGGACTTCGGACAAACGTCTTGACCCTTTTAACCGCGGGACGGACCTCGGACGTACCTGCGTTTTACCCTGACCGCCGGACGGACATCGGAAACACCGATTGCCTCGACTATATAGTCTGTAACGGATGTCCAAAAAGAATTGCTCAGAAACCGTTTATGGTACAGCTGCGGGAAAAAAATTTTAAAACAAAAGTAGCCTCGAGAAAAATCTGGAAATTATTTACAAGGCCGTACCCAGGGGGATCGGAGGGTGAAAACTCCACCCCCCGAAATTTTCCATAAATAAATATTTTCAAAACAAGTTTTCCTGAATAAAAAAGAAGATATTTTCTCGATATTTTGCTATCTATAAGTGAAGTATTTCATAATTTAATTAATGGTTAGGTTAAAATGCGTCATTTTACACTTAAATTTTGAAAGACAGCTGACATAAAATAAAATGAAGTAAAGATAATTATCTTTACATTGGTTAGGTATATCTATGAAATGATTCATATTATTTCGATTATATTTACAATTACTAATGTACAATCAATTAACATTGGGCTCTTGTTTGCTTCTGTCGACTGTATACAATAATTTTCCAAAAAAAATAAACTTAAATTTTCTAAAAATTAAAAATGCGCACACCACTGCTAATTCCAATCTCATCACTCATTGCCTTTTAACCGAAAATTTTAAGAAAAACTCTCCTCAGGTAAAATAATTCTATTGTAAATTTTGAATAGACCCCTTGAATGGGTGCAATGCTCTTCTTCTTCAAAGCAGCTGTGAAATTAAATTTAATGATTTAAATTTTACAAGCTTTTATGATCCATTCAAATTAGGTTTACGATTTTTAGGTGTGTGCGGTCAAGAGATATATACGGGATTTTAAGAAAAAATGAATTTTGATTTTGATCAAAGTATTTTGTATATTAAAAAATTAATTGTTAAACGAGCGAAAGCAATGTAAAGTTTGTCTCAAAGTATATCGTCTTCGCTTTTGCCGGCAATCATCTAAATAAGACCGTTTACAACCTTCTTAAAAGAATTTTACCCAACAACAGTCGAGTGAAAAGGCAAGGTATAAAAGAGTTTTGTATGATGGCTTCATTGAATTCATTTGGCAGTATTAAATATTCCGTTTTAGCGTGCGTTTTCAAAGAGCTTTCTATACGAGTATTATAAGTTATCATTGATGATTGTTTTGTAAGTAGAGGTTTCATGAAACAAGAAGATTTAAAAGAAACCTGCTTATTTTCAAAGAAACCAGTATCCTCTATAAAGGATATTATTAACAGTGAAAAATTAAGTGGCCAACAGGATATAATAAGAAAAATATATTCCCTATATGAAAGCCACATTGTTTCTACTTTGGAAAATCTAAAAAGGAAGCTGAAGCTAAAAGAAGATGACACCAATATACATACATACATACTGTCGAGCATAATGTGCTACGTCTTCCTCCATACCATTGTATATTAAACACCATAGAGCATCTGTGGCATCAAGTAAAATCAAAGTTGAGAGCAGAAAATGTTACTCCTACTTTGGGTTCCAGGGTTATAGAATTAATTAAAAATGTAGTTAATAATATGCCCATTCAAAGCTGGAAAAATTCTATACAGCACGTTATAAAAATTGAAGATTCATACATTCATATTCAAAATCCTATACAGTGCTATTCAAAAGTCCCCTCCCCCCCTCGTATCTTTTGAACGGCTACACTTACATTAATAAAATTTGGAGTGTGCAAATAAAGTGTTGTAAACTTCTCTACGAATGGTAACAGGTGACGTAATAGTAATAGATGACGTCACAGTGCCACTCTGGCCAATAATTTTAAATAGGACCTTATGGCAAGTGATATCTCGTTTGAAAGGCATTGACATTGGCTACATAGCCATATTAATTTTGTTTGGGTTTAAACTAATTTTGACGGATAAATTAAATAAATACCAAAATTATTGAAATTATTTTTTTAAATTTAATTAATCAAATATCAACAATGGATTCTTATAGCAAGTGTTGGAAATGTGCTCCGTCTACTTCCTGACAGTAATACATCCTATTAGTAAACTCTTGTCGTACTCGTTCGAATGTGTCAGCTGAAAATGCATTGCATTTTTCAATAATTCTTTCTTTCAAAACGCCAATGCTGTCTGGTGCCGTAGTATAAACCTTGGATTTCAAGTACCCCCATAGAAACAAATCCAATGGTGTCAGATCTGGTGACCGAGGTGGCCATTCTATAGGACCTCGCCGGCCGATCCATCTACCTCGATATTCTTCATCCAGGTAACGTCTTACTGAACCATAATAATGTGCAGGAGCACCATCTTGTTGAAATGTTATTTCCAGATGGCCGAATTCATCTGGATTATCTTCCAGAATTTCAAGAATTAACGGCTCAATTGCATTTTGTAACATCTCCAGATACACTTCACCGCTTAAATTTGAATTTAGGAAAATAGGACCAATTATGTGGTTTCCCAAAATACCTGCCCAAACATTGACTTTTGCTGGAAACTGGGTATGTTGTTCACGAAAGGTGTGAGGATTTGTGTCACTCCAATACCTTACATTTTGTGTATTCACATTTCCATTGAGGCAAAAAGTACTTTCGTCACTAAAACAAATTGTTTTTGTGTAATGTAGGTTTTGACTACATTTATCTGGGTATCTTTCATTAAATAAACGTTCCGCTTCATGGAGATTATTTCCAGATTCACCAATTATTAAGATAGCTGCTACTTTGTCGGCTTGAGTACGTACCATTTTGCCTATGTAAACTCTTAAACGTCTCGTTAAACAATAATAAAATTAAATATTTAAGCTATTTAGAAAAACTTTGCAAAGCAATAAATACTATTAAATTAAAAACGTCAATTTTTTTGACAACTAACCAGAGGCGGACTGAAAAATCTTCAATATTTAAATGTGAAATAATAATTTTGGTATTTATTTAATTTATCCGTCAAAATTAGTTTAAACCCAAACAAAATTAATATGGCTATGTAGCCAATGTCAATGCCTTTCAAACGAGATATAACTTGCCATAAGGTCCTATTTAAAATTATTAGCCAGAGTGGCACTGTGACGTCATCTATTAATATTACGTCACCTGTTACCATTTGTAGAGAAGTTTACAACACTTTATTTTCTACAGCAAATATTGGTCATATGATTTATTAATTTATGATTGCCGGCAAAAGGGAAGACGATATACTTTGAGACAAACTATACCCTCGGGTAATGAACAATATTATTTCTACCTCAAAAAGTGCGTTTTTATTCCTCCCTATTGTTAGTTGTAGTTCTTAACCGTTAATTTATACTTTACATTATTGCATTTTGTACTTGTCATAATTACTTCGACAGGCTATATTATAATTATTGATTATCGTTTGTTTTCTACGAGACGTATCGATCTCAAAATAGATTTACAGGAAAACCTATTCATACGTTGAACAAATAAATGATGCAACAAAAATCAGATAAGAAATTTTCGAGGAACAGCTGATAGCTGAGAATTCTCAGTTCATCATCCGGCGATTGTTTCTTTTGAATTATTTCAGTTTAATCACTGCATGAGGTTCAACCAAAATCTTTGGAGGATTATCTTCAGATTTCGGAAGTTCCGTGTAATTTTTTTTCTTCACACACACTCTCACCCTAATCCCTCTTCACAGAAACGAGTAAATAATTGTATCTGTCAAAAACGTTTTCAAAGCACACTGTCATATCAACAGATTTATTTTATTTTTCGCTACCTTCGTCTATGCGCCGGGTACCGCCTTCTGGGAATAACTATGACGACTTCGTTATTCTATATTAAATACGTGTCAAAAAGCAGGGGTGTAGTTAGAAAAAAATTATTTAGTTTTTATACTAAATCGACGAGTTTATATTGTGCTTCTAATGAGACCGTTTAGATTGAATTCAACGAAATCATTATGTAATATCTCAGCCATGTTTAGATTGACAGTCAATAACGGTGGATCTTGCGAAAAAAGTCGTCTTCTCTTTTTATACCTTCCTTTATCGCGCATCGAGTACAGATGACTCTAAGAACTTTACAATCAATTCATTCATTCACTATTATTATTTAGGTTACAACTCGGGTTACAATATCAAATGAAAGTATAATAAGTTACCTATTACCAGTGGGAAAATTAGAGGAGGTATACTCCATTCCAAGATATTTCGTTTTGACTTAACGATTG
Organism: Lochmaea capreae; assembly: GCA_949126875.1. Taxonomy (NCBI): domain Eukaryota; kingdom Metazoa; phylum Arthropoda; class Insecta; order Coleoptera; family Chrysomelidae; genus Lochmaea; species Lochmaea capreae. Next base: position 1,419,693 of record OX421400.1, read on the forward strand.
ACTCAACTCAACTCACTCTTGGGTTTCGTTCAAGGTAAATTTCCTTTAAGAAGGTCGTAGATGTTCGCAGGTTAAAGCTAAGCTGCTTTGACGATATTCTTTGAGAAACTATAATGTCCTGGTTATTTTCAAACAGGTACATTTTTGGCCGCATGCGAGATCATACTATTGTCAATCAAGAATTATACAAAAAAGTACAATCTCGTATGCAATAAAAATGTCACTGTTTGAAAATAGACCCCCAGGACATTACCAACGGACTTGTAACTACTTTAAATTTTCAAATGGTAGTTGCTACTTTTATATCTTCTTGAAATTTTTGTTAAAGCTGTAACTCGGAAGGGAAAAATTAAGCTCGTAAATCTTTTAGAAAAAGATTATAGTTTGGCAAGGATTAAAAATAAACTTTTACAGCTATTATTTATGATTTAAGAGGATATAAAGTTTTCAAACACAAAATAATTCTTCAATTCTATGAAATATACCTACCTCAGGATGAAGTAAATAGTTTATTGTGTCCCAAGGGCAGAAAATGTGCTTTAGCCCAAGACTATTAGATGAGCGAGCGTCGTGAAACGAGAGCAGCTTACAGTTAACGGTTGACATACCGAATAAACCAAAAAATAGGAAAAACTTTGATATATACTGACGTTTCATTAATAAATTCATGTGAAACGTCAAAGTAATCGAGTGACAGATGGTGAAAATCTTCAAAATTCGTGACGTTATGAATTATCCGCCCCACATGATTTGCTTTCCGGTAAGGTAGGAAAAAAAATCAATTTAAACTTCAACTTTTTGACGTAAAATATTAATTTTTGAATAAATCTCATATATTTATCCTTAAACCAACAACATAAAATAAGCGTTGTTTATTCACACCCTTTTTACACCCAAACAGAAACCTCAAACCAAATAAATACGTTACAAAATCCACTTCTGAAAAACTTGTCACAACAAGCTGCATCGCCTACAGCCATTCTCCCTTTTCTTGTAAATCATAAAATCCCTATTGGGTCTATCACCTTTCGGCAAATTGTACAGGAAATAAGGCGGGGATGCTTTACAGACATCTTTCTAAGAAAACTTCAACGAAAACTTGATTCTTTGAATAATTAAAAATAAAGGATACAGATTGACATTGCATAGTTCTCCGATTTTTTGCTACTCTATGAAATCCTCGGAAACCATTAGCGTACGGCGAAATATTTATTTTTATCAAATAGATATAAAGTCAGTAATTTTTTTATGTTTGTAAACCCCCCAGACTATGGCACTGTTTTGAGCCAGGTAGATAAACGTTTTCAGATAAAAATATATAATTTATGGCTCTAGCTAAGCCATTAATAGTTATTATATAGGGTATCTTGAAATTTTAATGACTCACTTGTCAACCTTTATACTATACCTACTCATAGTTTTAAGTATAGGTATGTACGATTTTTTTTTAACTTTGTAAATTCTCCTATCAAAATGAACGACGTAGTTACAAAATGTTATATAAAATATCTGGCGACATAAAACCCGTTGTTTTCGGGTAAAAAATACACACAAATAACATGTTTAACCGGCGCTGGTCTGTTCTCTTCAGATTAATTACCTTGTGACAACCCGCGTTCATACCTACTTCTTCTCAGTTATCTGCGATTCCCATCGACGGCCCACCACCGTGACCCATTCTTGTGGGAATTCGAGGTTATAACTTTGAAGGAGGGTTAACTATTATAAAAACAACTAAAAAAAAATGTTGATACGTATCTCAATTTTCATTCAGAAAAAGCCGACGACTCTTGTTTTTAATACAAGCTGATATTTTGGTAGTTTGGGAAGACGTGATAACATTTTTATATTAAAAATTATACCTACAAAGTGGATGTAATAAAAAATTTTTCGCAGATAGACTCTGACTATAGGTGCGTTCTTTTTGACAGATCTCAGTTAATCTCACTTCAAAGTGAGCTGAGATCTGTCAAAAAGAGCGCACCTATAGTAATTTGAGGTTAGGTCCCAAATCTTAATATTGATACAACGAAAATGTTCATTGTAGCTTTTTAAAAATAAAGTATAAATAAAATAAAAAGAATATACTGATTACCTACCATCACTGATGAATTTGATGTGAATATTTGTCTATTTAATATATTTAAATTAACTTATTTTACTAAATTATAGTTAAACATGTACCTAATATGTTTCTGTAATATTAACTGCTGCAGTAACCAATAAATGTAATGTAGGATGGCTAAAATTCCCTATGAGTTTGGATTTTATATGATAAATAGGTTTTTCCTTAATAGATAGAATACATATGCTAAAAGTTAATAATATCTATAGTAGAGTAAGAATTATATAATATCAAGTCCTACCAACGCAAAATAATACAGCGTACCTGTTGGTCTGTTGCTGTTTGTGTTTATAGATATTTGATAAAGTGAAAAAAAAGATGACAATACAATAATGAACAATAATATTACCATTCAATAGTCTGGTATTCCTTGGCGCAACAATGCAGTGCTTTTAAACTTCCAGCAACTGCGAATTCTTTGTAATTCACTTCTTTAGTAAATTCCATAACATCGCCACTCGGATCGAAAGTATTTTTATCACAATAATTGTCAAATCCGTTATTACCGCGAATAAAAAGTATCACAAAAGAAAAACTCGAAAGGAAAATAGCCATGATTCCAGCGAAAAACCCGGTGATTCAGACACTAAACAAACAACCAGTTCACAAGATCATTAAAAACTTTTATGTTTATGCAAATGAGCGGGTGTTAGAAACAGTTTTAAAATAAGTTCTGAAAATGTTTAATTTCGATTCACTTTGTACACGATTTCCCACGTTTTCCATTCGTCGCGTCGAACAGTTGTTCCTGACAATGCGTCTCACAATTCACTACACGTGGTTAAATGCCGACTGTTCGCTGTTCTGTTTCAGTGTGAGCGATTGCCTATTCTGTGGTCTGTCCGTTTATCGCGGTTTCTCGTTGGCTGATACATAGCACGTTCATACTTGACTTCAGTTTACCTGAGCGACGTTGCCAAACCTCAAAATTTTACGCGCAAAATATAATTAACACTATTCAGTATCAGTAATCCAGATTTGTAGTAAAATTCAGATAGGAAAATTAATGTTATATTGTAAACAGCCACATGATAATTATATCCATCCTTAGAAGCATTAGGTATGTAATATAATTTAATTTAAAAAATGTCTGTATGTTCAAAGGACCGATTCCAATTAAAAGAAATGGGACAACCTTGTAGCTATGCTCATAAACAAATAGTTATTCCTGAAAATATATTATATTACTTTTTCTCCATTTAAATAACTAAAATTTAGCTAAAATAAAAAGCTGTTAATGATTCTACCTACTTTATTTCAAATATTCAGTACGGCTACCTACAATGTCTCAATTTTTCCGGCGGATGGAAGACAAATCAATTTTGTGCTTGACAAAAGCATCAAGTGGTTGGTACACATACCATTTACGTACAAAGTATAACAAAAATTATGGAAATTCAAGAAAATATAATGAAAATAATAACTTTTACATTTTTTTAAATCTAAATATTATAATATTAAAAGCGCATTTTTAATGTATAATTGTCAACTATCAAAACTTTTATCTAATCCAATTTAAAGCTATTAATATCCACTAATAAATATTATTAACAATATAATCATAAACAAGGTATTATTAAATAGATAAAATAAACTGGTTATATCACATATTAAATTTATTTTAATAAGCTTATCTATCGGCGTCCAGACTTGTTCATACTCGTCTACACGTTTGTTAAATGTTAAACAATCTGTTCTCATGGTCGATTACCTGCCTACCATGACTCATCTCACCATAAATCTTTTAAAATAAAATCAGAAATCGCTTTTGTTTGTCTAAAATCGTTTGTAGCAAAACGCCGATTTAAGATAAAACCAGTACCGGGAACTAGAGAGCGAAAGTGAGTTTTTTAACGATCTGAAGGTAGGTACCAGTGTTAGATCCGGTGTCAATACAAATTTATTTTTACCCTCGTATCTACTAAACCATAAAAATATAGAAAAATGTATACTATTTTTCTATATTTGAACATATCGCATTAAATCTAAGCTGAAAGTATTTAGAACAAAACAAGGTGAAATGTAATAAAATACTGTATTAATTAATAATTTACATTGACTAACAAATGGAGCGGTACTAAGAAATTGCATCAAGACAAGAAATTTTTCAATTACGTTAATATACCTAGCATTGTATGACGAATATTTGTTGACTTTATTCAAACAGTCGTCTTTCTCACGCACCACAAATGGATAACTAAGTAGACTATGTAGTGAGTACATTTTCTATACTCATTCTTTAGTATTTTTTTTAAATATCTCATGAGAATTCGGTTATACGGTGAGAACTTAAAAGTATGCATAATAAATCTTTGAAGTAACTCCAATTGCATACATTAATTTCCCATTAGTATCGAACACCGATACGAAACTTCGTGTTTCACGTTTCGTGTGCACGAAACCAGCGCCATATTGTAAAATTGACATTCGACTTCAAATCAGTAGCGTAACGTTTTTACATTTTGTAGGTTAACACAAAATTAGAATATTAAAAATTTATTTGTCATATGTATAGTTTAAATAAAACATATTTGAGAATTCTTTGAAGTATAGCCAGTATAACTAGACAAAAAAAGAAAAAAAACACAACTCGTTCCAACGACTTTGTTTATTTACAAATAAAAAACAAGACAAAAACTATTTTAGAGAAGGATTACATTTTCATATGCAAGTTAGTAACGCCACTGGTTGATACGCCACACCCGCGACCACGTGGTGTTCCAAAGTTATCGTGGTCGGACTCCATCAATCATCTTCTTCAATTAAAAGAGCCCTCTAGAGAACATTGGAGCAAATCGATTTATACCGAAAAAATAACCGATTGTAATCCTAGTAGCCTAAACAAAGTACACATAAAACCTCACAAAAAACTTGAAAATTCAAAATTGGGTATTTAAAAGGGTGGTGTTTAACATGAGAAAAAGTTTACGATGTTAAGCATGCAATTTTCCGGAAAATCGTCGAGTGAAAAATTTTTGTTTTTGTTTTTTCGCTCTAATTGTTTAAATAATGAATATACAGAAAAACTTCCAAATCAAAATTTGTAGCTGATGCATTTATCTACAAATTTTGTCTAAAAAGTTTTTCTGTAAATTAAAAAGTTTACGAGATAAAATTAATTTCAGTGGTATTCAATTCGTGGTTACGCGCGAACGGCCCGTGAGCCAAATTTATTAACAGCTCGACTTAAAAGTTAATAATTTTGGGCTTATAACGTTCTGAAAAAATAAATAAACTCATGTAAAATGTAAAGAAAGATCTCAACTTTTAGATAGAAAAACTTTCAAATTTGAAAAAGTAGATTTTCTGACTGTAATATCAGTTTATTATAATTCCTATTTAATTAATACTTATCCCAGCGAAAATTCCTTTTGGATTTAGCATTGCAAATGCAAATAAAACATTATTATTATAAAAGCAAAGCCATCAATATTTAGAATTTTAAACGAATGCTTCTTAAAAATCTGTTTTTTTTGCATGCTATATTTTACTTGTTTTTTTTAAACTTCATTCAATTATATCTTTTTTCGAAATTAATATAATTCAATGAAACTTCACAACTAAACACTTTGAAGTATCTATTTTCGAAACTACTATACAGTTTTTCTATAAATATCAAATTTTTTAAATAATAGACAATTATTTAAAATAAATACTTAAATCAGAGGTCTGTCAGCAAACCTTCTATAACTTTTTATACCGTTTATGATATTTTCTAAAAATTTGTGAACTTTATAATGAACCTATTAAGAAGTGATCGCGATACAAAAGAACACATCTATGGCTCAGGTAAGAAAGAGAAGGGAGCACAGTAGATATACTATATGGATTCTGGACCACTACTTCAAAAATCTCCGCTGGTGGCGCTGAGAGCGGCGTTGGCGGCGTTCCGCGGCGTTGGCCGCCATTTTTAGTCCTCTTGTATATTTAAAACTCTCAAATAATTTAATTAAAAAACTTTAACTCGGGTGTGGATCGAACCCCGAACCTACGCGCTTATAGCAATGCATCTAACATAGTCCGCCACGATCTCTCATACATAACATTGTCGAAGAAAAGTATATTACGTGAGCGCGCACCGTACGCTGGCGGGTAGGAGTCTCGGTGGCGACATCTACATGCGGGTAGTCTATGGGCCGGTGGCCTGCGGGTAGGAGTCTGCCGCGGGAGTCTGTCCGCCATTTTTTATCCATGCGCGCGGGGCGATCAAAATCAAATTGTACAAAAATCACATTATCATTATCATGATTAATCGTATTTTTGTACGGGCGTATATCACAAAAGGACCGTGAAAGGCAGGTCAGCACCCTCGTGTCATCCAATCATAGCAAACTCGAAAGGTATTAACGGCTATTCGTGAATCATATACAGGGCGGAGTATCTTTGAATGGTAGGACTTAAGCAAACGATAAGGTATTAACGGCTATTCGTGAATCATATACAGGGCGGAGTATGGTAGGTCGACTTTAGCAAACGATAAGGTAACTTTTTTGTGCCAACCCCAAGTGTTACGTCGTCACGTGGTACGTCGTCACGTGGTACGTCGTCACGTAGTACGTCACGTCGTCACGTGGTACGTCGTCACGTCACGTCAGCGGGGCGATCAAAATCTTGTAAATTGTACAAAAATCACAATTTCATGAAAATCCTTGATATTACGACGACCCTGACTAAAAAATTCACGTCAAAACGTCACGTAGATGCGTTTATCATGATTAATCGTATTTTTGTACGGGCGTATATCACAAAAGGGCCGTGAAAGGCAGGTCAGCACCCTCGTGTCATCCAATCATAGCAAACTCGAAGGGTATTAACGGCTATTCGTGAATCATATACAGGGCGGATTAACTTTGAATGGTAGGACTCAAGCAAACGATAAGGTATTAACGGCTAATATATTCGTGAATCATATACAGGGCGGAGTATCTTTGAAGGGTAGGTCGACTTTAGCAAACGATAAGGTAACTTGAGAGTAACTTTTTTGTGCCAACCCCAAGTGTTACGTCGTCACGTGGTACGTCGTCACGTGGTACGTCACGTCGTCACGTGGTACGTCACGTCACGTCACGTGGTACGTCGTCACGTCACGTCACGTCGGAGGGAAGCTTCGAAACATTACATTGGCGAGACATTTCTTGTGAGGTTATGAAATAAAGTCGGATTGTGGCGAAGTCGTCATTCCTACGAACGTTGCAGAAATTTTTTATCTACCCATTGTAACAGGAAGTTACAATCTAACGCAAAAATGGGATTCCTACGAACGTTACAGATAAGAAGTAACGAATTTCGTAATATACCGAGGGGCTTAAAAGTAACTTATGTTGAAATATTACTAAGAATTTCGTAATATACAGGGTGGCCTAAAAGAAACATACTATATAATATTTGAACTGAAATATGCGTGGCACGTCGCGTGCTACGTCAAACGTCACGTGAAACGGCTAACCGTACTACGCCAAACGTCACGTGTAACGGCTAACCGTACTACGCCAAACGTCACGTGCTACGTCACGTGTCACGTCAGCTTATTTGTAATATGGCTTCGGAAGAGTACAGTCATCGAATTGAAGAGTTTATTAAGAAAATTGGTAAATTAAACAAAAAAATTGTTTTAATGAGGATAAAAGTGAGGTTATGAGGCAAATAGAGAATCTCAGTTTATCTGGTGGGGAAGAAGAAGAAGTACGACAGACGTGGAACAGTCTTAGTATAAACTGGTTACCTAAAGAGCGCGGACAATTACCGCAAATTACTTATCCGCTAAGGCGTATTCAACCATGTTTAACAGAACAGAAAAGGATATAAAAATGAAATCAGTAATGTTTTTGCCATGTCATGTGTAATATTAGCGGCTGTCTTTGTTTTAATTTTAAAAATTGTGAAACGAACATTTAAATCTTCATGTTACATAAAAGTTGATGAATATACAGAGTGTTTCAATAAAAACCCCTTGTTACTTAAAAAACTTTATTTATAATGGTAATACAGTCTTTGAAAACCGGTTACTGAGGCGTTTTACACGAATATGGTTTCGAAAGGCCTTAACGCCTAGTATATAAGTGAATCACTCATTATATATACAGGGTGAATTGAAAGTTTCTTTGAATGAATTGCAGGTATTTAGGTCGACTTTAGCAAACAACATCTCGTTCGAAAGGCCTTAACGTCGAGTATATACGTGAATCACTCATTTCATATACAGGGTGGATTGAAAGTTTCTTTGAATGGTAGGTCGACTTTAGCAAACGACATCTCGTTTGAAAAGTATTAACGTCTAATATATACGTGAATCGACCATATGCAGGGTGAATTTAAATTTTTTTTTAATGGTAGGTCGACTTTAGCAAACAACATCTCGTTCGAAAGGCCTTAACGTCTAGTATATACGTGAATCACTCATTATATATACAGGGTGGATTGAAAGTTTCTTTGAATGGTAGGTTGACTTTAGCAAACAACATCTCGTTAGAAACGTCTTAACTTCTAGTATATACGTGAATTACCCATATACAGGGTAGATCGAAAGTATCTTTGGCGGGTAGATCGACTTTAGCAAAAACGACATTGAAAGGTATTAACGACTAATATATACATGAATCGACCATATACAGGGTGAATTTAAAGTTTCTTTAAATTGTAGGTCGACTTTAGCAAACAACATCTCGTTCGAAAGGTCTTGACCTTTAATATATACGCGAATCACCCATTATATACAGGGTGGATCGAAAGTATCTTCCACATGTGACGGATAGTGCTATAGGGGCATCGGCATATCTAGAGTTTAGCGTAGAGTACAAAGAAAAATATTGCCCGTAGGGGTATTAGCATATCGTTTAACATATACAGAGTAAAGCGTATAGTACAAAGAAAAATCGATTAATAAATCCAACCAAATGTTGACATCTGATAGTCACAACTCAAACGTCACACGTCAAATATCATACGTTAAACGTCACATGTCAAATGTAGTGTCAAACGTCACATGTGACGTCGATCTACAAACGTCAAATGACTAACGTCAAAACGTCACGTGTAACATATAGTGCCGTAGAGGCAATACTATCGACATATGCAGAGTTTAGCGGAGAGTACAAAGAAAAATAGTGCCGTAGGTGTATTAGCATATCGTTTAACATATACAGAGTTAAGCGTATAGTACAAGTAAAAATCGATTAATAAATCTGATCGAATGTTGACATCTGAGAGTCACAACTCAAACGTTACACGTCAAATGTCAAACATCACATGTCAAATGTAACGTCAAACGACACATGTGACGTCGAACGACAAACGTCAAATGAAAACGTCAAAACGTCACGTGTGACGTATAGTGCCGTAGGTGCAATAATATCGACATATGCAGAGTGTAGCGGAGAGTACAAAGAAAAATCTATGTGAATTAATCATAATATTCTTTAAACATAAACCTCTTTATCTATAGATCAAACTGAATGATTTGTGACGTTATTTATCTTCCCAAAAATTATGGAAACAATTAGGGATTATAAGAATAATTTCGTTAATAGTACAACGGAGTACAACACTTGGTTTAACGTACTCGTTTTCTTAGGCACCCCTGAATCATATACGGGGTATCTTAGGCAGGTTTAACATATACATAGTGTAGCGGAGTATACAAAACGTCACATGCGTGGATCGAAAGAGTACAGACATTGGCTGATAAAGATATTTTCAAAAGTGAGGTTATGAAACAAATAGAAATAGTTTATTGTATGGGAGACGTCGTCAGACGTGGAGCAGACTTCGTCTGGGTGTCGCATGCAAACAATTACCGCAAATTATCCATTGAGACGTATCCAACCATGTTCAACAAAACAGAAGAGAAAAATGAAATCAATAATGTTTTTGTCATGACATGTGTAATATTAGTATCTGTCTTTGATTTAAAAATTTTCTTAAAAATTGTAAGACGAAAATTTGAATCTTCATGTAATATAAAAGTTGATGGTGTTTTAATTTATTTATAATGGTAATACAGTATTTGAAAACCAGTGGCGGAGGCGTCTTTTCGGTACATGAATATGGTCCAGAGGCGTGACAGGGGTGACAAAGTTACCTGCTGCACACGGATCAAATTTGCAAACATCAATAATGTGTGGAAAAACACCAAATATGTGGCATTTTTAGCAGAAATTCCTCTTTGACCCCGAACGTAAATGTAGTATGCTTCTTGCTGCTGGACCATTTAGAACACATTGTTCCAAAGCAATCATGTGAGAATGTATTTTATAATAATTATATTGAATATAACCAAAACTCTATCGAGGACATATTTTCCCAGGCAACAGATGTGCATTTCATTGACAGCCATACTTTTAAAAACACTACCTACTGCAATGAGTTTCTTGCAGCGGGAACATCTTTGATATTCAATGCCCCAACCTTTTTAACTGAAGATTTAACAAAAATTATTTCTTATTATCAATATTTTAAAAATAAACTCTGCAATTAGCTTATCTACCACATGCCTTTAGTTACAACATTAATAAGTTTTAACCACAAGTATAATTTTACCCGAAACATGATAAGACATATGGTCAGTTGTTCTCAACCAGATTTTGTCTTTTTAATACTAAATGATAAATTTATTGTGACTGAAAAAGGTTGCGAACCACTGCTATGAAGCGTTTCTTCACACATAATTAGGTAAAATAAAGAGATCTCCGGATCATAATTTCAAAGTTCTTTCGATAATTTGATTCTCCGTAAATAACAGATTTTCCGCAAATACTCAAGGAACCCAAAATTTCTCGAATGAACACATTTTTTCAAAGCAATACCGGGGGCTTAAAAGTAACATTTATACATGGCGACTCAAAGTAACAAATATTTCTACGAATTTCTATACAGGAGCCTAAAAGTAACATATATTTATGGCGACTCAACAAATGAAATATTACTACGAATTTCTATACAGGGGGCTTAAAGTAACATTTATACATGGCTACTCAACAAATGAAATATCACAACGAATTTACTTGAAAGTAACATACGATATATATGGACAAACTGATGCTTTGGTACGTGGTGCGTCACCCTAATGTTGACAAGAAAAATCGTCTATAATCAGTACGCCTGCCCGGGGGGACTCTAGTATTCGATATACACTGGAAAAATCAAAGTTGACCGTCTCAGGGTGTACAAATTTGGGGCCTAATGTTGACAAGAAAAATCGTCGTATAATCAGTACACCCGGGCACAAAAGACCTTAATGTTGACCTGACCGTCTCAGGGTGTACAAATCTTTTGTAGTCTTCAGTACAGGTGTCGAAGAACTTTGGTAAATTGCCTTTTTATCAGAATAAAACTGAGGGCATAAAAGTAAAAATCGGTGAGGAGCTACCCTCTGTACAAAAATCAAGTGATCGTCTCAGGGTGTAAAAATCTCTAACCACTACGCCCTGTAGTGAGATATTTTGGGGATGTTGACAGGTCTCTAGTGAAACATAGTGTTGCAAAAAGGTAATCAACTGACCGCTGAAAAGTCGGCCAGTTATGACAAGTGACGTTGAAAAATCGGCACATGTAACTTTACCTATGGATAATAGTATAGTAATGTTGAGATTATGTCGAAATTTTCTCAAGTTATGAGCGAAACTATGTGAAGTTGACGAGGCGCAATTTTGATCTAAAGCGTCTACATGTAGCTATGAGACGTTACTCATTTTGAAAACAAGTTGCAGGGTCACTCTGAATTATTCACTGAAGTTATCTAAAGACTGTAAAAAAAAAGGTCATCAAACTGTCACATCCCCCTTACAAAGACTGTGCAGGTAAATATTTTGCGCACCTCTTTCCACAGCCAACCCAGGAAGCAATAATCATATTTATATTATGGAGGTGTTGAAGGCTTTGTTTCAGGATTCCTCATTGCAGAACTGTATAATATTACCAATAGGCCTACCGGCTAAGTAGTCTTAATAAAGACTGTCCTTCAGCAATAAGAATACTTGTGGTTGAGAAGTTGAGGGTACGTAGTAAAATTGGAGAAAAACATTGAGTTGTTTTTTCAAACGATGCGAGAGCGGCTGAGAGGATCAGTGCATCATCTGTTCTGATACATGCGAAATTCATATGATGGACCGGAGGTTTACAGCTATCCCCAGATGGAGAGTTAGGCTACAATAAGGGCAGCTGGGGGTTAATCGTGTTTATTAAGAGGATAGAACTTGAAAAAGCAGAAGCTCACAAACTTAAGCTACTACTCTTCTGAGGGTTCGGAACTGATGAAGTCTTCGCTTAAATCTATAGTTGGTGTGATAGTTACTTCATGGCCCCCGGAAAAGAAGTAATCTCCGTAAATACGTTCGTTTTCGTTCTCATCTATATAAAATTATATGCGCGAATTAATTGGCAATCTAATAAATAATGGATTTGTAGCAAATCACCGGTTCCGTGATTATCTCGTAAAATAAGATGGTGATGAAATCTATGGTTGTTAATATCCATATTTATATAAATTTGACAATCGTCTTGTACAATTGGATAAACATTCAGATGAAATTTTCACTTAATAGGTTAAAACGAACTAAGTATTCGCACGTCATCATTTAATACAAAAACTGTATCTAATAAAATTTAAAATTGATAAGATACATTGTTGCACATTTGTGGTTATGGGATATCAGCATGGTTACTTTACCACATAATGACTAGAAAACAAAAGATAGTGGCATACCCCTCTCCCTGATGAACATACACAGTATAAAAAGAAGTACAAAAAGTTTTGAAGTTAAACAGCAACAAAAATGGGTAAGAATAATACAAATCTTCATAATACTGTGTTGACAGAACCTTTGGGTTCTGCAATTGCTTTGTCATACGCAGATAAACCGACAAAAATTTCCTTCAGCTCCTTCGAATGGATGACGCTGATCGCAATATTGGAAAACAACGAGTTCATTAATGGTCCAATGTCTGAATCGTGGAATACATATGATCCTGTAGAAATTCAATGTGGAGACTATTGTACTGTTCGTGAACTAGTGTACGACGACATAAGATTTTTGGAAATTACCAAGCATGAAATCAATTTCATTTTGAGTGAAAACGATGTGCATCAGATTGTATGCATCAATAAAAGTGTTATTTTGCATCGTATAGCATTTTTAGACTCACTGAATTTTTGTTCATACTATCGGAATTTGATAGAAATTGTTAAAAATTTTGTGCAAATAAGTAGTAATTGTCACATGTCATGGTAAAACTCATTGATTTCATTCCCACATCAATTCGGGGCGTTAACATCATAACTGTCTCGATTACGACAAATGTGTCATAATTATCGTGTTCTAAGAGCATATACATTCACCCTTCATCAAACCCCACACCTTTTTGTCCGCTAGCGGAATGTTAGAGTAATCAGCATAATCACACATGGTAAACACATTGATTTCCAGAGTGTTGCAATAAAAACCCCACGTTTCTTTAAAAAACTTTATTTATAATGGTAATACGGTATTTGAAAGCCAGTGGTGGAGGCGTTGTACATCAATTTTGAAAAAATTTATCAAAATTCTAAATCATTTACAATTTTATGTTTGTAAAAATAAATGTATTCCCTAAGAGCATGAGACAATAAATTATCGCTAGCTTCACAAAATGCAAACAATAAATCTAATTTACTTAGTTGACAATTACTACTTATTTGCACAAAATTTTTAACAATTTCTATCAAATTCCGATAGTATGAACAAAAATTCATGCCACTATCTTTTGTTTTCTAGTCATTATGTGGTAAAGTAACCATGCTGATATCCCATAACCACAAATGTGCAACAATGTATCTTATCAATTTTAAATTTTATTAGATACAGTTTTTGTATTAAATGATGACGTGCGAATACTTAGTTCGTTTTAACCTATTAAGTGAAAATTTCATCTGAATGTTTATCCAATTGTACAAGACGATTGTCAAATTTATATAAATATGGATATTAACAACCATAGATTTCATCACCATCTTATTTTACGAGATAATCACGGAACCGGTGATTTGCTACAAATCCATTATTTATTAGATTGCCAATTAATTCGCGCATATAATTTTATATAGATGAGAACGAAAACGAACGTATTTACGGAGATTACTTCTTTTCCGGGGGCCATGAAGTAACTATCACACCAACTATAGATTTAAGCGAAGACTTCATCAGTTCCGAACCCTCAGAAGAGTAGTAGCTTAAGTTTGTGAGCTTCTGCTTTTTCAAGTTCTATCCTCTTAATAAACACGATTAACCCCCAGCTGCCCTTATTGTAGCCTAACTCTCCATCTGGGGATAGCTGTAAACCTCCGGTCCATCATATGAATTTCGCATGTATCAGAACAGATGATGCACTGATCCTCTCAGCCGCTCTCGCATCGTTTGAAAAAACAACTCAATGTTTTTCTCCAATTTTACTACGTACCCTCAACTTCTCAACCACAAGTATTCTTATTGCTGAAGGACAGTCTTTATTAAGACTACTTAGCCGGTAGGCCTATTGGTAATATTATACAGTTCTGCAATGAGGAATCCTGAAACAAAGCCTTCAACACCTCCATAATATAAATATGATTATTGCTTCCTGGGTTGGCTGTGGAAAGAGGTGCGCAAAATATTTACCTGCACAGTCTTTGTAAGGGGGATGTGACAGTTTGATGACCTTTTTTTTTACAGTCTTTAGATAACTTCAGTGAATAATTCAGAGTGACCCTGCAACTTGTTTTCAAAATGAGTAACGTCTCATAGCTACATGTAGACGCTTTAGATCAAAATTGCGCCTCGTCAACTTCACATAGTTTCGCTCATAACTTGAGAAAATTTCGACATAATCTCAACATTACTATACTATTATCCATAGGTAAAGTTACATGTGCCGATTTTTCAACGTCACTTGTCATAACTGGCCGACTTTTCAGCGGTCAGTTGATTACCTTTTTGCAACACTATGTTTCACTAGAGACCTGTCAACATCCCCAAAATATCTCACTACAGGGCGTAGTGGTTAGAGATTTTTACACCCTGAGACGATCACTTGATTTTTGTACAGAGGGTAGCTCCTCACCGATTTTTACTTTTATGCCCTCAGTTTTATTCTGATAAAAAGGCAATTTACCAAAGTTCTTCGACACCTGTACTGAAGACTACAAAAGATTTGTACACCCTGAGACGGTCAGGTCAACATTAAGGTCTTTTGTGCCCGGGTGTACTGATTATACGACGATTTTTCTTGTCAACATTAGGCCCCAAATTTGTACACCCTGAGACGGTCAACTTTGATTTTTCCAGTGTATATCGAATACTAGAGTCCCCCCGGGCAGGCGTACTGATTATAGACGATTTTTCTTGTCAACATTAGGGTGACGCACCACGTACCAAAGCATCAGTTTGTCCATATATATCGTATGTTACTTTCAAGTAAATTCGTTGTGATATTTCATTTGTTGAGTAGCCATGTATAAATGTTACTTTAAGCCCCCTGTATAGAAATTCGTAGTAATATTTCATTTGTTGAGTCGCCATAAATATATGTTACTTTTAGGCTCCTGTATAGAAATTCGTAGAAATATTTGTTACTTTGAGTCGCCATGTATAAATGTTACTTTTAAGCCCCCGGTATTGCTTTGAAAAAATGTGTTCATTCGAGAAATTTTGGGTTCCTTGAGTATTTGCGGAAAATCTGTTATTTACGGAGAATCAAATTATCGAAAGAACTTTGAAATTATGATCCGGAGATCTCTTTATTTTACCTAATTATGTGTGAAGAAACGCTTCATAGCAGTGGTTCGCAACCTTTTTCAGTCACAATAAATTTATCATTTAGTATTAAAAAGACAAAATCTGGTTGAGAACAACTGACCATATGTCTTATCATGTTTCGGGTAAAATTATACTTGTGGTTAAAACTTATTAATGTTGTAACTAAAGGCATGTGGTAGATAAGCTAATTGCAGAGTTTATTTTTAAAATATTGATAATAAGAAATAATTTTTGTTAAATCTTCAGTTAAAAAGGTTGGGGCATTGAATATCAAAGATGTTCCCGCTGCAAGAAACTCATTGCAGTAGGTAGTGTTTTTAAAAGTATGGCTGTCAATGAAATGCACATCTGTTGCCTGGGAAAATATGTCCTCGATAGAGTTTTGGTTATATTCAATATAATTATTATAAAATACATTCTCACATGATTGCTTTGGAACAATGTGTTCTAAATGGTCCAGCAGCAAGAAGCATACTACATTTACGTTCGGGGTCAAAGAGGAATTTCTGCTAAAAATGCCACATATTTGGTGTTTTTCCACACATTATTGATGTTTGCAAATTTGATCCGTGTGCAGCAGGTAACTTTGTCACCCCTGTCACGCCTCTGGACCATATTCATGTACCGAAAAGACGCCTCCGCCACTGGTTTTCAAATACTGTATTACCATTATAAATAAATTAAAACACCATCAACTTTTATATTACATGAAGATTCAAATTTTCGTCTTACAATTTTTAAGAAAATTTTTAAATCAAAGACAGATACTAATATTACACATGTCATGACAAAAACATTATTGATTTCATTTTTCTCTTCTGTTTTGTTGAACATGGTTGGATACGTCTCAATGGATAATTTGCGGTAATTGTTTGCATGCGACACCCAGACGAAGTCTGCTCCACGTCTGACGACGTCTCCCATACAATAAACTATTTCTATTTGTTTCATAACCTCACTTTTGAAAATATCTTTATCAGCCAATGTCTGTACTCTTTCGATCCACGCATGTGACGTTTTGTATACTCCGCTACACTATGTATATGTTAAACCTGCCTAAGATACCCCGTATATGATTCAGGGGTGCCTAAGAAAACGAGTACGTTAAACCAAGTGTTGTACTCCGTTGTACTATTAACGAAATTATTCTTATAATCCCTAATTGTTTCCATAATTTTTGGGAAGATAAATAACGTCACAAATCATTCAGTTTGATCTATAGATAAAGAGGTTTATGTTTAAAGAATATTATGATTAATTCACATAGATTTTTCTTTGTACTCTCCGCTACACTCTGCATATGTCGATATTATTGCACCTACGGCACTATACGTCACACGTGACGTTTTGACGTTTTCATTTGACGTTTGTCGTTCGACGTCACATGTGTCGTTTGACGTTACATTTGACATGTGATGTTTGACATTTGACGTGTAACGTTTGAGTTGTGACTCTCAGATGTCAACATTCGATCAGATTTATTAATCGATTTTTACTTGTACTATACGCTTAACTCTGTATATGTTAAACGATATGCTAATACACCTACGGCACTATTTTTCTTTGTACTCTCCGCTAAACTCTGCATATGTCGATAGTATTGCCTCTACGGCACTATATGTTACACGTGACGTTTTGACGTTAGTCATTTGACGTTTGTAGATCGACGTCACATGTGACGTTTGACACTACATTTGACATGTGACGTTTAACGTATGATATTTGACGTGTGACGTTTGAGTTGTGACTATCAGATGTCAACATTTGGTTGGATTTATTAATCGATTTTTCTTTGTACTATACGCTTTACTCTGTATATGTTAAACGATATGCTAATACCCCTACGGCAATATTTTTCTTTGTACTCTACGCTAAACTCTAGATATGCTGATGCCCCTATAGCACTATCCGTCACATGTGGAAGATACTTTCGATCCACCCTGTATATAATGGGTGATTCGCGTATATATTAAAGGTTAAGACCTTTCGAACGAGATGTTGTTTGCTAAAGTCGACCTACAATTTAAAGAAACTTTAAATTCACCCTGTATATGGTCGATTCATGTATATATTAGTCGTTAATACCTTTCAATGTCGTTTTTGCTAAAGTCGATCTACCCGCCAAAGATACTTTCGATCTACCCTGTATATGGGTAATTCACGTATATACTAGAAGTTAAGACGTTTCTAACGAGATGTTGTTTGCTAAAGTCAACCTACCATTCAAAGAAACTTTCAATCCACCCTGTATATATAATGAGTGATTCACGTATATACTAGACGTTAAGGCCTTTCGAACGAGATGTTGTTTGCTAAAGTCGACCTACCATTAAAAAAAAATTTAAATTCACCCTGCATATGGTCGATTCACGTATATATTAGACGTTAATACTTTTCAAACGAGATGTCGTTTGCTAAAGTCGACCTACCATTCAAAGAAACTTTCAATCCACCCTGTATATGAAATGAGTGATTCACGTATATACTCGACGTTAAGGCCTTTCGAACGAGATGTTGTTTGCTAAAGTCGACCTAAATACCTGCAATTCATTCAAAGAAACTTTCAATTCACCCTGTATATATAATGAGTGATTCACTTATATACTAGGCGTTAAGGCCTTTCGAAACCATATTCGTGTAAAACGCCTCAGTAACCGGTTTTCAAAGACTGTATTACCATTATAAATAAAGTTTTTTAAGTAACAAGGGGTTTTTATTGAAACACTCTGTATATTCATCAACTTTTATATTACATGAAGATTTAAATGTTCACAGCCGCTAATATTACACATGACATGGCAAAAACATTACTGATTTCATTTTTATATCCTTTTCTGTTCTGTTAAACATGGTTGAATACGTCTTAGCGGATAAGTAATTTGCGGTAATTGTCCGCGCTCTTTATGTAACCAGTTTATACTAAGACTGTTCCACGTCTGTCGTACTTCTTCTTCTTCCCCACCAGATAAACTGAGATTCTCTATTTGCCTCATAACCTCACTTTTATCCTCATAAAAAGCAATTTTTTCATTTAATTTACCAATTTTCTTAATAAACTCTTCAATTCGATGACTGTACTCTTCCGAAGCCATATTACAAATAAGCTGACGTGACACGTGACGTAGCACGTGACGTTTGGCGTAGTACGGTTAGCCGTTACACGTGACGTTTGGCGTAGTACGGTTAGCCGTTACACGTGACGTTTGACGTAGCACGCGACGTGCCACGCATATTTCAGTTCAAATATTATATAGTATGTTTCTTTTAGGCCACCCTGTATATTACGAAATTCTTAGTAATATTTCAACATAAGTTACTTTTAAGCCCCTCGGTATATTACGAAATTCGTTGCTTCTTATCTGTAACGTTCGTAGGAATCCCATTTTTGCGTTAGATTGTAACTTCCTGTTACAATGGGTAGATAAAAAATTTCTGCAACGTTCGTAGGAATGACGACTTCGCCACAATCCGACTTTATTTCATAACCTCACAAGAAATGTCTCGCCAATGTAATGTTTCGAAGCTTCCCTCCGACGTGACGTGACGTGACGACGTACCACGTGACGTGACGTGACGTACCACGTGACGACGTGACGTACCACGTGACGACGTACCACGTGACGACGTAACACTTGGGGTTGGCACAAAAAAGTTACTCTCAAGTTACCTTATCGTTTGCTAAAGTCGACCTACCCTTCAAAGATACTCCGCCCTGTATATGATTCACGAATATATTAGCCGTTAATACCTTATCGTTTGCTTGAGTCCTACCATTCAAAGTTAATCCGCCCTGTATATGATTCACGAATAGCCGTTAATACCCTTCGAGTTTGCTATGATTGGATGACACGAGGGTGCTGACCTGCCTTTCACGGCCCTTTTGTGATATACGCCCGTACAAAAATACGATTAATCATGATAAACGCATCTACGTGACGTTTTGACGTGAATTTTTTAGTCAGGGTCGTCGTAATATCAAGGATTTTCATGAAATTGTGATTTTTGTACAATTTACAAGATTTTGATCGCCCCGCTGACGTGACGTGACGACGTACCACGTGACGACGTGACGTACTACGTGACGACGTACCACGTGACGACGTACCACGTGACGACGTAACACTTGGGGTTGGCACAAAAAAGTTACCTTATCGTTTGCTAAAGTCGACCTACCATACTCCGCCCTGTATATGATTCACGAATAGCCGTTAATACCTTATCGTTTGCTTAAGTCCTACCATTCAAAGATACTCCGCCCTGTATATGATTCACGAATAGCCGTTAATACCTTTCGAGTTTGCTATGATTGGATGACACGAGGGTGCTGACCTGCCTTTCACGGTCCTTTTGTGATATACGCCCGTACAAAAATACGATTAATCATGATAATGATAATGTGATTTTTGTACAATTTGATTTTGATCGCCCCGCGCGCATGGATAAAAAATGGCGGACAGACTCCCGCGGCAGACTCCTACCCGCAGGCCACCGGCCCATAGACTACCCGCATGTAGATGTCGCCACCGAGACTCCTACCCGCCAGCGTACGGTGCGCGCTCACGTAATATACTTTTCTTCGACAATGTTATGTATGAGAGATCGTGGCGGACTATGTTAGATGCATTGCTATAAGCGCGTAGGTTCGGGGTTCGATCCACACCCGAGTTAAAGTTTTTTAATTAAATTATTTGAGAGTTTTAAAAAGAGGACTAAAAATGGCGGCCAACGCCGCGGAACGCCGCCAACGCCGCTCTCAGCGCCACCAGCGGAGATTTTTGAAGTAGTGGTCCAGAATCCCTATAGTATATCTACTGAGCACAAATAAAGGTGAAAAAGCAGGTGAGAGAGCGTGGAAAATCGATGATAATACATTAAAAAATTTAAAAAAAAATATTTTTTTCAATGTATTTGTAGATACCCCATTTTAGAACACTTTTCATATGAAAATTTTTTTTCTAAATGTCATTGTTTATTTATTATCATAAAATTAAAAACATGAAAATTGATGATGTTCAAAAATACTACTACGGAAATTTCGTATATATTCCAAAAACTAATGCAGATACAAAAAAAATGTTCAGGCAAATTTTGTAGATAAATGTATTAGCTACAATTTTTGATTTGAACATTCTTCTGTGTTTTCATTATTTAAACAATTAAAGCGAAAAAACAAAAACAAACATTTTCACTCGACGATTTTCCGAAAAATCGCATTGTAAAGTTTTTCTCATGTTAATCACAACCTTTTCAAATACTCAATTTTAAATTTTCAAGTTTTTTGTGTTTTTTGCGGCATTTTACGGATATTTTGTGTACTTTGACTACGCTATAGATGTAATGTTGAAACATAAACCTGCATATTAAAAAATATCATAGAATACAAATATTATGCGTATGACGACGCATATTTTTGTAAAAATAAAAAAATATGTAATTTGAATAAGGAGAAACCCATATCGATGTGTTTACATTGTTGTAGATGGCAAGATAAACATTACCTCGATATAAAAAGTAGGCTACCGCATATAATTTCGTGCATTTGTTTGTTTATGTTATCTGTCATGTCATGAATGTATCGTCACAGATTCCTGGAAATTTATAAGTAACGAACCATTAAGAACACGCAATGGTAGTGGAAAAAATTGTCCGGGTTATTATAATTTCCATCATTAGAAATAACGGAGTATTTCCTTTTTAGCGAAATTCAAGAAAATATTTTGCCGCTTAGTAATTTTTCAATGGAACAAATTACAAAAATAAAGATGGAATTATAATATTTAAGATAGACATAAAAGCTGACGATTTCTTAGAAAACTCTATCAAATATTCAACGTATTTTTTATCATCTGCACGTTCTATGTCTCTGAGTGTCTGAAGTCTGAAGGATGAGATCGTTTTTTGCAGTGAATGACGATGGTTAAAATAATTATATATCCTTCATTAAAAATGTATCTCGTGTATTTCTTGGTGTTTCCTTTCATTCTTTTCTGAGTGCTATTATATGGAAGAAGAAGATTGAAAAATACCGACATATATGTTTACACAGAAGTATATACGTATACACATCAACATGGTTCTGGGAAATTTTAATACATTGTTCTTGACGTATATACTAAACGATATTAACACTTTACAACAGACTCTAGAACAGAGTAGGAGCATGAACATATGGGGTACAAGATAAGATATCTCTCTAAGCTGTGTAGAAGAGTTGATGAGACGGGAGGTGGATAACCAAAGAATCGTCATCTACTCCGAAAGCCAAACAGTACTATAGGCGATAATCTGGTATCGGTTAACGTCAAATCTGGTGTGGGAGTGTTGCAAGGCCCTCAACAGACTAGGTAGTCATAATAGAGTGACCCTAGACTGGGTGCCAGGTCACCAAGGAATAAAAGGCAATGAAAAGGCCGATGAATTAGCCAAGCAAGAAGCGACTGAGGTCATGATAGGGCCAGAACCTTCCTATAGAATTGCAAAAAACCTCACTAAGGAGAGCATCCACCAATGGATTAACAACCAGTGGCATAAAACCCCAGAACAAACGCACGCTAAACTATTCCTTAAAAGCCATTCGGCCAAACTGTCACGCGACCTACTATGTCAAAGTCGAGACACGAGGAGGACGATGGTGGGAAGGCTGAGGAAGCATATGCACACAATTGGCCTAGCAGATGACAGCCTATGTAGGTTTTGCCAGGAAAAAGACGAAACCGCGGAGCATATACTCTGTGAGTGTGAAGGCCTAGTAAGGGTGCGGTTTCACCTATTCGGAGAAGAAAAACCGATGACAGGGAGGCGGTATCCAGGGTAATTGGTCTAAAAAAAAAGAATGAACCTAGATATCGAGCTCTAAAAATAGGGAGAACCACAATAGATCTGAGGAGGTAGTAGTGGGATAGGATACAGAGCCATTCCATTTATAATCTATTCTATACTTTACAAAGTAAGAGTAAGTGCCCAGGGTCAAGGACAAAGATCAATTGTATTGTTTGTCCGTAAATCCCAAGTTATATATACCTAGCTATCCAGAGTTCTACATGTTTTTTGTGGACACCACTTTCGTTACATCCATCTCCTCGTTGTCTTCTTTTCGGGGGGATTTCTCCCATTGCGCTTTTTGGATCGGCTATCGGTTTCGACTTTTGTTATCTTTCTTGCATGTACTCCATTGTTTTTGGCATGTTTTCTATGGCAATCCTTAGACGGGTGATCATGAACTGCGGACAACCGATGGGTAGAGAGCAGGTAGCGCACGAATTGCGGACAGGTCATATCTAATCAGTTTAACCGCCGCAACCCTTCTTCTTAAAAATGTAATTGAATTGCATCGTCCGCAATTCGTGCTCTCCACCTTAGACCCGTCATTTCTTTTGATGGTTCCTTTCACGTCTTCTGCTAGTCTTTTTACTTTCTCGGCTTTTTCGTTAAATTGTTTGCCGGAATTAACTCCTGTGGGGTTCGGGGGATCACTTAAGGGCGGAGATCAAACTCAAATAAGAAAAAGTAATACAAAAACTTTACCAACGAGCTTTATTAACAATAGAAAATATGTTATTTTATTCAACACTTAATGCAACAATTAAATAAATTAACGTTCCTTATTTTTTCTCTAGTTTTGCTTTACCATAACGTTTTTTCTGTATCACGGGGCCCCCCGAAAATACGCGGGGCCCGCGGCTTAAGCCCCGCCTAGCACTTACGTTAATCCGCCACTGGTTGTTGTAGTCATCGTCGTCATCATCTCGGCTACTTGTTTGGCTTCGTTCCGACATCTCTATAGTTCCTGTCCTAAAACATATAGAGTTCATATAATAGCCTTCTTGGTGTGCTAACCTTAAATTTGATAAATAAAATGATCAGGATCGTATTCAGCCAAATTCGAAAAGGCTATGAAATTAATAATACTTGGGATATGAAAACACTGCAAAATAAAACAAATTGTATATTCAATTTACATATTAAAATAAGTTTACATTAGTAAATATAGTCCTGCAAAAGAAATATATTCTCTGTAGTGTTAGGCTCTTAATTCCAATAAATTCCAGTAAAGATACATTGCCGCTACGAAGGGAACGTCTGCATCGTATTTTGAACGATATAAATTCGCCCGATTGATAGGTCGCGCTTGCTCGTAAACTAAACATCAACCAATCAAAATTTTCTGTTAAAGATTAGGGTTAACGTTTGTAATACAGTTCATTATTGTGATATTTTGATTAGGATTAATCACAGACCTGCCTTTTTTCCATTTCTTCCAACGTAATGTGTTAACAATCAATGACGCACACCAAAAAGGCTATTATATGAACTGTTTCTATCAATGTTGCTCATCCAAATTTTAAATTTGAGATGTATATAACGATATTTTTTGTATCTTACAATTTATTTATCAACGTCTCCAGGTAATGTTAAAAGTTTTAACGTGTTTGAGATTCTTTCGTGATATAAATAATTAAAATTTTTCAGGTTGCTTTTCTGCGAAAGATTGCGATTCAATAAATCGAAGACAGAACAATAGGTGCGAGGTTTTTCACCTATTCCTATCCTGAATTATTTAACAGTCATTCAAGTGAAAGTGATATTATGAATATTAATAACTCTAATAAATTAATGTATAATTTTTTTTTATTTTTAATTTTAGATACGTGGAAGAGGAAAGAAGAAATAATTCAGTAGGACGGTGAAATTTATGTAAAAATTATATATTTTATAATATAATATTTAAAATAAAAATTATAAAAACCAGTTTTTTTTTTCACCTACGCAATCGTACTTTTTATGAAGATGTGGGTTTTTGTAATTCCTTCGGCTATAAATGACCTTCAACTTTTACTTACGTTTTTGGACACCAATATAGACAATTTATAAAGATCTTTCACTGACAGGTCGGCCATATTGTTCTGGAAGGCACACGTCATAATTCTATTTAGTTTTCCTTGTTTAGTAATAAACAAAAGATGATAGTTAGACGTTAATTAGTAATCGTTAAAATTATCTAAAATGCTATCATTCTTGTGTTGTTAAGTGTGGAATGCCGGGAGCAAGAGAAAAGATATCTTTTTTTCGATTTCCGGCTGTTTTAATCATTGATCTCTCTTAGCACATCAATCTGTTGTTCTTGTATCACATACCTCCTCTGTTGATTGCTTTTTTCGTCGTCTAACATTTTAATTATTATTTATTTCAATTCAGAGACAGTTTACTGACTGCGCCATGTCTTATTTGTAAAGTGTTTATTCTTTAAATAAAATAAAGATGACATTGACATTGTTCTAGAAAGTCTGTCGAACAACCAACTGACTTACAGCACACAAAAAACACAAGCTTCAACTCCAGCTGATCGGTTGTCCTCCAGAACAATATGGCCAACCTGCCAAAGTCAGGAGTTCTGGAATGGGATTTTAAAGTTTGAAGGTTAAAAAAAGTTTGATTAGACGTACAAAACATCTGTAAAAATCCTATATAGACTGATTATTTTATTTTGTAGATATTTCTTTGTAATTTGCTCTAATTCCCGATTTGAATGATTGCATATAATTAGTATAATTCACGCGACTCATTTCGGAACAGTTCTTGGAATAAAAGACTCAAACCAATAATCAAAAACTATTAAAATTATAGGCCAGTTCATACGTTTAAAATTTTGTGAATAATCCGTCACACTTTATGGTAAAATTACTTTTCTCAGTGTGATTCGAGTAGAGCTGTAAGCATTGATTATGATTCTCAGTGTATGCCAGAGTTAGCTGTCACCTTCAAGGTTGTTTATTTTTGGCCCTTCAACATCAAAAGGATTTTCGCTTCACTTTTTGTTGTGTATTCTTTCGAAATGGGTATCGTGTTTGGATCACATCTGGAGCAAAAGTAAAAGGATCAAAAATATCGTCAGCTGAGTGGAAAGCAGTCAGGGAAAGTCGCACTAAGCGACTAAAAACTCAAAAGTCAGTTTTCTTGATGTATGGCGTTAAAAAGTTAAAATAATTTCACAAAAAATAAACAGAAACGTATAAAAATCCCATTATTTTTATTTTATATTTAAAAAATTTTCTTTATTATTGAAAAGATATATTTTGGCGTACATAAAATGGTTCGACTACCATCCTATAGCACACATTCTTGCAGACAACCTTTGATTAAATTTCCCATCAAAAAATTTGCAGCAATCATGAAATGTATTCTCGAGAATTTTCGAAGAAATGTTTGTTGGCAAATTGCACTCTCATATAATGTAATCATTCATACGTGACTTTTGCAGATGTTCTGTGTATTAGCATAAAACGTATTTAAAAGAATATTCTGTAAATATCATTGTTCAAAAAAAAAAATGTAATCTGGTTCATGTAAAAAGCTCTTTCAATTTATTTCATTTGGTACACTCGGTACGGTTTCCAAAATTTTTAATTTATCCAAAAGATTAGTAATTCATTTATTTTCGTCTGGATTAGAGTTCCAGGCATACATTATTGTAGCAAATTTCAACTATTTATATTTTTTTAAAAAAAGCGTTTAAGTAGAAACACCAAATACATTTTTTTTCAACTACAAACCATTTATACATACATTGTTAGAATATTCTAAGAACTCATTAAATCCGATCGCACAGAATTTAATTTCATTTTAATTGCGATAATTATTTTCCAAGATGGTAGCTGGAATTACCCAACGATTTTTTTTGTAAACGTCAAAAACCATTAATTCATAAAAGTCTGGTTGTGAACCTTATCAAAACGGAAATTAAAAATAAACTTAAACATTAATTTGGTGTTACATTAAAAAAACATTAAGTTAGAGGAGAATATTTTTTGTATATAAGAAAGTGTTTTGACGAGGTCAAAGTTTGGCATTCTAGCACCAGATGGGGTACGACACGGGAGACAATCTAAATGCTATTATCAATCTAAATTCTTTCTTTTTATTGATTTTCCACGAGTATATAATTAAGATATTATCAATAAAATTATGGAATTAAAAAACTCAAGAGCACTAAGCCTAAAGATGAAGTGGGGAATGGGAAACAATACCAGCGTAGTTCAAACAGAACTGGCTGGTATCTCAATTGCCACAAAAGAACTAACCAGAAGAGGAATTTCTGGCAAAAACATAATAATCTGCACTGATAGTAGACAAGCCCTATTAGCCTTAAACAGACAACGTGTTATATCGAGGCTAGTACTAGAGTGCCACCAAGATTTAGCTGACGCCTCGGCAGATAACAATATTATCCTGAGGTGGGTTAAAGGGCACGACAGGAGTAAAGGAAATCGCATTGCTGATTCTTTAGCCAGGGAAGCCGCTGGACTAAAAATTCTAGGACCCAGTGACACCTACGGCCTAACGACTTCGACAATTGCGGAACTAGCCAAACGCTACACCCATACTCAATCCCTTAAGAGATGGGATGGAATCAAAGGATGCAGTCTTGCCAGGATCACCCTGGGCGACCCTGGGAAGCTGGAGCCGAAGAAATATTTGGCGATGACCAGGAGAAACCTACGTTTAACAGTAGGATTTCTGACTGGTCACTGTCAACTAGGGAAACACCTCCATACTATGGGGCTAGTGGACACACCTCTATGCAGGATGTGTGAACAGGAAGATGAAACTGTCAGGCATGTCTTATGCGAGTGTCCGGAGTTATCGTCAATAAGAGAGTGTGTGTTCGGTGAGTCTTGGCCTACACCTGCCGATATAAAGGAGATGTCTCCTAGTGACCTGTCCACCTTCCTGAGAAGGACAGGATGGACAATGACCTAGGAAGACAACTCCTCGGGAGGATGTACAATGGGTCACATGTGGCCTAAGTGCTGTGAGCCTACACTCACCCTCCCTACTCTACAGATACAGATACAGATGGAATTAAAAAAAATATATAATTGTTTTGTTTTTTTGTATAATTCCTAGTAGGTATTATCGATTGGTTTCGTCGAAAATGTCACACACTGTTATCAGGGTGTCAAGGTTGGTAAATAGGTACCTACACAATACATTCAAACATTTATACCTATAGACTAAAGTCTGTCCCAATGGAGTTGATAGCACGAATCGGGGGTTCGGACCATAAAATAGTTGTAAACCATAGGCGCGACGGAACTACGTGCCCCAGGTACAACCCAATTTCCTGTTGGAATTTCAGAACGCAGGCTTATACCCTTATAGATGAAAACGGATTTTTGGATCAAGGCTTATTGGAATTTCAATCTAATTCAAGAAAATACTACCACCAACAGTCCCCTTTGTGGATGGGAAATATTGATTTTTAGACGATAAATTTCACAAAATCCGTTCCAAGAACTTTTAGATCATCGTAAATAGTCTAGAAAACCGCATACAAGTTTTAATTTCAAACAGAATTTCAGAATATTTATTTAATTTCTTTGTTTTCGTGCCGACAAATGAACGGAGAGTTCCAGAAATTTAGTGTAGGCATTTCCTTTACGCCAATATAGTTCTTGGTATGTTATTAAATTCGATGTTGAAAGGTTGGAGGTTCTATATTTCTATTTTAGTTGATTTAAAGTAGGTCTCACGCGATATCTTACGGTGAAACACATTTTTTTATTAATTCCAAGAAATATATTCAGAGAACTAAAGAAAAAAAGGGAAGAACTAGTGTGAATCTGACACTTAATTAATTCCTTGATATATACACATGCATTTTTAAATATTAACTTTCGCAAAAAAATCAATTCTTAAAGGAATTGTTTTGTTTTGAACTACCCCTCGTATATATACTCAACTTAAAATGCACCTGCACAGGAAAGTTCAATTAATCAATATTTCTATTAATAGAATTATGCAATTAATAAAATGTTCTGTTCAATTAACAATTGGAACTAACCTAACAATTTGGTGAATGTTCCTAAACACATCCAGCGAACCTTTTGTTAGAAATACCGAATTTATTGTAGAAGCAAGTAAAAGTGATTCTCGGAAGCGAACGATACTACATTTACTTCGAATTTGACTAAACAATACTGTAACAATTATCCATTTCCGCGACGAATTCCAGTGAACAAGTAGTAATTATTTTTGTTTTAAAACGGATCTTCTTTAAATGAATTCCATTTAAAATGCAATAATATTAAACTTAACCAATAATATGTTTCTTCAAAGTTAATTGTGGGCGAAAGAATAATGGGAAATCTTTATGTTGTTTTTTTCTGATTTCCTAAGTAATTCAAATAATAAGGCCCACCAGCGTATTGCCTGTTGACAGGCAACCATACATACGTTGGAGGCAGTCAATTTGTAATACCGGGTGTCCCAGAAGTTTCTGACCCATTTTAACTGTAAAAATCTCGGAACTCAGAAACGATAGGGAGGTGTGGTTTTCGAGGAAAAGTTTCTTTTTATATAAAGTTGTTTCAGTATAAATGTTTAATTAGTGAAATCTTATATAGGGTGTTTTTAAGAAAATGGTATTTTTAAATGAAAATATCGTCTATTTTTTTAATGAAACACCCTATATATTTTTATTCTATCTGAAAGCTGAACTCTTCCCCTTTCTGAAAATGTATAATTTGTTGAAGTTTAGATGAGAAATGAGTAAGTTATTTGGTTTTTAATGATGATTCTTGTCCAGGAAGGTGGACAGGTCTCTAGGTGACATCTTCTTTATATCGGCGGATGTAGGCCAAGACTCACCGAACACACACTCTCTTATTGACGATAACTCCGGGCACTCGCATAAGACATGCCTGAGAGATTCATCTTCCTGTTCGCACATCCTGCATAGAAGTGTGTCCACTGGCCCCATTGTATGGAGGTGTTTCCTTAATTGGCAGTGGCCAGTCAGAAATCCTACCGTTAAACATAGGTTTTTCCTGAGCTTCGCCAAATATTTTTTCGACTCCAGCTTCCCAGAGTCGCCCAGGGTGATCCTGGCAAGACTGCATCCCTTGATTTCATCCCATCTCTTTAGAGATTGAATATGGGTGTAACGTTTAGATAGTTCCGTAATTGTCCGTCAGGCCGTAGGTGTCGCTGGGTCCAAGAATTCCTAGTCCAGCCGCTTCCTTGGTTAAAGAATCAGCAATGCGGTTACCTTTGCTGCTGTCGTGCCCCTTGACCCACCTCAGGATAATATTGTTATCTACCGAGGCGTTAGCTAAATCTCGATGGCACTCTCTAGCTCTCCTTAGGCTCTGGAGTAAATCCTGAGCCTTTTTTGGTTTTTGAGCCGTCTGTATATATATGAGTATTTCATTTAGAACCGTTGTTTATCAAACTACAAACACGTCGAGATCTATAGCCACCACCAATTTAGAATCTTCCAGCAATGTTTCAATTTTTGAACAAAAATACACTTTTATTGTGATTTTAAAAGTCTCGAACGTTAACCTATACCTGAGATGTGAAATGTAGATGTCGGATGAAATAGAAATGGAAATGAAATCGTGTTCGAGTCGTGTTGTAGGTAGTTGCTGCATTTTTAGCGGCAGTTAACAATGAAAGAAACGACGATTTTTATCGACACATATACGTCTGCTAAACTACCAAAGCGCCATTCTTCAATTTATCTGATCTCCGCTTCTTCTTTTTCTTTTAGAGATGGGCGAAGTCAAAATGGTAAATCGTTGATTTCATTCAGGCCTATTCTGTATCTAAATGGAAGTCAAGCAAGTTTATAGTAGCAACTGACTCTAGATAGTAACTTTTTAACCACTTTCAATAAAATTGCTATTCCGGTGACTACTAGTGGTTAAAATGATTGATTATAGTCACTTTTATAGTGTAAATCGACCATACTTTTCCACTAACAAATCTGACAACTGAGAAAAGTGAGGTTAGAAGAATATTTTGTTATTAGTGTTCAAATGTTCATAGATAAAGATTAGTTTAGTAA
Source organism: Lochmaea capreae (assembly GCA_949126875.1). NCBI lineage: Eukaryota > Metazoa > Arthropoda > Insecta > Coleoptera > Chrysomelidae > Lochmaea > Lochmaea capreae. The sequence continues at coordinate 1,450,429 of OX421400.1, forward strand.
GAAGGTGACGCCCTGATAAAATTAGAGGGTGTTTCTCTTCGAAGCTAAATCTCCCAAAAACCGTTAAAAAGCCAGAATCGCCAATGAATGGCGGCTTTAAACTGATAATTTTTGATGACTGTTTTATTTTATTATCCCTTATTTGCTCAAAATCCTCGGAAAACCAATTTTCTTGAATAAGCAATGTCTTAAGCGATTGATCGATTTCACTTTTTAGTAATGGACCATACTTACGGTCATTTTTATACATTATCAACAGAGATCGAGGCAATAATGAATTCACGTCCCATTTCCCGCTTATCCTCTTACCCCGAAGATCTCATACCATTAACGCCTGGACATTCAAACATCGGGCACCAGTGTATTTCATGATCTACCAAAATATTCATAATCCACGTATCCATCACCACATCACCACACTTCTACCTTTCTTTGACAGTTGCTAACCTTAACAACCACAAATATTGTGGTTGCTCAGCAACAACTATAAATTAACCTTCGTAACCACTGGCTGCTTCTACAGAAAACCAATTGAAGACAAGTGGCAACCTAACCACTGACTTTGTTCTAAACCACTTGCTCAGTATACTCTAACTAAAGTCAGCGTGATGACCATAAAATAAAGCAATGTTGTCAGATAAATTTTCTAAAATTGTTAAGCTCGCTACACAAATGTTCCTCTTACTTCAGTAAACTGTTAGTTCGTGATGTTATAAGAAAGCTAGTTTGGAAATATTTTTAAAAAAATACATAATGTAAATTTATTAGTAAACATTAAAATAAGTCGCTTGAAATTACTGAAAAAAGAAAAATTTATTAAAACCACTTTTTATATGTTACTATATTTAAGAAAATTTTGAAGAGTTGGCAACGTATTGCACGTGTAGTCAAGACTACGAAACAACCAATCATCAACTGCAGTATTCATTGCAATATAACGAAATAACCGAAGTATACTCCGTTTGACGTTTTTGGCAGAAAAAATTCTACAGTCTTGAGGGTGTTCGGGGGGGTTGTGTTGTGGTTCGGCTTATAATCCATTAGTATCATTCAGTGTCGGGTGTGAATTTTGTTTTAAAGAAATATTTAATATAATATCTATTTCTTGGTTGAGTGAGTTTAGTGAATTGTTATAGGTATTTATAGGAAAGTGTAGGTGATCTAGTGTAGAAAGGTATCATTAATATAATACCTTTTTGATGGTGTAGTGGTTAGGTCGCGTCAGTGAATTGAAATTAATATAATATATTCATTTGTTCGTAGACGTTAGACCATTTGAAACAACAGTCCAAGATGATGCGCGGGATTAATGAGTTGTGGATTTAAATATAGATAATCGAATGGTAATAATGGAATCTCGGCGTATATCGCTGAACTTAGACAGGAGTATTTGCGCAAAATAAAAGGGTACCGTGATTCAAATAGAACTATAATTTATTTAGACGAAACTTGGTTTGATACACATGATGCTGTCAAGTGTTTATTCATTTATTTGTTATTCAAACAATCCTTACGGTTTTATTAGGGGAATATATAATTGCACTCTTGAAAAATACTTCTCACTTTGTGCCTACAAACTACAAAATTGCACGTTTACACTCTGCATTAATTAAATCTTCACTTTAGGCTTAATCACATTAAAAAGATAGAAACGCACTTTGGATTGGGTACATTTCAACTTTTAACCTTACCCACTACAGAATGATAGAATCGCACTTTGGATTGGAATATATCCACTCTGAAATAACAGAATTGCACTTTGGATTGGGTCCGAATTTGGAACACCTAGTAAACTTTAAGAGAAGTACACATGTATACATTTTCATTAAGAAAATAAACAACAAAATATTATAATTTATTCTTCAAAAATTGACTAAAAATACGAAGGTGGTTTGGTTGGGTTATTATTGGAAATTATTATAATTTATTCTTCAAAAATTGACTAAAAATACGAAGGTGGTTTGGTAGGGGTAGGTTTGGTTGGGTTATTATTGGAAATTATTATAATTTATTCTTCAAAAATTGACTAAAAATACGAAGGTGGGGGTAGGTTTGGTTGGGTTATTATTGGAAATTATTATAATTTATTCTTCAAAAATTGACTAAAAATACGAAGGTGGTTTGGTAGGGGTAGGTTGGTTGGGTTATTATTGAAAATTATTATAATTTACTTTACAAAAATTGTCATTCGATAAATTCACCTATTCGATAAATTCACCTATTCGATAAATTCACCTATTCGATAAATTGTTTTTCGATAAATTGTATTCGGTCAATTGTCATTCGATAAATTGTTTTCGATCAATTCACATCTATCGTTTCAAAGTGCAATCTATCATTTTAGTGTGCAAACCGTTTTTAAAAAGCGTGATACAATATTTTAAAGTGAATTAAGTTTTTTTAGAGTCGAAAATTATTACAATAAGTTAAGTCTGTTATTTTCATGTTGTAGCAGATTTAATATAGGTTAATGTTATTTTCTTAAAGTGCATTTTGTATATCAAGAGTGACATATATTATTTTATGTGCATCACCTTTAATTAATGTTTTAAAGATTTTTTTAATGTTTATTCGTTTCTTTTTAAGGCGATTTTAGTCTTTTCCAAAGTGAGTTTAATTCCCACCCGTTTTATTACATGAATAAATATATAAAATAAAATACATTTTAACTTAATATGTAAGAAAATAGTAGTAATGGTAATTATATTATAATTAAAACTGTATGAGGATATATACCCACCTTTAAAATATGGTTGGGTTGACGATACAAAAAACTGTTCTTTAGATACTCCGTGTTCTAGAGGAAAGCGCTTTATTATTGTATTACAAATTTTATGAATTTTGTATGCAGGTTAATTTTTTTCATTCAAATTGATATAGTAGATAAACATTATTTCACAATATTCGAATTTATAAAAAATTTATATGCACGCCATTGGGCGGCTTTTTCCTTCAAAGGGATTAAAAATATGGGTCATCACATTAACTTTGGAAGAACTTTAGCAACTTTGCGATACACTGAATCTGTTGACGTTACTAATATATGCTGAAGCCAGTCACATATTTTGACATGGAACAAAAGAATCATAAGAGAGGGTAGTTAACCAGAAGAAGAAAAGAATAAGTTTAGGTTAGAGTGACAGTAAGTTAGTTGTTGGTGGTTACACCTTGGTTTAAATTTTTTATTAGTTCAGGTTTAAGTTTAATGCTGAATAGTTCCAAGATAACTGTTATAAAGTAACACGTGCTCTATGTGTTTAATAATATAAGATTATATTATAAGGTGTCTTATATCTACTCGGTTTTTAATAAACATAATTAACATAGAGTAAGATTTGAACTTTGTTGGTGTTTTGAAGGTTAAACGCTTTTCCAAAAGCTTATCCAATGATGCCTGAATCCAGGGACACCGAAACTTTTTAAAACCGGGTGTTGAATTGTTATAGCCCACCCTCACCCCCACCCATTGCTGTCTTATCGAATCTTAATCTTATTTCAAAGATCGAAATGTATTAAAAATTGCAATGTTTTTGACAAATATAAAGGGTACATAGAGAAAAAATTTTTCGGTTGCATTTGTAACAAATAGACGTTTTTATTGCAGTAAAGTCCTCAAATTACATCTTTTGATAGAGGAAACACATTAGTGCGTTGTGTATTTCTCACAATGAATTCATCCATGAGTTTGTCCATATCAATTTTATCTGCAGATTCATGATAAATGTTCAAAATTGCTTCATGATTCAGTCGTTTCTGACCCATAGTAGAGCGCAAATAAAATTTCAGCCTTTTTAAAGTCGAAAAACTCCTCTCATTCGTACAAGAAGATGCTGGTATCGTCATTAATAATTTTACGAATCGAACGAATTCTGGGACAAGACTTTTGCACCATGAATTTTGTCGCAAAAATGCCACAATGTCTCCCAGACTCTTTAATTGAACTGCTTTTCTGCGAACCAAATCTAAGAAAGTATTTCCGCCAACTAGAGGATCTTTTTTGAAATCATTCTGATAGAATTCGACTATTTCATCTATATACGAGAATCCTCGCCCAACACAAAAGCTTCAAGAGAACGGAAAAACTTGGCAGAATCTGTTCCAGTGGACGCTTTTTTCGAATATCGCGTGAAAATTTCCCGTGTTGAATTCCACACGGGGAATTTCCACGCGTGTTGAGCTCTAAACAAACACAACAGGTCTTCCAGCGCCCCTGCCTGAATCTCACGGAATTCGATAAATACAGCAATACACAAAGGAAATTTTTTTTTAGTTACAATTACAAGAAAAATAAAGATGTTGGCATTAAAACTAATCAATAATTAGAGACGACATCACGGAATCGACATTAAAATATATTTAATTGTCTCCCCGACCGTCGTTATTTATAAAACGAAGCGAAACGGCAAAAAAATTAAACTCGTGTGTGGTGTGTACAACACTACCAACATATTGGTACAACCAAAAAGGTATCACGTACGAAACGTCGACAACGAAATAAATGAAAATAAAAGAGAACATCATCGATCGAGAGAGGATAAAATATCTGGTTTCCACTACCGACTGCATGGTAAAAAGTTGAAAAAAAAAGAACAATCAACGGACCACTTTTTGATCAAGTTGACCAAAAGCTCCATAGACGGCGAATATATCGCATTAAGGATATTAAATTTTGGAAAAAAAAGAGTCAGACTCGCGCACGATGAGCTTCGTACCTCTGTTATATGGGGTCTCTCTTGAATATTAATTTTATAATGTTTTTAGTATTTGTTGTTATAGCGGCAACAGAAATACATCATCTGTGGAAATTTCGGCAGGCTAACTATCACGGTTCATGAGATATAGCCTGGTGACAGACGAATAGACAGCGGAGTCTTAGTAATAGGGTCCGTTTTTACCCTTTGGGTTGGTTGGTTGGTAAACAGACGAAAACAGGCCGGGCTAGTGGGCCCCAACACTGCAGCCGTTGGCTTATTGTATTGTCCTGTCTGTCTGCTAGTCCGTGAGAAGATTTGTGACCTTGATGAGATCTAGAAGTCTCTTCACAGTATCTCTTTTGGTGAGGTTGTATATAGGGTCATCCGGCCCTATCTGTCTATACCTCCACCAACGTAGAGCCTCACATTCGAAAATTATGTGGGTGGTTGTACCCTTTGGGTACGGAACACTAAAAAATTCTATCATCGATATATTTTGTAACTACAAAAAAAAATCAATTACGTATTTTCTGGTCTACTAAAAAGTACATCCCTTTTCCCATGTAATTCAATACTTCTGAATACCTGCAGCTTGTCCTGCATCTGTAGATTTCTATGTTTTGTATCATTTTTTTCTGATATCCCTGGGATATACAATAATATTTTGTTTACTCATAAGCATTAAAAAACATTGTGTGGTTTTATGAACAAGATGGACGAAAAGTTTTACTTTAAAAAACCGATAATAATTCTACAATAATCCCTTGATTGAAATGCCTATTGGTGCGCTTATGGTACATAGTTGGGATGATCTTAAACCTGCAATTTGTGGGAATCGTGTCTGAAACCACAAATGATAAATTTGTACAAGTGTTTGGAAGTCATGTTCTATATTCTTTTACAACTTACTTCAGAAAGTAGAATTAGAATTAATTTGATTTACTATCAACGAAAAAGAAGAACAATTTTTAATCTCTAACTTTATCTTCCTATAGTTAGTTAATATCATCAATATTCCAAGCTTTTGTATGAAGTTTTGGGAGACCCTGTATTTTAACTAACAAGATACTGGCTTATAAAAATATCCAATCCACTAGCTTTCCTTTTCGTATTTAATTACAGATCTGCTAAATTGATTTACGATTCGTTTCAACAACTTCAGGGTGATTTTCTTTTAAATATATCTTCTTTAATTACAGTGGAATTATTTTTAATAAAATCCTTGATGAAGCACTAAGCAATAGTAGGTTTTAACAAAAATATAATAAGTTAGGTTACCCGTATTTCATTTCTTATTTACTTGATGAATTTCCTATGAATTTATAATGATTTTGATGGGTTTACAATGTATTCGATCGATGCGGTGTATAAAATTTAATGTTTTCCTCGAAATTGACCGTGTACCTTGAAACGGATTATTTTTAAAATAGAGTACAGATCGAATCGACGTATACATCGCTTCGGTTTAATTCATTACTGAGAATCGTAGTGTTTCTCCGTAAAATTACATCAGAAGAACAAGGGATTTGTAGATTTATTGAACACAATACCAATTTTAAATGTACAGATAAATTCATGCGAAGATTATAAAAACTATTTGAGATTATAAAAACGTTGACCTTAACTTAACTTTGTATAATCTGTACACAATGTTTCTAGTAGCAAATATTAGAATATTATTAAACAAAATATATCTAATCCCGAACTACCTGCTTCATCTAGATTGCAGTAGCAGAAGTAATGAGACGTAGATTCCTCCTCAAATATTTTCTGCTACTATTTCTAGATGGCACAAGCAATTTTATATTAATCTTCAAGAGCATTTTATACTTATATCAGTATTGAAAATAAGATTTCCAATATTCACCAGAATTCAATCAAAGTTAGCAAGGAACACAAGGAGTTTATGTAATCCATTTATTTTCTTTGCATCTATTTAATTACTTGAGCCACCTAGTGGTTGGTAGCTAAAGCAGGTGAATATTATCAAAAATTTTTATATTTAAATTATTATTAAATACAATACTCTTATTAGTTAATCGATATAAATTCTATCAAGAGAATTTTTTAGTTTGTTTTATGAATTTGTTTTTATTAGTTTTTATTTAATTAGTAGCGTCATCTATGATATACAAGCTGAACTAATATGGTCTGGAGTTCCTGTAGAGTTCTTTCAATTACTTTTTGGTAAAAACGATAGATGGCAAGGCATATTCTATTTGAAAAAATATTATTGTTATTAAAGTTTTTCAGGTGATAATCGATATTGGATACGGTTTTTAATATTTTGACCAATACAAAAATACATAGTCGTAGATTAAGTGGTTTAAATTTGGGAAATTGTTTTTGAACAACATGGAAAATGACAAATTTTTTGAAAAACGATTACTCCACGTACTATATAAAACTTTTTATGTTATTGTTAATATAAAACGGTTCGATTTTGTATATTAACGTTTTCCAAACTTCAGTTATACAAAATACTGAAAATCTACGCCTCTGTTAACTTTATTAAACAATGACCAAGAATCCCACTTGAGTAAACATCATTAATATTGTAAAATAAATAAAGTTCAATAGTTTAAACAAAATAATCGTTGGTCAATACGGATATATGTACTTCAAACAGTGACTGATCAAAAACTGAAAAGAAGAGAAGAGTTAGTGCTATGCCAGAGTACCTACCTACATGATTTAAAATGGATGTAGGTTACGACAAACTAAAAGACGAAAACCCCAAGAAAAACGCAAGTATAATAAAAAAACTATTTTTTGGGTAAGTTTTTCATTATAATTATAAAAAAAATATTTAAGTCATTTAGAAATTAAATATTTTTTAAATCTTAGCAACTTCCGCCTTCAATTTTTGTTATTTAAAAACTTCTTTACAGTTTTTACTTAGATGGAGTTTTTCAACTCCATACAAAGATATATAAATACTTGAAAATCAGTTTCTCTGAACTGACTTTAAGACAGGAAAATATATACGAAAATAGCCACTGCAGCTCCAGAGAACTTTACGTGGAAGATGTTAATCTTTAATAATACATTTGACGTATCCTTTGGACTGCAGTTAGTCTATGAGTAAATTTTTTTGTAAAATTGGATTTTAATGACGTTAGTCCAACTTAACATAGGGTTTTAATGTTTACCACTAGCCTATAATTGCATCATAAAATTGTATTATTCCTTATGATGTAAAAATGACTCCGCCAGGGGGGTTATGGGGTATTGTTTAATAATAGAAAGAGAAAGTACAAGACGAAATTCGAAAAATCTATAAATTTGTGACTAACCTTGAAATAAAAAATAACGTGAAATATACAGATGCATGCAATTTTATTTTAAATAGTTATTGGCTTGAACAGTACTCGGATATCGACTGCTGTTTACTGACTGTCTGATGCTAATTAAGGACCGCCCACAGTTGAGACTACGGAGTGGTGGGAATTGTACGATATGTTGTACTGCCGTCCTAAGCAAGAAGGCAGTATCTCCAATTTTTACTATTTTCGAATTTCCTCTTTCTATACAAAGATAGAGAGCAGTAAGCGTTCATCCATTGGTCTGGTAGACTATAAAAATTGCAGTAACTCAACTTGTTATTAGATATTGCTTAGTTCAAAGGCAGTAACTACCTTATACAAGTCTTTAAAGCAGTATCTCCTACAAAAAATGGACATACTGCTGTTAATCTAGCTACATGCCCCACCACAATTCTTTTTTTCTGTGTGTAAACTAAGCAAAAACGTGTTGGTTCCTATCAGTTTTCTGTGATAAGTCCCTCTGCGTGTACACGTTAATTCTCATCAATAATAGAACAATTAGGGCGTGAAGTTCGTGAAGTTAGAGCTTCAAATAGTATATTTTATCTGTTAACAGTTAAACTAAAGATACTTAAATCATGGAAAGCCGTTGAAAGAAAATATTTCGAATGCTGCAGACAGTGGAAGCCATAAATCCAAGTTCTGATGAGGGAGGGTGTGACAGTGAAGAGACAGAAGCCAAAAAAATATTAACTTAGAACCGGTTTCCGCTTGAGAAATCCTACACTTAAAAAGCAGTTACCGCCAACTAAATGAATTTACCGCTTTTTATGCAGTTCATTCTTACCGATTGTAATAATATGCCTTGCTTAAGAGCAGTAACCGCCATTTAAATTGAAATTTATAGAAATATGGCATAAAAATATGAACGTATTCAATGATAAGCGAAAGAACAACAACCCAGTTAAACAATTCCAGAATCCATGAATATTTTAATGGTGGCACAGCTTTATTTAACAAAATCTGCATTATCACGAAACTAACATTTGTGGAAATACTGCCTTCTTTCTTAGGAGGGCAGTGTAGGTGTACAAATGAACGATTGTAATGCTTAAAATCCCTACGTTCTGTATGTATCTGTAGATTAAACTTTTTTTTCTAGATGGATGATATCGTTGATCCGCAAAGGAAGAAACAAAAATTTAGAAATCCCAGATTTATACACGGCATTAGACGAGGACAATTCAAAGTTACTAGGAGATCGCTTAGAGAAACAATGGAAATTGGAAAATTTAAAAAGCCAACAATATAAAAGAAAACCCAGTCTATTCAAAGCTATAATCAACACATTTTTTTATGAATATATGTCATACGGTATTCTGTGGTTTATTTTAAATGTTGTATTTCGGTGAGTAACTTTTGCCTGCATCTTTAGATGCACTGAACGAAGTTCGAAGGAAAGGAAAGTTAAAAATTCGACTTATTTTTTTCAGTTGCGTGCAGCCGTTAATTTTAGGCCGTTTAGTATCTTTATTTGTTGAAGATTATAACGAAAACAATGAACATAAAATGTACATTTATAGTGGGCTCTTAATAGCAACGTCAACGTGTGCAGTTTTCATAACCCATCACATTCAACTAGGATTAGCGTCAATCGGTATGAGAATAAGAATAGCATGCAGTTCCTTGGTATACAGAAAGGTAACAACTATCCTAAATTATCACTTAAATAACGTTTCACAATATTTCGTTGACTTAAAAGGCTTTACGGATACTGAAACATAAATTAAATTTATTTCGCTATACTGTAACATCGATGTTTCAATAATTCAAACACATTTTTTACAATTATTTTCGAATCCGGTGATAAATGCACTTTTTAGCCCTGCTTAAAGCTATCAGTAATCCAATAACTAGGTCTAGACTGTTAAAAAACTGTAAAGAATCCTTTAACAGGCTAGCAAGAGACAACAAAGTGTCTCTAATATGGGTGCCAGCACATGATGGGATTGCAGGTAATGAAATGGCAGACCATTTAGCTAAAGAAGGCTCTAAAGGAAACTTTATAGGTCCGGAAACGTTTTGTTGAATCACAAAAGGTGAAATCGGGAACTGGCTAGATAGGGAAGACCAACTCAAATGGAGGTCGACACAAGGGCACCTCCATACAAAGAATTTACTGAACAAGGTAGACAAGGAACTCTCAACCAGGCTATTGAAACTGAGTAAAAGACATATGAAGACAGTTGGTGACTGGACACTGTACCATTAGGAAACATCTGCACAAAATGAGCAAAGTTAGTGAACCTATGTGCAGAAAATGTGAACCCTATGATGAAACACCTCTGCTTTTGCGAGAACTTACATAGACTCAGACGGAAGCACTTTGGAGAGGATATAATACAACCATTACAACTACTGAAAATCCCTCCAGTCAAACCAGTGGCCTACATAGAAGACACAAAGCTTATGAAATGGAAGTAGATAATATGAGAAATGGTAGAAAGATTCAGTTCAAGTTGTTGAGCACAAAATATATCTTCCGAATTAAAGAAATTGGATAATTATTCTCAAATATTATTTTGCCAGCCAATTATTTCGCTTTTCGGATTAACGAATAGCTGCTATTGGTTTTGGTATTAAATCCATCATGTGGGCATAAGTCAAAACGAAAGTATACCAGCGATTTAATTTTCAGCTTACTAAATTGAACCACAAGGCTCTTGGAGAGACTGCAGTCGGGCAGATTGTCAACTTACTATCTAACGATGTTCATCGTTTCGATTTAGTAACTCTACCTCTTCATACTCTTTGGACTATTCCCATACAAGTAGGCGTTTTGACGTATTTTATATGGCAGCAAGTCGGGATTTCTTCTCTTGCTGGAGTAGTTTCGATGATTTTGATAAGCTTACCATTACAAGGTATGAATTAAACCTAAAATTGTATAGCTCCGTCAAATATTGGTAATTTTTTAAGGATACTTAGCAAAACTCATGGGTAGCCTAAGAGCAAACATTTCCCAGAAAACGGACGTAAGAGTAAAGTTGATGAACGAAGTAATATCTGGGATACAAGTTATCAAAATGTACTCATGGGAAAAGCCTTTCGAAAAAATGGTCCAACTAGCTAGAAAAAAAGAAATTAACATGATAACAGCTGCATCTTACCTAAGAGGAATATTTTCCAGTTGTTTAGTTTTTCTGGAAAGAATGGCTTTGGCTGTTACCACCATTTGTTACGTCAGCCTAGGTAATTATTTTTATTACCACCTATTATATAGTTTTCTGAATAATTTTATTCTAGGAAACACAATTACAGCCGACAAAGTATTTTCCTTGGCTCAGGCTTACAATATTCTTCAGCTATCTTTGGCTGTTATGTACCCAATGGCTATCGCTCATGGAGCAGAAGCATTAATATCCATCAAACGACTTGGTCGGTTTTTAACTTTGGAAGAAAAAGCGCATAGTACCATAGAACCGATGTTGAAGCCTGGAATTATATTTACAAACGTTTCAGCATCTTGGACTGACGAAGGAAATACTTTAACAGGCGTAACTCTTCAAATACCACCAGGGTACTTATGTGCAGTTATAGGTCCTGTTGGAGCTGGAAAAACCTCCTTATTACATGTATGTATTGTGTATTTCATGTTTTTTTGTAGTGAACATGCTTCTAAAAGATCTATAGTGCTTTCTTCTCCACCAGTCATATTACTTGAAGGAATTTTAGGATATCCATAGGTTTACTCAGATTTAGGTTCCCAAAAGTGTGTTCCAGTATTTCTTCTTTAGTTGATTCTCCTCTAATCCAGTGACCGACTGACAACGATACTCTTGCCTAGTTTTTTATCCCACACTTCGTTGTATCGTTAATTCCGTTTGAAATTACCAGCAATTTTTTCTAATGAAACATTATAAAGCTTCTTTTAGGTGAGTTACCAATAAAATCAGGAAGAATTCAACTGGGAGGAGAAATCTCTTACAGTTCCCAAGGTTCTTGGTTATTTCAATCGACAGTAAGAAATAACATAGTGTTTGGAAAAACCTACGATCAACAATGGTACGAAAAAGTAGTTAAAGTTTGCGCTCTCGAAAGAGATTTTGAACTTCTAGCTCAAGGAGATTTAACAATAGTGGGTGAACGGGGAGTATCGCTTAGTGGAGGACAGCGAGCAAGAGTGAACCTAGCTAGAGCAGTGTATAGACAAGCCGATGTTTATTTATTGGATGATCCTTTATCGGCAGTTGATACTCATGTTGGAAAACATTTATTCGAGCAGTGTATTTTAAAACATTTGAAGGGAAAAACGCGGATACTTGTGACTCATCAGCTGCAGTATTTGAAAAAAGCGAATTTAATAGTTGTACTTAATGAGGTAAGTTTATTTCAGAAAGGTATAGGGTAATGAGGTAAGCAAAGGGAGCACAGAGTGACCCAACGAATATTTAAGCCACTTTCATAGTTTGGCATTGATTTCATTGTAAAATTCTTTCTTTTTATCAAGTGCAGGTAGTACCACCCGGGTTGGGGTAAATATATGGGTTTAGTCTATTGTTATCCATTCACAAACACTGAAAATAGTATGCCAAAGGCGTGCCGGTAGGATACTCGTAAAAGGGAAAGAATTTTATTTTCTCGTGGTAATCTCCCGTATAGCACGACTGAAAGGCTAGCAAACCTTCTTTTAAAAATGCTTCTTCGCTTCCAATATGGACGATTATTAGTCTTTTCCCTTTACCTGAAGGCACCTTAATACCCTTCAACAGGTCTTCCATGAAACCTTGGCGAGCACTGGTTATATTTTTGTCTTGCCACTAATAGAACGGTGTTTCCGATGTCCGTCCGGCGGTCAGGGTAAAACGTAGGTACTTCCGAGGTCCGTCCCGCGGTTAAAAGGGTCAAGACGTTTGTCCGAAGTCCGTCCCGTGGATCCGTATGATAATTTATATTGCAGATATTATATATTATATATACATATAAGATATAATATGTAGTAGATACTTTATTTGTAATGCTAAAACCATTACATTTTATTTCATATTTTTCCCTTCACACTTTTTCCAGGCTTAGGACTGGCAGAAGCAATGGCCAAAATTGACCTTTTCTTTCTGGCGTGTTTAAAAAAATGGAGTGGATGAAAATCCAGTTGTCAATAGGTAAACATAAAACCATCAATACTGATAAGAGTTTTACCTTTCTGACTCACCATGACATCCATTTCTCTGGAGCACACCGAAAGCACTAACCAATTAAAGTGGTGCGTTTTTAAGCCAAAAGTCGAACGGTATCACACGCGAAACAACGAGAAGCACTACTAGCTATTATTTAAAATATTCCTCTATTTATAGGTAAGGGTCTGTGGAAGGGTGTCGATAATACACGAATCATACTAATTATTCTAGGAATAATATTCTACCCTGCCCATTCTACCTGTGTATCCACCTGACCGCGGGACGGACATCGGTCGGGGATTAAAAACCCTTTTCCTAAACCCTCAATTTTCTGACCGCGGGACGGACATCGGTATTGCCCTAATAGAAGGTTAAACGGTACCTGTTGAACGCAAAACGTAACTGTATAATCTACTACATACCTCAGTAATCCCTACACAATATTTCGATATTGACACACAGGCCAGAAAACATACTTTTCCTAATTATCTTACGCAATTACTTGAAATTTTAATATTACAAACAATACTATTTCAAGACCTACGCCTATGGACGACACCGAAATTGAGCCGAACTGGACGGAATTCCCCATTTTATGACTCAATACCTTTCGGAAATAGACTATAACTTTTAAAATTGTTTAGGGAAAAATTGAAGCAGTGGGAACTTTTAAGGAGCTTTCTAAAAGTAAAGTAGACTTTACTAAGTTCTTAGTAGAAGTCGACGAAACGTCGGAAAAACATGAAGAGTTACCAGAAGGAGAAAGTGTAACTTTCGTTTCAAGTCCTAGAAAAACTTCACTAGCATCACTCACACTAGTAGGTCAGTCAATTCGGTTAATACTATTTAACAAAAAGCTGCTTTTTTTTTAGAGCGGGATGTCTGAAAGTAGAGAATACTTGGATGAACCTACTCAAAGCGAAGAAAATCCAACAAAAAATAAAGATAAAGAACCAAAAACTACTCCACTCAAAGATTACATTCTAGCTGCAGATCGTGTATGGGTAATGCTTCTATTAGCATTTTTGTTAATATTTTCACAAGTAATATGCGCTGGAGTTGACCTTTGGGTAACTTTTTGGTAAGTATAGTTTGTTCAAAGTATGTCGTCTTAGCTTTTGCCGGCAATCACCTTCTTAAAAAAATTTTTACCTGAAATGAAATCCAAGAACAGGCAAGGGCGGGCCATCAGGTTTGTATCGGGTCTATCATGGCTGCATTGAATTCATTGGACAGTATTAAATATTCCGTTTTAGCATGCGTTTTTAAAGGGCTTTCTATACGAGTATAATAAGTTATCATTAATTTTTTTCGCAATGTTGCGTCGAAAACTCTTGTCATTAGATGCAAAGACAAACTATATTATAACAAAATAGAAGTGTCTCATCTAAGCAATACATTTTAGGACAACTCAAGAACAACTCAGGCATGAAAACAGTTCAATACTATTAAACGGATCTTCAATAACACCAAAAGACCAATTTGAATATAAAGTACGAGTTTACCATCGTTTCGAAAAACCTTCGACGGGTAAATACATGTATAAGTATAGTTACCAGCAAACAGCGCCACCTATATCAACAACCACGTTCATCCCTACAACTGACGGTATTTTTGATTCGATTGATGTTGATGGAGAAGAACATAATCTTGTTAAAACCAACATAGCCATGTATTTTTACGGGTTTTTAATTCTGCTAGCGATAATTTTCACTTTGGCTAGATCGCTGTTGTTTTTCAAATTGTGCATGATGTCTTCAGTGAATATGCACGCTAGGATGTTCAGCACTTTGCTTAAAGCACCCATGAAATTTTTCGACACAAATCCGAGCGGAAGAATTCTCAACAGATTTTCCAAAGATATGGGATCTATTGACGAAATTTTACCCAAAGTCTTAATGGATTCTATACAGGTAACCTAATTTACTTTACTCAGAAAAATCATGTTTTATTCCTATTTATTGCAGATTGTTTTAACACTATGTGGAATCTTAGTCAACGTTCTCTTCTCTAATCCGTATTCCATTATTGCTATAGTTATATTAGGAGCGGTATTCATGAAGCTGAGAGGATGGTATATTTTTACTGCAAGAGTATTAAAACGTTTAGAAGGTTCAAGTAAGTTAAAACCTTACAACCTTTAAGGATATCGATGTTTTTAAGATCCATATTTTGAACTATACAGAGGATTGTTTAACTCCGTTATTATTTTTAATTTTTTGTTACATATAACGCTTTTTTTTTCCCGAACCCGTCTGACAAATCTCCGATAACACAGCAGCCTAATGGCTTATTGTATTTTTGCTCGTGCTTTCTCATAGCACCCAGTCCAGCACCTTTGTCCCCTGCACCAGTTTGTACAAGTTCTTAGTTGGGTGTTATGCATAATCTGCATGTAAGGTCTCTGTTGTACAGTTTTAATTGGTACAGGTGTTCCTTACCTGTTATGGTTCTGTTATGATCTCTGCACAGTGTTAGCAGTTCCGCTGTAGGTTTCAGGCATGGTTCTTTTATGAAGGTTTCTCATGCATTTGCCTTAGGACGTTCACCCAGAAATTTTTATGTTGTTCTCTGATCCAGGTCTTTACAGATCCTCTTACTACAGTTTTCAGTATACCGAGAATCTGTCCTGGTTCAGGCTGCGTATCCTCTGACCCTCTTTTTGCAAGTTCGTCAGCTTTTTCATTGCCCTCAATACCCTGGTACTCAGCTTGACGTTATTCCGTTTGGCTAACGTCTTCATTTCTTCGATGCAATCCCATATTAGTCTAGAGGTCACTTTCTGGCTTGAGATTGCCTAAAGTGTCGCCTGACTATCTGACATGATATGGATCTGCTTGCCTTCGACAGTTCTCCAGTTGTTTTCTATCTCGGAATGCAAGATTGCATATATCTCTGCCTGAAATACAGTGCCATTTACAGTTTTAGACCCATCGGTGACCTAAAAGTTCTGTTGTGTCTCCTTACTTCTACTTATAAAGGAATTGCTTGACAAAAACTAAAGTTACATAACTGAAGTTATGCAACACTCTGTATGGTCCGAGATAATTTCAAGATATGGACCTTGAAGACATCTACTATTTTTTTCAATAACATTTTTTGGCATCTCTTAAAACAATAGTAACTTTATGGTAAGATTGTATATTACTTTTAGCAAAATCTCCAATGTTTTCCCATGTAAATTCCTCTATCAATGGAATAGCTACTATAAGAGCATCAAAAGCAGAAGGTATTTTGATAGACGAATTCGACGAACATCAAGTTAGTATAGAAAATATTTTTAACAATATCTTTATTTTAATTTTTTTAAGATCATTTAGAGTAAAGAGATTTTTTGGTTTTTACATGAACGTAGAAAAAATATTGTATGCAAAAAGTGTTTGTCGCATGCAATAAACACTTGATTTTCGAACTTGTTGCATAAATTACTATTTTTTAGAACGTTCACACTTCAGCTTGGTATTTGACAATATCATCTACATCTGCTTTTGGACTGTGGTTGGATATGATTTGCTTGGCTTTTCTTGCAGCTGTCACTTTTAGCTTCGTTTATTTACAGAAATGTAAGCATTACAATAATCTGTTATTTCATAAAATTTTCCTTGTGTGTATCAAATGACTTTTCACAATCTACAGGTACTACAGATGGCGGATAACATTATCCGCTAACCTGCAACCTAGAGCCTGATCAGTAGTAACCTGTTTCAGAAACCTAGACCTTTTGTATTAAAACTTATAGATCTACTATAATATCTGATCTAAGATACAGTTTTTATTTAATATTCCAGTTACAGCCGTTAATGGAAGTCTGGTAGGTCTGGCTATATCCCAAGCTATGATTTTGACAGGTATGCTGCAGTATGGTATGAGGCAAACAGCTGAAGCTATCAACCAGCTTACTGGTGTCGAGAGGGTGCTTCAATATACCAAGATTGAAACAGAAGGACCTTTTGATTCAGAAAAAGGTATACAAAGCGTGAAACAAATTCTGGAATATCTAGCTATTTTGTTTTTAGATCTAACACCTCCAGAACCGTGGCCTAGAAAAGGTAGAGTCGAGTATAAGAATGTTTATTTGAAGTATTCAGAATGCGATCCTCCCGTTTTGCGAAATGTTAACTTCATTATTTCGCCAGGAGAAAAGGTTTGTTATTCAGGTTCAAGAATATTCAAATATATTTGTTTCGTTTTGTGGTTATTTTAGATCGGTATAGTTGGTCGAACTGGAGCAGGAAAATCTTCTCTAATAACAGTACTGTTTCGCTTGGCCAATTTTCTAGGCAATATCTATATAGATGATGTAGACACTAGAACAGTCGGTCTTGGTTATCTAAGAAAGAAAATTTCTATAATACCTCAAGAGCCTGTTTTATTTTCATCTACTTTAAGATACAATCTAGATCCATTCGACGAATTTAACGATGAAGAAATATGGAAAGCACTTGAACAGGTATTTTAGAAAAAAACTCAAAAATAATCCGTTGAGTTTTTCTTTTTTTAGGTTGAGTTGAGAGATTGTGTAAGTTCTTTGGAGTTCATTGTATCCGAAGCTGGAAGCAATTTCAGCGTGGGTCAAAGACAGTTGGTTTGTTTGGCTAGAGCTGCGTTGAGGAATAATAAAATTTTAATATTGGATGAAGCAACAGCCAATATTGATCACAGGTATCTAGCCATACTTAATATTCGTCTCAATATTATTATTATTTTATTTCTTTCAGAACAGATGCTTTAATTCAAGCTACAATCCGTGAACGATTCAAAGATTGTACAGTAATAACCATCGCGCATAGACTAAACACTATTATGGATTGTGATAAAGTGATGGTAATGAGCTACGGAGAATTAGTTGAATCTGATCATCCTCATAAACTATTGCAGATAATCGATGGATATTTTCATAAAATGGTTTTGGAAACTGGACCATTTATGTCGATGCAATTGAAAGATATAGCAATGAATGCGTATTATGATAATTATACCGAGTGTTTTTATATTAAATAGATTTTAAACTGTTTTTTTTGTATTTACATTTTGTTTTGCTGTAACTTTAATTTTTTTTATATTTCAGCATTTAAAACACGGGTTTGACATTCGAAAAACGCCACTTTAAATACTAGTGTTTAACACATCTCGTTTATCTTTTGTTTCTTAAACGTTAATCTTCTGTAATTTATATTTAATATTCCGTGATAATTTTGTAGTTCTGAGTCATTTGATTTTTCAATGACACATCAGTCATTGTCTGTCATTTTGTGAATATAATTAAAATATAACATAATTAATATCAAACGACGTAGAAAAAGTATAGTAAGCAGCTAGTGTCAAAAACATCTTTAGTTACTCGTGTCAGAAAACGCTACTTTAGTCACTTTGACAGTTGGTACTTAATATACTATTAATATAGAATTAGAATTATTTAATTTCTATATCTTCAATTGATTAAAAGTTAACCAGGTAAAATACCACAAGACGTTTCATCTGTTGTCAAAGCGTCTTGGTACTGCCAGAATATTGGCCATCGTCGGGACTTGGGGGTTGATTGATTAGAACGCCACCACCAGCCAGAGGTTTCGAGACCTCGCACCTCAGCTTTTATGCTTGGCTGTACCATTTATGAAAATACCACAAGACGTTTCATCTGTTGTCAAAGCGTCTTGGTACTGCCAGAATACTGGCCATCGCCGGGACTTGGGGATTGATTGATTAGAACGCCACCACCAGCCAGAGGCTTCGAGACCTCGCACCTCAGCTTTTATGCTTGGTTGTACCATTTATGAAAATACCACAAGACGTTTCATCTAATGTCAAAGCGTCTTGGTACTGCCAGAATACTGGCCATTGCCGGGCCTTGGGGGTTGATTGATTAGAACGCCACCACCAGCCAGAGGCTTCGAGACCTCGCTTTTATGCTTGGTTGTACCGTTTATGAGAAGAGACTAGTAGCTCGCATCAGGTTCTACATTCTTTTCACTAGGTCCTTCTTGGAGAAATCCTCTCTTGGGTACTCTAGTTCTTTGAGACAATGCTTCACATTTGAAGATAATGTGAGACAGATATAACATAATTAGTCTTTAAATTATGCTAATATTTTTTGTGTTTAAGAAAAAATACCAAAAGGGCTCCAGTTCGGTTTTCCTCTGATCGCCAAACTAAGGCTCCATAGATAACTATAAGTCTCAACACAGTTGTGACTTGGGGGTATGCACTGTTAGTCAGACGATTGCCAATATTTGCAAAGCGTCTGAATATCCATTTAGATCCTCGACAATACCAACCAGAAGAGGAGAAAGAAGTCAGTATGAGTCAGTTTCTGAAATGTTAATGTCAAGGTAATAAATATCAAGCAACACAAAAAGATACAGTGGTATAATCGAATGAGGGAAATTTTCTAATATTTGTTGGTAATTTTTCAATTTTTTGAGACTACGACAGAAAAAACTATCTTGTATACGAAACATAAGACATTGGACGAGATTAAATTTCCAAGACCTTTTGCATCTACAGAAGAAAATTTAGACCACGTCTTTTTAACTCCCCATTTTAAATCTTTAGAAACTTGGGATGAAACAACAGTGGCCGATGTACTAAAATATACAAATTTTATTGATAGAGGTGTCTCAGATCTCTGCCATATTATATCATTTACGACTTCACGTAAAAAGTTTATTTTTTTTAATGTTAAATGTACATGTTAAACGACCGTGTATTTAATTTATGTTATAGTCGTTATCGTCGTTCTATTTATATTTAATATTTTTGTAATGGTAGGAGTGATATTTTTAATATATACAGGTTGTATTTTGGAATAAGGATATATACGGAATTGGTGCAAATTTAAATTTTTTAGTTGCATCTAGAATTTTTTAAATTCTATGCTATTTATATATATATTTCTTTGTTTTCTCTATGTAGGCTCCATTATCATCAATGAATAGCTCAACTATACTGCTCCACAAAATTTAATGATGTTAATACATTTTTTCTTGCTTTCCTCTAATGCATAGATAGATAGACGGCAGGTAGAGCTGGCTTTTTGTATGTGATAGCTACACCGCAGAAGGGTTCGGGACCAATGCATAATTGGGTTAATGGGTTAAAACTGTCTAAGTTCTTGGAGTTTCTGAGCGGAGGTCAGCATTCCAGTTCACATGTTCATTAGCCCATGCCAATCGAGCATGCATATAAATTAATGTAAATGGTACTATTACCAAAAGTCGCCATGAATGTTAGTTAACCTCGTGTATTCTTCAACGTACTGTTTTAATTGAACTCTAAACACCAGAAGAATTCAAAAGACGTTGTTGTATGATCCTACAGGTACTCTACGGGTATACCGAGTTAGATAACGAACTTGTGGTGGTAACCCTTGGTCGTCCACTTCTGAGTCTTTCTCTCACTTTTCCAGTTACTCGATACACAACTTCTTTCTGAAGACGACTCGCCTCAATCATCCCAATAGACCTGATTAAACTAGAGTTCAGTATTTTAATGGTTTTATGACATGACAATAATTTGCCTTTTATATATTTTATCAAAATTGAACTGAAAACGTTTGCTTGAAAGTTACTTGTAGTTTTTTTCCTAAACTGTTTGGTTTCTGTATTGTGATCCCATTCCAAATATGGAAGGTGAAGAATTGAAAATTGTATGCAGACATTACTGGTCTGGTAATATAAATGTTACCTGTATATGTTCAGTTACGTAAAAGTTATTATTTATTTATTTTAACAAATATGATAGTCTTGGCCTCTTAGATAACCTCAAATTCTCATGTAAGTGCACCAAACTCTATTATATAAAAATATATTGTATCTTTTTGAATATTTGAAGGCTAAATTTGCAAAAAAAAATTATAATAGATGTTTCAACTGTGAAAAAATTTACGTTTCTATCAACAACATTGTTTGAATGTTTTTAAAAATATGTTATATAGTTTATATTATATTTGTTATTATTTTTATTTAATTTAATAATAAGTTACCTGCAAGGAAACTTGTTAAATATAGTTTTGTTGAAAATACCGGCCTATAAACGATTCTTAATATAATTTTAACTGCACTAAACGACCTAGTCACCTTTATTTATTCTACAACTCGCCTGTGTTAACGTCTTGTCATGAATTTAACATATTATTATCTCTGTAATTTTTAAAATTTTTTATCGGGTTATGGTAATTTAAAAATTTTAATCTTAATTTTAATAGTGTAAGGTTAAAGTACCCCTGGTCGTAAATGGTTTTTAAATAATTAACAAGAGTGAATTGTGATTTTACAGTGTTCAACATGGATCTGGGGTATAATTTAACTGAAGAAAACCCTAAAAAAAGGGCCAGTGTTATAACTAAATTGTTCTTTGGGTAAGAAAGTTTTTTTTAAATAATTTACTGGTCTGATTTATACCAAATTTCAATCTCAGTGGCTCTTACAGACGTAAATAATTTAATTTTGGCTATAGCCAACAATTTTTAGGGGGTGGATGAAAATATACGAAATTGTATCGTGTTATATATCTAATAAAAAGGCTTGGTGCTAGCATCCTAAATATATATTTTTTATAATTAAAAAAAAAATGTACCCTTATATGCCCTTCCTCCATCACCGAATCTACTTAAATTTTGAAAAAATTACAGTGTAAAGTTATAGCTTTTATCTGACATTTTTTTAACCTCAAATTTTGGTGTTTTAAAAAGAGCAAAAGGAGTATCTTTACTTATTAACATTTTACTATACATCAGCTGCAAACATTTTTAGAAGGCTTCAACACGTCGATTCTTCAAAAAAAATTATTAGCAATTTTTGTATTAGACTTTTGCTTACCACACTGTAAAGAGTATCCCTTGAAACACCTAATGGTGAATTTTGAATGATGTAACTTCACCGGTGACTGAGAAGTTAAAAATTGTTTCTTGATTTTTGAATGTCCCTGTATAAGCGCCAATTGACGTTGTATGAACTCCAAATTTTGGTGGTGGTCAGGCAATCAGTTGAGATAAATATTGGGTTTGTGTCAGTAGCGTACGTCTTTAGGGGACTTCAAAAATTCGTTTATTTACTATAAAAAAAACGGTTTTTTAAAGTCTCTTAAAGACGTACGCTACTGAGACAAACCCAATATTCATAAGGGTAACCACTCAACTAATTGTCTACCCAAAATTTGGAGATCATAAAACGTCAATTCATGTGTAAACGGGGACGTTCAAAAATAAAATAAAAAACAATTTTTATTTCAAGGGATACTCTTTACAATAAAAAAATCGCTAATAATTTTTTTTGGAGAATCGACGTTCTGAAGCCTTCTAAAAATGTACGCTACTGACGTATAACAAATGTTGATAAGTAAAAATAGGCCCTGTTTAAGCCATCAAAATTTGGAGGTCGAATGTCAATTAAAAGCTATAACTGGGTATTGGGTCACAGTGTATATTGAAAAAAATTCTATGATTTCAAAAAATACCTATCGCATTAAGCAACTCATTTATTTGAAAACCCGAATTGTATTTTAATTTTATGTTTATTTTTCTGTTCTTAATTGAGCCCAAATTAGTTTGTAAAAACCAATTAGGGTAATGACATTTTTATGTGTGCTCCTATTAATATAATTATAAAATTTCCTAAGCCTTTTTCAACAATTCAAGGAAAGCCCGAATAAAAACTTCCAATTAGCTGCTCGACAACGTCTTACTTTTGTGTTAAAATATTTTCATGAGATACATAAAACATTAGGTACTACTTTATCATAACAAAATGCATGACGTCAATAAAACCTAATTAAATTTTTTTTAAAAATGAAGTCACTTTGAGCCAATTAAAAACTTTCTTTTCCATTCTTCCTTCTCTATATTATTTCTTTAGATGAAATTTAATATTGTTTCAATTGCAGATGGTTAATACCACTTGTGAAACGAGGCAGTCAAAATAAATTAGATTTAGCCGATTTATATACAACCTTAGATAAGGACAAATCCAAAGGAGTAACTGAAAAACTCGCAAAACATTGGCAATATGAAATACTCAAGAGTTCTGGAAAAAAATACAAACCTAGCTTCCTTAAAGCCATCACCAAGACGTTCTATTTCGATTTTTTTTTGTATGGATTACTGTGGGCTTTTACAAATGTCGTTTTAGTGTGAGTTATTTGCTTATTTTTATGTATATAGTACTTTACGAGATCATGAAACACTATTGGCACTGAATACTTGAGTACCAGCACCAACTGCTGTAAGAGAAGAATACCTATACTTTCTGTGGAATCTACTGGATAAAAGAGGAACTAAACTGAAGCCACTAAATATCCTAAAATTCCTCCAGGAATTAGGAAATGAATTACTATTCTCTGAATTACTGGTCTGACCCCTCTCTACTTAAAGAAGGTTCAGGCTGTGGAATTTACTCCAGATCACTAAGCATAAGGATTACGTGGGGAATTGGGAAAAACACCAGCGTGGTTCAAATAGAACTGGCTGGTATCTCAATTGCAATAAAGGAACTAACCAGAAAAGGAATTTTTGGCGATGACCAGGAAAAACCTTCGTTTAACGGTAGGATTTCTGACTTGGCACTGTCAATTAAGGAAACACCTCCATACAATGGGACTAGTGGGCATACCTTTATGCAGGATGTGTGAACAGGAAGATTGATATATCAGGCATGTCTTAAGAGAGTGTGTGTTCGGTGAGTCTTGGCCTACACCTGCCGATATAAAGGAGATGTCTCCTAGTGACCTGTCTACCTTCCTGGAAAGGACAGGATGGACAACTCCTCGGGAGGATGTACAATGGGTTGCATGTGGCCTAAGTTCTGTGGGCCTAACTCACCTACTACTACTACTATACAGATACTAGTCTCTGAGATTTTTTTAGGAGCATGATAGATCTCTCAGGATTGAACAGGAAAGTGAAAAAGACCTTCGTAATTCCTTGGTGATCTGATCATGTCTATGTGCTCTAGGTAACAATCCCTCATCCAGAAACTGGATATTACGATTTTTGCGTGGGCATTTCTCTATTTTTATATACATTTGATTTTAGATCATCAAAACCTATATTACTAGCAAAATTGATTGCTCTATTTGCTGCCGAAGATAAAAAATTCATCAACCAGATGTACTATTACGGAGCAGGACTTGTAGGAGTGAACTTATTATCGATATTTTTTTATCATCACGTTAATTTCTGTTTGTCAGCGATTGGAATGCGAATTCGGATTGGAGCATCGTCGTTAATTTATAGAAAGGTAGATATTTAAAACAAACTTACACCAAATTCATGATGCTATTTTATTTTTTATCTACCCTTGTAGATTACGAAACTAAATCAAAAGGCTTTGGGTCAAACTGCAGCTGGACAAGTGGTAAATTTACTATCTAACGATATGAGTCGCTTCGATTTGATTATGCCATACTTACACGCCATCTGGGTGATGCCTATTCAAGTAGTACTACTATTCTTAGTCATGTGGTACCAAGTTGGTATCTCGGCTGTTCCTGGGATTGTTGTTATGATAATACTAACAGTACCTGTACAATGTAAATGATACTAGATCCAGAGGAATAATAAATTTTTCAAACAAATTTGTTTTTTAGCGTTTTTGGCAAAGTTTGTCAGTAAATTAAGAGTCAGTATTTCCAAAAAAACAGACGATAGAGTGAAAATAATGAACGAAGTTGTAACAGGTATACAAGTGATAAAGATGTACGCTTGGGAAAAACCATTTGAAAAACTTATAAAACTAGCCAGAGGTTCGGAAATTAAGGATATTACAAACGCATCTTATCTAAGAGGAGTTTATGCTAGCTGTATGGTTTTTATGGATAGACTGGCTCTATGTGCTACAGTAATTTGTTTCGTTTTACTTGGTAAGTATCGTAAACAGGTTCTAAAATGAATATCACTTTAAAAATGTTTCAGGGAACAACATCTCTGCTGACGTAGTGTTCTCTCTTGCTCAAAGTTTTAACATTCTACAGTTAGTATTGGCTATTTCGTTTCCTTTAGCCATCAGTGTGGGTGCAGAAACGTGGGTGTCAATTAATAGACTACAGGATTTTTTGTTGCTAGAAGAAAAAGAAGATTCAGTTATAGAAAAAAAGAAGGATAATGGTGTTATTCTATCTAACGTTGATGCATCTTGGACGCCGAACGGACGTACTTTACAAAATATTAATATACAAATTCCTCCAGGTACTTTATGTGCTGTTGTAGGTCCTGTAGGAGCAGGAAAAAGTTCTTTATTGCAGGTAAATATAATAAAAATATTCAAAATTTTGTTTTTTCATTCTAACCTTGCTTTTTTTTAAGCTTCTGTTAGGAGAGTTGCCGTCAAAATCTGGAAACATTCAAATTGGAGGGGAGGTATCGTACAGTTGTCAAGAGCCTTGGCTATTTCAGTCAACTGTTCGTAGTAACATTATTTTTGGACTGCCGTATCAACGAAGATGGTACAAAAAAGTAGTTAGTGTGTGTGCGTTGGAAAAAGATTTTGAACAATTTCCGCATCGAGATCATACTATTGTGGGTGAGTATTGCAAGAAATTAGTGAGAATATAAATTCTACATGGTCAACTGAAGTGGCCTTGCGCCTTTCACTTTACTCCTACTCCGCGGCCGGTTGTAACGCGACATGCGACATGATGGACGAAAAATTTTGAAGCGATGTTTAATAAAAGTTTTACTTTAAGAACTAGATAAGCAAGTGAACATGAAATATTCTTTTCTGGTTAAGTTTTTTCGCTCTAATTGTTTAAATAATGAATATACAGAAAAATTTCCAATTCAAAATTTGTAGCTGATGCATTTATCTACAAATTTTGTCTAAAAAGTTTTTCTGTAAATTAAAAAGTTTACGAGATAAAATTAATTTCAGTAATATTCGTGGTTACCGCTCGACTTAAAAGTTAATAATTTTGGGCTTATAAAATTCTGAAAAAATAAATAAACTCATGTAAAATGTAAAGAAAGATCTCAACTTTTAGATAGAAATACTTTCAAATTTGAAAAAGTAGATTTTCTGACTGTAATATCAGTTTATTATAATTCCTATTTGATTAATACTTATCCCAGCGAAAATTCCTTTTGGATTTAGCATTGCAAATGAGCATAAAACATTATTATTATAAAAGCAAAGTCATCAATATTTAGAATTTTAAACGAATGCTTCTTAAAAATCTGATTTTTTTGCATGCTTAATTTTACTTGTTTTTTTTAGACTTCACTCAATTATATCTTTTTTCGAAATTAATATAATTCAATGAAACCTTACTACTAAACACTTTGAAGCATCTACTTTCGAAACTACTATACAGTTTTTCTATAAATATCAAATTTTTTAAATAATAGACAATTATTTAAAATAAATACTTAAATCAGAGGTCTGTCAGCAAACCTTCTATAACTTTTTATACCGTTTATGATATTATCTAAAAATTTGTGAACTTTATAATGAACCTATTAATAAGTGATCGCGATACAAAAGAACACACCTATGGCTTAGGTAAGAAAAAGAAGGGAGCACAAATAAAGGTGAAAAAGCAGGAGAGGCAGCGTGGAAAATACCTTAAAAAAAATTTGTTTTCAATGTATTTGTAGATACCCCATTTTAGAACACATTTCATATGAAATTTTTTTTTCCAAATGTCATTGTTTATTTACTATCGTAAAATTAAAAACATGAAAATTGATGATGTTCAAAAATACTACTATAGAAATTTCGTATATATTTTAAAAACTAATGCAGATACAAAAAAAATGTTCAGACAAATTTTGTAGATAAATGTAAGCTCCAATTTTTAATTTGAACATTTTTCTGTGTTTTCATTATTTAAACAATTAGAGCGAAAAAACAAAAACAAAAATTTTCACTCGACGATTTTCCGGAACATCGAATGCCTAGCATTGTAAAGTTTTTCTCATGTTAATCACAACTCTTTTAAATACTCAATTTTGAATTTTCAAGCTTTTTGTGTTTTTCGGATATTTTGTGTACTTTGATTACGCTATCAGTTTAGTTGGTGTTGAATAAGTGAGTGTTATTTTTTCAATTTAAGGTGAAAAAGGAGTTTCTTTAAGTGGAGGTCAAAGAGCTAGGATCAATTTAGCCAGAGCAATTTATAGAAAAGCAGATATATACTTATTAGACGACCCACTATCAGCTGTTGATACTCACGTTGGAAAGCATCTTTTTGATAAGTGTATCCATAACCATTTAAAAGGAAAAACGAGAATTTTAGTAACACATCAACTTCAGTACTTAAAAAAAGCTGGATTTATCATTGTTATTAACAACGTAAGTAACTCTAGGTTGTGAAAACTCTTTTGTAAAACTTATTTACTTTTAGGGTAAAATTGAAGCACAAGGAACCTTTGAAGAGCTTTCTCAGTGCGCATTGGACTTTACAAAACTATTAGTAGCCGCAGATGAAACGACGGGTGAGAAACAAGAAGAGGTAGCAGAGTTAGAAAGTGGTGATTTTACAAGAACTGGATCTACTAGAAGAATGTCAACTTGGTCTTCAATATCAATAGCTGGTGTAAGTATATTCGAATAACAATTAAAAAAAAATTAATTCTTTGTTTTAAGAGCGACATATCTGACAGTTATAAAGATGCAGATCAAGTAATCGAAGAAGAATCAGGAAACGATCCCAACATGAAACCATTCAAACATTATCTTCTATCAACGAAAAGTATTTGTATATTAGTTTTGTTAATTACACTGCTCGTCCTCGCTCAAGGTTTTTGTGCAGCTGTTGACCTTTGGTTAACTTTTTGGTAAGATCCGAAGCAATATTAGCGTAGTCAAAGTACACAAAATATATTTTTAATGTATTATCATCGATTTTCCACGCTCTCTCACCTGCTTTTTCACCTTTATTTGTGCTACCTTCTCTTTCTTACCCTGAGCCATAAATATGTTCTTTTGTATCGCGATCACTTCTTAATAGGTTCATTATAAAGTTCACAAATTTTTAGTTAATATCATAAACGGTATAAAAAGTTATAGAAGGTTTGCTGACAGACCTCTGATTTAAGTATTTATTTTAAATAATTGTCTATTATTTAAAAAATTTGATATTTATAGAAAAACTGTATAGTAGTTTCGAAAGTAGATGCTTCAAAGTGTTGAGTAGTAAAGTTTCATTGAATTATATTAATTTTGAAAAAAGATATAATTGAATGAAGTCTAAAAAAAAACAAGTAAAATTAAGCATGCAAAAAAAAAAGATTTTTAAGAAGCATTCGTTTAAAATAATTCTAAATATTGATGGCTTTGCTTTTATAATAAAAATGTTTTATGCTCATTTGCAATGCTAAATCCAAAAGGAATTTTCGCTGAGATAAGTATTAATTAAATAGGAATTATAATAAACTGATATTACAGTCAGAAAATCTACTTTTTCAAATTTGAAAGTATTTCTATCTAAAAGTTGAGATCTTTCTTCACATTTTACATGAGTTTATTTATTTTTTCAGAATGTTATAAGCGCAAAATTATTAACTTTTAAGTCGAGCGGTTAATAAATTTGGCTCACGGACCGTTCGCGCGTAACCACGAATTGAATACCACTGAAATTAATTTTATCTCGTAAACTTTTCAATTTACAGAAAAACTTTTTAGACAAAATTTGTAGATAAACGCATCAGCTACAAATTTTGACTTGGAAGTTTTTCTGTATATTTATTATTTAAACAAATACAGCGAAAAAACAAAAATTAATTAATCGTACACTTTTTCTCATGTTAAACACCCCTTTTAAATACCCAATTTTGAATTTTTTTTGTGAGGTTTTATGTGTACTTTGATTAGGCTACAAAGATCCTTATTCCTCCTAATAAAATATCTTTTAGGACTTCCCAAGAAGAACAACGACATTCCAATGATGCTATTATTGATTTAACATCGGAAATCAAGCTCAACACCACAGAAACCTTAAACAATACACTCAATTACAGCTACAGAGTGGACAATGATAATAACTACGATGATATTTTCAATGATATTTTTGATAGGGTGATAGTAAACGGAAAAATAGTAAAATTATTTAAGTCGATGTATGCTATGTACTTTTACGGTGTCTTAATAGCTTTGTGTGTTATCTTAACGATGGCCAGATCGTTTTTATTTTTTAAGGCATGCATGATGTCTTCTATTAACTTACATTCGAGGATATTTCATACTTTACTCGAAGCTCCTATGAGATTTTTCGATGTTAATCCTAGCGGGAGGGTCCTTAATAGGTTTTCAAAGGATATGGGGGCTATTGATGAGGTTTTACCAAGAGTACTTTTGGATGCTGTACAGGTGAGTGAAATAATAAGGCGGCATAAGCGGCTTGATCATTTCATTGCTGACTGATTTATACATTTTAGATTTTTTTGGTAATGGCTGGTTTGTTAATAAATATCGTCATTTCAAGTCCCTATATGTTAATCGCAATTATCGTTCTTGGATTCGTTTTTCTTAAATTCAGAAAGTGGTACATTGAAACCGCAAAAGTTCTAAAGCATCTAGAAGGAATAAGTAAGTATGTTATTATAATTTTGAAATTATTTTCAAAAATTTAATTTTCAGCAAAATCACCAGTTTTTTCACATATAAACTCGACGCTAAACGGTATAACAACTATAAGAGCTGCCAGAGCAGAAGAAATTTTAATAGACGAATTTGATCACCATCAAGTAAGATATTTAATAATTAACATGTACGAGCGAGAAAATTAGAACGATCCACTGGTTTTTCGAATTTTTGAAAAATTGTCGTAGAAAAAATATAGTGTAAAGCTCGGATGGAAAGTTGATATTTTTCTCTGAACGCTGATGCCATTAAAATTTTCACAATTACATTTACATTTTTGTTATAGGATGTCCATACTTCAGCTTGGTATTTAACAATAGCGGTGGTCGGTTCGTTTGGCTTATGGCTTGATATTATAGCTGTGATATTTTTGGCGTGCGTAACGTTTACCTTTGTACTTTTAGCGAATTGTAAGTATATTATTTCGGTTCTTACGTGACTTTTCAGTGAAATTTTTCTTTTTCTTTTCAAGTTGCTGAAGTGAGTGGTAGTTTGGTTGGTCTAGCAATTTCACAATGTTTAGTTCTGACCGGTATGCTGCAATATGGAATTAGACAAACTGCTGAAGTAATAAATCAACTTACTAGCGTAGAAAGGGTGTTGCAGTATACTACACTGGAGAAGGAAGGACCTTTTCAGACTCCACCAGGTATATTATTATTATTACTAGTACCACTTTATTTTTATAAAA
This sequence comes from Lochmaea capreae, assembly GCA_949126875.1. Classification (NCBI taxonomy): domain Eukaryota; kingdom Metazoa; phylum Arthropoda; class Insecta; order Coleoptera; family Chrysomelidae; genus Lochmaea; species Lochmaea capreae. The sequence goes on from OX421400.1 coordinate 1,480,825, forward strand.
TATTAGAAAATGTTCCCGCAAGTGAAAGTCCAGTTTACTATCGTCCGATCTACAGAAAATTGAAGTAGCAAAAACATGCTCAAAAATTCCCCCCAAATAATACAACAGATGTCGAAGAATAATTATTTATATTCACACTTCATTCACTTTTGAAAAATAATATTTTTCAAAAACAGTGGCCGTTCAACTAAGGAGCAACAACTACTTCCCGTGCAATATGCACCGCCGGATATTGAATCACACTCCAAAGTCAAACGGGGTTGGTATATCTACAAGATATTTTAAAACCAACCATTTTGTTTTGCGATTAGAAGGGACAATGTCACTTGTAGACCGGTTTCGGCGTATTTGCGCCTCATCAACTGATGACGCAAATTTTTGATAGAAATAAAAAAAAAAATTATACGCCAACAAAAACAGTATTGTTATTATTGTGTATTTGACCCAATTTCATAACAATAACAACAATCAACATACTCAACAAAGTACGATAATTTTTTTTGTATCCAGTATCTATTATATAACAAATATTTATTTTTTATTTCAGAAAATGTACCCAAACAGCCTTGGCCTGTCGAGGGGTACGTAGAATTTCGAAACATGTCTTTAAAATATGCTTTGAACGAACCAGCTGTTTTGAAAAATTTAAAGTTTACTATTATGCCTGGTGAAAAGGTAATAAATATGAAAGTTGAAATTAATAATTTTTAATTGATTAATGTTTTTTTTTTAGATAGGAGTTGTAGGTCGCACTGGAGCAGGAAAATCTTCCCTTATTTCAGCCCTATTCCGATTAGCTCCACTAGAAGGTACCATATTAATAGACGGAGTTGATATTACAACTCTAGGATTATCAGATCTTAGGAGAAACATTTCCATAATACCACAAGAGCCTGTGCTATTTTCGGCAACGTTGAGGTATAATTTGGATCCTTTTAATGAATTTGATGATAAGGAACTTTGGAAAGCGTTAGAAGAGGTAGAGAAAGTTTTTTATATAAAAAAAAATTTAAACAGTGTGACCCATTTTGTTTGGAAGCACCCCTATAAAATCCGCATTTTTCAACCGATTTTGATTTAGTCTTTTTTGTTAGATTCAGTATCAAAAACAGAATTTGAGCACAAATTTTCATACCATAAGAGCTATTTTCAAGGCACTCTACGTTAATTTTTCTTTGCCAAAAAAGACGAAAGTATATTAGGCATTTTTTTTTCTCAAATATGACTACACCACTGGACTCAGAATCATCACAAATGTAAACTATCAAAATTTTATAAAAAAAGTTTTATTAACAACAAAGTTATCACTATATGAATTTGGAAAAAGTTGTTTTTTAATTAAGTTTTTACTAAGAATGTAGACACATTTTAAAAATGGCAACATGGTAAACAAAAACTAGGACTCAAACATATTGCACTGTAAAAATTCGAAGCCGATACCTTAACCCGTTCTGGAGTTATAGCTTCTGAGAATAGTGTAAAATTGTGCTGATGTGACGAAAATACAAATTAACACCAAATAATACATTTTGTTTATTAAATTACTTAATAATAATTGAATTCTACATTTTTGTAGCCTCGACTAGACCTCCGTTAATTTCCACACATTTCTCGTATCGTTTGCGACTATGTCTTAGCGCTTTTTTATTTCATGTGGCGTTATTCCAGCACACGCCTGTCGTAGTCTGTCACACAGTTCTGCTCTATTCCTTGGACGTGTCTTATACACTTTTTGTGTCAAAAGACCCCACAGATAAAAATCCAATATAGTTAAATCGGGCGATCTAGGAGGCCATTCGATTAACTCGCTACCGCGACCTATCCAACCATTTGGAGATTTTTCGTTAAACCACTGCCTGACAATTCTAGAATAGTGTACAGAACAACCATCTAACTGAATATCAAATTTCTTCTTTCTGCTAGTGGCAGTTCGTCAATCACTGCGGATAACTCACCTTCCAAGAATTCCATGAAGTTATTGGCATTCACGTTACCCTCAAAAAAGAATGGACCTATTATCCTGTCTTTTAAAATTTCGGCTTCGAATTTTTACAGTGCAATATGTTTGAGTCCTAGTTTTTGTTTACCATGTTGCCATTTTTAAAATGTGTCTACATTCTTAGTAAAAAATTGATTAAAAAACAACTTTTTCCAAATTCATGTAGTGATAACTTTGTTGTTGATAAAACTTTTTTTATAAAATTTGGATAGTTTACATTTGTGATGATTCTGAATCCAGTGGTGTAGTCATATTTGAGAAAAAAAATGCCTAATATACTTTCGTCTTTTTTGGCAAAGAAAAATTAACGTAGAGGGCCTTGAAAATAGCTATTATGGTATGAAAATTTGTGCTCAAATACTGTTTTTGATACTGAATCTAACAAAAAAGACTAAATCAAAATCGGTTGAAAAATGCGGATTTTATAGGGGTGCTTCCAAACAAAATGGGTCACACTGTATAAAAAAAAAATTATTAATATTTTTTTTTAAAATTAATTTTAGGTGGAATTAAAAGATAGCGTTGAATCTTTGGACTTTATGGTAGCTGAGAGTGGGGGAAATTTTAGTTTAGGACAAAGACAGCTTGTGTGTTTGGCAAGAGCAATTTTAAAAAATAATAAAATCTTAATTTTAGACGAAGCTACAGCCAACGTTGATCAGAGGTGAAAAGGATCAAAATTTATTTAACTTATTCTTTTATTTCAAAGTTTTTTTTTTTAGAACTGATGCTCTGATCCAAGCAACAATCCGTCGATTGTTCAAAGATTGTACAGTAGTAACAATCGCTCATAGATTGAACACAATTATGGACTCCGATAAAATTATAGTGATGAGTTTTGGAAGTATGGTGGAGTTCGACCATCCGCACAACCTTCTACAAATACAGGACGGATGTTTTCATAAATTGGTGCTGGAAACTGGACTAGGCATGACAGATCAACTTAAACAGATCGCTTTGAACGCTTATTCGAAAGATAAAACTGACGAAGAAGTATTGAGTGATTAAAATGATTTTTATTGTTTTTTTTTTTTATATAAATTATAATTTTATATATTTTTGACATTTTCTTATGGGCTCAACTAAATTATTTTAAATTAAATAATATTTTATACAAATTTTTAAGTGAGGACAAATTTTAGTATAATAATTCTTTGAATAGTAAATGTTTTTTTTTTAATTCCACACCTTCCAAGTCTTGAATAATACAGGGTGATTTATAACTATTGAGACATGGGTTAAGGGTGGATTGTTTAGATCGAAATATGGTCAGTAAATTTTTTTACCAGGAATAATTCGCGTGGAGACCTCTGTATAACAAAATGTTAAATAATATATCTAGAGTTATGCACCGATTTTTATAAAAATTGGTAAATACTCCGTGTCCCAAGTTATAGACTGGGGACTTTGAAACTGGGGATGACTGCCAAAGGACTGTTAAGTGAAATAAAGTTTCTGATACGTCATTAGGAAAAAATACACTAAATACAAAATACACCTTGAAATTATAAAAAAAAATGAGAAAAAATATGAAAATGATTAACCCTGTATAAATTTTAATAGATTAGTAGTAAAAATCGGATATTATTACGCAATAGCGATAAAATGTCGAGCTGATTAACTCATAATAAAAAAAATTGCATCCGATTAGCCTTCAATACACGATAAATCAAGTAACTACGAAATTTATTTTGGTATCAATAACATTTTTTTTACTTCTTTTTTCAGCTTTAACGTTTTTGTTGACATTGGTCAAGTGCAAAAAGTTCAGATAGCAAATAAAATCAATAAATTACAAGCTCCCCAACAGAAATATTAATATTTATATTATTCGATCAGTTTTACAAATTGGTTTTGTCTTTAGGAAGTTTTATGTGGATTTTCGGAATCTATGGGTAAATCAAAGTGTCTGAAAAGAGAGATTTTGGAATTTGAAAGCGGTTATACCGACGCGATGACCAATAGTACACGCGCATAGTAAAAAAATCGTAGATTCTATAATATTGCGAATTTCAAACTGAAATTTTAAATTCACACTCCCAGGTAATCAAAGAATATGCAAAAAAATCAGCGAGTACGTATCTGTGATATTTTGTATATAGCGGTACCCAAAACTAAAGAGTAAAAAGCAGACGTTATGTTCCTTAATTTTAACAGTCTAGAACGCAGTTCCTGATGGATTCTCTCCCTGTATAAACAGTTTAAATTATTTGTAAAACACCTTAATTGGGATGATAGACATAAGATATAAAAACGTCTTTTTGATAATAAAAATATCAAAAAAACCGGAAGTTTATATCCTCTCTTCGAACCAGAAATCCAGAAAAAGTTCCTAGATAGACAAAACCGCGAAAAGTTATAATCAAAGAATATAAAAAAATTTCATCAGAATAATATTTTATTTATTATATCGACCGTAGTTAGCCTAAAAGTTGTAGGCTGTATCTAAAAATCAATTATTACAGTTTCAATAGCCTTCAGTTTGGCGATAAATTCAAATTTTATCGAAATAATCTCAATTTTATCAATAAATTTTTTCTAATCTCATTAATACTACCATTTGCTGATTTTTTGGACGGATATTGCATATTTATTTCGTTTTAAGAAACGTTACAAAAAAATTGAATAAAATTTTGACTCTTTGTTTATCTTAAATATGTATTCAACCTGGTATTTCTTCTTGAAAAATTGTTGGATACAGGATTCATAACAGTGAGACTTTTTCATGAAACAGTGCGAAGAAATTTTCATTAAACATACTATCAATTAATAGTCCAGTAAATAAAGGCACCAACCTGTTCATCTCATTATTGTCGGACTTTTTTTTTGCAACTTGTAGGTATTCATGTGTAGATTAGTAGTAGATTTTTGGCCGATATCTCCCGAAATATGCTACTTACAGAAGTGGGGTTTTGCTAGAAATGAAGTACAGTTCATTACCTACAAAAATGGTCCCCATCATTTTTGTCCCTGGATCAATATTTCTTGCAAAAAAAGGCTTGCAAAAATTTTCCGAAAAACTAAAAAACTTAGCAAAAATTTTAAAAACCATCGAAAAGAGGACATTTTCAGCTTTCCAATGGTGTGTATTAAAGACCGATATTGCCAATTATTGTTTATCAATTTGCAGTAGACCCGAGAATTTTCAGAAAACTCCGGAAATCAAAAAAAAACGTCCCAAGAAAAACATGTTGTTTATAAACATACACAAAAATTATTTATTCATTCTTTCGGAATATATTCACCACCTATCAAAGTCCCATTATCCAAAAGGTTTCGGTAAAACTACGCTTAATTTAAAAAATATGAACGGATTGACAAGGGCGGTCAAATATTCAGGAAAAATAAAGTTTGGCCAGTTTTTTCAATATTCCTGGAAAATAAAAAACAACGAAAATGTTACACGATGTTATAGGTACAGGTCCCTTCTTTCATATTCACTTTGAATCATGAAAAAAGATCCAATTTGCCCGCCCTCCCATGCCTACATTCACGGAGCGTGCTCCCGGAGACGCCGCGCAGCAGCTCGAAATCCAAGGTACGCTTGGGCCTTTTTATCTCGAAAACGGTTAAACTTTTGACAAAAATGATAAGGATCATTTTTGTAGATAATAAACTGCTCTCCATTGCTAGCAAAACCCCACTTCTCTAAGTGTCATATTTCCGGAGATATCGGCGGAAAACTCAATTTTTGGGATTATTGGCCAATTTTCAGACCCTTCCGCAAATTTCGCGGAGGACATATTTTCAGAGAGTAATCTACCCGTGAATACCTACAAGTTGCAAAAAAAAGTCCGACAATAATGAGATGAACAGGTTGGGGGGATTCTCGGTCTTTATTTACTGGACCATAATTAAAAATTCATAAAAACCATGCATATTGAGCTAAAATTTTAGTAGAGTACTCTTAAGAGACCTACTGAGAAAAAAATTTCATTAAAATCAAGTTCTAATACTAAAAACATGTCACATTTCAGAATTACAATAAAATAGTATATTATGCAATGAGCACAAAATGATGACCATTTTGTTGCGAGTTACATACTATACTTTTTATATGACAACGTATCGTTCACGTTTAATACATGCATACATTGCAAAAACTTATAATATTTCATCACTCCGAATTCGCCGCTAAAGGGCTTTCTATCAGAATTAAAATATAAATTGAAGAAATATGTAAATATTTTCTTTATTGCTATTTCTTATAGTTTTTATAGAATACAAATATGAAATTACTCTTTACCTACTAAAACTTTGACAGAAACGATATGCTGACATTTCGCTGGACGTCATAATTTGACAAGCCGTAGTCGTCGTGATTTTAGAGTGAACCTAGACCTAACACGGAATATTCCATTTCGCATTTATTGCTTAGCAACTTGCCTAGCAACCGATTCAAAAATGAAATTCTGTACAAAATGTGATTGTTTATGATTGAAGTTACGGTTATAAAATGAACATTTATCGAGGTTGTCGTAGAAAAAACATTTTTTCTACTAACGTGCGTAAAGTACGTACTTTAGACACACTTTCAGTGCGTAAAACTACTTTAGTAAATAACTATTAAATAATCTCGATGCAAAATTCAAAATTTTTGAGATCCACCTCTGTATTTCATTCCCCCTTACCCTACCCCAGTGTAATTTATCGCAAACAGGATAATCAGAGCATATCTTAAAGGTTTCGGAGCGCCTTGTATAATTTCCTTGAAAGAATTTTAATCAGCGGAATCGAGTGGAAATATTAATTTCATAAAATTTTTTTCCTGTTTTCAATATTAACTTCCAGTTCCTTTTTGTTAACGCAGATAAACACTTTATCCTGATTTTGCGAATAGAAAAACCATTTTTAAATGGAAAAAACTTAGAAAACCCGTTTTAAATGTTGTTAAAGTGAATAATTTTATTAGAATAAATTCACGATGGATTTAGGATTTTCTCTTACTTTAGAAAATCCTAAAAGGTATGCCAATGTGTTCTCAAAATTATTTTTTGGGTAAGTAGCTATTAGTTTATTTTTTATTTACTTTCTTAGGAAAATCTCAGTGACTAGCAGTTCCTTCAAGGGATCTTCTTTCCAGTAGTGTACCAAGTGTTGTACTCTTATAGTGAGAAAGAATTTTTATTTAAATCTAGATTTTTTTCAATAATTAAATTGAATCCAGATTTATCTACTAATTTCTTTCCTTCTACTTATTGTTAATTATAATTTCTTTGGTACCACTACCTAATAGAAGATGCTTTTGAGCTTTTGTTTATTAATATAAATCGTTTTTTTTTGTTTTCTTCAGGTGGGTCATACCTTTAGTTAAAAGAAGCATAAACCACGAGCTGGAAATTGATAGTTTGTATAAAGTTTTAGAAAAGGACAAATCAGATTTGTTAACTGACAAAATGGAAGGATTATGGGAAGCGGAAATTAGACGGGCCAAACATAAAAAAGGAAAACCAAATTTGCTTAAAGTCATTATAAAACAATTTTACGTTGAAAGTTTAATTTATGGACTTCTGTGGTTTTTTTCGAATGTAATAGTTCTGTAAGTAAACATTTATGTAAATTTTATCTGTGATACGCTGGTCAATATACAGGGCGTTTAACAACCAGCTTACACTCCTATATTTTGCAGACTACTCAGATTTCTATAAAAATTGGTATAGATTAGGGCGAATTCAATATTATTAATGACAGGCTTCACTTTCTTAATTTTTGCTTGAAAACAACCAAATTGTGTTAAAAATTATTTAATATTCTCTTCACAGTGTGACGGCTGGTTCGCTGTTTATCTTATAGCAAAAAAACACATTTCCATTAAATTTTTCTTGTTTTAGGTGTATGAGGCCGATAATTCTAGCCAGGTTGATAAACTTATTCTTGGTTAGAAGCAATGGAACTATTGCTGATATGTATTATTACGGTATAGGAGTCATACTGACTTCATTCGTTTCTTTACTAATTCTGCATCACACTTTTTTTTCTATGGGTGCTGTTGGAATGAGAATTAGAGTAGCTTTATCTTCTCTAGTTTACAGAAAGGTAACCCTATCTAATAACGTTCAACGACAAAAAGTTAAAAATCTTCTTTTCAGATTATTCGATTAAACCAAAAATCTTTAGGTCAAACAGCATCTGGACAAATAGTAAATTTATTGTCCAACGACATGGTTCGTTTCGACTTATCCTTACCTGTAATACACGGAATTTGGGTGATGCCATTCCAAGTTATAGTCTTATTATTTGTAGTTTACAATCAAGTTGGAATAGCATCAGTCACCGGGATAGTTACCATGGTAGTTATAACCGTACCCATACAATGTATGTCAACCTCAATATTCCCTTTAACATTTTTATTAAAACTATTTTTCTCTTTAAGCTTTTCTAACCAAGTTTGTTGGGAGGTTGCGTGAGAGTATTTCCAAAAAAACTGACTATAGAGTAAAATTAATGAGCGAAATCGTATCTGGTATTCAAGTCATCAAAATGTACGGCTGGGAAAAACCATTTGAAAAACTCGTTGAGTTCGCCAGAGCTTCTGAAATGAAAGACATCACCTCTGCAACATATTTAAGAGGAGTTTACGCAAGCTGTATGGTGTTTGCAGACAGATTAGCTTTATTCACCACTCTGATAACCTTTATACTAGTTGGTGAGTTGTAATTTTTCAATATTGAAAGCAAAACAACCAATGCATCTTGGTGAGACACTGCTACTTCCTCCAAACTATGTTTATCCCATTTATTAACTTGTATTTGTTCTAGGAAACGTCCTATCAGCTGACGTAGTATTTTCCATGGCGCAAGCTTTCAGTTTACTACAGTTGGCCTTGGCAGTATTTTTCCCATTAGCATTGAGTACAGGTGCTGAAACTTTGATATCTGTAAGAAGATTGGAAGAGTTTCTGGCTCTTGAAGAAAAAGAGGAAGATATTATAAAGGACGTGAAGAAAACTGGTGTAACAATTGTAGATGTTGTCGCATCTTGGACGGATATAGGACATACTTTAGACGATATTAATCTTAAGATACCACCAGGAACACTATGCGCTGTGGTGGGACCGGTAGGAGCTGGAAAGAGTTCACTGTTACAGGTAATTTTTATGAAAATAGTTTAGGTACACTAAGGATGATTCATCAGCGGTAGTCCAGTAAATGAAGGCACCAACCTGTTCATCTCATTATTGTCGGACTTTTTTTTTGCAACTTGTAGGTATTCATGTGTAGATTACTCTCTGAAAATATATCCTCCCCGGGATTTGCGGAAGGGGCTGGAAAATGGCCCATGATCCCGAAAATTAAGTTTTTGGCCGATATCTCTTGAAATATGCTATTTAAAGAAGTGGGGTTTTGCTAGAAATGAAGTACAGTTCATTACCTACAAAAATGGTCCCTATCATTTTTGTCCCTGGATCAATATTTCTTGCAAAAAAAGGCTTGCAAAAATTTTCCGGAAAACTAAAAAACTTGGCCAAAAATTTTAAAAACCATCGAAAAGAGGACATTTTCAGCTTTCCAATGGTGTATATTAAAGACCGATATTGCCAATTATTGTTTATCAATTTGCGGTAGTCCCGAGAATTTTCAGAAAACTCCGGAAATCAAAAAAAAACGTCCCAAGAAAAACATGTTGTTTATAAAGATACACAAAAATTATTTATTCATTCTTTCGGAATATATTCACCACCTATCAAAGTCCCATTATCCAAAAGGTTTCGGTAAAACTACGCTTAATTTAAAAAATATGAACGGATTGACAAGGGCGGTCAAATATTCAGGAGAAATAAAGTTTGGCCAGTTTTTTCAATATTCCTGGAAAATAAAAAAAACGAAAAAGTTACACGATGTTATAGGTACAGGTCCCTCCTTCCATATGCACTTTGAATCATGAAAAAAGATTCATTTTTACTCAAGTTATGGGCCAATTTGCCCGCCCTCCCATGCCTACATTCACGGAGCGTGCTCCCGGAGACGCCGCGCAGCAGCTCGAAATCCAAGGTACGCTTGGGCCCGTTTATCTCGAAAACGGTTAAACTTTTGACAAAAATGATAAGGATCATTTTTGTAGATAATAAACTGCTCTCCATTCCTAGCAAAACCCCACTTCTCTAAGTGTTATATTTCCGGAGATATCGGCGGAAAACTCAATTTTTGGGATTATTTGCCATTTTTCAGCCCCTTCCGCAAATTTCGCGGAGGACATATTTTCAGAGAGTAATCTACCCGTGAATACTTACAAGTTGCAAAAAAAAAGTCCGAAAATAATGAGATGAACAGGCTGGGGGGTTTCTCGGTCTTTATTTACTGTACTACGGTGGGAAATTTTCAATATGGATGTGTCTGTATATCTGAGGCAGTTCATACCACTGGTCATTCATCCTAAGAGTACCGATTGAAACGTTGCTTATGTTGCTGCTTCAATTTTAGCTAATTTTGGGAGAGTTACCTGCAACACATGGGACTGTTCAAGTAGGAGGAAGTATCTCCTACAGTTCCCAAGAGCCTTGGCTTTTTCAGTCGACCGTACGAAATAATATTTTATTCGGAAATCGCTATGACAAAAAATGGTATACCAAAGTTGTCAAAGTATGTGCTTTAGAAAGAGATATCGAACAGTTTCCACATGGAGATAGAACTATAGTTGGTAAGAATTGTATTAATTTTTTGTGTGAGAACAAGATGGTAGTACGTTTTTTTAAAAATATTTCAGGTGAAAAAGGAGTTTCTTTAAGTGGAGGTCAAAGAGCTAGGATAAATTTAGCTAGAGCTATATACCGGAAAGCAGATATATATTTATTGGACGACCCTTTGTCAGCTGTTGATACCCACGTAGGAAAACACTTGTTCGACCAGTGTATTTATGACCATTTACGAGGAAAAACTAGAATTCTAGTAACACATCAACTGCAATATTTAAAAAAAGCCGACCTAATCATCGTTCTAAACGAAGTGAGTGAAAAAACATTTACTAACTTTTAATATATTACAATTTATATACTTAGGGTACAGTCGAAGCTAAAGGAACGTTCCACGAGCTCTCAAGCTGCAATCTAGACTTTACTAAACTATTAATAGCTGCTGACGAGACCGATGAAAAGAAAGAAGAAGTTACCGAAGCCGCACCTCCTATTTTCGACACTGGTAGACGATTCTCTTCGGCTGTAGATGGAACTAGAAAATTTTCAGTCGTTTCAGATGGAGGTAGGAAGTATTCGAGTGTTTCGAGTAGAAAAATGTCCACAATTTCTACAGCTAGCGTAAGTTTTTTGACAAAATCACTAATAACGAATTTATAAATATTGTTTGTTTATAGAGTGACACACAAATGGATGACGATCAGATTACTGAAGAAGAATCAGGTCAGGATCCCAACAGTAAACCACTGAAGAGCTATATGGCTGCAGCTAGAAATGTTGTTTTGGTTTCTTTTGTAATATTTTTATTGGTAGGCTCTCAAGCAGTACTTGTAGGAATTGACCAATGGTTAACAGCTTGGTAAGTCGACAGTAATACGAAAATTTTTGATTATTTATTCCTGGCTTTGACTTTAGGACATCTCAAGAACAATTAAGAAATCAAAGTTTAAAATTGGCCAATATACACCCCACTTTTTATACGACACCAAACGTATTCGATCCAATCAATCAATCTGATTTTCACGAAACTAGGAATCAAAACCCTACAGCTGCTGTAAACACTACTGTAAAACCAAATAGTACCGATTCGAAGTTTACCTGGACAGTACTCATATCCAGCTTTAACATTGATGATATGTTTGATTATGTCATATCCGTTGATGGTAGTGTTGAACGTGTGATTAAAACTACTTGCGCCATGTATATATATGGAGCGTTGCTGATTTTAGCCATCTTGTTTATCATATCCAGAACGTTTTTATTCGCCAAAGCTTGTATGTTATCATCAAAGAATTTACATTTGATGATGTTTCACAAATTACTGAAAGCTCCTATGAGATTTTTCGATACGAACCCGAGCGGAAGGATTTTAAACAGATTTTCCAAAGATATCGGATCTATTGATGAAGTTTTACCGAGGGTACTACTTGATGCATTGTCAATTTTCCTAATTCTAGCTGGTGTTTTGGTAAATATTCTCGTTGCTAGTCCTTTTATGATTATTATCCTCGTTATATTAGGAATAATATACATGAAATTTCGAACGTGGTATTTAGTTACAGCTAGATCTCTTAAACATATAGAAGGAATGGGTGAGTACCAAGTATTTAGTAAATATATAACTTTTTTGATAGTAGATGTCAAATTTTTTGAAAAATACTTACCATCCACTAAGAAGCAACAACTACTTATCTGGCTATATGTCATGATAGATATTGAGTTGCATTTAACTATTATCTTTGACATCTATTGATAACACGCCTTACTAAAATGACTGTAATTTAGTAAATTTTTGTAATATTGCAGCAAAATCCCCAGTATTCTCTCATATTAACTCCACGCTTAATGGTATTGTCACCATCAGAGCATCTAACGCAGAAGACGTTTTGATAAATGAATTCGATTCACATCAAGATGTTCACACCTCTGCTTGGTATTATACCATTGCTTGCATGAACGGATTTGGTTTCTGGCTCGATTTAATAGTCATGGTACTACTGGCTGTAGTAACTTTCAGTTTTGTTATCTGGGATACTAGTAAGTTATCATTTAAACTATATTTATTCAATTAAAAATATTAATTTTTTAGTTAGCCGAGTAGATGGTAGTATAGCTGGTTTAGCTATCTCTCAATGTATGGTACTAACTGGTGTACTACAATTTGGTACTAAGCAGCTTGCTGAAGTTATTAACAATATGACGAGTGTAGATAGAGTTCTTCAATATACTAAAATCGATAATGAAGGACCTTTTGAGACTCCCAGAGGTATGTAACCATGAACATTTTTGTAAAATTTAACTTTTTTTTTTGTATGTTTACCAGATAAAAGACCAAAAGGTACATGGCCTAGAAGAGGTAACATAGAATTCAAAGATTTATACTTGAAATATGTAGAAAATGATCCACCAGTATTGAAAGATTTGAACTTTACTTTTAAACCTGGAGAAAAGGTAATTGAACGTTTGTTAAGTTACATGAAAGTTTTTTATTTGATTTTTTTTTACTCAGATCGGTATAGTTGGACGTACTGGTGCTGGAAAGTCTTCTCTAATATCTGCTCTCTTCCGACTAGCTCCGTTAGAAGGAACTGTGTTGATTGATAGAGTCGACATTAATAATCTCGGACTGACAGATCTAAGAAAGAAGATTTCTATTATACCTCAAGAACCAGTTTTATTTTCAGAAACGTTGAGATACAATTTGGATCCTTTTAACGAATTTGATGATGATAAAATTTGGGATGCATTAGAATTGGTAAGTTGAAGTCGTATTTTATTTAGAAGGTCTTGTAATTTTGGTTTTTAGGTTGAATTGAAAGAAAGTGTGGATTCTCTAGATTTTATAGTAGCAGAAGGAGGCTCAAACTTCAGTTTGGGTCAAAGGCAGTTGATTTGCTTAGCAAGAGCAATTTTAAAAGATAATAAAATTTTAATACTGGACGAAGCAACCGCTAACGTCGACCAGAGGTAAGACTCTTCCCGACTTATTCCTACAAATATAAACTATTTGTATTTTAGAACCGATGCACTAATTCAAGCAACAATTCGCAAAGTCTTTAAAGATTGCACAGTTGTTACCATAGCTCATAGATTAAATACTATCATGGATTCAGACAAAGTTCTAGTTATGAGTTTTGGTAATATGATTGAATTCGACCATCCACATAATCTTTTGCAAATAGAAGATGGACATTTCCTTAAAATGGTGCTGGAAACAAGCCCAGGAATGGCGGAGGAACTAAAAAATGTGGCTAAGAAAGCTTATGCCAAGCATATGGCGGAACAAGATAAATAAATGTGAACTGTGAAATGAAGAGAGTGTACTTTTAGCAAACGCTAAAGATTTAGGTTTATTTATTCTTAAAAATTTAATAAATTCTGTAGTTTAGATAATATTATTTGTTTCTTTTATTTCAACGACCTAAGTCTACTGTCTTTTTCTGTTATTTCCCGACTGATCACGTCTTCAACTTCATCAGTAGCACCAACATTGTACTTGTAATTCATATTTTCACGAATTCACAAAAAAAAAGAGATTTGCACTGTTTTTATGTGCGTTAGACAAAAGTTTCATATGTAGAGAAAAATTATAACCAACACCTTTCAATTTTTTTATCAAGAATTTTTGATACAATTTCATATTCTTGGCCTTGATGAAACGATAACTTTTATCAACATTAAATTATCTAAATTTCATTGAGATCTTTTCACACCGGAAATGGTAAGATTAAAAATGCACTTAGGAGGTTTATTAATAGCATTTCATGCTAGGGCTATCGAAACAAGTAAATTTTGGAGCCTACAGTACATTTGTCCAGAGCAAGCGTCTGCCGTTTCACGTGTTCAATAACAAAGTCTTCCGCGCTTATTCAATTTCAAAGGTTTCTAACAATTATGCAGATTTCTTCGTTAAAACTCAGATATCATCCAGGCTACTTCAAATACAATGAAGTCCACAGCTTAAGAGTCTAAAAAAGTGTGGAACACCAAACAATATCTCAAGGAATTGTCAGAAATAAGATTTCTGATGGCCAAAGCAAGAAGTTTCTGCTCAATACACTAAATTGCTCCTAAAGCTTCAGAATTCTTACTGGTAATTGTTCGTCAATACCTAGGTAGGTCTATCCAGAACCTGATTAGGTTCACCAAAAGGTAAAATAGGCTTTCTCAGTAGCCCAGATCTTTTGGACTGGACGTAGATGCAGAGTACAAGCAAAATATCTTATAGGTCGCATTATAGTCATGTCACTGCCAGATATACTAATAGACCTACAACCTAATTACTTTTTAGGTCCTTACAGCTCGTCTTCTTGCTACTAATACAATCCATTATAATTACACACCAAAAAAAGATTCAGTTCAATTGTGACATTTTTATTTTACTTTTACGCAACTCCCTCCTGGATTTTTCGTGGGTGTTTAGTATACAGGAAATCATAACCCTGAGATCTTCCTGTATTTTCAATACTATTTCCACTGAAATTGAATTCATTGTGAGAAAAACTTTTTATGATTATGAGTTATCGACGATAAGTTTTTATTTTAAAATATTTTCAATGGAATAAATGGTACTTGTGTTGATATGTTTTACTTATTGATTATTTTCTAAAATGGATTTGGGATTTAGGTTGAATTTAGAAAATCCCAAAAAAAATGTTGGAATATTCAGTAGACTTTTTTTCGGGTAAGTAATAAATATTAAATATGTATGTATATACACTGTGACCCACTTAAGTTATAGCTTTTAATTGACATTTGATGAATTTGAAATTTTTGGTAAAGGACTATTTTTACATGCTTTATATTAGCTTCAGTTGTATGTACGTATGTTTGTAAGCGACTCCTTAGGAACCGATATTGACCCACTTTAAACTAGCAGAGTTCAAACTTTGCACACTCGTCAAGGACCTATGACTATAGTAGTAAAATATAGGATAGGTACTACATTTATTCACTAACTCTGCACTTCGGAATAGAACTAGTGAGAAACTATAATTGATATGTAGACCCCACCATAATATGTTAAAATAATAATTGCTAGAGTCACCATATTGTAGTTTGCCAGAATGATTAAACTGGGTTCTCTGTCATTTCCAAACTTTGCTGGCGAAATCCAGAACTAACTTCAACGGGACCTCACTTGATTCATTACAAATACTAAATGTAGGACTTGTACAGAACGGTTCCAAAACAATTCCCCAAGAGCTACCTTAATGGCAGGTATACTTTCCGTCAAAGATTTTAGGTTCTTGCTCTTCAAAGTTAGTACTGGGTTATCGTCTAAAGTACGGATTAGAAACTTATAGCGATAAGGTTTTCCGATAAGGTTAACCGAGGTGAAAAGTCCACAAGGCCGTGGCCTACATTACACAAAAATGGTGCTCGATATTTAATACTTTTTAATTTTTTTTTTCAAATAAATGTTTCTGCTTTATTGTTACACCCTGTATAATTGTGACAAGTAGGGGGGGGTGCCATTTAAATTTTTGTAGATGGGGGAATAGGGGGTTGATAGGGGTGCGTTCTCTTTCATGTAATTTTAGTTCCCCCTCTCTACCCTAGAAACGGTTTTATATCTATTTTCGTTCACGAAGTACAGCCCATTGTATGTTTTAAAATTGACACCCTGTAGAATTCACATCACGTCTTTCCATTGTATGATTGTTTTTGGCTGACCAAATAAATTTAATTTTGAGGTTAGATATCAACAAACATGTCCTTAATCACTGTTGTCAGATACTCTAGGTACTCAACATTTTTAGAGGCCCGTTAAAAACTTATTTTTAAGAAGCCTCTAAATGTTACAGGATATACCCTTATACAGGGTGTCCCATACGTGTAGGTCCCAAAAAGATTACCAAATTTTCAAATAAACCTATTCGTTAATTCCTGAGTTGCAGCCTGTAAAAAAATCTGAAAATGGTAAACTGGGAGCGGCGATTTTTTGGAAAGGATAAAATATTTTCAATTCAAGTGAATTTTAAACATTTGCATCTTTAATAAAACTACTGAAATACCATATAAATACTAGAAAATGATACCGGATGTCAGCTATTATCATGTCACAAACCGAGATATTAAAAATTATCATTTTTTTTGTGGACTCGTTAATCTGTGAAAATAAGTTTTATTGAAATAAAAATCTTTTTATAATTAAAAGTATTTATCTAAATTCGAAAGCAATTCACCGAAATTCTATGTTGGTTTCGGGATTTTATCCAGTGATACCATGGACACTGGTTATGTTTACTCTTTATTATCAGAAAATCCTAAAAGGAATAACAGTGTATTATCCAAACTCTTTATTTTGTAAGATTTTGATTGTGAACAATATCAATTTGGTTATAACGAATTATAAATCTTTTTAGATGGGTGATACCTTTGATTAAAAGAGGAGTAAATGAAGGCTTAAAATTGGAAAATTTATACAAAGTTTTAAAAAAGGACAAATCCCGCAATTTAACAGACAAACTTGAAGAACTGTGGGATAATGAAGTTCGAAAATCACAAGAAAAAAACAGAAACCCGAGTTTAATTAACGCACTGTGCAAGCAATTTTACAGCGAAATTGTGCTATACGGAGTCGTTTGGTTTTACTCCAACGTTATTGTTATGTAAGTATATCATTTTGTAACAAATATTCTTGAATATTGATATTTTTCATAAGATGACCAGTTTTCAAAAAGTTCTGCAGCTGTATCTTCATGATAATCCAAGCTTGAATCCTTAATATTATTTGCAGACAGCAGCAAACAATTTGGAACAAATCCGTTTTCTGATCCAGCGTGAATAATAGTTATTCGCAGTGGCGTAGCTAGGGGGACAAGGTACCTGGTGCAACATAGGTGCAGATGCACTCAAGACTTCCAAACAATCCAATCATCAACTACAGTATTTATCGGAATATAACTAAATAACCGAAGTATACTCACTTTGACCACTTTCTCATAAAAATTTCTATTTTCTTGAGGGTGTTCGGATTATAATCCAGTAGTTACATTCAGTGTCGGGTGTGAATTTTGTTTCAAAGAAATATTTATAACATCTATCTCTTGGTTTAGTGAGTTTAGTGAATTGTTATAGGTATAGGAAAGGTTATTTTATTATTTTTTTTTCAAAGCTGAGGTTAGAGGGTTCCCTGAGCTCCGGCCTGCACCACCTGGACCTATGATAGCTACGCCACTGGTAATGCGCTTTCATTTATTTGAAGGTGCCTTAGTCTTACAGTTTTTACTGGAATCAACCCATCCTTTGGATACTGTATCGTGTTTATCAAACCATGTTTTGTCCAGGTAGATTATAGATCTGTTTTCGGATCGGTATTTCTTAATACTCTTGTCTGTAGCCCGTGTGACGTGGTGCCGACTTCGGGCGCCATCGAGTATCTCCGGTGGCGCTCGGCTTTCTCGCGGGGCTGGTCGTCTGGTGCCAGGCGCGCGAGGGATGTGGTTTGGTAGGGGTAGGTTTGGTTGGGTTATTATTGAAAATTATTATAATTTATTCTACAAAAATTGACTAAAAATACGAAGGTGGTTTGGTAGGGGTAGGTTTGGTTGGGTTATTATTGAAAATTATTATAATTTGAACATTATCTGACTCGAAGGCGCGGAGGAGGGTAGAATTACGCTGTCAAAGATAATTAGTGGGTGTTTATGGGTTTTTAATTGATATTATCGGCCCATCAGGTCTTCTTTAAAAAAAAACATATCCCCCTTCACATTTAGCGCAGACTTAGGACGAATCTGGAGGAGATGTTCTTTTCATAGATATCCTAGCTTTCTATACACTTTTTTAAGGGAAATTTCATAAATTTTTGTGAAGTGCATTGAAAGCGAAGGAAATCTCACCCAACCTACCCAACCTACCCGAGGTCGGCACCACATCACACGGGCTACAGACGAGAGTTTTCTTAATGTCCTGAAGAAAATTGAATCTCCAAGTGCGCAATCTTTGCGATACCATTACCACTTGTTTATTGTCAGTTTTACGATATGTAAATTCCATTTTACCAATAACTCTTTGGAGGGTGGCCCGGCTAGAATCTATATTGGTGTCATCTTCTTCTTGCTTCCTTTTTGGATTGTCCAAACCTTTCATAGAGGGAATATATTTTTCTTCTTATTATATCCTTTTGGAAAGACGATGATTGAAAATCACTACGTTTTTTTCTTTCACTTAATTTTTCACTGTTAATAATATCCTTTATAGAAGATATTATTTAATGAAATTACATCCCAAGCGTTTTTCCTAACACACCCTCGTTTATTCGTTATCGAATTAATTTCATTTGGCTGTTCCACACTGTATAATAATTTTTTTTATATCCCATTTCAGATGTCTACGACCGATAATTTTGGCACAATTAATAAAATTATTCTCTGACAAAGATGTTAGCAAAAATTATCTCATGTACGTTTATAGCGTGGCTCTTATATTAACGTCATTAGTTTCAACAATGAGTATCCACCACATGAATTTTGCTATGCAAGCCATTGGAATGAGGGTACGAGTAGCTACGTCTTCGCTGGTCTATAGAAAGGTAACAATAATTCATTATTTCACTTTCTTTACTTCAGAAGATGCTACTAGCTTTTAAGGAACCACATTTTCATAGAGATCAATATTTATGCTGCACTTTTGTATAAAAATTTTAGCGATCGTAACGATCTATATGACTAGTACATATTGGTACAGGTCCAATTGCAATTCTATATGATTTTTGTAAGCAACAAGAGATCGCAACCTTTTTGGTTTAGCGTAAATATTTACAGACACAATTCCTGGACTCTGTGTTGCTAAGTCCAGGCACAGTTGTCCAGAATGTTAGGCTTTTTCTTCTCGGCAAACAATATACTATTTCCACAAAATATGGAATACACTTAATATCGTTTATGCACACAAGCTAATGGTTAATTTTTTCCAGATTACTCGCTTGAACCATAAATCTTTGGGTGAAACACCAGCTGGAAAGGTGGTAAATATTCTTTCAAACGATCTGAGTCGCTTTGATCTCGCAATTCCAGTAATTCATGCAATATGGGTGATGCCTTTTCAAGTAGTAGTAATATTTTTAATAATTTGGCAACAAGTAGGTATAGCAGCGGTATCAGGAATAGTTACAATGGTACTACTTACAGTACCTGTACAAGGTACAAAATTCTTTGTATTAAAAACATTTTTGGATCTTAAAATTTGTGTTTTTTTTAGGGTTTTTAGCAAAATACGTCGGTAAACTTCGTACGAGTGTCTCTAAAAAGACTGATAGTAGAGTTAAGTTAATGAGCGAGATAGTATCAGGTATTCAAGTAATAAAAATGTACGCTTGGGAAAAACCATTCGAAAAATTAGTGGAGTACACTAGAGCGGCTGAAATGAAAGACATCAGCTCTGCATCTTTTGTGCGAGGACTATATGCCAGTACCATGATATTTTCCGATAAATTATCCTTGTTTACCACTCTTATTACATACGTTTTACTTGGTAAGTTGTAGAATCCAAATTAATAAATTTATTTTTATAAAAAAAAAATTGTAGGTAATACAATATCTGCTGATAGAGTATTTTCCATGGCTCAATCTTTTGGTATATTACAACTGGCAATGGCTGTTGTATATCCTTTAGCTGTTAGTATAGGAGCTGAAGCTTTAATCTCAATTCGAAGACTGGAAGAATTCTTAAGTCTTGAAGAAAAAGACGAGGAGGATATTATACATGGACCAAGAAATACTGGTGTTACGATTTCTTATGTTGATGCTTCTTGGACAGATATGGGATGTACTTTGGAAGATATTAATATTCGAATTCGTCCTGGTACACTTTGTGCTATTGTGGGTCCTGTAGGATCTGGAAAAAGCTCGTTATTACAGGTAATTTTTCCCATTTTATATGCTTGGCATGATTTTTCATTTATTCGATTGGGTTGTGCTCAACACTTGAGCTGAATCTTTGTACCATTTTCCATGTTATCTACTTCCGTTCCAGAAGCTTTGTGTTTTCTATGCAGGCTACTAGTTTGACTGGAGGTGCTTCCGTCTGAGTCCATGTAAGTTCTTGGCATGATGTTAATAAATGTTTTTTTCAGCTGTTAACTGGAGAATTACCCACATTATGTGGAGGTATTGAAATCGGAGGTGAAATCTCTTACAGTGCACAACAACCTTGGCTTTTCCAATCATCTGTACGTAACAATATTATTTTTGGAAACCACTATGATAAGAATTTGTATAAAAGGGTTGTAAAAGTATGTGCGCTAGAGAGTGATTTTGAACAGTTTCCTCATGGGGATAGAACCATTGTAGGTACGTCTTGAGGAATATTACAAATTTTTCTAACCTATAAGACGGTATTAAATTTATTTTTAGGTGAAAAAGGAGTTTCTTTGAGTGGAGGACAACGAGCTAGGATAAATTTAGCCAGAGCAGTGTACCGAAAGGCTGATATATATTTATTAGATGATCCGTTATCTGCAGTTGACATACACGTAGGAAAACATTTATTCAACGAATGTATTTATGAGTTTTTAAGAGGAAAAACAAGAATTTTAGTAACACATCAATTGCAGTATTTGAAGAAAGCAGATTTGATAATAGTTCTTAATGATGTGGGTATTTTTATACATGAATAACGGAAAATTATACTAATTATTGAATTTCTACTTAGGGTATAGTTGAAGCTCAAGGTACATTTGAAGAATTATCAAATTGTAATTTGGATTTTACTAAAATATTAGTGGCTGCCGACGAAACTGAAGAGAATATTAACGAAGACGCTGATGTAGATCTGGTTAACTCAGACACCGAAGAATGTAGAAAGTTTTCGATTACTTCTAGTACAAAAATGTCTTTAATGTCCGTATCTAGTGTGAGTAGAAGTTTAATGATTTTAACATTGGAAAATAGCATTTTTTTATCAGTTTTCTGGTTGAAATTAGCAGTTTTTATGAATTTCATATTGAAAAATAGCAATTTTCATCAATTTTCTGGTTTTATTTGCAGTTTTTATGAATTTTGCATTCAAAAATAGCATTTATCATCAACTTTCCGGTTAAAAATTGCAAATTTTATGAATTTTACATCGAAAAATAGCATTTTTTAACAATTATGTTGTTTAAAATAGCAGTTTTTATGGGTTTAACACTTAAAAATAGCATTTATCATCAAGTTTCTAGTTTAAAATAGCAGTTTTTATGAATCTTACATTGGAAAATAGCATTTTTTTTATCAGTTTTCTGGTTGAAAATAGCAGTTTTTATGAATTTCATATTGAAAAATAGCAATTTTCATCAATTTTCTGGTTTTACTTGCAGTTTTTATGAATTTTACATTCAAAAATAGCATTTATCATCAACTTTCCGGTTTAAAATTGCAGTTTTTATGAATTTTACATCGAAAAATAGCATTTTTTACCAATTATATTGTTTAAAATAGCAGTTTTTATGGGTTTTACATTTGAAAATAGCATTTATAATAAATTTTCTAGTTTAAAATAGCAGTTTTTATGAATCTTACATTGGAAAATAGCATTTTTTATCAGTTTTCTGGTTGAAAATAGCAGTTTTTTGAATTCCATATTGAAAAATAGCAATTTTCATCAATTTTCTGGTTTTACTTGCAGTTTCTATGAATTTTACATTCAAAAATAGAATTTATCATCAACTTTCCGGTTTAAAAATGCAGTTTTTATGAATTTTACATAGAAAAATAGCATTTTTTAACAATTATGTTGTTTAAAATAGCAGTTTTTATGGGTTTAACATTTAAAAATAGCATTTATCATCAATTTTTTAGTTTAAAATAGCAGTTTTTATGAATTTTACATTGGAAAATAGCATTTTTTATCAGTTTTCTGGTTGAAAATAGCAGCAATTTCATCAATTATGTAGTTTAAAATAGCAGTTTTTATGAATATGTTAACATATACATTTATAGAGTGACGTGTCGGAGAAGGGTGACAATCAAATAGTTGAAGAAAAATCAGGAGACGGTCCCAATAGTAAACCTTTTAAAAACTATCTGGCGTCTGTTAAATATAACAGCTTGGTAGTTTTAGTTATATTTTTATTAATATCTTCCCAAGCTTTAATCGTTGGAATTGATCAATGGTTAACACTTTGGTAAGTACATAAAGCTTAGATTAATATTTGTAATCTGATTTTGGTGTACTTTAGGACGTCTCAAGAACAAATTCGTCACTCCAATAGCACCATAATTATACAGATACACATGGATTTGCTTAACAATACAAATGGATACAATAACGGTAGTTTGGATCCCTCTAACCATGTTAAGTACTTCAACAAACTTAACGATAGTACCAATAGCCTGTTGTTCAACAAATATAATGGAGAGGTCAAAAATAATTATAGTGATAACAGTGTCAATAATATAATTGTTGATTTCGTCAAAAACCATGATGAACATACTACCAATAGAGAGTATAATTTCTTTGATAAAAATAACCATAGTATCAATACTAATAATAGTTTCTATAACAAATACGATAAGAGAATAAAAAAGAGGCAAAGTTCGTTTGTCAACAAAAGTGAGATTGCCAATAACAATTACGGATTCATGAACAATTTTGACGACAAGAGTGCCGATAATACCGATAGATACAACAAACCTGACAACGTCAACAAAGACCAAGAATTCTTCGAAAATAAAAACAACAGTGATAAAAATCATGTCGATATCTTCAACAGGCTTGATAGCGTCGAAAAAGAAAACAGCTTTTTCGATAACAAAAACAACAGTGATAAAAACAGTGACAATATCTTCAACAAGCGTGGCAACATCAAAAAAGACCAAGAATTCATCGAAAACAAAAACAACAGAGATAACAACAGTGATAATATTTTCAACAAGCGTGACAACATCAACAAAGACCAAAAATTCTTCGAAAACAAAAACAACGGCGATGAAAACAGTAACAGTGTTTTCAACAAGCGTGACAACATCAACAAACACCAAGAATTCTTCGAAAACAAAAACACTAGTGATAAAAATCATGACGATATCTTCAACAGGCCTGACAGCATCGAAAAAGACCATGGCTTCTTTGAAAACAAAAACAACAGTGATAAAAACAATGACAATAACTTCAACAAGCGTGAAACCATCAACAACGACCAAGAATTCATCGAAAACAAAAACAACAGAGTTAAAAACAGTGACAGTATCTTTAACAAACTTGACAATATCAACAAAGACCATGATGTTTTCGAAAACGAAAACAACCGTGACAAAAACGATGGTAATATCATCAATAAACTTGACAACATCAACAAATACCAACAGAATTTCGGAAACAAAAACAATAGTGATAAAAATAATTACAATATGTTCAACAATTTTGACAATAACAACAAAGACCATGATGTTTTCGAAATCAAAAACAAGAGTGATAAAAACAATGGTAA
Source organism: Lochmaea capreae (assembly GCA_949126875.1). NCBI lineage: Eukaryota > Metazoa > Arthropoda > Insecta > Coleoptera > Chrysomelidae > Lochmaea > Lochmaea capreae. Next base: position 1,504,870 of record OX421400.1, read on the forward strand.
TATCATCAACAAGCTTGACAACATCAACAAATACCAAAAGAATTTCGGAAACAAAAACAATAGTGATAAAAATAATGACAATATGTTCAACAAGTTTGACAATATCAACAAAGACCATGATGTTTTCGAAACCAAAAACAACAGTGATAAAAACGATGGTAATATCATTAACAATCTTGACATCAACAAATACCAAGAAAATTTCGGTAACAAAAACAATAGTGATAAAAATAATGACAATATGTTCAACAAGTTTGACAATATCAACAAAGACCATGATGTTTTCGAAACCAAAAACAACAGTGATAAAAACGATGGTAATATCATCAACAATCTTGACAACATCAACAACTACCAAAAAAATTTCGGAAACAAAAACAATAGTGATAAAAATAATTACAATATGTTCAACAAGTTTGACAATATCAACAAAGACCATGATGTTTTCGAAACCAAAAACAACAGTGATAAAAACGATGGTAATATCATTAACAATCTTGACATCAACAAATACCAAGAAAATTTCGGTAACAAAAACAATAGTGATAAAAATAATGACAATATGTTCAACAAGTTTGACAATATCAACAAAGACCATGATTTTTTCGAAACCAAAAACAACAGTGATAAAAACGATGGTAATATCATCAACAATCTTGACAACATCAACAACTACCAAAAAAATTTCGGAAACAAAAACAATAGTGATAAAAATAATTACAATATGTTCAACAAGTTTGACAGTATCAACAAAGACCATGATGTTTTCGAAACCAAAAACAACAGTGATAAAAACGATGGTAATATCATCAACAATCTTGACAACATCAACAGAGAAAATGAACTCTTCAAAACTAAAAACAAAAGTGACAAAAGCAACGATAATATCTACTACAAACCTGAAAACATCAACAAAGAATTTTTTGGAAGCCAAAACGACAGAGCCACAACAAATTTCAACTCACTTAACAATATTCACAATATTACCAATAACGAGCATTATTTCTTCGATCACCATAACTTTTCTTTCGATAATACCAAAAATATTCACAATATCAGCATCGATAACAGTACTATGAATGCATGGAACCAAATTATAAGAAAACTACATGTACACGATATTATGTCTTATGTTACATTAAATGTCAATAACATGTTTGATTATGTTATTGCGGATGGTACTTTACAAAGACTGTACAAAACGGAGACCGCCATGTATATATACGGAACGATGATAATTTTAGTAATACTGTTAGTACTGAGTAGAACGTTTTTATTTTTCACATCGTCTGTAATGGCTTCGGAAAATTTGCATTCGACGATGTTTAATAAATTATTGAAAGCCCCTATGAGATTTTTCGATACGAATCCTAGTGGGAGGATTTTAAACAGATTTTCTAAAGATATCGGATGTATCGACGAGATCTTACCAAGAGTACTGCTGGATTCTATTTCGGTAAAATACTGTGAAAATGTTATTTATAAAAATTAATGACTCTCTATTCTAGATTTTTTTGGTAATGGCTGGTATTTTGGTTAATATAGCTATAACTAGTCCAATCATGATTATAGCTCTTATTATATTGGGAGCTTTATATTTAAAATTTAGATCTTGGTACATGGTAACAGCCAAAACACTGAAACACCTGGAAGGTATCAGTAAGTGTCTTTCATTACTTTATACCTCACTTCTTTTCATTCATTAGTTTGATTGAGTTTTTGTACTCTTGGTGGTTCACTAGGTCTTTCTCTTGGTTGCTGTAGTCACAGAAACAGTGTTGCCTCTTCTAAATCCACTGATTATTGCAACTCTTTTAATTTCAGCAAAATCGCCTGTCTTTTCCCATGTGAGCTCTACACTTTGTGGAATCGTTACCATTAGAGCATCACATTCAGAAGACATATTAATAGATGAGTTCGATCGTCATCAGGTGAGTTTTATTAAATTATCTTTCTGATACTTACAGCTCTTTCCTTTCAGGATGTACACACTTCAGCGTGGTACTTAACTTTGGCCTGCATGAACGCATTTGGTATTTGGCTAGATTTAATAGTATTAGTATTTTTAGCCATTGTCACGTTCAGCTTTGTTATTTCGGCATCTGGTTAGTATCTGCTTTAAGTTTGTTTGGTTATAAAAATTAATTTCATTGCAGTTACAAATGTTAACGGTAGCTCTGTAGGCTTAGCAGTATCTCAATGTATGGTCCTAACTGGTATGTTACAATATGGTATGAAACAACTGGCTGAAGTTATTAATAATTTAACAAGTGTAGAGAGAATTCTCCAATATACAACTATAGAAAATGAAGGACCTTTTGAGACACCAAAAGGTAATCAATCTTTATTAATACCATTCTTTAATACAGTTAAGTGAAATTTGTTCCAGAAAAAAGACCAAAAGGTACTTGGCCAACGGTGGGAAACATCGAATTCAAAAAACTTTACTTGAAGTATATTCAAAACGAACCACCGGTCTTAAAAAATTTGAATGTAGTATTCAAACCAGGAGAAAAGGTAAGGGTTTCTTGATTGTTCCACAGAAATATTTTTTAAGAGCTCACTATAGGATTGATTCATTTTTTGAATGCTTTCAGATTGGAATAGTTGGACGTACTGGTGCTGGAAAGTCTTCTCTAATTTCTGCTCTGTTTCGACTAGCTCCATTAGAAGGATCTGTGTTGATAGATAGAGTCGACATTAACAATCTCGGACTGACGGATCTAAGAAAGAAGATTTCTATTATACCTCAAGAACCAGTATTATTTTCAGAAACGTTGAGGTACAATTTGGATCCTTTTAATGAATTTGATGATGATGAGATTTGGGATACTTTAGAGCTTGTGAGTAGCTGTTGATTTTAAAATCTTGGTTATTCATTGATGGTAAATTGTTTTAGGTTGAGATGAAAGAGAGCGTGGATTCATTAGACTTTCTAGTGGCAGAAGGAGGAAACAATTTCAGTTTGGGTCAAAAACAACTAATATGTTTAGCTAGAGCTATCTTGAAGCAAAACAAGATTTTGATTTTGGATGAAGCCACAGCTAACGTAGATCACAAGTACTAATCTTATATTTAGGATAAACTTTGACTAAATATTTTTCTATTTTAGAACCGATGCACTAATTCAAGCAACAATTCGCAAAGTCTTTAAAGATTGTACAGTTCTTACCATAGCGCATAGATTAAATACTATAATGGATTCGGACAAAGTTCTAGTCATGAGTTTTGGTAATGTGGTCGAGTTTGATCATCCTCATCACCTTTTACAAATTGAAGATGGATATTTCCATAAAATGGTTTTAGAGACAAGTCCGAATATGGCACAGGAGCTTAAAAATATCGCTCACAATGCTTACCTTGAGCAAATGGAAGAAAAGGACGATTGAATATACCTTTTTTTAGGAAAATCTTGAGATGAATGAATTGGAAAGAAGAATCTTCTTGTAGATAATAAATATTTTATATACCAATTGTTTTTTATTAAATACCTGAACAAGTCCACAGGTTCTGCAAGCATACTACTACCGGAGAAAGATAAAACGGCAAAACCAGTCCTGTCCTGGATGACAGAAGGGTGTCTATGCTGGGTCCCTGCGCACAGTGGTGTAGAAGGGAACCAAAAAGCAGATAGCCTCGTAAAGGAAGGAGCGAAAAAGGACAGGGCAGAACCGTTAGACAGACCAAGACCACCGATTCAACTACTGAAGGACACCATAGAAAATATAACAGGGGCAGAACACGAGAAGAGATGGAGCGAGAGAAGCGATTGCTTCACTTCGCGACAGCTCTGGCAAAAAATAAACAAGGAAAAAACAAGAGAGATCCTAGAATATAGAAAGGACTCAATTCAGAAGATCACGGGAGTGATCACTGGACACTACACAGTGGAGCAAGACTCAAGGTAAAACTGGATGATCTGTGTAATGAATACGAGGAAGAGGAAGAGACGGTGGAACATCTCATGTGTCTATTCCCTGCCCTGTTCAGAGATATTTGGGTAGTAGACGACTTGAGTGTCGTGTAGAGGCAGTAGAGATGAATATCGGAAATTTGAAGAACTTTATAGGAGGATGGAATTGCCTAAGATAAGGAATTAAAGGAAAGATATAAAGGACTAAGGATAAGTAAACACAGGATGGCTCAACACCATGATCCAAAGGGTATCACTATATGCCTAGTGCCTCTGAGTGGAACAGGACCGGAACGGATCTGGTCTTTCATATAACCTAGCCTAACCTAATTTTACAGGTTACAGACCTAGCTTCAAAACAGTTTCTCAAAAGCCTAGAACTTTTGAAGGGGCCAATCAACCTTCTTGTTATCTACAATGATCTTAGAAAACAGTCACATGAAAAAAATTCTGATAATGAACTACTTTAGTTCGATTTTAATAAACATTTATCATGATACTAATAAAGTAGAAAAAGCCTGCGTATATATTTGAACGATATCAAGCTCGTATTTTTACATTAATTTATTTTAATTAGTAGCTTTCGTACTTTTAACGTCAATAAATATTATTTATATATTATAGTTATAGTAGTTGCTACGAAATTATTTAAAAACTACCAGAAAAGAAAATTTGTTTAGTACGTGATCAAGATGGATGCGGGATTTACGTTGAAAACAGAAAATCCGATAAAAAAAGCGAGCATATTTTCAAGAATTTATTTTTGGTGAGATGTTTTCAATATAAATTGTGTAATTTTTATTAAATACAAAAATTTTTTTCACAAAGAAGTTAATTCAAAAATAAAATTATCTTTTGACTAATTTTTTTTCAACTCTCTAGTGCAATAGCTCAAGTAACTCTGAAGTAGATTTGGAAAAAAGTGTTCTTGCCCAAATTTACTATTTTCCATCTCTACTATCTATACAGGGTGCGGCAGATAAACGGTCAATTAGAAATATCTCGAGAACTAAAGGTATCTGAATTATGAAAATTGGCATAAAGGGGTTTTGAATAATGAGCTATTTAATGAAAATATTGCCGTCACCATTCTACTTCCGGTTATACCGGAAGTTGCACATAACTTTGTAATTTTTAATGAAAGACCCTGTATATTTTTCAATTTTAGAAATATTTACGTTATTCGGAACAATTTTTTTTAATACTTCCCTGTACCTATTTTAAACCGTTTTTTTGAAAAATATACAGGGTCTTTCATTAAAAATTACAAAGTTATGTGCAACTTCCGGTATAACCGGAAGTAGAATGGTGACGGCAATATTTTCATTAAATAGCTCATTATTCAAAACCCCTTCATGCCAATTTTCATAATTCAGATACCTATAGTTCTCGAGATATTTCTAATTGACCGTTTATCAGCCGCACCCAAAATCCAACTGACAAACATAGGGACGTCACTATAGATATTAAAAATTATCAAAAGCTGTATTTTTAAAGCTTTTTAATACACGAGGAGTGTCAGTTCAAAAAGGGACATGTCCACATTTTGTCAAAATACGTTTTTTGTTTATTTTCAAATCATGTCTATCTACTCAGCTCTTCAAATCGTTTCAAAACAATACATGTCCATATAAATCTCCCATATGAAAGTGTAATATTCGGTCAAAACAAAACATGTCCACACTGCATTAAAATCCAATCAGACAAGTGCAGAAGTGCAGTCCAATTGGTGACATGAAAATAAAAGCCGACAAAAATATTGATTATTCCATGCAGGGTAGGTACCTATGTTACCATAAGCTGTACGCTGCGGGATTAGGTCGGTCAATTGGTGTTTGTTTACAAACATTTCTCGTGGAAATTTTCCGGTGTTTCGAGCATCTTTTGATAAAAACAATAAACTTACTATTTTTTGTATTTCACATTACAACTTTTTTTACTTAAATATAAATTCAGAAAAAAATGGAACAAGAACATTTAGCTCAGGAAAAAGTAGACATGTCCAAAATAATTTTAAATTTTTCTAATTTGTTTGGAATTATATTTTTCAACATAAAATAATTTTAATTTAGATGGTGTCAATGTTTTTCCCAAAATCATGTCTCTTTTTAACACGCTTATATATAATTATTATTTCTTTCTAATAAATAATATCCTCAACTTCAAGACGCAATAAAATTTTTTTAAAATAATTAAAAATAATGTTTTGCCAAGAACCATTAAAAAATATACTATTTATCATTGTAGTTATATCCAACTGTTGATACTTTTAAAAGTATATACAATTTATAATTAAACTAGGACTTGCAAGTAGATAAATTGGTGTATTGCTGTACGGAAAATAACTTTGACTTTTAATAAACTTTAGTCAAAATTCTTTTTTCTTATTTTTTTGGGAATTAAACCACAATAATGTTTTTTATTTTTTATTTCGACGTTTCGGTAGCGTTCCAGCTACCGTTGTCAAGATTAACTAGTATAGAAATAATTTTGTTGTTCCCTATATGACACAACGAAAAAATTTGACAACTAGACAATCAATAATATTTTGAAGTTTAAGACTACAAAACTTTGTTGTCAAATTTTATTAAGGTCCATTCATAGTAGATCACACCTCTGGTAAAATGTGAAATAAAATATTTTATTTTATGACATTCTAACGATATGTAGTCCACTAAAAATGGAATCCAGTTAAGTGCACGTTCCAGGAACGGTTTTTATTGGGATAGCGAAATTTTGTTAATAAAAACGTTTGTTGTTACTTTTTTGTGTATGATTATTTTTGTTTTCAAAATATATATAACTCAGTTTGGTGATTTTGTGTATTGAAGTGTGTATCGATTAACAACCATTCCAAAGATAAATCATAAGAAAACCTGGATAAAAACTTATGATGCTATCCTGATAACGCAGGTAATTGATTATTGGAAATTTCTCTTTCTAACATTGGTAACCAAATTTGACTACATTCGGCTGAAATACTAGCTACATATTTATCTGAATTTAGTTGTATTAAAGCACTTTCTTTGATTTTTCGTCTTTCAATATTATTTTTGTCGAATCCCATTGAATTTTATGCCCCTCTTCCCAAGCATGTTTGCAAATACCTGACTTAAAGAACTCCCTATCTTTGATATACTTTTTATGTTCATTTATTCGGACTTTCAATGGTCTAGATGTTTCACCTAAATAGAATTTGTCGCATTCACAAGATATCTGATATATGCAGTTTTTTGAAGATTGTTCTTCATCTTTTGGTTTCGTTTTTGTTAGTATAGATCTCAACGTATTGTTAGATTTGAAGCTAGTTCGAATATTGAATTGATTACCAATTTTCTTAATTCTTTCTGATAAACCCTTAACATACGATATTGTCAAGTTTTTAAAAATTATGTTAGCTGAATTATTAATATTATTGTTATTGTTATGGGGTATTAACAATGAGCCCTTCTCTATATTCTTAATTTCTTTATTTACAAATTCTGCCGGGTAATTATTGGCATTTAAAACATTTTTCAGCAAAGTTTTCTCCTCTGTGAATTGATTATAATTAGAACAAAATAAATGATTCTGGCCCTATCGTATAAAGATTTTACTATTCCTTTTTTAACGCTTATTGAATGATTTGATTCAAAATTCAAATACCTATTAGTGTGGTTTGATTCCCAAAAAAAATAAGAAAAAAGAATAAGTAATGCCATAAGGAACTTACAGAAGATATTGAGCCAAAATATTTTCAAAAATTTTAATTGAAACGTTTTTAACATTTATTCCAAAAAATATTCTTTCACTTACTTAGCTGGCTGCTCCCCATAATCAAAAAAGGATCTAAGCAAGATTTGTCAGTACCAGATTTATATAAACTTCAAGATAAGGACAAATCAAAAAATGTAACAGACTCCTTCGAAAAAAATTGGAATGAAGAAATAACTAGAGCCAAAGCGAAAAATTGTAAACCCAGCTTGCTGAAAGTCATTCTCAAAACTTTTACTTGTGAATTAATAATTTACGGACTCCATTGGTTTTACACGTTTGGGATTCTTTTGTAAGTGATTTTTTTAAGGGGAACTAAAATTTTAACTTGAATATTTTAAATTAACATTAATATTTTTAGGTCCGCAAGACCTCTTATTCTAAATAAACTTATTGGGATGTTTACCGATAAAAACAAAGTAGTTAACAGTTCCGAAATGTATATTTGCAGCTCAATGTTAATAATAGTTTCGTTACTCACTGCGTTTGGTCTGCATCATGGATGTTTCGCTCTACAAATAACCGCAATGAGAATTAGAGTAGCTCTATCATCTCTAATATACAGAAAGGTATTAGTAAATATACAGATCAATCTAAGTATAGACCATTCCAAAACACCTGACTTTTACATTTTGGCCATATTGGTCTGGATCCCCCGATTAGGTGAAGTTGAAGTTTGTGTGTTTTGGCATGTGCTGTGGTTGTTAGACAGATGAGATGAGTTGAGACGCCAATTAACGATTCTGGTTCGATAAAATCCTTTCAAGAGGTATGCCAGAATAGCCGGGGTTCCAGACCAAAGATATTTTGTTGTCTTCTTATTTAGGCAGTTTTGATTACAATTTCAGAATGAGCTAGGTGCTTTCAAAGCATGGAAAATCCTAATAAAGGATACCATGCTTAAGATTAACCAATACCTTTATCAGATAGAGAGATAGATCTAAAACCGTAATCCTGCAGATGTAGATTGACACCTCTTTCTGGCAAAGGCAAGACCCAGTTTAAATGATTATTTTTTTTAGATAACTAGATTAAATCAAAAAGCTTTGGGAGAAATAACAACTGGGCAAGTGGTGAATCTACTCTCTAATGACTTAATTCGTTTTGATCTGGTAATGCCAAGCATTCACGTTTTATGGGCGATGCCATTTCAAATTACCATTCTGTTCGCTGTTTGCTGGATGCAAGTGGGGCTATCGTCAGTAGTAGGATTTCTAGCTATGGTCCTACTAACAGTCCCAGTACAAGGTAGTATTCCTCAAAGAAATTGTTGTAAAATATTTATATTTAATTTTAGGGCTTTTAATATCATTTGTCGGAAGTCTTCGAGTGAATATATCCAAAAAGTCAGATTATAGAGCAAAATTGATGAGCGAAATCGTAACAGGTATACAAGTCATCAAAATGTACGCCTGGGAAAAACCTTTCGAAAAACTTATTGAAGTAGCTCGATCAACAGAAATACGATATATAACTCGTTCTTCATATTTAAGAGGTGCTTATACAGGGTGTATGCTATTTACTCAAAGAGTTGCTTTGTGTACAACCCTAATATCCTTTGTATTACTTGGTAAGTAGGTAGTGTTAACCCCCAGCGATTTTGCGTTGAAATAATAAATATTTTAGGAAACAACCTTTCCGCCGATAAAGTATTTTCATTATCCCAAACATACAGTACACTTCAACTGGTTATGGCAGTTATGTTTTCAACAACTGTAGGTTTAGCTGCAGAAGCTTGGGTATCTGTTAAAAGGGTACAACAATTTTTATGCCTCGAAGAAAGGGAAGTAACAGTAGATGAAAGAAAAAACCCAAACGTATTCCTTATTAACGTTTCAGCTTCTTGGTTATCAACTGGACATACTCTAGAGAGTATTAACCTTGAAATACCACCAGGTACTCTATGCGCAGTTGTAGGAGCTGTTGGATCTGGGAAAAGTTCGTTGTTACAGGTAAAAGTAAAAGCTTTTTAAAGTACACTTATTTATTTTCTTAATTTTCAGTTGCTTCTTGGAGAGTTGCCTGTAAAAACAGGAATAAAAGAAGTGACAGGGAAGATTTCTTACTGCTCGCAAGAGCCTTGGCTGTTTCAGTCTACTGTACGTAAAAATATTCTTTTTGGTATGGAATATGAACGAAGTTGGTACAAAAACGTTGTAAGACTTTGTGCATTAGAAAGAGATTTTGAACAATTTACGAAAGGAGATCATACAATTGTCGGTATGGTAGAGTAGGAAACCGTTTAGGGGTTGAAAATAAGAACTAAAAGTTTTTTTTAGGTGAAAAAGGAGTTTCTTTGAGTGGAGGACAACGAGCTAGGATAAATTTAGCTAGAGCAGTGTACCGGAATGCTGATATATATTTATTAGATGATCCATTGTCCGCTGTTGATACCCACGTAGGAAAGCATCTGTTCCATGAATGTATATATAATCATTTAAGAGGGAAAACCAGAATTTTAGTGACTCATCAGTTGCAGTATTTAAAAAAAGCTGATTTGATTATCGTCCTCAAAGACGTGAGTATTTTAAAGACTCCCTTTATGCACAGATTGTCTGTAATTTATTTTTGTCAGAACAAGCTGACCTTATTCGAATCATTTCGATATTAATATTATCTCCTCTACTATTAATTGATAAACCTACATTTTAACGTTTAACAAGTGATATACTCTAACTAAAGTCAGTGTGATGACCATAAAATAAAGCAATGTTGTCAGATATATTTTCTAAAATTGTTAGGCTCGCTACACAAATGTTCCTTTTACTTCAGTAAACTGTTAGTTCGTGATGTTATAAGAAAGCTAGGTTGGAAATATTTTTAAAAAATTACATAATGTAAATTTATTGGTAAACATTAAAATAAGTCGCTTGAAATTACTGAAAAAAGAAAAATTAATTTAAACCACTTTTTATATGTTACTATATTTAAGAAAATTTTGAAGAGTTGGCAACGTAGTTCCACGTGCAGTAAAGACTTCGAAACAACCAATCATCAACTGCAGTATTCATCGTATTATAACGAAATAACCGAAGTATATTCCGTTTGACGATTTTCGCAGAAAAAATTCTACGGTCTTGTGTTGTGGTTCGGCTTATAATCCATTAGTATCATTCAGTGTCGAGTGTGAATTATGTTTTAAAGAAATATTTGATATAATATCTATTTCTTGGTTGAGTGAGTTTAGTGAATTGTTATAGGTATTTATAGGAAAGCGTAGGTGATCTAGTGTAGAAAGGTATCATTAATATAATACCTTTTTGATGGTGTAGTGGTTAGGTCGCGTCAGTGAATTGATATTAATATAATATTTATTTGTTCGTAGACGTTAGGGTAAGTTTTATAATATAATTAATTAGAATGTCATTTTGGAGACCATTTGAAACAACAGTCCAAGATGATGCGCGGGATTATTGAATTGTGGATTTAAATATAAGAAGTTAGATAATCCAATGGTAATAATGGAATCTCGGCGTATCGCTGAACTTAGACAGGAGTATTTGCGCAAAATAAAAGGGTACCGTGATTCAAATAGAACTATAATTTATTTAGACGAAACTTGGTTTGATACACATGATGTTGTCAAGTGTTTATTCATTTATTTGTTATTCAAACAATCCTTACGGTTTTATTACATGAATAAATATATAAAATAAAATTCATTTCAACTTAATATGTAAGAAAATAGTAGTAATGGTAATTATATTATAATTAAAACTGTATGAGGATATACACCCACCTTTAAAATATGGTTGGGTTGACGATACAAAAAACTGTTCTTTAGATACTCCGTGTTCTAGAGGAAAGCGCTTTATTATTGTATTACAAATTTTATGAATTTTGTATGCAGGTTAATTTTTTTCATTCAAATTGATATAGTAGATTAACATTATTTCACAATATTCGAATTTATAAAAAATTTATATGCACGCCATTGGGCGGCTTTTTCCTTCAAAGGGATTAAAAATATGGGTCATCACATTAATTTTGGAAGAACTTTACAAATATTTCTTTAAATACACTTTTTATCCAATCAAAACGTTGTTATTATTTTAATTTGTATGTAGGGTAGAATTGACAGTTATGGAACGTTTGAAGAACTTTCAAAGGAAGGATCGGATTTTACAAAACTTTTGGTTGACCCACAAGAATCTGAGAATATAGTAGAATTTTGTAAACCGGAAGTATCGGATCTAACTGCTTCCACGTTATCAAAACACGTAAGATTTTTTTTTTCAAGAGCTTAATCATCTTACAGAATTTTTTTTTCAGAGTTTAACCAGCATGGAAAAATTATATTTTAAAAATGGAGAAGAAGAAGAAGAAGAAGTTGGAAGCAAACCCAACGCAAAACCTTTTAAAAAGTATATACTAGCTACGAACAATCTTCCAATTGTTTTAGTTTTTTTCTTTTTAATATTAATTCTACAATGTTTTTTAATATCTGTGGATAGTTGGGTAGCTTTTTGGTAAGTACTATAGATACTATTATAGATATATACATGCAATGACAAACGGAACATTTGATGTATTCTATGATCAAAAAATTTCTATACATTTACTTCAATAAATATCAACTATTTATCTGGACAGCTGGATTCAGAACTACTGTAAGAAACCCCGCCTCTTCTCCTTTCCATATTTGTTAGTTATGTGGTTAAGTGCGGTCTGGATTTGGTATTCAAGTGTCTTTTGATTTCTTTTGGCCATAACGGCTTCCAAAATAAAAATGAATTCGTAAATAAAACAAAATAAGTTTCTATAAAATAAAAAAAAATAAAAAAAAATTCCGAAAAACGACTTAAAATGCTAAAACTAAAAAATTGATGGTTCAAATAGTCCTCCTTATTGAGCCAAACAAAAACCGAATCTATTGAACAAAGATAATCTTGTATCTATGAGCTGATACAAAGCTGGGCAATTTTCGCCCTTAATTCTATCAAATTTTAAGACCGTTGAAAATTGTGCCGATAAATTTCATTTTTAAAAAAACCCCATAAAAAGAAATCATTTGGGGACAAATCCGCTGATATTGTGAGGGACCTCCAAAATACCGCGATGAAATTTCTCTACGAATTTATTTTATTTTGAATAGTTACGGGCCTGAATAGTACTCGATATCGACTGCTGTTTAAGCGTTTACTGACTGCCTGACACTAATTAAGGACCGCCCACAGTTGAGACTAGGGAGTGGTGGGAATTATACGATATGTTGTAGATGTCCAACTGAACGATTGTAATGATCGTGTTTAAAATCTGTTGAAGCTTGTTATTGGTCGACTAATTCAAAAGCAGTTCTGATACAATGCTTCGTTTTTCATCGCATGTATCTGTATAAACTTTATTCATGAATATATTTTTTAGGACTCTTCAAGAAGAAATTCGACAATCTAATAACTCAAATAACCAAACTACTCCTATTTTAATCCCGTTATTAATCACAGATCAAGACGATACCAATTCCAATATCTCAATAACATATTACAACTTTGATTATATTTTTGACGAACTTTACATAAACGGATCACTAACAAAAATATTCAAAACCAGCGTTTGCATGTACTGCTATTGTGGGTTGTTACTTGGCTTCGTTTTCGTAACATTTTTGTGCGTTTACTTTTTATTTAAAATATGTATGATGTCTTCGGTAAATTTACATTCTCAAATATTCCACAAGTTATTAAAAGCACCGATGAGATTTTTCGACATCAACAGCAGCGGAAGAATTCTAAATAGATTTACTAAAGATATGGGAGCTATCGATGAAATACTACCAAAAACGCTATTAGATGTTATACAAGTGAGTAAAAGATATAGTGCCAGCTATCTAATCGTATATCCCCTTTAAGTTATGTTGCGGTGCTTCGTCTACTTATCAAACATAATTCTATATTGTATTTCTATTTTGTCAGTCCATCCTTTCTTAACCGTATCGTGTGTATCATACCGAGTTTCGTCCAAATAGATAATTGCTAAAACATATATGTATACTTACTTACAATTTCCACACAAAAACACAAACACTTTCTTGATGTCAGACCACCGACTAAAGAGAACACCTGCAACCATCCTTCAAAAATAGTTATAGTTCAGTCAAGCTATTAAAGGCATTCACTGGCTATCGCTCGTTCGTGCTTTAAACAGTTTCGTTTATTAATCGCCTTCATTAACACACTAGTTTATTAAATAATTATTAACAATTATTAGTTGAAATTATAACATTAAATGAATTTATCGTCAACTAAGTGAGCATTTTAAATAATTATAATATTGACTGGGCTAAGACTCTTAGTCTTACGGCCGATTTCATAAAGAAACATAAAGGAGACTTGACGCTTAAAGGGTACTTTCACTTATTTATTTAGACAGGAACGGAAAAACGAGCCAAATATGACAGATCTTTCTATTTCATGTCAAAATCCATGAATTCCAGGTTAACCAACACTTTAAAATTACTTAAAAGATACTTTAATATTCATTATGGCACCAAACGACGTCAACAGCTACTTTAAAGGCGACTTTAATGTAAAGTCTCCTTTCGGTAAAGTGGACTTTAGTTATTCATTATTAAATTGGCCGATAGAGTCAAACAAAAAGCCGGCAACTTTAAGTTCGCACTATACCTATTACGTCAACTATACCGTTCCTTTGAAGATTGTATAATTCCAAAAACAATCAAAGTAGAAGTAAAAGGTATTAGCAAAGCTGGGGTCTGAGACAGCATTCACTGGTCCTGAACCAGTATTTGGGATATCCAAAACTGCTGCACGTGGTTGTATATCTCGGTGGACTCAAACTAAACACCAGTCGTACTGGGGACACGTGCCAAAACAGGAAGACAGCAAACTCCTGGTCAAAAAACCCTAGGAGAAGCTGACCAATGAAATACTAAACCAGGGCCCAAATAAGGATAGTGACGGGTTTACTCACCGGTCACTGTACTCTAAGGAAGCACATGCATACAATCGGCATTTATAGGGAGGAACCTAATCTGTCGGTTGTACATGGAAGAGGAAGAAACAGCCTCCCACATTATCTTTGATTGTGAAGCATTATCCCACTGGAGATAAAGACTCCTAGGACTAGAATATCCAAGGGAGGATTTCTCCAAGAAGAACCTAGTGAAAAGTCTGCTGAGCCTGATAAGGGCTACTGGTCTCTTCACATAAACGGCACAACCTCGAGCACAAAAATCCTTAAGGCTGAGGTGCCGAGGACATCAATCCTTTGACTGGTGTGCTGATCCAATCACTTAATCAATCAAAAGGTACTCCGATGGAAAGTCAGCATAGAATTGTAAAATTAAGTTTTACCCGAAATCACTTGGCTGAAATGATGAGGATTGGAGCAGAGTACTTTGTGTCGCGTTTTTGCTTTTCTGGGCTAGAGGGACTTCCATCAGGTGGTAGGTTGATTACGGTATGGCATGATAGCTCACAAAGACATACACAAGTTCCAAGAGCTTCCAAGGAGTTGAGAGAGTTGTTGTGACAAGAGTGGGAATGTAATTCTCGTAGACTTTAATATTTGCCATTATAGTTCTGAGTAAAATTAGTTTGCACTGTTTCACAATAAAATAACACTATGCGGCAGGGTCTCTTTGAAGATGAAAAAGCCGAAAAGGTAAAAAAGCCATAAATCATTTCGAGTCTTGACCTGCCCACAAGCGAACCGTTGATTCTTATTGGTGGTTTGTAGCTTCCGATTGGTCTATGAAAAATTTCCTTGAATTGTTAGTCCTCATTGACTGTGAACGTCTCAGGGTGGGCTTAGTTCATTTCTGTTATTTACGAGATATTATGTTCTTAGATGTTGCTCTGATTGAGATTTTGTTTTATTGACTAAAACTATTTAGTTTCAAAAAGTTCCATTATCACAGTCATCGGAAAAAGAGAGTACAGAACTC
This sequence comes from Lochmaea capreae, assembly GCA_949126875.1. Classification (NCBI taxonomy): domain Eukaryota; kingdom Metazoa; phylum Arthropoda; class Insecta; order Coleoptera; family Chrysomelidae; genus Lochmaea; species Lochmaea capreae. The sequence goes on from OX421400.1 coordinate 1,520,442, forward strand.
GCTAGTGCGTCGGGATCTTGCAATAATGATAAATCTGTCTGAAACCGGTTCTGCTTCTACTTACAGATTTCTTTATCTCGCCGACAAATTGTGAAACGGTGCAACTATACTTAAGTGACCTCAATTTTTTGTCTCGGCAGTGCAGTAATAACGAATAATATTATCATTTTTTTCAGATTTCAATTGTAATTATTGGTATTCTAATAAACGTCACCGCTTCAAACCCATACATGATTGTTGCAATAATTATTGTAGGAACTATTATTTTCAAATGTAAATCTTACTACATTTTGTCAGCTAAAAAATTAAAACATTTAGAAGGAAAAAGTGAGAGTGTAAATTATCGATATTTTCTTTGTTTAAATATAAATTTATGTTTCAGCAAAATCTCCAGTTTTTTCTCACATAACCTCAACGATGAATGGACTAACGACAATCAGAGCTTTGAAAGCCGAAGCTATTTTAATTGATGAATTTGATGAGCACCAAGTGAGTTAATTTTTTTGTTTAAACATTGCCAAGTGTAATAAACTGATGATTATTCATAATTGAAGGTTATTATATAATCCCCAACAACGCTGGTAAATATGATGCAATATTTAAAAAATATTAATTTTAACCGATGACTTTGTATAATTTCCATATATATATATATATACAGATTGCGTAAAGTACATCCGAACCGTCCAGATTACACAAGTAAGACAGAAAAACAGCTGAAAGAGAGAGAAAGAATAATTATGCGTGGTCATTACGGCGTGTACTTTGTTTCACCTTAGGGGTGTATACTTATTTCCCGAGACTGGCCGAATGCTCATTGCCCCCCTATTTTAACCGCTGTTGCCAGAAGCGCAGATTAATTTGTACAAATGATATTTTTGTCTCGTTATCGTTGACTTTTTGTCGAGGGTGAAAATACAGCACGTTTGTGCCAGCATTACGACAAATAATCTTAGAGATATGAGATCAAATCTTTATCACAGATTTGGTTATTGTCTGGCACAGGAAGGTGGTCTATTTGAGCACTTAATTCATTAAAATTATGTTTACCTTTAGGATGGATTTTTATTTTTATTTTTTCAGGAAGTTTATATTTTATGTTTAGAATAGGTGTAGGTACCTACCTACTTATTTTATTTTTTCAATTTAATTTATTAATGGAAGGGATTTTTAGTTTATCAATTATGGTTCTCTCAAGAAATGCTGTTTTATTTTCAAGTTACAATGGCTAAAATAATATCCTATTGTAGTTAGAAATTGTCAACTCGGTCTGAAATGATCATGTTGACAAAAATGAATTTTAAGATGTACAGGTTACGTAATAACGATTGTATACCACCAACTAGTGAATTCTCTCTGTAAAGGACCATTCGGCCAGTCTCGGGAAATAAGTATACACCCTAAGATGAAACAAAGTGATGACCGCGCACAATTATTCTTTCTCTCTCTTTCACATATCCTTGTCGTACTTGTGTAATCCGAGGCCAGGGTTCCAAAGTAATTTACGCAATCTGTATATGGACAAAAAAAAGTTCTGATAGAGTTTTTCAATAACTTTTTATTTTCCAGGATATCCACTCTTCAGCTTGGTATCTGTCAATAGCTTGTATGAATTTTTTCAGTCTAATGTTGGATACATTGTGCATAGCATTTTTAGCTTGTGTCACTTATGGTTTTGTTATTCTAAATGGTTGTAAGTAATTCATGAATCGTACAAAACTGCTACACAAAAATTGAGGGAGCTCATCACTTCGAAAATTCTGTTTTATCAAATAACGATTTTTGATCATCAAGTGTTTGTACACGATCTAAGTAAAGAAATCGTAGGGTTCATAATAATAGGAATTTCAAGATGAAATTCGAAATTTACGTTCTTAGGTAATCGAAGAATGTGGAAAAAAATCAACAAAGACGTATCTATGATATTTTGTATACAAGGGTTACAGAAAGTGACGAGTGAAGTTTTTTGAAAAATTGAACTTTCTAACCTTGGATTTTAGAAAAAGTTTATGATTAATTTCGGAATCTACGGGTTCGAATTAGTAGATTTTCATATATGAAAGAGTCGGAAAAGACCGATTTTGGAGTTTTGAAAATCCGAAAGTGGGTGTACGCGAAGACCAATAATAACGCGCATAGTCAAAATATCTTAGAGTGCATAATAATCAGAATTTTAAGCTGAAATTTGAAATCCATATTCTCAGATAATGAACTAATATGGGAAAAAATCAGCAAAAACGTATTCAGGAAATTTTGAATACAGGGGTGCCCGAAAGTGAGGAGTGAAAGTCCAAACTGTCTTTGATTTCTCTTGCACGATGCAGTGGAGCATTATCGTCTAAAAAAAAGAAAAATTTGATCGAATAGCAACTTAAAAAAAACGTTTATCCATATTAATAATTTGTTGCCATGTTCCCATCAAGCTCTAACAGTTCTGTACACGAATCCAATATTTGCCAACTTCCTTAATTTTTGTGCAGCAGTTTATTTACTAGATTACTTAAACGTCAAACATTTTCTCCTCCAATTCAACTTGTTTTTTAAGTTTCTCGAGTAAATGGTAGCATAGTAGGCTTAGGAATTTCCCAATGTATGGTTCTTATCGGCATGCTGCAGTTCGGTATGAGACAAGTAACGGAAGCTGTCAATTATTCAACCAGTATTGAAAGAATACTTCATTACACCAACTTAGAAAATGAAGGTCCATTTGAAACACCAAAAGGTGCGCACACCACTCCTAGAAATATTACAGTTTAATTCATTGTTTGTTCTAGGAAATAGACCTAAAGGAACTTGGCCTAAAAGAGGCCTAATTCAGTTCAAAAATTTATCTATGAGTTACGTTGAAGCTGAAACTCCTGTTTTAAAATGCTTGGATTTTGTTCTAAAACCAGGCGAAAAGGTAAAAAGGCACCCTTTTCTTAGACTTAGGTACCCGTCTAACTAACTATATTTGTTTCAGATTGGAATAGTTGGTCGCACAGGTGCAGGAAAATCATCTTTAATATCAGCATTGTTTCGGCTAGCACCTCTAAAAGGATCAATTTCCATAGATGGAGTTGATACCAAACAGCTAGGGCTCACTGATCTCAGAAAGAAAATATCTATAATACCTCAAGAACCAGTATTGTTTTCAGATACGATACGATATAACTTAGACCCCTTCAATGAATTTGATGATGATAAAATTTGGGATACTCTAGAACAGGTAGATGTTAACTTATTTTTTAAATTTACAATCGTATGACTTCCAAGTAACTCTCCTTGATAGGAAGAGTCAATAAAGTATTTCTGGTTTCGACCGATGAACATTCTGGTATAGTTTGCTATGAAAAGGTAGAATTTCTTTCAATGAAGGGTGTTGCAGGTGGTTTTATCGGACTAGATTAGGAGTAAAGTATTGCTTAGAATTTACCATTAATTATTGGTTCTCTAACAGAAAACATTTTCACTGAAATTTTTGTGTGATCATTTTTTGCTTAGTATTCCATTTCTGTTTTGCTATCTCCATATTTTTATGTTTTTTTTAGGTGGAATTAAAGGATAGTATTGAATCGCTGGACATCCTGGTGACAGAAGGGGGAGGGAATTTCAGTTTGGGTCAAAGACAGCTAGTGTGTTTAGCAAGAGCCATTTTAAAAAACAATAAAATTTTGATTTTGGACGAAGCTACGGCGAATGTAGATCACAAGTAACTATACCTTCAGAATTTACTGACCTTATGGTTTATTTTTTATAATTTTTGGTCAAAAATATATTTTTTTTTTCAGAACTGACGCCTTAATACAAACAACAATCCGCAACATATTCAAAGAGTGCACAGTACTAACAATCGCTCATAGATTGAACACCATCATGGATTCAGATAGAGTTCTTGTAATGAGTTTTGGAAATATGGTGGAATTTGATCACCCACACAAACTTCTACAAAATCCAAATGGATATTTTCACGACTTGGTATTAGAAACAGGATTGACAATGTCTGCAGAATTGCAAAACGTAGCTAAAATTACCTATGAAAACAAACAAAATTGAGAAATAAATTATAATGATTATTTTCTCAATAATATTTCTTAACCATTTTACCCTATCCATATCTCTTAATTTTTATTAATATGATCTACAGAATATCTAAGCACAACACAAGTTACGACGCCACTGGTGAGTGTAACGAACGACACAGTTGACCACATAAGTAACCGACTGAATTAGTTGGGTCACTTTAGGTCTTCTCTTGTTTTAGCAGCCACGTTGTCTTGTTGCCTGCAGAATTTTTTTGGGCAGATGTAAATTGCAGCGCTTGGTAATCCATATACCTGATAAGCGTTGATAATAGAATCTGTAAATTGCAGCGATGGTCAAATTTGAGATTTTAATCCGACTTGTAAATTGCAGCGAATAAATTCTTTTAAGAATTTCACTAAACAGGTGTTACAGCTTATCTATTCCCGGAGTTGTTATAGATTAAGAACCTATCTAATTGGAGGCGCAACTTGCTGCCACCTCCGTTATGGGGTTGTCCACCCTTTCACCTATATATAAATAAGTAGATTTTATATTGTATCATTAGTTTTTGCTATCTAACATGAGCGAAGTAACAGAAATTGTTAGTGAACGTGGAAACGTGTTGTTACTATTAAGTAACTATAAGTTCTTTAAAAAAGAAAGGTTGAAATCTGCAGAAGTCAAGTGGTGTTGTACCACAAGGAAGTGCACCGCCAAGATCTACCGCATTTAAGATGGACCCGAACGGATAATTTCAAGGAAGAATTTGGAACATAATCAGAAAAGAAAGAAGAAAATTCAAAAGCATATTGTGAGTGTTTCTTGTAAACGTAAAGCGACAGAAGATATTTCTGTAAAGCCAGCAAAAATATGCCGTGACATTTTAAAAAACATTTCGGATGTTTATCTTGCCTTTTCTGATGTGAATTGTATCAAAAGGAATATTTACCCGACGCCGAAAATATCCACCGCTACCGAAATCTATTAAGGACACCCATTCTGCTTTAGTTAAAGATAAAACATGCGACTCCTACAAAAAATGTTTAAAATTTATTGTAGATATATGTGCAAAAAATGACTTAGTTTTTAAGCCAAGCAAAATAGCTATTGATTTTGAACAAGCTATCCACTCAGCCGTAAATAGCATATGGCCCGATATAAAAATATTTGGATGTCGTTTTCACTTAAGCCAATCATGGTAGCGCAAGATTCAAGAACTAGGTTTGGCAAAAGAGTACAAAGATAAAGATTCCGAGACAGGAAAGTTTTTAAAATATACTTTTGGTCTTCAGTATTTTACACCCGCCGAAGTAGGAGATTGCCTTGTTTTTGACTTGGGAGAAATACAACCACCAGACAGTAGGGTTACCCAATATGTCGACTATTTAGTAAATGTGTATGTGTCAGAAAGTGCTCTTTTTCCTCCTGAAATTTGGGCATCTGCTTCACCTAGTATGTGTCGGACAACCAATGCATGTGAATCCTTTCACGCTCATTTTAATGATAATTTTTATAGTCCCATCATTTTACATATTTCTGGAAACATTGTTACAATTTCAAATAGATACTTATATTAAAATAAATAGCATTGATACTGTTAAGCTTCCAAATACTCGAACCCGGAATAAATTTAATTTCTTAGATATAAAATTAAATCAGTATTATAAAACAAAAAGTATAACGAGATTGCAATTTGTAGAACAAGTAAGTATGTCATTATTTTGGAAATGTTCGAGCACATAATATGTACATTTAGTGTAAATATTGTTTTTGATTTTATTATAGCGCTTATAGTATACTCGTATGTATGTGTAATGTGTATTTGGTCATCGATTAATAAATATTAAAAAGTATTTTTCTTTTCTTTAGTATAGATAAGTAATGCAGTATAAATAATATACGGTTTGTTTCAAGTTTAACTCAGTAGGTTTTCATAAATTTTGCCGCTGCAATTTACAGGTAAGATTAACGCTCTTTGTTTGCCGTGCGCTGCAATTTACATAGTTACTACGAACCCATACATGACCATTCGCTGCAATTTACATGTAAGGATTATAGAAACTCTGACCGCCGCTGCAATTTACAATCGCCGATTTTTTTAACATAAAATTATTTTTACTACCAATTTAGAAAAAACACTTTTATATCGAAAAATAAAGAAGCTAAGTCATTGTTAAATGTAATATAATTTGACATTGATAAAATATTATCACTTTTTTGTATTTACCCAACTTGAAGCTTATGAAAATAGTGATAATCCTACCTAAATAGTTCCCAAGTATAAAGTATTGTGTAATACTATTTCAACAACATTTCATTGTTTTATATTTTTGTAATATTGTCCCTCAAAATTATATGTCTAGCTCTTATTTTTTTTAAACGTTCGTAGTTTCTTGTATGAATCATGGATATAGGATACTCTTTGAAAACCGAAAACCCAAGAAATGAGTCGAATTTATTATCAAAACTACTTTTCGGGTAAGTTTTTTTTACATAATAAGGGTCTCCAGGGTGAGGGAATATACAAATATATAAATATACGTACAGGCGAAGCTATGGATGTAAGGGCATTAAAAAATTACCGTAAATAAGATTGCTAATGATCTCTTGAATGAAGGAGAAAAACTCCAAGGCAAAGACGGATAAAAAGGTTATTACGAACTTCTGCTTCTGCTCGAATTAACCACGGGAATTTTCTGCTCACTCTCCCTATCCTGCAGAACGAGAAAAGTGGACAGTGGAACATGCAGATTCTATGATGTTGCAGATGAGATTACGGAACACATTATCTGCATTTGTATGATAATTGTTTGCCAACGCAACGAACATGTCTTCTTAGAGCCTGATCAGGTTACAGAATTAGCTCCCAAACGGATTGTGGGAATGCAAATCCAACCTATTAACCCTCTTGTGATCTAATCTAATGAAACTTCTCAGCTCTTCAACAGATAATAATGAATATATTTTTTTCCAGGTGGTTGATAGGATTAATTAAGAAAGGACGGAAAAAAGATTTGGAATTAGGTGATCTATATAAACCTTTAGACAAAGACAGATCTAAAGAGTTAGCGGATAAACTGGAAAAACATTGGCAAAATGAATTGCACAAAGCTAAAACCAAATCCAAAAAACCAAGTTTTTTATTAGCAATATTCAAAACCTTTTTTGTAGAGTACACAATTTACGGTCTATTTTACGGTTTTGCAAACATTGTTTTCTTGTAGGTCACTTGAAATTTATAAAGAACAAATTTTAGTGAAACTTTTTCAGGTCCTTGAAACCTTATTTTCTTGCACAACTACTATTAGTATTCAACAATAAGGGTAACGATACTGGATATGCGTTGTACATACACAGTGTGGCACTTATAACAGTTACAGTACTCTATACATTCTTCACTCATCATCTCAATTTAGAATTTCAATCTGTGGGTATGAGAGTTCGAGTAGCAGCTTCGTCATTAATCTACAGAAAGGTAATTATTTTGTAAATGCTAAGAATTGTTTTATTAATATTATTATTAGATTTCAAGATTGAATCACACATCATTGGGTCTAACTGCAGCAGGTCAAGTGGTTAATTTGCTGTCAAACGATGTTAGTCGTTTCGATTTTGCTTTTCTATTTCTACACGCCTTGTGGATGATGCCTTTTCAAACTGCTCTTATTTTGTACATTATGTGGCAGCAGATTGGATTATCTGCACTAGCAGGACTAGTGATTATGTTGATTGTGTCTATACCCGTGCAAGGTGAATACTAACCCTAATTATATTTATTCGATGAGGTTCAATAAAATAAAATGAGACCACAAAATGTATGATTTAACACCAACAAGGGGGTATATGAATTGCAGGACCTTCCTGATAAATTCCAAAGGAGAAAGGCTCCACCATATTATCGTATAAGCCTTATCACTGTTGTGTAAAGCCAGTGAACCACTTTGGGTCGTATTCCCCATTCTTTTAAAGCACCAATCCTCCAAAATTCGTAGTAGACATTCATAACGGTCTCTGTGAATTTCCCATTGGTTACAATTACTATGTCTTTCGCAAAGCCCTGCGTCCATTTACCTTGACCTAATTTAGTTTTTCAGGGGGTTAAATTATACATTTTTACTTTTAGCTTTATTGAACCTTTTGGATCCAAGTTATATATGACCCCCCTAGAGTTATTTACGTTTAAAGTTTGATTCTATTTTAGGTTATATTGCCAAGATCGCCGGCAAAATGAGATTCGTTATTTCTAAAAAGACTGACAGCAGAGTAAAGTTAATGAGTGAAATTATTTCTGGTATACAAGTCATTAAAATGTATGCTTGGGAAAAACCTTTCGAAAAGCTCATTAAAACAGCGAGAGACACAGAAATCAAAGTCGTCACTTTCGTTTCATACCTAAGATCAATTTTCGTTAGTTGTGGAGTATTCATGGACCGATCAGCTCTATGCTGTAGCATTGTTTGCTACGTTCTACTTGGCAAGTGCAGTTTCGTTTTATTAAATCGATTTTGTGTTGAACTATCAAGAATAGAAACTAATTTATCAAAGATTACAAATACATTTTTTATTATACTTTACTGAAAATCCTATCTTAACATACCTATTTAGGGTACCGAAAAGTACATTTTACTCTATTTATTTTAGGTAATGATATAACTGCCGATAAAGTATTTTCATTAGCTCAATCATTCAACATTCTTCAAATGTCATTGGCTATGACATTCCCTATGGCAATTGCACTCGGAGCAGAAGCATGGGTTTCTGTTCAAAGATTACAGAAATTTCTTTTAATGGAAGAAAGAGAAGATACTGCCATAGAAAAGATGGATCAGAAAGGGATAATATTGTCGAAAGTGAGCGCGTCTTGGACTCCTCAAGGACGAACTCTAAGTGATGTTAATCTTGAGATACCTCCAGGAATTCTTTGCGCTGTTATCGGTCCGGTAGGAGCGGGAAAAAGTTCCTTATTACAGGTAATAGTTTGGGTCTACATTCAACAATTGGATGAATCTCGTCAGTCAATAAATGACTGTAGTTTTGGAATTATGTGGACATGTTTTCAGCTTCTTCTGGGAGAGTTGCCAGCAAATACTGGTAGAGTTCAAATGGGTGGAGAAATATCTTATTGTTCCCAAGAGCCATGGCTTTTCCAATCCACTGTACGTAACAACATATTGTTTGGAAACAATTATGAAAAATCTTGGTATGAGAAAGTTGTTAAAGTTTGCGCTCTAGAACGGGATTTTGAACAATTCCCTCAAGGGGATAGAACTATAGTTGGTAAATGAAAAGTAAAACTTTTATGCTATCCAATACTACTAAAATATTTATTTTAGGTGAAAAGGGAGTTTCTTTAAGTGGAGGTCAAAGAGCTAGAATCAATTTAGCTAGAGCAATTTATAGAAAGACAGATATTTATTTATTGGACGATCCTCTATCGGCTGTTGACACTCATGTTGGAAAGCATTTATTCGATCAGTGCATTCATACACACTTGCATGGGAAAACTAGAATTTTGGTTACTCATCAGTTACAGTATTTAAAAAAAGCTAATTTAATTATTTTCATCAACAACGTAAGTATAGATAAAAAGGGTCATTATTTCTTTATTACAAACCATCCACATCTCTTGTAGTATCTTTATTTGCTCCTTCAGTCTTTCAAAATTTTTGTTCTCTACTTCGTACAAGTCGTTCTAAACTTCCAGCAATCAAGAAGGGCTAACGCTACAGGAGTGAGAGTGGTTTTGGAAAGTTCCAGTGGTATATTTGTGCTTTCATTAATTATCCCAAACTTGTCCTGTTCTTGTTCTAGCTTTTCTTCAGATAAGAATGATTTTCAATTGTTTACAGGGAAAAATTGAAGCGCAAGGAACATTCAATGAACTCTCCAGCTTAAAATTAGATTTCACAAAAATTATGGAATCTGACGACGAAGCAATAGAAAAAGAAGAAGTTTCAAACGATACTGATAGTAAAATTACAGCTCTTCGCAAACTTTCCAGACAAATATCATCAAGAAGATCTTCAAGAATATCTAATGCTAGCGTGAGTAGTAAACCTTAATAATTATAATAATAAAGATTGGTATGTATAATATTTTTTTAGAGCGATTTATCAGATTTTATGAACGATCAAATCGAGGACGAAGAATCTGGAAGGGATCCAAACATCAAACCGTTTAAACACTATCTTCTGGCTGCAAAAAGTACATTCATGCTTGCTATTCTTGTTGTGTTACTTATTCTAGCACAAAGTCTTTGCGCTATGGTTGATCTTTGGTTGACAGTTTGGTGAGTTCAAGTTAACTTATCTAATAAACGTTATTTAAGAAACAACTTTTTAGGACTTCACAAGAAGAAATACGTCAAACAATACCGCTTAACTTTAGAAACTTCCAACTAATTCCAATAAATAGTACAGATACTTTAAAATCCCCACAAAATTATGTATACAACGTAACTCCATCTCGACGTAACATCAATTTTGACATTTTCGAAACTATAGAAACCACTGAAGATACTTTCACACTTGTGAAAACCAATTACGCAATGTACATCTACGGTGGTCTAATGGTATCGGCAATACTACTTACTTTGATGAGATCATTTTTGTTTTTTAAAACTTGTATGATTGCTTCTATAAATCTACATTCCAAGATATTCCATAGAATGTTACAAGCACCGATGAGATTCTTTGATACTAACCCCAGTGGGAGGATTCTTAATCGATTCGCTAAGGACATGGGAGCTATCGATGAAATATTGCCGAGAATATTGTTGGATACTGTTCAAGTAAGTAACAGCAAGAGAAAATGTAAATAAAAGTTGTTTTGGGCCTCACTAGGTTCTTCTTGAAGAAGTTGTGTGAGGTTGTTTCATCTACTTCCATGCACAACCGACAGATAAGTTCCTTCCTCTATATAATATATATTTAATCCTTAATTTCAGATTTTCCTAGTTCTAGCTGGTATATTAGTGAACATTGGCATTTCCAGTCCTTACATGATAATTTTAATAGTACTTCTGGGGGCTTTGTTCGTAAAAATCAGATCTTGGTATCTTTCAACAGCAAAAGTACTTAAACATTTGGAAGGAATAAGTGAGTATCTTTACTTCCAGCTAACGATCCTAATTGTAATTTTAATTTTAGCTAAATCTCCAGTATTTTCACATATGAATTCTACTCTTAATGGTATTGTTACCATAAGAGCTTCTAAGACTGAAGGTATTTTAAAAGATGAATTTGACGGTCATCAAGTGAGTTTTTTAGTTTTTCATTCATGAGTACGTAAGTCCTTGATTTTTTTCAGGATATACACACTGCTGCTTGGTATTTGACCATAGGATGCATGAACTCCTTTGGATTATGGCTTGATTTATTATCTGTGATATTTCTATCTTGTATCATAGTGTTTTTTGTAATATTACATATATGTGAGTGTAATTAATAGATAGGTTAGAGACAGGTGTTAAGATTTACTAATTTTTAGATTCTAATGTTAATGGTAGTTTAGCTGGATTGGCAATTTCCCAATCTTTGGTATTGACTGGCATGTTACAGTTTGGTACGAGACAAAGTGCAGAGGTTATTAACCAATTAACCAGTGTGGAAAGGGTCCTTCAATATACTAAAATAGATAATGAAGGTCCTTTTGAAACTCCAAAAGGTATTTAAAACATAATTCATCTTTTAATTATGCTAATACTTTTTGTGTTTAAGAAAAAGTACCAAAAGGACGTTGGCCGCAAGATGGACATGTTGAATTTACGAATTTGTCTATGAAATATGTTGAAGATGATCCTCCGGTACTGAAAGATTTAAACTTCTCTATTTATGCTGGACAAAAGGTACTCAAATTTATTAGTTTATCATCTTGTCGCTTTTTGTTTGATTTCTAATATTTTTTAGATCGGTATAGTAGGACGTACTGGTGCCGGAAAGTCTTCTTTAATTTCTGCTTTATTCCATCTGGCTCCTTTGGAAGGTTCCATATTAATCGACGGAGTAGATACCAAAGATTTGGGGCTTAGTGATTTGAGAAAAAAAATCTCGATAATACCACAAGAGCCCGTTTTATTTTCAGCAACTTTACGATACAATTTGGATCCTTTCAACCAATTTGATGACAAAAAGATTTGGAACGCTTTAGAACAGGTCAGTGTAAACTTATTTTTGATTCAGTAGCATTTTTCTGTTGTGGAAAATAGTGTTTTCCTTACAAAATATAAGATTTGTAGGTTTCAATTTTTGTTTTCAGGTGGAATTGAGAGATAGTGTAGAGTCTTTGGACTTCCAAGTGGCAGAAGGTGGAGCAAATTTCAGCTTGGGCCAAAGACAATTGGTATGTTTGGCAAGAGCAATTTTAAAAGATAATAAAATCTTAGTATTGGACGAAGCAACAGCTAATGTGGATCATAGGTATCTTACCGCACGAATTCTTTAATTTCAAATTATTAAATTTCTTTATTTTCTACAGGACGGACTCCTTAATACAAGCTACAATTCGTGAGACATTCGCTGACTGTACAGTATTCACCATCGCCCATAGGTTGAATACTATAATGGATTCAGACAAAGTACTAGTGATGAGTTTCGGAACCATGGTCGAATTCGATCATCCTCATAAACTTTTGCAAATAGAAGATGGTTATTTCCATAAAATGGTACTAGAGACCGGTCCAGCGATGACGTTGCAACTGATGAATATAGCTAAAGAAGCATATTTCCAGAAAAAAGATGAATAAGAAAAACTACGTTTTTTGTAGCGGTCAATAAAAAACAATCATCTTGTTAGTTATTTATTTTTTAACCCAACCTAAAAATATCGACACTATCAGACGAGGTTGGTTGAGTTTGGGTGAAGATAGTATAATTTTAAAATATACATTTTTAAAAGAAAATTGGTCTTATCGGCGTTTATGTTTATTTCATTACTATTCGCAATTAGCGGAATAACATTAATAATTTGTTGACGAAAGCACACAAAAGTTTTTCTAGAAGTATACAGTCGTTATAATGAATATAGGATATGAGTTAAGTGCCGAACACCCCCAAAAAAATGCTAATTGGTTTTCGAAGGAGTTGTTTGGGTAAGATATTTTTATATAAAAATCCAGAGTTCAGTACTATGTATGTAAGTATACTGGAATGGTATTCACTGATATCTAAAATAGTTAATTAGGTTCCAAAGAAAGTACAAATAAAATTTCGGCGCTCGATCAATAAGACAAAAAGCACCGCAACTGAAACAAGCATACACTGGGAGAAAAAAAGAAGAAGTTAAAACTAATATTTTTCCAAAATATTATGAACCCTTCTATAATGCTTTGTTCTGGAATTTTGTTTCATTATACATTTGTTTTGAGTTTATTTTCTATGAAATACAAATTCAACCATAAATTAGCCCTTTAATGCCCTTACTTTTTAACGTAATTTAGAAAAATGAAATTTGAAATGAATACTCTCAAATAGTGGTAAAATCAATTTGCGCTTGTGACAGTGTTTCTCCAGAGGTGCGATATGTCAAAGTAATTAATTATCATTTTATTAGAACTTTTAATGATTTTTTAGATGGATGATACCTTTAATTAGAAAGGGAAATGAAAAGCGCTTAGAGCTAACAGATATTTATGAAAATTTAGATGAGAACCAATCTACAAATCTATCAGATACCTTGGAAAAATATTGGAATGAAGAACTAGCTAGAGACAAAAATAGAACTGGTCCACCCAGTTTGCTCAGGGCTATCATCAGAACCGAATACATGGCAATTGTAAGATGTGGGATAATCTGGGCTGTTCTGCATTGGTTCATTATGTAAGTATTTAATTTGTTCAAATCTGGAAGTTTTGTAGGAGAAATATTTTTAAGCCACAAAAAAATTTAAAGAGCTCATTCCACACACCTTAACAATTTGACCCATGATAGGGAATAATAAGAAAAAATAAGTGTATATTATAGAATGTATCTTAAAAATAACTAAAATATCAAAACACAGTATTTCTATCTTTCTCAACAGCATAACCTAACCTACATTTATTCTAGCTCAAACTTCTCCTCAATACCTGACTTCCTTCTTGTTTGTTTTTTCAGTACTGCTAGACCAGTATTACTGGGTAAACTATTATCAACCTTCGCCAATAATAATGAGCATAGAACTTCTGAACTATACTTCTACGCCGTAGCACTACTTCTTGTTAATTTTCTGCAAATATGTTTCATTCGAATGAGCTCGTTTGGTCTACTAAACGTCGGAATGAGAGTGAGAGTTGCTGTATCATCATTAATCTACAAAAAGGTAATATTTCATTTTATCCTTAAATAAAATCGACTGGAGAAATCGAAGCAGGATTGGCAACAGTGAAGTGAAGAATATAGTCGAATCAATGTTGCCAGATTTATATTTGGACCAAAAAATTAAAACGTAACTTAAATGGAATAGGGATGAATATGTGTAGATATTTGGGACTCACGTCAACTTTTGTGCTTTATTAGAGTCCCTCCAAGATACCAACCAGACAAGAAGACTCAAAAACTTTGAATCAGTTTAATATCAGTGTCATGTGATAGTAACTATAGTATCAACGAGTAAAACACTAGTAAATAAATATATATTTTTTAGATTACCAGATTGAGCCAAAGAGTATTAATCGAAACATCAATAGGTCAAATTGTTAATTTGCTGTCAAATGACGTACATCGTTTTGATCAAGCATTTGTTCGAATTCATGTGTTCTGGTCAATACCCATACAAACGGTTATAGTTTTATTTATCGTATATGAAAATGTCGGGATATCATCACTAGCAGGAGTGGTGGCTACAGTTGGATTTACTGTTCCAGTACAATGTACGTTATTTGAAAATTCAATTCAATGTTGAAAAATGAATACTTGTTATTAATAGATATCTTTTTAGGTATAATTGTAATGTTTATAGTAAAGTTTCGTAAAATAATCGCCAAAAAAACTGGCGGTAGAGTAAAATTAATGAACGAAGTAATATCTGGTATAAAAGTTATTAAAATGTACGCTTGGGAAAAGCCTTTTCGAAACCTCATACAATTATCCAGAGATGCGGAAATCAAAGATATAACTAAAGCTTTGTATTTAAAAGGAATTTATATAAATTACGTCCTTTTTTTGGATAAATTTGGATTATTTGTTACTCTTATCTGCTTCATATCACTTGGTAAGCTGGAAATGACTATTTAGTAATTGTTTTATTATAACCATAAAATATACAAATATGATTTTAGGTAACAACATAACAGCTGACATAGTATTTTCACTACACCAATGCTATTTTGTATTTTTATGCTCACTGGCAATTATTTTCCCAGTTGCACTCACTACCGTTTCAGAAGCTTTAGTCACAGTTGATAAAGTACAAACATTTTTAAGACTAGAAGAAAAATCACACAATATAAAAAAATGTAATACCCGTAATGTTACACTTTCAAATGTACATGCGTCGTGGAATAATAACGAGTTTACTTTGAAGGATATTGACCTGCAGATACCTGCAGGTAGTTTGTGTGCAATAGTTGGACCCGTAGGAGCTGGTAAAAGTTCCTTACTGCAGGTAACATACGATTAATTGTCTTAAAATGTTATATTCCTTCACTGTTCTTTATTGAAACTGTTGAATGAACGAAAAATTTCAGCTTCTTTTAGGAGAATTGTCCCATACCTCTGGTAGCATCCAAATTGGAAGAAATGTGTCGTACTGTTCTCAAAAACCTTGGATCTTTTTCTCCACTGTAAGAAACAACATCCTGTTCGGAAGAAACTACGAAAAAGATTGGTATGACAAAGTCATCAACGTATGTGCTTTAGAAAAGGATCTTGAACAGTTCCCTGAAGGAGATTTAAGTATAGTAGGTAAGTTATCATTATAAGCTGTTGTGTATTTTCCTGTCCACTAGTACCACCATCTATTTTCCATCCTAAGAGTATGTGTTTTAATTCTTTTATTATTCCAGGTGAAAAGGGAGTTCTCCTAAGTGGTGGTCAACAAGCTAGAATCAACTTAGCTCGAGCAGTGTATCGAAAAGGAGATATTTATTTATTGGATGATCCTCTATCTGCAGTTGACACTCACGTTGGCAATCATTTATTTGAACAGTGCATATTTCAACAGCTCAAAGGAAAAACTAGAATATTAGTGACACATCAACTACAGTATCTTGAAAAAGCCGATATGATCGTTGTTATCAATAATGTAAGTGAAATTCCTTTACATATAGTTCGAGCAATATTTCGGTTAGCTCAGTCGCGATCGATAGTTCTTCTAGTAATGTTGTAGGGACGGATAGAAGCACAAGGTACTCTCGAAGAGCTTTCACATAGTACCAAATGTTTTACGAATATTTTAATAGCGTCAGGAGATGCGAATAAAAAAGAGGAAGAACTAATTGTTAATACTGAAAAATCTACTACATCATTTGTAAGTTTCGGTCAACAATTTGAACAGAAATTCTTATGAGTGATTGAAAAATTATTTTAGGACGAAACAAATGATTCTAAATCAAATCTAAATAATAAAATTGATCAAGAACTTAGCGGAAACTTGAATGCTACCCCATATAAAGACTATTTTTTTAAGATGAGCAACATTTATTTAACATTTTCAGCTGGTATTTTAATTCTAGTAGCTCAAATCTTGAATGTACTTCTTGATTTTTGGTTAACGTATTGGTAAGTCTTGGTATATCCAGTCAAGATTTATATTCCTACTAACATTATTTATAGGACCTCTGAAGAGGAAACTCGGCATTCTTTGGAAAAATACGGATCTCAGAGTACAAAAAACAACATAACAACAAATGTAGTTAGTAAGTGGTACGATATTTTTGAATATATCCAAGAAAACGGAAAGAATTATCAACTTTTGAAATCTGACTTTGCTAAATATTTCTACCTTGGTTTAATGCTGACATTTTTGTTTGTATCTTTCCTTCGATCGTTTTTATTTTTTAAATCTTGCATGATAAGCTCAGCTACCATACATTCGAAAGTTTTCGACTCTTTATTGAAAGCACCGATGAGATTTTTCGATAGAAATCCAAGCGGAAGAATACTGAATATATTTTCCAAGGATATAGGAACAATCGATGAGATTTTACCCACGCTCCTTCTAGAAGCGATTCAGGTTAGCAGAACAGAGAAAAATTTGTAAAATTTTTATCTAATGGTATAAATTTCTTTAGGTCTTATTGACAATATGTGGTGTCGTAATTACAATCACTATTTTGAACCCATACATGGCTATAGCAAGTAGTCTTTTGGTATTTGTATTTCTACGGTTTAAAGTCTGGTACAGCTCTACTTCTAAGGCATTAAAACATACAGAAGGAATAGGTAGGGTGTTTGAAACTTAGACAGACGCGTCTAGGTTTATATTTATATAATTTGGCTTCTTTATATTTATCAAAGGTGTACATGTTTTTTTTTGGTGACATTTCAGCAACTTCGCCAATTTTTTCTCACGTCATTTTGACCCTCAATGGAATCACTACCATAAGAGCATCAAAAACGGAGGAATTATTGATACAAGAATTCAATCAACATCAAGTAAGAATATTTCTATGATTTATTAGGAATTTTAACCAAAAACCACTAGCATAGTAGCATATTAGATTTAATCGTGACCCAAAGTTAACAAACTTGTTTATTTTGCAGAACGTCCACACGTCTATCTCGTATTTAATAATATCCTGCATGTCCTCATTCAGTATTTGGCTAGACATACTTGTTATAGTTTTCATGGCTTGTGTAATGTTCACCTCCATTTCTGTGAGCGATAGTGCAAGTATAGTGGGCTTGACGATTGCTCAGTGTATGAACATCACCGGAAGGATTCAATTTGGTCTTAGACAAACTGGAGAAGTTATAAATAATATAACTGCCGTGGAAAGGGTTCTTCAATATACTAAAATAGATAATGAAGGTCCTTTTGAAACTCCAAAAGGTATTTAACACGAGTTTTATTTTTTAATGATGTTGATACTTTTTGTGTTTAAGAAAAAATACCGAAACAACGTGCACCGCAAAAGGGACAAATTGAATTTAGAAATGTGTTTATGAAATATGTTGAAGATGATCCTCATGTACTGAAAAATTTAAACTTCTCTATTTATGCTGGACAAAAGGTACTCAAATTTATTAGTTTACCATCCTGTCGCTTTTTGTTTGATTTATAATATTTTTTAGATCGGTATAGTAGGACGTACCGGTGCCGGAAAGTCTTCTTTAATTTCTGCTTTATTTCATCTGGCTCCTTTTGAAGGTTCCATATTAATCGACGGAGTAGATACCAAAGATTTGGGGCTTACTGATTTGAGAAGAAAAATCTCGATAATACCTCAAGATCCCGTATTATTTTCAGCAACTTTACGATACAATTTAGATCCTTTCAACCAATTTGATGACGAAAAGATTTGGAA
The DNA here is from genome assembly GCA_949126875.1 of Lochmaea capreae. Classification (NCBI taxonomy): domain Eukaryota; kingdom Metazoa; phylum Arthropoda; class Insecta; order Coleoptera; family Chrysomelidae; genus Lochmaea; species Lochmaea capreae. The sequence continues at coordinate 1,538,890 of OX421400.1, forward strand.
CGCTTTAGAACAGGTCAGTGTAAACTTATTTTTGATTCAGTAGCATTTTTCTGTTGTGGAAAATAGTATTTTTCTTACAAAATATGAGATTTGTAGGTTTTAATTTTTGATTTCAGGTGGAATTGAGAGATAGTGTAGAGTCTTTGGACTTCCTAGTGGCAGAAGGTGGAGCAAATTTCAGCTTGGGCCAAAGACAATTGGTATGTTTGGCAAGAGCAATTTTAAAGGATAATAAAATCTTAGTATTGGACGAAGCAACAGCTAATGTGGATCATAGGTATCTTACCGCACGAATCCTTTAATTTAAAATTATTAAATTTGTTTTATTTTCCACAGGACGGACTCCTTAATACAAGCTACAATTCGTGAAACATTAGCGGACTGTACAGTATTCACCATCGCCCATAGGTTGAATACTATAATGGATTCAGACAAAGTACTAGTGATGAGTTTCGGAACCATGGTCGAATTCGATCATCCTTATAAACTCCTACAATTAGAAGATGGTTTCTTCCATAAATTGGTCTTAGAAACTGGTTCAGCGATGACGTTGCAACTGATAAATACAGCTAAAGACGCATATTTCCAGAAAAAAGATGAATAAGAAAAACTACGTTTGTTGTAGCGGGCAATAAAAAATAATTATCTTGTTAGTTATTAATTTTTCACCCAACCTAAAATTATCGACACTATTAGTCGAGGTTGGTTGAATTTGGGTGAAGATAGTAGATTTTAAAATATACGTTGTTAAAAAAAATCTTATCGGCGTTCATGTTTATTTCATTATTTTTGGCAATTAGCTAATATCTTTAATAATTTGTTGACGAAATCACACAAAAGCTTTGTTAGAAGTAGATATTCAGTCATTATAATGAATATAGGATATGAGTTAAGTGCCGAACACCCCCAAAAAAGTGCTAACTTGTTTTCGAAGGCGTTGTTTGGGTAAGATATCTTTATATAAAAATCTAGATTCAGTTCTATGTATGTAAGTATACTGGAATGATACTCACTGAGATCTAAAATAGTTTTTTTATGTACCATAGAAGAAAAACTGTCTATTATAGTCAAGACTGCAAATTGACTAGCAAGCAGGCGAGACAATAGACAGTTATTCGCCAAGGTGCATATTATTCTTTACCAAAAATTACTGTGTGTGTCTGTCGTGTTCCCTCTATTTAATAGTAGATCCTTCAGACCTATTTCCTGAAGGGAATCAAAATATCCGCAGGTTTCACTTCATTTAAGTGTCCCTCTTTTATCAATTTAATCACGGGAATTTTCTGCTCACTCTCCCTACCTCTGTAGAATGAGCAAAGAGGATAGTGAAACATGCACATTCTATGACGATGTAGATGAGGCAACGGAACACATTATCTGCATTTGTATGGTGACTGGTTGCCAACGCAACGAACATGTCTTGTTAGAGCCTGATCAGGCTACAGACTTAACTCCAAAACGGATAGTGGGAATGTAAATCCAACCTATTAACCCTCTTGTGATCTAATCTAATCTAACTTTGTAGTTCATCAACAGATAATAATGAATATATTTTCTTCCAGGTGGTTGATAGGATTAATCAAAAAAGCACGGAAAAATGATTTTGAATTAGGTGATCTATATAAACCCTTAGACAAAGACAGATCTAAAGAGTTAGCGGACGAACTTGAAAAACATTGGCAAAATGAATTGCACAAAGCTAAATCCGAATCCAAAAAACCAAGCTTTTTATTAGCAATATTTAAAACCTTTTTAGTGAAGTACACCATTTACGGTCTATTTTACGGTTTTGCAAACATTGTTTTGTTGTAGGTCACTTGAAATTTATAAAAAACAGTTTTTAGTGAAACTTTTTCAGGTCCTTGAAACCATATTTTCTGGCACAACTACTATTAGTATTCAACGATAAGGGTAACGATACTGGATATGCGTTGTACATACACAGTGTGGCACTTATAACAGTTACAGTACTCTATACATTCTTCACTCAACATCTCTATTTAGAATTTCAATCTGTGGGTATGAGAGTTCGAGTAGCAGCTTCGTCATTAATCTACAGAAAGGTAATTTCTTTGTAAATGCTAAGAATTGTATTATTAATATTATTATTAGATTTCAAGATTGAATCAAACATCAATGGGTCTAACAGCAGCAGGTCAAGTGGTTAATTTACTGTCAAACGATGTTAGTCGTTTCGATTATGCTTTTTTATTTCTACACGCCTTGTGGATGATGCCTTGTCAAGCTGCTCTTATTTTGTACATTATGTGGCAGCAGATTGGATTATCTGCACTAGCAGGACTAGTGATTATGTTGATTGTGGCTATCCCCGTGCAAGGTGAATACTAACCCTAATTCTAATTAATCAATGAGGTTCAAAAAATAAAATGACACCACAAAATGTATGATTTAACACCAGCAAGGGAGTATATCTAATAAATTCCAAAGGAGGAAGGCAAATGAGGCTTCCGTCTGCCACGGTAATGAAAGGAGAACTTGTCTCACTGCAGAAGACACTTCTGTCCATCTCCACTATATTATCGTTAGCCTTATCACTGTCGTATTCCCCATTCTTTTGAAGCACCAGTCCTCCACAATTCGTAGTAGACATTCATAACTGTCTCTGCTGGCTAGATATCGACCACTAAGGATAGGCAGGACCACAATAGATCTGCAAAGTTCGCAGTGGGATAGAACAAAGAGCCACTCCATTTCTAATCTAATCTAACTGTCTCTGCGAATTTTCCATTGGTGACAATCACGATATCTTTCGCATAGCCCAGCGTCCATATACCTTGATCTAATCTAGTTGTTCAGGGGGTTAAATTATACATTTTTACTTTTGTTGAACCTTTTGGATCCTAGTTATATATGACCCCCTAGAGTTATTTACGTTTAAAGTTTGATTCTATTTTAGGTTATATTTCCAAGATTGCCGGCCAAATGAGATTCGTTATTTCTAAAAAGACTGACAGCAGAGTAAAGTTAATGAGTGAAATTATTTCTGGTATACAAGTCATTAAAATGTATGCTTGGGAAAAACCTTTCGAAAAGCTCATTAAAATAGCGAGAGACAGAGAAATGGAAGTCGTCACTTTCGTTTCATACCTAAGATCAATTTTCATTAGTTGCGGAGCATTCATGGACCGATCAGCTCTATGCTGTAGCATTGTTTGCTACGTTCTACTTGGCAAGTGCAGTTTCGATTTATTAAATCGATTTTGTGTTGAACTATCAAGAATAGAAACTAATCTATCCAAGATTACAAATACATTTTTTATTATACTTTACTGAAAATCTTATCTTAACATACCTATTTAGGGTACCGAAAAGTACATTTTACTCTATTTATTTCAGGTAATGATATAACTGCGGATAAAGTATTTTCATTGGCTCAATCATTCAACATTCTTCAAATGACATTGGCTATCCAGTTCCCTATGGCAATAATCTTCGGAGCAGAAGCATGGGTTTCTGTTCAAAGATTACAGAAATTTCTTTTAATGGAAGAAAGAGAAGATACTGCCGTGGAAAAGATGGATCAGAAAGGGATAATATTGTCGAAAGTGAGCGCGTCTTGGACTTCTCAAGGACGAACTCTAAGTGATGTTAATCTTGAGATACTCCCAGGAATTCTTTGCGCTGTTATCGGCCCGGTAGGAGCGGGAAAAAGTTCCTTATTACAGGTAATAGTTTGGGTCTAGATTCAACAATTGGATGAAGTTCTTCAGTCAATGAATGACTGTAGTTTTGGAATTATGTGGACATGTTTTCAGCTTCTTCTGGGAGAGTTGCCAGCAAATACTGGTAGAGTTCAAATGGGTGGAGAAATATCTTACTGTTCCCAAGAGCCATGGCTTTTCCAATCCACTGTACGTAACAACATATTGTTTGGAAACAATTATGAAAAATCTTGGTATGAGAAAGTTGTTAAAGTTTGCGCTCTAGAACGGGATTTTGAACAATTTCCTCAAGGGGATAGAACTATAGTAGGTAAATGAAATGTAGAACTTTTATGCTAACCAATACTACTAAAATATTTATTTTAGGTGAAAAGGGAGTTATTTTAAGTGGTGGTCAAAGAGCTAGAATCAATTTAGCTAGAGCAATTTATAGAAAAACAGATATTTATTTATTAGACGATCCTCTATCGGCTGTTGACACTCATGTTGGAAAGCATTTATTCGATCAGTGCATTCATACACATTTGCATGGGAAAACTAGAATTTTGGTTACTCATCAATTACAGTATTTAAAAAAAGCTGATTTAATTATTTTCATCAACAACGTAAGTATAGATAATAAGGGTCATTATTTGTTTATTACAAACCATCCATATTTCTTGTAGTATCTTTATTTTGTCTCGTATCTTTTGTCAAAACACTTTATTTGCTCCTTCGGTATTTCAAATTTTTTGTACTCTACTCAGTACAAGTCATTCTAAACTTCCAGCAATCAGAAAAGGTTTCTTAGGCTAACGCTACAGAAGTGAGTGTGGTTCCATTCATTATCCCAAACTTGCCTTAGAATGATTTTTAATTGTTTACAGGGGAAAATTGAAGCGCAAGGAACATTCAATGAACTCTCCAGCTTAAAATTGGATTTCACAAAATTTATGGAATCTGACGACGAAGCAATTGAAAAGGAAAAAGTTTCAAACGATACTGATGGTAAAATTACAACTCTTAGCAAACTTTCCAGACAATCATCATCAAGAAGATCTTCAAGAATATCTAATGCTAGCGTGAGTAGTAAACCTTAATAATTATAATAATAAAGATTGGTATGTATAATATTTTTTTAGAGCAATAAATCAGATTTTATGAACGATCAAATCGAGGAAAAAGAATCTGGAAGGGATCCAAATATCAATTCGTTTAAACAATATTTTCTAGCTGCAAAAAGTATATTCATGCTAGCTATTCTTGTTGTTTTACTTATTCTAGCACAAAGTCTTTGCGTTATGATTGATCTTTGGTTGACAGTTTGGTAAGTTCAAGTTAACTTATCTAATAAATGTTATTTAAGAAACAATTTTTTAGGACTTCTCAAGAAGAAATACGTCAAACAATACCGCTTAACTTTAGAAACTTCCAACTAATTCCTTTAAATAGTACAGATACTTTAAAATCCCCACAAAATTATGTATACAACGTAACTCCATCGCGACGTAACATCTATTTTGACATTTTCGAAACTATAGAAACCACTGAAAATACTTTCACACTTGTGAAAACCAATTACGCAATGTACATCTACGGTGGTCTGCTGGTATCGGCAATAGTACTTACTTTGATGAGATCATTTTTGTTTTTTAAAACTTGTATGATGGCTTCTATAAATCTACACTCGAAGATATTCCATAGAATGTTACAAGCACCGATGAGATTCTTTGATACTAACCCCAGTGGGAGGATTCTTAATAGATTCGCTAAGGACATGGGAGCTATCGATGAAATATTGCCGACTAATTTGTTGGATACTGTTCAAGTAAGTAACAGCAAGAGAAAAGGTAAATAAAAGATGTTTTGGACCTCACTAGATTCTTCTTGGAGGCTGTTTCATCTACTTCCATGCACAACCGACAGATAGGTTCCTTCCTTTATACGTATAGTATATACTTAATTCTTAATTCCAGATTTTCCTAATTTTATCTGGTGTATTAGTGAACATTGGCATTTCCAGTCCTTATATGATAATTTTAATAGTACTTCTGGGGGCTTTGTTCGTAAAAATCAGATCTTGGTATATTTCAACAGCAAAAGTACTTAAACATTTGGAAGGAATAAGTGAGTATCTTTACTTCCAGCTAACGATCCTAATTGTAATCCTAATTTTAGCTAAATCTCCAGTATTTTCACATATGAATTCTACTCTTAATGGTATTGTTACCATAAGAGCTTCTAAGACTGAAGGTATTTTAAAAGATGAATTTGACGGTCATCAAGTGAGTTTCTCAGTTTTTCATTCATGAATACGTAAGTCCTTGATTTTTTTTCAGGATATACACACTTCTGCTTGGTATTTGACCATAGGATGCATGAGATCCTTTGGATTATGGCTTGATTTATTATCTGTAATATTCCTAGCTTGTATCATAGTGTTTTTTGTAATATTACATATATGTGAGTATAATTAATTGATAGGTTAGATACAGGTTAAGATTTACTAATTTTTAGATTCTAATGTTAATGGTAGTTTAGCTGGATTGGCAATTTCCCAATCTTTGATTTTGGCTGGCATGTTACAGTTTGGTACAAGACAAAGTGCAGAGGTTATTAACCAATTAACAAGTGTGGAAAGGATCCTTCAATATACTAAAATAGATAATGAAGGTCCTTTTGAAACTCCAAAAGGTATTTAAAACATAATTAGTCTTTAAATTATGCTAATAGTTTTTGTGTTTAAGAAAAAGTACCAAAAGGACGTTGGCCACAAGATGGACATGTTGAATTTAGGAATTTGTCTATGAAATATGTTGAAGATGATCCTCCTGTACTAAAAAATTTAAACTTCTTGATTCATGCTGGACAAAAGGTACTCATATTTATTAGTTTATCATCCTGTCGCTTTTTGTTTGATTTATAATATTTTTTAGATCGGTATAGTAGGACGTACCGGTGCCGGAAAGTCTTCTTTAATTTCTGCTTTATTTCACCTGGCTCCTTTGGAAGGTTCCATATTTATCGACGGAGTGGATACCAAAGATTTAGGGCTTACTGATTTGAGGAAAAAAATCTCGATAATACCTCAAGAGCCCGTTTTATTTTCAGCAACTTTACGCTACAATTTGGATCCTTTCAACCAATTCGATGACAAAAAGATTTGGAACGCTTTAGAACAGGTCAGTGTAAACTTATTTCTGATTCAGTAGCATTTTTCTGTCGAGGAAAATAGTAGTTTTCTTACAAAATATAAGATTTGTAGGTTTTAATTTTTGATTTCAGGTGGAATTAAGAGATAGTGTAGAGTCTTTGGACTTCCAAGTGGCAGAAGGTGGAGCAAATTTAAGCTTGGGCCAAAGACAATTGGTATGTTTGGCAAGAGCAATTTTAAAGGACAATAAAATCTTAGTATTGGACGAAGCAACAGCTAATGTGGATCATAGGTATCTTACAGCACGAAGTCTTTAATTAAAAATTATTAAATTTGTTTTATTTTCTACAGGACGGACTCCTTAATACAAGCTACAATTCGTGAGACATTCGCTGACTGTACAGTATTCACCATCGCCCATAGGTTGAATACTATAATGGATTCAGATAAAGTACTAGTGATGAGTTTCGGAGCCATGGTCGAATTCGATCATCCTTACAAACTCTTGCAAATAGAAGATGGTCATTTTCATAAATTGGTCTTCGAAACTGGTCCAGCAATGATGCTGCAACTGACGAATACAGCTAAAGAAGCGTATTTCCAAGAAAAAAATGAATAAGAATAACTATATTTGTTGTAACGGTCAATAAAAAAAATTTGTTTGTTAGTATTTTATTTTTTAGCGTTACCAAAAATGTGTTAGACTAAATTAAGACCCTTTCCACTACGTCCTTTGCAAATCTGTTGGGTGTACCTTCCTGTTATTCGAGACTTCCTTATCTACACTTGTCCTTATTACTAGACTTCGAATGCCAAACCTCAGGTCTTCCATAATTCGGGAGGGTTGTGGTTTTTCTTCCCCTATCGTCGTAAACCTTAGCCTAGACAAGCCTTCGCAGTAGTGAGCGGAGGTTTCCTCATCTTATTGGCAATATTGTTCTCCTATTCTGGCTCAGTAGATACTCGTGAATTTTGGCGACGGTTCATTGATGAACTCTTTGACCTGCCTTATTTTTGGATCTTTCCGGGGCTAATGAATTTACCTCTTCATTTCCCTTGGGATTTGAGTTGCCTGGTATATAGGCTAAGGACCATTTATTATGACAGCTCTTGTAGCGTCTCTAAGCAGTCCCAAACTACTTTGGCCGCTTATAAGAAACTTGGACACTGTCAAATCGTAAATGGTTTGCACTTTGAACATTTACTTTATAATTTGTTCAGTAATTTTTCTTCATTTCTTTGAATATCATGTGTTCGACTAACAAATACCTTGAATTTTAAATTTTATTACATTTGGTTAAAAAAAGTTTAAGTTAAAAAAAAATGTTTAGAAAATGGATCAATTAAAAAACATTATCCTTATCGGCGTATTTTGTTTAAAATTATCTTTTTAGCAATTAGCTGAAAAACTTTTGTCAGTAATTGTTTCAAGGTACACAAAAAAATGTTTTGATAGTTTCATATATACAATTATTGCAATGAATATAGGTTACGAGTTAAGTGCCACACACCCCGAAAAACATGCCAATTGGTTTTCGAAGGCGTTTTTTGGGTAAGTTATTGAGTTCAATTTTTAACACATTTACTTTCCTGAATTTCAATCACTTGAACCCACAACTAAACGCTGTTCGCAGTACGCGGCATGTCCTTATTTACCGGTAAACTCAGGTATGGTTTATTCACGTCATACTGCCTGTTTTTATTCATTCCTACTTATACTCCAACTAATGTCAGTGTGATGACCATAAAATAAAGTAATGTTGTCAGATATATTTTCTAAAATTGTTATGCTCGCTACACAAATGTTCCTCTTACTTCAGTAAACTGTTAGTTCGTGATGATATAAGAAAGCTAGTTTGGAGATATTTTTAAAAAAATTCATAATGTAAATTTATTAGTAAACATTAAAATAAGTCGCTTGAAATTATTGAAAAAAGAAAAATTAATTAAAACCACTTTTTATATTATGTTACTATATTTAAGAAAATTTTGAAGAGATGGCAACGTGTTGCACGTGCAGTCAAGACTTCGAAACAACCAATCATCAACTGCAGTATTCATCGTAATATAACGAAATAACCGAAGTAAACTCCGTTGGACGATTTTCGCAGAAAAAATTCTACGGTCTTGAGGGTGTTCGGGGTGGTTGGTTGTGGTTCGGCTTATAATCCATTAGTATCATTCAGTGTCGGGTGTGAATTATTTTTTAAAGAAATATTTAATATAATATCTATTTCTTGGTTGAGTGAGTTTAGTGAATTGTTATAGGTATTTATAGGAAAGTGTAGGTGATCTAGTGTAGAAAGGTATCATTAATATAATACCTTTTTGATGGTGTAGTGGTTAGGTCGCGTCAGTTAATTGATATTAATATAATATTCATTTGTTCGTAGACGTTGGGGTAAGTTTTATAATATAATTAATTAGAATGGCATTTTGGAGACCATTTGAAACAACAGTCCGAGATGATGCGCGGGCTTATTGAATTGTGGATTTAAATATAAGAAGCTAGATAATCGAATGGTAATAATGGAATCTCGGCGTATCGCTGAACTTAGACAGGAGTATTTGCCCAAAATAAAAGGGTACCGTGATTCAAATAAAACTATAATTTATTTAGACGAAACTTAGTTCGATACGCATGATGTTGTCAAGTGTTTAGTCATTTATTTGTTATTCAAATAATCCTTACGGTTTTATTACATGAATAAATATATAAAATAAAATACATTTTAACTTAATATGTAAGAAAATAGTAGTAATGGTAATTATATTATAATTAAAACTGTATGAGGATATACACCCACCTTTAAAAAATGGTTGGGTTGACGATACAAAAAACTGTTTTCTAGATACTACGTGTTCTAGAGGAAAACGCGTTATTATTGTATCACAAATTTTATGAATTTTGTATGCAGGTTAATTTTTTTCATTCAAATTGATATAGTAGATTAACATTATTTCACAATATTCGAATTTATAAAAAATTTATATGCACGCCATTGGGCGGCTTTTTCCTTCAAAGGGATTAAAAATATGGGTCATCACATTAACTTTGGAAGAACTTTACTAGTCTTCGGTACCATTTACACAAACCATCTGTGTCCATGTAAACCAATTCTCGCCTAGGAGCATCCTATATCGTGTTAGTTTCCAGGTTGACAATCGCATTGTTGACAGAAGCAGTCGAGTACAATTTATTATGATTTGATTAATTCTTAGTGATTTTGCAGATGGTTGATACCTTTAATAATAAAGGGAAATAAGAAGCGTTTAGAGCTTACAGATATTTATGAAAATTCAGATGAAAATCAATCTACAAATCTAACAGTTACTTTGGAAAAATATTGGAAAGATGAACTAGCTAGAGACAAAAATAAAACTGGTCCACCGAGTTTGCTCAGAGCTATCATAAAAACACAATACATTGCAATTTTGAAATGTGGTATAATCTGGGGTGCCATGCATTTGATTTTTATGTAAGTATACTTAGTTCCAAGATATTTAACTTATGCCAACATGATTGATTTAAAACCAGAACCCACAAAAAACCTATACTCTCACAAGTTTTGGCAGCGTTTAATACCGAAAATTGTGATACTATCGCTAAAAATATTAGCCACACAGTATTACGGCTTCCCCCATATTATTGCATATTCAATCCTATAGAACACATGCGGCATCAGCTAAAATCCATGGTTAGATCTGAAAACGTTTCACCCACATCAAACTCAGGTTAATTAGAAATGTGACAAGTAATATTCTAATTGATAGTTGGTAAAATTCGATGCTAATGTCACTGTTGCAACAGCAGATTTTTATTACTAAATCTTTGATTACAGATGCCGAGCCAATGAAATATTGTGAACTGACCCCAAACCGTTCCAACAAAAAACTTTTTTCTATCTTTCACTTCTACAGAGTACCTGATAATAATTACTTGCTTTTTTATTATTTTTTAGTATGTCAAAACCAGTAATCCTGGCTAAACTATTATCAATTTTCTCCAACACTAACCAGAATAGAACTAGTGAGCTATACACCTACGTGGTAGCACTACTTTCTGTTAGCTTTCTACAAATGTTTTTCAATCGATTTTCAATGTTTGGTTTACTTAATGTTGGAATGAGAATCAGAGTAGCTGTATCATCATTAATCTACAGAAAGGTAATTTGTACAATATACAATAATTGAATCGCCTAACTTCAAACCTATGTTGACCACGTCTATATTTGAACCAGATGAAAGAGAATTCAATTGAATAAAACGTGTAACAATAACAGGAAACCATGTATTTATTAGAGTACTACGCAAACTCGCTTGCAACACCCCTGTCGTCAATTATGCAGACATCTTTTACCCAAAGTTCCATACCCCCCAGTCTTCTCCTAGAAAAAGTGATCCCAATGCAACAGCACGGATTTGTCTACGGCCGTTCCACCCTAACCAACTTGCTACACTGTGTTAACAACTGGACATCATCTCTTAACTGTTGTCTATCTGGACTTTTGCAAAGTCTTTGATCGTGTTCCCAAGCGCAGACTTCTACACAAGCTGGAACACTTCGGCATTCGTGGCCTTTCACTTAGCTGGATTGACAACTTTCTAACAGACAGACACTTCAGAGTAAGAGTTGGCGAAGATTTCTCAAAGGATAGACTGGTGGAAAGTGGAGTTCCACAGGGTTCTATTCTTGGTCCTCTGCTTTTTACCCTCCAGTTGGACTTAAACTCCATCTTCATCTGGTGTTCCCAATGGCTACTTCCGTTGAACGCTGAAAACTGTGTAGTGCTCGGAATCGGTAAAAATAACCCACTACTACCGTACTTCGTAGACGGCCGTCCATTAAATTCTGTGTTTTCCTATAACGACCTCGGAGTTATCGTAAATAGCAACCTAACTTGGTCTGATCATATAACTTCAAGCGCGCGAACATTAGACTGTATCTCATTCGCAAGTGCTTCGTTTCAGTCGTTCTGTAAACTGTATACTATCTATATCCGACCAATTCTCGAGTACGCCGGTCCAACTTGGTATCCTGACCTAGTTCGTGATAAAAATATTTTGGAAAATGTTCAAAGAAAAGAAGCTCGACTGTCCCTAGGACCGTGAAGACCTTCCTACGAAGAAAGACTCTCCGTGGCCAACCTAATTTCCTTTGAACTTAGCAGACACCGCGGTGAAATCATTACCACTTTTAAAATATTAAAATTTAATTTTGGTAATCTTGATATGATGTTCACCTTAAATCCAGATGACCGCCTTAGAGGACATTTAAACTAAACAAAGGTCAGATCAAAACAAAACTTCTTACCAAACAGGGTATTCGACAGCTGGAATAATCTTGATGTATCCACAGTTTCTGCACCATCTACTAACTCGTTTAAAAATAGACTTGATCGTACGCTTTTAGAGCACCTATAGTTTTTATCTTTATTTTGCCCTTGTCTAAATATAATAATAATACTATAGTAGACAAAAAATTCTATTACCGATTGGAACTATTACATATACTTTTATTTTTTAGATTACCAAGTTGAACCGAAAAGTGTTGGCCGAAACTACAGTTGGACAAATTGTTAATTTATTGTCCAATGACGTACAGCGTTTTGATCTTTTGTTCGTAGTAATACACGTGTTTTGGACAATGCCAATACAAACGGCTATGGGTTTGTTCATTCTATATCAAGATGTCGGGATATCATCATTTGCGGGAGTGGTAGCCACAGTTGTGGTTACTTTTCCAATACAAAGTTTGTTATTTTAAAAGCCAATCCTATAATGAAGAATTAAAACTTAATATTAATATTTTTTTAGGTATAACCGCGAAATTTATAGTAAATTATCGTAAAGAGATTGCCAAAAAAACTGACATTAGAGTGAAATTAATGAACGAAGTAATATCTGGTATGAAAGTTATTAAAATGTACGCTTGGGAAAAACCTTTTCGAAACCTCATACAATTATCCAGAGATGCGGAAATCAAAGATTTAACTAAAGCTTTGTATTTAAAAGGAAGTTGTGTAAATTATACGCTATTTTTGGATAAATTTGGATTATGTGTTACTCTTTTCTGCTTCGTATCACTTGGTGAGCTGTACATATCTTTATTAAAACTCTACTGTTTCTAACCTGAAATAATTCTTATAAAATGCACATTTTGTTTCAATTTTCCAGGATACAAAATCACAGCTGCCACAGTATTTTTAGTATATCAGTGCCACGTTGTATTTTCGTGGTCAATGGGAATTCATTTTCCACTTGCACTCAATAACGCTACAGAAGCATTAGTCACAGTTGGTAGATTAGAGACCTTTTTATTACAAAAAGAAAAATCTCACAATTTAAAAGAATTGAATACCCATAATGTTACACTTTCAAATGTACAGGCGTCATGGAATAATAACGAGCTTACTTTGAAGGATATTGACCTGCAGATACCTGCAGGGTGTTTGTGTGCAATCGTTGGACCTGTAGGAGCTGGCAAAAGTTCCTTACTGCAGGTAACATACGATTAATTGTCTTAAAATGTTATATTCCTTCACTGCTCTTTATTGAAACTGTTGAATGAACGAAAAATGTCAGCTTCTTTTAGGAGAATTGTCCAATACCTCTGGTAGCATCCAAATTGGAAGAAATGTTTCGTACTGTTCTCAAAAACCTTGGATCTTTTTCTCCACTGTAAGAAACAACATCCTGTTCGGAAGAAACTACGAAAAAGATTGGTATGATAAAGTCATCAACGTATGTGCTTTAGAAAAGGATTTTGAACAGTTCCCTGAAGGAGATTTAAGTATAGTAGGTAAGTTATCATTATAAGCTGTTGTGTATTTTCCTGTCCACTAGTACCACCATCTATTTTCCATCCTAAGAGTATGTGCTTTAATTAATTTATTATTCCAGGTGAAAAGGGAGTTCTCCTGAGTGGTGGTCAACAAGCTAGAATCAACTTAGCTCGAGCAGTGTATCGAAAAGGAGATATTTATTTATTGGATGATCCTCTATCTGCAGTTGACACTCACGTTGGCAATCATTTATTTGAACAGTGCATATTTCAACAGCTCAAGGGAAAAACTAGAATATTAGTGACACATCAACTACAGTATCTTGAAAAAGCCGATATGATCGTTGTTATCAATAATGTAAGTGAAATTCTTTCACATATAGTTCGAGCAATATTTCAGTTAGCTCAGTTGCGAACGATAGTTCTTCTAGTAATTTTCTAGGGACGGATAGAAGCACAAGGTACTCTTGAAGAGCTTTTACATAGTACCAAATGTTTTACGAATATTTTAATAGCGTCAGGAGATGCGAATAAAGAAGAGGAAGAAGTAATTGTTAATACTGAAAAATCTACTACATCATTTGTAAGTTTCGGTTAACAATTTGAACAGAAATTCTTATGAGTGATTGAAAAATTGTTTTAGGACGACACAAATGATTCTAAATTAAATCCAAATAATAAAATTGATCAAGAACGTTGTGAAAACTTAAACGGTACCCCATATAAAGACTATTTTTTTAAGATGAGTAAAATTTCTTTAACACTTTCAGTTGGTATTTTAATGTTACTTACTCAAATATTAAATATAATTATTGATTTGTGGATCACATATTGGTAAGTTTTTGGTATTTGTTTATCCGATGATCCACTAACAATATTTATAGGACCTCTCAAGAGGAAACTTGGCATTCTTTTAAAAAATACGAATCTAATAATGCAAAAAACAACGTAACAACAAATCAATATAGTGAATGGTACGATGCTTTCGAATATATCCAAAAAAACGGCGAAAGTAAAAAAATATTGAAAACTGACTTTGCGTTATATTTTTTAGTTAGTTTGATGATAGCATTTATATTTTTATGCTACCTTCGAACGTTTTTATTTTTTAAATCATGCATAATAAGCTCAGCTACCATACATTCGAAAGTTCTCGAGTCGTTATTAAAGGCACCGATGAGATTTTTTGACATAAATCCAAGCGGAAGGATACTAAATATAATTTCTAAAGATATGGGAACAATAGACGAGGTTTTCCCGATTATGCTTCTAGAAGCAACTCAGGTGAGTCCAGAAAATATTTTGGATAATTGTTTTGTATTCTTTAAAAATGTTTCAGATTGTATTAATTGTATCTGGCTTAATGATAACTATTTCCATTTCGAACCCATACATGACTATAGTCAGCGTTCTTTTGGGCTTTGTATTTCTACGATTTAAAGTCTGGTATGGTTCTGCTACTAAGGCTTTAAAACATATAGAAGGAATAGCAAAATCACCAGTGTTTTCCCACGTCAATTTGACAATTAACGGAATAACAACCATTAGAGCATCAAATGCGGAGGAATTATTAATTAAAGAATTCGATCAGCATCAAGTAAGGCTATTTCTATAATATCTCGAGAATTTCAACCAAAACGCAGATACATACTACAAACAATTAAGGACTGGTGGCAAAATAAATTCTTATTGTTGTTGTCTTCTGAAATATCCGCGAAGTTTTGCATACAAATAACTGAGGAATGCATATAAAATGTTTATTCATTTTGCAGAATGTCCACACCTCTATCTCTTACCTAATATCAGCATGTACTTGCTCATTTGGTTTCTGGATAGACATTGTGGTTGTAGCTTTCTTAGCTTGTGTAACATTCAGCTCCGTTTCTTTGACCAATCGTGAGTATATCGAAGTAAAAATTTCAAAAGTCTTAAATAATCTACATTTTTTTAGTTTCTTACAATAGTGCTGGTCTAGTGGGATTGGCCATCGCTCAGTGTATGAGCATGAATGGCAGGATTCAAGTTGGTCTTAGACAAACTGGAGATGTTATAAATAATATAACTGCTGTAGAAAGGATTCTTCAATATACTAAAATAGATAATGAAGGACCTTTTGAAACTCTGAAAGGTAATTAAGATATAATTAATCTTTGAATTATGCTAATACTTTTTGTGTTTAAGAAAAAGTACCAAAAGGACTTTGGCCGCAAGATGGACATGTTGAATTTAGGAATTTGTCTATGAAATATGTTGAAGATGATCCTCCGGTACTGAAAAATTTAAACTTCTCTATTTATGCTGGACAAAAGGTACTCATATTCATTAGTTTATCATCTAGTCGCTTTTTGTTCGATTTATAATATTTTTTAGATCGGTATAGTAGGACGTACTGGTGCCGGAAAGTCTTCTTTAATTTCTGCTTTATTTCATCTGGCTCCTTTGGAAGGTTCAATATTTATCGACGGAGTGGATACCAAAGATTTAGGGCTTACTGATTTGAGAAAAAAAATTTCGATAATACCTCAAGAGCCTGTTTTATTTTCAGCAACTTTACGCTACAATTTGGATCCTTTCAACCAATTCGATGACGACAAGATCTGGAACGCCTTAGAACAGGTCAGTGTTAACTTATTTATGATTCAGTGGCTTTTTTCTGTTATAGAAAATATTATAAAAAATTGTTTCTAACAAAATATATCTATTTTAATTTTCAGGTGAAATTAACGAATAGTGTACAGTCTTTGGACTTCCAAGTGGCAGAAGGTGGAGCAAATTTCAGCTTGGGCCAAAGACAATTGGTATGTTTGGCAAGAGCAATTTTAAAAGATAATAAAATCTTAGTATTGGACGAAGCAACAGCTAATGTGGATCATAGGTATCTTACAGCACGAATTCTTTAATTTAAAATTATTAAATTTGTTTTATTTCCTACAGGACGGACTCCTTAATACAAGCTACAATTCGTGAGACATTCGCTGACTGTACAGTATTCACCATCGCCCATAGGTTGAATACTATAATGGATTCAGACAAAGTACTAGTGATGAGTTTCGGAACCATGGTCGAATTCGATCATCCTTATAAACTCCTGCAAATAGAAGATGGTTTCTTCCATAAATTGGTCTTAGAAACTGGTCCAGCAATGATGTTGCAACTGATGAATACAGCTAAAGACGCATATTTCCAAGAAAAAAATGAATAAGAATAACTATATTTGTTGTAACGGTCAATAAAAAAATTTTGTTTGTTAGTCATTAATTTTTTAACCTCACTTTGCATTTTGATTTTCGTAGATATAAATTAATTTGCATGGAAATGATTCAGATTAAAATGGTATCTACCACGTACTCTTGAGATAATGTGGAATTGATAACATTCTTAGTAGAATCAAATCAATATACCTACAGATGAAAATTGATAATTTGTTGGTTTGTATTCGTGTAAAATGGGAGTAAAAATTTTTATTTTCACAATTTCCGTATTTTTTTTAATAGGAAACTGTTCGAGCATAACTCCAGGTAAGTAGACAATTTTTTTAATGAGACTAATAATTTTTGAGTTTGGGGCGTAACCGTCACCGCTTAACTGACAACTGTCATAGTCATACTCTAGTAAACTATTAATTATTTAGATTAATTTATTTAAAAAATGTTTATCTACCATGGGCTTACGATGAACTTTTCATAAGAATTTAGTTTATTTGTAATCATTGAAATTTTTATATCATGTAGCATGATTTCCTGATTTTTTTTAAGGTTTTTTACAATTATTTCTTAATGGCTTTATATCAATTTTAAAAAAAGCAAATATTACAACAAATATTACGATAACTATACCAGATTCCTTACAGGATCTCATGTAAGTACAATAACTTGAAATTGATTCAGCTTATAAATACTATATCCTTCGTCCTTACCATCCAATGCTGCCTCTTTATAAAAGATTCGAAAAATATTCACAAATTTAACTTTTTTCAGAGTTGGAGACTTGAATTTAACAAATTTTCACGTGTACGGATTGGATACACTCCAAGCAAAAGCTTATGTAGACGGTCTTACATCTGATAGGGATAAATTGGACAAAAATAATATTTCTGTTATAGGTGTATTTGATCAAATCGGTATTACTTCTGAGTACAATCTTGATATTGGTATATTGGACTTACTACCTTTGTATGGAGTCGGTACTGTAACGTAAGTTCTGTGATTCTGGTTTTAGCTTTTGGGTGGGTTTATCAAAGCCCGGTTTAATCTGTTAGCTACGTAGCCCTCTGACATCTCTCCCGTTTTATGAAATATACATATTTTAAACTGCACTCGCATATTGTGTTGCCGCAAACTTACTCTGGCAACACCGTAGGTAATGTCACTTGTCAGTGTCAAATCGAACTGTGTATACGTCACGAAAATATAGAGGTGGGAATACCGTTATTTCTGTACTAGAAGTATCTATCACTAAGTGATATCGAGGTGGTTGACAAAAGATTCAAAAAGTTTTTAGTTCACCTCAGCAGAAAGCTCTTGTTCCTACTCTAGACTTACTTTCAATCAAATTATTTTTTTTCTTTCTATACTTCAAATAATATCGATAGTGACTGAAAATAAGAAACAAATTTGCAAATTTATAGATTTCAATTTCAATTTTCCAGCTTGGGCTTATCAAAATTGAATTTCTATATAAACACCACTCTCTATGATCATCTGACATTTCACAACGCTAGCTTAGCCAATTTAGACTTGGGATTATCGTTTCGTCATTCTTCTCAGGTAAGTTTAAGTGTCATCTTCTCCCTAAAACGTGCAAACTCTCTTAAACTTATGCATTTTTTCTTTTCAGACATCCATTACTGGATTTTGGAAAAACGAAGAAGCAAGTGAATTTTTAACCAAACTACTCAATCTTCTAGAACCAATATTTTGTATGTGGTACAATTATAATGGGAGCTGTATAAATTGCATTTTGAGTAACGTTCTGGAAATTGTGGTTAACTTGCTTCTAAACGCAACACCGGAGTCAGGAATCGAATGTAATTGCTCAGATGTAAGTTGAAGTTCAACCTCAATATAAAATTAAAATTGATAAATATAAACGTACAGTTTGGCAAATACAGGAGTGAATGTCGAGAAGCGTACGGGAGGCGCGAAGTTAAAATGAGAAAGTACTACCATCATTTAGTAACGCGCTTTGACTGGCGTGGCTATTTCACATTCATTCCTGTATTTGCCAAAACGTAATTCAAACTGTACTGAATGACATCTTTGGTAAAAAATGTATGCATCTATACAGATAGCAGACCACTAGCAATGAAGAGACGTCGTATCATGTTAGGGAGCACAATTAATTGACATACTTTTGGTTATATTTTAGGACGCAGCTTTTCTCCAAAATATCAACATTGAAAGCTTGACATTGGCGTGGATAAATGAAGATTATGAATATATTAAAAAGGAAATAAGTACTAATAAAGCTTTTGGACAACTATATACCAAAGTGTATGATACTATTGTTATAACCATGCAAGAAAATAACTTACATCTTTAATAAATAAAATATCTATCTAGCTTGTATGCTGTTCTATTATCTCTAACCAGTCCAACCGTCTGAAGCTTCTTTACAGTTGTATCTTCTCTCTCTATAGTTGTTGGCATTCGATTCATTTTATACCTCAACTTTCATTATCTTTACACAAACTTCTAGCATTTTCAATAAAAAAAACGTGATAATAACTATTTTTAATTGAGCTCACAATTATAATCATTCGATAGTAACCCACTACGATGTGAGTTATAAACATGAAAGTTCTGTTACTGTTTACAATTTTATATTGTTCTATTTTTGTTAAGAGCGTTGATACCACACGCGACTATTTAACAGGCTAGTAGATTTTTGCGAAATATTTATCAAATTATAAAGAGTGACATTTTTCAGCTTTCATAATTCGGACAACGTTGAACGCAGCTCTGGAATCTCTGAAAAAAATTAGTTACGTTCGAATAATTCAGAAAATTTCATTAAAGACGCCAACAATTTTGAATGACGTGATGTAAGTTCCTTTTCTAATTTCTATTTGCAGCTATAGAGCACTATACCTCAGCAATGAAGGTCCGTAGGAAAGTTTTTATCTGAAGAACCAACATTATTTTTCACTTTTTCACCCGTTTTCTATAATATGTATGTCGGTAATTTTTTTTTAGAATGGAAAAGTTTGAGTTGAGAAATTTGTCTTTATTTGGATTTTCAACGTTGAAATACGAAGATTCAGTAATCGTGGATGATGAAAAAGAAAATAATGTTGCTTTGAAAATAATAAGTATTAATCTAAACGTGACTTTAGAAACGTTGGGGATAGGTGCAGACTATAGTATCGATATAAAATTTTTAACTGCCTTACCCCTGTATGGAAAAGGCAGAGTCAGGTATGTAATTTTTACAATATTAAGTATAAGTTTGTTCCATAGTAGTTGTTCTATGCGGATTCGACGTTACTGAGCTAATGGCATCCTTTTTAACACTATATAACACTTAAATCAAAATTTATCTTGAACTTTTTATAATTTTAGCCTTGCTCTGGGTAATATAGATCTGCGTTTATATCTGATCGTCAACAACATAAATTCAAGCTACAAGATTCAAGATTTGGAATTACATTTATCTTTTACAAATTCAAATGAAGTACGTGTTAATGTTTTCTAATCATATCACCTACACTCCTTTTTATTTCTTTTTGCATCGTAATAGACTGTGAATTCGTTTTAACAAGTTTCGAGATTTAGCTAACGCCTCGGTGGATAACAATATTATCCTGAGGTGGGTTAAGGGGAAAAGTAACCGCATTGCTGTTTCTTTAGCCAGTGAATCGACTGGCCTAAGAATTCTTGGACCCGGCGACACCTACTGCCTGACGAATTCGACATGCTCAATCTCTAAAGAGATGGGATGAAATCAAGGGAAGCAGTCTTGCCAGGATCGACCTGGGCGACCCTGGCAAGCTGGAGTTGAAAAAAAATTTGGCGATGACCAGGAAAAACCTACTAGGATTTCTGACTGGCCACTGTCAATTAAGGAAACACCTCCATACAATGGGGCTAGTGGACACACCTCTATACAGGATGTGTGAACAGAAAGAAGAATCTGTCAGGCATATCTTATGCGACTGCCCGGAGTTATCGTCAATAAGGGAGTAGGTGTTCGGTAAGTCTTGGCCTACACCTGCCGATATAAAAGAAATATATAAGATGTGATGAAAAATTGGTCTGAGTCACCGAAGTCTTGACCCTTTCGACCTTATAAAAACAGTTTTTTGTAGACTTACATAACTGGATTTTGGAATAGTTCAATAATGAGCAAACGTATAAGCGAACTTATGATTACACTGGAAAAAATGTTTTGTTTATGGTACTTAAACGATAAACGTTGCATTGAGTGTGTAATGAGTAGGATGCTAAAATTTGCACTTAATAAATCGTTGGATAAAAAATATTTAAAATATGGAAAATGTTCCTGTTCGACAGTAAGTAGAAATTGTATTCAAATATAAGTAATGAGCTAATGGCAGTTGGCCACATTTGTTGTTTTTTTTAGGATGGTAAATACAGAGTGATGGAAGATTTAGAAGCGTCAGTTGTTTTGTGGAAAAATGGTAAAAGATTGGATAAATTCCTCGATTTAATTTTTAGTTATATACAAAGCAGCAGTAAGGGTTTTAGTATACGAAAATTTATTGTCCTAATTGGAGATGTTTTAGATTTGTAAAAAAATTTAAAAAAAAAACTTAATAAGAATATATTCAGTCAAAAATATAATACAATTATTTGTTTTTGCAGAAAAAAACCGTTTTAGTTTGGACTTACAATACAGTAATTAAAAATATCACTAATAAAATAACTTACGACACCATTTTAATTTCATTCTGGAAGAGCAAAAACTTTTTGATAACTATCTGCTGCAATTTTCCTAAGTTGTTCTGCAGACGATCTGCCAGTTTCCATCACCATGTTATAGAAAACTCCATTCTTGTTCTGAAGAAGATTATGTGGATGATCAAATTCCGCAATTTGTCCAGCATCCATCACCAACACCTTGTCTGAATCCATTATAGTATTCAATCTATGAGCCACCGTTATCACAGTACAATTTATGAATTTCCTTCGTATGGCCTTCTGGATCAAGACATCAGTCCTTTGAAAAAAAATTACCAACTCGTAAATTCAACAACAAGGATAAAAGTAAACCTAAGAAGATTTAAATATTCTTAACTTACTGTGGATCTACATTAGCTGTAGCTTCGTCCAACATCAACACTTTGTTGTTCTTGACAATAGCTCTAGCTAAACAAATCAATTGCCTCTGTCCAACGCTGTAATTTGCGCCTCTATCCATGACTCTATTTTCCAGTCTGTTGATAATGTTTGCAGAATCTCTGAGTTCAACATCTTGGATAGCTTTGTACAAAACTTCGTCTGTATACTCATCGAACGGATCTAAATTGTATCTCAAAGTACCGGAGAAGAGAACTGGGTCTTGGGGTATTATGGAAATTTTTAAACGTAAGTCGTGTAAGCTCAAATCTTGCGTATCGACGTTGTCTATTTTTATGCTACCTTCGATTGGTGCTAGTCTGAATAAAGCTTGGATTAATGAGGACTTTCCAGCTCCAGTTCTACCGACAACACCAACCTTGAATCAATTTATAATTTATCCAAAATTATCAATACATTATCAATAATTACCTTTTCATTCGGCTTTATTGTAAGATCCAAGTGTTTCAAAACCATAGGTCCACGTTCAAAATAACGTAAGCTCATATTTTTAAATACAATTTCCCCATTCACCGGCCAATTATCCGGAGGAGGTTTTGGTTCGTTTGTCTGAATCTCCTTTGGTAAATTCTTATATTCCAAAATCCTTTCAACGCTCATTAATTGATTGGCTACTTCAGCAGATTGACGCATACCCCATTGCAAAAATCCAGTTAAAGCAGTAGCTTGTGTTATGGCTAAGCCAACTTCACCTCCTTTCATATTAAGTACTTCACCGAAGAACAGAAAACTGAAAGTTAACAGTGCTAAAAATATTGCACAAAAAACGTCCAAATAAAATCCGAAAGCGGTGCTGGCAACTATAAACATATAATAAGCACTAGAATGATAATCTTGGTGGTGATCGAACTCCTCAGTTAATGTATTTTGAGCTCCAAAAGCTCTAATTGTCGTTAAACCTTCTATGGTTGCTTTCAGATGCGTAAATACGGGACTACGCACTAAAATTTTTTAAAATTATTTTTAGTAATTGAGAGTAGATAAGCGAAGCGGGTTCTGTGCTAGCATGGACGTTCGTCAAAAGGGGGCAATGAAATTACACCGAACGTCGCATGACCACGTGTCGTTAACCTACGTCACACAACCATCGCCGTTTGTCCCACTTGACGACTGTTAATGTCCTTTTTGCATTTCGAACATGATTCATGTGCGACACACAACCGTCTCAGTACCATTCCTCTTTCCAACGTACTACTTGTGGGGAACCATATACCTCACAGTACACTAATTATTAACTAATTTCCATAGCCCCCTTTTGACGAACGTCCATGCTGGCCCAGAACCCGCTTTGCTTATCTACTGTTGATATTATAATCGTACTTACTTATTCCTTCTAATCTTTTGATATTCTTTGAAGATTTTAAATATACGCGTCTCATAAAGCCGAATATAAACGAAAGGATAAACATCAATATTAAAAAGTAAGGATTAACAACAATAATTAACAGTAGTGATCCAAACATTGACAAAAGAATCTGAAATTTGAGAGAAAATTTAAAAATTTGGAAATAATGTTCAAATTTTCAACTTACCTGGGTAGAATCTAAGATTGCTTTCGGTAGCAATTCATCGATAGCACCTAAATCCTTAGAAAATCTGTTTAAAATCCTTCCACCTGGGTTGGTATCGAAAAATCGCATAGCAGCATCAACTACGCTGTTAAAGGTTACATAATGCAACTTTTCCGAACTCATCATAGCTAGTTTATAGAAAAATATAGATCTACCCATAGCTAGGATGAATAGAGCCAACAAAATGGATGCGTAGATGTAAAGACAGTTGTTTGTTGTGAGTTCTATGGAAGGTATGATCACGAAAGTAGTAATAGAAGAGCTTGTGTTTCTTGATTCTTCAACGTTCACCCAGTAACTTACCCAGTAGTCGACTCCACTGGCTGATAACTGCGCGCCTGAAAAATACCATACGTTGTAGAAAAATAAGAAACTATTAATATACTTTACCTAGGTATAAAAAAACAACGAAAATTACAGCGATTATATTCGATCCTGCCATCATGTATTTGAATAATAAAGATCCATGTACTTTTCCTTTGGAAGATTCTTCTTGAAGATCTTTTACGTTAAACTCCTTTTCTTCATCGGAATTTTCGTCAATTTCTTGAACTTCCAGATCAGGTAGAGTATCTGCTATGCTCATAGCGCTTACTAAGCTAGCTATCGAATCTTTGCGACTCTAAAATATAATAGTATATTACACTGTTTGTGTGGAAAGTGAGTTTTACATAAGTGAGACAATCAAGTAAACCAGCTGACAATTTGCAGTTGATAATATAACTAACTGAATCTAACTGATCATAATTACGTATGATAAATGTTATTTCCACATGTGGTCGTCGGAAAACATGTTACTTACTCGTTGAGAAAGTTGCCGGGTATATTTGCCGATTTCGATTTTTTTTGTCGTCTCCGTATTTTCAGGATCTGCTGTTAAAAGTTTAGCGTAAACATTGTCGCTTTCGGCTAAAAGATTAAAAGTACCTTCATCTTCAATACGACCCTAAAAATATTCAACATCTTACTAACGTTCCAAGTTATTTAATAATATATGTACTTACATTATTTAAAATAATAATATGGTCAGCGTCCTTCAAATAATGGACTTGATGTGTAACCAAAATTCTAGTTCTGTTTCGTAAATAACCGTTGATACATTTTTCATATAAATGTTTCGATACGTGTATATCTACTGCAGATAATGGATCGTCCATGAGATAAATGTCAGCTTCTCTGTAAACTGCTCTCGCTAAATTAATTCTTGCTTTTTGTCCACCGCTCAAAGATGCCCCTCTATCACCTATAAAGTGGAAAACATACAAAAGTATTTACTAACAGTTAGGCTCTGCTTAAACCTAGCAAGATCAATAGGATGGCAAGAGACAACACAGTGTCTCTAATATGGGTACAGGGGTACGAAGGGATTGCAGGTGATGAATTGAGCTAAAGAGGGCTGTAAAGGTAACTTCATAGGTCAGGAACCGGTCTGTGGAATCACTGTGGATTGCTAAGAGAGAAAATCCGGAACTAGCAAGATAAAGAACACTAGTTCACCTCAATACGAAGACTTTACTGAACAAGGTAGACAAGGGACTCTCAAAAATACATTTGAGCTGAACAATGTACCCTGAGGAAACATCTACACAAAATGAGGAAAAGTTAGTGAGCCTAAGTGATGAAACGGAAATAATACAACCATTAAAACTCAAAATCCCCCAGTCAAATGATGATGTATACGTACCCACTATAGTTAGATCACCATCTCCAAATTGTTCTAAATCTCTTTCTAATGCGCAAGCGGAAATAACCTCGTGATATCGCTTTTTATCGTATTCTTCACCAAAAAGTATATTTTGTCGAATAGTGGCTGCAAACACCCAAGGTTCTTGAGAAGCGTAGGAAATTTGTCCGCTTACTTTCATATCTCCATTGGTAATATCAAGTTCGCCTAAAATTGTTTGTAATAAGGAGCTTTTTCCACTACCAACCGGTCCGATGATCCCAATTAATTGACCATCGGAAATATTCAAATTAATATTCTCCAAAGCGTTGTCGCTGTAACTGATGTTCCATTTCACTGTTAGATTTTTCAAACTAATCATGTCTGTGAAATCGTCAACGCTTTTTACATTTCCGTTAATGTACGACTGTATTTTTTTGGGATCGAACTCTTCGTTCAATAGAAAATCTCTAATTCTTTTAATAGCTACGAAAACTTCAGCCATTTCAGACACACCTCTCGTAAACATCGTCGACATCGACATGGACAGTAAATTGAAGTAAGACATCACTACGAAAACCTAAAATTATGAAAATTCAATAAATCCAACCAAGAAGAGTTTTTCGTTTCATTTATAACATTAATATGTGGAGATTCCACAAAGTAAAGGTTCAAACGGTAAATTTATTGAACAGTCTTCTTACCTTAGCAGCAGTTATTGTTTGTCCGGATAAAATAATAGTAAACAAAGTGAGGAATAAAGCAAATCTGGTGGTGAACAGATTAAATGCCATGAACAAAGCTCGTACGTAAGAAGATTTAGTTACATATTTAATTTCTGCTTTTCTCGCTAAACGTATAATTTTCCTAAACGGGATTTCCCATGCATACATTTTGATCACTTGTATACCGGATATGATCTCGTCCATCAATCGGACTCTTTCGTCCGTTCTCATGGCTGTTTGTTTTCTGTATTTAGCGGAAAGTTTTCCTGTGTAACCTGGAACAAACATTCGTAGGTAGGTAGTTAGTAGGTTTGAGGCTCTTTACAGATCTATTTATACTTACTTTGAATAGATACTACAACGAAAACAGCAACGATTCCGACAACTCCAGCGTACCCAGTCTCTCTGTATAAAAATGCCATCGTTATTATTGATCCAACAGGTGCTATCCACATTTGGTGGATAAATAAAGAGACGATATCGAATCTACTAACGTCGTTAGATAGAAGATTTACAATTTTTCCTGAAGCTGTATCTCCCAAAGCAGTTTTGCTCAGTTTTAATGCCTATAATTAAAAAAAGAATATAAGTACTCTTGGTCGTACTTTTATACTATTAAAGGCGCCCCTGAGAAACCATCATCACAAAATTACAATGCTCAACACCAGGAAGACTACTGAATAGAAGAATAAACTGAAGCTTGCGTATATTCTAAAATTTTTTCAAGTAGGTACTGAAGGAGTAGCTTCCAACCGGCTTAAGAGGACTTTCTCATGAAGGAAAACGATCTATGATGTTTTTGAAATGTGGTTTGCTTCTATACTACCTTTTGTAGATCCTGGAACGGTAATAATATTGAACCACATATGGAAAAATACATCGCAAACTGCTTAAAAACAACATTACACATTTTGATGACTCAATGCTAAAGATTCAGCTTTATAACAAAACAAATATAACATTATTATGAAGTTTACATGAAATAATTTAGACCATGGGACGAAAAGGGTGAACATATGGAATCTAAATACCTTTCTGTACATAAGAGCACAGCAGGCGGCTCTAATTCTCATCCCTCCATGAAATGCTTCGAGCATGTATCGACCTCCGATTGAGAAATTGCAAATATTGATTAGTACTATTAGACCGGCGTACATGGCGGCCTGGTCTCTTGTAATTGCTGGTTCGGGGTTGAAAAAAGATAATAATTGTCCCAACAACAAAGGTTGTACTATTTTTAAAAATAGATCTGTCACAGCAGCCATTACTCCTAGTTTGATGTATTCGATCCAGAAGGTTGATATCAATGCTTTTAGTAGGCTTGGTTTGGAATTCGTTTTTCTGGATTTGGCTATTTGTATGTCCCAGTTCCTAGGTGAACAAAAAATAAAATTGATTTACAAAATAGTGTTGGATTGTGGCAAACATATTTTATGTTGTATGACAGGCCACTGTAAGACTTGAACTATATAGGCAGCATGTGTACACCATAGAGAAATAATAAAAGAGGTTTTAAAACATATGGAAGGAGCTGGAACAACGTTTTGCGCGCAACTTCCCTCTACGAAACTTATCTTTGGTAAGTTAAAAAAGTAGATTTTTTATTTTATATATTTGAGGTTAGGTTTTCAAAAAGTTATTTAAATATTATTTTTTTTTGCAGGCACATTAATGTGATTTAGGATGAATTGTAGACATTACTTAACTTTCTGTTTGAAGATAGAAAATAATTTAGATCCTGAAATGGTATCATTTTTTGAAAGGAGTTTTATAGATGTTTTAAGAAAAATGCCTTCTTGGAATCCTGCAGTTAAAATATCTATGTATAACCGATTATTATTAATGGCTGATTTTTTATGTATTTGATTTTTTATTTTCTATTGACTGTTTTTGTATATTATTCTGTATAATATTTTATTTTATAAAAGATTTTAAGTTAATAATATTTTATTACTTTAATTTTCCTACAATAATTCCCTATAATATTATAGTTTTACTTAATACAAATTTGCAGCTGAATCATTTAGCATAATAATATTATATCTTAATCTTTTAAGACTTGACTTAAAAGATTAAGAAACAAATATTATTAAAATACAAAATCATCTATACAAATATTGTAAAATATTATGCGTATCTTGAAAGTTTAAAAATTCAAAACGCTCTCTTACATTTGTTTCTCTATAGTGTACAATTTAGAGTACAAAATTATGATTTATACAGTGCTATTCAAAAGTCCCCTCCCCCCCTCGTATCTTTTGAACGGCTACACTTACATTAATAAAATTTGGAGTGTGCAAATAAAGTGTTATAAACTTCTCTACGAATGGTAACAGGTGAGGTAATAGTAATACTTAGATGACGTCACAGTGCCACTCTGGCCAATAATTTTAAATAGGACCTTATGGCAAGTGATATCTCGTTTGAAAGGCATTGACATTGGCTACATAGCCATATTAATTTTGTTTGGGTTTAAACTAATTTTGACGGATACATTAAATAAATACCAAAATTATTATTTCACATTTACATATTGAAGATTTTTCAGTCCGCCTCTGGTTAGTTATCCAAAAAATTGTCGTTTTTAATTTAATAGTATTTGTTGCTTTGCAAGCCTACAAAGTAGCAGCTATCTTAATAATTGGTGAATCTGGAAAGAATCTCCATGAAGCGGAACGTTTATTTAATGAGAGATACCCAGATCGCCCTATCTCGAGAACTTATTTGAAGGAGCTTCTTCACAAGTTTGAAGCAACAGGTAGTGTTCAAGATACCCAACGGTCTGGTCGACCAACATTTAGTGATGATAAAAAAATTGATATAGTTGCTGAAATGGTAGTAAACCCTACTTCCTCTTCAACTAAAGTTGCGTCTATCTGTGAAGTAAGTAAAAGTACAGTACAGAGAGTGTTGGCTAAAAATAAATTTCATCCATACAAGTTAAAAATGGCGCACCACCTTTCGGATGACGACCCCGACAGAAGACTCGAATTCTGTGAATGTATGACAAATAAAATTAGTCAAAACCCACATTACACAAAAACAATTTGTTTTAGTGACGAAAGTACTTTTTGTCTCAATGGAAATGTGAATACACAAAATGTAAGGTATTGGAGTGACACAAATCCTCACACCTTTCGTGAACAACATACCCAATTTCCAGAAAAAGTCAATGTTTGGGCAGGTATTTTGGGAAACCACATAGTTGGTCCTGTTTTCCTAAATTCAAATTTAAGCGGTGAAGTGTATCAGGAGATGTTACAAAATGCAATTGAGCCGTTAATTCTTGAAATTCTGGAAGATAATCCAGATGAATTCGGCCATCTGGAAATAACATTTCAACAAGACGGTGCTCCTGCACATTATTATGGTGCAGTAAGACGTTACCTGGATGAAGAATATCGAGGTAGATGGATCGGCCGGCGAGGTCCTATAGAATGGCCACCTCGGTCACCAGATCTGACACCATTAGATTTTTTTCTATGGGGGTACTTGAAATCCAAGGTTTATACTACGGCACCAGATAGCATTGGCGTTTTGAAAGAAAGAATTATTGAAGAATGCAATGCAATTTCAGCTGAAACATTCGAACGAGTACGACAAGAGTTTACTAATAGGATGTATTACTGCCAGGAAGTAGACGGAGCACATTTCGAACACTTGCTATAAGAATCCATTGTTGATATTTGACTAATTAAATTTAAAAAAATAATTTCAATAATTTTGGTATTTATTTAATTTATCCGTCAAAATTAGTTTAAACCCAAACAAAATTAATATGGCTATGTAGCCAATGTCAATGCCTTTCAAACGAGATATCACTTGCCATAAGGTCCTATTTAAAATTATTGGCCAGAGTGGCACTGTGACATCATCTATTACTATTACGTCACCTGTTACTACTCGTAGAGAAGTTTACAACACTTTATTTTCACAATCCAAATTTTAATAATGTAAGTGTAGCCATTCAAAAGATACGAGGGGGGGAGGGGACTTTTGAATAGTACTGTATACAGTTTGATTTATTATTTATAATAAAAGTAAGAGTACCTATTTTCTTAGATATTTTTTCTTGGTCCATTATTATTTAAAGCCATTTTGGAATAATTTTATTTATTTATTAAATTTATTAAATATTTTATTCACGGATGCACACACGCCAAAACTATTCCTAAAATTCACTTACGTTTGTAAAGCATCGCCTAAAATCTTGCTTCTGTCTATATTTAAGGGATTATATAAATCTTCCACTTCCAGTGTTTTACTATAGCCCTTTTTAAACATATCATAGGCAAACCTAAAAAAAAATACGTAATTCAAATTTTATACAAAAAAATCCGGCATTCAAAAATGTTACTCTTGAAATACTAATTGGATTTGAATTTTACTTACCCAAAAAATAAAACTGATATTGGATTTGCCTTATCCCTTGGATTGGGATTGTATGTTTCTTGTGTCATCTCCATGGTGAGTTTTTAATTTTAACTATTTGTCCTTTTGAGTATTTGTTATATTTTTTATAATCCTTAAAAAAATGTATTACTTCATTAAAATCGAAAAAATATGTAGGTAATTTATATTTTAAATATTCTACCAACTTTAGGCTCTTATATCTAGGTAAATATCAAACACAAAAGTAAGTACCAATAATTCCGCTTTTACTTTGTCTCTTTTCCCAAAAAAATCGTTCACTGTTTTAACTTTTCACTCCATACTTCTTATGACACTTGAGGTTTATCATATTTCTGTTAAAGCTTTTTTTAGACCTTCTGCTATCTCAGTTCAGCGACAATATGATTTTTTAAATAAAATAACATTTCCAATTCTTAAATCAACCAACCGAATTAATTACTTTATCTTCAAATGTGTTATTTATTTTTCCCCCGACAAATCGAGATATTTAGTGTTAGATTAGATAATAAAACATGCCTACACCGCTTTTTATAAATTTACCAATAATTATTCCTTATTAGGTACTTAATTGTATTTTATTAAAGTATATATAAAAAAAAAAACAGAAAAAACAAGAAATTATTCATAAATATGTTGGAATTTGTTTCCTAGTTATTACCCAAGCACTTTAATTCCCCCCGAGGACTTTCATTAACTCCGTTTTAAACAACAATTGCGTTTGTTCAACTCTAAAGATGTAAAGTATAACTGGTTAGTAAGAAAGCATTTGTTGATATTGATTGTGACTATGTATATAGAACAATTTTATTCATCATTCTTTTAGATCACAGAGGAAAGATTTGTTGTCCAAATATTATACAGATTTACATGACACAGATGTCAGTATTGCCTCTCGTTTTTCTTTCATGTACTTATATACTTCCTTTTCTACAATGAAACGAATATCCCTTGCCTTGAAAATATGAACTCACTTCTTCATGCCTCAAATAATATCACAATTTTTGAAGCTAGGAAAATATATTTGGAGTAGATTGAAATTTGTCTTAAATGAATAATATTTTGTTAGTAGTATTTAAGATTAACTAAACCTTTTTCATTTTTTCCCTCCTTTTTTATAACATTGTTTCAGAAGCAATAAAATTACTATTATTATTAATTTCTTCTAGATTATATCAATTAAATGTCTCCATTGTTCCTCGATTAATTTTTATCTTTGTGGATTTATTTAGACTTACCTCTGTATAAAAAAAATCGTAATCATATCTTAGTATCATTACGCAAAATAAATAAGCCATAAAGAAAGTTATTTAAACATAATAATTATCAGTTTCGTTATATAAAAATATTATTTCATACAAAACATTTAAAAACAAATTAAAGTATAAAATATTCTGTATTTTGTTTGATAAACCAGTAAAAAATCAAGACATAGTCGTCACTACTTTATTTAAATAATATTCGTAAATTACCTACTTAACATAACCTCAAATTTATTAGAACACAATTTTATTAATTGTTCATTGACGCGAAAATGTTTACACCCAATGAGTGCGGTGTTATACTGTGCAAATAGGAAATTGTGCATTATAATAATATAGCTGGCTATTTCGACCCATGTGATTAGATAAAACACATACGAGGAGAACAAATTGTGGTTAACACTCATTCATATGAAGATTATAAACTTTTAATAATTCTGATAAATAAAATATATATTCATCTTAGTTGCAGTCACGTAAAATCATATAACCTATAAGTAGAAACATTTTGTGCAACATCATTGTATGACTAATGTTGATTGAAATTATCATTGTTTATAGTGTTTAACTATAGTTTTGAACGAAAACAATTTTAATGGGTTAATATTAAAAAACTGTAACGAGTGTTATTTTTTTTCTAAATCAATTGCAGAAAGTAGAAGGAAGGAAGGAAGGGGGGGACACAATAGATCTTTTAGATCTCAGAAAATATCACCCCAATACACATTCATACATAAACTGTTACACAAAAATTAGGTTAAAATAACTCTATTATTTACTCACTTTAATCTATAAAGATGTGGAGCAGCAATACTCAAATTTTCTTATGGCATTCTATACAGTATTTTTCACTATTTTGGTTTGTTTGAAAATACCTCAATTATTTGAAATGAAGTAAAGATAGTAAAATACCTGGCAATATTGTATTTACCTACGCTATCAACGGTGCGATAAAAGATATAATTTAATTTGTACAGTATGATATAACCTAGATTAATTAGAAATTTTTAAAATGGAACAAAAAAATTATTACCTTGAAATAATATGTCATTAAAAACAATATTAAAATAATATTACCTCATTAAATATTCGAACTATAATTGAATGTCTACGCCTATGTAGTCAGAAAATTTCTTAAACTTTCACAATTTTTATGAGTGTTGGTTTATAAATCTAACCTGTTTTTACCATGGTCACGAATACACTATTACTTTGGTTGATATTTTTTATGGTTAGAAATAATATACAAGTTTATTAAGTACAATTTAATAAGATTTGTAAAATTAACAATAAATTTCAATAGTAGGTATTCAGTAGTTAACTTGAAAAATCTCACTAGAATTCATGAAAACACGGAGATATAAGTTTAGGTACCGGGTGTCGGGTAACCCGCGCTGTATCTCAGAAACTATACATCGGGCTACTTGTCTGAATCACACACTCGTTACGTATATTATATATGTATATAAAATAGCTAAATATTTTCATATAAAAATCTCAAAACATCATAAAAATATATCTTAAACATTCATTCACCAATACTTGGACAAAAAATACTATTTGATTTGATAATATTTCGATATTTGTACACGTTTTTCAATTCATATAAAAAATATATAAATATAAAATTTCTAGTATAAATTTTTTAAAATTCATCACATCTTTCGCGTAAAATTTAAATAAAAAAATCTATTCAGGAAGTGGTGGGTGTCTTTGATAGCTTTCTCTAGCGATTTTTGTTAGTTGTTCGCTTAGATTTCTACCAGTTTCAGAAACCATTTTATAAAACACTCCATTGGGGTCTTGTAGAAGTAAATACGGATGATTAAATTCCACCATGGTACCAGAATCCATAACAAGTACCTTATCGGAATCCATTATAGTATTCAGTCTATGAGCCACGGTTAGTACTGTACAATTGGCAAACTTTTTCCTAATAGTTTTTTGAATCAAAGCGTCAGTCCTTAAAAAAAACATGAATAAATAAAAGTTTTCCAAGTGAATTTTTTTCTAAAAACTCACTGTGGATCTACATTAGCCGTAGCTTCATCCAACATTAAAATTTTATTATTTCTAATAATAGCTCTAGCTAAACAAATCAGCTGCCTCTGCCCAACACTATAATTTGATCCTCTATCCATCACTTTATTCTCTAATCTATTTATAATATTCGAAGAGTCTTTTAATTCAACGTCTTCTATTGCTTTATACAGGACATCGTCTGGATACTCTTCGAAAGGATCTAAATTGTATCTCAACGTACCGGAGAAGAGAACTGGGTCTTGGGGGATTATAGAAATTTTCGAACGAAGATCTTCTAGAATTATATCTTTAGTATCTATTCCATCTATGATAATTTCACCTTCAATTTTTGCTAATCTAAATAAGGCGGCGATTAAGGAAGATTTTCCTGCTCCAGTTCTTCCAACTATTCCAACCTAAAAATAAAAATAAATAATTTGCTGCTGTGTACGATGTTAAACTATCTATCACCTTTTCATTTGGATTCACAGACAAATTAAGATTCTTCAAAGTGAGAGGACCGTTATCAACATACTTCAAACCCATGTTTTTAAATAATATACATCCTTTAGTCGGCCAAGATTTTCCAGGTTTCTTTGGTACGATAGGTTGTTCTTCTGTTGGCAACGCTTTATACTCCAAGACTCTTTCTACGCTCATTAATTGATTTGTGACTTCAGCGGATTGTCGAATACCCCATTGAACCATTCCTGTAAGTGCTATTGCTTGACTAATTGCTAGACCAATTTCACCCCCTTTGAGATGGAGTGCTGAAAGATAATAATTATAATAAAATAAATACGTATTTATTTTTATTTTCTTTACCTTCTCCGAAACATAGCAAACAGAATGTAACAGTAGCGACGAAGAGGAAGCACAAAACATCCAAATAAAATCCAAAAGCTGAGCTAGCAGCAATGTACATGAACCAAGCACTCGTATGAGAATCCTGATGTTTATCAAATTCTGCCATTAAAATATTTTGTGCTCCAAACGATCGAATTGTTGTTAAACCTTGTAGGGTTGCGTTTAGATGCGTAAATACAGGACTACGCACTGAAAAATTATATAAAATTAATTTTGATACTACAGAGATTAATAAATAGTCCTTACTTATTCCTTCCAGTCTTTTTATATTCTTAGACGATTTTAGGTATACGTGTCTCATTGTTAAGAAGAATACACCCAGTATAGCCACGAATATCAGAAAATATTGATTTACAATGGCTACTAATACTAGTGATCCACACATCATGAGAATTATCTACAAAAAAAAATAGTTAAAATCATTAAATGTACTCAAGAACAATTGTAACCTTTCAAGACCATTGACTGATTCAAATTTCATTTACACCTGATTCATTCATGCATTCATTCGATTGGGTTGTGCTCAACACTTGAGCTGAATCTTTATACTATTTCCCATGTTATCTACTTCCGTTCCAGAAGCTATTTTATTACTTAGACACTTTGCTGTCTCTTGCCAGCCTGTTGAGGGATTCTTTACAGTTTTTTACCGGTCCAGACTTAGTTGTTGGGTTACTGATAGCTTTAAGCTTTACACCCGATGTAAACAAAGAAACGTAGGCAATTAAATGTAGCTGGACCATAATTCTTGACCGTGCGCAAAGGAGAGAATGCGTAAGCGAGCAACCTTGAGCATTGCGAACGGTTAAGAATTAAGGGAATTGAATAGAGTAAAGGCAAAATAGCAACTTACTTGTCCTGCATCCAAAATAACTTTCGGTAGCCATTCATCAATAGCCCCAATATCTTTAGAAAATCTATTAAGGATTCTACCACTTGGATTCGTGTCGAAAAACCTCATCGGTGCTGCAATTACACTATTGAACATCATATCGTGTAATTTTTGTGAGCTCCACATGGCTAATTGATAAAATAGCATAGATCTAGAGATAGCTACAAGAAAAAGGATAGCTAAGCCTATGGCGTAAATGTCAACGCAAGTCATTGTACTCCATTCAGGAGCGTGTTGAATTAAAACTTCTTCAGTTGCGTTTAATGGTGAGGAAGTATTTCGAGATTCTTCTATGTTTACCTGCAAATGTGTTTCAATGTAATAAGTGTATGTATGTATATTATGTAACTTACCCATTTACTGACGAAAAAATCAACAGCACTAGCTACCACTTGAGATAGAATGAAAAGAAAAAGTACGAAGCATACAAACGGTGCGTTACCACCACGTATTAAGTAGTTCCAAAAAAGGGAACCTTTAACTTTGCCTTTGGAAGATTCTTCTTGAAGATCTTTCATTTGTATTTCTGGTTCTTCATCTTCTGATTCGTTACTTTCTTGAAGAAGAGCTTCGGGGATACTTACTTCGCTTACTCCACTGGCTAACGAAGATTGTCGACTCTGTAAGATATTTTCGGGAATAAATCAATATAATTTCAAGGATAGATATTCACCTTAATTGATTTTTTCCGTGAAATTTTTGCTGCATCGGTTTGTTTTTGTCTTTCCTCGTCAGTTAATTCTGGCTCCGACGTTAATAATTTTGCATATAAATTATCACTTGCTGATAATTGTTTAAAAGATCCCTCGTTTTCAATAGCACCCTGTAAATTTTTTTTATATTTATAATAATCGAATTATTTAACTTTTCTTGTACTTACATTGTTTAGTATAATAATATGGTCAGCATCCTTAAGATGATGGACTTGATGGGTGACTAATATCCTAGTTTTGTTAGCTAAGAACCCATTAATACATTTATCGTACAAATGCTTGGATACGTGTATATCCACTGCTGATAAAGGATCATCCAGAAGATAAATGGCAGAGTCTTTATATAAAGCTCGAGCTAAATTAATTCTAGCTTTTTGTCCACCGCTTAACGAAGCACCTCTTTCTCCCACAATACTTAAATCGCCGTTTTCGAATTGTTTGAAGTCCTTTTCCAGGGTGCAGGCTTTTACTATTTCGTTGTATCTTTTTTTGTCGAAATCATGTCCAAAGGTGATATTTTGACGAATAGTTGCTGCAAAAACCCAAGGTTCTTGTGAAGCGTAGGAAATTGAACCGTTTACTTCAATAGATCCATGTATTACTTCCAGCTCTCCTAGAATTGTCTGAAAATAAAGTATTTTTAGGTTAGGTTTCCTTTAAAACCGAATGGCATTTATCACAAACCACTTTAGTTAGGTTTATACTTTGCTTTTATCAGCAAAATATTGAACTGACACTATTACTACTTCTTTGAAAGCACTTGGTATTTAAAGTGGTTTTGAAAGTATCTTGACGAAAGCCTTAAAACCAGTTACCTACTCAAAGAAATAGTGGTTTATGAGGGTTTTTATTTTTGGTTTTAAAGATGTCTTTCATGCTAACATTGTGACTTCTTTTAAAACCAATTGGTTTTATTCTATAGTTTTAAAGAATCCTAGTAATACTGTACAAAATCGTTTCGTGCTACTTGGACAGATACACCTAACAAGGAAAGATAGGAAAACTGTCTAACTAGGTTTACTGACGGGGTACTGTCTCCGTTGACAGACGAAGTCATGTACAGTTCCAGTGCGACTAATAAATGGGGTGTGTGTTCGGTGAGTCTTGGCCTACACCTGCCGATATAAAGGAGATGTCTCCTAGTGACCTGTCCACCTTCCTGAGAAGGACAGGATGGACAATGACCTAGGAAGACAACTCCTCGGGAGGATGTACAATGGGTCACATGTGGCCTAAGTGCTGTGAGCCTACACTCACCCTCCCTACTCTACAGATACAGATAGAAATGGGATATTTTTCTGAAACTTTTTGGGTACTTGGTTAATATGATTTACTTACCTGTAGAAGAGAACTCTTTCCGCTTCCCACAGGACCAATGATCCCTACTAACTTCCCTTCGTTTACGTCGAAATTAATTTTCTTCAAAGCATCATCTTTTGTAGCGAGATTCCATTTGACTGTTAAATCTTTTAAGCTCACCAAAGTTTTGTTGAAAAATATTTTATCGTTATTGTTTTTCGATTTAATGACAGTGTGATATTCCTCGTTTAGCAAAAATCCTTGTATTCTTTTTATAGCGACAAATAGTTCGGCGATTTCTGCTATTCCTCTGACAAACATTGCTGACATTGTTTGGGAAAGGGTGTTGAAGTAAAACATAAAGACGAAGACCTGAAATACGAAATTTGGGTTTTATACGTATGAGATAGTGAGGTTAAGAGGTAGCAAATTGTGAGGTAGGTTTAACCATAAGGGAAGGAATAAGATAAATTGGAGTATAGAGAGCTAGAATTTACTCCTGAATCTATCGGTAATTTTTATTTTAACGACTAAAATGAAAACCCCTTGCGTTAAATGAATTCTAATTTTTTTCTAAATAGATGGGTCCTTCAAGAGTGACCTGCCAACATTTCAGCTCAATATTAACAATTTTGTGGTTTGTAAAATGTTTTCAAAACTCAAAAATTTGAATTTGTTTCTCAAAATTTAAAGTCGTGTCTTCAATACTCTTTATACAAAACCAAAAATACATATCAACAACTACACACCCTCCAGCTCCTTAACGAGCTTGATCAAAATCTTATTAACTACACTCACTTTAGCTGCCGTAATTTGTTGATCTGTTAGTACCATTGTTAATAAAGTAGCGAACAAAGCTGCTCTAG
This sequence comes from Lochmaea capreae, assembly GCA_949126875.1. NCBI lineage: Eukaryota > Metazoa > Arthropoda > Insecta > Coleoptera > Chrysomelidae > Lochmaea > Lochmaea capreae. Next base: position 1,577,098 of record OX421400.1, read on the forward strand.
TAGTAAACAAATTAAACGTCATAAACAACGCTCTTACGTACGACGATTTCGTTACTATCTTTAGCTCAGCTTTTCTCGAAAATTTGATCAAGTTTTCAAAAGGTTTTTCCCAAGCATACATTTTAATAACTTGTACTCCAGATACCACTTCGTCCATCAATCTGACCCTTTCGTCTGTTTTTAATGCCGTCTGCTTCCTGTATATAGCCGACAGTTTACCAGTATAAGCTGCAAAAGATCAAAAAAAGTCTGTGAATATTTCTGTATAGTATAGTAGCGACGAAATGTGACCCAGTCAAGTTTACAACCAGTAAATAGGGACTTAGCTTTTATATATTTTTATGTTTTATCAATTAAATTATCAACCCGTGTTCGTCAAAAAAATAAGCTAGTAAATAGTATACTGTGAGGTGTATGGTTCCCCCAAGTAGTTTTTTTTCTAAAATTACACACATGACCACGTGTCGTTAATCTGCGTCACACATCCATTACCGTTTGCCCCACCCGACCAGTGCTAATGTCCTTTTTGCATTTCGAGCATGATTCATGTGCGTCACACAACCATCGCAGTACCGTTCCTAATTTCCATAACCTCCTTTTGACGAACGCCCATGCAGACCCAGAACCCGCTTTGCTTATCTACTAATATCCGTTACAATAAATAAATTTGAAATTGATGATTTCTAATAGTTATTATCTAGAGTGAATAGTTATAATAATCATTTGACTGATAAGTACTTACACTGCAGTGGTACAACCAAAAAAACCACTAGCATTCCCAAAATTCCTGCATATCCCGCTTCTGAATACAGAAAGAACATAATAATCAAAGCCGAAGTCGGTGACACCCACATATGATGGATAAAAATGGACACTATATCAAATCGACTTACATCATTTGACAATAAATTTACTATTTTCCCCGAAGCAGTATCTCCTAACGCAGTCTTACTTAATCTCAGAGCCTGAAAAAATACAAGAAAAATATATTCGTGACCCTTTAAAAACGGTACTTCTACAGCATCATTCCCAAAGTCCGCACCAAATGGGTTATGGGTTTTTCGATAAAAAGTTATTCTTCATAAAAGTTTGTACATCCCCTAAATCTAAAAATCCACAAACAAAATGTGGCGAAAGACGCGTTTATACGAGGTGCATTCGAAAATTTGATTTAGAGTCAAGAGTAAAGTGTCCTTATTTCGGTAAATATCCAAAAATTTACTAAAATAAGGGCATTTTACTCATGAGGAATAACTTTTTATCGAAAAATAAAGTTTCCATTTGGTGCGGACTCTCCCTAGAGCACTTACTTTTCTGTAAATCAAAGAACAAACAGCCGCTCTAATCTTCATACCATAATGGAAGGCGTTCATAATATACTGATTTATCAAAAGTGCACTGATACCGTTCAGGCCTACTACTGCGCCTGCGTAGTATAGTGCTTCAGTCTTTGTGGTATTTGAATCCGGCCGGAAGTAAGTGAGCATTTTACCTAACATTATTGGTTGAGTTAATCTAACTAAGAGATCCATGGTTACTAAAATGCAACCTAAAAATAAGTATTCTGGCCAAAAAGTTCCAACTAACGCTTTCAAAAGGCTCGGATTTCTTTTGGTTTTGTTGTGCTGTATAAGCTGCTTATTCCATTTGCTAAAAATAAGAAATTTATCAAAATTAAATTATTCATTTTGACTTTAATTCATCATTTTTTAGGACTCTTTGTATAATATTCAAGAGCTCTTGTGTAATCAGTTCCAAAATGGTGAGGGAGTGTCTAGGCAACCTCAATAAACAATCCCTTTTAGGGACCGGAACCCTTTTGCGGTATCAGCTTCAATGTAATGTTGGAAGAAATAGGCAAAGCCGAAGAAAATAGAAGATCTGACCGTCATTATAACAGTGGTTTAAAATTTAACTATTAGTTAATTTTGAATTATGGCTTGCATCGCGATTTAAGCCACGGTTAAACTCTTCTAAACCACTGTTAAACTAAGCCACTGATTTTGGAGGCTTAAATCGTATATAAACTACAGTAGTATGAATTCTAACCTAAAAAACACAATAAACAGAGTGTCTAACCTCAAAAAAGTACTCTGTGCGCTAGTATTCCGAGTTAGTTACTAAAAACTGGATTTTTGGGAAGACGACATATTCCTTGAGGATGATAGGGATATATTGGATATAATTGATATGGGTTTTCCACGAAGGGTATAAGATAGAGCCAACCACTTCCACAACATGGATAATCTAACCAACCGTTCTTGGCATATTAGAAAGAATTGAGGAGGACCTGGAGTTTCCTCATGATTTGTAAGTGCACCAAACCAGAACAATAATTTTACAAAACCTAGGTTTTGGTCACGCGTTTCGCGCTGGTGGAGATTGAATCCACACTGATAAAAATGGGTGTCTTGAACCAAAGTAGTCAACTCTCTTGACAAGAAATTATTAGCGACAAGAGAAATTATTTCAGCATATAGAGAATATATCTTGCCTATAGAAAAAAGTTCTTAGCTAAAGTAAGATGGTTCTCTTGAAGAAATGTCTTAAATCTCTTGAATATTTTTCCCTTCAACCAAGTGTAGTTTGTTTTGCTTCAAGAGCTACGAAAATTATAAATATCACGGCATTCATTCAAGAGACATTTCAATTCTCCCAAGTACCTAGTGGAAATCGTCTCAATGTCTATGTCTATGTCTAATGTATTTGCTCTTGGACCAAGAAAAATTTCCTTTCAAAGCAAGTTCTAAGGTTCTTATGTCCAGAGAGTTGTTTTTTGTTATAGTTCTACGGCATTGTCCCAAGAAGTGGATTCCTTGAAACAAAATATTCAAGTTTTGTATCAAGAAATATCTTACATACTAGTTTGAAGCTAAGACTGTAAGTATTTTGAACAAATAGATTTAGTTCTTCCGTGAAGGAATTTTAAAAACTTATGAAAAGACAATTAATCCTTTGGCTGAAGAAACCTCGCTCTTGGACCTATTCAAAAGCGCCAATTCTTTGGGCCAAAGGTATAATCTTTTCTTCCAAGAGTTTCTTTTTTTCAGTGCATCATTACTTATAGGGCTACGCCTACCCTTGTCCTCCAGAAATTAGGAACACTTTATTTCGCTAACTTGAAGCAGAAACTTCACAAAAATAGGAAATACCAGCGACTGCCAAAAAAATAATATGCGAAATGAAAATAAATAATTTTTCTAACCTCAAAATATCATTGTCTGACTGAGACTGAAGTTAGGTGTTAATACCAACCGATTGCCGATTTTAACCAAGAACCCCAAAGTCGGCATTAGACAATCAAAGATTCTTTTGGATGTCAAAGGGAGTCAAAATAGAACTGCTCTATAGTTTTAACAGGGACCCTAACGGGACATTGTCGCCTGAATGGGAACTTGAAAAGGTTCAAAATAGTGGAGGAAGAAGAATGTAGATTCTGTGGTAGAAAAAGGAAGCCTCCATCCACATATTTGTGAATTGCACAGCAGTTCAGAATCTTAGGGCACAACATCTAGGCGATTACTGGATAGAAGAAGGACATTTACCCAAGTTAAAGCCTGCAGATATCCTAAAATTCCTCCGGGAAATAGGACTAAAGGAGCTACTAGTCTCTGAGACGTTCCTCGGGAACAATAGATCTTTTAGGTCTTAGTGAATATCACCTCAATATACAAACGTACATAATATTTAAGAAGAAATAACTCTTTTTGATATTCCCGTTGTTAACAACAGCATTTTTCGTAATTTTTATTATCTCGACAGCACACTGAAGTGGAAAGTTGTAAAGAAGATTTACTGACAAAAAATTTTTGTAAAATTGTGCAAAGATTAATCTCTAGAATAAACCTGCAGTCTGTTCCCGTCAATTTCGTAAGTAGTCACTTGGAAACGATGGATGTCAAGATCATGCTGGCTGATTGCAGATTATAATTCGCATATTAACGAGTTGTCGGTTTTAAAGAAACTTTTATTAAAAAGCAGACACGCCGAGTATCTATTAAAGAAGAGAAAAAAAAAACTTCTTTGGCATAAAATCAACAATATAATTCGCCTTATCAACACAGCTGGTGGTAATAGAAACCACTTAGAAGGTGTTTAAAAATAACTTAATAATAGACAACAATATATTCGTTGTTTTTATTATAACTATTGCTTACACTTACTTTTCTAATCTGTCACCCAACAAAGTGCTTCTATCGCTTTTTATTGGATTATATAAGTCATCCACCCCCAAGACTTTGTGATAACCTTTCTTGAACATCTCAGCTGTATACCTGTAGCAAAACATAAGGACATACTGTATATAAAAAAAATTACTAAAAATTATCTTTCAATATTAAATTGACATTCCACAATGTCTATTTTTTTTAATAGTATTTACATTCAATAACATTATAAGGGGATTTATCTAACAAAAGCTATTAGATTTTATGGTTAACAATTATGCATCCCTTCCGACCAATTTGCCTGTCGAACTGGATTAGCGAGAGGTATAATAAAAGAAGGTATTTTGAACGCATCTGTCTATTTAATTCCAATTCAGCATCATTTGCCACATTTTCAATAATAAAATGTTCGAACGAGCGAAAATCGGATATAGAATCACCGATTTGTGGGGTCTATCATCAAATCACTTACTTCAAAGTAATAACTTTAACCTTATTTTCCATTCCAAACTCCCCCAAATAAATTTAACAATGTCATCTGTCGAAATATTGATCTCTTTTTTTATAATTAATAATTGATGTACGCCTCTGAGTCGACTGTTGCACTTGCAGCTACATTAAATTCCAAGCAAGCTGTGATACATTTTTGTAAGGCCCTTGACTTATCTGGTTACCCAACCACATTATCCCTTGTCAAATATCATTAAAAAAAACGGTAAACTCATGGTGGTACCCTTTTTACCGGTTAATCTTATCTGACTAAGCCTCTGGACTTAAAAGGAACGAGAAAATGTTTCAACCATTTTGATTTATAATATTTCGAATAGTCTACATGTGTATGGGTCCACAATAAAAAAAAATACAAGGAAGGAACGTATAAATTTGTGTGTATAACCTCAAAATAGTAATAATTGTTGAGTTTTAGGTACCTAAAAATTTGTTATTTATTGCTTACGCCACTGGAATCAATCTCGACGTGTTAAAAATGACACGTTATCAACGATATGCATTTTTTTTTTGACTAAATTATGATGATGAGGGTTAAAATGTTGTGTATCTGGAAATATTTCATTTTAAAAACACTAGATAAACGATAGGATAGGGTCGTTAATCATGATTATTTTAGGATACTTTTTTTTTTATTTATGTGTTTACTAAATAAAATTATCTCACGTGTGTTAGTGTAGGAAATGATGTGCATAAATTTATTAAGATCTAGAAAAAAACAATTTACCATTCTGTCAATTCACCTACCACCCATAGATTGAGAGTCATAGAAAAAATAAGAATGTGAAAGACATTTGTTTTTTTTTTCGTGAACTCCCAGATGTCGAATAGTTTTTAGTTGAATATCGAATTACCAAGTTTCGAAGGTATAAGTTACTCATTTTTTTTAAACCGGCTAAATTTTAAACAGTAGGAACTTTACAACAAATTCAAATATGAAAAATTTTGTAGCGTAAAGATTTTGGTAACTTTTGTAGGTAACATTGAAGCTTATTTGAAAAAAAGCTGTTTATAACAAACTGTTTAACCAACAAATAAAATCTAAGATCCAAAATATGATAAGTAAAGTTATTTTCTTAAGATACTTTTTAGTATTATTGGATGTTTGGTTGCCTATATAAAAATTAATATGTCATATGTCAATGTTTCAAATAAAACTGAAAAAAAAAATGAAAATAAATCGCTAGAATTACTTTAAAGATAGTTGAAGCAAGTAAGGTCGTTTTTAAATTGAAAACTATAAAATGCAATGCCAACGTATGAATTTACATTAAACAGATTGTACAAATATGTGCATTTAATCTACACATTTACTTACGTTATGTAAATTAAAACTTCAAAACTTCACTAGCCGAAGACAGAATAGTTTACCAAATAAAAACCATCTGATAATATTACGTATTTATCTACACATACATAATTCATTAGAATGGATAATAGTATACTAGTTAAATAGAGTAAATAGACTATACCAGAATGTTGTAATTGCTGGAGGGCACACAGTTAGACTTTAATTAACAATTTTGTAGTGTTGATAAGTGTGCAATGCGTAGAGAAAAATATAAAGTATCTTTTTTCAATTTCCGGCTGTTTTAACAAAAAATGTTTGTATAAGTGCCACTCTGTAAACTCCAACTAATCAATTCGGTTACCCTCCAGCACAATATGGCCGACCTATCAAGGTTATGTGTTCTGGAATGGTATAATATTAATGAAATAAATATTTGGCAGTTATTCAACTTTGATTTTGGATATAAAATCGACAAAATCTATGAAATTAGTAAAAATTCCAGAAGAAACTAGCGCAAGATCTTTAACGAAACAGTATAATAGTGCCTATAAAATGTGGGACAAACTAGAAGGTTAAAAAACTGGATCTAAATAAACCAATATGTGCTATATTTCCTATTTCTAGCGTATTATATTTTATATTTATTAGACAAGACTCTTTAACAAATATGTCACTTTACTTTTTATATTAAACAAGACCCATTAAAAAATCACTTTGCTTGTGCACTGAGTTTTGTTTAACACATGCTGGTGGTCAGAATTGAAGGAGCAGAGTTTGGAAATAGGATGATTTGGAATGTTAAGTCTATCTATAACCGTAGGATTGAAAGAGTAAATTTAGACAGATATAATAGCTTTATTCGGGTTTTTGTTTCTGGGCAGTCCGTAAACCAATCTGGAATTGCGCAGAACTAGTTGCGTACTTGCGTAAAATTGAACACAGTTTGAAAAAACCCGAACATCCTGCATGGTCTATAGAACTGAATTAACCTAACCAAATTGACAATTGAAGATAACTTATCATCATCACTGTTGTTATGTTTCCAGTATCAACACACAATAAACAAACCTCTTCCTCTAACCTCTTTTCTCTGCGAATTTTCAAAATAGCTCCCACTCTCCTCCTTTGCAAATTATTTGAGGATGCGTAAAAAATAATCCGAAAATCGTCCTAGCTCGAGACTTGGGACTGGTTAAGACGGTTTTCGGGCCGTCCAAGAATTGCTCTAAAATAAACCCGAACGCCAAACTGCGGGTGTCAGAACTATCCTGTTAAAACCCGAACAAACCAATTTCGACTGCGCAAACTCCGGACAGTCTTAGAACAGTATTTGCATGAACCCGAATAAAGCTAATATTATCGAGTTTATAATTGTATCCGTTTTGAATCTTAGGTATGTGTTCTCAAAACAACTTTCGATGCAACTCTCTTTGAGGTATACTTTTTGGCCATAAACGTAATTCTTTGAAGTCTAAAAATATACCCCACGGATAGTATAGTAAATCTCGAATGTGCAAAGAACTATATTTCAATTTTATGGCAAGTGTAGGTAATGTTTACCAAACATTGGATGTTTCAAAAAAAATTGCTGATTGGTGAACTTTGAGATTGTTTACATGCTCGTAAAACTGTGAGGATTTTGTATTATAAAATAAATGTTCGTTATCTTTGGTCTGTATTTCAAAAGCCGACGTAGAAGTAATACAGAATGTCTTAATATAGTTCCATGTGATACAAATTATTTTCTTTGACCTATGGAATCTCCATTCCTTATAGAACTACTGAACCGATGTCGGTCCGCTTTGGTTGGTAAGGCTTTTGGTTAACCAACACTTCACCGGTATAACGTAAAGTTATATTATATTACAGGCGAAATAGTTTGGTTGTCAGTTGTCTGTATGTGAATGTTTGTATGGTTTTGTAAATATCTGGATTAAAAGCTAAATATTCTGAAAATTTAAAAAGCGAAACTACCGGGACTAACCCGGGACCCCTTAGTTCCTACCTATCAATGTTCTGTTCGGTATTATAAGCTACCATTCAACCGCTACTGCGTCTTACATTCGGCCATCCTGCTCCGCTCCTCGTCCTCGAGGTACCTAGAGTGCTGGACCTGACGTTTGTGCGTACACCTATCTCACCTACTCATTCGTGAGCCTGATGCCTTGCCTGCCTACGCCTATCTCACTCTCCTGGCGAGCCTGACGCCTGCACGCCCATTCCAGTCACCCTCTCTCACTAATGGCACCCATTCGCTAACAGGTCGCCTGCAGGCCGTGAACTGACGTCCATGTCGACAAGTAACGGCCGATTGAGGCCACACATTCTTCAGTCCGATTTTAAGGTAAAATCTTCAGGCAATGGCCCTACAGGTCGTGGCCTGAAGGCGATCTCAAATTTCTCTACACACTGTTGTAGTTGATCCAGAGGTCGAAAGTGCTCTCCGAGAAAATGGAAACACAGAAAATTGGCTGCTTTATTAATACTTTTGTTATTAATGGAAAAACCAGTTAGACCAATTAAGAGTAACTCTATTATGGTTAGCCAGGGTTATTGTACCAAAGGATTACGTAAGCGATGTGACTGACGATGTCTCGGGTTCGAATTCTGATGGTAAAGCTTAAATTTTGTAAATTCTTACACATATTTTTGAAAATAACGTTGACAAATACATTATTAAATTAACGCAATAAATCTTTTTAAAATAAGCGAGATAAAAATTTCATCTATTCGACAACTGAGCAAGATAGACATAACCATAAATAGATCAAACGTAGACAAAATGGCTGGGTGCCAAAATGTTAAAATTAAGTAGGCTGACACTGGCGATAGAATGTGTCTTTACAGCAGACCTGTAGTTTCAGCTGTTTCTTAAAGACGTTTTCAAGTGGAATAAAAACAACCATAAAACCTCATAAAAAAGTTTGTTTATCCATAGCAATGAATAATTAAAGTATTGAGTGTTTGTTTAGGGCGTTTTAATTAGTGATGTATATATAGGGTGTCAAAATAAGTGTTTTATTGTTACTTACGAAAAAAATATTACTGAGAAAATGCTGGCAGAATCCCTGGGATTGGGATTGTAATTTTCTTTCGCTATATCCATTTTTCTTCACTGGTTTATCACTAGTAAACATGAATTATAATCAAATTTAACATTTGTTACTTGAATTTAGTTTTAACACACTACGAGAGGAGAAATTTTTTAACGCTAGTAAGATTATTTCAAACTCCAACGGATATTATAATTGGTTGGATTCTTGGTAGTTAATTTGTTTGGCCTCTGGGTATTTCGGATGAGACCGAAACGTTTACAATTCGGGTTTCTTGAAGCTGCAGATGTGAGTAATCTAAAACAAAAAAACAGAAGTGTTTAAATATTTAACAAAAATAAACTTTTTAATAAAATAATTATAGTTTATCAATATATCTGTTTCATATTTGTACGAGACTGCCACATATGGTTAGTTTTTTTATCTATTTTACCGGAAGCTTTCCTGGAAATTTTTTTTTTATTTATATGAGGGGATCATAAGTTTTTCCTTCAATATAATGTTCACAAAAAACGAAAATGATGTTTTAATAAGTAGGACAGAGGCAACAAACATCATTTTTCCGGTTGGGCAATAATAAAGACGAAATATCATCAGTTGGATATTAAACTCAAGGCTGTGAACAAAAAAATGGACACCTTCGACACCACCACTGTATTAACAGTTTGGAACGTGTGAAATATTTCGTCTTCCCGTCCGATGTCTCATTAGCCACTTCAAGCTTCACTTCTCCAAAGGTCCCTGCGTTATTATTCTACTAAAAAGCTATAACATGGGCTATAAAAGCAGGGGGCTACACTTATGCCAATATTTATAGTCCATCCATATTCTACTAACGCTAGAAATGAACCGGCTATAATGAAAGCCGGCTACTAGGAGACGACTAGAAAATATATTGGCAACACCGCTTTTCTGTGTAACAGAAGGAAAATTATAACCTATAATCAAGCATTTTTGAATAAAACAAATCATTTCTCCGAAAAACAATTGGACCATTTAATTCAACCAGTTTCCATTGGAAATTTTATTGCAGTTTCCGACCACCACCCGAGGATTTCCGAACGCTACCGATGATACGTGTGATGTCATACCATGTCAATATGGCCGGTATTGCATTAGGTTCTGTGTAGTTTTGTGTTTATATTGTATTTTAATTAACTGTTTATTCCTTCATCGACGTAAAAATATCATTTATATGTTTGTTTGAGACTTTTAGAAGAAAATATTTATTTACTAGTTCAGTAGTGTTCAGTGACGCATAGCTTGCAACCACAATGCCCTTCTCTTAAGTGCATTTTTGCTTGCGCCACCAGGTAAACTAACAAATATTTTGTCTGGAGTTTTAATAGTCATTGATTTACAGTCTGGAACAATGCAATACTTGTAATACAAAGTTTTTTTTCAGCTTTATCCATTTTTAAAGCTTTCAGAAACAAATTAGGTCACAAGAACTCAGAGCGTGATACACGAATAAGAAGGTAAACAAATGACGTCACTCCATGGGACAGCCATATTTATGACGTAAAGCGCGTTTTGGCGGACTTTAAAATTTTATGATTTTTAAAGTCGTTTTAAAAGTAAAGTTTATATTTTTTCGAAAAAATAGGCATGCAAGGTGTTGGGAGACCTGATAAAGCGTCAATTCCCACCAATAGCAAAATTTATGCTTGTACCCTATTATATTCCCACTTATAGTAGCAAAAACGACTACAAAATTTAAGAGAATACCGAATTTGCAAAACGGGCTAGAAGAAAACTGTGAAGTTAGCCACGTTGCCGATATAGTCCAATCTTACGGCTTATAGCCTAGCTACATAATTAGTAGAATAATCCTGCTGAAGTTTATAGGTATTGAACGTCATCATATGTCGCCATACTGCGTAGTGATGAGCGATATCGTGATTTCTTAACCACGTTGTGAAATGATAAAGTGATTTTTCAATATCAGTTATTTTAAAACGTGACAGGATTACGACATTTGACATTCTGTTTTTAGTAGACGATATGAAAAATGCATCCAAATTAATAATATATAAAAAAATTAATGATTACACTACAAGGAACATACTGAAGATATATCAGTTGTTGACAAAAAATTTTTTTACCTTGAAAATATTATGTTAATTTTAAAGAAGCTTGTAATTTTACTAGATTAGATAAAATCGATTATTGATCATTAATTTGACAAGTGACAATTCAAGGAATCTTCTTTTTTACGCAAACCTCATCCAATGTCGTTTTCGGAAAAAAAAAACACTCAAATATAAAAAATAATAATTTAATTATAATACTTGTCGCAACATTCTCAATTCTTAGAAGATTAAATGCCTTACGATCAATTATTAATCCTTACATAACTAGATATTTATATTCGCCGTCATTTGTGATATACGGCAAACAAACAGCCTTGAGTGAAATAATCACAGTAAGCTGCGAGCTATTATATAGGAAGAATTATTTTAAATATTATCATGGTATGACGTGGTGATTTCACTAAATAATTTTCATTGCTCGATAATAGTAAATTGATTACCACAATGAATATTAAATTTGTATGGTACATATCGTTTCGAATAAAGAGATTCTGTTCTAATATGTAGATTCGTCCAAACTTTAGTCCGTGTTCATAGAAAGTTAAGGAAATATTTATTTATCTTTTGGTGGTCCAAAAAAATCAAGTAGTATTCGTTTTCATTGGCGCCCAACGTGGGGCACCATCTCGAGATCCTGAGATTAAGAACATACCGTTTAATAACTGGTAGAGGCACAATTTTGTGGTGCACAGAAAACCAGATTTCGCTCATTAGGATATTGCAAAGCGAGTATTTAGAGTTATGATAACAGACCTACTAGTTTGAAAAGTACACCAGAAGCTTTTGCGACCGATTAGGGTACTGCCTCGTTTAAGAAGGGAGAGTTTTTAAATGTATCACGTATCAGTAGCGGCGAGACTGTTAGCATTTAAGTGGATAAGTTTACGTTGGAGTTTTGTTAAAATTAGACTTGTAGCTTGAAATAATAAGAATGAAATTAATTGGAAATACAAATTATTTACTGCATATTTTTTCGATTTGTTGTTTTTAAACCATCTCTTGATAATATAAAAATGGTATCTACTTATTTATATTTAACCGTTTATTATGTATAATTAGCTGTCCCAGATAGGAGTTAAAAAACTGTTGGTTAATTAAGCGAAACGTTATAATTGTGTAACTCATTGACGGGTACAAAAGCATTTTTTCTTCCGGTTTAAACAATTATATCCCTTTCCTCCAACTGTTAACCAAACTTACTTAGGTACTACTTGCAAGTTTTAGCAACACTGCGGTAGCAAGTTTGTAAAAAAAGACTGGAATTGTAGAAACATAAGTCAGGGATCTGATTTAGTTCCTTGTGGCTTTTTCCTGTTTCCGAAGATCAAGTCTGCCTTAAAAGAAACCAATTGTAGGGTTATTTTTCAAAATATAACTCTTTTTCGCAAGCAGTCTCGTTATTTAATAGCCAGCCATCGTATATTTTACAAAATGAACAATATTTTTTATATTTTGTAGGAAAAATTGTATAAGTTCAATGCTTCATGCAAATCTTAGTCATTATTTTCGCTTCGCTTAACACACAAAAGAGGAAACAAAAAATTATTGTTAGTGGGTAGGTTCTTGTTATAATAAAATTGTTGCAGTGAAATAAGAAAACATTTTTTCAAGTGTGTTTTGTGTCCATCGAATGCTGAACGTTACGTTCCTGGTCGAAGTAATAAGCATTCATTAAATTGTTTGTTACAAGGTTCAAATAAATTGACTTGATAGAACTGTTATACAAAAAGTAATAAAAATTCAACCTACTTTGTTCGTCTAATCGATGTGAAAAAATTTCCACCCACTTTTCATTAAATTTAATTAATACTTTGCTGGATACACAAAAATTACAGGATTCTTCTTCTTCCTGGTATTTCTAACAGTTGTTGAGCTTATTAGATGTTATAATCCACAGCTGGGAAGATACTGGGACAGAGGAGTTTATTGCAATGTAGGGTTTTTAAAGAATATCCTACGTACGTCTTCGCTAATTTTTTTTTCGTATTCCATGGCATTTATCACAACGTATGTACTTTAATTTATAATAAAACTAGCTTTGGCCCCTTTTTTTCCGTTAGACGAAACATATCTTCCATCAAGTCTGTTCTAGAATATTTATGCCAAATCTGAAGTAGATCGGACCAAGGAATTTCGTTGACCTACACACTTTACCACCGTTTTCCACCCACTTAGGGGTAGAATTTAGGAAAATCCTTTTTTATCGGATGCCTACGTCAAACAAAAAACTCACTCTCCAAGTTTCAGGTCTCTACAGTCAGTCAGTCATTCCGGACAAAGCATTTTATAGGTACGTATAGATAGATTAAAACCACCTTAAATTGTTGTTTTTGTATGCTTCAGATAACTGGTAAATATCAGAAACATGTCCTTGATAAAATAAAGATGATAATCAAACTATACATCTTTCATTTCATAATAAAAAATATAAAAATATTCTCATACTATTGCACGTATTGCTAGTAAGGTCAATGATAAAACCGTGTTTACAGTCGATCCATTATTCATGGGAACTGCTCTTTTATAACAAGATGCTGTGGTGATATTTTAAGTTCATTCATGTTAATAATCATTCTGTATAATTTTAAAACGACAATCCCGCATATACGTGAACATAACTGCATATTGATGAGGTTATTGGAAGCAAACACTACTTCTTTAAACGATTAAACGGGATGGCTCAATAAAAGAATAAAAACTAATGTGAGCCTAATTTTTACTTTATATGCTTTAATTACTTTTATATTAAGAAAATAGTAAACAAAACAAAGGCATCACAGATATCTTAATTTAATGGGCGATTTAAAATGAGATAGACAGGATTTACCAATATAAATCAATTCTACAATAATATGTGATCGTACTTACTATAATTAGTTTATTTAAATAAATCTGTAAATTATTATAATAATAAAATTGTTGTGCCTGGGATGTTTGACGTGTGACCGTGACAAACCTGAAAATAAAATATCAACCTGAGCATTCAAATTCCCTTTAGTTTGTATTTAATTGAAAGATATAATAATTTAATATTGTTAATGCAATTTAATTAAAATAAAAGTGCACTGTGTCTGTCACCCACAAGTGCTAAAATGTGCTAAGCTTGTCAAAACACTCCCTCATAAAGGATTTAAAACAATGACAAAGGAACGGTAGCGTATCACGTGGCTCAAACACTCCACTTCAGTGATACAGGTAATAACAAAGGAAAAGGACGTATCACGTGGCTCAAGCACTCCACTTCAGTGATACAGGATTCGTGAATCAACTGTACGGCTCAAGCACTCCGCCAGTCATATTATTCACAATACACGCTAAGCGGCTCAAGCACTCCGCAATAGCGCAAAACATGAGTTTGAGAATTACAGACTTAAGCACTTTAATTATTTAACGTTATTATTGTGATTTCTATCTTCATTAATTTAAACTAATAAAATACTCAGAACATAAAATGGAAATATATAAAAGCAAGTAGGTAAAATTGAATAGCTCTGTGAGTAAACTCACCTTATTCCCAAGACTATTCCAAACACTGAAATCCTCCAGAACACACACACGAACACACAGAGTTTATCTTTAAACCGGTAGGTATATAACTTTCCTTTTAGGAAAACCGATGTTTTCTTGGTGAGAACTAAATCAAGACTGAGTCTAAAAATGTTTTAAGCCACAATTAAGAATACTCAATATTAACACAAAAGTTGCTTACAATAACTGTCTCCGAAAGACGATATTTTATTTTAGAACATATGTTTATACTTTACCCTAGCTAAGGGCACTTGTAGTCATAAACATTTATATTTCACTTTTGTTACAGTTACAAGTTTTCTAAATATATTTATGGCATAGCACCCTCAAATTGATAGATAACTTTGTATACAATCCATCAACCTTTTTTAAGTGTAGAAAGCAACTGACTTATTCAATTGTCCCTGGAAGGACTCACTTCTCAGAAATTTAGATATTATAGTTATCTTAACGGTGTTACTTTAGAAATATACAGTGTGTATTTTGTTCTGGTGATTATTTCGTGATATGGAATGCTGAATATATATATTTTTTTTATCCACATTTTAAAAATATTAAGTTTGATAGATATACTAAGAAAAAGGATTCTTACACTAATATCTGCTGATAGAATATTTGATAGACAGATCTGGGATATAAAATAAGCAAAAACATTGAAACTTTTCATAGTTAATCTATCAAGGAAGAAGTGGTATTGCATAACAGGAAGGCTGCACTTGAATCAATACGGGTTTTAAGGCACATGTTTCGAGCCTATTTATAAATTCAACTTTATACATGTGGTTTGTAATAAATTGACTAACCGCATTTCTAAAACTATACATGATATTTTTATAATAATTTGATGTAGGGAATGTGTTTAACTATTTAACATATTAACAGGAAATGGTTAGAAATTATCTAATCAGAGAATTGTGAAATAATTTTCAGACAATTAAAAAAAAATAATGGGATTTCTGATATTGTTTTTATTTTTGGTCGAAAATATTTGAAAAAAACCCAGTTTTTATAAATAATAGGGTTAAATGTTATATAAAATGTACACTTTACATAACGACAAAAAAATTAATAACAAATAAAAGTAGGTCAGCTAAACATTGTTAAGTATACAATAATGTTTGTCTGTGGTATGCATAATAGTAATTATCACCTATAATTCTATTTTTTTTGTAACATACTAATAATTAAAATGATAATTTTTACGTGTTGCATACAACAATATAGTTGGTGCCTGTCAACAAATGTCAAAATTAACTTAATCCACGCTAGTAGAAAAAAATAGTGTACCTAACACGTGCGTTAAGTGACTTGCGATTACAATCGTGTGCGAAAAAGTATCACTACTATTTTCTCTCACTTTACCGGGAAACCACTCATATGAACACCAAAAATAGGCGGAAAATTCTTAACGCCACGACTTTTGACGGTTTTCACCATCTGTCACTTGATAAGTTTGATTAAACGTCAGTGTGTGTCAAAGTTGTTTGTTATATTTTCATAATTTTTGGTCTAAACCTTGGATTTCAAGTACCCCCATAGAAAAAAATCTAATGGTGTCAAATCTGGTGACCGAGGTAGCCATTCTATAGGACCTCGCCGGCCGATCCATCTACCTCGATATTCTTCATCTAGGTAACGTCTTACAGCACTATAATAATGTGCAGGAGCACCATCTTGTTGAAATGTTATTTCCAGAAGGCCGAATTCATCTGGATTATCTTCCAGAATTTCAAGAATTCACGGCCCAATTGCATTTTGTAACATCTCCAGATACACTTCACCGCTTAAATTTGAATTTAGGAAAACAGGACCAACTATGTGGTTTCCCAAAATACCTGCCCAAACATTGACTTTTTCTGGAAATTGGGTATGTTGTTCACGAAAGGTGTGAGGATTTGTGTCACTCCAATACCTTACATTTTGTGTATTCACATTTCCATTGAGGCAAAAAGTACTTTCGTCACTAAAACAAATAGTTTTTGTGTAATGTGGGTTTTGACTAATTTTATTTGTCATACATTCACAGAATACGAGTCTTCTGTCGGGGTCGTCATAAGAAAGGTGATGCACCATTTTTAACTTGTATGGATGAAATTTATTTTTAGCCAACACTCTCTCTACTGTACTTTTACTTACTTCACAGATAGACGCAACTTTAGTTGAAGAGGAAGTAGGGTTTACTACCATTTCGGCAACTGTATCAATTTTTTTATCATCACTAAATGTTGGTCGACCAGATCGTTTGGCATCTTGAACACTACCTGTTGCTTCAAACTTGTGAAGAAGCTCCCTCAAATAAGTTCTGGGTATCTCTCATTAAATAAACGGTCCGCTTCATGGAGATTCTTTCCAGATTCACCAATTATTAAGATAGCTGCTACTTTGTAGGCTTGAGTACGTACCACTTTGCCTATGTAAACTCTTAAACGTCTCGTTAAACAATAATAAAATTAAATATTTAAGCTATTTAGAAAAACTTTGCAAAGCAACAAATACTATTAAATTCAAAACGTCAATTTTTTTTTGACAACTAACCAGAGGCGGACTGAAAAATCTTCAATATTTAAATGTGAAATAATAATTTTGGTATTTATTTAATTTATCCATCAAAATTAGTTTAAACCCAAACAAAATGAATATGGCTATGTAGCCAATGTCAATGCCTTTCAAACGAGATATCAGTTGCCATAAGGTCCTATTTAAAATTATTGGCCAGAGTGGCACTGTGACGTCATCTATTACTATTACGTCACCTGTTACCATTCGTAGAGAAGTTTACAACACTTTATTTTCACGCTCCAAATTTTATTAATGTAAGTGTAGCCGTTCAAAAGATACGAGGGGGGGAGGGGACTTTTGAATAGCACTGTATAAAGCACAATATACTATTGAACTTGTAATAGGTATAAAATTTAATTAGAACAATTTCCTGGTGATAATGAAATTATGCAGTCACAATCAAGGACATTTAACTTTCTAAGAATCTTTATTCGCCAATTAGTACTATTAAATCACGAATAATTACATATTTATGACAAAATTATTTAAAAAAAAGTTTCTAAATTAACACACAACGATGCAAAATGATTACGATTGAAATAATTTTTTCGTCAACTAACAAAAAATATCATTTTACGTAGGAACTAGATTGACGAAAAAATTGTATATGCACCTCGGGGAATAACTGCCTATTGTTTCGCCTGCTCAATTTGTAGACTTGATTATAATAGACAGTCTTAAGTCCATGGTCATAAATAACTATTTTGCCAAATTACAAGTAAATTAGTTTTGTAGAAAGTGATAAATTTCGCAGAATCTTCACCTCAAATCCGAATGTATACATTAATTCTATAAATAAGGATCCCAGTCTAGAGAATTTTAATAATATCAACTGTGGATTTAACCTGACCAGTTTGTGGAACTCAAAATTCATACAAGGCGATAGTTAAAAGTGTGACCCAGATATATTGCATACAGTTTGTTCCACATTTATATATTATACTAGTTTTTATATGTCCAAGAACGCGATAATGTTTTTTCATCCAATACGAGGACTTCCCAAATAAAACTTTTTTATTGACAAATGCATAATTTTCATTTTACAAACTGATTTAGAAAATTTAAAATAACAAAAATAAGTTATCCTAAGAAACTGATTCTAAATAAAAATACCATCACATCATGATTCCTTTCGATCAAGGGTCGATCCAGGATATTTTTCTGGCAGGAGTAGACTGCTACGAATATATTCGAGGCATGTTTTTTAAGTAAGTACCGTTTTGGAATTAAAAAAAGACGTGCAAAGATATCGCAATAATTTTATTTTTACATGAAAGCCTGTACCTTAATCTACTTTTCTACATAATTTCCGTGAATATTGAGGCACTTATCATAACGCGGCACCAGTTTTTGAATACCCTCCTCATAAAATACTGCCGCCTGACTTGTTAACCACTAGCTGTATCACAAATGTTGCTGACCGCCCAGGTGTTTCTTCAAGTGCAGGAACAAACGGTAGTCGCTGGGCGCCAGATCAGGGATGTATGGAGGATGATCTAGAGATTCCCATTGAAACTCTAGAAACTCCGTTCTTCATCATACACATTTGTGCGGCCATCTTTAAATGCTCTCACCCATTTTCTTACCATTCCATCACTCATAATGTTTTGTCCGTAAACTTCTCACGATGAATATCGATCGGTTTCACGCCTTTAGCACTAAGAAATCGTATAACAGCCCGTACTTCACAATCGGCGGGACTCACGATTGTCGAAGGCATCTTAAACACTCAGTAAACAACGTATACAATGAAGAATCAGACTGTAATGGCGTCAGTGCATAGACAAGAGATGTAGGTAACCAGCGCGCATACGCGGAACGCCGATCGTAGCGCTGCGGCAGTGGAATCGCAAAACGGGACTTACTTAAAAAACATGCCTCGTATACGCGTAACGTGGAGACAGTTCACCTGTAGGCATCTTTCATCCCAAAAACCAGGTGAAAGCTATAGCTACGCAAAAGAGCATCTTTCTGGAGATTTTGGGATATTTTCTCAAAACAAAAGTTAACAAACAAGGATGTTTCCTTTGGGTATATAATTATGCACTTTGTTAAAGATCCTCTATATCTTCGTCGCTGACTTATGGACCTGCAACTTTTGCCTCATTTTTTGACCACCTTGTAATAACTTTTCCTCAGCCTTGTATAACCCTTGGAAAGTTTAAATCTGGCTTAGTCGTTTTGTAAAATATTCAACTCAAAAGTATCGTCCTGTATAATAAAAATTTGATGTAAGATGTAAAACATTAAAATTAGACGTCTTCAAATAACGAATTTACTCCATATATACTTTACGAATTCTGCCAAATCTGTTTATTAATTCTAGAAGATAAACCATTGTTTATTTGCACTTACAAAGGATTCGTAAGTATTCATATTTTAAAGTGACATTGTAAATAAATCTCAGTTCGTATAAGATCATCATTTTTCTCATTGTTTGGGTGTGTGAGTCATAGAAGTCTGGGATTTCCTTCCTTTTCACATCAACATCTAATAGAGACATTATTCCTGTACCAATCACCCGGGAGTAGATATTTCAAATTTCATGATACATGTTTTAACGTCTTCAACCAGTTGAAGTAGGTAAGGTTTATCCAAAGCCAATTGCAAAATTTTAAGAACGTGTTTGCCTTGCCGACTTTTTCCTTTGATATGCCTAAACATATATTTAGGCGACTCTTAATTTAACACTTTTTATTGTTACTTTAGTACATCAGGGCTAGTATTAGAGATTTAGCTAACGCCTCGGTAGATAACAATATTATCATGAGGTGGGTTAAGGGGCACGATAAAAGCCCGGAGTTATCGTCAAAAAGAGAGTGTGTGTTCGGTGAGTCTTGGCCTACACCTGCCGATATAAAGGATATGTCTCCTAGTGATCTGTCCACCTTTATGGAGAGGACAGGATGCACGATTGCACAACAGGATGTACAATGGCCTAAGTGCTGTGGGCCTAGCTCACCCTCCCTACTCTACAGATACAGATAGAGATAGTTACTTTAACGTAAATATGAATCGTTTGACGTCTCAAATAGAAGAGACTTGTTCATGTCTGCTTGCTTCTTTATATGTGGAATTATGTGATTATCTCTAATGTGGACTTTCTATTTTATAGTAACAATGTTCACATAATTGAGAGTTCTGGTAGTTATAAGTGTTTCCGACGTGAGGGAAATATACTATTTATTATTTTATAAAAATACTTGTAAATATGTGTACCACTGTGTATACCGACGTCTGGTCTGTGTCTACAATATGCATCCCTCATCTTTACCTACCAACATTATTAAGAGTTAAAATCCACTTCGCTATAAAATGACGTTTACGTTCACCTCGAGTTTTAAGTCAATAAAAAGGGGATAATAAGAATATTTCTTTAAGAAATTGCCGACAAGATGTGTAGGTAGCATCCCGACTCCTACGCAAGTATTTATCGGGTTTTATTTCAAAGTTGCCAATGAACATACTTCATTGAATGATAAAGAGATATTATTTATACTTTATTTATTCTGAATTAGTGTTTTTAAAGTTCCCCACTTTACTAGTATCGACAAAAAATAGCCTTGTGGAACAATGGGGCACTTCGGTCCAAGCTGAACAACCGAAAAATGTTCTACTTTTAAACCGTTTTAGCTTTTGCCGGAAATAAGAGCCACGGACTTTGCCCGGTCGACTATGAATTGGTTCATAAAAAAGCATACTTCATATGTGTGACCGTGTCTCGTCCGGGGCACGGCCCGGTCTCGGCACGGTGTAACGTGAATAATCCTTTATCTTTACAAGGAGGAGTTTAGGAACACAAATTATATCCAGTTTAGACATTTCTCAATATAATATAATCACATGTCGATAAATGGATTAATATTTTATTTAAGAGATAAGGCAAACTTTTTATCAATATTACACTGATAGATTTATATTATCCCCTTATCTAAAATATAATTATCACTTTTGAAAATATAAATATGTAACGTAAGCCATTACACATAAGGTCACTGATAATTTTTTTATAAATCGTGGTATAAATTTAAAACTTATTACTTTGCATCAACTTTATATGATCTTATTAAGCGAATTAAAATCCATTACCATAAATAAATATATTTTCACATGAAATCAGCATTTTTAACGACACTTTGACTTAAATAGTAATTTTTTTACAATTCAATTCACACAATTTCTTATAATGTGCTGAAAATTGAACTCACGTAATTAGGAAGATTTTTTGTACATTTTTTCGGAATGTTACAGTCTGTGCACAAAACCGTAACTTGTTATAATTCCTGCTAAGATGCAACTCATATGCGTAGTTAATGGTTTTCTTGAGAAATGGAGGTTTAAAGTTAAAGTGATTCAAAAAATAGACACCAATAGAATTTTATATCCTTGAAAAATAGATTTCGGTAATATTCTGTGCTTTAAGTGTTAGGTAGTTCGTCCAGAAACACAATGAATGGTTTTGTTTATGTTAAAAACAGTCAAGTGTCAATTATATATATCAGCACTACAGGCCTATCTCTCTCTTTCCATTTTTTTCTGTTCCTCGCCTCGTTTTGCCAGTCCCTTACTCCCACTGTTTTCAGGTCTCTCCTAACCTCCTCCAATCATTTTTTCCTTGGTCTTCCTCTTCTCTTTTTACAACCTTCTCCACCTTTTAGCACTCGTTTTACCCATCTATCTTCTGTCATTCTACCAACCATCTCGCTGTTTGAGCTCAAGTGTAAATTGGTGCCAGAAAATACTTCAAAAAATCAACGAACTTCGCTCAAACTTTGTAATAAAGTGATGAAACCAAAGTATATTTCATTTTAGTTTAAAACTAGATATGTTTCGAAATATATTTTTTTATTATTCGCACATATTCTATTTTTAAAGATTGTTTAGTTTCGCGAACGTTTGCTAATTTAATTAAATAGATAAATTGATTCTAGAAATCGCAAATAAAGTGATTCTAGTACGAGCTCACCTTGAATTTCCTTGGAATAATAATAACAATAAACCACTCACGATTTGAATATTTCCGAACTATTTTAAAACTTTTATTTCCCGCGTTGATAATTTTGTAAATCACGTACGCGTTCACCAGCGCTTGCGTACTACAACTCACTCCCAAACCCTTTAAAAGTCGACAATCGACTGGATGAACCCGACGAAATAATAATATTGGCCAGGCAACTGAACCGCTCGTCGGTCACGAAACGTTGGTAGGGATTTCGTCGTTCGCGAATGTCTATTCCGGCATTTTTTGTTAATTTTCAACAGATTGATCATTATTTGAAATACGGTGATGATGAAATTTTCTTAAGGACACCAAATATCTGAAGGATTTTTACGCACATCTGCTAATCAGAATAAATATTTATTTATTGTATAGTCTGTTCGTACATATAGTGAAGTGACTAAAGCGTATGGCAGCAACATTTCCCGATCCAAACAATCCAATGTTAAAGTCTGTCCCAATGGAGTTGATAGCACGGATCGGGGGTTTGGACCATAAAATACTTGTAAACCATAGGCGCGACGGAACTACCTGCGCCGTAACCAGGTACAACCCAATTTCCTGTTAATATTTAAATATAAGTACCTGTATAGAATAAAATTTGAAGTAGTTATTATTCGGGAACTAGCAAGTAACGTCTATTCCTCTAATTAAGATGGCTTCAAGTTCAAGTTTTTCTCTAATTCCTATTCAACGATTTAGCAAAATACAAACATTGGACAAGATTGTGCAAGCCGCCCAGAATGACGAAAACCTGCCACAACTATCAAGAACTAGAGTGTGTATACCTACAGATGACATATGGTATCAACAAGAAAGTACTTCTCCCTTTTTGCATCCTGTCTAGTTACAAAGTTTCCTTAAACAATATTTCGCAAAGAGCGATAAAATGACAAGATTTTTATTGATAATATACAGCGCGTTCCATTTAAAAACATTAATCTTTGCTCCTAATTTATTGTATTGCAAATTTGTTAAACATTTTGTTTTATTTTACAAACTTTTATCGATAAATACTCGATATCTACTCCTCTGGCTAAAAGGCACACAAACAAGCTGCATATTTGTTACAACGTTAAGTAGATCTATTTATACAGTTCGCCGCAAAGCATCTGTTTTACAGGAGCTATTTTCCTATCTACCTCTCTGGCCGATACTCTTCTAATCAAAATGATTTAATAGAGCTCGCATGCAAGTGCAATAATCTCTATAGAAAATTATTTACTCGACTTATAGTGTAATCTGGCAGATGTCGGTAATATAGGCATGATCATTTTGAAATAATCAGGACGGGACTTGAATTCTCACCAAATTCTTAACAAAAGCAGCGATGTGTATTGAATTTAAGTTTGTTACTTCCTGTTTGCAAAAATTTAACTTTTTGCCACGGCCTCTTGTTACTCCAACATAGTTCTCTTTACCAGATCTAAAGGTCGGGGCACGGATACTATAAATTGAAACTGACCTCTTTTCCAGACAAGTTGGTCCAATATTTCAATAGACTCTCAATAAGTTCAGTCTCTGGTCGGCTGCACCAGCGCGTCCATTTTGGAACCGTTCCTCTGAGAGGGCGTCGACCCAGCACTGTAGTGGAACTCCTCTTATGCCCACTGGGAAACACCGTTGTAGAGCCTCTACAGCCTGAAGCGGAGTAGCATACCACATCTCGCAGGCATTATACCAATAAGCACGAGGAATGTATATGCCGTCTTTCAGTGGAGACGTAAAACCGAGATCCTGAGTCCATGGATGGTGTGCTCGATAAAGAACTCTATCGCTGGCTGGAACACTAGTGGCTGCCTTTATATATTTTCTCTAAATATTCTTAGGAAACCCCATGGATATATACCCCTTCCAATTTAGTTTTTGTTACTCTGTAGAGTCAGGACAATATCGTGGAAACCTTCGACGAACCGTTACAATCGAATAATAGTAACAAACCAAAAAATAGCCAACTATTCTATTTTAATTGTTCCTCTGTCAGGCATTGTTACATAAACATTTTAAAGATAATGTGTGGGTATTCTATGCGGAAGTGTATTATTATTTGGTATAACAGTTTCTCGATTGCCACTGTGTTTTTAAATGCAATTGTACCTATATTACGAGGTATTATAGATACTGGTTTGTTATCAACAGGATTTCGTAATGTTATAGAAGATTATAATGCAAAATTTATCTACTTCTATTAGATTAAATGTTAATTATTCAACATGTTTAATCAATTAATAGTATCTATAAACAAACAGCGTGAGTCTGGTTTTTTGGAACTTATTATATAAACGATACAGATACATGCAATGTATTCTGCCCCTTCATATTTTTTCTTCAGTTGTCTGTTACAAAAAATTGAAAATTGTACGGTTGCAAAACGTTTTGGAAATGTGGATGTGGCTTTACGTATCTTTCGAACATTTTGACGTTTGGTGATGCCTTCAAAAACGTTTAGTAACTCACTAGTACGTTTCCATCTTTGTTTGTGAGTGTGTGTGCTTTTTTATCGGGCTACCCTATATATTGTAGTTACCTGCCTATAACAAGCTGGCTCCAAATTTAAAGCTTAATATAAAACGTGTTTTTGTGATAAAACTCGGAATTATGAAAAAATCACGTAATATTCTGAATTCTTCTCTTATTGGCATCATCATAATCTATACTTAACTTTTGTGTCCAAAATAATCTAGCCATTTACAGACAAATGGAATGTAATACTCTTAAATAATGTATACTGAATTTTTTCTTAGAATATTATAAAAAATGTAACTTTAAAAGCTTTTACTATTTTACAGATACCCTCTATAATACAAAATATTTTTAAAATATGGTCATTATTAAACTACATATTATTTATTTAAAACATTTTTGCCAATTAGATGTAATAACTCCAAGCGTATACGTTGGGCCACCCAGTAGGTTACAATGTTCAAAATTTCACCGAATACGGATCTGTTACTGCTTAGACTTTTATTATTAAATCCTTAAGGTCAGATGCCGAGTCAACAAAATATTTTGAAACGTTCTTTACTTCAGAACGATACATGCAGCAGCCATTGTGTGGTTCCAAATACTATTTATTGGTTAGTACTTATGAATCTAATGCTATCGGTATTTCAACTCATTTCAAATGCTAAGCGCATCCCATCAAAAAATGTTTTAACAATAAAAATGATTGTATATTCCGGTCCGTAACAATTCAATTTTGTGTCATACAAGCAGGTCATTCTTAGTAATTTATTATATTCTGCTTTGTCATATATACAGGGTGAGCTTTAAAAATTAGTTGGTAACTTTTCTTTGACTAATTATCTTTAGCACCTTCTTTCATAATTTACTTCAAGACTTTTATTATACAGATTACGAAAAACTTAAATAGATCATACGATTTACACAAGTACGACAAGGATAATATGAACAACATTGCTAGAAAGAGAGAGACAAGAATTGTTCTGTGAAACTCACCTCCTTACCAAAATACAACGAATAAAAGTAAGGAGAGCAGTGAACACACGCCCTCCTGTTTTGGTAAAGAGGACTTGGCGAACAATTATTCTCTCTCTCTTTCAAGTAGAGTTGTCGTACTTGTGTAAACCGTACACTCCAACCGGTATCTCGTGAAATGAGGTGACGATGCGCCGTAACAAATTTTAAAGTGGGGATCCAGCAAAGCCAATCGTGCGGTATACAATATGCAGTGTGCAGCTCAATATTGGCGGAATACGTTCTCTATCTGCGTACTGGAAGCTCCGCCTTGTCACGAGATACCAGTTTACCTGAATGTCGAGCTAAAATTTTTCGCAATCTGTATACTTTTCAACACTCACAACGATTTTCTCTGAGGATATTCTGTTTAACTTGACATGTTTGTTATATTTAAGCAGATAACTAAACCTCAAAAAACATTTTGTAACGTTTTTCTTATTTATTTAAATAGTTTTTATGGGTGGAATAAATTACACACACTACTATTACTAATTACTATTGATTTATTTATAGAAACACACACTGTGTCAAACTTGATTTATATAAACACTTTACTTACTGTCTACTAATTTATTTACACTCGGTATAATAGTTCTAATCTATTTTTACCACTCGAATTTAACACTATTTATCTTTAATAATTCAATATTTCATTCAATGTCTGATAATTAAAAACTTTCTGTGAACTAACACCTTCCAGAAACTTCGCCTTCTCAGTTCCCAAAACAAAACGAACTTCTAGAAGCATCTAGAATGCGGATTCGCAAAACTTTATGATTTAGTGACACGTCCGGCTTCTGAGTTGGTGATTTGGGAACAATATGCTTTTTATATTTTGTAATTTTTTTCTGGTGCAAACGGAAAACTTGGGCGACGACGATGACTTTGTAGTAATGATTGATATTTTATTAGGTGGAAGACAAAATTATAGAGAAAGGCCTAACCATTTCGAGATTTGGAATGATACTACTACTACTACTTAGACAGGCGAACCTTGGCCAAGACAAACTCAAGCCAAGGTTCCGGCACTGATGCCACTGGCGGGCCCATTGTGCCATTCCTGCCACTTATGCATCCATGAAGCCGAGTCCCTCGATGAAGGACTCAATCCTCTCTTCAGTGGATGCCTGCTTATGTCACCAGAGGCCATAACAGATTCGTTTGCGTAGCATACGAGGAGAACATGGTCCGACGTTTCGTCAGCCCCCGCCAGCATAGGGGGTTTCCTCTAAACCTAGGTTACAGAGGTGTTTCCTCAAACAGCAGTGCCTGTTAGGAGTATCTTCTTTAACCTACTCCTTGGTAGTTCTAGAGCAGCACTAGCATGTCCATCAGTCCATCCCCTCAATAAGAGCTTGGACTGCCTGAGACCCTGTAGAGCCCTCCAGAGAGCAAGGTACTGGTTTCTCAACCAGTTCCTCGTCTCCTTGGAATGATAATGTTTTTCTAAAAAGATTTAGATTTACAAAACAAGGAACAAGATTTATAATAAATCTGATTATAAATCAAATAACATCTCCTACTGAATATCAAGTTGTAATGTAATGTAAGGTAATCCTTTATACAAATTAAATACATTTATATTATTAAAATAAATGTTTTTACAAAAACCATGTTGTATGCAACAAGTAGTTTCCTACACTATCCCTGGTATTATACGCAGTAGTACTGCGTTCATCGAATAAGTCAAACGAATACATTTATTATTTATTATTAATCATAAGGTGTGTTGTCTACCTGAACAGTTTTACTAAGGAAAATAAATCAAACAAGATTATTACTGTAAATGCAAATAGACCAAAGCCTATATATGTACTGTAAGTCGTTTCGTTACAAGTTTATGGCAGCAAGTATATTTTGCATTTTATATTATATCTTGTTTAGACAATGACGAATTAAATTTGAATGGAGAACTTTCAAATTTTTTTTTATTCAATAATATCATTAAGGGTACATGTACTGTAATTTTTATGTGTAATTTGGTTCTCGACATTTTCAGTTTACCCTAGTTCTCTCATTTAGATTTATAATTGTTTATTATAGATAAAGTATTGACAACATAAAGTTCACATTCGCTTTGAGTAAGCACTTTCTGTTTGGACAAGTCCATCCCATCTTACCGCTATTCAGTATCTTTTGAAGACAATATTTATAAATATTAATAATTAATAACTGTTCGTCTACTCGAAATTATTTCGGGGTTTTTAGAGAGGAAAATTCAACAAAATTTTAAAGAAAATTGAATAAGCAAGCACAATTCAAAACAAAACTAAACGTGACAGATGACGTATATAGGTAATTACTTTGCAATAATCAATTATAATAAAATATTGTACAGATATAATTGCACAAGTGGTTTGTATTTTATCGGGTAAATTTGGGTTGTTTAATGAGAAACTGTTTCCTAGCAATTTGACAAGAATAACTGTCAACTATTAAAAACACTCCACCTTCGGTGTCGTGTTTTTAATAGTTGACAGTTATTCTCCTCAAATTGCTAAAGGAAACAGTTTAGAATTTGAACAACATAAATTTACCCAATATCAATACAAACCTCGAGTGTAATTCGGCAGGACAATTTAATGAATGAGAAATTTGGGAACATATCAATGCAAATTTTATTTGTGAAACATTAAAAATAAACACATTTTTATTTTAAGGTACAATTATTAAAAACGCAGTTATTGAAATTCATACTAGGAACAGTGATATCGCTGCGGGTGCCACAGCTAATCGTTTCTGTAGTAGATGTTGAAGTTTTTTCATTTTCCAAACGAATTGATTGAATAATGCTTGAATGATACTCTTTGTCAACTTGTAAGTATGGTTTTATTGACGATGAATTGCTGTGTCCTGTTATTTTTATTAGAGCTTGTTCTTCAATTCCGCTTTTACTTAATTCGCTAACTGCTGCCGCTCGATTTGAGTGATTTGTAATTTTGACACGTTTGACATGTAAACCAATGCGTTGTGCTGAGCGTTTAGTCCATTTGGAAATTTCATTAATTCCACGCGGCAAATTCTTGTACCAACCTTTAGAATTTTTCTTTTTCCAAAAGGGATTAGGTGTAAGAAATACTCTGTCCGAAGTTATAAAAGTGTTTCGTTTTTCCTTTAACTTTTTGAATAAACGTATTGGGCAAATATCTTCGTCAAAAATATTAGACGTGATCCATATGCTGTCACATAATTTATTGTTGCCGCCTTGTCTCGTTTTCGAAAATAGATTATTATACTCGATACGTCCAGTTTCTTTTCCATTATTTTCAATTTCAGATACGAAATAAGTGGTTTCGCAG
The DNA here is from genome assembly GCA_949126875.1 of Lochmaea capreae. Classification (NCBI taxonomy): domain Eukaryota; kingdom Metazoa; phylum Arthropoda; class Insecta; order Coleoptera; family Chrysomelidae; genus Lochmaea; species Lochmaea capreae. The sequence continues at coordinate 1,606,073 of OX421400.1, forward strand.
TAAGCTGCTTCTCCTCCGCGCCAAGCTAGTTCAAACGCCAAAATGTGATATAATTTCTTTTGAAGTCCTTCCGGTTCATTTTCGTTATATAATCTGGCCATTGCAAATACTTCAGATTTATTAAGAGCTGATGCACTACATTTTCTCTTTTCGGGTTGTGCTTGTAGGATTTTACGTTTAGCATTACGTGCAGCTCGTGATGAATTAAAGTGAACATCGGTGAAAGGGTTACAATATTAAATTCGTTATAATATTTACTTTGTAGCATTTTAGCGGTGGTGTTCCAAATTGTTTTAACTACCGCTTCTTTGTAGTCTTCTCCGTTACTTTTTCGCATATTAAATGCCCAATCTTGCAATATTACATTCAATTTCTCGATGGAAGTATATGGCTCAAATGTGTATCTTTTTGCATCGCAAAACGTATAGAAAATTGTCGCCAGATTGATGATTGCGTCGCAACTGTATTAGTATTAGTAGGCACACAGGTATTAACAATTTGACTAATTTCGGCGTTCGTAGACACACCGAATCGACTCATTGTTAGTTCTTGAAAATTCAATAAGTTGTTGACAAACATGCCAAACTATTTATTCTAGTAACCAACACCGCGATAATTTATGAACAAATGAATAAGTGAAAAAACCACTAGTGTATTTGTCGCTGTAAAAGTTAAAGCTAACTTTTGCCGCTGTCAAAGTGACAATTGCACTGTAATATGCGATTTTTTATACATGAATTGAATTGTCATTCGAATTAAATCGTATACGAAGTTTTATATTCGAATGCTTCATTCTCACTCACTTTTCGCAATCACGTTTCTATTATATTCTTTCGCCGGGTATCTAATTTGTATAAATACCGTTTGTAGACACACAAACATAATAAATAACTAAGGATGATTTTATACTTCTAGAATCTTAAAGATTTCGATTTTTGTTAATTTTACGGTCGTGAATCCAATCACTAGTTAAGAATATAAATTGAAATTGACAAAACTTTTAATTAAAAAATATACAAATCTTTAATGATTGTTTCTATAAGAGAATTTCTTAGAAAGCTATTAGCAGAGTGTTGAGACCGTCGTGAATGATGTGGACGTGTCTGTCTGCCATTGCCGATCACTTATGGTCTTTTTGCGACAACACACCACCGTTCATTGTTTTGCAGAAGAAAGTCGTAAAATTGCACCTGAAAATGGAAGAAAAAAATGGTAAACCATAAACGTATTGTTTATTTTTAAACACATTTACATATTAAGTAGAAGCAAGAACAACGGACGAAAAGTTTTTGTTGTCGTTTCGGAATATTACGAGGAAAATTTTATACGTTCTTATTTACCTTGGCAAATAAACTGAATGATATCTACAAAGAAAAATCGAAAAATAGACCAGTAAAATATACATAATAGTCAATACGAGTAACGAAACTAATCAAATTAGTAAAAGAAACAGTATGCTGGATAATTTTTGTTACATTTTTAATAACAACAACGGTTGCGTTGCTGAATAGTTCGCACCAAGGGATTATCCACACGACATAAGTTGGCATTTGAAAAAATTCAAGATGGCGGCCGTACGCTAAACGCTGACGTCAAAAACATTTGACATTTGCTTTAAAATATGCAAAATAGAGTCTCATTCATCGTCCTAGAATTTCATAACTTTCCCTTTATCCGTTTCAAAGATAATCTCTTGGTGCGACACTTTTCAGCAACGCTGTACATATAACTGTAGTTAATCCTTCTTTCACGCGGACAAACAATTTAAAATACGTGAATACATATAATACTGTAAGTTCTGAAAGCACTTGAAAGAATTTGGCAACATATTTTTTGGCGTCCCCGAAAAATTCCTAAAGCCTGACCTGTTTACAGAATCAATTTACGTAATAAATATTTTCATTATTTTTCGAAATATCATCGTATTATATTATTGTAAGTAATTAATCTTGGTCTTGAACTTACAACGTACAAAAAAAATATTTAGTTGTTCTGCGCAATAATTATCAGTACCTAACATGACTGTATTTAACCATAATTTTATGTAATTTTAAAATTATAAAGAACAAAGCTCGATCTCGATCAATGTCACATTTTATAAATGCTCACTACTAAAATTACATATTGAACTTTGTAATATATTCAGAGACTGTCTTAAAGTGCTTATTAGAAGTTTTAGAAATATGTAATTTGGGAGTGCATTGTATCAGATACACACTGTTATAAAGTGTCTATTCACATAGTTTGGATTTGATTGGGAAATGATATATTTGATATTTAACTCAGTCCACTCCTTCTCTAATTATATCGAACAACCAACAATGTGCATGGAATAAAAAAACTATAATAATATTTATTTGCGACATCTATAGTTTCTCTACTGAACATCGTATTATAGAATCACTTATAAATCTCCCAAATTATAAAGACACTTTATTGAAGTTATGAAATTACATACATACCTACATAATAAATCCTGTTTTAAATTTACAGACCCATCTACAAGTTAACCCACTACTCAATAGACGTCCAGCATAAAACGCATTGAATAAAGAGTTGCCTAACTATCTTACTCTATTCACAAACATGGATATAACATACGATTAGGAAAAACAATAAAAATTGTGAGATATCTGTTATAAAAAATAATAATTTGATTTTTCTAAATACACTGTACAAATAATCGGAGAAAAAATTATATTTGTATGTTTCACACATTTTTGCTAGCTAGTCCCATCATTTACTAGCAACGGTAAGTTTGTATGTGAATTCACAGAAGAAATTGGTTTGGATAGTCAACGTGACACATAGTTCGACTACTGAATACTAGATGGTAGGGCCTGTACTAAATTGGAAAAACATTAAATTGAAGTATGAAATTATTGAATTGTTAATTCATCGTAATACAGTTTTCGCTACATAAAACGTTATTAAAAAACAAAATGGATATTTTGCTAGTTGTTTTATCATTTACTAGCAACGAAAAAACTTTGTGTGTGGATTCACACTAAACATTGATTTTTGGAATGTTAATGCGACTACTGGCACTTCCTATGAGTATTAGATAGCAGGACTTAAAACTATAAAGGTTATAAATGAAAATTCCAAGCGGAATTTTGGCTTTTTGTATTTCAAATTTCAAAAATAGCAGATTTAAATCGCTAGCGCTCTCTATCATTCAGTAGATTACATATTAATGGAAAAACTGTAATTCTGCTTTCATGATTATCGAAGAGGTGGCGTTACAATGACCATTTTGGGATCAGATAGTTTTAAAAACAAGTGTATCTGTCTCTTTTCACAAAATCCATTTATGTTATGCTTGCATTTAACATTCAACTCTCTTGATAGGAACAGGGTGTCGGTTGTATAAACCAGTGATTGAATCGAGAATCTTCTGTCAAATATCTCAAAAATAGTGTCAATTTCCGTCCCAATAAACCCATGAACTCCTGGTGCGGTTCCTAAAAATGTGTTAGTTTGTGATTTTACAGTGCCCAAAACTAGAAACCTAAATATATTTCCCTACACTACTTAATAAGGTGAGCTTTTGTTTATTTTTCTACTTAAACTTTATTGTGAGAATGTAAATATTTGCTCTTCTGATGAAAGTACTTAAACCGTTTATTGTTGTTTTAAAAGATGTTCTCACTTATCACCCCTGAACTATCCGAAAAATAATAATTAAGTTGTTCTAATGTTACAGAGTGAGCTGGGAAGCTGAGATTTCTATAAATACCTTGCTCTCTCCGTTCATTTGAAAAGCATGTACTTATTTTGCTCTTTGTATTTTTTGTTTTCTTTGATGCACCAAAATAGATCGGTCTCAATGAAATTCGGTGAAGAAAAAACAACTTTTCACTCATCATTTCACAAATTAATGAAACAATGGTATTGCTGTTATAAACATCCCAATTAACCACTTGCTTAAATAAAAGCACAGCAGTATATTTGATTAAATCATTTCGAATATATGTACTTAAGTACCTATAGATACCCTAACTCTTTTGTTCATTTCCATTTCATGCACGTAAAGGATAGTAAATATGGTTGAATGTATCTAAATAAAGCTTAAAGAATATCCACTGCACATTTTTAAATGCTGCTTAAATACCCTATTATAACTGGATGTAGTGTTAATAATTATTTTTGGAGTATTTAATATCAACATACTCTCACACATATCAGAACGATAGAAATATTGTAATATCCAGTAAGCAGAACATAAGTTTACAATGGATTTGTTACAAGGTCTTTTCATACCAACTTAAAAAATAGTGCCTTTGGTACGTTTCATAGTTTGGAACAATAAACAATGTTTGTTTAAATTAATTTTGCCTATTGATCCAGGTTACTGAAATGCAAGGATATGCAGTTAATAGTAAATTTTTGTTTGTTTTAAAAATTTTAATGTTCTCTTTTTATACGTTATAAGGGAAAGTGTTTTCTTTATTTATACTCAGGAGTGGACTGGGACCGAGTCCTTCATTACATTTTTTTCTATCTCTTATATTGATCTGCTTGATGTTTTTTATGCATATCAATGTTCTTATGACATTGTTATTTAAAGATTGTGTATACATCTTATTATTGACGTTTATCGTGACGAAGTTGACAATGAAAAATGTTGAATAGGTATGTTGTAGGAGTAGGCATATAATAAAACGCGTGGTACACTGCACCATTGGTAAAGTAGTATTTTATTTTTAATTAAACTAATTTTACTATTTCAACTTGTAGCGGTACAAGTCTTGTGTTGTTTGTAGTAAAAGGTAGTGTCGTTAAAAGTCCGATCAGGAGCGGGCTGGCCTAAAATACAAAATTACTCACTTGACAATATCTGGGATTACCTGAATATTTTTTTTAATTGAAAACCCTCGTATTACTTTTAAGTTTATTGAAAGTACACATTATGTTCTTGAATTTGATTTTGTAATCAACCGGTGATATTACTAATTGAAAACTTGTGTTATACAGCATACATAATTTGTCCGGAGAATTTAGACCATCGTCATTACATGCATATATGCGATTGTTAAGTTAACCAAAACAGCTGATGTAATATAAACAACATGTTCCGCCTCTCTACACTTAATTAAAAATACGAATGGTTCCTTCTCTGGTTTCACTACTATTGCAAACAGCGGCGTAACATTGAAAATTCAATTAAAATAAATAAAAAAGAAAATAGTTTTAAGGTCAAAGCGTTGAATGGGTTTGGAAGTGTGACCAAAATGGAATTGTAGTTATGAAACAGAAGTAGAAGAATAATAAACCAAACGCACCGTGCTGACTGTCCAAAAGAACCGTCCTTTTGAATAAAAAAGGACCCTAAAGAAAATCGAAATTATAAAGTATAATTGCCACGCCACTGTTTGTATGGGTGTTGATTATCGGGTCAAGTGTCGAGATGTAGGCTGCACGTAATTTTTTTTAACGTCACGTAAATAAAAAAATTCTTCGAGATGTTTAGGCTAAGTCTGTGGTATTAAATAACAAGCTTTGCAGGTGTTTTTTTTTCTATTTCCTTCGTTATTATCTAAAGTTGCAAGATGATGTTAGACTCGTGCGTGATTGTGGAAGCTCTGATTACACGCACCGGCTTTAGACGTACGGACCGTCACCGGTCTCAGACAGAAAGTTGTTATGATTCTTGAATAATTTTTGGTCTTACGCTTTTGAATTATTGTCGAGAGAGGAAGGCCGGCAGAAAAAGGACCGTACAAATATGGAACTGGATCCCGATTGAGAGAAAACGAAGAAGAATTTTGAAACTAAAGAAATAAATGGCAAAAATGGAGTAACAAATACAACAAAACAAAAAACGGGACAGCCTGAATTTTAAAACCATTTTAAAGTTCAATTAATATGGTATCAAGAGGACTAAAACTAATTTTGATACTTTAAAAAAGCTCACATAGGTAGTAGGAACTTAAACTCTTTTTGAAAAAAAGTACAGGTCGTTCAACTGGCTGTAAGTACAAAGTAGACAGTTAGAAGGAAAGAGATAGCTTTAACATATATGTGCGTGTCGTTGAGTTTATAGAGATGGGAACGTGTATTATGAAGGTAGGCAATCGGAACTTTAACTTTATTAAAATACCAAACTCAGCTCAACACTAACTGTTGATGGATATATTTCGGCTTAATTTAAAATTGGCTGTTTGGTCTTGTCTTAAACGGAAGTAGTATATATAGTAAAAGTCACGAAAGTTTCTCGATACGTTATTCTTCCCTGAATGTATGAAATGTATCAGACACTCTAATTGTATGTGGATATCACTCACTGCGTATGTCCAATTACGTATGTCTTTTGTGCCCGAATTAAGCTACGCCTCTACGACTACGAAACGTCACTTTATGCAGAAATCATTCTGTCACCAGTCAAGTTCGTCGTTATTGTACTCAGTATTTCTACTCAGAGACGTGGCCAGCATCCTTTCGTTGCACTATCTCAATTTTCTGGTGATTATAGTCTGAAGGAAAGTTAACACAATATGTCAGCTCGACACATGTCAAAACAATAAAATTCAGGGACCAAAATGGCGGTTGAGAATACTCAAAGTACTATTTTGACATCTTTACAAAACTCTCGACTGATTAACTAAATTTAAGGTAAAGTGGAAAGAGGAAGTGGAAGGAACTGTTCCAAAGTAACGGTATATATCAAAAACGTTCGGATCTTTAGTATGTGGAACGGCTTTTGCATGTAAAGTTCTATTTATAGAGTTTTCTACTATTAGACCTAGGAAGTTGTGCCATACAACTAGAAATCGGATAAATAATACTACTAAAAATTTTATTTGCCATAAATTTGTGTGCGAGTGTTTGTAATTTTTAACGAGCTTGATCTAATTTTACTATTTTTGTCCAGCAGGACTATTATAAATAAGATATTACTCCTTACTGAGATGTAAATTTGGAAAATTAATTTTGTCACTACCAATAATTATTCATAGAAAGCTAAATTTTAGACTCTAAAACACGCTAAACTACCGTTTAAAGCTAAATATATATTTGCAACACGATTAATATCTGCACCTCCACGTTTTTCCTATATAATGTTGAATAAATATTTGAAATTTACTTACGTAATGTATACGATAGTTACTGTATTAATCTGTATTGTATTCGCAGTGTTATAAAGTTTTTATGAAACATTTGAGACGACAAAATACGAAAATAGATTTTCCTTTTAAAGAAAAATGTCTAGTTAAGATAAAGAAAACGATGGTAGAGATAAATATGTAGAAGTTTAAGGTTGTTAATTATCCGTGTCGTCTTTACATACTTTTTTTACTTTCCTAAGCTATTTTTTGTTATGTTTTATGATTTTTTTCTTTTTCGGGGACCAAAGTTTATTTTTTACGTCTTTTTTTATATTTTTTGTTTATAATTTCATTCGTTTTTCGACTATGTACTTAATAAAATAAATTCAAACATTGCAATTTTAATTATTTCTGATGTTATTAAGCTTAAGATGGAATAGAAATGGAATTAATTGTGACTAATTTCTTTCAATTATCGTCGACTATTAAATAATGTAACGTTGATGACGGAATTTTCATTTTTAAAACGAATATTTTTGTTTTTACTAGTCGATTAGATTATCTAACCTAGTTTCGTAAATGTTCCAAGAGAAATTTAACATTTGCATATACATACATATTTTAACCTGGTTACTTCCTTAATTGAAGATAGTGTCATTGTTTTCGTCGAAAGCTTAACCAAGTAGGAACTTTAAAATCAGCTCACGTAATTATTTCTTTCTTTCTCTTTTCCTTATGCCTTCTCAGGCGTCGGATTGGACCCTTTTTTCCATTCTTTTCTGTCCCTGGCCTAAGCTTCATCTCTCCTGATGTTTTTCCTTTGTTCTTTCCAATTTCTTCAATACGGTCTATCCATTTCTTTCTGGGCCTTCCTCTTTGTCTTTTTCTTGATATTCCCCGCATTTCCATAACTTGGATCTTGTTATTCTTGTTTAGTTCGGGTATTTAAAATATACCAATAAATCGATCAGATAAAAACCAAACAAGCTTTTCTATTAAATTATATTTTAGTTACAACCAACTTCGGCGACTCCAAAGCTATAAAAAGTATTAAATTCTCACTATATTCACCATAAAAATGAATCTTGCATTAAATTATTGACTACACCTCGTACATCAAACATATTAAAATGCATGCAGTAGTACAAACTGCGGCTTGGCATGCTTTCTCCATATATATTATCATCGGGCTTTGAATCAGAAATGATGAGTTATGATAACATTGCAAAATAAACTAGAAAGAAGAATGATACTTTACTTCGCCTAGGTCATCAACCGCCTTTTTATCCTTCTCATTTATTGTCTACGAAGTTGAGACTTTATATGCATTCTGTACCTATATTAAATTCAACAACAGTATAGTTGACGTAAAACATATAAAGGTTTGACCGATCCCTTATCACATCGCTTCTCGCCTTCATAAAGCCCATTCTTGGCTATTTTAGGTATAGTTGACAGGGGAACTTCTGTTAAATCAGATACTGCTTGCATTCATTCTGTTTTTTCATCGAAAGCAAACTTTTCTCGTAGACTCTTATACACATTGAAATATATTTTCTGTGCTTCCAAATTTAAATGTCGTCGAATCCTGTTTTCATTACTTTCCCTATTACTCTATCACTCTCATCACCATTATTTAAATTTTCTTCGTTGCTAAGGACGCCACATTTTTAACTAAACATATAATTGCTAATAAATATAAGTATACTTACTTGCAATTTCCACACAAAAACACACACTTTCTTTATGTCAGACCACCGACTAAAGGGAACACCTGCAACCCTCTCTCAAAAATAGTTATAGTTCAGTCAAACTATTAAAAACACTCACTCGCTATCGCTCGTTCGTGCTTTAAACAGTTTCGTTTATTAAGCGCCTTCATTAACAAACTAGTTTATTAAATAACTATTAACGACGATTATTAGTTGAAATTATAACATTCAATGAATTTATGGTCAACTAAGTAAGCATTTTAAATTATAATATTGACTGGGCTATGACAGTATACTCGTAGTCTTAGAGTCGAACAAAACCGACAAGTTTAAGTTCGCACTATATGTTTTACGTCAACTATACAGTATACATAATAATATACAAGGTGTTGCCGTGGTTGGCTGCACCCATATTTTGGCGACGCGCTATTTTTAGTAACACCATGTCCAATTGTTATGTAAGGTGACCTCCGTTCAAGATTACCGTTTATTTTATAGGTTATTATTTTTTAATCCCATTGTCCTCACATAGGTATTAGCATTGTTAACTGATAACCTTCTGGGACAACAAATGTATACTTTACAGGAAGAACTGTTGCCCTAATTGCGCTCATTTTGGAATAAACTTTAATTGCAGATTGTTTTATTTTGTATTCCAACGTACGATTTGTTATTTTAAGCCTTCAATGCCAAAGGAGATGCCAAAAAATGTTTGCGGCCAAAGGGCAACGACACGTTAGCTGTGTACATGCACCTGAAACGATCGCAAACAATAACCGTATCTAGGAAATCAATTTTAAGAAAATTTATCGTTTGTTTCAGATTGTTAAGTATGAAAACACATCGTTTCGTGGTTTCGTTTAATCGTCTCAGCATCTCATCGAATTGGGGTTGAGGGTGGATTCGGCAAAAAAAACAAACAGAAAATAAGGATAATTACAATGGCTACAACTGCACGTAGAAGAGATCCTGATGATGACATTGCTGCTATCGCTAAACAAATTTCTGATCAAGCTGAAGCTATTTACCAAAATTGGAAGTCGAGAGGGCTAGGACCTGCTGATCTTTTGACTTGTCATGGTGCTGGGGATACCACCAAGTTAGGGTAAGTTAAACATTTGTTTTCTAGTATATTTTAACTTTTAAAAGGTTTTGAAAATACAAAATATTTTGAAATTTTATATTTGACTTAATTTAATTAGACTTCTCCCATTTCCAAAGGCTAAATAGTAATTTTTGTTGGAAACAGTTGGTAAAATTGAAATACATCTGTCATTGTCACAACTATACGTCAGATGTCACTATAACCAGTTATTTTTATGAGGAAACACTTTTGAATCGTAGGAATTAGGTTAAGTTAAGTGAGTGGGGGTGTTAGACTCTTCACTGAGTCTATTGTGGGCTATAATTATTAATATTCTACCAAACAAATTCAGCTTCTTTCTGGAAACATTCTTCGAGTTTAAAACTCTTCTTGGTATGTCCACGTATTTGGAGATTGTTTGGAAGCCAAAGGCAGGTTCTAGTCTGATAAAAAAAACACCCGCAGCATCCCTCAGAATGACCAGGGATCCAGTGGCATTTTGTTGAGTCTTTAAATGAAATAAAAATAGATCCTGTAAGTCTTGATTTTCAAATTTATGAGAAAAAGTTCTCTCAAATTGGTGTATTTTAAAATATTTTTATTGATATTTTATTAAAATTTTTAGAGAATTTATTCAATAGTTGTTTAAAATTGCCCAGATATGGGATGCAAATTAAAATCACAATTGACGACGTCCTTGATAAGACATACTGGTTTACTTTATACATGAGTTAATGGCATTCCTTAATTTTTCGTTCTACGTCTATCTAATAATAGTTCGTGTATATTTTAGAAAACTGATGTAGTTCTACAAAATATGCGGAAGACAAAGATGATGTTTCATGCTTTTGTTTCAAAGATATTTATTCAAAATACAGTAATCTATAGACCAATCGAATTGACAGAATTTGACAGGACGATAAATCGATTGGAGAGGGGCAATTAAGGGTGATTAATTTTTCGGATTCAAGTAAAAACTTGGCTGCAATGTCCAATGCCAACAAAATAAGTAAATAAACTTTGACATTATTTGTTTTGGAATCAGGTAGATCGAAAGTATCATCCTACTTACTATCCATATTCAGTTCCAAGCGACTTTTTGGTACATTCAAAATACATGTTTAAGAAGCGGAGTTTGAACATAAATGCTTTTAAAGCAAAAACTTATTCATCTTCATTAAAAAATGAAACAATTACCAATGAAATTTTGTTCTTTTTACCACTTTATCATCTCCCCAGTATTTGATAAAGCGTTTACTTAACTTTAAACACTTTGTAAAGCTGCCATTTTTCAATTCATGCAAGTTGAAAAGTAATTCTGTGTGCAGGTGAATTCAAAAGATGCAGAAATGGAATTTTCCAGTCTAGACTTACTACGTATGAATAGAAAAATAAATAGGTCTTGAAACTGCATTTTACATTATCCTAAATCTATTTAACATATATTGCCATTTTGTGTACTTATTGTGATGAAGTATTTGCAACTTGAATGAATGTTTAGTTTATATATTTCTGTAATATCCAGTGCAAATCCGGTACTTGTCAAAATTAATTAATTTTTGGTATGACGAACAAAACTACCAAAAACCCCAAATAATGAGAATAATTATTTAAATATTTTATGTTACCACTTTGCTTATTTTTTATACTCTTCTTTCTTTGACGGATCCTGAGGAGTTTCAGTATATTCTTTATAATTTAAGAAGTCAAAATTGATCTTATTTGGGGGTTTCGATAGTTCTGCCCATGAAAACTTTTGTTCATCTCAATATGTACAAGATACCAAAATTTTAGTTATTTGCACTTGAAAAGTAATATATTGCTATTATTTTTGGAAAGAGAAAAAAATAATCTTTGTGACTCGGCTTAGGCTGCTATTTCAAAAAAATAAAGATGGCTGCTGTACATAAATAAATGAATCAATATAATCAAATTATTTTGTACTAATAGACCAGAGTCGATAGTTTTTGAAAACTAAAAAATAATAGTAGGATGGCAATAAAAAAATATTTAAAATCCGAGTTTTTTGCATTTTCTGAGAAGATTTACTAAAGTTATACATTTTTTTTTCACACCATCGGAAAGTAGAGATTTCAAGGAGCAGAAAGCACACCAGCTTTTTAAAGAACGCTGATATTTTGACGGGTGAATTTTCGATTGAAAATTAGGGTGCTTTTTCGATATTGAGTTAAAATATAAGGTGAAAAAATAAATATTTCAAATCAAATAAATTACAGTGTATTTGGGACATAAAAATGTAAGTTTTCACAAAATTTCGTGGAAAAAAATTTTTCTTTGTAGAAGATAAAAATGGAAAACCAAAAACTTGGTTTTTAGAATTTTCCATATAAATTTTGAGGTTATGTGAAAAAAGTGTAATTACAAAAGTTGTAGATCTTTTTATTACCTACAACTCTGCTATTCGACTTTTTTCCAAAGGACTTGTAGTTTTGCCGGAAATCGAGATAAACCGTTTTTTAACTTTAAAAACTCACCCCATCACCTTCCCGACCTCAGATCGCCCGTTAAATTATTTTTCCTTCCATTTTTATAACATTCTCCACCTTTTCCAATGGGTTACATCCCCTTTTTCATCCTGCTATTATTTTTTTTCACTATTTATTATTTTTAAAGGCTTCTACCCTGGTCTATAATGGTGAAAATATGTATAAATGATGAATATAAGAGGTTTTAATATTGGACTAGTTGATAAAAAAAATTCTTTTGTCACGTAAAGTATTTAACGCGAACGGAAATGACAGATAAACATTTAATTCAATTTTGATTATAATGGAAGATACCAAAGTGTTATCTCCGCGGTTTTTTCATGTCTTTAGGTAGTTTTAATTGGTCATTCAATGTGTGATGTACTTTTAATTAAATCTTCTGTTTAACTTTCGTATTTTTTAGTAGAAAAACTGGTAAGAACGAACTTTTTTTATCAAACGAAAACTTACAGATTTTATTATTGAAACAATATACCATATTCTTAGTTTACCACTTTCGGATTCGAAAGTTATAGCGATAACGGGTTCTGTTCGTCGGAAATTTCAGCAGTACTCAAACGTTATTTTTGATAATATTAATATACCTCTATAAAGAAAGTGATGACGAATATTCTGAAAAGGAATAGACTATGATTGTGTTTAAAATTGAAATTCTTTTGTAAATTTAATCAATAATCTTATGTACCTTCAAGTTTTTTGTTATAAATTGTTATTAAATACTTTCCACATTTTTTCTAAATGTACTAAGGACTAAACTTTTATTTGCAGTAACAGATAATGTATTATTATTATTATTATTATTATTATAAGAAAAAACCCCCGTTGGTGAGATTTGAGTTAAAATTAAAAAATCTAACTTTACGCCAAAAAAATTGTTAAAAAAAAATTGTACCAATTCATAGGTACCTATTTTCATGAAATACATTAAGACCCACTAAATATCAAGAATTGCGCGTTTTTTAGTAAACACCTTTTTAAAAAATAGTCAAATTTCGTTTTTTTTTATTTATTCATGGCAATTCATGTCGATAGCTTCATATGTAGAATGAAGTATCTAATAGATCTGGTTGGGTCTCATCTGGCTGTACATAAAAAAAGGACACAATTTTTCTGTAACAAGCCAGATAAAAATAACGTTTAAGTAACGCTGAAACTTCCGACGAACAGAACACCTTATCGCTATAACTTTCTAATCCGAAATTGGAAAACTAATTATATCGTATTAGTAGACATATGCTTTCTTTAAATCCTTTTAGAAACTGCCAATTTTCACCTAAGTAGCGATGAACGTAAAAACGTGTGTAGAACTTCCCGATCCAGACCGTTTTCTGCTTTTCTTGTCTGGATAGCCTGGCATCAAGCCAACATCTTAACGAAACACACTCGTGCAGTGCCGGGTTCAAAATATCAATCCTTTATAGGACTCCAAAATTGCCAGATTACAGCAGATTCTCTAGACAGGATATTATAAAGGGATTTGTTTTTTAAGGTTTAAGTTTTTCCAAAATCAATTATTAGGCATATGCAGATCAAAGGAAAAATTCGACCAAGGAAGACGAGAATGTGTTCCAGCTTTTCCAATTGATTTTTGGGTAAATTTCACATGAAATAAGACAAGGAATAGCTTCAGGGGGTTTTGAGCAGTGCCGGACTGATTTAAATTGCAAAAGTACTAAATTAGAAATATTATTTGAACTGGATTTAGATAAAAATTGATGTAGATCCATCTCTGTATATTTGTAGCTAGTTTTTCCAAAACTTAAATGTCAAGTTTTATATAGCCTCTGTATAACAGCTTAAAATAAATCAGTTGATCACTGAACGATAATTTTATGCAAAAAATATTGCATGTACAGGGAAAACTTTTAGGATATTAAATTCAATGACAATCCAAATTTTATTTTTGGTTACCGATTTTACTGTAACTTCTGGTTTGGGTCGTTTGAAAGGGCAACTTTTTCAATACCACTAAGTATTGATCAAATATTCATTCAAACAGTGTGTAGAAAGCGTTTTTTACCCTAAAGGTTAAAGAAACTAGTGAATGGTTCAAAGTATTTAACGTAAAATCAATTTTCCTTTATATTATATTCCCATAGAACTTTAAAACTGATTGAGTTGAATGTAGCTAACCATTGTACTCGTACCATATGATGGAGATTAAATCCCGAAGGATATAAAACCCATTGAAGGAAGAAAAAGAAGAAACCAAGCAAAGTAAAATTCACTTAACTAAAATGAGGTTAAATAAAAATTGCCAAAATAAGGAATTGAATATTGGTTGAAACAAAAATGGAAGGGTTGCCAACCTTCAGGAACTATTTCCGACTTTCGATTGGGCAAACTGACGTAGAAAACTCAACTACAGGTTAACTACTTCCTTTATAAAACCTTTCCTGAGTGCACTACATAATAATATTATATTTTCGCTTTTCATATTTGGAATCCCCAAAGTTTCCATGAAAACATTTTACGTATTCAAAAGTTGACCTTCACCTGGGTAATCATCTATATTTCTCGGCGATGTAGCATAATCTTTCCCTCAAAACACGATAAAATTCACTCGAGGATAGCAATGTCGATATCAGTGCATGTTTTGTGATGGAATTTCACGGGAAGCGATTGATTTGAAAAATTGGTTGATAAATTTAACTTTTCAGTGTTAGGTTAGGTTCTATGTGAGTGAGGCCTTCTCGCCACCTCCGCTGCTACCCCCGTAGGGTCTATTCTGGCTCACCCCTAGGGACTACAATTCACCCTGTGCTTCTGACGAAGTCCATGGTTGTATTTGGGTTGTATATGAACCCCTTCGAGTGAGAGAGCCAAGGTATGTCTGCCCAGGTAGCTGTGGCTGATCTAGCAGTCCTTTCCGCAATGCCAAAAAGGGTTCAGGTCCGATAAATAGAAACTCTGTTCCCTTTTCCGCCAGTGTCAGCCTTCTCGTTGCCCCGGCACTTTCCGATGACTTGCGTCTATTCTTTTTTCAAATATTCAAGCCCACAGACTATTTTAACCAACAGTAACGGTAACCCACATGTTTTATTTCGGTTCCAGACCATCCTGAGTCGAGTATCACGTCGCTTCCTAGTCACTCTACTTCTTCCAGATCGACTCTTCTACGACGTGACTATCGACACGCGGTTTTCCCGATGAATCCGTAAACTTTTCGCGATTTTTTTTTTAAATATTTTTCACCTGTAACGAAGCCGGTATCGCGTAGAAGGAGCTTTTCGATGTAAAAATAACTCAAGTGAGAAATAACCGTTCGAGTTGCGTGAGTTAAATGTTTCCTAAATTAGAAGGTTTATGTTGGTCGTAAACTCGGCTTTTTTTGTAACGTGAACGCCCGACGGATACATCCGTACAACTTACAAAAATGGATTGGACTACGGTGGGTTAAAAATTCTATTAATGAATGAATAATCATTTTCATGTACAAATATATAGTATTGACGTAAGAATTAATTGCATCTCAAGTCATATTATATCTCACCAATTTTTTGCCACCAAAAACTGGCATAAACAATCTCCTTAAAAGCTTCCTGCAACTCAATCTACGTCTGTAAAGCTCAATTAATTAATGTCAAGCTCAATCAACGATTATAATGCTCAATCAATGATTATAATGCTCAAATAACGATTGTATTGCTCAAATAACGATTGTAGCGCTCAAATAACGATTATAATGCTCAAATAACGATTATAATGCTCAAATAACGATTGTAACGCTCAAATAACGATTATAATGCTCAAATAACGACTATAAAACTCAATCAACGACTTGAAAGCTCAATCAAGCGAATATATCTTCATCTTTTCCACCAAAAACTGGCATAAACAATCTCCTTAAAATCTTCATGCAACTCAATCTACGTCTGTAAAGCTCAATTAATTAATGTCAAGCTCAATCAACGATTATAATGCTCAATCAACGATTATAATGCTCAGTCAACGATTATAATGCTCAAATAACGATTGTATCGCTCAAATAACGACTGTAGCGCTCAAATAACGATTATAATGCTCAAATAACGATTGTAACGCTCAAATAACGATTATAATGCTCAAATAACGACTATAAAACTCAATCAACAACTTGAAAGCTCAATCAAGCGAATATATCTTCATTTTTTTTGTTTCAGATCAATGCTGAAGCCCCAACCAGCGACCAAGCCAGCATCTTTGGATATTCTGGCACAGGCGCCCACCATGGACAACAACAGACTGGAAAAGCTGGTCAAAAATTTCGTAGATGAAGATAAAGCACGAATAGCGGCTGCAAGAAACAAGTCTGTATCACCTGTAACATCACCTACCAATAAGATGCCTTCAAGTATACAATACGCGTTGAAGAAGTTCGAAAAAGGCGCTAGTCAAACGGATAGTGGTGAGGGAGTAAGTGAAAGTGGCGGAAGTTATATGCGGAAAACGGCAACGTTGCCGAGTAGGAAAATCGGTGTTGGTAGTGGGGGGTTGAGTGGGGGAGTGGGAGTGAATAGTTTTGGTGCTGCGATGACTACCAACTCGGCGCAGGTTAGTCTTTA
The DNA here is from genome assembly GCA_949126875.1 of Lochmaea capreae. Lineage (NCBI taxonomy): Eukaryota > Metazoa > Arthropoda > Insecta > Coleoptera > Chrysomelidae > Lochmaea > Lochmaea capreae. The sequence continues at coordinate 1,622,969 of OX421400.1, forward strand.
TCGTTATTTAAGGTTGGGGTAGTATGTAAATTTAACTCGTCTTTCTTCATATCCTTATTATTTCTTGGTACAAAGGAATTTTTTGATGTAATAAAGGAGTTTGACAAAGTTAACCATCAGAAGCTACATAATATTCCAATTTTTATAGGAACAAATCCTTTCGGTGGAAGTTGATTCTGCTTAAATGGGCATTTGTTAAATTGCCTCCTTTATCGGAAAACTATTTTTAGATATATCTCGAAAATCAGTTGTTATAACTAAAGTTACTGCAATGCAACACCTTCGTTATGAGATAATTTCCACTATTTCACGGAAAATGGGGGATATACACGCGATTTCGACATTTTACAAGCTGGAAATTTTTATAGCAAAAAGAATAAGATAATCAATCGTGTTTCCCTATATAACAATCCCCTTCTAGCACCGGAGCTAGTTAAAAACTGTACTGGATTATAATACAGAGTGGAATGATCAAAATTTGATTGTTTAGAATGTAAATTTGGAAAATAAAAAAAAGTTTCCATGTCTTGGAATTTCTATAATAAAAAAATTCACTTGGGGATAATAATAATCTACTTACATCAGTCTTCATTAAAACGTTTAATGAAGATAGACGATTTCTCGATGATAGGTCCTAGAGCTGCGGATATTTTCACAATTTCTTTATTAATTACACACTTTTAATTACCCAGCACCTCGATTAATTAGATCGCACCGGTTTTTGGCTGTAGGCCAATTTTTTACGTAACACATTAAAAATCTTTTTGTACTTTGCATCGAGTAATATCTAATAACAATTACATCTTTAAAAATAATTTTAATTGACTCGATAAGTGTCATTAGCGATGGTTAATTCAAATTCTACAAATTAATGACTTTTAAAAGATTTCCCACTTCCATATTCTGCAGTTTATTTTGTTTTTCTGTATATTTTGAACTCTCTACCGAAATTATTTCAGTGGTGTTGTTTTTTATTGACATGGGCCATTGTATGGAATATTTACTTCGTTTTTTATGAGGTGAGTGCGTGTAAAAATTGAATTTCTATTTCCAAAAACTGTATTAAAGCTTCAACTGTGAAATCCAGTAGAGAATTTCGACAATACTTGATACAGCATTGGATGTATTTGTGTGATTTTATGTCTCTAGTCAGTTGATGTACCGGGTGTCCCATTAAGAATGAAATATGACCCACTTAAGGTCGCAGTTATATCTTTTAATTGACATTTAGGGTATATTTAAGCTCATTAACATTTGATATACGTCAGTAACATACATTTTTAGGAGGCTTCAACACGTCGATTTGAAAAACATTTTTTTGAAAGTCCCTGTAAACTTACACGGTTTATACGTTTTATAAACTCCAATTTTTGGTGGTCAGTAAGAGACAATTAGTTTAGTGGTTGCTCTTATAAATATTGGATGGTTCTCTTTATAGTGTGGTAACCAAAAGTCCAATAAAAAAACCGTTTATAATTTTTTTTAAATTGATATTCAGAAGCCTCCTAAACATGCACGCTACTGATGTATATCAAATGTGAATGAGTAAACGTAGTCCATTTCCCGACTTTATTAAACTAACCAAATTTGAATTTTATCAAATGTCAATTAAAAGCAATAACTGTATGTTGCAATCTTAGTACTAAAGATTCTTCTCACGTCCACTGTTGCCAACGGAATATTTTACTGGTGTAATTATAATTTCAGGAAATATCCTCATGCCTTCTTTTCAAGTCATCTTAATACATATTCTCGTATATTTTCCTGAATATTTTTTTTATACAGTGTGACCCATTTTGTTTGGAAGCACCCCTATAAAATCCGCATTTTTCAACCGATTTTGATTTAGTCTTTTTTGTTAGATTCAGTATCAAAAACAGAATTTGAGCACAAATTTTCATACCATAATAGCTATTTTCAAGGCACTCTACGTTAATTTTTCTTTGCCAAAAAAGACGAAAGTATATTAGGCATTTTTTTTTCTCAAATATGACTACACCACTGAATTCAGAATCATCACAAATGTAAACTATCAAAATTTTATAAAAAAAGTTTTATTAACAACAAAGTTATCACTAGATGAATTTGGAAGAAGTTATTTTTTAATCAATTTTTCACTAAGAATGTAGACACATTTTGAAAATGGCAACATGGTAAACAAAAACTAGGACTCAAACATATTGCACTGTAAAAATTCGAAGCCGATACCTTAACCCGTTCTGGAGTTATAGCTTCTGAGAGTAATGTAAAATTGTGCTGATGTGACGAAAATACAAATTAACACCAAATAATACATTTTGATTATTAAACTACTTAATAATAATTGAATTCTACATTTTTGTAGCCTCGACTAGACCTCCGTTAATTTCCACACATTTCTCGTATCGTTTGCGACTATGTCTTAGCGCTTTTTTATTTCATGTGGCGTTATTCCAGCACACGCCTGTCGTATTCTGTCACACAGTTCTGCTCTATTCCTTGGACGTGTCTTATACACTTTTTGTGTCAAAAGCTCCCACAGATAAAAATCCAATATAGTTAAATCGGGCGATCTAGGAGGCCATTCGATTAACTCGCTACCGCGACCTATCCAACCATTTGGACATTTTTCGTTAAGCCGCTGCCTGACAATCCTAGAATAGTGTACAGAACAACCATCTTACTGAAATATCAAATTTCTTCTTTCTGCTAGTGGCAGTTCGTCAATCACAGCGGATAACTCACCTTCCAAGAATTCCATGAAGTTATTGGCATTCATGTTACCCTCAAAAAAGAATGGACCTATTATCCTGTCTTTTAAAATTTCGGCTTCGAATTTTTACAGTGCAATATGTTTGAGTCCTAGTTTTTCTACAATGTGTCTACATTCTTAGTAAAAAATTAATTAAAAAACAACTTTTTCCAAATTCATGTAGTGATAACTTTGTTGTTAATAAAACTTTTTTTATAAAATTTTGATAGTTTACATTTTTGTGATGATTCTGAATCCAGTGGTGTAGTCATATTTGAGAAAAAAAAATGCCTAATATACTTTCGTCTTTTTTGGCAAAGTAAAATTAACGTAGAGGGCCTTGAAAATAGCTATTATGGTATGAAAATTTGTGCTCAAATTCTGTTTTTGATACTGAATCTAACAAAAAAGACTAAATCAAAATCGGTTGAAAAATGCGGATTTTATAGGGGTGCTTCCAAACAAAATGGGTCACACTGTATGTGTCGACGTGTCTATAAAATAAAATATTAACTATACCTACATAAATTATGTAAATTTTTTATTAAACCAACTTGAAAACACAGTCAATCAGCATTTATTTAAATTGAATGTCAAAGGTTAATTGTCATTATCTAATTAAAATGAAAACAAAAATAGATAAACAATATTTTTCAACTCAGTATTACAAAAAAGTCACCTTCCCAGTTCTAATAATGAAAATACGAATAAGAAAATTATACAGGAAGTTTAAAACTAAATTTCCTCATTTAAAACGTGTAGATGTCGAAGAATAAACGCTTTACAAAGTTTTGAAAAATATTTTTCAACAACAGTGACCGTTCAACTAAGAAGAAACAACTACTTACAGCGGACAGATCGAAACGTGAACGGTGGGAGAACTTCGAGCTGCGTGAAGTCAGAGTCAGTGTTAGACAGAGAAAGTATTCGGAAAACAGAAAGGCAAACTGTTTATACGAGTCGGGTGATAATGCTAGCGACGATAGAATTTCGTGCGCATTTCGTGGGCGGTACTTCTGACGGTTGAATTGCAGTTTTTAGTGAAACGGGGTCGATATTATCTACAAGATTTAACCAAGCATTCTGGTTTGCAATTAGAAGGGACAACATAATGTATTTGCCACAACTTTAACATTACCCTTACTGGAAGACATGTATTGATTGTGATTTTAGTATCGAAACCGGTCTGAAAGTTATGTTGTCCCTTTTAATTGTAATTCAATCCGTCGGTACGTATAACCCGGGAAGTAAGTAGTTGTTTCTTCTTGGTTGAACGGTCACTGTTTTTGAAAAATATTTTTAAAAACCTTGTAAACCGTTAGAATGATATATTTATTATTGGTAACACGCTTTACTACTTAAATTATATGAAAATTTTACAGGAAACTGTAATAATACTTCATTGCCAACGTGTCTTTAAAACTTCGAGGCTTTAGGTAATATATTGGCCCCTTACGTCGATAGTTTAATTAGTGTAATTAAAGCCCTTTAAAAATAGCTTTTTCCCACTAAAGATGAAAAGTAAAATATTAATATTGAACGTCCATCATCAATCTTCATTGCATTTTATGAAATTAGGTTAATGAACGTCGAGATAGGAACTTCGTTCATCGGAAATTGGTGCTTTAGAGATCGCTGAAAATTTTGATATGTTTTTACCATATCATACCAGTGTTGAAAACCTTTTTAGCACTTATCTATAAATAATAATAATTCAAAACACACCGTTGCTATAAAACCCCAATTATTTCAAGGTCGCTGTTAGGGTTAAAATTCAAAGACTAGCCTGTATATGCATAACAGGAGGAATGAGTACATGCCCAACGGCAGCAATGGAAGTGATTCTCAACCTCACACCATTACATATGGTGGTGGAGAGTGTTGCAGAAAGAACAAGATACTTCTTAGAAATCAGACAACCTGGGACATGCCACAAGATGGTATGATGAAAAAGTATAACTTCTCAAAGAAATTCGTTACGGAATTAAGCAACAAGAAGGAATGGGATCCAAATACCATTACCAGACTTGGAAAGAATGCCATTTAATGGTACACAGACGGCTCAAAAGCAAAAGAAGGAACTGGGATAGGAGTGTACGGGCCAGGAACCAAACACTCTGAAAGCTTGGGAAAAACCCCAAGTATCTTTCAATTCACGCAATAAGAAAGTTCAATATTGACAAAGGATATAGAAGGCAAAGGATTATCATAATGTCTGATAGTCAAGCAGCCATTAAAGCGCTGAGTTCCTGTGTAATCAGTTCCAAAATGGTGTGGGAATGCCTAGGCAAACTTAATGAACTAGGCGAGAACAATATAGTCACCTTACTGTGGATTCCAGGACACACTGGAATAGAAGGAAACGAAATAGCAGATGAACTAGCAAAGAGGGGGAGTGAAATACCCTTTTGGGGGCCGGAACCTTTTTGCGGAATCAGCTCCAATGTAATATTGGAAGAAATAGGTAAAGCCGAAGAAAAGAGAAGATCTGACAATTGGAAAGATCTAGTAGGGCTTAGGCAATCAAAGATTCTTCTGGGTGACTACAACCTGTTGAGATCAAATGAATGCATAAGTCAAAGCAAAACTGCACTAAGAGTTTTAACAGGAATCCTAACGGGACATTGTCGCCTGAATGGACACCTTAAAAAGCTCAAAATAGTGGAGGAAGAAGATTGTAGATTTTGTGGAATGGAAGAAGAAACCTCCATCCACATACTTGCGAACTGCACAGTATTTCAGAATCCTAGGGCACAGTACCTGGGAGACTACTGGATAGAAGAGGGACAGTTACCTAAGTTGAGGCCTGCAGATATCCTAAAATTCCTCCGGGAAATAGGACTAAAGGAGCTACTAGTATCTGAGACTCTCCTCAGAAACTAAGTAGAAGTAAGGGGGCACAATAGATCTTTTAGGTCTCAGTGAATGTTACCCCAAAAAAAATACATACATACATACATAGGGTTAACTTACAGTAGAAATGGTTGAGCTTTACCATCACGTGACCCAAACTACTGTTTATGCAACCATATAAATAAAATAAATACAATTAAAAAAGTTTAATTTCTTGTTTATTTACCAATTCGTAAAAGGCCGACCTTTGGAATATTAGTCATAACGATTATTTCTATTGAGTTGACAGACGTTTTGATTTGATTCAATATGAATATTGTTGCTGACGTAAAGCTCCACCGTTTCCACTGTATGTTATATTAATGTTTGGTTGATCTAGTCTTTGAAAATCTCCTTGTTCCAGGTGCACTTTTTCTAAATTCTTGTTATTTCTTTGTTTTTTTTTCAGCACCAATCAACCGTAAAACCAGCAATAGGACAAAAACCCCAAATATTCCCAAAACCCCGCTTAAGTGACACCATCGAAATGACCTTACCCCCGGACCTGGTGACCAGCGCTGGGTTGCAAACGTGGCCGCTCAAGAATCGCTTGATCGGTAGTGACAACGTCAAAAAAACCAGCGGTACCGGTGGAGAAAACAACGTTTTAAGTGGATACCAGAAAAATTTGAACGGCGATGGAGAAAATCACATCAATAGTGGATTTAAGAAACCGTCAGCTTCTTCAGTGACGATAGACCAAGTAGCTTTGGAGGAAAAGAGGCTCATAAACGCGCTTAAAAATGGCGAAGTCGTTAACGAAGAACCGATGAGATCGATGAGAAAAATAAGTAGAGATATATCGGTAGGTATAGAATTGGTTAACCTTCACTTTTAAATGTATCTGTACTGCAGAGTTGATTTACCTCATTAACAGGAACACTTTAACTTAATCAGGGTTTTGTAACATTTCCTTGGAAGACCTGCAGTCGATTTTACCATCCTTATAATTTTTAAATTGTTTGTGCTGGTCCTCAAGGACACATCGATGGACCAGTGCAAAGACTTATGATTTTATGACTTTTGACTTATACCATAGCGACCATATTATTGCTGAACGCTATTTTAGACGAACATATTTATGTCTGTCTGTAGAGTAGGGAGGGAAAGTTAGGCCCACAGCACTTAGGCCACATTAGACCCATTGTATATCCTCCTGAAGAGTTGTCTTCCTAGGTCATCGTCCATCCTCCTGTCCTTTCCAGGAAGGTGGACAGGTCACTAGGAGACATCTCCTTTATATCGATGGCACCCTATTAGAAAGACAGCTTCAACAACCTCTGACTTTCTATCTCTAACTTACATGGTGATGGGTTCCGAGCTGGATTGTTGCCTCTATCTGTAGTATCTCTATGGATTTAACACGTTGTCTGTTCATGAAGAAGATTATGTACTGTTAGTTACTAAAAATATCGAGATTGTTGAAGTAAAGTTTTATTTCAGACAATAAAACCACTACCCTCGACCAAAGAATTGCCTTCCCAAGAAAAATTAGTTGAACCTGCTCTACCAACAACAACCTCAATTAACGCTGCAACTGTTACTTCAAACTCGACGAAATGGGGTCTTCGCAGTACGCCGCGTCGCCTCGAACAACAGGTGCCCCATCCCGGTAATTTTTTGATCACTTTTTTATCCTCGATTTTGATGATTTTGGATAAATTTCAGAACTGACGACCAGCCAAAGACAGCACCTTAGACAAACGGCAGCTTCTAATCCAGTTAGACCTTTCTTGACGAGAGGTTCAGTGGCTGAAAGAGTGCTCATATTCGAAAGGTGTCCGAGTGACTTACTGTTGGATAAAAGAGTAAGAGCGCCTGCGCCGCATCAACTTTTAAAAACGCAGGTGAGTTCGTATTATTTAAAAATATTCCAACTTTACTGTATATAAATTTTTTTATCTTTCGATTTAGAACAATTGAAAAAAATACATGTAATTTAAAAAAAAAATAGTGAGTAATTAGACATAATATATTTTTAATTTTATTCCCATCAAGTTCAGGTAGTGCACAACGAATTGTTTATAATTAAATCGTTATCAAGATGTTGGGAGATACAATTAGGAACAAAGGAAAAAATAATTTGAATTTTATTTTAATTCCTGGTATACGAGAAACAATCAAAACGTTTTAATTTTCCAAAAACTGTATGTCATTTCATTATACGCGTTTATATTTATCGATATCGTTGGTTCGAACCATAGAATTCGTGTTTAGATCTATGGTTAGTTAGTTTTATGATTCTAAAGGGTTAGAAATGAAAATTTACTGCACAATTCGCGTATTTAGTGAAAACGTCACAAATGCTATATGTCAAGTTTTTGGATGCAAACAAACTTATAAAATTGTGTTAAATTAGTTAAGAAATAATAAATAAATCATGTTCATACCCTTTTAATCTTAGTATTAATACAATAATACAGCAAATGTATTTCTAAAATTGATTGTATGCATCCAAAATCTTGACATATGACAATTTATGACGCGTACTAAATGCTCGTATAACTGTAAGGGATAATCCAAATCTTATTGATAAAAGATTTTGTTTCCTGCTCATGTAATAGGGTGACCGCTAACCAATACAATTGATTCTTCTCATAAATGTTTAATGGTTTTTCTTCTTAAAAATTACAATTATGTAACACCTTATCGCCATCTTGGCGCGAAAACTAATGACACAATGACGGATGACAAGACATACAAATGACAAGTAGGTAACTGTCGTTATTAAGGAGCGTTCAACCATCATCTGTCTAAGGCTGCAAATTCAAAAAATGACCTTGCACTCATCATTTCATTATTCAAAATATCAAAACCAGGTGCAAGGTGCGTCCTACGCTACCTTTCAGTCGCCTAAGGTGAGAGAGTGCGCAGTTGGCTGTCAAAAGTTTCTATCAATTAATAAGGAATTTGTGGCTCAAAATCCTTTATAATATCTCTGTTTGGCCTTCCTTTACAATTAATATTGTTATTTCTAATCTCAGTGACTTATGACGCAATCATTGACATTGTTTACAATAATTTATTCATCTAAAACCTTTGTTAATCAGTATGTTTGATATACTGTATAATAGTTATGAATGAATATAAACATTGTAATTGTTTATTCATAAGATTAGTCGGAAATTCGATTTTACTCTACTTTTACGTAAAATATATCATTATTTTTATGTTTTTCGTTGCCCGACTTGTAATTTTCATGTTCGAAACCCAACAGATTATCATCCGGTTGACCTTGAAATATGAAATGCTATGTCATAATTTACAATTTTACTCCCAGATTATTATACACGATCGGCTAGCACCGGTTTTTGATGTGTACAGAATTGTAATGACCCATACGAATGTTTTTAATATTTTTTTATTACGAAAAAAAAACATGTAAAATGAAAGTGTCCACCGAGCGCCATAGTTGAACTCGGTATATATACAGGGTGTCTCAGTAGCTCGTACCAAAAGCTTGGGAAATGATAGTACCTACTTCTTATTCGATTTTTGCCCTACTCTTTTCGTTAACGAACTATAGGGTTCTAAAGTTGGCATCCTGTATAGTTACATGGAATTTTTTATTTAGAAAGTGTTGTTTGGCGTGAGCAAAGTTTTTGGAAGGGTTGTAACGTAGATGAGAAAAGTTTTTTAATACCTCGAGATTCTTTCAATAAATTATAAAAATTTACAGTTCAAAAACTATGTACACTGATTTTGGAAGAATACCTTTCCAAAATCAATGAAAAATAAAGTTAAAGACGCTTCCATGCATTAACAATATCACAACAAATAAAAAAAATATCAAAAAAGTATTTGAAATAAAAAATTATCAGTCCTACCCTGTTTTATGCATTAAAAAACAATATTAGGTGTTTAATATTTCATAATAATATATTCTCATCCTACGTTTAATTGAAATACTTTCTTATTAGCTGGAATTGAGTAATTTCTTTGACAAATTTGTTCATTCGTGTATCAGTGTTTGGCCCCGACATTCATTTTAACAACTTGAATAAATAAAAAGATTGTCAAAAATAATAATATATTCTAAATATGTGAAAACCTTTTTTACATCCTCCTGTAATCTACTTTACAACCGTATTTCCGGTAAGTAGTTCTATTTCTACAAGGTTCAATCCTATAAATATGTTGTTGTTTCTGAAAGATTTTTTTTTTGTCACAATCATTATGTCTGACATACGCGGAAGTTATCAGTTTTAATTTCAAAATTCGTGTCTCTTAAGCATATATCTACTATACAATTAATTTATTCATATACTTTATTTCTAAATAGATAATAATTTGACCAGTTTACAGCAAAATATATTTTAAATAGAACACCCTATATATTTCTACGTTTTTCGTACTCCATCAAATATCCAAACGAAAAAAAAACTATGGAAATCAACAGACGCTAATTCATGATCACACCTCGTATTTTGAATTAGAATTTTCATTACAAATGTAATACCTGTAAATAACTGTAGTGGTCTATCTTTATACAATGCCTATACAAAAAAAAAAGTTTTTCAATAACGACAATGTATGCAACTCACAATAAACATGGTGTAATTTTGGTTGTATACCTAATAACAGTTTCGTTAAAAGTCTGCTAACATAATAATGATTTAAATATCTCTAAAATACAACCAAATATTGTTTCTTTGTTCGGGTCTAGTGAATAATGACGGCAGTATAAAACATATACCATTATGTAAAACTACCACCCACACACGTGCTATTCGATTGTTTGTTTGATCCCGCATTAAATTGCAGGATCATGGTACTTTTTTTCAGCCTTGCATTGAATAGATTTTAATTTGAATAAAAAACGGGCGTTATCTGGCACTTTGTCACGTCGAGGAAGTTGTTTAGATTGAGTTACAATAAAGTTGTTGAAAATTGTTGACGGTATGTCAATTTTCTACTTAGCGACATAATGTTTTCCGAGCAACCTAAATTAGAGATCACGAAGTTTGTTTACGAAATTCCGTGGTCCAGATATCAGAAAAAGCTGGCAAATTTCCAGTAAACGTATATAAATATTGTGTTTTTGAAGAATATGTTTTTTTTGTGAGTGAATATTTAGTGTTTTTCGCTAAATTTCAAACATTACATGGAGAATTTGAGATTGGTTATTTAAAAAGTTACAAATGTAGAGGATTCTTTCAATACTGTTATTACAGGGTGTATTAGAATTAATTGAACGGTTATGTTTAAAAAGTGATAATAAACAGGGTTAAATTGTGATGAAAAGTAATATTGAACAGGCGAAAACTACAAATGTTTTGATATGTAAAGGTTATGCGTTTTTCACGTGAAAACCATTGAGGAATACAAAATAAAATAAAAATAGCTTCAAAAGCCAGTGGCGTAAAAAATGGAAGGGGAAAGGTGACATATTCTTCCAAATGTACACCACTAGATCAAGAATTGTGACATGTTGTGATATGCCCTTTTACATTTGAAAACAACCTGCTATATATGAAATCAATATATTCATCCATTTTAAAGTTATCAAATTAAACATTCAATTTTTCATAACTTTTACACCCTGTACTTCAAAAAATAAATAGGCTGGACCTTTCAATCCTTATCATCATTTTGTCCAATTTAACGAGAGGCATCTACAAGCAAACGTTGTAAGTGTCATTTGAATACACCCTGTAAATATTATATATGAAGGTCATAAATCCCGTCGTAAAACTCCTGTGCATATGTGTATCCTTTATAGCTACCGCACTTATCTTATTTTGTATTAAATTTCGTTTATATTGCACTTTTTCCCAGATAAACTGCACTCTGATGAATGTTACTATTTTTAAAAGCCCATCGTAAATATTCAATAGAAACTTTACAGCCAGCACTTTTAAAATCTTATCGAAAACTTTTGCTTGTGTTTTAATTAAATTTATAATAAATAATTTTAGTTTTGATTCGAGTCTCAACAAGAACGGTATCTTTATTTTCAAAATAAATAGAGTGTTTTTTAAAATGGTTGTGATCTGTTGTTCACAGCCGTTACCGAAACAACCTCCTCTTCAACATACCACTCTTCAGAGGCACGTCAGAGCTCACAGAAATGTTAATATTCCGAGATTTCACTTTCCTGCTGGTAAACCGGGAGCTCCAGGACAACTGGATATTATTAGGACCAAGGTGAGTAGTATTTTCTGTACAGGAAACACCCGGTATATTTATTAAGCTCTTTAAATTTTTTAGGTGGCGGGGGCTTTTGCAAAAATTGGAGATAGGGCTTCCAGGGAACATTTTGGGGCGCTTACACAAGCTACACAATTACCCTTATATTGGAAAACCCCATTATATTTGGCAGCTTGTGCTGATAAAGGCAGTTGCAATATGGAGCAGTTTATGAGCTTTTGGCAAAGGTGAGTGGAAATATAACAGAAATTTTGTTAAATATTCAAACTAGGTACGATTAATTTAATTGAACTATTTTCTACGAAGCCTTAAATTGTTGTATTAGGAAGCCTGTTTATAAGAACACGTTATCCGCTAGCACTAATTTGTAAGATTAAACGCAGATTGAGGTTAAACAATATTTATCTTTACCAGCAGCGTGAAAAGTCGTGAGGTTATTTGTAAAGTTGATTTAATTACGTTTCTTATCTTAACCCGGTCTAAGACTAATCGAATATGTATGTTCTTAATTGGAAAAATAAAAGTCCAATTCTATTTATACAACCTCTATGGACTATCAAAAAAATCTTTGGAACAACTGAAATTATAACCATTTTTTTCTCAAGTAATTAAAAATTTTATTTAAACTTTTTTTTCATGTTTTCCTCTCTTTAGACTGTTCTACGAACCAATTTTGTTTGCCATTTCCATTTTTTACCTTTTATTTCGAAATTTGAACGATTTTTAGCTCTCCTTTTTAGCTGCACACCCGGTACATCATACCAACCACTTCTGGAGAAAGATCTATTTGTTTCACTCATTTTTTTCACTCCTTAATATACATCTTTCAAATTTTCAACATTATTTATCATTATTAACTTCCATTTTTTGGAGACAACCTGTATATTCACAAAATACATGACGTTCTGTCTAGTTATTTGCATAACAAGTTCGCTGAGACATAATTTGACAACTACATATGCTGTCCTTTTTTTGTTGTACACTTGGTATATTATCTCAACCTTTTCTTAAATTCACTTCTGGAGAAAAATCTAATAATTGGTTCACTCATTTTTTCACACCTAAATATACATCATTCAAATTTTCAACATTATTTATCATTATTAACTTCCATTTTTTTGGAGACATCCTGTATATTATAATCGTAAATATATCACAAAATACATGACGTTCTGTCTAGTTATTTGCATAACATGTTCGCTGAGGCATAATATGACAAACATTTATGTTTTTGTCCTACTTGAATTTTTTTTCTTGTTTATAAATGACATCATTATAAAAAAATCTGCATATTGAATACATTACAATCGGCTAATTACAGGAATGTAGCATCATCCTCTTTGTTTGTTTTATTTCAATTGAAATGTACTTTTCGTTTCATAATATTAATATAGAAAAGTAGACGTGACACTAAAAAACTATATAATAAACGTTCTATTAAAAATTGTTTCATAAAATCTACTAGAATTGTAACTGATCTGGACCCTCTAGTGACCATGTCTTAAACATTCTTGTATATAACTCTGCTGTACTTTTCTACAGGTCGCTTTTATTCACGTGGAAAGCGACATAACTGCACGTAGCAAAACATCAAAATGCTTTACACTTTACGGAAATTTCTGTTGCCATAGGCGTATCTTTTCAAAAGGGTAATTTATTAATATTAAATATTATCTCGAAGATGAAACAACTAGCTAGATGCGATATTTATTTTTAATTTCAGTATGACTACCCAATGTCACGATGCAGCTAGCAGGTTCATATATATACTCACCAGAGGTCGTCGTAGTTGGCTAACGCCTGAAGATTTTATCCCGTTGGTACAGGATGTCGTAGAAACTCATCCAGGTCTAACTTTTCTTAAAGAAGCGACGGAGTTTCACTCAAGATACGTTCATACGGTTATAGCGAGGATCTATTATTGTGTCAATAGGTGAGTTGTCGATACAAAAACCGAAAAAATTGATAGGTCAAATGGGAGACATGCAAAAAGGGTTTTACATTATTTTATAAATCGTCAAAGTAAAGATTCTTTATTTCAGATCGTGGTCAGGTAAAATAGCTACATCGGAATTAAGAAGATCGAATCTGCTGAATATTATCCAGCTCCTAGAAGAAGAAGAAGATATCAATCAGATTACTCAATTTTTCAGCTACGAGCATTTTTACGTCATATATTGCAAATTTTGGGAACTGGATAGAGATCACGATTTGTTTATCGATAAAAGTGATCTTACCAGGCACAACGATCACGGTAAGTCTTCTTCCGTTCCAGTTCTTCTTCCCTCACATTAATCTTTTATTTTTTTCAGCTCTTTCAACGAGAATCATCGATCGCATTTTCTCAGGATGCGTAACCAGAGGCAACAAGAAACACCAGGACGAAAGGATGTCTTACACTGATTTTGTGTGGTTCCTTCTCAGCGAAGAAGATAAATTACATCCCACCGCCATCGAGTACTGGTTCAGATGCATGGACATCGACGGAGACGGCTATCTATCGATGTACGAACTGGAGTATTTCTACGACGAACAGATGCATCGAATGGAATCCATTGGGATTGAAACTTTACCGTACCAAGTTAGTTTTTATTATCTTATTATATTACTTTCATTGCATATATACCAACCTAGTTTAACCTAGAAGTATAGTTCAATGTCTGATGGGGCATATAGCCCGGGAAGTAGTTGTTGCTTCTTAGTGAACGGTTTCTGTTTTTTGACAAAAATTGATAACACGCTTTATTAAAATATGACACTGTAATTAGACCAGGGTAGAAGCCTTTAAAAATAATAAAAAGTGAAAAAAATGATAGTGGGATGAAACCCATTGGAAAAGGAGGAGAATATTATAAAAATGAAAGGAAAAATATTTTACGGGCGATCTGAGGTCGGAAAGGGGAAGGGGGTGAGTTTTTAAAGGATAAAAAACTGTTTATCTTGATTTCTGGCAAAACTACAAGTCCTATGGAAAAAAGTCAAATGGTAAAGTTGTAGGTAATAAAAAGATCTACAACTTTTGTATCCACACTTTTTTCACATAACCTCAAAGTTTATGTGGGAAATTCAAAAAACCAGGTTTTTGGTTTTTTATTTTTATCTTCTACAAAAAACTATTTTTTTTCACGAAATTTGTTGACAATTTACCTTTTTATGTCCCAAAGGCACTGTAATTTATTTGATTTGAAATATTTCTTTTTTCACCTTATTTTGACTTAATATCGAAAAAGCACCCTAATTTTCAATCGAAAATTCACCCGTCAAAATATCAGCTTTTTTCAAAAAGATGGTGTGCTTTCTGTTAGCTGAAGTTTTCACCAAATTTCGTGAAAAAAATATTTTTTTGTAGAAAATAAAAATAAAAAACCAAAAAACTTTTTTTTAAACTTTCCACATAAATTTTGAGGTTATGTGAAAAAAGTGCAAAAACAAAAGTTGTAGATCTTTTTATTACCTACAACTTTGCCATTTGACTTTTTTCCATAGGACTTAAGTTTTGCCGGAAATCGAGATAAACCGTTTTTACCCTTAAAAACTCTCCCCTTCCCCTTCCTGACCTCAGATCGCCCGTAAATTATTTTTCCTTTCATTTTTATAATATTCTCCTCCTTTTCCAATGGGTTTCATCCTACTATTATTTTTATTTGTGTCAAAAATTATCCACCTTTGTCTAAATTAAGTAAATTCTCATTATTTGTTCGTGCACCAAGAGGTGTTTAAGTTGCTCACTACTTCTGGTCAGGAACATTTACCTTTTATTGTTTCAGGACTGCCTTTGTCAAATGCTGGATATGGTGAAACCGAAAATACCGGGAAAAATAAGCCTAGCCGATTTGAAAAAATGTAAAATGACTTCGATATTTTACGATACTTTCTTTAATTTGGAAAAATATTTGGACCACGAACAAAGAGATCCGTTTGCAGCACAGAGAGATCACGATATTGACGGCCAAGAGGTAAGATGAACTATGAATACAGGGTGTATCAAAATGAAGGAGAAAAAAATATATTTTCGTGAGTGCTGGTGAATATTGTATATATAATTTTTTTTTCAGATGTCTGATTGGGATCGATACGCAGCTGAAGAATACGAACTTCTTGTAGCCGAAGAAGGCGGCAACGATCAACCAGACAGCTTGTAAGTTATTATTATTATTATAATTATTTCTATTTTCATGAACTTTATTTGTTAAAAATCTCATACAACTTGGAGTTAATGGTGTTTGGAAAATTTCTTTCTTTATCTTTTCTTACTATTGGTAGTGGTACACTTTAATAACTTTTGGTTGTATTTAGGGAATACGATTGTGGCTTTGATAGGGTAAGGATAGCATGAATAAACTTTTGTGGATACGTGGGCTGTTTGAAAAGTTTCTGGGATCGTATTTAAACGGGGCATTCATAAAACAATGACAGCGGTGTGGTTAAAACCGTCAAAAGGGTTCAAATTGTATAAAATGGATAAAATTGGAAATTAAAAATTATGTCACTTGTCACTTTAGTGTAGTCACAACTATTTAATATCTTCTGATTCAAATAAATCCAGAAGCTTTTCATGGTATACTAAACAGGAAATTAAAAAACTAACTTCTAATATTGTTCTTGCTTATATTGTTACTAATACTTTTAATATTTAATCAAAATTGTTTATGTCTTAACCTCTAATCCCGAATAATTTTCTTTTACTAATGAAAAACGTTCCAATTTATTTGTTTTTTTTATAAACAAATTTTTGTAGCTCATTCGATGATGGTAACGAAGAGGATCTTCTTTCTCATCATCTAGATAACGCTTTAGATGACGATGACGACGACGACGACGAAGAAGAACCTGCCGAGTTGTCCGAGGATAGCGACTGTAGTATTTAGCACAATTGGACGCACGTCTAAAACGTCATCTAGTCTTTCCACGTGTGCAAAATTGGGGTATTTTTTGTTTTCACTTCTTCATCGATTTTATCAACAACGAAAAATTTTTATTAAATGTCTCCTTACGCATGCGTACTATCGTCGTAAAGCTTATCCAAAAAAAATTTGTTTGTCCAGTAAAGTGATGTTATTATTCTAAAAAAATTGAATAGAATAGTTTCCTAATGATTAAGCCTAGCACAAAAGTTAATTGAAGGAATTGCGACTGCCTACGTATTTGATACTTCCTCGTATGCCAACGTAAGATTTTTATTGAAAACAAACGCAATTTTATACATTTTCATTGGCATTCGAAATAGTAGTTCAAATGATTCAATTTTGGAGAAACCTAGGCTGCAAAAAGTAGAAGAAAAATATTGACTTTTGTCCACTACCTTGCCTTCTTTCAATTTTTTCATGTACCCCTACCGGAGTGAAGAATGAAGAGCAAATTGTAGTGAATAATGCAGAGGAAGGGAAAAAATAGTAGTTCAAATAACCGATATAGGAGAAATAGAAGAGAAAATTGAAAAAGGTGTAGTAAAATGTACTTTTGCTCCCTACTTTGTTTTCTTGCTTCCTTTTCATGGGCTCTTACCGTGGTAGAAAGAAAAAAAGAAGACAAAAATGAATTAGGAACTAGAAAAGCTGAATATAGCGAATAAAATTTAAATTCATTGGAATATTTACTAGGAAATTGATTTAGAGATGTGAAGAATAAGAAGTAGTAGTTCAAATGACCCAATTGTGAGCACTTTGGAGAGGAAATAATACAACCATCACAACTACTGAAAATCCTTCCAGTCAAACTAGTGGCATAATAGAAGACACGAAGCTTCTGAAATGGTAGTAGATAACATGGGAAATGGTACAAAGATTCAATTCAAGTGCCAGGGCTGTTGAGAACAACTGAATGTATGACCCAATTTTGGAAAAACGTGACCTGCGCTAAGACAGCAAATAGGAGAAGAAAATTGATAAAGGGGACAAAGAGTTGAAAACAGAACAGAAGAGAAGTACATAGAAGTAAATGCCGAGGAATATTGTTGGTGATAAATACAGAGAGCTCAAGGCTAAGAAATAGTAGTTCAAATGAACCAGTAGCAGCCTGGGAAGTAATCTGCTGAAATTTAAGTGAGCAAAAGAAAAAACTGACGTTGAAAGTATGGAAATGATTTTTTTTTTCCTAAAAATCTTACTGCGGCGTTATTTGAACAATGAAAAGTGAATTTAAACTCGGCAAAAGGTTGTCTTAATCGAATCACTTTTAATCTTGCTACATGTGATTTTTATATTTGATGCGAAACAAAGTATTTTGTACGTAAAAATGAATTTGTTGTTTAGTATTTTAGTGTAGAAACACAAGTGAATGTTGTTTGTTGAAACGGTAGTCCAATATAATTGAATTACGTAAGACTCTTTTTTTTTTCTTTTTCTAATTATACGGACTATAAATTTATCCTAAGACTAATTGTTAGAATATGTTGAATCTCGGTTACATGGTACTCAGAAATGTTAGATGATGCTGTTTTTTTCTTATTTTGCTGGAATCGAACACAACATAGTTCTAGATACATTTTTTCCAAATTTTTTGATAAGAGAGTTCCTAACACTTTTTTGGTTTTTGAAATTATTTTCTTTTCTCGTGAAATTTTTGTTTTGTGTGACTAAATTTCGAAAATATCGCAAAAATTACTGCAATTTATCAAATTATGTTTGAAAAACTTTCGACTTTGGTGTCCTTTTTAAATAATTTTTTAAATTCAAATGTGTCTAATTATAAATTATAATTTTGGATTTATCACATGACAAGTATCTTTGGGTCAGGGTGTTGGCAGTGTCTAATGAGACGTCGAGCGGGAATTATAAAAAGATTTGCGAAATAAATTTCAGAAGAGTCGATAGGTATGTTACAAACCTTAGGACCGATGTATCTGCTGGTATAGTTTGGTGTGTTCGATTTCCCTCACCGAAAAAATGTTTAGTACAGGGTGTCTCAAATAAATATGTTTACAAAAAAAAGCAAAGAATTTCGAAAAAACGTAGACTGATCATTATGAAACCAATCAAATCCAGAATGTATCGTTTCATTTTTGAGATACAGAGCAAATTTTTAATTTCTGGATGAAATTTAGTGTTATAAAATCTTTTTAAAGATTGTGCAAAAGTTCTAGTGGCGTGTAAAGACATTTTTTACAGTTAAAATAATCAGTTTTGATTGTTTTCTTTTTGAAAAAATTGACGTACGTTAGTTTTATGAAATTTTTTTTAATAAACAAATCATAAAACTAAATTTTTTTACTATATCAATACATCGCACTATATCTCGAAAACTATTAAATTTGACCTTTTCTTGTTTAAAAAAATGTATTTAATCTTGATTACTTTCATTTTTCGAAATACCCCGCTGAACGTATACATTTTTGGAGCACCCCCGTACAACAGCGATTTAATAGCTTTAGCGTAAATGATATTAATTATTAAAAAGGTTTGTATGTTTTTTTTTGGTGATTTTTTTGGTCACTGTTTTTATGCAGCTAATTATTGTTGGATTTTGTATAGTATAGATTATTTTAACGATACTGTTTAACTTTTTTCAATAGTATGATTTTTACTAGTCATTTTTTTTATTATTATTAATATTTCAAATTGTATTTATCGATTATTGTGTAACGTTGTATAAAAATTGTTTTATTATTGTAGATGAACTTAATATATATTGGTTTTCTCTTATTTTCTTCTTTTTCTTTCCCAGTTTTCCGATTTCGGGTAAAAAAATATTCGTGCTCAAAGACCAGTGGGACTACTGGGAAAAAAAATTTACAAGCCCATAACTTGATAGGGTTTTTTTATGAATCTTCAATGTTAAAATAGTGGAAATATTCGAAAATCCACTTTTTGAAATCAAAAGGTTGGTTGGTTGGTAAACAGACGAAAACACGCCGGGTTAGTGGGCCCCAACACTGCAGCCATTGGCTTATTGTATTGTTCTGTCTGTCTGTTAGTCTGTGAGAAGATTTGTGACCTTGATGAGATCTAGAAGTCTCTTCACAGTACTTATCTCTTTTGGTGAGGTTGTATATAGGGTCATCCGGCCCTATCTGTCTATACCTCCACCAACGTAGAGCATCACATTCGAAAATTATATGGATGGCTGTTTCGTCCTCCTCACCACATAACCTACATATAGGTACTTCTTGGAAGATCCCCATTGCGTGAAGGTGCTTTTAGGCCGCAGTGTCCGGTTATAAGGCCGGTTATACCAGCCTGATATCTCCCCTTTTTAACTTTAGGATTTCTTCAGTGTGTGTTTGTTTGAGCTTCGGAATTGTGTGCCAGTATTTGAGGTGTTGTTTTTGCACCCACTGGTTTAATGTATTTCTTACCGAAGCCTTTGTTACACCGGTTGCCGATCCTTCTCGTGCTAGGGCGTCTGCTTTTCCATTCCCTTCAATACCCTTGTGACCTGGCACCCATTTCAGGGTTACCTTATTTGTGGCACTGAGTTTTTTGAGATTTTCTAAGCACTCCCAGACAAGTTTGGATTTTGATTGACGCTTGACTGTCTGAGCAGATAAGAATGTTTTTACCCACAGCTGTATCCCTTCCTTATGTTTTCTCTCAGACATAAGTCAATTGCGTAGATTTCTGCTTGGAATACCGTGGTATTTACTCCCAGTGAACGACAATCAAAAAATACTCATAACTCTAATTGAAGAGTTAAAACTTTGTAATAATCACCAATTGATTCGGGGGTAAATTTTTCATAAGTGGATTTTGAATCGAATCGATATGTCCAAGTGTTAAGGGAATTAGCGAGGAAAAATTTAAACCGTGACATATTTCTATACAGTAGAAACCATCACGTTACTGTTACATCAGCAACAATATTCATATGAATCAAATCAAAACTTCTGTCAACTCAATAGAAATAATCGTTATGACTAATATTCCAAAGGTCGGCCTTTTACGAATTGATAACTAAACAAGAAATTTTACTTTTTAAATTGTATTTATTTTATTTATATAGTTATCATCGACATTTTTATTAAAACTATCTATATACTGGGTGAATAAGTTACAAGGTCCAAAATTAATATTAACCATGCTGGGTTTTTATAATATTCCTGTCTCACGGCATTTTAGATGTTATGAAATGTCAAAAGCTAACAAGTTGATAATGTATTATATTTGTATTTACCAATGTCAAACGGAATAAAAAGTCAAATTAGTTCTCGAAAGAACTGATTTTAACAATAAATACACTTTCAATCCAAAAACAGGACAATTACTTAACTCGCATAACCTCAAATGTGGTAGTGTCAAACTCAACTTTTAGTACGATCAGTTACGTTACGTCAATTATATCGTTGTCTCTTTTTACGATTACTACGGCAAATTTAAAGAAACTATAACGTATGTCTTGTAGTTGGTCTTGTGAAGAAGACAATCCATCATACGTTATTATGTTTGATTTATATTGATAGAAAAAAATAGTATCGTAGATTGGGTCACGTGATGGTAAAGCTCCACCGTTTCTACTGTATCTCTCTTAGTTCAAAATTTACAACCAAAAAATATGTCGCTTACTTTCAATTTATGATGGACATTTTAAAACGTGACACTCATTTTTCGAAGATTTAGATTAAAAAAACTCCAGTGCCGTGCGGAAATTTTTTCAAAGGGGCTCCATTAAAAAATAAATCCGGGAAAAATGGATACATTTTCAAACCGTTTATAAGTTTAGTATGATCTTCAAGATGGATCTAGGTAAATTGTTCGAAATCAATTCTTCGAAAGTCAATTCTTCGAAAGTCAATTATTCGAAAATCAATTGTTCGAAAATCTATTGTTCGAAATTCAATATTCTGAATAGAATATACAAAAATAGATAGATAGAAGTTTTTATTACTTTGTGAATTTATCGAATGACAATTTTTGTAAAGTAAATTATAATAATTTTCAATAATAACCCAACCAAACCTACCCCTACCAAACCACCTTCGTATTTTTAGTCAATTTTTGAAGAATAAATTATAATAATTTCCAATAATAACCCAACCAAACCTACCCCTACCAAACCACCTTCGTATTTTTAGTCAATTTTTGAAGAATAAATTATAATAATTTCCAATAATAACCCAACCAAACCTACCCCTACCAAACCACCTTCGTATTTTTAGTCAATTTTTGAAGAATAAATTATAATAATTTCCAATAATAACCCAACCAAACCACCTTCGTATTTTTAGTCAATTTTTGATGAATAAATTATAATAATTTTCAATAATAACCCAACCAAACCTACCCCTACCAAACCACCTTCGTATTTTTAGTCAATTTTTGAAGAATAAATTATAATAATTTTCAATAATAACCCAACCAAACCTACCCCTACCAAACCACCTTCGTACTTTTAGTCAATTTTTGAAGAATAAATTATAATAATTTTCAATAATAACCCAACCAAACCTACCCCTACCAAACCACCTTCGTATTTTTAGTCAATTTTTGAAGAATAAATTATAATAATTTCCAATAATAACCCAACCAAACCACCTTCGTATTTTTAGTCAATTTTTGATGAATAAATTATAATAATTTTCAATAATAACCCAACCAAACCTACCCCTACCAAACCACCTTCGTATTTTATCACCATTAGGAACCTGCCACCTATTCGATAAATTGATTTCGAACAATTGAGTTTCGAATAATTTACCGGTACCCCTTCAAGATTGCTTTATTATTGATATGTTTTAAAAGGTGTCAAAAAACAAAAGTAGATTTTACAAAACATTTTCAGTATACGTTTATTTTTAACGTAGAGTGGAAATTTACGATAATTTTAAAACGTTACACGAATTTTGGAAGATTTTGCTAAAAACTCCAGTGCCGTGCGAAAATTATTTCAACAGTTCCATGATAATAAGTAATTCAGCTGAAAACTTGAAGAAATATAAATAAAACCACCAATTAATACTTAAAATTATATAATTTAATATCTATTTATCCCACAGTCCCATCTCTTTCATTTTCGTTTGAAAATATTGCTGTAAATTTTCAGCGCAATGGTAGTACTCAGTTTCCGGTAAATTATAAAATTTACAATTCGTGAAAATCCTCATCATATCGGCGATAAAAAGCCGCCTAGACACGTAATAATGCGATTTCAATCTGTCGGTCATAGTTTTTAAATCTGAAAAAAAATTTTTGAAAATAATCATTGGTAAATGTTAAAATTCCATAATTCTCACCCATGGGATATTTAATATGATCGTAATAATCTTTTACGATATGTCTATCTACCGGTTGTCTAAACGGCCAAGAATCTTCGTGAGTTTTAACCTTTTAAAAGAAGAAGAAAAAATTCCCATAAAATAAAAATATTTTCAAATGATTTTACTTACAGCATTTAGTACGTTTTTCAAAAGACCCGCTAAAATATCCGCATCTTGAGATTCCTCCAACAGCTGCCCTCTGGTGGCCCTAGAGGCAGGTTTCCAACCGGTTTCTTCGATTCCTGGTAGCGATTCGATCGGAATACTCCGAACTCCTTAAATTTAATTAAAATATATATTTTGAATAATATGAAAGGTTTAGTAAGGATCCTTGTGGTATACAGTACGAACAAAATCATAGAAAAATAAAAAAAAATACCTTCTTTGAAAAACGTCAAACCAGGATGGACTTTTGAAACGTTTTTTTGTTGCTGATAAATCAGTTGTTTCACAAATTTCTTCTGTTTCCTAACCATGCTCGTAAATTCGGTATATACTATTTTTGGATTTAATTCACAATGCATTAAGGTAGCTCCTTCGTAATCTTTAATATAACCTTGATATACCGCTCTGTTCATTTTTATATCTTTAGAAAAACCTTGTTTTTCGAAATAACCTGAAATATCAAACAAAAAACGTATCACAATTTTTTGATACACACTGTATATTGTAAACAATTACAATCCCGATAGATTTTGTACCAATTCCACGCTAATAGCTTAAAACTTCCTAATTAATTGGATCAGTACCTACTGCCACTGCAATTTGTTACAAATATATGATACTTTTTTTTAAAAAACTGTCAAAAACATTTTCCCCGAGACGATTGTCAAGTCTAAATACCACCAAAAACGTCATTCAGCTACATTCGAAGCTGATCTAAAATCAAAACACAGCATAAACGATCGATGTGTTAAAAAATATAAATGGGATAATGGGACTTAGCACTGTTAAAAACATCTCCGAGACGATTGTCGAGCCACTAAAAACGTCATTCAGCTAAATTTGAAGCTCATCTAAATCCTGTACATCAAAATACTGCAAAAAACAGTCGTGGAGTTTCTACTGCCTCAACGACCAGATATGGGGTCACATTTTGGCTAGTAGATTATTAGAAAATGTACATGGGGTAAATGGGACTTGACACTGTTAAAAACGTCGTTTACAATGTCTGCGAGACGATTGTGGAGCCACTAAAAACGTCATTCAGCTAAATTTGAAGCTCATCCAAATCCTGTACATCAAAATACTACAAAAAACAGTCGTGGAGTTTCTACTGCCTCAACGACCAGATATGGGGTCACATTTTGGCTAGTAGATTATTAGAAAATGTACATGGGATAAATGGGACTTGACACTGTTAAAAACGTCGTTTACAATGTCTGCGAGACGATTGTGGAGCCACTAAAAACGTCATTCAGCTAAATTTGAAGCTCATCCAAATCCTGTAAATCAAAATACTACAAAAAACAGTCGTGGAGTTTCTACTGCCTCAACGACCAGATATGGGGTTACATTTTGGCTAGTAGATTGTTAAAAAATGTACATGGGATAAATGGGACTTGACACTGTTAAAAACGTCGTTTACAATGTCTGCGAGACGATTGTCGAGCCACTAAAAACGTCATTCAGCTACATTTGAAGCTCGTCTAAATCCTGTAAATAAAAATACTGCAAAAAACAGTCGTGGAGTTTCTACTGCCTCAACGACCAGATATGGGGTCACATTTTGGCTAGTAGATTGTTAAAAAATGTACATGGGATAAATGGGACTTGACACTGTTAAAAACGTCGTTTACAATGTCTGCGAGACGATTGTCGAGCCACTAAAAACGTCATTCAGCTACATTTGAAGCTCGTCTAAATCCTGTAAATCAAAATACTGCAAAAAACAGTCGTGGAGTTTCTACTGCCTCAACGACCAGATATGGGGTCACATTTTGGCTAGTAGATTATTAGAAAATGTACATGGGATAAATGGGAGTTGACACTGTTAAAAACGTCGTTTACAATGTCTGCGAGACGATTGTCGAGCCTAAATACCACTAAAAACGTCATGCAAATCAAAACGGAGCAAAAACGATCGAAGGGTTTCTATTGCCCTTCCTACCAGCTGATTGGGGTAACAATAAATTGAATTTTAGCTTGTAGGTCTATAGAAAATGTATATAAAATAGGTTATGTTGTAAACGGTACTTGAGAATTACTTACCAGTGGCATTTTCATCGGCAAACGTTAAAAAATGAAGTATTCCTTTGGAGATATGATAATCCTTCAAGTGATTCATCAAATGCGTACCATACCCTTTGATTTGTTTGCTGGAAGTAACCGCGCAAAAGACGATTTCCGTGAAACCCTGCGTTTGAAACGGTCTAAAGCAAATACCGCCTATCGGTCGGTTTTCTTGAATCAAAGCAATAGTTCGATGTTTGCTAAAAATTTATTTGAATACAAAACAACGAAAAATCCCCTGAAACGGCTACTTACGGATCGAATAGAAGCTGTGTAATGTATTCAATGGGCATACGAGGTAATTGATGTGAAAAAACGTTCTGTAGACCGATTAGCCACAACATCGTTTGTTTCGTCACCGGTTTCGTAAGACTGTTACCGACTACGTGGAGCTGGATGATATTTCGTTGTTCTTCCAACTTTGGAACTTCGTCTGTTGCCGGAGCATCTTCAGAGAACACCATCTAAACAAAATATACAAAGACGTTTTGTAGCAGTAGTAGTCACTTCTACTTTCTTTTCGTTTTATGCCATATGTCAAAATTCAATTTATTCAAGCCATATTTTTGCGATCTAGCGTCTTAAAGCGGATTAAAGCGATTCATTTTCGCGAATAAGTAATGACGTCACGCTTAAAAACGCTTGAAGCGGAAACTGGCGTGGTCGGGAGTGCGCCAGAAAACTTTGAAGCGGTAATTGACAGCATTGAGAGAATAAATTGATAGAGAGTGGACCAATGGTGTAGCTATTTTTTGTTTGGCAATAATATCATGAATTTATCAACAAACTCATAGATAACAAAAAATTTTATTTGAAATTTTTTTTCCAAACAACATTTATATCTCTGCGGGGTCGTTGCGAGGTATCAAAGAACGATTTTGGATTGTCTGAAGGAATGTATAAAGTTGACCTTAATGGTATAATGTTGGAAGTAGACCAGGAAACCTTTTTATTATTAAAAAGGAAGTACTGCTTAAACTCCAATATTTTATTTGATAGTTGATGGAAAGTTTTATTTAGGTATAATATTATTTTGCTTATTAGAGATTAAGAATTTCAGAAAGAAAAAAATAAACAAGTACAGTATATGTGTCATGAGAGAAATTTCAATCCTCGAACACATAAATGAATAGGTACTATATACAATAAAATATTTCTCCTGTATAAGCCGGGTAAATTATTCCCTGTTAAAGAAAAAGAAGAAGTTAACAGATATTCCTAAGTCTCTTCTTCTTTCCGTGAATCGCAGAAATATATAAAGGTAAAATATCCCTTCTAATACATGTTAATTGTGTCGATATATACACTGCTCGCCAAAACGATACTGAAAATAGAATTCACAATAACAATTTTCTTGTAAATTCTTAGAATATCCTAAAAAATTGAATTTATGAATATTTTCTAGAGCTTTTCTACTTTCCCTGTGTACAGAAAATATCAAAAAGAATAGAAAAACGTTTCTTAAAATAATCTATACTTATATTTTTAAATAGGGCGGACAGTGTATATTGAATTCACATAGATGTGTATATTATCTCTGGATGACAAACACTTGTTTATGACGAACGGTGTGACTAATGAATAAATTTTAAATCGCTCGCTTTCAGTAACGAATTAATTGTTGAATCGGACGGTCGTGTCGGGAGTGTATATTCGTAATTTACGGGAATTTAACTGTGTTTTCGAATTTTCGGGAGTGTACCTTTATTCGAAATTATTTTCGGTAGTGAAACTGTGTGTGGTGTCTTCGGAATTTTCGATAGTGTACCTATAAGTGTATAGTTCGAATTTTTGGTGGTGATTTCCAAGGATTATAATAATTCTATATATAAGGTAAGTCTTTATTTTATTAAATGGTACTTACTTATTATATACTAGCACTAAATAAATACTGTATTTCTTCATTTTCAATATATTTTTTTCAAAATAAGACATAGGTAAACTATGTTGATTTCTTTACTTTACCAATATATTATCCTTTCTCTAGTAGCAAAATAAATGAAAACAGTTTATTTAACAAGTTTTTATAATATTTTGGATCTTTTATGAATAATTTTTATACCGATTCATAATTTATCAACAAATTGAATACCTATTACTTTTGAAATAGTTTAGAACATTATTCATATCAATAGAGTAAGTTATATACTTTTCGAATCATTTTAGTTATTGTACAGTTGAGCATATATTTCATAAAATTTTTTCTTTATTTATCTATTTTCCAAAAACTTATAGGGTATAGCTTTTGTTGTTTCTTATATTTTCCCAATATATTATCCTCTCTTTATTTTTCATTTCTACTAGTACTAGCAATAAATAACTACACTTTATTTAAAATATTTTGGATCTTTTACGAATAATTTTTATACAAAAAGTTTAACCGATTAAAAATTTATCAACAAATTTAGTAAGTAAGTACTTATTTCATTTTAAAATAGTTAAAAACATTCATCAATAGAATAAGTTATATACTTTTCAAATCTATTTAGTTACTGTTCCGTCAGGTATTGATATTATAAAAAATTTTCTGTATTTATTTATTTCCCGAAAGAAATAGGGTAGCTATGCTTTTAACTATATTTTCACAATATCCTCTCTTTATTTCCCACTATACAACTACTAGCAATAAATAAATACAGTGTTCCTCCAATATATTTTGGATTTACAAAAAATAGTTTAACCGATTCATAATTTATCTGAGTACTTATTATTATATACTGCATGCAAATAATTGCTTACTGCTAATTATTGACATATTTATATAAACTTGGAATATTTTTACAAATGATGTATTAGAAATTAAAACAGTTTATACACTTAATTTTCAAAAGACATGAGTATAAGCTCTATATTCTTTTCTATATTTTCCCAATTATTGAGTACTTTCTTATTTGATTTTGAAATAGTTTAGAATACTCTTTGATACAGTAAATTATATACTTTTCAAATCTTTTCAGTTATTGTACAGTTGGTTA
Organism: Lochmaea capreae; assembly: GCA_949126875.1. NCBI lineage: Eukaryota > Metazoa > Arthropoda > Insecta > Coleoptera > Chrysomelidae > Lochmaea > Lochmaea capreae. The sequence goes on from OX421400.1 coordinate 1,651,137, forward strand.
CATATTTTATAAAATCCATTCTGTATTGATTTATTTCCCAAATATTTTTAAGATGTTGTTTCCTAAAAATATTATCCTCTCTTTATTTCTCATTACTACTAGCAATAAATAAATACACCGTATTTAAAATATTATGGATCTTTTACAAATAATTTTCATATAATAAGTTTAACCGATTTATAATTTATCAACAAACTGATATATGAGTACTTATTTGATTTTGCAATAGTTTAGAACACTCTTCGATAGAGTAAGTTATATACTGCATGTAAATAATTGCCTACTGCTGATTATTAACATACAGGGTGTACCAATCTTACAACAAACTTCAATATGTGGGTTATTTTAAGAGATTTCAAAAAATGTTATCAACAAAAATAGTAGATGTCTTTAAGGTCCATATTTTGACATTATATCGAACTATACAGAGTGCTGCATAACTCCGTTACAAACCAAACATGATTTTTTAAATGAGAACCCCCGTTTATTATACCGAATTCGGATTGCTCACATTTTTTGAAGCTTTTGATATAAGGTTTTGCTACGTTATACAAAGTCCTTCAAAAGCTATGAACACGTTTAGGTGAAAATCGTAGGTAAATCATCAACGCTCTGTAGCTTGTTGAACGTTGGAGGAAAAAATTTTATTTAGTTTCGTAATATATGCAATATCTCCGTATTTTATTAAATTTTGATTATTTTCTTTTTTGTATACAGGGTGGACGGAATGTTAGTTTATATATTTAGTTGTGGAGATGTGGCTATTATCACATTCTTGGCATTCCCTTCACTGGGTTTAATATATTAATTTGATTTCAGCGTTGTCTTCAGTCCAGGATTATGCTCTTAGAGCTTCTGGACGAATAATATCCACCTTGTACTGATGAGAGGCGCAAATACGCCGCAAGTGATATTATTCCTTCTAATTTATAAACCAGAATGGTTGGTTCTATATTTTCATATACCAACCCCGTTTATCTTGAAAGTGTAATTCATTATTGTCTGGCGGGGCATATTGCCCGAGAAGTAGATGTTGCTTCCTGGTGAACGCTATATCCTTTGGAAATTAATTTTCTAATTTGTAAAACGTTTTAATAGTATTACACTATTATTTTGGCGTCTATTTGATATTCCGTTTTTATAATTCCTGACTTGGAATGAAAATGTACAAACATGAACAAATGAATTCAAACACTTTGCCATTAAAGACAAACTTCTGGTAGGGTGCAGCTGATAGAAAACATCCTCTAAGCCGGTGGGGAATATTTTCTGTCGGTTGTAGATTTTTTGACCGATTGATTATATTTTCTACTGGCTGGGGTCATCTTCCAGCCATGGGGGACAATTTTCCATCTACGCAAGGTAACTTTCAGCCTTATAATTCCTTAACTTTTCAAAAGACATACCTAAGTAACCGATGTCGTACCTCATTTTTCTAAATATTGTCCCCCATTTCTTTCACAAGTTGGCTATTTTTCAAAAGACATAGGTAAGCTATGTCGTTCCTCATTTTCCTAAATATTGTCATGCCTTTCTTTTTTTAACAGACATCGGTAAGCTTTTTATTTTACCTGTCAAGGACGCCACATGTAACACATGGTTGCCTACGATTGACTTTTTCCTTCACGGATGCACGCAGTACCACACTGTGGGAAAGTGCTCGTTCCTAGGATGTCGGTCAGTCTCGTTTGCAAAGCGGGCGGTCATCCAGATGGGGCGAGTGCGCTTGAGTGTTTTCCGTTTGTTGAATGGGTATGGATTAACAAGTTGGGGAAATTGTTGTCCAGTATGGGCTATCAAAATATCGTAGAAGCCAAAGGTGATACATGGCTATTTGACAGTTTTTTAAAAATATTTTTAAATATTGTACTACCTTTCTTCTACAAGCTGCTTATTTTTTCAAAACACATAGGTAAGCTATGTCGTTCCTCATATTCCTAAGTATTGTCCTCTCTTTCTTCTACAAGCTGGTTATTTTTTCAAAACACATAGGTAAGCTATGTCGTTTCTTATTTTTCTAAATATTGTCCTGCCTTTCTTTCACAAGTTGGTTCTTTTCTAAGCAGATATTGCTAAGCATTTTATTTTACTTGTCAAGGACGCCACATGTAACCGCTTGTGTGCTTACGATTGACTTTTTCCTTCACGGATGCACGCAGTACCACACTGTGGGAAAGTGCTCGTTCACTAGGTTGTCGGTCAGTCTCGTTTGCAAAGCGGGCGGTCATCCCGATGGGGCGAGTGCGCTTAAGTGTTTTCCGTTTGTTGAATGGATATGGGTTAACAAGTTGGGGAAATTGTTGCCCAGTATGGGCTATCAAAATATCGTAGAAGCCAAAGCAGTTACATGCAAAATGGCGATTGGAAGGATTCTGACTAACTACTAACAATTTTTTTCAGCGCTTCCTTTTCAGCATACTAACACTCTCTTACAGGCTTCAAGATTCCATCGGATTTTTGTTGAATTTTTTAATTCTGTTTGATTTTCTGTTCTAGATATTTTACCAGGGATGATGGATACGCTCTTCAGAATTTATTTGGAATACTTGCTGATAGGCCTATCTCAGAAATAATCAAAAATTTTTAGATAATTTTTCATTCATTAATATAAATTAATTTAATTTTTTTTCAGCGCTTCCTTTTCAGCATACTAACACTCTGTTACAGGCTTCAAGATTCCATCGGATTTTTGTTGAATTTTTTAATTTTGTTTGATTTTCTGTTCTAGATATTTTACCAGCGATGGATATATACTCTTCAGAATTTATTTGGAATATATCGATATATTTAAACTTGCTGATAGGCCTATCTTATAAATAATTAAAATTTTGGATACTTTTTTTTTTATCAATTTAATTTTTTGTTCCAGAATTTTTTTTCAGGAAACGATTTTTTAGGTTACAAAAGTTAATACTTATTTTTGACTTTTTCAATTTGGAGCTACGGATTTTTTTTCCAGCACTATTAATAATTCAAAATTTCTATTCTGATTCATTATATTATATTTGGTAAAGTATTCTTTGTATGTTTATTTTCTTAACTGCATGGGTTCAATATTTGCATGCTCAAGCTTGAGTGTAGTAGGGGTTGGTGATGTTAATTTTAAAATATCTTTTTACTGTGTAATTTATGTTTGATATTTTTGGTTAAAATATTGTAACAAATGTATTTTATAGATGTTATAATATTTTGTTGATATTCGATTTTTTATAATTGTTGATTTAGAATGTATTTGTTCCTGATTGTATATTTTTATTACTGCACTTTGTCAGTAAAGACAAACTTCTGGCAGGGTGCAGCCGGTAGAAAACATCCTGTAAGCCGGTGGGGAATATTTTCCGTCGGTTGTAGATTTTTTGACCGATTGATTATATTTTCTACTGGCTAGTGATATCTTCCAACCATGGAGGACAAGTGTTCATCTACTAGGAGCAGCTCCAGCCACAATTTTAGTTATATTTGTTTATAAATATAATGCTTTGTGTATTTTGTTAGGTTAGGTTTAAATATTGACGGTAGCATTTCTACCCCTTCGACGGCACCGAAGCGATTTTCCCTTTGTGTGTAGTATCCTTATTAGTACGTACACCTTTTGTATAAATTTCAACCAGTCTTCCAGTTTATTTCATTATCATATGTCAGAATATCGCTAGATATTTCCATTTTTGCGAGGTTAAGCGTGACGTCACAATTATGACGTCACTCTTAAGCTACACTGTTAATCCGCTTAAAGGCGCTAGATCGCAAAAATATGGCTTAAATACTTACATCTGGACCTGTCATATAATTGGGATCGTCAATGGTGGCTATGATTTCAGCCACTGTATCTTTTGGTATATCCTCGAAGTGATCTTCTGCTGCAAATTTTCTTCTTTTAGTTTCTCTGCTTGGTATTTCGGACGTCCTGGCAGTTTTACTAGGATTAAGGGAGGTTATTGTGAATCCTTCTCGATCCGTTTGGCCTAAAGTAACTTTTTCAAACTCGGATTTTTTTGAACTACTAGCTCCACCTTGAATTAAAAAAAAGATGAATAAACACTTTATAATAAAACATTCAAAACTTTACCTCTCAATCTAGAATCAAGTAACGATTGAAAATGTAAAGATGTGGATTTAAATTCCGGGTCCCAAATAGGAGAATTAGATGCATATATTTCTTCATCTAGTTGAGTTAAAAATGGTGGGAAATTTGTGAGTAGAAACTGTCTTCTATCCGGAGGCATTGTATCCCTTTCCCTGTAAAACTGATCCATAATTTGTTTACGTATATATTTGAAGATCGCTCTTAATAGAGTTCTTCCAAATACCATGGTGGTATCAAAATGTTGTAAGGAATCGCAAAATGTGGGGACATAGCAAAATACCAACCACCTGTACAAAAAGATTTATTATTTGTTTTCGTATTAAATGAAAATTCAAGAAAAACAATAATTTGTTTGAGAATTATCGCAAAAATAATCATGGTCTTTTGTAATATTTTCCTCTGATTCTCAAAGTATAATATAGCCACTGGAAACATACACTGTACTTAAAACTGCAAATACAGTGTTGTTTCATGTGACAATTTCTGCTGTTTAAAAAGAACATATTTTAAACTACTTACCTTGTATACTCTATTTTGTATTTCATTGCTTCTTCTTGACTAACAATGTGCTTTTGGCTACTCGGACAAGGAAAATCCCATGTGTTCAAGCAATGGAACAATATTTTCACCAATTCGTACATGGTTTTTAATTCTTGTTGACTGATGTGAGAAAATTTGTAAATTAGTAAATTTGTGACTGCCTTATGAATACTGGGTTTTTGAAACGGTGGTTGACCCAAAGGTCCTTCTACTACTGGTTTGTCAAGTGTAAGAACACATTTCCTTAAAAGCTGAAATCAATATTGTCAAAAATATATACAAATTGTAAAAAATAGTAATTACCCTAAATAGATACAAATATACTTTATGAGTTTCTTGATTTTCTTCTTTACTCATAGCAGTATACATATTGTCAACATCTACAACCATACTTAAAAGTCTGTTTAATTCTTGTTCGGGTTTGTCTACCAAGTGGGATATATGCATTTCTAAAAATTATAAACAATTAAAAAACAAAAATTCAATCAAAAATCAATTATTACCTAACAAATGTTCACACCTACAAGGATCTGTAAATGTGGGGTTCTGTTGATTACTGTCTACCCTTTTCCAACCAATACAGTCACACTTTTCGGCCTGAAAAAACAAATTTGAAGGTCAAAACATTATTCAATGATTAAAGCACCTACCTGGCATTTAGAGTAAACAGCTAGTTTTAACAACTTTTTGTTGTATGGCAGAGAAAGGACTGCCTGTTTCTTCTGTTGTATTCTCTGTAAATTGATTAATCGAGAAGCATACTGATCAGTTTTCCCTTGAAAGTTCAACATCTTCTGACCTGTATGCTCATTCATATTGCTTCCAGATGCATCTGTTAGGTCATGAAGTTGATCTGCCATGGTTAATTTTAGGAAATTTAATTGTTTATTCAGCTTATTCCTTTTTGTTGTTTTATTGAATGTCAGCTGCTGAAGGAAAACATAACCTACAATAAATGTAAACTTAAAAGTAATTATATATTAACAGTATAGTATTGTTATACTAACGTATGAATAGTGTAAGTTCAACTTTATATGTAACAATTTTTTATAATTCTTAATTTTTAAACTACTTTACACATAATCTACTTTTAGCTTGGGCTTGGGCGGCTAGCCTAGCCTGTGTAAGTATGCAACCCAGATGCCAGATGCAATTTGGGTTGCCTAGCCGAGTGAGCTATATTTTTTATATCTTTAATGAAAAATAAAGTGTTATTTTAATTATTTACTGAGTAATAAGTCTGTTTGTATCAATAATAAATAAATTTCATAAAACAATTTCCTCAATATGAGCTAAAAATTAAATTTTACATTTCATATTTTGAGTTGAGGGTTAGGTACCTACCGAAACCACGAATGTTTCTCTATCGTGTAATAGGTGGTAGTACAAATCAATTTCAAATGGAATTTAATTAAGGAACAAAATTTTAAATTTTTAAATAATCTTATAAGACTTATTTTGTGTATGGAAATTTAGGCGTTATTATGTGAAAGCACCTTAAAGCTTTTAAAATACCTTGGTAGGTAGGTATGTGGTATAATAGTTGGCTTTGCAATTTTGACAGGTTACAGGTGTGCGTCTCTTTCCGTGTGTTGCATTTTTTAACTTTATTTTATAATAATTAATAGTTTAATAATAGTTGGAATAAATGTGCTGAAGTGATGGGATTTGGAGTGCAGATATTTTGCTGATTCTGAAAATACCTAACAACTCTCGTAAGTACCGATTTCTATAAGTGTGTGCAGTTATCGAATTGAATTTTAATACAACGCAATTTTTTCATTGCTTCCCACAATACATTCATATACATATATTATTATAAAGAAATAAGAAAGTGAAATAAGTCAATAAATTACAAATTGCCATGACTCCACATCAGATATACCTAGTTAGACTTATGAGACTTAAAAGCATTCAGGCTACTTGTCCACTTGGGACAGCCTAATTCCACAATGTGTCTCTGAGGTAAACTCCCAGGTATATATTTACTGTGGTGAGAGCATTTTTTAAGAATTATTCTTTTTATTTATTAAAAAGGTCGACTTTATAGAACGTAAACACTGAAAACTTATATTATATTGAATTTTAATTGAGTCAGAGAATTTAATGGAAGCTATTATAGAAATGGTAAGACATAATTAATTTCAATGAATGTGCGCATCCGCCAATTTTTAGAGTAGATGTTTCCACCATTTTTTATTTAGCAAAATCAGGATGACTTGTTCCAGTGTTGTCAATCCTCAATTGATTTACAACAATTTAGTAAAAAATCAAGGGGTGAGAAATAGTTATTCAAGATTAACGGTGTGAAATACTGATTTTCGACGTAAAAGTTATAGATAATTGAACAAACTATATTTTTTCCATAACCTCAAAATTTTCAGTCAAATGCAAAAACTCGATTTTTCAGTTTTCCATGTGTTGAAAATGTGGTAGGCCGTAAATCGGACTGATTTTTTTTCCTTCATTGCTTTTGACTGCTTTTAGCTGATGTTCGACGATTGAATAATATTCTAAGAACTTTTATTATCCTTATTATTAATAATGGTCCATTGAGCGATCTATCTTAAGTCAAAATTTTAAAATTTTACGATTGTAATAATAAGGAATTAACCTCATTTCGTCAGTTTCATCTCCACCCACGACAACACCGTCGATCCGACAACACCGCCAGAGACAGATCAACCGAGATCAGCGCTGTGCTTGCCTATTCAACATTCGAACATATTCAGTCGGTGGTATTCGGCCAGTAAGTCTAATGCTCGTAACGTAGCAACCGAAACGCGAAATTCGAACGTTTCGCACATTTCGAAAAAAATTACGCTCCCAAAATAGTGACAATATTTTTTTTATTTTAATAAAGATTTAGTATAGGTACGATGCGGCGAAAAATGAATTGTTTGACCATTATTTTGGTTGTGTTTTTGAGTGTTGTGTTTGCTAAAAATGTGGATAATACGAGATCTAAAAGAACGATTGACGAGGGCAGTTGTACCCATGTTGGACAGTTCTTGAGCTTGAAGAATATTACCGTGACCATGGTCTCAGCCAAAGGTACTAACTTTTATAATTTGATATACTGAATAAACTTTGTAAAGAAAATTAAAAGGATATTAAAAAATACGAACAATAGATTTGATGTGGAATTGAAAAGGGTTTGGGGTGGAAAAGTAGAAAATTAAATATATTATTTTTTAATTAAAAGATCTCAAAAATATCGATTGTGCTCGTTATTTAAGAAATTTTCTCGTCTTAATTGACAAAAGAAAGAAATGGCACAACGGCCATTTTTTCAAAACTGGGTCAATAGAATTCGATTTAAATTTCCTCAATGTTAGAAGTGTTGGATGAAATTTGTCATGAGGTTCATATACAGGGTGTTTCCAAATTCATGCGATAAAATTCAGGAGGTGATTGCTCATATGAAATTAAGATGGGTTATTTTTACTATAATAAATTTTTCCTTAATTTTGTCGCATGAATTTAGAAACACCCTGTATATAAAGTTTATTATTTTCTTGATCGATCAGCGAATGAATTGAAATTATAATTATGCTATTATCGACATTGTTTTCAATCATCGACTTGTTTACTTACAATCAATTTATTTTAATAAAGCAAAACTTATTACAAATAAAATCGCATTATTCGTTCCAATGGCCACTTAATCTGTCCAACCTATACGTTTAACTATCTAAATATAACTTTAAAAAAGACAGACAGTCTGGTGTAGTAAAGGGCGGGCCAGGAATGGCCCTTTCAGACATCGTCACGTCTGGCTGACTGTCTTTAATGCATCAGTTTTGTTTTTGGTTTTTAAGGATATAAAACAACATTTTAACGAATTTTGTGACATTTGCATCTATTATAATATTTATCATGTTTAATCTTCTTTTTTTTTCGTTTTGTGGCCTTTGTTGTCTGAGTTATCACGGGGTATTTAATACTTGCAATTTTAGGAACTTTCTTCTTCGTTTTGTTTGTTTAGTATTTATTGGGAAATAATTGTTATTTCGGTAAGGTATAGGGTAATAAAATGGGGAATTCCGTCCAGTTCGGCTCAATTTCGGTGTCGGCCATAGGCGTAGGTCTTGAAATAGTATTGTTTGTAATATTAAAATTTCAAGCAATTGCGTAAGAGAATTAGGAAGAGTATGTTTTCTGTCAATATCGAAATATTGTGTAGGGATTACTTAGGTAGTAGATTATACAGTTACGTTTTGCGTTTAACAGGTACCGTTTAACCTTCTATTAGTGCCTAATTCCAACCCTATTTCAGATTCGGCTTAACCATGCGCCGCAAGGTGCCTTACCCAAAATTTTTTTTATCTCGCTTTTTTGATCAGGACTAATTTGACTAGGACTCAATTTCCTTTTGGTTTGGTGCGGGGTTTTTTTGTAGCAAAGTTACGTTTAGCAAACTAGGTACTACAAAATTCCATTCATTCTTTTCATAATATATATTCCCATTTCTATCTAAACAAGAATGATCTTTTGTATTCATATATTTGAAAGAATGAACGATCTACCTGTTCTCTATAATCCTACCTGTTTTTATTTACTGTTGTTGTAAATATCTATAAAAGAGGGGTTGGTTTTTATACCCGCATATAAACCAACCGACCAAATCGCCTACCTACCTTTATAAAAAAATATACCAAGTACTTAATTGAAAATTAAATATTTTTTTCTAAAGGATCGATGTGTGGAGTATAATGTGGTTATACCCCGTATAATTTGTCTTAAAGTAGAAACTCGTGTATGAAAACGATAAGTTATCAAGAAATTTATAACAGAAATGTGACGTTTGGTTGTCAGTCACCCATCTGCGACGCTAATTGAATAACATTACCTTGATCTCGTAATTCTACTACTACTACTACTACTACTTCTGCGGGACTATTTTTCATACAAACTTGGTACGTAATTATTGCCAACCATGGTTTAATAATATATAAGATCCGTTGGTATAGAAGCTAGAAGTTTATGCGTATAGATGTATGATGGAGTGACATTCACTGATCTATTGTGCCCCCTTCCTTCAACTTAGTTCTAGTAGCTCCAAAAGGGTATTTCAGTCCCCCTCTTTGCTAGTCCATCCGCTACTTCATTTCCTTCTATTCCAGTATGTCCTGGAATCCACACGAAAACTACTATATTGTTCTCGTCTTTCATTGACTATGCCTAGACATTCCCACTCCATTTTGGAACTGATTACACGAGAGTTCAGTGCTTTAATGCCTTTTATATCCTTTGTCAATATTGAACTGGGCACACTTTCTTAAGGCGTGAATTTCCGGTTGAAATATACTTGGGGTTTTTCCCAATCTTTCAGAGTGTTTGGTTCCTGGTCCTATCCCAGATCCTGCGTTCCTACGTATAGATATCATTAAATATGTTTAAACACTCAAATCTCACAGGTAGATGAATCTGTTCTGGATGTGAAAATTACTCTGTGTTTAAAGGATCACTGTCGATCAATCCCAGAAAGACTGAGATGGTCCTTTTCGCCAGGAAAATAAGTTTATCGGGTTTGAAACCTCCTGAAATCTTCAAAAGCAAACTAAACTTTTCGGAAGAGGTGAAATACCTTGGTATTACCCTCGACAAGAAACTAACATGGAACTCTCATCTACACAACAGAGCAAAAAGAGCATATGTGGCTTATGAGCAGTGTCGGAGGACAGTGGGACGCACATGGGGTTTGTCACCCCGTGTGGTTACCTGGATCTACACTGCAATAATAAGACAAATGTTAACGTATGGAGCAATTGCATGGGGACTGAAGGTTCTACAAGCAACGGCCATCCAAAAATTATATCAAATACAGCGAATGGCTTGCTTAAACATCACAGGAGCCATGAGAACAACACCAACCGCAGCAATGGAAGTAATTACTGGTCTGACCCCTCTGGACCTGTACGTCAAGGAGGTTGCGTTAATGGCCATGGTACGATTGCGCACGGCTGGTGTAAACCCCGAAGTAGGAGTGGGCCAATTGAGGTTGAGCCTGTGGCAGGAAGCGCTCACTGCGCTACCTCTGCTGCAGGCAACCAATGATGCAATTGTACCCAGGTTTTGGTTTAACAAACCCTACAAAATTCAAATAAAACAGAACACAGAGCCAGGTGCTGCAAATGCAATACGCATATATACAGATGGTTCAAAAATGAAAGAAGGCTCAGGATGTGGAGTTTACTCAAGAGCACTAAGCCTAAAGATGAAGTGGGGAATGGGAAACAATACCAGCGTAGTTCAAACAGAACTGGCTGGTATCTCAATTGCCACAAAAGAACTAACCAGAAGAGGAATTTCTGGCAAAAACATAATAATCTGCACTGATAGTAGACAAGCCCTATTAGCCTTAAACAGACAACGTGTTATATCGAGGCTAGTACTAGAGTGCCACCAAGATTTAGCTGACGCCTCGGCAGATAACAATATTATCCTGAGGTGGGTTAAAGGGCACGACAGGAGTAAAGGAAATCGCATTCTGGACTAAAAATTCTAGGACCCAGTGACACCTACGGCCTAACGACTTCGACAATTGCGGAACTAGCCAAACGCTACACCCATACTCAATCCCTTAAGAGATGGGATGGAATCAAAGGATGCAGTCTTGCCAGGATCACCCTGGGCGACCCTGGGAAGCTGGAGCCGAAGAAGTATTTGGCGATGACCAGGAGAAACCTACGTTTAACGGTAGGATTTCTGACTGGTCACTGTCAACTAGAGAAACACCTCCATACTATGGGGCTAGTGGACACGCCTCTATGCAGGATGTGTGGACAAGAAGATGAAACTGTCAGGCATGTCTTGTGCGAGTGTCCGGAGTTGTCGTCAATAAGAGAGTGTGTGTTCGGTGAGTCTTGGCCTACACCTGCCGATATAAAGGAGATGTCTCCTAGTGACCTGTCCACCTTTCTGAGAAGGACAGGATGGACAATGACCTAGGAAGACAACTCCTCGGGAGGATGTACAATGGGTCACATGTGGCCTAGATGCTGTGAGCCTCCACTCACCCTCCCTACCCTACAGATAGAAGGATATACAAAAAAAACTTTCTTATAAAAGTTGTAAGCAAAGTGGAGATTCAGTTTTAAAAATTATTTTCTAATATACAGTATGTTTCATACGGCTTCAGCATTTCAAAGTTTTAGTTTTTAAAATGAATTTAGATGATTCAGTGTATTCAATAATTATAGCACTAAAGCTTCGACCACACAGCGCTATAAAGTTAAAATGTCCCCGTTTTAATTAGAGCTCTTGCACTATTTTTGTTATTGCAGAAATACTATCGTAGACTGACAATACTAGTAGACTCGCTATAATTAAGCCATAATTGATTTCAATGCTCTAGGAAAAGTAAACGAACTGTAGGAGATGTTATTGAAAGAAGCCGCCAATTAAACGTACAGAGTGTTTAACGACAACTTTATTATAGAAAGAAAAAATGATTTTAAAAGTGGTACAGTAGACGGCAAGCGTTTTTACGGGGGGAGAAAAATAAATTGAGGAGAAACATTCCAATTGTTTAAATGAAAGACTTTTAATAAATATTTTATTTGATATTAACAATTAAGATAAACAATTGAGTTCGGTGGTGATATACATTTTCTTTTGTTCATTTTTGTGATGCTCGTGGTTACTCACGCTCGCCTATGGCTCGCGCTCGAAACTTTCCACTCGCATCGAATTTTCATTCTAACCTTGTTACAGAATATAATTTTCTTTCATCGCCCGATTTTTAAAAAAGATAAAAATTATTCAAGAATTGAACGTGTCACTGGTTACCTAAATTTCATGTGATAAAGTGCGCCCCTAAAAATATAATTTTTAAATTTCTGCCGCGTTTGGAGGGGAAGATCCTCGGTGTTGGGTACCTTCATATATCTTACCTGTGGGAGTGTCAAAAATATGATTTAAGAACTTTCGACCGACAAAAGGATGAAGGACAGTAAGGATGATAATATCGCTGGACGTACCTGCATTTGGTTGGGTCGTTTTTCGAAAATAGTGTTGGTTGGAAGATCGCTATTTCAACAAAAATTATTTACAGGGAGTTCTAGAGTTAATATACAGAGTGTCCCAAAAACTTTCATGATGATAAATGGCTAATACTGATGATAATATACCCTGTATATTTGAAATACTTTTTTTTTTGATTTTTGGTAAGATAAATCCATCAAAATTTATCATTTTTTAAATATATGCAAATTATTTAGAATTCACTTTACCGATTGTCCCACAAAAAACGTAGAAAAAAAGTATATGAAGTAACGATAACATGAAAACTGACCATAAATATACAATTTTATTCCATGCCATCCACATACACGAAAATTTCGAATATATATACTCAATTCGACGCGCTACTTTCATTTGGAAACGACCTCTGGTATGTAGTTTTTTGCGCAACCCTTTATTCTTGTTAAAATTACATTTATTGAAGACACCGCCTACTTTTTCTAATAATTTTTCGTGCAAATCTAAAATCCACCCCTTTTATACGTTATATTATATTAACCATACAATAATTCTTTCATAGTTTGCTGACTTTAAGAGTGGATTTTTTCGGGTCATGAGACGTTATATGGTCCTCGGACTCGCTTCGAAGATTTTTATTTACTGCTATGCTATGGCCGACATTTTTTGCTTTGGGATCCAAAAAAATGAGTTTATTGAAACGACAGACGAAGTTTGGGGATGAACTCGCTGGATTTTTTCCAGTCAAAAGCACAAAAATCTGTCTAGAACATCCCAAAGGGAGTAGAATCTTTAAAAGCGCTCCTTTCGAGGATAACTGTCGGTTCAAGATTGTAAACCAAACAGTTTACCATTTATATACATACAGTGTGTTCCAAAAAGTTTTTTTGCAAAAGGATAAATATTTTATTTTGAATAAAACTTTTTGAGACACACAGTATAGTATAAAGTATCGGATATCTCTGAGCTATGTTCCAGTTTATTAATTGAATAAAAACTAATAACAAATGGAGTTGTTGACCCACACATACGGAGACGTGTTCGTACACATGATAATTCAGAACTATTTTATATACACACGCTAATTTAAAACCTAGTATTTCCTTTTGTGTATCTACAGGAACACACTATTTACGTATGTATATCAATCTAGGTATTTATGGTCTTTACAGTTAGTTAGACTGACCGATTTCTAAATATAAAATGCCTTTTGTATCGGGTAAACTTGTCAGGTTTAAATAATGCCATTCAAGTCTTCATGTTTTAGTTCGAATGAAATACAAGTTGGTACATGTTTCTTACAAAAACTGATACCGGATCAGGACAATATTTTTGAATATTTTTTTGATTTTAGTTGTTGTATAAATTTATCAAAATTTGGAGGACTTCTTTAAGTTAGGTTAGTAGTCATTTTGTATAATTTTTTGCGTAGTTAGTAAACCCACCCTCGACATGCTCGAATCTGTCGCTGTCGTCTATCTGTCCCTTGTCGTTGTCCTGTCAAGTGTCAGTTGCCAAAAGTTTCTTTGTGCATTTCATACTACTAAAATGAGTCTAGGATGTCTCCAACTTTTTAACACGATTACAGCTTGCAGGCTACTGAGTGCTTTACACTGTTTGGAAATATGCTTAACAAATATGAAGTAAAAAATTTACATGCTAAATTGTGGTTTATAATATGATTAAATGCACTGGGATTTAATGAAACTGCCTTTTAACTGGAACTGTATTTTTCTTTGCCTGGTAGTGTACTTAGTTAGTGAAAAGAGGAGGAAATTGAACTGGCTTAACGCCGCTTCTTGCGAGTAAACTTCAATAGGGAATTATGTCAAATGTATGCACAGCAGCGTTTCTAGCATGATTTAATTTGCATTCTATTAATACATTAACGAAAATAGGGTGTAACGTAATATGTTCCATATACGAGGATTGTCTTTTATCAACCTGCCCCGGATTAGTTTCTAAGTATACTATTTTGAAAATAAAACAAAAATACAATATTTCTTTGTATACGACGTTAATAATCTGATCACGTGTAAAAACGAACAAATGCCGTCCAAAAATCATTTAAATTATATGGTGTAAAAGTGTAAAATAATGTGCATGAAATGCTTAAAGCCTCTAACTTATTTAAAATGATAAATATTAATACCGTATTTTTGTAAATAGTTCTCCGGGCTTTAATATTATAAATAAACAAGTTATAACAAATATTTTATACGGTACTCTAGGACAATTCCATTTAATAAACACACTCGATATAAATTATGTTTATCTTATCAATACACTTTTATATTGGCATGTTGATATATACGTCTAAGTTACCTACCGATTGAAATCCTTTTCATTATACATTATTATTTTCTAATCTCTATTGAAACATCTTTCGTGCAACACTAGCGTTAAGTCCCGTTATTCCATTCAACACGTTACAGACAAATAATATTTTTTTTTCATATCGGTATATATCATTCTTCAACTGCCGATCTTATGGCCATCTTGGGTAACATAATACTACTTATTTAGTCACGCTTCACTAGGTATAAATCAAGTTACCGAGAAGTAACCAAACGAATTATGTAAATTCTATTTTAAAAATGAATACTAAAAGTGATAATTTAAATCTCTGAGGCGCCTGCCGTTTACGACATTCTGGCGATTGTGATTTTTTTTTTCGGTCAAAAGGTATACGAGGCATTCGAATATTCACAAAGATTTGGAATTTGTGAGTTAAAATTTCCCCCTATTTGCACAGTAAATGCTTGTTTCAACTATAGTTTACCACTTTCATAGTATATTACGTAACAAGAGTTGTAAGTAACCCATTACGCACGAAATCAAGTAAATTTCACGAGTGCGTAATGGGATTACAACTCGTGTAACGTACTATACTTTTTCTACGCCCATCTATTTTCTTCTGAGTGCTCATAATTTCATCTTTTTCACTACTAACAGACATATTCGTAGGTAAAGTTGAGAAAATGTTCGGATGCTATAATTTGTTACAAAAATTGACACCATAAATGAGATGACGTTTATTCCCGTATCCGAATTAATTTTTTTTTAAATTGTAAAATGTGTTGCCGACATTTAGGGGCATCACTCTTTTAATCTTAAGCTGCAATTCTATAGGGGATAATTTTGTTTCTATATCATAGGCGTGCGATACAATTTTCAAAGGAGAGTAATTCATTTGGGAAAATTTCCATTTGCTATGGGCATATCAATTAATTTCTATGGGAATTCACTTATTAGTAAAATTTTTCATCTACTATGAGCTCATGACTTTTTCCTTCCTTTGGCAGACCCCTTACTGCCTATTCCTTTTTTACTTTTCTTGTTTTTTTTTTAGTTATTTTTGTTGTGTTCATGTTGTTTTCAGTATTTTTAATGGTTTTGGTCGACTTTAGCAGATTACACTCAATTTAAAATATTTTTAATCAATTACTTGGTTTTTTCGGTTATTTTTGTTAAATTTTTTCTGTCTCTAGATGTTTTTCAGTTAGTTTTATCACTATTTTCAGTTGTTTTTGTTGATTCAGTCTTTGTTCGTTAAAAATCTCGTTTTAATTAAAAAACACTCATTATTTTGTATTTTTTCCGTGTTTCCCTATAAAACGATACTTCTCGGAATGTAATGAAAAGTAAATATTTTATTAGAGATTAGATAATATAAGCTGGATAATAAAATTACTCTTAATCTTCGACTAGATGCAAACAAAAATTGCAGCCACGCAGTCGGTAGAATCGAGTTTCTTGGGTACCGCCGACAGAAGTGAAAACAAAAACAAATGAACGTCTTTCACAATTTCTTTTGTCACTTCCATAGAAAATGGAAATTTTATTAAATAAATTAACCCTCTCGAAAAACTACGCTCATGATATAGTATTTTTACAAACAAATTAATCCCTTTTAAAAATTTTATTGTACGCCCATGATGGAAGAAATTGATCGAAATAAATTTATCCTTATATCAATTTTATCGCACTTCCATGTTAACTGGAAATTTTCACACAAAAACGAACCCCTTTTCAAAAGTTTTATCATACGTCTATGATGGTAGAAAATTTGTTCAAATAAATTAACCTCCTTAAACATATTTCTCGTACGCCAATGGTAAATAAAAATTTTTACAAATCAATGATTTCCTTACACAAAATTTTATCTTAGAAACAAATTTTTGCAAATAAATGTTTCCCCTCGTGTTTCCCTTTTAAAAATCGTATGGTACTACCATTATTAAAGAAAATTTTCATGCACCCGTTTTCAAAAATTTTATCATACGCCTATGATGGGAGAAAATGTGTTCAAATAAATTTACCCCCTTAAAAAAATGTATCGTACGCCCATGGTAAATGAGAATGACAAATGACGATGACGCGAGTTTAATGATTTTTGTTCACCCAAAAAGTGCTCAACTCGCCTAAAGAAGTTTTTTGTTATATTTTTCTATTTATTGGTTTATTCGGTAGGCGAAAAACAGTTGTGTGTCACACATGTTGGAAACGCTTTAGCACCCCTTAAATTATACCATCTAATAGTCTTGGACTGCTAAAGCTCATCACCGGTAGAGTATCGAAAATAAATATTGTCCAACTTAAAATCGAATCGCCATTTGAATCTTAATTTTATAAATTGACGGATACTTTGTTTCTTTGGCCTTTAAAAACATTTCTATAATAAATAATTCTCCCACGCTATCGCATATTCGTACGGTGCATTTGCATATCATTAAAACGGACTAGACAAAATAAACAAAAAAATAAAATAACGATGAACCTGTGGCCTTTAATTAAATACACCGAAAATGCAGGAAACAAGAATACGAAAGTTGAAAAAAAGAAGAAGAAAATAGTGCCGTATCTCCGTTCGATAAATCCACGAGGTTTTTTCGAGAAATTAGGCCAGTTTGGATAATTAAATAATCTGTTATTAAAAATGCCGGTACAGAAATAAATGAATTTTGGATATGGGGGTTATTTTTTGGGGGGGAAAATTACAAAAAACAAAGAGAAAAGTTCTTCAAACTGTACTGTGTGGCACATAAAACGGAAGAGTTTATTTTGAAGGGATCAAATATAGTTTTTGTAAAATTTTAACATATATAACATGTGAAACGTCAAACTAATCAGACAGATGGTGAAAAACTTCAAAAATCGTGGTGTTATGAATATTCTACCCTTGGGCACTATTTTTATTGTTAAGAGTAACTCTATTATGGTTAGCCAAGGTTATTAGTT
This sequence comes from Lochmaea capreae, assembly GCA_949126875.1. NCBI lineage: Eukaryota > Metazoa > Arthropoda > Insecta > Coleoptera > Chrysomelidae > Lochmaea > Lochmaea capreae. The sequence goes on from OX421400.1 coordinate 1,668,988, forward strand.
TTTGTAGACAGTCCCAGTCCCTAGCTGAGGACATGATAAAGATTTTAGTGCTGCCTGACTATCAAAGAGTATAAGGATCTTTTGGCATTTATACCCCCTTTCGATATTCATTTGCAAACACATGTCGATAGCGTAGATTTCTGCCTGAAATACAGAAGAAGTTCATATGCCCTCGCTTCACATCGCTAGCTCGTGCATCTAACAGTTTTAGCCTGCTAAAGCTTATTTTCTACCATTGTGACACAATAATATACTGATTCGTCTGGCCTAGACGACCACTTGTGTGAGATACCCAAACCCAAGACGATCAGACACAACGACCTGTTAAAACTTTAACGGCGTGGTCCATTTGTAGTTTAGCGAAAAATAAAAATAATTAGTTTGGTCTGATTTTGTTCATGACCCAAAACGTCTGAGGGTGTTTAAAACTTCAAATGTACACTCTTTCTCTTGTGTTCCGTCGCTAGCCCGAGATATTTACAACCTCCATGAATTTTCTGCTTCTACAGAGTGTTCCAAACGGCTTAAACATACTTATAATTTATTCTCAGTTTTATATTATTACTTTTTTTTGTCACTTATAATTGCACAAGTGGTTTGTATTTTATCGGGTAAATTTGGGTTGTTTAATGTTCGTGTTTTTAATAGTTGACAGTTATTCTCGTCAAATTGCTAGGAAACAGTTTAGAATTTGAACAACACAAATTTACCCAATATCAATACAAACCTCGAGTGTAATTCGGCAGGACAATGTAATGAATGAGAAATTTGGAAACATATCAATGCAAACTTTATTTATGAAACATTAAAAATAAACACATTTTTATTTTAATGTACAATTATTAAAAACGCAGTTATTGAAATTCATACTAGGAACAGTGATATCGCTGCGGGTGCCACAGCTAAACGTTTCTGTAGTAGATGTTGAAGTTTTTTCATTTTCCAAACGAATTGATTGAATAATGCTTGAATGATACTCTTTGTCAACTTGTAAGTATGGTTATATTGATGATGAATTGCTGTGTCCTGTTATTTTTATTAGAGCTTGTTCTTCAATTCCGCTTTTACTTAATTCGCTAACTGCTGCCGCTCGATTTGAGTGATTTGTAATTTTGACACGTTTGACATCTAAACCAATGCGTTGTGCTGAGCGTTTAGTCCATTTGGAAATTTCATTAATTCCAATCGGCAAATTCTTGTACCAACCTTTAGAATTTTCCTTCCGGTTCATTTTTGTTATATAATCTGGCCATTGCAAATACTTCAGATTTATTAAGACTTGATGCACTACATTTTCTCTTTTCGGGCTGTGCTTGTAGGATTTTACGTTTAGCATTACGTGCAGCTCGTGATGAATTAAAGTGAACATCGGTGAAAGGGTTACAATATTAAATTCGTTATAATATTTACTTTGTAGCATTTTAGCGGTGGTGTTCCAAATTGTTTTAACTACCGCTTCTTTGTAGTCTTCTCCGTTACTTTTTCGCGTATTAAATGCCCAATCTTGCAATATTACATTCAATTTCTCGATGGAAGTATCTGGCTCAAATGTGTATCTTTTTGCATCGCAAAACGTAGAAAATTGTCGCCAGATTGATGATTGCGTCGCAACTGTATTAGTAGGCACACAGGTATTAACAATTTGACTAATTTCGGCGTTCGTAGACACACCGAAAATTCAATAAGTTGTTGACAAACATGCCAAACTATTTATTCTGGTAACCAACACCGCGATAATTGATAAACAAATGAATAAGTGAAAAAACCACTAGTGTATTTGTCGCTGTAAAAGTTAAAGCTAACTTTTGCCGCTGTCAAAGTGACAATTGCACTGTGGCATATACGATTTTTTATACATGAATTAAATTGTCATAATTATATCAGTTATATTATGGAAAAAGAGATTTTGACAAGTAAAACCTGTTTATTAATGGTCATTTTAACTTGATATCGCTATCACAAGAAAACTATAGAAATGAGTCTTGAAGGTCATTTTTCGCGAAAAAAATTATAAATGGAGTTTACAAAACCAGAAGTATTTACGTTTTGACCTTCGATAAATTGCGTGTAAATATACAGAGTTCAAATTTCAACCAAGCTTGAAATACAAATTTCTCTGTTCGGTGTCGTTCAACTCTTTTTCCACGCGAAAATAAACATTTATTTTTCAACAGCACATGCTGAGCCAAAATATTTTTGAAACCCCACACATATCAATATTATTTTTGTGAAAATTCCATTTTTTCGAATTTAAAAACTGATCCTAAAAATATATCCCACGCATTTCGTTGGAATCATGTGATAATAGAGAATTAGTCTGAAAATTGGTACAATTGACGTGCTTGGAAATAAAGTTGATTCTGACTCACGACGTAGTTTCTATTTTTACTTTTTATGAATGAACTAGAGCACGTATCGAAAATGTATTTCAGTAAACCGTGAATCTTTAATAATGAGAGGAGGGTCTATTATGTCTATTATCATTTCCATTTTCCAATTATTTAGCTAACACTAAAAATGCGATTTTAACACCCTACATAGAATAGTTTTCCGAAAATTTTCATTTAATTGCCTACAATCCGAAAAAAAGTTTTTCACGTGTATCGTGGTTTCATAAAATCACACAAAGATTTTACGTACTAAAATTCTGTGAGCTCTTGTTCAAATATGTTTTTGTACCAAATTTAATTACATAATATATTATGTGGTTGAAGAAGTAAGATTGAATTGAAAATGCGTCTAGCTCAACGAATATCCAACGCCATATCCCAATTTCCCATGCATCTAAACGGATATTTACCATAAAAACGGTTGATACTAATATGGCGCCTCAATAGGAAGTTCAAAGTTCAGTGAAAACGCACCTACATAAACAATGGAACAACACATCGTGAGAAGATTTTTATTATTATTAAAAGAAGTACCGCTTTAATCACAACCAGTTTATGACACCCACGCACGCACCTACACTATCGACGAAGCAGTCTTAAGGGCTGAGGATAATAATTAATGGTGGTATTGTAAGTTTTAGATAAAAATTGATCAGAATTTTTTGTTTTTGACCTATTTTTTTTTGTGGTTTTACTGTTCTAAGCTACCGTACTACCCTGATATAGTCCCAAATGACTTTTTAGTATCCTAAACCAAGAAGAAAAATAGTAAACATCAAATATTACTTTGTCTCATCTCTGTATGTTTATGAATATGAATATACAGATTGCGAAAGGGCGTTTCGAACCGTACGATTTACACAAGCACGACAAGGAAAATATGAGAAAAACAGCTTGAAAGAGAGAGAAAGAACAACTGTGCGTGGCCAGCGAGAGCGTGTATTTAGTTCCAGAGGCTGGCCGAATGTCCACTGCCCCCCCATTTCAACCGCATGCCATTGTATTTGAAAATGACACTGTTGCCGGATGGAGGTGTTTGGTTTCGCCTAATAGTGCATGAGCTCGAAAAGGAGTCAACGATGACGGGACAAAAATATCATTTGTACATACTAGTCTGCGCTTCTGGCAACAGCGGTTGAAATGGGGGGGCAGTGGACATTCGGCCGGCCTCTGGAACTAAATACACGCCCTCGCTGGCCACGCACAGTTGTTCTTTCTCTCTCTTTCAAGCTGTTTTTCTCATATTTTCCTTGTCGTGCTTGTGTAAATCGTACGGTTCGGAAAGCCCTTTCGCAATCTGTACGTATTTTTAAGTACCAATTTAAAAACACGCACAATTATTCCATAAACTTACACACTTTTACACCTAAATTTTTATTGGTCAGATGGCCTTCTTATAATAGAGTCATCAACCACCTTAGTCAGCATCTCCAAGGGTTTTTTCACCAGGAGTTTGCTTATTATACCAGGATTATTAAAAAAACTATAGTCCATTTGAAAATTATTGATAACCATTACTTACTGATCGGACCAAACGATCTCAAGTTACCCTCGTATAGATATTTATTTAGATTTACTTCTCCCATCCATGCCGATATTTTTTTACACTATTTTGTATCGGATATCACGGCAAATAACTTAATTACTCTATCAAGGTCGTTGAGGCATTTGGAGACAAGAAATTCAACTCCATCCCACACTTACTTCCAATGCCTATATCCAATTAAACCGTATATAGATTAATATCTTTGAATATTAAGTTTAAGCTTCTGTTAGGTTCTTACACCGGTCGTTTGCGTACAGTGTGTCTCAAATATATTCAAATAACCTCAATTAATTGGAAATTTTAATCTATATTCTTTAAATACTTGATGTTGAACAGTAGAGTCCGATCACAATAACTTTGGGACATCACGTGGTCGCGGGTGTGGCGTATCAGCCAGTGGCGTTACTGACTTTTATATGAAAATGTAATTTTGATACTAAATTTGTTGTTAGGAATTTATGTATGTATGGTTTTGGATACCTGTAGAAAACTACATAATGGTGTCACTCGCTTTATGCAAGTAGGCGACGGGATTAAAGCTAGTGCTATTTTGAATCCATTAAATAATTAGCAAGGAAGAAAACAATTTGACTAATCTAACTGTCAACGCATTCGAGGCGGCCCTACGTTGCATCACGTGGTGTCCCAAAGTTATTGTGGTCGGACTCTAGCTTTCACCTTTTTCAAACTATGCCTCTGTCCAGTTCAAAATAGCTTCCTGCGGACTTTGAGCCGGCGCTTTTGTGAAAATTGACAAAACTTTTTTAAATTTTCAACCTTTGCCTCAATATTTGTCTTTATTACATTAATTACTATAACCAGGACCACTTAAAAGTATTAATATTTGCAAGATCAGGATGAAATGCAACGACTTTTAAGATTATAAGATAAATAAAAAGGTTTACCTATCGTGTATGCGTGGGCGTACCCATTTTGTAGACTTATAAGGTTGCTGGGGTCATACACATCACTGGGCTTATTATTTCTTCGCGGCGTGTTTCATATGTACCTTTTAAGATCTTTTTTTTTACGACAGAGATTGAGATGCTGCTGATAAAAAAAAGTTAACGTCAATTTCACAACATTAACCCATGTTATTTATAAAGTTGTTGTTTTCTGTTAAATTGTTTATTCGTGACAGTTTATTCAATAATTTGGCTCTTATTATTATTATTATTATACCTGCCGGGGTTATAGAAAAAAGTATCTATAGTCTATTTCGGAAAGGTATAGGGTAATAAAATGGGGAATTCCGTCCATTTCAGCTCAATTTCGGTGTCGGCCATAGGCGTAGGTCTTGAAATAGTATTGTTTGTAATATTAAAATTCCAAGTAATTAAGGAGGTGACACCAGAGAACCGGCGAAAAGCAGTCCAGCATGTCATTAAAGAAGAGGAGAAAATGTGGGATCTTGAGTACTTGATCGATCGGAACGTCGACCGGTTAATTATAACGTCAAGAGGAGATGACAGTTCCTCAGATGACGAAGAATATTATGATTTTTTATAATTTAATTTCTGTATAATGTATTTTTTGTATAATGTTCAATAAAAAATAAGTGTACCTAATACTATGTACATAATACCTAATTTTTATTCTGTTAAAATAAAATTCTTTCCTTTATACGAGTATCCTACCGGCACGCCTTTGGCACACTATTTTTAGTGTTTTAAATGGATAACAATAGGCCAAACCCATATATTGACCCCAACCCGGGTGGTACTACTTGCACTTGATAAAAAGAAAGAATTTTACAATGAACTCAATGCCAAACTATGAGTGGTTTAAATATTCTATACTATACTATAGGTAAGGCACGCCAGATGTGCACCTAACGAAGACGTTTGCTCAGAATTTTTCTGGAGAAACATATAAATTGGATAAATTAAACTTGATCTGTATCGGATTCTTTATCTAGATTCTGTCATTTTCAAGCATTTACGTGGGAACGGGTGGTTTGAGGGTAAAAAGTAATTGGAAACTCATTGGGCTTAAATCGATTTCTAGACAATTTTCACTAAAAGTACCAGATGTTTATAGGCCAGTCGTTAAATTTTAATTTTTTCTTTGTCAGAATAATCCACCAGACACTGACTATGAAACAACTTAACGCTAATTAAATTTAATTAGACAGACGTAATTGAAATCGAACTTTTACACAACTGGTTATGATTGACGGGCGAAAATAACAATTTGTAAAAGTAACGCCGGCGGATGGAGTTTACCAATAATCTTATTGCTCGAAATAAAACCGTATTACGTACAAAACGAGTATATATATGCAATTGTCGATCCCATTTAACAGCCGAAAAAAAAAAAATGAACAACAAAAGCACGTACAATTTTCTCTGCTTGACTCCTTCGCTTTTTGAAATTAAATGTTGATACAATCGGACATAACTGGTTTGCGGTGTTGCCGGATCGATAGATGCGAAGTGTATTAAATTCAACGGATATCGCAAAAGGTGAAAATATGGTGGAGTTAGTTTAAAACTTCATGAGTCCTACGTCATAGATGTGCAGATGACCAAAATCGGTACAACGGGGCGAAACCGTCATTTGAAGTTGAGTCGTGCTACCGAACGCATCGAATTTGTTAGTTCTTGCACGCAATTGTCAGTATACATCATATTTTTTCCAATAAACACACATAGGTACGTTAAATATATCAATTATTCTAGTGTAAACAATGTTCTCAAAATAATAAAATATAGCTTTGCGCCACCCGGAGCAACCACATGAATGAAGTAACCCAACTCCCACGGGATATGCGATGTTTTTGGAATTGACGATTGGCCGAGTACCGGCTTCACCTGGCGCACAAGGTTGCAGTTCCATAGCCCATGAGATAATACACTAACTCTATACTCAATTGAAGAATGACCAGTAATTTGAATAACAACGAATCCGTTTATTGAGTTAGTTAATACCTATTGGACAATGTTTGTACCAAATTCCTGTCTTCTTCCAGCCCGGATTTGGAGTAAAAAACAATCGTTTCGTTTTAATTTGATTAACATCTTCTGTAGTAGAAGTACTACATTATTTGTTCGATGTTAACCATTTAGATGCAGCGGTAGAGTTTTTTCCGCCCTGTGCAGTTTTGGAGAATACGGTGTTGTATTCAATAAATTCACCATAAATGTCGACTTCGTTCTTGAAAAATTCTACTGGGCATAAGGTTGCCTCGTGGCAACGACACAATCTTGCTAATCATTTCAGTTGCCAGAGCTGTAGAACTGGATTTTGTTTTCTCTGGAAGCGCTTGTAGCTTTCTTCTTTTGGCCATACGTGGGATTCTGGAATCGTCAAAAACTAAGTCTTAAAATGTGTCTATTTTCCGATTAAAATCTTGAAAATACTCCAAATCGTTCTCAGAGCTCGAAGTCTCCTCAAGAATTTCATATTTTTGCTCTTCATAGAATATTTTTTCAACTCCAGCTTCCCAGGGTGATCGAATTCGTCAGGCCGTAGGTGTCGCCGGGTCCAAGAATTCTTAGTCCAGTCGCTTCCTTGGCTAAAGAATCAGCAATGCGGTTATCTTTGCTCCTGTCGTGCCCCTTAACCCACCTCAGGATAATATTGTTATCTACCGAGGCGTTAGCTAAATCTCGATAGCACTCTAATACTATTCCTGATGTAACACGTCTGTTCAAGGCTAGTAGAGCTTGTCTGATATCAGCCAGAAATTCCTCTTCTGCTTAGTTCCTTTGTGACAATTGAATACCAGCTAGTTCTGTTTAAGCAACGCTGCTGTTTTTTCCCATTCCTCACTTAATCCTTAGGCTTAGTGATCTGGAGTAAATTCCACATCCTTTGGATTTTCAGCCGTCTGTATATATGCGTATTGTATTTGCAGCATCTGATTCTGTGTTCTGTTTTATTTGTATTTTTTGTAGGGTTTATTAAACACAAACAGTGGCGTAGCTAGGGGGACAAGGGCCCTGGTGCAATGTAGGTGCAGGTACACTCAAGACTTCCAACCAATCCATTCATTAACTACAGTATTTATCGTAATATAACGAAATAACCGAAGTATACTCACTTTGACCACTTTCTCATTAAAAATTATATTGTCTTGAGGGTGTTCGGATTATAATCCAGTAGTTACGTTCAGTGTCGAGTGTGAATTTTGTTTTAAATAAATATTTATAATATCTATTTCTTGGTTGAGTGAGTTTAGTGAATTGTTATAGGTATAGGGAAGGTTATTTTTTTTTCAAAGCTGAGGTTAGAGGGCCCACTGAACTCCGGGGCCCTAGTGCACTGCACCACCTGGCCCTATGATAGCTACGCCACTGAACACAAACCTGGGTTCAATTGCATCACTGGCCGCCTGTAGCAGAGGTAGCGCAGTAAGCGATTCCCGCCACAGTCGCAGTCTCAATCGGGCTAATTCTATCATGGATTATATAATCTTTCTAAAACAATGTTAAGACATAAAAAAAAAGCTTATTTGTCAGATATATTTTCTAAAATTGCTTACAATCAATGATTTTAAAAATATCTCTCTCCTAATCGACTTACGAAATAGTTCTAAAGCTCTTGGACTAATATCAATTCCAGAAGTTTTCTTATAATTCTGTATTTTTTTTTCACTAGTCTTGCTTTGCTAAGTAATAAAAATCTGGCGCATAAAATTTTTTATCAATTAGTTTATTTTCTTGATCAATATCGAAGGATTATCTTACTCCGAAATGGATTATGGAAATTAGATTTTCATATTTAAAACTATTTCGTCAGCTTAAGATTCCAATAAAAAACATTCAATAATTCAATTGCTTTCTATATCCATAAAATACAGCCTCCTACAGTTACTTACAGCAATTTCCAGTTGACATGCAACGTTAGTTCTGCTTTTATATATGTATAACTAAAATAATGTCTAATAAAACTTTATATCTATAGAACTCTCGCTATTGATATTAACTTGGAGTTGTTTATATTTCGCGAATAGGGAAACAAATCTCTCTTCTCTTCTCTTCTCTCTTTGGTGAGGTTCAGGCCTTATCATGACCTCATTTCATTGCCTATTATTCATTGGTGACCTGGCACCCAGACTAGAGTCCCTCTATTATGACTACCTAGTCGGTGGACGGCCTTGCGACTCTCCCACGCCAGACTTGACGTTGTCCCATATGAGCTTATCGCTTTGGTGCTGCTTGGCTGTCGGAGTAGATGACAATTCTTTGGTTACCCACCTCCTGTCTCATCAACTCTTCTGCCATTACCTCTACCTGAAAGACAGTGGCATGTTACCCTAGGCTTAAAGAGATCGTGATCTTCTCTTTTACCCCATAGTCTGTTTTAGAGCCTTCAATGTACCAGTTGAGATTCTCAGTTATATAAGGCTCTGCTTCCCAGTCTCAGAGGGGTTAATTTGTAACAATTTTTATTTATCATAGGCGTTCGATGAAACTTTTAATAAGGCTCATTTATTTGGGTATTCACTTCCTTTTTAAAAAATAATGTCTTCCATTTTGATGTCTACGCTTTCAAATAATCCCGAAACGTCGTAATGCCAGTTATAATTACACATAACTATATTAAATTATAATCCATATATCATCAGAATTCTAATCCAAAATTATTTACGCTCATCTAATCTCTTCACTTTGAACAACATTAACCTAATTCAAAATTATTCGGTATCCGTATCTACATGTATACCCTTATTTAGCTTCACCTAATTAAACAAAGGGGCAGATACAGATAATTATACTAGAAAACAAATTAATCCCATTAAGGTACACTTTAAAAAAAAATAATAATAGTCTACTAGGCATTAACGTATTTTCTAATTTTTGAAAAGTTCACTTTTCAATAAATTTCTCAATAAAAATGATAAAAATATTGTCGTTAATTTGGTTTAAATAGTAATTTTTAACAGTGTATTAATAATTATGGGAAAACAAATGAATCCTCGGGTCTAACGTCCCTCGAAATCCGCCTAAATCCATCCTAAACGAAAGCTGAACCCTGAGGGAGAGCTTTTGGACAATGCGGGAAATCTCTGGAACTAGATTTTAAACCGGATATCACGCGACAATTGAGAAGAATGTTCCCTAGACTTATCCATGAATTTTCCACAAATATAGGGTTGGATTCTGAGAAATTACTGGGGTGGTTTTGAAATACTTAATTTATTGGCGTTGTTGAGTCCGACTCTGGGTTATATCTTGCAATAAAAATCAAACTATTCCATCCTTTTTATCGTTTCTGAGATTTTCATATTTCAATTTTCTTCTGAATCGAAATGTGTTCGTCTATTCAAAGCGATATTCTCGAAAATACCCTATTTTCTATTTGATTTGGTGTCTTTCCCGTAATATCTAGTGATAAAGCTACTATTTACAGGCTGTATCACACTATCCTTTTATTGGGAACTACCTACACGATTTTTATGAAAATATTGTTATTTTAAATAGACCACCCTGTATTCTACGTTGCATTTTAATGTTACTTTGTGTAAAATACAGTAGAAACGGTGGAGCTTTACCATCAGCAACAATATTCATATGAATCAAATCAAAACTTCTGTTAACTCAATAGAAATAATCGTTATGATTAATATTCCAAAGGTCGGCGTTTTACGAATTGGTAATTAAACAGGAAATTTAACTTTTTTAATTGTATTTATATGGTTAACATCGACATATTTATTAAAACTATCGATATACTGGGTGAATAAGTTACAAAGTCCAAAATTAATATTAAATAAGCATTGTAATATTTCCGTCTCACGGCATTTTAGGTGTTACCAACCAACTAATCGCAAACCAGAACGGTTGGTTTTTAAAATACCTTGTAGATATACCAACCCCGTTTGACTTTGGAGTGTAATTCAATGTCCGGCGGTGCATATTGCACGGGAAGTAGTTGTTGCTCCTTAGTTAAACGGCCACTTATTTTTCAAAAATTTATAGAGTGTTGAATATAAATAATTATTCTTTCGACATCTGTTGAATATTATTGTTTATCGCATTTAACCAAAACAGTAATTTGCATTAATTGCAATTTTAAGAGAATAAAAAAGCTGATGCGAAAGTTTCGAAAGATTTCCTTTTAAACAAATTGTTCGTAAATATCGTTTTCTAAACATGGAGAAGACACACGACTTATTTATCCGAGACCGTACTCGTTTTCTTGGATTTTAACCTTTATGTTATACATCATTATTTTTAAATTATTACTTAACGAAATTTGCTGAATAATATCTATTTATAGACGAAAAATCTGGAGAGAGGGTTTGGCAAATATTCAACATTGCGAATTGTTAAAGGAAATCTCCGGGATGCCATAGGCGGTACTTACCCAACAAATATTAATTTAAAAAATATATTATTATGAAAATTTCATGAATATACAGTGGAGGATTAATGTAAAGGCTAGCCGGGGCTAAAGCCCCGGGCCCTGCTTATTTTCGGGGGCCCCGTTATTATTTGAAATTTTTCTCCGCCCTAAAGTGGGCCTCAGCTCGACTTAGTCCTGGGCCCCGTAAGAGCTAAATCCCCACTACAAATATACAATATTTTATGACATGTTCAAATTACGAGATATTTGATGGTATTAGGCTCTGCAGTCTTCTAAAATACACATTAGAGTAGCTAGAGAATCTACCTTGGGGAAGAGCTTTCCCAGTGTCAAAACAAAGCTCATTCGAGTCAAAGTTACACTAGTGTCACATAGCTGCATAAGAGATTTCCAGTAGAAACGTCTCAGGGAAAATATTTGTGGATTTATACAGATAGCAGACAAGAACTACTAGCCATAAAGAGACCATGTACCAACAACTAGGTCAAGACTGGTAAAAAACTGTGAAGAATCCCTCAACATGCTGGCAAGAGACAAGAGGCAATGAAACGGCTGATTAGTTATCTAAAGAAGGCTCTAAAGGAGACGTCATAGGTCCGCCCTAACCGTTTTGTGGAATCAAGTGCCTGGGCTGTTGAGTTCAACCCAATCGAATGAATGACGTACTCAGGGAGATGCACAAATGGCCTAATGCTGCCTAGATGATGTGGTGTTGCCATCTTATCACTTATCATATCTTGAATGTAATTATAAAGCAAAATTTTCGATTGTACCGGAATCTTCCCAAATCTTCGTAATTGTAAATGACTATCTACAATAGCATACGCCTATGATGCGGTTTTTTATGTAATTCCATCACCTGAGATTTAGAACAAAACAAAAAAAGGATGTGGCAGTGTTAACCCGGAAATTGGCAACGTCGCAGCTGTTGGCTTGGCTGCGTATCTACCGAAATAAACGGCAATAAATGAGAAGAACAACTTTGAGCCGCCGCCGCCGTAGTTAAAAAACCGGTCCTGTGGAACTTTTACACTTTTCGACATTTATTTTGCCTTTTTTGGACACTCGGACTATTTAGGATATATAAGTATAGAAGAGGTGGTTCGTGAGAAAATGTGTAACTTCTTGTTACACCTCCTGTCTATAGACTCTTTTCGACGATGCTCTGGCTGATGGAATCTTTAAAAATAAAACTAATATTACATAAATGTTGATTCGTGAATTTGACCAGCTTAAAGATGAATTTTACATTAGAAATTTTGAGTTATTAGTTGTTATGAATAACAGTAGTTACCGTATTTGAATGACGAAAAATATAATATATAAAAATAAACAATGGTATCGACGAGGGTATCGATAAACAATAATATGAAGTCACGATAATGTATCGATTGATTCATGTTTTGTGAGTAATTCCCACTGGGTAATCATTTTGGATGAATAAAAAATAGTACAGAGTGTTACTCTTATAAGTGAAACTGACGAAAAAAAAATTATGAAAATTCTTAGATACCTACTTATTGACATATCAATAATATGAGTAGATTCCACAAAGTAAGGGTCGAAACAGTAAATTCAAGTATAGGGTGTCCTGTTTATTTTAATATTTATTCATTTTTTTCGATATAGGACGCTTTAAAGTTGATTAATTATATTTGTATACGAACATTTTCGTATCTTAACTTTGACGACTTGCAAAACGGTAACTTTTTCTGTTGCAGTATCGTAGTATTTTTTCTTGTTAAATTGGTCCTTTTAAGAACACCCTCCTAAAATTTCAGCTTAATATTGACATCATTGTGGGCTGTGCGATTTTTTAAATTGATAGATGTTTTTACGGAACTCTGTATATCGCATTTTTGGATCAAATAACAATTTTCTACAAAAACTAATGGTACCAGTCGTTTTTTTATTTCGAAAAACCTTTTTCCCAAATTTTCAGGACCACAAAGCTATAGTTGTTACAGTTCTAACCTACTTTTGACCCTTTTTGTATGACACTACTTTATATTTTTACTCATAACTTTCAAACTTTTAGTCGTATCAACTTGTACTCTATCTCATTCGATTCAGTATTAAATTCTCTATAATATATATGTCTACGCTTAATTTAATCCAAAAAATTACCTGAGATACAGCGCGTCAAAGTTGTCAAACCAAATTATCTTTAAAAAAAATACGAGATCTATATCTTTGATAATTATTTTCAACTACGCCCCTGTGTTAAAACTGTTTTTTGTCAGAAAATCGTAACTGAAATGACTATTAAAAACGTCTTCTTGGTGGTCTTAATTATTTAAGCCCAAGAATCATTGGACAACTGACAATAAAACTTGCAAACTTATTACTTGCACTAAACGCTTATTTTTGATTGAAAATATAAAGGACAACTACTGATATTCTTGCATCGTAATATATGCTTCATTTGAATTGTGGCGGTTTTTCCACATAAAATACTGTGTCAAGATTAACCCCCGTTTCCTAATTCTCTAAAAACATTGACCTCGATGAAAAAAAGCCACACTAAGCATGAAAGTAGATTGTATAGAAAGAAAAGTTGAATAACCAACTAGGAGTAGACGGGACGAATGTTTTGGCGCCAGGAGTATCGATTGCAGAGGCGATTTTCCAACCATGTTTCCAGACTGGATTTTTTTGCTTTTATTACTGACTTTTCAAAAAGAAATGAACGCTGATTTATATAAAGGAATTCACATGAAAACGAAATGATTTCTATATTACTTGATACAATTTAATATGTTTTTAGTGAGCTCAACGTTTTTTAAATAAAATCTGATCTTGTCAAAAATAATTGAAATCAAATGCTTTATAGAGTATTGATATCAACTTTGATGCAAATCAGCCCCAAAATATATTTCCACCCCTTTTTAACCCCGTTAGGCGAAGAGTTTCTATAAAATACGAAACACATCTTCCATCAATTCTATTAAAGAATGTTTATGCAAAATTTGAAGTAGATTGGACCAAGGAATCACGGTGTCTCATACAAACTTTGCCCTCGTTTTTACCCCCTTAGCTGTAGAATTTCGGAAAATCCTTCCTTTTCGCATTCCTACGTCTATAAAGAACACGCCCTCCAAGTTGGAGTTTTATTTTTAATCGATCTTCCTTTTTTCTTCTGACCTCTTGCTTATTCAACAAGTTCATCGTAGTTCATTCACTTTAAAACAAGTGCTTAATTAATTAAATATCAATGAATTTAATTTCAATAATTTTTTTTTATTTCTGTCCTTGCAACTATTTTTTGGACGCATAGATGCACTTCGTAACAGCAGCTTTGGCATATAAAATAACTGAATGCAAATTGTATATTTGCATTTATACTGAAACCAACAAAAACATAAACAATTCGATTTTATAATCATGATTAATGAATTCAATGTCAACCTTTGACTGAAAATGTTTTCCATCAGCTTTCCGCTCTATTTCGTTCCCAAAAAAAAAACACTTTTTCAACTCGGCCGCAAAAAAATAATAAAACGCTTTTCTTGTTCAATTTAAAAGAAACCCCCAAAGTATTTGGCAATGGGGAAAGTTCTCAAGTGTCAGCTCTACCCCTTACACCGTAGTCTCTATTACATGAGCGTACAGATCTTTTTTTCAATAATGAAATGCTGAAACAAGGTATGAAATTGGTGGAGCAAGGCACTGTGAAGGAGTGAATTAGACAGGCCAAAATTAACCGAGTGTTTTCACTAGACCGTTCCTGGAAAAATCCTCCCATCATTGCTTGATATTGGAAGCTAATGTGAGACTGTTTCCATAGGGTCTACAGTCACCGTCACTTAGCTTATGTGGCACCTGCTGAGATTTTTCACCAGGAGCTCCTGCTTCGGCTCCAATTCTAGTGAAAGGCTCACAATTACTCAACATTTTTATAGATTCTGATAATATTTATTTTTATAAAGCGAATATGTTTTTGATTCCTGTTTGGCCCTGCCCCTGTGCAACGATTGTCTTCGCTCAGCCACAACTAAGAATGGTACAATACAGAAATAATTGAAAATATTTTCCAACAATGGACAAATCTTCCAACCCAGTTACTCCTTTTTTCGCCGTAATTTCCCGAGAAGCGAAATTCCTTGTTGCTTGCCTTTGGAGCAAGTAATGCAAGTCTTTACAAAAGTTTTTAATATTGTAGGATAGCCTGCTGGAACGTTGAGATAAATGTGTGTATTGTGTTGTGGAATTATTTACGCCGTGGGGGAAAACTATTTGTTTCTTGATTTCTTGATTTTTTTATAAAAGATTTCTGCTAAAATTCTATGAGTGCCAAGAATTGATGTCAATTTCAACGATAGGTCGAAAATTAATCTTGTTTATAGTGATACATAGTATACAAAGCAACCAATTATCCTTACATATTAATGATTTAATAGCTATAAATTGGTTAAAGTTAAAGCAATAAAGATATGTCGATATATATATATATAAAAAAAGCTGTCGACCTTCGACAGGGTCATTGTTCATAGAACAACAAAAGCCAACCCATTTGTTTGTATCTATAAACAAATTTAATTGAATATATATATAACGATACGATTTTTATTAACTAAAAAACAAGATTTATTTATATTTCAAGGGGCATTCACATAATATGTAACTAAAAAATATCAAACACCGTAAAAGTGTCTTAAAATATATTTATCAACCTAACCGATAATCAAGCGGGTTTTCTGAATCCTTCCTATCAATTTTAAAAGAGTAACGGGTCGTTAATAACCATAATTTTTGTTATAATATAGGGTGGTGTATAATGCGGCTTTGTATATAAAAAAAAATCTTTTTAAAGTCTTTTTAAGACTTCCGGTTTTGCAGGATAAGGGAGTTAAAGGTGGTTTAAACCAGTTTTAACTTGTATTAACGAGTTTTTTTTAAATGAGTTGAAAATGGTGAACGCTAGCGGTGAAATATACATTTTTTTAAATTCCATCTTATATAACTTGAGGGTCAAATACACAATTAAAATTATCGACAACGTGGTTTTTAATTAAAAATTATTCAATACAATGATAACGAAAAAATCTATCACTCTGAACAATTTAAGCTATCAAGTGATTTTCTAAATTTACAAAATAGCCAAGTAATCAAAGTTACATAACTTGTTTATCTGCATCAAAAGATGTCAAAGTAGTTGACGATGTCCTATGCGTCTTTTATATTCCCAATTGAAAAACTAGTTTCGAACTTATAACATGTCTATCGACCTGTTATAAAGTTACAAATTGGCGCCCAACGTGGGGCCTAGGTTGGAATATATTTCCTCCTGGAAGAGTAAACGGAAAAGTTGACATGGATATATCAAAGTGATGTCATTAAGAGGCTATTCTTATGGGTATCCTTGGGGATGTATTTACAATTTATTAATAGGGGCAAAAAAAAATAAGAAAATATAGAAAATTGAAAAAATATCTGTCTAGCGAAAAGGAGATTTGCTCCTGTCGTCAAAATCGAGGCAGCCGTTGAAAATTTTCATATCTTAGTTATCTGAGAAGCCATTAAGGATCATTATCACTTGCTCCCTGCTCTCAAATCTCGCGTTCACAGTAGACTGGTGTCTGTATGTAGAAAACAGTAAATAACTTTTGAAAATTTAAATAAAAACACGACAAACTATTAAAAACATTACATTCGCGTGTTAGAAATCCATTATACCAAATTTATTTGAAAAAATGTAATAAACAGGTAAGTCGAACATTTATAACATACTTTTCCAGGCATTTTTACATGCGTCGCTGTGTTTTTTATCAATAACATCAACTACGTCGTTCGAATTAACAACCTCTAAAGAAACGTACTGAATTAAAATGGAGAATACAGCGTCTAACGAAATGTTTTTCATGAATTTGAATACGATTAAACTTAAAATTTTTTATTTATTCCTTCAAATTATATTAAGAGAATAGTGACACACTGCAAATCAGGCAAAAGACAATTCCAAAACAATAAGTAGTGAATTGTAAGTTTTAAATAAAATTATAGTTTTAACATTTTGAATAAACAGTGTAGAAACTGCGCCGCACTCACTGTTGCTGTTGTTGTCGTCTGTTGCTACAGTAGAAACGGTGGAGATTTACCATCACGTGACTGTTACTATACGTAAATACGTATAGTAACGTATATATGTATACGTATATACGTATAGTAATGTATAGTACGTATAGTAACGTATATACGTATACGTATATACGTATATGGTAACAGTCACGTGATGGTAAACCTCCACCGTTTCTACTGTATTTACATTTAAAAATAAATAAAATGATTCAACTATGAATTGCTAAGAAATTCTCGCCACGTATCAACCGTACAGTTATCCTTGAATAAAAGATTTCCATTAAAATGTAACAAAACTCTAACACTCATTTTACTATCGAAATAAAAAGAAAGTTGAGCACCAGCTCTCGAGCTCGTAATAAATCGAATTATAAAATATGTATGCTGCTCACTAAGCACACCAGAAAAATGGAAAAGAAAATAAGCGGGAAGGTATAAGTCTGTGATTTTGTTCGAAATGACTTTAATACGGAATATTGCGTTCGAAAGTGTAAGAGGGTTTTTATAAAAATGTTTTCCATTAAACAATGTACTAGGCTTGTTCAACTGAAACCCATCTTTGGTAGGGTTAGCCTTGGAAACAATTGTAATCATTCAACTGACGTTTTCCAACATTAGTAGTGTATGCAAACGTCACACTGATCTGTTTATTTCGTTTATATCTGACAGCGATTTTAAGTATTGTGACTTTGAAATGGCGTTTGTTGTTAACAATCCGTCCAAATGTGATAAGCGTGCGGTCATTCAATTTTTGTGTGCTGAAGGTGTGCAACCGTTGCAAATTTATACGCGAATGCAAGCAGTGTATGGAAACGCATGTTTTGCATATCCAGCTGTGAAGGAATGGTGTCGAAAATTTAAGAATGGAGAAGAGAGGACGAATGATAAGCCACGACCAGGTGCATTGATTACTGCATCAACAGACAGGAATGTGGCATGTGTGGAAGGCCTGATTAGAGAAAATCGTCGAATTTCAATCAGAGCAATTTCAGAAAATGTTGGTGTGAGTATAGGATCTGTCCATAGTATCGTACACAAACTAGGTTACAGCAAAGTTTTTGCGCAATGGGTTCCTCGTCTTTTGTTTGAGGACCAAAAAAGCTTGCGAATGGGCTTGTCTTTGCAACACCTCATTGAATACAGTCAAAATGGTAATGACTTTCTCTCGTCAATAGTTGCTGGCGATGAATCTTGGTGTCATTATTTTGAACCATCCAGTAAGCTGTCATCGATGCAATGGAAACACGCAAATTCTCCGCCACCAAAGAAGTTTAAAGTTCAACCTTCTGCAGGCAAGGTGATGTTGACATTTTTTTTCGACCATGAAGGACCCTTGCTGATAGAGTTTACAGAACCTAGAGTGCATATCAACGCAAACCTGTATAATGAAACTTTGAACAAGCTCCATCAAGCAATAAGAAGAAGACGTCCAGGGAAGCTTTCACGTGGTGTTATTCTGCTTCACGATAATGCTCGGCCTCATGTTGCCAACGTAGTGAAAGAAAATCTGCAACGAAAGAAATGGAGGATATTAGAGCATCCATCCTATAGTCCCGATTTATCGCTTTGCGATTTTCACATTTTTGGGCCACTAAAAAAGGCGTTAAAAGGTAACCGTTTTCAGTCGGACGCAGAAGTACAAAACGCTGTGAAAGAATTCTTCCAGCAGCAGCCGCAAGAATTCTATAAGCAGGGTATATACATCGGTTGGTGAAACAGTGGGATATGTGCCTCAATTGTAGTGGTAGTTATTTGTAACTGTACTTGTCAATAAAATTTTCCTGGACCAAAGATGGGTTTCAATTGAACCATCTTGTATAAGAAATATTATTATTGAATAGATGAGGCTTTTACTTGATGAAGATCCATGAAATAAAACAATAAAATTTTTGTTTAAACCCTCATTATAATTGAACTAAGTTCAAAATACAATTTGTGACGCGTTTCGCTAACACAGTAGCTTTCTCAAACTTTTCATTATACCTCCATTCGTTTTTAATCTCAGGGCAATAGAAAAGATCCTAAAACTCGTCCTTATACGTTTGATTCCACTATTATGGTTTGCCGAGGATCTTCACACACTTGGCCTCTAAGGTGACCTGAATACAATCCTCTGGATTTTTTTGTAGATATATTTTCCCCCTTCTAAATTTTTTGGTAGATTCAGGACTAACTAAATAATTTAATCTCGATAATAATATTTGGTGTATCCTGCTCGTAAAAATGAAAAGACTTCCAATGGAATACAGGTAACTTGGCAAGGTTAGTTGTATTAATTAATTGCTCAATAAATCTGAAACGACCATTCTGTTGATGAATTATTGCTACATTTCCCTCTAGCTCCGTATGTTGTTGTATTGCTGTAGTGAATAGAACAATCAGGAAATGTCAGTCGACACAAATTCGCCAACAGCAAAAATATTATTCCTCTGAAGATAACTTTGGAATGCGCAACGTAACACAGAATATATTAAAATTCAATTAAACATAATTTTCTTCAAAAAAAATTATTTACGGACCAAAATTATCGGTATAATAAGAAATATATTTTTTTTCCAAAGCATGAAATATCTGCTACCACCCAAGAACCTCGAGAAACGCTAATAAAAATATAAAATTGAACGTAAACTGCATAAACCACAACAATAATTACAAATATAAACATTAAACCATAAACTTTATTCCGCTTTAAAAGTTTTTTTTATTGTTTCCACTCGGTAAGTCCTTGTAATGAGTATTAAAAATTTTGCAGTAGTCGAACTGGTAAATTTCTCATGACATTTCCAACAAAATATTCACTGTATACTCAACAATGCAATCAAAAGAGCCAATAAAAGTCTGGAATGCGTGTAGGAGGTTCGAAATCCATCGATGTTGTCATATTTGTTAGGTTATCTTCAGATTTCGTTGCTGCGTTTGTTAGTAGATCTAGAAAAGCATTTATGGAGTGGAGTGTATACCTTTTTAAAAGCAACAAGTAAATATTGATTGAAAACTTTTATTTTCCAACATAAATCAACAACTTTCAGCCTATGACTTATTATTTCTAATTTTTGCTGAAGGAAATATTTATACTACAATTTGAGTTGTCAAAAATATGCTTTCCTTTAGTTAGTACTTCGATTTGGAAAATTGTTCAGGTAGTCTTCGGGTGTTGACTTCAGATATTCTGTTTTGTTGTATCACTTTTAGCATGTTTGGCATAACATCTACTATATGCAATAAAAAGTCTTCTACTATTCATAATCTTAGATCTTCAATTAATATTAATATTTACGATACAAAGTGTATGGGTCAAAGGAATATCCTTTTTTCTTGATCTGTGAGTTTTGCCTCCTCTAAGGAATACCTCCACGTCTTTTAAAGTTGAACAGATTAGGCATGCTCCGAAATCTCATCTGGTGCTTCAAGGATGAATTTGGCAGCTTGGTCTGCATTTAATACTTTAGATTTTTCGGGGTTTAACCAACACTTTGTCGTCCACATTTTAAAGTTGAAGGATTCACCTTTTCCCGACCAATATACCAGAAGAATGTCATCACTTACTGTGCTAACATTCTTTTTCTGGCGCCACTTGCAAAATAGTTCAAACTCCGCATTTTCATTTCATTTTCGGACTCTCGCTTCCTCCTTATTTGTCTTCCCCTTTTACTATCTCTCTTTACCTTGTATTCCCACACTTCTTAGACAGATCTCTTATTTGTTTTTGTAGTATTTTTCCTCCAAAGATTTTACTGTATATATCAAAGCTTTTAGGGAAGGGAAGAGATGAAATATCTGCCATCTAGATGTTAGTTTAAAAAAAACTTTATCTTCATTTAGTTTCCCTATATTGACGTCAAACTATTAAATACGGCAACATATCTTAATCGCTTACAGACAGGTAGAAAATGAATACTTGATTTTTCTCTCCCGGCGTTCGTAGAGATATCTTCGAATGGTATTCTTTTGGCCTTTGAAGACGGTCAACATCACAAGAAAGTGAGATATTTTATTTTAGAGACTCTCGATAATGCTGTTGATGATTCGTGTATTTGTTGAGGTGGTTGATACGTAACATAAGGTAGATGATGTGATGGAAAAACATGTAAAAAAAATTTTGAATGGTAAAATTTATATAGAAAGTAGAGTATATGAATAGTTTTTACTTTCCTTGATCGGCATTGATAATAATAATGATCCTATACATTTTTATTCACTTTTAAAACGTTTTGCTATGTGCCTATGTCTATTTTAAGTTAAAAATTACTTGTTCTGAATCATGTTTTGTTAAACGTGAGTAGACCTTTTTTTATCTTCTAAATTATCCAATTTGTAACAACGTGATAAATGTAGAACTCTTTTAAATTCCATCACATATATTAGTTAAAGTAGATTCGCTAATAAAAACCACCCTTTCGCTTCTCTCATTGCCGGAATATATATATAGCGAACCGATGTTGTACCTTTGTGACCTAGATCGCAACCCTCCCCCTTTTTCACCCGACCAGATACCGAGAGAGAGAGCAATATCTACAAATTCCATCCCCGATTCTCATCAAATTCATTCAATATCCTTCCATTAATTCCGGAGATTCCTTTTCAATGAACCGCGCATAGGATATCACAATGCCAAAACGTCACCAATAACATTAATGGATTAGAAGAAAACAGTGGCGCGCACTGACGTAATTTCCGAAAAAATCGTTGACTTTCCGTATGAACATCTCTACTTCGTTAAAATAGACGTTCTAGTGAGCTACAAAGTTCCAAGAAAAAATCTAGAAACATACATTTTTATTGGGAAATTTTCCAATGATTAATACTATGAAAACAACGTGGAAAAATATTGATTAGCGGCTGAGGTATTACGCCAAATAATCTTAGAGATATGAGATCAAATCTTTATCACAGATTTGGTTATTGTCTGGCACAGGAAGGTGGTTTATTTGAGCACTTAATTCATTAAAATTATGTTTACCTTTAGAATGGTCAGGAAGTTTATATTTTATGGTTAGAATAGGTGTAGGTACCTACCTACGTATTTTATTTTATTTTTTCAATTTAATTTATTAATGGAAGGGATTTTTAGATTATTAATTATGGTTCTCTCAAGAAATGCTGTTTTATTTTCAAGTTACAATGGCTAAAATAATATCCTATTGTAGTTAGAAATTGTCAACTTGGTCTGAAATGATCATGTTGACAAAAATGAATTTTAAGATGTACAGGTTACGTAATAACGATTGTATTTTTTATTTCTTTAGCACCCTCACTCCTTCCATGTTGGAAGCATACTGAATACCACCAACTAGTGAATTCTCTCTGTAAAGGACCATTCGACCAGTCTCGGGAAATAAGTGTACCCCCTCAGATGAAACAAAGTGATGACCGCGCACAATTATTCTTTCTCTCTCTTTCATATATCCTTGTCGTACTTGTGTAATCCGAGGCCTGGGTTCCGATGTAATTTACGCAATCTGTATGTAAATACTAATAGAAAGAAAAAAGGACTCTCCTATTTCATTGTTTGTTTTGATCCTAGTTTTAAATTTTAGAGTCGTTGAATCAATTAATAATACAACCGATAAATTAGTACTCCTTCAACTATATAAGCATTAATAGAAACAGCTGAATAGATGGACGAGGTTCAATTGTATGTATACACAGATGTAATGGACACCTATCTTCGTATACCAGCAGAGTCCCTAATCATACTGTAGGGATTCGACTGTAGGTTTATGTGAATTGATGGATTATTTAATCAAGATTAAGTATATCTAAATTAACTGGCAAAATTTCACAATCCCGACGTAATTAAACTCCATTATTACATAGATATGCTGAAGTAAGTGAATGAAATTTTTTGTTTCAATATTTTATGAAAAGTTTATGATGGGTATGGGTTCTTTTCGTATCATGACACTATATTCAATCTGGAGTATCTTATATTTAATTCGGGTGGAGGTTTAAAAACTTTATTTTACTTTTTAACTCACTCAAATTCCACTAGATGGCCGAATCCAGCTCGAAGGACCATTCTAGGTTGTTTTCGTTTGCAAAGGCGTGAATAGCGTGATCACGTTTATTCTTGGATTTTCCGATTCTAGTTAATATTTCGATTAAGTCTATGAGTTATAATTTTCAATTTCAGTTCCCAAAACCTTCGATTAAGTTTTTTTTTTAATTCAACATGTTTTTGCTGCTATTGAAAATGAAATAAATTCTTAAAAAGTTCTTTCAACCCACTTCAAGTTAATAGGAAAATAATTCGTTTATAATGTATGGAAATTTTCCATTTTTTATTATTCAATATCGATTAGTGAAATTGAGTTAAAGTTTTCTTTTCCATTTTCTGTTACAAAAAAAATCCTAAACATCTCACCAACTTCAAGAAAAACGTCTAGTCCTGTTAAAATATCGTTTCAATTTCCTTTAGTCGTATTTTCCTTCCAGCTATGATAAATGTAGTGATGAAGGCGATTTTCACATATCTACAAATGCACGGTCCGTGGAAAAACCCGGAAAAGCCCTAGCCTTGATTTTTGTCCAATAAATATACATTGTTAAAATTTAGACCAAACTAAATCCACTTTATTGATTCGTAGTTCAAGCTTTTCCAAAAAGATAACAGGGTACATTTTATACACAGTTTATAACGAAAAACTAGACAAAGAAATGTATACAACAACTAATGATGATAAAAAATTTGTGTCCATCTCAAATAGAAGAAATAAGAAGGCATTTGGAGGATTTAGTCTCCAAGAGTCCAGTTTATAACAAAGTTTATATTTTTTAGTATAATTCATATTAGTCATGAAAAAATATTACACTTTGCTACAAAATTTTTTTTTCTAAAAAATATTTACCGTGTAGAGAATTTTGGATGTGGTAGCAAAAGTGGAGAGAGGATAATTTATGTAGGTAGATTCAGTGCTAGCACAAGCGACGTCGTCTTGGAACGACAACCATGTCAAAACGACGACTGGAGAAAAAAAATGGGCGAAAATAAAAGTTACAAATTTGCATTCGGGATAATACAGAAGTGG
Organism: Lochmaea capreae; assembly: GCA_949126875.1. Taxonomy (NCBI): domain Eukaryota; kingdom Metazoa; phylum Arthropoda; class Insecta; order Coleoptera; family Chrysomelidae; genus Lochmaea; species Lochmaea capreae. The sequence goes on from OX421400.1 coordinate 1,693,344, forward strand.
GAAATTCTGAGAGTACGGTCGTATTTTGCTACGGAGAAGAAAAACTTGTTGAATTTAAAAATCGTGGAAAATCTGTTACTCTCTAATTTGAATGTATAATTTAGCCAAAGTTAATCCGTGTTTTTTCACAACAACTGGGTTTTTTCTTTGCTGTGTGCATTCAATTTAAATTTTTTTTTCTACAAAGTTAACATTGACCTAATTTAATAATTAATATTACTTGTGCCGTAGAAAAAATATAGTGTGAATATAGATAACTTAAGTAATTTAATTTTGAAAAATAATCTACTAGTAAATAATATTCTAAGGTATTTTACTGAACAAAAAAAAGTCTTTAAATCATGGGTTTTATCACAAAATAAAGTAACCCGTTTAAGACATAAGTTTTATCACAAATAAAGGAGAAGCCTACTTAGAACATGAGTTTTATGACAAAAAAAGAGAAACCTACTTGAAATATAAATTTTATCACAAAAAAAGGAAAAACCTACTTAAATCATGAGTTTTATCACAAAAAGGAAAAGCCTATTTGAATCATGACTTTTATCATTAAAAGACACCTACTTAAATTATGTGCTTTATCATAAAAAAAGAGAAACCTACATAAAACATGAGTTTTATCACAAAAAAGAAAAAGTCTACTTAAATCATGAATTTTATCACAAAAAGGAAAAGCATACTAAAATAATGAATTTTATCACAAAAAAGAAACCTACTTAAATCACAAAAAAAGAGAAACCTAATTGAAACATGAGTTTTATCACAAAAAAAAAGAAAAAGTACTTAAATCATGAATTTTATCACAAAAAGGAAAAGTATACTAAAATAATGAATTTTATCACAAAAAAAGAGAAACCTACATGAAACATGAGTTTTATCACAAAAAAAAAGAAAAAGTACTTAAATCATGATTTTTATCATAAAAAGGAAAAGCATACTAAAATAATGAATTTTATCACAAAAAAAGAGAAACCTACATGAAACATGAGTTTTATCACAAAAAAAAAGAAAAAGTACTTAAATCATGATTTTTATCATAAAAAGGAAAAGCATACTAAAATAATGAATTTTATCACAAAAAAAGAGAAACCTACATGAAACATGAGTTTTATCACAAAAAAAAAAGAAAAAGTACTTAAATCATGATTTTTATCATAAAAAGGAAAAGCATACTAAAATAATGAATTTTATCACAAAAAAGAAACCTTAAATCACAAAAAAAAAGCCTACATGAAACATGAGTTTTATCACAAAAAAAGAAAAAGTCTACTTAAATCATGAATTTTATCACAAAAAGGAAAAGCATACTAAAATTTTATCACAAAAAAGAAACCTACTTAAATCACAAAAAAAGAGAAACCTACATGAAACATGAGTTTTATCACAAAAAAAGAAAAAGTACTTAAATCATGATTTTTATCACAAAAAATTAAAAACTCAACACAACACAATACAGAGTTGTAGCTGTATATTATTCAATTGTTGAATTTTGTTTGCGTTTAAAATGTGAATATTCGAGCTCTGACCATGTAATTTTGGAAAAAGATCTAATAGGAAAGAATATTTTTAGGTGTTTGAATGAACATTTGTATGTTGTCTAAAAACCTGTATAGTTAATGTTTCATCCCTCCAAAAAAATTACCGTACTATATCTTAAACATACGTTCTAGTATATTACTTATTTGTACTCAACCTTAAATCAAATTGAGCTTATTTGCACACAAAGAACGGCTTGTAACCATTGCATATATACATACAGATTATGGCAAACAAGACGAAATCATATCCATAGCAATATTACATCCCAGGGAAGCCTCATTGAGAACAGATGTCGAGTAAAATGAGTAGCCAATGTTGTGTGCGGGGCACTATGTTATTACATTTCGCATCACTAGATGTATTATGTTTCCAAGTTTCGAATCTAAACTCCCTTGTTCTATTAATTAAAATTCAGTAAATTTCTTGTCAAGCGGTATATAATATGAAACTCTAGGTGGAGTAAAATATTTATTTATTTCAGCAGCGGCATCAAATTGAAAAGTTGAACAAACATAAATATCAAATTCGCACTACAAAATTGATTTGTTCAATAATGAAAATCCATTTCGTATACATTTGGCTCGTGAAAAAAGTATCAGAATATCACTAAAGAAATCTGAGAGGTCAATTTTATTGCAGCACTTATTTTGTACGCTTTCAAAGCGTTGAACATTCCTACCTTCGTAATGTTTGTTGTATTGTACACACAAAAATGGAAAAAACTACCTGAAACATAAATTTTATCACAAAAAGTACAGGAAAACCTTAATCGAACATAAGTTTTATCACAAAAAGAAGAAAAAAACTACTTGAAACATAAGGTTTGTCACAATAAGTACAAAAAAAGCCTTCCTGGAACATGAGTTTTATCACAAAAATAAGAGTAAAACTACTTGGAACATAAGATTGATCGCAAAAAGTACAGAAAAACCTTGTAACATAAGTTTTATCACAAAAGAAGAGAAGAACTACTTGGATCATAAGATTTATCACAAATAATACAGAAAACCTTCTTAGAACATAAGTTTTATCGCAAAAAGAAGGGGGAAACCACTTGAAACATAAGATTTATCACAAAAATTACAGAAAAATTTCTTGAAACGTAAGTTTTATCACAAAAAGGTTAAAACTACTTGAAACATAAGATTTATCACAAAAAGAAGAGAAAAAACTTATTGGAATATAAATTTTACTACAAAAAAAGAAAAACCCATTAGAAACATAATTTTTATCACAAAAATGGAAAAATCTACTGAGACCCTAAAGTTTCAGCTCACTAAAAAGTGCATGACGAATTTTTGGTATAATTAACATATTATTTCAAAACAAAACAATTTCTCAAACTACGTTGTAGAAATGACCGCATTCCCTTCCAAAATGACAAGTCGTCGCGATCTAGAAGGCCATTATCCGCTAATAATAGCGACAGCAGGTTGCAGCAGGCGATCTGCATATCGTAACGTCGTCGACGTCCTCGTCGTTCGTCGCATTCGTAATTCATAATGAGCCGACAACGGCTATGTCAACTTTAATGAATCCTTCCTGGTTTGATGGACGATCACGATCAGGTACATCTAACTGGGAATTAAGTACCCGCAACTTGTCGCCCATCAGGCAACAGACTCCACTGTGGAATTATTCATTAACATCGAGTGAACTTCGCTATTGAAAATTCAAATTATCTGATAGATTGTTTGTTATTATTTAAGAATTATATAAATTCGTTACAACATTGAATTTATTAAATTGTAGTATAGCTGCACATAGCGGATCTTTCAACTAGAAGCGCATAAATGACAGGCGAGTGGTAGAAGCTACCTACTATCCACGGCCCTCACGATTGGTAGGTTATCTATAGGTGGAAAGCCAGGTTGTCTGCGAGTTTTGACACCTCTTCCGCATGTTATGTTCTAATAAACTAAGCGCTCGTGTCCCTACCAAATATATTAGTTTCTTTCACATTTTAGCTTCGATGTGACCACAAAAACCTTCTTGGAACATAAGTTTTATCACAAAAAGTGGACGAAACATCAGATTTATCACAAACAGTACAGAAAAACCTTCTGGAACACAAGTTTTAAAACAAAAAGGAGAGGAAAACTACGTTGAACATAAGATTTACCACAAAAAGTACAGAAAATATTCGTGGAACATAAGTTTTATCAAGACGAAAACTACTTGAAACATCAGATTTATCACAAACAGTACAGAACAACCTGCTAGAAACATAAATTTTATCACAAAAAGAAGAGAAAAACTACTTGAAACACAAGATTTATCACAAAAAGTACAGAAAAACCTTCTTGGAGCATAAGTTTTATCACAAAAAGAAGACGAAAACTACTTGAAGCATCATATTTATCACAAACATTACAGAAAAACCTGCTAGGAACATAAATTTTATCACAAAAAGAAGAGAAAAACTACTTGAAACAAAATATTTATCACAAAAAGTACAGAAAAACCTTCTTGGAGCATAAGTTTTATCACAAAAAGAAGACGAAAACTACTTGAAGCATCATGTTTATCACAAACATTACAGAAAAACCTGTCAGGAACATAAGTTTTATCACAAAAAGAAGAGGAAAACTACGTTGAACATAAGATTTATCAAAAAGGTACAGAATAACCTTTTTGAATATAAGGTTATCTGAAGGTGGAAAGCCAGGTTATCTGCGGGTGACAGTCAAGGACCCAGGGAGTTTAAAAATTTAGACATCTCTTCCGCATGTTATGTTCTCCTATTAAAGTAAGCGGTCCTATCCCTACCAAATATATTAGTTTCTTCTGCATTTTAGCTTTCATGTGACCAGTTTCCCCTACAGTATATTCAAAAAACACTTTTTCTGGTGACATAAACATCAAAAATAAAATAATATAAAATGAAATATTATACCCTTGTAAATAATGTCTTGGATCAGTAGATATGTCGAGTGTCAGGTGGTGGTTGAATCAAAGCCATTGTAGAAAGGAGTGATTATTTACCTACGGTTTACGGTTTTCCACCCCCAACAATTTGTTTCCCTACGTTTTCACTCAGCCGTTGGTCGATCGCTTCTTGTCTTCCTTTTGGTGTTTGAATAATGGAGAAATAACAGTGGCGCGGAAGATTTTGTTTCTTTCAACTACTAACCAAGTTTGTTCCAATTACCTGACCAGGAATATCGGCATTAATGATTAATATTTATCATATTCTATACCTTTTTCCTCTCTGTGGTCATTCGGAACAATCAAAAAGGTATCAAAATTATGACATTCTATTCAAGGCGAAGGAAATGTATTTCTGAAATTAACACTACAAAGAAATTTAGGAAATAGAAAAATATATATAGGGTGCTCTAGAAATATGCCAAATATCGGGGTGGATTGTTTTATGTATACACTCCGTCTATGTTGTTCTTTATCTTTTTTTTTGGTAGCTTCTGTAGAAAACCATTCAACCATTTTATTGTTTTTCCGAACCCAGTTGCGCTCACATTTCGTCCTTTTATGAATAAATCAATGTAATCCTGTTTATGTCGCTTATGACATATCCCTATTGCCTTGTATTGTTAGAAAAAGTCCTCAAAAACATGCATATCATAGTTCAGTCGTTTTTCCTATTTGTCGATTTAAAGGGCTCTACAACTACATACATCAATGTTGATGTCAGTTTCCGCTCAAAAACTGGCCTAACGTTGTTGAATATTTGAATAGAAAATATTTTCAAGCGAATTAAAAAATTCTGTTTTTGAAATTCGTGTGAGTTATGTTGTTTATCGTGTCGAAATTTGAATTCGATATGGCTAATAGTCGCATTATATTGACGTGCACATGCAAAATTTAGTGTGAAAAATGAACGAAAATATAAAATCTGATTATTGAATCATCTCTAATAGCATATCTGCTTTAACTTCCGTCTCAAAATAGTCGTTTTCGACTTTGATCTGTTATCTTTTCAACTCGACTACAGGTTGCACGTTACTGGGTTTTTTACACTGGTTTTGGCACTATCATAGCGAAATGTTATATAAAATGTATATCATTTGGTGATTGATTTCAAACTTCTTAATATTCCAAAACAGTCGATAAAATTGCAGTTTTTTTTTCAAACAAAACAACTTCTCGCTTTCAAAGGTGAGTTTTTCGAACAATTTTGTTGGAAACGCGGTCGAAAGTGTTGTAAATACACTCGGGAAATCTAAACCTATTTTCCACATCAGCATTTGATTAGGTAAAGCAAAAGAACAAAAGCCATTTTAACTTTGAGGGTCATAAATTTCGTTTGGAGTAGGTATATTACGGAAGTTCGGTATTACCGGAAATAAATCAGATTTAAGATACACTTTTTTTATTAAAGAATGTCATGTACGATAGTTAGTCTTCTAAGAAGGAAAATGAGGATTAAGGAACTTCAATTTTTCGTAATATAAATAAGACCAATACAAAAACCATCTGACCAAGTCTATTTAGAAGTTAATTAACCCTTTTCCGGAAACTTTCTCGACGTTAAACTTCTTCAAAGACCCAAGGAATATCTATTAATCATTGAACTCCTAAAGAGGAGAGAAAAAAAGGTTTCAAAATATTTTTTTCTTCCTGTCAGTATTTTAATCTCTCGGAAACTTCCTACTTTTCTTATTATAAAAAATATTGGTTTTTCAGTATTCATCTTCTAAGCTAATCTCTAGAACTAGACAGTCAATAGTCTTGTGAGATGGTGTGTTATCGAGCTGCAGCATCCATGAGTATTCCTTTTTAGCAATTTGATTTTTTTAGACGAATTTGTTGTCTTAACTAGATTAGAAGGAATTAATCGAGATTTCGCTCGTAAAAGATAACAAATACATTATCCGTCAGTCCGTAACAACGTTGTTTTTAAACTACGAAACTTCAACGGTAGCAAAAAAAATGTTACACAAATTATAGATTGTAAAATCCAATGTTGTCAAATGCTCAATTTCCTATTATTAAAGACTTTCTTTCCTTTCCAGGTACCAAATGCGGTGGACAATGTTGCGACGATAGAACCGAGACCTTGTTAAGGAGGCAGGGTCAACGAGACTTTGCGGCCCTGCTAAGACACAACTCCAGGTCGCTCCAGGGACTTCTGACTTCGACGGCGACAACTTTGCAAAGTAAGTTTCTAACATAACTCTAATTAAGACGAAACATTACTCCCAATTTAATGTATTTCGGACTTGGTAGAAATCAAACTTAGTTTAATATGGTTGTTCCTTGAATATATAATTATCTACTTTGACCGAACCGGTTTTCGACAAATTAATATAATATTATGTAAATAGTGTACCAAGTGTAGACAAAAACGTGTTAAATTAACGGATGATCCAACGTATAGTCCAAATTTTATACCAAATAAGTTTTCCTCATACCAAGGTCACAGAATAACCAACCCACAAGCATATCCAGTGACGTAGTGTGGAGGGGGCAACAGGTGCCATCACCCCGGTCGGCATAAGAAAGGGAACGGCAAGTGCCACGATTATTTCAATTGGATATCAAAAATTAACTTCAAATCGCGCGTGCAATGCCAAGCGAAGTGATTTCAGTCAATTTTGTAAATATATCGACAGTTTTTTCAGTGCATGTTAGATGCTGATACTGTTAATGTAATGCCCTTTCTGGGTTATTATGTTACCAAGCTTTTTGACGTTCAACGAAGAATGTTTCCCTTTTTTTGTGGAATGTTTTAATTCCGACATGGACGGTGTCGAGATCGGTCATAGGCCACGTGGACGCAAGGCCAAGATCATTCAGATTGTGGGCATACTAATTCGATATATAAAGGGTCATTATGTTGAATTAAAAGAAATTTATATAAACAGTAGATTGAATGATAATCTCCCCCTTCGACGTAAATTAACATAACCTAAACTACCTCTATCATTCACTGGAAAAAAAGTACATTTTCACGTTGTGGGAGTTAGTTATACAAGGTGTCCCCTAGACACAATTTTTCTATAAACATGATAGTTTGTAAGATAAAACTGATAAAGGATTATAGGCTATAATCCCTTTAAAAAACATCAACAGTATTAATTTTGTCAAATTCTAATACACCAGTGGCGTTGTACTAGGATTTCGTAAATTTCTTGAAACACCCTGTATCTCAAGCTAAAGACTTTAATGTACAACATTTCTATACAAAAAGAATCACTACAACATTCAATTTTCAAACTTATACAGGGTGTAGTTAGAAACAAATTAATTTTACTGCAAAATATCTTGATCCTGATATAATTTTTCTTATTAAAAAAAAAGGTTAACCAAACAAAATTCTAATTGGGTGAAAACCTGTTTGTTCTGGGGCTGAAATGAAATAATTATAAACTTTTGTGAAAACTCCATATTTCAAGAGTGTGGAAATTTCAATTAACTCCGTCTCCCTTTCCTTCTCTCTCGCTTCTCGATTCTATCCCACGTTTACAACCAACATTAATTTTGTGCCTTTTCAAAAGTAGGCAACTTTTTTTTGTCGATGTCTATGATTTATAATTGTTTTTTGCCTCAAAACACTTTAAACAATTCGCAAAAAGAAATAAAAAAATATCTATAGAAAATAAAAGTAATTTAATTTTAGATAGGTACCCACTTGTAACGAGTTTATTCTTCTTAGAGAAATCGCCTTATTTCTCAGCGAACTCGAAATAATTATATTATCTCAAAATACGGTTCAGTTTCTTTGACCTGGATTCGAGAACTCATCCACTTTGGTACATCCAGACACAATAAAAGTTATTCCAGACTGTTTCCATAACAGGGTTGCCGCAAAATCTTTTTAAATTAAGGTGCAACAATAAAAATAAACATTATCACGTTTGTCGGGATAAGATAAGATAAGATGAATAAGTGGCTTGTGATATGAGTGGCCTGGTACCCAGGCTTAGGCTTAGGACAATCTATTATGACTGCCCAGCTTTTGTAGCCTCTCCAAGCAGTCCCAAACGAGTTTGGAATTTTCGTCGGGTTTTAATTTCCAATATTAATTATAAAAAATGTCCTTAATGCCACATTCGTAAGTCCAAAGGATCTTTGACAGAAAAGGAAATGTCTAATATTCACAATTTTCCAAGCTACAGATCCAATGTATCAGCTTTTGAGGTCCATAGTTCTAAATTATTTCTTATGTGACTAAACAAATTCAAATTTCACTAGCAGCATCTTTATTTTTGTCTAAAATACCTAGGTTTATGATAAAGCCTTTTATCCCTCCTGGAGCTAGGCCTGCAAGTTGATCAGATCTGTTCCAGATATTTAAGGCGTTGCACTGAAATTTTTTCCGTTTCGTACTTTCTAAGCTTTGAAACTGTTTGAAATTCTGCAAAATGGTTCGGGTTTGATAAAAGGTTGTTGCGTCTAGCCAGGTGCTCAAGGAACTCAGGCCATTAGACGTTTTATTAGACACTCTTGAGCACTGTAATAGTCTGTGCCCTGAACCAATACATCTCCCTACTTAAAGTCCCTCTGTGAAATGTCATCCCAAAATTTAGGAACGGTCTTCTACTGCAAACAACAAAGTTCTGGTCCCATAAAGAGCTTCAATAGCAACTTGATGAGTCTTCTTATACATGGAAGTGTTCTGCAATCTCTCAAAGCATTACAATACTCATAACACCAAGAACCCTCTTCACCTCTACACCCCTGATACTGAAGGTGAAACACGCTTCAAAAGTATATTTCTGTAAAATTTATTGCATAGTTAGATACATCCGCGCTCTGAAATGCGCCTACAAACGAAGCTATACGAAACTAGGATGGCTTGAACGCCACGACGGTTTATGTTTTCATTAATTTCGTTATATATATATATATATATACGCAGATGATGTCTGGTGTTGTAGTTTTAGGCGTACCGAAATTAGCAAAGCAGAAACTGTTTAATAAATAATAATAAAGAGATAAAGTGCATTCTATCATGTTTACGAGTTGGAAAACATCCGATTTTTAAGAGGAAATTTTGAGGTTAAAATTCGTTTTTGTAGTGAAGATGGCTGAGCAAGGTGGATAACAATATTATCCTGAGGTGGGTTAAAAGGAACGACAGGAGCAAAGGTAACCGCATTGCTGATTCTTTAGAGGACAGGAATGTTCCCGGTTTTCTTCACCTTCCGACCAAACTCGTTCTAGTCGATAAAAACAATCTATCTTTATAATTTCGAGGGTGCTGAGCACGAATATAACATTTTTTTTTAAATTGGTGGAACGTTTTTCACGAAAATGCAACGACGTATTCTCCAACCAATTCTAAATACAATGACACTAGTCCGAAATCTCCAAAGCATTCTATATTCGAGCAATATAAGGAATGTTTACCAAACACCTTTTCTCATTTTTGTATCTACTTCTATTCCATAAGCTTCGTCTCTTCTGTATAGGCCACTAGTTTGACTGGAGGGTTTCATCATAGAGATCACATTTTATGCACATAGGTTCACTTTGCTGATTTTGTACAGATGTTTTCTCAGGATTCAGTATCCAGGCACTAGGTTTTCAAATATCTCTTACCCAGTTTCAACAACCTGGTGGAGAGTTCCTTGTCTACCTTGCTCAGTAAACTCTTTGTATTTATATCCCCTCTTTCTTCAGCTAACTGGTCCGCCACTTCATTATACCTGCACCCATATTAGAGACACTTCCTTCTTTTGACAGCCTGTTAGGGATTCTTTACTATTTTTTTAAGATTTTGTCAATCAATTTTTTAGCTGTAGATCACTATTATTTAATGGTCCAGTCAACTCGAGACCCAGTAACTTTGAAATCTTCTTTCCAGTTATTCTGTAACTTAAATATTCATTTAATTACAATTGAGAAATTTCCCAAAGTGGAAACAGCAACAATAAGGAAACCATTTAGTTTAAATTCCCATAATTCATTGACCGAAGGTAATATACTTTTAGGGGTAGGATTAAAGATCTCTACAAATGGTCCGGAGAGGCGTACCTACCCATATTTCTGGAATAACTACAGAGGAAAATTAGCGAACTCGATTCTTTGCTGTGAATGTTTTATTTCGAAAGAAATTTGTAAAATGTGTACCTAGTGTCCCAATAAGAATGACTCTCTGTTAAATATCAGAAACCGTTTGTAGTACAACTGGGGAAGGAAAAATTCTTACAAAAGTAGCCTCGAGAAAAACCTGGAAATTATTTGTATGTCTACTGCTAGAAGGTGTAATTGAATAAAAGAAATTTTAGTGATGTTATTGAGAGTCCCAAGAGATTTGGCTTATTCGTCAGTCTCTTATTCCAACTTTCTCTACCAGATCCGGATTTAAAACGAGTCAAACTTTGTACAGGGTTATTTGAAAGCATGTATTTCTATGTTTCCCCACGAAGAGGTATTAATTTAAAATAGATTTTCTCTTAAATACCAATTTTTATTTGCCAAATTCATTTTTTGTGTTTTTATTTTACTTCGAGCGATTACGGATCTGCTCTCACCACGTTTATTCTCTCCATTTTCGTTCTGAATAATTGGAGGGTGATTGTGGGGTTTGAGAAACCCCTTTTTCGTATCAAATTACCATTTAATTTGCAAAAAAGGTTATTTTAGGACTGTTGAAAATAATTTCATTCTAGACCGCACTCTACAGAGTGATTCATTAAGAAACTGAACTGAAGCAACCAGATGTAACTGACGCCCTCTTTTATTAGTACTAAATTAGAGCTTAAATTCATAATACTCTTGCCAAAAAACATAAAAAATTATCTGTATAAGTCATGTAGGGCTAAATCATAATATGTTATTATTTATTAATTGGAAATTCCTAATTAATCACCCTGTAAATATTTCTACAATTTTCGTACCCAGGGGTTAATTTTACGATGTTTTTTTTGTGTGTTCGGAAATTTTGTTTGATCTCTACGTTAATTGCATTTTCAACGTGACTCGCAATCCATCTTACTTTTTCGTTTGGGGTAATCAACGACTTTCCACCTGGAAAAAAAAATTTTCTCGCTTCGAAAGGTCACAGCCAAAACTGAGCCTAACTTCATCAAAGCTATCCAGTATCGTCAAAAAGTTTTGGGACCCTCCTTGAAACTTCTAATAAGCTTTTAAGTTGTTTCTGATTCGACAGTATTAGAGAATCTCATTTTAAAGTTAGAAATTCTCCGTTTCTTTGTAAAAAATGCAGATACATCTTCGTCAATATTTTAAAAACCTTTTGATTCCATCCACTGAGTGGAACAGAAAATTGCCGTGCTCTAAAAAAAATCTGTACGTGCCAGATTTTTTTAGCTTTGAAATTTTTATTTTCAAAGTTATCGAGCTTTTAGCTGCTTTGCCTGGTAAATTAATTATTATACCCTGTGTGATGGATACCAAGCAACGTTTCATGCTCTATCCTATCCACCGTATCGAATTATATTATGGTAACTAGATTCTCTCGGATTTCATTTACCTACCGATTTGTTTCGCTTTTAGAACGTTGTTCAGTAGATCAACTCCAAACAACGCTACGCTAGACTCAATCAAAATACAACATCATAAAATTTTAACTACCAAAAAGATGTTGTTAATCATGTTCAAATAGACTATAGTCCAAGTAGGCCAAACGAAATAAGGTCAAGCTGGTCACTAGGGTATCGAGGGAAATGAAAAATCTGACGAACTTGCAAAAAGATGGTCACAAAGGTGCTATGAGAAAGCACGAGCAAAAATACAATAAGCCATTTGGCTGTAGTGTTATCGCAGACTTGTCAGATGGGCTCGGGAAAAAATATATTTTTGAAGTGAACTGGAAAAATTTGTTTGTGCTATTATACATAAACATTTTAAAAATGGTCGTAAATCATTTAATAGTCTTTGAATTTTTCCGACTAATTCCATTTATAGCTTCGAATGCAAATATTACGTCAATTAATTGATACTGGGAAAAATTTAGTTCAATATAAACTAATTAAATGCAAAATTACTAGAAGTTCATAAATATTGCTAATTTTTTTTTCTGCTAACTACGTACCTGTTTTATTATTTTCAATATTTGTATTTTTTCCAACTAGAGAACCGTTTTGCATAGAGCCAGGTGGTATAGTCTAACTAAAGTCAGTGTGATGACCATAAAATAAAGCAATCTTGTCAGATATATTTTCTAAAATTGTTAGGCTCGCTACACAAATGTTTCTCTTACTTCAGTAAACTGTTAGTTCGTGATGTTATAAGAAAGCTAGTTTGGAAATATTTTTAAAAAAATTTAATGTAAATTTATCAGTAAACATTAAAATAAGTCGCTTGAAATTACTGAAAAAAGAAAAATTGATTAAAAGTTGGCAACGTAGTTACACGTGCAGTCAAGACTTCGAAACAACCAATCATTAACTGCAGTATTCATCGCAATATAACGAAATAACCGAAGTATACTCCGTTTGACGTTTTTGGCAGAAAAAATTCTACAGTCTTGAGGGAGTTCGGGGGGGTTGTGTTGTGGTTCGGCTTATAATCCATTAGTATCATTCAGTGTCGGGTGTGAATTTTTGTTTTAAAGAAATATTTAATATAATATATATTTCTTGGTTGAGTGAGTTTAGTGAATTGTTATAGGTATTTATAGGAAAGTGTAGGTGATCTAGTGTAGAAAGGTATCATTAAAATAATACCTTTTTGATGGTGTAGTGGTTAGGTCGCGTCAGTGAATTGATATTAATATAATATTCATTTGTTCGTAGACGTTAGAGTAAGTTTTATAATATAATTAATTAGAATGGCATTTTGGAGACCATTTGAAACAACAGTCCAAGATGATGCGCGGGATTATTGAATTGTAGATTTAAATATAGGAAGTTAGATAATCGAATGGTAATAATGGAATCTCGGCGTATCGCTGAACTTAGACAGGAGTATTTGCGCAAAATAAAAGGGTACCGTGATTCAAATAGAACTATAATTTATTTAGACGAAACTTGGTTTGATACACATGATGTTGTCAAGTGTTTATTCATTTATTTGTTATTCAAACAATCCTTACGGTTTTATTACATGAATAAATATATAAAATAAAATACATTTTAGCTTAATATGTAAGAAAATAGTAGTAATGGTAATTATATTATAATTAAAACTGTATGAGGATATACACCCACCATTAAAATATGGTTGGGTTGATGATACAAAAAACTGTTCTCTATATACTACCTGTTCTAGAGGAAAGCGCTTTATTATTGTATTACAAATTTTATGAATTTTGTAGGCAGGTTAATTTTTTTCATTAAAATTGATATAGTAGATTAACATTATTTCACAATATTCGAATTTATACAAAATTTATATGCACGCCATTGGGCGGCTTTTTCCTTCAAAGGGATTAAAAATATGGTCATCACATTAACTTTGGAAGAACTTTATTTTCCTTTACTTTTATACCCGTCGTAAATTCTAAACGAAAGGGCCGATTCGCATAAATATTTCCATAGAAATTTGTGCAGAAAAGTGTTTTTTTTTTGAGAAAATATAGTTTGTGGATTTTTTGTTATTTGTAGGTCTCTCATTTTGTACGTCGTTGATTACATTTTTTTTTTTTCGAAATAATAATTAATGAAACGTACCGGAACTTTGTAGCGACCCAACAATTTCATCAAATGAAAATTACGATCGTATCGAAGTCTGAAATTAATTCAAAAACGATTATTTGGTCGGTCAGCATTATTTAACCAATAGCTTGTTAGTATTTAGGTGAATGAATTTCCTAGAACGATTTTAATGCAAATTCGTATTTATCCGTGGAAATGGCTGTTCGATTCTGGATTAATTAGTCGTATCAGGATGTACATCAAATTTCGGATCAAGAGATAAACCAATTCGATGTGTGTATTGTTTTTAATATTCGATTACACTTTTAACGTTTATTTTTATTATTAGATTTATTGTTTTAATTGCCAATTTTGAGATAACTATAAAAAAAGTGAAAATTATCATTTTTTTTCGAAGGGTCCTGCTAAAATCGAAGCATAATATTCCCATTTTTCAAAAAATATCGATATTCCATTTAATGGTCAAATTTAATAACACTCGGTCGATTTCCCATCTCCAAAAACTCTATTTTACAAATGTCCAGTGTTTGTAAATTTTTTCGAGATATTTAGTTGAAAACATTTTTTTATTCAAAATTTCCCCACTCACTTTTAAAAAACCCAACGTATTTAATTACTCTGATATCCAATAATATTCGGTTATGACATTGACAGTCCTTTAGTTTATCGACCCAACTTTAAAGAGATTTAATCCCAACGAAAAAAAAATAGCCCAATCAATATAGAGTTTCCATGACGCAAACTACTTTAATGGCCAATAATAATATATAGCACTTTATCACTATTAACTCGTTATTTACTAACAAGGTCATTGAAATTATTTAACAGTTGTTAGGGTACGACAAATAGGAAGGTATTTAACGAAAATAGGTCGCATGATATACCGTAACTAGAGCATCAAAAATAATATTTGTCGATTTTGAAAATTTGTTCAACCAAATTTGTTCTTGTGCCATTCTTAGCGTTGTCAAAGTACACAAAATATCCGTGAAATGCCGCAAAAAACACAAAAAACTTGAAAATTCAAAATTGAGTATTTAACATGAGAAAAACTTTACGATGCTAGACATCATGCGATTTTCGGGAAAATCGTCGAGTGAAAATTTTTGTTTTTGTTTTTTCGCTCTAATTGTTTAAATAATGAAAACACAGAAAAATGTTTAAATCAAAAATTGTAGCTAATACATTTGTCTACAAAATTTGTCTGTACATTTTTTTTGTATCTGCATTAGTTTTTGAAATATATACGAAATTTCCATAGTAGTATTTTTGAACATCATCAATTTTCATGTTTTTAATTTTACGATAGTAAATAATCAATGACATTTAGAAAAAAATTTTTCATATGTAATGTGTTCTAAAATAACTACAAATAAATTGAAAAAATATATTTTTTAATGTATTATCATCGATTTTCCACGCTCTCTCACCTGTTTTTTCACCTTTATTTGTGCTCCCTTCTCTTTCTTACCTGAGCCATAGGTATGTTCTTTTGTATCGCGATCACTTCTAAATAGGTTCATTATAAAGTTCACAAAGTTTTAGATAATATCATAAACGGTTTAAAAAGTTATAGAAGGTTTGCTGACAGACCTCTGATTTAAATATTTATTTTAAACAATTGTCTATTATTTAAAAAATTTGATATTTATAGAAAAACTGTATAGTAGTTTCTAAAGTAGATGCTTCAAAGTGTTTAGTAGTAAAGTTTCATTGAATTATATTAATTTCGAAAAAAGATATAATTGAATGAAGTCTAAAAAACACAAGCCAAATTAGGCATGCAAAAAAAAACAGATTTTTAAGAAGCATTCGTTTAAAATTCTAAATATTGATGGCTTTGCTTTTATAATAATAATGTTTTATGCTCATTTGCAATGCTAATCCAAAAAGAATTTTCGCTGGGATAAGTATTAATTAAATAGGAATTATAATAAACTGATATTACAGTCAGAAAATCTACTTTTTCAAATTTGAAAGTATTTCTATCTAAAAGTTGAGATCTTTCTTTACATTTTACATGAGTTTATTTATTTTTTCAGAATGTTATAAGCACAAAATTATTAACTTTTAAGTCAAGCAGTTAATAAATTTGTCTCACGCGTAACCACGAATTGAATACCACTGAAATTAATTTTATCTCGTAAGCTTTTTAATTTACAGAAATACTTTTCAGACAAAATTTGTAGATAAATGCATCAGCGACAAATTTTGATTTGGAAGTTTTTCTGTATACTTATTATTTAAACAATTAGAAGGAAAAAACAAAAACAAAAATTTTCACTCGACGATTTTCCGGAAAATCGCATGCCTAACATCGTAAAGTTTTTCTCATGTTAAACTCAACACTTTTAAATAGTACGCAATTTTAAATTTTCAAGTTTTTTGTATTTTTTGTGAGGTTTTATGTGTACTTTGACAAGGCAAAAGATACTCGTGAAACCTTATATTTCACTTTATTAGGATGAAAACATACAATGGAATTACATCCCCGTACACCCTGTACAAAATTTAGTTCTCGAATCTTTGTATTCCAATTTAATATTATCGGGATAATAAGTAACAATAGAATAATTTCTTAGAGTAAAACGAAGCTCTAATAAAACTTTTTAGTTTTTAAAATCCGCCACCACTGCATTTTTCAGGTCACCCTGCAAAAAGCTCTGCCCGAAAAAATCTTTCTATTCCAATTTTACGTTATCAGAATAATAAAAAACAATGGAATGACTCGTCCAAAAAAAAATCTAGGTTGTAATAAAACTTTTTAGTACTTTTAAATTCGCCGCCACTGCGTTTTGCAGCTACCTTTTGCATCGATAACGGTCCGTGCAGTAAAAACAAACAATCTCTAGAGTGACAGTTTCATCGACGTTACGGTCGGTCTTTTTGACATTCGATAAGAAACTTAACAACGTCTGGTTTTCGGTCGACGACATTTGCCCAAACGTGTTTTCAAGCCAAAACATTCTGGCAAACTTTTAAAATTGCCTTCGATCTCGGTCATATCGAATTGAGATATTTCCAGTATGTCTAGACGAACAAATAAATAGCCAGTAATTTTTATGAATGAAACTAATAATAAAAATTATTTGTTCGAATGAATTGTTGACCATAACAAACTTTTTTTTATGTATATGATATATCATGGTTATGAAGACCTCGCCTTTCATTTTTTCTCCTTATCCTTCCCCCTTATTTACTTTATCCTACCTTACCTGACTGCGTTATCCTTAATTTTATTGACTGATCAAACTTCCGATCGTGCGGGAAACTTCCCTACTTCCGACGCGTGTCCGGAAAACATAAAAATATTCTGGAAAATGTCGTCGACAAAAATGAAAGTAGGACTTTTGTCGAGATAAAGCTCAAGATTTACGCTGTGATCTTCTTGTTGAAAATATTTTTTCAAATGTGGAAGATAAATTTATATCACGGAAAGCTAGATAAATGTTTCAGATTTAAATTTGTCAAAAGAGATATGACGTACCTATACTTTTAGAACGTTTGGAAGCGTAGTTCACACTTTCCATACCACGAACCAGTTTTGTGTGAGCTGCGCCTTAAGGTTATGAAAGTGGCGCAGCAAGAAGGATTCTCTCTAACAATAAATTTTTAAAATAATCGATATATTTTGGTATAAAACGTTGGTGTTGGAGAAATTTTATTGAAATGTAACAGAATGTATTTAATACTTCAACTTTTCGTTTCCGTACTGGTCGATCGTTATTTTATTTTACTGCCAAGCTTAGGAAAAACAGTTTGGTTGTTCACTTTGCTGCTATAATCCAATTTTCCATCTCAATCGACCATAAAATAAAGAACGTTGGGCCAATTTAACTTCGCGTTAAAAAGGTTGCGGAGCTCGATCGATATACCAACGGTAGTGCATCTCGATGTGAATATTGAATTATGTGTTTTTAAAGTGAAAGCCTTTAAAATGAAATATAAATACGCATTAGTATAATTGTTATGGTGAGGGTGTTCTTGCCACTTTCAATCGTAATTTGCATGTATATATTGATTGAGCATCATCAGTCAGAGGCTTAGACAGAGTATCTCGTTAGTCAGCGTCTCCGATGGTTTTTTGACCAGGAGTTTGCTGTGTTCCTGCTTTGGCACGTGTCTCCAGAACGACTGATGTTAAGTTTGAGTCCACAGAGATGTACAACCACGTTTTAGATATCCCAAAAACTGGTTCAGGACCAGTGAATGCAGTCTCAGACTCTATCTTTGCTAGGATGTCTGCCTTTTCATTTCCTACAATGCCCTTGTGCCCCAGGTACCACTTAAAAGTAACTCTATTATGGTTAGCCAAGGTTAATAGTTTTTGTAGACAGTCCCAGACCAGTCTAGATCTGATCTGGGGACATGCTATAGATTTTAGTGCTGCCTGACATACTAAAGGAAAAGAAAATACATCCCCATCCAATTATACCATCTCAGTAGCTCTAGCTGGCAAATTTGAACATGTTCGTGAGTAATAGTCATAATTATACTCTTGTTAAATAATATGCTCATTATTTACCTACAATTTCAAAGTATCTACTGCATTTCAGCTTCCTTAAATTTCTTGATATGAAAAATGAAAACTTTACGAGAAACATGAGTCAGTGTCTGAAAATATTGAAGTAATTTTAAAAAAACCGGATGAAATTTATTTAATTAAACATGTATGTTTACCAAAAAACGTTTTCGTTCTGCCGTCGATGTTAACATTCCCGAACTATACAGAATTCTACAAACAAAAACTCACTCCTCAAATAATACGGTTTGTTTTAAAAAGTTGTTGTTCAACTTTTATTTCGCAAAACGTAAAAATAAGCTAATAAAAATTTGTTTGTTCAAATTCCAGCACCATGTTAACTCGTAGGGAACATTCAAGGGGCTTCGTGGCCGAGGCAGTCCTTTCTTAATCCGACCCTGTAATATTTTATTGTTTCTTACACAATGAGTTTTAAGTTGATACCTAGAGGACGACGATGGGTTGTTCAATGTTTAACATTTTTACAAGCAAATTCAAATCGTAAATTTATATATTAAATCACAAATTTATCAACAAAACAATTCACATGGATTTGCTTGATATTTAATACGAAATATTTGTTCAACCTTCAAGATAATATTTTATAAAGAAACTCTGTAAATAGATAAATGATGCAGAACAAACACTTTGGAAGATAAAACAATGGGGATTTATGAAATAGCGATTTGACAAACAATTCTTTATATATTTACAAGTTTGCATATATCAAGCTGTGTTTTATACAACAACTTTCAAACTTCTTAGATACAGTAATCCATTTAAAAGTTCAATAACCCGATTCAACTAAAAATATTCATCCATCACTCCATAAGGAAATGAAATAGCAGCTGGACTAGCAAAGAGGGGGACTGAAAGATCCTTTTGGGGGCCGGAACCCTTTTGCGGTATCAGTCCCAATGTAATATTGGAAGAAATATGCAAAGCTGAAGAAAAGAGAAGATCTGACCATTGGAAAGATCTAGTAAAGCTTAGACAATCAAAAATTCTGATGGGCGGCTACAACCCATTGAAATCAAATTAATGCATAAGTCAAAGTAAAACTTCACTAAGAGTTTTAAGAGGGATCCTAAAAGGAGCTACTAGTCTCTGAGACGTTCCTTAGGAACTAAGTGGAAGTAAGGGGGCACAATAGATCTTTCAAGTCCCAGTGAATGTCACCCCAACATACATACATCACTTCCTCCAAGAGAACAGTTCGTTGCCCAGTTTCCTGAAGCTATATATCAGAGGTTGAATGGAAATCGAAGGAAGAAGATCCAATAATTGAGCTTTGGAAGGACCAAAGACCAAATTAAGAAAGCTGACGAAGCCAAACAAAAGACCGATTAATATTGACAGAAGGAGATGATTAAACCAATGCTCTTGACGTTAATTAAAGTGGTCTACCATCAAAATACCCTTTTTGAAATATACCCGATAACCTCATCGTCTATACAAACTACCATTGAAAGTGTAGGAACTCCTTAAAAAAGTATAATTTTCTCAAGTAAATTATTTAATAATAATAATAATTTTGTAATTACGCAGACTGAAAGAAGTCAACATTATTCAGTAGCTTCGAGTAGCAGCACGTGCGCAGTAGAAATCGAACACGTTCCACTAATAGAGGTGGACGGAATTGTGTCATCCGTTATATATAAAAAAAAAAAGAAAAAAGAGATAGTTCGAAAATTGTATGTTTTTTTTTAAATAAAAGTGTAGTGATGCGGACTCAAGAAGAAATAATATACACATTATTTCGTGAAATAAACTCGGATTTTTAACGTAGACTCCAAGAACCCACTTGAAGTTGCAGTCGTATGCGTGAACTTGTGATTATATATTTGAAATTAAAAAAAACAAACATTTTTTGGTCACGCATATGTTATTCTAAGCTATCACCTCTAATCTAAACACCTGGATTTCTGTTATGGTACGCAAAATGATGTTTTTACACCTGTAAGGATAAAAATAGATGAAGTACGTCGGTGTGCGTTTCTAACCAGACCCAGTAATTTTATTTACCTGAGAAATGTCATTAAACTAATCAGTACCTACAAAAAAAAGTGTTAATTTGTACACAATTTTTTTTAATTCTGATATGAATATTATTTCATGTTCAGTAGCGTGCAAGAGTAAATATATTAAAAAAAATTAAAGATTTTCTAGATCTTCCCATAATACACAAGATCCTTGCACACTAAACTCCATAAAAATCGTTCGATCCGCTTCCGAAATTCGTTCCATACTCAAAACTCACCCTATATAGAGGAATTTTTGTTATTACTAAAATATGTTTATAGTTTACGGTTCTTCTTCTCAAACAAACATTGTTTTATCGTAATATATATTCAACAAGAAAGTTGAAAACACGTAGAAGCTATTTATTGGGAAAGTTAATGAAGTCGTTACCAGTTGTATACTTTATTGCTTATAAGCACTTCGGGGCATGCGAAAATTCTCATTACACTTGTAGTACGAAATATTTAGAACGGTTATATTTTGAAATAAAGGATATTAAATTTATTTCTGTATGTAATAAAATGCTCATAATCGTCTTTTTCTAGGACCATAGATATTTTCAAAGTTCGTTTATGAGTTGTTAAAACCGTTTTAGTGCACGTATTGCTTTCTAGTTTACGTTTATATATTATTACAGTTTCCTGTAAAATGGTCGTATTCAGGAAAGCGCGTTAACTAATGCCCTTATTTATAGTCGAGGCTTGAGCCCGAGAAGTAGCTGTTTCTTCTAAGTAAAGTCACGTTTTTCAAAATATTTTCAAAACTTTGTATTCAATATCTATTAGTAAATAATATTTTTTACTGGATCTTTATTTTCAACTAATTTTTATGTATGAATATTGAATTTTTTTCTCAAATTTTCAACTAAAAGCGATTTGATATTGTTCTTCTTCTATCTATCAGTCTCTACATCCTTCTTGCTCCACTGGTTTGTTCATTCAGTAGGCAGTGTTCTGCTAGGACCATCAGTATACCATTCCAAGTCTGCTAATTTTATTCTGGCCCTTTTTCTTCTTGTTACTCTATTCTGTATTGCATATCTTTAAAAAGTTATCATTATTCATTATTTCATTCTGTGGTATGTCCCAGAATTTCTGATTTCTAAAATTCGAAGGCGTGGGTTTTGTCAAAAGTTAGGTTAGATGAGAAATTGGTGTAACAGTAGATCTAGCAGAATATTTCCAATACGAAGCAAGCAGAATATTCCCAATAAGAAGCAAGCAGAATATTCTCAATACGAAGCAAGCAGAATTTTTTCAATACGAAGCAAGCAGAATATTCCCAATACGAAGCATGCAGAATATTCCCAATACGAAGCAAGCTGAATATTCTCAATACGAAGCAAGCAGAATATTCCCAAAACGAAGCAAGCAGAATATTCCCAAAACGAAGCAAGCAGAATATTCCCAATACGAAACAAGCAGAATATTTCCAATACGAAGCAAGCAGAATATTCTCAATACGAAGCAAGCAGAATATTGACATTACAAAGCAAGCAGAATATTCCCAATACGAAGCAAGCAGAATATTCTCAATACGAAGCAAGCAGAATATTCCCAATACGAAACAAGCAGAATATTCTCAGTACGAACCAAGCAGAATATTTCCAATACGATGCATGTCACTTTTACTGTTGATCTAGCTTCTTCTATTGCCAGTACATCATTAATTTGTCGATTTTGCGTTTTTTATCAACTATTTTGAAAGAATTTCATATCAATTTGTCGATCAACGTGTTTTTAATAAATTTTCCAACGTTTTGTACCCATTTATCAAGCCAGCAGCAAGAAATAGCTTCTCCTTTTTGCTTTTTTATAACATGAACTAAATTATCTTAGACAATGTCTCATTAGAAAGGTTGTTGGCACTTTTCCCGGGCGAATATTCTATAGGAAAATAGACCAGTGAGATGGAAAAATAAATTGCAGAGTTTTGAAAATTAATAAGAATACTTATGCCAACATGATGTATTTTTTGCTAGACAGAAAAAAATGTTTCGTAATTTGTATCTCTAGTGACAATAAATATCGCGAACAGCTGTTTTTGTTTGGAAAATAAGGGACAGTTGCAGTCAAAAATCATCGTTATCATGTCCACTTACAGTGAATTGAATTTTTTATAGTTCAGAATAACACTAAATTTTTATTTCCTATTATTCGACATCCGTATGACATTTTATTAAGTGTATTTCGTCGTATTTTCTAATGACACTTGAAAGTCTCTACTTGTATTTTGGTTCCTCTATAACCACAAATATTAAGTGTCTATTATTTGGAGTACGTGTGCCGGAATTGGAATTGATATTTCGTTGGTATTTGTAGAAGGAATTTAGAAAAGCGAGTCTAGAAACTTTTTGAATAAAATCGAATACCCGCCCGAAAAAGTTGCCTTTTTCACTTCTTCATTCCATGTTTTTCTTGGCATTCCTGTTGCTTCTTGCTTCATGCTTCATCTATTTCATACCACAAACATGTCGTAGGTATCTTATTTGCCCCCCAACAGCATCCTGGAGGATCTGTTCGATACATCAATGCAATTCATTTAACAATGTGGTTAGAGTTCCGCCGGCGGAATTAGGAATTTAAAATTAGAATTCCGACCGCACTTGGTTTAGTATTATTTTATTTTAAGGGGAAGGGTGAATGCAATGATTATATTTCCTTTCCCTTCTTCAAATACACAATGTAAGGATATCATCATATATAAATGTGTTTATAATTCCATATAATTTCTTGGATTTGTAAATCTGACATCAAATGGAACTCGGGACTAGGACGGAATTCTTGAAAACGTTAGTCTACTGTTATACGGAATTCAGGTATCAAATGTCAGTTGTTCGCAGCTAGGGCCCACAGGACGGCGGCTTTGCGCAAGTTATAGCATTATCGGCGAATTTCTGTATATTTACTCAAGGAATTTTTCTTGAAAACATGTTACTTTTTCGAAATATTTGGCAGTATTTATTTCTAATCCTGTGAATCTTTGGAATGTATCCTCTAAAAAAGAGACAAACTTTGTTAATTTAACAAATCGATATTATAAGCCATAATCAAAATTTTCAATCATATTGTTATACACATGCAAAAACCGTCGTCGGAGATAACATATTGTTTGCCAGAATTATATCTTCATTTTCCGGTGTATATATACTAAACACATCCTGTTTGCTTTGAAAGATGAACCCACCTCAATATACCCCCCAGTACATTTAAATCGACTAACACAAAACATCCTTTGAATAGACGTATCAGTTGAAAATTAGTAATAAAGGCACGTTCGCTTGTCCACCAAACGGATCGATGGTGAGTCATGGTCGGGATTGGTGACTAGGGCAACTTTACATTAAATTTTAACTTCTCTGGGAATTTGCATGTCTAGCTACACTTATGTATTTTTTTTTAAACTTCGTTTCATTCGATTTGTTTGAGGAAATTTGCGTGTTTGACGGAAATTTCTCCATAGTACTGGAGAAATCGGCTGAGAATTTTTCCAGGACTCGTTTGGAGGTTATAGGGATACACAAATTTGCAATAACCTCCATTATCAACAATTTAGAAAGAGCGTTATGGTTTGGAAGGAACTCTTTAGACTATTATCAAGGACATGTACCAATTCATGCGAAAAACAGCACCGATGGTGAGGATCCTGCAGTACAGAAAAGTGGATCTTATTCGTTTGAGCCTTTGTACTTTTTGCCTTGTACAATCATGTCAGATCATTTTTTGTACTGATGATTTTCACCAGAAATTTGAAACACCCTATAAGATGCAGCAATTACAATAGAAGATTTCAACTGCTTTTAAAATATAGCATCATGCATTATGGGCATTTTGGTTTTTGTCACCCCTGTAACAATCCACTAAATATCCTTGAGACTATTCGTTTATCAGTCACAGTCACAGTGACGACGAATTATTCCAGCGATACCTTAGAATAGCATAAAATTACCGAGATCGATGATCGTGAGCACAAATACGACAAACGTGGTTCTAAGTCGCACTGGTGATTCATTTTTTATACAAAGCTAAAATCCTCTCAATATCGTCTCAAGGTCGAAATCAACTAATGTTTTGTTGGTAGTTTAATTGCGGATTGGACGCTTTTAAAAGTTTTCTGTGAACATTCGTTAAATAAAGAAATATAAATATTTAACAAATTATTATCTTCTTTAACAAACTTTTATTTTCTCAAGAAGGGGAAGAGAAAATACCGTTCTCCATAATTCCACGTAACCAACAATATCTACCTTTTTTATTTCTTTTTTACGAGTGCTCATGAATGAAATTTATTCTTTCCAATTTCTGTGAATAGAGGATGTTGAAAATTTAATACAGAGTGTTCTTTTGTACGATTTTGATTATAGGCTACACGTCGTTAATTATATTGCTATTCAGGGCGGAAATAACGTACTTCAACTAGTCGATTTTTTTAAATAAACAGTAAAATTATTTTAAAAAGTTCATTTTTAACTTTATACGATGGTTGCATCTGATTGATTGGTTCATCACCACCAGTCAGAGGCTTAGAGTTCTCGGCACCTCAGCCTTTAGGCTTTTTGTGCTCTTGGTTGTGCCGTTTATGTGGAGAGACCAGTGGCCCTTATCAGTCTTTTCACTAGGTCCTTCTTGGAGAAATGCTCTATTGGATATTCTAGTCCTAGGAGTCTATATCTCTACAGTGACCGCTGAGTAAAACCGTCTCTATCCTTATCTTGTCCTTGCTAAGGTTTAGTATTTCGTTAGTCAGCCTCTCCGAGGGTTTTTGAGCAGGAGTTTGCTGTGTTCCTGTTTTGGCACGTGTCTCCAGTACGACTGATGTTTAGTTTAGCTTTGCTAGGATGTCTGCCGGGTTGCATCTACCAACATAGTTGGTTCCATAGATGTCAAAATTGATGTAATGTTTAGTTAACTTAATGCCAATGTTTCAGACCGCTTTGTTGAAAGCTGTACTTGAAATTTGAACCACGGTCCAAAATCAGGTCCACCAACAACGGGAGTCACCCAGAAAAACGTCAATGTACGTAAACTGATCCAAAAACATTAATATGTTACATATCGTTTCTCGTTCGATACCACATCTGTTGATGGAAGAACAGAAAGCAATTAGAGTTAATTGGTGTCAAAAAACCCAAACCGATTTAACGCAGGAAAATCAAATAGTATTTTTTCACCTACCTCACTGGAAAACCAATCATATGGTAGGGCGGAAAGTATTGTTTAGCACCTCATCTGTCACTTTGGTTGTAAAAGATTTTTGTTATATTTTCGTTTATTCGGTAGGCGAAAGAACCTTAACTATTGTTGGACCATACAATCCCGACCTAAGTTCTAAGGACGTTTTACTTTTCCAAAAATTAAGAATTCGATTCGATTGGGTTGTGCTCAACCGACCCGTTGTCATAGCTTGACTCTATCTTTACCGAACCTGGAAAGTGCACTGAATAGAATCAAGCTTGTTAGAAGTATCCCTTTTGAGAAGTATGTTAATTCTGACGCTGTCAGGGACACCTTTGCATGTCCTCACGGAATTCTCTCCAAGACCTCTTCTTGGATTCTTTTATTTTGTGTATTATACGCACCTAGTTTAGCTTTATACGCTTCCCAGTTGCAAAAAGCGCCTTGTTTCTTTCCTTAGCGATGTCAGCTCTTTATTCCACCAGACGGTTTGTCTAGAAGAGCGACTATCCTTTAACGGACAGAGGTCAGTGTGGTCCGTTGCAACCATATAGCTGCTCTCTCTAAATTCTCAGTAGTTTTTGCTCTGCCTCGGTGTGTAGAGATTTTAGAAAGCAGGTCCTCTTTATAAGACACCCAGTCAGTGCCCTTAGGACCCCTGTTTTCTTCATTAATTTCATAGTATGCCACTGGCGAATCATCTCCCTGAGTCGTAAAGTGCATAGGGTAACATCTATTAATGATTCCCCCCGCGATGTTCTAAGTGTCGACGTATGACCCACATTTGCAATATCAAGTTCAGTAGTACATAAATAGTCAAATAGTTTCTTGCCTCTGGTGTTGTTGAACTGCTATGGTGTGCGTGTCCCCAGGAGATGCAGGCAACGCTTTTAAAAATTTTCATTTGAATGTAAAACGAGTGAAATAAGGATGCTAAAATTTTTTTCGTGGAAAATATTTTGAAAAACAATATTGTTCAAAATTTTTCATACAAGGAAGTTGTAAATTTTTTCAAATAAAACGGTCCTTAATTCCAAGTCCATACCTGCAAAATAATTTTGTCGTTTCGTACCTTCTGTAGATACAAAGCCAGCTGTCTTTATTCACTAACCAATGTTTTACAAATATTGTTTATTATTAAAGATTCCTTGTCGGGTTATATTTAACTCAGTTAATGATTAGCTCTCAGTTTATATTTTAGTATCCTGATAATGATATAATATACAGCTACTTAACACATTTACAGGAAGGAGTGTTGGGTTATTATTTTAGTTGAAATTGTTTTCGTAAAGAAATTGTTTCAATAAGGAAGAAGCCATCTGAAGTTGCAGTCGATGCGCGACCTTGATGTCAAAACCAGCGCCGTATTTAAAAATTGATATTTTAATCTAAATCAGTAGCGTAACGTTTTCACATTTTGTAGGGTAACACAAAATTAGAAGTATTAGAACCATATAAATAACTGCTAAGTCCAACAGACTATATGAATTATTAGCAGAATTCAATTATTTTTGAAGTAATGTATACTCTTCCATATATTTTACAACAATCTGAATGCCTTGAGCAATATATTGGATTATTATACTTTCTTATTTGACTTACCGATGATTTTGAAAAGGAATTTGGATTCCATGTTCAGCTTCAGACTCCATAAAAGTTGCAACGTTTTCAAGAATCTGTCGGCCTTCACTGTGGATAACTTTTCTTTTAACACCAACCAGTTTTGTAGGAGGCATGGTTTTAGATCAAATAAAACAGATAGCACTCACAAATAAACTAGCAGAACGTCTTAAAATATTCAAAAATGAAAAATATTCGACAGTAAATGATTGTTTCAACACAACCTCAAATGTCAACAATTTAATTGCTGTCGGCATGAAACATCGCTTGTAACGCCAATGGCATGAAACGATCGCTCGACAGATTTTGACTTACGCGCAGTTTGACGTACGCCAACTTCAGGTGGCTTCTTCCTTATTGAAACGGACTCTATTTAACACATTTACAGGAAGCAATGTTGGGTTATTATTTTAGTTGAAATTGTTTCCGTAAAGAAATTGTTACTAACTGGCTATATTGAATAATTAAATTTAGCTGAATCTGAATTATTATAAACTATTTTATTAAAAAAAAATGTTGATGAAGTTGGGTAATTTTCGTAATCAATCCAAAGTGGAAGTAAACTGCTTCTCGAGATGCATAAATAGTGAACGCTCTAGACCACATTCACAAATCTTGAGGGGCAGATACAAGATAAAGAGGCGGTCTCGGTGACTGCTCGCGATGCTTAGAAGGAAATTACGTTCGGTCTAGGAAGTGTAACCGATTCGTTTGTGGTGGTTTACTGCAAACGTTATGTTTCGGATTTGAATTTTAATGTTACATACCCTGAAATAAATTCGTATAGTAAATGTTTCTCGTTACTTCATACTTCCCTGAATGTATCAAAGACACTCTCATTTTTATGTGGATATCACTGACCGCGTATGTCCAATTAAAACAAATGAAAAGGTACATACATAAGTCTTTTGTGCCTGAATTAAGCTACGCTATTACGTTTTTATCGGTTTGCCACTCTGTTTTGGGTTGTGACAACGATTGTACTTAAAAAGAGAAACGTCACTTTATGCGGAAATCATTCTGTCACCATTGAAGTTCGTCGTCATTGTCATTACTTTAAATAGGTAATAGTATATTACATACCTAGCGGGGAAGTAGATCATTACAGCCCAGGGTTTTCTAGAGACCCGAAGCGCGTAGCGCCGAGGGTCGCTAAAAGCCGTGGATGGAATGATCCTTCCCGCGTGGTATGTTTACTATTTTATTCACAATCGCTTAGTTACAAGCTTTTAAAAACATTCATTTTAAGAAAATTTGTTATCACAATTTAATATTTTTTATTGGTTTTGACAATTATGTCATAAAATATTATTTCTGTCAAGATATTTTAATTTTTTTGCTCAAACAAGTACATAATGTCTTATTTTGAATTAACCTGTACTCCTCCGGAAGTCCAAGAAGCTGCGGTTGAGGGATTAATTCCGTAGAAAAGCAAAGAAAGGTATTAACTTTTTTTAAAAACCAGCTTAACACAATATTGTCATACTTCAGAAAAGTGACACATGCTTCTAGCCGGAAATAGTAATTTACGTTACAAGACCGGAAAGTAGTGTTTTTCAGGTCGAGACAAGCAGATTCCAGGGCGAACCTTAGGCGAGTCCTGGAAGCTTGGAGAGACCTGAAAAACACTAATTTCCGGTTGCGTGACGTACAATATTTTTTTTTACGACTGCTATGGAAAATAGTTCTTTTCCCACAATTTTCGAAACTACAAAGTGTCACTTTGCCTAAGCCGTAGGAAATATTTTTTTCCCACGGTACGATATAAAATCAACACAATTCTCGATCATAGAATGCTTTAGACTCCTGTCATAAAACGTCAAACGTTAAAAAGTACAGAGTATCCAAATGTATTTGTACCTATATTAAAAATATACCACTTTAAAATAGTTAAATTATTAATTAATTTGCAGTCGTAGAAAAAATATAGTGTGTAACACGTGGGAAAAGCATTTTTCTTACTCGTGCTCGTGCTACAAACGCACACTCGCGAGAAAAATTAAGCTTTTCCCACTAGTTGCACAATATACTATTTCCGGCTATAGCGTGGAAGTGAAAGTAAGTAATGAGTCACTTTTCTACCGTTTTAAAGGTAAGAAATGTCTATATTACCGACCGATTGTGAATAAAGAATAAAGTAGATCACCAGAAATACATACCGAACCCTCTAACAATGATGCGCCGCTGGTAAAAACTGTCTTATTGATTTGATTCGGATGTTTATGAGTTATGACGTAACGAGAAACATTCGTGAATTTTGAAGGTTTTTGATAGTAAAATTAATAGGTGAAAAAATGTGGGAATAAATTGAAGTCGAGTAAAAACTAGTAAATGTTTTAATTACGATAGACCTGCTGTCGCCATTAGTGCGCGAAATCCTTGGTTATGCTGCAAATAATTATTAGAGGTGGACAAAACTTGTTACTGAATAACCAAAAGGAATTTCCTAGTAAAACCTACACATAACTTTAGGTGAATGAAACTTTAGTCCAGTAAATACATACCATCGAAAAGAAGAGATTTTCAGCTTTCCAATGGTGTGCATTAAAGACCGATATTGCCAATCATTGTTTATCAATTTGCGGTAGACCCGAGAATTTTCAGAAAACTCCGGAAATCAAAAAAAAAACGTCCCAAGAAAAACATGTTGCTTATAGAAATACACATAAATTATTTATTCATTCTTTCGGAATACATTCACCACCTATCAAAGTCCCATTATCCAAAAGGTTTCGGTAAAACTACGCTTAATTTAAAAAATATGAACGGATTGATAAGGGCGGTCAAATATTCAGGAAAAATAAAGTTTGGCCAGTTTTTTCAATATTCCTGGAAAATAAAAAAAACTAAAAAGTTACTCGATGTTATAGGTACAGGTCCCTCCTTTCATATGCACTTTGAATCATGGAAAAAGATTCATTATAACTCAAGTTATGGGCCAATTTGCCCGCTCTCTCATGCCCACATTCACGGAGCGTGCTCCCGGAGACGCCGCGCAGCAGCTCGAAATCCAAGGTACGCTTAGACCCGTTTATCTCGAAAACGGTTAAAATTTTGACAAAAATGATAGGGATCATTTTTGTAGATAATAAACTGCTCTCTATTCATATTTCCGGAGATATCGGCGGAAAACTCAATTTTTGGGATTATTGGCCATTTTTCAGCAACTTCCGCACATTTCGCGGAGGACATATTTTCAGAGAGTAATCTACCCGTGAATACCTACAAGTTGCAAAAAAAAAGTCCGACAATAATGAGATGAACAGGTTGGGGGGTTTATCGGTCTTTATTTACTGGACTACTTGTATAATTATGATAAAAATTTCTATCTAGGAAATATTTTGCATTGCACATCGATCTTAACCTGTTAACAAAATAGTCTTCCATCTCTAAAAACAGGCCCTGCTAGACGAAGTAGCGCCGGAATAGTCCCTATTAAAACGTAATGACCGCTTCCGCCGACGAGGTCGAGATATATATTTATAATCTGTTCTAATAATCAAATGATCACTCAAAGGACGGACGTAATTTATTTTTTTAAAGCAACAACTGACGATTTGTTTTTCATGCACAGCCAATTTCATTTTCTTAACGATCACCATATGATTCTCATTAAATATTTCTCTATTCCCAGAGATCTTGTTGAATATTACGAGGGTGGATGATAAAGTTTTTGGTAATAACATAAAACTAATGACACCAGCGTGGTTCAAATAGAACTGGCTGGTATCTCAATTGCCACAAAGGAACTAAACGTTATACCCATACTGAATCTCCAAAGAGATGGGATGAAATGAAGAGATACAGTCTTGCCATGATCACCCTGGGTAACACTGGAAAGATGGAGTCGAAAAAATATTTGGTGATGACCAGGAAAAACCTACGTTTAATTGTAGGATTTCTGACTGGCCACTGTCAATTAAGGAAACACCTCCATACAATGGGGCTAGTGGACACATATCTATGCAGGATGTGTGAACTGGAAGATGAATCTGTAAGGCATGTCTTATGCGAGTGCCCGGAGTTATCGTCAATAAGGGAGTGTGTGTTCGGTGAGTCTTGGCCCACACCTTCCGATATTAAGGAGATGTCTCTTAGTAACCTGTCCACCTTCCTGGAAAGGACAAGATGGACGATGGCCTAGGATATACAAATTGTACAATGGGTCACATGTGGGCTAAGTGCTGTGGGCCTAACTCACCCTCCCTACCCTACAGACAGACAGAACCAAGGACGTTATGAGCAATTAGATAGTTGAAGTTTTTTATCGGTTCTTGATCGACCGATATGACATGACTTCATACTTTTGGTTATAACTGTATAGCCGTTATACCTATCTTTCTCTTGTCTACGCCATCCGATTGAGCATCAAATTTTCTATCTAAAGAGTATTTTTCGACTCTCAAATATGCCCATTAAGCAAATTTTTGGTCTCACTTAATTTCGTATAGGTTTTGTACAATTAGATACAATTCAGCTTGTTGTTTTTTGTATTTATATAAAATTGTCAAAGTGCCAATA
The DNA here is from genome assembly GCA_949126875.1 of Lochmaea capreae. Classification (NCBI taxonomy): domain Eukaryota; kingdom Metazoa; phylum Arthropoda; class Insecta; order Coleoptera; family Chrysomelidae; genus Lochmaea; species Lochmaea capreae. Next base: position 1,725,269 of record OX421400.1, read on the forward strand.
ACTTCTAATTGACCGAACAACGCATCACTGTGGCACTCACATACCGTCGAAGACAATGACTTTTCGTTTGTTGTTTTTTTTTTTCGGTTTTTTTTTTCGTCGATTGCTTGTTGAAAGCGGCTGGTTTGGTTAAATCTAAATTTAACCAATGCAATTAAATAGAAAATAAACAGAATTATCCCGAGTGATTTAACAAAATTGTGACCAGAATGGGGGTAACTGTAACTTTCAAATATTGGCGAGTTATATTGGGACTAATTTTGAATTATTTCACACATAAAATCAATATGTACCACATCCGGTTTATCCGGGAATGGAGTAAAAACCAAAAATGCTAAAGGAACTTCCTGTTTGGTGTATTTTTACAAATTTGGATTCTTCTAACTAATCTAAATTCTACAACATCAACATTTGATGGTATTGGTCATGTTTTTATTGAACTGTGTTCTAAATTAAAATCACCGGCGTACTTTGATTGCACTCTGCAAAGATTCTGGTTGGTTAAAACGATATAAATTTTCCAGTGTATGTATATGTATATGCAGTAATGACATACACATGGTTCTGGAAACGAATATATAGTTCAGAGTCAATTTGTGCTTTTAAAAATATACATCGAGTACATTCACTTCTTATCATAAATTTATTTTATGTAAATTATGCATACCTGGATATTTTCCTTTTTTAACTTTAAATAAATCAAGGTGATTCTTAACAGACTTTTTCGAAAAGTTTATTTTGAATTGTAGACGATACAGGGTGCAACAGAACTTTAGGTGTTTGTACAGTGAAAATCGTTTCGTAGTAATGAATAAATCAATTGGTAAAGGCACGTTATTACCTTTCTAAAGAAAACACGATTCCACACCATCGCCCTAATCTTAAGTATACATCGAATTTTCCGAAAGTTCGGAAAGACAACGCCAACCTCGTAATAAAAGCTTTTCTTTTTCTCATTTCAAGTAGGAGTATTAAGAGAACGGGGTTAAGCCTCTATTCATATTATATAGCCACTTTAGTTGAAAGGTTCCTGAAAATTACTGTCGAGTACCTACCTTTTGTCGATTGTGGAACTGCAGGAATAAGGGAACGTTACTTTGGGGAGACATTGATTGCTCGGGGAGCGAGGAAAAACAACAGGGCATCCTTTTATAGAAAAATAAACAATATCCTTTTTAGATTAACTCTGATTTAGAAGGGAATGTTGACACATATTATGCACACATGTCTACCAAAAATCATCGTTATATATTTTTTTATTGTTACATACCGAGAAAGCGGTGATTCATCGGGCACAAAAACAGTGAACACATGTAAATATTTGATGGTCTGACCTCACCGTAAAATTGTTTAATTTCTTTCCCTAGTTGGAGAACAAAATTAATACATTTGTCATCTACATAACCTTTTATATTATGCGGGTATAAACAATTTAATCTTTTTTAAACATATGTTAATAATTTCGTTAATTGGAATTTCTGCGTCTGAAGAATAATATACAGGGTGTATAAATGTAAAATTTACTCGTATAAAAGAAAAATGAATATTTACTCAGAAAATCGGCTGCGAAGAGAATTGAAATGAAAAAATGTCATCTCTGTGACTTTCGTATATATTATAATGCATACATATTATCACATATACATAACTTTAAATATACCTCATTTATCTTTCATATAGAGTCGTTATTAAAAATTAAAAAGATGTCGCATCTCTGTTGGAATAACTATTTTAATATACGTCAGACAGTTTCTTTTCATATTACGTATTAGCATCAACGTCGATTATATCTCTGAAAATTTTGAAATAAATGAAGTTTTTTGTTCACAAATGTGTCATTTTCTATATCAGTAGCATATTTTCTTTAAAAACATGACATGACTCCATACTTTTGGATATAACTATATAACCGTTATACCTAGAAACAATAGACAGTCACTAAGAATTACTGAAATAAATGTGTAGATTACAAATATAGTAAAACACCGATTATAAACGTGTGACGTCAACCTTTTGTATATACTTGAAACTTTTATCGTATTTGCTGGTTTTGTATCATTTAAATGATATTTACTCCTTATAGATTTCATGACATCACACGAAATAATTAAAATGAAACACAATATAGAAACATGGAATAGTATCTTGAAAGAAAACGGGATAGTTATGAATAAAAACAAAACAAAAGTTATGTTTTAACCGCTGTTGCCAGAAGTGCAGATTAATTTGTACAAATGATATTTTTGTCTCGTTATCGTTGACTTTTTTTCGATGGTGAAAATACAGCACGTTTGTGCCAGCATTACGCCAAATAATCTTAGAGATATGAGATCAAATCTTCATCACAGATTTGGTTATTGTCTGGCACAGGAAGGTGGTTTATTTGAGCACTTAATTCATTAAAATTTTGTTTACCTTAAGAATGGATTTTTATTTTTATTTTTTCAGGAAGTTTGTATTTTATGATTAGAATAGGTGTAGGTACCTACCTACTTATTTTATTTTTTCAATTTAATTTATTAATGGAAGGGAGTTTTAGTTTATTAATTATGGTTCTCTCAAGAAATGCTGTTTTATTTTCAAGTTACAATGGCTAAAATAATATCCTATTGTAGTTAGAAACTGTCAACTTGGTCTGAAATGATCATGTTGACAAAAATGAATTTTAAGATGTACAGGTTACGTAATAACGCGATTGTATTTTTTATTTCTTTAACACTCTCACTCCTTCCATGTTGGGAGCATACTGAATACCACCAACTAGTGAATTCTCTCTGTAAAGGACCATTCGGCCAGTCTCGTGAAATAAGTATACACTCCTAAGATGAAACAAAGTGATGACCGCGCACAATTATTCTTTCTCTCTCCTTCATATATCGTTGTCGTACTTGTGTAATCCGAGGCCAGGGTTCCAAAGTAATTTACGCAATCTGTATATATATATATATATATAAAAAAAAAAATTAATTTGCAAACTGTGTGGAATATTTAAAGTATTTACAGATGTGTGATGTCATTACTATTCTAGTGTTTTGAAAAACGTAAATTTCTCCTAAATCTAAACCTTCATTTTTTTCAAGAAACTACATTTTTTTGGATAAAACTTATGCGTACCAACATCGTGGAGCAATTTTTTTACCACTTTCGGATAAGAAACTTAGAGCGATAAGGTGTTCAGATAAAGTGTAAAAACTAAGTTACACGAAATGAAAAAGTCCGCAAAGCCGTTTATTACCCAAAAATCATCGTGATCAAGTGCTTCTAGCGCTAGACTACGTTTAGGCCACTATAGGCTATAAGCTTCTAATCCGAACGTGGAAAACTAAAGGCGGTCGTGGTATAGTTAAAATTTTTTATAAGTTCTCGATCGACCGATATACCTTCAATATACTTTTCTTAATTAGGAACTTGGTCTTAGTCAAAACTTGTGCGTCTTAGCAACGGTTAGTCCTTGAAACTGTCTGTCCTAGGAAATTTGTGTTCCAGGTATTTGCGTCCCAGGAATTTTGCGTTAGCTTAATGATTCGTTTTAGGTTACGTTAGGTTCTATGTGAGTGGGGCCTTCTCGCCATCTCCACTGCGACTCCCCTTGAGTCTATTGCGACTCACCTCTAGGGATTACAATTTACCCCACAAGCCTGTGCTTCTGACTAAGTCCATGGTTGTATTTGGTGATACTTTTTTGAAGTCGTTCGGTTCTAAGGTACTAAAACCGAATATGTTATACCTTACCCTGCCCAAAGCTTCTTCATGATCATAATATGTGCTCCGCAGTTTCGTCCTCCAAATTACAGAACCGACAATCCGAGGTCTGAACCAGACTCAACTTCTTTAGGTTGTAATTTAGTCGACAATGTCCTGTGAGCAGTGCCGACAGAATGTGTAGGTTTGATCTACTCCATTCCAGGATCTCCTTATTTTTTGTACTCGAAGGGTTGTATATGAACGCCTTCGAGTGAGAGAGCCCCGGTATGTCTGCCTAGTTCGTGAAGGTTTTCCTCTCCGTTTTGGACAAACATCTATTTTAGTTACAGGAAAATTAGGAGCAAACAAATAAAAATTGTCTAAGAAATGTAAGTGAGCATTTGAAAGAAAAAAAAAGTAAATCCACGTGACATCAAGTTAATTAGTAACCAATTTGTCCAACTAGATAGTATCTTAAATCTAAATCTTCGAACATCCACGTATTACGTCTATTAAATTCTAAATTTTTAACATACCAGTAATTCCAGTAAAATTCCTTATAATCTACGGCATATATTTTTAAGTTTTCAATAATTAATATTAGGATTACAATTCCTTAATATCTAGTGGCTTTTAATGGCCTTTCCGTTCAAATATCTGTGAAATTTAAATATTTTAAATTTCGCGGTAAAGTTAAAAACCGGAACTATAACTTTCAATTTTTCTTTAATGTGATTGTAGATACATGTAATCGGTGTGGATACAATTTTTTTATAATCTACCAAAGAAATTTCATTGTTTGTTCATTGTAGTGTGAAATATAAATCGTTTATTCATGGGAAGTATCGAATGTCAATGATGTAAGCAAAAGCAAAAGTCTTTTTTAATCACAGCTTAGTTAAAATTTCAATTTAGTCGGTTTTGTAATCGAACTAGATTTGTCGTAAATGAAGATAATGTTAGCTTGTGCTGTCATATGTCAGATCGATTGCCGCTTGATTTTGTTGAAACCACAGAACTAACCACAAGTTTTGTGGTTTAAACCATCGAAATGGATAAATATAGACGCGAAAAATGATATTAACAATCCGATTTGATCACTTCTTCATTTAAGTGTTATGGCTGTCAATTTCGAAACACCTTAGAAAATAAACGTATGTATCTTCTACGATATCATATTTATTTTTGACACATATACGTTATACTGTTAAACGAATCAAGTTATTAAAAGGCGAGAATCTGTCGAGATATTTCTGTATACACATGTTTCTGCCAAGAATTTGATGTTTATAAAAGCTTGACTTACAAATGGAAAAAAAACAGGACGTTATTCCTAAAAACGGATGCAGAAATTGTATATTTGTCTCTCAGTTATTAACATTACAAGACCCTAGTGTGAATATTAGTCTTCATAACAATCAAAAATGGTTAGTGATAGATGAAAATTGTGATTATATTTATTTTGGTAAAAATATAAATACAAAATATGACAATTCGCCATCTTAGCTAAAACACCGATCACAAACGCGTGACGTCAACCTTTTGTATTTTGTTCGAACTTTAATTCATACAAAAACTTTTGAATTCCATTCAAATCCAAAATAAACGATTTTCAGTAGAAATGTTTGAATTTTTAACAAACATAGATTTATTATCTAAAGCTTGGAATTTGTATGTACGATGGGGTGCTAAAACTCTTAGTGCAGTTTTACTTTGATTTGATCTCAACGGGCACCAATATCAGTTTCAGCCGTCACAGAGTACCTTCTTTTTTTAAGGATGTCTCCCAAAACATCCAGAAATCTAGACCACAGACAAGTTATTTTATGTTCCAGTTGAACAAAGTAATTTTAAGCTGTTCTATGGGTGAAATTTCTTTCTCTAATTTCTCCAAATGCAAATTAACTTCATTAACTATCCCTCAGTTTCATTAATTTTCCCATTAAAAATCTGTAGCTTTCTGTTGTCGGCGAACAATTTATAAAACAAAGAAACATCGCTTTTAACAAAGACCGTCAGGTTTTCATAACAAACGAGTGTATTAGCAACAAACAACTAACTTGGCGATTAAACGGCAAAGTAAAATATAGGTTGGTATTTATCATAGTGAATACGGAGTTGTCAGTCCTGCCAACGTAAAATATTCACCCTATCCTATATTTTTTTTGAAGCTAATGAAAGTTTATGTTTGAATTTCAGCTTTAGGGTGTGTATAAGTCAACTTTTATAATTTGGTACACTTTTGAAATATTATAGGTTGAATTTGTGGCCAAGAAAGGTGGACTTGCTATAACTACATGCCATTTTAAGTTCTGTTTTTAAAAAATTTGAATATTCAAGTGTCTTCAATATCAATTTGATGTCAAATATTTTATTTTCCATCTCTATATTCATCCATGATAACAGAACTATTGTTAAGATCTGTGGTTCTAGCGAAAACAATCGTACTTGACGTATGACACCTGACCACAAGTGTTACCAACAAAAGTAAAGCATTTAGAAGGGGCCAGTAATAAAAATGAAGTATAGACACTTACAACTTTACACCATTCCGAATGCATTTCCAATATTCAATCCACACACATAATTTAACTTTGATTTAGCAGAAAATACGGCTTAAATTTTTGGTTTTCCGTCAGCTGAGTTTAGTTTACCGTTACAAAATATATTTGATCGAAAAATATAAATCGAGATTGTATAGATATATATTCTATATCGATTATATGGTTATACGGCAATTACACTTTGACATATTCTGAATTTGAACCAACAGAGGCGTTACCAATATGCAATATTTTATCGTTTATTATAATAAATAGAAAAACTGTTCTATAACAACTCATAATAAGACAGATTAATAATTGTGTGAACCAATCGATTTTCCAGACTTTGTTACGTTTGAATTTTCACACTAAATCATTTTATAGGACCAAATGGATCGTTGCACGATTGGTCAACGTTGTATTTTAAGGATATAAAATCAATTTCTCAATAATCTAATTGTTTTGGTATATTTTTGACGGAGTAAAATCACTGGGAAGAATTGTGTGTACGCTTATTCCGTCTCGAAATAACCGAACTCAATTTATCTCCACCAATGTGTGAAACTACAATTCCAAAACCTAATTATTTATGCTTTTAACGACGATGTCACAACAGAAAGCAGGCATAATTCACCTACCGTAATGCCCTTTTGTCACACGTAACTGCAAAAAGTAATAAATCAAAATTGTTTCACTGGAAAATAACATCGTTGGACGTCATTATTTTGACGAAAATTACAATTGTTTTAATACAACAATACACCCACACGTCCGTAACAACGATTGTTGCGGCTTCATTTTCATATTCAAAACAACACAAATTTAAAATTTCATTATTCAATATAAATAGATTTTGAAATGGGGAAATGGGGACTGGAACACAAATAAATAAACTCCTTTTGAAAAAAAATATTCTACGCCCATGGGTATTTTTACAAATAAATTAATCCCCTTAAAAATTTGATCGTCCGCCCATGGGAAAAGGAACTTTTGCAAATAAATCAACCCCCTTATAAAAATTTCATCGTACGCCCATGGTAGATGGAAATTTTAACAAAAATAAATTGATTTCCTTTAAAATATCATCGTGAGACTATGGTAATTGGTTATTTATAAAAATAAATCAACCCCCTTTAAAAATATTATCGTACGTCAATGACGGAAGCACAAAGAAAATTTTACAAAAATAAATTGATCCTCTATAAAAATGTTATCGTTACCCATCTAAAAAGAGTCCTCAACTGTTAATTTTATTTTCGGATTCGGCTCTGGCGAATCAAAAACAATTTAAATTCCCATTGCTTTTAATGTAGAAGGATGGTTGGCAAATACATTGTTGTTGATATAGAAAAAAAGAAGGAAAAGGTTTGGGAAAAAGAAAAGAGAATAATACTCCGAACCACTCAACTAAGCCACGAAGTTGAATCTTAAAACCATACCGACTCTCTCTGAATGTAAATTAATTTAGACTTGTTATGTACCACTAAAGACAGTCTAAATATTTACCATTTACATTATAAGGGTAAAGTTAATTTGGAAAATGCAAATAGAGACGTTTTCAAATAATTTTTTAACATAACCATACGGCGCCCAACGTGGGGCTACTAAAAGAATAAATATCAACTATTTAAATATCCATTATTTGCAAATAATAGTCTAAAGGTAAATGCATTCTTCCTATGAATTTCAATACATCCACTTATGTTCAACCCAAGAGCGGATTGACAATGAAAGAGGCAGCGGAGAAACTCAGACAAAGGGGCACTAATCCTTAGACAAAACGCAATAATTAATATATCAGTACGCCTTGGAAACCGACTACTTAATAACAACGATAGAAAATCCTTCTACAAAAGCCGCAAATCCTACTATTCCACTCGGTTTTAAGCCCCTATTTACATAAAAAGATGATATCGATTTAATATTCCTCTTTCTCTGATGAGCTTTTGGCGAAACACCTACAAAAGCTAAGGTTTGTTTATAGAGATGAGATCCTTTATTATTACCACACCACACCGCCGGTTATTTTTATTTTGAATCCTAAAACAGAAGATAAAATCTCCTGAAACTTTTAAAAATATCAAAATTCACGGAAATTCTTAACTAGATTCCAAATTTGGCAACAGTGGAATCGTTGCAAGCCATTGACATTATTTGCTTTCTAATTGTTAATTTTCCACTTTTCTATCATCAATTTTTTGGTACAAATTCCTGAGACAACCTATACAGATAGTGCAATTGATTAGAGACAATGACATGACAGATGACACTCGTCAAATATCACAAATTCCGACGTTGTCGTTTTAATTTTTTTATTATAAGTAAATTTCTTTCTTAAGATTGAATTTAATTTTCCTGTTGTCTCCATCTCTACATCGAGTCCTTATTAATGTGAGTTTAATAAAGGTGCTTGGTAGGAATAACAGGAATATCGGGATGGAGAATATGTACCTTAATCTCGGCAAGTTTCAATACCCTGAAAAAAGGTATTCAACAGATGTAATAAGGAAATGTCAATGAGGCTCGGATTTGCAATTTCGGTAAAAGATATTTTCCGGAATTTTGATTTAAATTTTGAATGGGACTCAATTAAACAGGATTATTTTATTTAAGAAAAGAAATGAAATATATATACGAGGAAATATCAAAAATTTGTATAAAAATATATTTATAAAAACCTGAAGATCACTGATGTAAATGCAAACGTGGCAACAACGCCGAATCGAAGATATAATACTTGAAGAATCCAAATTAATTCATAGGGTGGGTAAAGAATGCTGCTTAGGCCATCCACCCTCGGATATATTCTGTTTCTCTTTATTATTCACGGGTGTCGGTTGTTCTTTCTCTTTTCAACTAGCGGTGTTGATACATGCGAACCTTTTTTCCCACGAACGCATTCTTCTCTCAAAAAGTCTTGCCTTCTTTCTCTTGGTGATAAGCGAGAGGATATCCCGATCTTTGTCTAGACATTCCACCAGACTTATAAGAAATGCACAGGCGTATCTAAACGTTGTTTCATAAAGGGTTATTTAAATAGTGAGTAGTTTTTGTGTTGTTGGGTGTCATATTAGTGAGATATCAACAAGGAAAATTCAATGCTGGAAAACCGTGAAATTGTGGTTGACTTAAAAAAAAAATGTTATATATTAGAGTCCATGTGTTTCTGGAAAATCACTTTGTACCTACTCATTGTTAGAAATTTTCTTGTTAAATATTATTTTCATCTGGCTGACACGTCGATAAAGAACTACCTTAGTCTATCTACTATTAAGAGCATTGCACCAATAAATATTTTACAGCATTTTACTATTGGGTACGTTTCATATTGCCTATTATAAGTTTCTAAATTCAATCTAATTTTATCATTTGCATTTCACGCTACATAAAATCCTTTTGTAAAGACTTTTGAAGTTTAACAATAAACTAAAATTATTTGCATGAAATTTGAATAGGAAATGTTTAATATCATCCTAAAAACAATAAGTATTAAATTCAAAATTATATCAAGGATTTGTATCATTCACTTCTTTGTTATTGAAAGATAAACAATCTTTATATTAAATTATATTTCATGCTTTTCTGTAATAAATATTTTTATTATGAGTACGCATATGGTAGAGACCTATCTCGGTGTAACCTTTTGTCCTTTACTCGGGATTCTTTGATGTCGGCAAACCACAGGTAGATTTTTCGAATTGTTCAAGTCGGAGGTGTTTCTTGTATCAAGTAGTTTAATAAAGTGTTTTCGAATCTCGTCGTTCGCGACTTACGCACAAACAAATTTCGAACCAAACCAATGGAAATTCGTTAGGATTGATTACGTGAGATGTTCAGTCGATACATTTTTGTTTAATAGTTTAGTGGTGAAATAATAAGCTGGGAATCGAACGGGACACAAGGACAAGGAACAAAATCAATAAAATAAGCAATCACAACTACGCTACTGACAACTTCCGTACGGTAGTTGTAGTTACTCAATCCCAATTTACACTTCATCAAGTTACTGTATTTTGGTTGAGTCTAGTGTTGTCCCGAGTGGTCATAATAATAATAATAATAATAAATATATTCACCTCTTCAGATCAAATTTTTTTCATAGAAAAAACACATAATATATACAGTGGACAAATAATTAAGTGACAATTTAATTCATGTATAAAAAATCGCATACGCCACAGTGCAATTGTCACTTTGACAGCGGCAAAAGTTAGCTTTAACTTTTACAGCGACAAATACATTAGTGGTTTTTTCACTTATTCATTTGTTCATCAATTATCGCGGTGTTGGTTACCAGAATAAATAGTTTGGCATGTTTGTCAACAACTTATTGAATTTTCAAGAACTAACAATGATTCGATTCGGTGTGTCTACGAACGCCGAAATTAGTCAAATTGTTAATACCTGTGTGCCTACTAATACAGTTGCGACGCAATCATCAATCTGGCGACAATTTTCTACGTTTTGCGATGCAAAAAGATACACATTTGAGCCAGATACTTCCATCCAGAAATTGAATGTAATATTGCAAGATTGGGCATTTAATATGCGAAAAAGTAACGGAGAAGACTACAAAGAAGCGGTAGTTAAAACAATTTGGAACACCACCGCTAAAATGCTACAAAGTAAATATTATAACGAATTTAATATTGTATTCAACCCTTTCACCGATGTTCAGTTTAATTCATCACGAGCTACACGTAATGCTAAACGTAAAATCCTACAAGCACAACCCGAAAAGAGAAAATGTAGTGCATCAGCTCTTAATAAATCTGAAGTATTTGCAATGGCCAGATTATATAACGAAAATGAACCGGAAGGACTTCAAAAGAAATTATATCACATTTTGGCGTTTGAACTAGCTTGGCGCGGAGGAGAAGCAGCTTACTGCAAAACCACTTATTTCGTATCTGAAATTGAAAATAATGGAAAAGAAACTGGACGTATCGAGTATAATCCTCTATTTTCGAAAACGAGACAAGGCGGCAACAATAAATTATGTGACAGCAAATGGATCACGCCTAATATTTTCGACGAAGATATTTGGCCAATACGTTTATTCAAAAAGTTAATGGAAAAACGAAACACTTTTATAACTTCGGACAGAGTATTTCTTACACCTAATCCCTTTTGGAAAAAGAAAAATTCTAAAGGTTGGTACAAGAATTTGCCGATTGAAATTAATGAAATTTCAAAATGGACTAAGCGCTCAGCACAACGCATTGGTTTAAATGTCAAACGTGTCAAAATTACAAATCACTCAAATCGAGCGGCAGCAGTTAGCGAATTAAGTAAAAGCGGAATTGAAGAACAAGCTCTAATAAAAATAACAGGACACAGCAATTCATCGTCAATAAAACCATACTTACAAGTTGACAAAGAGTGTTATTTAAGCATTATTCAATCAATTCGTTTGGAAAATGAAATGAAAAATCGTTGCTCATCCCTTTTTGTGTGTGTATACCGACATATCTCGGGTAAGCAGCCAATAGGTATTATTATAATAGTTACCTGCAATGGTGTAAGCAAGATGATATATGGCATATCTCGGCGGATTTGGGATTGTATGAAATATGAAATGCGGCAGGGGTTTAAATTTGACTCATCGCCTCTTCGGAGAATTCAATGACTATCTGCTGTTCGTTTGGAATGCCTAAAGAATTTTTTTTCCCAGAACTTTATAATACCGCAAAAGTTTATAAAATTCCCTTTTTTTTGGTGAATAACTCGAGAAGAATTAATTGTTTAACAGAAAAAGCTCGCAAATGTTTATACGAAAATAAAAATAATTACAAATTATGTACAGGAATTCAAGAAACATATACGGGATTGGGATAAAGTATGGAACCAAGTAAATATCTTTTAAACGAAAAGAACGATATTTATGAACATTTGCAGGTAAGTGCAATGGAACAAAATGCATCTGATGTACATTTTTTTGTTAATAATATACTTCCGGTTTAACCGGAAATGCCTTCAACTTTTTTAATTTATATATTTTTACAGATTTTGAAAGAACTTGTTATGTTGAATTCATACATACTGAGTTTAGTGTAAAAAAATTTGTAAAAAGGAGGAATATAGCACTTTAATCAACCTCCTTTGAGTTTTTTGCATTAGAGCAAAAAACTATTTAGATAAACTAATTGATGTTGTTTGTATGCATAGTAATAAATAAACGAGTACTGTTTAGTATGACTTTTGTTCTCCAAGTGTCAAATTCTAATTGACGAAAATAAATTTTACAATTTAGAATGATTCAATTAAGTGAAAAAGAGCGTATTGAAATTTTAATGATGATCGGTTAAGGTGATCGTGTTAGAAACATGAAGAAGTGTGTCATATTTTTAATAATTTGCATCTGGAGAGAAATCCTATATCACGCTCAACAGTAACTAAAACATTACAATGTTTTAAGACAACTGGGATGGTAAAAAATTTGCTAAAACCTGGAAGACTGCGGACTGCAACGAACGAAACTGTTAAACAAAATATTGCAATCGATTTAGAAGAATCACCTCAAACTTCCACCACAAATTTGGCACTAAACCATGGTATCAGTCGACGTTCTGTAGGAAAGATATTAAAAAGTGAAAAGTATCATCCGTATAAGGTACAGTTGGTTCAAGAATTGTCAGACGATGATTTTGACCGACGGCTGGAATTTTGCGAACGGCTAATGGACATCTGTAATGTCGACGACAATTTTGCTTCTAACATAGTTTTTTCCGATGAGGCAACTTTTTGCTTAAATGGAACAGTTAATCGCCATAACTCAAGGTATTGGTCAAATGAGAATCCTCATTGGATTCATGAAGCACATACCCAGCATCCACAGAAGTTAAATGTTTGGATGGGAATCGTCGAAAATAGGCCCATTTTTTATCGACGGAAACTTGAATGGTGACAAGTATTTGGATCTACTAAATAACGAAATTATTTCTGCACTTAACAGAATGGGCAATTACCACAAAATGTTTGGTTTCAACAAGATGGAGCACCTCCCCACTATGACAGACGGCTTAGGGATTTTCTGGATGCGAATTTTCCAAATCGATGGATTGGACGTAGAGGATTCATAGAGTGGCCTGCTCGTTCTCCGAATCTTAGCCCGTTAGATTTTTTTTTCGGGTCATCTAAAATCACGTGTTTACGCTAGACGTCTAACAAACTTACAGGAATTGAGACAAAGAATTATTGATTAATGTGAACTAATACGTGGAGAAGTCTTGGAAAGAGTAACTCAAGAATTTGTTAATAGGATGGCATATTGTCAGCAAGTAAACGGCGAGCATTTGAAGTAATTTTGTTTCTCATTATCCTAAAATAATGAAATGTACACCTATTGTACAACTAACAGTGAGTTATTCCTCGTTTTTACAAATTTTTTCACACTAAACTCAGTATGTATGAATTCAAAATAACAAGCTCTTTCAAAATCTGTAAAAATATATAGGGTGTCCCATTTAAATTAAAGAAGTTGATGGCATTTCCGGTTAAACCGGAAGTATATTATTAACAAAAAAAATGTACATCAGATGCATTTTGTTCCATTGCACTTACCTGCAAATTTTCCTAAATATCGTTCTTTTCATTTAAAAGATATTTACTTGGTTCCATTTTTTATCCCAACCCTGTAAGTAGAGTAAGTATACTTACTATAGATTCAAAAATATAGAATTTTTTAAGAAGACAGGGGATGGCATTCATGATACTCCAATGAAGGGTTTTGTGGATTCATCGGGAAAATGCATCAAATAAAGGACAAATAATTGCTGTCAACGAAATATTGTGAAACGTTCTTTACATTCTATACCAACTACTCAAGTGCATTCACCAAGTAGGTACATTACAATTATTGAAATAAATGAAATATAGTGATTGTGCAAATTTCCATTTCACCATACCTATATAAGTACATGTAAATTCATCAACTTTATGTACATAATACGATTTTCAAGGTCGTATTTACATAATTATCTATCTTTAGTATATTACCAGCTTGTAATATTCAATTACCTGATAATTACGGCTCGAAGGATTTCACGTTTATCCTGCACAGATGCAATTACAGGACAATTGTTCCTGTTGGATCCCAATAAGTTAAATTGGGGCTATTATTACATGTCAACAGTAGGATTCGATTATTAATTATTCGAATTTACTATTGGGTAATAGATATGGAATTTTTTTCATGTTTTATCCTGTATTTTACCGTAATTCTGCTATACTCAAAATTTGTCCTTTTGGACGGGTTAGCGTAGCGAATTTGAATACTTTTATTGAAATTTTATGTTATTGTATTTTGGTTAGGTCTAATGATGTTTCGTGTAAACATACTGAAAGTTACACTATAATTTACCACACAATATTAGATTAAGAAAGTTTAATATTTGCGTAAAAATATAACTTGACCATGAATATAAACTGACATTTAATACACCGTCCATATAATATATCAGCGTTTATAGTTTCATCGAAGGCTAACTGAAATTGGAATCTATTAATTTATAGTTAGCGTACCATCAATTCAACACCAACTCTTTTTATACACACAAATAATGATAACGTATCTTTAAATTGAAATAATTCGTGTTATTGGTTACCTCCAAGCATTCCAATGCAATCTTAACCGATGGATCAGACACTTTCGATCAGTAACATACGAGAGGGAATGAAAAAGTTTTGCTTTGAATATACCGGATTGATTGAATTCAAATTTGGTACAAATGTGAATATTTGTTACCCAAAAATGGAAGTATAACGTGAATAAATAAAGTTTGTATAAGGGGGCTTCTGTAAATTTGAAAACAAAAAATTGGAAACTGTACTATGTGCAAAAGAAAAAGCTTGTGGCGAGGGGGTTCAAATATATATTTTCTTAAATTTTAAAATGAATAGTCTCAAAGTTATTTTTAAAAAATGAAAATTGAGCTTAGAATTTTGAAAAAAATATAGTTTTCTTCACGCAATAAGCAATCCACTGTTAGTTTTATTTAAATTCTTCTACAAATGACGCCTACATTTCAACCAAAAAAAAATAAACGTGTAACATTTGTAGATCCCTTGGAAAACTATTTTATCTGCGTCTATGGTAGACCGAGATTTATGAGAGAAGAAGACGAAACGAGACATTTTGCGGTTTCTATAGAAGGAGGCTAATAAATCGCAGAAGGCGATTCCTATTCCGTTCTCCTTCTGTTTCTCTCTCCCTCAGAGAACAGAGAATTGTGTTTATTCATCTACAAATAAAAATATATTCACAAGGCATATTATTTGCAAAATAATTTTTTGTATACCGTGTCTATAACATTAGCTGAACTCTTATCAATACTGCCAACCATAAAATTATAAAGAAACTTTATGCCAAACATTCAGTGAGTGTAAGAGAATCGATAGGATGTGCTAAAGGATTGAAAACAGTCCTTTCTTCGAAGATTTTGAACTGTCTGGATAAAAATTTCTTAAATAAAATTAAATAAAGCTTTGACATTAAATAAAAAAAGCTAAAACTTGAATCCGTGTGTATTTACCATTAAATTTTTCAATTCAACTCGAAATATTAGGCTTGCACTACAGTAACTTGTTCAAACATGTCATCTCCAGTCAGTACAAGAAACTTACCTCAAACGAATCGTCTTAAGGCCGCCAGGGGATCGTCCACGTACACTATATTGAGCTAACTTTGAAGATGAAGTAATATGTTCACTGTTTGCTATTCAACTTCGTTTATTACAGAACAAATAAAAGAGAAATAGGTACGTTGTTGATAATGTGTCGCGTTTCTTTCTCACGTAAATTATCAGGTTTTATGAATTTATTTTAATTGCGCGGCAAACATAAGCTGATTTTCGTTAAATTGGTACTCCGGTAATTCTTTCGTTTGTTCATTAGCTGGAAGGAATTTGTTTGAAGAATTTTTTTTATTTTTTACTTGTTTACCTGAAAATTTGGAAATTAAGGTTTTTGGATAAACAAAAAGGGTTAACATCCTCAAAGTAAGGTGTAACTAGATGTTGCTTGGGCTTCAGTTAGTGCAACTCCAAAAGATGTCAGCAACGTTTCCTCCAGGAAAGGTGGATGGAAAACTTGTCCTGGAGGTATCCCAGTGGTGGGGCATCAGTCAATTTAGACGTATTCTTGAGATATGCTAGGGGATGTCCTAGTTGTTGTCTTAGAGATGTCCTAACTGTATTCTGGCGGTATCTTAGAGGCTGTGGTGTTTACCATAACAATTTAGGAAATTTGGAAAAGATAAAAAAAGGGTTGTTTTAAAGACAGTTGATAGCAAAAAGGTGCTTCGCACGTGGTGGTCACTAGAAGTTCGGCATTGACGTTGGCATATGTCAAATCTCATTCGCTAGGGTTGGGGATTGGAAGTGGCTAATGAGACGTCGAAAGGAAATTAAAGAAGAATTTGCGGTATTAACTTAAAAGTCGAAACAAATCTATAGGCATGTTACAAAGTATTATGAAAATATTTAACTTTGATGCATTATATCTCGGAAAAATGTATTCTAGCTTTTCACAAGCAGCCTTGTAAAAGAGGTACACAACCCAAAAAAAACATGTGGAATTTGTTTTACTAAAAAAAATAAAAATCCATAATTTTCAATAAAAAATTCAGCGAATACACGTATTCCTATTGCTAACATTGTATGAAAATTAGTTGCCCATCAGATAGCAAGCACGGCAAAGGTTGGAACCGCAAGAATATACACCCCCCGTGGCGTCGCACTGAACGTACTCGTATACATTATTTGTTATCTCAACCAATGACATTTTATTTCAAATAGTATCCTGAGATACTGTTTCCTTCAATAACATACATCTGCCGTTTATGTTAAATATCAGTTTGGATTTTTTTTCCACATTCATTCGCGCCTTATTTTTTAACATACCATTTTTAACGATTAAAGGAAAAATAGATGGAAAAATATTTACATAAATATCCACACTGGAAAATGAGAAAGTTGCCGATAGTTGAATTTTCCAGAATTCAAAAGGAATTTATTCTAATTAGTTCAGTTATGTCTGTAACTGCGACTCCTGTAGGAGAAATATTATTTAGGCCCGGCTAACACGTTCCGGTATACCGGTGAGATTTACCTGTCTGGGCGGGTGATCATGAACTGCGGACAACCGATGCACAGTGGGGCCAAACGGCAAAAAAAACGACAAAACCTCTGACTAAATTCAGTTCGACTTAAAATCAATTTGCAATACATGTTTTCGATGTATCTCGGACCCAGGAATCTGATGCCGTTTTCGAAAAAATTCTATCATTGCTCTTTCCTTTTCATCCCAAGTCCCGATTGGTATTTCGGTGTTCTTGTAATTTTTTTTCCTCTGAGAATCTTTTGTTCTTGGCTATGCCAGTGGCTTTAACCTTTTCCAAGGAATTCTTTTCTACTTGCTCCAAAACGGGCAAAAAAAGATAAGAGGAGGACAATTGTTACAAAAATGGACTGTAACTATGCATGGTGCCACGAGATAATGTCTAAAAACTGTAGTCCAGAGAGGCAAAGGAGCAAGTAGAGAAGAATTCCTTGGAAAAGGTTGAAGCCACTGGCATAGCCAAGACCAAAAGATTATCTGAAACAAAAATTTACAAGGACACAGAAATACCAACCGGGACATGGGATGAAAAGGACCCACATGAGGCCAACAACACAAAGTAGTCAGGTCCGTCGAAATCGGAAATAGTTTGCCTTACTCAGGAAAAGCCCTGATGAAAACAAGCTCAGGTCTGACAACGTTGAAACATTCCAGGTGGAAAAGAGGTAAAAGTCCTCGATCTGACAGCTGAACTCCACCTAAGACACATGCGGCAAAAAGAACAGGTGAAGATGGTTTCTTACAAGGATTGCTTACAACAGCAAATATTGGAATGGCGTTGACTCGAAACTGTTTGGAGGAAACCGTGTTTGACACCCCTGGGGAAATTACAAACAGACTTCATTTCCAACGTACCTCATTCTACTCATTTGAATCACCTATGGGAAAGAATGGCTCAGGAAGGAGGCTTGGGAAGGTGCCGATTTGACAGTTGTTGGGTCAGGAGACCTCCCCAGGTGCACTACTTGGTTTCTTCTATCGTTCTTTTGGGAAATAATTTAATATTGGTATTTTAAGGCTCCGTATAATTTCAGTGGTGATCTTATGAATACAATCCTGTTATCTCCGCCTTAACTTTGAGTAAAATATTCTATTGTATTCGTAATACCACTGCAGTACTCGAACTGTATTATTTAACGTAATCGATGGTATCTTTAACCGTTACTATTCCCGTCCTCGGGCAATATTTATGCATCTCTAGTAAATTGCCATTTCAAGTTTGTCTAGTTCGGTTATCGAACACATTCGCTGTCATACAAATAAAAACATTGAGAGGCGAGAAGATGCTGGTATCCGGAAGGATAAGAAATAGATTTCAGTAAAATAATACAAACATTAATCTTCTTTGTCGTTTTTTTTGTATGACCAAAAACATCTTTGAACTGGACCAAAATCGTTTAAAGCAATTGATACAACAAAAATAAAATAAATAAAAAAACAGCAACCGATCAAGTTTTTGGTCTCACTCATAAAGTTGGTAAGAAAATAAAAAAGAAAAGGTGATGTCTTCTGTGCTGAATGTATTATGATGGTATTGGCTGGAGTTTCGGACGATGACCTTCATTTTAAGGTGTTTTTTCATTGACGTATGTTAAGGATAATGAAGGATTAAAAGTTTTAGAACAGTGAATACAGATACAAATGTCAAGATATCATTTGAATTACGCGGTAGTGAGTTAATACAATATTTCTTCTTGTTGACAAATGTAACCAGTCGGATAATTTGTCTAGGGAAAACCTATTTTAACAATCTATTTCAATTCTGCACGGTTCATGGATTTCTCCAAATGGCTCTAAAACTAACTTCGTCAACGTATATTATGCATTTGTTCTACATATATATACATGTACATTGTTGTGAGCAGTGGCGTTACAAAAAAAATTATATCCTGCGGCACCGATGGTTCCAAAACAAACCATGGCCCTGGTGCTGGTATAAAATGACCTAGAAAGAAAATGATCTTTAGCCTTGGCAGATATACGACTGCAGAGACGATTGCCTCTATAGCTGGTATTGATGAGGATATGCCGGACAAAAAATAAAAATATTCACTGACAGCCAGGCTCTGCTTACAGCTATCAGTAACCCAACAACTAGGTTAGGTAAAACTGGTAAAAAACTGTGAAGAATCCCTCAACAGGCTGGCAAGAGACAACAAAGTATCTCTAATATGGGTGCCAGCACTTGACAGGATTGCAGGTGATGAAACGGCAGTCCAGAACCGTTTTGTGAAATCGGAAACTGGCTAGATAGGAAACGCCAACTCAAATGGAGGTCGACACAAGGGAAGGTGCCCTGACAGTTACCGACCTGATGACTGGACACTGCTCTCGCAAAATTAGTCTAGTTCTACGAGAACTTACATAGACTCAGACGGACGCACTTTGGAGAGGAAAGCTCCCTAAGTTTGGCAGGACAGAACTTATGCGAGTGGCACTACAAGAGTATTCTTTAAAAAAAAACTCCGATCTTAATATAGGCATTGTTTACGTATTATACTTATACAAAGAAATGGGTATTTCTTCTATATTTTTGTTTCCAGCAGCACGTCACTGCGTCCATACATTGAGAGACTTCTTTGTGTATATGTTTACAGCGTCTGATACACGACACTAATGGCTCTGGAAACTTTTTACGTAAATTTTACCACAAAACGACTGTGTACAACTTACAGTGTTTGCATGTAACGAATATATTTTCATTTCCTTAGTTTGAATTTGTCACTTTCAACTGAATATATATTGGTACAGTTAAGTTGAAGTGTTTCTAGATGATGTGATATTTAATAGAAATGAGATTTATAGTGTAGTATATATCGACAAAAAATAACAAAATTAGTTACGTCTATTCCTCTAGTAGGTTTATAAAGTTAAGTATTGTTAAGGTGCGCGCAGATATGGCCAGTCGATCCAGATCAGCAAGCATACGAGCGTACTCTAAAATGTACCTTCTGATTAAAGCCTTGACTTTGATTGTTTCGTTTCTATAGGTCGCCAATAAAGTAGAGAATTTCTTCTAGCAGGGCTCTGCTGATATCCCGTCACTTGAATTAATTCCACGGGACCTCACAAATTCTAGAATTACTAGTCGTGAACCTACTTCGCTCGGCTCGTGGTAGACTCGCGAGCCCTGTATAAATATGCTCGTTTTTCATGCTGCACAAGCATACATAACTGAAAATGTTTTAAAAATAAATCTAAAAAAGCAAACAACTTTGTATACCGATTGACCTTTGCATCTGGTGATCGAGGGAGATTATTTTTAGTACGTCCTGTATATATAATATTTTATTGTTTGACTGCAAAGCAATTTTATACCAAGTTTACAACATGCACCTGGATGTTTTAAAGTAGCAATAAATTCGTCGGGTAGTAATTATTGCAAATAATAATAAAACGAAAACTGCAGCTGAAAGCTGAAACAAACAACATAATTTGGTCATTTTTAGATGTAATAGAAATTTTATTACGTCCGGCAGGACAACGGCTGCAGATTTTCTAATTAGGGGGCATTTTTGAGGATTTTTTGACCCCCCCTTCCGCATTGGTGAGATGTAGTGAGAATTGAAAGACTGAAATCCAAAAAAAAATGGAATCAGATATTTTTGAATTTGAATACAACGTTGCCAAGTCTTGTACATTTTAATTACTTTTCCATAAAAGTCAAACTATTTTTTTTTTTTCAGATCACGTCTCTGAACTAGCCCGACAATCTGAAAACAAAACTCTCCTCCTTTTCCAACAGGTTTACCGAGGTATGGCCAGCCTCTCTAGAGAACCCATAGAAATATTATACAGAGATATCCGAAATTACATTTGGATCAATACCACCGACGCAAAACCTACATTCAGCCCCGAAGAAATGATCAATAGCGTCAACAACTTCTTCACAGAACTATTTCCACTTGCTTACCACCGTTCCGCTGACATATCAGATAAAGATTTCACTTTAAACTACAAGGAATGTTTAAAAAAATCCATAGAAATCATATCACCTTTCGCGGAGATTCCCAAACAAATAGGTACATCTTTATCTAAAAGTTTAGAAGCAACAAGATTGTTGCTGCAAGCGTTTAAAATTGGCTCCGAGGTTTTAAACACCACCGACACTTTACTGATTGATGAGCATAGTAGTGACAATTCAGAATGTCACGATGCTTTGCTCAAAATGATTTACTGTCCTAGATGTATGGGGCTTTTGAAACACACGAAACCTTGCAGTGGATATTGTTTAAACGTCCTAAGAGGTTGCATTACCAAATACGTAGCAGAACTGGATCTGCCTTGGAACGGATTCGTAGAAGGAGTCGAGAGTTTAGTTAACGCCATGAAGAGAAACAACAACGATGCTGAGATTAATGTTAACGCCGTTATCAGGAATTTGGATAACAAAATTTCTACTGCTATTATGAAGTATATGGAGAAAGGAAAAGATATCGATGTTAGGGTGAGTAAATTTTATATTTTAATGGGTACAAATATATATTTTGAAAAATAACTTTTCCATTTTCTGGGGACTGGAAACTTTGACTACGCACTTTAATCTTAATTTTTGGTGAAGTGAAAAAGTAATTAGGACTGTATGGAGGATGGTCGAACGGGCATATGCTTATTGGGTCCCAAGTAGCAGGTAGTTCAAAAATAGCGTGCTTATTGGGTCCCGAACTTTAGTCCTACCTGAATAATAATGTATGGATTCGGTCCCAGCCACCTGTCAATAATAACCCAACCAAAACCACCCTACCTTACCCCCTACCCTAATCCGAATCGAAAAATTGAATTGTGTAATTGACAGATTATTATAATAATTTTCAATAATAACCCAACCAAAACCACCCTACCTTACCCCCTACCCTAATCCGAACAATAAAATGAGATACATTTAATGAAAAAAAATCGACTGAAATATGAAATGCACTCGATGAAATATAAACAATGAATGAAATAGTATTTAATTTAAACATTCAGATACAATAAAAAGAGGGAGGATTGGATTTCCGAAAAGAGGTACATTTCCCCGAAGAATATCTTCAGGTAGTTAAGTACCATTGGGACCCAATACGCCTATAGATAAAGGGATTAAAATTTACACATTTTAATCTATGACCTGCCGGGACCGAATCCATCCACACCGGGTCGAACGGACGCACCGGAATTCGGTCCCGCTACCTGCGGAAGGGACTACCTGTAACGGATTAAATTCGAAGTGTGGTCACACCAGCGAAAATGCGATTTCGGAATTGGGTCCCATGTACCTACTATTTGTTTAATTTGACTTTTATTTTCCTTCACATTTTTTTGGGCTTAGGACCAACAGAACACACTTATTGTTGTTGTACTGGCATGTTTAAAAATTTACGCTAAATGCGTATCGTCAAAAATAAAAACAGTACGTGAAATAATAACCCAACCAAACCTACCCCTACCAAACCACCTTTCGTATTTTTAGTCAATTTTTTTTGTAGAGTGAATTATAATAATTTTCAATAATAACCCAACCAAACCTACCCCTACCAAACCACCTTCGTATTTCTAGTCAATTTTTGAAGAATAAATTATAATAATTTTCAATAATAACCCAACCAAACCTACCCCTACCAAACCACCTTCGTATTTTTAGTCAATTTTTGATGAATAAATTATAATAATTTTCAATAATAACCCAAACAAACCTACCCCTACCAAACCACCTTCGTATTTTTGAGATAATGATTTTTGAAAACAAAATTTAAACCCATCTATTATTAATAAACGCTTACCCTTTTCACTCGTCATAGAGGTGAAATTAATATGTTCCATGTCAAACAAACAAACAGAATCACAATAACGGACACAAATAAACACGTCTTACACTCTGCACTTCAGAAGAACAATTGCTAAAAATAATCTTTTAATACCCACATGAAATCTACCTGCTTCGACAGCGGACCGAATTACGAAATCACCCTTTCGGATTTGGACAAGGTCCCTGTGAGCAGGTAGCCCTTTTGCTAGGTACCCGGACCGAATTCCGAAACACCGGGTCGAACAATTCGATGTTTTCTCGCTTTAAAGACTCAATTGTTCTTAGATCTTCGCTAAAATTAATCCGTACACGTTTAAATACTCGATACCAACGAGAAATTGTCGACTTGTTATATGCAACACTAGTAATAAGTATAAATAAGACTTGACAAAACAAACTCTTGAAAGTTGAAAATTGAAAAGTTTCAAATACATTTCCTTTTTCTATCTAAAGTTGTAAAACTCGCTCTATTTTCGAATGTCTGTAAACGTTCCTTCTTTGTTTATTAAGTTTTCTTTCAAATAAGCTGTATGTAGTTTCATAGTTTTTCGAACTGAACGAAAATTTTAAAACAACTATACGGTCAAGGGAAACTTTTACATGTATCCTAGCAGAATTAATTTCTCCCTCTAAGACGGGAACTCTCATCGCTACTACTAGCGAAATGTTTTTGTTGAAAACGTTCGCGTCGCGTTCATAATACTGAGAAATTCCATTAAATTACGCGAATCAACATTTCCACGAAGAACATAACAATTTTCTAGTATCCATTACCGCCTCCATATAGAACCGTTAAACGTTCCAACTAGTACGTATCACTGTTATGTCACTGTTAACGGCGCGTCGAGATAACGATGCACAAACGAGTTTGATGATTTCGTTGTCTAATCATTGGCGGACCTTTGGACCCTAACAAGTCAAATAGATTTACTTGAAATATGGAATAGTCACAAGTATTTTTTATTGTAATGTTTTTCTTATTTATTTAAATAGTTTTCTTACGGTGGGATAATAGGCCAAAAAATAGGGGTCACAAATACAAGTAATTAGCATAAGTACCTTAAAGTATGTAGATTAATATAAAAGTCAAAAAAGTTCCTTCTAGAACACGTATCATACTACGCCTTTCTAGTGTCAACATATAACCAGCTTCGAGGTTTCGTCGCTAACTTCAAAGGACACGAGCTATATATTTATTTACGACATAGCTTACGACCTTGATTAGATTATTTGGAAATGTGTCGTAGTTTGCAAACCTGTTAGTCGCAATTTTTGTTATGTCTACCAACAATTAACTCGAATAGAAGAAGCTCTTGAACTTGATCTTAATAAATTTCATGTTGCTTGAACCTTTTTGAGGAATTCATTAATTATATTATACAGGGTGTTTCTAAATTCTTCCGACAAATTTCAGAATCAAATTTCACTTAAAATCCCTGTTTTGTTTAAAAAATTTTTTTTCCCAAAACTAATAGCTGCAGAGGAAAAAAATAAACTACAATTTATAATTTTTTTAAAAAATTGAGTGGAAAACAGTTTTGATATGAAATAAAGTGAGGGTTGCTAATTTCACCCCCGTATAATGTAACAGGCTAGTCTTTTGTGAGTGCACGCAAATTGCAGAATTTCAAGTTTCTAACATTACTGAAATTTTAGAAAAAAAAAACTCAATTTTCGTCACCACCTTTTAATTGTTATATCTCAGAAAGGGGTGGGCTAAGGAAATTTTGTTATAGGAAAGACCCATCATAATTTCATAAGAGCAATCACCTCCTGAATTGTGTCGCACCCTGTACATGGTGGGACGGACAAATCACTACCATGCTGTATTGGTTTTTCTACAATTTCCCTGTGGCAAATCAATTACGATAGCTTCATTTATCCAAACCAAACATTGTATTTAACGTCATAATAGCCATGTTTTAATGGAAATGGCATTTCCCTAATATTAGTTTTTGTTTTGTAAACAATTATCAGATAAACTAATACTGAGTATATATCAAAACGGTTAATTTCAATTAGATTATTTAGCATGTAATGAATAAAACAATTTTAATTCGATTATTTCATCATTTTATTGTAATTTTGTGCAAATATTCATTTTTACAATAGTTTGCGAAAAATTTGACGCATTCAGAATCCTGAAAATATCCAGGAATTCATATCAGAACAATTTGTTGAGGCTTCTTATTCAGAAGACTATTTTTTGACAGTTTCTTACCTACTTTGACGTTTCTAGATAAGAGCTATAAAGCTGCCTCTAGCACCCTCCTCTTTAAGTAAATATGTTGTTTTAATATAAAGAGTCTTTTTGACAGTTCTTCACCAGTCTTGAAGTTGCTGGGTTAGAGCTAAGAGCTCGGATCCTTTAAAGCCGCTAACAGCACCCTCCTCTTTAAGTGAATATGTTGTTTTAATATAAAAAGAGTCTTTTTGACAGTTCTTCACCAGTCTTGAAGTTGCTGGGTTAGAGCTAAGAGCTCGGATCCTATAAAGCCGCTTCCAGCACCCTCCTCTTTAAGTGAATATGTTGTTTTAATATAAAAAGAGTCTTTTTGACAGTTCTTCACCAGCCTTGAAGTTGCTGGGTTAGAGCTAAGAGCTAGGATCCTATAAAGTCGCTTCCAGCACCCTCCTCTTTAAGTAAACATGTTGTTTCAATATAAAGAGTCTTTTTGACAGTTCTTCACCAGCCTTGAAGTTAGAGCTAAGAGCTCGGATCCTATAAAGCCGCTAACAGCACCCTCCTCTTTAAGTTAATATGTTGTTTTAATATAAAAAGAGTCTTTTTGACAGTTCTTCACCAGTCTTGAAGTTGCTGGGTTAGAGCTAAGAGCTCGGATCCTATAAAGCCACTAACAGCACCCTCCTCTTTAAGTGAATATGTTGTTTTAATATAAAAAGAGTCTTTTTGACAGTTCTTTACCAGCCTTGAAGTTGCTGGGTTAGAGCTAAGAGCTAGGATCCTATAAAGTCGCTTCCAGCACCCTCCTCTTTAAGTAAATATGTTGTTTTAATATAAAAAGAGTCTTTTTGACAGTTCTTCACCAGCCTTGAAGTTGCTGGGTTAGAGCTAAGACCTCGGATCTTATAAACCCGCTAACAGCACCCTCCTCTTTAAGTAAATATGTTGTTTTAATATAAAGAGTCTTTTTGACAGTTCTTCACCATCCTTGAAGTTGCTGGGTTAGAGCTAAGAGCTAGGATCCTATAAAGCCGCTTCCAGCACCCTCCTCTTTAAGTAAATATGTTGTTTTAATATAAAGAGTCTTTTTGACAGTTCTTCACCAGCCTTGAAGTTGCTGGGTTAGAGCTAAGAGCTCGGATCTTATAAAGCCGCTAACAGCACCCTCCTTTTTAAGTGAAGAGTCAGGAACTCGACAAATCGTATCTACTATTACAGTAAAATTGGATTTTAATCACATATCAGTTGATTAATAGAAACTACAATTTTAACCTTTAAAAAGATAACGTCAGATGATTTTAAAATTAATTATTGGAATTTGTAATTGATATAATATCCACACGGTGTCATTAATATGAATAGTTTATTCTCTTGAAATTAGCATTTAAACTTTTAATTGGCATATAAATTTTAGAGCTGGCAAATTACTATGGCATTAATATTATTTTATTTTTGTTTAATAAATTAAATATCAAAGCTGACTTACACCTCGACCAAATTCTGAGATGCGCAAACAAAGAAGCGAAAGGGAGATATCTCAGTCCCGCGGAATAAACGCATGTACAATCGGCGGAAAAAGTTTACTTAATTAAATATTTCCTAAATAAAATCCTGAGAATTTGGTAATAAATTCCATTTTAGTTATTAACTGTGTAAAAAATGTGGATTTTAAAACAAATCTGTCACTGTTTTCACTATCAGAACTTACAATATCATAATCATCATCGTCATCGGAATCGTTATCTCCAAGATTGATAATAATTTCATCTATTACTATATCTAAAGCTTGTTCCAAGCTGAGAAACTCTTTTTCACATTTGAGCGAATGTTGGCAGCGACTTTGCCATTCTAGTGGTGAAAAATTTCATGACATAGCTTTTCCACATCTGACAATATAAACGTGGTGTTTTTACTTCCAACGTATTGTTTAAGGGATGCCCAAACAAGTTCAATTGGGTTAAGGTTAGGGTGATAAGGTGGTAATCTCAAATTATTATGACCATGTTGTTCTAGAATTTTGTCAACTTCGTATGTTTTAAATCTTAGCTTATACATTTTCACAATGTTATATAACTCAACTTTTAACATGTCATCTGGAAATGTGTTGTTTCTCTTCGTAACCACAGCTTCATTTCATCTTTTCGACTTGCGAATGCAGGTGATTTTTCACACTGCACATTGTGATATGGTGCATTATCAATATTGTGGACAATTCCTCGTAAAATTCTTTCATCTAGATCATCTATTTTTGTCTTTTTCGGTGTTTTACCTTTATGTTTTGTACTGAATGTCGAAGCTTCACCATTATCAATATTTTTACTTTGGTGAACTATAGATTTTACAGTGCTTATGCTAATACCGACTGCTTGTGCAATCCTTTCCTGTATTTTCGCTGAATGAACTCACTCCGTTGTGCCTCCAATGTCTTAAGTTTAAAAACATTATGCACTATTTCACGACTTTGTGCACTCAAAATCTTGTGTTTTACAAGCGACTTAAATTCCGTATTAAAATTCCTACGCGGTTTGTACCACTATCAGTTCAAATGGATCTTTACAGTGCAACGTTCTGCCTAGGACTGGTAGCTGCTGACATTGTCGTACGCGTGATCTACGCGCATCCGAATCTCGCGGTTGAAATAAATTTGGTCGAGTAGTAAATACAGTTTGTCTCATTGACTATCCTAGTATTTATATTTGACAACGCCGCGTGAAAGCAAAAGAGATAGAGGTATATATTATACAGTATCTCTCTTTCAGATATTCAGATTCACATACTGCATTTTGTTTTTATTTATAATTCGCGCTCGTCCTAACCTCTTTTACGGCGTTGCCACATGTAATTTCAGGTAAATATAATTAGAATTACGCGAAAAAAATAAAATTTTCCATCATTATCTCAAAAATTTTAGGTTATGTTGAAAAATGTCTTATTTATATATTTTTTATTATCTACAACTTTTGTATAAAACTTCTTTCAACTCCATCCCCATTTCACTTCATCTCGGGTCTAACATTTTTTTGTTTTATCCTGTATATATATAAAGAGAAACTTTCCTCCTTTGCAATCAAGTTTATCTACTCGGCTTATAACTTCGCACGGTACTGAAAAAACTGAACTCAATTAGATTATAAAAACATCACCAATCGTGTTTGTTTTAAAACCGTTTAATTATGGTTATTATCATTATTTATTATTATATCGAACAGAGTCGGTACCGACAACATTTCAAAAAACAAATCAAAACAAATTTAATGTTTTATGACCTATTTGAGAATGATTTATAGTACATTGTTTATGACGCAGTTTTAAAAAAAAGTATCATCATTTCTCGTTCTCATCTTTCAGTATGTGCAATACTATACCCAACCAAAATACAATAACATCATAAAATATTAAAGCTCCCGATACGATTTTGTCAGTGACGTAGACGTGCTTACTTATTTTATTAATTTATTTCAAGAGGCTGTCGTATTCATTATTATTGTACTAATAAAATAATAAGGAAAAACTATTTCGGTATCTTATATACATTTTGAAGTCCAGTTGGGCGAGTCCAACTCTGTCGATTTTCATAATTGTCGTTTATGCTGTTTCAGTCCAGTAAATAAAGACCAAGAAACCCCCCAACCTGTTCATCTCATTATTGTCGGACTTTTTTTTGCAACTTGTAGGTATTCACGGGTAGATTACTCTCTGAAAATATGTCTCCCGCGAAATTTGCGGAAGGGGCTGAAAAATGGCCAATAATCCCAAAAATTGAGTTTTCCGCCGATATCTCCGGAAATATGACACTTTCAGAAGTGGGGTTTTGCTAGGAATGGAGAGCAGTTTATTATCTACAAAAATGATCCCTATAATTTTTGTCAAAAGTTTAACCGTTTTCGAGATAAACGGGCTTAAGCGTACCTTGGATTTCGAGCTGCTGCGCGGCGTCTCCGGGAGCACGATCCGTGAATGTAGGCATGGGAGGGCGGGCAAATTGGCCCATAACTTGAGTAAAAATGAATCTTTTTTCATGATTCAAAGTGCATATGAAAGAAGGGACCTGTACCTATAACATCGTGTAACTTTTTCGTTTTTTTTATTTTCCAGGAATATTGAAAAAACTGGCCAAACTTTATTTTTCCTGAATATTTGACCGCCCTTATCAATCCGTTCATATTTTTTAAATTAAGCGTAGTTTTACCGAAACCTTTTGGATAATTGGACTTTGATAGGTGGTAAATGTATTCCGAAAGAATGAATAAATAATTTTTGTGTATATTTATAAACAACATGTTTTTCTTGGGACGTTTTTTTTTTATTTCCGGAGTTTTCTGAACATTCTCGGGTCTACCGCAAATTGATAAACAATGATTGGCAATATCGGTCTTTAATGCACACCATTGGAAAGCTGAAAATGTCCTCTTTTCGATGGTTTTTAAAATGTTTGCTAAGTTTTTTAGTTTTCCGGAAAATTTTTGCAAGCCTTTTTTCGCAAGAAATATTGATCCAGGGACAAAAATGATAGGGACCATTTTTGTAGGTAAAGAACTGTACTTCATTTCTAGCAAAACCCCACTTGTCTAAGTAGCATATTTCGGGAGATATCGGCCAAAAACTGAATTTTCGGGATCATGGGCCATTTTCCAGCCCCTTTTGCAAATCCCGCGGAGGACATATTTTCAGAGAGTAATCTACACATGAATACCTACAAGTTGCAAAAAAAAAGTCCGACAATAATGAGATGAACAGGTTGGTGCCTTTATTTACTGGACTATTTGTCTGCCGTAGTTGATTATTAAACAGCAATTCTCGTCAAATAACTAGCCGGTCATATATTTGCACTAATTTATTCATTAAAATCGAGTTTTTTTTTTATATAAATCTCAAAAAGTAAAACTGTTAACTCGTTTTTATCAATATTTAATGCCGCATTATTTTAAACGGTTTTTGGTGATAAAAAATATAGAAAAGTATTTTTTCAAGTTAGGTTTTTCGCTAAATGAATTTATAGTCTATTCGAAAATGTTTGATAACCCAATTTAGTTACTTAATCCTAATTTACATGTTATTGTATTTTGGTTGGATCTATAGTAAAATCGCAATCAGTGCGGAGACCAAACAAAATATGTAATTTTACACTACCTGCTGTAATGAATGTTGTGAAAACAAGAAATTTATTTGTGTCGACGGATATTGTAGAAAGATAACAATGACCGAGTCTCATCTGAATATTTTCCAGGGGTATAATAGGTTTAGGAACAGTATTAGGGGTTCGTAGGTAATATTGTTAATATTTGTTGTATTGCTTAAATTTTAAATGATGAAAATACGTAGATACAAATGATACAATGTTATGATAGGTACTAATTGTAATTTGCTTACCAAATTAATATGAACAGGCCACTTGTACATTGTTTAAAAAAGTTCTTCCTTTATCTTAGTCTAGATTAGTAAGTGCAAATGTCTCTAAATCACTGTCAGTATCTCAATCGTCATTCGAGGGGTCATTATTTATTGAAATTGTTAATGGTATCACTGTAATGTCTGCATCTAAGATTTTGTACAGATTCCACATGTTTTCTTCCTCTTTTAATACATGTTGAATTGCTTTTTGCCAGTTTTCTTTGGTAACTTTTAATAGGTACCTGTCTAATAATGCTTGCACATGTTTTAGTTTGAATAATAATATGCAAGTCAAGGTATTCAATAATATTCGTAATAAATATTTCAGTAATAGGAATGTCTTTATACCTTAAAAATAATAATAGGTACCCACCCCTGAAGTGATCGGTTCCGACTGTCCCACTCTAATTTTTCCTTTTTAACTTCATTTTCAAATACTTTTAATACTTTTTTCTTTAATTACTGCATTTTAATCGATTTAATTGAAAGATTTTAATCTAAAAAAAAAAAAAAATAAACTCCGTTAACCGACATCAGTCGATTTTATGCAAGTTCAGGTATTCGCAGAATGTCAAAGTCGTCGCGCATTCCGCCGACTGAAATCGACCAAAAAAGACGGGACCTCGTTTTCGACAACATGTTAGCTCTCGAATTAAACTGGAATATATTAAAATTTTTCGGAACTTTTTCATTT
This sequence comes from Lochmaea capreae, assembly GCA_949126875.1. Classification (NCBI taxonomy): domain Eukaryota; kingdom Metazoa; phylum Arthropoda; class Insecta; order Coleoptera; family Chrysomelidae; genus Lochmaea; species Lochmaea capreae. The sequence goes on from OX421400.1 coordinate 1,756,669, forward strand.
CGTCCCAAAGTTGAATATAAAAATACCTCCGATTTAAATCGGGAATTTTACGTTGGCAATTTTTAATGAGCATAGGTGGCACTAGCGAAAACCTCTTTAAAAGAATTGAAATAATGAAATTACCAGTTTTATGTATGTATGTTTCTCTGAGACCTAAAATATCTATTGTGCCCTTTTAATTCTACTTAGTTCCTGAGAAACGTCTCCTTTAGTCCTATTTTCCTCCGGAATTTTAGGGTATCTGCAGGCTTTGTAACATGTCTATCGACCTGTTTCGATTTTACCAAATAAGTTCCTTAATTACCGCTCGCCGTCATAGTAACCACTCCCAATATAGTTCTGTGATCTAAATTTCTCCTACTCTCGTTGACCGTTAAGACAATTGACATATGATGTCAACGGAGGATTCCATTTTGAAATCCATCGCCCTTTCCGTTACCGACAGTCTTACAGTAAAGACATACCTTATCGTCTCTCCATTTTTACCTTAAGTTTTACCAAATTGCTGTGGTAAGCACAGCAGCTAAGTTAGGATACCGTTACACAGCTAAGCTAGGATTTCTATGATACCGTTACACCACTAGGATATACCTAGGCTATTAGCTAGCATCAATTATTACAACTAGACATCTCTATCAATCTCAACTAGACATCACCATCAATTTCGACAAGACCTCTCCATCAGTTTCAACTAAGCTAAGTACCTATATAAAGTACAGGTTTCTTTCCTTTTTGTTTTTCCTCTCAATGGCAGAATAAAGTTAATATTTTGAATTCATTTTTTTAATTTTTTCATCTACCTGGCTGTAAGAGTTTGTAACTTTTTTATTTTTAACTTTAATTATATTCTACAAGGTGTTTCTACCTTTCTCACCTTAGTTTCTTTTCTTAAATTTAAATTATTTTTTCGTCGATGTCTAAAAAGGTAGTGGCGCCCTAAGTTCTTATAGTCTGTCATACCTAGTGTGACATTAACATGGAGTCGATCCACCCTTGAGAGAGTCTCTAGCCGGGATCTGTCTCTTGAGGAGAGAACAGTGTTACAAATTGGCGCCCAACGTGGGTCACGAACCCATGACCCTGAGATTAAGAGTCTCATGCTCTTACTGAACTTAGGTAAATATCCCTTTTCTATCCAATAATCTCTTAATTGCTGTGCTATAGGATTATGAATTGTGGTGGAATTCGCAAGTATGTGGATTGAGGTTTCTTGTTCCATTTATTGACTATTCCCCACTATTTTGAGCTTTTTCAGGTGCCCGTTCAGGCGGCAATGTCCAGTTAGGATCCCTGTTGTTGTAGCCACCCATCAGAATATTTGATTGTCTAAACCCTACTAGATCTTTCCAATGATCATATCTTCTCTTTTCTTCGGCTTTGCCTATTTCTTCCAATATTACATTGGGGCTGATACCGCAAAAGAGGGTTCCGGCCCCCAAAACCATCTTTCAGTCCCCCTCTTCGCTAGTCCGTCTGCTATTTCATGCATTCTTCTTCTTATATTGCAGTGTGTCCTGGAATCCACAGTAAGGTTACTATATTGTTCTCGCCTAGATCATTGAGTATGCCTAGGCATTCCCACACCATTTTGGAATTTTGAGCCGTCTGTGTACCATTGAACGACATTCTTTCCAAGTCTGGTAATGGTATTTGGATCCCATTCCTTCTTGTTGTTTAATTCCGCAACGAATTATTAGGAAATTCTAGCAGAGCTTATAGTCCAAGTCGCCTAATCGCTGCCGTGGTATATTTTCGTTGATCGCGCGCTGCCCCTTTTGTACACATGTAATGGTACAGCAAACATTAATTAATCCACAGATTGGATTCAACAACCTAACGAATCTACGATGAACTTAAAATTTTTTTTTTCAAAATATGTCTATCTTTTTATAATCCGAAACAAAATCCATTTTCAGCAGTGATTCGATGAGTAAAAAATTTGCGGTTTAAAGGTTGAAATAAAATTGGGTTCTATTTTTTTTTAGACAATAAATAAATCTTTGTTTATTCCGATGAGAGCGATGCAAGAGATAAAAGCTTAGAATGAATCACCTTCCCACTAATAAATTAACTCCGTTTTTTTTACCACTGTCGATGTAACCATTTATATTGTTCATTGATGCAAAGTATACAATTTGAATTCTGATTTTATGGTATTTAATTATGGAAATTTTTTTATCAACTTTATACAGGGTCTAAATATACAACATATTTTATACAGAGTATTACCAATGGTTCCTTTGGAATACTCATTTGTGTGTAATTAATAATTATTAATGCAAATTACGTAAGAACACCTAATAAGTAGTAGTAGGAAGGTCGCACGTACGAAGTCAAGTTCAGAGCGTGAAATAAACATAAATAGTATTATTTATATTTACTTATGATCAACTTGACTTGTCGTATAAATATGCAAACGATAGTGTTTTAAAAGAGGACTATTAATATTATGTTAGAATATGAATATCACGATTCATAAGTAATAAGTAGTATAATGTATAGTAGTAAGTTTAAGTAATAAATGGAACGTATCCCAGTGCTACAGGTAGTTGTTTTATTCCTGTAAGATGACCCTCCGAGGGACCAGCAACACCACCTAGTCAGAGGCCCTTCCACACCTATAATCTACAAAAGTATCAAAGGATAATAACATCCATTACAGATTTTCAAACGGTATATTTGTTTTGTCAAAATGTTTGTAACCACACTGATGCCTTTTACGACTAAGTGTGATGATAGAATGTATGTATGTATGTATGTCTTTTGGGGTAACATTCACTGAGACCTAAAAGATCTATTGTGCCCCCTTACTTCTACTTAGTTCCTGAGGAAAGTCTCAGAGACTAGTAGCTCCTTTAGTCCTATTTCCCCGAGGAATTTTAGGATATCTGCAGGCTTCAACTTAGGTAACTGTCTTCTATCCAGTAGTCTCCCAGGTGCTGTGTCCTAGGATTCTGAATTGCTGTGCAGTTCGCAAGTATGTGGATGGAGGATTCTTCTTCCATTCCACAAAACCTACAATCTTCTTCCTCCACTATTTTGAGCTTTTTAAGGTGCCCATTCAGGCGACAATGTCCCGTTAGGATTCCTGTTAAAACTCTTAGTGCAGTTTTGCTTTGACTTATGCATTCATTTGATCTCAACAGGTTGTAGTCACCCAGAAGAATCTTTGATTGCCTAAGCCCTACTAGATCTTTCCAATTCTCAGATCTTCTCTTTTCTTCGGCTTTACCTATTTCTTCCAATATTACATTGGAGCTGATTCCGCAAAAAGGTTCCGGCCCCCAAAAGGGTATTTCACTCCCCCTCTTTGCTAGTTCATCTGCTATTTCGTTTCCTTCTATTCCAGTGTGTCCTGGAATCCACAGTAAGGTGACTATATTGTTCTCGCCTAGTTCATTAAGTTTGCCTAGGCATTCCCACACCATTTTGGAACTGATTACACAAGAACTCAGCGCTTTAATGGCTGCTTGACTATCAGACATTATGATAATCCTTTGCCTTCTATATCCTTTGTCAATATTGAACTGGGCACACTTTCTTATTGCGTGAATTTCCGCTTGAAAGATACTTGGGGTTTTTCCCAAGCTTTCAGAGTGTTTGGTGCCGGGCCCGTACACTCCTATCCCAGTTCCTTCTATTGCTTTTGAGCCGTCTGTGTACCATTGAATGGCATTCTTTCCAAGTCTGGTAATGGTATTTGGATCCCATTCCTTCTTGTTGCTTAATTCCGTGATGATAGAAAGGCGATAAGGTATTTTTCAGCTACAACCAGAACTTCTGATAGCCAGGACTTTGGCTTAAGCTGATCAACCTTAATTATTAGGAGACCTCGTCTATCTCCAAAATCAGTTTTAGTTTATGTCGTCCCTTGGGACACCAACTCAGCCCCAAGGGGTCGATATCGACCACTTTGGGAATCCCTAGTTTACAGTAAACCTGAGAAAATTTTAATATTATTTTCCTAGAAAGACAGTTATTTACAGTCCTCACACTTTTCAACATTTTTTTTTTATTTTTCTAATTTAAGTACCCATATTTAAAATTCATTTATTTGTTCGTGTTTTGAGTCATAAATGTATCAAATTTCACCTTGATTCGCAACAATATGTCTGAGACAAACTTGTTAAAACCTGTCAAAAAATTAATTGCTTTTATATTCAGTAACCTTTTAAATTTCGAAAAAGTCGAATAAAATTTAAATAACCCAAGAGAAGTAGTCATATATTTTTTATTATTGTCCACTTAATGTAATAAAAATTCAACACACTTCGGAAGATTAACGCCCACGTAGACGTTTCTTTTTTTTTTTTTGGTCGATGTGACCAGAAACTTAAAATCCTGATTTATATTATAAGGATCCGAAAACAAGAAAGACATGATTAATGAATCCTAATAACGAAAGAATTTTTTTAACCATTAGTGCTTTGTAAATTTCAAAAAATACTTTTATTAATTATCCATCGGTACGTTATTTTTTAACGAAAATTTGACTTTGTCACAAAAAACGTACGAAAATTGATATTTATCCAAAAATTCTTCTTTTATTTCGTTCCCGTTGTCAGCTCCTGCTCGAGTAACTGATTGGGATGGGATCTACTTCGGGAATCTCTTTGAATAAATTCTTCCAGAAATTTATTTTACTTGCATTGGTTAACTTAACATCATGGCAGTAGGGAAAAAATGGTAAAATGGCTTTGGCACAAAGGAAATTGGTAAAATCGTTTATAATGGACAAAAATAAATAAATGAGAGTGCAGTGGTGGTGCTGTATCTGTATCTGTAGAGTAGGGAGGGTGAGTGTAGGCTCACAGCACTTAGGCCACATGTGACCCATTGTACATCCTCCCGAGGAGTTGTCTTCCTAGGTCATTGTCCATCCTGTCCTTCTCAGGAAGGTGGACAGGTCACTAGGAGACATCTCCTTTATATCGGCAGGTGTAGGCCAAGACTCACCGAACACACATTCTCTTATTGACGATAACTCCGGACACTCGCATAAGACATGCTGTTCACACATCCTGCATAGAGGTGTGTCCACTAGCCCCATAGTATGGAGGTGTTTCCCTAGTTGACAGTGACCAGTCAGAAATCCTACTGTTAAACGTAGGTTTCTCCTGGTCATCGCCAAATATTTCTTCGGCTCCAGCTTCCCAGGGTCGCCCAGGGTGATCCTGGCAAGACTGCATCCTTTGATTCCATCCCATCTCTTAAGGGATTGAGTATGGGTGTAGCGTTTGGCTAGTTCCGCAATTGTCGAAGTCGTTAGGCCGTAGGTGTCACTGGGTCCTAGAATTTTTAGTCCAGCGGCTTCCCTGGCTAAAGAATCAGCAATGCGATTTCCTTTACTCCTGTCGTGCCCTTTAACCCACCTCAGGATAATATTGTTATCTGCCGAGGCGTCAGCGTCAGGCGTGCAGTGGTGGTGCTGGAAGAAGGTAAATAGAGTTGTACATGGTATTAACCGATTTCTGTCGAAAGTTGACGACAGGAAGTACAGTTTAAAATAGAAAGTGGCGAGCATATATCTTTTATAAATAATTAAATATCCGCGATATTATATCTTGAACGTTTAAAATGGTCTCCAAAATGACATAATAATTAATAGTTATCATACAAAGAAACCTAGTTGAAATTACACACGTCACGGGGCCACTTTCGATATAATTAATGCTGTAAATCATTTTTACGACACAGTGTACTCCAAAAATAATTAACCGAATTAGTTGGTGCAAATGCAAAAGTTCTTTCTTAACAGAAACAAGAAAAGACTGTCAAATTCAAGCCTCGCAACACTAGCGTCATCTAGCGCTATATACGAAAATCCCCATACTACTAAAAGCTATTTAAATCACTTGCAGCTTCCGCCACTGCCACTGGCAGGAATTTCTAAACTGACATTGGTAAAGTGTGCTTTCTACCTATATTCCTTTCATCCTGTCAATTTGATTCTAGATCTCGAAATAAAGAAGATTTTATGTTTGTTTGTTTAGGTTCAATGATATCCCTTTATCCAAAAGTATATACATTTTAGAAAAAAGTTTCTAAATAGTCCGGTCAAATTAACATAGTGGTCAAATAACAAAAATTCTGTTAAAAACATAAACATAAATAATATGAGTTGAGCACGAATATTTTTTATTATTATTGATAGAAGCTATTAGCGTTGTACATCTACTAAATAAAAATCATTAAATATCTGGTGATCATCACCCACACGTTATTTCTTTTGTAGCTCAAAGTTTTAATCTCGAAATACGTGAGATCATGGTACCGGATGGTACTTTTTTAAAGCACCTACACCTACAAATCGTTTCGTTCTCTTTTATAATATTGCGAGAAACAATAGAATGGAAACACATCAATGAAGAAGATGATAAGTTTCAATTACAAAACTAGAATTGATAAAGTTTCTTTTACGAGGGGCAGACAAAAAATTGTCTGTCTAGAACAGAAAATCTTATACAAAAAAGTAAATGATTCAAATTATAAAAAAAAATTGAATCTTAATTATCTTTGTTCCGATTCCCTCTTTAACGATGTTTTGTCTGCCAATTTCCTTCCAACTAATTACCGATTTCCATTAGAAAACTTTTAATTTTCTGCTCTCTTAACGAATTTAGAAGGGATACACAGCAGTCTTCTAATGGGTTAATATATATTCGAGTTCGAGAAACATTTCTCGTAATTTTAACGACACTAAAAGTTCTTGAAAGAGCGGCTTGGTTTATAAGATTAACCAGTACAGAAGCGATACGATGTATTTACAAGTAGAATCTTAAATTTGTTGATAATTATATTATAAAACAGTATGGTTAATTCGAAAGTGTTTCAAGAGTTGATAAACAATATTTAGTATTCGCTGTAGAACTACGCTTTCAATATATTTTTCAATTAATTTTTGCATCCTTTGGTACCAATTTTGGAAACAGCTGTTCCAGTAGCTCATCGCTATATTCAAAATAGAGTTTTTGAAGAAAAACGTTGACTGCATCTTCTTGGAACAAAATTTATGGTGCTAAAATGTTTTCGGCTCATTTCCATTTTTCGACTGGCTCATCAATTTTAAAAATTCAGTTTAGGTACAGCTGGTAGGAAATGAAAAAGCAGACATCCTAGCGAAGCTAGGGTCTGAGACTGCATTCACTGGAAGAGGAGGAAGCGGTCTCTCACATTATCTTCGATTATAAAGCATTATCTCATTGGAGATATAGACTCCTAGAACTAGAACATCCAAGGAAGGATTTTTCCAAGAAGGACCTAGTGAAAAGACTGATAAGGGCCACTGGTCTCTTCACAAAAGCGGCACAACCAAGAGCACCCTAAAGGCTAAGATGCCAAGGACTCAAAGTATCTGACTGGTCGTGCTGAACCTATCAATCAACAACTCAAACTTTGGCGTTAAGTTAACTAAACTTGACAGTTACTTGTGACAACTGCTATGTTACATTAGTGTCTGTTTTTACCTCCAAATATCGGCCTAATTTCGTTGATTACATTCTTCTTTTATAGTGCTACAAACAATAAAACTGTAAGAACCTATTTTCGCTAAACTATTTGTCGTAAAAGTTTTAATCGAACATTACCCGAAATACAAATGACTCTTGTCTTTATTTAAAATGATAATGAGAGTCGGACAAAAATCACGTGGTAGTAAATTTGGAGAATACGAAACACACTTCAAGAAATTTACTGTTTGGAAAAGATAGCGTTCTGTTACATAAAAGTGAAATGGCATTCAGGTAACACAGTAGGCCCACTTTTATGTTTTAAACATTAATAAAAAATGCCTTATATGTGAGTATATGCCACAAAGTGGGTAACACCTTCTCGCCAATGATGCATAATGCATGTAACATACATTTTTATAGAAAGTATAGCATTATGCATTATATCTTAACCATTTACGGAAACTGCAGGATTTTTTACGTTGAAGTTTAATGAAAATTTTGATGAAAGTCGACAGATGTTACATAAAACGATTTTAAAAAACGGTACGTTCTTCAATATGTACGGAGAAAACACAGAGCCGTATTAAGTTTGACACAATTTTTATGCAAAAAAAAGACGAATAGAGAAACTGAAAAAAGTTGATTTGTGTGGTTAATTTTTATCGAAACTTTTAGGAAAAAAGACGGCCACCGGGTATGAAGAAACAGAGAAAAATATGCGAAAGGTCGGTGTAAAACGGGGCGGTTTTGCGGAAAAGATTTCATTTAATTTTCCTAAATGGTGTAGTTTATCACCGACCAAAGCGAAGCAGCCTGCCAGTGAAGCTACAGCTTTCTTTATTACGCCCCATTTCGCCTGGAAAAAAATTTAAAATCGTCTAGGGGTACTAAAAACCATCAGGGATTATTTTCTAAAATCCTTTAGAGTGTTCTACATTTTGATTATCCACAAGAAAAGAGATTCGTGTTTAAAGAATAATAAAAACATGAGAAATTTGTTTTCGACCTGAAAATTTCTTCATGGATCGGTCGCCGCCTAATCGTCACCATGTACCATAGGCGTTCGATTTAATTTTACAACTTTTGAAAGGGGTTCGTTTATTAGCAAAAATTTTAATCTACCATGAGAGTACATACGTTGAAATTTTTAAAAACAGTCAATTTATTTGTACATTTCCTTCTATCATAAGCGTACTATAAAATTTTTTTAAGGGGTCAATTTTTTTACAATAATTTCTATAGTGCGATGAAATTTTTTAACGGATCAATTTATTCGTCCCATTTACCATAAGCGTACGATACACCTTTGGAAAGGAATTATTTCACTAGCAAAAATTTCCATCTACCTTGAACGTACGATAAAAATTCAATTAGGGGTCAATTAATTTGTGAAAATACATAAGCGTACTTTACATTTTTTTATGGGGTCAATTTATTTATAATAATTTCTATATCATGGAATTCTGATGAAATTTTTAAAATGGGTTCATATATTCCGTTTTTTTTTTGGTTAGAGATAAGCTAAACCGCGTGTCAAAGCTCGGAGGCGGAATGGCAGTCACAGAGAAAATTCAATGTTCAATGCCGCGTTTGATATAACGACTCCATTTAAATATTATCAAAAGGCGCGATGGTGTTTCCGGGTGATTTTGTATAAAGGGGTATAAATCTGAATATATTACTATCGCGAATGATAATGGTGAGTCAAGAGAGAGTGATTTATACAATTTATTTCGCTATAATTTAGACTTGGCGGAAATGATGATGCCGAAAAAATTACTTTAGAGTGCCTCAATCTGTTTTATGTATTTTATCCATCCCAATATTCTATTAAGTATTTTTTAATATAAAAGTGGGATTAAAACATAGTTTCCAATAAATAGTGACAATTAATGACAGTCTTTTCCATAACTCCGCCTATGGAGTGTTCCAATGTATAGTTTAGAAAGTATAAGTTTTTATTTCTAAACTTTAGAGACCTATAACTCCGAATAGGCTCGTGTTTCAAAAATTTATTTGTATTTTTAACATTATTTTGACCTCGTCTACTCGCTACCGAATTTTGATCTCAAGTTCCTGCATACAACCAAACAAAATTAATGTGTATCATCCTGTATAATGAAATTTTGATGTAAAAAGGCTTTTTGTTTAGGTAATATCGAATTTTTTCCAACCTATGCGTTCTCGATGTTTATCAGGTATACCAAAGTTCATATTCATATGAATAAAATCAAAACTTCTGTCAACTCAATAGAAATAATCGTTATGACTAATATTCCAAATGTCAGCCTTTTACGAATTGGTAATTAAACAGGAAATTTAACTTTTTTAATTGTATTTATTTTATTTTTATGGTTAACATCGACTTATTTATTAAAACTCTCGATATACTGGGTGAATAAGTTACAAAGTCCAAAATTAATATTAACCATGCAGGGTTTTTATAATATTCCCGTCTCACGGCATTTTAGGTGTTATGAAATGTCAAAAGTTAACAAGTTGATACTTACCAATGTCAAATGGAATAAAAAGTCAAATCAATCCAAAAATTATATTTTTTGTTAATCTTCTTGAGTTTTAAACAGTCAATCTCTGTATAACAATTTGCATTTTAGGAAATTCAAGATATCAGTGTTGCTATTTCAAAAGTAATTTAAAAACAAATGATAAACGAACTTTGCTGTACGAAACAAAATTGTAAGACAATTAGAATTCAGAATTTGATGTTGAATATACACAAATTTGTCATAATTAACGTCGAAAGTATTTAATGTTGTTTCGAAGCAATTTTTTCAAATTCCAAATGACATCATGTTGAATAACTCATTTTTATTGAACGTAACATCCTGTACATATCATCTGCAATGAATAACAAGTCTTGGGAGAGTAGAAAAGACGGAAAAAAACGATACATAAAATATTTCTTACTTATATGGAATTATCGGGCAATATTTTTCACTTGATGTAATTATGTCAGACAAGGTCGTACTCGATACTGTTTAAAGGATCGAAAACGACCAAAAAACTCTGGAGGAAATTCGTGAAAAATTGTTGATTTATTAATAAGTAACGTACAGTTACTAGCAATAAATGAATACAGTGTTTTTAATAGTTTTTGTATGTTTTACGAATAATTTTCAACAAATAATTGATTCCACATTATGATTTTGTTCACTCAACATTGAGAAAACATATTTATAAGTTTAACACCTCATTTTTACAACGATTTATGCGAACTATGAGTTCGGTTAGATCTTCACAATTATCGTATTATATAATAGCTACGTATGTACTTTAAAGATGTATAAAAATAATCAGGATTCGAGGAAGCCGTCTATAATCCTGCGAGATATATACTGAAAATAAACAACAACAATAATCATACCACATGTTTAGGTCTCTGGCAGTCTGGCAGCTGATTTTCTCACGTAAACCGACAAAAAGTCTTCCGACACGCAAGCCCCTTAGCCAATAGTTGTTTTTCCATCGTCCTGCAAAATCCATTATAGTACTTTGTCGTTTTTTTCTTTATATATAGAATCGGTATCGATAGTTGGGAGTTTGGTAAAGAGCGCTTCAAAAAAAATTAACTGACACGAAACCTTAAGGGGGTCACACACCTACACGTTTATGAAATGCAGTAGGGTCAGGCCACGCAAAGTTTCAATATCATTTTTTTGAGTTTATATGGAGCTTGATCTTCGATGTCACTTGTTATATTAATTCCATTACTACCGAGTAAACGCATTAAATTATTGAATAAATAAAGTGCCTCAAGTTTACACTTCGGTTAAACTTCTGGCTATTACTGTAATGTAAGCGCTCCAAGGTGTTTATCCACTTAATCTTAACGAAGAATTAAATCCATCAACTCGAGAAACTAACCAAACTAAGTGTTTGTCTATGTACTCGCGTCACGTCATTTTATACACTACAAAATTAACTGAGGTGTTTTCACAAAAGTTGGTAATCATAATATAAGTTTGTCTCTTCTGTAAGTTCCTTGTGGCATTACTTATTCTTTTTTCTCTTATTTATGTGAATCAAACCACAATAATGTTTTTTATTTTTTTATTTCGACGTTTCGGTAGCGTTCCAGCTACCGTTGTCAAGATTAACTATCTGACACAACGAAAAAAATTTGACAACTAGACAATCAATAATATTTTGAAGTTTAAGACTACAAAACTTTGTTGTCAAATTTTATTAAGGTCCATTCATAGTAGATCACACCTCCGGTAAAATGTGAAATAAAATATTTTATTTTATGACATTCTAAAGATTTGTAGTCCACTAGAAACGAAATCCAGTGAAGTGGTACGAAACAAGTGTTTACCGTAAGCCAACACACACTAATAGGTATTTGAATTTTAAATCACACTTTTCGTCCTAGGCTAAAAACGATTTTTTTTTTTAAATTTTCGTCCTTATAACATAATATCTATACTATTTTTAGAAAGTATCTTCGAAAATGCTTGTCAAATATTTTGAATATTTGCAAAATTTACTTGTTATTATTGTTATTCATGTTTTTTATAGTGTACGCTTGGCGTCTTTATCTTGGGACACAAACTGACTTGATAACGTGATTTTGCAGCCAAAATAAACCGAGTAGGAAGTTTTGTGAAAATAAACAACTACGAAATGGTTTTCTACAGCTCCAACGTCGCTGAAATTATTTTGATATGTTACCCAAGTCTACATGATAATAGCGTATATTTCCCAGCTGATACATTTTTTTTTATTTTGTAAGAAACAGATTTTTCTAATTATTTTCAAAATACTGCATATTCGTGGATCTATTCAAACTCTCATTATCATTTTAAATAAAGAAAAGAGTCATATGTATTTCGGGTAATGTTCGATTAAAACTTTTACGACAAATAGTTTAGCGAAAATAGGTTCTTACAGTTTTATTGTTTGTAGCACTATAAAAGAAGAATGTAATCAACGAAATTAGGCCGATATTTGGAGGTAAAAACAGACACTAATGTAACATAGCAGATGTCAAAAGTAACTGTCAAGTTTGGCGGACTGTTCACTAGGAAGTAACAACTAGGTACTTCTCTGGCTATATGCAGTATATGCCACGACAGAGAAAAGGAATTTCTGGCAAAAACATAATAATCTGCACTGATAGCAGACAAGCTCTACTAGCCATGAACAGACAACGTGACATCTATTGATAACACGCTTTACTAAAATGACAATTTTTTACAGGAAACCGTAATTAAGTAAATCATTGTATGGACATTCAGTATATAACTTTTTTTTTATTTAGATTTTTTTGTCCAAAATCGAAGTATCTACAGGATAAAATTATACAAAGAACGTACGTTAATTGATATTAATTTATTAAAATATTCAAGAGACCGTCAGTAAGACGACAAAATGTTCGTTTTGTTCGATAAATTTCACGCCTACCGTTGAAAGTTTCTCGACACCAGACAGTCTGTCGAGAACATAAAAAATTATTTATGATTATCGCGTCGTGTATTGAAGAAAATATATTTCTCTCTGGACAAGTTCGGGAATTATTTCGCTTTATATGTTTTTGTCACCGGAAAAATCGAAATTCGGAATCTATTAATACAGTTCGGACCTGTACGGAACAAATTCATTTTTAGCTAAACAGGCCATTTTAAGAAATAATCCTGAAACACGTCGATTTTTCATTTTAATTTACCGTATTTTAAAATAATAATCTAATATACAGGGTGAATTACTTTCGAGTAATGACGTCACCGTCATTTTTTTTAAATGGAACATCCACATTTTGTCTCCATTTTCGGATTACTATTGCTGAGCTGATTCCAAAAATGTATCACATGTTGATTCCAATTGGTACAGGGTGGACAAAAAGGGTGGACATAAAGTAACGCGTATACTTATTGTCCAGCGGACAGAATATGATGAAATACATGACGGTGTACAAATTCTTGTTGTTATTGTGTCTTGCACAATATTGTTTATTTCTGTCCGAATTCTCTCTTTTAATTCTTGAATATTTGCTGGTTTCGTTTCATACACAACATTCTTCAGATGGTCCCACATAAAATAATCCAAAGGATTGAAATCTGGTGACCTCGCTGGCCATTCAATAGGTCTACGTCTACCAATCCACCTGTTCGGGAAAGTTTCATCAAGGTACCTTCTAACATCTACAGCATAATGTGGAGGTGCACCATCCTGTTGAAACCATAAACTTTCATCAAAATCTCCTGCTGGGAAACAAATTACGTAAAATAGGTACGAGATACCCCCTTAAAAACTCAAGGTACGTTGCCCCGTTTAAATTACCTTCGATAAAGTAGGGTCCGATCACAATTCCAGCCCATACATTTACCTTTTGCGGGTATTGTGTATGATGCTCACTCATCCAGTGGGGGTTTTCTTTTGCCCAGTATCTACAATTCTGATGGTTAACCTCGCCATTTAACGTGAAAGTGGCCTCATCAGAAAAAATAATGTTTTGTATCGGCGACATTTATCCATCATTTTTTCGCAAAATTGGATTCTTCTATCGGGATCATCATCGTTTAATTCCTGCACCAGTTTGAGTTTATAAGGATGTCATTTTTCAAGCTTTAATAGTTTTTGTACCGTTGTTTTGCTAACACCGATATCGCGACTAACTTTACGCACAGAAGTGTGCGCATCTTCTTCAAAAGTAAGTAAAACATCTAATGCTGTGCCAGCATTTGCAGAGGCACGACCTGATTTGCGTGCATTTTCAACCGTACCAGTTTCTCGACATTTCTTTTCAATCTTACTGACTGTTGAACGCGTTATAGGTCTTTCTGGATATTTATATCATTAAACAAATTGCACACTTCCATCTGAGTTCGCGATCTGTCTTCATACCCATACTCCATAATTGGAATCAACATGTGATACATTTTTGGAATCAGCTCAGCTAAAGTAATCCGAAAATTGAGACAAAATGGGGGTGTTCCATTTAAAAAAAATGACGGTGACGTCATTACTCGAAAATAATTCACCCTGTATATTAGATTATTATTTTAAAATACGGTAAATTAAAATGAAAAATCGACGTGTTTCAGGATTATTTCTTAAAATTGGCTGTTTAGCTCAAAAATGAATTTGTTCCATACTTTACGGACACACTATTGTTATGAATTATTGCTTCAGTGTAAACAGAGTATAATTATTACTTTTTAAGTGATTATGCTTTTAACACAGAGAGTACATGTAATGGTATTTTGATCCTTTTTAATTTCCTTTCAATAATTTCGTAATTGCCAAACGTTTATAGTCATCAAACCAAATACGGTTCGAAAATGGTACATATTCAATTTTATCAGCCAGTAAAATCCTCTATAATCGGCTTCGTCGGTTGCGCATACATCTCAATTAATACACTTAAAAAATCCGTAATTATCAATTAGTGCCACTTGTTTCACGTTTAAAATGATCTCGATCGTTTCACATGTTTTGTGGTAATTCAGTACATGTCCTTTTTGAACATCAATCACTTTTAAATTCATTAAAAATGTTTCAAAACACAGTCCGACTGTATAAAACACGTTTTCACTAAATAAAAATAAACTTATCCATCCAACCAGTATGTTTTTTGAAATTTAATTTATATCCTCTTCATATTTCATACGGATTCAAACGTGTACATTGTTGTGAATTGTTGGAAAAAAAGGATTAGAGAGGTTAGAATACCTCAGGCGCCACTAGGCACAACAGTATTGGTTTTTTGTACTTCCGGCATATTGGAAATTATTATTAATGTTGGAGATGGAGCAACTTTTAAGTTACTAAAATCAACAAACGCTTTAGATATAAAACATTTGTTGATAATAGAAATAAAAGTAATAAAAATAAATAGACGTCCTTCAAACCATGAGCATAATGATTAGTGCATACCAGTTCGAAGAGGCACGTGTCAACATACTGTCATTCATTCATTTGATTTGGTTGTGCTCAATCTGAATCTCTGTACCATTTCCCATATTATCTACTTCCTCTCCAGAAGCTTTTTGTCTTCTATGTAGGCCACTTTGTTCAAGGATACTGTCATATTAATCATATTTAAAGATCTGACATACTTATTTTGGTAAAACAAACCTTAGCTTTCTTTAGAACTGATCTCGTTGGGATCCTGGCTCTTCCGTAAATGCAACTCGGATTCCTCTTCGGTATGTTCTTACTTGTTCGCCCCGGGATATTTGTGTTTTTATTAGACTGTTTTTACATAATTAGGAACGTTGAAATGTAGCGGGTGTAAACAGTCCTTCTTTACCTGTCTGACCAAGAAGGGTAGATAATCGCCGCTAAGAAGTGCAGGTAGGTCGAGTAATTTATTCTTCAAAAATTGACTAAAAATACGAAGGTGGTTTGGTAGGGGTAGGTTTGGTCGGTGATTCGGTTAGCGCCCAAAATACACATAGGATTAAAATGACCCTTCGGTCTTGGCGCCTAGTTTACATGTTGTAAAAAGTGCATTATTCCTGAAATGTATATGTACTTGAAGACAGCATTTAATAGAATTTCACAAACTTTATTTTTCTCTTCACTCACTTCTAGAGGATAAAAAATGCCTTTCGCAATTGGCTTTCAGATACTTCAGAACGTATCAACGATAGAAACACTTTTCCATCTCTAGCATTAAATCTAACTAAAAAATCGCCTCAAGAAAAATCCATACTCATATTTCTAAGATGCGATGACGGTTTTCGCAGCAACTGGTAGGCCTAGCGGCTACTAGGAAGTACCAGCTAGTACTTCTACAGTCGCGACCATGCCGGACTAGAAATTTATTTTAATTATTTCCTATGGGAATATTTCGCGTTGCGACGAAACTGATTTAAGTTGATTATGGCGGCCAGGAACTACAAAATACACAGTTAATCGTAATTACCATTGGCTGGGAATTACTTAGATTCATGCGGGTTTGATACATGTATTAGAGTCAGAATATTTTGTTAAAACGAGGAATTTAAATCCATTTTAATGTAAAAGACGTAAATATTTTAAAATGATAAAGGCTAGATCACACTGTACGGCAACGAAAACATTACCACGTATGTAAATTGAATAAACAGACCGCCCTATTCCCTCTTTTCAGTCAGTTTATATCAATTCCTCACGTTCACATCCCAAGAGTAAAAAAACAAATTTCCTTCTAACCCGAAGCAATACAAGAGGTTCCTTTTTTTTTTTTACAAAAAAAACAGTCCCTATCGTATTTCGAATATTCTCAAACGTATCCAAAGACACTCTTTCAAGGAGACAGAGACAATCCTGAGACGCACAAGTATATTAGTTACACTGGAACTGCATAAATACATATTTTGTTCAATTATCCACAAGGTAGAGGTTAGGTCTGTAATTCCATTGCCTGTTCTGTCCAATAATTTTGTGTATCATCTGACATTGATTGTGTCGCCAAATTTTATTATTTTTCTCAATATTCTGGAGTTATTTGACCTTATTCTGACCAGTTTGTGTGCATGGAAGTTAAGATCTCACGAAAACTTTGTTCGCTCATACAACAACTGTAGTACTAAGCCGCACCGTAGTTCGCGCTTTTTTAATAGAGATCTACGAACCATCCATACATAGCTCTGTGTTAACATGCGATCTACCTACACGCACCTTAAAAAAAAAGAAGCGATTTGGAGGTAGGATATATTGGATGGACCGGAAAGTCGGGGAGGTGAACTACTTCTTGACAACGGGTGCTCACTGGGCATGGGTCGAGAGTAGAGTACCTCCACAAGATTGGGAAAAGAGAGACTAGAGTGTGCGAGCGGTGTGAAGTGGAGGATGATGTGGGGCATGTGTTTAGATGCTGGAAGAACGAGGAGGTGCTGAAGAAATTGGAGAAGAAACTAGGGGAGGCGGTGTATTTGTAGAACGTGGTGGAGATAATGTTGAAAGGAGAGGAGGAATGTATGGAAGTAAGTGGCGTAGTGGAGAGAATGATTAGGAGGAGAGAAAGAATGTATCTGACATAAGAGGTAGGAGTGATAGAGGGACCGCCGACCGTCTCGAAGTATGCTAGGGTAGTGATTCCTAGGCGAGTTTTGAGGTGGTCTTGGTTGGTAGGCATCCCTTGGAATGAGTCCAACACTGTCTGGGTCATGGATAAGGCTCATTCGAACATTAATTTTCCCATCTCGGCCCGAAAAAAAAATGGACCAGTGAAGTATAGCGAACTAAAATTTTTCATGATCTTGGGTGTCTCTGCTTAAACTGACACACAAATAAGCCATGTTGCAGTGACCTGGTGAGTATGCTGATGTGGAAAGACTCTCGAAGACTTTTTAATGCCTTTTCTATGCCATCCAGTATATTGTAAAATCGTTTCTACGATAAAAAGCTCGCATAAACTGCACAGGAATTTTTGTTGCATATTACCCACTCTGAATACCTTTAATAGCATTTTCCAGCTCATTTATTGTTCGTTCGTGATGTACCATTCCCAAAGATTAAAGTCATTCATATGCGATTTGGAAAAAGATACGCCAACACAATACAATAACGCTCGCTACTTTTTTTCACACATTTTTTCTTACAAGTATATTTGCGTGTCTATTTCAACTTACCGACTGAAAAGCCTTTGAAGAATTTTATGTAAAGATGTTTGCTACCGAAAAAGGCGTTAAATGAAAAACATTCTCGTTATAAATTTCAGAAAGAGATAAGGGGTGTTTTATAATAAATATTGAAGTCTTTTTACTTAAATGATACATAC
Organism: Lochmaea capreae; assembly: GCA_949126875.1. Taxonomy (NCBI): domain Eukaryota; kingdom Metazoa; phylum Arthropoda; class Insecta; order Coleoptera; family Chrysomelidae; genus Lochmaea; species Lochmaea capreae. Next base: position 1,774,849 of record OX421400.1, read on the forward strand.
CAGTGGCGGAGATAATTTTACTTTTTCAATAGGTTAGTTTTTAAAAAAAAATTGTAACCCCCCTCCGAAAATCCCCCAAAACTCCGCCTATGACACTGCACATTTTGTATCCAGAATATGGCCTGTTTTTTAAATAAGTGACATATATTTCCTCCAAATTTTTTCTTTGTAACGCCACTGATTCACTTAGAAATTGTGAAATTTTCATGTAAAGTCCGATTCTGTCTTTGAAAATTCATTTGAAATCTAATAAAAGTCAGTAATATGCTTCCGACAGTAAAAAGACAGATGACACTACGTAACTCTGCAGAAGAATTCTTCCTTGTCGGAATATTTCAATTCTAGAATTGTTATTATAACCGAAATTTAATTTTTCCCAGTATGATTACATCGAAAAACTTGACAGTCGGAAATTATTAAAAAAGAAGTTTCTTTATTCTATACAGGGAAGTTTAAAGGGCTGTTTAACATATCAATTTATAATATTAAATCAGTGGCGTAGCTAGAAATAATTTCGGGGGGGGGTACATTTTTTTAAATTAAAAGATCAATAAATGGGCAAATTCGGAAATTGGGGGGTATGCCAGGCTCCCCCTCTGGCTACGCGATTGTATCAAATTATCAAATCACATTTAGTAACTAGCAGCTACTTTTCAACTTCATATTCATCACTCTAGCTCTTCTTTTTCCACTGTCTGTAAAGGGCATTTTCTTTCTTGGTCTCTGAGTAATCTAAATTACATTTTGGCATGACAAATATTAGTGCTTACCTCAAATAAAACAAAAAATAACCCTTTTGTAGAAGTATCTATATTACATTTGTTTATGAACAAGGTTTTTTCTAATATACATATTTTAGAAGAAGAAGGGGAAGGGAAAATGTAAATATATCATATTATTTTCCAAAAAGTGAGTTTCACGTAGAATTTCCAACTGATAAATATATGGTAATTAGGCCACTTCCATCTACCGACATTAAAATCTTTTCAGAAAGTTACTAAGCAACTTCGAGAACAAATTTACCTTCAGGCCAACAACTTCGGAACATCTGGAAGTAGAAGCGGGTCTTTGAAATCAGAATCTCACTTTTGAAGGACTTTGTCACGAGATGTTCTTATTGAAATTCACGAGTAATTTCCTTTGAAGAAAAATCACAAGTTAAATGAGAGTAAACAGAAATAAATGTATTTTAAGGATCGTTGCTGGGTGCCAACATGTTCAGTTACAGAATCACTGACTAGTATAATAGCCCACGTCGTTTAACTCGGTTTCTATTACGACTCAATAAAAATAGAAAAACAAGGAATAGACATTGTAACTAGACGTAATAACGTACGGATCTTATCGAGAGATTCTGTGTACCACAATCTCCCGCATAAACAGGACTGGTTCTAAACAATATTGGAATATTCCAAATTAATTAACTAAAGGGTTCGTCTTATCCTTTGTTTCCTTGATGGACGAATGAATTATTTATCTACAGAACGCCACTCTCTATATTGACTGATGCAATCGATCGAAAACGCTTTAAATACAAGATGATGAAAACGAAATATATCTGTAGAAGTAATTGATAAAAATAGTGAAGAATATGAAGATGATTAGAGTAAAGAAGTGGAGGAATTGAAAAGGAACAAAAAACGTAAACGGAGAAGAGTATGGAAAACGTAGCAAGTGAAGTAAATAATACTGTGGAAGTGAACACAGATATGTGTGAAGTTGGTAGACCGCGGGATATCCTGGGAAGAATAAAGTTTTTGGGAGAAGCAGGGAGGTTAAATATTAGAGGAATGGGGAGAAGATGAATATGGGGAAAGGGATGAACGTTATGAAGAAGATGAAAAAAGTGATGATGGGAATGAAATAATGAAGAGTAGAGGGAAAAGTAAAAAGAAATTTTGCCAACGGTCTCCTACAATTTTGTCTCTTTCGATTCAGGAAGTGAACACAGATATGTGTGAAGTTGGTAGACCGCGGGATATCCTGGGAAGAATAAAGTTTTTGGGAGAAGCAGGGGGGTTAAATATTAGAGGAATGGGGAGAAGATGAATATGGGGAAAGGGATGAACGTTATGAAGAAGACGAAAAAAGTGATGATGGGAATGAAATAATGAAGAGTAAAGAGAAAACTAAAAAGAAATTTTGCAAACGGTCCTGTTTCATTTTCCTACAAGTTTGTCTCTATCGATTCAGTCAATCAGTATCTTACAACTTATATTGTTCTGGATACATATAACGGTTCTCGTGCATTTATTCACATTACCCGTTGTAGATTAAAATTTAATTAAATTTTCGAGTGATTCTCAACATCCAATTTCGAAGAGAAAGAGAGAGAGAGAAAGTTACCTAAAGTAATTAACATACTGCTATTGTCGAATCAAATTTACAGTTTGCAATCGACAACAATAAATCACTTGCTTAGAAATTAAACAATACGGGCAGCTTTTTTTACGGATAGGGGTATCTTCAGGATCCGTTATCATTTGAAAAAAAAATTCAAAAAGTAAAATTGTACACTTACTAGGTGAGAGTGTACAATAAAGCAAGATGAAGTTATAGATTGATACAAAAAAAAACATGAGAGGGTATGAGTAATGCTGTAAATCATTTTAACGACATTGCGGACCTCATAATGAATGCAAAATACTAGCATATCTCAAATTATGTATTTTTTCTATTTCCAAGCACTAAAATTCAAATTAAACACAATTACAATACATTTAATATTAGATGACACAAATCATAAATCTTTTTGTAGCGTTACTACCGACATTATATTTGAACAATAACTTGTTTGATGACAGCATCTGTATGATATATTAACAGACGTCTTACTATGAAATATTACTTTATATTAATAGGATTACCATATATATACATATTTTGATTATTTTTTTTTACCTTTTGCAATACTTGAAATAGAAGAGAGAACAGTCAGTGGCGTACAAATGGGTTTTTTCTTTTTTTTTGTTGTAAGAATTTACAATTATTTTCAACAGTTTGTGTACTGGGTAGTCTTAATTCAATCTAAATTAGTGTCAAATTCAATGGTCAGTCGCGAAAATTATTTATACGCCACAAAATTGATCAAAAATGGTAGTTTTAATGATAAAATTCATAAAAACTGCTATTTTAAACCACAAAACTAATTAAAAATGCTAATTTAAATGATAAAACTTATTAAAACCGTTATTTTAAATAACAAATTTGATGTAAAATCCATAGAAACTGCTACTTTAAACAACAAAATTCATGAAAAATGCTCATTTGAATGATAAAATTCATAAACACTGCTATTTTAAACAACAAAATTGATGAAAAATGCTAATTTAAATGATACAATTCATATAAACTGCTATTTTAAACCACAAAATTGATGAAAAATGCTAATTTAAATGATAAAATTCATAAACACTGCTATTTTAAACCACAAAATTGATGAAAAATGCTAATTTAAATGATAAAATTCATAAACACTGCTATTTTAAATCACAAAATTGATGAAAAATGCTAATTTAAATGATAAAATTCATAAACTCTGCTATTTTAAACCACAAAATTGATGAAAAATTTTAATTTAAATGATAAAATTCATAAAAACTGCTATTTTAAACCACAAAATTTATGAAAAATGCTAATTTAAATGATACAATTCATATAAACTGCTATTTTAAACCACAAAATTGATGAAAAATGCTAATTTAAATGATAAAATTCATAAACACTGCTATTTTAAACCACAAAATTGATGAAAAATGCTAATTTAAATGATAAAATTCATAAACACTGCTATTTTAAATCACAAAATTGATGAAAAATGCTAATTTAAATGATAAAATTCATAAACTCTGCTATTTTAAACCACAAAATTGATGAAAAATTTTAATTTAAATGATAAAATTCATAAAAACTGCTATTTTAAACCACAAAATTGATGAAAAATGCTAATTTAAATGATACAATTCATATAAACTGCTATTTTAAACCACAAAATTGATGAAAAATGCTAATTTAAATGATAAAATTCATAAACACTGCTATTTTAAACCACAAAATTGATGAAAAATGCTAATTTAAATGATAAAATTCATAAACACTGCTATTTTAAATCACAAAATTGATGAAAAATGCTAATTTAAATGATAAAATTCATAAACTCTGCTATTTTAAACCACAAAATTGATGAAAAATTTTAATTTAAATGATAAAATTCATAAAAACTGCTATTTTAAACCACAAAATTGATGAAAAATGCTAATTTAAATGATAAAATTCATATAAACTTCTATTTTAAACCACAAAATTGATGAAAAATGCTAATTTAAATAAAATTCATAAAAACTGCTATTTCAAACAACAAAATTGATGAAAACTGCTATTTTAAATTGTAATCTATCTATCTATAGTTTTTGAATTATGAGGGCGTCAAGAGTGGCTCCAAACGGTTCGTGTAATATTACACACGGTACTGCTCGCCATTCTGTTAGCTTGAATTTGGCTGCCACGTGTCTAGATTTTAAGTTTTGCATACATTTTTAGTCAAATTTTGGAGCCTAATATATTATTCTTACTTCAGTGTCAATTTTTTCTTTGAAACAATATATGAAATTTCCGTATTTAGTGCACTATAACTCAAAATAAATAACGTTATTACCGAATGTCATACCTCACATTATACAAAGGACTCTTCAGGATCAATTTTAAGATATATAGTGGGATAATCTGAACGAAATTACAAAAGATAGAAGCATTTATATGGCATCGTAAATTTCACGATTTAAGATCGCTCTGTGAAATTTTAAACCAGGATTTCCTGGTTATTTATGCACAACTTTCGACGTTTTTTATATCAAACAACATCTACTCCACTAGAACTATCATTTCTATTGTTAATTAGTTGAATATACAACCGTAGATGGCACTACTAAGTAAAAATAAAAAAAAATTGATAACAATATAATTTATTTTGTTGTATTCGATATTGTTACACCTGGTTTCCCATAAACCTTGAATATACTTAGAAGCGGTTAAATAAGCATAACGTTTTCAATCATTGCATATTAAAAATTCCAAAGCTACCGATAAATTGCTATCATTATGTAGCGCAGAGAACAAATATTTCTAATACGAATACCTCTTTCAAAGTACGAGAAACGAACAATATTAACCGTATTTTATTGTATACCGGACAATAATATGAAATATTTTATTGCTTGATCAAATGTCGAATAATTGCCGATAAATTCCTATACGAGGCGAACCCAAGTCATTACGCATTTTTTACTTCTTTAGGTGAAACATAGATAGTGTTCGCAAATATACGACGTCTAATAGCACAAGCAGTTTTATTACTTCGACCGTTAAATCCAGTTCGATGAGATTTATCCGATAGCTTTGGATTTTTGGTGTAATATTATCAGATCCGTAATTGCCATAAAAGTTGTTTAATATTTTAAAATAAATACTCAAAAATCGTAATAAGCAACGAGAAATCGACTGGCGATCACAGTTTCTTGAAATCTTTCAAGAGACGAGAAATCTAGAAATTTCTCGCCTGGGGGCCTATTCTCAAACAGTGACCTTTTTTTGTCGCAAGCGAAATTTAATTTTTGTCAATCAAGAATGTATACAAAAAAGTACAATCTCGCTTGCGACAAAAAATGTCACTATTTGATAATAGACCCCCTGGAAGTTTTTCTTCAAGACAATTTCTCGATCTCGATTCGAGGCTCTCGAAATTTCGTGCAATAACCCATCAAAAACAAAAAAAATAATCATTATATATGTTGCAGGCCAAACTGTTTTTTAGGACGAACTAGTTTGTCGTAACGCGCTAGAGATTTCACTAGTTGGGGGTATAACGGTGGTATTCAGTATGCTCCCAACATGGAAGGAGTGAGGGTGTTAAGGAAATAAAAAAATACAATCGTTATTACGTAACCTGTACATCTTAAAATTCATTTTTGTCAACATGATCATTTCAGACCAAGTTGACAATTTCTAACTACAATAGGATATTATTTTAGCCATTGTAACATTGTAATTAATAAACTAAAAGTCCCTTCCATTAATAAATTAAATTGAAAAAATAAAATAAGTAGGTAGGTACCTACACCTATTCTAAACATAAAATATAAACTTCCTGAAAAAATAAAAATAAAAATCCATTCTAAAGGTAAACATAATTTTAATGGATTAAGTGCTCAAATAAACCACCTTCCTGTGCCAGACAATAACCAAATCTGTGATAAAGATTTGATCTCATATCTCTAAGATTATTTGGCGTAATGCTGGCACAAACGTGCTGTATTTTCACCCTCGAAAAAAAGTCAACGATAACGAGACAAAAATATCATTTGTACAAATTAATCTGCGCTTCTGGCAACAGCGGTTAAAATAGGGGGGCAATGAGCATTCGGCCAGTATCGGGAAATAAGTATACACCCCTAAGGTGAAACAAAGTACATGCCTTAATGACCGCGCATAATTATTCTTTCTCTCTCTTTCAGCTGTTTTTCTGTCGTACTTGTGTAATCCGGACGGTTCCGATGTAATTTACGCAATCTGTATGTATATTTTCATCAATGACTTTCAAGAAGTGGGAAGAAACTGTCGGACTAGTCGGACAGTGCCACTGGCCAATAGAACTATTTACTTACAGGTGAAAAGAGAGGTTAGGAAAACTCCGACTGTTTTTTTTTTGAAAATTTGGCACTGACGAACCATCATTTTCACACAAAAATATTGTTTTTAATTATATCTGTACGCACACACACAAATATCAGTTGAAAAGACGAAAACAAAAGCTTCAATTAACTAGGAACGTTGAAACTTTGTATTAAAATCAGGTAAAATTGATAGTAAAATGGTTTCCGCCCTTTTCTCGGTGTTGCCATACAGACAGACAAAATTATTAACACGCATTTGTTTCGTTTAAACCCCCAAAGTTTCAAACAAAAACATATTTTTATCACATAAACTACTTAGGATAAATATTTTAAAGTTGTTTTTATGTAATTTCTTAAAAGTACATTTTTATTTTGTACGTTTCTATCGTGTCCTATAATTCATTTGTCGCAGTTCAAAGAAAAAGTAAGACATCTGGCAAAGGGTCGGCAAGTTACCTTATAATGTGATGTAATGTTGGGTTCACTTTTAAATGTAAACAAATGTATCTTTTTAATGTATTAATCTGAGGTTAGGATTAACTAGTTTGTCCTAAAAAACGGTTTTGTCTGTAACAACAGAAGATATTTAAACATATATGAACCAAAAATTACAAAAAAAAAGTTCCCATATCGACACGTCGAGTCTTTCTCTAACAATTCTCGATAATTTATTTGATTTAGTTAATGATAGTTTTATACACACAATATTTATCATTCCTAGGTGTGTTCGAAATACGCTTTGTGTAATATTGATATATAGATGCTATAAATTTTTCAGATAGTATCGATTTTTAAAAGATGTTTGTATATTTCAAACGTAATAAATTTGTTTGTTTCTTCTTTTCGCGCTAAAGTCGAACCAGCAGTACACAAACAACCGAGAATGTAGTAGGCGTTGTTAGAAATACAGGGTGTCCCACTATAAAGTAACACATTTTGACGGCTTATTACTCGAGAATGGAAAAAGATATCGACGTGCAGTTTTCGCTAAACTTCTTATATTTCCTTCAAATTTTTATCGACATAGTTGCCAGATGTATATTTTTTCCCGAAAGCGCCGAAAAAAATGACCATTTTTGAAACGAAATTATCGGTTTATTTTAAATACAACACCCTATATTTTTTAATCCCATCTGAAAGTCCCTTTCTTCCCCTTTACAAAAATGTAGCTGTTAAAATGTGATCATTTACGTTTGGAAGTTATTGACATGGTTTCATAAAAAATTTAATCTTTCCCTAAAAACTATAGACTTTCGAGCATTCTTCGAAAATATCAAATAAAAATAATGTTTACGAGGATGTATCAACGAATGTTGCAAAAGGTATTTCAAGTCACATGTTTAAACACACAGGACGTTGATAAAAAAGTTAAATTTTATATTCTACATTTTACAAATATACATACATACATCGCTAATGACTGTGAAATATAGTAAAGATTTAAATTTCGTTACGGCCCTTAAAACCGTATTTTTGTGCTATCGGCCATCGAGATTTATAATAGAATCCTTTGGAAAGCCAACTTTGATCTGAAATTATTTGATCTAGTGAAGAATACCTTTTTATTAGAGAAAATGGAATGCGAATCCCTTTTTTTAGATCTCGGTCTCCTTTTTTTTTGTTGACTTCTTTTGTGTCTTTTATACGTTGAAAGGATTTCAAAATGTTTTACAAAAAAAAATATAATAAAAATGGAAAAATATGATATTTTATTTATTAGTATAAATCACGTAGCCAATTTTGGGGAGGGTTCCATCTAAGACTACGCTGGGTCACGTTGGGGGAGGGGGAGGTGATAAACCGTGGTAGCTTTTTTAATTTTAAGTTTTTCATATACCGCGACATATTAACTAAAGTAAAGAAGATACGATGGAGCCCATTATAGAATGATTTAAGGAAGAAGATCTTGATTTAAATTTCGTAAATATTCCAGTACTTAGAGGGCGATAAGAATACTGAGTCAAACTTTCCTTTAATTGATAACTTACATGATTGGCAAAAATGGAGCTTCGTGATTTATGGACAGTCCCTAATGAACATGCCAGTTTGTAGAACAATATTGGATTACAAATAAATCGTTTCGACCATTACTACGTGTAAATACCACAAATCCAGGAATATTAAACTGAAATTTTAGAAGAGTACTCTCAAAATAATAATCTACAGGAAAAAAATTCACAGGAGCATAACTTGGAGGGTTTCCGTTTTATGAATAATAAATGTGAAAGTAATGGAAATATTAGAAAATCCACTTTCTGGAAAGTTAGAACGTTCTAATGATCACCAATCGATTCAGGGAAAAATTTTACATATATATGTGGTTGTAGAATCGATATTTCCAAGTATAAAGGGTATTTTGGGACGAAAAATCGACCGGGACAGTCTCTTTTTTCGACAAAATCATTATTTCGCCTTGAAATAGTGTCATGAGGCATCACTTATTCCTAAAACAGCATCACCTGAATGATTAAAATAAGAATCTCGTTATTCAATGAATCAAATATTTTCTTTTCTAATATGACACACTGATCTACACTTATTTTCTCTCGACTTGGGTACCAGAAAAACTAGTTTAATTGCAAATAATTTGTTGTATTATTTATATAAAGTTTATGGTTGGGTAAATTATCCCTCAGGATATAGCCCAAAAAAGGAAGAAGAAGAAGAGGTTTATGGTTGAATTGCCGACTATATCAAAACCAGTGCTGTACTCACAGTTATGCTTATCTTATCAATTTCTTGAGATACGGTGTTTGACAGTTTCAATTCCATTTCAGTCCCAAAAAATGAATAAATTTGGCATCGCCGCTTTTTCGGCGAATATCTCGCAGGCGTAAGGTGTCGAGCGCGTGTGGTGAGCCTTGGATTTTTTTTTCAAGACAGAATCAAGTTGCGACTCGTTTACTAGCAAACCTAGCCAGCCAGTTCGACCCGCATACTACATATTCACGTATACCCCTCGAACTACCGATCTTGAGTACCGATTTAACAAAGTTCAGTACCGAAGCCGCTTCAATTTCCATTCAGACGCACCTTGCCCTCTTCGCGCATTCCATTTCAATGAATGTCTGGCTTTTTGTTTTTGTTTTGTAGGAGGGAATGTAGGAAAAGAAGAAGAAATGGCAGGTGTATTGTTTTATTTTGTAACGGTGTTGCCACAAATCCTCCTAATGATATAATATATACCTAATTGTGTCCAATATTTTAGAGTATTGAACAACTTTTTCAATTTTCAATTATTGTCCTGGCTAATAAAAAAAATTTATACGTTGATATACAGAAAGCATATGCCAATGTTGTGAAGTCTTTTCTGCACGAAAAAGTGAATAGAAAAATAGAAAAATCTCCATAGAAATCCCAACGGTTTTTTTGATTAATTAGACCTCTCGTAAATTGTGAAATCTCGAACGGCTTCGATGTAATGTTTAAATCTCAGTAGGCGGGCTATTCTTTATAAGGCAACCGGTCAACATTTTGTATCTCACACACACACTCCCAGATCATTGTTATTCCTTTTTGTAGACATATTCACACTTCTCTTTTTCTATTGACGCAAACTTATTGTACATCTTCGATCACGATTATTTAAAACTAGGCTTTTCCATTCAATTCATAATTCCACCAACTACAATATTTCGACAGGACTCAACAAGATAACGGTAAAATTTTTTAAAGGATTTGTAGTAGACCATCCCAATATATGGAGAGGTTCGGCCTACGCAAAGGTCGTAGTGTAAAGATCCATATTCTTTATTTATTTAAACCAATTTCCATGCCTAAAATATTTTCAAAAATTATAGAAAAATTTAACCTTCGGGTTTCAAAACACCAAATTCACTGAGTATGACATTTCATCTTCTCGTATATGCTTACACAAATCTCAGCAAGAGAGAGGCGGTAGCGTCAGTGTTCAGTGACTTTTCAAAAGTAAATCATGAGCTGTCTAAACTGGAAGCAATTCACCAAAGAATTATCATCGACTCTGATACCTCAACAGCATTTAGAGCAATCTAGTAAGACCATGTGACTATAATTGGTTCTAAAAAATGATGCAGGTGATGACCAAAAACCTAGTAAAACAGCAAAAACAAGGAGCATCCAATTGACTATAATAATAGATGTTTTTGATTCTCAGTGTCAACTGTCACACAACGTGTTTTTGAAAAGTGAGAAAAGTGAGCTTTGCTAGGATGTCTGCCTTTTCATTTCCTACAATGCCCTTGTGCCCCGGGACTCACTTAAGAGTAACTCTATTATGGTTAGCCAGGGTTAATAGTCCCAGACAAGTCTAGATCTGATCTGAGGATATGCTAAAGATTTTAGTGCTGCCTGACAAATATTTCTTAAAAAACAGACAGGAAATTACCATAATCCCACATTTTTTTCGAAACTACTTAGACAAAATTTTTTTTGTAGCCACAAAGACTCATCATCCATTTTTTATACAAAATATTCAAAAAAACAATACAAATTTGTTTTAAACAACAAACACCGATATTCCTAACATTTTACAAAAGTTTTCCAATTAGGACCAGCTGCAACAAGTTAAGCCTAAATATGACGAGTTTGATTGAACCCAACTTTTGGAAATAACGACCTTATTTGAATTTACTTTGTGCACGTGTTACAAATTGCTGTATCCAAAAAGACATTAATGGATATTAAGTGCATTAATAGTGTAACATTTTTTAACGACAATCAATTTTAACTTTATATGTCAAAATTGTAAAAAATAAAATATTTTCAACAAAGTGTTTTTCTTCCAAGTCGCCTTTTCATTCGGAAATTAGTAATTTTTCGTAAAGGTCGACAAAAAAATGTCTATTGTCTCGCCTGCTTGCTAATCTCGGCTGCGCCTCGACTATCATTTTGCAGACACGACTGTAATAGACAATTTTTCGTCTTTGGTACATAAATAACTATTATGTGGTACACTCTCTTCAACGAAGGTTAGTCCATTTCGTAGCCCTATTTTCGACTTTAAATATTGTAAATAATGGAAATACAGCTCTGACATTAGAAACTCTTTCATGGAAAATTTCAGCTATCGCTTATATTTTTAGCAGCTTTATTAAAACCATTTTGATCTAATTAAACACCTTCCAAATTTGAAAATTACCTTTCTAAGAGCAGACGGTTCACTAAGAAGCAACAACTACTCCCCTGGCTATATGCCACGAAGGGTATTGAATTACACTTCCAAGTTAAATGGGGCTGGTATATCTGTAAGATAATATAATTAACCATTCTGGTTAGTTCTACATAACTTGTAGATTCGTTAGTACTTGTGCGCCCCGTTTAACTTGTAAGTGTCAATACCCTTCGTTGCATATAGCCAGGGGAGTAGTTGTTGCTTCTTAGTGTTGTACTCTGCCGATCGATCAAATTTAACCAGAAATGCCATCACCCTTTTGACCTTTCCGGTAAATTTCCATTGCCCTTTGTTGTACGATCTTATTCGCGCTTTATTCTCAATTCCCATTGTTCGATCATTTATATATATATATTTTATTATATAGGATTGGAGTGTGCTGATAATACGTGATGGTAATTTCGGATGCTAGGGACTTCGGGAGAAATTGCCGATCGTGAGAGAATGCGAATCGGACAAGTTAAATTTTATACGGCGATTTGAAGATGTTTTATTCGTGAGAAAAAAACGATTGTGTATTACTTATAATTGACTATTGTCGAGATTTCAAACCAAAAAAAGACTTGTCTTTTTCATTTTGATCTACACAAGCTGGATACAGATTTAGATAATCGAATTGTGCAAACAGCCACGCCAAATAAATACGTTCTCAGTACAGAGCCCATGCAATAAGGACTTGTCTATTTGTATGTCTACATGTTTTTTCAAAATTGTGCTTAATTGTGGCTTATTAGACCTTGCGAAATTTGGTTTGTGTCCATAATGACCATATGACTGCAGGGACGTGCCGTCCAATTTTTTTCCCGAGCCCATCTGACAGGCTCCGTAGCAGAATAGCGCTGGACAAAACAGCGCTGGGCATAAATAGCGCTGGTCAAAATAGCGCTGGTCAAAAACAGCGCAGGTCAAAAACAGCGCTGGACAAAAACAGCGCAGGACAAAATAGCGCAGGACAAAAACAGCGCTCCATAAAATAGCGCCGGTTGAAAAATCCTTACAGAATCAACTATTACAGTAGGATGTGATTGAAAAATCAAGTTTCACCGCTAAGCATCAACCTTCCTTTACAACAAACAAAATCAGAATATAAGGAACGGAAAACAAGTAAGAGCAACAATCAATATTTTTCATCATACTTCAACACATATCGCTTCCCGACCAACTGACACAGATCAAAGTGTAAACAACTACTTGTCAGTGTCATATCTATTTAAAGTCTAAAAAAATGCAATTTCACGTTGCTTGTCATTTCGGTAATTATATCCTTCGTGGAATAATATAGCACCTCCTTTCTGAGACTTACAAATTGCATTTTTTTAGACTTTAAATAAATATGACACTGACAAGTAGTTGTTTACACTTTGATCTGTGTCTGTTGGTCGGGAAGCTATATGTGTTGAAGTATGATGAAACATATTGATTGTTGTTCTTACTTGTTTTCCGTTCTTTATATTGTGATATTGTTATAGACAGTTACCAACACTTTGATCACTGTCAGCTGGTCGGGAAGCGATGTTGAATTGGCGAATTGAATTAGGAAAACCATTATTATGACTGTAATTTATGAAAAATATGTTTTTGTCCTGCGCTGTTTTTGTCCAGCGCTATTTTGTCCTGCGCAGTTTTTGTCCAGCGCTATTTTGACCAGCGCTATTTTCTCCAGCGCTATTTATGTCCAGCGCTATTTTGTCCAGCGCTTTTTTTTACCAGCGCGATTTTGATCAGCGCTATTCTGCTACAGAGTCATATGACAAGCACCAATGGCACAAAGAGCAGACGTTAACATTTAACATACTTTTGGCTTTTTTCAGTTTTACATTATTTAATTTTCTCCAAGCTTCGTTAAGTGGTAAAGTATTGTAATTGACTGGACTAGAACCAATTGAAAGGAAACTTGATGAAAAAAACAAAAATTTGATCGATATAAAATCGTAAAAATTCTTCCTCCCAGTTTTTTTTTCTATTCATCCACTCTGGCGTTTTGATTCCACGCCTGACTAAAACCATTTTTAACAAAGGACTACAGGAAAACAATGCCCTAAAAAATCTATAAGGAACAATTAGGAGGCAGATCTCCCATTTGGAGAAAGGAAAATAAGATTGAAAGGTTGCGAGAAAGAAACAAAAAAGAATCTTCCCGCAGGATCGAGGACGTCGAAGGGTATAAACTTTGATTTTAGGGCTAACAGGATGAAAAATAGTCCTGCGGAGATTTTTCCAGGGCGCGAATGAAGGTTTATGTAAGGAGATTTTTTGGCTTTTTAATGTTATAAGAGGTGTCCTAAACATTCCACCTAAAGTATATAAAATTCACTCTGAAACGGGAATAATAATGTACAATTTTCGCAAGACACAGAATATGCCACATCTCCTAAAAAATATTTTGCGTCAAGATTTTAATTAAAATAAAGCAATTGTGAAATTTAGACTACGTTCTCGAGACATAATATTTTTATTATTTCTACCAGAAACAGCAGATGGTTTAATACAGTCGACAATCTCAGGGAAACAACACTTAATAATGAATTATATAAAATTATGCAAACTTGCTTTTTTTTCGAATGGTCCTTCGAGCCGGATTCAACACCAACAACACGTGGAATTAAATTTCTGAATCTCCTTTTTAAGGAACAACATTAATATGCAAATAGGAATCGAAAATTATGGACATTACGAAAAGTTTCTCTATTCGAATTGCTGTAATAAAGACGAGGAAATTCAATAGATTGAATGTGTTCACATACAATCGAAATTACAGTTGAAACTTTAAAGGTAATATCACTATGTGTTGTTAAGAACAACTAACAATTTCGGTTGAAAATGTAATCGTAGGAAATCTGAATATTACTACAGATAATTGCGCAATACAAAATAAAAAAGTTTTATAAGAGCTGTTGCTGTTGCAATGAACATTTTCCTATTTTTTTTTCTATAATCTAACACTAGTTATTGTCTTACACAGGATACGTGAGCTACACACAATTATGCAACAATTCGTCATGCAGTGTCTAATATTTTATTGAAACTACAACCATTATGGCTACTAATTTATAAAATGAGCTATTTCTAACGAAATTAATCGACTAGAACAAATCTGGAAGTCGTAAAACTACCTAAAAATAAGTAGTTTGCTAATATACGCTAGAACGATCTATTATTATCAATTTAATTCAGTTATGTGTGTACATAGCAGCGATTTTTTCTTTTTCATTTTAATTCCATGCTTATTTACACGTACACTTAATGAAAAAAAAGTTTTACAATCTGAGAATTCACCAGTAAATTAGTAGATCTCCATATAAAAAACCTCAGAAACAGTGTGCAACATTCCAAATCAATCCGAGCGTTTAAAGTTGGTAAATATCGAGTTTAAAGGTTGCGTTATAAATGGAACACCCTAAATTCTATTACTATATTGTATTTTCTATCACCATAATGTATTGTCATCTGTCCTTGACATGAGTGCAAAATTTCAAATCAATCCGAGCGTTTAAAGTGTTCAATTCAAGTTTAAAGGTTGCGTTATAAATGGAACACCCAAAATTTTACTTATAATGTATCTTGACAAGTGTGCAAAATTTCAAATTAAACCGAGCGTTTTAAGTGGTAAAAATCGAGTTTAAAGGTTGCATTACAAACAAATATACATACAAGTGAAACTAATATAAAGCGTGCAATCATAACTGACTGATTTTTTTTTATTTCAGGTTAGAAAAATTTGCGGTTCAGCCGAATTTTCCCAAAAAGAAAACCCCCTTTTAGCGGAAACTAGTACGCCACTGCCTACAACGGCGAGTGGTAAACCTCGAAGCACCAGCCCGAGAAACTTTCCACCTTTACCTGAAAACGAACTTACACATTTCCTAGCGGCAATTGCGAAAACCAAAGGATTCTACGCTAATTTAGCGAATACCCTTTGCCAGGACCCGTCATTTGCCGAAAGAAAGGATCAGCAATGCTGGAACGGCGAAAGAATAGCCGAGTAAGTATTTGTAATTAATTGTTTATGATGTAAAATAATCAAAATTAGAATATTTTTCATGTTTATAGGGAAATGAAAAACAATATTTATTTTATGTAAATATTGACTTAAAAATTCCAATTGAGAAGACGTCGTAAAATACAGGTATTAACTACGTAAACTTTCTTTTTGGAAATTGAATTTTTCTCTGCTATCCTCCTCTTTTCAGTTCAAAGTGAATTAGAAGGAATATAAGCTTCGACTCGGAACCCTTAATACCTTCTCGATTGCTCGCGTTTTGCTGGCATTGACATTCCGTGTATAAAATCACTTTTTTAATTACATTCATTCTTTATTCTTATCTTTTACTGAAAACGCTTAACCCAAATTGGTTTTGTTTCGATTTTTTTTATGTAAAAAGTCGTAAAAAACAAATTTAACTGAATAAATCGATTTTAATATAAAAAATTTTATCTACTGTGAAAAACTCCAAAGGATATCGAGACAATTTATCAGATTTCTCACGTGCCATATGTATAGTGTGTCCCAAATTCGAGGCGTATCATTGAGGATTTCCCGTGAACGTCCGTCAGCTGTCTGTCTGTCAGGCACCAGGCTGTATCTCATGAACCGTGATAGTTAGACCGTTGAAATGTTCACAGACGATGTATTTCTGTTGCAGCTATAACAACAAATTCTAAAAATAGAGTAAAATAATTATTTAAGGGGGCTCCCACACAACTTATTTTTTTTTTTATATATACGAACCTGGGTTTTTTGTTTCCAGATATACCAAAACCGTTGTAGACGTAGGTTTTGACATGCAGAAATATAATCCCGAAGTCAAACCCAGCACAAATATACAAAACATCGATCCGAGAGTGGCCGATTTAGTGGACAAATTAAGACGGGTACACCATGTAAGTTTATTTTCTCTTCCTGTATATTTTTACTGTTTTATGAACAAAATTTTTTATTTTACGATGCAGTTTCGTTCCTGATACGAGTCAATAGTTTTTTTATAGCTTTTTTATTGAATTAAATGTAGAACAGTGGCGTAGGGGTAATAATAATTTTAAATAATTGATAAAATGTAAAAAAAAACTCATCTAAACTCCTTTTACAGTGCTTCTATTGTACTTTTTGTTTACGTAAAGGTACAGCACTGCAGGTAAATATCTGCGAACAAATCCATTGTCTAAAATCTGGTCGTAAAACTATTGAAAACTCCCTCGGCTTTTGTTCTAAATGGAACCAGATCAAAAGCAGAAATAATTTTCAGATAAACAAAAACTTTGCTCGAATGTGAGTAAATAATGATAAAAGTAAGCGAAAAGAAAATTTAAAAAAAATAATATTTTCAAAAAATATATTTAGGGACCACCCTGTACGTCACAACTATTCTCACATCAAACACTTAATTGAGTAACACATTTTCATTGTTCCATCACATCTACAAGACACTCCCATCTATTGTTTTAGAATGTAATTGATTGATATCTAAGATAACGTGGTCGATATTAAGACACCCTGTAGCCACGGATGTATAACAATTCATATTAGTTAGCGGATTAATTCGATGACATATCTCGTCGTGTTCTGATACATATCTATCACGTTACATTCCCATATATCAAAATGTTTCTAAATCAATTAAATCTATCCTGAAGTCTTATTCGTGAAAAAGACAGTAAAAGTAGGTATTTGGTTTTACTTCCAGATATGCAGGAACTGTTTTAATGTCACAAGTTTACATCCAATAGGAATCCAACATCTCAATATCCAATATCAGTATCACTACCTATTTGACAGATTTTACATTAATTTTTGACAGCTTTCTGTTTTTTATTCGCAAGTTCTTTAAATTTTTGCTAATTTTCGACAGATTTCTGTTTTTTACTCGCAAGTTCTTTAAATTTGTGCTAATTTTTGACAGCTTTCTGTTTTTTACTCGCAAGTTCTTTAAATGTGTGCTAATTTGTACTAATTTTTGACAACTCTCTGTTTTTTATTCGCAAATTCTTTAAATTTGTGCTAATTTTTGACAAATTTCTGTTTTTTACTCGCAAGTTCTTTAAATTTGTTCTCATTTTTGACAGCTTTCTGTTTTTTATTTGCAAGTTCTTTAAATTTGTGCTCATTTATGCTAATTTTTGACAACTCTCTGTTTTTTATTCGCAAGCTCTTTAAATTTGTGCTAATTTTTGACAAATTTCTGTTTTTTACTCGCAAGTTCTTTAAATTTGTTCTCATTTTTGACAGCTTTCTGTTTTTTATTTGCAAGTTCTTTAAATTTGTGCTCATTTATGCTAATTTTTGACAGCTTTCTGTTTTTTATTCGCAAGTTCTTTAAATTTGTGCTCATTTGTGTTAATTTTTGACAGCTTTCTGGTTTTTATTCGCAAGTTCTTTAAATTTGTGCTAATTTTTGATAGCTTTCTGTTTTTTATTTGCAAATTCTTTAAATTTGTGCTAATTTTTAACAATTTTCTGTTTTTTTCTCGCAAGTTCTTTAAATTTGCGCTCATTTGTGCTAATTTTTGACAGCTTTCTGTTTTTTTTTCGCAAGTTCTTTAAATTTGTGCTAATTTTTGACAGCTTTTTGTTTTTTATTCGCAAGTTCTTTAAATTAGTGCATATCTAATAAGAAATTCAAAGTATTGGATATTAGGCAACTCGTATACGTTGACAACCTATGACTATGACATTTGATAACCTTCTGCCGGTTAAAAAAATTCGACAATTTCATGTCGAATGACAGATCTTCTTTATAAATTTCTTAGTTTAGAAATGACATGCTATATAACTTAAAATTTTATTCAAAATTGACATAATCATTAACGTCCTCGAGTCAGACAATTTGTTAGAAAGAAACAACTATATCTGGTACGTAAACGAGGTTACCAACGCTTGGTTTAACTGGAGATCATATCACTTTTTGTAACACATAGAAAAAATAAAATATATAAAATAATACAATTAAATAGATTCTTTAACTAGGAACGCATTAATCACAGGCGGTTCCAAAAAAATTCATTCAATTATAAAGAAAATTTGACCTAGGAGAACACAAGGTGCAAAATCAGGCGAATATTTTACCCACTTTAACAAAAGTTCGCCTACGGAGGTCTAATTATTATTATTATTAATAAAAAATATACGAAGCTGAGAACACTATGTTAGGCGCGTTTCGATAACCAAGTTAACTTCTTCAGAGACTAAAGGTAAACGAAGTCTCCGAAGAAGATAACTTGGTGATAAAATTTATTTTTTTGTAGATGGCGATCAGTTCCGTAGGCCCTAATTACTCAGATTCGGATATGCAACGAGACGGCACCGAAGGCTCGGGATCCGGAGCCGGTCCTGACATCGAAGACGAAGAAGACGATTTGGTGAGAGGTTCCGGATCCGGAGACGGACCTTCAACTAACGGTAAGTTAAACGAAAATCAAGCATATATACAGAGTGTTTTAAATTTTTTATTATCTTTCCAGATGATATTGAAGGTGTACAACGCAGCAACATTAACAATAATGATAACAATAATAATAATAATCAACCGACAGCTGGTTCTAAGCCCCCAATAACGCACGACCAACCACCTTCAGTACAAGTGGTCGGTGGTTATAGCAGTAGAAATACCCCCTCGATGTCTCTAGTGATTTTAGTGATTGTTACGTGGAAATGCAGACTATTTATTTAAAAAAAAAAATTAAATAACAACAAATAATTATAATATACAAACTATAAAAAAGTGTGCGTGAGATGAATAATGTAATTGGTATGGTTATAATGAGAAAGAAAGAGATAGAAAGAACGAAAGTGTTGCTGTTGTTGAAGAGGAATATTTATGAAGATTTATTTAGAGAGAAAAAGAAGAGAGAGAGAGGGAGATAGAAATGGTGCCATGTTTTATTTATTTATGGTTTTTTTTTTGGTTAAATTGATCGTAATTAATATAAAAAATATTTTAATTATTTCGACCGATTTCACAAATAAAATTTGCATTGTCAGGACTAAATTATTTTAATTATTTTAATTATTTTATTTATTTTATTAATTTCAATTATTTTAATTATCTCGATCGGTTTCTCTAATAACATTTTCAACGTCAAGAGTGAATTATAGAAATTATTGTAATTTTTTTAAAGTTATAAATATTTCGCAGTTAAGACAATTAATCATTAATTGTCGTAAGTTTGAATTAATGTCATCATTTTTTAATATTAAAGAAACTTTTAAGATCAAAATAATATTTAAATTAATTACGATCGATTTAAAATAAATTTTTTTAAACAAATTATCAATTATTGGTAAAAAATAAAGAAAACGTTTAGTCCCGTATGTAAATTGGGGGGGCACGCAAGAGAATTATTATTATTATTTTTTCTATATCTCATCTAGATTTTTTTTTTGAAACCATTATATAATTTATTTAATAATTAAACTTCCACACCCATTGAAAAATATTTAAAAATTAAAAATAAATAATTTCTTGTCCGAAAACCCCCCTCAAATATCTAACTCTTCGTTGTGACACACTGTTCTATATAATTAGTTTAAGTCTGAAAGTTGCCAATTACAATAATAATTTTATTGTATAAAATTACTTATACCAAGATAATATTATTATTATTATTATTTCATTATTGAAATAATCCTACAACTACTTATATAATTAATATTAAAATAAATACACACACAAACAGACGCTTATTATAAATTGTAAAAATTTTATAAAATAGGAAAAATTAAATATCCTATTTTATTTTATTTGACAGCTATACCCCTTTTTCCCAGTATATAATTTTTTTGTATTTTCTCTAATTTAACGATAGTGATTTAAAAAAAAATCGTGTGCAAGTAAGGATGTGTGTAGATAGACTTTTTAGATTTATATAATAATGTAATCCTTTAAATTATTTTTGAGAATTGTCTGTGATTGATCTATTTTATTATTTAATAATTATAAAATTTAGGCATCCAAATTTTTTTCCGATCTATATTTTTCCCCCCAACAAACTAGACGAAGATTTATCACAATGGTAGACGAAAAAAATGCCAATTAAATAGTGCATATCAAAAGTACCATGGTACACTGCCAAAA
Organism: Lochmaea capreae; assembly: GCA_949126875.1. Classification (NCBI taxonomy): domain Eukaryota; kingdom Metazoa; phylum Arthropoda; class Insecta; order Coleoptera; family Chrysomelidae; genus Lochmaea; species Lochmaea capreae. Next base: position 1,795,737 of record OX421400.1, read on the forward strand.
CAAGTACGTATAAAATAATTTGAAAAATAAGTTGAAAACTGAATTTTTTAAATTAATTTTATTTATTTTTTTTTTATTTAAATTCGTCCAGTTTGTTGGGTACATTTTTGAATAACAAGGTTTCATGAAAAATTATATTTAAATGTTAATTAATGATGGCCAGTTGCACACAAAATACAAGCTCCTCCCATCCTAACAGATTTTCTACTTAATTTTATACCAGTATAAGATTATTGTTTTTTTTTTAATTTATTTTATTTCAAATTAAATCTAATATTATCCTTCTGATTTGAAATGATCAAATGATATTTTTTCTAATTAATTGTTGGTAATTATGGAAGATATTTTCTTTTTATTTATTAAAATAAAATAAATCTGAAAATTTAACAAATTTAAGCGTGTTTTTAATATTTTTTTATCCATTAAATTTCAATAATTTCTTATTTAGTCAATTCACACTAATTAAAATACAAATTAGTTAGAATAAACTGATTGAAAGGTTTATTGATATTAATTAAATAAAAAATATTAAAAACATTGGTTTGTTGAATTGAAAATAAAATAAATTCAGTTGAAAAAATAAATAAATATTGAAATACACTATAAAATTTATTAACAAAATAAATGTATTTTATTTAAATAATAAAAAAATGAAATCCACATTAATTAAATAAGGCAAATTCAACAAAATGAATTGATTAGGATTTATTTGAAGAAAAAAAATTAATATACTCTATTAACTTGATTTTAAGTTAATAATGTTATTGTAATAATTAATAAAAAATAAATAAATTGATTGCGATTAATTGAATTTAAAATGAATTTATCAAACATACAAAATTTAAAAAAATAATATTTTTTATAATTTAGGAAAAATACACCAATTAAATCGGCAGAAAATCAATTTAAGAATAATATTGCAATAATTTAAATAAATCAGATACATTAATTGGAATTAATTGAATTGAAAAAAATTTATTGAAATAAATTTGTAAAATAATTTGAAATAATCGTAAAAATAAATATTAAAAAAAAAACTTTTAAATTTGCAACATAATTTGTAATCATTGAATTAAAATAAATAAATTAATAAAGTATTTGAAATTTATTTATAAAAAAACATTACATTAATAAAATTTCTTATTCAAATTTTTTTTTAAATTATCCCGTACTGGTTTCAAAACAAAGCTCAATATTTTCTGCACCTATTGTATAGTAAAAAAAAATTATGAAACCTAACCATTCTGCTGTATCATCGTATCCACAATTAACACAATTATTATAATTTTTTTCTTTTTGGAAAATATGAACGATGATGTATTCCCACCTCTATACCCCCTCAGCCTTTCCACCCCACCCTTTCTATTAAATGTACAGTAAAAAAAAGAAGAATTGTCATAAACCATGTAGCAAATGGATAAATACAATTATTTAAGATTTACCGTTTAAGAATCGTAAAATGTTACAATAATTATTGATGGGTCCCTGTAAGTGGAAATTGAAAAAAATCATAAAAGGTCGTGTCTTGAACGGTCGAAAAATTTTATTAAATACCCAAAAATATACAGGTGGATTTTTATATTTTAATCAAAATTGTTTTTTATATATACAGGGGAAATTGAAATTATAATAAAAAAATAAAAGGAAAAATTTCGCATTTTTGACAATTTTTTATTTGAGAAAAAAATAGTTTTATTTTCCATCAAAATTAAAATATTCGGAAATATGAACTACAGGGCCAAGACATTTTCTTGATCGTTTTACATTTTCCCCCTTGTTTTCCTCTTTCTGTTCCATTGTCTTCTCCCTCCCTGATTATTTCGTAACTACTGGCAACATTGTAATAAAAATTTTGGAAACTAATTAATTCCTTGAATTTATTTTGACTCTCATAGAGGGCGCTAGTTACATGGTCAGTACCGAGAGTTACAATGGTGCCAATAATTCTGACATAATCGTAAAAATTTTTTTTTCCACACCCTGTATCTTTAATACTGATACCGTTATGAATTTTATTTTCACTTATTTTTCTTGCAATATTTTTATTTATTTTTTATTTTTTTTTGCATAAAATGACCTTTTAAGACATGACCGATGTGACACTTTGTATTGTGACTATTATAAAATTGTTATAGCTGATAAATCAGCGTATGACATGTAGATAGCAGCCATATTTATTTTGTAAGTCTACTTGTAGCGTTTATTATAGTTTTTTTTGTATAACTTTTGTATCATTGTCAATTTTGCGACTTCTTCTGTATAGCTTTTGCCGATTTTTCCGTTTAATAATTATTTTTTTTTAATTTTCTTTTATTTTCAATTAACCCTTTACGACAACTGCATATCACTTGCAAGCAATAAAGAAAAAAATATATAACACTTTGTATAAGATCTGCTCACTAACAAAATCTGGATAAGAAAATTATGGTAATAAAAAAAAAGTTGTCCAACTAACTAGTCTTTAGCTTTGTAATTTATATGATTTAATCTGATTTTTTTTTATGTTTTATGTTCATTTTCGGTGTATTACACTTTTTTGGTAGATATGAATTGAAATATATATAGTTGCCTTTTTTTAAAAATAAACGTTTTTTATTTTGACACCTGTCACTTCCCCACTACCAGTCAACGCACCACGCACACGGAAATTTTCACTATAATAAATTAAACCCCTTTAAAAATGTTAAAGTACGCCCGTGGTAGAAGAAAATGTTTATTCAGAAAATTTTTAGAAAATGTTGTATTCATTAAGCCCCTGTAAAAATTTTAACGTGCGCCCCTGATATAGAATTGTTTTTTAAATAAATTAATCCCTTTCCAAAATTCCATGGCAGACGGAAATTTTTGTAAATTAATTAATCCCTTATAAAAAATTTATCGTACGCCTAAGAGGAAGGAAATTTTTATAAATAAATGAACGCTATTTAAAAACTTTATCGTGCGCCCATGGTAGATAGGGATTTTTAGGAATAATTTAAACTCCTTTTAAAATTTAACTTACGCCCCTGATATCGAATTTTTTTTTAAATAAATTAATCCCTTTCCAAAATTTCCATTGTTCGCCCATAGTAGATGGAAATTTTCACAAAATTAACCCCCCTCAAAAACATTATCGTACGCCAAAGATAGACATCAATTCTTACAAATAAATTAACTTTCTTTAAAAATTTCAATGTACTCCTATGATAGAGATTCTTACAAAAAATTAACCTACTTTAAATTTTTAACGTACGCCCATGGTAGTTGGAAATTTTTCCAAATAAATTAATCCCTTATAAAATACGTATCGTACCCCTAAGAACGGTGATGCTAGGAATTCATATGATTCCTTCACTACTAAAATCTTTAACAGGGCTAACTAATATTTTACTTGAAAATTATAATCACCCAAAAAGTAACATTAAAATTAAAAGAATATTTTAATTTTTAAATAAAAATAATAGCTGAGGTGACATCTGCTGGACAATAAACTAATCTCATGACTAGTATAAAGATTTCTGTCTAGTACAGAGACACCTATCGATTTAAAGTTTAAGTATGAGATATGTAGATGACGAATGCTATGTAAATAAGGCTGTGCTTATAACTCCAAGGCACGGGAAATAATCAAGAGATATTTAAGTATTTTTTGTTTAAATAAAAACAGTAAGAAATGTTGAAACATCAATTATTATTTTCACACATTCAATTGTTTTACTGATAGAGTCGCGTATTAATTGAATTTATGGGATATTATTCATCGTTTATTTCCATCTACCACACCAAATACTTTTTATTTATTTATAAATGGATTTCTTAACAAAACAATTAGTTACTTAGTAGTGCAAAATTTCAGTACGTGGTGTAAGATATTGAGAAATTACATTATTATGAAGCTGACCATTATAATTATTGAGCAAGTTATAAATATTTCAGCTGCATCTCTGGTTCCACATACAAACTTACTCCTGATTCGTTTTCAGTTTCTTCATTGTATTTAAATATTCCTTAATCATGGATACCAAAACAACGTCCTTTGTAATTTTAGTCATAATCAACTCTGCCGGCTGCCAATGTCGTGGCAGTGGCAACACTAGCCAACTATCCAATTATCTTCTGTCTTCGTTTCCTCGTCGACAGAGAAGGGTGCGCCGAAGTCTGAAAACATGTTTTGTGATTTGCAAGAGAACGTTTTTTCCAACTAATAATGCATTTTATACTTTAACAACAGTGTGATACTAGGTTTTATTCAATCTATGGCTATATCCTTAATGTATTTTCCTAATAAAGTAGTGTAAAACGGGCACGCGAAAGAGAACAGTGTTATTTTGATTATAAAGTGAGTGAACTTAATCAAAATGGCGCATCAAATGCCCCCGTCGGTGAACTGTTCACTGGATGATATCGACTTGACAGCCCTAAAGGTAAGATTCAAACGAATAATATTTAATGCACGTTTTTTGAAGTTCAAAGACACCATAAATTAATCCGATCGGTGTTAATTTTCTTTGTAAACAAGTCATTTTTATGGGTGTGAATCATCCTCTATCTTACAACATTATAATACACAAGTTTTTCTTTTGTTATCAAAACAAATTTCATTGCAGGATCCAGCAGGAATCTTTGAGCTTATAGAAGTCGTAGGAAATGGGACTTACGGACAAGTTTACAAGGTAAGACTTTCTAAATTTTTTTTCGGTTTTTTCCAACCATTCATCCATGTGTCATCTTTCGTCTCACATTTTCTCAGAACAGAACAGACAATAAGATTAAATTAATTAAAAGACATGATTAGTGGACCAGAATATCGTAAAACATGGGAACAATAACCTTTTAGTGTGGAAATTATTTAAAGGGAATCTAACATATCAAAATAAAAACAAATGTCAAAATTTTGTATATATCGTTATGCACGTGGTTCCTTTTTTTATTGAAATCTTCTTGGGGGGATTTTAAACTTGTTCTTCGTAGGTATGTAGAACATTTAAAGCATGTCTAATATGTTTTAATTTAGTGATAATTAAAGTGACGGGCTTGTATAGTGTTTAGTTGATCTTAAATATTTAAATGTGATAAAAACTTTAGTTGTAATTTGGTAGGTACCCTGAGGCTGTTTTTATCCTTATTTTTTTTAAAATGATGTACTGGTATAAATCAATATTTTTTGTGGGAATTATATGATCAAATAACGGGAAATATTCATTAAATATTTTATCACTTACAGACATTCCTTCTGGGTGATTCAGTATTTGATAATTCTAAAAAATTAATTGTGGTTATATTCAAATGAGTTTAATTTGTAAACATTTAGAATATCTATGTATAGTTTTGTTGGTTATCTTTTAAAAATATCTTATCAGCTGTTAGTCATTTTGATAATTGATCTTTTTTTTTTTTTTTCGTCTAAATTTATAATTGCACCTTTTGTTTATATGAATGACTGGCATTATTGTTTTTTCTTTATTGCCTTCAAATATTTGTTCTTATGCAAAAAACGATCGTTCTAAATATCAGTGCCGGTACATTTTATTGTGTATATATTAAACGTCGATTAGGAAAATTTTAAGTGAATTCCATTTGATAATTAACGGCACTTTTGACGCATATTTCTAAGAAATAATCTAACTACAAATTCTGCAGTTAATCAAACCGTTTCCTAGAAAAAATCTGATGAATTTTTATAGAGAATAATTAAGATTCCCATGAAGATATTTTTTCCGTAGATATTTCTTTTTATTACAGAGCAAAAAGCTTTATTTCTACCTGAAAAACATCGATTAGATATAGTGTAGTTCAAAAAATATACAGTCATAAACCATCCACATAAACCTCATTGTACAGGGTCGGATTATATAGGATCCAAAATAAATAATAATGTTTTAAATGAAACTAACTATTTCTAATTGATTCCTATATTTATTGAAACAAATATGAAAATTCTAAGATATTGAATATGATTTCGACATCGTCAGAATGACAGAAGTTTCCTTGGTTTTCTGTTTCGTTGCACAGTTATACTGATACTGAAAAGATATCCAGGCTAATAATTTCTAATATTTAATATTTGTAATATCATACTTTCTATTAATTTATATTAGGGCAATCACAAGATAAGTTACTGTTTGGTCTAGCCAAAATATTAAACATCGGGTGGGCATCACATCAAATGTTACTTCTGACGTAGATAAGTCAATATCGAAATAATTATCAATATCTTAGAATTTATTAGAAACAGTTATATTCATTTATAACAGTAATATTAGTAGATTCCTTAAAGTAAGAGTCCAAACAGTAAATCAAAAAATAAGAATATTTAATACATAGTTACGCCTCTGCACAGCAATATTAAAAATGTTAAAAAATGATCCTGTATACGTATAAAAAAACATTATATAAAATCAAAATTTCAATTGCAAGGATTAAATAATCGAAACGTTGTAATTTGTTAAAAATAAAAATAAATACTTTTAAATTTCTTGGAATTGAAAGCGTAACGTAATCGCATAAATACATACACGAAGGATAAAATTAGATCATTTCATTATTATTGAGATCAATTTAATGGAATTTGTATGTAGTATTTCACAGACCACTGGTTTAATTAAACAAGAAAAAAAAACAACATACGTAACGTTTACAGAACAAAGTTTATGTATTTAACCGAGTTGTTATATATTTAAAAGGGAGGATTTAATTTTCTTCTTTAACAAATTCAAGGAGGGGGTTTTCAACCGCTTTTTGAAGGAATTTCATAAGCAGTTTGATATAGTTTATTTTTTTCTTTTTATGTTTGAAAACTATTTTAAAATCCCAAATAAACATAATTTAAAATGTTATAAAACAATTTTCTATTACAATTCCAAGTATGAAGTGTGTAACACCCTCTCGAATACCGATGAGGACTCGTCGACCGCGACCGGATCGGTTCAAGGACAGAAAGGTTTTCGTCGCATATTTTATTCAAATTCATGGTTTCTTATGTTTTTTTTATTTCGACTTCAGACATTTTGTATAAATCGAATCCTCCTACTTTTTTTTCTTACGGGATTTTAAGGATCGTCGCTACAAATACCAAATGTAGATTTAACTCTTTTATATACCGTGTGGGCTACAGAAAATAGTCCAACCCGATATTCGGCATTAGGTATTCATTGAATTTTAAGAAAATGCTGAAACATGTCTAACCTCCAATATTCAGGGTGAACTATTTTTTTTTTAATAGAACAGTAGAAGGAAAAAAATTATTAAAGGGCAATCAAGAAATGACTAAATATTTTCTTGTTTTGGTTTACATTGATCTCCCTGTATAATAAATCCTTATTTCTTATGTATGCTGCAAATCCAGATAAAAATAAATACACAAACCCAGAATTTTGTTTATTTTATGATTATCATTATCTTTTACGATGTTTGTTTTTCATTGGGTGTTTGTATACATGAAATCCGATATTTTGAGCAAAGGGGACCTTCAGATGAGTCCTTTATTAAAAGGGACGGGCATTTTCGAATGACTCACTACATTTATTCAATTCCTTTTTGCCCGTTATCTGTTTATATTACTTTTTTTTTCAAAATCATATATTCAGAAGTGGGATATGAAATCTTTTAACCTTCATTGCGGTAAAGGTAATTTAATAGGATTTCTAATGGACCGTATAACAGGTCCAATGATCTTCTAAATTAGTCGGCCAAAGGCTAACGTAATTCAACAATACCGTAACAACTGGATTTTAGAATTTATTACACATATTTAATGACAGGTGATACATTATTATCTTTTGATATACGTATTGGTATTATCAATTTCGTAATCAAATATGCAAGCGGCTTGTTTAAATTTTAACAATTTCAACAGTAGTAGTTAGTAGTTGATTATTATTATTTTTTATTATGATCATAATTATAAATTGAGGTTAAGTTATGCATATAAATTGTTTTTTGAGGTAAATCAAAATAATACTGCCTATAGTTTGCTGGGAAACATTGATATCTTTTGGAAACTATAATCACAAAAACAAATTTCAGCTTAATATTAAGAATTTTGCATTTTTTGACGGTTTTTAAAAACTCCATTACTCTATTTGAAGGCAATACATCAATTTTATCAAAAAAACTATGTGCACCAGTTGATTCCTCAATTTAATAAATTCAAACTGACAGATTTTCAGTATTTTGAAGATAAGAAAAACATTTTTACAGAAGATTTAAGTATATAGAAATTTTTTTTTCTTCAAAAGTTTGGAAATTCATTCATATGTTAAAAGTTTCCCCCTGTAGCAATACCAACATTGTTGTTTTTTCACTACTCCTACTTTTATATTCACAGTTTTGTGGTTTTTACAGCCGAAAATGTTTTATTTGGGACGTCCTGTATATTATAGATTTAGTTTGTTCTAAGGAAAAATATCATGCATTATCTATTAACAGCCAAAATGTATTGTTGATTAAAACATTTTTATATTCATCAAGTTATTGAAAATCAAAGTAAGGTCATAGCAGTAGTAAGGAAATGACCAATTGTCCTGTAATAAACAAACAAAAAACCTTGCGTAACCCTGTATGTTAGCGAGGTCGAATATGTTACTTGATGATAAGTCTAATTTTTTTATTAAACATTTAATTTCATTATATTCTAAAATTTTAAACTTGAAGCACAAAAATTACACGCAAATTGAATAAAAATGAAAAAAATCCCTTAACAAATTTGTCACTGCCATTAATCCTTCTTACAAGAAAAGTATTGAAAATTCCAATGTAATTTTTTACAAAATTTAAGCTTTTATCCAAATTATATTTACTAAATTAATTTCTTGTCACCAGACTTTATCTCTGATATACAGATTGCGAAAATTACATCGGAACCCTCGGATTACACAAGTACGACAGAAAAACAGCTGAAAGAGAGAGAAAGAATAATTATGCGCGGTCATTAAGGCGTGTACTTTGTTTCACCTTAGGGGTGTATACTTATTTCCCGAGACTGGTCGAATGCTCATTGCCCCCCTATTTTAACCGCTGTTGCCAGAAGCGCGTATTAATTTGTACAAATGATATTTTTGTCTCGTTATCGTTGACTTTTTTTCGAAGTTATGCACAATAGGTAAAACAAAACACTTTCATCCGGCAACATTGTCTTTTACAGAGAGAATTCACATTTAAACTGCTATTCCTAGGTCTTTGGAGGCATTTTTAGTTTATCAATTATGGTTCTCTCAAGATGTGCTGTTTTATTTTCAAGATACAATGGCTAAAATAATATCCTATTGTAGTTAGAAATTGCCAACTTGGTCTGAAATGATCATGTCGACAAAAATGAATTTTGAGATGTACAGGTTACGTAATAACGATTGTATTTTTTTATTTCTTTAGCACCCTCACTCCTTCCATGTTGGGAGCATACTGAATACCACCAACTAGTAAATTCTCTCTGTAAAGGACCATTCGGCCAGTCTCGGGAAATAAGTATACACCCCTAAGATGAAACAATTATTATTTCTCTCTCTTTCATATATCCTTGTCGTACTTGTGTAATCCGAGGCCAGGGTTCCGATGTAATTTACGCAATCTGTATATATACCTACTTTAAAAAAATATATAATTTGAACCTTGTACAGTTTAAAATCAGTAACCTATTGACTTATTCCTTGTAACACTACTCGAACTTCCTAAGTAAAGATAGTAATTGAATACAAGTTATTGAATGTCGCAAATGAAACATTGTACCTATAAAACGTTTTTTTTTTTCTACAGACGTAATATGAAACGTGAAAAACGGAGTGCACGGATTTAAGAAACATATAAAAACTGAGATATAACCTGTTAATTTATAGTAAAAAAAGTCACATAGTGCAAAGTTGACCGAATAGGGCAGATGATTTAGCAAAGCTTTTACAATTTCAAACCCCCTTTTTTCAAATATTTTCTCATTCACTAACAATCTTAATTTAAATTAAATATCATTGAATGACAATGAACCGAAAAAAAATTAAGAGGAACCACGGCAAATTCTAAATTAAGCTCTAGGCTATTGTCTCCATTAAAATAATGTCAATATTACCGAGCAAAATCGTTTACTATGGTCGCGAGTTACATACAAATATTTTTAAATATAAAACATTTTCAGGGGCGTCACACAAAAACCGGACAACTTGCCGCCATAAAAGTAATGGACGTAACCGAGGACGAAGAAGAAGAAATTAAGCTTGAGATTAACGTACTGAAGAAGTATTCGAACCATCGAAACATCGCTACGTATTACGGGGCGTTTATTAAAAAATCTCCTCCTGGAAAAGACGACCAACTTTGGTTGGTAATGGAATATTGTGGAGCAGGTGAAATTTTTTTTTTTTTTTTTCATAAATTAAAATTATATTTTTGGTTATTATTAGGATCGGTAACGGATCTGGTGAAAAGCACTAAAGGGCAGTCGTTGAAAGAGGAGTGGATTGCGTATATTTGTCGTGAGATACTCAGAGGATTGTCATATTTACATACGAACAAGGTTATACACAGAGATATTAAAGGACAGAACGTTTTGTTGACAGATAATGCTGAAGTTAAATTAGGTAAGTTGATGTACTTTTTTTATATTCCCGATAAGAGTATAACCCTGTATATAAATACACATTTTCTTAATTTTTTTTTCTACAAATGTTTGTGAAACGACAACAAATCTCCCACGTCTACAGTTATATACGCAATTGGTTATAAGATAGAAGAAAGTTTAAAAACAATAATTGCATATTTTTTTTATGGAAATCAGCTCATGGAATGAAATTATGGGATTGTTCACACAAAATTTCTCAATCACATCGTTTGAAATATGAATGCAGATTTTTAATTGAAGTTTTTACTAAACGAAGAAAATTGTCTTTAAAAATATACCTGGACTGTTTTCAAAAATTGTCTCAAATAAATTATAATGAAATCCAATAGAGTAGTCATCCTTTTGTGCCGGCAATTGCGGGTAATTTTAGTCTAAAGTCAAATACGAAAAACTTATTTCCTGGTAAATTAGTAGTAAACCTACTAGTCAGTAGGGGATTTTGATTTTTTTTTTAAGAAACATTATTGTGGTTCGATTCCCAAAAAAATAAGAAAAAAGAATAAGTAATGCCACAAGGAACTTACAGAAGATAAGAAACAAAAGGTTAATTTTTTTGGGAAATTTACCTTTTTGGGGGGGAAAACTATATTTACCAGTGGCTTACTACTTGAATTTCTAGAAATAAGAGATTTTTTCTTGGATGAAAGCACCCAAAATATCTACAATTTTTTTATGAGAAAACAGTGATGTATTAAGAAAATTTTTAGAAAAAAAAGGGAAAAACTTCTCCAAAAAACTTATTTTTGTGAAAAAATAGCTTTATACCAGTGGCGTACTACGGAAATTTCTTTAAAAAAAGAGATTATTTCTGGAGTGTCACCAAAAATTTATTTTTTTGTGAAAAAACCCTTTATACAAGTGGCGTACTACGAAAATTTCTAGAATAGGGGGATTTTTTCCTGGAAAAGTCGCTAAAAATCACCATTTTGTAAAAAAACGCTGTTTACCGGAGGAGATCTACGAAAATTTCTAGAATAAAGGTTTTTTTTCCGGTGAAAATATCCACAAAATCTACTATTTTTGTGGAAAAAATACAAAATTTATTCTTTGTGAAAAAAGCGCTTAATACCAGTGGCGTAGATACTACGGACATTTTTAGAACAAGAGGATATTTTTCTGGAAAAAGTTTATTGAAACAATCCAAAAACTCTTATTTTTTGTGTAAAACGTTTAAAATCAGTGGCGTACTACGGAATTTTAGAGAGAAAAGGTTTTTATTTCTGGTGAAAGTCGAAAAAAGTGGCCCTTAACGATTTTTGTTAAATTTGTTGTTTCAATCTGTAAAAAGTTTGATAATTTCCATGAAATGCATGTCAAAGACTGAACCTAATATCTTTCCGTTTTCGGTAATCAGCAATCTATGCCTATAGCAACTTTTAACATGATAAGAAAGTCATTTTGATTGACATTGTTTAATCATTGTTATCAAAAGGTAGTCGAATGATAAGGCTTTCTCAAAATAGGTTGCTCACGATAACCATATCAACTACTAATTCTTAGATTATCTAACGAAGTGCTTACAACAATGTACATAATGATTTTTGTAGCATAGGCGACCCAGATTAAGTTTTCTTAAAGGTATATCTATTTATTTGATTATATTAATATAATTTTTTTTATTTCCTCCAATAGCACCTTGCTTTTTTCACATCTTTTTACATTGACTTTAAAAAAGTATACTATTTATTCACAACGAGTTCTGCCATCAATTGTTACTCAAATTTAATTATCTCATTTGCCAAAAAATAATGTTTTTTATCTGTATATGTGTAATAAACATTAACTATAGAAACCTTGTGGCAGACAACAATCTAATCATACATGCATATTTTTTTTACGATGTAATTCCGGATACTGATAAGAAACTATTATTTATATTTACATTTGAGGTTGTTTTAAACAAAATAATTTTTTTAAATAAAATTACTTGGTCTTGGAGAATGAGCCGATGCTCGAGTTTTCATCACAATAAAGAAAATTGATCAAAAAAATTAGCTTTGACCACATTATCTTGCGACACCATGTATTGTATATCTCAATACCCTTGACCTACACCTCTGCTATACTTGAAACATTTTCACCCCTGCGAACGGCAGCACTTATTTGGCCTTCCTCCATTGCACATCGTGATAATGGGAGAAGCAAGAATGGGGTTATTTAGGCTGCAAAATAACCTGAGAAGTAAGTGAAGCCATTTTAGATATGAAAACAGACTATATGGCCACTAAACTTCTCCCCAGCCCTAAATATGAGGTAGAGATATCCCACAGAAAGAACTGGCATGACCCAAGCAGACTGAAGTTTCCCCGAGGAGAGACCTGGTATACAAACGGGTCAAAGACTGGGGAAGAGACAGGAGCAGGGGAGTATAGTGAGATGAGGAACACAAGGTGTTCCTTCTCACTAGGAGTACATGCCTCTGTATTTCAGGCGGAGATATATGCCATCCTAGAATGTGCCAGAATTAACAAACATAGGACTGACACTCATAGGATAAACATATTAACTGACAGCCAGGCAGCACTTGCAGCTCTAAATAGCTGCAAGGTAACATCCAGACTGGTAGAAGAGTGCCAGAAAGAATTTAATGAACTGGCAGACCACAGTAGAGTAAGACTAGTGTGGGTGCCGGGACATAATGGTATTGAACAAGCTGATGAGGTTCAGCATTCAGCAACGACATATGTTGGACCAGAACCAGTTCTTGGGACCACAAAGAAGGTAGTCCGAGAAAACAAATACGAAAATGGGTACAACGCCAACATAGACTACAGTTAAGAAACACTCCAAAGCAGGTACACAGTAAGACCTTCATAGGTGATATATGTGTAAAACGGGCTGAAGAACTAGTAGGAACAAGCTAAGAATTATTACAGCTTATCTAACGTTTCATGCCCCGGTAAAGGATCATCTGCATAAAATGGGGCTATATAACGGGGATCTCAGCTGCAGACTTTGTGGCATGGAGACCGTAACCCATATGTTGTCCGACTGTGAGACATTTAACTCAAGGAGACAGACAATCTTCGGAGAGGCCTACGTGCCGCCTGAAGCATATGGCATGCATCCAGTTGACCTATATCATCTACTCGAGGGTACGGAAATGGCTGGGTGGGTGGAATAAAGGTGGGAGTAGGGTACAATAAGCCAACAGTACTAGGTCCCGGTACTAGGACGGCTGCCAAAAAATAAAAACATTCTCAATTAAAAAAAGTTGTTACCCATTTAAGTCGACGCCCATGCCAACTGGTGATTAATAGACCAATTTGTATCATTAAATATCAATCTAGACTTCAGTTAAATTATCTTGAACCATATTCGAGTCAACTACTAGCAAGTGACGTCTCCAGGGAGTTAACAAATATTATTCCAGCAAAAAAACAATTCTTGTTTTATAGTAACTTTCAACCACACCTTGTACATAACAATAAACCACTCGAAATTACGGTACACGATGATTTTTCATTTACAAATCGATCGGGCTTATCCAGCAGCTATAAATATTAATTTTTGGAAGTTTGCCCAAGCTACCCATCTGTTAGTATCTCAATAAAATTGTATTAAAATAATGATACGCAAATTATGCCCAGCCAAATGCTCCGATAATTCAAGTCCAATGCCACCACTTATATATGTGAAATAATTTAATTATTTTTGTTACAAATTAAAAAAAAAAAATACTAAACGTAATAAATTATCTACAGAGACAGCTGTTGGTGTGTGTGTCTGTGTGTGTATAAAGTATTGCCAACTATTATGAGGTCAACGTTTTTATTATTATCAGGCTTGAGAAATAGTTGGAGATAGAGTAGATGTACCACAAATATATTGTTCCTCAAGGTCCAGATTCTTGGCCATTGTTCATTAATGATATCCAAAAAATTGTTATGTATGGACAATACCTATTCGAATTTTGGACCAAATTTTTTGTATCGTTTTTTATGTTGGTATTAAATAATTCGACCCCGTAGATTCCAAAAATATGCATAAAAAGTCGATAGGACCATTTTAGACTCTAAATTTATACTTTGAAAATGTATACTTTTTGACATCTCTCCACATTTGTTCCAATATCTCGAGAACCTCTTCCTTAACAGTGCTTTAGTTTACGTCATTCGAATCAGCATAAAATTTGCTACAAAAAGGAGATTTTTCGACACTAATAAACATGAGGTTCATAAATTATAATCGTTTGAATATTGACTTTTTGATATGTCCCTGTATTTTTGGCTCTAGCTCCAAAAATAATCCACATATCGTACTCTACCCAACTCCATTCGATAGATCATGAAATTTTCAATTTTCTGACATCCCTAATGTCTAAATACGCGTATAAGTACATTTTTCGTTGTGGATTTAAAAAAAAATTTCAAAATTCGAAATTTTCAAAATCCGTATTTTATGTTTTTTTATTATTTTAGTGGTGGATATTCACTAATTAGACCCCGTAGATTCCAAAAATATGCATAAAAAGTCGATAGGGTGTATATTAAAAAAGTTAGAATTTCGAAAATGTCCACTTGTGACATGCTCCTATATTTGATCCAATATCTCGAGAACCCCTCCCCACATCGTGTTCTAGTTTTCGTCATTCGAATCAGCATAAAATTTGCTACAGAAAGGAGATTTTTCGACACTAATAAACATGAGGTTCATTAATTATAATATTTGAATATTGGTATATTTTAAAAAGTCTGACTTTTTGATATGTCTCTGTGTTTTTAGCTCTAGCTCCAAAAATACTCCATGTATCGTACTGTACTCAACTCCATTCGATAGAGCATGAAATTTTCAATTTTCTGACATCCCTAATGTCTAAATGCGCCCTATACACGAATTAGTATATTTTTCGGTGTGGATTTAAAACAAATTTCGAAATTTTCAAAATCCGTATTTTATGTTTTTTGATTATTTTAGAGGTGAATATCCACTAACTAGACCCCGTAGATTCCAAAAATATGCATAAAATTCCAATCGGAATTATAATAAAAAACCTCCATTTTTTCGATACAAAGTTTTGCATGTATATTTTGAATAAATTGAATCCTTTTCTCCTTTAAAGTGTCCAATATCAATTTCCTTTCCTCTTGTATCAATTTTTTTCTATCACGTTATCAATGTTTCGCTACTTTCGATATTTAAATTGTTTCTAAGTAAGTAATTGAAAAATTATTAATTTTTCAGTGGATTTTGGCGTTTCTGCCCAACTCGACCGCACAATTGGACGTCGCAACACTTTCATCGGTACTCCTTATTGGATGGCTCCCGAAGTTATAGCCTGCGACGAAAATCCCGATGCTACCTACGACAATCGTAGCGATCTCTGGTCTCTGGGAATTACCGCTTTGGAGATGGCGGAATCTCAACCACCCCTTTGCGAGGTAACCGCCACTATATTTAAAAACATTTATTGGATAATACATCGATTTATCGATACAAGGAATATTTTTTTATTTTTTCTTAATTAAAGTACTTAATTAATAATACATAAGCATTGATTTGAATGTAGATGGATAAAAACAATAAACAAATCCAAATTTGGTACATACTTCGAATATATTGTCCTTTAATGGATGCAATAACGAGTCAGATGAATAAATATGAATCAATTTAGTATCGTACTTCTTTTAACCATACTAATGAAGTTCCTTGACCCACAATGTTTACAGTCTTTAAAAGTTGACGTGCACCGACGATTTGATTGAAAGAAAATGCACAATTTGGTTTTTTGAGCAACTTTCTAACATTATGGTCCTTCGAGCAAAATTTGTTTTTCTTTTTACTATATATTATTATTGTATTTTCCAAATGTTAATTCGTCTATTGTAACAGTTGCATCCAATGAGGGCGCTGTTTCTTATACCAAGGAATCCCCCTCCACGACTGAAGAGCAAAAAGTGGAACAAAAAATTTCACAGTTTCATCGAGACTGTGTTAGTGAAAGACTACCACGAAAGGCCTTACACCGAGCAGCTGCTCAAACACGCATTTATCAGGGACCAACCGACTGAGCGACAAGTGAGAATTCAGTTGAAAGATCACATCGATAGATGTAAAAAGAGAAAGCAGGAAAAAGAAAGAGAAGATTACCGGTACTCTGGCTCGGAGAACGAAGAAGAAGAGCCTCAAACAGCCGGAGAACCTAGTAGTATCATCCAAGCACCTGGCGGTGATACTTTACGAAGAAACTTCCAACAGATTCAAGAAGGACGCACCCTTAGCCAAGTGGAACCTCCTCCTAGGAGCGGTAAAAATAAGGATAGGGATGAAATTCCTGAACCGGGACCTCCAGCTAGACCTCCTATTCCTCAGAGGATGATAGTAGTGCCCGATCCAGCTCCACCTAGACGGTAAGATTGTATTTTTCGTATTTAAATTGAGGGGGAAAAAAATAAAATTTGTTTCAGTCCGTTGCCGCCGCCTCCTGATAATAATTTCGGCGCTGCAAAGTCTCAAAATCAACAACAACAAAGGAACTCGCAGCATCAATTTAAACCGATGGTATGTAGAAGATATTTAAAAATTTATTTGAATGTTTTCCGTAGATTTTTGTTTGTTTCTAATTATTATTCCTATTTATTTTCCATTAACAATTAACATTTAATTTGCGGTTTTCAATTTTTGATAATTTTACTTTTTTGGGGGGTACTTATTTGAATTTTTTTGGTATTTTTTAAATTTTCATTACTCGCTCCTGGGAATCACTTACAGGTCCGATTATAACCTAGAAATTCTTTCCTTTTGTCAATCAAAGTTATTAAAAAAATAGATACTTCATATAAATGACCGTTTAACTAAGAAGAAACAACTATTTCCCGGGCTATATCCCCTGCCTATAGTTGACAGGGAAACTTCTGTTAAATCAGATACCGCTTGCATTAATTCTGTTTTTTCATGGAAACCAAGCTTTTCCCGTAAATTCTTATACCCATTGAAACATATTTTCTGTGCTTCCAAATTTAAATGTCGTCGAATCCTGTTTTCAGTACTTTCAGTATTACTAAAATCATCACTCTCATCCCGATTATTTAAATTTTCGTCGTTGTTTCACACAATATTTTGGACCGAACTCGATATTTAAATATATAATTTTTAACTAAAAATATACCACACACACTTTCTTGATGTCAGACCACCGACTAAAGAGAACACCTGCAACACTCTCTCAAAAATAGTTATAGTTCAGTCAAACTATTAGAGGCTATCGCTCGTTCGTGCTTTAAACAGTTTCGTTTATTAATCGCCTTCGTTAACAAACTAGTTTATTAAATAACTATTAACGAGTATTAGTTGAAATGATAACATTAAATGAATTTATCGTCAACTAAGTAAGCATTTTAAATTATAATATTGACTGGGCTATGACGGTATACTCTTAGTCTTATAGTCAAACAAAAAGCCGACAACTTTAAGTTCGCACTATATCTTTTACGTCAACTATACGAGATCTATCAAGAGTTATCGCAGATACAGAATAATACAGGCACGTCACCAATCTAGTTTCCAACCAATTCTCGTTCCAGAGTCGCTCCTTATTTAAATTTATACCTACTATTTAAATTCTTGGATTCTTGGGATAAGTTGCCAAGCAACCGGATGTTTACGGTGATGACGTCCTATACTGATCTCTATTTGCGTGAACTCAATCTTGCATTGACTGGGTAACTTAATCTATCATTGACAGTCCATTTTATCCTCATTTTAACCACGAAACCTAAAAAAAATTATTCTATTTTATGTAAAAATAAACTAAAATGTGTCTGTACTGTCCTGATTATGTGTTTTTTTATTTTGGTAGCACTGCTTTCTCTCTAATTTAGCTCTTCTGTTTATTTCATGTCCATTTGTCACCTCTTACAACAGGGCCCTGCACGTAAGCCTGAGGTAGGTTTTATTTTTATTTTCATAGAGCATTTTATTTGTTTTATTTGTTTTTTTCTTTCTTGATATTATGTTTCAAATTCGTACATTGAACTTAATTTAATTCGGACGCCACCAACTTGTGAAACGTTTGATCGAGCTAAATTTAAAATTGAATAAGTAAAATAAATTGATTCTTGAATACAGGGTGAATCAAAAATTATTTGATCAAACTGACTATCGTTGTAAAATTCTATTCATGTAATTGTTTCAAAATTATTAAATTCAGTGAAATTTATGGATTGGTGACAACGTTTTGCTGGTCACCGCCTAACAGTCACCATGTGCCATTAAATTATATTAATTTGTCATAGGCGTACGACAATATTCTTAATGTGGGTAAATTTATTCATTTATTAACAAAACATTTCATCTACCATGGGAGTACGATAAAATTTTTAAAGGGGTTGATTTATACTTTTGTCGGTCTGAATACCATTATACTTGAGTTATTCAAGAAAATAAGACAGTTGATAGCCATTGACGTAGCAATATATCATTTTTATCCAAAATTTCTATGTAATAATGATACATTTTCAGGAATTAGACGCTCTGGCTGCTCATTTGAACGAACTAGGCGTGCAACAAACGAATCAACCGGAAGCACCACCTCGTAACCGAAACTACAAACAATCACAATCGGCTTCTAACAATAACGTCACGACTCCTAGTTCCGCTGTGAATCACACACCTACCAATCAAGGCGGGAACAATGTTGACACTTTGGTGGATAGCGAAACCGATTCGGAACCGGAGGATAACGGTAGAGTTAGGAACGATGGGACTTTATTGGCTAGTGATCCTCCAAAACCACTGTAAGTAACGATTTATATGTAATTATCCAGTGAAATTTCATAATAATTAATCCTTTTCCTTTTTTATTTTTTAAATATTTTATTTTTTTTCGTTTTTTTTTTTTTTTCGTTTTTGTTAGTCCCGAATTCTCTTATAGAGCCGGTCTAGGAGTGGTTCCAGAAGGCACTGCGAGTGTTTCAAGTCCAGGAGCTACTGCAGGTTCAGGATCTAGTTCTTCGAGTGCCCCCAATCGACCTCTACCGCCCACACCTGACGACGACGAATCTCAAGGCGATCGCACTCTCGTACTCAGGAAGGTGAGTTTTTTTTTTGTTGGAAGAAATTTTTTGTATTTTTTCAAAATAAGTGTGGTATTTTTTTATTATTTTTTACAGGGGATATTTTAGGCGACTTTTAATTGCTTTTTACCCAGTTTAAAGAAAGAGTAAAGAAAATTTTTAATATTCAATTTAAATCATCCTTTGCAGGGTATTTTTGCATTCGTCAATGTCAAATAGCATTTTTTGAATATATAAAAATGTCATTTTTAGTGAAACACCAATATACAGGGTGTGTACATAAAAAAAGGAATTTAAATTGTGAAAATTGAATTTCTTTAAAATTGCCTGCAAACAACCTAACCCCGGTTAAATAGCAAATATTTTTTTCATTTTTTTGTCGGATTTAAATGAATTTTGAAAAATATTTTAAATAATTTAATGGGGAATCGCCCACATTTTGAAAATTCACTAAAATCAAACTTGTTTTTAATATCCAAGTTTAGGCAAAAATATGTTTTTTACCATAATTTAAGATATTTTGTGGAGTGTTGAAACAGTAAATTGCTTTAAATAAAGTATTAATAATAAATTCAGGGGGGCACTTTAAATTTTAGAATGAGAAGCTAAAAAAACATGATTGTTTCCAGTGTGTTGTATATAAATTTAAAAGTATGAAAATAAAGCAATATAAAATTTTTAAAGAGGGCTCCTCCCCCTTTTCTTTTCGGTAGCGTTTCCAACTACCTTTATCAGGAATAAATAATTATTTTTCTTAATTTTCTCTCCATCTTGCTCAAAAAATTGGACAACCAGCCGGAACGCTACTGAAACCTTAAAATAAAAATAAGAAAAGTTCGTGGTTTAATTTACAAAAAACAAAAAAAACATTTTGTGGTCATACAATTTCTTTGTAAAATTTCATATACGTACAATAAAAATTTTAAAAGGGGGTTTTAATTTTGAACAATTTTCAATTACCATAGGCGTACGATAAATTTTTTGAAAGGGGTCAATTTTGAACAATTTCCATTTACCATTGGCGTACGATAAATTTTTTAAAGGGATCCAAAAAAAGTAACTTTTATCTAAAATTCCAAAACTTATCTCAAAACTCGCTTTAAAATGTATATTTTTTTGTACTAAAAAATATTAATCTGCTGCGGAAATCCAGACGAAAATTTTAACACACAATGTAAATATAAACATCTGCTTTAAAATTTCGCAGCTACCTTCGCTTCTCAAGTCGCAAAATATCCCTTTATTTTTTTTTTATTTTTCTGATTTATGTGATTGTGTAAATATACTTATGTTAAAAAAATGGCAGCAGTCCGCAGCTAATTTAGGTGACGGTAAGAAAAAAGTCGAAGACATTGACGAAGCCACCCTATTGAAAGATTGGGATTTCGACAAATTTTTCCCAATGAAAATGAACAATACCCAATCTTCTTCATCCTCCACTAGCTCGGGAAATAAAAAAGACGAGAAAAATAAAAAACAAGGTCATAGACGAATGGAGAGCGATTCGAAAATATCAAATCCTTTCCTAAGGGGATTCCGAAGGGAAAATTCGGATTTTTTCCCGATGAGCTCACGTCATTCCGCAATTTATATCGATAAGAACGCCAGATCGAGCGGCATATTCAACAATCGTAGAGGCTCTGACGTTGGTATGGCGAAAAAAACCAGCGGGGAACCGGTTTTAATGGATTACGTTAAAAAAACCGATTCCCTAACAACTTCCACACCTAAAAAAGATTCAAATATTTTATCGAACTTCGTACGACCGAGGAGAGAAAAAACCGAATCCGATTTGGTACTTCGACATTCTGAGGCTCGCAGAAGCATCAGAGAAACTCTCGAAGCTCGTAGAAAGGAAGTCGAAGCTCAATTTGCTAAAGAAGCTGAAAATATGCGCAGACGCAATTCCAAACCCATAGAAATGAACGCTCTAAACATTTCGAATATTTCGACCGCTTCGAATTCTTCCGTTGGGGACGAATTTTCTTTTATTAAGGTAATTTTTTGGTTTCTTTTTTTTTTTGGTTTGATTTTTAGTTAAACATTAACCGGGTGCTTACATTTTGATATTGTATATATTTTACTCAAAAATTGATTAATTTAATAATGTAGAAAGTTTTTAGATTTAGGCACTGAATACTGATTTCTAGCTAGTTCATTTCGGTGAAGGGGGTATTTAATTTCCGACAGGAAAAAAGGTAGTAGTAGGTATATTTCAAGAAAAACTTTTATTTATTGTACCGGGTGTATTAGTAAAAAAAGCCAACGAGTGTATCTGTAGAAAAAATCGCTGGAAATTAATTATTTTTTATAGCGGTGGATGGTATTGTGGTGCAAAAAACAGTTGTGTGTCACACAAGCAGGAAACGCTTTAGCAGCCCTTAACTATCACTTATCACCGAATAGTTTCGGGCTGCTAAAGCACATTTTCTGTCCTTGTGACACAATATAATATAATACCTCGATTTTAATAATCTTCTTTTATATTCAAAAACGTGTTAGTTTTTGTAATTGCTCCTGAAATTCCTTTTTGACGTGAAATTCTGCTTCAGCGCTCCAAAAAATCCCCCCTTCACGTTTTTCGGTTCGTCTTTTTTGAGTGTGTCTGTAAAACCCTCGGAGAAGACGTTCAGCTCCAGGTTGCCGTGCACCAGGTGCTCGGGAGATCGTATTCGACGTGAAATTCTACTTTAGCGCTTCATAAAACCCTCCCACAATGATTTTTGGGTTGTTTTTGACACTCTTGTTAGGAAATTCTCGTAGAGGACGTCCACGTCCAGGTTGGGGCGCACCAGGTGTCCGCGGGGTGTTCGCCGAAGCCATATTTGAATTCAGCGCCCCAAAAAACCCCCCATAATGATTTTCGGTTGGCCTTTTTGGATTGTGTCAAGAAAAGCCACGGAGATGACGTTTACGGTCAGATTCTGGTGCACTAGGTGTTCGGGGGTCAATTTAAACATCATATTCGTGATCAGCGGTTCTTCTGGGCCAGTTCTAACACTTATTTACCAATCTTCCAAAAGGCCTCCAAGATAATGCATTTTTTGAATGCACTTTTGGCTGCAGCAATGCAATTTCCGGTTTCTCCCTAATGAAAATTAGGTAAATTTTTGGAAGCAAAGAACCGCATTCCGATGTGTCCAGGACGCAAAATTTTCCTTTCCATTGCGTATATTGACGCGACTACTAACTCAAGTTTATCTAACGTTTTTTCCCCCCAACCAATAAAAATGTTCCGTCTAGCAACCGTTCTACGAATTTGAAATTCATTTCCAGCATTTTCTCTTGACCACTTTTTTTTGGTACACCTGGTACTTGAAAGATTTTTTTAACCACATGTTATAGGGTAGCCAAAATATATTAACCAGTAGAAAAAAAAAGACAAATTAAAAGAAACTTGGCAGCATCCGACACCAGTTTTAATCTTGAAATTTAGAGAGGGAAAAAGCCTTTGCTTATCCTGCTTATACCTGCAGAAGGGTTAACCCGTTTGTGTGTAATTCGCATTTTTTTTTCATTATATGTATTAACCTTGCTGGTAAAGGTGTTCATTATTAAATAATAAACAATGTAATTCATATTTTTCACTATTTTGATGCACGTTTTGATAATATCAAGTTATCATCTTCAGGTAGTTGACCTGTTAAAGTGCTTTAGGAAATTATTCAGCCTTATCCAGTATTTATTGCTAGGCTCTAGATTAGATGAAGCGGAAGTCGTTTTCATGCTCATTAGTTCCTTTTCGTTTTTTTTTTAAATATAGAAAAAATTAAAAGCAAAATTAATAAAATTGAAAAAAAAATTACAAATTATATCTGAATTTTTTTTATCACGGGCGTACTATAAAATTTTTAAAGGGGGTAATTTATTTGTTAAAATACCAATTAACATGGGCGTACTATAAATTTTTTTGAAAGGGATTAATTTATTAGCAAAAAGTTCCGTCTACAGTTAGCGTACGTTAAAATTTTTGTAAAGGGCTCATTTATTTGTTTAAATTCCATTATCTCATAGGCTTACGATGGAATTTTCTTAAGGAATCAATTGATTTGTAGATATTTCTAAGAAACAGACGTGCAATAAAATATTTGAAAGGGATTCATTTATTAGCAAAAATTTCGATCTACCATGGGCGTGCGATAAAATATTCATAAACGGTTTATTTATTTGTAAAAATTTTTTTTTCGCAGAGGCGAACGATAAAACGTTTCTTAGGGATAGATTTATTTGCCATAAAAAAGAGGGTTAACTTGTAACTAATTCCATTTATCATATTTTGGTGAAAGGCTTACTTTTTTATTTTAGTTTTTGGTCTCCAGTTATTGGTCCTTTTTTTACCGACAGTATATTCCCTCCTCTACATTTTCGTGACGATTACACACATAAGGATTTATTAGACCCACTTCTTTAAATCGTGCTTTTCCGTTCACTTAGATGTGACTTGGCGGCCCTTTTTCCCATATAGTCGGTAAAAAAGTGGCATATTAATGGTTTGGAGACGATTTTAATTTTCAAGGATTTAAAAACATTTATAAACTTCTCTAAAGCGGGTGGTGTGGTGCAACAGTATTCAGTACATTTGTACAGTTTTCATAACTAACGTTCTTGCTTCTACTAAACAGTTTTGCATGATTTTATAACAAATTGTAAAACAAGTGTTACAGGAAGATTCTGAAATTAGGACACGCAAAACAAAACTACGCACCTGGTGGCACTATTGAATGGTTAAGATAGTTGTAGAAACGAAGTTGACAGATGACAAGTTAACTTATTAAATGAAAAAGAATTTTCCTGTGACCAACTTATGTCTAATTGACAATTTTCCCGCTTTTATTAACCCATTTACTGATTTGAAACAATTTTAACCAGTTATGACGACAACAAAAATAATAATAAAAAAAATTAATGAAATTGGAAGATCGGACGTCGTCAAAACGCATGCGTGTCTCGAACTCGAGAACGTCATTGATTACGTCGCCGATGAGCATGAAGATTGATGTTGAAGCTGGCTGCGGCACTGCTGCCATCTTTTGAGTATTTATCATTTGTCTTGTGATTTTTCCTTTTTTTTTTAATGTTTGTGTGCATTAGATAGATGTGATTTTTTTGAAATTAAAGCTAGGGTATTGATATGTTTGTTCATTTGACAAAAATATTTTGAATAATTCAGAAAAATGTAAGTGATTATTTTTTTGAAAATTAAATTATATTTTTTGTTTTTGTTTAGGTTTAAATAATTTTGAAAATCATTTAAAAACGCTAAAATATTTTTGACAAATGGTCAAAATTTTCCTGGAATTTAGTTCAAAAAGTATCTCTCCAAAAGGTTCAAAATTTTGACGCTAATATCGTTTTTTTTTAATTAAATTCCAGCAATTAATTATCAATTGTGTTAACAACAAATGTGTGTTTGTTAAACTGCTTAAATAATTTAAAACGAATTTTAAAAAAGATCGAATCAACTAGAAATTACCATCTCTAGCTATCGTCCGTTTATTTTTTAATTTATAAAAAATCTTGGAAATGGGAGGGGTTTTTTTTGGGCTGTGGGGAAAACCGTCAATTTAGCGAATTTTTAAAATATCATCAACTGCATTTTTTTAAATTCTGATGAAGGTAGGAAAACCTTGTCCGACAAAATTTTCTTAAGCTTACCATGATTTTTGTCGTACAATTATATTTTTGTTCGATTTCAACATTTATAGTAAAATTTAAATCGTTGTTAATAAAATTTGAATCATGAAATGTTTCGATTGTCAGAAAACCATTAAATCGTTTGTCGGACAAAATATTCCTTACTTTGCAAAAAAATTATATTCATAATATTTTAAAACATCCCCAAATCTTCACTTTTCCCCACTTTTCAAAAAAAACTTCCTCTATTTCCAAGATTATTCACAAATTAAAAAGTTTTCCGACTCGTCATTCTTGAGCTATATTAAAAGTTATAGCTTCCTGTTTTTCGTATCTGGTACGACAGCCTATTATGGTAGTACCACAAGTGTCAAATGTGTGCTTTGACTCATTTGACTACCATTTTATTTATATCTGACAACGCCGCTTGAAAACTATGCTCAATTTAAGAGAACATTGCTATTATTCTCGGATATTCTGATGCACACATTCAGTGGCGGATTAATGCAGGGGCTAAAGCCCCGGGCACCGTCTTACAGAAAATATGTTATGGTTAAGAAAAACTAGAAAATAAAGAACTTTAATTTATTTAATTGTTGCATTCAAAGCTTTTTTATTACTTTTTCTTATTTGAGATTTTTCTCCTCCCTTAAGTGAGCCCCCGCCTCGTGCCCCGCAGGAGTTATATCTGCCTGTATTTAAATCTTAACTATAACAACGAGATAAAAAGTACATTTTTAAAAGAAATTTCTATTTGAATCGATCAATGCGGAATATTTATTTTATCGTAACAAGTTTCTAGATTGCTTTTCAGATACGGACTGTAATTTTTTGATAATTCTTTCCATATCCGAAAGAACAATCGGAATTTATTTTATTTTTTTATATTTTTATTTTTACTACTATTCAACAATTTTATAGAACGGCCGAAGTAATGATCACCCTAGGCAAAGTGTTTTACCCGATCTACTTAGTCAAGCCAGTGGTAGTCCTGGTACCCCTTCTACAAGGGATAAATCTTCCAACGAAGAGGTACGTTCTAATATTATTTTAATTTTTTTAATAATCAGGACATTCTATATCTTTTATTTAAAAAAAATTGCTATTTACATACTACTTCCTTATTTTCCCAATATAGATTTAGAGCCAGCATAAAAATTTTTTTAAGGTCATTTTCCCTCTTATGGTAGTTTATGTAATACTTGATCAATTCTGACCTCCCTCGTAACCATTAAGTCATTTTAATCATATGAAAATATAATCAGATGATTTTCCAAATAGTATTTTTTAAAAACGTAGTTTTTTGATGAACGTGATTTTATAAAAATTATTTGGGACAATGGGTATGTTATTTAATAACAAAAATTTACATTTCTACAAGTTTTCATCTGATTTGGTTTTTTGTAAAGTAAATTTTTTTCTTTTCAATAAAAAATGGCTCGTAACAATTGAAAATAAACATTGATCAATAAGAAACAATTGGATGAAAGTTGCAAAAACAATCGAGCTTTGAAAATTTTTGGAAATTTTCATACCTTCATACAGTACTCGCCAACTAACTTGATGTCCCAGAAACTACCAACTAAGAGAGACAGAGTAATAGTGCCTTGCCTACTCGTCTGCTATTGGTGGTAACATTTTGACAAACGTCAATTGCATCGAACCTTATCAGGTGTTAAGATTTTCAGTAGCGTAGCGTCACACAGTTATTGTTTCTGCTTTGTACAATAAAGTGTTTGTAAAAATGTCAGCCTTTAATGAAGAAAATCGTAAATGTACCGAAGGACAAACTCGTCAAGAAAATGCGAGTGCCGGAGGCAAATATTAAAAAAAATTAATCAATAAAGAGGTCTTAATTTATTGTTTTGGATCTACGAGAAGCAAAAAAAAATTCCAAGTCAACGTTCAAACATTTCAAAAATAGTTCTTGTCGTTAAAATTGCTATTTCAAAGACCGAAATTTTTTTATTTTGTAAATAAATTGTTGGTGAAAACATCAGTGCTGTCTTGCTTACACGCAACGTATGTCAGTAGCAATATTTGTCAAATATGATAAAATTGCGCTAGTAAACCCAGCCCAAAAGGTGCCTCTTAAACGGGAGTGACAGATGGAACACAAACAGTTTTTTTAAGACTATTCGAACCGTAGGATGAACTGGCGCATTTTAAGAAACTTGAGTTTTATACTAGTTGAACACGAAAATGTTGGTATCGAGTGCAAAAATTTAATACGTAATGATACTGAGGTTGTGGTCTTAATTCATTATTGTGGATGCAATTATTTGTTATAAAAGTGACAAAAACACCCCATTGTTGATAAAAACCCCTTTTTGCACATTTTTACAAAATATTTAGATACTAGTGTTCACCTTCTAGTCTTATGTGAATATTATACAAAAATATACTTGTTTCCTTTCTAAAAATGTGTTTGTCACTAATGTTAATGTCTTTCTCTTTGGTTTTTGCCTAACGAGTGACGTCCATAACTACCTGTGTTACTTAAAATGTAAGTATGAACATTTCACTGTTGGTTGTTTATGTATACTACATAAATAGTGTTATGTATTGACCCGTAGATATTGACCTAAACATTAGTGTAAAAGCATGCAGATTTCACCATCATTTTAACATCTTATTGTAAAAAATATCCATATTCTGTCTTGTATCGCGTGTATATATTTAAATTTCTCAATATTACCATATTGGTAATATAGCTAAAGTGGACAAGTTCATACTCGAAAACGTCTGTATCGTGCTATACGCATGCGTGTTATCAAATACATATCCCTACTCTTTCGCGCTATAACGCATGTGTAGAAATTCACTTCATGACGTTTCAGATGTTCTCTTGATGAACTTGTTTCAAATGTCAACCAAAAACGTTATTGTACATATTTTTTATAGAAAATCCTGAAACAGATCGATTTTATATTATTGATTGAGATCCAGCTAAAATGGAATTCTTACATTTAACCCACTTGAAATGAACGTTAGATCTTAAACCTATTCAAATCTATTGTGGTCCTCTTTATCTCGATCATTTCCCGATCCCGTCTCTTTTAACGCAGTCCGTCATTCTTGACTGAGAATTTTCGAGAGAATACATATTTTTTTTTGCTTGCTTCGTCAGTTGCCAGGTTATCGCACTGACACAGAATAGGTTTCTTCCACTAATTGACAGAATATACATAGCTTCGTCTGTAAATCACACAGTCTTGCTATTTTATAAGACTTCGTTTCCTTGATGACACTTGTGCCAAGGAACCCAAGCTACCGTAACCTTCACAATCCCATACTATATTAGAATTAACTTCTATGGCTGCCCGGTTAGATGGCAATTGACCAGTATGTTCTTTCCAGTCGAAGTTTAACTGCAAAGCGTTGATTCATTGATTGGTTGGTTGGTTCAGCACCACCAGTCCCACCTCGACACCTCAGCCTTTGGGCTATTAGAGCTCTTGGTTGTGTCGTTTATATGAAGAGACCAGTGGCTCTTATCAGGCTCAACAGTCTTTCCACTAGGTCCTTCTTGAAGAAATCATCCCTTGGATGTTCCAGTCCTAGGAGTCTCAGACCCTAGCTTTGCTGCAAAGCGGTAGATTGCCATCATTTTCTCTAAAAACTTTTGACAACCTTCAAATGAGATAACTAGGAAAGCTATCCCGTGTATAAATTTGAATGCAGAATGAAAAACTCTTTCAAAATATATATCACACTTCCCATTTGAAAAACTGATGATTTTTCGTATAGTACTCAATTTTACTTAACCTTAAACTGTCAAACTGTTTTCTTTACTTGGTTTCCAACACTAAGCGGCGGCAAATTCAAATAATTGGTACACACTTTATGAGTATCCAACGATCTTATCTACAAAAACTTTTTATTTAAACTTGAAATTATTAATCTTATACACGCTTTGACAGGTATAAACAATTTGAATGCTGCGATGGTATTATTTTTTAATATTTTTCAATAACTTTATTTTATGTATTATAATTTCTTATTACTTAATCCTTCTAACTAACATTCATAACGTCTTCCGTAAATTTTATTAATAGTTTTATCAATTACGCATGTCTTTATTTCGCAATAAACACCACAAGAACAAAATAATAGTTGGAAAAAAAAAATTGGAAACGAAATCCGTGCTGTTATGTTTATACACGTGTATATACAGTTGCAACTTAGTTGGATTGTTGCCCGCATCACATGTTTTCTAATTTATTTTTATTTATAAACACCCGTTTAGTACTTCCTATTAAAGGCACTTGACTAGTTATATTTTGGAAAATATGTTTTTTATCTTATAAAAAACATAATAATATTGTTATTTTTTTCAAATGGATGTAAGTGTTTAAAAATAACTTTCGTTTTAATATTTAGGTTACGTCTTTTGCATGTTTTCGTTCACAAGCATGTAGAATAATAGCCCAGTGGAATTATTAAAAGTTTGTCAGCATTGCATGGTATTACTAAACAATTTTTTGATATTATAATTTTCAATTTATTTTATTCCAAATATTTGTTTGCCTCTTCAACTTTACCTCAATTGATTATGTGTCCAGATATAACTTCTAATTCTGACTTTTCCCGAGTCGCTTCTTCGTATGCTAGTCTTCTACCCAAAAAATTATATCGATACTAATCATTTGTTATCAATCCAGATACAATAATTAGACTTTTGTCTTTTTTCTCCTCCAAATCCTGATTCGTAAATTATATTAATTAGTTCTCCATTTCATCCAAACCCAACAATTTCCTCCAAATTCTTCCTCATCTACTGTTCTTCTTTGACACATCGCTTTCTACCGATATTTCATCCAAACCCAAAACAATTTCCTCCAAATTCTTCCTCATCTACTGTTCTTCTTTGGCACATCGCTTTCTACCGATATTTCATCCAAACCCAACAATTTCCTCCAAATTCTTCCTCGTCTACTGTTCTTCTTTGACACTTATCGCTTTCTACCGATATTCCATCCAAACCCAACAATTTCCTCCAAACTCTTCCTCATCTACTGTTCTTCTTTGACACTTATCGCTTTCTACCGATATTTCATCCAAACCCAACAATTTCCTCCAAATTCTTCCTCATCTACTGTTCTTCTTTGACACTTATCGCCTTCTACCGATATTTCATCCAAATCCAACAACAATTTTTCCTTCAAATACATCATTATCTAAAGTTTTTCTTTTATTAATCCCAACTCCAACTAATTCATTTTCTCATGATATCCGTATCCATTTTCTTGTCCAAAAATGTATTGAACATACCTCCAATCAAAGTCATCCATGATATTTGTTGTTCCCTTTTCTTTCCTACCCTATTTATGATCATCCCAATAGCATTGTATGTTTTTCAGACCACGTGGCAGATGTCAAAACACTTAGCGCAGTCTTACTCTGGCTTAAACACTCATTTGGTTGCAGTTTTTCATGATAATCTTAGCCCTACTAGATCTTTCCAATGGTCAGAAATGATCTTTTTCTTAGTTGCCTATTTTTTCCAAAATTACATTTGCACAGAACCTGCAAAAAGGTTTTGGTTCCTCTTTTTGCTAGTTCTTTCTTGAGGTTATACTTCTATTTACCATATTAACCATTACCTTAAAGATAACAAAGGTTGCGGGAACTTTACAACAATCTACTATTGTTTAGTTTATCATTAAAAAAAAATTGTATACTTTTTATTTTCCAGTTTTTAATTACTCCCCCGTCTTCGAACACCAAAACACCCCTTCAACACAGCCACCTTCACGCTAATGCTCTTGCCTTACAACAGAAACAACGCTCCTTCTTGGCTTTCGGTTTCGGAGCTAGTTCAGCGCCATCTAGACGAGAATCGCATGTCAACGTCAACGTAACTCCGACGTCACATGACATTTCGTCCGATACCCCCGAAATTAGAAAGTATAAGAAGAGGTTTAATAGCGAAATTTTGTGTGCCGCCCTTTGGGGTAAATATACAAAAATTGAATACAAACTTTGATTCACAAAATCGTTATTTTTTTTTTTAGGAGTAAACCTCCTTATAGGCACCGAACACGGACTGATGTTACTAGATAGGAGTGGGCAGGGGAAAGTGTATCAACTAATTTCTAGACGAAGGTTCCAACAAATGGAGGTGCTTGAAGGGCAGAATATTCTCGTGACCATATCAGGGAAGAAGAATAGAGTTAGGGTATATTACCTCAGTTGGTTGAAGAGTAAAATTTTAAGGACTGATGGAGTTAGTGATGTAAGTAATTTGAAATATTAAATCCTATCGATATAATTGATTTTTATTTTTATATAGCAAGTGGAAAGGCGAAATGGTTGGATAAACGTTGGTGATCTACAAGGAGCTGTCCACTTTAAAATAGTTAAATACGAAAGGATAAAGTTCCTGGTGATTGCTCTGAAAGACAGTATCGAAATCTACGCTTGGGCACCGAAACCTTACCACAAGTTCATGGCTTTCAAGTCTTTTTGTGACTTACAATACCGACCTTTACTTGTGGATCTCACAGTCGAAGAAGGGACTCGTTTGAAGGTTATATATGGTAGTAGCGACGGGTTCCACGCCGTCGATTTGGATTCCGCCAGTGTTTACGATATTTACTTACCCAAAATCGTAAGTAAAGACATTTCTTACATTTTTACGCTTTTTCTAATAGCGTCAACATCAACATTATTCCAGGCGTCAAAATTTTATTCTGTCTAGATCTGGTCACGAAGTTTTCTTTTTCAACTAATTATGACTTATGAAAACCAATAATAATTTCAACTCAAATATATTTTTTACCAATTATTACTAACAATCTAATACTACATTGTCTTCCTTAACTTAGCATTCCTCTCCGCCTCCTTCTTTTTTCTCGCTTTTTCCTTTTTCTCGTCATCGTCCGATTGAAATTCGTGTGTCACACAAGTTTGAACGTCGGGCAATTCTACGACACAGTTAACTTTCGTTACTCTGGTCGGTTTACTTACGTCGATTTTCGGAAGGGTAATTTGATTGATAGCATTACGTATTTTCGAGAAACCTTCGCTCATGACGCACCTGAAGTAAAAACAGTCTCAATATAATTCACTTAATAGAAGGGAAAGAAATTACAGAAGATTAAGTAAAGGTTAGGCTAGGTTATATGGGCGACCAGGTCCTTTCCGGCCCCGTTCCACTCGGAGGTCTTAGGCTCATAGTGATACCCTTTGGCTCATGGTGTTGAGCCATCCTATTTTTACCTATCCTTAGTCCTTTATATATTTCCTTTAATTCCTTGTCTTAGGCATTTCCATCCTCCTATAAAGTTCATCAAATTTCCGATTTCCATCTCTGCTGCCACTACTAGACTCTCAAATCGTTTATTCCCCCAAATACCTCTGGAGCTTACCTGCCAGGGCAGGGCATAGACACATGAAATGTTCCACCGTCTCTTCCTCGCACTTATTGCACAAATCATCCAGTTTTACCTTGATTTTCCGGAGTCTTGCTCCTACTGTGCAGTGTCCAGTGTTCATTCCCGTGATCTTCTGAATTGAGTCCTTTCTATATTCTAAGATCTTTCTTGTTCTTTCCATGTTTATTTTGGCCAGAGCTGTCGCGAAATGAAGCAATCGCTTCTCTCGCTTCATCTCTTCCCCATCTTCTATGGTATCCTTCAGTAGTTGAATCGGTGGTTTTGGTCTGTCTAACGCTTCTGCCCTGTCCTTATTCGCTCCTTCCTTAAAGTAAAGGAACGAAGAAACAGTTGCAAAAGGAAGTAGAGGATAAAAACACAATAGGAAATGAAAAATAAGAGCTACAGCTTGAGTGATAAGGGCAGGGGAGGTTCGGAAAATTGGTGATGGTAAAAGTGCTTTAAGAGAAGAGACAAAACCTGCAGGACAAGCTACAAAAGACGACGGATGTATGGAAGAAGATTGAGAAGGCAAAGGATTGTACTAAAAAGTAGTTAGCTATGGAGCAAGCGGAAATCTTTTCCTCTGCCTGACGTCTACATTTACTCAAGTTGAAGCCTGCAGATATCCTAAAATTCTTACGGCAAATAGAAGCTACTAGTCTGATGCCCGGTTGCAAGAACGCTTATTAAAAATGATGAATGATTAACGGCTAATCAATGAAATAATAACTCGTTAATTCTTCAAATCAACCATCATTTACACAATCAAAATGCAACGGATAGGTACCTGCAGTGATAAACAATTAATCGACCATTATTTTTTTGTGTAATCGGGTTCCCATTAATGGTTCATAATTTTTTAATCAACCATCACATGATGAGAGATTGGATTAGCGTTCTTGCAACCGGGCATAAGACTTTCCTCATGAACTAAGTAGAAGTAAGGGGGCACAATAGATCTTTTAGGTCTCAGTGTTACGTCTTTACAATATACATACCTGACGTCTTTTTGTAAAACTGAATCTTCCGAATCAGCTTCAACTAATGATGGAAGAGATTGAAGTACATGATTGTCGCATATTTCCGAGCTCACCTCATCTGTACAACTTTTGTCAACTGTATCTTTTCTAGTTGTTTCCACCAGAAACTGATCCGAATCGACAAATCGCGGAGTCGGAGGTCGATTCAGTATTTCCAAATTTTTCTATTCATTAAAAACAAATATTTATTATAAACTACAACTATGACGTGGTTATACTTAACCAGATTTCTTTGTTCATTCGGTAGCAAACATTCACAAGGTTCCTTCGCTTTTGGTAAACAATGACAAATTAATTCAGGAACTGATTCGCGTAACTTGATTTCGAGATCTTTGTTAACTTTTATAGGTACAGTTTTGGCCGCTAAAAAGTCTCTAGGAGACGGTTCTGACCAGGTATCTCCGCTCCAATTCGGAAGATTCACGTCCGGTATTTGGGCGTGGTGTATGAATTCTATATTCATCATCCTTCAAACGATACATTCAAAAATCGTATTAGATGAGTGAATTATGTAAATATTACCTCCAAAGGGCTTCGCAAGCTATGTCTACTATAAATGTGACAATTCGTTCTTTTTGGTCGATTTTTTCTATTTCCAGCATTACCATATCGATAATTTCTTCTCTTATTGCGTATATAAAATTATCGTTTTCTTCTTCAAGCAAAATATCCTCCAAAGGATAATTATAAGGTTCAAGAGATTTCGCTCGGGCTTCCATTTTTCAAATTTTATTTACGTCTGTCATGTAATAGTTACTCCAGAAACTACAATTCTTCTTTTTTTTAATTAAAATTATCGTCTATAACTGATACAACCATTTTCGATACTGTTTTTTTATCCAAGTACCACCAGAAAGTATCCACAGAAAGGTTCTGGACTATCGGGAGCTTCTTCTCGGGCTTTTGAAGTGGCTATAGGCCAACTCTTGTAGGGTAACTTCTGCCTGGAATATCGTACATGCTTGCCAGAGTAGAATGAGAATTTTGTCTTTGCTGTATACAGATACATGCAATGAGAAAGGAGAGGGTTTTAATGTATTCCGTTTATCATTGTATGTATCTGTATATTCCTACACTTTTCTGTATTAATTAGAGGTACTCCCATCCACCGGCGGCTCAGAGGAGTTTGAAAGTTGAAAATAAAGAAATCTTCGGGACCAGATGCTGGGGTTTTCTTCTGCGATCGTTTCGTGTTATAAACGATTCCGACATGGGTTGTTAAGGTCTGAATACACTTAAAAGTAATGAAGAAGCTGATAATGGGGTGTTAAACTTAACAAAAATATGATGTTTTCTCTATGTTAATAGTTAGTGGTGGACAAAATCATATTGGAAATCGATTATTTTTAATATTTTTATTCTCACAAGGTTTTTATGCCGATTTGAAAATTTAACTTTTGGACGATTTAAATAAACCGCCATTCATAATGTGACGTATGCTCACTAGAACAGAAGTTAGCTACATAAGGGTTGACATAGGACCACAATTCTGATGTGATGAAGTACTTATAGGTTATACTTATGTCATATTGCTGTTATAGTGACTTAGGAATTGGTTTTTTTTCTTCCCATCATCGAGTGTTGAGTATAATTTGTCCATGTCACTTTCAAACTAAAAATCAAACATACACACACGTATACAATTACTCACATCAAAATGATCTTCACAGAAATAGTAATTAGTGTTAGTCTGTTTATATTTGCTTCTAGCAGCCTCAAACCAAATTTTCTTTTAACTGGTACTGCAGGCACAGTTACAAACTTTTTATCAGGCGTTGTAACTGTTGTGTTCGTGCAGTATGATACAAAACAAGATTTATACGATATTGACATTATTCCAACATGAAAAATTGTGGAGAAAACTAACTAAACTCAACCAAAAAAGTATTGACACAATTTTTTTATAATATTGAAACGTCAAGCTTGAATAAACTGTAAACAAAACCAAAACACTCAAATATATTACAGACTTTGACAGTTCTTCAAACTTCAAATTCGAATGGCCTTTTTGTAACTGGCTATTAGTTCATAAAACATCTAAATCAGAAAAATTTAGTGAAGTGACGTATCTGTAGTGAAAGTTGCAAACATTTAGGAATTCCTAATTTCCAGTTTTCTCGTAAAATATTCGGTATAAAAAATTTGTAAATTAATTTTTGCAAAGTAGTTCCAACATACTTTAATAAAATACCAAAAGCCGGATATCGGTTTAACACCCCATTGTTTGTAGAAATGTCACTTTGTTTGAATGATACTAATTTTTTTGCATTGTTTAAAGGCTCAAAATGGAATTTGTCCACACTGTATAGTTACTCTACCGAATAGCAATGGTATGCAACTTTTACTGTGTTACGACAACGAGGGTGTATACGTGAACACGTATGGTAGGATATCGAAAAACATGTTACTTCAGGTAAGTTGAAAATAAACTTCCTTTCGAACGGGATTTATTAATTTTTTTTTTCATTTGTGTCTATTACAGTGGGGAGAAATGCCAACATCGGTGGCTTACATAGGCACCGGCCAAATAATGGGTTGGGGTAACAAAGCCATAGAAATCCGCTCTGTAGAATCAGGACACTTAGACGGTGTATTTATGCATAAAAAATCGCAACGGTTAAAATTCTTATGCGAACGAAACGATAAGGTGTTCTTTTCTAGTGCAAAAAGCGGTTCCTCATGTCAAATTTATTTCATGACCCTCAACAAACCGGGAATGGCAAATTGGTAAAATGTCATCATCTGTATAGAACCGGCAACGCTGGATATTGAACGTTATCATCCAAATCGGTTCGCATATCAAAAATTGCCGGCCGCTTTACTTGGTAGGGTATATATGTGCGCATGTGTGATGATTGCTGAGAAACTGATTCTTTTTTTTTTTTTTGGAAACTTGGAAGTTAGTACTGTAAATGGTATGTTTAGGAAAGTGATTGTGAAACGTTGAAGAAGTTTTTTGATATATACACATATAGAAGGACTGTGGTCTCTCTTTTTTTTTACAATTTTTAGGTAGAATAGCTAAACTGTGAAAAACAAAAATTCGGAAATGCAAAAACATAAATGTCGAAGATTTCTAGATGAAATTTTTTTTGTACGATAAACTACAGTACCGAACACAGTTTACACTACCACTACACCAGCACTTAACACTATCTTACCCGCGTACGATAGTGTAAAGTGTTAGTACAGTGATTGTAAACTGTCGAGTTTCGCCAACGTTTCAAAGACCCCGTTTCAGTGTCTCGCATTTTTCTTTCTTCTTCACTAGTTCCCGATTTCCTTTCAGGTTATAATTTTCTATCAGGACATCTATCAATGCTGTTAGTGAAGTCTTAGCCACACTAGATCCTTCCAATGGTCCGAACTTCTCATTCTTTCAGCTTTTTCTAACCGCAAAAAGGTTCTAGTTCCCAAAAGGAAATTTCATCCCCTATTCTATTTCAGTGTATTCTAAAACCCACTAAAGGGTGTCAATATTGCCTTGTTTATTAAGCATTCCCATACCATTGTATCACCCAACACTGATGGACCTGCCGACATTTAGAGAGCACCTTTTCTTGCGAATACGATCCGGTTTTTGACGTATACGGTAGAAAGGGCTTAATAAAGTAGCAGCGAAATGGGACGCGGAAAGTTTTATAGTTTTAAATGTTTCTTGAAGATTTGTATGAAAAAAAAATTTCGTCTAAAATCTTGAAAAATGTGTTTAGTACAATTTTTAAAATGGTGAAAAATTCCTTGCAGTGTCGGTAAACAATAAAGGTTCCTTCAAAAATAATATCAGGCTAATAATCAAGAATTAATAGGAAAATTTGAATATTTAATAATAATTTTCTTGGTTTATGGAAGATTCATACTAAAAATGGTGCTACTTTCAATGTAAATAATAGAAAATGTTGACACTGCACAGATTGGTTAAAAAAATCTTTTTCGACAGCAGATTAATGTGAAAATCGCTTGGATACGTTGGGTGCCAATAAGTTTAGTCAAGTTAAAAAAAACAACAAATAAATGCTCACTGAGGTGTAGATAAGTCAAAAAAAAACTTAGTTTAATTAATTGTTAGCCAACTTTTATAAGTAGTTGTTTTAAAAATACAAAATTACACACATTTTTTCCAAATTTTGAATAAAAAGTTGAAGAAATTTTTCGCTTTGGATACATTTCTCGCCCAATAAAAATCTTTTAATTTTGTATTTTTAAAAACGACTATTTTTTGTAAATACATAAATCAACATAAAACCCTTTTAATAAAAACTTTTTATTGCAATATAGTGTGTAGCACTGTACCCTGATGAACGTTTATTAGACAAAATTAGGGTAATCATTTTTATACTAGTCCGAAGAAAAAAAAAGAAAAAATTGTGAAAATTGATAAATTTACGATGTTTTTAAAAGTTCTTGCTCAGTTTATGTTCTAAAAAAAAAACAGGGCGCGACAAAAATAAATGCAGATACATTTCCTGTATCAACATGTTGCTCAAATTACATCAGAGTGTCGCCCTGTATACTTCTTTCAATTGTTTGTGTGCATTTTTGTTTGGTGGTGTAACAATACAAAAAATATAACAATCAACGGTGTTAGTTTATAGTAATTATATAGACAGGGTGAGTCACGAATCCTGTACTCTGTTTTGTCTAATTGTGGACCTTTTGCTATAATTTGAAAAGAAAAACCATTGGAACGTTGTACGGAAAATCGATTTATTCGGCAGCTTTTATTATTTCGAAACAATTTTCAGTTGAAATTTAGCAGAAAATTCGTCGATGAAACACTTTTTGGATCGTTTCGCAAGTAATTTTTA
This sequence comes from Lochmaea capreae, assembly GCA_949126875.1. NCBI lineage: Eukaryota > Metazoa > Arthropoda > Insecta > Coleoptera > Chrysomelidae > Lochmaea > Lochmaea capreae. The sequence goes on from OX421400.1 coordinate 1,834,200, forward strand.
TTCTGTCTTCCTCCCTTACGTATTTACCAATAAATTGAAAAAAAATTGTTTCATCTTTGGCAAATTTCGATTTTCTGTCTATTATTTCATCTCAAGTACTTATTTTTGGTACAAATCCAAAACCGTAAATGTATTTTATGTTTGGTGCAATTTAAGACTGTTTTATATATAAAAATAAACTATTTGTGTTACATGTAAATGTTTAAGGGCTGTTTCACATTAAGTATGATTCACGGTACACCGGATCGTATCCAAGCCGGCCAAGTAGGTACCGAGTCTTCTGAATATGCAACAGCGTGACGAGAACGTTACGGCGTACGAACGCACAAGACGATATACTTTGAGACAAACTATAACTCCGATTTGGCACCGATCATCACGTTCACTATCCTCAACCACCACTGTTGAAGTTGGTACACTTGCTACAGTATTCCAAGCATGTTCAAGCTTACCGCAACTTTGCCTGGCACGGACACGTTGAGTGAGCCTAGTATGATTGTATATGTGCAAATAAAACTTGACAATGATTAACCGCACGACTCGGGCACGACGTATACCGTGAATCATTCTTTTTCCGTTTTTTTTTTACGTTTCGGGTGAATTTCTCGAACAGTAGTTGTAGTATGCAATCGACGACTAATCTATGAAAGTGGAACGTAAAATATTAGTGATTAGAGAGTTAAGGCACACAGGGTACGTAAACGTATCTTTTTCACGTAAACGTACCTATTCCACTTTACGGCGTCGTTACCAGGCACAGATCAAAAGTCAACGCAACGTTTCTAAACGTCACGTTTTGTTTTTGTCAGCTGTCCTCATGTGAGAAGTATATCCATCCTGGTAAACGATTTTCATTATTCACTTGCATGGTTTTCACAACAAAACAATTGGATTTGTAGGTTATGATAATTCATAATTTCCGTTTCTTGTCGCAGTTCGGGATAACTGACAGCTTATCGGCTATTCTCGGCGTATATCGGGTCAATAATCTCTTTACGTTCAACGTATCTCGTAACGCAACCAAAATTTAAACGGCGCACGCGTAGCTGTCATTAGATACGTTTACGTATGTCTGTAATGTGCAGCCTTAACTCCCTATCGCCGCAGAAGATTTTAGTTGCATCTAATAAATTCGTCCATGGAGTAGAACAAGAGAAAGGTGGTTCTATGGAGAATGGATAAGTTGTATTCCATCGAACGTGAATGGAAGGATAACTCCCTCATGCTTCTACTGGGAAAATTAAAGGAATCAGCCAGAGGAACACGGAATAATTTGACGTTGTGGACCATTAACCTCACTTTTTTATACCCTTTTCTACTCAATTCAATCTTCTAAGATTTTTGTTGTGAGAAGAAATGACGGAAGATGTTCGACGATCACAATTTCAAATTAAGAACTGAACAAAAATTAGAGATTCCAAGACGTGCATTCTGTTTATCAAAAAATTCGGTTTTATGATTCGACAAGAAATTTGGCACCGCTGTGGCTTTGATACCCGTTTCATGCTCCCTTGTTACTGTTCCAGAATATGTAATTATGATTTCAAGAGAACAGCAGTAGAGTATGATAGATGAATGATCCCCGGGGAATGTTATATTCTATTGCCGTCAAGAATTTATGTCCAGGATTGAAGTAGGCGTCGATCTCTTGCTCCATTTTAATTGAGGGAGTAGAGCTTCCGAGAGAACACATATATTATTAAAATATTTTTTCTCTCAGTCGAAAATTCTGCTCCTTCTACAGAATCCGGTAATTTCACCGGTCGTTAAAAAAAACGGAATGTGTAGAGCTACAAGTGTAAAAGAAATGACTGAATTTAGAAGAAAAAAAAAAAAACTTTTTGGTTTGCGATTTTTAATAACTTTACATCGTTTTTTTTTTTAAATTCATACATTTCTTTTTTAGCGCTATACCCATAATCGATCTTATTTAATTTACAGTACTTTTTCCATTATTTGCATATGATGCCTTTTTTAAGCCGCTAGCTATTTCTATTACTCTTTTATAATTATTTCCAAAGAGACGGTATATGTGTGATTTTTTTTATAGTTAATAACATTTATATAAATATCATTTTATTAATATTATTATTCAAAATATTAAAAGTTATATTATGAAACGTGTCGTTTTTTTTTTTAAATTATGTTCCCCAGCTTTTACAATACCGCTGCTACGCCTGGATATCCTCGTGCATTTAGTCCCGTTATCCTGTAGACACCGCCGTGCTCTGGCGGTGGAAGAACTTCTCCATTCACAGTAAATCTAGCCGTTGTAACGTATAATTCATCTAGATTTGGCCCTCCGAAAGTAACAGAAGTAACCTGAAATCACAAGAAAATTGTTCAAAGCATAATGGGATTCAGAAGCCGCGTAGAGTGCACGTGGTCTAGGACCCCAATTTTTGAGAACCTCCAAGAGAAAGGAGACGTGATTCTATCGAGAAAGGATAAATGGTATAAAAATGAACGTCACCAGAAGGATGGCTTCCTCATATTTATACTGGGTAAGTAAATTGAAGGGATCGACTAGAGAACATGGAATAATTTGAATCTATTTGACGTTTGTGGACCATTAACCTCACTTTTTCATACTATTTGCTGTTTAATAGAGGAGTTCAGGCTAAGGTCAGTGGGGCCAATAAAAAGTGGTTTTTCTGACAATAGTTACAGTTATTGTCGATCATTCCAAACATAAAATTTTTGCAGTTTTTATTATCAACAGTAAAAACACAAGAGCTTTTTTTTTATCGGATAAATTTCTCTTTGCAACGAAACAGTTTTGCCAATCACTAATTTTACGAGAAAAACTGACATGATAAAATCGCGACGCCGAGCAAATTTAGTGATAACTTTGAGTTAAAGAGAAATTTATCTGATAAAAGAAAAGCTCGAGTGGTTTTTGGCAAGATAAATTAACGACAGAATATATGGATGAACAACAACAATAATTATCTTTATTAATACAACAAAGTTAAATAATTACCACACCGATTCAAAATAAAAGCACTATATGTTTAAAATTCAAAAATCTGACAGACTAATTGACAGTTTTTGCAGTTTTGCCAACACTTAATTGCTGTGAAACAATAAGTAACCAAACTTGCGACTCATTGTCATTGTGTAAAAGTGACGTCCGCTTACTAGATATTGAGGAAGAGAAGTTTTTATCCGATAAAAAAGGATGCACCTTTTTTATCGATGTCAAAGTGACAATAACATTTCCAGGTATATGACATTTTAACATTGGAGTTAATTTGTCATTGCAAATATCTATATTGCTATATTACAACAATGAATACACCCCCAATGACGTTTTAGCTGAATACTCAATCGGTGGCCAATAAATCTAGGAACTTTTGGCAAAAGAATCAGAAGAATAAAGAGATACAACTAATTAGAAGTACTACAAAAGTCTAATTGAAAATAAACATGAACAATTGAACGAATACCAACAAATACAAATAAAACTGACATCTGACATAGTGACAGAATAACAAATGAAATGGTGACATGCCAAAATTATTGGCCATCGATGCGTTGATTATTTTCAATTTTAATATTCACGCTTAGGGGGAGTATTAATTGTTTTAATAAAGCAATATAGATGTTCGTAATGATATTAAAACCTGCAAAAATCCTATGTTTTGAATGGAAGACATTAACTGTCATTCTTGTCAGAAAAACCACTTTTTATTGGTCACACTGACCTTAAACTGTACTCCTCTATTCATTATACAGTAGACAGAAGCAAACAAGAGCTCTGGATGGGCGTATCCATGTCGCTATAATTGTATTTTTGTAGTTACAATCGATATTTTGAATCGAAAACCAATTATCGAAACCACACGTGTCAAATGTCAAAAGATATGTCAATAAAGTCGAATATGGGGGGTTTATTCTCAAACAATGGCATTTTTTTTGGCCTAACATTTGACTACTCGATTTTTATTCGATAAAATGTATCGAATTTGCGAGATAAGAAGTATCAGCGCTCTTCTTGTCGTCTAACTTCCATGTGGCCAACATTAACTGCATGGTGACCGACGTTTAACTACTTGTTGTACAAAATTAAACCAACTCACTTGTTTTGCTGGAATGGGAATCGATTCCAAAATCGTATCAGGTTTTTTAGGATCGATTTTAATCACTCTGTATCCACTGAAAATCGCTACCCACAAATTACCGTCCGTGTCGATAGTCATACCATCCGGTCCACCTTCTACATTATTTTTTTTTAAATCAAAAACGGATTTACCATTAGCTGAAACAAAAAAAAAACAAAATAACAAATATATGTAAAATAGTAATTTTCCTTACATATTTTTCCATTTTCAATGTCAAAATCGTATTCTTCCACTCGCATTTTAAAGGTGTCAATGTAATACATTTTTTTGAGTTTTTCGTTCCAGGTTAATCCGTTTGAAATACCGATTTGTCCCATTTGTTTCGTTACAGTTTTATTTTTGAATGTATAGAGAGACCCTTTTCCCGCTGCTTCCTTTGACCATTGACCATTGACTCGTTCTTCGCCCATAGTACCTGACAGTATAAATATACAGAGTGAATGGTTAAAAAAAAAGATCAAATAACTGACTAACCTGCCCAAATTCTTCCCGAAGGGTCACATTTTCCATCATTGAATCTATTAGTAATAAAATCTTTGTCAGTTTCTACTTCGTATAATTTTTCTATACTTGAAGGTTTTTCGCTAATTCCATCCCATGTTACTATAACAAGCTCTCTATCTACACTAACGATGAATTTATCTTTTTGTCCTTTGATTGGAAGGATTAAAGAAACCATATTGAATTCTGAAATAAAATTTGAAAGTGGAAGAAATAAAATGAAATTAAAGTGATCCTGATTTACCTACAAGGTCAAAAAGGAACGCCTCCTTTTATAACCCTGTTAAAATTAGCTTAATTATCTCTTAATAAATAATTATTTTACACTTACTATCATAACCTTCAACAGGAGGACGATTATGGAGCTCTATAATCAAAAAAGAGAATAAACACACTGTATAAGTGTAGTAGGTAGACGTACTTACCTATAATAGCTTTTGTGTGTTTTTGGGTCGCTGGTACATATTTGTGAATTGCATGTCCAAAAATATCAACGAAATATAAAGATTGTGTGTCCGCATCCCAGTGCGGTCCTTCTCCCAGTTCAACAGATGGAATATTTTCCAATCTTTCTACTTTTGGATTCATTGTCACAGTACTGAAATTTCGGGCATGGCAATTATACAAAAAAATTATTATTAATATAGTGACTCTTTTGCTTAGCATTTTCGGGGTTTCTAAAATATTCAGCATTTAAAAAATATAATTAAAACGATTTTATAATTTTTTTGGAAACAGTTAGTATACGCAGTAAATGGAAGTTTTTTTTTGAATTATCCTGGCGCATGCAAAATGTAGCCTTTGGTTTTTTTCTGTAGATTGAACTTTTGAGAATGTGCTGCTAAAATTTTAGCTCCACTTTTACATTTTTGTGGCCTGTACGATTTTTTAAGTTAAAAGGTGTTCCATCCATTTTAGAAACAATCTTTCTGTGATCAAAAACAAATACAGTTTATTTCACGAATTTACGCCTGTTTCGGATAGTCATAAAAGCATCGAATCAAATGGTAAACTGTACTGAAAGGTTCGATAGTAAATTCTCCCAATATTTGATGCGTTAGAAACCCGAAATTTTATTCTTTTTAATCATGTTTTTCCCTTTTTTCTTTTTTTAACAATTTTTGGTAATCAGATCTCTTATTTATACGAATACAATGATGGGAAAAATAAAATTGTTTTACATTTGTGTCTAGAAGTGTAACTAGGACAATTTACTTTCGTCCTTACTGAATTGAACAAGCTAAACATTGCTCGACGAGTTTTTGCCGATAATCTGAAACAGGCGTAAATTCGTGAAATAAACTTTACCTACATATTAGAATTAGAAATTATAAGCCAAAGTAACCAGGATATAAAAGAGGTTTATGCCACATGCCCTTTGTTGAAAGTTAAATATTTTTAAAACTATAATTGGATCTACGTTAACATATTGATTAAATGGCTGATAGTTAATCATTAGAAAAAGCATTTAGTTGTCAACATTAAATTTAAGCAATAGAGTTCTGTATGTTTATTATTAGTAAAATTGGAAAAAAAGTAGTTGAAAATTTACCAAGTAATACTAACCTTTATTTCACTATTCAGAAACTCGCCACTTCGGCAATCTAAAAATAAAGACCGAGGTTACGTCGAACAAGAATTGGTTTTTTTATCTTATAATTATTTACGCCAGTGACAGCGATGTACAAAAAAATACTAAAAATAATCCTTGTGTCTATTATAATATAAAAAAAATATTGAAAAAAAATACCTTTTAATTCAAATAAGTCTGTTTTAAAATCAAACTTTTTTTTAATGTTTAATTGTGTTGTATACGTCGACGATAGGTAATTAAAGTTAAAAAAAGGACAGGAGGAAAATATATGGAACTTCTGTAACGCTACTGAGGGAAGGTGTATGTCACCGATGACCTTCTAGAACTAATACTCTAGAGCTAGCGAGGGAAATAATATATCAAGTTATCGAGTAAGTGGGAAGGTAGAATACGCTAATGTTTGAAAAAAAAGCAACAATAATAAAATTATCGTCGAAGATAACAATTTTAAAACAATGATATAATCTCTTTTCAAACAATATTCCAACAAATTAAAGTGTATATTTTAATCTCAGTTACCAACAGAACGTTTATATTTTAAAATTGTCTGATAAAGCATCCAACAATTTGACCTTGATTTACACACTTTGACTTTCAGTGTCATTAATAGAATCGATCAGCAAATATGTCAAAATATGAATTTGTGTCTATTAGCGAGCCATTGGATGTAGGAACCAGAATCCATTTTGATGAATGTACAAATAGCACGTATTTTGTTGATCTGCCCAATTGTAATGTATACAGATATGATTTAAATACTGGAAAGACTATAAAAGCAAAAGTAGGTAAGTAAACAATATCTACTGCAGCTGATACCACGAATATTGATTTTATTCTTTTAGGGAACGAACCTTTGGGTTTTATGTTCCCAGTGGCGGGGTCAAATGTGAAGTTCATAGCAGCATTGAATAGAAAACTAGCATTTGTTGAATGGGACGGAGTAAGTTCAGAAGTAACCAAAGTCGAAACGATTGTGGAAGTCGAAACTGATTCAGATGTAAAAGAAAATCGTTTTAACGGGGGTAAAATTGACCCTTGGGGAAGATTATGGGCGGGTATGTTAATGTTATATTTAGATAAATGATTTGTGAATATATCTAAATCGATTTAGGTACAATGGGGCCGTCTGATGAAAAAGGTGAAACCATACCTCAGAAAGGTGCTTTATATAGTTTGGAAAAAGGAGTTTTGAAGAAACATATCTGCAATATATTGGTATATCTAATGGTTTAGCATGGAACACAAAAACTATGAAAATGTATTACATCGATACGTTACGACCCAAAGTTTTCCAATACGATTTTTCAGAAGATGGAAGAATAAGTAAATAAAAAAAATATTTTAAAAACTTGGTCGAAAAATATATTAAACTTTTATAGGTAACGAAAAAGTAGTATTTGAATTCGCTCCCAATGGAATAGAAGGAAAACCAGATGGTTTAACTATCGACAAAGAAGGTAATTTATGGCTCACTGCCATTTTTGGATCGACGCTTGTTAAATTTAATCCAAATAATGGAAAAGTGCTCGATAAGATCGTTCTAGATACACCACAGGTAATTTTTTTCGAATAAAAGTAGCAAGTATACTAATAATTTTTTTACAGCCCACTTCTATTTCATTTGGAGGCAAAAATTTGGACGAAATGTTCTTAACCACTGCAAGAATTCCAGTCGATAAAAAAATTCCTCCTAATCCCGCCGGTACGACTTACATCGTTAAAAAGACTGGCAGTGTCGGTTTTAAAGGGGATAGATATAAGGAATAATATTTAATAATCTCATAATGTTTCATATATTTAATCAAGTCGAATGTGATCTATATTGATGTTTTATTTTTATCAGAAACCTGCGACCTGACAAAAACCTTGTTGAGGAAGTATGCCTACTACATGTGAAAAAATATTGGGAAGAATAGCTACAGCGATAGTCATAGACTTCCAGTACTCTGCACAGTATAGAATTCAGTCACTTTCTACAGCACTATTATTATAAAATATATTGAGGTTTTTAAGAAGAAATCGTCGACAAAAGACGTGTGAATAGAGTCGATAGTAGAATTCTATAGTGTGGTCGCAGTACTGGTAAACTTCGCAACCCTTGGAATCATTTTATGCTAATTTGAGATGTGTTTAATAGCTTACCTTCAATAAAACAGATTAAAGTAAAAATTTCGCTGGATCACACAGTTTTTCCTTAAAAAATTACGAATATACTTCTTGTCTTGGACATAGATTACTGCTTCCAAACTAAGTGGACTGTCACATGTAGGTGCTGCTTCCTCTCCGCAATCTCATTTGTTTACTACTGTTTCTATAATTCACACCAAACATGGTAAAAGGAACTTTAATTGAGTAAGTTTTTGGTAAATTCAAATATTCAATGCAACACTTAGTAATTTTAATTTTTGCGTGTTTCAGGAGAGTGAAGGAAAAACAACAACAGCATGTCGATCTAAGTTTATTTTGATGGAATATGAAAGTATTAGGACAATGCAATGGAGGAACTGTGTGTTTTTATAAGGTTCAATTGTAAGTATACCTAATTTTATTATTATTGATATTCTAACATTACTCTGAAGTAGAAATTATTAAAGACTTGACAACATTTAAATCGCACTAAAATTTGACATTCACATCTTCTGCACACTGATGTGAGGCCTTTTATTAGCAAGCTATACAGTTACTATATTGTGGTCTTGGTTACAACTATAAAGTTCGGTCACCAGACCGAGAGAGGGCTTGAAGAACAATGAGTTGCCTTTCTATCTTATGTATTCTATGGTATATGATCAAATTGATTGTGTTGTGAAATAAAATGGCGATTGGCGTGGCGTCTTCACAGATAAAAAAGCCGCTTATCTTTCACTATTTCTGTGCATATGTATTTATATTAAATAATTTCTCCTTGAATGGAACTTCTGGTAACATTATTAATATTATCGTTCCAGAATTACACTTGATCCAAAGACGGTATGTTGAAATTTGATAGCTTTTTATTCTTCTATAAAAACTACATTATATAATATTACTAAAGCGGTTAATAATCATTAACACCCTTCAATCATTTTGTGGAAACTGTTCACCATGATGTTATGATGATATAAAGCATCCAAGAAAGAAATTAAGAGCTGTAATTAAGCCAATTGTTTATTTCTCCTTAGAACATGATTGTCGATACAGTTGCTTCAATAACAAGAGTACCATTTTTATTGGAACCGTGGGGTATTGTAGAGTAGATGGAATTAATATGCAGACGTACAATAAGCAATTGAAGCTCATCCAGGCTTAACTATTATCTGATTTAGTCATAGTCCTTGGTAAGTCTTATTTATAAATTGAAGTATTTCAAATGAACATACAGCTCTTAGTTGAAATAGTGTTAATATTTGTTCGTTTGTCTGGAAAGCAAACAACACATTTTTCTAAGTTTATTATTGCATGTTTTAAAAAATGCTTGACTGTAAGTATACATAATTATTCATATTCTAAATTTTACCATAAAACCAATGGACCTTTGACACTCGAATTTTCCCAAATCTACACACACATTAATTTCTTCATGATGTTTCATTCCAAAATGGAAGAAAAATGGAAAATAACAATTAGTTACCACTACTAGAATTTGGAAGGATTTAATTATGTTAATTTGCATTTTTCGGTAAATTGTATGTACAAAAATCTATGTATAGTTCGGAAAAGGACATAGTTGATGGTGACAATTGGAAATTGCACTTTAAGCAGATTACAACTTGATTGTTACTTGGAATGTTCCCACTGATAATATCTAAATCTTACTTGTTAGAGGTATAGCTCCAACACATGCAGAATAAAGATTGATTATAAGTTAAAAATTTTCAGATGAATCCTACACTTAGTAATGGTCATTTTATAATTTGTGTGTTCCAGGAAAGTGAAGAAAAACAACAACAGCATGTCAATCTAAGTTTATTTTGTTAGAATATGAAAATATTAGAACAATGCAATGGAAGAACTGTGTGCTTTAATAAGTTTTGACTGTAAGTATACATAATTTTATTATTATCGATGTTCTAACATTACTCGGAAGTAGAAAGAACAATGGGCCTAAGCGAATCGAGTTTGATTAATGAAAAATACATCTCATATTAGAATTAAACTTTGTCAGTTTAATTTTTCAAAAATCTAACTTGGTTAAATCTAAGATAGGTCTTTTTGTTTGATCTTCTTCCTCCCATGATTGAATTTTATTTGTGTCTTGAAATATTGTGAATTTAATTGTTATAACAATTTAATAGTTTCAACCCCTACTACTTAGTTATTAAAGACCATTTTTGCCTGATGGGAAACGAAATCCCACTTAAATTTGACATTCACATCTTCTGCATACTGATGTGAGGCCTTTTATTAGCAAGCTATACAGTTACTATCTTGTGGTCTTTGCTCAACAAGGTTCACAGTTACAACTATATAGTTCGGTCACCAGACCGAGAGAGCGCTTGAAAAATATTTGACATTTGAACATTGAGTTGCCTTTCTATCTTATTTATACTATGGTATTTTATTGTGCTGTGAAATGAAATGGCGTCTTCAGAGAGAAAAAAGCCTCATATATTTTACTATTTTTGTGCATTTGTTTTTATATTAAATAATTACTCCTTGAATGAAACTTCTGGTAACATTAATATCATCGTTCCGGAATTACACTTGTTCCAAAGGCGGTATGTTGAAATAGAAGTTAATATATTAATTTGATAGCTTTTTATTCTTCTATAAAAACTACAATATATAATATTACTAAAGGAGTTAATAATTATTCAGACCCTTCAATCATTTTGTGGAAATTGTTCATCATGATGTTATGATGATAGATAGCATCCAAGGAAGGAATTATTAGCTGTAATTAAGACTATTGGCTTTTTCTCCTTAGAACATGATTTCTTTGTTTTAATTATGATTTTTTTTTTCTATTTTAGATATATGATTGTCTTCAAGTTGTCGTTGATACAGTTGCTTCAATAACTAGAGTACAATTCAACCAGTAGTTCATTGTAGAGCAGATGGAGTTTAATTGCAGATGTACAAGAAGCAATTGAAGCTGCTCCATGCTTAACTATTATCTGATTCAGTCATAATCCTTGGTAAGTCTTATTTATAAATTCAAGTAGTTCATATGACCATACAGCTGTTAGTTGAAATCGTGTTAATATTTGTTCATTTGTCAGGAAAAAAAACAACACATTTTTCAAAATTTATAATTGCGTGTTTTAATAAAATTCAACCGTAAGTATACACAATTATACATATTCTAAATATTACCATGAAACCAATGGACCTTTGTCATTTGAATTTTCCCAAATCTACACACATTAATTTCTTTGTGATGTTTCATTCTAGAATTGAACAAAAATGGAAAATAATATAATTAGTTACAACTATTGGAATTTGGAAGCATCTGATTATGTTGTTTTGCATTTTTCTGTAATTTGTATAGTTGATGGTGACAATTGAAAATTGCTGATTGTTTTTCTCCTAACTCTGTGTATAATACTGTACTTACATCGACATTGCCAATGTTACCTATGGGTGTATGTGGATGTGTGGGTTTGAAAGTAATACCAAATTTTAATGATATGGTTGGGTTACTTGCTAGAGGTATAGCCCCAACACGTTCAGAAGAAAGATTGTGATTAAAATTGAAATTATTATGTGGCTTATGTTCTTTTAATAGCCTCTCCACTACGATCTTTACAAATTTATTGTGTAAATCTTCATGTTATGCTCAAGCTGTTTGTCTAAACCCGTCCTTACTAATATATTTCATATGCTGATCCTCGGGTACCCCATATATTGGGAGGATTGTGATTTTTTGACCATCGTCAAAAACCTTAGCCTAGACAGGCCTCAGCAGTAGCACAGTATGTGTGCTGAGAAACCTCATCTTGACAAATCTTGCATATGGTTGTGTCTGCCAATCTGATGCTGTTAATATGTTTGTTGAGTCTACAGTACCCTGTCAGGAGCTCAACCTGGATTCTGGCTGTTCGCCCATTCTGGATAAATAGTGAATTTTGGAGTTGAGTTTTTGATGAAATATTTGACCAGTCTCATTCCAGGGTTTGGATTCTTTACTGAGGAAACAGAGAACGTTATAGCACTGACGAACTCAACTGCTATTGGTTTTTTGCAACGCTTTTGCTGTACCACAAAATGGGTCTGGGGACTAATGAAAGCACATTGTGCTGCCCTCTCTGATGCTAGTGAGACTGCCTCTTCACTGCCCTTGTGAATTGAGCGCAGTAAATAGTTCTTTTTGTTTTAAGTGGATTTTTCTGTAGTTAACTTCTGGTACCATAGTTGTACATTTGACTTTCTATGGAGTTTTCTATTTTTCATGAAATAATATTATTGAATGTCAAAATATTTGTCATTTTATATACTTGTGTTTGCCACAACAAGTAAGTTACCAAAGAATCTGGGCCTCAACGGCATGGCGTCTTTTTTTATAATATTTTTTGACATGTTCACCACTTTTCGGCAATGGAGACATTAAAAGTGTTTTGACTTTCACCTGCAGAATTGTTTATTTTCGTACCTAAGATCTAAGTGAAACAATGAAAGGAAAAAATACTTCCGTATGCCAATCAACCAACATCTTGAGACATAGAAATTTATTAAACTTACACTGATATTTTTCGAATTTTAATTTTTTGTTTGTTATTGAATATAAAGCAGTTTATATTCTGTATTTTCAGAACTAAATAAACTGCTGACTGAAAATTTGATTAATTTTTTATTTTTATTTTGGTATATACTGAAATTTTATACATGGTGTATTTTGGGAATTGAATTTTTTCTGATATAACTGTTTTTCAGATATGAACATCGTCTTTTGATTGGTCTAGGAGCTGAACAAAAAAACGAGTGAATCATGCAACACACCTGAAGAGGTGAGATTATCGGAGAAGACAGACAGAGGAAGATAGAGTGACGGAGACCAACAGAAGAGTCAAAATGACAGTATACACGTGTCGAAAGTAGGTAACTAGAAAGTGTAATTAATGGGCGATTTTTTCTTGGTATACCACATATACATATTGCAGTATGGGTGTGTAGTTTTCGACTTGTGAAACCGTACCAGAAGTGTGGGCTGTATTTTTGTGGTTTTAAACCATACATAACTACAAAAAGATTCGTGTATTGCTTATTTTGAACAGTGTTGCCAATGTGCGTGTAATCTCATTGCATTGTGTGTAGCTTTGGTGTTGTGGTCAAATGGGTGTAATTTGCGTGTAAAGGTCGATTCGAACACATCAGTCCCGTTACGTCACAGTTCCGGCGCCGAACCGAACAATCCGTTGCCGAACAGTTTCCAAACAGTCAGGCTAAACTGTTCGGCAACGGATAAATGTGAACGCCGCCGGATATTTCTATTAAATAATATTTTTTATGACGGATTGTTCGGTTCGGCGCCGAAACTGTGACGTGACGGGACTGATGTGTTTGAATCGACCTTAATTCGCATAAAGCGGCTCGAGTCCAAATCGTGAAAAACCATGTTCACGTTCTATGAATTAATGAATCCGTGCACTATTTTGACATCGACTATGACCGAGCTGAATACTAGACAAGACAAGAAGAGTACTGTGATTGGAAGACGTCAAGAAACCAGAAGAAGAAGAAGATGGGTTGTGGTTATCACTGATTTTTATTTATGTATTGATTTTTGTACTTGCTTTGTACACCTATTATGTTTTTTTTGTTATTTGTTTATTTTTTTTCATTCGTCATTTTTGCATAATATGGAATTGGTCAACACTCAAATTTCCCGAGCGCAAATAAACGTCAATGACGTTGTATCAGACAACCGTGTATTCATTCATATCATGATAGCTGTCTGTCTGTCAAACAAGAAGGAAGAAGAAATCAGTTGCGTGTAAAAACGTGTAATTTGAAAATTGGAGTCGTGTAATTGTAAAATTTGATGTTGGCAACACTGATTTGAACGTAAATCTCCCATAGAGATAATAATCATAGAGTAGGCAATCTATAGTCGGAAGCGTCCACGCAATAAAAAGAGATGGCGAATGAAATTGGTGATGGTTTTTCTCTCTAACATCGCGTGATGCACATGCGCGAAGACTGCAACACTACAAACCTTTTTAGAAAGAGGAAGCTATACCAAACTGGTTGTCCATCTCTTTCTAATGGGTGGACGAATACGCTTACACGAGCCCCTATGACATGCCTACTCTATGTATATTATCTCTATGAAATCTCCTTGTGAATGGACATGGGATTTCAGTATTCTGTGGAATGACAGATTATATATGTCATACGCGTAGTACGATACCAAAGTATGTCTGGTACATGCAAGAAAAAATCGCCTCATGTGCCGATATCTCATTACACTCAATCAACAATGTCAATGCTGCCATGTTTCATTTATAAACTGACATTGTTAAGTGAGTGAAATGTAGATGGCGCCACACTAATGACACTTTCTAGCTACCTATTTTTTTTACCTCGGACCTACTTTCGACACAAGTAGGAGATAAATGTAGTTTTCGGAGTTTTAACGCATTTTTTCAGCAATAGATGCTATCTGAAAAGTAATCTGCATATGCAGGGATAAAAACTTTGCTATAAAGGCGCGTACGAAACTCAAAACTGCAATTCATGTTTTATAAATTTGTTTGTGCTTGTTTTTGAATAAATATAATTCAAAAGAAAAATTAGCTCGTTGTATTATTTTCCCTCCCCCGTTACTAATTCATAGTTAGTTCACGGGTTTTTGCATAGAGGGCGCTGTTTTTTTCTGGGATTCACACGAAAGTGGCGCCATCTATGGAAAAACCCGTGAACTAACAAAAATTAGTTCACCGGTTTTCCGATAGATGGCGCTGTTTTTCTGGGATTCACACGAAAGTGGCGCCATCTATGGAAAAACCCGTGAACTAACAAAAATTAGTTCACCGGTTTTCCGATAGATGGCGCTGTTTTTCTGGGATTCACACGAAAGTGGCGCCATCTATGGAAAAACCCGTGAACTAACAAAAATTAGTTCACCGGTTTTCCGATAGATGGCGCTGTTTTTTCTGGGATTCACACGAAAGTGGCGCCATCTATGAAAAAACCCGTGAACTAAACAAAATTAGTTCACGGGTTTTCGCATAGATGGCGTTGTTTTTTCTGGGATTCACACGAAAGTGGCGCCATCTATGAAAAACCCAGTGAACTAATTTTTGTTAGTTCACGGGTTTTTGCATAGATGGCGCTGTTTTTTCTGGGATTCACGCGAACCTATATCTGGAGGAATAAATAGAAATAAGTATAAATGAAATAAAATGACTTTTATTGAAAAAACGGATTTACAGGTAGTTTTACAACGGGCTTACACTATCTATAAAATTGATAGTTTCACATACCTTCGCGTTGCGTTGGATCCTATCGTAGTACATCACATGCAACAGTGACCATTGGCAATTGCCGATTATGTTTTTTCTCCCAACTCTATGTATAATACCGTACTTATATCGAAATCGCTAATGTTAGTTATGGTTGTATGCCAATGTGTGGGTTTGTGTGTAAGACCAAATTTTAACGATATGTTTGGGTGACGACCATTCGTAATTGGTAGCTGCTCCGTGCTTGCTGGGTGTCGTTTCAACGAAAATCACCAAGCAGCTTCCAATTACGAATGGTCGCCACCCAAACATATCGTTAAAAATTAGTCTTACACACAAATCCACATACACTTCTAGGTAACATTATACACTGAGTTAGGAGAGAAAAAACATAATCGGTAATTTCTAACATACAATCCACAGAAAAATGCAAATCAACATAATCAGAAGCTTCCAGTTTCTGAGGTCGTAACTAATTATGTTATTTCCCATTTTTGTGTAATTATAGAGAGACAAGTCGAGGAAGGCAGAGAAAAACAAACACTCACTATTATTCTTACTCTAGGACTGTGCACTTAAAAATTTATCTTTATCGATTCAACTTTGAACGATGGATCGACATTTTCCTATTATTAACAATACAACAGTTATTAAATTAGCGAAAGAAGGTATTCAAGAAAATTAAACAATTCATAAACATATCGATATAGACATTTTTTTTTTATTATACAGGGTGTCCCAGCCGAGAGTGACCCATTTTAAATGCTTATAACTTTTATACCAGTTGTGTTAGCCACCTGCGGTTTACGCCATTTCTTTTCTTTTTGCCTAAAGTTTTTTCTAGTTGGTACCAAATTTTGTCTACAATTATACAGTGGGAGTAAAAAAATTGCCTTTTTTCGACATAATTAGGAGTCGTGTCCAAGGTATCCATATACCAATAAACATCGGACGTGTACCTTGAAGTTTTAGCAGCGCAAAAAATTAAAATAGTAGTCTGGATATTTTAGCAAACGTATTTTTTATTAGCATATTAATAAAGAAATAAATATAAATCTAAAAAAAACTGCTGTATATGTTGACCGTTCTGTTCTACGCATTTATGAAGTCGGGACCATTAAATGGTTGAATGAATTGTGTAACATATCTTGGGGAATCGCTTCAATTACTGCACGAAAATTCCTCTTAAGATCATCCAAATTATGTGGAAGGGGGTTAGGGCACCTATCCTTGACATAACCCCAGAGAAAAAAGTCTGGAACTGTCAAGTCAGGAGCGTACGGTGCACATGCTATAGGGCCAGCTCTTCCTATCCATTTTTCCCCAAATGTCATATCTAGTGATGCTCTTGCTATTAAAGAATTATGAGGTGGAGCACCATCTTGCTGAAAGTAGACCTCATCCAAGATACCTTCCTGTATTAACTGTGGATAAAAGAAATTTTCCAACATATCATTGAAAAAAAAAGGTCCATATATTTTTTCAGCAGAGATGGCGCACCAAACTGTTACCTCGCTGGAACTCGTTAAATGCTCTTGAATTCTCTGATGCCCAAATCCTACAATTGTGCTTGTTACATCTACCAATCTATGTGGAAACTCGCCTCATCAGACATAATTAACAGCGTATTTGGTATAACTCTAAACAAGTCCAAAAGAGTTTCGCAAGTAAACAATCTCTTTTGGTAGTCCTCCTGACGAAGCTTTTGAAATGTTTGAAGCTTATAAGGGAATAATTTTAAACATTCAACACATCTCTCACTCGCTTTTAGATAAAATTAATGCAGCCGCCATTTTCCTAAGAGATATTTTCTGATTATTAATTGCAATAATCTCATGGACCGCTAAAAGTCTGTCTAAATATTCAGGATTAAACAAATTCCTTTTTGGCCTCTTGACCTCCAAGTATCCATGTATTGAAAAATTTTGATGCCATTTTTTAATAACGTATTTGCTTGGCGGATTTTTCTGGAATCTAGTTTATAAATCTTCTTTGTGTCGTTATTATTGATCGGGTTTTGGTATAAAAGATTACTGTTTTTGCTTTTTCAACTAATGAATAAATCATTTTCTTTAAAATTTATGTTTTTATGTTAACTTAATTTGACATTTTACTCTGACAGTGACAATTGTTTACTATGGATACCTAGTTACGTTTTGTTTTATACGTTTGCTAAAATATCCAGACTACTATTTTAATTTTTTGCTGCTAAAACTTCAAGGTACAAGTCCGATGTTTATTGGTATATGGATACCTTGGACACGACTCCTAATTATGTCGAAAAAGGCAATTTTTTTACTCCCACTGTATAATTGTAGACAAAATTTGGTACCAACTAGAAAAAACTTTAGGCCAAAAGAAAAGGAATGGCGTAAACCGCAGGTGGCTAACACAACTGGTATAAAAGTTATAAGCATTTAAAATGGGTCACTCTCGGCTGGGACACCCTGTATACAATACTTATGATGAACTATCATCAATATAGCCCAGTCCTAATATATACACCATAATTTTATGCAATAACTACAATAAATATTGCAAAACAATATAAAATCAATAAAATACAATTATCCATTATTCAAGTCTTCTTCGCCTTCTCCATTTCTTCAATCAAATGTATTATTCCTAACGATATCATCTAGAATCCTAAAAAAATAACATGATGAGTAAAATCCAGTAAGTACCAACAAACTGATGTTACATAATATTTAAATGCACCAAGAGTATTTCTCATCAGCAAAACGATGTCTCCCATTTCATAACTCCGTAATTTTAAACATTTTCTATAAAAAGAAGCCACTACTATGTCTGTTATGCCCTTTTCCAAACCCTGTGCACCTTTTCATAAAAACAATTTACAGAAAAATGCAAATCAAGATAATCGGAAGCTTCCAATTTCCAACAGTTGTAACTAATAATGTTATTTTCCATTTTTGTATAATATTGAAATGAAATGTCAAGAATAAATTAGTGTAGATATGAGAAAAATTCAACTGACAATGGTCCTTTGGTTTCATGGTAATATTTAGAATATGTATAATTACAATTGAATTTTATTAAAACATGCAATAATAAACTTTGAAAAATGTGTTGTTTGCTTTCCTGACAAATGAACAAATATTAACACGATTTCAACTAACAGCTGTATGTTCATTTGAACGATTTGAATTTATAAATAAGACTTACCAAGAACTGGGACTGAATCAGATAATAGTTAAGCCTGGCTTCAATTGCTTCTTGTACATCTGCATATAAACTCCATCTGCTATACAATGAACTACTGGTCGAATAAAAATGGTACTCCAGTTATTGAAGCAACTGTATCGACGACAACTTGAAGATAATCATATATCTAAAATGGAGAAAAAAATATTTACAATTGAAACAAAGGAGAAATAGCCAATTGGCTTAATTACAGCTAATACTTTCTTACTTTGATGCTACCTATCATAACATCATGATGAACAATTTCCACAAAATGATTGAAGGGTGTGAATGATTATTAACCGCTTTAGTAATATTATATATTGTAGTTTTTATAGAATATTAAAAAGCTATCAAATTAATACATTAACATCTATTTCAACATACCGCCTTTGGATCAAGTGTAATTCCGGAACGATAATATTAATGTTACCAGAAGTTTCATTCAAGGAGTAATTATTTAATATAAAAACAAATGCACAAAAATAGTAAAATATATGAGGCTTTTTTCTCTCTGAAGACGCCATTTCATTTCACAGCACAATCAAATACCATAGTATAAATAAGATAGAAAGGCAACTCAATGTTCAAATGTCAAATGTTTTTCAAGCGCTCTCTCGGTCTGGTGACCGAACTATATAGTTGTAACTGTGAACCTTGTTGAGCAAAGACCACAAGATAGTAACTGTATAGCTTGTTAATAAAAGGCCTCACATCAGTGTGCAGAAGATGTAAATGTCAAATTTAAGTGGGATTTCGTTATCCCATCACGCAAAAATGGTCTTTAATAACTAAGAAGGGGGTTGATACTATTAAATTGTTATAACAATATTTCAAGACGCAAATAAAATTCAATCATGGGAGGAAGAAGATCTTATCTTATTAAAACACACAGTTCCTCCATTGCATTCTCCTAATACTTTCATATTCCAACAAAATGAACTTAGATTGACAATCTGTTAATGTTTTTCCTTCACTTTCCTGGAAAACTCACAAATTTTAAAATGACCATTACTAAGTGTAGGATTCATCTGAAATATTTGAACTTCTATAAAAAAAACTTACTGAGCTCACCAAATCAATTAGTAAGTTTCTGTCATGATGTTTGTACCAGTATTATACACAGAATCAGAAGAAAAAAAAAATTGGATATTTACAATTTTTAATCGCCACTGTCAATTATGCACATTTCCTAACTCTACATAATCAGAAGCTTCCAATTTCTGTATGTTATTTTCAATTTTGTGTAATGTTATGTTGAAAATATTGTGTATGTACAATTTATAGAAGTTACACTCGTTGAGGAAGCAAACCAAGAGAATACCATACTTGACTTGAAGAGAAATCATTCTATATCAATATCATATAATCAAAACTAAAACACAAATGTTCCATTTTAGATTTAATAGAAACGTATTTGGCAAAAGTGACACAGTTATATTCTAATACGAGATATATTTTTCAATAAACAACCTCTATATGCTCCTCAAGTTAGGTTACCGTAATATTAGAATATTCATAATAATTGCTTACTTAAAACATGCAGTAACTTCATTGATGTTTTAAAACTTTCATATCACAATAATGAAAAATGTGTTGTTTTCTTCTCCAGAAAAACAAACACACTTTAAAATGATTTCAACTAGCAGCAGTATGTTATTCTTTAGAAGAACTAATTATTTGAATTTAGAAAGACTTACCAAGTACTACTAAGAATGAATCTGAAAATAGGCAAGACTGGAGGAGCTCCTATTATTCCTTATTGTAAATCTGTTGTTCTACAATACCCTCCTGGTCCAATAAAAATGGTACTCTGGTTATTGAAGCAACTGTATCAGCAACAATCATTTATCTAAATAGAAAAAAACATTTACAATTACTACAAAGAACCTGTGTTGGAAGGAGAAACAGCCCCTTGGCTTTTCTAAAAGCTTATTAATTTTATCGTAAACATAAATTTTCTCCTGATTTAAAATAGTATGTGGCAAATGGCGAGAGCTGATGCCATCCCTCCCAACACACACAAGCACAATATTATATATTGCAGTTTTTATAGATGAATAAAAAGGTATCAAGTCTATTTCAACGTACCTATCAGTTTTTCTACCACCTTTGGAAGTGTAATCCCGAACGATAATATTGTGTTACCAAAAGTTTAATTCACGGAGATATTCTTTAAAATAAATACGCGTGCACAAAAATAGTAAAAGAAAACCGGCTTTTTTCTTGTAAAGACGCCACGCCATTTCTTCAACTATGTACTCTATTGGTAGGGGACGTAAATTTAAACTGTTCGGTAATTCCGCTCAGAACAGTCCGATGTAAATCTGTTTGCTCGGAATATTTTGACCGACGAAATAGATTAATCTGTTGTTGTGAGGTAATGTTGTAGTCATCAGATAAATATTTTGTATATAACATTTTGTGCTGTTCAAACAAAACCTTTATTTTTATTTGTCCATTCTCCAGGTCTTTGGCAAAAATATCCGATATTGACGTAGAAATTAGTTTATATCTATGGTTGGTCGAGCTGTTCGTTAATAGCAATTTACTCAAACCAATCTGTGATCACGTGACCATAATTCTGTCACTCTTCTTTTTTATTGGCCTATGCGCCTATACCTCGTAATGCATGAACCGGAGGTATTTATTTACAAATAAAATCTTATTTTATAGGCTCAGATTTATTTAATATAAGTGATATTTAATGAAAAGTGTGGATAAGATACAAGAAACAGTATCCAATCATTCTGTATGAAAATATACCAAGTTTTCATCCACCTAACCTAACAATCTACTACGTTTTAATATATAACAATTATATTAATAATAATGAATATAAATAGTATAACTTACATCTGTTACAGCGTTAAGCGGGCCCCCACTATGGCTTTTTCGTTCAAAATAACTCGACAAAGATGTTACCATCTCTTGACATGTACTGTTTAATTGCTTGGGCATTTTAATGCATTAACAGTTTAACTACACACTGCAGATTTGTCTGAAAATTAGGTATGAAAATAACTGATTTTTTAATCCTTAAGAAACAATCAAGCACCAAAAAACTTTGTAAATACTAAGACTATGATCGAACGTCAATAACTGCGAAACAAAACTGAATAATTTTACCAATTGATTTGACGTCTTGAAGTTCTGCCAACCCGTAAGATGAAAATTGTCCTGGCCATTCAGTATACATTGTATTTACGACTGGTAAATTTATATTTATTATGAAAGATATCTGTTGAAGTGAAGTGAAAGATTTCCATTAAAACAATTTTACGAAGTACCATACAATTTTATTGTAATTTTAAGTTATTTGACATATTACAGCCTAGGTAAATGCTAGGTACGATAATAAAATAATAAAAATGTATCAATTTCATTGATGATCTACGTCCTTTCATTCACAACAACATTACTTACCACCTGCGACAAAAAATATTTTCACAGTCTTAAAATATAGTTTTTGAAATATGTTTGGTCTTTTACAATTCCTAGAACCTTAAACTATTTGTTATATTTTAACGAGTGTGTTGAAGGTTACAGAAATACACATAATATTTTTAAATGGAACCTTTGAAAATATTTTTTAAAACATTTGATTTGAGCATTTATAATACTTTTTACGTTTTGAGCTCTTGAAATATATTTTTCTGTAACCATCCTATTTTGGCATATTTCTTCCTAGAGTTAACAAAACTAAATGAGATTGCCGAAGAAACAGGTGATAGAGGTTATAAACTCTTTTTTTAAATATAAATTACAACAAGATTTATAATATTTTGAAAATAGAACTACTTTTTAGTTCAAATATCGCACAACTGTTTATAGAAACTTTTTCCACGAAATTAAAGTATTCCTAGACTGTATGAGAAAATTGTTTAAAAACTTACTATAATAAACCAGGCTTTATCTCTTCAATTCTGTAACACTTCTATTCTTTGGATGGATATCATGAAGTTTCTTACAGTGTCATATTTGTAAAAACTTCCAACGAATAATTAAATTCCTGTTATAAATTCCTTCTTTATGTATTAGCATTTTTTAAAAA
This sequence comes from Lochmaea capreae, assembly GCA_949126875.1. Classification (NCBI taxonomy): domain Eukaryota; kingdom Metazoa; phylum Arthropoda; class Insecta; order Coleoptera; family Chrysomelidae; genus Lochmaea; species Lochmaea capreae. The sequence continues at coordinate 1,857,060 of OX421400.1, forward strand.
TTAACTTCAGTCATAGAATAAGATAATCATGAACATGTGCAAAAATTGAACTATAGGCACGGAATCCACCAAGATTTCTTTTTCTTGGAGCATTACACACATCAAGATATTACTTTGGCTTGATAGATTTCCTAAAAATACAAATTCGTAACAAAACATTGAAAACAATACGAAATACTCAAATTGTAATAAAATATGAAAAAGTCACATAAATATAAACATCTCTCATCTTTTTTTTTTATTTAGTAATACTGATAAATACGACATCAACGATTCATCTAAAGAATTAAGCTACCAACAGAAAAAACATCAATAAATATGAATGGGGTGTTAAACTTGACAAAAATATGATGTTTTCTCAATGTTAATAGTTAATGGGGAATCGATTATTTTTAATATTTGTATTCTCACAAGAATGATTTAAATTTATGCTGTTACATACATACACTAAAAGAGAAGTTAGCGAAATAATGGTTAACATAGTACCACAATTCTAATGTGATGAAGTACTTATAGGTTATGCTTATGTCTTATTGTTATTATACTGACTTTGGAGTTGTTTTTTACCGTTACCATTATAAGTTTTCGTTAACGTATTTAGGTACAGTAAGTTTTTATTTTTGTTGGCTTAGATATTTTTCTTAAATTATTAGAATGACTGGGTTCGTACAGGCAAACACACATTATATAATTACTTACTTCAAAAATCTTCACAGCAATAATAACTAGTTGCAGTCTGTTTATATTTTCTTCTAGCAGCCTCTAACCATTATTTTCGTTCAACTTTTACTGCAAGCATAGTTACAAACTTTTTACGAGGCGTTGTAACTGCTGTGTCCGTTCAGTATGATCAGAGACTGATACAATAAAACAAGATTTATATGATATTGACATTTTTGTAACTTGAAAAATTGTAGAGAAAAACTAACTAAAAAATATTAACACAATTTTTTTATAATATTGAAACGTCAAGCTCAAATAATCTTCTTCTTTTTCATTTATTGGGTAGGGGATAATTTGCCAAGGAAACACGAGGGAGGTATTCAACCAAAGCACTGAAATATAATATTATATACTTTGACAGTTGTTCAAACTTCAACTGGATATTCATTTATAAAACATCTAAATCAGAAAGTGGCTAACTTCATCTTTAGTGATGTGACGTATCTGTATTGAAAATTGCAAATATTTAGGGATTCTTAATTTCCTGTTTTCTAGTACCGATATTTTTCAATAAAATAGCAAACGCCGGATATCGGTTTAACACCCCATTGTTGAAGAACCACCACATTTTTTCCAACAAATGTTGCAGACTAGAGACAGAGTTGCTCTAGTTACAACCAAACATGTTGACATGTCATTGCCAAGTTATCTGTCTAGTACCGTCTAGTCTAGTCTAGTCTAGTCAGTCAATGTTGGTGTTGGTGTAGTGGTAGTGTCAATTGTGTCACTATCGAGTATCACCAACGGTTTGAGATATAAAACTCATAACCAAAGCATAAAAGATATTGCAAAACATGGCACAAATAATATGGTATAACGTTTAAAATTTAACCATACGATACCTCAACACATCTACTACTACTTTGTGGTGGTTCTTTTTGGCTCGCTTTAACAAAACGTCTCATATTATTTAACGAACGATTTTCTGCCATTCGGTTATTATAACCTACAAATTTTAACAAACAATGCTTTTATCTAAAGCAACATAATCTTTATATATACACACCCACCCAAAAACGTTTGAAAATCTCATTTTTAAATCGCCATAAAACCTTTTCTTTGGAAAAGGTGTAAGTATTTTATTTTTCCAACAATAATGTTCAAACGTTCATGGCGTAGAAAAGTGGCTTCGAAGTAGTGTGTGGCATGGTAGTTGGGGAAGTATTAGTACTTGTACTTTGCAAATTTACAGAATCTTGAGGTGATACGCTAGCAGCTCCTTCGGGTACTCCTCTTTCTATATATCGAGCTTTGGTAGGACTATTGCCGGGAGATGATTCCTTTGGTGGAAGATAGTTGTAATAACCGTTAAGATGTTGCATACCACTTTCATCTACGTACGCATGCTCGGAATTGTCTCCGGAATTATATCGTGGTCGTACTGCTGGAAAACTGTGACGCTGAACTTTATTGACGTAATCCGATTTGTATGATTGCCGAAGAGAGTCTCTGTACCGCAAAGTAGATGGAACTGGAAAGATAATTTGTTATTTTATATAAATAGAATAAAAAAAAATTAGCTATAGACTTCAGAAACTTTTTATAGACATTTTCTTAATCTACGGGGTAGAATTAGTGGATCTCCTTTTATAGAAGTGTCTGAGAATTTTTGAGGAATGGTGCCTTAAAGAGGGCCTTTCTGTTAATAAAAAAAAACTAGTTGCTTTCACGAATAGAAGAGTTATACCGCTGGGTAGAATACTGATGTTCGGAAAACTAGAAATATCCAAAGAAGTTAAATATCTGGGAGTGACCATTGATTCCAAACTGAATCGGAAGACACACATGGAAAAAAATTTCTAGAGTTAGTGTATTATCTCATGGGCTATGGAACTGCAATCCTGTGCGCCAGGTGAAGCCGGCGACTAGGGTTTTCTGGCAATGCAGAAAAGTTATGGGCAAAACCTGTAGAATATGACCAGAGGTGGTTCACTGGCTTTACACAACTGCGATAAGGCCAACGATCACCTATGGTTCAATAGTCTAATGGAGGAGGACAGAAGTGTCATCTGCAGTGAATATATTAACTGCAATTCAAAGACAAACACTGAGGCTGGTATAAAAGGACCTAGATCTTTAGCATTGGCCGATATACGACTGTGTTTCAAGCATAGCTTGAATTTATGAAAACATCAGAAGAGTATATACCGGACAAAAAATAAAAATATACACTGACAGCCAGGCTTTGCTTAAAGCTAACAGTAATCCAACAACTAGGTCTAGACTGGTAAAAAACTGTAAAGAATCCCTCAACAGGCTGGCAACCAACGGTGTTTCGGAATTCGGTCCGGGTACCTAGCAAAAGGGCTACCTGCTCACAGGGACCTTGTCCAGATCGGAAAGGGTGATTTCGTAATTCGGTCCGCTGTCGAAGCAGGTAGATTTCATGTGGGTATTAAAAGATTATTTTTAGCAATTGTTCTTCTGAAGTGCAGAGTGTAAGACGTGTTTATTTGTGTCCGTTATTGTGATTTTGTTTGTTTGTTTGACATGGAAAATATTAATTTCACCTCTATGACGAGTGAAAAGGGTAAGCGTTTATTAATAATAGATGGGTTTAAATTTTGTTTTCAAAAATCATTATCTCAAAAATACGAAGGTGGTTAGGTAGGGGTGGGTTTGGTTGGGTTATTATTGAAAATTATTATAATTTATTCTTCAAAAATTGACTAGAAATACGAAGGTGGTTTGGTAGGGGTAGGTTTGGTTGGGTTATTATTGAAAATTATTATAATTCATTCTACAAAAAAATTGACTAAAAATACGAAAGGTGGTTTGGTAGGGGTAGGTTTGGTTGGGTTATTATTTCACGTACTGTTTTTATTTTTGACGATACGCATTTAGCGTAAATTTTTAAACATGCCAGTACAACAACAGTGTGTACTGTTGGTCCTAAGCCCAAAAAAATGTGAAGGAAAATAAAAGTCAAAAAACAAATAGTAGGTACATGGGACCCAATTCCGAAATCGCATTTTCGCTGGTGTGACCACACTTCGAATTTAATCCGTTACAGGTAGTCCCTTCCGCAGGTAGCGGGACCGAATTCCGGTGCGTCCGGCAAGAGACAACAAAGTGTCCCTAATATGTGTGCTGGCACTTGAGGCACATCTTAACTGGTACACTGGCTCTAAAACATACTCTGGAGTAGGAGCCGGAATATATGGGGTACAAGAGAAGATCACGATCTCTCTAAGCCTAGGAAAACATGCCACTGTCTTTCAGGCAATGGCGGTGCAATGGTGTGCAGAAGAGTTAATGACACGGGAGGTGGAGAACCAAAGAATCGTCATCTACTCCGACAGCCAAGTATCACTAAAGGCGATAAGCTCGGATAACGTCAAATCTGGTGTGGGAGTGTCGCAAGTTCTTCAACAGACTAGGTAGTCATAATAGAGTGACCCTAGCCTGGGTGCCAGGTCACCAAGGAATAAAAGGCAATGAAACGGTCGATGAATTAGCCAAGCAGGGAGCGACTGAGGTCTTGATAGGACCAGAACCTTCCTGTGGGATTGCAAAAAACTTCACTAAGGAGAGCATCCACCAATGGATAAACAACCAGCTGGTGGCATAAAACCCTAGACACGCTAAACTATTCATTAAAAGTTAGTTCAAGAAATGTGAACTCTACGATGAAACACCTACTAATATACTCTGCTTCGGCGAGTACTTGCATGGACGCAGACGGAAACACTTTGGAGAGGAAATAATACAACGGTTTACAACTACAGAAAATCCCTTCAGTCAAACTAGTGGCATACATAGAAGACACAAAGCTTCTGAAATGGAAGTAGATAACATGGGAAATGGTACAAAGGTTGAGTTCAAGTTCCTGGGCTGTTGAACAGAACCCAATCGAATGAATAAATAGGTAGGTAAACGAGGTTATACTTCATTACTTACCTTGGTAAAAACTGCAACCAGAAATACACCCGACGGATGTTTGCGTAGACCTCGCCATAGAATAGTTCCCCATCAACGGACTTTCACTTCTCGACGGTACCAACATCTGCTGGTAACTATTCATATACGGAGTTTTCGTAACAACTTTATGCTGCCCATTTGTAGTGGCGTATTGATCGTCGGCAAACGTCATTTTCTGTTGATATATTGGCTCGATATATTTCTTATTTATCTGGTTTTGGTTGTAGCGGTAATATTCGTTTGCTTGATACGGATTATTGGGATTCGGTTGCTGGTAATTTTCAATGTGATTGTATGGTATATAAACCATCGTTTGGTGATAAGTCCTTGTTAGTTCTTGCGGTGGGGGGGAGAGCGGTCTATTGTTTCTGTATTTCGGAAAACTTTGGCCGTCCACTTCGACTCCGACCTGTTAATTTTTTAAAACGTTAAAACCAGTCGATATTGGATAATAAAATATATATACCTGAGTCTTGTAAGTGTCTTTGTAGCAGTTCAGGTTGCTACAACTTTGGTAATTATCGTGTAAACTGACGGGTCTGTACTGGTAACCGCGAACTTTTGCTTCGTCGGGAATCGGCTGATATTGCGTCATGGTGTTTTGTTTGTTGATCCTATTCGAGTCATCGTCTCGATTGGTTTCTGAATAGTACGGCCAAGAGATGTTAGCGTTGGTCGGTGGTAATTGTATTTGATTTTGGATTTGTTGAAGGATTTCAGTTGTCGAACCGAAACGGGGTTTTATACCGCGTACGCTCGGTCTGTGATTGAAGCCGTAATCGTCGTTTTCGTCGTCTTCTTTCTTATCATTTTCATATCTGAAGAAGAAAAGAAAATTTAATACACTTTTTAGATCAGGGTGGAAGGGTGAAAATAATAAAAAGTGAAAAAAATTATAGTAGGATGAAATTTAAAAAATTATTTACGGGTGATCTAAGGTCGGGAAGGGGAAGGGAGTGAGTTTTTAAGGGTGAGAAACGGTTTATCTCGATTTCGGGCAAAACTACAAGTCCTATGGAAAAAAGTCAAATGGTAGGGTTGTAGGTGATAAAAAGATCTACAACTTTTGTATTCACACTTTTTTCACATAACCTCAAAATTTATGTGTAAAATTAAAAAAAAACTAAGTTTTTGGTTTTTTATTTTTATCTTCTACAAAAAAATATTTTTTTTCGCGAAATTTGGTGAAAACTTACCTTTTTATGTGCTAAATACACTGTAATTTATTTGATTTGAAATATTTATTTTTTCACCTTATTTTGACTTAATATCGAAAAAGCACCATAATTTTCAATCGAAAATTCACCCGTCAAAATATCAGCTTTTTTCAAAAAGTTGGTGTGCTTTCTGTTCGTTGAAATCTCTACTTTCTGATGGTGTGAAAAAAAATATATTACAAACAGTGTATTTGGGACAAAAAAAAGGTAAGTCTTCACCAAATCTCGTGTGAATAAAATTTTTTTTGTAAAAGATAAAAATAAAAAACCAAAAACTTGGTTTTTTTGAATATTCTACATAAATTTTGAGGTTATGTGAAAAAAGTGTAAATACAAAAGTTGTAGATCTTTTTATTACCTACAACTATTTTTTTTTCTTTCAAAAATAATCGACTCTGGTCTATTCGGCTATAAAGTACTTTTAAAGTAAATGAACGACGATGAACTTGCTTATTAAAAATAATATAAACTAACAGAGATGTGTCAATGAAATCATGTATATAACTGCAGGGTAATCAATTCTAAGGACAAAAACTCACTTTTTCTTAATCCTTTCTATCCTATTAGCGTCTTGTTGGACAAAAACGACAAGTTCGTCGCCGGATTCAGAAGCCGGAGTCCCGGCTAATACGTCGGGGGTAATTTTTTTGTTTTCTTCGTTGACTAACGCTTCGTCGATGTCGTCCAAAGTGTATTCGCTACCAGTGGAACTAATAACCGAACCGTGGTTGCTTAGATGGTAGAAGTGGTCGTCCGGGTGGGATATACCACCAACACAAGCTGTTAAAGATAGAAATTGTTTTCTACCGTCGTTGACACCGTTTGGTTTGTTAATTTCCTTCCTAGAATAAACAAAATTTAACTTGAACCGAATGAAGGACAGACAAAACTTACTCCAAAGTCTCGTGATTATACGGTCCTCCAATATCTGGTAGAGTTTGTGTTTGTACAGTTTTTGGTTCGTAGTTGATTGATTGAGGAGAATTTTCCAGAGTTTTTTCCCGTTTCCCGAAGAGATCAGTGATTTTTTTGTAGGTGGAAGACATCGAAGAAGAATTAGAGCTAGCAGTTGAAGAGGATGACGGAGAAAAGTTTCTTGGTTCTTTGATTTTGTTGGAAATCTGCGAAATTATACGTATAGTAATATATATATATTTCATAAACTATTTACACTATATTCAATAAATAATCCGTGTTGGTTCTGCTTTGTGATTTCACCGCACCACTATGTATACTTCGAAGCTACATCACTACTGGTGTGATTCGAGTGGCGCCCTCTTACTAGTAATAACGGAGACTCTGGACCTCAACATGGATGCGGTGCTGTAGATAGGGTTGCATAACCTAATAGTGATCGTTCTGCTACATACGTAATTATAATTAATTATTACGGTTAGCTTTTTTATTTTACCTGATTTACATCCAAATTATTACTTCCTTCTTCTCCCGTGGGACTTACTCTAGCGGATAAATCATCTGAATCTTGACTAACGTCATCAATATCACATGTTAATTGTTTGATACGCTCTACTAGAGAATTATCAGTCTTTTGCGGGTTCTTTTTACTTTTTGGTTCGTAGCGGACCAGTGATCTCCTTAATGTGTTTCTTTCTATCACTTTTTTAATAGTATCTGTTGTACCTGAAAAATATCATTTTGTCCAAAATCGACTGCAAAAACGAAGGCACATTTTAAATATTTACCGGTATTTTGGATAATCTGTGGAAGTTTTGATCTTTTAGCTTCTTCAAAGGCTTTTAAAGACTCAGCAGTGACCAAATATTGCTTGTCTTCATTTTGACCCGTCTTTGACTGTAAACCTTTTGTACAAGGAAATAATTGCCTAACAGCCGAATTAGGTTTCAAACTATTATTTGAAATCAACACGTGATTACCTGAAATTAGTTATTTTTGAGGTTATGATTTACAATGCCGAACAAATTCTTACCTAATTTAAAAGTTAACGTCATTTCTGATGCTTCGGTTGTCGCATCCGGTAGGACTTCTTTATTTGAACACACTTCGTCTTCTTTGGTTGCTTCTTTTCCTTCTACTTCTCTATCGTTTTCAGGTGACGACTTGCAGCTATCTTTCTTCTCTTCTTCTATAAAACGGACAGTGCGTGGATTTGATTCTTCGTCAGAAATCGAATCAGTTTTCTGGAAAAAAAAAACAGTAACAGAAATGAACAAACGGTTACATTGTAACTTTATTTGTTCTTACCAAAAACTGTTCAGGTTTGACAGGATTTTCACCGCTTTGTTGTCTCCACAATTTTCCTCCTTTTAATATCCCCATTACAGGAGAATCTGCCGAGGGTAGAGGTTTCACGTTTTCATCCAATGATTGATCTTCATCTACCGAAGATTCTAGAATGTATTCTTTCCCATCTGCAAAGTGTTTTTTGTTGGTAAAACACGAAGAAACATTAAGAAAAGATATAATTAACATCTCCACGAACTTAAGAGAGAAAGAGATATCCTATAGGAAAGGAGGCTAAAGTAATTTAGGAGAAGAGAAGTTTCTATAGTTATTGTGGTTATTTTCATTTAAATTTTCGATAAAAAGTCAATCATTTATTATTTCCTCTAAGCTTTGCGCCCCCAAAACAGATCCTTGTGGTATTCCGAAATTAAAAATCTTGTTCTCGGCAAAATAACTAAAGATATATAATATTTTCTTACCTGAACTGTTTGGGGAGGTAGGAGTTGTCTGTTGGCTTTGGTCAATTTTTTCTTTTTCATTTTCCTCATCGTCTAAATCTATCTTTGGCTTAATAATATCACTATTTGTTTGACAAGTATCACCTGTAACAATTGATTGGAATGAGGAACAAAAAGTTAAATTGGCTGCAAGTAATTATAGCTGAGTTCGCTGTGTAAAATGTTAAAACTCACCATTATTTTTTAAAATATCAAAAAGTTTTTTGTTAAGAGAAATTTTGACGAATACGTATAAAATTTGAAGGTGAGTGAGTGAAATAAAAATAAAAATTTACCATAAAAACAATAACAGTGTTGTGAAGATTTCTCCATAACTGCTTTTGATGAACTAACAATTACAAATGTAATTCATTTGTTTATCAACAGATAGGTTAAAATAAAACCTCTTTTAACTATCACTGACCTACTGACGAATGCACTTTGCATAGAGTTTTCACTTTTTAGTCGGTTTACGTACACCTTTACCAGCGACACCAGGTATGTCCCAATCGAATGAATTTATTATTCTACAATTCATTTTAAGATTGTTGTAGGCTAAATCATTATTTCCGCAACATTTCAAACGAAAAATTTTCACAGTTTATATTTTATTCGGGTAATTTATTGTACAGGATGTCCCAAATTAGATGGTTTTGAAGGGTATTTCGATCCGTTAGGAGCGAAAATTTTTTTTCCTAAAATTTATACCAGCAATTTTGTGTGTCAAATGAGCTATTTTTTTTCTCTTTAAATTCAAATATTTTATAAAAAAATTTACCCGTAAAAAGTGCGAAAAGTAAGCGCGGGCTCTGAACGAGATATCACTCTTCCCTTCTTCGTGTCGTCAAAAAGCCTACGACCTTGAAAACGACAGACCGTTATTTCTGTAGGATTTGTAAGGTTTGCTCCCCTGGTTTTTGAATTTTGACGTCTCATCCAACCTCAAAATCGATATTTATATTATTTTTGTGATTGCTGTTGTTTGGATTATTTGTTTTTGTTTCGGTTTCGTGTTCCCAAAGTGTGCTTTGTACCAACTTGCACAAATAACAATATAATTTGCCCAAGCAAAATATTAATTTATGATCTACGAGATGAAAACAGACGAAAATCATGTTTCGAAAATGCGAAGATTCAAAAGAAGTTAACCACAGCCAGGAACATTTGCTTTTGTGAATATTTATGAATACATTGAGGGAAAATAAGTTTGAAAATCCTGGCTCCATTTCTTCCAATATACACAATCGACTCAAAAGTATAAAAGTACTCGAAAAGTAAATCAAATAAACTAACACAATACACAACCACAAAAATAAAATTGTCAGCTGTCTTCATTGGAAGTTTTGGCCTCGGCCGTAACAGCAATTGTCCAACCACTCTGACAAATACTGCCAACATAATTCCAGACCTTGTGACGTTACTTCCCCAAGATCAAACGAGTGTTCAAATTACCCTTATACATATATTTTATTTAACTTTATGACATTTATTTTCACAAGGAGAAAAATTATCGGTAAGCTTTCAAATAAAAATATTTGTTTTGAGATTTAAGCATCCTCTAAAGGCCCATTTTCGTTTTTTTTTCATTGATCAAATTTAGAAGAGACTGTTTCTCCATGATCCCTTCTCGTCTGCAGCTTGATCGTATTCGCTGTAACGGTGGAAAATGTTTTATCTTTCCGTAATCTAATGAGAGTTCATAAAATAATTTTTTTTGAAAAAATATTTTATATTTCGTCTAACAGACCTTCTTTATTTAATTCACTTCGTTTCCTTTTTCTAAGTTTATTAGATTAGAAGTGCTGAGATGGACAATTTCAGTCGCAAACTTTCCCGCAGGATACATGTTTCGTCCTTTTTCCGACAATGCAAGTGTCTGCATTGCGCTATTTATCACTCTCACCCAGTTTTCTTCACATTCTCGAATTTATAATAATCGTCAGTTTAGTAAATAGGCTGATTTTATTTTGGCACTGAAGATTAGGAGACCATATTGGCCCTATTTAAATTGTTTCCGATAAATATCCTACGTAAAAGGAAATATATTTTTTATTAACTAACATGAAAAATAGATGGAATTTAACAACTTCGAGCAGCGAAACGATATGTGATTTATTTTTGTTTGTTGTTTTCAAAGTTGCACCTTACTGAATATAACGCGAATTTTTTTTTAGAAACATAAAAATAGATTGAATTTGTAACTTTTGAAGTGTTTCTAGTTTCTATACACCTGCCGGTACCGATTTATTTATTAAATTTTTTCATGGAAAAAACAAACAAAAAATATTTTTTATTTCTTGAATTTTCCCTTTCCCTTCATGAAAAACTTGTGATGCAAAACATACAGGAGAAATAAAATATTCCTTTGAATCGATCTCTGTACATTATGATGCATGAAAACGATTTTTAATGAAATAATTTTTGAAATTGTTTGCCCCTCGTTGGGCGCAATTTATAAAATATTGTCAATTGTACCGTGTGACATATCATATATCTTGTTGCTAGGATCTCGAATAAATATTTTTAATAAATTTGAAATAAATAATTTAAAAGTTATCTAATAAAGTATAGATGGAAATTCATCTTTCGCCTCTTGGTATTATCTCCGAAACTATTAGAGTTTAAAATTTTGAAAAAATACAGAAAATAGTTCTTTCCTTGTAGATTACTATGGAACCCTCTTCGTACAAGTTTAACTCGAATTTGTTCGTTTTTTTTAAATAAAATATTGGGCAAATATTTTATTAAGTTTTTTTAAACGTTGGAACTGATTAAAATTATCTACTACCTACCGCACGATCAACTTGAAATTATTAATAAGCTTTCGACTTTAATAAAAAAAAATTTATTACTTCCAGATAAAACTCTGAGAAACTTTTAGATCTGCTTAAAAATTACATCCACGCTCGATTATTTCATCATCTACTTTTTCCTAACTTCGTTAACTCCAGAAGTTTATTAACTACTACAAGATTAAATCAACTCCCCTAAAACACAACACACTATCAAGAAGGAAAAAAAAAGATAAACGACCCCATCGTTTTTCTTTCGAGTCTGTTTAAGTATGTTCACGTAGTTTGGTATCTTTCCAAATTTTTAGTGGGTTATTTTTATAGTGCTGCGGAAACACTTTTCCGCAATTTTCAGACGAAAACCGTAACTTCATTTGTTTAGCTTTTCGGTCCTATAAAAGACCCTTCTCGATATCTCAATTACTGTTCGATTGGAAAATGTGTAGGCATGGGAAGAACAGGGAAACTGTTATTTTTAAAAAAACGGGGTTTTACTAATGCTTTATAGGCGATAAAAAGCCTGCTACATCAATCAATATAAATATTTAAGTTCACATGTTTATTAGTTTTTCGATAAAATGTAATTCAATGTTTGTCGGGGCATATAGTCCGAAGAGTGGTTGTTTATTTATCGTAAAATGTTCATACTTTTGTATAATAAATTGTTCTAGAGAGCTCCTGAGAAGGAGCATCACGTCACATAAAATGTTAAGTTTAATTTAGTAATAATATATTTAATAGTATTTTAACGCCTTACAAAATTTTTGAAAAATATTTTCCAAAAAGCAATTACCGTTCACCGTTGGGGTCGCCGGCTTATTCCTCGCCGCAGATGTAAAACTTTCTGCAGGCGATTCTCGCGCGGTTGTATCTTTGAAAATTGTTGGGGCTTTGGGGGAGACAGGGAGGTAGAGATGGTTTCTATTTTGACGTCGTCGGGAGCGTAATTGGTATCGATTGTGGCTAAAGTCCCTTTCATATTTCTATGGACAAAAAGTCCAATCTCGACGAGAAAATGTCATCATGTTCGTGACATCTGTTCGAAGATGTAGTTAACCAATTTCTCTTTAAATTGCTTCGGATTGGTCTTTTTTCGCGAGTCGATTGTATCAACAAGCTGTATAAGTTTGTATTGAAAAGTTGCAGCCTGGAAAACTTTTTTTAAAAGCGGAATTTTCAAGGTTGTTAGCAAAAAAGTTTAATCGTTAATGGTATTTTTGTATTGACAATATTGTTAAATGACAGAGAATTCGTGTTTAGTTCTGAACCACTAGACTACTGTTTAGTTCTGTGGTACCAACGACAAACGACAATTGATATGACAGATGACAACTATGGTTACGAGCAAATACTCTAGTGTTCTTTATCGACAAAAAAAGATATATTTAAAAAGTGATATGTAAATATAATATCTACTCGTGTTCTTTATCGGAATTTCCAATTGAAAATAGTTCAGTTGAAACGGCGGGTGATATTGAATCAAGTAAAATGTCAATAAAAAGCTGTAGAGAAGTGATGAACCGTTTCGGTTAATTCGAAAGTAAACATAAAATCTGTTAAAGGAATTAAGGATTAACGAAAATTGTTCTATCGAGCTTGGATTTAAAAATCACCAACAGTTTTTCCATAAAAATATATCGTACTTGGAACATCAAAAAAATGTATGTCTCGCAAAAAACCTGTAGCTCTCACGAAAGTATCTTTTTGAAGGAAATTTATTACCGGAAATCTGACAGATTGTTACCCGCCTTCTTGTTTAGTTTTATTATCTAACTGTTGTCTCTTCCGTTCGTCATTCTTCGAACTTATGAGCACATATAAGTAAGTGTTTTCAACTTTTTAGGTTAGGTTATAACGAATTTAAAATAATACAAATTGTAGTTTGAAACGGTGTTCAATGATTCGGAAATTTTTAAAAAGCCGAAGCAGATTTAAGTTAATTATGCCACCTTTTGCATTAAAAATACGTTACCTTTTTCATTTTCATGCTCTTGATTGGCACTGCACTCCCTGCACACAGCCGTCCTTTGCGCCCTATTCCTGGACATTTGTTTGTACGCCAATTCCTCTAATTCCATATCTTTGTAACCTTCCGGGGGACTGAGCGTCACTGCGTCAACGAATTCGATGGGTGGTGCGAATTTAGGACTCTGGGGCGTTTGATTTTCGACTTCTAGTTCTTCGTAGACCCCTCCGCAGTTGCAGTCCGGTTCGCAGCACGTCAAGCGCACCATCTCGTGCTGGTAGCACGTACAAACGCCATCGTCGTCTTCGTCTTCGAAATCGCATTCCTCTCTGGAAAAAACAGGAAAAAACAAATACTTCAAAATCAGTAGAAGCGATGGGACTCTTACAGGCAAAATTTTCCTTTTATTGTTTATAAATTGTTAAAAAATCAAATTTTATATGTTTTAGTTATGGTGGCAGATTTTTTTGTGAAGCTTCAGCAGATTTTTTAACAACTGGAGTTTTTTCATCACTAAAATCTTCTGAGCCACTTTAATTTTTGGCTGTAGGTTTTTTCGGAGCTGCTTCTACCTCTTCGGAGGAATTAACTTGGAGAATTCACAAGGAAAGATACGATGCCACTGATGATTGATTGATTGGATCAGCACACCAGTAAAAGGACTGATGTCCTCGGCACCTCAGCCTTAAGGCTTTTTGTGCTCTTGGTTGTGCCGTTTATGTGAAGAGACCAGTAGCCCTTATCAGGCTCAGAAGACTTTTCACTAGGTTCTTCTTGGAGAAATCCTTCCTTGGATATTCTAGTCCTAGGATTCTATGTCTCCAGTGAGATAATGCTTCACAATCAAAGATAATGTGAGAGGCTGTTTCTTCCTCTTCCATGCACAACCGACAGATAGGTTCCTCCCTTGTATGCATGTGCTTCCTTAGAGTACAGTGACCGGTGAGTAAACCCGTCACTATCCTTATTTGGGCCCTGCTAAGGTTTAGTATATCGTTGGTCAGCTTCTCCGAGGGTTTTTTAACCAGGAGTTTGCTGTGTTCCTGTTTTGGCACGTGTCTCCAGTACGACTGGTGTTTAGTTTGAGTCCACCGAGATACACAACCACGTGCAGCAGTTTTGGATATCCCAAATACTGGTTCAGGACCAGTGAATGCTGTCTCAGACCCCAGCTTTGCTAGGATGTTTCCTACAATGCCCTTATGCCCTGGGACCCACTTAAGAGTAACTCTATTGTGGTTAGCCAGGGTTTTAAGTTTCTGTAGACAAGTCTAGATCTGATCTGAGGACATGCTAAGGCTTTTAGTGCTGCATGACTATCGGAGAGAATTAGGATCTTTTGACCCCTGTCACTACGATGCCACTACACTTACCTGATAAGAATTATATAGTCAGCATCGAAAAATTCGTTCTTATTTTCGTTAAAGACGACCCGATTGTGTTTTTTGTCCTTTTTACTAGAAGATTTTTTCAAGAGAGATTTTAAATTGTCTCCGTCGGGGTTGTGCTTGGTTTTTTCTACAGCACCGTCCCCCGTTCCCATATTGGGTTCAGATGACGTTCCCTTCTAATTTTCTTGTGTCTAAGTATAACTTTGGTCTGCTTTCAATATCATTTTTGCTGTCTAATGAAACTGGAACAAAAGAGAATTTGAGATGAATATGAAATTTGTGTACACTACCGGCCGATCTACAACAAATTGCACCAGCAAAAAAGTCGACCATGGGCATCGAGTTTTATTTTCAATTTACTTAAAGTGTTTTTCTGATATTTATCAATTGTGTTCTTTGGAAATTCAATTTGACATTGATTTATTCGAACTACGGTAGATATTATTCCCTACAATGTTTTTTAATGGTTTTTAGATAGTCGTGTTACAAAAGATATTGGATCTTGGTAATGTACTTATTCTATAAAGGAGCGATAATCGATTGTTAAAAGGCTGAGGGATGGAAATGAAACACTGTAAGAGCACTTTAAGGGGTTTTGAAGTTTGCATCTGTTATATCGCTTTAAAGCTTTTATCCAGTAATTTATTCAGGTTAATTTTAACTTTTTTACAACAAAAAATGTAGTACGAAAAAAGGTATATTAGGTAAAAATTGTTTATTGGTTTATAAAATATATCTTGACAATATAGCTTTTTCCTCTTGTGTTCACATTGACTTTAGATATAGTATAAGCAAGTCAAGACGAAAATTACTATTCACTTTTGATCCCTACTATAATTTCTATTCGTTCAAATAATTTTTTGTATCTTCTATAAGTTCCTTGTGGCATTACTTATTCTTTTTTTCTTATTTTTTCGGGAATCAAACCACAATAATGTTTTTTTCTCCAAATGACATTAAAAGCGGCCTTTTAATGACACTTGGCAGGCTTAGAAGTTGTACTTTTAATGCCTAGGCAGAAAAAGTCCACTTTTAATGCCTAGGCAGAAAAAGTCCACTTTTACTGCCTAGGCAGAAAAAGTTCGTTGCTAGGCAACCTTCCAAGTAATAATTTAAATCAAACTGGTTATTAAAATTGACAATGACATTAAGAAAACTCAAAATGATGCTGGATATTGATAATGAAACGCTATTTAAATATGAAAAAGTCGATTTTGCGTGGAATTGGAACAAATTTGAAGAAAAAATTATATGTTTCACACGGCAGAAAAGCAGATTTAATGCCTAGTAAAACAAATAACTATTTTTTATTGTGGTTTGATTCCCAAAAAAATAAGAAAGAAGAATAATTTTTTGTATTTTGAAAATTTTCAATATCGGAATCAAGGTCTTTTTGACATTTTTATATATGGAAATCCACTAACTCGACCCCGTAGATTCTGAAAATGCCCATAAAATTTCTAGTCTTTGGTAAAAAAAAATTTTTATTCCAAAATTTCGATGCCTTTACTTCCCTGTATACAAAATATTAGAGATACGCCTTTGCTGATTTTTTTTCCATATTTGTTCATTATTTGAAAGAGTCTCTTCAAAATTTCAGCTCCAAATTTTCGAGTAAGATTAACATTATTGAAACAACGTCGACAAAAAACCAGTTTATATCGAGTCAATTAACCCATTCCCGATTCTACCAAAAAAATTTATATTTTTTCAGCGTTTAGGGCTCTCGAATCCTCTGCCATAAGCAACATAAACACATCGATTGAGTTTTTCACGGCTTACTTAATTTTTTATCGCTATAAATTTAGCTCGACTGTCGTAAATTGAGGATGTTTTCGCTTTTTTTTTTGTAGAGGAGGAAAAAGTGCTGGCTCATTAACCCGTGTAGCCTCAATAGCTCAAGTTTTCTAATAGAAAAAATATGCTAATTTATTTAAAAAAAGGAAAGGGATGTCCTTTAGATCCGGAATAATATGTATTTAGGCTTAACATCCCTTAAAATGCTGACTGGGAAATTGACGAGTCAAATGAGTAAAGGTAAAGAAACTTATAATTAAAATCTACCAAGGAGGGTGGTTATTTTATACATTGTTGTCGTTAAATTTTGAATATACAGATTGCGTAAATTACATCGGAACCCTGGCCTCGGATTACACAAGTACGACAAGGATATATGAAAGAGAGGGAAAGAATAATTGTGCGCGGTCATCACTTTGTTTCATCTTAGGGGTGTATACTTATTTCCCGAGACTGGCCGAGTGGTCCTTTACAGAGAGAATTCACTAGTTGGTGGTATTCAGTATGCTCCCAACATGGAAGGAGTGAGGGTGTTAAAGAAATAAAAAAATACAATCGTTATTACGTAACCTGTACATCTTAAAATTCATTTTTGTCAACCTGATCATTTCAGACCAAGTTGACAATTTTTAACTACAATAGGATATTATTTTAGCCATTGTAACTTGAAAATAAAAAGCATTTCTTGAGAGAACCATAATTAATAAACTAAAAATCCCTTCCATTAATAAATTAAATTGAAAAAATAAATAAATAGGTAGGTACCTACACCTATTCTAAACATAAAATATAAACTTCCGAACCGTCCGGATTACACAAGTACGACTGAAAAACAGCTGAAAGAGAGAGAAAGAATAATTATGAGCAGTCATTAAGGCGTGTACTTTGTTTCACCTTAGGGGTGTATACTTATTTCCCGAGACTGGCCGAATGCTCATTGCTCCCCTATTTTAACCGCTGTTGCCAGAAGCGCAGATTAATTTGTACAAATGATATTTTTGTCTCGTTATCGTTGACTATTTTTCGAGGGTGAAAATACAGCACGTTTGTGCCAGCATTACGCCAAATAATCTTAGAGATATGAAATCAAATCTTTATCACAGATTTGGTTATTGTCTGGCACAGGAAGGTGGTTTATTTGAGCACTTAATTCATTAAAATTACGTTTACCTTTAGAATGGATTTTTATTTTTATTTTTTCAGGAAGTTTATATTTTATGTTTAGAATAGGTGTAGGTACCTACCTACTTATTTTATTTTTTCAATTTAATTTATTAATGGAAGGGATTTTTAGTTTATTAATTATGGTTCTCTCAAGAAATGCTGTTTTATTTTCAAGTTACAATGGTTAAAATAATATCCTATTGTAGTTAGAAATTGTCAACTTGGTCTGAAATGATCATGTTGACAAAAATTAATGTTAAGATGTACAGGTTAACGTAATAACGATTGTATTTTTTTATTTCTTTAACACCCTCACTCCTTCCATGTTGGGAGCATACTGAATACCACCAACTAGTGAATTCTCTCTGTAAAGGACCATTCGGCCAGTCTCGGGAAATAAGTATACACCCTTAAGATGAAACAAAGTGATTACCGCGCACGATTATTCTTTCTCTCTCTTTCAAATATCCTTGTCGTACTTGTGTAATCCAAGGCGAGGGTTCCGATGCAATTTACGCAATCTGTATATGAAAATATAGAACCAACCAATCTGGTTTATAATTAGAAGCAATAATATCACTTGCAGACCGGTTTCGGCGTATTTGAGCTTCATCAGTACAAGGTAGATATTATTCGTCCAGAAGCTCTAAGAGCATAATCCTGGACTGAAGACAACGTTGAAATCACATTAATTCATTAAACCCAGTGATGGGAATGTCAAGAATGTGATAATAGCGACATCTCCACTACTAAATATAAACCAAAATTCGATATTGACAAAAAACCATCTTAGTTTTGTAAGTTATTTACTTACAGGAAACTGTAATCAAGTAAATAAACGACATTTCTTCATTATCTATTTAAATCTAAAGCTAGAAAAAAATTGAATAAATTGACGATAAATGCTTAATGTATGTATTGTCACTTCGGTAAACAACAGAAGTGTCATTCGATAATATCTCATCTACATATACATCTACACTGTCAGGAAAATCGATTTCCTGCACCTGAGGTCCACAAGTCCCATTACCTATTTCTGGAATACATTCATCAGAGTTTGAGCGACCTATATTGATTCCAAGTCTTTTATTTCAAACGCAAAACGATATATATATGAATTTAAATTTGATGTTAATCGAATAACGGGAGACTAAGTAGAAATTATTAAATTTAGTAAAATATTTATTTTTAATTTTCATCCTTTCTTAAGCAGGAATAAAACGATTCCCGTAAGGATACATATAAATTTAGTTTAACAAAAAATTTCGTAGAGACAGAGCCGACTGTTAATTATCGTTGTGAAAGTGAGTATGAAACAACTACTATTCGGGTTCTAAGATCAAATTTAAGAGATTTGGACGGAAAACATTCTTTCTTTTGATCTTTTTTCAACTTTCTACAGCCCATTAAATGTTCCTGTACAATTTTGTAAAAGCGAACTTGGTGCAGTTGAGGGACAATCTGTACATCGACTAGACTGTATACTCAACAAAATATTGATACACAAGGTTGGTTAACTGTTTTTTTTTTCTGTTACGCTATGCACTACTAACAAAACTTTACTATGTAAGTGCAAAATGATGAAACTCAACTGTATTCTCTCAGGGAGGACGTTGGCTTCAGTGGATTTCATTTTAAATCTGCAATAACCAGTTCACGACCTTATAGGATAAATTTGCATTGTGTTGAAGCAACTGTATGACCGGAGAAATACCCCAAAGTACTTTTTTTTCTTCATTATTTACATATAAAATGTATGAAACAAAAAGTTAAAAGATTTGAACAAAACGTTCATAAACAATGAAGGACTATCGAAAAATACCAAGCTGAAAATATTTAAAGTAATATACAGATACAAGCAATGAGAAACGGAACGTAGGGATTTTAGGCATTGTATCAGAACTGGTTTTGAACTAGTCGACCAATATCAAGCTTCAACAGATTAAAAACACGATTATTACAATCATTCATTTGGACAACTACAACATATATCGTACAATTCCCACCACTCCGTAGTACTGTACTCAGGGTACTGTTCAAGCCCATAACTATTCAAAATAAAATAAGTTCGTAGAGAAATCAGAATGTACACCCTTCAGGAGAAAATTGAAATTTTATTGTGGTATTTTGGAGGTCACTCACAAGATCAGCGGATATAGAATACAAACACTCGGGATGGTGGGGGCATTTACAAAGAATGGAAAAACCAAGACAGACTAAAAGAATATGCGAAGCAAAAATATTTGAAAACAAAGAGAAAACATGGCTGGACGCAAAAATTAAAACAATTCGATGAACAAAAACATAACCGCATAATTTTAAAGGCACCAAACAAAACCGTTTAGCATCAAAATCTCTTTCCGGTGAACAATTCACCATAATAGGAATTTTTCAGCTTGAATTCTCGCGTTTGAATAATAAAAGAATGTCATGATTTAAAGTCCCCAAAAAAAATATATCATCCAAGCGAAGTATCCTAATAGCTTAAGGTGTAAAAATGGTGTAGGATTTTTGCTAAGGGACAAAAGGATGATGAGAAATTAATTTAAGTAAATTTAACAAATAGTCCTCAGCATGTTGCTGACCCTATTTTATTTTCACTCATTGTAAATTGCCTCTCCCAAAGGTGTAGAGGAAAAATGTTCGTGTCACGAGGGTACAATCAGCAATTTAATTTTTACAGTTCTCACAGACGTTTTACGAGCCAAATGAGATCCATTTTGGTGTAGTAGATTTATATAACGAGAAAACATTGCTTCCCAAACTGTCAAAACATTAAAAAGGTCTATTGATCTGTTTTAAATTCTCATTTTTTTTTCGTTCAGTTCACCCTCTGTTACGTTACGAGATATAAATGTCCTTAACCTAAAAAAAAATCCTCTCAGTTTGGTGAAACAACAAATTCGATCTCGTTGCCCCGAGTGGCATTTAAAGGATAGGATAGATATTTACTTTTACGCTTTCGTATACATTTTTTTATTATCCAAACGAGAATATGGATACAGCTTTCGTTTAATCCAATTGAAGAAAATTGTTTCTGTTACTTTGAGATTCAAATTTCGTGCAAAAAGTTTAACCAGCTTACTGTATTTTTTATTATTCCATTGATTTAAAAACGGCTTACGACTCCCTCGATATACCTACTCGAAAAAATTGCCTTTGTGTATATTTATGAGTTTAACGCTTCGAGATACACGAAAATAATAAAATAAAATATTTTCGTTTAACTCCACGTCCAAATCTGGGATTTCTTTAATAGGGAGATTCTATTCGTATACTATGTCTCAACAAAGCCTTCAGAATTCTCACTAGATACAGGAACATTTCTCCCAGTGGAGGAATTCTACAATGAAGAGATTTTATTGATTTAAAGCTTCCTGCTACCTTCACAGAAAAAGTGAAGGGAAAATAACTTGGAAAATAAACAAATACAGTCGACTCTCGATAAGTTGACACTGGTTAATTTGAATCTCTCGATAATTTGAATTTTTTCCGGTACCTTGAAATACTTTGAATAAAATCAATACAAATTTATCCCCTCGGTAATATGATTTTGAAAAAATAGTATATCTTGCTCGCCAACATGCCAACCAACACTGAGCCTCCTATTCAGTCTCTTAAGTGTTCCATCCATTGCTCTTAAACTCTGTATAATCCTCGCTACATGTTGCAAACCTTATTTTGTTTTCGGAATAATCAAATCGATTTTGTGCTAGTAGCTTTACTAATTGCTTTTCCAAGAGTTAAATTATTTTGTTTTCTAAACAATGCAATCGGTTAAGAACACTCGTCGTTTTCAAGATCTTGTGAATTTTTTAATCGCAATATACGTGAGAAGTAATTTTAAGCTACAACGCCACTGTGGTGAAACCTAGGACTGCAAAGTACGGTATTCTCAATGTTATTGAGGTATTGTTAGGTTTATGACAATTCCAAAACAAGTTAGGTACCTAACTACGATCGGGAAAGTACTAGTGAAGCTCCAAGGTGGTCCCATTTGAATGGAAGACTTAGATTTGGTCGTTCAGATGACGCGTGTGAGTATGAGACGCAAATTTGAGTATGCTGACTATGCCGTTTGTCTGTACGATGACGTTTACGTATTTTTTCATTGGTGCTTAAAACTCCTCCTTCAATAAGCTTCCCTTTACCGACACGACCCTTTTTACTGATTCTTCCAAAGAATAAGGACTTCCCAGATCCTGTAGCATCCGTACCGTTTATTTATCCGGAATATTCTAGACACTTGTAAAGTAAACTTCCACCTCACATGTATAGTCTAACTATTGTCAGTGTAATGACCATAAAATAAAGCAATGTTGTCAGATATATTTTCTAATATTATTAGGCTCGCTACACAAATGTTCCTCTTACTTCAGTAAACTGTTAGTTCGTGATGTTATAAGAAAGCTAGTTTGGAAATATTTTTAAAAAAATACATAATGTAAATTTATTAGTAAACATTATAATAAGTCGCTTGAAATTGCTGAAAAAAGAAAAATTAATTAATTAAAATGTATGGTACTACATATATTTAAGAAAATTTTGAAGAGTTGGCAACGTATTTGCAGGTGCACTGAAGACTTCCGAACAATCCAATCATCAATTGCAGTATTCATCGTAATATAACCAAATAACCGAAGTATATTCCGTTTGACGATTTTCGCAGAAAAAATTCTACGGTCTTGAGGGTGTTCGGGGGGGTTATGTTGTGGTTCGGCTTATAATCCATTAGTATCATTCAGTATCGGGTGTGAATTTTGTTTTAAAGAAATATTTAATATAATATCTATTTCTTGGTTGAGTGAGTTTAGTGAATTGTTATAGGTATTTATAGGAAAGTGTAGGTGATCTAGTGTGGAAAGGTATCATTAATATAATACCTTTTTGATGGTGTAGTGGTTAGGTCGCGTCAGTGAATTGATATTAATATAATATTCATTTGTTCGTAGACGTTAGGGTAAGTTTTATAATATAATTAATTAGAATGGCATTTTGGAGACCATTTGAAGACAGTCCAAGATGATGCGAGGGATTATTGAATTGTTGATTTAAATATAAGAAGTTAGATAATCGAATGGTAATAATGGAATCTCGGTGTATCGCTGAAGTTAGACAGGAGTATTTGCGCAAAATAAAAGGGTACCGTGATTCAAATAGAACTATAATTTATTCAGACGAAACTTGGTTTGATACGCATGATGTTGTCAAGTATGGCGTTACAAAAAACTGTTCTTTAGATACTCCGTGTTCTAGAGGAAAACGCGTTATTATTGTAAATTTTATGAATTTTGTATGCAAGTTAATATTTTTCATTCAAATTGATATAGTAGATTAACATTATTTCACAATATTCGAATTTATAAAAAATTTATATACACAGCCATTGGGCGGTTTTTTCCTTCAAAGGGGTTAAAAATATGGGTCATTACATTAACTTTGGAAGAACTATACCTATCTACTAACGTTTTAAATTGTTTTTTCACATTTAACCAACATACTGTTCCATATTTACTCTGAATACTTTTAAAATCCTCATCTCATAACGTGTGTAGGTTGCTGAATTTCAAGTTATTATCAGAGTAGATACAGTCTGGCTATTGTGAGATGACTATTGTTTTCATTTTTCGTTTGTGTGCAATTTTAACTGAAAGGAATTCAAGTTTAAAGCATATGGAGTATGTAGTGATAATTTAAAACTCTACGAACATAATTCTGGATTAAAAAAAAAACAATTTATGCAGGCGTTTCGTTTCGATGGGATGTCATTTTAATTTGTTTGAATTACCTTTAGTATTTTTCTTGATTGGGTCGTGGTTAAATAAAACATTGTGATCAGTTATTCCATTTCACTCCTGGCTGTCTCGGGCCTAACAAAGAAAACACATTCCAGCGCCCCTTTAACATTTCAATACCACTTTTATAGAACGATTTATCTTTTGCCTCAAAATAGGCCGCAGTGTCAGCGATAACCTCTTCATTCGAGCGAAATTTCTTACCGACAAGTTTTTTTTAGGTATGCGAACAGCCAGTAGTCGCTACGAGCCAAATCTGGCGAATACGGTGGATGTGGGAGCAATTCGAAGTTCAATTCATATAGTTTTGCCATTGTTTTGATTTACTTGTGGCACGGTACGTTTCTTGATGGAACTAAATTTATTTCTTTGTCATATGCGGTCGTTTCTTTGCAATTTCGACCTTCAAATGGTCCAATAACGCTGTATAATATTCACTGTTGATAGTATTTCCCTTTTCAAGATAATCGATGAATATTACACCACGTACATCCCAAAATACCGAGACCATAACGTTTCCAGCTGATTTTTGTGCTTTCGGGCGCTTTGGACATGGTTCTTCAGTTGCTGACCACTCAGATGACGATCTTTTATCCATTGTCATTCCGGTTTGTTACGTTTAAACATGGTCAAACACTGCTCACAAGCATCAACACGTTCTTGTTTTTGGTTAACAGTGAGCAAATGCGACACCCACTTTGAACAGAGCTTTCTCAAAGTCAATTCCTCATGCAATATAAAACCAACACGTTCTTTCGATACATTTACGATGTCAGCTAACTTTACTTTTTGATCCTTCAAAACGGTTCCCCAATCGATTCCTCATCAGTATATAAGAAACCCCAAAAAACATATTTGAACCAAAATAAAAATAAATGATTTTGCCCAGTATGGGATTATAAAGTGCCCTATATGCAGGGATAACGTTTGATATATATTTTTCCTTGATTCACAAAGGACCTGTAGATTAAGGAGGTTTAAGCACAATTGTTGTGAATTATTAATTATTTAATTTTCCATTTGTTCTACAATTCAGGGAACTTTGAACTGTCCAAAATACAGCACATAAATCAAGTCTAACTAATCTCTAAGGATTTTCCTTTGAATACAATAAAGTTTGATTTGTTTGCCCCAAAGGGATAAAATGTAGTACAAGCTATTAATTTCTTAGTCCTTAATCTAACTTTAAAAATTAATACTGTAAAGTGTTGAGCATGGGGATCACTTTGTAAGCCAACAAAATAAGATATAAATATATATGAATATTCTCTATTTAATATGTAGATACAAAGCCTAAAATATTCCGTTTGTACTCAAATATTATGAGCAAAGGAGAGAGCAAGATCAAAACAAATGTCCCATTTTGTACTGTCACTAATAATTAATGACGAGGCGGAATAGGATTTCCTTTCTAACTTTTCATACTTTTATGAAACTGGATGAATGAAATTATTCTTATTCTTAATATATTAGTATACCTCAGGGGAAAATGCGGTTAGGTTTGGTTAGGTTGGCGGCCGAAACAACGTTGTAACTATAGAGTTTGTTGAAGTTAGGGGTTTTGGAATTGTGGTTTTGGAAAGTTCTCCCTAATTTTACCGTACGCATTTACTGGAAAATGTTTCATCTTTTAAGAATACACACATGTACAATTTTTAAGTTGACAGCGGTAGTTTACGTCAGTTGCCGTCCGGTGGAGAATGGGCTTTAAAAAACCGCAAGTATACTTTTTAATATTTTCTGTTCGTTCATTATTATTTTTGTTAATTTCTTAACAAATAAAGAGAATTCTGTTTAATGTCACATTTTCTCGAAGAAAATTATATTTTTTTGTGTCAAAACATTAGCCTTCGCAACGTACAATTTTATTTATGTACTTTTTCCATTTGTTGATGAAAGCTAATATAAAATCCCATCATATTTTCTGCTGTGGCATTTTTATAAGTCGTAACTCTTTCATAACCTAAATCATACGTTTAATTATTGAAATAGGTTTATATCTGCCATAAATTTGTTTGTATCTAAAACGACATCAAAAATACTGACCGTTTTAAAGTTTTAATTCCGTCTTTTTGGGATGTAATATTTTTGAGATAAAAATAAAAAAGTTAATGTGGACATTTAAAAAAACGCTCTGGCTTAACCATTCAACTTATCACTGGCATATGGGTATCATTAAAAAGGGCTTAAGTCGAGCTATCGGATTATATTTAATTCGAAGCTTACATGGTTTAATTGATCAAAAATTTTTAAAAAGTCGACTAGACAAATGTATGTCTTTTTTCTAAAATTTATTTCTTTTTATTTCTAGATTACCTTGAAATACAAGGTTAGAAAGTTCAAAAATTAACTATTGTATTTAAAAAAATTGGTCAAAAATGTTATTTTTTTGGTGTTTGTTGTAGCAAAGGATAAATATGATATTTTTGGTCCAAAGTGAACTGAAAAATGCCTTTAAAATAAAATAAATTTCACGCGCAATTTGAGAAACATCAAATTTACCAAATTCATTGGTATCTTTTTCGAAAATGAATGCAAAAATTACTAAAATTACTTTAATTTTCATCTAAACTCATATTTGTCACATAGTTCATATTGATAGTTTATCGTTTTCTTGAGATACAGCGCTGGAAATTTATAAGGTTACTCAAAAAAATTACAAAAAAAATGTGTTTAAATAATATTTTTGAGTCGAAAACAATAATTTTAATGAAAAAAACTATATCAAATTTATTAATTTTTTTTCTCAAAAATAAAGCCAAAAACCCTTCAAATTAATTCTTAGATCGCTACGGTTTTTTTGAGATGTGGCGTTAGAGAGTTAAAAGTCTCTCAAAAAAGTATAAAAAATTGTGAAAAATTTATTTTTCTCAGGTGTCAATAGTAAAAATAAAATTCAGGCAATATTTTTGCCCCGAAATCGAAGATTTTAATTAATTAGAAACATCAAATTTACCAACCCAAAAATAAGCTCAAAACTCTTCCCATTCTAGACTCAAGCTTTCTTATTTTTGCCAGACGACTCATGTTTATAATTTATCTTTTTTGAGATATAACGCTGTCAAGTTGAAAAATCAAATTTTCAAAATTAGTAAAGGATGCAATTTTTTAGACGATTTTTGGGTACAAAATTAATCAAATAAATTTTCACTAAAACATCATTGAATTTTCGAGTTGATTTTATTGAAGAGGATTATATGAAGGATAGATTTATGACACAAAGTAAAAACATTTTGTTGTAATACGCTTTTTGTTTTACTCTATGCCCAGAAAAATTTCAATCAAGTTTTAATTTGCTAATTTTAATAACAAGGGAATGTTGGATTATTAGTAGCTTTCAATTCGCATTTGTGCAGACGTTTCACAGCTGATTTGAAACAACAAAAATAAAAACTAGCTAAAAATCAAGCGTCCAAAATTCCCTTCCAACAACAAATTCAATAATAGTAATAAGATTAGTTGCCTAGTTACCGACTATCAGGATTTTGACGTTTCCAATCCAAACCACCAGCCACAACCTGTGAACACTTGCGTTAAAAATGGCAAATTCAGACTCAAAATCAATCAAAAAACCGACACTTCTTCTTATTAACTACTATCACGATGTACTGACGAATAATTAGGCCATGTTTTTACAATTATTCTATTTTATTTGCAAAAAGGGTGAGTAAAAATAATACCACGACGACTGTTTCGTCGAGGTGTTAAAGTAGCACCGAGTTTTCCGAGTTTTACGAATTTTCCAAGCAACGACTGCACCCTGCGTTGTCGATGTGACTCGATGTGCGCGGGCTTAGATCGATGAAGGCAGACAGAGGCGTACAAATTAAGAGGGTGGCGTCTGGGTGATAAAATACTTCACTAAAATAGGCCAGTAGAAAAACTTAACAGGTAAAACAGACTCTGCTGGATGTAGGAGCCGGAATATATGGGGTAGAAAAGAAGATCACGATCTCTTTAAGCCTAGGGAAGCATGCCACTGCCTTTTAGGCAGAGGTAATGAAGTGCAGAAGAGTTGATGAGACGGGAGGTGGATAACCAAAGAATCGTCATGTACTCCGACAGCCAAATCTGGTGTGGGAGTGTCGCAAGGCCCTCAACAGACTAGGTAGTCATAATAGACTGCCAGGTCATCAAGGAATAAAAGGCAATGAAAAGGCCGATGAATTAGCCAAGCAGGGGGCGACTGAGGTCATGATAGCTCTACACATATTATGCAACTGTGAGACGCTGGACCACAGGAGGCAAAAACTACAAGGAAGACCCCAAATGACTCCAGAAGACTTCTACAACCAACCAGTAAAGAACCTGTATGAGCTAATACAGGGAACGGATTGGCTGAATAGGCTGTAGTCAGAACATTAGGAGAATCCACAATAAGCCCAAGAGGCTGAGGTGGTGCCAGCGAAAGGACGGCTCCTTTTTAAAAAAAAAATCTAATCTAAAGCTTAACCAAGAGGTATAGTTTTGTTTAAAAGTAGGTATAACGTTAGCTTTAATTTTAGTAGGAATTCCAGGTGTCCCTCTTCTATCTTGTAGACTACTAGGTGTTGTGTGTATTACTACTAGGTGTTGTGTGTATTACTACTGATGCCACAGAATCTACATTTTTCTTCCACCACCGTTTTGGGCCTTTTCAGGTGCAATATTGAACTAGGTAGGTTCAATTTCGCTTGGTGTGTGCGGAAGTTGCTTGAAAGATGCTTTAGTTCCTGACTCCTGTCCCAGTTCCTTCTATTTATTTAGAGACATTCTTTCCAAGTCTGGCAATGGTGTTGGGATCCCATTCCCTCTTGTTACTGTATTCTGTATTCAACTTAAATTTGGTTTGAGATCGATAACTGGCCTAAGGCGAGACTTGTTCAAAAATGACGCTCGTAAAATAAGTTTGAGACAGAAAAGATGATAAAAACAGTTAAAAGATCTAGTGTTTGTAGATTTCTTTTTTATATAATTCGCGTAATGACTGGCTCATTCCATAAACTAAAATAAACTCAATAGAGTTGGAAAAAATCTTGTTTACCAAAGGAGCTGTCGAAGCAATTTCGTCAGAGGAATTTTTTTCAACTACAGTGTGAATTATTATGTTTGTATGCCGAAAAATTTATTAATTATAATACAGAAAGGGTTTGTACATATTTTCCATTAATTGTGAAAATAGGTATTATAAGTAACACATTTGGAACGTTTGCTTTTCATTTTTATCAAATAGAAAAATGATAATAAAACTATCTCTGCTGTAGCTGTCAATAACGATCCATTCGTCCAGGTTCTATAGTCCTTGTTTTAATATGTAAGTATACTCTTCTGGTGGTGAACTAAAAGATCCATACTTCCAGAGGTGTCAGAGGCCACCAAGAATCTGCAGATTTCAATGTATTCAGAAGTACTTTGCACTTCCAATTTCCATTCCACAAAACCTACAATCTACCTTCTCCACTAGTTTGATCTTTGTGTGTAAAAGCCTTAGAAGATAGAGTCCCAGTACCGGATCTTCTTCGGGACTTGGAGGTGGACATTGTTAATTGTTACGAAGAATAGCTTTTATAAGAGTGAATACTGAAGGCACCCAGTACCTCGACATAGTTAAGCAGATAAGAAGATGACTAGAAGGAGAACCTCAACCGGCTTGTTGTATAAGAGCGGAACTATTGTCTACACAAAACATTTTATTCAGGTGAAAACTGGATAAATTATAATGTTTATTTGCCTACGCCTATGATTCTTTTGTCCAGACATTGGCGAATAGATATCTAGGCATATTCAATTTGCACAAATATTGCCATAACCATAGTTGTTCTGTGTTTTATCAAATTTCCCTATTTCCCCATAAAAAAAAAGAAGTAGTCTCAGTGAACGTAAGATTAGAACGCAAATGCAGACACAAGGGGCGATAACACCGTTGCCGAGAGTTGAAAAACAAGAGAAATTGCTTGAATAAAATAGTAGTGTGGTTGAAATCTACTACATACGACGGCTTCAAAGGAGTGAGCTTAGCAGAAATGGAAATTTTTACGAATAAAAGATATACAAAGAGAAAGAAAAATAATTGGAAAAGGTAAAAAAGAGCTGGAATTATTTTCTTTAGCACAGTGAAGGGTTGATTAATGATTGATTGATTGATTAGAGACCTTAGCACCTCAGCATTTATACTTTTTGTTCATACCAACAGTATTTTCACTGTCCTTTTTCGAAAAATCCTTCCTAGTCATAGGAGTCTATATTTCCAATGGTACAAAGCTTCAGAGTGAAGGGTTAGTCTCTGCCTCCACACAGCTAGTTTGAAAGTCGACAGTCGATCGACATGGTCGATCAACAAGTCGCCAAATCTGCATCCGTCCAAACCAGAGTTGACAGAAATGTTGTCGATCAGTCTAATCAACATGTCTGATGAAGATGTCATAGTTGCTTGTGCCTCATGTTCCTGTTTTTGTAGTTTTTAGCTTAGGAATCCCATAGATTTGACTTCAATTTGTATGCCTCAATAAAAACTATGACTTTTTCTTGTTCTGATTCCATTTTCTAAGAAAATACACGACTACGATGTCAACGTAAACGTCAAGACGTCACTGGGTACTCAATTTGTCGGATGTCGAACACACTAAAGTCGATCGACTGATCTTTCATGTTTACCGACAGTCTATTGAATTATACTTCAATGTTAAACGGCGATGGAATGGTATATCTATAAGATATTTAACTCCAACCATTCTGGTTTGTAATTTGAAGGAACAACATAACTTGTAGACCGGTTTCGGCATATTTGCGCCTCATCAGTACATGTTCTCCGTCCGAGAGTTCTAAGAGCCTAATCCCGGACTGAAGATGTCTAATGGTAACACGCTTTATTAAATACGACAGTATTACAGAAAACTGTAAATACGTTAGATCAGTTAAAACTGCGAAAAAATGTTCAATACATAAAAAATTCAATTTGTCCCCGATTTGACAACACTGTTTTATGGAAGGTCATTGGAAAGCGCGGAAACCCACCATAGGTCGAGGTCGACATCTAGAGCCTCTATAAGTTAAGGGCTCTAAGATGTCACTAAAAATCTCCATGATGTAAATAATTCGTTCAGTTTTCTTAATTATATCGTTCATATTAAATGGGTTGTTTCTTGTATAATGTTTTTCCGTTTCCAACCATATTATCAAAATAAATGTGCTTCTCAGTCACATGATTATATTTTCCAAATATTAGAACTAGAGGAGAGTTGTTGGGAATGGAACTACAATAGTCTACTGGACATCTTAAAATCATAGAACCATAGAGGCTAAGCTAGCATATTCAGATACACAAATGGAAATACTAATATGTTTTTACCTTGAGCAGTGTCATTAATTTACATATCTATAAGCCATACAAATCGGCGATTTTCATTGATTTTAAAAGATCCTTTGACTCGGTGGGATAAGAGAATTTGTTGAACAAATTATTTCAACTAGGATTATCATCAAAAATTCTCCGTATACTGAAAATGCTTCACCTGTATGCAAATGTTCAAATAAAGGGTTCTGAAGGAATAACTAAATCGTTTGAAGTAACAACGGGAGTTCTACAGGTAGAACCTCTAAGCCACTCATTATTTGCTCTGTTTTGAAACCTTTTTTACGATAAGGGTGCTCAAGGTAGAAATATTAACGACAACCATGATGTATTGACCCTAATGCTGACGACCTTGTCATTTTAGCACACTCTGATGTTGTTAAAAACCTTTGGATCATAAATAATCTATAGGACGCTGGTGAATAATCTAAATTTAAATATCCTGTCATTATTGTAATATTTATGTACAATAAATGAATACTACTGAAAATACTGTATCTTTAAGAGGCTTTGAGAAATATTGACAATAGTAAGTTAGCCTGTAACAAGAGGATTAATTATTAATACTTGTTTTTAATGGTACAAACGTTTTCGTTGTTCTTATTCTGAGCCTGCTGGTGAGTGTCAAATAAATTTTTAGACTGCCTCGACGCTGCTCTCATTTCTGACCTAAACACAAGCTACTGCGAAATCTACAACTCACCTAAACCTGCTGGTGACGACATCGCTTCCTCCATTTATAAAGTTTTTCTTTTATTCATTTTAGACCGTTTTTTTCGTAGAAGCAGGAATGGGCTCTGCCTGCAACCAACGAAAGGAGATACGTGAAGAAAATTATTTAACATGTAGAAAAAATATGCTGGGAAGGAATGGGTTTTTTTCTACAAAAAATCTTACCAAGGATATCTTGAAGGGAAAAACTGACCTTCTCTTAAAAAAGGGTTCAAATGATCAAAATTTTGCTATTTAGGACAATATTTTCACCCAAAAAATTAACAAAGTTTGCAAAAAGTTAAATTTATTGTATTTTTACATCAAAATTTTCAACTCAAAGAAGTTTTTTTTTGGTCAATGAGGTGAAATTGATAAAGCCAGAAATTCTCCTGTAAATATAAACCGTTGGATGGCAGAAAAAAGGGAACCAAGTCCGCCCCTGTAGGAAAAAAATAAAACTGAACATCTTGCGTTGTAAAAATGAGTATAACTCTCGTTAGCACTACTGGATGAAAAGAAATAACAAATTAGCACTTATGAGGGATGTCCTTTAAGAATATTCTTTCTACTTTCATTACCGTTAGCGATTACCAGACGTACAGAAAATCTACCTCAATTAAGAAAAAGATTAAGGGTAATTGGAGACCCAAAACCAGAAGATTTTTAACCAAGTTTGAGGGTTTTTATAAACGAAGAATGTATACTCTAACTAAAGTCAGTGTGATGACCATAAAATAAAGCAATGTTGTCAGATATATTTTCTAAAATTGTTAGGCTCGCTACGCAAATGTTGCTCTTACTTCAGTAAACTGTTAGTTCGTGATGTTATAAGAAAGCTAGTTTGGAAATATTTTTAAAAAAATATACATAAGTAATGTAAATTTATTAGTAAACATTAAAATAAGTCGCTTGAAATTACTGAAAAAAGAAAAATTAATTAAAACCACTTTTTATATGTTACTATATTTAAGAAAATTTTGAAGAGATGGCAACGTAGTTGCACGTGCAGTGAAGACTTCGAAACAGCCAATCATCAACTGCAGTATTCATCGTAATATAACGAAATAACCGAAGTATATTCCGTTTGACGATTTTCGCAGAAAAAATTCTACGGTCTTGAGGGTGTTCGGGGGGGTTGTGTTGTGGTTCGGCTTATAATCCATTAGTATCATTCAGTGTCGGGTGTGAATTTTGTTTTAAAGAAATATTTAATATAATATCTATTTCTTGGTTGAGTGAGTTTAGTGAATTGTTATAGGTATTTATAGGAAAGTGTAGGTGATCTAGTGTAGAAAAGTATCATTAATATAATACCTTTTTGATGGTGTAGTGGTTAGGTCGCGTCAGTGAATTGATATTAATATAGTATTCATTTGTTCGTAGACGTTAGGGTAAGTTTTATAATATAATTAATTAGAATGGCATTTTGGAGACTATTTGAAACAATTAACAGTCCAAGATGATGCGCGGGATTATTGAATTGTTGATTTAAATATAAGAAGTTAGATAATCGAATGGTAATAATGGAATCTCGGTGTATCGCTGAAGTTAGACAGGAGTATTTGCGCAAAATAAAAGGGTACCGTAATTCAAATAGAACTATAATTTATTTAGACGAAACTTGGTTTGATACACATGATGTTGTTAAGTGTTTATTCATTAATTTGTTATTCAAACAATCCTTACGGTTTTATTACATGAATAAATATATAAAATAAAATACATTTTAACTTAATATGTAAGAAAATAGTAGTAATGGTAATTATATCATAATTAAAACTGTATGAGGATATACACCCACCTTTAAAATATGGTTGGGTTGACGATACAAAAAACTGTTCTTTAGATACTCCGTGTTCTAGAGGAAAACGCTTTATTATTGTATTACAAATTTTATGAATTTTGTATGCAGGTAAATTTTTTTCATTCAAATTGATATAGTAGATTAACATTATTTCACAATATTCGAATTTATAAAAAACTTATATTTTTTCCTTCAAAGGGATTAAAAATATGGGTTATCACATTAACTTTGGAAGAACTTTAACACGTTCACTGGCAACATTTCAGATAATGGAATAATGTCCGCAACTGATGTTCAGAGAAGAGCTAGAAATATCCAAAGAAGTTAAATATCTGGGAGTGACCCTTGATTCCAAACTGAATTGAAAGACACACCTGGAAAAAATTACTACCAGGACGACTAGGCTTTTCTGGCAAAGCAGAAGAGTTATGGGGATTCCGACATGAGGTGGTTCACTGGAATGGTTTTATACCTAACTACAGGGAAGTCCAGGGAATCCAGAACCCTGAGATAAGAATTTTGAAATAAATTAACAAGTAAATAAATAATAAAATCAACGTGTAATACTTTTTTGGATCAGCTCGGCAATGGAAATCCGCATATTAAATAAAAGACAGCATTAATCATTTATGACGGATTAATATTTAAAAAATAGATAAAAATAAAAATTCTAACTCCCAAAGACTATGAAATAAAAATCTTCAACGATGTACAGATTGCGAAAAGTCTATCCGCGCCATACGATTTACACAAGTACGACAAGGAAAATATGAGCAAAACTACTTGAAAGAGAGAGAAGAATAATTGTCGTGTGTTCAGTTCCAGCTACCAAAAACAGTTGAGGGTGTGTTCAGTGCCCCCTTATTTTAACCGCTGTTGCCAGAAGCGCAGATTAATTTGTACAAATGATATTTTTGTCTCGTTATCTTTATTTTTTTTTCGAGCTCATGCACTATTAGGTAAAACTAAACACTTTCGTCCGGCAACAGTGTCCTTTACAGAGATAATAAAATTCACATCTAAACTTATGATCCTATTCACCATTCATATATGGATTTTATAAACGAACAGCTCTCGCAGCATCAACTGACGAAAACTAGAAATTGCCGCGCCAAACGTACCACAACCAATTTGAGTTAGACGAATAAGCAAACACATTTTTCAAGTTTTAACAAAGAACACACAATACAGTATGAAGTTAAAGTTTTAAAAAGTATTTTCCACCAAAGATTGAATTAAAGTAGGAAATTTACTCGGAATCGGAATGGCTTTCGTTATTTTTCTTTTCGATGCTTCCAGTGAAAAATTGTACGTGAAATGTACGTAAGATGGTGGTGAGAAAATAAAGTTTGTCTGTAAAAATAAAAAAAAACTTTGTGTCATAAGAAAAAGTTATGAGTATCTTGTGGTTTTAGAGAGTGGATTTGAAAGCGAAATAGTAATTTTATTATAAATCTGTGAGCAACTGGATTGGTGATCATTAGAACGCTCTAATTTTCCAATTAGTGGAGTTATGAGTATATTTTGGTTTTAGAAACTGAATTTTCAACATTTCATGACACTATTCGATGACGTAATAATAATTTTAACTATGCCAGTCGATTTCTCGTCCCAAAAATTCAAATTTCTTCTGCCGTACCTCTGTAAAAATAATAATAGTATTTACAGTAATTTTTTATCCATCACAAATAACTAATACCTTTGGCAATGTCATTAAAGTAACTGAAATTACGACTTCCTTTTTTTTCTAAGTCCATTTAAGACGCATTTAATTGAGGTATATATGCAGTTTGAACAGATTATCTTTACCTAATTAGTTAATTTTGTCTAATTTCTTAGATCATGATACCGTGAAGCATTAAGGCATGTGTCTTTTGTTTGTACAGCGTAAAATTACTTAGTTAAGGATGTCGCGTACGGGGAAATTGGCGTTATTAGTTAAAATAGATATAAACAGTAAGTTTATGGGTTGGGAGACTACGTCGATAAGTTAAATGTCATTATGACACGTGGGAAATTAAATACGGGGTTGGGATAAAGTATGGAACCAAGTAAATATCTTTTAAACGAAAAGAAAGATATTTATGAAAATTTGCAAGTAAGTGCAATTGAACAAAATGCATCTGATGTACATTTTTTTGTTAATAATAAACTTCCGGAAATGCCATCAACTTCTTTAATTTAAATGGGACACCCTATATATTTTTACAGATTTTGAAAGAGCTTGTTATTTTGAATTCATACATACCGAGTTTAGTGTAAAAAATTTGTAAAAGCGAGGAATATAGCAGTTTAATCAACCTCCTTTGAGTTTTTTGCATTAGAGCAAAAAACTATTTAGATAAACTAATTGATGTTGTTTGTATGCATAGTAATAAATAAACGAGTACTGTTTAGTACGACTTTTGTTCTCCAAGTGTCAAATTCTAATTGACGGAAATAAATTTTACAATTTAGAATGGTTCAATTAAGTGAAAAAAAGGGTATTGAAATTTTAATGATGATCGGTTATGGTTATCGTGTTAGAGCTCATGAAGTGTGTCATATTTTTAATAATTTGCATCCGGAGAGAAATCCTATATCACCCTCAACAGTAACTAAAACATTACAACGTTTTAATACAACTGGGATGGTAAAAAATTTGCTAAAACCTGGAAGACCGCAGACTGCAACGAACGAAACTGTTAAACAAAATATTGCAATCGATTTAGAAGAATCACTTCAAACTTCCACCACAAATTTGGCACTAAACCATGGTATCTGTCGACGTTCTGTAGGAAAGATATAAAAAGTGAAAAGTATCATCCGTATATAAGGTACAGTTGGTTCAAGAATTGTCAGACGATGATTTTGACCGACGGCTGGAATTTTGCGAACGGCTAATGGACATCTGTAAGGTCGACGACAATTTTGCTTCTAACATAGTTTTTTCCGATGAGGCAACTTTTTGTTTAAATGGAACAGTTAATCGCCATAACTCAAGGTATTGGTTAAATGAGAATCCTCATTGGATTCATGAAGCACATACCCAGCATCCACAGAAGTTAAATGTTTGGATGGGAATTGTCGAAAATAGGCCCATTTTCTATCGACGGAAACTTGAATGGGGACAAGTATTTGGATCTACTAAATAACGAAATTATTCCTGCACTTCAACAGAATGGGCAATTACCACAAAATGTTTGGTTTCAACAAGATGCAGCACCTCCCCACTATGATATACGGGTTAGGGATTTTCTGGATGCGAATTTTCCAAATCGATGGATTGGACGTAGAGGATTCATAGAGTGGCCTGCTCGTTCTCCGGATCTTAGCCCGTTAGATTTTTTTCTATGGGATTATCTAAAATCACGTGTTTACGTTAGACGACCAACAAACAAAGAATTATTGATGAATGTGAACTAATACGTGGAGAAGTCTTGGAAAGAGTGACTCAAGAATTTGTTAATAGGATGGCATATTGTCAGCAAGTAAACGGCGAGCATTTTGAACATTTGAAGTAATTTTGTTTCTCATTATTCTAAAATAATGAAATGTACACCTATTGTAGAACTAATAGTGAGTTATTCCTCGTTTTTACAAAATTTTTTACACTAAACTCAGTATGTATGAATTCAAAATAACAAGCTCTTTCAAATTCTGTAAAAATATATAGGGTGTCCCATTTAAATTAAAGAAGTTGATGGCATTTCCGGTTAAACTGGAAGTATATTATTAACAAAAATATAAAATATAGTTCTTTTCGTTTAAAAGATATTTACTTGGTTCCTTACTTTATCCCAACCCCGTATTATTATAGCTACTTTAAATAATTTTTACTGTAAGTTGACTGCAAATTAGAAAACTTTCATGGTTTTATACTTTTCTCAGTGTACATTTTAAAAATAGATCCAAAAACTGGTTCGACCGATAAATTAACATTCACAATGTCATACTATTTCGATACCCAATGTTAATGTTAACTATGTTAAGTAACATTATTTATTATTACCAACAGTTACGTTGTAATATAAAGGGTGTCCCGAAAAGATTGGTCATAAATTATACCACATATTCTGGGGTCAAAAATATGTTTTCGAAAACTAAAAACTACCTTTTGCTTAACGTTCGACCCAAATAATCGTATCGGAAATGTGCGACTTTTTGTGTTTGCAAGGTTGTATCTCTGGAAAAAAAAAAGTTGGCATATTGCGGTTTGGCCCAAAAGATACCTTATATATTCGAGAATAATTTGTCGAAAATTCGCGTCAATCGAAGTGGGCGTTTTTGAGAAATCGCATTTTGAAAAAAAGGCACTTTTTTTAGTTTTTCCGATTTTCCGGAAAAAATGTTCATGATATTGAAAATACGGAAAAATCATAATAAAGCTGAATAAATTTCGCACATTTTTAGAAAAAAAAGCAGTACCTACAGTTTAATTATTCAATATTTTGAAATTGGCTGAATCTTTCAAACTAAAATACAACGAGACAAAAAAGTTCAAGAATAGACGTTTAATTACATTGGCGTTCCTTGTTTTGTTGAATGTAACCCTCAAAAAAAGGTTGGGGGCCAAAAGGATGCTAATCCCCTCTGGAAATCCAAAAGAGTATACGATAATCCAAACTACTTCTAGTTTGGATTATCGTATACTAGTATCTTATATAAATTTTCAAATAACTTTTTTTATATGCTCTTTTGTATATAGGTTCAACCAAACTAATTTTAACCCCAGAATATATGGTATAATTTATGACCAATCTTTGCCGGACATCCTGTATAAGTAATGTATACAATGCTTTTTTTAAAATATAGTTTTTGTTAGATATATTTTTACGAAAAGTTGTGGTATTGTTTGTATTACGAATAGTTAAGTGCGTTTATAAAGTTTCAATTAAACTGATTGACGTCGTAATAAATAAAACTATTTTTAAAACTAAAACATTGTTTCAACAGAAAAAAAATCAATGAAACGTGTAGGATTTTTCGTATTGGAAATTCAATTTACGTTCTTATCACAGATGATACGAGTGGAATTTGGACATTTAATACAAAACTAAGAAATGTGTGATATAGTGACAAAGTTTCTTCATACACCCTGTATACAGGATGATCACCTTCGTTGTTTTGGGAGATCATATAAAAATTATAATTTTACTTTCAAAAACCACATACAATAGTATCACCTGAATAGATCTTCATTTCTCAAAAAGTCAATAAAGTTTAAAAAACGTAACAATTAAGCACTTTAAAAGTCAATTACGAAGAATAAATGTATCACCCTGTATATAGAGGTTTCTATTTCTATTCAGGAGTAATCTAATTAACACGTAAATGTCAAATAATACCCTTGTATATACATTATACACAAAATTTAAACAAACTGTATGTTGTATCACAAAATTTCGTGATGATCGTCCAGGATCAATCGTTGTACCAGAAAACATCTGGCTAGATACCAGTAGAATTAGTTTCAGTGTAGTAGGTAGACATTTACCATAACAGATAGTTGCTATCTTTCGACTTTCTCTTTAAAACACTCTCCTTTTATGCCCATATTTAAGCATTCCAATGAAATGTTAAAATTAGATTTTATACAGAATTAGTCACTTTCTATTCTACGCAATTCCAACCCTTTTGAAAAGTATTTAAATTGGTCATCAAAAAAGGGAAATTGAGGGAAGTGTTCGAACGAAATTCGAGTTAATTTCCTTTTAAATAAATTGGTGTTGAATATTAATATAGTTATGAATCATTTCAATATCCTTTTCAGTTAAGATTGTCTCTTTTCTAAGAAGGGGAAGGGAAAATAACAATTCCATTCACCCTTCCCCTTTAATCCGACTGTAAACATTGTGTAGATTATTATTTTTTATTCAGAAATCCCTCGTATTCTGTCAATGAACGCCCTTGACGAGGTCTCGTGGCGTTTTTTTTTTCTTCGATAACCCCTGCCAGGTATGTAATGAGTACCTATACCACGTACCTATCCATCAATTTGCTTCCTCTCCCAAACTATCAAGCGTGACTTATTTCCGTTTCGAAGCATGGGAATTTCAAAAGTATTTTTATTGGTATGAGAATATATCCATTCAAATGGTTATTGTGTTATTAAAATTTATGAGAAAATTGTTTTTTGTTTGTAATAATAAATATTGGAATCGATTCCAGAGAATAATGAGTTTGTAAGTAAAGAAAAAAGTATCAAATAGTTTAAAATTGAGATAAATATATTATGAAAAACATTATAGAGCTGACTTAAATAACAAATTCTAGTACCCCAAGTTGATTCCTCTCAGTTTAATTGTCAAATATTCAAAGAATTAATAAACAACAGTTTTTTATTTACCTTTAATTAATCTATACTAATTTTCCTAGACGTTAATAAAAACATAAAATAATTTTACACAAATTAAATAATATGTACATACCTGTATTTTTTCTTTCACAAAAACCTATTCCTATTTAAATCACAAACTCCGTATACACACATCACAGTAATAAAAACAACAACAAACACATACAACAACGTGACACTTGACAGTTTGTATATTCCGCGACGACGATCGCGAGTATTTTATTTTCTATTCGCTACACACACCTTTGTTAATAATTTAACTATTTTTAAAAAGGTGGGCACGTTCGCTCGGAAATAACGGGTCGAAAGAACCTTATAATCGAAGGTAAAAAGTGGGGAAATGTTTTAATTTGTACAAGAACCGTAGACAATGTTCTACATAGGTATTTGTAGGGTATTTTAACAGCACGTTTATATTTTGAATATTATCAAAACTTTTGAATAACAGCACTTATACGAAAACGATAATTCCGTACTCTACACCGTGCTGTTTTCATTGTTGTCCATTGAAATATAGTTGATTTCGTTCAGTAATCAGCATAGCCTGCTAGATTGTGTTGTTCGTTCGCCGTATCACCGGTTTCCGCCAACTTTGTTTTATCAAAACTGTCTCAAACACGCTAGACCGACCACAAAAGGGATATTCTCAGTCTTGTGAGAGAATATAGGTGAAAGCACAGGAGGAAATTTTGCTTGGTTTACAATAAGTTGACCAAGTTTAATCACAATCAGTGGCGTAGCGTCGGTTTTCATCCCCCTTCTTATTTTAATCATTTGTGTAAAGTTTAAATATTTTAGTCAACGTACATCGTATGGGAAGAAATGGCTTAAGGAACTCACAGGAATTTAAGAAAATAAAAGTGTTTTGTATGATTCAATAACTGGGTAGAGTCCGACCACAATAACTTTGGGACACCACGTGGTCGCGGATGTGACGTATCAGCCAGTGGCGTTACTGACTTGCATATGAAAATGTTTATATATATTCCAAACCTAAACACTTTCACAAATGTACCTATCTAACATGTCAGGATGTGTTCTCGTTCTAATTGTGAGTTTTCATATTCTTTGACGTGTCGACGAATATTCGTCCATTCACTAAGTGGCAACTCGTCGAATCTTTCTCGGGATAATGCTTCAACATCCTTTAAAACAAATGTAGTATTATGAGTTGCTACCTAATTTTTGCCCATATTTTTCAATAGGGTTCAATTCATCCAATACATAAGTGGGCATAAATGCAGCAACCCGATCTGTAATTTCCTTTTTTTGACTATGCAAAGCTTTTCCTTGTTTCACTCACACAAAAAGTTCCAAGACATGAAAAATTCACTATTTGCAACAACAAAATCGCACAAGAAGACCGAAAGCAAAGTACTGTCTGGTCTACTGTCAACACTGAAATGAAAACGAAGAAGCTACATAAAGAAAGCGCCCGTTGCTACGCCGCTGGATCGTAGCCGCAACCAGTAAGAGATCGGCACCGCATTCGAGGCGGCCCTATATTGAATCACGTGGTGTCCCAAAGTTATTGTGGTCGGACTCTATACTCGATCTCGTCTCCTCTTTTTTGCACCCTTGCGGTTTTTCTTGATAAATGCTGTCCCCTCCACGTTACGCCACTGATCACAATCATCTCAATATACAGTACACTGTGTAAAAACCAAATGGAATAAATTCAATATTTCGGTTACTGTATATATTTATAAAAAATCCCGGCTTGAGAATTTGAAATTTCAAAAAGTGAATTTACGCAAATACACGCGACAATTCAAAAAATCGAAATGTCCATAATAATGACAATTTTGAGCTGTAATTTGGAACATACAGTCTCAGATAATGAAAAAATCTGGAAAAAAATCAGCAAAAACGTATCTATGATATTTTTTGTACAGGGGTATCGGAAAGTGTGGGAATCAAAATATCGAAAAACAAGACTTTGGAAAACTTTTATGTGTATTTTCGGAACCTACAGGGTTTTTCCAAATTTAAAATTATTTTTTCATATTTAACACGGTTGGAAATGAAGAATAATATGAGTTAATTATTAATAAAATTATTTCGCTGTTCACTAAATCTAAACAAAAATATACTCGTATAGAGATTTTTAATTATAACGCCGCCGCTGATTTTCAAAGATCACCCTTTACAACGTAATTTACACTTGATATAACCAAAAAGGCTGTATAGAATACCTGTTTAATGTAGAGAAATTTGTTATCGTATGGCTTCCCTCATCCTCATCCTTTGTAATGTCCTTTTAAGAGGAAATGTGAGTGGAAATTTTGGTTTGCGGATTTAATTTTTTTATTTATCACCGACGACTTTACGACAATAAAAATCGGAAAAAAATTACTCCACTCTAAATCCAATAAGGCGTAAGACTTAACGGGGTCGTGTCCCAACTGATATAAACCTATATTAAACAATATGGTCGTCATAAACCAATTTTAAAGAGTTCTTCGGATAAATCTCTGGAAGTTAAATGAAATGAACAAGTTAAGATACATTTGGACACAATAACGCATTATTTAAATGCTCTAAAATGAAGAAAAATCACTTTAAATCAAACGTAACCAGTCAATTTATTACTTTCACAATTTATATGATATAAAACCTTGTAATAAAAGTACAGACCTACATGACTTTATTGATGGCTCATTCTTGTTAACAGTAGCCCCCGTGGACTGTACGTCAAATGTTGCATTAGTTCTCATAAAATAAGTTAAAATTATCACAACGCCATTAATATTTAAAAACGTTCTTTCTACAACAGTTAAACATTGCGCCTTACTACTAATTAACGTGAATGGTAAAATCTTTATTATGTATTGTTATCTGCATTTGCATAGAATTCCTTTTTACGGCGAGGTACAGTCGAGTAAATTGTCTGCTGAAAGAATGCTAACAGATACAAGGAGGTCTACACACGCAGGAAGTCGATATACTCTGACGGTATGTTAGTACACATAGGGGTATTGATATTGTTTACATAATATATAATCATGGGAAAATCGCAGTTTTATAAGGGTCATGCCCTTTTATCTTGAAGATTAGTTGTGAATTTTATAAAAGTTGAAAACTGTGACTGGAGACGGAGCTATTGAACCATTAAAACTATTTTAAAGCAAGTCGTACATAGTGTTTAACATAAATAGAACGGTTTATTACTGTTTTCTCTGTATACGAAACAAAGATTGGGTGTGTCCTTTTCAAAGACAATGTGATAGGTATAATTATTTTTGCGAATGACTGTACGACACGACAACTTTTGTAGGCATTGAGCTCAATGTTTGTAGGTAGATAAACGTTTGCATTTCAATGACAAACGTAACAAGTATTTCGTGTTTATTATTGTCTATAGTAAGCCGTGATTAAATAAATTAGGCGCGTATGTCGACTGAATGTAATTTAGGAAACTAAACTAGTATATTACAGGGTGTAACATTATTATTTTACACAAAGGCTAACCATTTATGAGGCTATTCTGAGTAATTATACCGGTATTGCTGATAATAAGAAAGTATCTTCATGTTAAAGACATGAAAACAGTAAGGGATGTTCGTACCCCAAAGTTGGAATAGATAGAACACGTATTAGGTCATACAGATTGCGTAAATTACTTTGGAACCCTGGCCTCGGATTACACAAGTACGACAAGGATATATGAAAGAGAGAGAAAGAATAATTGTGCGCGGTCATCACTTTGTTTCATCTTAGGGGTGTATACTTATTTCCCGAGACTGGCCGAGTGGTCCTTTACAGAGAGAATTCACTAGTTGGTGGTATTCAGTATGCTCCCAACATGGAAGGAATGAGGGTGTTAAAGAAATAAAAAAATACAATCGTTATTACGTAACCTGTACATCTTAAAATTCATTTTTGTCAACATGATCATTTCAGACCAAGTTGACAATTTCTAACTACAATAGGATATTATTTTAGCCATTTTAACTTGAAAATAAAACAGCATTTCTTGAGAGAACCATAATTAATAAACTAAAAATCCCTTCCATTAATAAATTAAATTGAAAAAATAAAATAAGTAGGTAGGTACCTACACCTATTCTAAACATAAAATATAAACTTCCTGAAAAAATAAAAATCCATTCTAAAGGTAAACATAATTTTAATGAATTAAGTGCTCAAATAAACCACCTTCCTGTGCCAGACAATAACCAAATCTGTGATAAAGATTTGATTTCATATCTCTAAGATTATTTGGCGTAATGCTGGCACAAACGTGCTGTATTTTCACCCTCGAAAAAAAGTCAACGATAACGAAACAAAAATATCATTTGTACAAATTAATCTGCGCTTCTGGTAACAGCGGTTAAAATAGGGGGGCAATGAGCATTCGGCCGGTCTCGGGAAATAAGTATACACCCCTAAGGTGAAACAAAGTGATGACCGCGCACAATTATTCTTTCTCTCTCTTTCAGCTGTTTTTCTGTCGTACTTGTGTAATCCGGACGGTTCGGATGTAATTTACGCAATC
This sequence comes from Lochmaea capreae, assembly GCA_949126875.1. Lineage (NCBI taxonomy): Eukaryota > Metazoa > Arthropoda > Insecta > Coleoptera > Chrysomelidae > Lochmaea > Lochmaea capreae. The sequence goes on from OX421400.1 coordinate 1,901,211, forward strand.
TGTATATAGCCCTAGAAATATATACTTTATGTATCTGATGAACAGGGAAGTAGAATGCGAAAAGAAGGCTAGTGATTGGGTACTTTAAAACTGTTTGTAGGATGCAGTGGTGCATCTATGTGGTAACTTCAGTTGAAATGCTACTCGAACATGCAGTTGGCAGTTTTGGATCGATTGTGTTGAGTAATGGTTGATTGTAAGATTGTTTTTTTCCAGTACTTTAAAAAGTTTTGCAGTAGAAAATGTTTCTTTCACTATATTTTTTATATCAAATATTCAATCGACTTTCCAATCGCAGTTTTATATTTAAACCTATAAATTATCAATTTGAATGATATCCAGTGATATATTATATGAAATTTGAGAGACAGAATAAAAAACGAAACCTCATTCATCATAATTATTATTCTTGAAAGTTTTCACGAAATATATGACTTATTGTAAGGAAATGGAAATCATTACCATATTCCCACTGAGTTTTACGCAGAAAAATTTGAACATTTCAAATCCTTATTACGGATAATTTATTATTATTAAATTCTACTTATTGTAACTATAGCTTTTTTCATTTGAAATAAACGCTCGTTCAGTGGCGGCGCGTGTTATATAAGACAAATAATATTTCAAAATTCATTAATAAAATTTGAAATGAAAGAAGAGCTACGAAAAAAAATTGATCAAAGAAAGTAGTGTATAATATAGAAACACCAAACAAGATTCTTGCGAGAAAAATTATATTTTTCGCAACAGAATATTTTATCCATTATTTACATTCACAAGTGTAGTTATTATACTCGTTTTTCTAGATGTAGATAAAGAAATTTTTCTAATTTTGTCCACTGCGCTCGATTTCTTGAATCTAATATAATTTCGTTTCTTGCAAACAAAAATTAGAAAAATAAACAGTCCTGAAAAGACAACAAAACTTAGTTTTAATTTTCTTTGTTGATGGTATACTCTTTCTAAAGTCAATGTGAAGAGCGACATTATCAATCCCATTGATGACAAACGATTATAGTTCTTCCAAAGTTAATGTGATGACCGTTATTTTGAATCCCTTTGAAGGAAAAAGCGTGCATATAAATTTTTTATAAATTCAAATATTGTGAAATAATGTTAATCTACTATATCAATTTGAATGAACAAAATTAACCTGCATACAAAATTCATAAAATTTGTAATACAATAATAAAGCGCTTTCCTCTAGAACACGGAGTATCTAAAGAATAGTTTTTTGTATCGTCAACCCAACCGTACTTTAAAGGTGGGTGTATATCCTCATACAGTTTTAATTATAATATAATTACCATTACTACTATTTTCTTACATATTAAGTTAAAATGTATTTTATTTTATACATTTATTCATGTAATAAAACCGTAAGGATTGTTTGAATAACAAATAAATGAATAAACATTTGACAACATCATGCGTATCAAACCAAGTTTCGTCTAAATAAATTATAGTTCTATTTGAATCACGGTACCCTTTTATTTTGCGCAAATACTCCTATCTAAGTTCAGCGATACGCCGAAATTCCATTATTACCATTCGATTATCTAACTTCTTATATTTAAATCCACAATTCAATAATCCCGCGCATCATTTTGGACTGTTGTGTCAAATGGTCTCCAAAATGCCATTCTAATTAATTATATTATAAAACTCACCCCAACGTCTACGAACAAATGAATATTATATTAATATCAATTCACTGACGCGACCTAACCACTACACCATCAAAAAGGTATTATATTAATGATACCTTTCTACACTAGATCACCTACACTTTCCTATAAATACCTATAACAATTCACTAAACTCACTCTACCAAGAAATACATATTATATTAAATATTTCTTTAAAACAAAATTCACACCCGATACTGAATGATACTAATGGATTATAATCCGAACCACAACAGAACTCCCCCCAACACCCTCAAGACCGTAGAATTTTTTCTGCGAAAATCGTCCAACGGATTATACTTCGGTTATTTCGTTATATTACGATGAATACTGCAGTTGATAACTGGTTGTTTCGAAGTCTTTACTGCACATGCAGCTACGTTGCCAACTCTTCAAAATTTTCTTAAATATAGTAACATATAAAAAGTGGTTTTAATTAATTTTTCTTTTTTCAGTATTTTCAAGCGACTTATTTTAATGTTTACTAATAAATTTATATTATGTGTTTATTTAAAAATATTTCCAAACTAGCTTTCTTATAACATCACGAACTAACAGTTTACTGAAGTAAGGGGAACATTTGTGTAGCGAGCCTAACAATTTTAGAAAATATATCTGACAACATTGCTTTATTTTATGGTCATCACACTGACAATAGTTAGAGTATACCAACGGTGGGCATGTATATTTTATAAATTCTTAGATTTTTACGATAGGCTCTTCTTTAGAAAATATATCAGACCACCTAACTTTTTTTCTCTTACTTTACAAAGAGTATACAAATGCACAGACGTTAGTTTGACTGGGATCGTTCGTTTTTGTGGTCTTTTTTTATATTTTCCGGCCTTTGCTATCCACAAATAATTATTTTAAATACTCCAAAAAGGCTTCTTTCTTTTTTATTTTATTATAGTTGAGTAGAAAATAATCCCCTTGACTATATAAAAAGCAAATCTTATTTCAACATTGTTAAAAAAAGTTAAAATGCCTCTTTTTGTTCGGAATATTTTGAATCGGATAAACTTCAAGCAACTTTTTCTGCCAACTTCTTTTTATTATGATTTTAATGAGTTCGGCTTTGACGAAAATTTTTTCCAAGCAATACAATAAGGAGAACAGTTTTTTTTTTACCTTGTAGGCAGTTTATAAAATCCCAGATTATTTCCAAGGTAGCGGTAGCTTCGTAATCGTTGAAATCGAAAAATGAAGTTATTACTTCAAATAAATACAGAACTCCCATCGTAATTGATAATTTTATAACCAGACGAAACCTAGAACAGAAAAAATTGAAAAATCCGGACTGGAAAACAACTTGTATGTATTGAACTACGAAAAATAGAGACAAACAAGACCAGCGAGCTTAATATTATGAGAAAAGTATAAAAAAACCAAAACAACCAAAGCTAAACATATAGGGCATTTCACGTTGACCGTCCATTAGCCCCGCCGCAAACTAAGACGCAGCTTGGCGAGGTGACGCAGCGTTAATTACGGCGAGTTTTTGTGAACCTAATAAAGAATATAAACATGCGCATATTTCCAGAGACCATTTAATTCATGTATAAAAAATCGCATATGCCACAGTGCAATTGTCACTTTGACAGCGGCAAAAGTTAGCTTTAACTTTTACAGCGACAAATACACTAGTGGTTTCTTCACTTATTCATTTGTTCATCAATTATCACGGTGTTGGTTACCAGAATAAATAGTTTGGCATGTTTGAACTTATTGAATTTTCAAGAACTAACAATGAGTCGATTCGGTGTGTCTAAAAACGCCGAAATTAGTCAAATTGTTAATACCTGTGTGCCTACTAATACAGTTGCGACGCAATCATCAATCTGGCGACAATTTTCTACGTTTTGCGATGCAAAAAGATACACATTTGAGCCAGATACTTCCATCGAGAAATTGAAAGTAATATTGCAAGATTGGGCGTTTAATATGCGAAAAAGTAACGGAGAAGACTACAAAGAAGCGGTAGTTAAAACAATTTGGAACACCACCGCTAAAATGCTACAAAGTAAATATTATAACGAATTTAATATTGTATTCAACCCTTTCACCGATGTTCAGTTTAATTCATCACGAGCTGCACGTAATGCTAAACGTAAAATCCTACAAGCACAACCCGAAAAGAGAAAATGTAGTGCATCAGCTCTTAATACATCTGAAGTATTTGCAATGGCCAGATTATATAACGAAAATGAACCGGAAGAACTTCAAAAGAAATTATATCACATTTTGGCGTTTGAACTAGCTTGGCGCGGAGGAGAAGCAGCTTACTGCAAAACCACTTATTTCGTATCTGAAATTGAAAATAATGGAAAAGAAACTGGACGTATCGAGTATAATCATCTATTTTCGAAAACGATACAAGGCGGCAACAATAAATTATGTGACAGCAAATGGATCACGCCTAATATTTTCGACGAAGATATTTGCACAATACGTTTATTCAAAAAGTTAATGGAAAAACGAAACACTTTTATAACTTCGGACAGAGTATTTCTTACACCAAATCCCTTTTGGAAAAAGAAAAATTCTAAAGGTTGGTACAAGAATTTGCCGATTGGAATTAATGAAATTTCCAAATGGACTAAACGCTCAGCACAACGCATTGGTTTAGATGTCAAACGTGTCGAGCGGCAGCAGTTAGCGAATTAAGTAAAAGCGGAATTGAAGAACAAGCTCTAATAAAAATAACAGGACACAGCAATTCATCATCAATAAAACCATACTTACAAGTTGACAAAGAGTATCATTCAAGCATTATTCAATCAATTCGTTTGGAAAATGAAAAAACTTCAACATCTACTACAGAAACGATTAGCTGTGGCACCCGCAGCGATATCACTGTTCCTAGTATGAATTTCAATAACTGCGTTTTTAATAATTGTACATTAAAATAAAAATGTGTTTATTTTTAATGTTTCATAAATAAAGTTTGCATTGATATGTTTCCAAATTTCTCATTCATTAAATTGTCCTGCCGAATTACACTCGAGGTTTGTATTGATATTGGGTAAATTTGTGTTGTTCAAATTCTAAACTGTTTCCTTTAGCAATTTGACTCGAATAACTGTCAAATTGCTAGGAAACAGTTTCTCATTAAACAACCCAAATTTACCCGATAAAATACAAACCACTTGTGCAATTATAAGTGATAATATACACAAGGTACAAAATGTACATAAGTACACAAGTGACAAGATTGACAAGTGAAATGACGAAGTGACCGGACCATAGATAATCTTGGACCGGGCCACAAAATAATAAATTTTCTGTTACACTAATAGTCGACACATACATTATATAGCAGGATAGGCGTATTTCGTGGCAGAGATCTTCTCTAACCTAACTTTAGCCCAGTAATGGGCAGTAAAGTAAACTATCGAATACTATCGATATTTTTCGATAGTCAAAACTATCGATAGTTCTCCACTTCTAGCTACAGTTTTTCTCAGAAGATCATGGCGTGTGTTTTGAAGGCCATGGAAGAAAAATTAATCGAAGCTGTGCGGATTCGACAATAAAGAATATGTTGTCGCTTTCGCTTTGCATCACTATATCTAGCTAGCAACTAAATAAAATAAAATAATTTACTTTGCTTTCCTCTTGAAAAATTTCCTTTTCTTTTGTAAAGTAGAAGGAGTATCTATCATTTTGTGAATTTCTCTTTTAACCGCCAGAACATAAAGAACTGTTTTAATAAATAATATTAAATTGAATATTTGAATTATTGTCAATGGTATTGCTCTGAATACAATTTCAGCGTAGTTTCCTAAAATAAAAAAAAATTAGAAACTTTTTATCGGTTTTCAATACGAAGTACCTTTTTCTATAGCACATTTTGTTAATCCCATATCAACTTTTACCCAAACTGGTAATACGTTGGTTTCGTGCATTAAAACCAAAAATCCTGTATATAAAAGCGGCGTACCCCAACCGTACATGTTGTAATACATAAATTTTACAAAGTTCTTTTTTTGCTTTTCTATTTTTATCAATTGTCTGTTGGAAGATCTGAAATTAATTTAAATAGACTATTTCACAAAAGGATTTTTGTTTAAAATTGTTAACTGTTTCGTTTATGCGGCGATTTCCCAAAAAGCAATATTTTTTTTAGGAATTTGAAAATATTGAAAATGGGTGAATTGTGAACGATGAGATTGGATAAGATTAGATGGTGGGCAGAGCTGGCGTTAGCCTTCTGTCACTGCAGTGTCCTGTCAGTAAACCTACTATGATTCTAATAGCCTTTTGGCTTTTTAGTAGTAGGTCCTCTATAACTTTGACCGATGGTCGTTTGTTAAATTTTTAAAATATGATTACAAGTAAATATACCACTTACCCAAAGGTACAATAAATATCATGACACAGTATTTGTAACCATAAAAAGCTACAATAGCCCAGGTAAATTATACTGAAACCTAAAAACAAACAAAAGTTCTTCAAATACGAATTTACCACGACAGTTGAATATTTTTCCATTCAGATATTTTTGTGTACTTACCAACAAATTTGCATATTACTTTAGTAGGTTTATAATGGAGATGGGTATTGAACGTGTGATATACAAGAATTGTATATAAAAATAACAAAGAACAACAGAAGCAAACCAAGATTTTACCAAAAACTTTCCTCGTTTCTTTGGAAAATATGTAATAACCAATGGTAAACAATAAAAATGCTGTCGACACTAACATAGCTGATCTGTTCCATATAAACTTTTTACCCAAAGGTGGATTGTCACTAATGAAAAAACCAAAATAAGAGTAACCGAAGCTGATGCCATTTTTAGTAGCGTGCTCTAAGCAATAGGGTTGGTCTTTTAAAGGAAAAACAGTATCAGTTTTCCAGTTGTGGAAGTACCCATTTTCGTCCAAATGGAAAAGCGTTGTATTGGGTTCTCTATAGACTTTACCAACAGGATATCCGTGAATAAGAGCAACATCATCTAAAAGGTGAAGCTTATTAAAACAGAGAGAATAAATTATTAAAACGATAAAAGAATTAAGCAATTTAGAGACAGATTTAAAGGCAAAACTAGTAGAGGATAATTGCAGGCCTCTTTATTGAAATTTAAATATTTGACATTTGTAAAGTTGATAATCTCATTACTTTTTTACGAATCCTGTATACAATAGAGCAGTTTTTGACATGTTACCAATTACCTTGACCTTCCTACCCATTAACCCGAAAACTAATTTTTTTTTGGTGAAGGGACTTCGCCTAGAATTTTCTGCAGTCAATCTTTTTATTCGAAAAGTTAATATACAAGGTGTCCTATTTAAAATAACAAAGTTACTGCTCACTTCCGATATAGGAAGGATTTATTTAGATATTATTGTTGACTCACCCTGTTATTCAACTTGTGTAACTGAACAACTAAATCCTTTTATATTATTCTTTATCTGAATCTTTTCTTACTTTTTAAAGAAATTATAATTTCAAATCAAGGCAAGGACTTTTCTAACCACCACATTTATTTTACACTGTCTCGAAAAATTTCAGAAGCGTCTCATTTAAAAATCAAAAAAGGGAAATTTAAACTGACCTTTGACTTCTCCTAAAAAGGTTTTGAATTTATCGAATTGAATACCATTAATGAATGTATCTTCGCAGTGAGATCCGTTTATAAAGCTTTTACCATCTGGACAACATTTTCTCACGCATTTAATTGTCTTGCAGAATCTCCAGTTTCTGCAAATTCTTACTACACCTTCATCAGTAGTTGTTTCGTCTAAACAAAACTGGTTTTTTGAAAATATTTCACTGGTTTTTAAGAAAATTACACTTTGATTGTCGAAAACTATGTCAGTTTTTAAATTGACGGTTATATCGGAAATTATCTCGCATTGTGGTAAACCAATTTTTATCAGATTTTCATTAAAATAGCTAATTTTATTGTCAATCTTAACACAAGATCTTTCTGTGTGGTTGTAAAAGTATTTTAACGGGCAGCATTTGTTAAACACTTCTATATCTTTTATTTTTTGGAATTCTGAATTAGTTTTTTGAAAAATTGACACTGTTTTATCCAAAACATCAATGCACTCGGTGGAATTATCCAAACTGTCGAATATAGCACTAATTCTAGATATAGTGGCACTGGTATCGTTGCAGAAATAAACGTTTTCGAAGACCATGTCTTTTTCACAACATTTTTTCAATTCTTTCGTGTAAATTAATAGATGTAAATTTATTATTATTAAAAGTAAATACAATAAATTATATTGCATTGTTTTTTTTTTTTTTAAAAATACAATTGCTCGACCCACTATCATTAATACAACTGGCTTCGATTCGAAACGTTTCTTTCCTACGACGTTTTGTATATATGACGGTAATATTTCATCTGGAATTTATTTACGTAAGAAAAAATACATTGGTTTATTTTATTAATAATCATATGTATGCATACCAGGGTTGTAGAAACATTTGTGTCATCCGTACAATATTTTAACATCTTTATAGAACTGCGAATAAATTGAATGTTTTTTGGAGGAGTTGATGAGTTTTAAAATCTGGACAGCGATTACAAATAAAAAACACAATCTTACTGATACTATTGACTGCGCCAGTTAAATTGTTTGTTCAATGAAACTACTTTTAAAATGTCCTTAATTTTTACAATTTAAGTAAGAAAAATTGTAATTTTAAGGTGTTAAAAAAATTAGAACCATAACAAAAAGAATAAAGTCCAAGTGTAATTATTTATTTTTTCTTTAAACTTGTTCCGATATGTGTATAGAATAAGAATGCAATTTTCTAAAAACTCAGCCTCTTCATCTTCTTCCAATTGTGCCCTTGTCTCTATAACATATCCATAACTATTCGAAACGCCCTGGTAAATGAATTTCTGCTGAGCACATTTCTGCTGAATGTGGTGTAGGATGTATATGTTATTATACTTTTTTTTGTTTGATAGGATTTAATTGTATTGAAATATTAACCAGAATCTGTTGTTTTTTGCATAAAGCATTTTCCTTTGTTACCTCTACCTAATTTCTCCACCATAATATATCCACATACCATTATAATATCTATAAAATGATTCTTTTAAACGTTTAATTGATAGGCGGAGGCGATTTTATTTTTAAATGTTATTGTTATTAAAATTTCTGTAAAAAAAATCGGCTTTGATTGATTTTAAACCTTGTTTCTTGCTTGGAGTATACATAAACAATTTACTTTTGATGTAGGTAATTCTGAAATAGTTTCTAACATTGATAAATTTTATAAATAAACAAATTTGATCCATTTCATAAATCTATTATTACTTAACTAATGAACTGCCTAAGTCTGACGTCATAAGAGGCGTGGTCATAAAAACTTTTCCAAACAAACCGAAAGCTCCTGTAAATTATCAAGAAATTTTTAACCTTACCTTGCAGATTTTCGTGTAAAAAAGTCGAGAAAAACGTCTCCAACTGATTTCTTTTTATTTATTTATAACTATATTGATAGCAAACCGCAAATTAAAAATCCCTTATGACGTTTTACACGCGTTATCGATTTGTTTGGAAAAGTTGTGACGTCAGAGCTTAAGCAGTCCATTGTAAGGTATATACATACATTTTCCAGAACTTATATAATTTTTTTTAGATTAATCAATAGCTGCAGACGATCTATTCAGAATACGTAATCCAGGAATTGATACCTATGTTGATTATAATTTTTTGGGAAAAGTATCTAGACCATAATTAAGCACCCTACAACTTTTTTTCTCGAGTTTCAATTCATGTAAACGAGTCATTCATCTATTTATATCTAAATTTCATCATTTTATTCATGTGTGATAATTTTTTCGATCTATTCACATTATTCATGTCATATTCTGTTTAAAACGGAAACAATATTATAAATGACTGACGGTTACTTCGTCGTATGCAACCAAATTTACACGACGTGTAAGAGGTATTGCATAGAGTCAGAATACCCAAATACTAGTTTTTAGGTGATTATTAGATTATTAGATGTAAATAAAACTATGAATTTAAAATAATATTTATTTTGAACTAAAATCACAAACTTACTTATTACCTAACAATTCAGTCTTCATTCATCGGCATAAAAACACTTTCTATTTTTTTTGTTTACTAGCACATTCATTGAAAGGCACATTATCTAATTTCACTGTATCACTGGTAATTTGTGCTTCATAAACTCCCGGTTTAACTTCTTTAGCTTGTATCACAGTCGTTCTCAATTCCCTTTCAACATCTTTGGAATATTTAATCATTTCTTCGATTGCATTGGGATCAGTAACGAATTTACTTTTCTTGTATTCTTCATTAATTTTTTTTCTGGCTTCACTCAAAGCAACAACGTCATTTTTAAACACTGTCTTCCTAGTTTTGTGTAACTCCCTAAACGCTTGTAGTACTTGTCGTCGAAAATTTCCAGACATTTTTACAAACAATTTTGAATAAACATTTACTTATATAACAAACGTCAAAGTTTCGGCTTCTTTTTTACTATTACAAATAACGACCACAGATCTACACGATTACGACCGTGGTCTTTCAATTATTCAACTATAATAAGCAGGGACGGATCGGCGCAAATGGATAAAGAATGAATTTAGGAAAAATGAAAAACCTTACATTTAATACATATTTTATAAATAAAAACATAAACTTCATATGGATATCATACAAAAAATTATACATTTTTCAGACAACTTTGGTTCCTATTGTGTTTAATCCAACTCCGTTTATAGTTATAGATGAATGGGTTCGAGTAGAAGACGAATTTGGTGTGTAATAAACTCCAAATATGGTACATTTATGAGCAAGAGCGAATAGAATTTTTTTTTTGCAGATGAATATAATAAAAATAAACACACCTTGGATAGAATTGAACATGTCCAGAATAATTTCAATATATTTCGGAACTGTTCCCAAGTCACTCATGTTGAAAAATGCTGTTACTACTTCAAAGATGAAACAAATTCCCATCACTATGGATAGCTTTAAGATGAGAAATAACCTTTCTCTGTCGTGGTTAAATTTCTTTGCGGAATTCGTCATGGTACCATCATTTCGTTTATTTATTTCATTTCTAACTTTCACGCAGTAAGCTACTGTTTTGACGAATAAAACCATGTTTATTATTTGGATTATTAATAAAGGAATGTTAAGGAATACGAATTTGGCGTAGTTACCGGGTTCTGAAAGAAAAAAATCAATATTTTAAAAAAAAAGTATGTTTATGGCGAATTGAACCAAACCACATGAGTTAGTGTAATGTCTGTCTTAGTAACACCTAATTTCTTCCTTCATATCAGAGAGCATATACGAGGATATATTGAAAAATTCTTAGCCTACTATAGAACCAAACAAAATTTCAATGTCAAAATATTTTATTACACAACATATTCTCATCTTAATTGGGTACATTTATTACAGCGAACCTGCAACGTCTCTAGACCTTTCAAAAAAAATGTTTCTTCTTGCTCTGCAAACCAGACCTCCACAGCTTTTATTACCTCCTCGTTGGAAGAAAATTTACGACCTTTTAAACTTTTTTTCAGATGAGGAAAGAGAAGATAGTCGGACGGAGCCAAATCTGGTGAATAAGGGGGGTGTTCTAGTAATTCAAACCCTAAATCACGAATTTTTTGCATGGCAACAAGAGATTTGTGTGCAGGGGCGTTGTCCTGCAAAAACAAAACACCTTTGGTTAGCTTTCCGCGTCTTTTCTTTTTAATTTTTTCCCGTAGGGTGGTCAGTAATGTCGAACAGTAATCTCCAGTTATTGTTCTACCCTTATCCAAAAAATCAATCATGATTACTCTATGGCAATCCCAAAAAACTGAAGTAAGAACTTTTCCAGCATATTTTTGGACACGAAACTTCTTAGGTCTTGGAGAACCAGAGTGTCGCCATTCCATCGATTGTTGCTTTGTTTCTGGATCGTAGAAAAGTACCCAAGTCTCATCCATAGTAACAATTCGGTTTAAGAAGTCTACATCGTTTTCAAATCGAGCACAGATCGAACGCGGTGCTTCTACCCTTGCACGCTTTTGGTCAACATTCAAACATTTGGGGATCCATTTTGCAGCAATTTTTCTCATGTCCAAATTGACGTGAACTATATGATGAACGCGTTCGTATGAAATATTCAGTGCTTCAGATATCCGTTTTAGCCCAATTCGACGGTCTGATAAAATCATGTCATGAAATGCATCGATATTTTCGGGGACTGACACAGAAACTGGCCTTCCCGATCGGTCATCATCTTCAATGGAAAATTTAGCTCTTTTGAAGTTTGCAGTCCAATTTTTCGCGGTCGCATACGAAGGACATTGATCACCAAGGTTATTAAGCATATCTTCGTAAATCTGCTTACCCCTTAACCCGTTTAAATACAGGTACTTGATGATGGCCCGATACTCCAATTTTTCGATTTTCACAATTTCAGTGAACATCTTTTTTCTTTTAATTTATTGCGTAACTCTGGTTTACTTTTTTGACGTCAAACTTCACACTGACACTTCTAATAAGTTATTGTTCGTTGCTATGGTAACGCAATATTTTGTTTGTGCATGGAACTGGTCTAGGCTAACTAGATATCAATACATCCTCGCAAATAACATTTATCACATCCGAATAAAAGTGAATTAATTGTAAATATATTTAGCCCTGAACCTTAATTATGCTGTTTTTTTTTTGTTTTTTCCACGAAAATTAAACGAGAGTAGGTTATCAACATATTAATTAAAAATGTTTCTTCCCAAACATATCTCATCCGACATATGGTTTTTTTACAGTTTCCTGATTATATCACCTAAAGGATATCAAGGAACAGGATTATATTTTGAATTAGTTAATCTTATCTATTCTGGATAAAAATTCATAGAAAAAGTAGGTTAATTAAAGATCGAATTACAGAGCTATAGAAAATAAAAATAAAATATTAATATTACTAATATTTCGCCTTCAGCATTGAAAAATCTCAGATATCTTACAAGAAGTACCATCTGTGATGACATGAAAATGTTTTTTTGTGTGAAACAGACCGATTGTGATACTTACTAACGTCAAAAAAGCATTTTACTTCTCCAATAAACGGTTGAATGGCATAAGGTAAGACTTTCCATCGAAAAAATAATAATGTCGTTAGAGTTAGTAATAAAGGGGCTCCCCACCCGTATAAACTATATAGTAAAAATTTTTTTAGTTCCATTTCCTTTTGGTTTGATCCTAAATATATTCTTGTTGTCCTGTAAAAACAAATCATGCAAAATTACGAAGAATCTACTGGACCTAAACATGAACAAGTGTGTATGTATAGGGTGTTTCTAAAATCAAGCGAAAAAATTCAGGTGAAATGGTGCTAAGTAAAATTTGATATTATTTTAGTACACCTCTGTATATAGTAAGTGATTTTACTTGGCATTTACAATGATTTATTTCATTAGATTATACTGAAAATTAAAATTTGTGGACACCTTGTATTGTCAAGAATCTAGTTTCACGCGAATTAATACAACAAAAACGAATCAAAGAACCCGGAATGAAATGACTTGAGTTATCAGAAGACTCGTTATGCAACCATTGACCTCGCTTTTTTTAGTTATAAAAAAAGAAGAAGATTTTGTTTGGTCTCTTCTACGATTCTAGAACGTTTTAATAAACAAATGTACATAATATGATCTGAACATTATATTCAGAGCTTGTTGGTTGAAAATGTCCACAACCAAATTGAATTTAGAGAACTGAATTACTAAACAAAAGTTGATTCTGTCAAATATACTCACCCAAACGTAAACCATATTTCAAAGCTCATGACATTGGCCCAAGAAAATTGAGCAATAGCAAAGAATATTAGAGAGAAAGCTGAAACAGTAAATGGCTCAGAAAAAATACAATAAAAAAACTATGTTTTAATTTTTAAATATCCTTATTTTGTTCTATTTATAATTCCGTGTTCAGTGAAAAGTTTTGAATCTATTGTTCGTCAATTATTGCTGGTCGAAGAATTTAGAAAAGTTTATTGGTCAAAAATGTAGGAAAGGTCTTAGTACAGATTTTGAAATTTTAAAAACAGTCATATGCGATGACCAACGTTTATTTATAACACGCGCAAAGCAAAAAATTCATAGGGTTCATAATAATGGGAATTTTGAACTGAAATTTTAAATCCACACTCTCTGATAATGAAATAATATGGAATAAAATCAAGAGAATTGTATCTAAGATATTTTGTATGCAGTGGTATCCAAAAGTAAAGATTATTTTTCGGAAAAATAATAATTTTTATTAAAGACTTTAGTGAATATTAATGGCCAGTGTATTTCCATATTTAAAAGTATAGGAAAGGTCTTAGTTCACATTTTGAAATTTCAAAAAATGGGTAGGTATACGCGATGACCAATAATAGTACACGCGCATAGTAAAAAAATCATAAAGTCCTTCATAATAAGAATTTCTAGGTGAAATTTGAAATTCACTCTTTCAGATAGTGAAAGAATCTGACAAAAAATTAAGAGAAACGTAACTGTGATATTTTGTATACAGGGGTATATGAAAGTGAAAAGTAAAAATTTTTCGTAAAATCAAACTTTTTAACCTTATATTTTCAAAAACTTTGATCCATATTATTATATATATCCACATTCATTATTAATACAGTGCGAGTTTAAATTACCTATTGTTTTATCTCAAACATCCTATTAATAATGATATGGAGAAAAAGGTTCTATATTGTTGAATACCCCTGTAGACATGATATAAATAAAATCTAGTAGACGTAGTTTAAACTTATTTTGAATTCCTTGTACACAGCCTTGTCCGCACGCCGGTTTAAAAATGTCCTGTGACTGTGTGTGACTTTTAAATCAGTTCAAACTGTATTGTTAGTCATAACAATTCTAACACAATGACTGGAATCACTTCAACGTATGATATTTATAGTTTTCGTCCAGTGTTTATAAAAATATCGGATGTCATTTTTGAGAATTCTTAATAAATTTGAATTTTTCTTTAATTGGCCTACTTTTATATTTTAGAATGTATTTTTTGGAAGTCCTAGAAGTTTGGTATTTTCAGAAAAATGTTTAAAAAGTGAAAATTTATAAAAAAAAGATAGTCTAAAGCTTCAACGTGACAAGTATATATAGATTGGTGTTACTCCCCCATGGTCATCTGGAAACGTGAAAATAATTTCCAGGAATTTCGATTGGCCACTTTAGTAATAAAATTTTTTACCGCAAGTTACCACTTTGTATCATTATCTGGTACCGCTGAGTGAAAATAGCTATTTGTGTATCAAGAGCAGAAAGTAGTACTTTGGTAGTCGAGACAGAAAGTTGCTGTCGAAGCTACCAAAAGACTTTCTGCTCTAAATTTCCCCCCAAAATTAACTACACACTCTTTTATCTATAAATAAAAATAGGCGTGCGCCAAAGTTACTTTCTGCTTAAGAGCGCCAATAATGTCAAATTATGACAGCTCGCGGAAAATTAGGCGTGCTTCAAAGTTACTTTCTGCTTAAGAGCGCCAATAATGTCAAATTATGACAGCTCGCGGAAAATTAGGCGTGCTTCAAAGTTACTTTCTGCTTCAGTGCGCCAATAATGTCAAATTATTAAACATCGCGGAAAATATCAACTTTGCAGCTGCTTTTCAAGGCACAAAAGACGACTTTCGATAGTGATAGTAGAAAAATTGTATTTTTCACTCAACGCTGGTACTCAATGGTAGTCTGTTCCAATCTAAGCTCTTTGCTCTCTTGTAGATAAACAATTTTTATTCCAATACCGAAGGGATTTTCGTTAGTAAATAAATTCCAAATACTCATGCAATTTTTTCAGAAAAATTAACTGAAGTCTACGAAAAAAAGAAGTCTCCAGAGAAGTGAACTATCCCGCTTTGTACTTTGAATGTCATTCGGTAATTAATCGTGATGAAATACATTAGGAAAATTAGTCATTTTGGTAATACGTTTTGATATGCATCGTTTGATGGAAATATTATCTGTTTTTTTGTAAAAGAAACATTATAATTGATGAGTCAGTTGAAAAATAGAAACAATTACGCTCAAAGACCACAATTTAATACTTTCTCGTTAAGAACCGCATCTGTTGACAGAAGAACAGAAAGCAATTTTATTAACGTCAAAAAACCGTAAACGCAGGAAATTCAATAAATACATACAGTATTGTGTAAGAATCATTTTTTTTAGTATATCTATCAAACTTAATATTTTTAAAATGTGGATAAAAAAATATATATATATATTCAGCATTCCATATATCACGAAATAATCACCAGAACAAAATACACACAATATATTTTTAAAGTAACATATCTAAATTTCTGAGAAGCGAGTCCTTCCAGGGACAATTGAATAAGTCAGTTGCTTTCTACCCTTAAAAAGGGTTGATGGATTGTATACAAAGTTATCTATCAATTTGAGGGTGCTATGCCATAAATATATTTAGAAAAATTGAAACTGTAACAAAAGTAAAATATAAAGGTTTATGACTTCAAGTGCCATTAGCTATGGGTGAAGTATAAACATATGTGCTAAGATAAAATATCGTCTTTCGAAGACAATTATTGTAAGCAACTTTTGTGTTTCTTAATTGTGGTTTAAAACATTTTTAAACTCAGTCTTGATTTCTCAGTCTTGATAACTCTGTGTGTTAGTGTGTGTGTTCTGGACTATTTCAGTGTTTGGAATAGTCTTGGAAATAAGGTGAGTTTACTCACATAGCTATTCAATTTTACCTACTTGCTTTTATATATTTCCATTTTATGTTCTGAGTATTTTATTAGTTTAAATTAATGAAGATAGAAATCACAATAATAACGTTAAATAATTAAAGTGCTTAAGTCTGTAATTCTCAAACTCATGTTTTGCGCTATTGCGGAGTGCTTGAGCCGCGCCCCGCGCCACTGTGCCACCCAAATTACTCTACGACTCACAGGATTGATCCGTTTTAGACGTGTGTCACCTTAAAATGTTCGTCTTCGACCCTTGTTCCGGGATTTTTTATTTCGAATTTTATTTTTCTGTAATTTGTGACCAAAAATTTACTTTCATGGAAAAATGGCGATTTTGGGTGCAAAAGTCATCCTAGCGAACGCAACATTGAGTTTTTACAAAACTTTTTTGAAGGAAACTATTCCTCTTGACAACCCCTACAACCCTGTGTACGTCAAATTGCGAGAGAAATTGGCCGTCATGCATAAAAACGACCATAGTGATCCAAAACTATTGATGCGAAAGGAAATTGTTCCTCAAAAATCTATTGGAACAAAAATCTAAATTTGTTTCAATAAAAAGTATTTGTAATCAATCCAGCAATACGTACAAATTTTCTCAGAATGTTTGAGGATATTTTTGGTCATTTAATTTGGCCAGAAAATCGCCAAATTCCAGAATCTCGGAAAATTTCCAAAATTTCTGTAAAAATTCGGACATATTCCTTAGGTGATACTGAACACTTTTCGTTCAATACAAGTTTCTCATAAAGGTCGTCATTTCCGATAGGGGTTGTCAAGAGGAAGAGTTTCCTTCAAAAAAGTTTTGTAAAAACTCAATGTTGCGTTCGCTAGAATGACTTTTGCACCCAAAATCGCCATTTTTCCATGAAAGTAAATTTTTGGACACAAATTACAGAAAAATAAAATTCGAAATCAAAAATCCCGGAAAAAAGGTCGATAGGCAAACTCAAGACGAACATTTTAAGGTGACGCACGTCTAAAACGGATCAATCCTGTGAGTCGTAGAGTAATTTGGTCGACTTAGTCCCGGGCCACGCAGGATTAAATTCCTCACTGGAATAACTGCTTCCAGAATTGGTTCAAAAGGATGCAAAAATGCATTTTTTTCATTGGGATTACCGTAAAAAACAAAAGTGTTTAAAATATATCTACTGTTTTTTTCTAGCTCAAAGTGGCAAATATAAAAGATATTATTTTAACTCCATAGATAAATTTTTAATATCAAGTCCATAGTGAAATATTTTTAAAACCATGTCTAAAAACGTCGTAAAAAAAAGAGTAAACGAACAATTTGTTGAACTTGACGGACCTTGGTAGTTCTTTTGTGTAAAACAAAATAAATTTACATAAATCTTATACCAGTTTTTGTTGTTGTTTTTTCGGAATTATTAAAAGTTAAAATAACAAAAAAAAAAGTATAATGTTTACCTCTTAGCTGGCACTCGACGATAGTCGGTGTTTCTTTCGACTGTCCTAAAGACAAAATTACGAAAACAAAAATCGACGCAATGCAATAATTGATCAAAATTTTTCCAAACATCTTCCTCCATTCCTTAATTATTATATAAACGACAACTGTTAAAATAAGGAATACGCAAGACATGATAAATGGCCATAGTCTGTAATCAAATTTTGTTAAAGCTGTTGGTTCTTCAGGAAAACAATGAAATATGTAATAGCCATTGGTTGTATCTTTTTTTAAATGTTCCAAACAATATGAATTCATGTCTTCAACGTGTTCCGTTCTAAAACCGTTCTGGGTCCATTCTGTAAAACTTCCATTTTTGTGGATGGTGAAGTTAGAGAGTGGATCCGTTCGGTATATTTTGGAGCAGGTTCTATTGTGAATGATGGCAAAATTTTCTGAAATATAAAATTGACATTTAAAAATTTCAAAATGGTTTCAGGAAATTTTTAATATGAACAGGCCTTTTGAGAGCAAGTTTCGTTGATAGTGAATGTTTGTTTTGGATATTGGAATTTTTTTTGTAGGAAATTTCAGTTCAAAATTCATAGCTTTGTGGTATTTACAAGACTTTTTATGTTGATAATGCGTTTTTTCGAAAATTTTATTACACTATTTGAATGCGAAAGAATGATTTTATCAAAAAACTGACTCTGGCATTCATTTTCCCGTATCAAAAAACCCCCAGTTACCAATTTAAAGCCAATTCCATGTCGCAAAAATTTTTTTTTGAAGGAAATATTTCGTTATTTATATTGCTCTTTACTATCTCCCTTGATGCTGAGAAATATCGACTCAAAATTCATATCTATATGTAAAATGTTCCCCTGAATCCAATGGTGGAGACTAGAACGTTCTATCACTTCAATTAGTCGAGTTATGAATACATGAAGTTTTAGAAAGTGGATTTTCGAATATTTTCACATTTATTATTCATAAGACGGAAACCCTTGAAGTTATGCTTTTGAAAATTTTTTTCCCATTCGAATATTCTTTTGCAAATACTCTCCTGTAATTTCAGTTCAAAATTCATAGCTTCGTGGTATTTACAAGACTTTTTATGTTGAAAATGCGTTTTTTCGAAAATTTCATTACGCTATTTGAATGCTAAAGAATGGTTTTATCAAAAAACTGACTGTGGCATCTATAACATTTTTTGTTTTTGTGAAATTTTATATTATTTTTTTAATAGTGTAAATAGCGGAGGCGTTAGCAATAATTGTTAGACGAAGATATAAATATTTTCCTCACATTATTCAATGTTACTGATAATAAAAATGACAATATGGATATACTTATCGAATTTTTTTGTTGAACAATCGCCACATGAATAATTCAAAATGTATAACAATGATAATATCATCATCATAAACTTGGTAGTACTTTTTATAGAGCTGTATCAGTTATTTAAAAAAATATATTTCACCACCTACATACATATTCAAGAGATAAATAATTACTCACTTATTTCCGTATTATTATCTAAATTTTCATTCTCACGTACAGTCTACAACGCATTTTTTTAAATCAAACAAATATTAATAAAAATATGGACGAAGTTAAAAGTTTTATAAAATCTACAACTATTATTATAACATTTATTGTCGAATTTTATAGTTTAAAAGGAAAAATAAACTACTTTTAATGTTTGGAGGAAGTTTTCTTCTACAGACTGTATTTAGAGTACCAATTTCGTCTATTTTCGAAAAGTTCAAAGGTATTTAAGTTAACTACATTCAAAATATAAGCAGTTTGAATTGTTTTTTTCGACCCAGTTCAATAAAACAATAATAAATGAATAAAAATTATTTATAGCATGTTAATACCACACTAAAAACTCTTACTTTACATTGAATCAGAGCCAAAGTCCTTCAATTGAATTGAATATTGTGTATTTTCAAATTTTGACATATAAAGTAAGTAAAAATGATCCAAAATCAATTGCCAAGGCTTAAACACGAGTTTGTCTCCCTTGTCGACCTTTACCTTATGTCTAATCAAAGGGATTGTTGGAAACCATTTTATTGGTTAGTTCCTCATTGGTTCCTACAACGCAACGGCAGCAAATTGATCCAGCCAAGACCTCCTCTGTGACTTGAATGTCAAATTCAAGTTTTTTTTTTTAAATAATAGAAGGTTAATTTTTCTACTTAGTGTATTGAACGTGAAATGCTGTCGTAGAAAAAGTTTAGTACGAAGCTCGCACATAATGGCTGTTTTGTTTGCAGCATCTGCATCATTATTAGCTAGTTGCATGTTTTTCCAATACATGTTAACTGTTAAGTAATATGATATCACGCTTAGTAGAAATCGATCTTACAGTTTCCTGTAATTAACAATTTATGTGGAATTTACGCATGTATTTATTTAAGTACAAATACCGCAAATTTGATGTGACCAGAAATGGATCAATATTACTAACATATTATTTTTGTGGTTATAAATATTTATAGGTACAATATTATTTTTGTTTTCACAGAATAATTTTACGCCACTGATTTTTGGCATTCATTATAAGCAACAACGAACAACGACAGTCAAGGACGACTTGTTTTTAGTATCGGCATAATCCTTTAGAAATAATTAAATTCGAATTTTTCTCCGGTTCGAATTGTATACCAAAATTGTTTACAAAACGTTTCGTTAATCCTTTTCACAACTTTTCCACCTTTTAAATCGTTTTGTTTTTGTTTAGAACTTTCGAAAGCATCAAAAAATAATTCTATAAATAAAAACATTCCTTCTTCTTATCCTTCTTTAAGTCTTGACTAGTTTATCACGCATAAGAAGAGCTAAAGTGTTTTGCACCAACCAAAACCGTTAGTTATTTATACAATCCACTATGTCGTTAAGATGATTTACAATATCACTTCCTGTCAGTATCCCCGTGACTAGGATAATCTCGCTTAAAAGTGGTGACAGCTCAGATAGATCAACCCAATAAACTTTATACTTTATGTCACTCCACTACACATTTTTATAAAAGGCGTAGCCAGATTTGTAACGAACAGTGGAGCTAAATCCGGATGTCTTAATTCCTGCAACGGCCAGGAGATATAGCTTTAATAGTTAGCTCCAAAGTTAGGGAAGGCTGGAAGAAAGGTGTACCCATACAGGCTCAAGCAACCTGGTATACAGACGGCTTCAAGACAGAAGTAAGTGTATAGGAGAAGGCATTGTAGAGCTAAAACAAGGGATTGCTATTCCAATATGCCTATCTAATATCGTCACAACTTTCCAAGTGGAAGTATCGGCGATTCACCACTGCGTTGAAGAAATTAAAAGGCAGGGAAGGACGTACCGACAGCCAAGCTGCACTGAAGGCATCTGATTCCAAAGAAGTCAATTCTTAGCTAGTATGGAATGACATAGGAACCTAATACACCAGAGCAAAAGGATCATAAGGGCCACGAATTGGCGGTCAGACAAAGCAGGAACCCTTCTGCAAAGTCGATAATAAATATGGCCAGTAGGAAATGGGTTTCAGCTAGTGTTTTAATGCTTTGTAATCATTGAATAAACATCTCGAAAACGGAGGTGGTGAGAAAATAACAAGGGTTTAGTTAACTATAAAAATACAAAATATACTCCCCGATGCATTAAAAATACCACAGGAAAGGAAGGATTCAATTTTTTTTCAATACTAACCTTGGTGATTCTCCACAATGGACCTGAAGTAGCTCAAATTCATTCCGTGCTCATAACTATCCTTGCATTTAGATCCGTTTACAAAACTTTGTCCATCAGGACAACACTTTTTTATACATTTCAAATTAGCACAGCTGTCAATTCCAGTTTGGCATTCTCTTAAGACGAAACCTTCGTTTTCATTTTTATCGATACAAAAGGAGTTGGGGTCTTCTAAAGAATTTCTACTTATTTTGCTTGTATTGTTAATTAATTTTAATTTAAAATCGGTAGGTTGTTCCAAATCAAAATCCGCTATAGTCTTGCAGTTGGTTAGACCCACTTTGATAAAAGTTGCGTCAACAAAATAGTTAGGCACATTTTCTTTTGGTATGCAGGAATGTAGTTGGGTGTTATAGAAATAATTCAAAGGACAACATTTCGGAAAAAACCGTCCGTCAGGCGGGAAAATTTTGTTTACCTCAACATCCAGTCGAATGAAATTATTATTTAAAACATCGTAACAAGATCCAACGGTTAAATTCTTTAAAACGTTGGTTTTATTTGTGTTTATTTGAAGTCTTTTCGTTAAATCCGGAATGCATTCGAAATTTTCTTCTTCTTTACTTAACACTTCATTTTCCAAGCAACATTTTAACACTTCATCACTTAAAGTCACTTTAATGACACTGAAAGAAATTAATAAAAACACAAATTTCATTTTTAACCTAACCTTTCGTTCATTTTAATTTTTTTTTAATTTTCGCCGCGAAAGCTTGTTTGCGCTACACTGAACAGTTGACGAATGAAGCGTTATTTTGGAGATTCCCAGGACTGGATGCTCGAAAGAAGGGGGGTTTGCGATAAAGGACTTTCCCAATCAAGATTCTTCAATGGTTATTAAAAAAAATCAAAAGTATTGTTATGTAAATTATAAACGGAAATGGGAAAATACACTTGTTGAATAATTTTCACTGTTTGTTATTGGACTTGTGTATTATCTCATAATTATTCTTCTCCACATGACTTGCTAGTAGTATGATATTAAAAGAGAAACCTGTTTTTCATGTAAAAAAATGTTTAATTACTTGCGTGAAAAAATGTATTCATAATAATTCTATTCATACGCAACAATTTTGTGTATCCTCATTTTATATTTTTACATATAGGGTTTTTCACGACTACCGGTTATTGGACGTTCTGAAAAAGTGACAACACCGGATTATTAAACTTTGTATTAGGGATTTTGTTGACATTACAAAATACAAATAAAACAGAATACATAGTCAGATGCTGAAAATGAAATACGCATATATACAAACGGCTCAAAAACCAAACAAGGCTCAGGATGTGGAATTTACTCCAAATCACTAAGCCTAAGGATTAAGTGAGGAATGGGAAAAAAACACCAGCGTGGTTCAAACAGAACTAGCTGTTATCTCAGTTACCACAAAGGAACTATCCAGAAAAGGAATTTCTGGCAAAAAGATAATAATCTGCACTGATAGTAGACAAGCTCTACTAGCCTTGAACAGACAACGTGTTACATCAGGGCTAGTATTAGAGAGTACCATCCAGAGTTAGCTAACGCCTCGGTAGATATCAATATTATCCTGAAGTGGGTTAAGGGGCACGACAGCCAGGGAAGAGGCTGGGCTAGGAAACATCTCCATACAATGGGGCTAGTGGACACACTTCTATGCAGGATGTGTGAACAGGAAGATTAATTTGTCAGGCATGTCTTATGCGAGTGCCCGGAGTTATCGTTCGGTGATTCTTGTCCTACACCTGCCGATATAAAGGAGATGTCTCCTAGTGACCTGCCTACCTTCCTGGAAAGGACAGGCCTAGGAAGACAACACCTCGGGAGGATGTACAATGGGTCACATGTGGCCTAAGTGCTGCGTGCCTAGCTCACCCTCCCTACTCTACAGATATATAAAAGCTGATGATAAGATGAGTAGTTTAGACAACTTCCCTGCAGGTATTGAAATTAGCCTATTTTGGACTGGTGCAGTCATTGGGGTGTTAAACCGATATCCGGCTTTTGGTATTTTATTAAAGTATGTTGGTACTACTTTGCAAAAATTAATTTACAAATTTCTTAAACCGAATATTTTAGGAGAAAACTGGAAATTAAGAATTCCTAAATGTTTGCAACTTTCACTACAGATACGTCACTTCACTAAATATTTCTAATTTAGATGTTTTATGAACTAATAACCAGTTACAAAAAGGCCATTCGAATTTGAAGTAAGAAGAACTGTCAAAGTCTATAATATATTTGAGTGTTTTGGTTTTGTTTACATTTTATTCAAGCTTGACGTTTCAGTATTATAAAAAAATTGTGTCAATACTTTTTTGGTTGAGTTTAGTTAGTTTTTCTCCACAATTTTTCATGCTGGAATAATGTCAATATCGTATAAATCTTGTTTTGTATCATACTGCACGAGCACAACAGTTACAACGCCTGATAAAAAGTTTGTAACTGTGTCTGCAGTAACAGTTAAAAGAAAATTTGGTTTGAGGCTGCTAGAAGCAAATATAAACAGTCTAAAACTAATTACTATTTCTGTGAAGATCATTTTAATGTAAGTAATTGTATACGTATGTGTATGTTTGATTTTTAGTTTGAAAGTGACATGGACAAATTATACTCAACACTCGATGATGGGAGGAAAAAAAAACAATTCTCAAGTCACTATAACAGCAATATGGCATAAGTATGACCTATAAGTACTTCATCACATCAGAATTGTGGTCCTATGTCAACCCTTATGTAGCTAACTTCTGTTCTAGTGAGCATACGTCACATTATGAATGACGGATTATTTAAATCGTCCAAAAGTTGAATTTTCAAATCGGCATAAAAACCTTGTGAGAATAAAAATATTAAAAATAATCGATTCCCATTATGATTTTGTCCACCACTAATTATTAACATAGAGAAAACATCATATTTTTGTTAAGTTTAACACCCCATTATGGACTAAATTTTAGGGGAAACTCTTCACACAATAGTGAGACGTATCACACCATAGAGCATCATGCAAACATTTATTTAAATCCTTTTAGCACTGCCATGTCTCTATATATTACTGACTGAAAAATAAGTTAAAAGAAAAAGAAGCTCAACATGTAAGAAATAACATGAATCGTTGAACATAGTAGTGATTTGAGTTTACCCTATTCCCGACTGACTATTGGACAGGATTCAGGGAATTATCTTGTACAATCATACAACTAGGCTTTTAGGAAATAATGTTTTCAAGTCAAAACTTTTTAAGTACCTAGCTGAAAATGCTTTTTATTCTGGAGAAGAATTTCTGCTGGTTTACTCTTAATCATTTTTATTAAATTAATTATGTTCTTAAAGTTAAAGTGTAAGTAAAATATTTATAGGCTATTACTACTTTTATTAACAAGTCATAAATGGAGTCTTTTGTGTGTAGTTTTAACATGTGAAGTTCTCATTTAAATATTAGTTTTTCGTTGGATACCATATCTGTTGACGGAAGAACAGAAAACAATAATTATTATAATCAATTGGCGTCAAAAAACCGGTTTAACGCAGGTAGAAAAATACATACAGTATTGTCAGTGGTGATGAATACTTCATTTACTCTTATGAACCCGAAAATCTCTTCGTAAAAGTTATCTACTGTTTTTTTTAGCTCTATTTGCAAAATTTAAAATATACAACTGTACATAAAATGATGCTTCTATATACCTACGCCATTGACTGCGCAAGAAAATTGTAGTGTAAATGCCTACTAGACGTATTAGAACGATTTACTGCAAAATTATTATATCTATTAGTTTGTAAAAATTTTATAACAAATAGGTTGTATAACGGTACAAATTGTATACACGTGCTTTAACTATATCGATACAAATAACTATATTTTTGCAATAACCACATAAATATACATACATTATAGGTAGCAAATTATATCTTTTACGACTTGCTGTGATATGTTGTTTAATATGTGCCTTGATAACGGGAAAAAAGTGTTAGTTTAAATCGCACTAACTTTTTCCAGTAAAGTAAATAAACACTTTTTATTTTGTAAAAATTTTCCGTTTGTTTTAAACTGTTATATCCGGAATGTAGATGAAAAAGTAATTCAAGAGTGTAGATTTTTTTGTTTGAAATTTATGGAATATTAGTAGATAAATTAGATACAAAAGTAGTCACAAATTTATTCTATATATGAAAGATCGTGAAACATTCAAGTGTTTTATTAGCAATGAAAAATTATTGTATATCATTTATTATTATGGAATTAATTTCACGGAAATCATAGAAGACACTGCATTTTAAATTTATTTTATTTAATACTTTTTCTTCTTTATTTACATGACCCTCTACGACACTGGATACAAATAAAAGATATATTTGAAAATTAATTTTGCTGGTAACTGCAAATAAAAAATGGGTAATATCAAGTTTTACATTATACATAACTTATGAGGAAATACACTTTTAACCTTCAAAGTTTTTATTTAATACATTCCTATTTGTTTATAATATTGTCTTTCAAATGAGTTGTTTGTGGTCTTGTATATATTAATTACCTATTAAAAATGTATATTGAAAGGCTCTAAAATTGAAACAAAACTTAATTATATGTATCATAGTATAAAAATATGACATGTGGAAATATCACACATTCCAAAAGGGGACGATAAGAGTTATAATGCCTTACAAAGGTTCTAAAAAATACTTTCAAAGAGCAGACTGTTCACCAAGAAGCAACAACTACTTTTCAATTACTCTTCTAAGTATTTAACATCCATTGATAACACGATTTACTAGAATGACAATTTTTTATGGGAAACTGTACCTAAGTGAATATTTCAGTCAACTACATTCATTACGTCCTTCTAATAATATTATAATTAGTACATTTCCCATTATATTTTTTCTGTTTGAAATGGTTTATTCGTCAATCCACAGTAAGATATTTTCTATTTTCTTTTCAACTCCTGAACTAATGCAGATGAAGCTGTAAAACTTATATGGTATGAAAGCTAGACATTTCTGCGCAGAGTTGGGATTTGTAAAAGGAGAAATACTAAAGCTTCTAGAGCAAGAAATTACTTCTACTATTTCTGATCGCTTTGCTAGAAGTCTAGAGAATTGTACAACCTCACAGCAATTGAAATTATGCATATAGTATAAAACAATTTAATGTCATTAATGAAAAATTACAAGTAGGGAGCAGTTTTTCATTAAATAGACCTAGTGTTTATGATATGAGATAATTATTACAAAAATTACAATGCATTTTTTAAATTAATATAGATAAATATATCAATGGAGTAAATTGACCCAATTTGAAAACAAAAATAAGTAGACAGTAACCAACTAGTTGGAGTCAAGCCTGTTATTCCTTTCATACCAGAAAAGTTGTCCAACTATCTTTGCAGGATTATCTAAACTCACCTAGCCTAAAAAATATAAGAATTATATTCTAGATATCAGAAATCAACAAGCCCTCTCTCATTATTCAGATTATATCAACGTACTTCCGTTTTCTTCTTCGTCTTCCATGAAATTATTGTTTTTAGATCTTTGATTAATTACAATGTTATAAAAAGGGTTTTATAAGTAACAGCATGTTATTTATCTAGAAACCAAACAAAAATTTAAAGTAATCACTAGTTTTATATAATGGATATATAGATAAAAAGAACTCACCGAAAATTTAATGTTTCTAATTTTCAAAAAGTCTCTACTAGAGTTATTTTTTGTACACATTTCATGGATATTTATTGGTATTTGTCTGGTCTTCTGTTACAGCAAAAATTTTCTGTTACATCCGATAGTAGCCAGTGTAATTCAATTTCAGTACATATTAATGCCATATATTGGATAATATTAATATTTAAAGCATCTTTCTGTGTTTATTTTGATATTTTTGTTGTATTCCTTCATAATTTTTAATTCTTACTAAGAGTTTGACATTTATAGGTTAGATTTTAGATTTAAATCACGTGCCATCTTTCAGTTCTTCTTTTTTACCACAATTTTTCCTTGCGACCATAGAACTATATTGTGGCGAAATGCTTGATGAAGGTACGTTTTGTTGAATACTAAAAATTCTACATCAATACATAATTATTGTAGAATTTATTTTATTCTATAATTGTTTGATTTTTATCAATCTTGAATATGTTCTTTCGTTTATTTATGAATTACGAATGTAAATTTTGATATATTAGGTTGACAGTTTCCGGTTGGGTGGTCTTATACCTCAAGTTCCTTTAGCCAACTAACCAAAAGCAGCCAAAAAAATGTACTTTTTATTTGCTCTTGAAGTTGACAATTGTGACCTTGTTAAGGAAGTCACTGAGGACTTATATTATTCTTATTTCAGTTATCCCAAATTATACGAATGGGAAAAAGGATTGTTTAGATATGGTCTAAAAATCGCAATACATTGCAGTTAAAAAGAAATGTAGTTAAATATAAACATATTAGTTTCTTGTTTTGTGATGTTAAAAAAACATCAAATTATTAAACAAGAGCTCAATCACGCAAAATAAAAATTGTTCACGTGTTCGTCTTTGCTGCCAGTCAACGATAAAAACCGTTTAATCGTCGAACATTTCATAATTCTCTTGATATGCATTGTTTTCTTATAAGAAATGTTTTTTGTACTTTGAACGATTTGTACAAAGTTTATTGTTGCTACAGAATTCTTAAGATTCTTGTAAACTTGCTTTGTCTACTGTCGTGTATTGTTTATTTTCAACATATTTTTAATTTAGAGACATAATAACATGTAGCAACATCTGTTATGTAACAAATACGTTGGTAAATATGTTGATTTTCCGTTAAGAATGAAAAATGTTTCCTTTTAAAAACATTTAATTGTATTTTCAAACATGTACATATGAAAAACGAAAAAAAAAAATTTCAACCGGGAAGTAGATTGCTGGTTATCAAGTCCCCAGTTAGAGCAATATAACAAAACGCACCATCTTCTGGTACTGGTTGGTTCATAAGAAAATCATTGGCTTCAGCACCGGTAGGATCTGTAATAGGTTTATTTTCCGCAGCTGCTTTTGCAGCTTCAGCTAAAGGAGAAAGCGTTTTCCAACTTGGTAAATCAGCAAAAGGTCCAACAGATCTTAAATCCTGCAAATAACCAAGAAAAGCCATCATATAATCATTCCTGATGGCCTTCATGCTGGAACAACAACAATTTCCGTGTATCGAACACAACATTTGAAGCCAAGCCGCTACACGCGTTCGATCACTTCCGTTTCTTATCAAATAAGCAAAAGGTCTTGCTATGTACAGATAAAACTGAAATTCTTGATCTAAAATCTTGTCTAAAGTATGATCGTCTTTACATTCTTGAGAAGAAGCATGTACACTGCACTCCAGCATTTGAAAATCATCCGGTAGTCCAGATAAAGTATCCTGCCACATGTAATCACTCTCCCATTCAGCTTGGGACACTTCCACTTCCTGCAGTTCGTTACAATTCAACAAAGCACCGTCCGGGGGAAAATTACTAAACGGACCAAAAGCTTGATCCAAAAGTAGAGAGCAGCACAAATAAGTTAAATATCTGTTCCTTTTTTCTTTCAATTTAGAACTGTGGTATTCTGGTCGGAATAGTTTCTTAACCCACGGTATAATTAATTTTCTATCGTGTTCTTGGGATAACGTTGGTCCTAGGACTCTTAGGGCTGCGCTATAGTATAGAAATTCAGTATTCATGGGATCTTGACCTACTTTTGGAGGTGGTGGTGGTAGTGGTGATTCTTCGACTGGTGGAGCTTCGTCTGGTTCTTCTTGTGGCTCTTCTTCTGGTGCAGCTTCTTCCTCTGCCATTCTTGTACTAAAATTTTAAGTAAATCTACCTTTTGAGAGAACTTGAGTAATTTTTTTGATTATGTCATCGCAATGTCATCAAAAATCGATTATAGAGTCAGCTGTCACCACTCTAAGCACTCAAAAATCCCACTGTACATATTGTGTCCCTTTTTTGAAGGAAAGTCTCTCGTTTCAAGGAATTTTCTATCCTTAGAATCTTTCTTTTCCTCTACTTTAGAGTTTTTAGAGGTTGCGATACATCCCAAGTGAAGAAATTACCTATTTGAATGAAACTATCTACTTTCGGGGTGATGCATCTTAAAAGGGGTGATGCCAACGTTCAAGAATCAATCAAAATAAATCCAAATTCCTAAAAATAATCGGCAGGACTCTGTATTTGATTTAATTCGTGTTAATGTGTAAGATAAACAACTGTACGGTATGTGACTATGGTCGTGAACAGTCTGGCTGAAATATGTATTTTTTTATTGATAAAAGCATGATCTAACAAACAAAAGATAGTGGTGAACGAAATAACAGGTCAATAAAAACAAACAGATTTTCGTATGTTATACCATTGAAATAAGATTTCTGTAAACATCAAAAATAACAATGTATATTATAATACTTATCCAGATAGATTTATTTAAATAACATTTAATTTGTTAGTTATTGAAGGTTTTTAGAAAGAAGCTTGTTACACGGGGAAGTCGCGATACTATGCATAACCGGAAGTCTCCAAAAGTAGGGCAGATTTTTATTCAAATCAATTTAGTCATAATACCTAATGTTTCATAGAAAAAAAAATCAGCCTGTATAATGAGAGGAACTTCAGGTTAATGAATAAAGTCGAGAACTCCTAGAAAATATCTTAAAAGGTTTAACGGAGCTACCGACCACTAGATGGCACCAGTGCTACTGTCTCTATGTGTGGCAATAAAGGTCTAATTAGCAGAATATTTTTTGTTTCAAACTAATTATTTTATATAAAAAGAAATTTTAAATACCGTTAATTTAAAAAAAAATTACTATCTAAATGTATACATCATTCATTCAACATGTGGTTTTTAATCGGAATCAACGAATAAAATGAATTAATTATCTGTTGTAAAATATAAAAGCCATATTTGGAAATTTGACATTAAATGGTATCCTAAAAAATTTAAACAAATATGGTGCGTTGACCTTACTATCTTCATCGTCTTTGTTTCCATTTTTTTTTAAATTCGCAATACCATGTTTAAACTAGTTTTACTGTTCTTATTGTAGTTTCCCATGAGATTATTCGCTAAACGAAAGATTCTTTGTAAGAAAACCAAACAGAAATGAACTATTTTATAACAAGTAAGAAACTGTGATTGTTTGAAGAGAAAAAATGTAGTCGAATTTGTCAGGCAGAACGAAATTGCGAAAAGTCATGCAACTGTAGCTGATGCATCTGATATTGAGTTTCTGTATAGGTATGCCTATGTATAAGAATACGAATCAAATCAAAATTTTCCGCTGAACGTATTCTATTTCATGGTAAAATAGGATTTTAAATATTACTTTATTTCAATTTTTATCAACATAAAACTCTTTAAATAAAAACAAAAATAATTTCCAGTTAATGTACCACTTCTTGTACACTTCTTATATGTTTTACACCCCCTGTAGACTTCTTTGTATCGTTCGCGATTTCTTCTACACCTTGTATAACATACAAACATTTGAGTACTTCTTACAAACACTTCTTATAAAGTAAATAAGTTGTATACCACCTGTAGATTTCTTTGTATGCATCGAGATTTATTCTACACCTCGTAAAAGCTACCTCTTTCCATTGTTTCAAAATAATGTTAATTCATTTATTCAGAATAAAAAAATCGAATTTGTTCTCATATAGTGTTAATTTATTAGTGTTAGTCAGTGTATTTTATTTAGTTTGAAATATTTCAAAAAAGCCATAAATCTAAACGTGTCACTCCAAATTCAATTAACAATTTAGTACCATCAAAAGAATTTCAAGAGGTATCTATTGTATTTCATGAACAAGTAGTTGTAGAATAGTACCTACTAGAGTATAAAATATAAAAAGCTTTCCCGTCACGTCGGGCTTATTGTCAATGAACCTGAGTTTATTACACTCGATTTTTTTCTTTTTGAATTCCAAGTTATTTTGTTGTATCTAATGGGAGTACTCCCGCAGAGTGTTTAAATCACATCTGCACAGGATTATTATTACATATACAGGATGTTCGATATACCAGGGATGAAAGAATTTTTAATTTTGAGAAATTGACGATGGGAAAATCCAAAAAAGTTGAAATATACCGAGTGAGCATTAAAGGAAACATAGAAAATGTATTTGGAGATAGGGCCAATGAAGTAAATGTCAACAAAATATTAATACAGAGAATAGCTATTTGTGTATTAAGAGCAGAAAGTAGTACTTTGGTAGTTGAGACAGAAAGTTGCTGTCGAAACTACCAAAAGACTTTCTGCTCTAAATACACACAAGCTCTCTTTTATTTATAAATTAAATTAGGCGTGCGCCAAAGTTACTTTCTGCTAGAGATAAGAAACTATCGATAGTAGCGACCATCGATAGTTATCGATAGTTCGAGTATTGACCATCGATAGTTAATTTTTTTCAGGTATATTTTTAAAAATCGTAATTTTGACAAATATAAAACAAACACATCTGGAAACTTGCATTATTGTATTATTGATAATTTGTTAAAACAAAACCTTGTTGTTTATAATAACCATGAAGTTTTATTAATAAATATCAACATATTGACATGTTTATATTTGGCTTTCAGCCGCGATCTCCTAACAGACAATATTTGACCTGCAGAACTAAAATTTCTCTGATACAATGGACTGCCTAAGCTCTGACAGTCTGACGTCACAACTTTTCCAACAAATCGATAACGCGTGTAGAAAAATTTCTTGATAATTTATAGGAGTCTTCGGTTTGTTTGAAAAAGTTTTTATGACCACGCCTCTTATGACGTAAGACTTAGGTAGTCCATTACGTACGATGTCGGTAACGGTATGGATAGAATTGTCAACTGTCAAGTCAAAGCACTCAAAACTGTCATCCGCTATCATGGAAGATTGAGGGTGTGTACCGTTTATATTGGTTGGTCAGTGGCCGGTTTGTGAGTTCGATAGTTTTCGATAGTAATGAGAATATCGATAGTATTCGATAGCTCAAACTATCGATAGTTTCGCATCTCTACTTTCTGCTTAAGAACGCCAATACTTTTTCTATTATCACTATCGAAAGTCGTCTTTTCTGCATTGAAAAGCAACTGCAAAGTTAATGTTTTCCGTGAGCTGTCATAATTTGACGTTATTGGCGCTCTTAAGCAGCAAGTAACTTTGAAGCACGCCTAATTTTATTTATAGATAAAAGAGAGCTAGTTGTTAATTTTGGTGTGATAATAGAAAAAATCTTGTGTGTATTTAGAGCAGAAAGCAACTTTCTGTCTCGACTACCAAAGTATTACTTTCTGCTCTTGATACACAAATAGCTATTTTAGGGTGCGTTCACAAAGAAAGCTGGTTACAAGCGCTTGTTGGCAAGCGCTTGCAAGCTCCAACCGGCGTGAGAAAAGTCTACATTGTATCAAGCGTGTGCGTTCACAGAAAAAGCCTGTCCCGGCTAGCAAGCGCTTGCTACAAGTTCTGATAAGCACGAAAGAACGTTTTGTACTTGTTTTCCGGCTCTTGTTGACCGAACCAGTCAGTTTCAAACAACTGTGCAGTCTGTGAAAACTAATGGATTGTTGGCGAAGTATGTCTTAAACAATGCTCTCTCACTTCCACGGTTAATTGCATGAACACCGACTTTCCTTCTATGCATTTTTAATTCGACATTTTCAAGCAAAAATAACTCTTCATCACTTGAGGAAGACATTGTCTCAACGAGAGCTGAGAAAACACTAAGCTTGAAATGCAAGCGTTTGTTGTGTACACACAACAAAACTGCTA
This sequence comes from Lochmaea capreae, assembly GCA_949126875.1. Taxonomy (NCBI): domain Eukaryota; kingdom Metazoa; phylum Arthropoda; class Insecta; order Coleoptera; family Chrysomelidae; genus Lochmaea; species Lochmaea capreae. Next base: position 1,934,550 of record OX421400.1, read on the forward strand.
CCTGAAACCCAAGTACGCAAATATACCGAAATGTAAAGTGTACAGTTTATCCCTATAAAAATAAAATAAATCATATTGAAATGGGACTCAAGGTGCGCTAGAGGGAGGACAAAGCCCTTTATACGGCAAGGTGTTACGACTTTTATATAAAAAAGCTGAAGAAAGGTACAAGAGATGAGCAGATGCTACCGATATTGCATGTTCTGATATTTTCGATGGACAGAAAGGTTAAGAAAAAAAATCTTAAAAGAAAAAAAAGACATCTGCCTTGACTTTTGTCAGTAAAGTGAGTTGGGATCGTAAAAACAAGCTTTTACGACTAAAACATAAAAAATATAGAAGCTCGTGATAAATATACAGTTCAAGAGTTGTATTTAAAAAAAAAGGGTTTTGAAGGATGTTGCAAAAAATGCAGATATAAAGATTGGTCGAGATTTTCGTCCTTGGTAATCTACATAATAGTTATTTGTACTATAAAGGATTACATCTCGTGAAAAGTATATAAGATTTTTTCTCCTCTCCGCAAATATTGTGAAAAGGTGAGTGCTACAAGAAAAAGTCGAAAAAAATTCCTGCCATAGTTAACCGTAACATTTTTCTTGGACTCTAATCCTAAACAAATTAAAAGCTATTTATATATTTTACATAAGGTCAACTTATTTATAAGTAACCCATATCTAAAAGTTATCTCGTACCTATTCTTAAACTGTTTATACAAATAATTTAAGAACAACAAATATTTGTAGACAAAGACAAAGGAATTCTTCTGACAGAGACATATCAAATTTTTATTTTCAATTACTCATCGTTTGACGTTAAAATTTTGCTTGTTATTGTATAAAGATTAATTGAAATTATTTCCCTTCCCCTTCTTGAAAAACTATGCGTAAAATACAAGATATTAGATATTTCTCAAGATTGGGAAGGGAAAATACCAAAATTTACAAAATATTGTACCACAGCATATCAGGTAAAAGAGGATCTCAAAAGAAAACTAAAATATACAGTGTGGCTCATTTAAAAATACCCAAGTTTATGTCATAACTATTTAATTATCGAAAAACCATCCAATTTTTTCACAAAAATGTTTTTATAAATAAAAATTATCTCCGCCACTGGTTGACAATGTTGTGTTTATGTTTACTGGCATGGATTTTACAAAACTCCAAAAATAAATCGAGAACAATAAAAAGACAATTTTATGTTAACCAATTTTGGCACAAACAAAATGTATGCTTTACGACAAAATAAATTTTTTTTATTTAATTTTTAATCTCCACAATCTTGGATATCGATGCAAACAACGTTTTATAAACATCGAGATTTTTCTAAATTTTTAAAAAAATATCATGTCTTCATAATTCTGGATTTACCGCAAATTTTTCAGTAAAACAAATTAAAACCTTGGGTGAAGGATATAAAAGGAAAGCTGGCATCGAGGCTCGTTCTATAATTTGTGAGTTACACTTAATTCTCGACAGGTTCTAATTTTGTGTTAACCTACAAAATGTGAACACGTTACGCTACTGATTTGTCTATTTGTAGTTTGCAGTAGAATTATGAACACCCTGTATATATTTTTTATCTTTAATCAATAACTATTGTTTTAATAAACCAAAAGAGAACGCCACTGAAAGAAAAAGGGGTTGATTCCGTGGGTGGCAAGCTGCACCTCCTAGCGCACCTTATCTCCAAAAGCTCAGGTAAAATCTGAAATACCCCAAAAATATCAAAAGCTCATACCGGCGCATGAGCGAGCCCCACTTTCTTGCTTAATACGCGAATGGATTTCAGATTTCATTACGACCAAACAAAACATGTTTAGTGGCGTCATGACAATGTTATAGCGCGCACGCAGTTTGCAGTGTGGAGTTTTACAGAATACATCGCGTCGTGCGGAGTTTTTTATTTCAGTTTTGACATTTCAGTGATTTTGTTGTTGTGCAATTTGGTTTTAAACACGTTTCAAGGATTTGTTTTACCTTTTTGGAAGTGCCAACCAAGGTTAGAGCTATTAGTTGCTTGTTTTTTTTCATTCGGAACGATATTTCGTCAATGACATTGTTGTTTAATTCACTTTTTTGACCTTTTAATGTTTGACGTTTTACTATTTTGAAATTAAACGCGAATCGATATTACCTTACGAAACTCCCTATTACAACAACCATTCAAACTTTATAATATTTTATCTTGAAATTGATATTTCTATATTTGTAAGAAAAATACCATAGGGATAGAATCACATGAATTACTCAACTTCCTTTATGTTAATTATTTTCAAGATTAGTAATCAACTTCTGGTAAAATTATTACCGATTCGATGAAATTTAAATATTATTTCCTGCAGGCTTATTCATCTGCAATAATAATTATTGTTACTATTTTTGCTTCGTACGTGAAAATATTGTCAAGTTATCATTTTTATTTAGCTGTAGGGTTTTCCAAGATTCACCCATTTTATATTTAAATTCCAAGGTCTGTACTTGACGGTGTAAAATAAAACACATTATTCCATATTATTGCGAAATATTGTTCAAAAAATAATATATTTATGCAAAATAATTCACATATTTCGCAGCTATAAAATTATTTATCACTCAATATGTATTTAATGACAAAATTTAAATAGCTATACAAAATCTGTAAAAGTATTTTATATACTGTGACATTGACTACCTGGACACGTGTTTTCCCACGTATACCTGAGTGAATACAATTTAAAAAAAATACTTTGTCCTTTAAAAATACCTGTAAAGTTAATTTTACCTCAATTCAAGGCCTTTTCTTCTGTTAAAATAACCTCAAAAAATGTTTTTGTAACTCTGTTCTTTGATTTCAGGAGTTTCATCAAACAGTGCTACGCTTTTTTGAAAAAAAAAACCTTACCACAATTCTTTATTCGTAATACTTAAGTTGTGCGCGTGTGTGTTGAAGATTTAATTAAATTAAAATGCAAAATATCCAAATTCACGAGCCGCCGTCGAGTGTTCGCCGAATAAACGACAAGTCGTTGGAAGTGACTCCATCTAATGGCGATGTTATGAAATTAAGAGTATCGCAATTGCGAGATACGCAATGTCGCGTACCGAGAGTTACGTCGGATCGTAAAAACGTTCATCTCGGACCTAGTAATGGCGAAAGACTTTTGCAAAATTCTATTATTGCCGATAAATATCAATTATTTGAACAAGTCGAAGGCAGCTCGCTTTATCGATGCATGGAAATCAATACCAAGGAGGAGTTGGTATGCAAGGTTAGTCAACAATGATTATAATTTATCAATCTTATATATTTATAGGTTTGTTTATCACTTAAAAAAAATAGTAGAGACCTCTTTATCCAGATTACTTTCCCCAACCCTACCCTTTCAATAAAGTCCTCCAGATTTGATAGTTTCTGCACCAAAAGATTTGACAGATGTCCTAATAAGACTCTGTCGCCTGAACAGTGGCGGATGTAGGTTTACTGCCTTCCTAGGCCCGATTTGATGCGCTACCCTTTTACGATTACATTCCAAACAAATAGTAGAATTGCTGTTTTTACATGCTGTAATTTTCGCTGCAATCCTGTAGCTTCAGATGGCTTAGTCGGTTTCTCATTTATGCTCTCGGTAATGAATTCCAGTGCATCAATTATTCCAGACTACTACTCTTGTACGTTGCACCAAGTACTCGCAACGACATGAGCAGAACCGCTGTTGCCAGAAGCGCAGATTAATTTGTACAAATGATATTTTTGTCTCGTTATCGTTGACTTTTTTTCGAGGGTGAAAATACAGCACGTTTGTGCCAGTATTACGCCAAATAATCTTAGAGATATGAGATCAAATCTTTGGTTATTGTCTGGCACAGGAAGGTGGTCTATTTGAGCACTTACCTTTAGAATGGATTTTTATTTTTTCAGGAAGTTTATATTTTATTTTTAGAATAGGTGTAGGTACCTACCTACTTATTTTATTTTTTCAATTTAATTTATTAATGGAAGGGATTTTTAGTTTATTAATTATGGTCCTCTCAAGAAATGCTGTTTTATTTTCAAGTTACAATTGCTAAAGTAATATCCCATTGTAGTTAGAAATTGTCAACTTGGTCTGAAATGATCATGTTGACAAAAATGAATTTTAAGATGTGCAGGTTACGTAATAACGATTGTGTTTTTTTATTTCTTCAACACCCTCACTCCTATGTTGGGAGCATACTGAATACCACCAACTAGTCAATTTTTTCTGTAAAGGACCATTCGGCCAGTCTCGAGAAATAAGTATACACCCCTAAGATGAAACAAAGTGATGACCGCGCACAATTATTCTTTCTCTCCCTTTCATATATCCTTGTCGTACTTGTGTAATACGAGGCCAGGGTTCCAAAGTAATTTACGCAATCTGTATAATAGTGCTGACTCTATGACATGGAGATTGAGCCTGTAACCTACATTTGTGAGAAAGAATTTTTGGAGAGATGAGTTTGCCACCTGAAACATACTGCACAAATCCAATAGACTTATATCGTCTGTTCGCTGCCAGAGTGCCACATGCCAATTTGTTTTTTTGCAAATCCTTTTTTAATTGTTCTAGCTTCATTGGTTCCTAATTTTACCAAAGACTTTTAGAAAATCTTGGAATAGTTAACTACTTTTGACAAAGTCAACTAATGCCTAGTAATCAGTACAATCAAAATTTTATCATTATCATTATATTGTCATTATTTTTAAATAGAAACATTTTTGTATGCATTTATCGATAGGCCATTGTATACTATAATTAGGGAATAAACTTTGACGTCACCGCTTTCATTTATTTGACGTTAGAAGTGATTGTTTTCTTTGTGTTTCTGGATTTTCCATCGAACGATTCCGAAAAATGTTGATTATAAACAAATATAGATAATGTTGGTAATACTTCGAGTAATTGATTAATTATTTGTTGTTCAAATTATTCTTAAATGTTGTTGTATCTTGGATTTCTGTACCAATATCTTTCATGTTAACTGCTCAATTATTTTTCTTGAGTTTATTCTTAGATGTTAAGACACTGACTATCTCAAGAAGCTAAAACAACTTAACTGCAAACATCGATTCTCAACCTCACACCATTACATATGGTGGTGGAGAGTGTTGCAGAAAGAACAAGATACAGACTAAGTAGAGAGGGAATCATTAAAAAAAAAACCACCTCTTCACTTCTTAGAAATCGGACAGCCTGGGACATGCCACAAGATGGTATGATGAAAAAGTATAATTTTTCAAAGAAATTCGTTACGGAATTAAGCAACAAGAAGGAATGGGATCCAAATACCATTTCCAGACTTGGAAAGAATGCCATTCAATGGTACACAGACGGCTCAAAAGCAATAGAAGGAACTGGGATAGGAGTGTACGGGCCAGGAACCAAACACTCTGAAAGCTTGGGAAAAACCCCAAGTATCTTTCAAGCGGAAATTCACGCAATAAGAAAGTGTGCCCAGTTCAATATTGACAAAGGATATAGAAGGCAAAGGATTATCATAATGTCTGATAGTCAAGCAGCCATTAAAGCGCTGAGTTCCTGTGTAATCAGTTCCAAAATGGTGTGGGAATGCCTAGGCAAACTTAATGAACTAGGCGAGAACAATATAGTCACCTTACTGTGGATTCCAGGACACACTGGAATAGAAGGAAACGAAATAGCAGATGAACTAGCGAAGAGGGGGACTGAAATACCCTTTTGGGGGCCGGAACCCTTTTGCGGAATCAGCTCCAATATAATATTGGAAGAAATAGGTAAAGCCGAAGAAAAGAGAAGATCTGACAATTGGAAAGATCTAGTAGGGCTTAGGCAATCAAAGATTCTTCTGGGTGACTACAACCTGTTGAGATCAAATGAATGCATAAGTCAAAGCAAAACTGCACTAAGAGTTTTAACAGGAATCCTAACGGGACATTGTCGCCTGAATGGACACCTTAAAAAGCTCAAAATAGTGGAGGAAGAAGATTGTAGATTTTGTGGAATGGAAGAAGAAACCTCCATCCACATACTTGCGAACTGCACAGTATTTCAGAATCCTAGGGCACAGTACCTGGGAGACTACTGGATAGAAGAGGGACAGTTACCTAAGTTGAGGCCTGCAGATATCCTAAAATTCCTCCGGGAAATAGGACTAAAGGAGCTACTAGTATCTGAGACTCTCCTCAGAAACTAAGTAGAAGTAAGGGGGCACAATAGATCTTTTAGGTCTCAGTGAATGTTACCCCAAAATACATACATACATACATACAAACATCGAGCCCAGACAAAAGCAAAATTTTCTCTTTTAGATTTATTTGTTCGAATTTTCTATTTATTTAATTGGATATTTTTAATATTTAAACTCGTATTTAATACAGACCCTGTATTCAGTATAACAGCTGGTTTGAACTGACAGATAGGTAAAACTGTCAACTTTAAAACACAATTTGACGCGATTTAAAATTTGAATACAACTGAAATATAATAAAAATCCCGTTTTATACATAAATTTCCATATCTCGAGAATTCTGTAAGTCACAGCTACAAGAGACATAATTTATACAGTATCCTATGAGATATAGCAACCCCCAATATCTAAACCAAATTTTAAAAATTCTATTATCTCCACCCTTCTCGCTTTGGTGAGTAATAGCAAATTTTAATTCAAATCAAGCTACTTACTATTAAACTATGGATGTATAAAAACCGGTTGTTTGGTCCAAGGAGATGACCATAAACTGGTCGGGCGACCAAAGATTTCGCGTTCCGAGTCTGGGAATGCAACGCCATAAAATAGGACCATCCGGTTTGATACGAAGACCTTTGCCCTTTTAGCTACGTACTAATATTTCTCGATTAATTTGATGGTGTTGTGGGAAATCTGGGAGAAAATTGTGAAAATATATGCACCCTAGTCTATAATAAAATTTATTTGCATATATTGGTATTAAGTTTTGAATAGAATTCTACAAATTTGAAAGGGGTTTCAGGTAAAAAGTACATTTCCATTTTTCTTTGGGGACTGATCGTTTGTAACAGCTGGTATTTTAGTTTATTCCCGTTTTACCCTTTTTTATTTCGAAAATTGAAAACTTTTTGTTTGAAATTTTCTACCATACAGCTTACTTATTCCACAGTTGTCCTTTCTAATCAATAGTTTTTATTTGACCTACTAAACTGGTTATTGATTTTCTCTTGAAACATATTTTTATGACTCCCTTCGGATCGATAGTTTTTTACACCTCCTTCAGTTTCAATCTAAAGCTTCAGCTTCATTTCTAGGCGTTTCTTAGGTATAGAAAGATTTTACCATTCTAATCCTTCAAAGCGTACTTTTATTTCGAAGATAGTATCCTCTTTGAAGGTATTTATACAGTGTGGAAACCACTTATGTAATAAAATTAAATAAAATAAAATGTCATGATTCACGCAAGTATGCCATAGTCGGTGTTGTTTTTTTTAATGAAACACCCTGTATATTTGCATATTTTTGAAATCCCCTTAATGAACCGATTTCAACAAACTAAATAATGTATGGTCAATTATGAATTATACAGGGTGAAATTTTTATTTTTACAGTTATTAAACACATACATAAAATACACGATGTACTTGATTTTAATACATTAAAATAAATGCTCAAAATGTTCTCCACCTAGTTGTTGGCAATAGCACAGTCTCCTATAGAACTCCTTCTTAACTTTGTTTAAAGTTTGAGGTGAAATATTCCGTATTTCTGTAGTTATCCTGTCTTTGAGGTCTACAATGCTAGTTGGTTGTGTTACATATACTTTGTTCTTGAGATAACCCCACAGAAAAAAAATCTAACGGCGTAAGGTCTGACGATCTAGCTGACCACTCAATAGCACCTCTTCGTCCAATCCATTTATTGGGGAAGATTTCATCTAAATAAGTTCTTACCATTAAAGGATAATGGGGTGTTGCCTCGTCTTGCTGGAACCAAACATTTTCATTCGGTAAGCTAGGATCTATTGCGTTGGGTTATAAGTTTGTCAATTTTCCATCTATAAATATAGGACCAATAATATGGTCGTCTATGATACCGGCCCAAACGTTCACCTTTTGAGGGTACTGAGTATGTGTTTCACGCATCCAATTAGGATTCTCTGCTGACCAATATCTACAGTTCTGTCGGTTTACATCTCCATTCAATGTGAATGTTGATTCGTTTGAAAAATGAATGGTACCAAGATTTCCGTTCAGCTTATTCATCAATCTTTCGCAGAAATCCATTCTACGATCTGGATCGTCTTCTGTTAACTCCTGCACAAAAGTTGATTTGTAGGGATGAAGTTTTTCTTTATGAAGACATATTAGAACAGTTGTATGACTAACATTATTTTCACGGGCAATTTGACGTGTACTTGAAGTTGGATTCTCTTCGACATTTAACAAAATACCCACTTTCACATCATCTTCAACGAAGTGTGGTTTTCTTTTCAATGGTTTGACATGTCCAAGTTCTCTGAATTGTGCATGAATTTTAGACACAGTACTTTGTGAAATATTAGGCAATTCGGGATACCTGTGATTAAATAAGTGATTAAATAAGTTTGCCACTGTCATTGCTGTGATCGACTCGTGACAGGCTGATGATATTTTTTGCCTTGCCTTTCATGTTTTTCACTATTGATCCTTTTTCAAAATAGTTGAAGAACGACTTTTGAGTCTTGATCCTTTTGGCAAGTTGCTGACTGCTATTTTGTTTTGGTTATTTCACCAAAATATTTTTTATATCTTTAATCTAACCGTCGCAGCTTTACTTTCCGGTCTAATATTTCCTGTATATTTTCCCACTGTTCAGCATATCACGAAAAGCAGTCCATAGGTACCATTATACGATCTTCAACACTTACCATCATTAAATTTGAAGTGCGTGAAAAAAAATTCACTAATTTCTTTAAAAATTACAAAATTTTGGATAAGCAAAATTGATTCTTACGGTTTCGCAATTCTGATAACGTTTAGATTTATTTATTTATTATCTGTATACGTAACCAATTTATCTTGTTCTCACAGAAATATTGCAAAATTTACGATTTCAAGTATTTTGATGAGCAGGTACATCTATATCTGCTTATCAATGTTTGATATTTGTACAAGATTAAGTTCCAAAATAATTTATATGATTGTATATATCGACAGTATCGATTAAGAGCTATTTATGAAAATTGTGTATATACGTAGAATTTAAAATAATGAAGTCTGATGGTACACATTGAGCACAAATGGCATTCGTCAGTTTGTCAAAAATATTATTATTATTAAATTTGAAAATTTTCAAGTAAAATTTGAACAAATAAATTTTGGAGAGGATCTAAAATGTGTAAAAAATGTTGATAGATGCAGAGGGGGGTTAAAATAAAATAATTTAGTACCAAAAGACCAAGTTAATAAAAAAAAAAACTCAAAATATGAATTCACCTTAATTTCGAAGATTACAATGCCATATCTTCATTATTTTAAAATGAATAAAAATCCACAGACCTTCAAATTCAACATAGCGCAAAATATTTCCTGCATTTAGATGGAAAAAAAATAACTATGACTTAAGCGGTTTTTTTTTTAAGGAAAAAACATGAAGGTTAATGCAAATCCTCCAAATACGTACCAAACATGATATATCCGGTTAGTTATATTTTATGCATCGTAAAAATTCGAAACAATATTTTTGCGTCGAAGCTTGATGGAAATTTCCGTAAATTGAGTAGTGTCACCTTCTCAAATTTATTTTATTTACGATGTAAAGTTGAAACGTGAATCTACAGCGTATTTTAGCTGTATACAGTAGAGGTGGACAGTTCGAGCAAAAAACATCAATATATTTAGAGGAGTACTTTTTCAAACACATTATTTTGCTGTTATTATTAGATATTATTTTTATTTTATTTTTTTTTAATTGTTAATTTACTTTGGGTTCAATATTCAAATTATTTTTAAATATTATTATTTTTCAAGTATTTATTCAACATCACAAACTTTACCTTTATAAAAGTTAATTATTATTATTATCACTATTATTTTTCTTTTTGAAGAATTGAATTTATGTTCCAAATATTTAATTACATTTTTTATTACTATCAAATATTAAAATTTCTGTTTTATTCTGGTCTAAACTTTGTGATACATTTCGATACTTTTCAAAATACTTTCTATTACTATTATTATTATTTTCAAATGTCTTTCTTCTATTATTTATTCAAAGGAGGAGGCAGCCGGCTTATGGAGAAATGGGCTTCGGTGAAATTTCATGAATTGTCAATATACTAACAATTCATGAAATTTCACCGAAGCCCATTTCTCCATAAGCCGGCTGCCTCCTCCTTTATTGGTTATTTAAATAATTGGACTTTTACTATCAAATTCGCCAAACACGTCCTTTATATTACTCATAATTTTTGTTATTTTTATTTTATTTTTCTTTAATTTTTTCTCTTTTCAGAAATCTCTCTCCCGTTCAAATTGACATTAATCACCATGCCCTTTTTACAATATAATATGTTTAAAATAGCAGTTACAGTGTGTGTATGTACTAAATATACAAGTACAGATAGTATTAATATTGAATTTAATCCTATAAATTACGTTACTCAATATAAATGATGTAATTGTATACAAGGTAAAGTAGTTTTATTGTCTATTGACACGATTACAAGGAGATTTGCAGAACCAAACTTGAATGGGAGATATAGATAGAATTTTTTATTGTTAGAATAATGTTCAAAGTTAGTAGGATGACCTCAAATTATATATTTACAATATTTTACTAAGGTGGTGCTGAGAGATAAGTTAAAATATAAATATCTAACAAACTTACAAACGGAGGAATTAAAGCTATCCTTGGAACAGCATTGACTAATAACTTTTCTACCGATATCGGGATGTCAAACAACGGGTGCCTAGGTTCAAAATTTTTTCTTTGAGTTCATATTTCAATAAATACTTCTATTTTTATATGTTTATAATCAAATTGAGCTTTTTTGTTGAACTTTTCTAAGGCTTTGATTTTGAAATTTATTTTGAAATAAGTATTTTTAATTAAACATTACGCCCTGTATGAGTATATCGTAAATTCTTGAGATATCTAATTGCAGTTGAAACAACATGCAAATGTTTTCGTGAGGCCGCAAACTCAGTGTAAAGGCACGAGTTTTCTGACATTTCCTTCGACGCTTTTATTGTTTATATTTCTAATATCAAAATGTGACAAGGTCGTCATTGCAAACGTCAATTATTGTAATAAAAAGTGAAGTAGAAAAAATATTTACTCCTCCCTATATTACAAAAAACACTGTTTCAAAGGACGTAAGTAACAATTACTAAAAAGCTATCGATTGCCCTAGACGACGCGACGGGTTGTAAATCTGGTATTAATTTATATGAATATTAATAGTACAATCATTAATATTATCCTTCTCTAACCAATTTTTCTGTAACCTTTGAAGTACTACAGGACACTGTACCAAATTCCTTCCCTTCGTATTATTAACGAGCCACATAAACCACCCTTTTATCTCGAAATTTATCCCCGAAACAAAAACATCAATTTTAATTCACCATTACCCTCGAGTCGCTTAATCTAAATAAACCCATCATTAATTCACCTTGCGAATAAAACGCACATACATACACAAAATCTCTTTCTTCAACCCTCCTACCATCCCTTAAATCTACACTAATTTATCACCCTCGAAAGAAACCATTATATCAGGCCCCTGGGAAAATTTCAGCAAATTCCCAGGGAGTAAATAACCCTTTTATTCACCCACCCTATCTTCTTCTTACAAGTACTACGAGAGGTGTAATAAATATGAGAAATGATATTTCTCTCTGTATATAAAGGTGAACTAAATCCACTATTCTTGCGTAATTTTCGTTTCATTATAAATTCAATGGTATTGTGACATTTTCTGTGTTAGCTGCAACATGTTGTTTTTTTTTTCTTCTCTCATTTCAGTTCACTCCTACTGACAATATAATTAATATTGAAATTTAAAATACCTCTCGAGAATTCTCGGAATAACGACCGAATAATTTCAAAAGCAAACTATGATCTAATAATACATTTGTTATTACGTTATATAGTATTAGTAGACCTTATATGGCAACATCTCGAGCCGTACCTAGGTGCATAGGCGTGTCCTGAGCAATTTACACGATCATATTTAACCCTTATAGTTTTTTTTTCTTCTATAAGTATTAACGAACACTTATATGCACATATTTTTATTCGCAAAGTAGGCAATTCTCCAACCTTTGAAATCTAATATATTGTTATACATAAATCTGCGAAGTCATCTTTCCACCAACCACCTTAAAACAAATGCCTCCCCAAACTGGAACTGTACAACCACTGAACGAATGAACATCATAAACTGCACTTCGATTTCTGGGTAGTAGTAGTCCAGAATTTGGTCCGTATATAGCCGAAAATTTCAGATTTCATGGAACCTGTTTCGTATATACGAACCACTTGTCATTTTGTCAATATTAGCTTACCCCTGTTTCTGCAGGGTTGTCTCTGTTTCTGCAGCTCCTAAAGTCATCTGGATGATCAATATTTTTCAACTAAGTTTTCTTCAAATTTATGTAAAAAATGCAAGCTTTCGTTTTGAATATTAGTTTAAATCTTCATTTTACTGGACTGTAAAGTCCATGCACGAAAACGCCGACTATCAGAAAACTTCTAGTCATCTGTAAACAATGCGGACCTCTACTCATCGGCGAACAATGCGGACCTCTACTCATCTGTGAACAATGCGGACCTCTACTCATCTGTGAACAATGCGGACCTCTACTCATCGGCGAACAATGCGGACCTCTACTCATCTGTGAACAATGTGGACCTCTACGCATCTGTGAACAATGTGGACCTCTACGCATCTGTGAACGATGCAGACCTCTACTCATCTGTGAACAATGCTGACCTCTACTCATCTGTGAGCAATGCGGACCTCTACTCATCTGTGAACAATGCGGACCTCTACTCATCGGCGAACAATGCGGAGCTCTACTCATCTGTGAACAATGCAGACCTCTACTCATCGGCGAACAATGCGGACCTCTACTCATCGGCGAACAATGCGGACCTCTACTCATCGGCGAACAATGCGGACCTCTACTCATCTCTGAGCAATGCGGACCTCTACTCATCTGTGAACAATGCGGACCTCTACTCATCTGTGAACAATGCGGAGCTCTACTCATCTGTGAACAATGCAGACCTCTACTCATCGGCGAGCAATGCGGACCTCTACGCATCTGTGAACGATGCAGACCTCTACTCATCTGTGAACAATGCTGACCTCTACTCATCTGTGAGCAATGCGGACCTCTACTCATCTGTGAGCAATGCGGACCTCTACTCATCTGTGAACAATGCGGACCTCTACTCATCGGCGAACAATGCGGAGCTCTACTCATCTGTGAACAATGCAGACCTCTACTCATCGGCGAACAATGCGGACCTCTACTCATCGGCGAACAATGCGGACCTCTACTCATCGGCGAACAATGCGGACCTCTACTCATCTCTGAGCAATGCGGACCTCTACTCATCTGTGAACAATGCGGACCTCTACTCATCTGTGAACAATGCGGAGCTCTACTCATCTGTGAACAATGCAGACCTCTACTCATCGGCGAGCAATGCGGACCTCTACGCATCTGTGAACGATGCAGACCTCTACTCATCTGTGAACAATGCTGACCTCTACTCATCTGTGAGCAATGCGGACCTCTACTCATCTGTGAGCAATGCGGACCTCTACTCATCTGTGAACAATGCGGACCTCTACTCATCGGCGAACAATGCGGAGCTCTACTCATCTGTGAACAATGCAGACCTCTACTCATCGGCGAACAATGCGGACCTCTACTCATCGGCGAACAATGCGGACCTCTACTCATCGGCGAACAATGCGGACCTCTACTCATCTCTGAGCAATGCGGACCTCTACTCATCTGTGAACAATGCGGACCTCTACTCATCTGTGAACAATGCGGAGCTCTACTCATCTGTGAACAATGCAGACCTCTACTCATCGGCGAGCAATGCGGACCTCTACGCATCTGTGAACGATGCAGACCTCTACTCATCTGTGAACAATGCTGACGTCCATTTCTCCACTTCTAGATCTTTCTCTCACGTTTCCAGTTACTCGCTATCTACGGCTAAGCCGCGAGATGACTCTTTCTCTGAGTAACCCTACTTTATCCGCACCAATCTTACGCCTAGACATGATTCAAAACAAAATTCTATATTTTAAATCACAATTGACTGAATAAAGTGAAAAAAAATCACTGAATCCGTGAAATAAACTAACGTATGTCAAGCGTTAATAGAACAAATAAAAAATTAGGATCAGGGCAGATATTAACGCACTTGTATATTCTGCGTAACCTTCACCTCAAGGTGATTACACTATTTTAATATCAAGGTGATTTTTCGTGTGCAATTTATTTTTATCATGTGAACAGGTGAATCTAGTTAAATTAATTTTTTTTTGCTTACAGATCGTATCAAGAGAAAGTCATTCCTTAGTATCAGCCCATTACAAATTGGATTTTCACCCGCGAATATCTTCGATTCACGAAGTCGTTGCTAGAAACCGTTATTTGTATCTGGTGTTTCCGAAAGCGCACGGAGATTTACATTCTTACGTTAGATCGAGAAAACGTCTTCGCGAATCCGAAGCAAAAAAGTTATTCAAACAAATCGCAGAGACAGTTCAAGTTTGTCACGAAAACGGTATCGTCCTCAGGGATTTGAAGCTGAGAAAATTTGTATTCGCCGATCAACTAAGGTAAGTTTTTTCTGCAAAATACTTTTTGGAAGAAAAAATTCATGATTTTCTAGCGAATATACATATTTTTAAAACTATAAAAATTAACATAAAACATTGAATATTGTTGACAATAAAGAGTACCTATTAAGATTACCAACTAAATAAGCTACCTATTAATTAATATCAACAACAGAAATTATGAGGTGTTGAGAATGGATGAAGATAGAGAACCAAGCCTTCACGTCCTGTAGAGCTGTTATATATACAGATTGCGAAATGGCTTTTCGAACTGTACGATTTACACAAGCACGACAAGGAAAATATGAGAAAAACAGCTTGAAAGAGAGAGAAAGAACAACTGTGCGTGGCCAGCGAGGGCGTGTATTTAGTTCCAGAGGCCGGCCGAATGTCCACTGCCCCCCATTTCAACCGCTGTTGACAGAAGCGCAGACTAATTTGTACAAATGATATTTTGTCTCGTCATCGTTGACTCCTTTTCCAAAACCAAACACCTCCATCCGGCAACAGTGTCCTTTACAGAGAGAATTCACATTTAAATTGCTATTCCTAGGTCTTTTCGCTACAAACGATGATCACGTTGGAAGCGCATGCCATTGTATTTGCAAATGACACTGTTGACGGATGGATGTGTTTGGTTTTGCCTAATAGTGCATGAGCTCGAAAAGGAGTCAACGATTCTGGCAACAGCGGTTGAAATGGGGGGGCAGTGGACATTCGGCCGGCCTCTGGAACTAAATACACGATACACGCCCTCGCTGGCCACGCACATTTGTTCTTTCTCTCTCTTCCAAGCTGTTTTTCTCATATTTTCCTTGTCGTGCTTGTGTAAATCGTACGGTTCGAAAAGCCCTTTCGCAATCTGTGTATATAATTGAACTCCTTCAGTGGTACAGTCTCTATATACGCTATTGCAATCGATCTGGTCAAGGTTTCTGCAACTTTTGGCTGTTCTCTACTCATTTTTTCATGATGTTCTTCGTCGATCTATGAGTACGGCTTAATTGAACCCGTAGACGTGAGACCAGTTATTTTTATCAACTGTTCTTTACCAACTCCATTCTTTTTTTGTCAAAGCAGTTGCAGCAGAATCTCTTAAAAAAAGATTTTCACTGAAAAGTTATTATTGAACCATTTTATTTTCTTAATTTAATGTTTCCAATCTGAGATCATTTAATATTACAAAATATCGAATGGTATATATATACACTTGACGTATGTAATGCAATGTAATATGTAATAGTTGCGGCAAAACTCTTTGAGAAACACAATTTCCCAACCAACGTCGAGAAAGAGAAAAAGAAACAGAAAGAGACAGGACTTGTATTGAAAGAACAAGCGGCTATTGAGAAATCGATAATGATAGTCGAGTAAAGTATAACCAGAAATGTACTTAGCCCATGTCTCTCCATAGTTTTTTTTTTATTTTTACACGCCGATTATAGAAATTTGTATTAAGAACTGAGATACTGTCTTGATACCATACGATATATACACAAAGTAAGTTCCGTTTATTGTACAAAAATCTACAACAAACTGTCAACTTCTCTACATAGCTTCCGACACTTGTCATAGCCTGTATTTCAACCACGTGGTAACATGTTCCTTCTGCTCGTCATCATCGTTGAAGTGTTGATCACCAAGGAAAGATTTTAGGTGTAAGAAGGGATGAAAGTCGCAGGAGTTTGGTCTCAATCAAATTCCTCACGTTTGCAGTGTGAAATCGGGCACTATCGTGGAAAACAACAGCATCTTTTGACAGTAATCTCGCAGTAAACATGTGCATTGATTGTTTGACCTCATGGTAAGAAATCAATCAGCAAAATTGCTTTTCTGTCCCAAAACATGGTGCACATGACTTTTCGAGGTGTCAAGATTTGCTTATGCTTAATTAACATTCGCTGGGGACTCCACTCCACTCCTTTTATTAAACAAACTGTAATAAAATCTAACATTTAAAATGGGATTTTCGACATAGTTCTTTATTTTACCACAAATACAGTCCGCAGAAGCAAACATGAGCCCTGGTGGTCGTGTTCATGTCATGTCGCTGTAGTGATATTTTTGTAGTAACAATAAGTGTCAACTGTTAAGAGATATGTAAACAAAGTCAAACTTGCTAAAAATGTAACTCTAAATATTAATAAAAACATTTATATTGGACCAAAAATAAAACTACCTTCTCTCATTGACTGATACAGACACTAAAAATGAATAAAATGATGTATGTTGATGAAATCACTCGGTCATATTATTTCGATTACGTTAACAAATTACTAATGATATAATTTTTAAAACATTGTCATTTTTTCTGTAAATTGAATGAAAAATGGTTCATTAGCAAAATGAGTCGAGTCCCGCACTGTTCTTCGATGATGTGATGCAATTTTTTTAAATCCTTGACTAAAATAAAATCATGGCAAGAGCTTGGCCGGCAGCCATATATACATACATATATATATACACCTATATAAAAAAAATTTAATCTCTGCAACTAAACGCTGTCAAAAATTTTAACTGGAGGTCAAGTTTAAAGGTTGCCTATGTATTTCAATAACCGGTGGGTGGATATAGTTTAATGTTCATCTTTCGATTTATATTATTGCAAGGTTATCGCCTAATGACACGGTTCAACTTGTTTTCCTTTTACATATTTGGTTTTAGATATTTTAAAATATCCCAGTCATTAGATTGTTAATGAATTATGTCTAAGGTTATCTGACAAAAAAAGAAGCATTTCTAATTAATTACAATGGATTTGCTTTTTTACAGTTTTTTACTAGTTGAAATTGATGATGAAATGAAAAAACCTTTTTATCTCTATATCGACTCCCAGGGGGGACCGTAATAATAAATAATAACTATATAGAACTATCATCAGTTTGATAGCCTCTTACAGTATTCTCCAACTAACTTGTTGCCCCAGAAATTACCAACTAAGACAGAGTAATAGTGCCCTGCCTATTCGGGTGGTAAAATTTTGACAAACGCCAATTGCATCGAACCTTATCAGGTGTTAAGATTTTCAGTAGCATAGTTATTGTTTCTGCTTTGTACAATAAAGTGTTTGTAAAAATGTCAGCCATTAATGAAGAAAATTGTAAATGCACTGAAGGACAAACTGGTCAAGTGATATATAGAGTGTTTAATTATTTTAAGACATTAAAAAGTGATGAAGAAACCTTAATAAACGTGAAAATTAAAACATCCAGGCAAAAGGTAAGCCAGCTAGCTAGCACAAGCTTTACTTTATTAATTGTACAAGTTGTGTTAATTTGTAAAAGAAAGCGTATCCTCAGAACTGGATGGGCGGCGTCAATAGCTCCCTAGAAAGCATTTAGGATATCAAGTTAGTTGGCGAATACTGTACTACTCTATTTCAGCCAATTAAAATCGCAGGAAAATGGTCAGATGACAGAAGAATTGTATTCTCAACAAAATAGAAGCACGTTTATGGAAATAATTCTGTAATTCTACTGGTTGTTAAATTCTTTTAGAGCCGGAAATCCAAAAATCCAGCTGTGAGACACCGGATGTGAAAAAATAACCTTTGTATTCGCAATCGACGTATGAGATGAACATCCGAAATTGTATTCTGTGACATGTTTCAGGTTATTTTTTTACCTGAACGATTTCCGTTGCGAACTGGTTTAAACAAATTTACCACATCGACAATTTCGAAAAACCAAATATGTACAAAGGCAAGATATAAATAAAATGGTAATTGCTTAATTTCGAGATATTAGCAAATACGTTTGGCTGCTAGTTGAACGAGATTTTATATTTATCTTGCGTGTTATTGCAAAACGACATACCTAGAATAAACATACAGAGTGAAAACAAAAACTACTTATAGGTATACCTACTACAAGGATCAATTATTAGATTAAATGTTTGTCTAAATCCCACCTTTTATGTTTCCAATATGAATACAGTAAATATTATTAGATTCATAGATTAGTTCATGCGTATGAGGCAACACGTCGATTGCCTAATTTTAATCGATACACGTGGAACGTAGATTATAATCTTTTGAAATTATTAAATTCTTTCCGTCCTTACTTACATAAATGAAGAGTTTATTTTTAATAAATATATCGTAAATATGTAATACATAATATATGCGTAGGCTTAGATCGATTAATTTAGTATACAGGGTGTCTCAAAGTCATAAAATTTCAAGAAATTGCATAAGAGAATTAGGAAAAGTGTCAATATCGAAATTTTCGTTTTCATATAAACTTGCTTCTACTGAAATTGTTAGACTAAATAGGAACTTACTTTGTTAAATAAAAAAAAGCAAAACAGATAAAAATACGTGTTGTTTTTACCATGGAACGACAACATTTAACGTTGGATGAGATGAATAGTGCATCAGTGGCCTTCCTTCAAGCCGGTGTGCGACAAACCCAAGTAGCCGAACAGTTGGGAGTCACCCAAAGTGTCATTGGGAGTCCAGTCGAGCAACACCCAGGCAGTGTTGTTCATATTATCCTTGTCGTACTTGTGTAAATCGTATGACCTTGTTAAAATTATTTAAATTGATCGTTCAAGAACGATTCCAAGTAGGAAAAAGACGATTTAAATAAATTGACGAAAAATTCCTTCGCCGCGTGCTTTTTCATCTGCAATTCGTAAATCGTTTTATTGTGAAGAAATTCCCTATTGTTTTCGAAGAATAAAACTGGGTTGAGAAACCTTGGCGGTAAAAATGTGTTTTCTTTATTTCTAAAAGTACCAAGACATCTAGATATGATCGCACTGACATGATATTTTTGTGGTTTTCTATATTTATACTTGATGTGGTGTAATTTTTCGATGTAGCAACTCATCCCACAAAATTGTTTCGACACAATCTTAAAAAGATATTAACTTTAAAAACAGTTTACAGCATACGTGATGACATATTGCATACAAACATTTACAGAGACAAGTAGAGATATACGAGGGAAATCCAGCAATAAAACTGTCAATTTCAACACGTTTATTCTCTTTCTGTAACTTCGTCCTGGACCAAGCTGGCAGCCTCAATTTTCAGTGACCAAAATCATATAAAGGGGGATATCTTTTTGACTTTTCACTTACGTATTATACATTTTTGTAGAGAAGAATCCAACAACGCAATAATGTATAGGGTGTTCCATTTAAAAAAATGGGAGGGGGCAAAATACGTCCCCCTTTATATGATTTTTGAGGTGGATAATTTTCTTTGAAATGCTCTGTATATTATTAATATTTGACGACACTCTATATTTAAACGGCAGATCAGTATAAAACAAAAAATAAACATGTTACAATATGAGAGATTGACCTTTCCTCAACAAACAATAGAAATCGTTTCCTGCCTTTTACCAGCAATCGATCGCGAACAAAATACCTAACCTCACCTCAATTCAACCATATCCGGTAGCTTAGACCGAATTGAATCGCTGGATTAAGAAAAATAAAAATATTTGCTCTGCCGGAAGCTGAAAATATTGTCTAGAGCTCGTTGACGTCGAAAATTCCTCGCGAAAATAGATCTGTCACAAGTGCATCCGGTTTATGTTAATGTATGTAATGCAAAAAAAAGATGAACGAGTTTACGTCAGAGTTCTGCGTAGAAACGTATGGCTTTGTGATAAAAAACAATTTATTATGAGCTGTAGTGAACAGTGATGGGATTTCTGGGTTTTTGTGAATTCTCTCCACACCATTGATGGTCCAAATTTTTCAGTGCAACTGGTACAAAAATTATATTCTCCTCTTTACAGAAAAGAAATTGACTTTCCAAGTATAATACTTCTGTTTTATAATTTAATAAAAAATTTATCAACCAGCGAGAGCTAAGAAAAAATGAAATCACTCTAATTACCAGAGGTGTCCTGACTTATTATTCTGATGGGTGAATGCTTACTAATACTACTAATTTATTCAGGCGAACCTTAGCCAAGTCAAACTCAAGCCAAGGTTCCGGCACTGAGGCCATTCCTGCTACTTATGCATCTATGAAACCGAGTCCCTCGATGAAGGACTCAATCCTCTCCAGTGGGTGCCTGCTTATGTCACCAGAGGTCATAACAGGGACTCCTAAGATTCGCCTGCGTAGCACAGCCCAATGTGGACATACGAGGAGAACGTTTCGTCAGCCATGTCGCAACCCCTGCATAGGGGGCTTTCCTCTAAACCTAGGTTACAAAGGTGTTTCCTCAGACAGCAGTTAGGAGTCCTGCTATCTTTTTTAACCTACTCCTTGGTAGCTCTAGAGCAGCTCTAGCATGTCCATCAGTCCACCCCCTCCTGAATGCTTACTAAAGGTTTTTAAAGGAGAAAATTCTTAGTGACTGTCCTCATGTCTATTGGTCCGTCAATGCCTTGAATACCAAAAACAGATCTACTTAGAACCTGATTAAGCTACAAATCTATCCCCAAAAAAGTACGGGCTTTCCCAGAAACCTAGATTTTTTGAACTAAAACATAGAAAGTGATAATGACACTGAAAGATGGGCTGAGATGAACCTCGAATTATCATTGACAACAATAAAATCCACTTTCAACAAAAAAATAATAATTCCCAAGTA
Organism: Lochmaea capreae; assembly: GCA_949126875.1. Lineage (NCBI taxonomy): Eukaryota > Metazoa > Arthropoda > Insecta > Coleoptera > Chrysomelidae > Lochmaea > Lochmaea capreae. Next base: position 1,955,918 of record OX421400.1, read on the forward strand.
CCGACCTTCACTTTATAGACGAGGTCTTCATGTTAAAATGTTGATACATATTTATCAATAATTTTGAATGAATTATTAACAAACATGGAAAAATTTAGACAGTTTTAAAAATGTCCACGTTCAAGTCTAGATATAATTTCAAAATATTATTGTTTCCTACGCAAACAAAAAATTAAATAAAAATATTTTCGCTAAAAGCAGGTTTACAAAGTTCAATTCTTCCAATATATAACTAAATTTTTCCCGATGAACTTGGTCAGAATATTAGATGAAAACTATGAAGTTATGATTCAAATAAATTGGGGTCAAGCGGATTCTAATTTTCGACGCCTCACGTATGTACAAAATACATTTATGTTGTTCGATGTAAAGTGTTTCAAAACAGATTGTTGCATCAATATTTGTAGTTATTAAACTTGTTTTTAAATTTCCTAATCGCATCTGGTTATAAAATTTTGGGTCTGATTGCTGTGATTCACTTACAACATCGTTCCGTTCACAAAGGAACTAATAGAAATACAAATTAAGAAATTAATAGTAAATATATTTCTTTTAATAATAGAAATTGATGTTTAACGTCTCTATAAACGACAAAATTTAATCAGATTATCATTAAAATGAAATAAAAAATTCCAAAAAACCTTAAAAATTCATTGCCAGCTGCAATTTATTCAAAAAAAAAAAAACAACTATAGACAAGATCGTCGTATAGAAAAACATTTCGTTGTTTCTAAGGATGTTAAAAGGAAACGTCTCACGTTTGGGCACACGCCAGGAAGTGCCTGAAAAAGGATTTAACTTTGAGCTCTCCTACATCCTGTCGTTAGCGGAATCAAAAGAAATTTGATATTCAATGTCTAAAGGTCATTTGTTCCGCTTCATTCATAAGAGTCATATTGTCATGGAGTTTTGTTCGTATTAAAATTATTCTAAAATTTTAACCTTCATAGCTATTTATTGGGTAATCTCGGTTACGTCGAACGTAAACATCCGTTTTGCGAAAATTTATAATTTATTAATTCTATTGGAATTGATAGTTTACGTGTGAATTTTATTTTTAAATACAAAAGATGGACAAGACTAAGGTCAATACAAACATTTACATATAATTTTTTAAAAATCCGACACTAACCGTGCAAAAATTAACATATTTTACTAGAAAATTATTCATAACCTTTAAATCAACATGAAATATGACAGGAGGCCCTGCTTCCCAGCCCTTTCTGTTAAATTAATCACTGTTACATTAAGTGCAATTCACACAAAACAAGTGCGTGGAAGTGGCGTGGTTAGAGCGTGTACCACACATCACTTTATGATGCAATACAGACAGAGGTGACGTGGGAGTGGCGTGGTTAGAGCGTGTACCATACATCACTTTATGATGCAATACAGACAGAGGTGACGTGGGAGTGGCGTGGTTAGAGCGTGTACCATACATCACTTTATGATGCAATACAGACAGAGGTGACGTGGCTCAGACGTGGTGATTTCCTCCACCGCCACGTCATACAAAAGTTTTGGAGCCTAGTATGAGCTGCGCTTAAGACTCGTACTCAATCCCCTCTTTGGAATGGAGTGTCTTCAGTGCAGATTGGCTGTCTGAGAAAATGGAAACTGAACGGTATGTTCTTTCCTGCCCGAAATAAGAGTGGTACGTTTTTGAGGTTGCAGTATTTGCAATAATTTTAGATTAAATGCTAACCGAATGATACCGAAAAATCAAAATATAATAAAATCGCTTATTAAAGCCACTGGGCTGTGAATAGATCTGAGATTGCATCAATAAATAAAAGGGAATCATCTGTACTTGTTTATTTGTGGCGATATTGCGAAGCAAAAGAAAGTTTTTCACTATAATCCGATGGCGTAAGTTGAAGTGAAAGAAATGCGAGAAATGTGGTAGACAAAGATAGATAGAAAGTTCACTGACATTCTTGACTATTAGTGTATCGTATTGTAGTACTTAAAAACAATTTCTACAAGTATTAACCAACCATTGGAAAAATTAATAATTTGATTGTAATAAAAAAGTTGTCAAATCTGTTTATTTTTTGTTGATAAAGAATCCGCCCTTTTTCAAATACTACCCCGTTAATAGTCCACATGTTTCCTGTATAAATAATGAATTAGAAATCAGGATGAGAACAAAAAGCTAACAAAACAAATGTAGAGAACCACCCGACATCTGCCGTACGATTTCCTCTTTAAATTTTTACCTGGTCGAAAATAAAAAAAAAAACAAAAAAAATGAATGCCCTCGAGATACGTGCTCCGGATTATAAGGAGATGATTTGAAAAGAAGCCAGTGAAAAAGATAGTCTTTTGTTTTGGTTTTTTTTCTGAGAGGCAGCTCACAACATCTGCCACGCGACTGCTTTTTGATAATATATTGTGTCTTTGGGGATAATTGTGATGTTATTCGATATAATAATGAATAGCATCAGCAGAAGTAAACATTTTTTACTTAAATACAGAATATACTGAGTGTAACAAAAACTTGGGAAATGATAGAAAAGTTAAAAATAATGATTGTATACTTCGTTAAATATCTTGTAGATATACCAACCCCGTTTGACTTTGGAGTGTAATTCAATATCCGGCGGTGCATATTACACGGGAAGTAGTTGTTGCTCCTTAGTTGAACGGTCACTGTTTTTGAAAAATATTATTTTTCAATTTATAGAGTGTTGAATATAAATAATTATTCTTTCGACATCTGTTGATAAATCACTTTATTAAATACGACAATATTACAGGAAACTGTAATAAGCTTTTTTGACTATACTTCGTTAAATAATAGTCTTAATTTTATATAAAATATTATCATTTTTTTTCTTATTTCAACTATATAGCACCATATCTCAAGTAAAATATACACTAGCTAATATTTACGTATTTTATTTAGACTTGGGACTAAATTTAATGAATTTTTTTGGATAATATCGTTGATAAAATACAACACGGCACTGCTTCTGGCGCCATCTGCTGTTGATAATTGTTTCGCGATGAAATAATCGATCTACAATATAAAATAAATATTTTCATAAAACTCTCTATTGACATTGTTTTAAATAATTGTAGTAAGAGGAAAAATGTTGGAAGTATGTAAGTATATGTACGCGTTCATTGAAAAGTAGACGTCGGCAAAAATTACAGGAGATAACCTTAAGAGTCGAGCATTTTATTGTAAAAGAAGGCCAAGTCTAACAAAATGCAACTCAGTTCACACGGTAAGTAGGTTAAGGCCTCGACAAACTAAACTCGAGGTTTTTAATTTTGCATGTAAGCCAGCACCACGTTGGAAACGCTAAGCAATGTTGCCAATACAGATTTGTAAAAATTATTATCTTTTTTATAAATAAAAATTGAATATAATATTTTTAATTAAAAGGCAGGTTTCCGGTCTCATTTACATAAAATATACAGAAAATAATTGACGCGGAAAAAAAATATATTATTTTCAAAACCAGGAAGCGCCTATCACGAGGTATGTCAAGATTTAACATACCTTTAGTAGCTCCGCTGTCACATTTCTTTCACTCAACAAACTCGTCTACTATTCTATTCAAATAAGGATGAGTCCAATTTAGGTGGATCTTGTCGCCTGTCATTGCAAGTTTTTTTCCCCGAGCTTGTCTAACAAGTCTCCAATACACTACAGCCTAATAGCTTATTGTAATTTTGCTCATGCTTTTTCATAGCACCCAGTACAGCCACCTTTGTCTCCTGCACCAGTTTGTACAAGTGCTTAGCTGAGTGATTGCTATATAGCTCAGCATTTCCTTGCGGTTGGCCTAGTAACAACTGTCTTGCGATCAAGAGCCTCGCATGTAAACAGTATGTTTCACTGTCTCCATTACCCTACTGCATGTAAGGTATCCATTGTATAGTTTTAATTTGTACAGGTGTTCCTTTACAGGTGCAAACCTGTTATGATTCTCAGCCGATTTCTGCGCAGTGTTATCAGTTCCGCTGTACGTTTCAGGCATGGTTCTTTTATAAAAGTTTTCCAAGCATTTGCATTGAGGCGTTTACATCACTGATCTCTTTCTCACATAAGTTAAATTCTCATTTATCCAGATTTATTAAACATCTAACAACACTGTGTCGAATAACAAACGACGACCACCGCTATGAAAACGAGAAGAAATTTTCAACGGAACAAAAAGAGATAGGAAATAAAAATAGTTTCGTGTTAAATCGGATGTATATGCATTGGGTAAATTTTGCTTATTGCTTCAATGTGTTTTGATCTTTCGTCCTAAATTTTCGAGGACTTACATTGTTTTTTTTTTCGATCCCAGTAGGTCAAAGTAATAGGGAATACGTAATTCGATGTTGGTATTGCTACATTTTTAAGTGAAAAATGAGGTTTTTACAGAGAGGAAATATGTAAAAGTTTGTTTAGTTGAGTCATTTTGGTCATTGAGTGTCTTTCTAATGCGGGGTCACACTTTTGACCAAATTAAAGTTTGTTTTTCTTGTAAATTTTCAATGTTACTAGATCCTTTTCGAATATAACTTACACGAGCCACGTGTTCTGTTACGTAACTCTATTTTCTTTGACAACAAAAAAAAAGGTCCCGACCATTTTTTTCTGAATCCCTTTAAACACCTGGTGTGTATTTTACACCTACAATAGTTTTGTGACGTAGTTGTCAATGCAGATGGCCTTACATAATAGACCAATATAATATTGGTTAAGGTTACAGTAATTTCAAGTGAAGGTATTAGAAGAATCGCTGTAGATCCTGACAAAAAGGACGATTAGGATTTGGCACATCTGCTGTAAAATTCCATACAAAACAGCTTTGTTTGATTTGGATTTTTGAAAATGTATATAAAATGTTATAAATAAATGATTTTTATAAAAAATTGTAGTGGTAGTGACCGAGCAAATTAAGTAGTCACTGTATTAAAAAAGTGTGGGCAAATCTAAAAATTATGTGCCAAATATAATTGGCAACGGAAGGCTTAGTTTGTGTGTATGAAATTTATGAAAACTGAATGTTTTTGAATCATTTTACATAATACTAGTTCTGAAATATTATAGCTGCTTTATTGAGCAAATGTTTTATGAAAATAATAAAAATTTATGTTACCAAACATGACTTTGTATCAATAGTCAATTATTATTGCAGATTTTAATCCTTGTTCCAGTTAATAACAATTATAAAAATATTAACAACCTTTTTTGTATTGAAAGTCTCACTTTCATGAGGCTATTAAAATAAAAAGTTTATTAAAATTGTGGATATGTGCAAATAAACGAGGCTGATATTTTCAGCATAAAAACGTCTATAATATAGCTTCTAGAGAATTGCCATTTGTCAAACCCTACACAAAATGCACATCGAATACAATACTTCAAATCGTTTTAACTTCACTATATGAAAAAATTATTAAAATTAAGATACTTGTTGACAATTATTTCGATATTGACACTTTTCCAAATTTGTTATGGGCTTCTTCAAGCTCTGGCAGCGTTGTGCGAAAACCATAATTTTGACGCCCTCCGAACTAACTCAATTGGTGAAATTTATCGAAAGGCCTTCGTTAGCTGACTTCCTATTGGCAAGCGCGTGCGTGTGTTCTTCCCTCTCACTTTGTCAATTGACTGACATTGATTATCCAGTGGCGTTGGTATTGTCAGTGTTGGATTTTGAACTAACTGAGGAAACATCTGCACAAAATCGACCAACTTAGTAAACCTATGTGCGGGAAATGTGAACTCTATGATGAAACACCTACTATCAAGTGTCTTCTAATTTCTTATTCTTCAAGGAAATCTAGTTCTTATTTCTTATCACAAATATGATGTACTTCTATATAGTTCTGTGTTAGGTTTTTTTTTTATAAAAGTAGGTCCGGTATTGCGTGATAAGCAACTGAAATCTTAAAAAAGGCCGTGCATTTCGACCTTGACAATTTTGTGACAGTAAAATATCATTCTAAAGTAGATAACTATATGACTAAAACAAAGGAAATAAAAGAAGTACACCTATTACGTTAACAATGGTGATCAAAGTGAAGTAAACAGATCATAGCTGGCGAGTGTGGGCCCGTCAGCTATAATATACAGTTAGTTGTTTGTTGCGTATTTGGGCGTGGATTATAATACACTGTTACTGCAATTGAAATTGTCTCCTATTTACATAAAAAAGGCAGTGCCGGAGAATGGGGATAAAAAAAACGATCTTTTTTGTATAGATGTTTTGTAATGTAAATTCTATCTTTTAGTTTCCATAAATGTGTATATAAATCAAAATCACTTTACCTACAATCGAAAAAAAATTGAGAATTACGATTCTGACCCAGAAAATTGGATATAAAGCGTTTGAAAATGTTTTGCCATTATTGGAAACGATTTAAATTTTTTCCTTCGATTGTATTTATTGATGGTTTTAGGTCAAACAAGGCATAAACGCATTTTGCAATCAAGCAGCTATATACTATACTACATTATTGAGTTTGGCGTATTGTTTTGCATAACCCAACGGATTGAAATATAGTCAAGCTAATTATTTACAAAGTTGTAAAATTAATTTATTGGTTATTGAAATCGGTGTAAAACTTTTAATTCATATATTTTATCACCAACCGTTTAGCGATAAACATATCTACGATCCAAACAAAAACATTACATTCAATGTTGAAGATTCGAAAACTAAATATATTTCTTGCGTCAGTGAACAAGTATTCTCAGCAGAGTGAACTGGACCCAGATCTTACGTTCGAATGGATTTTGTGCACAGACGCTCAGTTCGCTGTTCGGCTCGTCGAAATCAAAAATGCAGCTCGCCGTTCAGTTCGTTGTTCTTCGTAATGTTCACGTCTGTATGTCTGGATTGGGACGCTCTAGCCCTGGACTAAGGACTCGTAAGTCGCTCTGGTTCTGGCTGAGGACTCCTGACTCGCTAGTCCCACCAGCTGTCAATAGAAACGACGCGAGTCAAAGGTCGCGAACATAAATATGATCCGTAAGCTTACGAATTTGACAAGTTGTCGTCTTGTTGTGCAGAAGTGACATGGAGAAGAAAAAACATTATTTGTTCTTATATAAATCAGCAGCTTCCTATAAGTAGACTAGGCGAACCACGAACCAAGGTAGAACTATCAATTGCCAATATTGTAAGGCATTGTTGGATTGACCGAGTCTAAAAATTAAGAAAAAAGTGCAGTTCTAACCAGTGATGCCAACTCCTAAATTTAGGTAGGAAAATCGGTATAGACAGTTTTTGGGGGGTAAAATTCTTTTTAGAGATAACATGTTCGGCAAATATAATGTAGAATCTCATATAGGAGCAACAGTGAGCACTATACATAAAATTAAATATGTCTAAGAGAGAACAATATACTTCCCATCCACAAAACAGACACTTCACTAGACATTCTCTCTCAGTTGTTCTATAGCTTACCCTTTTCCACTCACAGAATGGCTAAACAGAACATAATTATTTGCCTAATCTGTATATACGAGGATATATTGAAAAATTCTTAGCCTACTATAGAACCAAACAAAATTTCAATGTCAAAATATTTTATTACCCAACATATTCTCCTCTTAATTGGATACATTTATTACAGCGAACCTGCAACGTCTCTAGACCTTTCAAAAAAATGTTTCTTCTTGCTCTGCAAACCAGACCTCCACAGCTTTTATTACCTGTTCGTTGGAAGAAAATTTACGACCTTTTAAACTTTTTTTCAGTTGAGGTAGAGATGATAGTAGGACGGAGCCAAATCTGGTGAATAAGGGGGGTGTACTAGTAATTCAAACCCTAAATCACGAATTTTTTGCATGGCAACATGAGATTTGTGTGCAGGGGCGTTGTCCTGCAAAAACAAAACACCTTTGGATAGCTTTCCGCGTCTTTTCTCTTTAATTTTTTCCCGTAGAGTGGTCAGTAATGTCGAATAGTAATCTCCAGTTATTGTTCTACACTTATCCAAAAAATCAATATTGATTACTCCATGGCAATCCCAAAAAACTGAAGCAAGAACTTTTCTAGCAGATTTTTGGACACGAAACTTCTTATGTCTTGGAGAACCAAATTCCATCGATTGTTGCTTTGTTTCTGGATCGTAGAAATGTACCATAGTAACTAATCGGTTTAAGAAGTCTACATCGTTTTCAAATCGAGCACAGATGCTTCTACCCTTGCACGCTTTTGGTCAACATTCAAACATTTGGGGATCCATTTTGCAGCAATTTTTTTCATGTCCAAATTGACGTGAACTATATGAAATATTCAGTGCTTCAGATATCCGTTTTAGCACAATTCGACGTTCTGATAAAATCATGTCATCATGAACTGCATCGATATTTTCGGGGACTGACACAGAAACTGGCCTTCCCAATCGGTCATCAACTTCAATGGAAAATTTACCTCTTTTGAAGCTTGCAGTCCAATACGAAGGACATTGATCACCAAGGGTATTAAGCATAATATATCTTCGTAAATCTGCTTAACTCTTAACCCTTTTAAATCCAGGTACTTGATGATGGCTCGATACTCCAATTTTTCGATTTTCACAATTTCAGTGAACATCTTTTTTCTTTTAATTTATTGCGTAACTCTGGTTTACTTTTTTGACGTCAAACTTCACACTGACACTTCTAATAAGTTATTCTTCGTTGCTATGGTAACGCAATATTTTGTTTATGCATGGAACTGGTCTAGGCTAACTAGATATCAATACATCCTCGTATATTTCTCTGAGTTTTGGTTTGAATTTAGGGGTTTTGGGAAATGCTATAGATAGGGGGAAAGTTTTCAAACAGTTGGCAACAATACTATGTTCCATGTCACAAGTCGAAGAAGACACATACACGGAATAATGATATACCCCTCGTAACATATAAATTTAGGCGATGATTCATGTGGTAGAAGATTCAATGGTATTATAACGGAGTTGGCAATATTTAGAGGCAACAGCGTGTCGCCATATTCCTTTGTATATAATATGAAATTTTTATTACCTAATTTTTTTTTCCACTGTTGCAATATTTGGAAATAAATAACTGTGTTGCGATGACAGGTTTTGTTGGTAATCATTTACATAAACTTATTGCAATAACTAATTGATCGAAATGGAATATCGAAAGATTAATTATTATTTAATTTTTTTTATATTAAAGTTTTGAAATGGATTATGTGAGATTCGGATTTTATAGAAATGGTAATTAATCATTTATTGAAGACTTAACTGCTATTTATAAAAATATTTAAGATGTATTTGAATTGTAAAAATTACGAATAGTTTTTGGTTCCAGAATTTGTTTTTTTTTTGGTTGTTTTCAATGATTTTACTTCGAAAATTTATAATATGTGAATTTTTTTCCCAGTAGATTGTTTTTTTTGAAAATATCCTGTAATTTCAGTTCAATATTCCTGGTTTTGTAATATTTACAAGACTTTTTATGTTGAAAATGCGTTTTTTTCGAAAATTTAATGACACTGTTTAAAGGTGAACGAATGAGTTTATAAAAACCCTGACTTTACTGCACACGTGGAAGTAATTTAAATTTTAATTGTTTTTAATCATGTAAATAATAATTTTTATATTTTAACAGTTTTAATTTGTTGTATATTAATCATTATAACTATGTGTCATTCAATTTATTTTTTATACTGCTTAGTAACCATTCTCATAAAGGTTGTAAGTAGAATCATTCAAGTTTTACTAATAATTGTCAATTATACCATATAATTTCCCTGATAATGGAAATAAAAATTTCCGAAACCTTGGTTCTCTTTTACTTTGCTGCACTATTTACTATAGTTAAATCGCAATCGGTGGACCAAACAAAATAAATATGTAATTTTACACTACCTGCTGTAATGAATGTTATCAAAACAAGAAACATTAATAAAATTTGAAAAGTGAAAATTAAGTGTTGTAAACTTCTCTACAAATGGTAACAGGTGACGTAATAGTGATAGATGACGTCACAGTGCCACTCTGGCCAATAATTTTAAACAGGACCTTATGGCAAGTGATATCTCGTTTGAAAGGCATTGACATTGGCTACATAGCCATATTAATTTTGTTTGGGTTTAAACTAATTTTGACGGATAAATTAAATAAATACCAAAATTATTATTTCACATTTAAATATTGAAGATTTTTCAGTCCGCCTCTGGTTAGTTGTCAAAAAAATTGACGTTTTTAATTTAATAGTATTTGTTGCTTTGCAAAGTTTTTCTAAATAGCTTAAATATTTAATTTTATTATTGTTTAACGAGACGTTTAAGAGTTTACATAGGCAAAATGGTACGTACTCAAGCCGACAAAGTAGCAGCTATCTTAATAATTGGTGAATCTGGAAAGAATCTCCATGAAGCGGAACGTTTATTTAATGAGAGATACCCAGATCGCACTATATGAGAACTTATTTGAGGGAGCTTCTTCACAAGTTTGAGGCAACAGGTAGTGTTCAAGATGCCAAACGATCTGGTCGACCAACATTTAATGATGATAAAAAAATTGCTATTGTTGCCGAAATGGTAGTAAACCCTACTTCCTTTTCAACTAAAGTTGCGTCTATCTGTGAAGTAAGTAAAAGTACAGTACAGAGAGTGTTGGCGAAAAATAAATTTCATCCATACAAGTTAAAAATGGTGCACCACCTTTCGGATGACGACTCCGACAGAAGACTCGAATTCTGTGAATGTATGACAAATAAAATTAGTCAAAACCCACATTACACAAAAACAATTTGTTTTAGAGACGAAAGTACTTGTTGCCTCGATGGAAATGTGAATACACAAAATGTAAGGTATTGGAGTGACACAAATTCTCACACCTTTCGTGAACAACATGCCCAATTTCGAGAAAAAGTCAATGTTTGGGCAGGTATTTTGGAAAACCACATAGTTGGTCCTGTTTTCCTAAATTCAAATTTAAGCGGTGAAGTGTATCAGGAGATGTTACAAAATGCAATTGAGCCGTTAATTCTTGAAATTCTGGAAAATAATCCAGATTAATTCGGCCATCTGGAAATAACATTTCAACAAGATGGAGCTCCTGCACATTATTATGGTGCATTAAGACGTTGCCTGGATGAAGAATATCGAGGTAGATGGATCAGCCGGCGAGGTCCTATAGAATGGCCTCCTCGGTCACCAGATCTGACACCATTAGATTTTTTTCTATGGGGGTACTTGAAATTCAAGATTTATACTACGGCACCAGATAGCATTGGCGTTTTGAAAGAAAGAATTATTGAAAAATGCAATGCAATTTCAGCTGACACATTCGAACGAGTACGACAAGAGTTTACTAATAGGATGTATTACTGTCAGGAAGTAGACGGAGCACATTTCGAACACTTGCTATAAGAATCCATTGTTGATCTTTGATTAATTAAATTTAAAAAAATAATTTCAATAATTTTGGTATTTATTTAATTTATCCGTCAAAATTAGTTTAAACCCAAACAAAATTAATATGGCTATGTAGCCAATGTCAATGCCTTTCAAACGAGATATCACTTGCCATAAGGTCCTATTTAAAATTATTGGCCAGAGTGGCACTGTGACGTAATCTATTAATATTACGTCACCTGTTACCATTCGTAGAGAAGTTTACAACACTTTATTTTCACCCTCCAAAGTTTATTAATGTAAGTGTAGCCGTGCAAAAGATACGAGGGGGGGAGGGGACTTTTGAATAGCACTGTATATCTACAAAATTATAAAAAATAATATTAAAATTTTGCCGACCCCACACCTCATCGATCTAGTTCTTATCCTCCCATGTACATACATATCCGTCTCGTTAAAACAGTTCTCTATTCAACCTTGCCTACTCCTCCCACGTCTAGATAGCAAACTCGGCGTACCGTCAAGTGTCTAAAAATGTGAAATGTACAAATACTTTACTCCTAAGTTTTTTTTTTTTTTTTTTTTTTTGTTCGAACATGATTTTAATTTGATAATTGATTTTCCTTTATTGGAATTGCAAAAGTTTAATTCTATACCCTGCTATAGGAGATTAATCCTCTTCAAGGTTTGATTTGAATATTAATGCAAGTGAAGTTAAAGGTCGCGGTAGGGACAGCTGTGGCTGTACACCCAAGGATGGCCATTTGGTTAATTTCCACAATATGTCGCAGTTCCAACAATTGCGGAAATTAAGATGCAGGAAAAATACCACAGAAAACCTGCATCCATCATCCCGGTAGTAGAGGAATGGGAAAGGAAATAAATTTACACTTATTTTTATTATTTAAGATTTTTCATATGTTATAAATTGTCTCGGATGCTGAAAAGTACCCGAGACAATACACTAAAAAGTGCTTTTTGTCGTTTTCGGTGTTCCTCCTAGCTTGGATCGACGCTTCGGTCCAACTGTTTGCGGTACACTTTACTTACAACAGCTTTCGCAGCACTTCTTCTTCGGCTTGGAATTTTTACCGGTTTACGACTGTGCCTCTATCGAATGGATAGAGGCGAAGTATCGAGGAAGTCTTGGAAGTCTGGGGGGAGTTCTTCGTAAGGAATAGTACGAAGAAGTCGTAGAGGAGGATATGGCAATTTATTTTTTGGAATTTTTGAAATTGGGCGAAGGAGCCGGGTTTTCCAAGACATTTTTAAAGTATTTTTGGCTAACGTGTTGTTAGATGAAAGAGTTCGGGTAATGTAGCCTGCTTGAAGTTTTCGCAGTCTGTCGGAGATGGGGATGATATTTGTATTCGTATATACCTCGTTGCAAGGGGAGCGATAATGTTTATATTGACAAAGTCTCAGAATACGTCTCTCACAGGAGAGGAGACGATTCATCAACCGTGGAAGGAGAGTTGAATATACGAGGTATTTGTAGTCAATTACGGGGCGGATAAAGGTTTTGTATGTATGCAGAAGAGTTTGAGGATGAGATCTACCGAACTTTCCGCACAACATTCTAAGGAGATTAACTCGATTTTTCACCCTGCTAAGAGTAGCAGTGATGTCAGGCTCCCAGTTGAGGGTGTGAGTAAATCTCACCCCCAAATAGGTAACCTGTTTTTGTAATTCGAGTCTCTCGCCCCAGAGTGAAATACGGAAGTTCGTTGGTGTAGGTGCAAGGTCGTGTTTGATGGTATTTGAGTGTTTAAACGCTATCAGTTGAGTTTTTTGTGGATTAAGTGTGATTCTCCACTTGCAGCACCAATCAGAAAATCGGTTTAGCGAGCTTTGAGTGTTATTTTGAAGTGTGTGTATGTCTTTAGCGGTGTTAATGATAGCGGTGTCGTCTGCATACAAATGAATGTGTTGATGACGATTAACGGGGGTCGGAGTGTCATAAGTGTAAATAAGGTAGAGAAGGGGAGCGAGGATAGAACCCTGAGGTACGCCTGCTAGAGGGGTGAAAGGATCGGAAACGGAGTAGCCAACTTTTACTTTAATCGTACGTTCAGTGAGATATGAATAGATGAGTTTTACGAAGTGAACAGGAAGATTTATGCTCATTAGTTTTCTCACAAGTCCAGCATGCCAGACTTGATCGAAGGCTTTATGAACGTCGAGAAGTACAGCTGAAGAGCATTCGCGGGCGTTTATGGCTCGAGAGATGATAGTATGAAAAGAGTTAATTGGATCTTGAGAAGTGTGTTCAGGGCGAAACCCATGTTGGTAGTCAGGAATAATATTGTGGCCTTTGCAGTGTTGCCAGAGTCGTTCTTTTACCAGGAATTCGAAGAGTTTTCCAAGAACACTGATAAGCGAAATTGGCCTGTAATTTTCGGGATTTTTAGAATCTTTACCGGGTTTCGGAATGAGAATCGTATGGGAAGTTTTCCATACATTTGGGAAATATGAAAGTGAGAGGCAGGCATTTACAAGGTTCTGTATTTGAGGTAGAATGGAAGGAGGGAGGTTTTTTAGAGCTTTTCTAGAAATTCTATCGGGACCAGGGGCCGTATTTTTTCCTCTAAGGCAGGCAGTTTGAATTTCTTCAAGAGAAAAGGGCTTTAAAAAAGGGTCGTTTTGGTCAAGTGGAGTGATTATATGAGGGCTCCTCGTGATGTTCGCGGTTAGTAGGGTGGTTTCTCTGAGAAAATCGGGGAGAAAAAGTGGGTTTTCTGGGGAGATTAAAACACTTTGGAGATGTGTTTTGAAAACCTCGGCTTTTTCGTCTGGGGTGTGCACAATTTGATTTTGTACTCTGAGACCTGATTCTACTCTTCTCCGTTGTCCGGTGAGAGTTTTGAATTTGTTCCAGAACTCACTTCCTCGCCTATAGTCCAAGTCAGACGTGACACGCTTCCATTCCCTCTGTTTGAGGGCGTTCGTTTCAAGTCTGACTAGGGCATTAAGGCGATTCCATTCGTTCTTAACGGCAGGATCTCGAGTACGCAAAAATGTGCGATAAAGATGCCTTTTGTGTTTGATGAGGTTAATGATGTGCTGAGGTAAAGCACGATTGGAGGTATCAATGGTGGTAAGTGGTACGGCTTGATCAGTAGCATCTATAATGAGAGATTGGAGTGTTTCGGCTTGAGAATTTATTGAATCTATGGTGATTCTTTCAGGTTCGTTCGGAAGGTGGGAAGATATATGATTTTTGAAAGTTTCCCAGTTGGCCTTTTTATAATTTAAAAAGGTGAAATGTTGCGAAAACGGAGGTTTGGGGTTTGCTAGTTTTGTTCGGACTAGGAGTGGAAGATGATCGGAAGTTATTGAGTCACCCTGGTAACATTCGTCGTCGAACAAAGTGGCTAGTCTTTGGGTAGATACTACGTGATCTGTAATAGAAGTTCCCTGGTGGCCGAAAAAGGTGGGATTTTTGTTGAAAATTCGGAAGATAGGTAGGTCAAGAAGAAAGTCGGAGAAAATTCTACCTGATTGATTAGTGTAAGTATCACCAAATTGGGTGTGTCTGGAGTTAAAATCTCCAAGAATTATGGCTTTAGGGAGGTTTGAAAAGTATTCGAAAAGCTCTGAGTTGAGGGTTTGGAGAGGGTGGTTGTAATAAGAGATAAAGGTAATGGTAGACCTGTTCCAGGATACGTCAATAGCGAAGCAGTCTAAATTCAGAGAGGTGATTTGGACAGGAAAACTGTGAATTGTGGCACCAATTCCATTTCTGACAAGAAAGCCGTTACCACGAGAGTATTGGTCTTTGCCATAGTGGAAAGTTTGGTACCCTGAAAAGTGAGGAGGGTTTTTTGCCAGAGTGTCTGTTATGGAAAGAATTTGGATGTTATTCGAATTAAGGAGATGCTTCAACAAGTGTCTCTTCCTGGAGAGACCTTGGCAATTTAACGTTCCTATCACAAAGTCCATCAAAAGCCTTTATTAGGGTGAAAGTTTCGGATTAGATTGGCGTGAAGCTGAAGTACGCCTTGTTGCCCTGTCCTTGGACAGAGCAATTGTGGTTGTAATAGGATGGGATGAGGTGTTTGAGTGTCTCAATCACCAATTTTCTTGAAGAGGGGATGGCATTCATGATAGTCACGGCTACCACTTCTAAGATTTTTTGGACTTCCGTAGGGAAGTCGAAAGGCATGGAGGGCTTGGGGAGGGTGATGTGGGCAGTTTCCTCGGGTTTCGAGGGCTGAGTCTGTCGTTTTGGACATTTAGGGTCGTAGGTTGCATGGTCACCACCGCAGTTTTTGCACCAAGGTTTTTTAACCTTGTCGCATTTGTCTGCTTTGTGGCTGTGACCACCGCAGTTGGGGCAAGTGTAAAGCTTGGCTTTACATTCGGTGGAGAGGTGGCCAATTTCTGTACAATGTGTACAGTATTTGGGGACTGGTTGGAGGGGATTGGCATTTGATGGCTCGCAACGATGGTTGAGGCCGTAGAAAGAGATGCCTTTGGAAAGGGCCGAGTGGTAGGCGGATTCAGAGTCGGTGACTACTCTGACAAGGACAGTGGGGGCATTTTTTGCCTTGGAAATAATTCTCCAGCATTTTTTAAAACTGAAGTTGAGATTTCGAAGAATATCGGCCATTTCTTCGTCGGATATTTTTTTGTCAACCTTTAGGATGACAAAGGAAAAGCTGGGGACGTGTTGTCGGGAGGGCTGGTTGGGTTTGGCGGTTGTAGAATGGCTGAGTGGTATGCATACCACATGGTTGTCACCTATTGCGTTTTGAATTTTTCTTTCGAGGGCTTTGACCTCGAAAGATTTAGAAATTTTGAGAAGGGCAGTACCATTGGGATTGGCCTTGAGGTATTGGATTTGGCCTCGTAGGATCTCATTGGTGTTGAGAAGGGTGAAAAGCTCCTTCTGGGAGCAGTATTTTGGAGGTAAGTTCCTGATATTCAGGGTTTGGAGAGAAGGTTGTGGTGTAGGTGTTGGTGTAGGTCGGGTGGAAGATTTGGAGCTCGCTGAGTGAATGGAGCTGGGTTTTTTCGGGGTTGATTTAGTTGCGTGAGCCCTTCGGACTGACGCTGGGGGTGAAGTAGGTGGTGATTTTGCTGCCTGTGCATAAGAAACGGCAACAGGCAGAGGAGATTGGGGGTTCTGTCTCTCGAAAAGTCTTTCGAGAGATTCGATTCGGGACTTTAGCGTTTCATTTTCAGATAACGCGTTTTCGAGGAGATTTTTTAAGAATTTGTTATGGAGATCATTGGAGGAAGTTTTAGTGACGGAGCTGGATTGAGAGCTAGAAGTGGAGGGGGCTTTTCTGGGTAGTTCCGGGTACTCCTCTTTGGAGCTGGATGGCTTGGAAGAAGTTTTGGAAGCAGTTTGCGATCTGGTAGATCGCATATTGGGGTTTGAGAAGATAAAAAAAATAGATAAAACGTTGTGTGAATTGTCAGTCGTAACCGGTTACTGCCGAGGAGCAGCCTCACTCCCCGGTTAACAGCCTAAGGTGGCTTTGGCCAGTAACTGGGTGCTTTTCTTACCAGTCTAGTCGATATTATCGAAGATATACGTTGTCTCGTTGTTTTCGGCAAATTACTTTTCGAAACACCCTCGTAAACGAACGCTTTTAGACACGGTGTGTACCAGGGACCGTGTACAAGCGACGTGGAGTTTGCGTCGGAAGATTTGCCACACAAAACAAGTGCGTGGAAGTGGCGTGGTTAGAGCGTGTACCACACATCACTTTATGATGCAATACAGACAGAGGTGACGTGGGAGTGGCGTGGTTAGAGCGTGTACCATACATCACTTTATGATGCAATACAGACAGAGGTGACGTGGGAGTGGCGTGGTTAGAGCGTGTACCATACATCACTTTATGATGCAATACAGACAGAGGTGACGTGGCTCAGACGTGGTGATTTCCTCCACCGCCACGTCATACAAAAGTTTTGGAGCCTAGTATGAGCTGCGCTTAAGACTCGTACTCAATCCCCTCTTTGGAATGGAGTGTCTTCAGTGCAGATTGGCTGTCTGAGAAAATGGAAACTGAACGGTATGTTCTTTCCTGCCCGAAATAAGAGTGGTACGTTTTTGAGGTTGCAGTATTTGCAATAATTTTAGATTAAATGCTAACCGAATGATACCGAAAAATCAAAATATAATAAAATCGCTTATTAAAGCCACTGGGCTGTGAATAGATCTGAGATTGCATCAATAAATAAAAGGGAATCATCTGTACTTGTTTATTTGTGGCGATATTGCGAAGCAAAAGAAAGTTTTTCACTATAATCCGATGGCGTAAGTTGAAGTGAAAGAAATGCGAGAAATGTGGTAGACAAAGATAGATAGAAAGTTCACTGACATTCTTGACTATTAGTGTATCGTATTGTAGTACTTAAAAACAATTTCTACAAGTATTAACCAACCATTGGAAAAATTAATAATTTGATTGTAATAAAAAAGTTGTCAAATCTGTTTATTTTTTGTTGATAAAGAATCCGCCCTTTTTCAAATACTACCCCGTTAATAGTCCACATGTTTCCTGTATAAATAATGAATTAGAAATCAGGATGAGAACAAAAAGCTAACAAAACAAATGTAGAGAACCACCCGACATCTGCCGTACGATTTCCTCTTTAAATTTTTACCTGGTCGAAAATAAAAAAAAAAACAAAAAAAATGAATGCCCTCGAGATACGTGCTCCGGATTATAAGGAGATGATTTGAAAAGAAGCCAGTGAAAAAGATAGTCTTTTGTTTTGGTTTTTTTTCTGAGAGGCAGCTCACAACATCTGCCACGCGACTGCTTTTTGATAATATATTGTGTCTTTGGGGATAATTGTGATGTTATTCGATATAATAATGAATAGCATCAGCAGAAGTAAACATTTTTTACTTAAATACAGAATATACTGAGTGTAACAAAAACTTGGGAAATGATAGAAAAGTTAAAAATAATGATTGTATACTTCGTTAAATATCTTGTAGATATACCAACCCCGTTTGACTTTGGAGTGTAATTCAATATCCGGCGGTGCATATTACACGGGAAGTAGTTGTTGCTCCTTAGTTGAACGGTCACTGTTTTTGAAAAATATTATTTTTCAATTTATAGAGTGTTGAATATAAATAATTATTCTTTCGACATCTGTTGATAAATCACTTTATTAAATACGACAATATTACAGGAAACTGTAATAAGCTTTTTTGACTATACTTCGTTAAATAATAGTCTTAATTTTATATAAAATATTATCATTTTTTTTCTTATTTCAACTATATAGCACCATATCTCAAGTAAAATATACACTAGCTAATATTTACGTATTTTATTTAGACTTGGGACTAAATTTAATGAATTTTTTTGGATAATATCGTTGATAAAATACAACACGGCACTGCTTCTGGCGCCATCTGCTGTTGATAATTGTTTCGCGATGAAATAATCGATCTACAATATAAAATAAATATTTTCATAAAACTCTCTATTGACATTGTTTTAAATAATTGTAGTAAGAGGAAAAATGTTGGAAGTATGTAAGTATATGTACGCGTTCATTGAAAAGTAGACGTCGGCAAAAATTACAGGAGATAACCTTAAGAGTCGAGCATTTTATTGTAAAAGAAGGCCAAGTCTAACAAAATGCAACTCAGTTCACACGGTAAGTAGGTTAAGGCCTCGACAAACTAAACTCGAGGTTTTTAATTTTGCATGTAAGCCAGCACCACGTTGGAAACGCTAAGCAATGTTGCCAATACAGATTTGTAAAAATTATTATCTTTTTTATAAATAAAAATTGAATATAATATTTTTAATTAAAAGGCAGGTTTCCGGTCTCATTTACATAAAATATACAGAAAATAATTGACGCGGAAAAAAAATATATTATTTTCAAAACCAGGAAGCGCCTATCACGAGGTATGTCAAGATTTAACATACCTTTAGTAGCTCCGCTGTCACATTTCTTTCACTCAACAAACTCGTCTACTATTCTATTCAAATAAGGATGAGTCCAATTTAGGTGGATCTTGTCGCCTGTCATTGCAAGTTTTTTTCCCCGAGCTTGTCTAACAAGTCTCCAATACACTACAGCCTAATAGCTTATTGTAATTTTGCTCATGCTTTTTCATAGCACCCAGTACAGCCACCTTTGTCTCCTGCACCAGTTTGTACAAGTGCTTAGCTGAGTGATTGCTATATAGCTCAGCATTTCCTTGCGGTTGGCCTAGTAACAACTGTCTTGCGATCAAGAGCCTCGCATGTAAACAGTATGTTTCACTGTCTCCATTACCCTACTGCATGTAAGGTATCCATTGTATAGTTTTAATTTGTACAGGTGTTCCTTTACAGGTGCAAACCTGTTATGATTCTCAGCCGATTTCTGCGCAGTGTTATCAGTTCCGCTGTACGTTTCAGGCATGGTTCTTTTATAAAAGTTTTCCAAGCATTTGCATTGAGGCGTTTACATCACTGATCTCTTTCTCACATAAGTTAAATTCTCATTTATCCAGATTTATTAAACATCTAACAACACTGTGTCGAATAACAAACGACGACCACCGCTATGAAAACGAGAAGAAATTTTCAACGGAACAAAAAGAGATAGGAAATAAAAATAGTTTCGTGTTAAATCGGATGTATATGCATTGGGTAAATTTTGCTTATTGCTTCAATGTGTTTTGATCTTTCGTCCTAAATTTTCGAGGACTTACATTGTTTTTTTTTTCGATCCCAGTAGGTCAAAGTAATAGGGAATACGTAATTCGATGTTGGTATTGCTACATTTTTAAGTGAAAAATGAGGTTTTTACAGAGAGGAAATATGTAAAAGTTTGTTTAGTTGAGTCATTTTGGTCATTGAGTGTCTTTCTAATGCGGGGTCACACTTTTGACCAAATTAAAGTTTGTTTTTCTTGTAAATTTTCAATGTTACTAGATCCTTTTCGAATATAACTTACACGAGCCACGTGTTCTGTTACGTAACTCTATTTTCTTTGACAACAAAAAAAAAGGTCCCGACCATTTTTTTCTGAATCCCTTTAAACACCTGGTGTGTATTTTACACCTACAATAGTTTTGTGACGTAGTTGTCAATGCAGATGGCCTTACATAATAGACCAATATAATATTGGTTAAGGTTACAGTAATTTCAAGTGAAGGTATTAGAAGAATCGCTGTAGATCCTGACAAAAAGGACGATTAGGATTTGGCACATCTGCTGTAAAATTCCATACAAAACAGCTTTGTTTGATTTGGATTTTTGAAAATGTATATAAAATGTTATAAATAAATGATTTTTATAAAAAATTGTAGTGGTAGTGACCGAGCAAATTAAGTAGTCACTGTATTAAAAAAGTGTGGGCAAATCTAAAAATTATGTGCCAAATATAATTGGCAACGGAAGGCTTAGTTTGTGTGTATGAAATTTATGAAAACTGAATGTTTTTGAATCATTTTACATAATACTAGTTCTGAAATATTATAGCTGCTTTATTGAGCAAATGTTTTATGAAAATAATAAAAATTTATGTTACCAAACATGACTTTGTATCAATAGTCAATTATTATTGCAGATTTTAATCCTTGTTCCAGTTAATAACAATTATAAAAATATTAACAACCTTTTTTGTATTGAAAGTCTCACTTTCATGAGGCTATTAAAATAAAAAGTTTATTAAAATTGTGGATATGTGCAAATAAACGAGGCTGATATTTTCAGCATAAAAACGTCTATAATATAGCTTCTAGAGAATTGCCATTTGTCAAACCCTACACAAAATGCACATCGAATACAATACTTCAAATCGTTTTAACTTCACTATATGAAAAAATTATTAAAATTAAGATACTTGTTGACAATTATTTCGATATTGACACTTTTCCAAATTTGTTATGGGCTTCTTCAAGCTCTGGCAGCGTTGTGCGAAAACCATAATTTTGACGCCCTCCGAACTAACTCAATTGGTGAAATTTATCGAAAGGCCTTCGTTAGCTGACTTCCTATTGGCAAGCGCGTGCGTGTGTTCTTCCCTCTCACTTTGTCAATTGACTGACATTGATTATCCAGTGGCGTTGGTATTGTCAGTGTTGGATTTTGAACTAACTGAGGAAACATCTGCACAAAATCGACCAACTTAGTAAACCTATGTGCGGGAAATGTGAACTCTATGATGAAACACCTACTATCAAGTGTCTTCTAATTTCTTATTCTTCAAGGAAATCTAGTTCTTATTTCTTATCACAAATATGATGTACTTCTATATAGTTCTGTGTTAGGTTTTTTTTTTATAAAAGTAGGTCCGGTATTGCGTGATAAGCAACTGAAATCTTAAAAAAGGCCGTGCATTTCGACCTTGACAATTTTGTGACAGTAAAATATCATTCTAAAGTAGATAACTATATGACTAAAACAAAGGAAATAAAAGAAGTACACCTATTACGTTAACAATGGTGATCAAAGTGAAGTAAACAGATCATAGCTGGCGAGTGTGGGCCCGTCAGCTATAATATACAGTTAGTTGTTTGTTGCGTATTTGGGCGTGGATTATAATACACTGTTACTGCAATTGAAATTGTCTCCTATTTACATAAAAAAGGCAGTGCCGGAGAATGGGGATAAAAAAAACGATCTTTTTTGTATAGATGTTTTGTAATGTAAATTCTATCTTTTAGTTTCCATAAATGTGTATATAAATCAAAATCACTTTACCTACAATCGAAAAAAAATTGAGAATTACGATTCTGACCCAGAAAATTGGATATAAAGCGTTTGAAAATGTTTTGCCATTATTGGAAACGATTTAAATTTTTTCCTTCGATTGTATTTATTGATGGTTTTAGGTCAAACAAGGCATAAACGCATTTTGCAATCAAGCAGCTATATACTATACTACATTATTGAGTTTGGCGTATTGTTTTGCATAACCCAACGGATTGAAATATAGTCAAGCTAATTATTTACAAAGTTGTAAAATTAATTTATTGGTTATTGAAATCGGTGTAAAACTTTTAATTCATATATTTTATCACCAACCGTTTAGCGATAAACATATCTACGATCCAAACAAAAACATTACATTCAATGTTGAAGATTCGAAAACTAAATATATTTCTTGCGTCAGTGAACAAGTATTCTCAGCAGAGTGAACTGGACCCAGATCTTACGTTCGAATGGATTTTGTGCACAGACGCTCAGTTCGCTGTTCGGCTCGTCGAAATCAAAAATGCAGCTCGCCGTTCAGTTCGTTGTTCTTCGTAATGTTCACGTCTGTATGTCTGGATTGGGACGCTCTAGCCCTGGACTAAGGACTCGTAAGTCGCTCTGGTTCTGGCTGAGGACTCCTGACTCGCTAGTCCCACCAGCTGTCAATAGAAACGACGCGAGTCAAAGGTCGCGAACATAAATATGATCCGTAAGCTTACGAATTTGACAAGTTGTCGTCTTGTTGTGCAGAAGTGACATGGAGAAGAAAAAACATTATTTGTTCTTATATAAATCAGCAGCTTCCTATAAGTAGACTAGGCGAACCACGAACCAAGGTAGAACTATCAATTGCCAATATTGTAAGGCATTGTTGGATTGACCGAGTCTAAAAATTAAGAAAAAAGTGCAGTTCTAACCAGTGATGCCAACTCCTAAATTTAGGTAGGAAAATCGGTATAGACAGTTTTTGGGGGGTAAAATTCTTTTTAGAGATAACATGTTCGGCAAATATAATGTAGAATCTCATATAGGAGCAACAGTGAGCACTATACATAAAATTAAATATGTCTAAGAGAGAACAATATACTTCCCATCCACAAAACAGACACTTCACTAGACATTCTCTCTCAGTTGTTCTATAGCTTACCCTTTTCCACTCACAGAATGGCTAAACAGAACATAATTATTTGCCTAATCTGTATATACGAGGATATATTGAAAAATTCTTAGCCTACTATAGAACCAAACAAAATTTCAATGTCAAAATATTTTATTACCCAACATATTCTCCTCTTAATTGGATACATTTATTACAGCGAACCTGCAACGTCTCTAGACCTTTCAAAAAAATGTTTCTTCTTGCTCTGCAAACCAGACCTCCACAGCTTTTATTACCTGTTCGTTGGAAGAAAATTTACGACCTTTTAAACTTTTTTTCAGTTGAGGTAGAGATGATAGTAGGACGGAGCCAAATCTGGTGAATAAGGGGGGTGTACTAGTAATTCAAACCCTAAATCACGAATTTTTTGCATGGCAACATGAGATTTGTGTGCAGGGGCGTTGTCCTGCAAAAACAAAACACCTTTGGATAGCTTTCCGCGTCTTTTCTCTTTAATTTTTTCCCGTAGAGTGGTCAGTAATGTCGAATAGTAATCTCCAGTTATTGTTCTACACTTATCCAAAAAATCAATATTGATTACTCCATGGCAATCCCAAAAAACTGAAGCAAGAACTTTTCTAGCAGATTTTTGGACACGAAACTTCTTATGTCTTGGAGAACCAAATTCCATCGATTGTTGCTTTGTTTCTGGATCGTAGAAATGTACCATAGTAACTAATCGGTTTAAGAAGTCTACATCGTTTTCAAATCGAGCACAGATGCTTCTACCCTTGCACGCTTTTGGTCAACATTCAAACATTTGGGGATCCATTTTGCAGCAATTTTTTTCATGTCCAAATTGACGTGAACTATATGAAATATTCAGTGCTTCAGATATCCGTTTTAGCACAATTCGACGTTCTGATAAAATCATGTCATCATGAACTGCATCGATATTTTCGGGGACTGACACAGAAACTGGCCTTCCCAATCGGTCATCAACTTCAATGGAAAATTTACCTCTTTTGAAGCTTGCAGTCCAATACGAAGGACATTGATCACCAAGGGTATTAAGCATAATATATCTTCGTAAATCTGCTTAACTCTTAACCCTTTTAAATCCAGGTACTTGATGATGGCTCGATACTCCAATTTTTCGATTTTCACAATTTCAGTGAACATCTTTTTTCTTTTAATTTATTGCGTAACTCTGGTTTACTTTTTTGACGTCAAACTTCACACTGACACTTCTAATAAGTTATTCTTCGTTGCTATGGTAACGCAATATTTTGTTTATGCATGGAACTGGTCTAGGCTAACTAGATATCAATACATCCTCGTATATTTCTCTGAGTTTTGGTTTGAATTTAGGGGTTTTGGGAAATGCTATAGATAGGGGGAAAGTTTTCAAACAGTTGGCAACAATACTATGTTCCATGTCACAAGTCGAAGAAGACACATACACGGAATAATGATATACCCCTCGTAACATATAAATTTAGGCGATGATTCATGTGGTAGAAGATTCAATGGTATTATAACGGAGTTGGCAATATTTAGAGGCAACAGCGTGTCGCCATATTCCTTTGTATATAATATGAAATTTTTATTACCTAATTTTTTTTTCCACTGTTGCAATATTTGGAAATAAATAACTGTGTTGCGATGACAGGTTTTGTTGGTAATCATTTACATAAACTTATTGCAATAACTAATTGATCGAAATGGAATATCGAAAGATTAATTATTATTTAATTTTTTTTATATTAAAGTTTTGAAATGGATTATGTGAGATTCGGATTTTATAGAAATGGTAATTAATCATTTATTGAAGACTTAACTGCTATTTATAAAAATATTTAAGATGTATTTGAATTGTAAAAATTACGAATAGTTTTTGGTTCCAGAATTTGTTTTTTTTTTGGTTGTTTTCAATGATTTTACTTCGAAAATTTATAATATGTGAATTTTTTTCCCAGTAGATTGTTTTTTTTGAAAATATCCTGTAATTTCAGTTCAATATTCCTGGTTTTGTAATATTTACAAGACTTTTTATGTTGAAAATGCGTTTTTTTCGAAAATTTAATGACACTGTTTAAAGGTGAACGAATGAGTTTATAAAAACCCTGACTTTACTGCACACGTGGAAGTAATTTAAATTTTAATTGTTTTTAATCATGTAAATAATAATTTTTATATTTTAACAGTTTTAATTTGTTGTATATTAATCATTATAACTATGTGTCATTCAATTTATTTTTTATACTGCTTAGTAACCATTCTCATAAAGGTTGTAAGTAGAATCATTCAAGTTTTACTAATAATTGTCAATTATACCATATAATTTCCCTGATAATGGAAATAAAAATTTCCGAAACCTTGGTTCTCTTTTACTTTGCTGCACTATTTACTATAGTTAAATCGCAATCGGTGGACCAAACAAAATAAATATGTAATTTTACACTACCTGCTGTAATGAATGTTATCAAAACAAGAAACATTAATAAAATTTGAAAAGTGAAAATTAAGTGTTGTAAACTTCTCTACAAATGGTAACAGGTGACGTAATAGTGATAGATGACGTCACAGTGCCACTCTGGCCAATAATTTTAAACAGGACCTTATGGCAAGTGATATCTCGTTTGAAAGGCATTGACATTGGCTACATAGCCATATTAATTTTGTTTGGGTTTAAACTAATTTTGACGGATAAATTAAATAAATACCAAAATTATTATTTCACATTTAAATATTGAAGATTTTTCAGTCCGCCTCTGGTTAGTTGTCAAAAAAATTGACGTTTTTAATTTAATAGTATTTGTTGCTTTGCAAAGTTTTTCTAAATAGCTTAAATATTTAATTTTATTATTGTTTAACGAGACGTTTAAGAGTTTACATAGGCAAAATGGTACGTACTCAAGCCGACAAAGTAGCAGCTATCTTAATAATTGGTGAATCTGGAAAGAATCTCCATGAAGCGGAACGTTTATTTAATGAGAGATACCCAGATCGCACTATATGAGAACTTATTTGAGGGAGCTTCTTCACAAGTTTGAGGCAACAGGTAGTGTTCAAGATGCCAAACGATCTGGTCGACCAACATTTAATGATGATAAAAAAATTGCTATTGTTGCCGAAATGGTAGTAAACCCTACTTCCTTTTCAACTAAAGTTGCGTCTATCTGTGAAGTAAGTAAAAGTACAGTACAGAGAGTGTTGGCGAAAAATAAATTTCATCCATACAAGTTAAAAATGGTGCACCACCTTTCGGATGACGACTCCGACAGAAGACTCGAATTCTGTGAATGTATGACAAATAAAATTAGTCAAAACCCACATTACACAAAAACAATTTGTTTTAGAGACGAAAGTACTTGTTGCCTCGATGGAAATGTGAATACACAAAATGTAAGGTATTGGAGTGACACAAATTCTCACACCTTTCGTGAACAACATGCCCAATTTCGAGAAAAAGTCAATGTTTGGGCAGGTATTTTGGAAAACCACATAGTTGGTCCTGTTTTCCTAAATTCAAATTTAAGCGGTGAAGTGTATCAGGAGATGTTACAAAATGCAATTGAGCCGTTAATTCTTGAAATTCTGGAAAATAATCCAGATTAATTCGGCCATCTGGAAATAACATTTCAACAAGATGGAGCTCCTGCACATTATTATGGTGCATTAAGACGTTGCCTGGATGAAGAATATCGAGGTAGATGGATCAGCCGGCGAGGTCCTATAGAATGGCCTCCTCGGTCACCAGATCTGACACCATTAGATTTTTTTCTATGGGGGTACTTGAAATTCAAGATTTATACTACGGCACCAGATAGCATTGGCGTTTTGAAAGAAAGAATTATTGAAAAATGCAATGCAATTTCAGCTGACACATTCGAACGAGTACGACAAGAGTTTACTAATAGGATGTATTACTGTCAGGAAGTAGACGGAGCACATTTCGAACACTTGCTATAAGAATCCATTGTTGATCTTTGATTAATTAAATTTAAAAAAATAATTTCAATAATTTTGGTATTTATTTAATTTATCCGTCAAAATTAGTTTAAACCCAAACAAAATTAATATGGCTATGTAGCCAATGTCAATGCCTTTCAAACGAGATATCACTTGCCATAAGGTCCTATTTAAAATTATTGGCCAGAGTGGCACTGTGACGTAATCTATTAATATTACGTCACCTGTTACCATTCGTAGAGAAGTTTACAACACTTTATTTTCACCCTCCAAAGTTTATTAATGTAAGTGTAGCCGTGCAAAAGATACGAGGGGGGGAGGGGACTTTTGAATAGCACTGTATATCTACAAAATTATAAAAAATAATATTAAAATTTTGCCGACCCCACACCTCATCGATCTAGTTCTTATCCTCCCATGTACATACATATCCGTCTCGTTAAAACAGTTCTCTATTCAACCTTGCCTACTCCTCCCACGTCTAGATAGCAAACTCGGCGTACCGTCAAGTGTCTAAAAATGTGAAATGTACAAATACTTTACTCCTAAGACCACTTCCGCATTTATATATCAGGTCGATGGATGCCCGATGGCCTGCCTAACTATCTTTTAGTTCGATATGCGCGCGCAACTCTAGTTCAATGCACTATTTGCAGAATTAGAAATTGTGGTTGCGTCTGTCTCGGTAGACGAGACGGGGCATTTACATTAAAGTTTTGTTTTTACGTTGGGAAAGTCTCTGTAGCACCCACAATTTTTTTTCTAATACTTAATTAGCTAATACTTTTCTTTCTACACGTCTTGTGAGGTTAGATGTAAAAGTCGGTTTTGTATTTGTGAAGATTTCTGTCACTTTTATAAAGCAGTGACCAAACAAATAATGTTTTATTTTACAAAACCCACAAACACCATTTAGCGTTTATTTTGAAAAGCATGATTCATTCAAACTTGTTTCGATTTTGGTATTGGCCTACGTAGACGAGTATTATTTCTAAAATAAAACTTCGGACGAGTTTGTCTCTCGCTAAGCCAATAAAAAATGTCTTGAGTCACCCACGACTTGAATAAAAAAAACTCGTTTTCAATTTCATCTGACTGTATTTGTAGAAGTATTTTTAGTGATTTTAGTACATTCAGCTAATGACTAGAAGTGAAGAATGGTTTTAGAAATTGCAAAAAGATCATTAATAATAATTTATTGCTTTTTAAACAACGTACAGAACAAGTACTATAATTAAAATTATTATAGCCTTAATATATTTGATGATATCCTTACATTGTGTATTTGAAGAAGGGGAAGAAAATATATTCATTGCATTCACCCTTCCCCTTAAAATAAAATAATATTAAACCAAATTGCGGACGGAATTCTTACAAAAATAAACTTTAATTCCTCGCTGAACGGATTTTAATCATGTATGTATGTATGTATGTGTGTATTTTGGGGTAACAAAAGATCTATTGTGCCCCCTTACTTCTACTTAGTTTCTGAGGAGAGTCTCAGAGACTAGTAGCTCCTTTAGTCCTATTTCCTGGAGGAATTTTAAAATATCTGCAGGCTTCAACCTAGGTAATTGTCCCTCCTCTATCCAGTAGTCTCCCAGGTGCTGTGCACTAGGATTCTGAATTGCTGTGCAGTTCAGTTCGCAAGTATATGGATGGAGGATTCTTCTTCCATTCCACAAAATCTACAATCTTCTTCCTTCACTATTTTGAGCTTTTTAAGGTGCCCATTCAGGCGACAATGTCCCGTTAGGATTCCTGTCAAAACTCTTAGTGCAGTTTTACTTTGACGCTCAGCGCTCTAATGGCTGCTTGACTATCAGACATTATGATAATCCTTTGCCTTCTATATCCTTTGTCAATATTGAACTGGGCACACCTTCTTATTGCGTGAATTTCCGCTTGAAAGATACTTGGGGTTTTTCCCAAGCTTTCAGAGTGTTTGGTTCCTGGCCCGTACACTCTTATCCCAGTTCCTTCTATTGCTTTTGAGCCGTCTGTGTACCATCGAATGGCATTCTTTCCAAGTCTGGTAATGGTATTTGGATCCCATTCCTTCTTGTTGCTTGATTCCGTAACGAATTTCTTTGAAAAGTTATATTTTTTCATCATACCACCCAGGTTGTCTGATTTCTAAGAAGTGAAGAGGTGGTTTACTTTTTAATGAGTCCCTCTCTACTTAGTCTGTATCTTGTTCTTTCTGCAACACTCTCTACCACCATATGTAATGGGGTGAGGTTAAGAATTACTTCCATTGCTGCCTTTGGGCATGTACTCATTGCTCCTGTTATGCATATACAGGCTAGTCTTTGAATCTTGGAGAGGTTTTTTCTCGTCGTCAAGAGGCTAGTTCTACTAATCCACGCAATAGCTCCATAAGTGATAATTGGTCTCACTATGGCAGTGTACATCCAGCTCAGGATTTTTGGGTTACAACCCCAGTTCCTCCCTGCCAGATTCCTGCACACCATTAGAGCCATTTTCGCTTTGTATGTAATCTCCTTCTCGTGCTTGTTCCACAAGAGTTTACTGTCTAGAGTCAAACATAGATACTTGACTTCTTGTCTCCATTCAACCTCGTTCCCATCAAGTTTAATGGTTTTGAGGTTGAGTTTTCTTTTCTTAGTGAAGGCTATCAAGATGGTTTTGGTGGGGTTGATGCTGAGTCCCACTTGCCTACACCAGCTATTTGTATAGTTCAGACCCTTTTGTACGATGTCACAAAGGGTGTTTTCAAATTTTCCCCTGGCTGTTATGACAATATCATCGGCATATCCTTGGCAGGATATTTCGAGGTCAGTCAAACCACACAGGAGTTCGTCAACCGTCAGACTCCACATTAATGGGGATGCTACTCCTCCCTGTGGGCATCCTCTGGTTGTGCAGATTTTAATCATATGAGTAGTCCGCTGGGTTGGGCGGCGGAAAGCATATATTATTAGTGAATAACTTTGCCGCGTTTGCGTAAATAAGGCTTTTTTCGCTCTAGACACACATTATATTTTCGTCGACCTTTGCAAAACATGATATTTTACATACTAAAAAAATTATATTTTTTACCAACTGATTTTGGACAAACTTCCCCTATAGTCTATAAACATTTGTACTGGGTAGTAATTTGTTAACAAGTATAACGTGTATCAACTCTACCGGTTTCACAATTTATATTTTTTGCATCGTCAGGACAAAATTATAGAAATTGATATGCAAAATGTTATTGTAGTTTTTTTCTTATTGAAAAATTTGAGCAATAAACTGTTACAAAATGTTTGAATAGTTGATAATACGAACTGACACAATTTTGCGAATAAAAAATTGTAAACTTTGTTATCAGTGAACGAATTACAATGCAAATTACGCAAGTTTCTTTCAAATATTTTACATTTTCTCTATTTTAATCTGGTTAAGCAAGAATAATCGCCTCTATCTGGGAATAACAAGATAAAAATTTTTAAATTTTGTCCACAGGTGCGACTAGTTCAATAATTAACGCCATTTGGACCAATATAGTTATTTATATCGTTTATACAAAAACTGGGACTCAATAATTGTTGAATGTCTATAGTTGTGGGTAAAAGAAGCAGAGCCGGTTTCGGACAAAATTTTCATTATTTCAGGATCCCAACGCACTAGCTTAACTTAACTTTGTAGTCTTATAGTTCGTTAACGAAGGGAATAAGGCAAAAAATTTCTATTATATCCCAAAAATTTGAAACGGCCCTTAATAGAAATTATGAACCAAATGCGCTTTTTCAAATATCTCCTTGTTCGGCGGATACTAAATGCATAATATCGAAATATAATTTATGACAACACATACACACATTCATGTACACAGCGATTATGTAAAGAACTATTGCACCAAATAACATAATCAACAAATAATGTAATATTGCTTGTTCTGTTAAAATTAAATTTTAAAATTGATTGTTGCCTAAACTTGAGCAATTACCTCTGGTAAATTGCTAACTAGATCATTAGCGTACGTCAAATATTTTACCGGTATATACGAACGATCTTTTGATAATTTTTTGGTTGTAAAATAATGTCCAAAGTTTAAATTTATTTATCCCGGTAGTAGTTGTAATTATTAGGATTTTTTGCAACATAGTGGGTGGAATTTCTAATCATATATTCACTAGTATATTAATTGCAGATACTTTGTAGGTTTTTAATAACGATTTGAAGTATTATTTACTTTAATTCAACGCAAAATGTATGCATAACCTAAAAAATTGTAAACTTTAGGTTTATCCTGATGATTTTGGTCAAGATATAGTGAATATCTTGCTACAGGCTAATTTTCTATAATATGATAATAAAATCTATTGAAAAATTGCACAACGGTAAGATCATCGGCACTTTTTCCTGTGCTTTTGACTTCGCTATAATATAATACTCCGTTCATCGACCCAAATGGTGTTGTTGTGCCGGAGAAAGCAATATGGCTACTTAAACCATCGTTTATAACGAAAGTTTATGCATTTCTTCACAATCGTATCTTGCAAAATCGCTAGTCATTACCATCTCTCGTTATTATTGTTGCATTATTTCGTCGGATCGAAACTTGAAAGCATTTAAGGTGGGTTCAAATTGGGAAATAATTGGGCAGTATGTATAAGACAGGTCTTTTATTAACTTTACTATCCCTATATTACGTAACTCTTTCATCTGTTATTTCACGTTTACTTAAAGAGAGAACTGGTTATGTAGAAACAACTGTACTCGAATAATAATGAAAAATACATATTAACCTATTTCAAGTTAAATGTTACAAAAAGTTACATTTTTGTCAAGTTATATCAACTCCATAATTCAATGAGGCTGAAACTGGTAGCCGAACGCCAACGTCGTTACCTTTTGTATTGGGGAACCTCAAGTAGCAATTATTTTCCCCAAAAAAATGTTTTTTTTTGAGTCCTTTAATAACCAAAACAAACATTCCTTGTCAAATATTTATAGTACACAAAATATCCGTAAAATTCCGCAAAAAACACAAAAAACTTGAAATTCAAAATTGAGTATTTAAAAGGGTTGTGATTAACATGAGACAAACTTTACAATGCTAGACATGCGATTTTCCGGAAAATCGTCGAGCGAAAATTTTTGTGTTCTAAAATGGGGTATCTACAAATACATTGAAAAAAAATAATTTTTTTAAAATTTTTTAATGTATTATTATCGATTTTCCACGCTCTCTCACTTGCTTTTTCACCTTTATTTGTGCTCCCTTCTCTTTCTTAACTGAGCCATAGGTGTGTTCTTTTGTATCGCGATCACTTCTTAATAGGTTCATTATAAAGTTCACAAATTTTTAGATAATATAAACGGTATAAAAAGTTATAGAAGGTTTGCTGACAGACCTCTGATTTTTACGTATTTATTTTAAATAATTGTCTATTATTTCAAAAATTTGATATTTATAGAAAAACTGTATAGTAGTTTCGAAAGTAGATGCTTCAAAGTGTTTAGTAGTAAAGTTTCATTGAATTATATTAATTTCGAAAAAAGATATAATTGAATGAAGTCTAAAGAAAAACAAGTAAAATTAAGCATGCAAAAAAACAGATTTTTAAGAAGCATTCGTTTAAAATTCTAAATATTCATGGCTTTGCTTTTATAATAATAATGTTTTATGCTCATTTGCAATGCTAAATCCAAAAGGAATTTTCGCTGGTATAAGTATTAATTAAATAGGAATTATAATAAACTGATATTACAGTCAAAAAATCTATTTTTCAAAATTGAAAGTATTTCTAGCTAAAAGTTGAGATCTTTCTTTACATTTTACATGAGTTTATTTATTTTTTCCGAATGTTATAAGCCCAAAATTATTAACTTTTAAGTCGAGCGGTTAATAAATTTGGCTCACGGGCCGATCGCGCGTAACCACGAATTGAATACCACTGAAATTGATTTTATCTCGTAAACTTTTTAATTTATAGAAAAACTTTTTAGACAAAATTTGTAGATAAATGCATCAGCTACAAGTTTTGATTTGGAAGTGTTTCTGTATATTTATTATTTAAACAATTAGAGCAAAAAACCAAACATTTTCACTCGACGATTTTCCGGAAAATTGCATGACTAACATCGTAAAGTTTTTCTCATGTTAAACACCACCCTTTTAAATATCCAATTTTGAATTTTCAAGTTTTTTGTATTTTTTGTGAGGTTTTAAGTGTACTTTGATTAGGTTATTAATAAAATAGTGAGTGGCAAATTTCTGTTAAAACTTGGGGTTCAAATTTAGACTATTTTAAAAACGATCGCTGGATTTTAGGGAACCTGTGTATAACGACTTCAAAAAACGTTTCTAAATATACGAAAACTCCATCATTATTTTTTATGTCCTCATAAAAATACAAAAATTTATTTTGCGAAAGAGTCTATTGCCAAAAAGCATAAATTGTTGCTACAACTTTGTACTTATAGTGTATTATAAATATTAACAAATTTTAGTTTAAACAAAATGTATTTTGTAATATCTCTCCGGTTGTATATTATATACATATATATATTCTCTTTAGTAACATATTTACGTTATTAACAAACTTTATTAGTTAATTACTTATTATAAAGCTATTTTGAAAAAAAACTAACCAGTGGCGTTACAATAGAATTCTTCCAATAACGATTAGACTTTTTATAACAATTTCGTATGTTTTCACTTATCAACGTTAATTTTTATATTTTCTAAGGTCAAAATGGCGATTAAATATGGTGACGACATCATTGCAAAAAAATAACGCGCAATTGTTGAAGATATTTACGTAGAATATTTTTTATTTAAAAATTTTGAAATTTTTAATTAAATTTCTTCCATAAATATATTCTAGATTTGTGATAAAAATTGTTACTTTCGTAATTAGTGTTTGACAGTTGTCAAATTATTTGTAATAAGCTGGGAGAGAAAATATTTGGTAGTGAGTTTAGGAAACTTCTAAAAATGTCAGGAAATAAGTAGAAAATTTTTAATGAATAATTGGTAGGAAATTAAAAAAAGTAATCAATCAAAATAAAATTAAAACATCTCAAATACCTACGTAGTTATTATAAGATAAGTTAATGCAGAGATTGTTTTTAGATGAATATAAAAGAATACTGAATTGTTTATATTTAGTACCACGACCTTTAAAACCTTCATAAGTGTACTTATCTCAATTGAATCTGAAAGATTGTGAATGAAATCAAATAAATCCCCGTAA
Source organism: Lochmaea capreae (assembly GCA_949126875.1). Classification (NCBI taxonomy): domain Eukaryota; kingdom Metazoa; phylum Arthropoda; class Insecta; order Coleoptera; family Chrysomelidae; genus Lochmaea; species Lochmaea capreae. The sequence continues at coordinate 1,990,215 of OX421400.1, forward strand.
AATTAAAAAAAAATTATCTTACCACTCACACTTTTACAAAAATTAACCATTGTTTGGTTGGGAAATAATAATATATTCTAGTAATTATGATAGTCTCATAATTTTTAATCTAACTCACAGAACGATTCTCTCTATTTATCTTTTCTAGATCCTCAATCTTCCATTTTGCTTTTCTGTTAGTTTTTTTGACGAGGTTGTCATCAGCTAGTTGTAATACTTCGACAAATGACAATTCTTACAGAAAATACTGAGCTGCCTCTTTAATAATATCGATATCAATTTTCATGTTTTTAATTTTATGATAGTAAATAAACAATGACATTTAGAAAAGAATTTTTCATATGAAATGTGTTCTAAAATGGGGTATCTACAAAATACATTGAAAACAAATTATTTTTTTAAAATTTTTTAATGTATTATTATCGATTTTCCACGCTCTATCACTTGCCTTTTCACCTTTATTTGTGCTCCCTTCTCTTCCTTAGCTGAGCCATAGGTGTGTTCTTTTGTATCGCGATCACTTCTTAATAGGTTCATTATAAAGTTCACAAATTTTTAGATAATATCATAAACGGTATAAAAAGTTATAGAAGGTTTGCTGACAGACCTCTGATTTAAGTATTTATTTTAAATAATTGTCCATTATTTAAACAATTAGAGCGAAAAAACAAAAATTTTAGCTGTACGTAGTGCAGATTTGAAACTTTACATGCATAGAATTCTGGAATCTACATTATCTAGAGCTGGTTCTAGTCTGTCAACACTTTAAATGGTCAAAAGGCACTTGATTATCAATTTTGATGTCCCATCTTGGTTATTTACAGTACTTAGAGTTATTATAGATTGTAAATGACAAGTATGATGTAAAAAAAGGACTAATAATTATAGCATTAGGGAAGAATTTAAATTAGGAAAGTGATTTAGTCAATAAAAAAAGTGTATTAGCTCATTTGAAGGATAAAAGTGATAAATATGATTCTTGGTAGTTTGAGTTGATTCATAAAATCTAATTTTTCACAATATAATGTTGTCTGCGAAGTAATGACTGGCTTTCTATTTTTAAATTGTCTAGTTGTTTAAAAAAACTTGTCTTGGCTTGTTGAAGAGGATTAAAAAAGGATAATTGACGTGAATCATAGTGATACGTCACTGGTTTCATTAAATTTTTCGAATGGCAAGTCCAAACATGTAAATTTATTGCAAAAGAAAGTACATTATTTACCGTTATCCGTGCGCAACCTAAAAACATGCTTCCAATAAATATTTATTAGTTCGAATTTCCCGTTAAATCACACTATGATAGTAGCAAAAAAAAATGTATTCTTGAAAGATTAAAAATTTAGCAATTCCTGTTGTCCATATTATCTCTGACCGTGACTGTGTGTGTGTATATATATTTTTTTAAATCGTTTTATAACCAGGTTTGTCGTTTTGGAACAACAAAATATACCGTACGCTTTGGTGGAAGGTCATTTACCGCGCGAGTCCTCGTAGAATTGACAAATTCTATATGCAAACCGGGCAAATATTGGGATCTGAATTTGTATTCTGTTCGACGCAATTGCAATGCAAGCAGCTCGATTACGTATTGTCAACGAGAAAATGGTTTAAATTCAAAGAAAAATGTTTCGATTACCGAACAGTACTGAATAATGTATTAATTTTGTGTCTTTAAACCACTTTTTGGTCAAAACTAGAATAAAACTTAGAGCATGTTTTTTACGAGGGGTTGGTCACTGGACATTTTTGTGTACGAAAATTACCATGATAAAGATTACCTAAATATTACCCTAGATTACCTAAGACTACCCGAGATTACCTTTGGATTACCGCTAGCCCTTGCACGAAAATTAACTCAGTAACCAGCTCCTCGGTTTTTTAGTATATTCTGTTAGATTAAGGACTTGGAGGAGTGAAACTCAAAGGGTGAGGATATCTGGGATGTTTTTTATCAATGATTCGTAGTGGACTGTTCCCAACTTTTCACTCTTCTGAATAGTATATTCAGTTTTTGAATGTCTTCTTTCAAATTTCTTACATAATGGTTATAATTTGAAAAATGCCATCTATTAGCTTTATATTTTTGATGTATATTTTTATATCTTGCTAAATGGGGTAATTATATACGTGGTTTTTTTGTAATCGTCAAAATGAAACTGATAAGGAAATTTTAGGTTTTATGCAAACATGTATTTCACAATTTTCGCTAATACAGTATTTATATCAGTATGTATGATTAAACTGCGCAAATATAATAATTTCACAAGCAAATTGAAAGGCAATGTCGAATAAAAGTCGACTGATATATCCGCAAAATTTGAATTTTTACACACCACCCTCAATTTTCGGTAAATTTAGTTCCTGGTGCCGATCGATCAACAGCCTAGTCACGATATTTTTATCATCCACTGTCTGTCGGGTCATATAGCCCGAGAAGTAGTTGTTTCTTCTACCACAATATTTTCAAAACTTCAAACGAAACGGTCTGAAACTTTGGCGTTAACTTAATTTTGATGTTGTTGACTGTGCTGTTAAATTCAACACTTCAACCCTCGTATAGATAAAATAAATAATAACAAATTACCAAATCTGAGGTTATTGTACTTTTTACAACAAAGATTTTCTTCTACGAAGTTTGTACAGGTTAATACAAGTAGTAATCTTTTGAATACATTTGGGATTGCTGTTTACCTTGCATGACTGAATGTCTTACTGTTAAAAATATAATATCCTGTAACCAGTTTTGGTTATTGTTCTGGTATTATATGATCTTTATGGTCCTGTTTTATATACTCGTGCAACGGGAAGGTATAATACCGATCCCTTTTTTTTTTAAATTCCAATTCACATTGCTTTTTATGATTTTTTGTTTCGTTACACTTGTTTATGAAATGTTGATAATGCAGCTATGAAATTTTTTTAACTTGTTTCAACTTAAAAAAAATCACAAAAGTGTAAATATTAAGCTGAAATTTCAGCTTGTAAAACTTTTAAAGGACATATGGAATAGGGAAAATTAAAATAATAGTGAAACCAAAAGGGTTACCATTTTACAAAACTTCAAAGTAAAGATAATGAAAATATTCAACTTTAATGCGCCATATCTCTAAACACATTACAAAAAAATTAATTTTTACGGTCACCAATCGATTTCCGATAAAATTTTACTTATTAGAACGAATTTCAGACAAATATCTCGAAGCGTTTGAAAAAAAATCAAGATAATATCAAATTTTTAATAAACTTCTGTATACTTAAAAAAAATCATACAGAACACAAAAGTGTGAATATTAAGCTGAAATTTCGACAGGATACATCTAAAGGAAAAATCTAACATTCAATAAATGTAAGAATTCATTTTGTGAATCGAGAATATCTCTTAAAAAAAAATGTATAAATTAAGTGAATATTTTTGTTTTGTAGTAAATTTTATGCCGTTATCAACGGTTAAGGAATTATATGCAAAAATACGAAACAGTGTCGTACAAAGTATTTAAAGTTAAGGTAATGTTTCAATATATTTGTGCCACTCTGTATGCAGTTTGTGCTACTATAAACATAATTTAGTACGATACTGTATGCCGGTTATATAATGAACTTTCAGAATAAAAAGTTCACTACTACACGTCTGGCGGCGTTCGTATATCTCAGGAAGTACAGTCCATAACCCGGAAACCAGATAGCTTGCAAATGCAGCATTTAATTTATTAAAACTACAGTTATATTGACACTGGTATTTTTAATCAATGTTTTATTGTAATTAAAAATGTAGGTTGACGACATCATTTTTTTTGTTGAGAAACATTTCAAAATTCAATAAAAAAATGCTTAGTAATAAACTACAGTCGATGATTGAAATATTTTTAATTTTTTTTTATCAACTTTATATTATTGTTAAATCATTTTTAAATAATTATCTAATCTCATTTTTCAACCTACTTATCTTATCAATAATTATTTAGTGGAAATTTGGTACATCGATATACCCCCTTTTTGGGGGGTAAATAAAAAAAAACTGGAAACTGTACCAAGTGAATTATCAAATAAAAGGTCTTGTTCTGGGGGGTCTAAAATATATTTTTTTGTAATTTTAAAATAAATAGTTTTAAAGTTATTTAAGAAAATAGTTAAAAATTTACCCTCTCTTATTTTCTAGAGTACCGAAAAAATAAATAAATTGTAAATTTTAAACGAGTTGCAAAAATTTCATATAAAGAATACCTTATCAATAATTCTTTAGTGAAAATTTGGTACATTGAAATGCTTCCTGCTTGGGGGGTAAATTAAAAAAAAATTAACTGTACCATGTGACATATCAAATAAAAGGTCTTGTTCTGGGGGATCTAAAATATATTTTTTTGTATTTTTAAAATAAATAGTTTTAAAGTTATTCAAGCAAATAGTTAAAAATTGTCCCTCTCTTATTTTCGAGAGTACTGGAAAAAAAAATTGTAAATATTAAACGAGTAGCAAAAATTTCGTATAAAGATGATTAATTTCTGTACGCCCAAGAACCAGTTTTCTGGTGGTGGATAAATATAATTATCATGTCTCGTCTAATTCGAGTGGCCATAATTTGAAAAGTGTAGGTACCATCTTTTCGTCTGGTCAACTCAGGTCAGCAACACCAATTGCAAAAACATTGCCTTTTTAGCCGAGGTCAAGCATAAAATTAATTCATTTTTTTTTTGTTACAGAACCGAATTGAAGTTGGAGTCTTTAGAAGACGCCGTGGTATTAGAAGAACCCGATAGTGATTGGTTACACGATAAACGAGGATGTCCCGCTTACGTTAGTCCCGAAATTTTAAAAGCAGGCGCACATTATTCTGGGAAAGCCGCAGATATGTGGAGTCTCGGCGTTATACTTTATACCATGCTAGTCGGACGGTACGTATCTACTAATTATATAATATTCAACAGGTTTTTTACAACCAAAACAAAGAAGATCGCGAGTGCGTTAAGGCATTTATCGAGTTACACACCTGCTTCGTGCTTGCGGCATGGGTTATTTATTCTTTCTTGTTTTTTTTTTCTCTTTTGGTACCCCTATGGGCCCTCACCGGCTACTGACAAGAAAGAGATGTGGGGCAGGTGAAACTCGCTTTTGCTTCATACATATTATGCGATACAAGCAGAAGGGTGACGTCGGACGGGGTAACAGGTGATTCGACTTGTACAGATACAACCAAAAGTTTTATAAAATTTCATCTTAGATATATTGAGGGGTTGATAACTATTGAAAGCACTTATTCCACTCGTTGGTATAAAATAAAGTTTTTTTTTGAAGGCGTTGACTGTAACTTGTACCAACGAGAAAAAATAATTTACATTCAATTTATCAAGCACCAAATTCATTGCTTTGTAATTTTTCCAATAATCCAAAAAAATTTAAAAATAAAAATTGATTAAAAAAAGTTAATAATATACTCAAATTTTAATGTAATTTTCTTTGTAGTTCAAATTTAAATTTGCTTGTTATTATGTGTCAATTTACCCATAAATATTTGTCTAATTAAAATTCAAAGCCGCCTACTTTGTTTATTACTATTAGGGCGACATCTACTTATCGTTTTCAAGCGGAAACGAATAGATTTAATGTAAACAATACTTATGTTTTTAAAAGGGTCATTTTAAATTAAGTCAGTCAGTGAATTGATGGCGTCGAAGAAGTTCCTGTTGAAATGAATTTTTTAATATCATTTGCATAATTTTTATTCGAAGTATCTGTCTTGTTTATTTCCATAAATATTTAAATAAAAATGTCGATTGAAGGTTTTAAGCAAATTGCCTATTAGGTTTTTAAAGATTTCTTTGTTTGAAATATAATATGAAGATGATTCAATTTGTTAAAATGTTGCATTGTTTATAGTTTAATCTCCTGCAATGAATTTATTTAACAAAATAAATTTTAAAATTGGTTCTTCTTTTATATTTATACTCCTCCCATAATTACCGTGAAGTTGTCGATAACCTACGTTAGTTGTTCTATAGTTTATCTGAAGCTAAGCGGCATCGGTAAGGGGCGAGGAAACTTGGCGGATATCTGTCATAAACGTACCAATGGCGTACGGTACCTATTTTTATAAAAGTATTAAAAATAATAATTATTATTATATAATTATATATAGAAACTGATTTTTGCTTTGCTTTAAAGGTAAGGTATTTTTCAAAACACGGTATTTGTTAAAAACAAATAATGTTAACAATCGTACTTGAATTCAATATAGATACGAAATAGTTCAAAATCTGACACTGACAATACCAACGCCACTGGATAATCAATGTCAGTCAATTGACAAAGTGAGAGGGAACAACACACGCACGCGCTTCCCAATAGGAAGTCAGCTGGTCGCCAATGGCACACAACTCATGTTTCATGATTAAATTCCGTTCAATTAGCAATTTGGTTTAGTATTATTTTTTTTTATCTTCTATAAGTTCCTTGTGGCATTACTTATTCTTTTTTCTTATTTTAAGGGGAAGGGTGAATGCATATTTCTTTCCCCTTCTTCAAATACACAATGTAAGGATATCATCAAATATAAATATGTTTATAAATCCATTTATTTCTTTGGGTTTGTAAGTTTGACAGCAAATGAAATTCTTGAAAAATTAAACGTTGGTCCGCCGCTGGGGCCCTCAGGACGGCGGCAAAGTAGGTATGTAATGTAATGTTCCGCCGCGCTTGCGCAACTTATAGCATTTTCGGTGGATTTCTGTATAGTTGGTATAAATACTTGTTTTATTTTCAATTTAAAATTTTCAACCATCCTTAGTTAAAATAAATTTTTCTTGTCTAAACTGTACTAAAACGAGAAATAATTTGTTATATTCCGATGGAATCCTTCGAACCTGCACGCACATGTCACATGTACATCTGATAACTTCAAAATGTATACCTGTATCCTCGCGAAGGGTTTTTTAAGAGCAGGTGCAGATTTTTAAGGGTTTATCATTTGGATTTTTCGAATAGGGCATTAATTAGGACAGGTGAATCTTCGAATTACAATTATTTTTCCAAGAAACTTTTTTAAGAAAAAACTCAATGCTTGTTATTTTCATTTAACTTTACACACTTATCATTTCTTTGCAAATTATTCCTTCTCACAATTAAGACGAATCTAATGACACTTTATCAAGCCATTTAGGCTATAGGGCGTGCCAATGGAAAACAACAAAAAATACAAAAATTCACCAATATTATTATACTGTTATTTCCATATTACCCAACAAGGAAATAAAATTATTCACTTGAACAGCTTATAACCTCATTAGATACTCGTATATGCGTATTCCAACCTACAAAGTTCAAGGCCCCATTAAAATTACAATCTAGTATGTCAGTTAGACCGTAACTAAGTGTGTATAAAAAAAATCACGCTTCGTACTGTATTGTACATACGCATTTTAAAAGATGTATCGAACCATGAAGTGCATGCAGCCTATGGTTCTAGTTAAGGTTATGGGCCAGTGACTTAGATGTCTTTTTATCAATTGTAGGTTAATGGTAAGAATGTTGTATGCGTGAATCTGAATAAGGAAATTCTGGTTGATACATTTTGATTTTCTCCTTCCTATATTGTAAACAACGCATTTTGACATTGTTTTGAAGGACGCGAGTAAGGATTACCAAAAAAAGGTATCGATTGCCCTTGATTATAATTATTTACAAAATTTGGATAAACGTTTTCTCAATTTGTATAATAATTTCTCCATCTCTAACCGAGTTTTCTGTTACTCTTGAAGACTTCTGGCTTCGTTACATTGTATACAATTTTATTTGCAGCTTCCATTATATTATTGACGCTACATAAAATCTCAATTCCAGTATTCGCTAATAAAGTGGCCGACGTTCTCCAGTATACTCCTTAGAGTTCTCAAACTTAGCAATTTTTCTTGAAATTGAAGAAATATGGTTTGGCCCTTCTTTTTAAAAATTCCCGAAGTTTATGATACTTGGAAATATGTTTTCCTCTATGAAAAGGGTGGTCAAAAATTGTGAATTTGTTCAAAAGTAATGAGTCGATATAATTTTTTTCCTTTCATCCCCTAATTATGATCGCGATGATATTCATAAAATGCAAATCGGTCTAATGGAGTAGAAAACGTTGCGTTTTTAACCCCTCGTCAAAGAACATCCGCGAATCATCACTTCCTGTTCGTAAAGACTACTTACGTAAAAAGTCCGTTAATTTTTTTCGATACATAACCTCAAAATTTTTATTTCCCAAGCTGTGATGCGTAACGGATGCACCATATGTCGTGGAAAATTAGTTATACCACGACTCGCAGGTGAACCTTTTTCTTTTAAAATTTCTTATTGTTTCGTTCATTTTACAAAGACTTACCAGTGGCGTATCACATTCGGCATAATGAAGAAAAATATTTTCGTACTTGTCACGGCAAGGAGGATTTGAAGAAAGTGAACCAGAAGATGTGATCAGCGATGAACAATTTTGACATAATATACTTCTGTATATTTTTTTTTCTTTGCATTTTTAAATAAATTGATTTTTTTTGGAGAAATTGCATGTCGTTTTATAATCGGGGTCTAGACTGGCAAAAAAACCTCAACGGGCTGGCAAGAGACAACAAAGTGTCTCTAATATGGGTTCCGACACATAAAGGGATTGCAGGCAATGAACTGGCTGACCAGTTAGCTAAAGAAGGTTCTAAAGGAAACTTGCAGAAGAGGGGAAAACGGGAACTGGCCAGATAGGAACACCAATGAATGAATGAAACGGGGTCTTAAAAAAATAGAGTCCGATATCACGAAATCACGAATTCAATCTACATAACATCAGAATTTAATTAATTGATTATTACCTCGACATATGTTATTTAGTACGTACGACACTGTCTAATGCATCAGTTGGTAATTTACTTAAATACATATGGGGTTGTTCGATTGTATCTTTCTTTATAGTCGGTAGCCATATGGCGGGAGTCATTCTTAATGGAAGCAATTTCGCGAAATGTTTTATTTTTTTTACAGTCTTTCTTTTATTTGGGTTAGTTTTATACATTAAATAAACACATGGGACACTTATATTGAATTATAAATAAACTCCACCACGGAAATTACTCGACCGGATTCACAAATTACAAAATTTGCATCATTATTAATATAAATAAGCAAATTAAATTTGTCCAAAATCAATTGCAGAAGCTACAAACGCTACTATAAGTGTCGGATACTGGTTACTGATTTTATTTGATATTTTTCTTGAGATACGGCACAAAAAACTTAAAAAATGTCATTAACTAACGTCGCATTGTAGATATAGATAACTTTTTGCGATAAAACACCCTAACCCTACTTTTGTTTTGTTCCAGGTATCCGTTTAACGACTCCGAGCATGCCTCGTTATTCGCGAAAATTTCCAGAGGTCATTTCGTAATTCCTGAATGTTTATCAGCCAGAGCGAGATGTTTGATTCGATCATTGCTTCGAAGAGAACCGTCTGAACGTATCACATCTGAGGATATTCTTTACCACCCCTGGCTAGCGAAAGAAGACAAAGATTGGTCTTCGAGAGCCTGTGATCAATTGGTACCGGAATGTAGTCTTTATGATGATTAGTTCCCAACGATTTTTTCCGTGAAAAAATTGTAAAAAGTGCAAAATTATGTGCTGTGGTTTTAGAATAAGTAAAATAAAAACGGTATAAAAACTCTTTTTATATCGTATTTAAAGCCATTATTAGATGTAAGTATAAAGAATCGTGGTATTGTTTTTTTTTTAATTTTTGTTGATTGTTTATGTAGCGAAAAAGTTCCCCAGTACCTTTTTCCATTTAATTTATTATGTTATCTAATAATTGCTGTTTAATCGGAAACTTTTTTATCACATTGATGCTACAGATGCATACAATATTGATATTATTGTTTGTAGATTTTGTTATAGAAAAAAAAAGTCCAAATATGTTTTCAAATTTAAATAAAAATATCAATTTAGGAAAACTGGAAAAAAATGTTATATTTAATTGATTTTTGTAAGCATCACGTAAGGTATAATAACTAAGACTGAATTAAGAGTTTTTCTAATATAATATAGTCTATTTGAAACTAGACCCAACCAAAAGACAGTAACATAGAAATAGGCTAACTCCCAGGAATTTTGTCAGACTATAAACACTAAGCGAGACAAGCACGCCGAGGACACATTGTATTGAAAGTATTTCAAAATCTCCATGAGGTGGATAATTTAGAAAAACTTTAAAATAATTTCAGTCCGATTTTGCAAATTTCAATCTACCGACACGGCGAGTTATACGCATTCAAGGTCATCTGACAAAACTTCAAAAGAGCCGCTCTGTGTTATCCCTCTAGTATAAATAGTGAATTACGTCAGTCGCTCTACGCCACTGATGTACGATTTGAGCTCCATAAAATTTATGCAATCAATCTTGCTGCCACTAACATCAACTTTCAACATTCAAAGCCTTTCCCATACAGGCTTTTTCGTAGCACAGTTTTTTAAAACAAAATGTCCTTTTAAACATAATTTTATAGTCCCTTCGGTGTTTAAATGCATATCAGCCATTATTCGATACCAATGTTTTTTTATTTAAATAAAATATATTATATAATATAACCTTCGTGATGCGGTATTGTGATCTCGGTCAAAATGTTTTTGACCACACTGTATATTTTTTGAACTGAGCCTGTACATAAAATTCGTTGTATATTTCGTTTTTAATTTATATATAATGTTAGATGGTATACAATAATGTATATATCCAATGTACATAGCTTCTCATGTTGTGAGGAAAAAATTTCATCGGTGGTAATATATTACGAAGTTGTTCATCATAATTAAAAAAAAAAAAAAGATTTTTTACTATATTGTGTTTTATTGGATAACCTTGTCCGGCTTTCTAAAATTTCTTTTGGTGGAAAAATTAATTGGAAATCCTGATGATCCAGGTCAAGATATTGGAACAAAATTTCTTGCAAAAAAATGCTAAGATGCTAGGTAGAATCCGTTTCAATAAGGAAGAAGTCACCTGAAGTTGCAGTCGATGCGCGACCTTGATGTCAAAACCAGCGCCATATTTAAAAATTGATTTTAATCTAAATCAGTAGCGTAACGTTTTCACATTTTGTAGGGTAACACAAAATTAGAAGTATTAGAACCATATAAATAACTGCTAAGTGCAGCAGACTATATGAATTATTAGCAGAATTCAATTATTTTTGAAGTAATGTATATTCTTCCATATATTTTACAACAATCTGAATGCCATGAGTAATATATTGGATTATTATACTTTCTTATTTGACTTACCGATGATTTTTTAAAGGAATTTGGATTCCATGTTCACCTTCAGACTCCATAAAAGTTGCAACGTTTTTAAGAATCTGTCGGCCTTCACTGTGGATAACTTTTCTTTTAACACCAACCAATTTTGTAGGAGGCATGGTTTTAGATCAAATAAAACACACAGCACCCACAAATAAACTAGCAGAACGTCTTAAAATATTCAAAAATGAAAAATATTCGACAGTAAATGATTGTTTCAAACACAACCTCAAAAGTCAACAATTTAATTGCTGCCGGCATGAAACATCGCTTGTAACGCCAATGGCATGGAACGATCGCCCGACAGATTTTGACTTATGCGCAGGTCGGTGCGCCAACTTCAGGTGGCTTCTTCCTTATTGAAACGGACTCTACCGATGAAGGTACCTAGAATTCTGCAATCTGCATATATTTATTGTGAGAATCATCGTTTCTAGTTAAATTCCGAAAACGTACGTCGTGAGTTTTACGTTCAATCACGTTAACATGAAGAAATTCCACAATGTTTTAAAAACTGTTCACATAATATAGACAAGATAAAGCTATTCATCATATTTTTCTTGTGAGACATTTTTTCACTTATAATTGCACAAGAGGTTTGTATTTTTCTGGATGAATTTAAATTGTTTAATTGGAAACTAACGCCTATCAATAAGGCGTGAAAAAATTTTAATAAATCTAAAAACCACAGAAATGTATCTATAACTTGGCAAAGCTGCATAAGATTCTAGAAGATATAATGAACGTTCTCTACAAGTAAAAATAATTTGCAGTTTTAATGTCAAATGAAAAAACTTTTAAAGGATTATTAAATGGACGGGATTTTTTACGATACGCCACTGTTCATTCAATAACAAACGAATGTATCATCACTCGTCAGGGCGTTGACACTTAGCTGGGAAATTTACAATTTCAAGAACATTAATTGCCTGTTTTGGTAGTCTTTGTGAGTATTTCTTAATAACAATTTATTCTAAATGTCTTTGTATTTATTCTAAGAAAAAGAGAATATGAAAAATGCGAGTGTTGGATTTTTAACACCTGTTCCACATTCACTTTCGTTCTTTCTCTCGAAATTCCCATATACAGGGTCGCCAAATAAAAACTAAACCAATTAGTATCTCCAAAAATTAATCAAAAAGGTTATAGAGTAGTTTGTAAATAATGGGGGTTTTGAGGTGTGGAAAATGATAAGATAATTGTCGTTTCGATGCATTTTCTAGAGGGCGCCTCAAGCGTGTAACTAGACCGGACTCTCCTAAAATTTCAGTTCCCATTATTACGAATTTTTAGCATTTTGTTGGGTGTATGAAATTTCATCACAAAATATAGTCTCAAAAGTCAGCAGTTATTATTTGTTACCAACCAACAACATTTACCATAATCACCCTGTATACCAATACCGAAAAATTACTGAAAAAAATCTAAGAGATATAAGTAACAAGCTATCCCCAAAGAAGATATCAAGTTCTCTTTAATCGATTACACACTTAACATTAAAAGAGAATCCGTATACTTGTCACACCATTTTAAAGCGAAATGGATCCTTCTAGAATGACAGATGACTTTAATAAAGCTGCGGATTTATTCAATTTCAACAATTTTCATTCTGGTGTTCTTAAGTTGATTGCCACACTTTTTTCTAATTCTATCAGTTATTTCTTGAGCTAAATTATTATTAGGTTCTTTATATATAACAAATTCTATATTTTCCAAAGCTTCTTTATATTTTAGCAGCTTTTCCAAAGCTTCGGCTTTTCTTGTATGAGCTTTAACGTTGCCTTTTTCCAGAATTAAAACTTTGTCGCAATCTTCAATCGCTTCTTCGTACCTAATAAAAGTGTATTTTATTTTTTTAAATAAATATATATTTTTTTATATACCTTTTCAGTTTTATATATGTTACGGCCCTGTTATTTAAATTATTTACAGTAGCTTTACTCTGTACGCTGCTGGAGTAGCATTTTAATGCTTCTTTAAAATCACCGCTTTTGAAAAACTCATTACCCATTTCTCGTTGTCTTTCTGAAAAAAAAGCAGCTTCCGCTTCTGTTCCAAATTGGTTAAATGTTACGTTTTTCTTTGGTTTTTTTAGTTTTTCTTTTTGATTATTTTCTAAAGCTTCTTTTTTTGCTTTTTCTTCTTCAATTTCCATTTTTATTAGTTCCGTATCGGGATCATATTTATCCCAAGAATTATAATCTGTAATTTTCATTTAAATTATCTAAACTAATATTAGATGGAAATATTCCTATATACAGGGTGTTACTAAAACCCCGGAAAATATTTTTGTACAAACCTGTTGAACTTATACGTTTTTCAGGAATTTTCGTTTTTTCCACTAATTCCTCTTCACATTTTCGAATACCCGATTCATGCTCGACTGTCTTAATTTTCCTTCTTTCCAATTCTTTATCTCTCTTATCAGCTGTTAGCACAAATTTTTCCAAATCTTTAGATATATCATTAAGCTCAATCTTATTTAGATCTTTTTTATTCAACACTGGACATACCTAACAATCAACAAAAATTTGACATAAATAACCACACTGTGACGCCACTGAATGCGTTGGTAGATTTTGTGGATTATACAAATTTGAAAGTGATTTGCAGAGATTAATATTTTGAATACTGTAACTAATACATACCTCCCTAAGATATTTACTTTTCGGTTTTATGATCCTCAAACGATTTTCCGTACATTTTAACAAATCCGGGTAATGTCCTTCCTCCCCTGATCCTAAGACGTGCAGAATTCTTTCCAACTCTCTTCCATCTGCGCATTTTTCAACATATTCAAATTCAAAATGGTTTATTGGAATGTTATATTTCGATATCAACGATTCTCCTTTTTCGAAATTGTTACAATCTGGAAGTTTTGATAAATCGTCTAATACTGACATTTCGACGTGTCCAATTAATGATTGTTCGATACACATGGAACTGTTACCATGGTAGTGAATTTCAGTGTTGCCAAGATGTCCAAATTTTCTGATAACCCAGAGAATATTACGAAGTCTTTGCGAGACATAAAGCTTTTAAATTTTTCAATATAACTAACAGGTGAGTCCAACAAACTAAAACTTTCAGGGCGTACACAACATTTTTTTGGCGACGAATTAATATACAATTTATTTAATATTATTTAAGAATGTAACCTACGTGTTTGCAATATAAAAAATAAAAATCATTATTGTGGTTGGATTCCCAAAAAAATAAGAAAAAAGGTAATATTGTGTTCAAAATTTTTCTAATTAGTTTCTTCCAAGCCGCTAGATGGCGCTTAAATATCTCTGGTAGCCACTAATTTTGACCATGAATAAGGCTGAAAGTCACCATCTGTTACTGGGTGTATGCTGACATGATCCGAAGAAAATTGATAGCCTCGATTAGATATTAAATGACCTCCCCTTGCAAGGGTTCTCATAATTCATCTTAATGGTTTCAGTTTCTCAATGCACCATAGAAGTTTAGTTAACGCTTAAAAGTAATGTAGATAAGGTCGAATTGATATTTGATAAGTGGGTTTGGTGGGAATTTTATAGTCAATTTGAAAATGATTGATGTCAACAGATTAAAAATAAAAGTACAATTTTTTTTAGGTTTGGGTTTAGGTTGGGATAAAGTATGGAACCAAGTAAATATCTTTTAAACGAAAAGAACGATATTTATGAAAATTTACAGGTAAGTGCAATGGAACAAAATGCATCTGCATCTGCATTTTTTTGTTAATAATATACTTCCGGAAATGCCATCAACTTCTTTAATTTAAATGGGACACCCTATATATTTTTACAGATTTTGAAGGAGCTTGTTATTTTGAATTCATACATACTGAGTTTAGTGTAAAAAATTTGTAAAAGCGAGAAATATAGCACTTTAATCAACCTCCTTTGAGTTTTTTGCATTAGAGCAAAAAACTATTTAGATAAACTAATTGATGTTGTTTGTATGCATAATAATAAATAAACGAGTACTGTTTAGTACGACTTTTGTTCTCCAAGTGTCAAATTCTAGTTGACGGAAATAAATTTTACAATTTAGAATGGTTCAATTAAGTGAAAAAGAGCGTATTGAAATTTTAATGATGATCGGTTATGGTGATCGTGTTATAAAACTCATGAAGAAGTGTGTCATATTTTTAATAATTTGCATCCGGAGAGAAATCCTATATCACGCTCAACAGTAACTAAAACATTACAACGTTTTAATACAACTGGGATGGTAAAAAATTTGCTAAAACCTGGAAGACCGCAGACTGCAACGAACGAAACTTAAACAAAATATTGCAATAAATTTAGAAGAATCACTTCAAACTTCCACCACAAATTTGGCACTAAACCATGGTATCAGTCGACGTTCTGTAGGAAAGATATTAAAAAGTGAAAAGTATCATCCGTATAAGGTACAGTTGGTTCAAGAATTGTCAGACGATGATTTTGACCGACGGCTGGAATTTTGCGAACGGCAAATGGAAATCTGTAATGTCGACGACAATTTTGCTTCTAACATAGTTTTTTCCGATGAGGCAACTTTTTGTTTAAATGGAACAGTTAATCGCCATAACTCAAGGTATTGGTTAAATGAGAATCCTCATGGGATTCATGAAGCACATACCCAGCATCCACAGAAGTTAAATGTTTGGATGGGAATTGTCGAAAATAGGCTTATAGGCCCATTTTTTATCGACGGAAACTTGAATGGTGACAAGTATTTGGATCTACTAAATAACGAAATTATTCCTGCACTTCAACAGAATGGGCAATTACCACAAGATGGAGTACCTCCCCACTATGATAGACGGGTTAGGGATTTTCTGGATGCGAATTTTCCAAATCGTTGGATTGGACGTAGAGGATTCATAGAGTTGTTCTCCGGATCTTAGCCCGTTAGATTTTTTTCTTTGGGATTATCTAAAATCACGTGTGTACGTTAGACGACCAACAAACTTACAAGAATTGAGACAAATAATTATTGATGAATGTGAACTAATACGTGGAGAAGTCTTGGAAAGAGTGACTCAAGAAGAATTTGTTAATAGGATGGTATATTGTCAGCAAGTAAACGGTGAGCATTTTGAACATTTGAAGTAATTTTGTTTCTCATTATTCTAAAATAGTGAAATGTACACCTATTGTACAACTAACAGTGAGGTATTCCTCGTTTTTACCAATTTATTTTACACTAAACTCAGTATGTATGAATTCAAAATAACAAGCTCTTTCAAAATCTGTAAAAATATATAGGGTGTCCCATTTAAATTAAAGAAGTTTATGGAATTTCCGGTTAAACCGGAGGTATATTATCAACAAAAAAATGTACACATAAGATGCATTTTGTTCCATTGCACTTACCTGCAAATTTTCATAAATATCGTTATTTTCGTTTAAGGGATATTTACTTGGTTGCATACTTTATCCCAACCCCGTATATAAATATTACACGATTACCTCTTAGCGGTGGTATATAGTACTATAAGTAAAATAATCTTAATATGATGTAAGATTGACATATTTAGACACAGCGGGAGACCTTAGTTTACAATAATTAGTTTCTCTCTCGGAAAGCATTTTGTGCAAAAAATTTGAAGGTGAAAGAAAATTAAACTAGGTCGGTTTTAAAAAAAAAGTTAATTTTGTATATGAGACAATGAGGTAGAGAAAATAAAAATACAGAATGAGTTTTAAGTATGGAATGGCTATGACCGCTACAGTAACAACTTTGACATTTCAATTAATTAGTAATTGTTGGTGTTTATTGAAAGTATATCCGAAAAAGTACTAATTGAAATTTTAATGACATTGGCGGTCATAAACACTTTGAGAGGGGGGGCCATGGGCGATTGTCTGATATGACTGAACCACGGTAAAAATTCACGGTATGTTGACTTGTCGACTGAAATTGTGAACGCACATTCATGACGCTACCTTGGAATCAGAAATTGTTGGAGAGAGTTGTACGTGTTTAGTTTGTTTTTCCTGAGGTTTTTCGATTTTTCTGCATTAATTGATATCGTTTTATGCTAAAGCCAGTGTTTAAAATTATTATAGAGTTGATCTAAGTGTTTAACTTTATTTTACGATCCAAATTTTTTAAGTAATGTTTTGTTTTGCGATGAGTCCACTAGTTTTATCAAAGGTAACGTAGCAATCCTCGTTGGATGCGTGAATCCCACATCCAATATCCACAAAAACTGAATGTATTTTCTGGAATAACAGGCGACAAAATAGTAGATCCTTTTTTCATTGAGGGAAACTTGAATGATCAGATTTAGATTTATTGGAAAATAGTATTTGCAAGGTTAACTAAATCCAAGAAAGTATTTTCGAATATTTGGCTGCAACAAGATGGTGCTCTACCTAAATATGCGCGTGTACTGAGGCAATACCTTCCTAGTAGACTATAGTATTGTGAATGGACCTTAAACAAATTTGACAGCGCAATTTTTTACAGGCTTAAACTTCAAAATATTACGTATTGTCTAGTTGTCGAAGTTAATTATTCTTGAAACGTTGAAATAAAAAACATAAAAAAGAAAAATGAATACACCACCAAGAACATACAGAAGATATTGAGAAAAATAAGTCTACATGTCAACTACGCCCATGATTTTTATTAAAAAAGTTAATTTAAAATTAACACCGATCCATATACATATGATTAGTTCAATAAACAACATATAACAGCTTCACATCCTTTCGTGAAACTATGTACTTATATTTTCCGTTCTTTACACTTAAGTAACATTTTTTTTCAGTGACAAGGTATGCACATTTTACGTAAGTAATGCAATGCACACCTTTTACTTGTCAAATCGAGATATTAAATGTGTGTAACTACACTATTTAGATATACAGATAATAAAAATTGTTGTAAATTTCATTTAGCAATATACAGGTGCAGCTGGTATCAACGTTTAGCATGTTTTAAAAGTCGTAAAACAATAGAAACAGAGTTTAAGATATACATACCTGTAGCTTGACGATTCTAAAAAAAATGTGGGGTAGAAAAGTACTTTTACCAAAATAATGTTCCATTTTTTACACAGTTTTAATGAACACTCTGTACCGGGTGTTAGGATCCTAAGGTCCTTCGTATTTACTTACCCTGTATATGGTCACAATCAATTTATTTCAACAAAGAACTAACCAGTTATTCTTCACATATGTAGAGTTGTCCAAAGGCAATTGTTGTTTAAAACAGAACTTAGGATACCGATGATTATACATTGCAATTATTTTTTTTATCCACTTAAGACATTTTAAAAATATTAAATGTAAACTTGACTCTTCCAGTCTCTAAACTCATTATAGCAACTAGAGTATTGACGGGAACCAAAAGAACTCGTATCAGGAATTATAGCTCTTTCTAATATGTTTAAATACCTTACTCCCCAAGCAGAAATAGAATTAAAAAACATGACACACAGTAAAGTTCTTCTAAAGTTAATGTGATGACCCATATTTTTAATCCCTTTGAAGGAAAAAGCCGCCCAATGGCGTGCATATAAATGTTTTATAAATTCGAATATTGTGAAATAATGTTAATCTACTATATCAATTTGAATGAACAAAATTAACCTGCATACAAAATTCATAAAATTTGTAATACAATAATAAAGCGCTTTCCTCTAGAACACGGAGTATCTAAAGAATAGTTTTTTGTATCGTCAACCCAACCATATTTTAAAGGTGGGTGTATATCCTCATACAGTTTTAATTATAATATAATTACCATTACTACTATTTTCTTACATATTAAGTTAAAATGTATTTTATTTTATATATTTATTCATGTAATAAAACCGTAAGGATTGTTTGAATAACAAATAAATGAATAAACACTTGACAACATCATGTGTGTATCAAACCAAGTTTCGTCTAAATAAATTTTAGTTCTATTTGAATCACGGTACCCTTTTATTTTGCGCAAATACTCCTGTCTAAGTTCAGCGATACGCCGAGACTCCATTATTACCATTCGATTATCTAACTTCCTATATTTAAATCCACAATTCAATAATCCTTCGCATCATCTTGGACTGTTGTCTCAAATGGTCTCCAAAATACCATTCTAATTAATTATATTATAAAACTTACCCTAACGTCTACGAACAAATGAATATTATATTAATATCAATTCACTGACGCGACCTAACCACTACACAATCAAAGAGGTTATATATTAATGATACCGTTCTACACTAGATCACCTACACTTTCCTATAAATACCTATAACAATTCACTAAACTCACTCAACCAAGAAATAGATATTATATTAAATATTTCTTTAAAACAAAATTCACACCCGACACTGAATGATACTAATGGATTATAAGCCGAACCACAACACAACCCCCCCGAACACCCTCAAGACCATATAATATTTTCTGCAAAAACGTCCAACGGCTTATACTTCGGTTATTTCGTTATATTACGATGAATACTGCAGTTGATGACTGGTTGTTTCGAAGTATTTACAGCAGGTGTTACTATGTTGCCAACTCTTCAAAATTTTCTTAAATATTGTATATATAAAATGTGGTTTTAATTAATTTTTCTTTTTTCAGTAATTTCAAGCGACTTATTTTAATGTTTACTAATAAATTTACATTATGTATTTTTTTTTTAAATTTCCAAACTAGCTTTCTAATAACATCACGAACTAACAGTTTACTGAAGTAAGAGGAACATTTGTGTAGCGAGCCTAACAATTTTAGAAAATATATCTGACAACATTGCTTTATTTTATGGTCATCACACTGACTTTGGAAGCACTTTACAAGCGACTCCAACAATTTTATTCTGGTTGCCAAGTATAATTTTTTGATATACCTCGTATATGAGTCAGAAATTTCAATACCGGAAGGGGGCATTTATTGTTTTAGACCACGCAAAATTTTTTATGAAGAAAAGTTAATAATAAAACAGTTTCCCATATGCTGTGAACTTAAGTAGCCACACTGTATATATGTAGGCTTAATTTTCTGCCCTGGCAATATTGTGTAATCCGCACTTTTGCTCTAGAACAACTATTTTTTTTTTATTCTAACAATGCAATACAACTACTATTAATTACATGAATCACGATCATATCAAGAACACATGTGTATTGAATTTATTCTTATGAAATGTTAAATATTTAATTTCGAGTCGTGTTACAATGAATTATCGTTAAAAGAAGACATAACACTCTGTATATAAACAGACTATTCCATATAAATTGAAAAAAAAGTAATAAATATCAAAATATTACGACAGATTGATACACTTTGTTTATTAAGCTGTCATGTTTTGTAAAAATAAGACATGGCCTGGATGATGCTCACTTACATTTCTGCTTGCTTAACACTAGTACCAATAGATAACCTTTTATGGATGTAATATTTCACATCAGACTATTAATTACTACAATGATATTGCATGCGCTTTATTGAAACTGCTGGAATATATGCTCGGTTAATGGTCAATGGCTATTTCGCAAACCAAGGAGATACGGTTCTTTCTATATCAAAAAATAACTTCAATATCCTGATCAGGATAATCGGGATTAACAATTATTTCTTTACGAACCGATTTAAATGATTCCTTTTGCAATAGATCCAGTACAACCCCATTTTAATTTCATTTTTATCTAAGAAAACAATCAACTATAGAAATAAATAAATAATAATAAACAAAGGGAGTACCACGACAACATCTTGTGACAGAGAGGGTGAGAATAAATAAACAATGATATCTGGTGAACTACATAATCTTTGGAATTCCATACAAGGATTCAAAGTACAAATTACGACAAAGGCTCAAGAATAAAAGGATGTTTGCACACAAAGCTTTGTGATCGATACGACAATAAGAAACAATAATACACTGATATACTCCATTCTACTTTTTGAATTTCAGTAGGCAGTGTTAGGTGTTAAATTGTATACAGGGTGTCTGTAAGTAATAGTTCAAATTGGAATAAAAGATGCTCGGCGATCTGACGCAGCTTGTTTTAAAAAAATATTGATAATTTTGTAAAATTTGGTTCTCTAGCAGTAGACGGTTTTCTCAAGGTCTATTTTATCATAAAAAAAACATAAAACGTAACGGGAAGAATTCCTAGATCCGCCACTGCCGTTGATTTGTGCTGTTCTTTTATACTTGTATTATTGAGACACATTGTATAATACTCGTCTGATTCATTATTTATTTACAAAAAATGTTCTTTCTCTATTTAAATCAATATTGTACAATTTTAAACAATAGATATTTAAATTTGTAATAACAAAAGTAGTTTACGATCTTTGTTGTTATATCAAGTAAATACTTGGAGTGAATTGGCTGTGGAATTGTCCCCGACCCGGTTTTTGTCGTAAAAAGACCTTGTTATTGAATTGTACCGTCACTTGACCAAGTTATACTTGACCTAACCTAATGCAATCAACAAAATATTGTTTTTTTTCTTGCTGGTTTCATTCTCATTGACAGTAGTACAATGCAGTTACGAATAAAACTTTTTATTGACGATTTTGACGAACGCCTTATTATACCTACCTAATTTGTATAACAAATTAAATGCTATTATTATGCTTAATAGGTCGTTTATTACTATTTTGTTGGATGCTGAACAATAACCTTCTCCTTTCCCTAGTTCAATATAGAAATAAAGGTATTGAAAAGATATCTTTATGAACGTCAACTGTCCAAATTTAGATGTTTTTAAAATTAAAATGATCACATTGAGAGCATTATTTAACTGTATAAACAGATAGTTAATAAACATGACTGAAGAGCTGTTTTAAAGTATTATGATTTACTAATAAAATGAACATAAAATGTTTACCTACTAATTTTTATGTTAAATTATTCATTTTTACAGACACAATTGAAAAATAAATAAAAATGGTTTATACGTTTTAATTTCGAGAAAAAATTATGACTCACCCCATATTTTCCATGGTAGGTAGGCTGTCTCGAACAGAGAGAGATATGCATCATGTTTCAGGCACGTATCAGCTTGTATTAACAAATCCAAGTTGTTTTTGTTATTTTTTGCAAGACTTTACGAATTAAGAAGTTTTTCATTAACAATCTTGCAATCCACTCACGCACTCACAAATGCTTATAGAAATTTCGGCGTCCATTTTGAACTTTCGGCCCCGAGCCCGAGTAGGTATAAATTTTATAAATACAAATATATTTTTTTATAAGAATAATACCGTTTGCACTTTTATAATATCAGGTTTAAAAACTAATAACCCAACTTAAGTACACTCTAACACACATGCTGTTGTATAACTTTAACACAAATTGGGAATTCTGGAAGCGTTGGCGTTATACCTACCTATGTATGTACGATACCGAATATAAGTTACACGTAAGTCTTTTACACACCGCAAGTTCAAAATTTTATAGAAATACTCGAAAAAATCTAAATTTACACTGATTATTTCACAAAATTGTTTTTGATTTAGTTATTAACGAACGGGTGAAAGTACGCGAAGCCGGAAAAATCATAACCTACTATTCATAGTGAAATAATATTTCGTTCTTCTTCTTTTTTCTTTTTTGGGACTGTATCCAGTAGTCCAGTCAGCAGAGCAGCAATGGACAGAAATTGACGAAGAGGGGGACATCTATTGATGTATTTTAGAACGTTAATAAAGATGAACAGCAAAAACAAATATTAGACTTTTAATTCAACATGTTTCGCTGTTTCTAACAAAATAAATCAATTTTTTATTGATGAAGACGAATTAAAAACAGTAGATGCTACATAATAATTTGTTATGTTCTCCAGTGCTTTTCATGTTGCACTAAAGAACTATAATTTCTTTACTTAATGTTTATTTTTGCTAATCAGAATTGAGATAAAATTCGTTCAAGAGCCGTACCGATTAATATTTAAAGTTTTAAAAGAACTAGCTGGAATTTCAAAGGTAGAAGGTAGGTACGTAATTTTATTTTGAAAGTTTAATTTTTGATTTTCATAATTTTTCCGCTAAATCATTTAAGCTAACGATGAATTTCTTACTGGTTTTATTTCAATTAAAATAAGGCTCGTGAATGCAGAGTATTTTCTATTAATAAACATTTTTGGTATAGGCAACCAAACATACACTATATCTGCATTAATATGATTAGACGTATAAAAGTTTTAAGATGTTGAAAAAAGTTACTAGCTAGGACACCTTTTACAGTTGACAGAAATGTTTTGTAACTATATTACTAAAGGCTATTAATAATCTCGAAAGTTAAAATAAATCAATAAAAAGTATTTTCTATTGTTAATGTCCCTTGTTGGTTATAAGTATCAATAAAAAGTAGCTTTTGACAGTCAGACTGTTAAAGAAGGAAGACAAACATTGTTAGAATAATTAACTCAAAATGTTGATCTATGTCCAATAATGGCAATTGTTAATGGTTACAATGAAAACAGTTACTTCCTAAACACATTCTATTTAATCACATTCTAAAGATAAATGTAAGATAACCATGATCGACAAAATGTCAATAATGAATTTATACATTTGGGGGCAACGACCCTATATTTTGTTTGTTTATTTACAAGAAATAAATAAAAACAAAAACTATATTAAGCATGGGTGTGCATTGAGGAAAATATGGGTTATCTCTGTGGATAATAAATAATACTATTTTGGTGCCTATGATTTTCAAATTCAACTGCGCTTTATTTTTGAAAAGGTGAATCAACCAAACCAAAATTAATTTTATTTTGGTGTATTATGTAGTGAAAAAAAAACGATACGTCTATGTATCATATCGCAAAAAGGGTGGAAGCAGTTATCGAATTGAGGACAAAAGACAAAAGTTATTTTGATTGTGAAATAACTGACAATATGAGTGACACTGTGTCTAAGAATGTATGTTAGGATTACAAAAGTACGGAATTTTTTGTTATGATAACCAATAATAGTTCAAATTTTAGATATACCGTTTGTTGGGACAATTACAGGGCCAGTATTAAGGGACCAATTCAAGTATTTAAGGGACTAGTGAGAATCTCGCCATGGTATTGGTGTTTGTTGGGTTGCCTAAAACAGAAGTTTCATATTCGTCGTATTTTTAAGTGAGATCAACAAAGAAATTAAACTGAAACGAAAAAACTAGAAACGCAAAACTAACATTCGTAATAACACAATTCCCATTTTCTACCAGTCCGAACCATGGTTTAGTTTAAATCTCATTACCAGAATCAATAAGCTTCCATAAAATATGCCTCCTCTTCATTTAACAAAGAGCAAGCACCAAAGGAAGAAAAAAAAAATAGATCAACTTTAATATCTTCAGGATATAAAAGTACCAATGCCTTAAGGCAACTGTATATTTGAATTTAGCCATTTACTTCTCGTATAAATTCCCCAACAAAAATTTTTAATCAGTGATATATTTTTATCGAATAAAAATACACCTCGCTACTTATAATATGACAAAACTTGTATTCCTAAATAAAATACTGTTGTGAGACTGAATGTATCACACGATAATTATTATCTTCCACATATTGGGCCCACAAAAACTATGTTTTTATCCTACACTATCTGAAAGTTGAATTTTACCAGCTTTACGGAGGCGAGAAAATGACCCTGTGTATGCCTAGGAGAGAAAATAAATTTTACGTTTCCACGTTAGTAGGCGCCCCGATTGACAAATTAAATAAAATTTGCTAATTTGATTGATATCCCATTTAAAATAGCATATCTAAGCGATTTCAATCACATCATATTCAGAAGAAACAAAAACGAATCGCTTAAAATAAACAACTCCAACGTCAGTATAAAAATAAATTGTTAACAGTTGTGAATGTTTGATGCAAATACAATTATAAGTTGTCGTATTTCCATATTTGTTTGAAGTTTAATTTGTCAGTTATGGAGCCTGAATCAGATGAAATAATGTAACAATTATTGTGTAGGAAAAAAACGGTAATGAATTTCATATTATAAAATAACATTTTTATAGAATAGTTATTTATGCAACTAGTGTGTAAAGTAATACTTTTTTGACGAATGCGACGATCACATGAGTCAAAAAAGGGACTTTACACACGAATTACATAACATATTTTTTCTACTGCCGAAAATTTTATCAGAATACAGAAGTTTAATATGCCGCTAGGACATTTTCCGAATATTTGAAACAGAAATTAGCATACTGCTGTCTCTCTTTTATTAATATGTTACGATAGAGATTTCTCACTTCTTAGATACCTGTTGAATGTAGTGCAAACTAAGCTAGAGGTGGGAACTGAATTTTAAAAATTTTAATTTTAAATAACGTGAATTTTTGTTTATGTAAAAAAAATCAGAGAAATGTCGTTTCGGATACGGAATGACCGTAACAAAGAGCAGCTGATAAAGCGTTTCCTGCATGTGTGACACACAACTGTTTTTCGCCTACTGAATAAACCGAAAAATAGGAAAATATAACAAAACACTTTGACATACGTTATTTTGTTATATTTTCATATTTTTTGGTTTATTTTCTGACCTAGTGACACAATACACTATTATATACTGAAAATGATTCTTAAGATGTCATTAATTTATTGAGATACTGAAGTTCTGAAAAAATCTATTACAACGAAGTAGGTATAAAAATGAAAATTTTATACCAGTTAATTTTAGCCAATCAGATGCCTGCATTTTGACATGTTGCTATGACAATAACCTAATTTCTTCGGAAATTTCCCTCTGGCTTGACAGCTGTCATAAACACATAAAATTATCGTTTATTTTTTATGCGTTATTATTTTTAATTCTTTTAATACTTTCCCTTGTTTCTAGTAGTATAAAATTAGGAAAAGTATAAAGATTTTTTTACCGATTCTCCCTAGAGCATGAATTAATATTCCTGAAATTTTCCTCAGTTGCGAATTTCTTAAGAAAATTCGCACTTTGAGAAAATTTCCGGTAATAATTCGTGCTCTAGGGAGATTATAAGTGATTATTTCCTTCCTATTCATTTTGACCAATCGCTATCAAGATTTGATATGCCAAATATAAATTTTAAGTGGAAAAATTACTTAACAACTGTCATCTTAGCTGTCAGCAGTTTTTCCGGAAAAAAAAATCGAAAAAATGTCCTAGCTTGAAAGTTATATTGTTCCTATTATTTTAATTTAAAAAAAAATGTTGTATTAAAATAAAATGTTTATGTAACTCAAAAAATAATCTTACCAAATATCCCTCGTGCATCTAATTTTTCCTGTGGATTTTACCCCCGAAAATTTCAAACCACTAGTTTTTAAGCACTTAAGTGGAAATTTTTTGACCATTAAATAATACCTGTGAATAATACAACAATTTTTTGTCTAATTACTTAGATTTTCTTTACCAAATCGCGACATTTCGCTATACACTTTATTAAACTCAACATACAGACCTTTCAAACTAGCAATTATTAAGCTTTGTGACAGAACCGGTTAAACAAAAATGATAAATCAACATTATGTCAAAAACAACAATACCCTGTCCAATTTGACAAGCAGTGACATTAATTTAAAACGTCAGGTTGGATTAATAACTTTTTTCCAAGTTAAGGTGTGAAATAACCTTAATGAATACCACGCAAGCTTAAATTATTTCCGGAAATGTCAATACGGTTGCAATCAGAGGTATATCTACAAAATTGCCAACTTTAATTCAAATCAGTCCTCCTGGTTTTTAAATGAGGTATAGTCCCTTAAAAATACGCGCCCAAGAAAAACAAAGTGTCAGAGTAGTCTTTATAATATTTATGTGGATAACCAGTCCATAAGTTAGGTATTCTGTGGATATATTGAATAAAACTAAATAAAAATTATGAATCCATACGAAAATAAATAAATAGTTAGTTTAAAATTGGAGAATTTTTGTTTAAATTTAGTGGTGTTTGAAATTTCAGTTGACACCACTAGGTTTGAAATGTACAGCGGACTGCGGAGACCAGTAAGTAGTCGGCACTGAAACATATTGTTTGGTTTTATAGATTAGGAGTATTCGTTAAATTCATAGTGACAATAAACTTTTAATATTTGTTAAAAAGAAGTGATTTTATGGATACATGGATAGATTAATACAGGGTTATTAGAAGCTGCGCTGGAATTGCCAAATGTGTCGATAAAACGAAAAATATAATTATTATGTAAGTATTCAATGTGTGTGGTATATGTTTTTTTCATTTTTTAGCGGATCATTGTACCTTCTGTAAGGTAGGGTAAACTTTTTTATTAAAATTTGTATTATTCTGTTTTTTATACCGATTTAAGAGTTCTAGTTTTGGAAGACATTTCGGTTATATTTGAAGATTTTGTAAAATCAATTGCAGAAGTTAAATAATGTTTTCCTTGCAAATTTTTCCTTTGATTAGATGCCGGCATAAGCCCTATACACTCCAATATCAGAAGCCGGTAGCTATGAGTTATATAATTGTTCACTTCTAAAATGCTTCTAATGAATCACAATTCATTCTCTTTGTTCTTGATCATATTCATTATTACAATTCAATTTTTGTTTCTATTGATATAAAATATAGTAATTATTAGTATAATAATACTAAGTGTCTTTCAGTTATAATTAATTTGGACAAATTGTATTTGGTATTAAATTTAATAATTTTTTTATTCAAAATATTTTTTTGTTTCAAGTACGATATATTTTCTTCTTAATGAAAAATATCAAACATATTTTCAAAACGAAGCTTAAGTAAGATATACATTTTAAATTCAAGGGAAAAAATCTGTATAGGGAGGGACCGTTGTACCTTCTGTAGGGTAAACTTTTTTATAAAAATTTGTATTACTTTGTTTTTTATTCGGTTTTACGAGTTCTAGTTTTGAAAGACATTTTAGTTATAGAAGAAGTTTTTGTTAAATCAATTTCAGAAGTTAAAGAATGTGTTTGTCTCCCTTGCGACTTTTTTCTTTAATTAAACATATGCCGGCATAAATACACCCGAATGTCAAAAGCCGGTCGCTATAAGTTAAAAAAATTGTTTACTTCTAAAACGTTTCTAATGAATCACAATTTATTCTCTTTCTTCTCGATCATATATACGATATTCATTATCACAATTCCATTTTTTGTTTCCATTAGTATAAAATATAAAATAGTAATCATTAGTATAATAATACGTAGTGTCTTTTCAGTTATAATTAATTTGGACGAATTTGGATTTGTCAACGAGTTGTATTTGGTAAGAAATTTAATAATTTTTTTATTCAAAATATTTTTTTGTTTCAAGTACGATTTATTTTCTTCTTAAATGAATAATAACCAACATATTCTCAATAAGAAGCCTAAATAAGAAATATATTTTAAATTTAAGGGACAAAAATATGTACAGGGAGGGAAAAAAGCGTCTATGCATAAATTTTATTTGATAGAGAAAGAGAGAAATCCAATTAGACCTTCTTTCGTTCAATGCAACGAGCTTAAATGTATCATAATAATAAGTATATTACCCACAATGTAGATTATCCATTTTTTTCAGGATCTAAAAGTAGCGATACAAGTGAAAATGGATAAGTTGGGAATTTTGGAACCACCTGAGATACTCGACAAGTGCAAGTGGAACAATCACTGATCCTTCACATCCCCGGGGTGACCACTATGACCAGACGTACAGCATTTTATTAATCTATTTCATTTCATTTTGACCCGACGTCCACATATTTTCTAAACCCTTACAAGTAGGTACATTTTTCAAAAGACATTAAACTATGTCGTTTCTTACATTCACCAGACTTTCTTGTTCTGTCATTTTTCATATTTTTTTTCACTATTATCTTGATCAGGCTACATGTACCTACTTGGTTGATTACGATTGACATTTCCTTCACGGAAACACGTAACCACACTGTGGGAAGTACTCAATGACTTAGGGTGTTGGTCAGTTCTCGCCTGCAAAACGAGCAGTCACCTATTGAGTCGAGTGCGAAAAGTGTTCGCCGGTAGGGGAAATTGTTGTCCAGAATGGGCTATCAAAATATCGTATATCAGCATTTTCATTATTCGTCTTGGATTTTATTTTATTTCTCCCAATTTTTGTTTCAATCAAATTATTGGTTGACTACGATTGACATTTCCTTCACGGAAACACGTAACCACACTGTGGGAAGTACTCAATGACTTAGGGTGTTGGTCAGTTCTCGCCTGCAAAACGAGCGGTCACCTATTGAGTCGAGTGCGAAAAGTGTTCGCCGGTAGGGGAAATTGTTGTCCAGTATGGGCTATCAAAATATCGTATATCAACATTTTCATAATTCATTTTGTTCAGGATTCAAGCCCGGACGTCCACAATTACTATTTAACCTTAAACATCAAATATAAACGCCATAAAAACGTAAAATTTCGTTTATTTCTTACAAATTTTGTTTTATTCAAATTATAATATGTTTTGTATTATACACTCTCCTCCCAAATATTAACCTGTACAATATTAACCTGGAGAAAATATGGTCACCTTGTCCTGTATTATCCTTCATCAGATCCCTCTACAACTCATTCGTAGGAATTCCAAGGACAAGGCAAAGAAAATAGTCCAAATCGTTTACACACAAGAAAGTAAGTTTTACAAAAGATTTACCTAGTTGATTGTTATTGTGAAAATAAATGGAATGAACCAAATTTTGCCTTTAAGTGTACATTGATAATAAAATGTACACTTAAGTAGGAACTTTATTTTAATAGTGATAGATTTTTTATGTTGTTCTAGTTGAGATAATTCAGATTCAGTTACAGAATACAACAAAATCGACAAGTTCTATGGTACAGCTTTTTTCATTTATATTCTTTTTTTTTTAAGGATCTAAAAGTAGCGATAAAAGTAAAAATGGCTAAATTTGGAATTTTGAAACCGTTGCAGAGAGTCGACAAGTTAGAATGAAACAATCACTGATCCTTCACATCCCCGGGGTGACCACTATGACCATTTCCATAATCCATTTCATTTCATTTTGACCCGACGTCCACATATTTTCTAAACCCTTACAATTAGGTACCTTTTTCACAAGACATATGTAAACTATGTCGTTTCTTACATTCACCAGCCTTTCTTTCTGAAGTAGGTACTTTTCAAGTGACAAGTTTGTTGTGTTGTTTTTCATATTTTTTTTCAGTATTTTCTTGATCACGCTACATGTACCTACTTGGTTGATTACGATTGACATTTCCTTCACGGAAACACGTAACCACACTGTGGGAAGTACTCAATGACTTAGGGTGTTGGTCAGTTCTCGCCTGCAAAACGAGCGGTCACCTATTGAGTCGAGTGCGAAAAGTGTTCGCCGGTAGGGGAAATTGTTGTCCAGTATGGGCTATCAAAATATCGTAGATCAACATTTTCATAATTCATTTTGTTCAGGATTCAAGCCCGGACGTCCACAATTACTATTTAACCTTAAACATCAAATATAAACGCCACAAAAACGTAACATTTCGTTTATTTCTTACAAACTTTGTTTTATTCAAATTATAATATGTTTTGTATTATACACTCTCCTCCCAAATATTAACCTGTACAATATTCACCTGGAGAAAATATGGTCACCTTGTCCTGTATTATCCTTCATCAGATCCCTCTACAACTCATTCGTACGAATTCCAAGGACGAGGTAAAGAAAATAGTCCAAATCGTTTGCCACGATTATAGTTTACACACAAGAAAGTAAGTTTTACAAAAGATTTACCTAATTGATAGTTATTGTGAAATAAATGGAATGAACCAAATTTTGCCTTTAAGTGTACATTGATAATAAAATGTACACTTAAAGTAGGAACTTTATTTTGATAGTGATAGCTTTTTTATGATGTTCTAGTTGAGATCATTTAGAGAACAAAATCGACAAGTTTTACGGTACAACTTTTTTCATTTATATTCTTTTTTTTAAGGATCTAAAAGTAGCGATAAAAGTGAAAATGGCTAAAATGCGACTTTTGAAACCGTTGCAGAGAGTCGACAAGTGAAAATAGAACAATCACTGATCCTTCACATCCCCAGGGTGACCACTATGGCCATTTCCATAATCCATTTCATTTCATTATGACCCGATGTCCACATATTTTCTAAACCCTTACAATTAGGTACCTTTTTCACAAGACATATGTAAACTATGTCGTTCCTTACATTTACCAGCCTTTCTTTCTGAAGTAGGTACTTTTCAAATGACAAGTTTGTTCTGCAGTTTTTCATATTTTTTTCAGTATTTTCTTGATCACGCTACATGTACCTACTTGGTTGATTACGATTGACATTTCCTTCACGGAAACACGTAACCACACTGTGGGAAGTACTCAATGACTTAGGGTGTTGGTCAGTTCTCGCCTGCAAAACGAGCGGTCACCTATTGAGTCGAGTGCGAAAAGTGTTCGCCGGTAGGGGAAATTGTTGTCCAGAATGGGCTATCAAAATATCGTACATCAGCATTTTCATAATTCATTTTGTTCAGGATTCAAGCCCGGACGTCTACAATTACTATTTAACCTTAAACATCAAATATAAACGCCATAAAAACGTAAAATTTCGTTTATTTCTTACAAATTTTGTTTTATTCAAATTATAATATGTTTTGTATTATACACTCTCCTCCCAAATATTAACCTGTACAATATTCACCTGGAGAAATTATGGTCACCTTGTCCTGTATTATCCTTCATCAGATCCCTCTACAACTCATTCGTACGAATTCCAAGGACGATGTAAAGAAAATAGTCCAAATCGTTTGCCAAGATTATAGTTTACATCTTGATGGAAACACAAGAAAGTAAGCTTTACGATTTAATTGATTGTTATTGTGATAATAAATGGAATGAACCAAATTTTGCCTTTAAGTGTACATTGATAATAAAATGTACACTTAAAGTAGGAACTTTATTTTAATAGTGATAGCTTTTTTATGAGGTTCTAGTTGATATAATTCAGATTCAGTTACAGAATACAAGAAAATCGACAAGTTCTATGGTACAACTTTACCGAAGCCAGTTAAGTCGAACGGAAACGGACCTCGGCTAAAACTGAAATCTCAAATTCTCTTCACTCTCTAGAGGATTTACGTTTACGTATGCCTTTATTAAAAGTGAGTTTTTTCATTCTGAAAGAAATGATTTGTCAATATAAGTATTCTATAAGTTTCACAAACTGTACCGCTTGTAATCTCTTGATATTTCAAATCAAATATAGATAGAAAATTGTTACCATGGATAAAGTGAGTTTTCCATTTTTATAATTTTTTTTCAGGATCTAAAAGTAGCGATAAAAGTGTAAATGGCTAAATTGGGAATTTTAAAACCGTTGCAGAGAGTCGACAAGTGAAAATGGAACAATCACTGATCCTTCACATCCCCCCGGGTGACCACTATGACCTTTTCCATAATCCATTTCATTTCATTTTGACCCGACGTCCACATATTTTCTAAACCCTTACAATTAGGTACCTTTTTCACAAGACATATGTAAACTATGTCGTTCCTTACATTTACCAGCCTTTCTCTCCTAAGTAGGTACTTTTCAAATGACAAGTTTCTTCTGTTGTTTTTCATATTTTTCTTCAGTATTATCTTGATCACGCTACATGTACCTACTTGGTTGATTACGATTGACATTTCCTTCACGGAAACACGTAACCACACTGTGGGAAGTACTCAATGACTTAGGGTGTTGGTCAGTTCTCGCCTGCAAAACGAGCAGTCACCTATTGAGTCGAGTGCGAAAAGTGTTCGCCGGTAGGGGAAATTGTTGTCCAGAATGGGCTATCAAAATATCGTATATCAGCATTTTCATCATTCGTCTTTGATTTTATTTTATTTCTCCCAATTTTTGTTTCAATCAAATTATTGGTTGACTACGATTGACATTTCCTTCACGGAAACACGTAACCACACTGTGGGAAGTACTCAATGACTTAGGGTGTTGGTCAGTTCTCGCCTGCAAAACGAGCGGTCACCTATTGAGTCGAGTGCGAAAAGTGTTCGCCGGTAGGGGAAATTGTTGTCCAGAATGGGCTATCAAAATATCGTACATCAGCATTTTCATAATTCATTTTGTTCAGGATTCAAGCCCGGACGTCTACAATTACTATTTAACCTTAAACATCAAATATAAACGCCATTAAACCGTAAAATTTCGTTTATTTCTTACAAATTTTGTTTTATTCAAATTATAATATGTTTTGTATTACACACTATCTTCCCAAATATTAACCTGTACAATATTCACCTGGAGAAAATATGGTCACCTTGTCCTGTATTATCCTTCATCAGATCCCTCTACAACTCATTCGTACGAATTCCAAGACGAGGTAAAGAAAAGAGTCCAAATCGTTTGCCACGATTATAGTTTACACACAAGAAAGTAAGTTTTACAAAAGATTTACCTAATTTATTGTTATTGTGAAAATAAATGGAACAAACCAAATTTTGCTTTTAAGTGTACATTTTATTATCAATGTATTTCAATGTATTCAATGTATTTATCAATGTACATTTTATTGATAATAAAATGTACACTTAAAGTAGGAACTTTATTTTAATAGTGATAGATTTTTTATGTTGTTCTAGTTGAGATAATTCAGAATCAGTTACAGAATACAACAAAATCGACTAGTTCTATGGTACAACTTTTTTCATTTATATTCTTTTTTTTAAGGATCTAAAAGTAGCGATAAATGTGAAAATGGCTAAATTTTAAAATTTGAAACCGTTGCAGAGAGTCGACAAGTGCAAATGGAACAATCACTGATCCTTCACATCCCCAGGGTGACCACTATGGCCATTTCCATAATCCATTTCATTTCATTGTGACCCGACGTCCACATATTTTCTAAACCCTTACAATTAGGTACCTTTTTCACAAGACATACGTAAACTATGTCGTTTCTTATATTCACCAGCCTTTCTTTCTGAAGTAGGTACTTTTCAAATGACAAGTTTGTTTTGTTGTTTTTCATATTTTTTTCAGTATTTTCTTGATCACGCTACAAGTACCTACTTGGTTGATTACGATTGACATTTCCTTCACGGAAACACGTAACCACACTGTGGGAAGTACTCAATGACTTAGGGTGTTGGTCAGTTCTCGCCTGCAAAACGAGCGGTCACCTATTGAGTCGAGTGCGAAAAGTGTTCGCCGGTAGGGGAAATTGTTGTCCAGAATGGGCTATCAAAATATCGTAGATCAGCATTTTCATAATTCATTTTGTTCAGGATTCAAGCCCGGACGTCCATAATTACTATTTAACCTTAAACATCAAATATAAACGCCATAAAAACGTAAAATTTCGTTTATTTCTTACAAATTTTGTTTTATTCAAATTATAATATGTTTTGTATTACACACTATCTTCCCAAATATTAACCTGTACAATATTCACCTGGAGAAAATATGGTCACCTTGTCCTGTATTATCCTTCATCAGATCCCTCGACAACTCATTCGTACGAATTCCAAGGACAAGGCAAAGAAAATAGTCCAAATCGTTTACACACAAGAAAGTAAGTTTTACAAAAGATTTACCTAGTTGATTGTTATATTGTGAAAATAAATGGAATAAACCAAATTTTGCTTTTAAGTGTACATTGATAATAAAATGTACACTTAAAGTAGGAACTTTATTTTGATAGTGATAGCTTTTTTATGTTGTTCTAGTTGAGATAATTCAGATTCAGTTACAGAATACAACAAAATCGACAAGTTCTATGGTACAACTTTTTTCATTTATATTCTTTTTCTCTCAGGATCTAAAAGTAGCGATAAAAGTGAAAATGGCTAAATTGGGAATTTTAAAACCGTTGCAGAGAGTCGACAAGTGCAAATGGAACAATCACTGATCCTTCACATCCCCCCGGGTGACCACTATGACCATTTCCATAATCCATTTCATTTCATTTTGACCCGACGTCCACATATTTTCTAAACCCTTACAATTAGGTACCTTTTTCACAAGACATAATATATAAACTATGTCGTTCCTTACATTTACCAGCCTTTCTCTCCTAAGTAGGTACTTTTCAAATGACAAGCTTCTTCTGTTGTTTTTCATATTTTTTTTCAGTATTATCTTGATCAGGCTACATGTACCTACTTGGTTGATTACGATTGACATTTCCTTCACGGAAACACGTAACCACACTGTGGGAAGTACTCAATGACTTAGGGTGTTGGTCAGTTCTCGCCTGCAAAACGAGCGGTCACCTATTGAGTCGAGTGCGAAAAGTGTTCGCCGGTAGGGGAGATTGTTGTCCAGTATGGGCTATCAAAATATCGTATATCAGCATTTTCATCATTCGTCTTTGATTTTATTTTATTTCTCCCAATTTTTATTTCAATCAAATTATTGGTCGACTACGATTGACATTTCCTTCACGGAAACACGTAACCACACTGTGGGAAGTACTCAATGACTTAGGGTGTTGGTCAGTTCTCGCCTGCAAAACGAGCAGTCACCTATTGAGTCGAGTGCGAAAAGTGTTCGCCGGTAGGGGAAATTGTTGTCCAGTATGGGCTATCAAAATATCGTAGATCAGCATTTTCATAATTTCATTCAGCTTTTCATTTTGTCCAGCATTCAAGCCCGGACGTCCACAATTACTATTTAACCTTGAAACATCAAATATAAACGCCACAAAAACGAAACATTACGTTTATTTCTTAAAAATTTTGTTTTATTCAAATGCTAATATGTTGTATTATACACTCTCCTCCCAAATATTAACCTGTACAATATTCACCTTGAGAAAATATGGTCACCTTGTCCTGTATTATCCTTCATCATATCCTTCTACAACAACTCATTCGTACGAACTCCAAGGACGAGGTGAAGAAAAGAGTCCAAATTATCTGCCAGGATTATAGTTTACATCTTTTTACATCTTGATGGAAACACAAGAAAGTAAGCTTTACAAACGATTTAATTGATTGTTTTTGTGAAAAATTTTTGTGTTGTTGCAGTTGAGATAATTCAGATTCAGTTACCATCTTCTGTTTTGTGGTACAACTTTACCAAAGCCAGTTAAGTCGAACCGAAGCGTACCTCGACTTAAACTGAAATTTCAAAGTTTCTACACATCTAAGCTTTCTAGAGGATTTAAGTCTACTTGTGCTTTTAATAAAAGTAAGTTTTCGTTCTCTGTAATGTTGTAATATCCCTTAGCATTAGGTTTGTTCATGGAGCAATCACAAACGGTTGGAAACAGGACGACTCACGCGCAGTGAATAAAAACGTTCACAGCGAGGATCTACGCCTGAGTATATGAACAAACCTACTAATAAGTATGGCGGAAGTGCCCATATTTAAAAACTCGTTTTTTTCCTAGCCTTCACAAGCTATATACCGCTTGTAATCTTAAGGTGCGTCCTCACCGAGTCATGTCGGATTGTTTTCCATCGACTGTCGGTAAACGTGAAAGAGCAGTCGATCGACTTTAGTGTGTGTACGTGTTTTCGACGTTCGACAAATTGAGTACTGAGAGACTTCTTGACGTTTACGTTGACATCGTAGTCGTGTATTTTCCTAGAAAATGGAATCAGAACAAGACAAAGTCATAGCTGTTATTGAGGCATGCAAATTGAAGTCAAATCTATGGGATTCCAAAGCTAAAAACTACAAAAACAGGAACATGAAGCACAAACAACTATGACATCTTCGTCAGACATGTTGATTAGACTGATCGACAACATTTCTGTCAACTCTGGTGTGGACGGATGCAGTTTTGTCGACTTGTTGATCGACAGTGTCGGTCGACTGTCGACTTGGTGAGGACGCACCTTTATAGAATAAGACGCTGAAAAAAAAAGAAATATTTTTCAATACCGTAGATAAAATTTTACTTTACCTTTTAGCGATTAAGGGAAATCTCGACAACTACTACGAGTATTTAACGATTATTGATGAAAGCTATACCAAATACATTGCCAGGAAGGTCGATGAATTGCTCCAACCAATCACGATATCCAGGAAATGAAGTAACCCAATTAGGATCGCCAATTGATTTAACAGGATATTTATAGTAATTCGAATCTACTTTGTCCGGTTCGCAAGTGATGTAAAATTAGTTAGTTTAGTTAGTATTATAGTTTGAATGTATTAATTAGGACATTTTATTATATTATTATTACACGCACAATTACATTTACATCAACTCATACACCACACACAAGATCACATATTCACTCACTAACTCATCAACTCACCAGTAGTCACTCACTCACTAACTCAGTAGTCACTATAACTCAATAACTCGATAATAAACGTTGATCGACTCAGTACTCACGTCAGATGTAGTTATTCCGTTGTTACTCAAAGCAGTCACTCCAGTTACTCGGCAGTGTCTCCATAGCCACTCGGTAGTTCACTGGATAGGTTCTGACCAATCTCTCCGTAGACGAAAATGTCTTGCGCAAGTAGTGGCTCAGGTAGGGAACTAAGTGAGCAGTCCTTTGGTATTTTTTTTTGTAGAGGGTAAACCGCTTGGCGATCGATGGTTGGGGCTCGGTATTGTCTATTGCACCGAACTGTGTCGGACGCTACCCCGTCTTCGAGTAGGGCAGCTATTCCTATTTCTTTCCTATCTCAGTCATTCATGTCTTACCGTTTGCTCGTTAGAAGTTGTTTTGCCATTTGGCTAACCGTGTCCCAGTTTTCTTGACTATCTAGCATCTTGTTTATTATATTCTTAGGGCCAGGAGGACTTCGTACGTTTTCCATTTTCCTTCCATCTCAAACATTCAAAAAAGGTGTGCTCTGTTGTGTCTTGCAGTTTAGTACTTATTTTGAAACGATGTAGGTAGGTAAGCTTGGTATTGTCTGTGTCCTGTTGGTAGTTGTGTTAAAAAATAGTTTTCCTATCTATGCTTTCGGTTGTTCCACGTTCTCAGGTCTGGTATTATTTTTTTTGTCCACTCACCTTTTCCTTAATCTATTTTTCACCTTTCTTGCCATTTATCCGAGATCGATATGTGGGCTTCTCTTTCGGTTTTTCCCTGTTCTATGAGAAATTCTTTCTTCAACTAGCAGGTCTATTGGCGGTAATTTTGCTATCGTTAGCAGGGCTTTTCTTGCCATTTATCCGAGATTAATCTATGGGCTTCTCTTTTGGTATCCCCTTGAGTCTATTGTCGGTAATTTTGCTATCGTTAGCAGGGCTTTTCTTCCCATTTATCCGAGATTAATCTGTGGGCTTCTCTTTTGGTTCTAACATGTTCTATGAGAAATTCTTTCTTCTACTAGCAGGTCTATTGGCGGTAATTTTCCTATCGTTAGCAGGACTTTCGTTGAAGTTTTAGGATAGGCGGTTATTACTCTGATTGACATTCTTCTTTAGATTCTAATCAGTATGTTTCTATGGTGTTGTTTTCTTAGTAGGTACCCTTTCCCATGTGTCTCTATGGAGTTTACGGTACAAAAAAGTATTCTTCTTGCTAATTCCTTCGGTCCTCAGATGTTTGGCATTAACCGCGAAAGTCTCCCAATTGCCTTATTTGCCTTTTCAGCTATTTTACGATTGTGGTATCCCATTATACATATTGCTGTCTAAATTAATCTCTTTTTACTGCTTCTTGGCTGGTGACACGTTGTTTTTTTCCTCGATTGTGATTTCCTCTATCTTCGTTCCGGAGGCGAGTAAGATATCTTCAGTTTTCTGTGCCGCTATTTGTAGCTTTTTCCTTGGCGTCCAGTCTGTGATATCTTTTGGATGTCGTTTCTAATTTATTCGCATCTTTGGCTGTTATCACCACTGCGAGATCGTCAGTGTATCCAATAAGTGTCGTACCATAGGCATTGGTAGTCTTAATACCTCATCATAGTACAGGTTCCAGAGTGGGGGACTCAGAATTTCCAGATAACTGGCTATTATATTGTATAGATGTGGAACAACGTGTCTTCTTTTTAATTCCTTCAGGATACCTTCCAATAGTGTGGTAATGAGAGTTACTCTTTCTTCCTGTTCTTTCGTTGGCTTCATCCGCTATTTTTTGGGCTCGTTTTACTACATGTGTCGTCGATCTTCCCTCTCAGGAACCATATTGTTCTTCTGATAGACCTCCATTCTGATCAATTTCTTTCTTTAGTCTATCTAGATTCTAGAACACATGTTGGTATTGGTCTGTAAGTCTTGTTTCTTTGGTCCGGTTTACCCTTTTCTATCAACACTAACGTGCCTTACTTCCAGATGTTGGGAAAGTCTCTTCTTGAAAAAGTTTATTTCTTAGTAGTCTTAGGATTGTATGCGCGTGTTCTGTGACCATTGCCTTGATAACTTCCGGTATTAAGCCAGGTGCTTTCCTATCTTTTAGGCGCTATTGGCTGTCATTACTTTAGTTCCTCTATCTGCAGTTACTCGAGACGCAAGCAAGTAGCCTCTGTATTGATTCACTAGTTTCCTATCAGTAACTCGATAGTCGCTCAGCATTCACTCCGCAGTCACTCAGAGAAGCCACTCAGATGTCACTCGGTAGTAAGTCATCTGAGTGATGCTGAGCAGTCAGTAAGTAGTATTCTGTAGCTACTGACACACTAATTCACATACAGTCACACGATCACTTATTCACTCATAACTCACTAACTCATAACTCATTCACTAACTTTTACCTTACTTAACTCAGTAACTCCGTTAATCCCCTACTCACTATATATCTTAGTAGTCTCTCATATTCAATAATTAACTTACTTACTAACTCAGTAGTCAATCATCAGACCCCCACATATAGTACACTCACTCACAAAATGGATATGTATATTTATTGCTTGCATGTTTTTTTCTGTTCTGTTTAGTATAAGTTTTTAGAGTTTATAATTTTCTTTTTTATGTATTTATACACTTACACTACTTTGTCACCCCGATTGTGTGAACCATTTCTGCTTTTATTTTGTTTATTGTATTTAGTTTATTGTTTTTAGTCTAAGCATTCATGTGTATATGTATATATTGACATTTGAAGGAATTATTGTAAAATATGT
The DNA here is from genome assembly GCA_949126875.1 of Lochmaea capreae. Taxonomy (NCBI): domain Eukaryota; kingdom Metazoa; phylum Arthropoda; class Insecta; order Coleoptera; family Chrysomelidae; genus Lochmaea; species Lochmaea capreae. The sequence goes on from OX421400.1 coordinate 2,030,460, forward strand.
TGGGTAATAAATGCTATTATTTTATTATAATTATTACTATACTACACTTAATCACACTCACTCATACTATACAGGGTGGCGCACCGAAAACGAAACAGATGCATTTACTGGCAGATGATTCCTTTTTAAAAAAATCCCTCGGACCCGTCGATTTTGTTTTCGAGGGGGACACAAAATTGGCATAAAATCACAGTAACATTTGCAGCCCCCTAAGCGGGGGTGGCACCATCCCTAAAATCTTAAATGGAAAGGGGGGTCGAATGATCCATCATTTAAAAGGTCTTTCAACTCCCTTTACAATGATGTAAAATTCATGTACTTCAATTCTGTAGTTTTGGAGTTTTATTGATTTAAAGTTTAAAGTAGACTTTAATAGGTACATCAAATTAGTTTGTACTTCTTTCAGAAGAAATTTGAGTAAAAGCATTTTCTTGATAAGTAAATGCTTTTATTTACTACGCCCATGGTTTATTAATAATAAAAATAGCAATTGAAGTGTCCTTTGTGACAAAAAAAGTTGTTTCTTGAAGAAAGATAAGTAGAGAATGCCACGTACTTATTTTAAATAGGAAATAGTACATTAGTTTGCGATTGATTTGACCAATCTTTGTTGTTAAAATATCATTTATTGCTTTTACATAAATTAACCATGGTATATTCCACGGCAGAAAGGGTTGAAATTATTGAAATATTTTTCGGAAATAATCAGTGCGCTAATAGAACAGCACAAATTTTTAATGAGCGACATGAGAACAATAATGTGCACCGAAAATATGTTATAGAACTTGTAGCTAAATTTCGGGAAACTGGATCAGTCGCCAATAAAAAACGTAATATTGAAAATCCTATAAGGAACGAAGCAACAGAAGTGGGGGTTTTAGGGCAAGTTATTGTAGATCCTACATTAAGTACCCGCAAATTGCAAACTTCGTGTGGTGTTAGTCGACGTACTATCCAACGGATTCTAAAGGCACATAATTTTCATCCGTATAAAATTCACCTTGTACAAGAACTTAATGAAGACGATTTTGATAAGCGATTACAATTTTGTGAAGTTATGAGTGAACGAATTACAAACGATGAACAATGTTTATTTAACATTTGCTTTTCCGACGAATGTTCCTTTTTTTTAAATGGCGAAGTAAATCGTCATAATTGTCGATATTGGTCGGACTCTAATCCCAGAATTTACCATGAGGTACACACACAGCAGCCACAAAAATTAAATGTTTGGGCTGGCATTTTTGGCGATCATTTGGTTGGTCCTTTTTTCTTACCTGGAAATTTGACTGGTGAAATGTATTTGGAATTACTGCAAAATGCCATAGATCCTGCGCTAACAGATATAATTGAAAATCAGAATGATGGTCGATACGTTGAGAATATGTTGATGTTCCAACAGGATGGTGCCCCACCACATTACGCATTAAGAGTTCGGCATTATTTAGATCAGACCTTTCCAGGTCAATGGATTGGTAGAAGAGGTGCCGTTGAATGGCCCCCAAGATCGCCAGATTTATCACCTTTGGATTTCTTTTTGTGGGGTTACTTAAAAAGCAAAATCTATGCTACTCAGCCAACATCCTTAGAAGATTTGCGACAAAGAATTGTGAATGAGTGCCATCAAATTACTCCTCAAATATTGCAAAATGTCCGGCAACGTTTTCAGCAAAATCTTTATTATTGCATGGAAAGTAATGGTGGTCATTTTCAACATTTACTCGGCTGACAGGTCAGTTCATTCTTTATTTTTTAACAACTTTGCTGCTATGTATTGATCTCCTCTTACGATGATGTATTTAAACTTTAAATCAATAAATCTCCAAAACTACTGAATTGAAGTACATGAATTTTACATCATTGTAAAGGGAGTTGAAAGACCTTTTAAATGATGGATCATTCGACCCCCCTTTCCATTTAAGATTTTAGGGATGGTGCCACCCCCGCTTAGGGGGCTGCAAATGTTACTGTGATTTTATGCCAATTTTGTGTCCCCCTCGAAAACAAAATCGACGGGTCCGAGGGATTTTTTTAAAAAGGAATCATCTGCCAGTAAATGCATCTGTTTCGTTTTCGGTGCGCCACCCTGTATATTGTTTTAAAGTATTATCAAAATTTTGCCGTTATAAATAATTTTAATTAATCTGGAAAATAAACTTCGTTGAAAAGAATAAGTTTTTTTCTAGTTTCTCCTTTTTCAGAATGTCGCAGATCTTCGATGGTTTCTTCTCCTTTTAGACTAGACTACATTATATTACTATAACATAATAACCTGGATGAATTTTTTTGATTTCTAGATTACTCTCGTCGCAAAATGATTTTTCACATTCTCTGCACCAATCCATATTATTTTTACACACTCTGTACTTTTTTTATATCTACCTATTTATATCATAAACTAAACTTCTTCAAAATAAGACGGAGAGTCGGTTAAGTGTCAGTGTCAGTTCAGTTTTTAACGCTAACCTCGAAATTTAAAGTTACAAGACGAGGCAAACTGATCATAAAATGCGCATGCGGAACTATGGCCTGGAAAATTAAGCGGTTCGGCTACATTCTCACAAGTACCTTTCTCGTAAAAAAGTACTAAATATATTTCTCTGTTCTCAGGTCTAGTTTTTAAGTTAGTAGTAGAGCACCACAAATATAGGAAATGTCCACAAGTATGCCACCAGCTGACAGGTTGACCTTGACTCTGACAGGACAGTCGCCCTGCCCTGAGGATCGATAAAGAACTAGGTCCACAAACCACCTACTCTAGAATAGGTGGTTTGTGACTAGGTCATAGACAAAATATATTTCTCTATGAACTAGGTATTTGGATCACAGATTTGGATATGTTTTAGATTTGTAATTTGGTTGTTTACTGTATGGATTTGATGATCCTTTTTATTATTAACAGTCAGATATAGCTTTTAAAATACCTAAGCAATTCAATTAAAACAATGTCGAAGAAAGCACCAAATCAAAATTATATGAATCAAAATGTGTGTTGTGCAAGTGCAAAGAACGCTCGTTTATTATCAAATTATTTTGAAGGTTATGTTTACCAATAAAAACTTGAAGCAACAATATTTTTAACAAAATCCAATCTTATTTAGTGGAAATTGTATTATAAATATACAAATGCCCGAAAACAATCTGCAGTTTAAAGGAGGAAATCCTGGAGCCGTTCAATATGGAAACTTTATTAATTATTATCAATTTCACTCGCCAGATGAACGTATTAAATTATTACCAAAACATATCTGGAAGCAAACTAATCCTTGTGTTGCTTTAGATATTGGTTGTAATGCTGGGGTATGTATAACATAGATTTCTTAACATTCATTGTTTTTTTTTAATAATCTAATGTGTTGAACCTTGTATAAAATTAATACATTTTACTTTGTTTTCCAGAATTTAACATTGTCCTTAAAGGACTTTTTGAAAGAATACTCTTCACAAGACCCATCAATATTAGCTGTTGATATCGACCCATTGTTAATTAACAGAGCTAAAGAACACCTATCTGATAGTATTACATTTCAATGTTTAGATATTATGAATGAAACTAATAGAAACCAAGTTATCAATGACTATTTAATACAACAGAATGTTAAACAGTTCAAAGTGGCATTTTGTTTTTCGACCACAATGTGGATACATTTAAATTATGGTGACACAGGACTTCAGAACTTTTTGAAATATATTTGTAGTATTGCTGAGATAGTAGTTGTTGAACCACAACCATGGAAATGTTATAAAACTGCAGTAAAAAGAATGAAACAAAAAGATTATGAATTTCCTCAGTTTTCCAAATTAAAATTTAGGGAGAGTATCGAAAGTGATATCGAACATTTGTTAGTTAATGATTGTGATATGGAAAAGTTGACGGAAAGTGAAAGAACTACTTGGGAAAGAAAATTGTTGATATTTAAACACAGGTTTTGATATATAATTTGAAATTGTGTTTATTTTGTTTGATAAGGTTGATTGGTTGTTGCTGTTGTATTCGTTATTAGTTTAAAGATAAATGAATGTTTCTCCAGACTTTGCCTATTTTATGCTTATATTTCATTATGTGCTCCTATTTTCATTCCCCAATTATTGGTAGTCACCTCCATTTCTTCACTAATTTGATTTCAAAAAACATCCAAAATTTAAAATGAACTGCTTGAAAGTGGTGGAGAAACTACATAAAACTTCCTAAAGAGTTGTTTATTTCTGTGATATTTTAAATATTTTAGCGGAAAAATAAAACCGGTAGCTGTAGAGTGCAAGTCCAACGTTTAATTGTATTAGTAGTCACTGCGATTTTTTCACTATTTTGACATACGTCAAACAACATCCAAAATTTATACTTAACCTTAAAACTGGAATAAAAAGATTCTGAAAAGCTATAAAATAAAAATAACCATTGCACATAATTAAATATGGCTCAAAATATAAACGATAATGGTGAAACTGATATTCAAACTTTAGCTTCGATGTTCAAGGAAGGTTTGGCTAACTATAATTCAATCATAAGTAGTGATCAACCAACCAACAGCAATGAATTGCAAGTATGTATACAAACCTTCTAATTTTTGGTATAAAATTTAAATTTTTATGTTTCTTGTTAATATTGTTATAGTCACTTAATACTACCATTGCTTTTTTATTTTCAAGTTTATTAATGAGTAAATTTAGGAAGGAAAATTTTCCAACATAACATTGTTACTATTTGTAAATTTTATACTTTTAAAGATATTCTTGATTGGAGATTATTTATTCTAGTACATCGTTATGCTGTATACATAACTTTAGAGTCAATTTATAACATGAATAATATGTCTTTCAATAACAATTTGCAAATACCAACTGAGGTTTATTGAATTCCTATCTTGAATTTTAGACAACAATAAAAAAAACAATGAAAACCTTTGAACAAGCAACTAGACTAGTATCTTTATCCAGTATATTTAGCACAAATGAAGGAATCGAAGAAATACCTACCAGTGATTTACAGTATTTTCTCTTACCAGCATTTTTAGGATCACTTTCATTAAAATTAACTTCAGGAGAAAGAAAAGATGTGGTAGATGTAGCTGAAATTTACTTTAAGGATTTTTTAAAGAGGTGTAATGAATATGGTATGAGTAATTATCAATTCAAAGTCAAAAGTGAAGAGTTGGAAAAACAGGAAAAAACTGAATTTGAGAAACTAGAATATTCTGTTAATACCAGAGCAAATAAAATTCAGAGGTATGTGATATACTTTTTAGTTATAGTACGAAGCTTATATTTTGTTTACATGACAGGTTCAAAGAACAAAAAGAACTGAAATCCAAATTGGAAGATATGAAGAAAAACATGGAAAATGAACATGTTGATGAAGAAATCAAAAGAAAATACTTCTTAACCATGATAAAACTGTTTATCTATGAAGCAATAGATGAATTAAACAGTATTGATATGGAAAAACCAATCTTAGAACACATGGCCAATATGAAAAATGAAGAAAAACCTCAATCTAAAAGACCTCCTCCTCCACCTCTGAAACCCATCATAATAACAAAAGATGAAGTACAAAAAGCTGTTTTTGGAGCTGGATACCCATCATTACCAATAATGACTGTAAGTTTTATTGAATGTTAATGTTTAAATAATATACAGTCTGTTAACTAATTCTAGGTAGAAGAATTTTACCACAAACGTGTAGAAGACGGTATTTTTCCAGATCCAAATAAACAGAAAAAAGGTCCAATGACAATACAAGAAGCCACTGCTGCTGGCGTATCTGTAAATCAAGAAGAAAAAGAGCAGGAAGAAACTGAAAAATTAGTTGAAGAAGATGATGATGAATACATTGAGAGAATGAGGAGCAAAGATGAATTTAAAGACGAACACAGAAGAGGTTGGGGCAACAGGATGAATAGGAGTTAAGTTTTTTTATTGAAATTTTTGTAAGACGTCTAACTAGTCCTGAGTTTATGGAAAAAACTAAAAATATTTCGGTATTTCTTATATAAATCGTGAAAAACTGTTACTCACACATTAAAAACCTCCAACCCTGCATGCTTTCATGTTTTCCCCATCATTAATTATACCGTTTCTTATCTTATTTAACTCTCTTTGCTCTGTTTTCTGTCAATTATCAGTTTCACCTCCTTATTTTGTTTTTTTATTGATTGTAATTAAGGGTGCTAAATTTGTTTTATGGAAAAATCTGATTCGAACTCGTGGAGAGACAGAGCTCGGTTTATTTTTACTTTTCAAACAAAATCTGAGTGTTTTTGGTTGGGAAAAATGATATTCGAAATAATGTAAGACTTGTCTATATTTTTATTTAATAAATAATAAATATAATACAATCTAATTACTGCTAGTAATACTCGATAAGGAGCAACAATAACATATATTGCACAATTTAAATAAATATAAACAAATATAATTTCTTTTAGATGAAAATTGTACGTTTCAGTTCCGAGTAAACACACTTCTCGAACAATAATTGCTCGAAGATACATCTTAAGTGTGTTCTCTTTCACTTTACAGGATATTACGAAAAAAAAAAACAATATTTTTGGACTTACACTATTGGGTACACCAATTATTTTTTTTTGAGTTTTGATATACAGGGGGAACAATTACATTAACAAAAATAAGGTAAAATAAATCACAGTCAAAAAGTATGTATATACCTTTTACATTACCTATAAAAATATTTTGGAATGTTAAATATATGCTCGTGGGAAGATATTTAGAGTGAAAAAGATAATTTACCATCCTTATTGAGATTAAAAATTGAAGAAATGGATCCATTTGGGACAGATAAACTACTAGAAGGTGGTCCTCTGAAGGAGTTTATGTCTAGGGGACAAATGAACTACTACTAGAAGGTGTTGTTTATTTCGATATAGTGTTAAAAACTGTAGAGACAAATGAACTACTAAAAAGTGATTCGCTTAAGGAATTGTTAATTTCTGAAGTGTTTTAAAAACTGTATGGGACAAATTAACTACCAGAAGGAAATTTAAAACTTTACATTTCAACGAGTTACAAGTTTAATCGCAACTGTCTAAAAATTGTTCAGTTTGGTACTGATGCTAATTTTTATGCAACTGACATGATATTATATGAAGACTGACTAATGAATGAAGGCACTAGTGGGAATTATACTAACTTTTGTCGAAAAAACAAAACAACGGGTGTTCAATAAATTATTAAAAATCTTCTCATGAGCAATTTCGTATTCGTGAATTATAACAAAAATGCAGCAATTTTTTGACCCTCTCAGCACCGTTTAGATATGCTTTTAGCAATCAAAATTAAATACTCAATTTCCCAGTAACTCTCGGAAAAATCCTTTAAAAAGGTTGTAAACTGTATGGGACAAATGAACTACTAGAAGACTATGAAGAAATTACATTAAACTTCTTAAGTGGTTGTTTATTTCTGTAGATTTTTAATATATTTAGAGGACAAATGAACTACTACAAGCTTAGGAGTTGTTTGTTCCTATAGATTTTTGGAAACTGTTAGGAACAAATGAACCACTAGAAAGTGGTCCTTGCGACTGATTCAGTCATTACAGCCAGTCAAGGCTTCAAGTTCTCGTACCTCAGTCTTTTGGCATTTTGTTCTCAAGTTGCAAGAGCAGAAACTTGTTGTCCTTGTCAATCTTTAGAGCCTTTTTACAAGGTCCTTGAATAAATCCTCCCTTGGATGCAATAGTCTCAGAAGATTATATCTCTAGTGCTTTGCATTAAAATTGAAAGATAATGCGGGGGAGTTCTCTATCTCGTAAAAAGTTGTTCATTTTTGTCGTTTTAAAAATTGCAAGGGGACAGTTGAACTACTAGAAGTTAGTGGAGAAAATACATTAAACCTCTCAAGGATTTGTTTATTTCTGTAGAGTTTTCAAATCAGTTGGGGACAAATGAACTACTAGAAGGAGTAGAAATTACAATTAAGGTGAACCTGAACTAAAACGTGCAATGTAGAATTGATAGTTTCAGACACTGAATGTCGTTCGTTTGATTTTATCAAAAAAATACTGCATTTTCCAAACTCCAACGCCAAAAATTCAATCTAAAACTTGAAAAAAAATTAAATAAAATTCAAGATTAAAGTATATAATATCACGATGTGGAAGCAGGCGTTCTAGTACGACTATGGGCCCGCCTCGGTATAGACGAAGTTGAAGTAGAATTTAGAGCGTAGCGTTGAGGTGATGGAGGTTCTCCCGGTTGTCTCCACAACCTCGAAGCGGTCTTCTTCGAGGGCGTCGAGTCACAGGATACTGACAACGTAGATGTTGATGGTCGCGACCTTCTGGCGCTCGGTGACGGTGGCGATGTAAATTCAGTCACACTGAAACAACAAAAAAAAATTTTTCGTAACGTTAAAAAAACAAAAAGTCAACAAATATAAACTATCGAAGGCAGAGTGTGACGAGAGTAGGTCTTGAGATTCTTAAGTCAGTGAAATGTAGATGGTGACAATAATTACACTTTCTGGTTAAAAATTAGACCTAGTTTCGACATACGCCGCTAGATCGCACCACTGGTATGTAAAACCATCAATTTTTGGCTGATATAAAATTTTTTTTTATTCAACTATCCTACCTGGAATTGCTGTAGCGCAGCGTGAAAAATAAAAAATAAACTATTACAAGTACTGGAAAAAACGATATTTCGAACTAAGTTTAACAATTAAGGCCTCTTTTATATCATGAAATAGTAAAAAGTAAATTAACAAGTGTATATGATGAACTAACAATTTATAAAATATACATGAAAATTTTGAATAAAATTTTAAATAACCAACAACTTTGCTTAGTATACATATTTTTGATATAAAAAAAATCAGCATCTGCAATAGAAGTGATTAGAAAGTTATCGAAACGCGCGTCGGATAGTGTAAAGTGTCAATGTTGGTCTAGTGGTAATGTATCTTGTGTTCGGCATCTTAAGTGTTTTACTGAGCTGGTTGAGGTTTCCATTTAAGTGGAAATGTCCAATTGTCTGATAATTTTTTAATACTTCTCTCTAGATCCTCTTCGAAGCAAATATTGTACAACACAGACACCAAAATTTCAGTCAACCTTTGGTCTCTAAGGACATTTTTCCAAGTATTTAGGCAGAAACTGTTCATAAAATATGCCAAAAACGTTTATTACAGATGCTGCAACTTTGAATATTCTTATAAGAATAAAAAACAAATTGAAAACGGTTACGTTCTAAAACATTCCTCTATATTTAAATAAAAATACTTTTGTAAACGTTTTTATATCAAAATATACCATGCACTATTGAAATAACTATCGAGAAATATTATTTGTCCACCAATAACATTATCAAAGACAGTAATTTTACGGGAAACCCCGATGTGCTCAAAAAGTTATAGTTGGTTCGTAGATATTTTGTACTGATTCACTACAATTAAAATCCTTTGACCTTAATTTTTTCTAGCACTAATTGGCTTTCTCATAACATCCTTCATACTTGCAGGAGTAGTTTGGATCACCTCTATCCTCTATCAATTGTTGAATTGTAAACATTATTAATAATTAATTGAGCATCGAACGCTTAAAGCACTCATTATTAACTCTTCACACTTCCAAGCCGATCCAAGTCTGTTTTATTGTAGTGTCGAGCATTCAGTTGAAAATGTATAATATCTTGGCGAATATTATACAAAATATCTCAGAACAAACTTTACCTGGACAAATAATACTCTATGTGATTCCCAACGATTTTTATTTTCCGCAAAACTTACTAGTTTATAACGTATTTAAACTATAGCACAAGAATACAACAAATGTAACATACAAAAAAGATTAAAACTACACAAAATCATAATGCCGAGTAACATATCGGCTAATACTACCTTCCCGATTCTGAAGCTGTTGTCCCAACCGAGAAATGCGAGTACCAAGAGCAGCATAAACAATGAAAAAAATACAAAATCAATGAAATAATTATTATCATTTCAAGATGAAACAACTACTTTCCGTGCTATATGCCCCGACGATCGTTGAATAACACTGATGGTATGATCTACCAGATATAACCGACCCTCTTGCTTTGTAATTAGAGAGTCGCATCACTTGCAGACTGGTTTCGTTGTAGATAGAATAAAATATTCTTAACCTGCGTTAAGACTACACCTGTACAATGCTAGCGCGCCTATCTTCACTTCAAATTACAAATTAACGAGGGGACTTTACCTTATGCCTGAAAACGATGTGTTTATTTTGATAAGCAGAAAAGATGGTTTTAAAAGCAAGAGAAGTGTGTTACGGCGATGAGATGGAAAATGTGGGATTTTCGGTGAATAATGTGCAATAAAAAGTGTATTCTTTTTACCTGACTAAAGACCCTGCGCTACCATCAACTGGTGATCCATTTAGAAGAGACGGACCAGCCGAAATCGGTCGAATCTTAAATACAAAAAAATAATTTGATACAGTCTTGGGGATCCCTTTTAAAAATACCATCATGCGGCCATACTCTGTGATGGAAGCAATTTTTACAAATTAATTAGCCCCTACAAGATTTTTTGCGTACGCCCATGGTAGATGGAAATTTTTGCAAAAAATTAAACCCTTTTAAATAGTTCATCGGTCGCCTCTGGTATAGAAATTTTTACAAATGTTACAAGAGTCAAACTCGCACATGATACAGCATGTCGGTGATGCGAACCCCCATTAGCTTTGCCCCAACCAAAAAACTCACCCTTTCCGTTTGAGTAGCTGCGTTACATGTTTGACTTTCACACGTAGTGGAAGCCGGTGCTGAATTAGCGTGGTAATTTTCTTCTGCCAGTCGTAACATTTGTTTCTGTAAATTTTGTACGGTTTTTTCTCTATCTTCTAATTGTCCTTGAAGAAACAGTACCTGTCTTCGTAATTCCGCTACTTCCGACATCACCTGTTTGGAGTAATTGTGACCGACATCATCGCTAGAGCTTGCGTCGTTATCCGTACACAGACTATTGAAGATCCCATTCGTCAGGTGCTGACTTTCGAATGGGTTGTGAGTTTCTGACTGAAATTAAAGAAGTTTCTTATCATTTATAACGTCTTTTGCGATAAATTGTTATATTTTAATATTCAACCATTATCATTGTACGCCACTGAGTTAGTATAGCTACTTAAAATATTAAAATTACAACAAAGCATTCAAAATAATGACACAAAACCAGTACCAAAATGGCGGATGCAATACTGTTTATGGTAACTTGATGTCGCCACGCCAACTCAATGTCGTACACTAATATATTATGCAACACTCCTTACGCATACGAAAAAATATATTTACAGCCACTTACCCTCAACAATTCCTCTTCTACAGTCTGTTGAGGGACAAAATCATAAAACATGCAAAAAAAAACAAAAAATAATGTGAGTGCATTAAGGAAGCATAAAATGTAAGTATAAAAGTAATTTTTAGTGTTTAGGAATTCAATTTATGTTAATTAAGATATTTTTATATGATAAATAATTTTTTTTGTTTAAAACAAATTAAATTGAACGAATTAACTGCAGTAATGACGATAGATTCAAGGTATTTAACGATAATTATTGATCTTCAAACAGAATACTAACTTATTTCTTATGAACTCTACTAATGATACGTTTATGTGTAAGTGTCGAAAACAACAAAACACGGATTTCTGTAAATATTTTTTTTGTCTTTGCTCTAAGGGACGTTTGAATACGTTTTAGAGTAATAGTTTTGATGATATTTGACTTTGAATATATTGACTGGCCTACCGTGGGATTTTACAATATATATGAACATATTAAAATGGCTATTAAGTATTAAAAATTATTTTATATAACAATAACTCTAAAAAACACCAATAAAAAACCACTAACAAACAAAATTTTACACAAAAAGCACATATGTTATGCCTACTAGGACAAAAAATAATCAGTTCTACCTAAAAAGAGAAAAAACGGTGTATTTTATGTAAAAAAAAACATTATTCGTTCCTTCCCTTTTTATATACAGTACAAGTAAGGAATTCAAGTCATGTGGAAGTTTAGCATTTTTGCTTATAGCAGAGGAAAAGGAACAATTATATTTGGTAGGGATACGAGTACACCAACAGGGGAACATAACAGACGAAATTTCGAAATGATCTTCGATTTCAATCGCCGCCTGTTATTTAAAAACCTACTACAACAGAATATATTAAACTATCATACAGAATTTCTTCCTCGTACTGTATATAAAAAATATTAAATACATATACCTGTAAATATTATAAAAAACAAGTAAAAACGATACCCACAATAAAATTTTATTATTGAATCGTACTTACCTCGTTAAGAACTCTCCTAAGTTTTAACAACAAAGTCTTAATAACGACAATATCTTGTTTGGTGGCAGTTCGACTGGCGCGGTCGAGACGGATACTTTCATCTGAATCATAACCACATGCTGACGAAAGATTCGCTACTCTATTGTATCTAACTGGACTACTGGTAGCTGAAGGACGCGAAACACGAGCTATGGACTTCGGGGAATCTACAATGGAATTGGGAGTACTTACTCTTGAGGAAAGAAGGCGAGATCTTGAGGTACTGGTACTACTGAAAAGAAGAAAAAAAATGATATTTTTTTTGTTGCCTACGTTTAGATTTATTTGACATAAGTTTGACAGCTTTGGATGTTGGGCGATGAAGGACTATTAAAAAATATGTGAAAAGTATATTTATTATAGAATTGTAGTGTTAGACGGTTGAAATTTAACCTACGGAAGTGAATTCGTAGATTTGACAGATGTAGATCCCCCACTCGTTGAATTTTCTGGTTTTCTAGCTATAGACGTTGATCTTTTATATCTTAGTTCTGTGGTTCGATTTGTTCTTATTATATTTCCATTCTTCATGGTTCGGTTACGGAAAATTCTTGTATAAAACCTTTTACATTGTTATATTGAATATCTAGATAAAATGAGTCAAAAGGGTGAGTCAGATAATATATGTTGAAACAAATGATAAAAATATGTAAAACCAGAACTACAGCTGACAATTATTATAACTATGTTCATCATTCATCACCTGTACTTTGATATATGGTAAGTTTTTTTGTTACATTTATGGGGTATGGTGTGTCCCCCATTATAATATTGCATTTAATAATATTATTGAGTAATAATAAACGTTAAGAAAAAAAATTCCATGCATCTCTGGTTCTACATAAAATTATTCTATTTAGGGAATACTTTTATTTCATTATCATTATTCAACATTTTTTTGTGTGGTTATTTTAGGTTAGGTTGCATCACTTTTATTACATGACAAATGAAGTTCCAGTTTAAAAAAAAGTCGTTGAATAGTTATTTCAAAAATTTAATCATTCTGACTCACCCTAAACATTCCAAAAATATTATAAAAAGATACGGTATTTAGTATTAAGAGGCACAAAAATCACAAGGGATTCCTAAAACGGCAAAAATTATTGACAATTTTCGGCGACATCGCGCCCATCTCGCTTCTAAGTGGAAACTGAAGGAAAATCGGTTTTGGGGATGGATGACTGTTACGATTGAAACGCAATACACATACCAAGTGGAGCAGCGGTATCGATTTTTCGTAAGGACGGCACTATAGTCAATATAAAAACAATTGTTACAGGCAATTTTTATAAAGGAAAATTTTTGGTTTTTCTATTTAATAATGAATATAAAGATGAAGACCCTTTCCAACTATACGTCGTACATAACGAATGTACACGTGCGTAGTAAAAAAATTGTAGATTCCGTAATAATGCTAATTTTCAGCTGAAATTTTAGATCCACACACTGAAATAATGAATGATTGTTGAAAAAAATCAGCGACATCGTATCTACGATATTTTGTATACAGGGATATGCGAAAGTGAGAGGATATTTACACCAGTTTCAAGGATAAAATTTATGACTCAAACAAAATATTGTAACAGGAATAAACACAATAAAAAACTGGGAGTGGTTGATGTGGGAAACTAGGTTTGTAACATCTCATATTTTCTATTTTTATTGCCTTGTTTTTTCAAGATATAGTCAGCAGACTAAAAAAAATTCCATGGCATTTTATTCAGTGAATTTATCATATTAAATTAATTTTCTATTCTAAATCGACACTAATGTATAACATCGATTTTAATTATTTGGTATATTGACTTCCAAAAAGAGAGAAAAAGGTCGACGTACTTCGATACACGTAAATTAACATTTAAAAAAAAATCAAGCAAGCGCACATGGGTTTTGGAAGTTTTTTTTTCAAACTACTGCGACCCACGAGAGATCCATTTCTAAATAATTGTATGCGCCAAATACCTACATACCAACACAACTCTTTGTCGCAATCGCAAGAGTGACAAAGCGGAAAATAAACGTTGTTAAAGACGCGTGCAATTCCACCAAAAAAAATTAGATACATCAATACGACAAATGTTTATTAAACCTACCATCTACAATAAGATATAAGATATTTACTAAATTCAAATACTTTTTCAAACAGCTTGGCAACATAGCATTGCCTTTTATATTGTATTTGATTTGATTAGTTTCAAAATTAATTTTATTCCCTCTTTTTACTTGTTCCCTTGTCATTTTTAACCTCGGAAAAGTGTTGAGCAGCGAACAACGTCGGAGAAACGTAAAGGCGGCATCCCACCGGACGCTCTGTTCTGCTCCGCTCTGCTCTGTGCCGAGCTGTGCCGAGCAGCGCGGCGCAGAACGACACAGAGCGGCGCACGTTTGCGCGCTATGTTCGTCGAGGAGCAAAAAGTTCCAGTATATATTGACACGCGCACGATGGAAACGAAAGTAGCTAGTGCTGCTGTTATAGTAATTAACCATTTTTTACAAGAAAAACGAAAGACCCGGAGGAAACGTCGTTATTGGGTTACACCAGTATTTAAACGTAGAGACATTTATGGAGGAAATAATCTTTTAAGTGATTTAGTTGCTGGACAGTTTCAAAATTTTTGTCGTATGTCGTTGCAAGATTTCGAGCACCTGTTAACAATGATTGAACCAGTCATAAGAAAAAAGGATACTAATTACAGAGTTGCTGTATCTGCTAGAGAAAGACTGGCAATCACTTTACGGTTCCTAGCAACAGGAGATTCATTTAGCAGCCTCATGTATACATTCAAAGTGTCCCAGCAAACTGTATCAAGAAGTGTTATGGAAGTTTGTAGTGCTCTCAATGAAGCACTCAAACAATATATACGCGTACGTAAAACTAATTTTTATTCAACTTACATAATAAGTAGGTAACTTAACATTCAACTAATAAAAATAACAGTGGTATTCTTGTAAACTCATAATAAAAGTAACTTAACATTCAACTAATAAAAATAACAGTGGTATTTTTGTAAACTCAGTCCCACTGAACGCGCACGTTTCTTTGAAGTACCGACAACCAACGGATAATGTTCGCCCTTGTTCGAACTTGCACGGCGCGGAGCAGTTTGTCGATCCCACCAAACGCTCAAGCCCTAAACGCGCACAATCGAACGAAAACGAACGGCACGGCGCAGAGCAGAGCGTCCGGTGGGATGCCGCCTTAACAGTTTAATAATTACAAACGGCAATGTTGCAGAAAGAGCGAAATAACAATAAAGATCATTGACTCTGTTACACTAAGTCGACCACGAAGCAAGCGTCAGACCACTACTCTGCCCGGTACAGCATCAGAAATCACATAATCATATTAAGAATCGGTGAATCATTGTTATAATATGTTAAAATGACAGAAAACTGCATAAATTTAACTTAAAACATTTCATTTTAAACTCAATCCCTTATTAGATGAATCTAACCTATATACACTTGTTGGTGTTACTTTTCATGGGACAATCAGTATAGCAATTGACTTCCAAAATCAAACTTTCACTTGTCAATGTATTGATTAATAACCAACGATTGGTAAAATTTTTATGGCCTTTTTAAATTGGTGATTTGGGTTAAAGTATTTTGTAATTTACGAGTTACATTTTGGCATTGAATATAATTTTATTGAACACAAAATAAGCAATAAAAATTCGATAGAAAAATTAATTACAGTTCGTAAAGATTCGAGATAAAAATTTGTGGTTACGTGCACATCATAATTACATTCTTGAATGATCGGTAAACTGAAGTTTTTTAGAAAGTTGTTTTTTTATATAAAGAAGAACCATCTTTATCTTACATAAAGAAGTATTCTTAAGAAAATATGAAAATAAGAGATACAAATCATAAGCAATTTTCTAGGGAACGAAGAACAATAACTATTATAAGCGAGTAGAATACTGTAATTTTTCTACGATTTAAAAAGTGACTTAGAATTTTTTGTATTTTTCTTCAAAAGTATACTCATTTTAGTTGAAGTATGAAATACGCAAAGCAAAAATTTCCAGTGGCGTAACAAATTTCAACATCTTTATTCATTTAATAGATATACGGGAAAAACCCAATTACAGAGCAGGGAAAACGAAATCCGGTTGGATACATTTTGATATTTTTTTCGAAAATTAGCCGAAATCATTTTCTCTTAATCTTTTCAATTTTAGTTTTAATTTCAATCTTGAATCTCCCGTATAGCTCATACCTATAGTTTATAGTATTCTTGAGATATAGCGCTAGAAACTTAAAGTGGTACTCAAAAAAAAATTCATATTTGAAATTTTCGTGTTAAATTTTTTTAACTCGTAAGAATTTTTTTAAAATCTAGTTTCCAGTTATCCAACGTAAGAAGTAACGTGTACCCCATAATTATAATGTACTTACATAAAAAAAAAGAGCACTGAAGCAAAACTCAATTTACTTTTTCTTCGTAAACAATGCAACTCAATTTGCTAGTCTTTCTTCCATTTCATAAATCGTGATTTTTTTCATGTTTATAAAAGAAAGTGTCACGTAAATAACGTGGAAAAAAACTACAAAATAGCTGATTTGTTAGCTATAGTAGAGCGGATTGTTGTCCAAATTTACCCGAAAAAGATATATACCGTTTCAATTTCATTTCTATAAATACAAAACGTTCAAAATTGTATCGAATTATTAAAAAAAAACATAATCCTTCGTGTTGGATGTAGCATTTTTATAAAAAGATGTTTTTTAACGGAAATAAAATACCTAACTGTAAAAAATTCGATATAAATAATGGATTATTGACCTTAAAAATTTCGAAAAACTGTATAATTTTGTACAATTTAAATTAAATTGGTAAAATTATTAAATATTAATGAAATATTCAGTTATTGACACACATTTTATTTCTCTTTAATTCTACAAAAAGCAACTAACAGAGGAGTTATATGATTCAAGAGCAATATATTGAGAGGTGCACATAGAGATCGATTAAATAGTCACCTCGCTTTGTTATAAAAAAAGATACCTGATCTCTTGCTACCCACATTTCACACTTAAAAACGATGGCATTTTAGATAAACTTTTTACTAATTAAAGTCCAACTGTCACCCGTTGGTCACTAAATATAATATGACATGAGGACCCACAGCATTATGGAAGACCTGTCAGTAACGTCACCACATGTCAAAACACACGAAACTTCAACTCCAGCTGACCAAAAACTTGATAAATATCGGATATTACAAAAAAATAATCTTTTTTTCAAAAATAATCATGAAAAATGGTGAAATCAACCTTACAAATTCCATATTTAGTTTTGATTGTTAAATTTTACTTCAAATCATCCGTTACATGTCACGAAATAAATTTTTTGAGTCATTTAAGTTGTTTATTGTTATCAATACAAAATTGTAATGAAAATAATTGAGTTTTTATACGAGAAACAACAACAGAGAACACAAATTTAAATCGATTACTATACATTGCGTTCCATCTAAACATTTTTTTAAATGAAATTGGGATTTTTGTTTATTCTTACTTACCCATTGTGATATCCAATTTTAACCGGAATAAATCCATTTGCACTTTTCATATTATTAACACTATCTTTCATACTTTTCGTTGAAGTACTACTCATTATCGATAAAAAAAACACTTTTTTTTATCTTATCAACAAAAATAACATAATCCTAATAAACGTTTACGTAACAAAAGTATTTACCCGACATTTTATTTTTTTATTCTATTAATTAATAATACAATTTTGTTATATATTGGCCACCAATAAAACTAATACAAAACAATAACAAATTAAAAAATTATCACACACCACTGCAATATCGGCAAACCGACTGGCAATACTAGTTCTGTTCCACCTGTTATTATTACAAAAGGTTGTTTTATGCTACAGTTGATTTCAACGTTGCCATGGTTGCGAGATTGTGTATCATACTACATACAAATATACATCACTGACAAAAAATAATAAAGCGTGCTCTATGCTGTAGATAATTTATAAAATTTTGAGATTCTATATACAGAGAATCAAGCAAAATATTTAAAATTTAAAAGAAAATCAAATTTGTGATTCTATTTTCTTCTCTACTTGTCTTTATTTGAGTTGTTCATTTCATTTTTACTCATAAATATTTTTGTATTTCGATGGTTCTGGCAAAACACACACCAGGGTTTATAGTTCTGTGATTCTAAGAAAAAACGATAACTGAATTGACACATGACAGCAAAAGTTTGGGATTCAGGGTGTAGCAATATTAATATCACCACAGAATACGACCAACTGTCATTTAAAGTCAGCAATAGAAAGCATTATACTAAAAATAACCATGGGGCATAAAATATGTCAAAAGTCAATTTAACTACCGGATGCGATATTTCTAAATATATTTGAGTTGTGTAATGACTCTCAAGTGTTTAGTTGCTTCAAAGGAAATATTACAGCTGACAGCTTGATGTTTTTCAACCCCACTTTCTAAAAAATGTCAATTATATTTGACTGGTTCATTTAATTTTAACCGTAAAAATTTATATATTTCGATGGTTCCAGCCACAGAAGTAGAATTTATAGTTCTGTGATTTTAATAAAAACGATAATTTATTTGACACATGACAACTGAAGTTGGGGATTTAGGCGTAGCTAGTCTTCATATTAAAATTACCACAGAACCAACTGTCATTTTAATATTAGCAATACAAAATTGGTGTAATGTCTCCTAAGTGTTTGATTGTTTCAATGAATAGATGACTGTGGAGATTTTTCGAGAAGGGCAAGGAGAAATACCACGCCGTCAGCTGTCATCTCTCCATTGGAATAATCAAACACTTAAGAGTTATTACACAAATCTAGTAGGTTTAGAAATCTCGCCTACCGGAAACTTTCACTGCACATTAAAAATAAAATATGTCACTTTTCAGTGAAATCAATCAATTTTTATGTTCTCGTTAGTCTGTGTGCTCAAAAGGTTTCAAGGATATTTCAACACGTCGTTAGTTATGAAATCTGCGATAAAATTACATTCGCTTTTTTTTGTATGTGCTAGAGGTTGGTGGATAGTGATTGTTTAAGAAATAATAAACAAAAAAAAATGATTATGTATACCTATACAACGATGCATGAAATGGAAAAAGAAAACAGGAAATTTCATATAGGAGTCGGTGTTTTTGTGTGACTAAATACCGCTACAAAAAAAAATATATAAATAAAGATTGTTTATAAAACGGTAACTTTGTGATAAAATTAACTTTTAAAGCAAATAAAAATCACAAGGTGCTAGATTTGGTGAAGAAAGGGAGGTTGGGAAACAGTTCATTACCAAATTCCGTCAATTTAGGTTTAAATGATTTATTCCCCGCCTGCCATTGCGTTTTCCTGACATTTCGACATTTGTTAGGACAAATATTTAAAGTAGAACCCTGTGACCAGAAGTACTCCGCACGTTTACGTTACCCAGTAACTCTTCTGTAGATTAAATATTTCGAAAACTGTAAATATAAAC
This sequence comes from Lochmaea capreae, assembly GCA_949126875.1. Classification (NCBI taxonomy): domain Eukaryota; kingdom Metazoa; phylum Arthropoda; class Insecta; order Coleoptera; family Chrysomelidae; genus Lochmaea; species Lochmaea capreae. The sequence goes on from OX421400.1 coordinate 2,050,298, forward strand.
CGGGAATTTTGAAGAAAATTAACATTAGTGGCGCCATCTAATAATCACGTCCAAAACTTTTAATACAGCAAACTATAACGAATAGAAGAGAACTGCATATTATAAAACCCTCAATAATTTCAATAAAATTGGATATAAGAAACATTTGTGTTGAATTGTTACGACTTACCCTTTCTTCTGCTTTTCTGGTCCTTTATGCGATGTATATCCTTCCGAAAATGAATTCCACTCTTTGCTCTCTCTGTAAATTTCTGACGTTTCTTGTCGCTGTTGTGTCAACGTATCATTTAATGACGGGTAGCCACTACTTTGTCTATAACAAAATATAAAATATTTTTAGGGGAATCCCACAGTTTCAGATTTTTGTCAAATCCTTCCACGTGTACGGGAAGGAACAAAGGAAGAATCAAAATATGGAGAGGGTAAGAGAACAGTAACTAAAATATGGGAAGAGGAAGAAGTGTCATATGGGAAGGGGAAAGGAACAAGCAAAGAATGGAGAAGGCAAAGGAACAAACAAAATATGGGAAGGAAAAAAGAATAAGCAAAGTATAAAGAAGGCAAAAGAACAAACAAAATGTGGGAAGAGGCAAAACAACAAGCAAAATATGGAGAAGGAAAATAACTAAAAATTAAGGAGAAGGCAAAAGAACAAACAAAATATGGGAGGGGAAAAAATAATAAGCAAAGTATAGAGAAGGCAAAGGAACAAACAAAATGTTGGAAAAGGCAAAACAACAAGCAAAACAAAAGAAACAAAATAATAAGTAAAATAGGAAGTGGCAAAAAGAACAAACAAAACATGGGAAGAGGTTAAACAACAAGTTAAATATAGGAATAGGCAAAACATGGATAAGGAAAATAACTAAAAATTAAGGAGAAGGCATAAGAACAAACAAAATATGGGAAGGGAAAAAATAATAAGCAAAGTATAGAGAAGGCAAAGGAACAAACAAAATGTGGGAAGAGGCAAAACAACAAGCAAAATATGGAAAGAAACAAAATAATAAGTAAAATAGGAAGTGGCAAAAATAACAAACAAAACATGTGAAGAGGTTAAACAACAAGTTAAATATAGGATTAGGCAAAACAACGAGCAAAACATGGATAAGGAAAATAACTAAAAATTAAGGAGAAGGCAAAATAACAAACAAAATATGAGAAGAGATTAAACAACAAGTTAAATATAGGAAGGGGAAGAGAATAAGTAAAATATGGAGAAGGAAAAAAAAGTAAAATATGGAGAAGGCAAAAGAACAAGCAAAATGTGGAAAGAAACCAAACAATAAGTAAAATATAAGAATGGACAAAAGAGCAAGGAAAATATGGACATACTTACAATTCACAATCATCCAATCCGCTACTTTGGCTGTAACAAAAATCCATCATCAAATCATCGCTGGCGATGCTTTCGCACGGACTCAACGTATCAAGAGATCCAGTTCGATTGTAGGAGAATTTTTTGTTTCTATTACTCATCGGACTGCTCTCTACTCCAGAAGGTATTCTTCTTTTCGGTTTAGGAGTGCTTTCCATCATTGTTTCGGTACTGTTGTCGTTTGTTATGGGATTCGCGCAATCTTCGAATATCAAAGCTGGTTGATCGGCTATTTCGTCGTCTATTAAGAAGTCGTCCTTACCGCCTACAAATAAATATTACATTTTAAAGTTATAGTGGATTGTTATTTAATAAAATACTCTTACTGTGGTTTAAATGATCATTGTCGTCAGATATTGACAATGAATTCGAAGCGTTTGTAGGTGTACCGGGTGTAGGAGGCGTCAGCTTTTCGTTAATATCTTTGGAATTCGACGAGCTGCGATTTAATTTTCTTCTTATTTCTTCGGTTTCCGAACAACTTATTACGCTATCTACGGGAGAAAGTAAAGTTTCATCGTCCAGCAAAGATCCTAAAAATAAATACAGAATAACAGTTGCTGTTAGATTCTCGAGCAGATTTGAATAAAGAGAAGATATTTACAGATCGCAGGGTATCCCTTAAATCGATATCCAGTCGGTGAAATCCAGGTAGACACAAGAACCAGCAAACTTCTGAAGAGTACAACAATCTGCAGTCAAACCCCCGAGTACTACAAGCTAGCGGAAAACATCGAAGACTGCAAAAACTAGTGGAGAAATCCGAGAAGATTGCAACAACTAGCGGTGAAACACCTGAAGAAACGAACAACTAGAGGTGAAACTTAGAAAGAACACAAAATTCAGTGGTGAAAATACCGAAGACTGCAGTAACTAGTGGAGATATCCGAGAATATTGCAAGAACCAGCGGTGAAACACCTGAAGAAACGAACAACTAAAGGTGAAACTTAGAAAGAACACAAAATTCAGCGGTGAAAATACCGAAGACTGCAGTAACTAGTGGAGAAATCCGAGAAGATTGCAACAACTAGCGGTGAAACACCTGAAGAAATGAACAACTAGCGGAGAAACTAAGATTGAACACAAAATTCAGCGGTGCAAATGCCGAAGACTGCAATAACTAGTGGAGAAATCCGAGAAGATTGCAACAACTAGCGATGAAACACCTGAAGAAACGAACAACTAGCGGTGAAACTCAGAAAGAACACAAAATTCAGTGGTGAAAATACCGAAGACTGCAGTAACTAGTGGAGATATCCGAGAATATTGCAAGAACTAGCGGTGAAACACATGAAGAAACGAACAACTAGAGGTGAAACTTAGAAAGAACACAAAATTCAGCGGTGAAAATACCGAAGACTGCAGTAACTAGTGGAGATATCCGAGAATATTGCAAGAGCCAGCGGTGAAACAACTGAAGAAACGAACAACTAGCGGTGAAACTCAGAAAGAACACAAAATTCAGCGGTGTAAATACCGAAGACTGCAATAACCAGTGGAGAAATCCGAGAAGATTGCAACAACTAGCGGTGAAACACCTGAAGAAACGAACAACTAGCGGTGAAACTCATATAGAACACAAAATTCAGCGGTGAAAATACCGAAGACTGCAGTAACTAGTGGAGATATCCGAGAATATTGCAAGAACCAGCGGTGAAACACCTGAAGAAACGAACAACTAGCGGTGAAACTCAGATAGAACACAAAATTCAGCGGTGCAAATGCCGAAGACTGCAATAACTAGTGGAGAAATCCGAGAAGATTGCAACAACTAGCGGTGAAACACCTGAAGAAACGAACAACTAGTGGTGAAACTCAGAAAGAACACAAAATTCAGTGGTGAAAAAACCGAAGACTGCAACAACTAGCAGTATAACCACGAAAAAAAACGGACTACAGCCATCAACAAGTGAAAAACCTGTAACAACTGATTCAGACAACAAGAGTGGTTCTTTGTGCGTACGATCAGACTGGAAGACACTCAAAACATGAGAAAATTAAGATACCAAGGCATCACCAGGATAGACACTCAGTGATTTGGGACCTACGACCAAGAGATGTCTATGCCCATGTGATTGGACCTTGAAATACTGTTTGAAGTGGTTTAAATGTCAAATTGTGTACGTTTGTTAATGTGGCGTACATTTGTACTGCAATATTCGTTAAAATTGGGAAAACAGGAGCTACCCGGACAGTACATCAACAGTCAAGTGACAATACAATGACAAATGACACATTTTGGATGTAACGTCAAACTTATTCAACAGAACAGTTTGAAATCGCCATTTTCGATGCAAGAGACAGAAAAAATTATATTTAGGGAATCAACGAAGATTAAAAAAAGAATTTCATAAAATTTTATTATTTCGAAGGGCTAGAGGATTAGATTAATTTTTTTGCTTCAAGATAAATTAAGATGGATATTTCTTACCAGCATTGCTGGCAACAGCTGCAAACTTAGGATCTTCGATGGTTAACATAACATTTCTAACTTCTTTGGAAGCAGTGGCGGTAAAAGGTTTCGACAACGAGCTCGTCATCAGACTATGTAAAGCGGAGCCTATAACGGCCGTAGATATCGGTATCTGTACCGGCGGTTCTTCATAATTCTTATCTTTACTCTCATCACTAGAACTTAGGGAAAAACTGACATCGTCAGCCATCGCTTCACCTCCATGTGCCTGAAATTAAACAGAAATAAATCAAAATCTATTCTGATAAGACAAAACAATTTTTCTTACCCATTCCTGTTCGTCTGAACTAGGAGGACTGGAATCGTCTTTAATCTGATTGGTTCTAGATTTGAAAAACTTGGGCTGCAACCCAGAAGGTTTCACGAACGTTTTTTCGCTCCTAAATAAATCTCGGTAAGTCTTTTCTTCCTCTCCATAATCGTCGCTAAAACCTTCAGATGAAGTCTTAGATATTTTTCTTAGCCGACTATTTCTGTCTAAATGTCGTTGATATTCCACAGTACGTTCTCTAACCAAACCTGATGTATGATATGAGCTAGAACAAAATTAGTAGATCGAAGATGTTCGGTGAAAAGAACAAAACGTGTAATTACTTATTTTTACTGTCAGGTGTGGAATTGAAAGCACTGGGCAACTGAGGTAATGGTGGGGCTGAAACGCTGTCACAGCTGTCATTCGAATCGTCTAAATCTCTGACATCGAACGTGTTTGTACCGGTTGCTACCACTTCCAACGCTCGAGGTTTGTGGTGACTATTTCGTCGTCTTCTTGCTCCAAAAGTAGGTGACGCTTCCAAGTGATCCAATCCTCTTAGTACGACGTCAGTATCTCCTACATAACCTTGATTAAAATAAACATATTAATTCGTTTATACTGAAGGATTTGAAAAAAAAACAATTCAGCTGGTGGTGTGTATATATAATAATAAGTTTAATCACGAAATTTGTGCAAAATAGTGTTTTAACGTAATGGTCGAATATTATTTCCATTAAAAGGGAAATTATGGAAAGTTTTTTATGATTTATCGAGTTCATAAAACGCTAAATGGATTATCCAGGATAATGCGTAGTTTAATTATTTTCTAGGTCAGTTTTTACAGGATTAACAGTAACAGTGAATCCTGTAAAGTATTAGAATCAGAAGGACAATACAATGGAATAATTTTTTTAAATCATATCCATATACATATGCTGTGAAAACATCTTTTTTTTTATATTAAATTTTAGACACATGGTATATAATAAAAAAATATTGTGTTGGTACCAATAGATTTTTTTAGATCTTATTACTAACATTTGCCAAAAATTTGAATAATTGAACTTCTACAGGGTGATTTTAAGTAGTCAAAACGACTTACTGTTAATTTTTTTGTGGTACAATTTAAAAAAACGTTCTATACAGGTTAATATAATTCCAGACTAAATTTAAATTAATGTATTTATGGTTTTATACATATATTATAAAGGAGGAAAAAAAGGATATCAAATTAAAGAGGTTTAGATTAATACTTACTACTAAAATGGCTGCCAACTCCAGAATCTTCTGTAAGAGAGCCATCCTTGGAAGACGTTTCCTCAGGATGGTGTTGATACATTCCCGCTACTCTTTTGTTATTATTCGCTACAGTTTTAGCCGATTTAGTTTCTATTAATCTAATGGGTTCAGGCCTTGGCAATTGGTTGGACTGTAAGGTGAATCTACCGATCTAAAAAATAATTGTGAATTACTGTCTGGTAAAGTTTATCCAAAATCAATTTCAGAAGTTAACTCACCTGTGGCGGTGGAGGCGGTTCTATTTTGTACATTCTATTTCTGTTGTTATTGTCTGTAGGTAGTACAGTCCTGGAAAGAGCTATCGGTTTTTTAACAAAGTTGCTGTTTTTATTTTGATTTACAACTTCGGTAGTATTATTTACGTCTGCCACTTTATTTAACCTAGACGATTGTGTTTGTCTGAAAAATAATTTTATATTAAAAAATGTGGTATTTATAGAGTTCAAAACGTATGAGAAGTTGCGTCAATCATGTAAACAAAATCGAGAACAATTTTTGGAGTGTAGACAACATACAAGATGACATTGAGTTCACAAAAATGCGTAAAAATAAGGATAAGTCAACAATTAGAAAAGATGAAAGAAAAAAGATTGTTTTTTATTTTCAGATCCATGTAAGTTCTACTGTAAGTTCTGGTTTTACTCGTGGAAGTGTAGTTTATTTGAAGATAAAAATTAAAAAAGTTTTTCAACGCAGTTTTCTATTTTATTTATAAATTTAGAGGCACTAAAAGATAGTTCCTTTTAGTAAAAAGTCAAAATAATCTAAAAATATAAAGATGAACGACAAAAAAACAACCAAAATCTTAAATCACTAATTACCTTCACATCCCTTCGAAATATATCCACTTCCTTTTACGCTACAACAACAACTGTCCAATAATTACTATATTTACACGTTGGAAAAGAATTTTAACTGTAAGGCTGCGACATAAAAATAAACCGCCTTACATCTGGACAGATAGAAATATTTTTAAAACTAGGTAGTTAAGTAGTTTTTGAGAGTTCATTGAGTTGTTTCAGTTGATCGTAAATTCCACACTCATTATTACATTTTCCAATGAAGTGATGTGTTTTTTTATTGTTGCACAGAAAACAAATAATCGTAAACACAGGGTCGTCTTTAACCAATTTGTGAAAATATGCAAAAGAAATAATAAAGCAAAATTCTAGATTTATTAGATTTCAACAACGCAAAATCTATGAATTTTTCAAAATAAATATAATTGGCGATCTGGCAGAAACTAGGGGACTTCAATCAATCGCGTGGGACTGGTCACGATCGTTTTCTATTTGTCACGATAAGTTTGTCGAGTTATAAGGAAAACAAAAGAAGAATATATTTTTGCTGCGTCTGGGATTCCCCAATAAACTCACCTGAACCCAAATCTGGATATTTTAGTAGCATTTGCTTCCTTCTTGGGTGGCACAAGTCGAGGTGTAGACCGTCCAGTCGGTGCTACATTCTTAGTTAACCCATCAGTGTCTCTAAAATCGTTCCCGTTTTTATCAAAAGTTTCCGTGGACGTTTCGATAGTATTATTGGCCAATCTACGAGCAGCAGTAGCATTCGCTGCTATAGATGGCGCTGTTTGACGGCGTCTGAAACCGAAAGACATCGCGACGCCTTTACTAGCAGCAGATGAAGCAACTGTGGTTGTTGTTTGCATCAGATGTTGTTGATTGTGTTGTTTGTTACTGTCCGTTGGTATTAAGATGGTGCGGGGTTTGTTGTTTTCATCGTCAGGACTCTGTAAAAAAAAAACTTATTAAAAACTAAAAGCCACGTGAAACAAATATGATTTATCTTCAATTTTTAGACGGTAGTATTACTTTTAAAACGTATTACATCCCGTATCTACGTATAAAACGATTTAATACAACTTCTAACTAACAAATATTCAAATGAACCACAGTTGCAAACGTTTAAACTGCCTTGGAAACCAGTCTAGTTGTTTATTTATGTACCTACTCCGAGTTATTCTTTAAAAAAAATTGTTTGACTTCCTCTTGTATCGATAACCATAACATTGCATGTGGCCCTGGGTCAATAGTAGAAAATTGATTATTATAGTAGGTACGTTTAATTCAAATGGAAATTATATACCTACAAGTTTATTTTTTTTAATAATAGTTGATTAGATAACTTTCAGTTTCGATCTGTTGTAATGTCATTACATTTAATAATTGATAATTAGTTAAAATCTTACAGTGAATAACCAACCACCTACCTACTTTGTAGAAGATGAAAGTTTCGATATAATTCAACTTATAGTGTTGGTGGTTTTTGTTTTGTGTCGTTATATAGTCTGGGATGTAATAAAAAATTAGTTTTTTCATAAATTGTCCATATTTCTACAAAAAACGTGGGACTTTATGCCGATCAAAGGAAAGATTGATGATTCATAAATTATTTTCCACGATTACGGCAAAATTATAGCAAAATCAAAATCGTCCATGTGGACTATGATTCCTCGCGAAGCGCGACAACGTATATACAGGGTGTAACAAAAAGGCAGGTCATAAATCATACCACATATTCTGGGGCTAAAAAAAACTCGATCCAACCCAAGTTACCTCAGTACAAATGTGCATGCGAAAAAAGTTACAACCCTTCGAAGTTACCAAATGAAAATTGATTTTTTCAAATATTTCGACAGTTGTTCGACATATTATAATGAAAGTTGACAAGTGGCTTTCTTATGATTAGAGAATCTTAAAAAAAAAATTAAGGAATTATTGCACCCCGTTGAAAATGTATGGGAGTTGAGATCCCCTAACCCCCCCCCCCCCAAAACTTTTGTGTACGTTACAATGTAATGCTTATTGTGGCACCATTATTTAGGCACATTATTTTTGTAACTTTTTTGCCCCTTAGTACTTTTTACAATTATCAGTTTTTATCGGGATACGGCCTATTTTTCATTATGCTTCAAAAATTTCGAGTAAAAAAAATTAAAGTCAATGAATTTTTTAGTTCTTCGAGGGTCCCAAATTTTTTATTGAATCTTATTTATTTATGCTCTAATCATAAGAAAGCCACTTGTCAACTTTCATTATAATATGTCGAGCAACTGTCGAAATATTTGAAAAAATCAATTTTCATTTGGTAACTTTTTTCGCATGCACATTTGTACTAGGGTAACTTGGATTGGATTGAGTTATTTTTAGCCCCAGAATATGTGGTATGATTGATGACCTGCCTTTTTGTTACACCCTGTAAAGTGTGTTTAAAATGGTACAGAGTAGCGTTTGTCCCAATTAAATTAGTTTATGAGAAAAGGCTTGATGAAATTAGTCTGCGACACCTTGTATATACAGTGTGACCCATTTTGTTTGGAAGCACCCCAATAAAATCCGCATTTTTCAACCGATTTTGATTTAGTCTTTTTTGTTAGATTCAGTATCTAAAACAGAATTTGAGCACAAATTTTCATACCATAATAGCTATTTTCAAGGCCCTATACGTTAATTTTTCTTTGCCAAAAAAGACGAAAGTATATTAGGCATTTTTTTTTCTCAAATATGACTACACCACTGGATTCAGAATCATCACAAATGTAAACTATCAAAATTGTATAAAAAAAGTTTTATTAACAACAAAGTTATCACTACATGAATTTGGAAAAAGTTGTTTTTTAATTATTTTTTTACTAAGAATGTAGACACATTTTAAAAATGGCAACATGGTAAACAAAAACTAGGACTCAAACATATTGCACTGTAAAAATTCGAAGCCGAAATTTTAAAAGACAGGATAATAGGTCCATTCTTTTTTGAGGGTAACATGAATGCCAATAACTTCATGGAATTCTTGGAAGGTGAGTTATCCGCAGTGATTGACGAACTGCCACTAGCAGAAAGAAGAAATTTGATATTCCAGTAAGATGGTTGTTCTGTACACTATTCTAGGATTGTCAGGCAGTGGCTTAACGAAAAATTTCCAAATGGTTGGATAGATCGCGGTAGCGAGTTAATCGAATGGCCTCCTAGATCGCCCGATTTAACTACATTGGATTTTTATCTGTGGGGGCTTTTGACACAAAAAGTGTATAAGACACGTCCAAGGAATAGAGCAGAACTGTGTGATAGAATACGACAGGCGTGTGCTGGAATAACGCCACATGAAATAAAAAAGCGCTAAGACATAGTCGCATAAGATACGAGAAATGTGTGGAAATTAACGGAGGTCTAGTCGAGGCTACAAAAATGTAGAATTAAATTATTATTAAGTAGTTTAATAATCAAAATGTATTATTTGGTGTTAATTTGCATTTTCGTCACATCAGCACAATTTTACATTACTCTCAGAAGCTATAACTCCAGAACGGGTTAAGGTATCGGCTTCGAATTTTTACAGTGCAATATGTTTGAGTCCTAGTTTTTGTTTACCATGTTGCCATTTTTAAGATGTGTCTACATTCTTAGTAAAAAATTAATTAAAAAACAACTTTTTCCAAATTCATGTAGTGATAACTTTGTTGTTAATAAAACTTTTTTTATAAAACTTTGATAGTTTACATTTGTGATGATTCTGAATCCAGTGGTGTAGTCATATTTGAGAAAAAAAATGCCTAATATACTTTCGTCTTTTTTGGCAAAGAAAAATTAACGTAGAGGGCCTTGAAAATAGCTATTATGGTATGAAAATTTGTACTCAAATTCTGTTTTTGATACTGAATCTAACAAAAAACACTAAATCAAAATCGGTTGAAAAATGCGGATTTTATAGGGGTGCTTCCAAACAAAATGGGTCACACTGTATAAAAAACCAAACTGTTTTATTTGTTTATATGCTAAATACTAATTTTGTTCAAAATTTGAAGATTGTTTGTCTGTTCTTTAAAATGTTGATAGGTGATTGTATCATTGACATAATTTTAAAAAACTTTTTTCTACTACAGATTCAAATTGAACGTAATTTTGGAATAGGTGTAGTAGTATTATATCCTATAGGACACTGAAAATTCAGACCTCTCTTTTTATTTAAAACGAAGTAACAGGGAATCAAAAATGTTCCCAGTGTTTTTACGTTATAAAATTCCAATTACTCATACATTTGAATTTAAAAAAAAACAATTATTTCAATAGGTAATGATGTTGGAAAAGTACCAAAACTTATACATTCAATTTAATCTCACGGAAATACTCACTAATTAAAATTAATAAAATCAGAAAACGAGTTAGTGTGTGAGAGAAAAACTTAATTACATTCAAGATAGTAGCTTTGAAAATTGCTTTCTGTTTGCGAATTTCGGCTTAAAATACAGATCATCGTAATAAACAGCCTGAGAAAGTTGCCATAAGCATAGAAAGTTTTTTTTATTGAAATTATTTTTATTCGATTCAATTAGATTCGTTTATATTTGAAAGATTAATTAGTGTTGTCAATATCTATGATTATTGAAATTACAGCAGAAGATAAATTTAGTTGTAAACTGTTTTATTTACATATATCCTTTACATAAGCTTTTTGTTTATCGACAAAGTCAGTTTTTTATAAACAATAATAGTTATTTATGTATCAAGGGCGTAAAACAGGCGTTTATGGACCGCAACGTGTAAGTAAGAGCCCGAGCCGCAAGGCGAGGGCTATTAACACGTAAGGTCCATAAACGCTGTTTACGCCTGAAATACATACAATATTTTATGCACGACCGTATTAATGATAGTTTATTAATAAATATGTTTTATTTCCTATTTGTTACCTTTTGTGAGTAGGTTTTTATAAATGTTTCAAGTTGGATAAATTTTATACCTCGATATTATTATAACTCACCCTGGATAACAATCTACCAAATCATTTGTATAGTTAAATAAAAATAAGTCTTATTGAAGCTAATAAGATGATATACCTATACGTGTTACCATAGCAATCAAGTCAATAGGACAAGAATAGGTAGACGCCATTTTTATTTACAGTCACGTATTGCAAGTTTCTTAGTATATTTTCGAAGAAGTTTTATATATTTTGTTTATGTAATGGACAGTATAGGGACGATGAAATAGTTTCCGGAACACCACCGGAAATTTTTAAAGCAGCAGAAGATGCAAAATGTGCATTTTTAAAAGAAAAAAAAAAGAGATTTACTTTACCGCCCGGGGGGCGGTAAAGTAGTCCGCGGGCGGTAAAGTGACACTTTACGCCCGCTAAACGTATTTATAATCTGGACTTTTTCGCCCAGTCGTGCATAAACGTTATTTTAATTCTTGCATCCTACATATTTTTAATTTGTGGTAGAGTAATTATTTATACTAATGTACGTAATGTGTTTAAGTACTAGGGAGGAAAATTAGGACTGCTCCTTACAATGAGGCCAAGGAATGTATACTTTGGATAGATGTAGGCGAAAAAAATGTATCATTTCCCTTAACGACAGCAGATGTCACTGTTTTGAATTATTATTGTTATACATTATTAAAATGATTTCTCTTGAAGAACAAATATCGCGAGATGCGGCAAAAAAAGTGCACAATTACTGCCCACGAAGTCATGTGACAGATATGTGGAGGAGTTTGAACTATTCTGCAAGTGGCGCCAGCAGAAAAATGTTAGCAAAGTAAGTGATGATATATTTGTAGAAAAAGCTAAATCCTTAAAATATTCTCAATGATAAAAAGTTGTTTGGCAATTGAAGAAAATGTTGACGTTACTAAATTGCCAAAAACTATTGCATTTTTCAAACGTCAAACTGTTTGTTACACACCGTAATCACCCGATTTGCTATAAACTGACTTTATTTGTAGAAATAGATTGGTTGGTTAGTGGGCCCCAACACTGCAGCCGTTGGCTTATTGTTGGCTAGTCCGTGAGAAGATTTGTGACCTTGATGAGATCTAGAAGTTTCTTCACAGTCTCTTTTGATGAGGTTGGATATAGGGTCATGCGGCCATATCTGTCTATACCTCCACCAACGTAGAGCCTCACATTCGAAAATTATATGGGTGGCTGTTTCGTCCTCCTCACCAAATAATCTACATATAGGTTCTTCTTGGAAGATCCCCATTGTGTGAAGGTGCTTTCTCAGGCCGCAGTGTCCGGTTACCAGCCTGATATCTCTCCTATTTAACTTTAGGATTTCTTCAGTAAGTTTTGCTATGAGTTGTTTAACCATCAGTTTACTGTGTTTGAGCTTCGGAATTGTTTGCCAGTATTTGAGGTGTTGTTTGTGCACCCACTGGTTTAATGTGGTTCTTACCGAAGCCTTCGTTACAACGGTTGCCTGCTCATGGCCGGTGTAGCCGGTTGCCGATCCTTCTCGTGCTAGAAATAGATAAAGCTGATTAAAAAAACCCTATGGATGATATTAGCGCTTCGCGATGATTCGCCCTGTATGTATTTCAATTTTTAAATGAAAAAACGGTTTACTATTAAAGAATATTATTGATTTTAATAAACATCATGCAATAAAAAAAAGTAAAAGGTAATTAATTTAAAAATAAATGTGCACTTTGTCCTTGCAAATGTTTAACGAATTGCAAAAAAAAAACAGTGACGTACGAAGCTGATAATTATTATGAACGTTAATTTTACAGTATTATTGAATACATAATGCAGTCGCCGTGTTTATAATGTCAACTTTGTAGCATACAGAGTTGCTTATTTGCATATATAGTAGATATATGTTGAAAACACGTAACACAAGTCCGGCACAGTTTGATGTCGTCGTAAAAATATCCATAGTTGTGAGTAAAATTAGTTTGCACTGTTTCACTATAAAATAACAATAAGCGGCAAGGTCTCTTTGAAGATTAAAATGCCGAAAAGATGAAAAAAGCCTAAATCATTTCTAGTCTTGACCTACCCACAAGCGAAAAATTGATTCTCATTGGTGGAACTTTCGTTTAGCTGAAATCAGTTATGGAAAAACTGTTGCCATGGCAGTCATTGCCATGGTAACGGGTACACAAAAACCTAAATCATATGGTGGGGAATATAATCATTGGATTCACCCTTCCCCTTCTTGAATTTTGATAAACGCGATGACAAAGTATTGGATATTAAGTTATTCAAGAAGGGAAAGGGGAAGGGAATATAATCATTGGATTCACCCTTCCCTTTCTTGAACAATATCCAATGCTTAGTAACGCGCATATCAAGTTATTCAATCGCATCTTAATAATAATATCGAAAAATACCATGATTCTTAAGTAATCGATTATAGCTGGCAACCATGCTACAAAGTATTGTATTCTGTTTTATGTTTTGTAGGTTGCATATCGGTATATATATACGCCACTGATATACATTTTCAAGATATGGTTTCATGGTATAAAGTATAAAATAAAATGAAAAGACCCAAACGTGATATTTATTTAAAAATTATATGGTAACAGTTTTTCCATAACTGATTTCAGCTAAACGAAAGTGGGGTCAACTTGGCAACCACGCATTTCCCCACCATATGATTTAGGTTTTTGTGTACCCGTTACCATGGCAACAGCTAAACGAAAGTTGACCCAAATTTACTTGAATTGTTAGTCCACATTGAGTGTGAACGTCCCAGGGTGGGTTTAGATCATTTCTGTTATTTGCGAGACATTGTGTTCTTAGATGTTGTTGTGATTGATATTTTGTTGGTAGAGTAAGTATTTGAGACAATAGACAGAAAGAAATTTGGTATATTCTAGTCGCGATCTACCAGAAAAATGTGATACAAAATATGTACAGGCAACTGAAATAAGAAATAAATATGTCAAAGTATGGAGCTGCTGAAAGAATACGTAATTGACAAAGGTTTCAAATAGATCCATTATCACAGTTATCGGTAAAACCACTGCTATTCATCGAAAAAAAAAGAGGACAGAAATCGCTAGTGCGTCGGGATCCTGCGATAATGAAATATCTGTCTTCTGCTTCTGTAAATTAATTTTACTCACATCTATACAGTTCCAAAAAATATTTATTAGAATAATAAAAATACCATACTGGCAAAACCCTGTTTTACTTAGACTCCTTTTTCGATAAGAAATTTATTAACAGCACAGGAAAGATCTACTATAACAACATCCTAACTGTTTTCCTATGCATAAACATTTCTTCATAATTTCTTTATTTAATGTCCTATATAGTTTATTACTTCACCAACAAAAACGATTAATTGATGTTGAATCAAGAGAACGGCAATTATTGCATAAAATCATGAATACAGTACCTATAATAAGTGTCTGTGAATACCGTCAAATGTGTTTATAGGTTCGTTCACTCGGTTGAATACCGGGTACCTTTTGAAACAAGTAACATATGGTGGTGCTTCTATAATTACTATTGATGAAATATCCTTTTGGTGTGATTAAATATCTTTTATCATTAATACAATAGATGGTAGTTTCGAGTTTTTTAGACCAGAAACTGGTTTATTTTGGTTGTCTATCTATTCTCTTTATTGTTTGTTATGTTAAAGTGTGACGAAGTTTTATTTGAATATTGTTAAAAATAGTTATATAATTTTCATATAATATACAATGCATTGAAGTTTTTAAAAAGCATTTCATAATAATTTGAAAATTTTAGAAAATAAATATTTTTTTATAGTTAAAATTAATAAAAAATAATATTTCATCAATAAATAAATAATTAATAATAAAATTTAAAAATTCAAAATTGTTAAATGATAATATAATCACATAAACACATAATCTGTTTATGAAACTGCTCCTGTAGGATATTTAATTTTGAAATAAAATATATTAAAAGTATTTTTATTTGTTTGTAGTGGTGAAATATTAATATTTCAAAATCATTACAGTATATATGTAGGTAGGTCTTCTAAAATCTTCTTCCTCCACTATTTTGAGCTTTATCAGGTGTCCAGTTAGGATCTCTTAGTTCTACTCTGGTTTATGCATTCAGCTGCTTGTAAATTTTACCCATCTGAACATTTTTTGCTATTTTTTTTTCAGAACCTGAAAAAAAAATTTCTGCTTCTACATTTCTACTATCAGCGAGCCAGCTCCTTAACTAAATTTTTAACGGTTTTTCTTTACAGTAATTCTAGCTTAAACAGCGATTACATTCAATTTAGTTTTACAAATAAAATTCCGACACCAGTTGGTCGTTTCTAATTTTAATTTACTGCAGATTCTCGCAGAATAGATCAATTTTGTAAAAATATTATTTTCTTTAATTGATTTTGTTATTTGATTTCAGTATTTTTCCTTCTAGTGCTAAATAAACCTTATGACCCTGCTGATTTTTCCCATATTCTTTCATTATCTGAGAGACTGTTTCTAGAATTTCAGCTCGATTCCTATTTCTATATTAATCCATCCAATTCGACCCCGTAGATTGCGAAAATGATAATAAACATGTTACAAAATCTAAGGTTAACTTTTCGAAAACTGTAACTCTTTACTTTTGGATACCCCTGTATACAAAATATCATAGATATGTCTTCGCTGATTTTTTTTCGTATACATTCATTATCGGAGAAAATGTATTTCAAATTTCAACTCAAAATTCCCATTATTATCCAGTCTACGAAACGAGAACTGCGAATACAACCACTTTCTTTCACCCGCAATTTTCCAAAATACATAAATTAAATAAAATGTATGCGGTAAAAAGCATTTTCCAGTTTTATAATGTACAACATAAATCACCTTCTTGAACTCCTTGTCGTCGGCGTTGGTTATTGGCCTGACGAAACCAGTTTTAACTTTTCGTTACCATTTGCTCACTAGCACAAAGTGACATTAAAAAATTCTTCAAAGTTTCACGGAATTTATGACTACAATAAGTTGCATAACTAAGTCAACATCATACAAATCCAGTGACGTACATGCAGATTATTATTATATATTTGTAATATTTTCTTTCTTTTTGTCTGCTTTGGAAGTAATAATTCATGATTTATCTGGAATCGATTAGCAATAACATTATTTGGTTATTCGAAGATTTTCACTACCCTTACTTTGAAGATTTATAAAATGAAAACCTTTTTGGCTATAGTATTAACCTAGTCAAAGTACACTTAAAACCTCACAAAAAATACAAAAAACTTGAAAATTGGATATTTAAAAGGGTTGTGTTTAACGTGAGAAAAACTTTACGATCTTAGGAAAATCGTCAAGTAAAAATGTTTGTTTTTGTTTTTTCGTTCTATTTGTTTAAATAATAAATATACAGAAAAACTTCCAATTAAAAATTTGTAGCTGATGCATTTATCTACAAATTTTGTCTGAAAAGTTTTTCTGTAAATTAAAAAGTTTACGAGATAAAATTAATTTCAGTGGTATTCAATTCGTGGTTACGCGCGAACGCCCCGTGAGCCAAATTTATTAACCGCTCGACTTAAAAGTTAATAATTTTGGGCTTATAACATTCTGAAAAAATAAATAAACTCATGTAAAATGTAAAGAAAGATCTCAACTTTTAGATAGAAATACTTTCAAATTTGAAAAAGTAGATTTTTTGATTGTAATATCAGTTTATTATAATTCCTATTTAATTAATACTTATCCCAGCGAAAATTCCTTTTAGATTCAGCATTGCAAATGAGCATAAAATATTATTATTATAAAAGCAAAGCCATCAATATTTAGAATTTTAAACGAATACTTAATAAGAATCTGTTTTTTGCATGCTTAATTTTACTTGTTTTTTTTGATTTCATTCAATTATATCTTTTTTCGAAATTAATCAAATTCAATGAAACTGTACTACTAAACACTTTGAAGCATCTACTTTCGGAACTACTATACGGTTTTTCTACAAATATCAAATTTTTGAAATAATAGACAATTATTTAAAATAAATACTTAAATCAGAGGTCTGTCAGCAAACCTTCTATAACTTTTAATACCGTTTATGATATTATCTAAAAATTTGTGAACTTTATAATGAACCTATTTAGAAATGATCGCGATACAAAAGAACACACCTATGGCCCAGGTAAGAAAGAGAAGAGAGCACAAATAAAGGTAAAAAAGCAGGTGAGAGAGCGTGGAAAATCGATGATAATACATTAAAAAATTTAAAAAAAAATTATTTTTTTCAATGTATTTGTAGATACCCCATTTTAGAACACATTTCATATGAAATTTTTTTTTCTAAATGTCATTGTTTATTTACTATCGTAAAATTAAAAACATGGAAAAAAATACTACCTTCTATTGAAATTTCGTATATATTTTAAAAACTAATGCAGATACAAAAAAAATGTTCAGACAAATTTTGTAGATAAATGTATTAGCTACAATTTTTGATTTGAACATTTTTCTGTGTTTTCATTATTTAAACAATTAGAGTGAAAAAACAAAAACAAAAATTATCACTCGACGATTTTCCGGAAAATCGCATGCCTACCATCGTAAAGTTTTTCTCGTGTTAATCACAACCCTTTTAAATATTCAATTTTGAATTTTCAAGTTTTTTGTATTTTTTGCGGCATTTTACGGATATTCTGTGTACTTTGACTACAATATATTGACATTTCAAGAATACTATGTCAAAATTTCAGCTTAGTACTCAAAGTTTTGTGGCTCGTATGAACTTTTCAATTGATACACACCTTTGAGAATTTAAACTAAAATTAAGCGTTGTATTTAAAACAATTCATTATCGAACCAACAGTAACGGACTGCATTTTCGCACATTTAATTAACCGATATCTTTTCAATCTGTTCGAAATGAATTTCTCTTTATTTTCTCCCACGAAATTAGAATTTCTTCATTACAGAAAGAAAAGGTTAAATGTCGATTGTTCCCCGTCATCGGATGGTAGAATAATTGAACATACAAATCCCATCCTTATTCAACGTTAGAATGGGTACAGGTACAGTCACGACTTTGTTACGTGTTTTTTTTGTAGTACAAGCGAATAATATGCTGACAGTAACATTATTATTATTATACGAAAACAAATTTATAAGTTTTTCGTTTAAATTTAACTTTTTTATATAAAAAAAAGGAAAAAAAGTTGATATATGACCGATATTCACTCATTATAATGTGGAGGTGGTATCAGTTTTGTTTTTGAATGAAATAATTGATTAAAATGTCAAATTTTCATTTTACTAGTGCGTTTTAATACTTCGAAAGTCGACTACAAATATTCAAGAAATTAGTATTGCTAGATATAATAGTGACCGTTGAACTAAGAAGAAACAACTACTTCCCTGGCTATAGGCCCCGGCGGATATTGAATTACACTTCTTAGTCAAACGGGGTTGGAATGATCTACCGTTTTTGAAAAATACTTTTCAAAACTTTGTATATACATTTATTTTTCAATATCTATTGGTAACACGCTTAATTTTACAGTTTCCTTTAAATATTATTTCGTAAAGAATTTAAGTCATATAATTTAGTGGGTGAAATGTAACTATTACTAAATTTGTAGTTGCTTGAAAAGCTATATTTAGATCGATATTAAATTTAAATTAGAAAAAAAATAGCAGTAGGTCATTTAACGGTACCGGTTTCGTTTAAATCAGTCATTAAATAAACCAACTACATAGTGTGTGTGTATCAGATTGAATTTTAAGCGTACTATTCGATATCGTCACTACAGATAATGGCACTGATGAAATTTAAACAAAAAACAATACGTTCTGTACTATAAACGCACAAAAGAGAAGTTTATAAATCACAGGTTGTTATTTCGTATGAATTTGTTACTTATTTCTTCTTTTTTTGAACATTATTGCCAAGATTTAAAATGCAATGGCAAACAGTGGCGAATTTAGGCTTACCGCCGCACTAGGCCCGGTTTGATGCTAAATTTAAAGAATCGGCATTGAATTTATTCTATGAAATTTTTTTTATAAAAACTAATCTGAACCAATTTTTATAAAGCCGCCCCCAAAATTATGCCGCCCTAGACCCGGGCTTCACGGGGCTGGGCATAAATCCATCACTGGTTTGCAGTGACAGAAGATGTCGTTTTGTACAAATATTTATATACATCAGTAACATACCATCCCAAATATTACCTAATTTATAACTTTCTGTTTCTACACAATAAGGATTATTAGTATTCAAGAATTTTTTTTATTATTTATTTCACGTGAAAGTTGTCCAAATTAGACCTGCTCTATTTTGTATCGCCGTTGTTATAATAACACAAGAGAAATAAATATTGTTAATAATGTACAGAAACGCCCATGAAAGCACGATTCCAATTAGCCGGCGAATCGAAGAGAAAAATAAAGGGAAGTTTTTTAAGAGTAATATGCTGATTTTATCTAAAAAAACTGACTGTGTGCCAGTATATTTCTCGTCACCAAGAAACCTTATTAGGAATTTTAGAATTTTTCATGTATATTTTTTTTTTAAATCTTGAACAAATGATTGGTACATAAAACGGATAACCTCAAAGTTATGCTCTTCAAAATAAATTACGATTTTTTTAAAGTTAAAAGTACATCATGCCTGCATAAGTAAATCATATAATAATTGTACTACAATGATCTCATGACATTCAGTAATTTGCAAAGAAAATCAATAAAATTAACTTTTTAATCTGACCTTGAAATCCGTTTTTTCAAAAGTTATACAATATGGTTTTTTATAAACTTATCGGGAAGAATTATAAACAGTTTCAGCCAAAAAAATGCCACCACAATATGATAAAAGGTTTCATTATAAATTTTACTTAAAAATAACATGTTTCTCTGCAGTAAATAAAGTATATTTCACAATATTTCATTGGCACGGTATAAGATCTCAAATGTTTAATAATAAAAGTTTATAAATCCCCAGTGTACAGTAAACATCAACAGATCCGTAATCGGTAAAATTTAGGTACCAAAACTTAATATTATTTTATCAGCCAAACGTTTCGGTCGTAAAATAATCTTACTAATAGGTATTATTTTTTCGCTTTTTGAAAAAACGAGTACGATAATGTGCTATTTTTATTGGATTAGCGACTACCTGCTGGGCAAGTTAAAACGAAATAACTCGGAATGGACTATACTTAAAATGTGGAAAAAATTGACCGTTCTACCTTATAAAACTAAAAAAAATAGTATTATTGAAACGTACAACAATATTATGTCGCAAAAAAATCCCCACTATATGTATACTTACCCTTAGGTCAGGAGGACACTCGTCCATGAGTAAATTGCTCAAATGATCCTCCATCTTTGGAAAATGTTCATGCTACATATCACAATTATCACTTTATCTTGAATAGAACACTCGATAGGTCAAAGGGAAGTGTGAATCATGCTCAAAATTTGTACAAAAACTAACGGCGTAAAAGGTACGCATCGGAGTCGGCGTTTCGACGTTTTAAAATTGATCGGAGACGCGAAGAAACGGCGCCACAGCGCCGTTCTGACGTCGAGCGCCATGCGCCTTTTTGGCCCGAAAGGAAAATATATCATTTCATTGAATTGTCTAGCTTTTGTTGAGACATGGCTATCAGCCAACTTATTTTTGCGGTAGATTGCGGTTTACAGGATGGGTTAAATTTAAATTCCTGTTTTCGAAACATTATTAGTGAGTTTAGGGAAAAATTTAATTTTCTTATAGAAAAAATTATTCTATAAACGAAAAGGATTTTTAAAAATTCCGTAGACACTCTGTATAACAGGGATTAGTTTCATCCTAACAGTACGAAATTCTTTCATCAAAAAGGTACAATAACCTCTTCGGTGACTGCTTTTAATATTGTATTCAACCCTTTCACCGATATTCAGTTTAATTCATCACGAGCTGCACGTAATGCTAAACTCGAATAACTGTCAACCTAAAAACACTCCACCTTCGGTGTCGTGTTTTTAATAGTTGACAGTTATTCTCGTCAAATTGCTAGGAAACAGTTTCTCATTAAACAACCCAAATTTACCCGATAAAATACAAACCACTTGTGCAATTATGAGTGATAAAAGCTGACCTTTCATATTTTGAATTATTTATAAGACACGTGATCAATAAATTTCATTGGCGAAAAAACTTTCTACAATTTATAATATAACGTCGCTAAAAATTCTCGCAAATTTGAAGAATTGAAGTTTTTAATTAATGTTTCCGATGCCTCGGTATAAGAATCAATGAACCTATGTATTTTTATCCAGTCTTGGACACGCGAACTCATACACATAACATTAATTTTATGAGTAGATCCGTTTTTCCAGTGTCTGCCAGTTTTTTTTTTGGCGATATTTCCCGGGAAATGTTGGATTTTTTAATACCACTGCTTATTTCTATTTGTGAGAGGTCTCACGACCGCAAAATTTCAGCTAATCAAATGATACACAAAGTCACTTAAATTGTATAGTGTTCCAATGTATAAATGTGTTTTTATTTCGGATCTTTAGAGGTTTACAACTCCGAAACGAAGGTTCATATTACAAAAAAATTATTTTGACCACAACTACCTACTACTTTTGAAGCTCTCTCTGTATATTCCGGAAAGGTTAGGTTAGGTTTGCGTGAATATTTCAATTTCCTTCTTTAGACCTCTTTATTGTCATCGCAGAAGCGCATTGTAATTTGATAACGATGGGAGAAAAGACATTGTAAGTGTCTGCGTTAACGAATGAGATATTATTTCCTTAAAACATAAAGGAAACGGATGCTGAACTGGATGTTTATCTTATACAGATATATTGTTACTCATTATCTTTTAATTTAATTTTTATATGCAAATTTATATCGCTAATCTATAATAATATTCCTGACTTCAATAACTTTTGAAGAAAAAAAATCTTAAATAACCTACTGTTGCAGAAGCATTCGTCTGTTACTCTTCAAACCCATCTTCACTTTGCCAATACTAAGAAAAATCTCTTTCTACATGTTTTTTTTAAATTTCTGGTCTAAGTACAAAAATTACGAAAAGAAACATTTGATTTACCCTCGTATATTTCACGCACGAACGATAGACGTATTCAACCGTACAAATTACACGGAAAATTAGTTAGTTTTACATGTTATTTTATAGAAAATGCAAATTATTTAATATTTAATTAAAAGATAAACAATTGGGTTGAAGTAGATGAGGTCAATGGCATGTAATTCCATTAGAGATGGCTTTTTTTTATTATCTCAATTTGTAATAGTTTACATTGTTTGTCAATCTATTGTTTTTGTACGTAATAACAGTTTTAAATACACTTGAACCATGTTATAAGAAGGAACGTCCTTGGTCCTAAAAAGTTAAAGTCGTATCTATTAGTCCCAAGATCTGGCCTTGAATATTTCTTTTAATATTTAGGACCAAGACAATGCGCAAGCGTGATCGAATGTTATCAGTTGTTGTGATTATACCAGGCTATGTTTGTCTTATTTTGTACTGTGCTAAAAATTGAAACAGAAGATGTTTTAACCGATTAAGGAAATATGATAGTTTTAAAAACTGCTTGAAGCTACAAGAAATGTCCGTTTGGTCCATTGAGGTTTTGTCGCAGTAAGCCAACGGTATATTTTGAACAGTACACGCCTTGAAACAGTACTACGGTATTTATACCCTTTATATTTGCATTTAATTAATTTCAATAGTTGCACGTTTTTCTATGTGAATTTCTCTGTTAATCATGGGAAAAAGAAAATGTTTATAACAATTGAGATTGTTTTAGATGAATGTGAGAAAGAAATTTGATATATCAACAAATACTTTCAGCTTTTTTTCTGTATTTCAAACCGTTAAATCTTTATCAAAATATACAATCCACTTTAGACTAACCTTCTAGAACAGTTGGATATTTTTTCTGTCGGTACATTTAAAAATAAATATATGTTAATCACGAAATATTTTTCCTTTCACCTATCAATAAGAAAAAGAATAGACCGTAAAGATTATATCACGAAATTGTATTCCGCATAGAATCGGTGTTTCATACTACCCTAGAAAGAATTTTGAGATTTTTAGTTTTTCTCACTATCATGTGTTTCAAGCCCTCTCTTGGTCGAATTTCAAATTTAAGCGGGGTTTCGTTACCCCACCATGCAAAAATGTTGTTGTCTTTAATACCCAATTTAATAGAATAAAAAAAACAATTTTCTCAGATGTTGATAACTGTATTTTGAATAGTTTATTTTTTGCTCCAGTGTCTTTGGTTACCTAGCTACGCCACTGCTCTGGATTGATACTTTTTCACCTCAAGAAACTCCTGTTAGAGCTCCAAGTAAAAGAATGTATCTAACAGATTAAAAAACAAAGCACATATACAAAAAAGGAAGCAAATCCATTGAAATAACTTAATAAAAACAAAACCACTTTCATCGCATCCATATGCAATGAGTTTCGTCTTGAAAGAGAAAACAATTATTCTTCAGATCAAAATGTATGTATGATGTAAACAGATACTTCAGTCAAACTTATCTGATGTATAAATCCGTCAAGGTAATGAGAAAATGTAACACTCGTTATTTATAAGGTTTTAATTAACGAAATTGTTACTTTGCATGTTAGATATTTTTATTTTTCTGTACTCACCGATGTGTGGAATAAAAAGAAAACGAAAAAAGTACATAACTAGGTATACATATCGTTCTACGTCCATTTTATTTTTCACAGGCGTCTATGGAGTGGTTTTTCAAAAAATTTCACTAAGTACTTTATTATTCATAAGACGGAAACCGTTCAAGTTATGCTTCTGAGAAATTTTTTCCCTTTTGATTATCCCTTTGCAAATACTCTCCTGAAATTTCATTTTGAAATTCATAGTTTTGTGGTATTTACAAGACTTTTTATGTTGAAAATGTGTTTTTTCGAAAGTTTCATTACACTATTTGAATGCGAAAGAATTATTTTATCAAAAAACTGACTGTGGCATCTATTTTCCCTTATCAAAAAACCCCCAGTTACGAATACTATCTCCCTTAATGCTTGGAAATATCAACTCAACATTTATATCTGTATGTAAAATGTTCCCTTGGATCTAGTGGAGGAGACTAGAATGCCCCTCACTCAGGAGTATATAAGTTATAAAGTGTAATGTGTATAAAGGGAAAAACAATATTGAATAGCTTTCGACGTTTTGATGACCTCTAAAAGGTATGCAACTGACCATAGATAAAGGATTATATATAAGGAGATAGATAGGAAACTGCTCACATTATTTTTGAACACTGCGGACAGCGCCACCTTGCGGGTTTAGGAAATAACTCCGACTAAAGATTTGGCGGGATGCTTAAAAGTTTCACTTCAAATCAATATTCAGGTTAATTTTTGAACATTTCGATTAAGGAAAGCAAACACTTCTACAATATATTATTTTTATTAACACTAAGTATATAATTACATAGGTAAAATACTTAAATTATATTCAAAAATTTTAGTTTTTTCATGGGCAAGAATGTATAACATGAATGTTAGGATAAAGTTAATGGAATATTCTTCCGCTTACCACTTGATCTTTTGGAAAAATATGCATTTGGGCATCCTTGTTATAATTGTTACAACACTTAACGCAACAATTAAAAATCATGTCGAAAAAGTTCTCAATCAATAAGCTTAAGTTTTAAATAACAAAAAAAACTGCGGATTTCAAATGAAAGAATAACACAAAAATTTTAACGCACAAATCAAACTACCAAACACAAATAATGAAATAAAAATAATAATACTTCTTGTTGCTGTACCTCTCAGCTGATCGATTGATTAACGCTGGTACACAATGCGCAATCGCGGAGCTTTGTTTCGCCCTCTGGTGAGTTTAGGAAATAAAAATGTTTAGTGAACCAACACGCTAATTGAAGTTACCAGAGCATGCAACTGACATAATCAAATAAATACCTACCTATATGAGTATTTTTTTTACTTACTCACGTTTTTCTCGTTAAAATAGTTTTGTGCATGTGAATAAACCTTGTTATTATTGTTGTTTTTATTTAAAATATGACTAATATTACACGTACGGTGATGTTAAATATTTTTTTCGCTCACCTGTGATTTTGGATGTTTCTGCATTTTGGCCGGTCGATTTTGAGATACCGCTGCTGACGCTGCAAAGGCACCAGCGGCCTTACGAGACATACATTGCCCCATCGGACGTATGGAGCCCGCTCGATGCTTTTCCTTTAAAATAAAACTACTTTGAACTACCTACATCTCGATCTACATTAAGATTAAATCCAATCCTTCAAAGTTAGGAAAATTCATATTTATTGTCTCATCAAAAAGGGGGTTAAGGTAAATCACCAAGAATGTACCTGTTAAAATAACGTCCATGATGGTCTAAACCCGGCTTAAGCAACGGAAAAAAGTGCTACCACAACCAGAAATTCACATATTTCATGAAATGAAATTAAATGGTGCAAAAACCCGCAACCAATGCAAAATAAAAATAATACTCACAATGATTTTGTTGTTTCGTACAACAAAACCGAAAGTCCAAATGAGAATTGTGAATCTGTGCAAAAAAAATAATTAAAATTAAAAAGTTATCCTAAAAAAATTGATTAAGTAATGATCCCGAACTGTCAGGTCAAAATGTATTGGTAGCTCCGTTTTCCCTAAATTTAAGTTGCATATGCTGTGTCTCAAATGTCAGTTTTGTGTTAAAACATCTTGTTGTGTATACGGTCTGACGGGTTATTAGAAATGATGTTAGAAGTCGTAGAAAAAGAAGAAGAAAGACAGTACAGCAGTGTAAATCTTTATCTCTTTATTATGTTATGTTCGTTGTTAAGTTAAGAATAAAATCTATAGAAAACGTTAAGCTGAGAAATAATCATTAATACAATCCTCACCATATCGCACAACTGTGCTTCAGAGCAAAATTCTAACAATATTAACGTACCAAAGTATATCAATAGATGTCACCCTCTTCGTCGTTTTTTGCAAATATTTACGTTAATTGTTATTTTCATAATTACATTTTTAATAAACAATTACCAATGAATATAATCCCAATTTGTAGCAGTAACAATCTTCTTAATCTTCTATTCAAAATTAGTATTGACTAATAAAAATCATGCAAAACAAGATACCTACTTCTAAATGAGCAAAAACCTCTAACAAGTTCCCAATCAATATAATGGACATCACGATCACTTCTATGGGAACTCGTTATGAGTCATAAATAACGTATTTCCAATAGAAATTTTACCATGTCAATTATATAAATATAGGCGCTATGAAGAGGATTAACCTACTCTTGAATATAATAAAACTATTCAAAGTACTTAAGTACCTGTTGGTTAAAATGCAAAAACTATTTACTTTCACAGTATTAATCACTGTAAATGTATGATTTTTTTTTTTGGTTTTTCATCTTTAATGATAGTAATGATAGAATGTAAACTTTCAAAGAAGACATATAGAAAGAACTAGCTAAATCCATCTTTGATCACGAATAGTATAACATTTTACATTATAAATCATTAAAATAAAGACAAAGTAATTTACAAAACAACCAAATCTTCTCTTCTTCAACATTTTGATATGTAGGTACCCTATGACACTAGCAAAGAATAACATAGAGGAAGGATGAATCGTGAAGATCGATTGATTGGTTCAGCACCACCAGTCAGAGGCTTAGAGTCCTTGGCACCTCAGCATTTAGGCTTTTTGTGCTCTTGATTGTGTCATTTATGTGAAGAGACCAGTAGCCCTTATCAGGCTAAACAGTCTTTTCACTAGGTCCTTCTTGGAGAAATCCTCCCTTGGGATGAATGGTATTCTTGTTATGTTATGCAAGTCATCAACAGTAAACCAATTAAAAATGCAATTTCTTTACTAACCTTATTGTAAAGAAAAAATTGTATATAATAAATACACACTTTCCCATCAAAATAATAATTTTATATTCAAGGTAAGTAAACAAGTTAGTTGATGTGAGATTAGAACACCACCACTTACCATTTGAATAATTTTAAATTTTATAATAAATATCCTCTCTAAAAAGGTTAAATTTGTTTAGAAATTGGTCAACTGAAATTAAAATAAAATATACTTTAGAATAAAATAGTCAGAAGACATAAGTTATCATTATTTATTCAATATTCCTGATTAAGATATCTTATGTAAGAAAATAATAAATTTAGTCACTGAGTGTTCCTGTTGTCTCCATCTTATCAAAGAGCTAGGCTTGAGTTAATTCAATTTCTACATTTTGACCTTTGTTTATTTTGAAATTAAAATATTATGTCTAGTAAATCACAGCATGTAAGAAACAAGTGTTTTTTATAATAAACATAATTAATTTTATACTAAAGGGTTAGAAAATGAATTCAATGTTGCAATGGGATGTTACAGATGTAATAAGATTAAATTTAAGCATGAATATGTAAAAAACCTTCTTGAATATTATATAAAACTTCAAGGTAGTGTATTTGCAATCATATTTAGGTGCTCTGCTAAACATATTTTTTAAACTTGTGTAGCACTATATCATAGATTCCAAATTTACTATAATTATATTAAAAATATCGAGCTATTCAACCTTGACTTCAGGATTAGGTAAAATAATTTGACAGATCAATAGAACAAGGTTATGTTTATTTAAAATAATCAAAATTCTTGTTTTGATAAAAAAAAGAATCCAATAAAAACAAGTAATTATACCAAATCACGACACAAAGTTATATATATAAAATAAATCAATTTTATAATTATCAATCTAAGCATAGTTATTATAAAATTGCCGAAGTGACATCGTCAAGTAAATAGATAATGAAATAATTATTAAAAATTATGAAGATTTACCTCTTCCAGCTTGATTGACTAAATAAAAACTCACAAAAAACATAGTCACATAAAAACTTTAAATCATTATCACATCTAGTTTCATTCACGAACACCTGTAAAACGGGAAAACCGTACCGCGTTCACTCAACTAATACTAATAACAAGAATGTTTTAAAACCATAAACCTGTGATGATATTATAGGCTAGGCTATGCACAACAGTAGGTTATCTGTTATGCACAATGCTATGTTGACAGTAGAAAACATTCATTACACTCCCTCCTTCAAGTTGGTAATCTACTAGTTTATTAATGTCGTCCATATAAGTATTGACTCATATTAGACGAACATAAATGTAATATCGAAAAGACCGACTATAATACACGTCTTAGATAGCAAACTTATTTAATCTTCAGCAATTATTAATACAACTGATTCTATTAACTACTAAGAGATGGCGTGAAATTTAAAAGAAAGTTTTCTATAAAAACACGTTACAGTTACCTATAGACAATGGCGCTGTGTCTTGTAGAATCACTAAGAGATGGTGTTAAAATTGAGAAAAGCAGAAAATAAATACACGGCCATGTCAGAAACAACCAGCCATGTAGAGAAAAATGTTTCTGTGAAATCTCATTTATACCACGATGTGTAAATTCTGCTTGGGTTGAACAAGTCCAACAAAATAATTTTCTACGTTTATTAGAGTCAATCGTATTTTTTACACCAACTTTTTTTAATGTCCTGTATCGTCCATACACAGGTGTAAGTATGATTGCCTGCAAATAGGGGTAATTAAAATTTACAGTACTGAGAGAGAGAGATTTATTTGGCAACTTAATTCACATAATATTGGTGGATGCACCGTTCACACAACCACCTTACTAAATACTGCTACTGCATAGAGAAATAAAAATATAACATACTGTCCCTGCCGCATTATTGTCTTAGGGCGAGAGTAGGTGTTGATCTTACTTGTAATCGAATTATTATTATATTATTGTATCTATTTTACTTTAAATGTCTTCTTTGTACTTATGGTATTCTTAGTTTATTATTGTATTGAGTTGTATTGCATTACTGTATTATTGAAAATGAATGTTTGTGAATAAACTACTACTACTACCTATAGGCAACCAATAATACACCAAACATATTAGTGTTGCCTACCCTGAAGATACCTACAAGTTATAAAGTTTTGCTTGTTTAGCCAAAAAAATTAACCGTATGTGATTTACGAATAAATAAAAAAAAGTTTTAATTCAAAAAATATATATTACACTATATTTATATACATTTATTAAAAAATCTTTCAAAATGTAGATAGTAGTATACACAATTTATTACAAAATCTATTCTACGACCGTTGAATTGATGGTTTTAAAAACGAACATTTTTTGGGAAGAATATCGTAGCGTCATCTAGCAGTGAGTGAGTGAAGTAGGAAAATTTAAATTCAGTACTTTAGATCTACTTTCTACATTCACCGCTAGATGGCGTCACGATAATGTTCTCGGAAATTGTTTATGTTTAAAAGCGTCAATCGGTTTATTTTTTTGGTAATCAGTTTAAAAAAAAACGATATGTAGAGCATATACAAGTCACAAAAATCGGTATTATATATACTAGATTTCTCAAATATTCAGTTATTTATACAACTAGAGATAAAATTATTATCACTAAACGTGAAAATTGTGTCAAAAATTTTCCGAATTCCATCGAAAAGTTTCAAAAAAGAAAAAGTGTTAATTTTTTTTATAAATCTAGAGAATTATTTTCAAAAAAAAACATTTTGCGACGAAATTTAAAAAAAAATTGGGATATTTTCGATAAAAAAATTTTTTTTTAAAACAAAACAAAATTAAAACTTTAAAAGCATAATAACACTCTGTAAATTCAATTTTCACATCAAACCAAAAAAAAAACAAATTTACACAATTAGATCCTCCGGTGGACGCTCCAACGTACAGGGTCTTCTAAATTCCTGTCCCCTTTCGTGAATCCACTTATTCGACACCCATTTCGAACCGGCCAAAACGGGACAAGCCGCGTGTCTGGTTAAAACGTCTCCATCTCCGCTAGGATGAAGATTATACCAAAAGGCAGCCGTACCTTTTTTCGGCCACAAAGCAACACCGACTATAGGAAATACCGTAGCACCGCCTTGCGCTACGTCGCTCATATAAAACAACACCGTCGCTATTCTATTTCCGGTCCCCAAGCTCTTAAAAGCGTTTTTTTCTTCTTTTCTAGCAAAATCAAAGTGCGGTTCGTAATGACCCCCAATACCGTAATTAACAACTTGTAGTTCTTCGGCCGTCGACATCGTAAGTCCTGTCATGTCTTCGACACGTCTAGCAACGTCAGCGATGTGTTTATTATCGTGTTCTTTTAACCAAGCCGATTTACTTATTCGGTAGTGAGCAACTTCCAAATCGCCGGTTACTGAATTTTGTACGGTGGCTCTTTGGAACTTCGGTCTAGCTAAACGTTTGACGGTTTCTATTTCTTTATCTGACATTACGTCGTGGAATATGTAGAGGTTCGGGTTTATGTGAGCCTCTTCGACTTTGAAGGGTGCTATGAGTAAGAAAGGATTGTTGTGTGTCACGTATCTGGAAATAAAAAATATTTGGGAAGAATTTCTGTTTATTTTCGACATTTACACGCCACTGGATATGTTTAGTTAACCTATAAGATAAGAAAAGTGAAATTCTTCCTGTTAGATTAATTATTGAGTAAATTGCTTGAGATAAAATGAATATATTTTGGTATAATGTTGTGGTTTTCTTATAAATTATATAGTAAATAATTGTAGAGTCAACTTAAGTAAACTAGGAAATGGAAAAAGTATTTTTAATTTACTGAAATTGTTGTGGAATTAATAATTATATAAGGAAGCAAAAACATTAAGACAAAATTTTTAATAAATAGTCCAATCGCATAATAAAAAAATGAAAAAAAAAGATAAAGTGAGATTTTACAAATAAACAAACCTCCTTTTAAATTTGTATCGTACGCTTATGATAAAAAGGAAATTTTTGTCAAATATATTAACCCGTAATACAAAAATTTATCGTATTTCCATGGTGGATAGAACTTATGAAAATGAACTTGTTTTAGAAATTTTACCGTGCGCCCATGAATAATGGAATTTTTTTACGAATAATAGAACCCTCTTTGAAATTTTTATCCTACGCCTCTGACGAAACGAAAATTTTTACAAATAAATCAACCTTTTATAAAAAATTTATCGTACTACCATGGTGAATGGAACTTATAAAAATGAACTTAATTTAGAAATTTCATCGTACTCCCATGATGAATGGAATTTTTTACAAATAATAGAACCCTCTTTGAAATTTTTATCGTACGCCTCTGATGAAAAGAAAATTTTTACAAATAAATCAACCTTTTATAAAAAATTTATCGTACTACCATGGTGAATGGAACTTATAAAAATGAACTTAATTTAGAAATTTCATCGTACTCCCATGATAAATGGAATTTTTTACAAATAATAGAACCCTCTTTGAAATTTTTATCGTACGCCTCTGAAGAAAAGAAAATTTTTACAAATAAATCAACCTTTTATAAAAAATGTATCGTACTACCATGGTAGATGGAACTTATGAAAATGAACTTCATTTAGAACTTTTACCGTACGCCCATGAATAATGGAATATTTTTACGAATAATAGAACCCTATAAATTTTTTATCGTACGCCTCTAATGAAAAGAAAATTTTTAGAAAGAAATCAACCTTTTAATAAAAATTTATCGTACTACCATAGTGAATGGAACATATGAAAATGAACTTCATTTATAACATTTATCGTACGCCCAGGGTGAATGGAAGTTTTTACAAATTATCGCCTTTTAAAAATTGTATCGTTACTATTCCGAAAAGAGGCGCATGTCGGTATTGAGAATTTTGCCTTTTCACTTCAAAAATACAGCTTTACACTCGTAAAAGTTGTTTTTATGAATTCAATGCTATAATTAGAGACACTTTCGACCAAATTTCGTATACACAGCGTAAAACACGTGTTAAAATTTAACCTATAAAATAATATAATGAAAAAATTCCTTCATAATATTGAACCAATTTAATGAACTACTTTAAAATATGTCAGGGTATTGACCAAAGACTATTAATATACGAATTCTTCAGCGATAAAAGTTGATATCAATTAATTACTTCAATAGAATTTATAATATCGATTAACAATTTGAATTTAAAAAAAAAATAACTTCCTACATACCTGCATTTTAATTTTGCCACCATTTTAGGAGGAAGTTGAATTTCCCCTCGACAAAGCGATTCGTAGTGTTGTTTTCCATACGGGTCAGCTTCGGCAGTACGTATTTTCTCGTCTTCCTGAATGTCTTCGGATTCGTCATCGCCCTTCTTCTTCGGAATATCAGGCGTTTTCTGCAACTCGTCTTCGTAGTAAACTTTATTTCCTAAAGCTCTCGTATGTGTCGGGATAATCTCCAAAAGTTTAATCGTTAAATCCAAAGCTAGATGTACATTACCTGGAAACATTTTTTTCATACAACCCACCCGGTATATTGTAACCCATATTATTATGTTAAAATTACGCATGACAGATCCAAGAGAATAGAAAATGCAACAGTTTTATTTATAAATTTATTACTTAATCACAAATGCTAAAAACACTTCCGTTAAAATGTTAATTGGAACAATAATTATTTGAAGAAAATGTTTTTAATATTCATTATTGAAATTTTGTTCTGTTGGTCACCCATCTCGAACAGATATAGATAATACAGTTAATCAAGACATATATCTCTATGCATATAACACACACTTTACCTTGCTTGTAAGTAGAAAACGCTAAATATTCCAGTATATCGCTTTGACTTATCGTTTGGTTGGCTTCGACCCGCAATCTTTGATCTGCTTCTGTCATCCATAATAACGTATGATAATAATCCCCATTGTTGTAACTCTGTCGACCCAATTCAAAACAATCGGCTGCCGTTAGTTCTGAACTGTATTTAATACCATTCAGTTCACCCCTTGCCAAAGACGAAGTGTCTAATCTGAAAAATATACTATAGGTTCGATCCAACTGGCAATAGAACTATTCTAGGTATCGTTAGCATAAGTGCTGTATTTATTTTGCCTTCCCACTGATTAGGTTTGTTCCAGCTGGCGAAAGAACGGTTCTTACAAACTGTATTTCTGGAAGGGGTGATGAAGTTGATGTGACTATCCCCAATTAGAATTTGCGCACTATACAAGTACTCGAAACTATTCCAGAAGTGTTCGTAAATGCTAGTTGGAACAAACCTATTAGGTACAAGAATTTTTACATTGGTTCCAATGTTTGCATGCAATGCTGGAGTCAACGTTCGGTATATCATGTAACACCGGCTTAACTATCCGTATAAAATGAGTAATAATTATATCTAACCGCGAAATATGAAACTCATTCTTATATAAACAAATTTTAATGTTACAAATAATTATATTATTATAAAGTGAAATTAAGGAAAAATAACAGTAGGTAGTAAGGTATTACAATGGAAAATTGAACAATAGAATCAAAGGGTCATATTTTCCAGATTAAAAACAATGCCAGTATAATCAATATAGAAAGTAAATGAAATTCAAGAGTTTAAAGATCAAAAGGAAAATCGTGAGATATCTTCAGGAAGAATAAATTCTTGTTTATTTATTTAACAAACCATATTTTTTCAAATGTTCTTTGCTCGGAATAGTATTTCGGAAGGTTAACAAAGATGACATCATTAAATTTCAAGATTCAATTGAAAATATATGATGCTGCAAGATATTAAGAATGATAAAATCGAAAGGTTAATATAAGAAAATTGCAGTATACATGAAATGGAAGATGTAAATCAACCTTGAAATGTTATTGCAACAATAGAAGATGTATTTACAAGAGAAAGGAACTTTGATATTTTGTAATTGTCGATACCAAAGTGGGTTTAAGTGTAAGAGAAGTGTGACAACAAGAGAAATTACAAATGATATTATTATTTTCTAGAAATTTCTAACAAATTACAGAGAAATATAATCTGTGTAATTTTAAAATAATAACTATAAATTAGTTAGCAAAGTGAATATTAAAAGAATACAAAATAATTTGTAATTGTAATTCATTAAAAGATGGAATCTGTAGTTATCGCCAAAGATAGATACTGTAATTATGTTGTTACATCATTTTAGAGATACAATCCTCAATAATTACATAATATTGTTGAAAAAAATGTAAAAAACAACTATAGTTTTTAATTAAAGCAATCCTGAGACACAAAATAAATACTTTACATAAAATGCAGAGAATGGTGACCATATAATGAAATAATCATCCAATTTTGGTACAACAAAAATCCACATGTATTTCAACATGAAAATATTTGATTTCTAATGTTTGGATATCTTAATATTAAGAAAAATCTAATGCAAGAATTAGTAACCATGATTATTAGTCAGAAAAATTGATCCACTTATCACTAATCAAACACAATTTAAGTATAAACTTATAAAACTACCCCGATGATATTAAAGGTCTCAGATGTACAATAACTTAATAACACAACTTTTACTGAGCCCGATCCTTCCAGAATACTCATGAATATATTCCCAACAATTTATATAAATATTGTTATCCTTTAAAAAAAATGATTAGATAACTTTCAAATGATAGAAAGTATTATGTACACTATCATACAGATATCTACCCCAGACAAAAACAAAATGTATAAACTCGATTAACACAATTTTTATGATGTAATAACATAATTAAAATTAGCATTTAGATTAGACTTAAGATATAAATTATAAAAATTTGTCAGAATATTGGATATATTAGTTGAATACTTTACCTATAAGTATCTTGTAATCTTGTCAAAGCAACTGCAGCACCATTTAGATCTTCATCTGTGGGAAATAGTCTGCTCTGTTTAATATAAGTTACATTATCAAGGAAATCTTTACTGATCTGTGATCCCATTAGGTTTTCTAATTCAGTTAAATCTGTAGTTAATCGTTTAACCAAAGTGTATGCGTTAATAGGATTGGAAATATAAAATTGTACATCCTCGGTAGCTCTGTTATGTTGTTGTTTATAAAAATCTGCATACCTTTTCAATAATTCGAGCTTTTGTTCTTCGGCATTTATATAATTTTGTAATGTATCAATAATAACTTTTTCGGTGTCCAATAATTCTTCTAAATCCGCCAACGCTGTAAAAACTTCACAAGATACATTAAAAGCACAAAAATAAACCATAAAAGGAACTATGACATGGCACAATTTCATATTTAAATTATATTTGTTACAAATATCACTAATTTATCAGTCTTCGATTATTCCAGAAGCAATTTATCTTCCAAACAGGACCACGACGTTGAAACTACGTGCAGTAAACCATGCCACTGGTTGAGTAATTGAAATAAATCACGTATTTATAAAACACATGTTACACAGCAATGCAATGCTCCTACTCTTTCAATTCAATCCCCAGTTCCAACATTAAAGATTACAGTCGGAGATAATTACAGTACAGTAAACAAAAAGTGTAATCATCACAACATTAGTAATCTATGAAAGTATGAAATGAACACTGCCAAACAACACAACCCCGTTGTGTATAATGCATAGACAACATACAATACATACATGTGTAATCATTGCGGAAAATGTCAGAATCTACATTAGTAGTAGTACAATCGAAAACAAAAGTTGACACGCTGACACGCGTTTAGCCGGCACATGAAACATAAGCTCAACAGAGGGCACGCAGCTGTTCATCGCTCACTGCTTGACTGGAGCACGACTGGAGGACAATTTACAATTATGCTGAAACAATTCGAATCGGAAAGGTACGTTACAAACTTGAAACATATTTTATGTTCTAAGGTTACGACGTATTGGATATTTCGAACTTCTTACATTTTAACTGTTGTGTTTTTGTTGAAGGTGCCCAATGAACTGGCACTCCAGTTCATTGAAGGTGCCGGATAGACACTTGTCATAAGTTGGTCTTTATATTACTATTTGGGTATGCAACCAACATTACAGTAACTTTAAAATGCCACTTTTATTTTATCAATTATTGTCATTTCTAATTTTTGTTTTCATGTTTTTTTATTCTGCTATTCCCTACATTACTTGTGTTGCCTATTCTAATCCATCAGAAAAGGCAAATATAGTTCCAACAAATATATTTTCTATGGTAAAACTGAAGTAAACAGAGTACACAAAGCGTTATATAAACAAATATAGGTAATTGTGTATGGAAGTTCCTACTCTTAGAAGGATGCTCTTGTGCTCCATGGTTGGAAGATGATTCCAGCCAGTAGAAAATATAAACAATCGGTCAAAAAAATCCACAACCGACCGAAAATATTCCCCACCGGCTTACAGGATCTTTTTACCGGCTGCACCCTGCCAGAAGTTTGTCTTTACTAGCAAAGTGCAGTTATTAAAATATACAAACAGGAACAAATAAATTCAAACTTAACAATAATTATAAAAAATTATATGTGAGATCTCAACTAAATATTAACATTTACTACATTTTTTACAATATTTTAACCATAAGTATTAAATACGAATTACACAGCATAAAAATATTTTAAAATTAACATATTAACACTCCAATACCCCCACTACTTCACCCACCCCTACTACACTCAAGCTTGAGCATGCAAATATTAAACCCATGCAGTTGAGAAAATAAACATGCAAATAATATACTTTACCAAATATTAAAAGGCTGTTATGGTAAATCATAATAGAAATTTTGATTTATTAGTAGAGCTGCAATAAAATCTGAAACTGAAAATTGAAAAAGTTAGAAACAAGTATTAACTTTTGTGACCTGAAAAATCCTTTACTGAAAGAAATTCTGAAAAAAAATATATGTAAGTAGGTATAAATCATATGAACTGAAATTTTTTATTATTTCTGAGATAGGCCTATCAGCAAGTTTGAATATATCGATATATTCCAAATAAATTCTGAAGAGCATATCCATCGCTGGTAAAATTTCTGGAACAGAAAATCAAACAAAATTAAAAAAATTCAACTAAAATCCGATGGAATCTTGAAGCCTGTAAGAGAGTGTTAGTATGCTGAAAAGGAAGCGCTGAAAAAAATTGTTAGTAGTTAGTTGTCAGGGCCTGCCAAGTAGCCATTTTTCATGTAACCGCTTTTTGGCTTCTACGATATTTTGATAGCCCATACTGGGCAACAATTTCCCCAACTTGTTAACCCATACCCATTCAACAAACGGAAAACACTTAAGCGCACCCGCCCCATCTGGATGACCGCCCGCTTTGCAAACGAGTCTGACCGACAACCTAGTGAACGAGCACTTTCCCACAGTGTGGTACTGCGTGCATCCGTGAAGGAAAAAGTCAATCGTAAGCAACCAAGCGGTTACATGTGGCGTCCTTGACAAGTAAAATAAAAAGATTACCAATGTCTTTTGAAAAACGAACCAACTAGTGACGGAAGGGCAGGACAGTATTTAGAAAAATGAGGAACGACATAGCTTACCTATGTCTTTTGAAAAATAACCAACTTGTGAAAGATAGTCAGGACAATATTTAGGAAAATGGGGCACGACATAGCTTACCTATGTCTTTTGAAAAATAACCAACTTGTGGAAGAAAGGGGGGACAATATTTAGGAAACTGAGGCACGACATAGCTTACCTATGTCTTTTGAAAAATAACCAACTTGTGGAAGAAAGGGGGGACAATATATTTAGAAAAATGAGGAACGACATAGCTTACCTATGTCTTTTGAAAAATAACCAACTTGTGGAAGAAAGGGGGGACAATATATTTAGAAACATGAGGAACGACATAGCTTACCTATGTCTTTTGAAAAATAACCAACTTGTGAAAGAAAGGGGGACAATATTTAGGAAAATGAGGAACGTCATCGCTTACTTAGGTATGTCTTTTGAAAAGTTGAGCAATTAAGGCTGAAAGTTACCTTACGTAGAAGGAAGTTTGTCCCCCATGGCTGGAAGATGACCCCAGCCAGTAGAAAATATAATCAATCGGTCAAAAAAATCCACAACCGACCGAAAATATTCCCCACCGGCTTACAGGATCTTTTTTACCGGCTGCACCCTGCCAGAAGTTTGTCTTCACTAGCAAAGTGCAGTAATGAAAATATACAAACAGAAACAAATAAATTCAAACTTAACAATAATTATAAAAAATTATATGTGAGATCTCACCTAAATATTAACATTTACTAAGTACATTTATTACAATATTTTAACCATAAGTATTAAATACGAATTACACAGCATAAAAATATTTTAAAATTAACATATTAACACTCTAATATCCCCACTACTTCACCCACCCCTACCACACTCAAGCTTGAGCATGCAAATATTAAACCCATGCAGTTGAGAAAATAAACATGCAAATAATATACTTTACCAAATATTAAAAGACTGTTATGGTAAAGCATAATAGAAATTTTGATTTATCAGTAGGGCTGGAATAAAATCTGAAACTGAAAATTGAAAAAGTTAGAAACAAGTATTAACTTTTGTGACCTGAAAAATCCTTTACTGAACGAAATTCTGAAAAAAAAATATATGTAAGGAGGTATAAATAATATGAACTGAAATTTTTTATTATTTCTGAGATAGGCCTATCAGGAAGTTTGAATATATCGATATATTCCAAATAAATTCTGAAGAGCATGTCCATCGCTGGTAAAATTTCTGGAACAGAAAATCAAACAAAATTAAAAAAATTCAACAAAAATCCGATGGAATCTTGAAGCCTGTAAGAGAGTGTTAGTGTGCTGAAAAGGAAGCGCTGAAAAAAAATTAAATTATATTAATGAAAATAAATTATCTAAAATTTTTATTATTTTTCTGAGATAGGCCTATCAGCAAGTTTAAATATATCGATATATTCCAAATAAATTCTGAAGAGCATGTCCATCGCTGGTAAAATTTCTGGAACAGAAAATCAAACAAAATTAAAAAAATTCAACTAAAATCCGATGGAATCTTGAAGCCTGTAAGAGAGTGTTAGTATGCTGAAAAGGAAGCGCTGAAAAAAATGGTTAGTAGTTAGTTGTCAGGGCCTGCCAAGTAGCCATTTTTCATGTAACCGCTTTTTGGCTTCTACGATATTTTGATAGCCCATACTGGGCAACAATTTCCCCAACTTGTTAACCCATACCCATTCAACAAACGGAAAACACTTAAGCGCACCCGCCCCATCTGGATGACCGCCCGCTTTGCAAACGAGTCTGACCGACAACCTAGTGAACGAGCACTTTCCCACAGTGTGGTACTGCGTGCATCCGTGAAGGAAAAAGTCAATCGTAAGCAACCAAGCGGTTACATGTGGCGTCCTTGACAAGTAAAATAAAAAGATATCCAATGTCTGTTGAAAAAAGATCCAACTAGTGACGGAAAGGCAGGACAATATTTAGAAAAATGAGGAACGACATAGCTTACCTATGTCTTTTGAAAAATAACCAACTTGTGGAAGAAAGGGGGGACAATATATTTAGAAAAATGAGGAACGACATAGCTTACCTATGTCTTTTGAAAAATAACCAACTTGTGGAAGAAAGGGGGGACAATAAATTTAGAAAAATGAGGAACGACATAGCTTTCCTATGTCTTTTGAAAAATAACCAACTTGTGGAAGAAAGGGGGGACACTATTTAGGAAACTGAGGCACGACATAGCTTACCTATGTCTTTTGAAAAATAACCAAC
Organism: Lochmaea capreae; assembly: GCA_949126875.1. Lineage (NCBI taxonomy): Eukaryota > Metazoa > Arthropoda > Insecta > Coleoptera > Chrysomelidae > Lochmaea > Lochmaea capreae. Next base: position 2,090,063 of record OX421400.1, read on the forward strand.
TTGTGGAAGAAAGGGGGGACAATATATTTAGAAAAATGAGGAACGACATAGCTTTCCTATGTCTTTTGAAAAATAACCAACTTGTGGAAGAAAGGGGGGACAATATTTAGGAAACTGAGGCACGACATAGCTTACCTATGTCTTTTGAAAAATAACCAACTTGTGGAAGAAAGGGGGGACAATATATTTAGAAAAATGAGGAACGACATAGCTTACCTATGTCTTTTGAAAAATAACCAACTTGTGGAAGAAAGGGGGGACAATATATTTAGAAACATGAGGAACGACATAGCTTACCTATGTCTTTTGAAAAATAACCAACTTGTGAAAGAAAGGGGGACAATATTTAGGAAAATGAGGAACGTCATCGCTTACTTAGGTATGTCTTTTGAAAAGTTGAGCAATTAAGGCTGAAAGTTACCTTACGTAGAAGGAAGTTTGTCCCCCATGGCTGGAAGATGACCCCAGCCAGTAGAAAATATAATCAATCGGTCAAAAAAATCCACAACCGACCGAAAATATTCCCCACCGGCTTACAGGATCTTTTTTACCGGCTGCACCCTGCCAGAAGTTTGTCTTCACTAGCAAAGTGCAGTAATGAAAATATACAAACAGAAACAAATAAATTCAAACTTAACAATAATTATAAAAAATTATATGTGAGATCTCACCTAAATATTAACATTTACTAAGTACATTTATTACAATATTTTAACCATAAGTATTAAATACGAATTACACAGCATAAAAATATTTTAAAATTAACATATTAACACTCTAATATCCCCACTACTTCACCAACCTTTACTACACTCAAGCTTGAGCATGCAAATATTAAACCCATGCAGTTGAGAAAATGAACATGCAAATAATATACTTTACCAAATATTAAAAGGCTGTTATGGTAAATCATAATAGAAATTTCAAAAAAGTTAGAAACAAGTATTAACTTTTGTGACCTGAAAAATCCTTTACTGAAAGAAATTCTGAAAAAAAAATATATGTAAGGAGGTATAAATAATATGAACTGAAATTTTTTATTATTTCTGAGATAGGCCTATCAGGAAGTTTGAATATATCGATATATTCCAAATAAATTCTGAAGAGCATGTCCATCGCTGGTAAAATTTCTGGAACAGAAAATCAAACAAAATTAAAAAAATTCAACAAAAATCCGATGGAATCTTGAAGCCTGTAAGAGAGTGTTAGTGTGCTGAAAAGGAAGCGCTGAAAAAAAATTAAATTATATTAATGAAAATAAATTATCTAAAATTTTTATTATTTCTGAGATAGGCCTATCAGCAAGTTTAAATATATCGATATATTCCAAGAAAATTCTGAGAGCATATCCATCGCTGGTAAAATTTCTGGAACAGAAAATCAAACAAAATTAAAAAAATTCAACCAAAATCCGATGGAATCTTGAAGCCTGTAAGAGAGTGTTAGTATGCTGAAAAGGAAGCGCTGAAAAAAATTGTTAGTAGTTAGTTGTCAGGGCATGCCAAGTAGCCATTTTTCATGTAACCGCTTTTTGGCTTCTACGATATTTTGATATCCCATACTGGGCAACAATTTCCCCAACTTGTTAACCCATACCCATTCAACAAACGGAAAACACTTAAGCGCACCCGCCCCATCTGGATGACCGCCCGCTTTGCAAACGAGTCTGACCGACAACCTAGTGAACGAGCACTTTCCCACAGTGTGGTACTGCGTGCATCCGTGAAGGAAAAAGTCAATCGTAAGCAACCAAGCGGTTACATGTGGCGTCCTTGACAAGTAAAATAAAAAGATTACCAATGTCTTTTGAAAAACGAACCAACTAGTGACGGAAAGGCAGGACAGTATTTAGAAAAATGAGGAACGACATAGCTTACCTATGTCTTTTGAAAAATAACCAACTTGTGAAAGATAGTCAGGACAATATTTAGGAAAATGGGGCACGACATAGCTTACCTATGTCTTTTGAAAATAACCAACTTGTGAAAGAATGGGGGGACAATATATTTAGAAAAATGGGGCACGACATAGCTTACCTATGTCTTTTGAAAAATAACCAACTTGTGGAAGAAAGGGCGGACAATATTTAGGAAAATGAGGAACGACATAGCTTACCTATGTCTTTTGAAAAATAACCATCTTGTGGAAGAAAGGGGGGACAATATATTTAGAAAAATGAGGCACGACATAGCTTACCTATGTCTTTTGAAAAATAACCAACTTGTGGAAGAAAGGTAGGGCAATATTTAAAAATAATTTAAAAAAACTGTCAAATTGCCATGTATCACCTTTGGCTTCTACGATATTTTGATAGCCCATACTGGACAACAATTTCCCCAACTTGTTAATCCATACCCATTCAACAAACGGAAAACACTTAAGCGCACTCGTCCCATCTGGATGACTGCCCGCTTTGCAAACGAGACTGACCGACATCCTAGGAACAAGCACTTTCCCACAGTGTGGTACTGCGTGCCTCCGTGAAGGAAAAAGTCAATCGTAGGCAACCATGTGTTACATGTGGCGTCCTTGACAGGTAAAATAATTACAAGCTTACCGATGTCTGTTAAAAAAAGAAAGGCATGACAATATTTAGAAAAATGAGGAACGACATAGCTTACCTATGTCTTTTGAAAAATAACCAACTTGTGAAAGAAAGGGGGGGCAATATATTTAGAAAAATGAGGAACGACATAGCTTACCTATGTCTTTTGAAAAATAACCAACTTGTGAAAGAAAGGGGGACAATATTTAGGAAAATGAGGAACGTCATCGCTTACTTAGGTATGTCTTTTGAAAAGTTGAGCAATTAAGGCTGAAAGTTACCTTACGTAGAAGGAAGTTTGTCCCCCATGGCTGGAAGATGACCCCAGCCAGTAGAAAATATAATCAATCGGTCAAAAAAATCCACAACCGACCGAAAATATTCCCCACCGGCTTACAGGATCTTTTTTACCGGCTGCACCCTGCCAGAAGTTTGTCTTCACTAGCAAAGTGCAGTAATGAAAATATACAAACAGAAACAAATAAATTCAAACTTAACAATAATTATAAAAAATTATATGTGAGATCTCACCTAAATATTAACATTTACTAAGTACATTTATTACAATATTTTAACCATAAGTATTAAATACGAATTACACAGCATAAAAATATTTTAAAATTAACATATTAACACTCTAATATCCCCACTACTTCACCAACCTTTACTACACTCAAGCTTGAGCATGCAAATATTAAACCCATGCAGTTGAGAAAATGAACATGCAAATAATATACTTTACCAAATATTAAAAGGCTGTTATGGTAAATCATAATAGAAATTTCAAAAAAGTTAGAAACAAGTATTAACTTTTGTGACCTGAAAAATCCTTTACTGAAAGAAATTCTGAAAAAAAAATATATGTAAGGAGGTATAAATAATATGAACTGAAATTTTTTATTATTTCTGAGATAGGCCTATCAGGAAGTTTGAATATATCGATATATTCCAAATAAATTCTGAAGAGCATGTCCATCGCTGGTAAAATTTCTGGAACAGAAAATCAAACAAAATTAAAAAAATTCAACAAAAATCCGATGGAATCTTGAAGCCTGTAAGAGAGTGTTAGTGTGCTGAAAAGGAAGCGCTGAAAAAAAATTAAATTATATTAATGAAAATAAATTATCTAAAATTTTTATTATTTCTGAGATAGGCCTATCAGCAAGTTTAAATATATCGATATATTCCAAGAAAATTCTGAGAGCATATCCATCGCTGGTAAAATTTCTGGAACAGAAAATCAAACAAAATTAAAAAAATTCAACCAAAATCCGATGGAATCTTGAAGCCTGTAAGAGAGTGTTAGTATGCTGAAAAGGAAGCGCTGAAAAAAATTGTTAGTAGTTAGTTGTCAGGGCATGCCAAGTAGCCATTTTTCATGTAACCGCTTTTTGGCTTCTACGATATTTTGATATCCCATACTGGGCAACAATTTCCCCAACTTGTTAACCCATACCCATTCAACAAACGGAAAACACTTAAGCGCACCCGCCCCATCTGGATGACCGCCCGCTTTGCAAACGAGTCTGACCGACAACCTAGTGAACGAGCACTTTCCCACAGTGTGGTACTGCGTGCATCCGTGAAGGAAAAAGTCAATCGTAAGCAACCAAGCGGTTACATGTGGCGTCCTTGACAAGTAAAATAAAAAGATTACCAATGTCTTTTGAAAAACGAACCAACTAGTGACGGAAAGGCAGGACAGTATTTAGAAAAATGAGGAACGACATAGCTTACCTATGTCTTTTGAAAAATAACCAACTTGTGAAAGATAGTCAGGACAATATTTAGGAAAATGGGGCACGACATAGCTTACCTATGTCTTTTGAAAATAACCAACTTGTGAAAGAATGGGGGGACAATATATTTAGAAAAATGGGGCACGACATAGCTTACCTATGTCTTTTGAAAAATAACCAACTTGTGGAAGAAAGGGCGGACAATATTTAGGAAAATGAGGAACGACATAGCTTACCTATGTCTTTTGAAAAATAACCATCTTGTGGAAGAAAGGGGGGACAATATATTTAGAAAAATGAGGCACGACATAGCTTACCTATGTCTTTTGAAAAATAACCAACTTGTGGAAGAAAGGTAGGGCAATATTTAAAAATAATTTAAAAAAACTGTCAAATTGCCATGTATCACCTTTGGCTTCTACGATATTTTGATAGCCCATACTGGACAACAATTTCCCCAACTTGTTAATCCATACCCATTCAACAAACGGAAAACACTTAAGCGCACTCGTCCCATCTGGATGACTGCCCGCTTTGCAAACGAGACTGACCGACATCCTAGGAACAAGCACTTTCCCACAGTGTGGTACTGCGTGCCTCCGTGAAGGAAAAAGTCAATCGTAGGCAACCATGTGTTACATGTGGCGTCCTTGACAGGTAAAATAATTACAAGCTTACCGATGTCTGTTAAAAAAAGAAAGGCATGACAATATTTAGAAAAATGAGGAACGACATAGCTTACCTATGTCTTTTGAAAAATAACCAACTTGTGAAAGAAAGGGGGGGCAATATATTTAGAAAAATGAGGCACGACATAGCTTACCTATGTCTTTTGAAAAATAACCAACTTGTGGAAGAAAGGGGGGACAATATATTTAGAAAAATGAGGAACGACATAGCTTACCTATGTCTTTTGAAAAATAACCAACTTGTGAAAGAAAGGGGGGGCAATATATTTAGAAAAATGAGGCACGACATAGCTTACCTATGTCTTTTGAAAAATAACCAACTTGTGGAAGAAAGGGGGGACAATATATTTAGAAAAATGAGGAACGACATAGCTTACCTATGTCTTTTGAAAAATAACCAACTTGTGAAAGAAAGGGGGACAATATTTAAGAAAATGAGGAACGTCATTGCTTACTTTAGGTATGTCTTTTGAAAAGTTAAGCAAATAATAGGGCTGAATGTTACCTTGCGTAGATGGAAGTTTGTCCCCCCATGGCTGGAAGATGACCCCAGCCAGTAGAAAATATAATCAATCGGTCAAAAAATCCACAACCGACCGAAAATATTCCCCACCGGCTTACAGGATCTTTTTTACCGGCTGCACCCTGCCAGAAGTTTGTCTTCACTAGCAAAGTGCAGTAATTAAAATATACAATTGGGAACAAATAAATTCAAATTTAACAATAATTATAAAAAATTGTATGTCAAATACCAACAAAATATTAATATGTACCTACCTACATTTATTACAATATTTTTACCAAAAATATTAAACAAAGCATAAAGACATTTCAAAATTAACATATTAACACCCCAATATCATATCACCACAACTTCAACTATCCCTACCACTCAAACAAGCAAAGAATACTTCACCAAATAATATGAGGCTTATAATATGAATCAGAATAGAAATTTTGATTTATTAATAGTACTGGAAAAAAATCTGTAGCTCCAAATTGAAAAAGTCAAAGATAAGTATTAACTTTTGTAACCTAAAAAATCCTTCCCTGAAAGAAATTCTGGAACAAGAGAAATGTTAGTGTGTTGAAAAAAAATATTAGTCAAAAACTGTCACCTATAGCCTTTTAAATAAGTAAGTACCTAATACCTAACAATTGAGAAAATATGGAAAACAATATAGCCCAGTTTATAAACAGTTTTAAATTCTAATACATAATTTGTAACAATATTCCAAGTTCATATACTTACCTATGAATAATCAGCAGTAGATAAGCAATTATTTACATGCAGTATCCCACATAGCATGTGGTGGAGATGTGCATACCTATATGTCATGGATATAGGTACATATCACATCAAAAATATCCATGCATATAGGTAGGTACATAATATAGAATATAAATATCCAGTAATGGATGTATATTACTATTTGTTTATTGTATATGCATTGCATATACCTATCAGGATGTATATATAGGTACCTACATATAGTACTATCATAGAACATATAGAAAACAACATGTCTTTTGAAAAAAAATATGTGGTACTATATTGATGAATGTTTTAAACTACTTAAAAATCAAAGAAGTACTCAGTTTGTTAATAAATTCTGAATCGGTTAAACTTTTTGTATGAAAATTATTCGTAAAAGATCCAAAATATTATAAAAACCATTTTTAAATACACTGTATTCATTTATTGCTAGTATAGAAAGGAAATTATATTGGTAACATATAGAAAATAACATGTCTTTTGAAAAAATTATATGGTACTGTATTGATGAATGTTTTAAACTACTTAAAAAGCAAATAAGTACTCAGTTTGTTAATAAATTCTGAATCGGTTAAATTTATTGCCAGTATAGAAAGGAAAATATATTGGTAACATATAGAAAATAACATGTCTTTTGAAAAAATTATATGGTACTGTATTGATGAATGTTTTAAACTACTTTAAAATCAAATAGGTACTCATTTTGTTAATAAATTCTGAATCGGTTAAACTTTTTGTATGAAAATTATTTGTAAAAGATCCAAAATATTATAAAAACCATTTTTAATACAGTGTATTCATTTATTGCTAGTATAGAAAGGAAAATATATTGGTAACATATAGAAAATAACATGTCTTTTGAAAAAAATATAAGTTACTATATAAACGAATGTTTTAAACTACTTAAAAATCAAATAAGTACTCAGTTTGTTAATAAATTCTGAATCGGTTAAACTTTTTGTATGAAAATTATTTGTAAAAGATCCAAAATATTATAAAAACCATTTTTAAATACACTGTATTCATTTATTGCTAGTATAGAAAGGAAAATATATTGGTAACTATAGAAAACAACATGTCTTTTGAAAAAAAAAATATTGATGAATGTTTTAAACTATTTAAAAATCAAATAAGTACTCAGTTTGTTAATAAATTCTGAATGGGTTAAACTTTTTGTATGAAAATTATTCGTAAAAGATCCAAAATATTATAAAAACCATTTTTAAATACACTGTATTCATTTATTGCTAGTATAGAAAGGAAAATATATTGGTAACATATAGAAAATAACATGTCTTTTGAAAAAAAAATATTGATGAATGTTTTAAACTACTTAAAAATCAAATAAGTACTCAGTTTGTTAATAAATTCTGAATCGGTTAAACTTTTTGTATGAAAATTATTTGTAAAAGATCCAAAATATTATAAAAACCATTTTTAAATACACTGTATTCATTTATTGCTAGTATAGAAAGGAAAATATATTGGTAACATGTAGAAAACAACATGTCTTTTGAAAAAAATATATGGAAATAAAGAAATAGAGTATTTATTTAGTGCTATATAGTGACTACCAGATAATAAAATAAAGACTTACCTTATATATAGAATTATAATCCTTGGAAATCATGACCAAAAATTCGAACTTAGGAACACTACCGAAAATTTCGAAGACACGCATAATTTCACTACCGAAAATAATTTCGAACATAGGTACACACACACACACTCCCGAAAATTCGAAAATACACGTATATTCCCGTAAATATCGAATATATACTCCCGACACGACCGTCCGATTCAAAAACTAATTCGTTACTGAAAGCGAGATTTAAAATGTATTCATTAGTCACGCAATTCGTAATAAACAAGTGTTTGTCATCGATGTGAAATCAATATACACTGGCCGCCCTATTTAAAAATATAAAAATAGATTATTTTGAAGAACGTTTTTCTATTCCTTTTGATATTTTTAGTATACAGAGAAAGTAGAAATATTCAAAAATAATTCATAAATAAAAATTTTCAGGATATTCGAAGAATTTACAAGAAAATAGTTATTTTAAATTCTATTTTGGCGAGCAGTGTATATATCGACAAAATAAACATGTATTAGAAGGGATATTTTACCTTCATTTGTTGCTGTGGTTCTCGAAAAGAAGAAGAGACTTAGGAACAACTATTAACATCTTCTTTTTCTTTAACAGGGGATAATTTACTTGGCTTATACAGAGGAATAATATTTTATTGTAGTATTTGTTCATGTATTCGAGTATATTTTAGTATTTTACTATCACTCATATCTCCGATTCACAAAATGAAGAAGAGCTAAGGTATTTTGTTTAATATCATTCTGTTTCCCTTACAGGGGATGATTTACCTAGCTTATACTTACACAAAAAGAAGAATCAGATATTCGCAAAATGAGGTTAGGTATATGGTTAAAGTCTAACTAAAACAATTCTGTAATTTAAAATTTTTAACTTATAATACTAACAAATTTTAAAATGATAAGTACGTCAGCATTCTATGATTTGTGTATACAAAAATCATTTTTCTCTCAAGATGATCCGGAGAAATCTCTAAAATACCTTTATAAATGTAAGTTTGTGGGTATTATAATATATTAAAATTATAAACTTTGTATGTCTTTAAGTGGGATACCGAACTATTGCCATAAATCAGACTATTGAAGACTTAAACATTGAACAAACTAAGAAGAAAAAGAAAAAAGGGGAATCAAGAGAAAACCAAGATATTGTACCAGAACCTTACAACTTGAAAGCAATAGAAAGTGTGATTAGGAAACTAGAGATTAATAATTTTCGAGTATTCAATCGATTAACTGTGGTCTTTGTAAATCAAGATGCTCTGCATAAAATTGTAAGTTATTCTTTTATAAGCATTTTGGACTCATTCATTTTCAATAAGTACTTTTGTATGTATGCATATCGGGATGACATTCACTGAAACCTAAAAAATATATTGTGCCCCTTCTATTTCTATTATATTTTCAGACCAAATCACCAAATTTTAAAAAATTCCACATCTTAGCTGTTTCGCCTGCTTCTAATCAAGCACTTATGGTAAGTTGATACAATTATTTTCTTAATTCATAACTATATACATTTATATCTTCTGGAATGGAAACTTTATTACTTGGTAATGTATGAAATATACCTCTAGTAATTTGTGGACCATAACTCATAAAAGATGTTCAATTTGTCCACCATTATTGTCAATGCATTGATAACGCCTTCTTATCCTAAAACTCCTCCGGGAAATAGGACTAAAGGAGATCTACCTTTTGTTGATGTGCTTATGGAAGCAAATCTTATTAAAAATTGTGAAAACCTTTCTCTTTGAGAAGTGTCTGATGTTTAAATGTTGTTAGAAATGAACTTGAAGCTATGATTAAAAAAACTTTCCTATTAGAAATACATGTTAATGCTCTTCTTTTTTCAGTACACTTGTGGCAATCTCGAAGCGGACATCTTAACATATAATCCAGAAAATAAGTTTGATCTACGGTTAAACAGAAAATTGTATACACAGTTAATAGAAAGAGGTTACCACTTTGAATTGTTATACAGTCCAGCAATTGAAGATAGTTCCAAAAGAAAACACTTAATTCATGCTTCTCATCTACTCCATTCTTATGGAAAATCCAAGAATATCATTTTCTCTAGTGGAGCTCAATCGCCTGCGTTGATTAGAAACCCATACGATGTTATTAATTTGTATCCTTTTTATTCAAATAACGAAATCAAAAACTATGGTTTAGAAAATCATAATTTTCTAAACTGTAACCTCATGGTTTCTGAACATTTTAATTTTTTATTCACGATATTATCTTTGTTATTAAAAAAAGAATACATGCATGTCTGTTATTTGTATATAATTTTTCCTTAACGTGGAATGTATATTTCAAAAGTGGCTTTTTATTCGGCCTGAGTGAACTACAATGCAAAATGGCAGTTTCATATTGTCCTAATAAAGTAATTTTAAATTCTGGTGAGTACCATTTAAAAGATTATCCCCATATAATATTTGATTTGTTCAATAAATAAATTACCTTCTTGAACCTCATTATTTATTATTATTTTATGATTAAATAGTATACTGATGAAACACCCGGTATATTGAAGTGATCGTTTTATAAAAAGGTTTGTTTTTTAGTGGGTAGAAGACATGGAAAGTCTGTGATGTTCGTAGAGCGTGTTGCAAGTGAAATGGATGTGATTGAAATTGATAGTAGTAACGATAATGACGAAGATGAAGATGAAGATATGGACACAGATCAACCAAAGCAGAAAAAAACTAAAATTTAATAAACAATAAACCGTACAAATTTTTGTTATTTTTTTATATATTAAAAAGAAAAAAGATTGGGCTAGTAAAAATTTTGGTAAATATTGCGAATTGAATTTTCCATTTTGGTGGTGTTCCCCCCCCTACTCTTCCCTTCCATATGTATATAGTTTTCCAGTTTGTTCGCAATGGAGTTGTTTACGCTTAAGGTCAATTTTAGCTATGTAGTTACTGCTTATAAAAAGTGAAAACCGTCCAAATGTTTGCTTCATATGGTAAATACCAAAATGTCAAATCAGTGACCCTAGTCAGGAGGTGAATAACTGGTAACGTGGTTCTGTCATCGTTTCAGTTGTGAGGCTACCTGTAGTATAAAAAAACCTTCGACTTTTAGGCTTTAATCCACAAAAACATACACATAAGTATCAACTTGACAGTATGTATGAATGTGACAATCCAAAAACAATAGTAAGGGCGAATATTATACACAATACGAGAATTTAAATAGTAAGGGAGACTCATATCAATTATATGACACTACCTATGTTACTTTGTCATGAATTGTCATTGGATTCTCTTAAATTTTTGTTTTATGTGCGAAACATACTTCTCTCATGATAAGCTTCAAGCCAAATATTTTCTGGATCTAATCTATGGGATACTCTTAATTATTTGTATAATGTAACTTGGGTTGACGAATGCCCCAAAGGAATAAAACTATTTAATAACCAATAAATTACTTAAAAACATCTGATGTATCAGTTATGCTAACAACAGTAAATTTTCGTTATCCGTTTTACCTGATTCTATTTTGACAGTTTTCTCAGTGCGTGCTAGAACCGATATGTCAAATAAAAATTGCTTACGATAATTAAAAATCATGGGTTAATCGTCTATAAACTATAATAAAGCAAGTTTACAGTAATATCAGGACAATGTTCACCAAATAAAGCTATCATGGGTGTGTAACCAGCTTGACCACAGCTAACAAAATTTTTATTACGTATTATATCGCCCTTCTAAAATTATCAACAGCACGCCACTTTAATTCGTTATTTTGCGTTGAATAAACGTTATGCGTATATATTTGTTTATTATAAAACACTTTAACATATAAAAAATGTGTTTGAGTACTCTAAAATAAGATAAAACATTTTTATTACGGAATATCAATAGAATTATCTGGAACAATGGGCGATCCGATATTCAAATATTCGCGGGCATTGACACGCGACAGAGGGCGCGCCAGACAATCAATCAACATCACAAGCGTAATGATAAAATGGAGTCTCATTTCTTTGAGCAGTTTGTACACAAATTCTAATTAGTTTCTTGTATATAACCAGTACTAGACGTAATAAAAAATAACGTGAAGTAAACAAATGTAATTAACGCCATTTAGTAGTTCGGGAAAGTGTTGAAATAGTGCAAAAAGTGAATATTGAAGTTGCAGTAGTGCCTGAACTGATACACACAATCAACGGTGTTCATGGTAAGTTGTTTGTCGTTGCAACGTGATTTTAAATTTGAAGCATGTGCGGATTTTTATTAAATTTTACGCAAATATGGATTATTGAAAACATATTGTTGAAAATTCGGGTTGTTTTGGGTGAATTGTGTCAATCCTAAATCGCTATTGGTTCTTCGAAAATCAACATTTCTTTACAAGATATCACCTGATTGGTTGTGTTTCGACAACTAAATACCGAATCGTATTATTCTAACCAATTAAGTAGTCTCTTTTCACTCATTATGGCTAGTGTAAGTGCATGTATATCTGTTCTAAATTGTAATCGAAAATAAAAGAAACTGGAAAACTCTCAGGTGAGTCTGTATTTTCTAGGAATAGTAGTTTTCGGTAATAACAATAGTAGCAGGGTTGACCTTTACTTTGATAGACACCGCATTGTCGCTAATTTCCAACCCAAGCGGTGGACATCTCTAAATGGCGGTCGTAACTTCGGAAAGGTTCATTGTTCTCTATGCCGGTTAGATTGATAACTCGCTGTCGGTCGGAACGATTTCATATCAATCGTAGTCTCACACCATGAAAAAAAAAACAACTAACATCTTCTATTATCGCCCGATTGCTACTATAGCCTTCCAAATTTTACCCTCTAGTCCTGTATTAGCCTCGATTTTGACTAGTTCTAATAATCAATTTTTATAATAATCTTGCATCTCCAGTTGCAATTATCGAATACGAGCTGTATATACCTCAAGTTGCGGACGCGATTTTCGATTTCGTGAATATACATTTATTTTTAGGTCGCATAATATTGATTTTAATTAGTTGTGTTTGGCTGGTACTGCTGCTGAGCTGCGGATATTATGATAATTCTTTTTTAATTAATTCGTTTCGATTTCTGTCTATCTCTGTCTCTCATTGTGCTCGCTCATCGATGATTGGACCCAGGGGGTGAAAAGTTGTACAGCTCATGGTTTTTTAGTAGACATAAGCGTATAGCTTTTCCCCTTTGGTTTTAATCGGATCTCGACGACGACTTCCATTGGATTTTGATACAATTTTGAATCATTTATTTATTTGGTAGGTATATTGCATGAATTGTAGAATGTAGGATTAATGTTTTTCTTTATAGACAATATTATGTAGGTAACATAAGTATATTGTGAGACATTTAAAATTGTGTGTAATTTTAAACGTTCTGTTACCATGTTGTTATCTCTTTTGTTTTATTGGAAACATACATGACACACCTCTATTTAGAAGTAGATCATCTTTTTAATATTTGTGTTTGTGGTAAAGAGGATTTAAAAATATTTCATATAGCTGGAATCTTATTTTAATTTTGAGGTAAAAATGATCATTTTACTTATTTGGGAACAAAAAAAGGTGAATTTGTTTAATTAATTTAGTACTGAATTTAAAAAAAAAACTATTAAAATATTAGTGATCCAATTACAGATTAAAAAGTTAACAGTAGAATGATTTTAACATAAAAAAATATCTCAATTAGAAGTAAAACATCAAATAGGTAATTGAATGCTAAATACAAAAATCCAATTAAGTATTATTTTATAGAAACATTTTTTAGAATCTAGATCTAAACTATCTTGCATAACATAACTGTTAGTAAAAAGATATCATAATCTAGGAGGTAGTTAAGAAAATCTGAGACACTTTAGATCAATCTCTATGCTTTCAACACTCTAAAATTATAGAAAAAGGGTATTGTCTTTTCATTTTACTTATCACTTTTTTCTTTCATGGGAAAATCTTAACAAGAGAGAGGTTGCAACGGTTGGGATCTGTAATTCTCTAAACTATGGCCTTTTGCAACAGCTGAACAGCTATAGATTTAAAGGAGTGTTTTATATCTGGTTTAGATTAATCTTCAAAAGTGATAAAATAGTTGGTAAAATCAAACCAATAAATTCTTGCACCATGGATGTCTTATGGGGAAATCCTCAATGATTAATTCTATGTGGCTACCCTCTCGATTCAAAAAATGTATATGATCTTTGAGGATGCCATCACTTTTCTTTGGAATGAAAAGGATGTAAATAAAACTGTACTTCAGAAGTATAAAAAGACACTATGTCACATAAACAAAATTCAAAATTTGTATTCTAGTGCGCTACCACCTACGCATTTAGTATTCATTTCCATGTTGTAATACTTGTACTACTTTATTATATATGAATAACTTGTTTTCTCCCCAAAGTGTTGATAGTGTTCTATGCTTTAGAGGTACAGAACTATTACTAGAGATTTGGATTAACTTCAGTTTTGATGTTAATAATTTATGCTTTGATTCACATTGTCAAAACAAATCAATCCAAATGTCTAGGAATTTTCATTGATGATATATTGAAATTTGACTCAGTATACATATCTCTGCTTTAACAAAAAATTGGCATGAGGATGTTGTGCACTTTAAATCATATCCATGACAAAAATGATGGAGTAGCACTTGACATATGGTGCTACCTATTGGGGAGTCTGTAGTCAAGATCTTTTTAAATCAGTATTTGTTTAACAAAAGTGAGTAGCTAGATATCTAAGCATGGTGGGAGAAGGTGATTTAAGTAGAGAAACTAATCAAGTTTGACCACGGGTTCTTCGATTTATAGGATTGAAACATTGTACAACCATAAAACCTACAACAAGTTTAAAAAGCTTTATTAAGAATTGTGATTCTGTCATTATACGGTCAAACTTTGTTGATAAAATAATTTTTCTTGGATTTCTTTATCACTGGCATAGCTTTATACCTGTCAAAAATGTACAGTGAGGGTCTTCCGTATCAGAAACAACCAATTTCTCCGGCATTCCGCTCAGTAAGACATTAACATTTTTAGCCAGTACTTTTAATTGCAGATTTTGGCAGGTGGTTCTGCCGTTTTAGAACAGAGGAAGGGGATTTCAGAAATTTGATAAAACCTGAAATTAGACAATAACCGAAGATCTGTGATGTTCGTAAAAGCTCAATTTTTAAATTAGTATGTTCAAAAAATCACAAAAACATAAAAGATGGGATAAATGGAAATAAATAACAAACTTTCCCTCTTTTTCACATAATAATTACTATTTTTTTTTATTAAGAGCACTGTATATTGTTCTAATTGGTGTTGTTTATAATGACTATCATTAATGGTTAAACATCAAATGAATTTTAAACATTAGTTTGTTACTAAAGTGCTATTCCTTGTCTTATTTTGCATAATATACATCTACTTATTTGTTTAAATGTCAAGTACGCCACTGCGTTTGTAAATTCATGAGGTAGGAATGTATTGCTTTTATTAATTTTTTGTTAGTCAATATTTCCCTGGAAAGACCACTGTGTATATGGAAATATCTACATTTTCTATTGCTAGAAAAATTATTTAATGTTTTTTCCTCCCAGAGATATTCAATAGGATTGAAATCACAGTTTCAAGTTGACAAAACCATTCGTTGAGAACTGACGTCACTTTTTCGCACACATAAATGTCATTTTTTGTAGAAGTATAGACAATTGCCTACTTTTCAAATAAAACGTTCTTTTGAAAAGCTGTTGTAGACAAATAATTTTATATACAACATTATCTCGAACTTAAACCAGGTCTAAACAAATTTTTATTACCTGATTTTGGTTAAGGTGAAAAAGTTCTTTACCTTTTGGATTAGTTACATTTTATTAATGGCACCCTATGTGGATGTATAACTGTTGATAAATCCCCATACCTACCTGGAATCCAACCATTATCTCATGTAACTACAGTGAGTGTTGTTTGAAGTGTTTTAATACCCAAAATTTTGACATTTTTCAATGCTTTGGTGGGTAGGTATATGAGTTCCATATAAAACAGATGTTTCCATTAGTTTTTTAAGTACCTATAATAATCCTATTAATTTTACAGTTTCTAAGTTTGTGTGGAATGAATATCACTAGTCAAGTTTAAATAAATTGTTTCATTAATTAAGGTTCCTTACCAAGTGACTTTTTATGTCAAGACATTGAATGTAATGTATAATTTTATTTCATAATAAATATAAGTTTCAACTGTTTATGGCTGCCAAAATTCCGTCATTTGAATAGTTTTCGAGATATTGAACTGTCAAAACGTCTCGGGATACCTATATCATACTTTCTTTTACATCAAAATAACATAGGTACCTACCTTATTACTTACATCGTCATAATTTGATTTGTTTATATATTAATTGATACAACTTTAATTATTGTCTCTAAACCAATTTATTTAAAAGAAGGTTTTCGTGTTTCATTAGTATCAATAATCGGTTGTATTGTTATTGTTATTGTTTCTTAAAAATAAGTATGATAAATTGTGTCCATGGACGTATTTGATAAATATTTATTATTTCTAGAGATTATGACAATTATAAGAACATTTTTTTGTACAAAATGTTGTGGCTCTTTTTGTACCATTTTAATTATTAAAAATGTTGCTATTTCTTTCAATGTATCAAGATTTTTTATCTTGAGTCCTAGAATGCAATGAAAGATACATTAAAACTGCTAATTAAACATGAAAATTGATGAAAAATGAACTTTTTCATTAAAAATTTCCTTAAAACTGCTATTTTAAACATGAAAATTAATGAAAACATGCTTTTTTATGTAAAATTCATAAAAACTGCTATTCTAGACATGAAATTTGATGAAAATGCCTTTTTTGCAATAAAAAATTCATACTCTCTACGTATCTATTATATTTTGTATACAGGGGTACCCGAAAGTGAAGAGTAAAATCGAACTTTTTATTTATAAAAGTGTCGTAAAGGTATTTTAATATTTTTAATATAAATTGTTTACAATAACCTGCATAATATTGTGATGTGTTTTTTTTTAGAACAATACGTTAATTTCTCAACATCCACGTGCATTCTTGCGTATAGAATGGTTATAATATGTGTAGGTTAATAAATATTGTGACCAAACTTTCATATATCGAACTAGTTACCGAAGGATGCGAGAGAGATTGCAGTGCATTAACGAATCGTTTCAATTATCTAATTACCCAACGAGATATTAAACATTTAAATTAACTGGAATAATGAGGACATACTAATTATTTTGTCATTTTTTTTATATTGCTTTACAGACGGTTTTAAGAAAATGGTGACGATGTAAATGACGATCAAATGATCGAATGTTGAAACGCTGAGTAAGTGTAGACGAAATATTTTCTTTTGGTTTATCTGAAAAATTGTATAATCGATAGAAAAACTTGGAGATAGATGTTAGATATAAAAATTTGATACAAAAATTTCCAGTTTTACTTGTAAATTTGGGTAAAATCCCAGTTTGATTAAATTTTCAGTTTAGCTGTAAAATTGCTTAAACTTCAAGTTTTAACTGTAAATTTGGTAAAATTCTCAGTCTTTTACTGTAAATTTGATTCAAATCCCTGAATACTTTATATAATGGCTTCGAAGAGTTTTTTTTTTGTAACTAAAACTTGTAGATTTATATTCAAAAAGTGTTTATTATCATTAATCTCCAGCATCAAAACGGAACGGTAAAATCCCTATGCACAAATATAATTTCCATCCATTATAAAAGATTAAATAGCTCAAACTGACAATCAATTGTTGTTTCAGAGATGCTGTAGTGAGATGAGCAATAAAGACGAAGCGAAGATATGTGCCGCCTAAAGCGATGGACTCTTACGACTTGTTCGGGGAAGATGGTACCGGAATGTTGGAAGGCCTGCCAGAACTCGGTGGAGCTACTGGGGGAGGAGGTGCTGGGGGTAGCGGTTTTGATCCGGCGCCGGTGACTGGCGCTCCCAGAAATGCTACAAACGCCTACTCTACAGGTACAATTATTTACTTAACAAAATACTTATATATATATATATAATCAGAACCTTAATGTACCCTAAAGTGTTGAGGTGTTTTTTATATATGTACAAATTTAGCCCATTCCCGTTTATTTCCAGCCTTTAACTTCGCCTCCTGCCAGTTTAGTCCCCGATCTCTCAGGATTTCCGCTACTGCATCATCCCAGGTTTTTCGTGGTCTCCCCCTTGGTCGTCTTCCACATGTTTTTGTTTGTTGCTCATTTTTCATGCGTACTAAGTGGCCAAACCACCTTAACTGATTCCTTTCCATGCTTCTTTCTAGGGGTTCTACTTTTAGTTACAATACAATATATTCGTTAAAATTTTCAGCTCAACAGCAACAGCCCATATATTCACAAGAGACGCCCCTGCAAAAATTGGCGACTTTCGGTGGACCAGATTTTAATCATATGGATCCGAATGCGCAGAGCATGTACGCTCAAGGATACGGTACTGATAGACCAATGGGACCGCCTCCAGGCGCCGCCTATCAACACCAGCGGCAAATGGCTGTAAGGCCGCCTAGTGGAGCTTCATCGGCTCAGTATCCGTATCAGACTGATAATATGTACTCTATGCCCGACGTACAGGTAAACGAAATATATTTCTCAACCTCCGTTTCAAAAGTCTTCAAATTTTTCTTTTATTTAGGTAAGCGGTATGGGCGACACTAGCAATATGCAAGCAGCTGCTGCAGCAGGGTGGAGTCATAACGCAGCTGCGGCTGCTGCCGGTTACCCGAATATGCATAGATACAGTCAGATGAGTCAGTATAGGCAACAGTCAATGACTGGCTACCCTCATCAACAAGAGCCGAAACAGCAATTTCCTTCGGGCGGCCAACACCCATTGATGCAACAACCCCATCAAACCTCGTATCAAATGCAACAACGACACACGCCACATTATCCTCAAGCCGCTTCGGGTTATCCTACTTCGGCGGCTAGCCAAAGTTACGCTGGATATATGCACCAGCGATTACCGCATCATCACCAATACCCACAACCGCACCACCAAATGGACATGTCATCCGTTTCGCAAACGCAGCAATACGCTCAGATGAGTCATAATCAAAGTTTGTCGCATGCGCCATCAACCGCCAGCCATATGGGACAGACACCTCACTCGGTAGGCCATTCGCCGGCACAGTCTCACCCTTCATCCCAACAACAACAACCGCAACCATCTAATCCCATGGCACATCCTACTAATATTGGATATAATCAAAGCCATCAAAGTATGCAATCCATGCAGAGAGCAATGGAGGTGCCGCCTAACCAACAACAGTTCCAATCGAAGCATTCTACTGGACCGATGGGTAATGTCAGTCCTCAATATCGTGCACCGTTTCCCCAATTATCTCCTCAGATGTCGCCTCGGTCACAAATGTCACCGAGACCTACACCGACGTCCCAGATGTCACCAAGACCAAATATGTCTCCGGCCAAACCGAATATGTCACCACATCCTTCTCCGATGCAACAAAGCACTCTAAGTCCTAGACCTGCTGCTAATATAGCACCGAAGGTTTCGGCACCTTCTCCAGCGCCAATACCAGCATACTCACAACAAAGTACTCTACAAGCTCTTGAACAGATGGTCATGCCACCTTCTAGCACAAATTCATCTGAATATCCCACGTATCAATCAAGAACTTCATTAGGACCTCCTCCTGGTTCGCAAAACCCATTGAGTCCAGCAATGGGAATGCGAAATCCTATAAACGAACAGCAATGGCCTCCGGTACAATCTCGACAAGTTTCACATTTGTCTAGTTTGAATGGTGCATTGAATATGATGGATCAAAATCCGGTACCGACAAGCCAGTCAATTCCTCCATCGCAATCTTTACCGCCAAATACCCAAATGCCGCCAGCTCCGAATATCAACGTAAGCTTCGGTAACGAAGAAATTAGAAGTGATATTAATAATAGTAATAGTACGAATCTAATGGAAATGACAACAATTAGAGAAAAGGAATCGTCAGTATCTCAAAGTATTACTCAAAGTAGTCAAAATGAATTCAACTCCGTACAATCGCCCACTACAAGTATACCTGACAAAATGCCCAGCAGTACGACAAACACCGAAGTTAACGTACCAGTATCGGTACCTTCTATCTCATCTCATCCGCCAACTCCAACACCTACTTCAACTACAGATGACAATATAACGAATACGCAAGATACTAGTCTTCCCTCTAATAGCGAATCGGTGAAACAGATCGACGAATTGAGTAACACCAGTTCAACTTCGCAGCAACAAACACCAAGTCAAAGTAGTCAAAATAATTTCACGGATTTCAATTGTGTCTCTAGTATGACGGGCTATCCTAGTCAACCCGGTACACCGAAAAGTAATAAAATGGAAGACTTGGTACAATCGAACGCCTCTATATTTAGTCAAGATAATTCAGTATCTCAAGAATCTTTACCGGAATCTAATAAGTCTGATCACAGTTCGATTCATTCGCCAAGATTGCAATCGCCCATCTCAAATAGTCAAAGTTCGATGCCTCTACCGTCTAGTGCAGTAAGCAACCAAAGAGATAGTATACGGTATACTGCGAATTATAACGTCTCGGCTCCTTCGCCTACCCAATCACATTCTTCGATACAAACTACCAACAAAGAATCGTCGAATACCTCCATGCAAAGTCTACAAGGAAACCAAATGAGTACTTCGCAGGTGCTACCTAAAATATCTCAACATTTAAGTAGCATACAAAATCTGCAACACTCTCCTAGTAACGTGATTGAACAAAGCGTATCTAGTCCTCCTTCGGTTAGTGTTGCTTTGCTAAATAATGTACCTGGCACAGATGGTACGGTTCCGTTACAAAATTCCGGACAACAAACGCCAGAAACTGAGAGTACCATAGCCATCCACAGTCCTTCAAGTTTATCGGGATCAAATACACCTATCTTGATGCCTAATGTTAATTTAACACCTGGACAAGTACCAAATCAAAATAACATCCCGACAATTCCTAATGTTCAAGGTATTCAGTCTCCTACATCTGTCCAACAATCGATTGTACCTTCTCAGGGTATTCAAACTCCGCCGTCTACGCCTTTACCACAACACCCTCTAATACCTCATAACGCAAATATTCCTAACGTAACAAATTTACCTCCAACCAATAAACCGAGTGGTATTTTTGATCAAAATAATCAAATTTTGAATCCGAACGGGATGCCAAATAGAAGTATAGCGCCTAGAATAGGCATGCCGATTACTCATCCCGGAATGCCGATGGGAATGATGATTCCCGGACAAGATATCTCGGGATATCAAACGCCGATCAGTCATCATCAAGAACGAGCTGCGCTTCAACAGCAATTGCAAGAAATGTACTGTATGCCACCGGGACCTGAACATCAGGAAAAAATTACTTTTCTCCAAGAGAGACTGAATCTTCTTAGTCAACACGAAGCAAGCGACCAATGTAACGGTGGTACGCAGTGTATTCTTCAAAGTCCTATATTTAATTCACAGATGATTGATAGCCCTCAGGTATCGAGTACGACAGGAAGAGGTAGAGGTAAAGGACCTACCAAACCGAGGAAACCTCGAATTAAAAAAGGAGAAAAACTTCTTGAGCCAAATCAAGTGGTCGTACCACCCGTAAATACAGTAATGCCTGTAATAACGCAGTCACCTCAACAATTACCTGTATCTGAAGACTTCGTCACACCGGGAGCTGGATTAAGTATTCCCTCCAACGAAATGTCTGATTTTACCGACATAGGAACTGAAATAGAACCGGAAAAGAAAAAGAAAGGAAGAAAACCGAGAGGATCTAAAAATAAAGATATTAAAGATCCAAAAGAGCCTAAACCACCGAAATCTCCTAAAGAACCGAAAATACCGAAAGAAAGAAAGAAAAGAGAATCGAAAGATACAAAAGAACCGAGAATCAAACGGAAATATGTTAGAAAGAAAAAACTTGGCGAATCCGAAGAGAGCGCCACCGATGAATCGTTCAATAAATCTTCGGAAAGTTTAGAAGAAGTATCACCATCTAAAACATCGGAGGCTGAAGCAGAAGCCGTAGTTCCTTTCGAATCTAAATCCGATGATCCGGATTCTCAAACTTTACCCGAAAGCTCGGTACCATCAGATACTACCACTACCGAAAAACCCGAAGAAATGCAGGCTGATTCACAAACTCCCGCCGAAGGTGGTATTTCAATTGAAAACGACGATAAAAAAGACGAATACAATTTCGACGATGAACCCAGTCCGGAATTGGTCGAGTTACCTAAACGAAGTAAGAAAGCGAAATCCCAACAAGCGCGAGCGAAGCCAGTAGTAGGCAAACGATCTAAACGAAGCTCGGGTACCGGTCGTAAACGTAGAGGTACCATTGTTCCAGAATCTGATGGAGAAAACGAGGATATGATCTCAACTCCTCCGCCGTCACCACCAGACGACGGTGAGAGTTCTTCTAAACGAAGATCTGCTAGAAACACTCAACGTAAAAAATACATCGATGATGTAATGCTTAGATTTTCCGATGACGATGCACCTCCAACCCCGACGCGAAGTAGAAAACCTCCAGTGCCCGCAACTCCTCCGATAGCAACCGCTCCTCCTCCTCCCGTCGAAACCCCACCGCCGCTATCGGTCGTCGACGACGGCAATTCAAATATAGACACTAAAAATCAAATGAATTATGTCTACGTCAATCCCACCGAGGAGGATTCTATGGTTGTGCAATACGTTTTAAGTGCCAGAATGACTAGGAGAAAAAAGAAAAAGGAATCTCCCGGAGTTGACGAACCTAAGAAGGAGGTGAAGGAACCCGAACCGGAAGAGGAGAAAAAAGAATTCTCCGATGACGAAGAGGACGAGGAAAAACCGGAAAAACTGAAAGACGAAACAAAAGTATCTGACGATAATAACGATGACGACGACGACGACATGGAAGATGTCGAAGAATATTTCGTTAAATATAGAAACTTTTCCTACTTACATTGCGAATGGAAAACTGAAGATGAGCTCTTTAAAGGCGATAGAAGAATTGCTAATAAAATTAAAAGATTCAGACAAAAGCAATCGCAGCAAATGAATATTTTTGAGAATTTGGAAGATGAACCGTTTAATCCAGATTACGTCGAAGTAGATAGAGTATTGGATCTTTCCGAGCACACAGACTCAGCAACTGGGGAAGTCGTAAAACACTATTTAGTCAAATGGCGAGCTTTACAATACGAAGACTGTACATGGGAACTCGAAGAAGATGTAGATCCAATAAAAATACAACAGTACGAAAAATTCAACAAAATGCCACCAAAAGACACTTGGAAAAATAAAAAACGACCATCTCCAG
This sequence comes from Lochmaea capreae, assembly GCA_949126875.1. Classification (NCBI taxonomy): domain Eukaryota; kingdom Metazoa; phylum Arthropoda; class Insecta; order Coleoptera; family Chrysomelidae; genus Lochmaea; species Lochmaea capreae. The sequence goes on from OX421400.1 coordinate 2,113,272, forward strand.
ATCTATGGACGAAATTAGAAAAATCCCCTATCTATAAAGGAGGAAATAGTTTACGTGAATATCAATTAGAAGGTTTAAATTGGCTTCTTTTTTCCTGGTTTAACGGAAGAAACTGTATTTTAGCCGACGAAATGGGTCTCGGTAAAACGATACAAAGTTTAACGTTCCTACATGCAGTAGGCGATTGGGGAGTCAGAGGACCATTTTTAGTAATTGCTCCTCTATCCACCATACCGAATTGGCAAAGAGAAATCGAAAGCTGGACAGACATGAACGTCATCGTTTACCACGGATCCGCTACAAGTAGAAACATGCTACAAGAATACGAAATGTACCACAAAAACGAAAAGGGACAATTCATCAAGGACATAACCAAATTTAATATACTCATAACCACTTTCGAAATTATAGTAACAGATTTTGCCGACTTGAAGGGTTTTAATTGGCGAATATGCGTTATAGACGAAGCTCATAGATTAAAAAATAGAAACTGTAAGCTATTGGAAGGTTTAAGACAGCTGACACTCGAACATAGAGTACTACTTTCCGGTACGCCACTACAAAACAACGTAAACGAATTATTTTCGTTGCTAAACTTCCTAGAACCGACGCAATTCAGTAATAACGAAACGTTCGTAAGCGACTTTGGACAGTTGAAGACCGAACAAGAAGTTCAAAAATTACAGATTCTTCTTAAACCGATGATGCTTAGACGATTGAAAGAAGACGTGGAAAAATCGCTGGCGCCGAAAGAAGAAACCGTAGTGGAAGTGGAACTGACTAATATCCAAAAAAAATACTACAGAGGAATATTGGAACGGAATTTTTCGTTTTTATCCAAAGGAACCACCCACGCCAACATTCCGAATCTCATGAATACCATGATGGAGCTAAGAAAATGCTGCATCCATCCGTATTTATTAAACGGAGCCGAAGAACAGATCCAGTACGATTACAAAAATCAATGCGGCGAAGACTGCGACGCGTACTATAAAGCTCTGATACAATCCAGCGGTAAAATGGTACTAATCGATAAATTATTACCGAAACTAAAAGCGAACGGACACAGAGTTCTTATCTTCAGTCAAATGGTTAAATGTCTCGATATACTCGAAGATTATTTGATGTATAAAAAGTATCCGTTCGAACGCATCGACGGTAGAATTAGAGGCAACTTGAGACAGGCAGCTATCGATAGATTCTCCAGACCCGATTCAGACAGATTCGTTTTCTTATTGTGTACGAAAGCCGGCGGTTTAGGAATTAATCTAACAGCAGCAGACACTGTCATTATCTACGACAGCGATTGGAATCCGCAAAACGATCTGCAAGCCCAAGCTAGATGCCATCGTATCGGGCAACAAAAGATGGTGAAAATATACAGATTGTTGTGTAGAAACACTTACGAACGAGAAATGTTCGATAAAGCTTCTCTAAAATTGGGTCTCGATAAAGCTATTTTGCAAAGTATGAATACCTCTCAAGGCGGCAAAGACGCCGGTAATAGATCGTTGAGTAAAAAAGAAATTGAAGATCTTCTTAAAAAAGGAGCTTACGGAGCTTTACTCGACGAAGATGACGGAGATAAATTTTGCGAAGAAGACATCGACGTGATTCTAGCTAGACGGACGCAGGTTATTACGATGGAATCTGAAAAAGGTTCGACGTTTTCTAAAGCCAGTTTCGCATCGAGCGCTAATCGGTCGGATATAGCAGTGGACGATCCGGACTTTTGGAATAAATGGGCTAAAAAAGCCGAAATCGATACGACGGAAAAAGATGAAAACGAAGATTTGGTAATATCGGAACCTAGAAGAAGAACGCAGATCAAACGGTACGGACACGACGAGAGCGCTATAGACATGTCCGAATTGGAAAGTTCTTCCGATTCGGATCCCGAAAACGACGGTCTAGGCGGTTTGAGAACCAAAAAGAAATTGAGAAAACGAAAGTATCGTCCCGACGATTACATACCCCGAGAAGGAGAACCGAGAGGTGATATCGTCTATGGAAGTTGGGCTAGAAGAGAATGTTTTATGGTTGAAAGAGGTTTACTTACTTTCGGTTGGGGTAGGTGGACGGAGATTTTAGTACATTCGCAACTAAGGAAAGGCTGGAAGGAATCCGATATTGAAGACTGCGCCAGAGTAATAGTAAGTTTTACTTTTGGATAATAAATAATTTAGACCGTAGAAAAAATATAATGTGCAACAGAAAGTACTTTCGCGCTCGGGAAAATATCGTAATTTTTGTTTCATGTGCGGTTATTTTATTAGTATTACTTTCCTTGTACCATATTCTTACGATAAATTGTTTGAAAGGGGCTAATTTATTTGTAATAATTTCTACGATAAAATGTTTAAAGGGGGTTATTTTATTAGTAAAAATTTCCATTTATCACAAGCGTACGATAAAAAGTTTAAAAGGGGTTCATTTCTGTCAGCAGCGCCTATTCGTTTTTCAAGAACTTGTCGCTTTGGTAATTTCTCCCGTAATTTTTATTTCTTTCTTTTTTGCTTCTCTTCAACTTTTCACTTTTTTTTCCATTTTTTTTTTCTTGTTTCTCTTTAATTTTTTTCATCTTTTTTTTTTCAACAGGACGATTTTGAAATTTTTTTCTTGTGCTTTCCCCTTTTTTTTCTTGCTTCTCTTTAACTTTTCCCTTTCTTTTTTCCATTCTTTTTTATTCCCTTATTTTCTTTCATCTTTTTTCCAACAATGCGATTTTGAAATTTTCCGTATTTTATCTTGTGTTTCCCCTTTTTTTCTTGCTTCTCTTTAACCGTTCCCTCTTTTCTTTTTTTCTCTTTGTTTCTCTTTTTTCCATTTTTTCTTGCTTCTCTTTAACCCTTCCCTTTTTTCTTTCTCTTTTTTTCCATTTTTTTCTTGATTCCATTTAATTTTTTTCAACAACGCGATTTTGAAATTTTCCGTATTTATCTTGTGTTTTCCCCTTTTTTTTCTTGCTTCTCTTTAACCGTTCCCTCTTTTCTTTTTTTCTCTTTCTTTCTCTTTTTTCCATTTTTTTCTTGCTTCTCTTTAACCTTTCCCTTTTTTCTTTCTCTTTTTTCCATTTTTTTCTTGCCTCTCTTTAACCCTTCCCTTTTTTCTTTCTCTCTCTTTCTCTCTCTTTTTTTCCATTTTTTCTTGATTCCATTTAATTTTTTTCATATTTTTTTCAACAACGCGATTTTGAAATTTTCCGTATTTATCTTGTGTTTTCCCCCTTTTTTTCTTGCTTCTCTTTAACCGTTCCCTCTTTTCTTTTTTTCTCTTTCTTTCTCTTTTTTCCATTTTTTTCTTGCTTCTCTTTAACCCTTCCCTTTTTTCTTTCTCTTTTTTCCATTTTTTTCTTGCCTCTCTTTAACCCTTCCCTTTTTTTTCTCTCTCTCTTTCTCTCTCTTTTTTTCCATTTTTTTCTTGATTCCGTTTAATTTTTTTCATATTTTTTTCAACAACGCGATTTTGAAATTTTCCGTATTTTATCTTGTTTTCTTTTCCCATTTTTTTTCTCTCCTGTTTTGTTTTTTCTCCTTTTTTATTTCTTGTGCTCTCTTATTATTCTTTTTTCTTATTTCCAATAACTTCGCGCTGATAAATAAATCAATTTTACTTGCTTTTCTTTCTTTTTCTTTTCTCCCCTCCTTTTCTTAATAACTTTTTGTAAACAAGTCATAACGTGAGTTTAAATTTTTTTAGTTATTGTACTGTCTTCGATTTTACCGAGGCGATGAGAAAATCCGCAGTTTCATCTGGGATTTAATAGCGCCGTCTGAAAACGGCGAACAAAAAATATCAAAAAATCACCACGGCCTAAAAGATCCTGTTCCCAGAGGTATCAGAAACAAACATAAAAAGAAGGATAAAGGGATTCTAACCAAGGATCTCAGACACCCCGCCATAACCGACCCTAATCATTGGAGTAAACACGAAAAATACGACGGGGATATATTTTTGGAGAGCAACTATAAGAAACACCTCGGCAGGCATGCCAATAAGTAAGTGTTTCAATAAAATAATATAAAATTGAAAAAAAAATGTTTTCCAGCTGTTTTTCAAAAATTTAAAATAACTTCAACAATATCTTGAAGCTGAATTTGTTTATTAAATTTCTATATTTTTTTTTATAGAATTTTTAGATTTAAATAATTACACTGTACACTGTAAATATTTTTTGTGGCCCATTTTTTACAAATTCTTGTTAACTAAATTTTATTTTTGTTTGAGTTTCCGCCAAGAATTTCCTGTAAAACATGATGTTTATCATGCTAATTTAGAGAATATGTAGGTATTCGATGAAAACAATCCTATTCTCAAACATTACTGACTTTAATACCTTTTTAAACAATTTTTTTTTAATTTTCTAAAATTTAAATGTACCATTCCTTTTTCTCTTATTTATTTATAGAGTGCTGCTTCGCGTGAGGATGTTGTATTATATCAAACACGAAATAATCGGGGATTTAGTACAACACATCGCCGACGGCGTCCACGCAAGGTAAGTCTGTCATAAAAATATTATTTTGTTTCATAAATGTTTTATTAACTATATTTCCCCCCCTGAAAAAATATTCCATTTTATCGAAGCTGTTTTTCGTGTTTTATTTTCACACAAGGTAAGGTTTTTCTTTTTTGTAAGTTAACATCTATATATATATAAGTCAATTTTCAGGAACACCTGGTAGTTTTGATGTTTTTATTTTGTGTGTGTTTTAACACGGTTCGTCATATTAAGAAAATTACTAACCATAGCAATTTTTTTTTGGGTTCTATTTGACAAAAAAAAAGTAATAATTTTTGTGTTTGCCAAGTTTTACTAACAAATTTCAATGTAAAAAAGATCTTTTAATGCCAATTTTGGGATAAGCAAAATCATCAAAAAATTGGTTTTTAGATACTCAATAGTAAACTACAACAAAAATTCTTGTACTTATCTCAAAATGTCTATTTTTTTTGTGCTATAAACATTAATTTGCAGATTTTATCAAAATAATATCGGTACTTCACCTAATTTTATTTCCTTATTGAGTTGCAGGGCTCTAAAGTTAGAAATTTAAAATACAATAAAAATTTGGTATCATACTAATCTTGCTCAATGGTACTCGATTCATTAATTAATCTGCTTGATCGTATTTTTTATTTCCAATTTTAGGGTTGTGAGAAAAAAAAGTGATGAAGTATTGACTTATTTCGTTTTGGTCTTTTATTTTTGAGACACCCTATATACCCGTCTACAGAGTATCATTGGAAATTATTTCCATAGTACTGTTGTTGATTATTATTGGGCACTTTGTCAACATTTTAGTTCAACATGTCAATTTTTGTTCAAAGGGAACTATTTTTTGCGGTATTTTTTTGAATTAATTTTCTTATTCTAACGAACCGCTTACACATTATTTCATTCTCCAAAACAAAAAATCAAATGGTTTCCTGTAACATTGGCCTTTATCGTTTTTTTTTTTTTTAATTATTTCTTAAATCGTTGGGAGCCCTCCGCTTTTTGACTTTTTTTTAACAGTTACATGCATGATTCTGCTTCGAAGTCATGCTAGTTGCTTAGTTGATTACCGATTAAAATTTTTTACATTGGTTACTGTTTCAACATACATATCCTGACTCTTTTGCAACCGGACAAGTGAGTGGCGTTTTAAATATTTTAATTTCCAACACTTTTAGACCAAGTTCTTAACTTTGAAAAAATCAGTGCAATCTACTAGTTGAAACTTTTAGATAAAATAAATTATTAGATTTTGAGATATTTTAATTATTTTTTGAACAGTCACTAGCGAGCAAAAGTATAATTTCTAAATGTTCTTGTCTATGTCTTGTTTTCAAAGATGCATAATCCTGTTTTCATTATTTTTTTTAACTTTTCGTCAAATCTATGTTTGATTGATGATTTACAATATTTTAATTGGTTGAATTTCTAGTATTTACTTTAAATTTTGTTCAATTTCTTATTTATACCGTGAATTTCGTACATTTCCAATTTTTTCCGTAAATTTTTACTTTATTTTTGGTAAAATTTTCATTTTTTTTTGGAAATTTCATACATTTTTCAATTTCCTATGTAAATTTGGTTAAATATCTAAAATTTTCTGCTATTAGCATCTAAATTTCCAATTTTTACCGTAAATTTTTACTTTATTTCTGGTAAAATTTCCAATTTTTTTGGAAATTTCATACCTTTTCCAATTCCCTATGTAAATTTAGTTAAATATCTCAAATTTTCTGCTATTAGCATCTAAATTTCAACTTGTTCGCTCCTTAGTTTTTTAACGTTATCCCTAAAACTGATTTAGAACTTCTGACTGTATTTTTCATTGTCCTCCTGTACATTTTACCAGTGGTAACAAATTTTCGTAAATTTCAAGGTATTCACTCCGATTTAATATTGTGTAACTAACAAATATTTTAATAAAAAAAATTGAGAAGAATATTTCAAAAATTAATTTCCATACATTTAAATGTTTTATGTGTGTTTTAATATTTATATCACGATATTATTTTAAATGTTTTCACTAGTGATTCGCTTGATAAACTTTAATAGATATACTAAGTTGACATGAGTAAAGGAACTTGTACACTAACCTAAGATATTTATGGAACATTGACAGCTGACACATGTCAACGTCACAACTAGATTAGGGTCCTCAATGTTACATGAATAATGTACAAGTTGCTGTGTTCCTATTAACTTGATATGTCAATTAACTTTTATATTATTATTATTATTATTTTGCTTGGTCTATTTTCTACATGCACGTATATTATTGTCAAATTAATTGTTTTTTCTTAACCGCCGATTGTTTTGGATGTCAAAACGAGTGAGGTTGTGTTTGTATACCTTTTTTTACATATCACATGTCACAGCTTCATTGCTTTTTTTTAACCATACATTTTGTTATTAACACTAATAAAAAAACATCCAATGAATTGGTTCCCAAACCCCCCAAACTAAAAAAAAAGAACACTGAGAAGTGACGGTATGGCACTTGATACCAAAATTCTCTTTTAGATAAAAAAAAAATTAATAACACGTTTGGAAAAAAAATAGTGCTGCAAAAATTTAAAGCATTATTTTTATTTTACAAGGACTCCAAAATGATCTTCGCATTTTCTTTGAAAAGAGAATAAATATTTAGGATTTGGTAGGCAAGTTTTTAAAATTATCGAATATTTAGGTGTATTTTTAAAATTATTGAAATTTTTCAAAATTTTGGGAAAGTTTAACCGGTGCTTTTTGTAATTAAATTATTTCGTAAAAGAAGAATCAGACGTTGAGACAATTTAACTTTTTAATTGTGCTTTATCCTAAAACAAATGAATATATAGAATGATTCATGTAAGTCTAGCATAGTCGGTAATTTTAATGCAACACCTTGTATATTTTTTGAATTTCTTTGATAAGCTGATTTCAACGAATATTATGAGCAACACTGGGTTAAAAATTCCGAAATTTAACTGTAAATTTGGTTAAATTCCGAATTTTTATATTTTCGTTAAATTTGTTTAATTATTTTATATAAATTTTGTTAAATATCCTACTGTTCAAAATATTACAAAATTCCATGATTTAGCAGTTGATTTTCCCAAAATTGAAAAGAGCCTTAAAATTTTCACTAAACGGTCTCGCATGTCGAAAACAAGAACTGTTTTTTCAAATTGCTCCACCGAAAATTAGAGAAAGATAAGCCATGGGTTTGCTTTTAAAATAAATAGCTTTCGAAGCAGATTGATGCATTTTTTTTAGTTTTGTTTTAGCTTGAAATTAGTAGTTTTATGTTACGCCTTTATAGATATTAGTTTTAACGAAAAAAAAACTAATAAATGATATAATATAATGTTATATTTTTTTCTAAAATGTTTATGGAAAAAAAAAATCGTAATTTTGGCTTTTATTTTTTATTTTAAATAAAAACTGACGCATTGTAAATATATCTCATAAATATAAATGTAAATTGTATTTAAATAAGATGCCAAGGTCATAAGGAGTCCTAAAAAAACTCCAGTCACCTGAGAAGCATATCAGTTTGGTATTTTTTACTTGTCGCTTGGAAGTTTGAATTTTCGTTTTGTTGGTCGTTTTGAAATCGAATACGTACACATTTTAGATTATTATTCATAATTTTTGACGTTTCTATAATTATATTCGGGTTTCACACGACCGCAAATTGTAAAATATCTCGTCCCAAAGAAACTACACAAGACATCTTTGACAATTTGTAAAATGTCTCGACTCAACAAAACAATACCTACAAGATATCTTTGACAATATTGACAATTTGTAAAATGTCTTGACTCAAAAAAACAATAGGAGATATCTTTGACAATTTGTAAAATATCTCGACTCAAAAAAACAATACGAGATATCTTTGACAATTTGTAAAATGTCTCGACTCAAAAAAACAATACGAGATATCTTTGACAATATTGACAATTTATAAAATATCTCTACTCAAAAAACAATACGAGTTATCTTTGACAATATTGACAATTTGTAAAATGTCTCGACTCAAAAACAATACCTACGAGATATCTTTGACAATATTGACAATTTGCAAAATGTCTCGACTCAAAAAAACAATACGAGATATCTTTGACAATATTGACAATTTATAAAATATCTCTACTCAAAAAACAATACGAGATATCTTTGATAATATTGACAATTTGTAAAATGTCTCGACTCAAAAAAACAATACCTACGAGATATCTTTGACAATATTGACAAGTTTTAAAATATCTCGACTCAAAAAAACAATAGGAGATATCTTTGACAATTTGTAAAATATCTCGACTCAAAAAAACAATACGAGATATCTTTGACAATTTGTAAAATGTCTCGACTCAAAAAAACAATACGAGATATCTTTGACAATATTGACAATTTATAAAATATCTCTACTCAAAAAACAATACGAGTTATCTTTGACAATATTGACAATTTGTAAAATGTCTCGACTCAAAAAAACAATACCTACGAGATATCTTTGACAATATTGACAATTTGTAAAATGTCTCGACTCAAAAAAATAATACGAGATATCTTTGACAATATTGACAATTTGTAAAATATCTCGACTCAAAAAACAATACGAGATATCTTTGACAATATTGACAATTTGTAAAATGTCTCGACTCAAAAAAACAATACGAGATATCTTTGACAATATTGACAATTTGTAAAACATCTCGACTCAAAAAAAACAATACGAGATATCTTTGACAATATTGACAATTTGTAAAACATCTCGACTCAAAAAAAACAATACGAGATATCTTTGACAATATTGACAATTTTTAAAATGTCTCGACTCAAAAAAACAATACCTACGAGATATCTTTGACAATATTGACAATTTGTAAAATGTCTCGACTCAAAGAAACAAGACGAGACATTTGACAAAGAATTTGTAAAATGTCTCGTCTCAAAGAAACGAGACGAGACATTTTTGACATTATCAACATTTTTGAAAATGTCTCATCTCGAAGAACCAAGAAGAAACATATATTTGACAATGTCAAATTTGCGAAAATCTCTAATTTGGTTGAAAGTTTGTGTAGTCACCACTCAATAGCAACTGGATTAATATTCAAAATTTTTTTTTTTTAAATAAATTGTAATATTGGATATTTATAAAAATTTTCGATTAAAAACCTATTTAAAAATTAAAATTTAATCGTAAATGTGTACGTAGAGTATAAATCGGTAATTTGACATACTAGAAGTTTGATTATTGGAAAATTTTGCTAAAAACAAGGTATTGAAAATATCACTTGATTTTACCCCATGAAAGAAATGACCGAAGTTAATTTCGGAAGTAAAATTTCCTTATATCATCGAAAAAAAAAATTGAACCAAACAAGTTATATCGTGGATAATTAACTCAGTGATTTTTGAGTTTATAGTGTGTGGCAAGATGTAGAAAATAGTAGGAAAACCTCTAAAAAAGATAAATATACAACCTTTAACAATACAATTGGAAAATTATCATCCACTATAAAACTGATTTTCTCTACACTTCTTCTCTGCTACCAGAGTTTTACGCTTTCTACTATATATTTCCAAGCACTATATTCAGTATTCTACAGATCTACGCGGCCTCAAGACTACATTTAACAGAAAATTTTCCGGAATTATCGTTTACTTGTGTTTCTAAATTCAGGAATTTTTGAGAATCATAAAGAAAACTTATGAAATATCACACTTTAAAGGAAATTAGCTAATTTCATGGATTGCTATAGGCGGTTTTTTTTTGCATCTTGTTTCACATTTTTAATGAGATATATCTTTAATTATAGAAATAATGCTAGTTTTAGGCCTGAAAACAATATTTTTGAACCAGATTTTAAAATAAAATAAAAATTTGATATAAATTGAAAATTCTCAATTATTATGCCATCTTTTTGGTATGTTGGTACAACATTTGAAAAAAATGATTATTAGCTACAGGATATACGGGGGGGAGTCGATAGTTTTATATAAATCCTTTTTATTAAATAATTTCGGGGTTAGATTTTATATCACTTCCGTTTCTGTATGACATATCTCGATTAGGGTGAGCAGATAAATATTTTTTCAAAATTGAATCAACTTTTTTTTCGTAAATTATACCGAAAACCGTCAAAACGAAAATTTCAAGTCATGCGACGATAAAGATTTCTCAAACCGCATCTGATCTGACTGGCGTACAAAATTTTTTAACTAGAAAAAAAAACGAATCAAAATTTACAATTGGCATATGACGTAATCCACAGTGCCCTGCCGATATATCCTCCTGTAACGGAGCAATTACCTTGCGTGTGGTGGGATGCTGAATGCGACAAGTCTCTGCTCATTGGCACTTGGAAGCACGGCTATGAAAATTATACGGAGATGCGTGCTGACCCCACCTTATGCTTCCTGTCTCGTTGCGGACCGCCTTCCGACCGTGAACTTCAGATGGCTACGAATAACGCGCAACCCCAAACGCCCGCACTGTAAGTAGTCCTCTACTGTCTCTCTCTCCACTCTAAAAGAAGTCCACTCTTTTCCACCGACGAGCAGATCACAGAAATTCCACAAAAAGTATTGTTCCAAATTATTATTCCACACTGAAACGAAATTTATTCACACTTTTTGTCAAAACTACTTTACCAACATTGAAATGAAATTTTGTATGGATATGTTTTGGAAGCTGACACATTCCATGAATTTGTTATGAATCTCATAGAGGGCGCTAGTAACACGTTGAGGACAAAAAAGTACAGGATACATTTGAACTACCAACGCTTTTTTAACCATAAAACTGGGTTCAAGTCTACCACAAAGCTGGTCGCGGCGACTTAAACGCTGCGATCCGCACGCCGAGATGTTTTGCCTCGATTATTACGTAGACGACGATTGATTTTGAATATACTTTTATAGGCGTTGTTGAGACGCGGCGACAAATGTTTTCCATGGATTTATTCTTAATTGTAACAAATTGCTCTTAAATGATTGTAATAAGGAATTCGCTCATCATATAATTGAAGCATTTACTCAAAAACCACCCTTTACGTTTTTTCTTCTATGAAAACATCTTCAGTTGAGAAAAATCTATAAACTTTTGCAATTCTGAAAGAAAAATCCAGTCGTTTGATCCCCTAGAAAGTGTAGATGGTAAGAACATTCCAGAATCTGTAATTGTGTGAGCTTCAAGTCAGTATTTTATGATATAGTAGTCGGAAAAGTATATGGTACATTTGAACTACCAACCAGCTTTTTTAACCATAAGTATACGGCCAAGTTGGTCGCGGCGACTTAATTAAACGTTGCGACTCGGACGCCAAACAATACTCGCTAAATTTTGATCTGAACTGAAGTAGAAAACGTTCTAGCGGCGAATTTCCAACTCAAAGAAGGGATCGTAGCGTTTATATCGCTGCGACCGGGTCGTAAGCTTGGGCGGAGACGGTAGAGCTTATAAGTTTTAATTTTCCATTGACGTGTCGAATGTATTTAGGAGGAGGAATTTGCATTAAACAAAAAGTGTGAAAAATGTATAATTTTATTTGACTGTGAAATTAATTTCTGTGATCTGCTCTAGGTATCGCTATTTTAATTTGTTTTATAAGTAGAATATCGCTAATTGGTCTTAATTTATTTTAATCATGTACTTTTTTTTTTAATCTCCCTTACTAACAAAAAAAAAACTAGTGTGAATTGCTTTGAGGATTTTTGGTAATGGTAGACGGTAGACTTTATTTAGAATGGGTTTGGCGATAAACAATTTATTTGGTTATCATTTTATTTTTGTTGTTGCTTTATATCATAAAATTTGAAATTTGGTGTGCGTGTATCATATACATTTTGAGTTTGACTTTATTTTTGGTAAGAAACATTACTTTGTGCAGGTATCGACCATTATTTGTTATTTACTAATGACCTAACCTCACTTTCGGTTAATTTATACTGCAACGCAAAATAATTCAATTAAAACAGTAAACTAAACATTATTAACAAATCCATTTTAAAGATAATATAAATATAGTGATTTATTCTGTGTTTTGTTCTCCTTGACATTGACATATACAGATTGCGAAAGGGCTTTTCGAACCGTACGATTTACACAAGCACGACAAGGAGAATATGAGAAAAACAGCTTGAAAGAGAGAGAAAGAACAACTGTGCGTGGCCAGCGAGGGCGTGTATTTAGTTCCAGAGGCCGGCCGAATGTCCACTGCCCCTCCATTTCAACCGCTGTTGTCAGAAGCACAAATTAATTTGTACAAATGATATTTTTGTCTTGTTACCGTTGACTTTTTTTCGAGCTCATGCACTATTAGGTAAAACTAAACACTTTCATCCGGCAACAGTGTCCTTGACAGAGAGAATTCACATTTAAACTGCTATTCCTAGGTCTTTTCGCTACAAACGTTGACCACGTTGGAAGCGCATGCCATTGTTTTTGAAAATGACACTGTTGCCGGATGGAGGTGTTTGGGTTTGCCTAATAGTGCATGATCTCGAAAAGGAGTCAACGATGACGAGACAAAAATATCATTTGTACAAATTAGTCTTGCGCTTCTGGCAACAGCGGTTGAAATGGAGGGCAGTGGACATTCTCTGGAACTAAATACACCCACAGTTGTTCTTTCTCTCTCTTTCAAGCTGTTTTTCTCATATTTTCATTGTCGTGCTTGTGTAAATCGTACGGTTCGAAAAGCCCTTTCGCAATCTGTATATTTAAACTAGTCCCCTCTAGCGTGAAGCAAGTGTACTTGGCGCTGTCAAAAACAAGATCGGGTATATTTTTTTGAAAATTAAAAAAAACGAAGAAGGTTTTGTGAGCAATCATGATAGTTTTTTCTGTAAAAGTTGATTAATTTTTTTTCAGTTCATAGAATTTTTGGGGGTAACTTTTAAGGTTTAAAAAGTCTTGTTGATTATCCTCTACCAAAGCCACAAAACGAATTCATGTATCTTGTTCCTTTGTTTTTCCTTTGAACATTAATAGCTTGTTGAATTCATACTTAATGCATGACAAGTTTTAAAAAAAAAAGCAGATCTTATAAAAGGTAAGGTTAATTTTAAACGTTACACGGGTTGATAGAGATTGCACACTTTATAATATTTTCGATCAATCCTTTAATTTTATTTCTTTTTCTTGTAGATCGTTTGCTTAGATTTTTTTTGTGTTAGTTTATATTTTTGTTTATCAATAAAATGTTTGAAGTGATACCAAATTTGCAGGTTATGAATTTTCGGTCAAAACTGGTACATATTTCAGGTATATTTGATACATTAAAAAAAATTCTTGTATCTTTTTGCTAAAGATCAAAGGGGTTCAAATTGTGACCAATAAAGCTGTATCAGTTGTCATTCGAAGATGTTCCGATCTCATCACCTTCGGGTATAGTTATTTTCCCGATCTAAGAAACTGACCTGACCTGAGATGGGATAATGACAAGCCATAAAGGCATAAAAGTATTAACCGTGACAAGGTTATTACCTGAAAAGACTTTTGGGTCATCCATATTATAAATACTGTATTATAATAATAACAATTTATACCTGTTAATAACATATAAGTATAAAAAAAATCTTTATTTCGACACATTCTGAATTATTAAGTTCTGCAGTGAAAGTGTGTTTGAAGATGTCCAATGCAAAAGCCGTTTCAAGCAGTAGCCGAAAATGTTTGTCTGTTGAAGCAAAAATAATTGTTAAAAGTGTTTATTTAAAGTTAGTACTGCGAGGTCTCGAAAAACATTTTTCATTAAAGGAAACATCGACTTTAACCGGCGTTCCTGAAAGTACAGTGTGGAAATTTGTAAATAATACTGTAAAGCCTAGAAAAGTACGAAAAGACAGTGGTGTATCTAAATCTATTGATTTAGAAAATTAACATTTAATATGTCGGAAAATTTATCAGATGTACGAAGAGCAGAAAGTTCCCACATTATTATTGCTCTCGGCGAGGCTATCTTAGTACGATTGTGGCAAAAGTTGTTCTACTACAACCTTGTGGCGTACTTTACGTCGTTTGGGGTTTTTATTTTAAAAAATAGACAAAATGCAAGTTATAATGGAATCCGAAAAGTTTAATGGTTTTATTGCATCTCAAGCCTAAGTTAAGTCAGTTTCTTAGTTCGTGAAAAGAACTGTACACGAAATCTCATATTTGTTCATTATCCGAGAGTGTATTTCAAATTTTAGACCGATATTTCCTAAAGTCTTTAACAAAAATTCTTGAGGTATGGAAATATTTTGCGATTTGAGATCTTCTCTGTTAATCTCCTTAATGCTCAGAAATATCAATAATAGTTAACAAAAATCCTTCAGTTTCTGTCTAATAATAGATAAACCTCAAAATATACTCGGGAGGCTACGAAAATACCGGAAATTTCCAGTTAAAATGAACTTTCGCCTTTGATATTCGACTGTTTTGTTCACACTTTAATTATTTTTTCCCAGTAATGATGATGAAGTCGAAGACGAGGACACCAACGAAGAATCCAGTCTCAAATCGAAAAATCGAGACGCCTCAGAAGGAAATTCCGAAATCGCCGAACCGTCACCGGGTCCATCGGCCTCCTCGGAAACCCAACCTCTCGATAACGAAGATAGAAACGTCGAAGAAGGCGACGACAAAAACTGGCCATCCATAACGGATCTTAACACGAGATTAAGAAGAGTTATCACTTCGTATCAACGAAATTGTAGAAAAGAAGAACAAAAATTAGCCGCCTCCAAGGCGAAGGTAAATATAGATTGTTTTATTAAAATAAATTTATATTTAAAAAAAAATACATACATCTAATTGTTATTCCGTTATTTGTTGTTTTCTATTATGCCACGGGGTTGCCACACAATTTCACTAATTTTTATTATTTAAAAAAATTTAACTGGTATCGGGGATATTTTTACTAGCGTGGCAACCCTGTACACGTCCTTTATTTAGATGTCATACCTGACAGTAAATGTGCTTAGCGCTTGGTTGTAAACTTTTTTAAATGTAGATTTTATTTATCATCTATACCTACATTTGTTATTATCTATTTATATTATGTATATGTTGTAGCGAGTAATAATGTCGGCAAGTAATTGACAAATATTTTCACAAATTGATATTATTACGTGGAATATTTTCTTAATTATCAAATAACATGGATATAAAAAATTCCACAACAGAAATATAATAATGGATGTCCTACTAAACGATCCACTCGGTCACCTACCCGGAACTATTGTAAATTTAAATTATCCAGGAACTCGATTAACACAAAAAATTCCATCAAAATCGACCTAGGCTCTTAGGAGTTCATTGTGATTGAAGCGCGACGTATTGGGAATTTAAATCATTCAGGAGCTCACTCGAATACGTACAAAAAATGAAGATATTACTCGGTCCTTTTCACAAATTTCTATGATTTGTATTCTTTCCAAACTTTTTTCCGTATTTTTTTAATCTATTCATTTTCTACAATATTAACTTTGGAAATGTTTCCAATTTTCATTTCAAATTTTTCAATTTTTTAGTTTTTTTAATTTGCAGTATAGATTTTCGATTTTAGCAATATTTTCTCAATTTAAGTTTGTTCAATTTCTGCAATATTTTCAATTTTTTAGGTATATTTTCTTATTTTTTTTTTTGAATCTTAACAAGTTTTTTTAATATCTTAATTTTTTAATATTTTTGTTGGATTCCTATTGAATATTTTCCAATATTTTCATTTTCCTTCAAATATTTTTAATTTTTTAGAGTTTTTATACAATTTTTTAGTTTTCAACCATTTTTTTGGGTTCCAATAGGATTTTTTCAAATATTTTCAATTTTTGACATTTTTTTACCATTTTTTTCGGAATGCTTTCGAATTATTTTAAATATCTTCAATTTTTGACAGTTTTTAACCATTTTTTTCGGAATGCTTTCAAATTATTACAAATATTTTCAATTTTTCACAGTTTTTAACCAATTTTTTGGGATCCCATAGAATTTTTTCAAATATTTTCAATTTTTCACAGTTTTTAACCATTGTTTTCGGAATCCTTTCGAATTATTTCAATTTTCCACAGTTTTTAACCAATTTTTTATAATTTTTGACCATTTTTTTGGGATTCCATTGGATTTTTTCAAATATTTTCAATTTTTGACATTTTTTTACCATTTTTTTCGGAATGCTCTCAATTTATTACAAATATTTTCAATTTTTCACAGTTTTTAACCAATTTTTTGGGATCCCATAGAATTTTTTCAAATATTTTCAATTTTTCACAGTTTTTAACCATTGTTTTCGCAATCCTTTCGAATTATTTAATTTTCCACAGTTTTTAACCAATTTTTTATAGTTTTTGACCATTTTTTTGGGATTCCATTGGATTTTTTCAAATATCTTCAATTTTTGACAGTTTTTAACCATTTTTTTCGGAATGCTCTCAATTTATTACAAATATTTTCAATTTTTCACAGTTTTTAACCAATTTTTTATATCTTCTATAAGTTCCTTGTGGCATTACTTATTCTTTTTTCTTATTTTTTGGGAATCAAACCACAATAATGTTTTTTATTTTTTATTTCGACGTTTCGGTAGCGTTCCAAAAACTTTTTCGTTGTGTCAGATAGGGACCAAAAAATTATTTCTATACTATAAATAGTTAATCTTGACAACGGTAGCTGGAACGCTACCGAAACGTCGAAATAAAAAACATTATTGTGGTTTGATTCCAAAAAAAATAAGAAAAAACAATGTTTTATAGTTTTTAACCATTATTTTCGGATTATTCCAAATAATTTCAATTTTCCACAGTTTTTAACCAATTTTTTATGGTTTTTGACCATTTTTTTGGGATTCCATTGGATTTTTTCAAATATTTTAAATTTTTGACAGTTTTTAACCATTTTTTTCGGAATGCTTTCGAATTATTTCAAATATCTTCAATTTTTGACAGTTTTTAACCATTTTTTTCCGAATGCTTTCGAATTATTTCAAATATTTTCAATTTTTCACAGCTTTAACCAATTTTTTTGTATCCCACTGGATTTTTTCAAATATTTTCAGTTTTTCACAGTTTTTAACCATTTTTTTCGGAATGCTTTCGAATTATTTCAAATATTTTCAATTTTTCACAGTTTTTGACCAATTTTTTGGGATTATTCCAAATAATTTCAATTTTCCACAGTTTCTAACCAATTTTTTTACAGTTTTTAACCATATTTTTGGGATCCCATTGGATTTTTTCTAATATTTTCAATTTTTCACAGTTTTCAACCATTTTTTTGAACTCTCTTTGAATTTTTTCTATTTCAATTCATTACAGTTCTTAAGTTTGCATTTCAATTTTCTGAAGATGCAAATCTTATAATTTGTGAAACCGCTCGAGTAATATTTATTATATTTCTGCTGTGAAATTAACTAATTTTTTCAATTATCAAACTTTACCAAATAAACTTATCAATTACAACATTTTTACTCGCCATATTTTTTCTCATATTTATTCATTCATTCATCAATTCTATCTACCCTGTACCCATCCATCTCTTGTGCACACGCATGAGCGTTATGGCTGTGTCGGGTAGGTTAGTAGTGAAAGTATTGCACTTGTACAGACCCCCCAGATAGATACTGCTCTCTCCTCTCCCTTGGCCGCTCTGGCGCAAGTTTCGCAGCAATTCGATCCAAGAGACGCGGCCGCCCTGGGCCTACAAGGATGGGATCTACAACAACTGGCCCTTTATTTGCTGGTAAGTAAGAAGACTACGACCCTCTTTAGGTCAGGCCTTTTCTATCTTTTCAAAAAGGAAAAAAGTTTACCAACAAAAAAATATTAACTGAGATTGACAGAACCAAATATTTACTTCAAATGTCACTGTCACAAGTGGATATCACTCGCACATTGACGAATCTAAAGAATAACTACACAAATTATTTCTTACCAACTTTAAATTAGATTGTTATTTATTAAAAAATAAGCAAAAGTCAATTTTATTTTGGTGATTATAATACTTTTTCCTAATATTGAGGAGAAAAATAGCGGTACTGCACTGCTGCTGGTAGTATCTACTGCTGCTGCTATTATTGTTTTGGACTGAAATAATCGATTCAAATTATGAGTTAGACAGATTTTGTTGAATAAACATGGTTTATAGGTAAATTAAGTATTTGAACAGTAGTTATTGGGAATCATGTTTTTTTTCCTTTTTGTAGCCTGTTTACTCTATGGGGTCTGACCTAAATGAGAGGTGTTTTGAGGTAAGAATGAAATGTTTGAATATTTCTAAATGTTTCCTAATTTTAATTAATATTGGTAAAACTGTTCTGTTTGTAATTTAGCCGTAGTGTTGTTAGACTGTTTTTTATCTTTATTCGTTTCAATATTACTGAAACTGGATTTTTTTTATATTAGCAGTAAAAACATAAAATAAAATCACCATTTTTGAATATCACTCTCTAAAAAACATACATTTCTTAAAAATATCCCTCAATTCAATATTTTTGCCTCAAAACTATCCTACATTAATGAAAAATATTCTCATTTCTGCATTTTTGCCTCAAAACTATCCTAAAAATATACACTCGTGAAAAATATCCATAAATTCAATATTTTTGCCTCTGAACTATCCTAAAAAACATGAATTTTTGAAAAACATCCCTTAATTCTGTATTTTTGCCTCAAAATTATCCTACATGTTTTTAAAATATAGCTAAAATCAATATTTTTGCCTCAAAAGTATCCTAGATTTTTGAAAATGATCCGTCAATTCTGCATTTTTGCCTTGAACCTATCCTAAAACATACATTCATGAAAAATATCCCTAAATTCAATATTTTTGCCTCAAAAGTATCCTAGATTTTTGAAAATTATCCGTCAATTCTGCATTTTTGCCTTGAACCTATCCTAAAACATACATTCATGAAAAATATCCCTAAATTCAATATTTTTGCCTCAAAAGTATCCTAGATTTTGGAAAATTATCCCCCAATTCTGTATTTTTGCCTTAAACCTATCCTAAAACATACTTTCATGAAAAATATCCCTAAATTCAATATTTTTGCCTCTGAACTATCCTAAAAAACATGAATTTTTGAAAAACATCACTTAATTCTGTACTATCCTACATGTTTTTAAAATATCGCTCAATTCAATATTTTTGCCTCATAAGTATCCTAGATTTTTGAAAATAATCTTCAATTCTGCATTTTTGCCTTAAACCTATCCTAAAACATACTTTCATGAAAAATGTCCCTAAATTCAATATTTTTGCCTCAAAAGTATCCTAGATTTTTGAAATTTATCCGTCAATTCTGCATTTTTGCCTTGAACCTATCCTAAAACATACATTCATGAAAAATATCCCTAAATTCAATATTTTTGCCTCAAAAGTATCCTAGATTTTTGAAAATTATCCGTCAATTCTGCATTTTTGCCTTGAACCTATCCTAAAACATACATTCATGAAAAATATCCCTAAATTCAATATTTTTGCCTCAAAAGTATCCTAGATTTTGGAAAATTATCCCTCAATTCTGTATTTTTGCCTTAAACCTATCCTAAAACATACTTTCATGAAAAATATCCCTAAATTCAATATTTTTGCCTCTGAACTATCCTAAAAAACATGAATTTTTGAAAAATATCACTTAATTCTGTACTATCCTACATGTTTTTAAAATATCGCTCAATTCAATATTTTTGCCTCATAAGTATCCTAGATTTTTGAAAATAATCTTCAATTCTGCATTTTTGCCTTAAACCTATCCTAAAACATACTTTCATGAAAAATGTCCCTAAATTCAATATTTTTGCCTCAAAAATATCCTAAAAATATACATTTTTTAAAAATGGCTTTAAATTTATTATTACTTCCTCAAAAATAATACTACTTCCAAAAAAGCTTTTCTAATATTCTTAAAATCGTTATTATCTCAAAAATAATACTACCTTCCAAAAAACATTCTTTTTTTGAAAAAATCTCTAAATTTTACATGTTTGTCTCAAAACTATCCTAAAAACATACATTTTTGAAAAATATCCCTTAGTTCAAATATTTTTGCCTCAAAACTATTCTAGAAACCTACATTTTTGAAAAATATCATTGGATTCATTATTACTGCCTCAAAAATAATACTGCTTGTTTTTGGAAAAAAAATCAGTAAATTCAGGACTAATTGCCTCAAAATTAATACCATCCTTGCCCCAAAACTTCTAAACACACATTTTTGAAAAATAACCCTCAATTCAACATTTTTGCCTCAAAATTATCCTAAATACATACATTTTTGAGAAATATCATTAAATTCATTATTACTGCCCCAAAAATAATACTAACCTCCAAATTTTATATACTAAGAAAAAATTGAGTAAAACTATCTCGTTTTTTGTCAAAAAAGTAGACTGCTACTAATACAAATAAAAACTATCAACTAATCTTTCTTTCATTAAAAATGTAACAAAATTTGTTTAATCTGTTAATTTTTGAACAATACTCGAAATTTAACGTAACATTTATTTTGTTGCTTATATACTAATTCATATGCTTTTTTTTATTTACTAACCGAAATGCAATATATACCAAGAATTGATACTCATAATTTCAGAAGATGGAGAGACAAGGTAAACAATCTTTAGAAGCTATTCGCGATCCCAGCAAGGAACGAGACAAATCAACCATCGGAAAACGATGGTCCAAACGCGAAGAAGCCGATTTCTTTAGAGTAGCTTCTTCCTACGGTGTTATTTACTACAGGTATGTAAGTTGTTGACTAAATCGTACCAAAAATAATTTTTTAAGTTTTCCTAATAAAATTTGATAAATATCTTTGTTTATATCAATAGTTATTGATCAAGGCAAATATCTGTGGTGAATATACGGGATGCTGAATGTTTTTCAGTAATTACCTACTGATTTCTGTTATTTCCTTTTTTTTTTATTTTTCTGTAGAAAAAAGAAATCTTACGACTGGATCAAATTCAAACAACTGGCAAAGTTGGAGAAAAAACCCGACGAAGAATTAACCGAATATTATAAACATTTCGTAATGATGTGTAAAAAGCAAACGGGCATGAATGTCGAAGAAAGTAATTACGACAATTCCATAGAACATATTTCCGAAGAAAAAGCGAGAAGAACGTTGGAAAGGTTGGAATTATTATCCCGGATTAGAGAGGAAATTTTGACGCATCCTAAGTTAGACGAGAGGCTGAGAGTGTGTCTTACTTCAGCGGACATGCCCGAATGGTGGATCGCCGGTAAACACGACAGGGACTTGTTACTAGGTGTGGCTAAGTGAGTGACAATTTTTTTAATTAATTGATTTTTTTTTTATTATTAGTGGGCGTAGAAAAACGTATAGGGCGCAATATGTTGGGAAAGTTCTTTCGCGCTTGTTAAAAGAACGTAATTTTTTATGTTTTTCTTTTTTTATTAATTTTCCTTGTTTTTTCAGCTTTTTTAACATTTTCATGTTTTTTAACCTTTTTCTTATTTTTGATTTTCATCTTTTTAACATTTTTCTTTTTTTATATGTCCTTTTATCTGTTTCTAATATTTTTCATCTTTTCGCACTTTTTTCTTGTATTTTTTTATTTTTAATAACTATAAATTTTATAAATATTCTCTCCTAATTTCATTCTATTCATTTTATTAATTTGTGTTTTCCTTTCTGCCCATTTTTTTTTAATATAAAATTGCTTTAATTACGATAAATATATATTCGCGCTTTTTTCTTGTATTTTTTTATTTTTAATTTCTATAATTTTATAAATATTCTCTCCTATTTTCATTTTATTAATTTGTGTTTTCCTTTCTGCCCATTTTTTTTTTATAAATTGCTTTAATTACGATAAATATTATTTTTTCCAGGCACGGCTTGGGAAGAACCGATTATTACTTGTTGAACGATCCGGATTTATCTTTCCACGAAGTTTTGCGTAAAAAAGTGCGTTCCGAAGCGACAGACGTTAAAGAAGGTATTAAATTAGAAAGTCACGAAGATATTCTGAAATTCGACAAAGACGAAATTTTAGTAAAACTCGAAAAAGGCGAAGGAACTCTAAAAATAGAAAAAGTAGCCCACAAAAAAGAACCTTCCGAAAAGAAACCTGAGGAAGATAATAAAGTAAATTTAACAATAGTCAAAAGCGAAACTGCCGAAAAAGAAGCGCCTAAAGAAGAAATCAAAGAAGAAGAAGAAACAGAAGAAACAAAGTCCGAAATAAAAGAAGAAGTAAAAGAACCTGAAGAAGTAAAGTCTGAAGAAACGAATACGGAAGTTGAGGTGACCGAGAAAAAAGAACAACCCGAAACAGAATCTGAAAAAGAACCGGAAAACGAAGAAGTTCAAAAACCAAAAGAAGAAAACACCGACAAAAAAGAAGCGCTAAAGAAATTAGCCGAAGCCGAAGCGGATTTATGCTCAAAACAAGCAGCCGAACTAAAAGCCATGTTCCCCGATCTAGAAGTCATCCAACCTCTTTCGCGACTCTCGCAAGTAGACACATTCGTATTAAGAGACAAACCTGCTACAGGAGCTTTAGATTTTAGCGAAACTACGGTCGCGCAACTTTTCAATAACGCCGTAAAATGGCCTAAAGAATACGCCATACAAGTAAGATTACAGCACATAATTTACGCCGTCGAAACTAAAGAATGGCCGGTAACGAAGACTTTTTCCGCCTACGCCACCGGAATCGGCAACGAATTCGATATTCCCATTCACGAAATACCCAGCGAGCCCGTCAAAAGAGAAACTTCCACCCCACTGTCTATCGGCGAAACCGAAATTATTTCGGTCAACGCTGCCGACAGATTCGGTGGAAATAAAAAGCGTAAACGGCACATAGCCATCGACGTGGAAACGGAAAGAGCGAAATTACACGCTTTGCTAAACAGCAGTCACGTTACGAATCCGTTACCGACTAAACATCCGATGACGTGGGAAAACGAAGATTCCGAAGAATCGAGACGATCTACCCCGGTGCAGAGTAACTTGCAACCTCCGCCTGCCCACCAACAGACTCCAAGAATGAATTTGTCTAATTTAAAAATGCCGTATGATCTTCAATACCATCCTCCTGTCGCCAAGACCATCGGACAGACCACAGTTATACCGGGAACGAGTAGTACTCTTACCCCGATCGATTTAAGCTCGAGCATTCCGAAGCCGCCTGAAAAAGCACCTAGTATGGATATGCAGAGCGAAGTTCAAGATTTTTCCGTTAAAAAATCTTCCGCCGCTAAAACGAGCAACAAATTGGACGACACGCTGTCTAAACTGATGAAACGGAAAAATTGCGTAAGTTTCTTCTACTTTTTACGTTGTTTAAATATGAAAATATTAATTATCTTTCAGCCGGAACCCGAACAACTAGTCGGCAAAGAAAAGAAACGCAAAAAACTCGACGAAATCGTACTAGGACTTTCGGCCGCAAAAGAACAATCCTTGTTCACCCCGGAAACCTCCAAAAAGCAACCGGTCACTCCTAGCGTAACCGTTACTCCTACCTCGGCTCCCGTAAGCACCTCACATAATCCCACACAAAAACCGTTTACCATAACCGTTACTTCCGTTCCTTCTACAGCTCCTTCTAGTCGCAGCAGCTCTCACGCACAAAATATCCTGCCTTCATTACCCACCGGCGGCAAAGATAGTTTTTCCACATTCCTGGCGCAGGCCGAGCAGCAGAATATGTTGTTGAAGAAACAACAGCAGCAACAACAACAACAGCAAAGGAAGAGCTACGAAGCCATGATCGCCGATATCGGTAAGTTCATTCAAATTCAATAGTTTTGATCTTTGATAAATAATTTCAACAACCAGCAGTTTTTTTAGGGGATTTGCTCATCTAATTTGAGTGTAACTCGTTATTGAGTACTTGTTAACTTTCTGATTGCCCAATTCCAGTTTGTAGAGTAATATTTTCTTGTGGTGTAGCTCCTTCTAAATACAAAACCACTATAACAAGTAAAAAGTCACTCACTTGCTAGATTCATCCGTACTTTTGCTAGATTCGACCGTACCTTTGCTAAATTCGTCTATATATTTGCTAGATTCGTTCGTACCTTTGCTAGGTTCGCCGCTTTGTTAAATTCGACTGTACCCTTGCTAGACTAGTTCGTACCTTTGCTAGATTCGTTCGTACCTTTGCTAGACTCGTTCGTACCTTTGCTAGACTAGTCTTTTTGCCAAATTCGTCTGTAACCTTTCTAAATTCTTCCGTACCTTTGCCAGATTCGCCGCTTTGTTAAATTCGACTGTACCCTTGCTAGACTAGTTCGTACCTTTGCTAGATTCGTTCGTACCTTTGCTAGACTCGTTCGTACCTTTGCTAGACTCGTTCGTACCTTTGCTAGACTCGTCTTTTTGCCAAATTCGTCTGTACCCTTTCTAAATTCTTCCGTACCTTTGGTAGATTTGTTCGTACCTTTGCTAGATTCGACCGTACCTTTGCTAGATTCGACCGTACCTTTGCTATTGCCAAATTCTTCTGTAACCTTTCTAAATTCTTCAGTACCTTCGCTAGATTCGCCTCTTTGTTAAATTCGTCTGTACCTTTGCTAAACTAGTTCGTACTTTTGTTATATTCGTTCGTACCTTAGCTAGATTCGTTCGTACCTTTGCTAGATTCGTCCGTACCTTTGCTAAATTCGTCTCTGCTAAATTATTCGTTTAAAACGAGAAAAAAAATTCAAACTACTTATAAAATGTTATCTTGATTATGTTATCGTTGACTGTACATGTTTCAATATCATTTTTAACCAAACGCATGCTTATATCTTGCATACATATACTAATAATGGCGACAAATAATTTAAAAATCGATAGCAGGTAAAGATTCCTTCTCGAGTTTTTTGGCGCAAGCTGAAGAACAAAATATGTTGCTGAAGAAACAGCAAGAACAACATCAACAACAGCAGAGGAAAAGTTACGAAGCGATGATTGCCGATATCGGTAAATACATTTTTTAATAAAATCCTTTGGATTGAAGTTGTATTTAGAAATCCTTGGAGAATTTCCTTTTAATTATTGTAATTTTATACAGTTTGTCAAGAAGGTACCGGAAATTGATCCGAAAAGTTCGCTGAAAGGATTCGTCGAAATTTTGAGTGATTTTTGGTTGTTCGCGTCACCGACATGCTAATGCGACTGTTGCGCCTCAATAATATTTTTAAAAGTTCATTTATTGTGTTCTCACTTCTGCCGTCTGTCCTCATAGCTGCCAACATCTTTTTTTGGTAAGTTGGTACAAGTGAGAAGTGAAGTTGACATAGCAGAAATGAAAATTTGTCGAAAAAAATAAAACTTGTGGAAAGGAAGTCATGAAATTTGCACTTCGATTACCTAACCGTTACGGGGCTATCTTTGTGATCGAATTTCTGGTCAAAAACAGCCATCGTATGTGTATTATTTCGCATGGGGCCATTTTTGTCGGAGATACAATAAATTTGGAAGAGTAATACTTATTTTGTGACCAATTTCCGAGATTTTCTTGACATAATAATATAACTAGTGCTGTAACATTTTTAACCTAGTTGGACACGTTTATTCTAAATTTTCTTCAACCATATAATCGAACATAAACATTCGAAAAATTATTTCCAACTTTTAATTATTTCCAACAGGGAAAGTGTCAGATTTCAGTTCCAAAGTGAACTCGTACTCGCACGAAGCAAAAGTGAATAAATGGCTGGCGGAACAGAATGCCGCATTGGCCGAACAACCGTTGTCCGCCGATTATCTAGCGGCCAGAAGACGTCGACCGAGGGTGGATCCGACTCTTTTGGACTGGAAAAAATTAACTGGAGACGAAAACGTTTCGGTTATACATAGAGTAACGGGAAAAAAATTAACCGGACCGAAAGCGCCGACTCTAAAAAGATTAGGTCAGTGGCTGATGGAAAATCCAATGTACGACATCGATCCCAAATGGTCGGAATTAGTAAAAGAACGGGGAAATTTAAGCCACGATTTACAAAAGAGGTTGCCAGGTAATTTAATCATAAAATATTCAATCGATAAATTGTTGACTCAATTTTTTTCAACTTTTCAGGTCAATTAAGTGGTAGCAGCAGCAGTGCGAGTAAAAGTAAATCGAACGTAACTGGTCGTCCACCGTTGCTATCAAGCCCGACTGGTTCCACGTCCAGTGTCAGCTCTGCTAACTTAGTAACTTCATTGCCGTCTAGCATGTCTTTCCCCTCGTTGGGTACTTCAACTTTAGCAGGTCTTAATTCCAATATACTTTCAGGTTTATCGGGATTGGGACAATTTGATCCTAAAAATAATCCTTTGTTGATGCCATTTGCCGGGTTGCCCAACATGAATGCTTTGGGATCGATGGGAGGTCTTAGTAATCTCACTAATATGAATTTGTTCGCTAATCTTGCAGGTCTGGGATTACCCGGTTTGGGTAGTATGGACCCGTCTGCTTTGGCCGGTACAACGTCTGATTCTTCTAAAAATATCTCAAAATCTAGTACCAGTACTAGTAAATCGAGTAAACCTCAAGAGGCTCACACTTCTAGTAAATCTCAATCTAGTTCTAATTTACCGACAACTAATCCGTTTCCGTTTTTCTTTCCAAATCCCAGTTTACTGTATACACCTCTGGGTTTGGGAGGATTGAACCCGTTTACTTTACAACCCGGCATGTCCGCGGCTTACGATACTCTAGCGCAGCAATGTGGATTACTGAACGGCAATATGAACCCAGCAGCTTCACCTAATAGCAGCTCCAAGATGAATAAATTACCTACATCTAGACCGCTTTCGTCGACGACCACAACATCTTCGGGTAGTTCAGGTCAAGGTCGTCCTCGATCATCCAGCAGAGATGTGCATCTTCAACAGCTACTCCTACCTCCGGATACTCAAATCTTGGAAAGTATTTCTAAAGCTGCAAACTTGGATATTACTTTGAAACAAGGAAAGTCAGATAAAAAAGAAGATAAAAGAAAAGCTCTGGAAAATCTTCGAGGGATGCTGCCTACCGATTTCTCCAGTTCAATGAAAGAGAAAAAGAGTACGCTACCGAACTTGTCTGATTTTACGAAACTATTAGAGGCTCAAGTTAGTCAGAATACGAAAAAATCTCAGGAGCAGCAAATGAAAGAGGCGTTGGAACATTTCAGCAGGACGAATATCGAATTGGTGGCGAAGGCTATGAGCGAAGAACAGAGCAAATATATGACATCTGCAGCATCGACTGCGTCCCATAAACGGTCGAGAGTATCTTCGGAATCTTCGGATCGGGCTCATCCGCTAGAAACTGAGGTTAGTAATTGAATATTGAATATTTATCGGTTGTAAAAAAAAATCTTTTTAATGATAGGTAGAGCATCCGCCTGTGAAAAGAATACGAGAAGCTTCTGATAAATCGCGAACTCCCACGCCTCTTCCGACTCCGCCCACTCCGACTTCGACACCGACCCCCACTTCGACTCCCAGCGTCACGCCCACAATGGTAATACCAACGCCGATAGTTCCGCCACCGGCTTCAATTCCTCCGACGATGCCTAACGATCAGGAAGGTGTAGATATAGAAGCGTTGTTGCCACCCTCAACGGTTGTGAAAACTTCAGCGAGTCCACAAAAGACGGAAAAACTCGATAAATCACCGGAACCCGGAAGATCTCTTACCCCACAGGAATTAGAACTGTCAGGATCTAAGGTAAGCGACAGTTGATTGGTGAAAAAAAAAAAAAAGGGTTTTTGTGACTCGCAAAACGTTTCAGGTTTCCCTTGAACCTGCCGATACTCCCGGTAAGGAAGACGAACAGTCTAAGACCGAAACGTCCGAAGAATCCGAAACGCCTCCGAAGAAAAACGCGAAGCGAACGAGAGGCAAACGCAAGTCGGGAGAGGTTTCCATCGATCACGAATCGGTGATAGCGAAGAAAAATTTACGTTCGAGTGCTAGTCGATCTGCAGCCGCTGCGGCAGCCAGACAAAAAATGGAGGCCGAAAACGCGCAACGGGAGAGTGAGAACAATTCGTAATTTATTATTTCTGTTTATTGTTTTATTTTTGCGGATTGGTTTAAAGTAGCTCGGACGTTTCGACGTGTCTATTGGTAAGTTGGATCCTTTTCAGTGAATAGTTTAATTGTATCTAAATTTCATTGGGATGCCAAGAATATCGTTTAAACAGAGTACGTATTTCTACGTATTGACAGCAAACTTATTCACTGTAACAGTTCGAATAAATGAACGGATCCGACTTACGTTTATCGTCGAATTGTTGTACAGTTTTGTGGGTATTTGGTGAACTGTGATACAACATTTATTTTTTGAACACTTTTGAAGTGATTTTGTGGTGTATATTTGTCATTAAAAAAAAAAACTGATGATTGTTACAATTACGCTTGAGAAAAATAAAAAACATGTATTCCCAATATTTTAATGATTAACAATATTTAGGGTATAATTACTGAAAAAAAAATCTAGTAGGCTTAACAATTGACAAGTATTGTTATACAACTATCCAAACAAGGAATGAACCGATAGTAGCGCCAACTAAACATGACACTTAACCCACAACAATTTTAATAGCTCACTATGCCGAATTCTTACGTCTTACGTCGGGAATTGATTTAAACCTAATCAACGTTCCCGCTCACGAAAAGTACAACGGCAGGAGAGGGTTACAGGCAAACTTTGTTTCATTCCACTTTCCTCCGATCCGACTCAAATTGTAGAAATGTGTGTTGTAAGAGCCACCTACCGGTTATTTTAAAGATGTGACAAATGACAGAAAACAGAGTTACATCTTCCAAGGCCTAATTTATCGAGTTGATATGTTTTTGTGGTTATGTGTCAATTTTATTTGGCGCTGATTAAGTATTTAAAGTGTTATATTTGGAATAAAAAGACTGCAATGGCTGTATTACTATTGAGAATGCACAAAATGGTCGTTGTTCAACCTAAAGGAATGACACCATTGTAGTTTGATTTTATTTATTGGTAGCAGGTATGTTCTCTGACATCCAGGATATTTTTCTTCGTAATATGGAATTTTTTTTATTGACTGATTGAAAAAATACCAACTATCATGACGGAAAGTTGAAAAACATTCACTTTGTTACGTTTTCTCTTTAACTATTTGGAAAAATGAATTAATTTGGCCTTAAATCGAGAAAGCATATTTTTTAAGTCTTCCGAACATGATTGGAACCTTTTTTTTTTATCAATTATAATTTCGTTTATATTTTATACTTTTGTCGACTCGTACGCGAAGAAAAATATTTAAATTTAAAAAAAATTTCTGTATGGTATTATTCAGCACAAAACTCAGTCATTGGGGCGTTTCTTTTTTTCCAGAAAAAATTATCTGAAAGCTCTCGCGACTCCATGTATCGAGAAGACGCTTCTACGGGTTGAATTTAAAACGCTCCTTTCACTGAGGATACATTTCTTTTGTAAGAAACACGCGTTGGTAATTCACCTGTATAGAAAAACGACTGATTTTAGTTGAGTATAATTTTGTCTAGAATTTTATAGTTTTTTTTCCATTTCAGTTACAATATATTGAAGCGTTCTCTCGTTACAACAGTCGGTAACTTAACTATAGCCCTACAAAGCCCAGAGGGTTACTATTAGACGAATATTCTTGCAATAGCTTTCCATAGATAAAGACCAGGATGGATGCAGATTATTCAAGGTCATTTCATCCCGCGACGTTCGTAATCTTATTTGGACAAATCACTATCGACTTCTCTCCAAAATCTGTTTTCATTAAAAACTGACAGGAAGAGGTCTACGATTGCCAAAAAAACGTGGACGACAAAACCTTCTGGTTGGCATCAATTTTGAAGATGATTCACGGTAAACAAAGCCGGACAGGTATCGCGAAATAGGCACAGGTTTGACAACGAACATCGCCACGTTCATGTCAAGTGAATTACATCCCAAATCACCCACAAACTACTGCAATCGGGACGCAGGGTGGGCATGCTTGCTGCAATGTAGCGGAGTTGGGATATGGCGGAGAAAAAAATGTTAGAAGGAGCACGGAAGCGTTCGGCCGATGCTCGGATCGGGCTCGGACTAGACTATTTCGTCGAGAATATTCTTGGAATAGCTTTCCATAGACAAAGACCAAGATGGATGCAGATTATTCGAGGTAATTTCAACCCGAATGACAAGTTTAACGTGCGCAATCTTATTTGGACGATTCACTAATAACTTCTGACCAAAATCTGTTTTCTGTGTTCATTAAAAACTAACAGGAAGAGGTCTACGATTGCCAAAAAAACGTGGACGACAAAACCTTCTGGTTGGCATCAATTTTGAAGATGATTCACGGTAAACAAAGCCGGACAGGTATCGCGAAATAGGCACAGGTTTGACAACGAACATCGCCGTGTTCATGTCAAATATATTCCAGAACACATCCCAAATCACCCACAAACTACTGCAATCGGGACGCCGGGTGAGCATGCTTGTTGCAATGTAGCGGGATCGGGATATGTCGAGGAAAAAATGTTACAAGTAGCAGGTACGCGTTCGCCCGAAGCACTGACTAGGTAAAAGCATTTGTCACTTTTCTGATTATTATAGTGGCATCTTTCACTCCCCGACAAGTTGGAATTACAGAGAACCGTATTATCTGTAAAGTAATTCAGCTTTTTTCCGCCACTTCCAACTATTTGATACTTCCTACATCACATTGTAGCTGGTTGGGTGAAGCTTGACTGCCAGTTCTGAATATATCCGCTAGAATGGATAAATGTCTTCGTATCCTAATTAAATCTGCGGCTTGTAGGAATTTCGTTATAGTTTTGTTAATTAAGAAAGATATTTTTTTTTGTTACTTTTACGTTCAACAATTCGCAATTTGTATATATATAAATATGTTAGGCATTATAATGAAATCATTTTTTTAAATACGGTGTGTGAAGAGTGTAAATAAATATCTAGTGTTTTTTATTTTTTCTTTTTTTTTTCAATGTAAGTGTAGTGGAGTCATATAAATAAATTAAAAAATAGAAATAATCTTTTGTTTTATTTCATCTAATCAGTCGAATTATTCTTTGTCTATACAAAACAATTAATAAACTGGAAGGAATAGTGCATATTTGGATAGATCGTTTGGCTTAACGAGACCAATATTTAAAAAAAGAAGAGTGCATAATGGATAGATCGTTTGGGTTAACGAGGCCAATATTTAAAAAAAGAAGAGTGCGTATTTGGATAGATCGCTTGGCTCAACGAGACCTATAGTGGGTTGTCTCTTTATGTTACCTATGGCTATAGTTAAAAAAAGAAGAAATACAGGTTATGTTTATATAGTAGCTCTAGTAAAATTTAAATTTATTTGGAGCGATGCTTTCTAATTTTAGATGCATATCAAGATTTTTAAAGTGTAATTCATTAAAACCAAGTATTTGCTTTATTAGAAAAAAATCTAATGAAGATTCTGCTGTAGATGAAAATGCTGCATCAAAATCGTTAGGAAATATGAGTTCCAAATATCAATTATACCAAGACAAAGATTCCGAAATTATACTAGATGTATATGAAGAACGATTAAAGTACGCACAGCTTTTGGAAGATGAAGAAATGGAAGAAGACAGATTCGAGGGACTTAATTTGGAACGTAAGTTTAATTTTAAGAGTGACAAATATAGCATTCAAATCAGTTAATATCCTATCACTTTAATATTTTTGCTATAGGTGGTATAAAAGGAGTATATGACATAGAGGACTTGGTAGAAGTATTGAAACGTGAACAGGCAATAAATATATTCGTAGCCGCTGTTCCAAAAGAAGTAATTTATGTTGAGTACATTTGTCTGGTCAGTGGAAAATCTGTAAGGCATATGAAATCTATAGCACAATTTGTTAGGAGGGTTTATAAACAAAAAAGGGAAAAGCAAGATATTATACCAAAAATAGAAGGTGAAAATTCAAAAGATTGGATGGCATTAGATTTAGGTAAGAGAATATTAATGTCTCATTAATTGTAAACATTTTTAATAATACAATTTGCAGGGAATATAGCCCTTCATATATTTTCGGAAAAGGCTAGAAAATTATATGATTTGGAGTCCCTTTGGAGCTTAGGTAGTGAATTTGATGAAGAATATAATAAGCCCGAACCAGTGTCTGATATGCTAGAAAAACAAACTATTTATCTAAAAGGATTGGTACCTGCCTCATGATAAAACAATAAGAACTAATATTATGTGTTAATATTAAAGGTAAATAGAATTATTTGTTATTTTTTGAAAATTTTATTTTAAAGATATCTAATTATATAAAGCACCAACAGTGAAGAAAATGATGTAATTTTTGTGACATAAATGTAAAACTTTCCCCTGAAAAGATTCGTGGTCATTACAATATTCTAACTGTTCAATTAGTTGAGTTATGAGTACCTTTTGCTTTCAGTAAGTGGATTTTCGAAAATTTCCACTACTTTAACATTGATGATTCACAAAATGGAAATGCTCT
Source organism: Lochmaea capreae (assembly GCA_949126875.1). Classification (NCBI taxonomy): domain Eukaryota; kingdom Metazoa; phylum Arthropoda; class Insecta; order Coleoptera; family Chrysomelidae; genus Lochmaea; species Lochmaea capreae. Next base: position 2,146,190 of record OX421400.1, read on the forward strand.
TTTTTTTTTTTGAAAGTACCTACTCTCTAAAAATTTCAGTTCAATATTCCTGGTTTTTGTGATTGTTGGTAGCTATTATGTGGCCCTGTATTTCCATTGAAGTAATGAACATTTGAACAAATCAAATTGTTTCATTTCATCGTTTAATGAATTACCTGTTATAAATGCTTAGTGAGTAAGACACACCACCTTATCTGGTTTATCTAAAAGAGATAAGATACACTGACAACAAATATTTACCATTCTATGTGTAACTGAAAATGACAAATAATAGTGTACAATAATATGAAAATATGAGTAATGGATACAGCAAAAAACGTATCAAAAAAACAAATCCTGTTAGGGTATGAACTTAATGCAAAACAAGATGCTCTAGTGAACTACTTAGTGCCTTCTATCAGTGCTTGTGTACTTTATATATTTTTAATAGCAGCTGATGTTTCGGTGATTTATAGTCATTATAAAAATGGAGATCCCGTTTGGGCCTCTCTTACTTTATTTATTTTATATCTACCAATATTGGCTAGTTTTATAATAATCGTTTCTAATTGGGAATTATGGCCAGAATTTGAATCATGTTCAAGAATGAATTTGATATGGTTTTGGACGAAAGTGTTTGAACATTTGCTTTTTCCAGTTTGGAGTATGTGGAGGTATGTAAATTTTTAAAAATTGGCACTTCCCTTAACCGAAATTTATACATTTAATGTTGTTTAGGTTTGCAGAAAGAATTTTTTGGTCTATAGAAGCAGTAAGAGCTACAGATGAAAAATCGACCAAAGATGCAATATCAATCATTAAATCCCCTAGGTCCATAGAGTTGTATATATTTCTACAATCTTATTTACATGCATTACCACAAGTTTTATTACAACTCTATATACTTGTCAGACATAATCCAGATATTGATAGCAAAACAGGTAAACAATGCTTTGATTTTTGTTTTACATAAAACTATAGAATACAATACAGTTTTATGGGACTTAAAAGATCTATTGTTGTGTCCCCTATAATTTGGTATAATAATATATACATCGCCATCTATCTTCTGGTAGATCACCTGTGTTGTAAAATTATTTTTCTATGAATTACTGTCAAGTTTTAGATTCCCCATCTATGTCTACTCGAATAAAGATATTCAAAAACTGTGTTTTTTAGAAAAGGCTCAAGTACTCAGTTTGGTACTCAACTTGTTAAAAATTTCTGTGACAACTACATACTATCAACGATTTAAATCTCAGAAATTAACAGGGAAACAATATCCATGGTACAAGCAATACGCAGCCAATGCTGAATCTTCCAACGAAGTGGTACTAAGACAAATTTTACCTCAAAATCGGTAATTATAAATAACCATAAAGCATACTGTAAAATACTGAATCTTTACAGTCACCAGACTACATCATTCCAAAGATGTGAATATTATTTTATTAAAATGTGAATTAACTATTTTGGTACTTTTGTTGTGGGAATCAAAGAGCCTAAAGATTCAGCGTTTCTCCTCTATTACTTAACTGGAAAAGTTGCTTGAATTTAAAATTAAAGTTTTATATTCACAATATCGCTTTAATTTTTTTGTAGGACTATTGTAGAAGAAAGACCAACGACCAGCCAAGTGGAGAGCGAATATGAATCAGAACCTCCAAGATATTCAAGATTAAGTAGACGAAGAAGTAGTGATTTTTATTTAGAACCAACCACATCGGGATTATCTCACAGACATACACTTTTAGAAACAGATTTTGACGAGACTGTACAGACTAGAGTGAAAGTTTTAGACGAAGGACTAGACGAAGTAGATGGACCACCAGAATGTAAGTTTTTAATAATAATAGATATTTTTTACAACGAAATTACACCAATAATTATTTTATAGATACATCTGGATCTCACAACAGAGAAAAATCAAAAACCGACAGTCTGAAACAAGATTTATCTAACCAAATTGTTGTTTCAGACTATTCAGAACCGGACTTCAACATTTCTAGAATTATAAACGTAAAAGGTTTAGAGGATGACGATCTCGCTGGAAAATTGATAGCCGTTGTTTGGTGGTTCACGTTTTTATTAGCCAGAGTTTTAACAATATCAATTTTCGCGTACTTTTATCTCAAAGAAACCATTTATCTGCTCACCATTCACGTTATTTTAATTGTATCCATTCTCGTTTACGATGTAAAATCCGACGCCGTTAAACGATCCAAAGCGGCTTTCTTTTTATTTATCGGTCTCGTATACATTTTCTGTATAATCGAATTCAAGATAAAATTTAAAAAAGCCACGATAATTTTTTACGGATTCTTCGTTGTTGTATTTTTTGAAAATATCGTGATGTGTTTGTCTTGGTATTGGTTACAAGTCGATTCTATCGAAAATGATTTTTGGTTTAGGTACGTATTTTACATCATCGTTACTTGTTTGTTATTAAGTTTTTCGACGATGTTGTTTTATTTTATTCTACATAAACCTGATAAAGTTGTTGTAGCTACAATTGTGAAAAAATAGCTCTCTTTACCATACTTTTTTTTATTCCGAACTATGCTGCTATAAGAGAAAACACCCAAATTACCTGAAGTCAACATTAAAGTCATCCAGAACCACCACAGATGTTGTCATATCATTATATTATTTATAAATAACATTAATCAATTTTTATAGTTCTTTAATAGCTATTATATGAATTAAATAAACGGTTGAAACGCAGTTTATATTATTTTATGTAGTGTCGTTGGTCCAAGTTTATAAACAGCATGTCAAACAACTGTCAACATTCCGACAATGACATTGACAGCGTCATATAATTCTTGAGGTACTAGAGCCATTTTTCTTTGAACTTGACCACACAAACCGGGTTAACTATAAGTTAACCATTCGATATTCCTCGACTTGTATTCCAAACCATGACGTAACAGTTAACCAAACACACAAACCAGCTCACTGAGATAGTTTGACAGAGTATTTATCATATTTGAGGTTAGGTGTTTGTTTATTCCAGGGTTTCCACAAACCGTTACGTCATAAAAGTTAACCGTGACGTCATGGTATTGTTAACCCGGTTTGAGTGGTTAAGTTCAAAGAAAAATGGTTTAGATGAGCATATCACCATGAGATTGGTGCACTACGGGTTGCGGGAAACGAAATATCAAATCTCGTATGGTTCGGGCCGATAGAGAATCTCGCCTAAACCGGTGAGAAGCCAAGAAGCATTCCCCTTTTTTGGAAAACTTCATGTGGAATACAAATTATTCGATATTTATGCCTATATATACTCGAATATTTATTCCCTTCCCTTTTAAATTAAAAAACATTCACTTTGAATATAAAGTATTGAACTATTTCTATTTTTTCAATGAAATATTGGTCCAAATAGTGGTAATGGTGAAAAAATACTGTTTTTTAGATTTTTCTCTATAAATTCTGAATTCACCACAAATTTTGTAGTAAAAAAATCAAAAATCTTAAGTAAAGGATTTCCAAAGCCATCACTGGTTACAGAAATGAGAACTGGCAATATTATCCATCAAAACTCTTCCTAAAAGTTATTACCATCTGGTATCTAGACATAATTGTTAAATTGCAATTTTCTCTTTCAAACTTTGCATCATCCAAGAATTTTTTTCTTTTAAAATGTTTTATAGCATTAGGGCTTTCTAATAAAAAATAGTTACATAATTCCTAGGGTTGCGAACTTTTCCAGTTCCTGCTTTTGTCCACCTAACCTAACTTTTTCAATGTTTGTAAGTACATTTTTATAGCAGACCAATAAGGTAAAAAAAAATTGAAAAATGAACTACCAAAGTTGATATTATTTTAATTCGTTCATTTATTCTTCTATACAATCAACACAAACATGTGTCATAACAACATTATATATATTTTATAACATATATTACACATTCTCTTAATAATAATTTTTAATACTCTAAACCTTAACCAAGAGGAAAAAAACGTTAATGAAACGTGGGCGGGGTACAGAGATAATAGTTTATTTTAATTAAAAAATTATAGTAAGTCACATCAAAATAGTATTTTCCAAACAAAAAGTTGACTATTATTATAATGGTCAAGTAAAAGAGTGTTTGGAAGTATTTAGTCTCACTATGAAATAATAACAGTGTAAAATTTGACATTTTATCTGTCACAATAGTCAAGAAACAATTGCTCCTACAGCTTGTCAAACGTAGAAAAATTTGTTCCCCTAATGCACACGGTTTCTGATTGTTGTTCGTTGTTGAAATTTGATTGAACAAAGTAGCGTCAAGAAATGTCAACGTCATAAGCAGAATTTGTACATCAGAAAAGTGAATTGGACCAATTGGAAGTAACGACAAACAGCACGACAGCAACGATTTTTATACAACTTAAAAAAAATAATGGTCAAGTATATACAGTGTGACCCATTTTGTTTGGAAGCACCCCTATAAAATCCGCATTTTTCAACCGATTTTGATTTAGTCTTTTTTGTTAGATTTAGTATCAAAAACAGTATTTGAGTACAAATTTTCATACCATAATAGCTATTTTCAAGGCCCTCTACGTTAATTTTTCTTTGCCAAAAAAGACGAAAGTATATTAGGCATTTTTTTTTCTCAAAAATGACTACACCACTGGATTCAGAATCATCACAAATGTAAACTATCAAAATTTTATAAAAAAAGTTTTATTAACAACAAAGTTATCACTACATGAATTTGGAAAAAGTTGTTTTTTAATTAATTTTTTACTAAGAATGTAGGCACATTTTAAAAATGGCAACATGGTGAACAAAAACTAGGACTCAAACATATTGCACTGTAAAAATTCGAAGCCGAAATTTTAAAAGACAGGATAATAGGTCCATTCTTTTTTAAAGGGGAACATGAATGCCAATAACTTCATGGAATTCTTGAAAGGTGAGTTATCCGCAGTGATTGACGAACTGCATCTAGCAGAAAGAATGAATTTGATATTTCAGTTAGATGGTTGTTCTGTACACTATTCTAGGATTGTCAGGCAGTGGCTTAACGAAAAATTTCCAAATGGTTGGATGGGTCGCGGTAGCGAGTTCATCGAATGGCCTCCTAGATAGCCCGACTTAACTACATTGGATTTTTATCTTTGGGGTCTTTTGACACAAAAAGTGTATAAGACACGTCCAAGGAATAGAGCAGAACTGTGTGACAGAATACGACAGGTGTGAGCTGGAATAACGCCACATGAAATAAAAAAGCGCTAAGACATAGTCGCAAACGATACGAGAAATGTGTGGAAATTAACGGAGGTCTAGTCGGGGCTACAAAAATGCAGAATTCAATCATTATTAAGTAGTTTAATAATTAAAATGTATTATTTGGTGTTAATTTGTATTTTCGTCACGTCAGCACAACTTTACATTACTCTCAGAAGCTATAACTCCAGAACCGGTTAAGATATCGGCTTCGAATTTTTACAGTGCAATATGTTTGAGTCCTAGTTTTTGTTTTAAAAGTTGCCATTTTTAAAATGTGTCTACATTCTTAGTAAAAAATTAATTGAAAAACAACTTTTTCCAAATTCATGTAGTGATAACTTTGTTGTTAATGAAACTGTTTTTATAAAATTTTGATACTTTACATTTGTGATGATTCTGAATCCAGTGGTGTAGTCATATTTAAGAAAAAAAAGTGCCTAATATACTTTCGTCTTTTTTGGCAAAGAAAAATTAACGTAGAGGGCCTTGAAAATAGCTATTATGGTAAGAAAATTTGTGCTCAAATACTGTTTTTGATACTGAATCTAACAAAAAAGACTAAATCAAAATCGGTTGAAAAATGCGGATTTTATAGGGGTGCTTCCAAACAAAATGGGTCACACTGTATGAAGGAATGTTTTTAAAATTATTTAAATCAAAAAATAAAAATCGCTTCTCAATAAATTTAAGAGTACTGTTACCATTCGTGAAAAAATATAGAAAGATTTAGTTAAAAGGTGTATAGTTAAGGAAACATTATGAAAATACAAATTTGGCATTAAGTTTTCAGTTTCAAATATAAAAGTTAAAACTACAAAGTAAAGATTTATTTACACAAATTTATAAAATATTGAGTAATAGGAATACTGGTTTTTTATATAAAGTCGACCATCATAAGAATAGTCAAGTTGAAAGTTAATGAAAGGAACTACTCGCTTTTTTTTCCTGTAATTTTACTCGCACTTGCTCTTCACTGTCGTTATAATCATATTTGTCTGGTGAATTAAATATAGTGCACTAACAAATACTGAATTGGCACTAAAAAAAATGTTTAAATATTAAACTCAAGGTAGAATATTTAAAAAAAAAGTACTTACTGTCCTTCTTTAAAATATTCTTTCAACGTATTACTGAATCTCTTAGAATATTTCACGAATTCCCGTTTTCTTTGTTCTAAAGATTGTTTTCCTGTTGTACCTGGAATAAATCCATTCACTGCATTCACAGCATCCAACAATTTTTTTATAGCACTGGCAATTTCCCTAGAAAAAAATTGTTTACCAACAAATTCTTGATTTAAAAGAAATTTCCTAAAACTTAGTGTTATGCACTACTAACTTTATGGTTTCCAAAAAAGTTTTTCTATCTGTGATTTCATCTGGAATCCTACTGAGGATTCTTTTCAGTGCAGCCGATTTTCTGTTCAGCTCTTGGAATGCATCTTCAGAACGATTGAGACGATATTCTACAACTGAAAATAGTAAAAGTATACATTCGCTGCATTTAGAAGGAAATTAATCAGTTTTCTCATAACTCATCTCAGCTGTCTTAAAAAGAAAATACAATCAATAGATTATATTTAATGATTCTTATTTCCCCAAAAAATTGATCATAAATCATTCATATATTTTACTTTTCTATCGTCATTACATATAGATAATTGAAATTACCACAAATGAATACTGATCAGTATAAGATAAAAATTTATCTTAAGTATCCAAAGATCATTCATTATATTCTTAATAACACTAATTTTAGATAAATAATTAAAATACACCCGCTTTAATATGCTTAATATGATCCTTAAATCTTTTGCCACAAAAGTTGACAAAACTATAGGTATATGAAAGCCAATAATTCCTTAAATTTGAGAAAATAGAAAAAAAATCATTTACAAATAGGTAATTAATAGAGGTGGACAAAATATAGTCGGTATTCTAATCACATATAATGGCTAATATTCATTTAGGTGTTTATGTCACATTATACATGTATAATGCAACTAGGTATAATATTTGACAGAAGCTCCAGTTATACAGGAAGTTTTTATTTTAACCAAAACATACTAAATATTAGGTAAAAAACTTATATAATGTCTACAAGCAAACATGCCATACCTTTAAGAAAAATATTTGAAAGACGTCAGAAATATGCAATAAATCAAACCATACTATGTTTGAAAAATAACATGAGATTATTTCAGTGGGTATTAGTTAAAGTTCAGACTGTATATAATTGAAAAATGTAATATATAATTACCATCGGAGTCAGATACTGCCCCTTGTAAGCGTAAAATGCTTTCGTTCATATTAACTGTAAGGTCTCCTTTTCGTAAAATACCAATAACAAGGTCATATGTGAGCCCTGGATGGGATGCTTCTGCTTTAGTGAGAGCAGAACGTAAGGTTTGCGACGCTGAAACATCCTGTTTTTCTAGCTACAATTAAATTAAAATCAACGTTGTCTGTTAGATTTAAAGTAACACGTACCTCTGATAAAATTGGGCGTATTAATACAGGAAGTATTAATGTTGTCACAGGAGTTTCATCTCCCATTGTCATATTTTCTGGGATTGTGGTCTATTTACCTATTATCTTAGATTTAACCTACTCTCTAATAAACTAAACTACCAAAGATAAGATTAAGCATAAAAAACATTTCTAAAAACAAAAAAATTATCAACAAATGTCACGTCAAATCAAATGATAAATTCTCTTCTTTTTTAAATCAGTGCATTCTGTAACCGAAGATAACATACTTGACAGCACTGTGAATGTTGTGTAACTGAACCACAGAATAACTTACAGCGAGTGGATTATTATCACTAAATTGACATCTCACCCGAACTACACTTTCCAGTACTCAGTTCCGCATACGCACTTTATGATCAGTTTCCCGCGTAATTCTTAAGTTGGCGTTAGGATAATTAGAAACTTTTTAAATCCTTAACATATAAACTAAATTCATATAAAAAGTGTAAGTAGAGAGTGTAAAAAATCGTTTTACCACCAGAGTAATCCAAGAAACCTTTCAAAAAATGTCATCCAGGTTAGTAGGTACATTATATTTCATGTTGTAGTTGTTTACAAGTATCAATCTTGTGTCTCCCCAACTTGCTTTGAATCAGTTTGGGATTGGCAAGAGATAGAATATTTATAAAATGTTATTGCAAGGAAAGAGTTTCCAGTAAAGAACTGATTCTTTAAAACTATGAATAATTCAAAAAATGATAATAATAAAATTTGATTTCTATCTTTTATTCAAATAAATATAATTTTGTACCATAAAAAACTCAACATAAGCCACTAAAAAACTCTGAAGCATTTTTTATATTTGATGAAGGTAGGTTATTTTTCAACTCTTTCTTTCTATTATGCTTCTTATGATTGACTTTTTCAAATTCTTCAAAATACTGTATGTTCCAAAACTTAATATCATTATTATGACTACTGGAGGCTATAAATTGTCCTGTGCTACAAATATCAACATTTTCAATTGATAAATCGTGTTGTCCAACTACACCCAAATGTCTATGTGGAAAAAGATGTGTTGCTCTGAGATTTCCATCTTCACAAGCAGTAACTACTATATTTTCCGTTATTGGTATTAAAGCATTTATACAAGTTTTTGGACCTGGGAAAATATCACTATGAAGTCCAAACTCTTCCCAATTATAAACAAACAGTTTTCCTTTAGAAGAACCTGATACTAATTTAGATTCTGTACGAAACATGCCCAGACATGTTAACTCTTCTTCATACTCTTCAGACTGCATATGTATTTTTCTAAAATAAAACAAAATTAAATCAAGTGAATTTAAAAGACTGTAAAAAACAAACCGATTTGATAAATCTATGCTAATAATAGATCCATCTCCACTAGAACATACAAGATATTTCTTAGATTCATTTGTTACCATATCAGTAATATAATCTTCATTTTTCTTCGTTTTATAAATTTGTTTGTCACTTTTTTCTCTCAAGTCCCACAACTTTATTTCACCATCATCGTCTCCTACCAACAAGGACTATTAATAGTACAGGATTGACAAGCAATCAATGAAGGGAAAACAAGGATGAATAACATACCTGTGGCAAATATATTTTCATCGATTACACTCAAACAATATATAGGAACATCATGAGCGTTTTCATAGAATTTAACCAATTTTCCAGATTCTGTATCGCTGATCATTATAGATTTGTCTTTTGATGTTGAAAATATTGAATTACCGTCATGACTAAATTCAATGTCCCTGCAAGATTTAGTATGTAGTTCTAAAGTATTCAATAATTTATTTTCTTCATTGGAATATTGATAAAGTAACACATCACCAACAATATTAGCAACAGCTATTAAATTATTAAGAGGATGAAATGAAATATCTGTTATGAAATCTTCACATTGTATATTTGGAGGGCGATCTCTTCCTTGAGAGTTTGCGTTTCTTATAGCTTTTATAGTTTCATCCTCCTCCTCTTCATTTTCTTGGGGTCCTTCTATATCTGATTCAGTGTTATCTAAAATTATACTTTCACTTATGTTCTCGTCTTCATTCTCCGAACTAGAATCACTCATACTAACATCGCTATCTGTATCTGTATTTTCGTTCATCTCTATCTCTATTGATTCCTCCACTGAACTTTCGTGAGGATTTTTCATTAGGCACATAACTATTCTAATTAAAAAAAAAAATAAACACGTTACTATATATATTATATATATATATATTATAGTCACACTGTTTTAATTTGTGGTTATGCTTAAGTAGGTTATCACCAATGAACTATTAACCAATGAACTATTAGTTCATTGGTTATCACCCAGCTGTTTGGTGTATTCTTTGATTATTAAAAGATCTATGGCTATGCTTTGATTGTCTTGAAGTTGACATTGACTAAATCACTGAATACAACAACAGTCAGTGCAGTATACTCTGACATACCTTAGTGTACAGAGTACATTTCGTGCACATTCTTTATCGGACAAGTGAAAAACTATTTTTAGTACCGAACTTATCAAACGAACGAACTTATCAATGTCCAAATTATATATATTGACATTGACATTACAGAATAGAATAAACCTAATGCAGAGGTAGTGTGAATAAATTAATTAATTACGTAGATACGTATACAAAAATTTATTTTCATATGGAACTTTTTAAAAAGTTATTTTATATTTTAAAAATCGAATTTTTTTACTACCAAAATGCTCTCATCTACTATCTACATTGATGGATGTGTAATAGTTACTTGTTTTTGTTTATTACGGTAGCACAATTTGCTCATATAAAATCCTTAATTTATATTCTAAATAATTGAAATCATTAATAATCAGAATCTTGAAAAAGTATGTTCAAAATATTTACGCAATTACATAACACAGTTGATAAGATCATCAACCCATTATTTTATAGAAATTTCATAATTACGGTTGCAATGGAGTGTGAAAGGGGAGGACAGCGAGTTGATACAAAATCTATAATAGAGGTGGAACTGCGTAATTCTATAATAGTCATTTCACGGTGTTTAGATAAGTGCAAAAAATAAATGTTCTAAGTGGGTACCAATTTAAAATAATTACGCAATAATAAACATAATAAACCTCAAACGGTGACATTTCAACCGCAGAATTAATATCAACAAATTCGAATCGAATAATATGTCAAGCGATCTATTTTCTGTTGCAAATACAATGAGTGGTTTTATTTTATCACTTGATGGTCTATTTTTAAACGTACACATAATACAAGCTGCAATTTTTAAATGAGAAATAATCTATTTTTGGGTTTGTAAACAGCATTTGTGTTTGAAGATGTATATTCCTATATGTGGGTTATACCTACCCACTGAAATACTGCTCACTGACAGGAATTTTAAATGTTTCCGGTTATGGGTTGGTATATAAATAAAAGATAGACCAAAATAGTTAATTTGATGAATATGTAGAACCAGGGCTGCTGCTCAAAACTAATAAAAGTAAGAAAAGGAGACAGACACTTCAACTTCGCATAGGCTGAGACCCTACAAAAGCTTTTGCAGGCGTGGTCTCTATTTGTGCCAAGATAAATTTGTCGACTTAAGCTATTATAATAAGCGGGTCTATTCTCAAATTAATAGTGACATTTTTTGTCGCATTCGAGAATGTATTTTTGTCAATCATGAACTAGGTATACAAAAATGTACAATCTCGCATGCGACATAAAAGGTTACTGCTTGAGAATAGACTGCCAGGTCGTTCTGCCCAGTGGACGCTTACCTTTATTATATCTCGGTTATTATTAAAATACTGTTTATATACTACTCGTATTCACAGTTTCGTTAATTAACCAATGCGTAGTAAATAATTTCTCTAACGTAGATACTTTAATAATAATAGGGTACGATTCAACTATTAATCGATTTTAGAATCGTCGAATTCGCTAAATCGTTTTTGTCATCCAATTATATACGATAACATAAAAATTTATAACAGCCAGCATCATCTTACTCACCGTCTCCAATCGAGTTGTGAATAGTCACTAATTAAATCCTTCTTTGCAAAAAAATACGATCAAGGACCTCAAGGTCGTGCAACTCAATAGGTTAACAGTAGTGACTATTTAAACATTATTTTTTTTGTTCGGTATTAACCAGAGATAAGTAATAAACTGTTAGAGGTTACTTATCTCTAGTATTAACTACACAAAAACAGAATAATAAATATTTCAATTGTTAAGAATTAACTTTAATTGCGATTCGTTACGTATAAGCAAACACGTCAACATTAAATTTCATATTTGATGGTAGATTCGGCTGTTTCTTACTTTCCTGAGTAACCAAGAGATGGAGTTTTGTCGCCAGTGTAATACGCCTAGACGACTGCGCAGTTGGATTCATTAATAAAGTTTTTCTTATGGAAATAAGCAAGCGCCAAAGTAATTTACCGCTCTAGAGCGCCATTAGTGTCAAATTATGACAGATCGTGGAAGTTTCCAGTTAGATTTTAATGTTTAAAACCCTACTTTGCATAGTGATCTTAGAAAAAGAGTATTGTTGTATCGGTTGGATAGTCACAACCGCAATAACAATAACATGGAAATTGTTTTACCATGACGAAGTTTATGTTGTGTTTAAGTATGCTGCCCACGCCTATATGACAACTTATTAGTATGTAGGCCGTGAGAAAATAAGCGATTGATTAATAAATGTTTATTGGTTCTGGGAGACTTCGATTCGATTCGGTACTTTTATTGAATGGGCTACCACCCACAACGTACGCCGCGCCGTTTATTACAAAACGGATATGGAGTAGTTTAAGTAGAAAATATTTTCGAGTCCGTGCCTGGCACGTGTTTTTTTAAGGGTAACAACCTTCGAAACTCATGAAGTATTTTAGCAGTTGAAAGGGATTGCTGTCTATTTTTGGTCACGTTTCTTTCTGGAATTTATCGTTTGACATTCGAATTTGTCTGTTTACATTGTAACGGATATTTAAAACTTGATTGAATTTAAAGCAAATATAAGTTAGTACGGTAGTTGAAACTTTGCACTCTTATCCAGGATCGATGACAATACAATAATTTAATAAGTTCGTTCCAATATCCTGATCAGAATTATCAGGATTAACTATTAGTTTATTATAGTCTAAAAACAGCTTGACAGATTAAGATGAAATTTTGTGTCTATATTCAAGTTCAAGTAAGTCACTGAATGGTTTATAGATTCACAATTGGCCCCGGTAGGTGGAGTTGCAGTTTTGTTTATAACGAATTCCTCCTAACCTACTGGACCGATTTGGATGAAACTTTATGTGTGTTTAAGTGAGTCCCTGAATTGTTTAGGTTAACCACCGGTAGGTGGTGCTGCAATTGAATTCACCCTGAACTCCTCCTAAACGTTTGGACCGATTTTAAAGAAACTCAGAGGAATTTATTTTATTCGGGCGTACGTACAACGAACTTGCATCTGTGGCTCTCCTTTCTGAGTGGATTCCTCTCGGATTGAATAACAGACGGTTTCATCGCCTGGCCTAAAATTTGTTAGTTTCTGTTTTTGTTAGTAAGTGGAAACCTTAATTTTTGAATCTAAGAATGTCTATTTGTCTAGTTTTGACATTATTGAGACGTTTACACAAAAGCTTAGGGAATTAGCAATCTATAGTATTGAATAAATTCACTAGTTTATATCAGAATCGTATTTTTAAGTTAACGTTTTCAAATAAAATTTAATTTTTCGTTTCTTAATATTACTTTTTGATTCATATATGCGTAGTATTTAGCCCGCTGACCGTAAATCCTGTACGACAATTCTTGTATTTATTTGTTGTTTTTTTTAACACTACGTGACAGAAAATTGGACGGCAAAAAGCATGAAAGAGTTCGAAATGTGTTTTTAATTGGTATAATTACATTATTTCTTGTAAAGAATTCAGTAGTGAAACAGCCACAGGAAATATTTGAACAATCTTGTTGTTGTCACCCAACGTACTTCCTGTTTACATAAAATATACATACACACGAGGAGTAAATGAATAATTTGCTTAATAGCAAACATATACGGGATAGAAAGTATAGTTTACATACAATTCGAGAGATAATTCATTGAGTTTAATGTCAGTGGCGGCTCCTCAAAGGAGGCATTATCCAGAAAATAGAGCATCTGTAATAGATTTTTATTTTTCTTCTTCTTTTTGGGTTTATTCAGTGATGCCAACTCTTTAGAAGTTAAATAGCTAGAATTGTTTCGGTGTCTTTTTTATTCCTATTACAAAATATTATAATAATTACTTCTCTTTCAAACGTGAGGGATGCTTTTAGTTTTATTTGTACGATAGATTCATAGATTGCCTACTGCTCAATCAAAAATTTAATTGACAAATCAGACAAAATGACAATATGCGACATGGCAATTGACAGCTGACACATTAATTTTACCACCACTGCACCATTCTAATTTCTTCTTCTTATAAATTGCAATGGCCTCCCATCATTTAGTATTCTTCTCTTTTGTCAATCTTGGCCCTCACCTGTTCTGATCCTGTGCGCAAATGCCATTGCCAAATAATTCATGAAAAGGTAATAGTTTGCTATCAAAACGTAATAGGGTAATAGATATGGTTAAAAGGTAATAGATCTATTACGAACGTAGTAGTAAGAACAACACTGGTCAGGCATATCTTATGCGAGTGCCCGGAGTATTTGTAGATTAACCGTTCACATTTGACGCAGGTGAAAGGCAACTGTCATTCGATACAATTCAAAATATGTAAAGTCACTAATAAGCTACTAGATTTTTTCAGTGTTGCCATGCACGCAATTATGCGTTAAGCAGTTCCTTATTAAGTAATATGCTTAAGTTGCAGCGGATGAAAAGTACTTGATGTCAAAAATAGACGATTTTTCATCCGAAACTTTGTACGTAAAATGTTTTTTGTAAAGGTCGACAAAAAAAATGCTTCGTATGGACAGTTTCGGAATATAAAATATTAGGTATAAAGTTACTCTAATACATTAACCATAGTTGTCTATCCTTCATTACATTACTCACTTTGGTACATAAAATTTTCCGTCGGGAAACGTGCAGAGAATGTGTAAGTTGCAAAGTAAAGAAGATAAGATACACCCATTCGTCATATTCGAAACTGTCCAGGGTTGTATTTTCATATTTATTGGCGATATCTTTGTAAAGTCGTAGAATATCTATGTGAGCGGTTGTGAGTTTAGGTCTATGGCCTTGGCCAGAGTTGGAGGTCATGCGGATTGTCGCCTGTCAGTCACTTCCAGGCTTGTAACATGGCACACGTTTAAAATATGAATAAGTATACTCGACTTTTTGTAGTCCTCTCCGTTTTTTTTTCATATTTTAAGT
This sequence comes from Lochmaea capreae, assembly GCA_949126875.1. Taxonomy (NCBI): domain Eukaryota; kingdom Metazoa; phylum Arthropoda; class Insecta; order Coleoptera; family Chrysomelidae; genus Lochmaea; species Lochmaea capreae. Next base: position 2,161,250 of record OX421400.1, read on the forward strand.
ATATAATCAATAGTTTTTGCTAATTGTTCGGCTATAGTATGGTTTCCAATCTCATATAATCTCTTATCACTAAAAACTGTAGCCAACAAAGAAGCTTTGGGGACACACGTATTTGTAGATTTATTCTCCGACACTGTCTTTAATTTTGGCAATGGATTGCGTTCCAAATTTATTTTTTTCTTCAAAAAAACTCATTTTTGAACTGAACTAATCTGATGTTTTCTAACAATTACATTTTAATGAAATATCATCAGAACCATGGTAGCAAAATTTGCTTTTTTTATGAAAAAATTAAAATTTTGTCGCTGTAAAAATCACATGTGAATTTTGTAAAAGCAGGTAACTTTTACCTCAGTAGGCCTCAGTTGCCGCTGCTAAGGTTTTTGCTAGTGAAAAACACTCAAATGAAACAGACATTCAAATTTCCCCGACTTATGAACGGAATATTTAAGATCTTTAATTTTAAATTTCAATTTTTGGAAATGACAAGTTACTTGGGTGAAAATGATTCACATCGGCGTGGGTCAATGATCTTCCTGAAACATTTTATTGTAAACAACATTAAAATTTTAAATGTGTGGGTAGATGGAATTCGATAAATGAAACCAGTAGTAATGGTAAAAACATATTTTTGTTTATCTCGATGCATAGTTAAGCATATTATCGACAATTTAACTGAAAAATTAAAGTAATAAAAGTGAAATGTTTCTTCAAAGTTGTTTTTTTGAAAAAATCAGCACAAGGTTGAATGAAAAAGCGTATTAGGCGAGTTTCCAACTGATCAAAACCACATCTGTTCAAAGCAGGAATACGACTCGATAGCGCAAATATCATTTTTCGAAAGGATAACAAGAACAACAGGAAGAAAAAGAAGAGGAATATAAAATTAAAAGGACTGGCAATAAAGTTCGAGACTAGTATATCCTGTGAAGGAAAGATTTTTCCAAAAAACGTTTTTGGAGCCCTGTAACGCCGTTATTTGGAAAACTGAATTATACTGTTTGATTAAAATGGTCGCCATTTCGGCCCAAATAATCGTATCTGAACCGTTTTTTTTTCAAACTGTGCGTAATTTTATCAGGTTTATCATGCCTTTTCCGTATCTCCAATATCTTGGAAAAATTTCAGAAAAATCAGAAAAACTAATAAAAGCTCTTTTTTTCCAAAATGCGATTTCTCAAAAACGCCCACTTCGATTAACGCGAATTTTCGATATGTTATTCTCGAATATATAAACTATCTTTTGGGTCGAACCGCAATATGCCAACTTTTTTATATCCAGAGATATAACCTTGCAAACACAAAATGTATTTTTTTTCACGTAGTTTCTGGTTCCTAGCGCTATTCAGGTACACCCTACGATAAATTCAATAGCGCAATCGTATTCTGTGTGGAAAAATAGGTATATGTTTAGCAGTAGTACTGAGTCCATCTCCATTTCGAAAGAAGTACAAAGACAAGTCGAAATTTTTGTAATTGTCAATTTTCAAGGTCCATAAATAACTTTTTCCAACATGTGATACATGTTTCCGATGTATTTTTTTTAGTAGAATACGATGGTGCTATTGAATTTATCATAGGGCATACCTGAATAGCGCTAGAAGCCAAAAACTACGTAAAAAAAGTGAAAAAATGACATTTTGTGTTTGCAAGGTTGTATTACTGGAAAGAAAAAAGTTGGAATATTGCGGTTTGTTCCAAAAGATAGCTTAAATGTTCGAGAACAACATATAGAAAATTCGCGTTAATTGGAGTGGGCGTTTTCGATAAATCGCATTTTGAAAAAAAGCACTTTTTTTAGTTTTTCCGATTTTCCGGACCTCATTGGTAAATAATTGTTACTTACGTCCTTCAAAACAGTGTAAAAATGCGTTGTTTATATATAGGGAGGAGAAAAAATAATATTAAAATTCTCCCTATGTTAAGTGAATCGAAAAATGTGTACATTTAAAAATTAATCCATAAATAAATATTGAACTACCTAATATGTATTGTAATTGTAAAAGTCAAAAGGGCAAAGCGCGGAACGTATATGAGGTTTCTTAATTTGGGCTTAGAAAATTTATGTAACTTCGCATCGACAACAAGAGGTCAAAAATCAAAACTGAAATTAAATACGCAGGGACGTATTTAGGCGAAATTACCTAGTCAAGTGATTTCTATCAATTTTTATTAGTGTTTATAAAAAAAAGATTTTTGAAAAATACAAAGATAATTCCAGGACATATAGGATACCACAAAAAAGAGAAACTATCAAAGCAAACATCCTTTTAAGGACCGGAAAACTTTTTCAGCTAGAAAAATGTATATTCGAACAGAGTTCAATCTAGTGGAGCAAGAATGTAGATTTTGTGAAATGAAAAAATATACTTCAGAGCCTTAGGGCAGGCACGTATCCAGGGGGGTCCAGGGGGTCCGGACCCCCCCCCCCCCCGAAATGTTTTCAAACACATACTAGAAAAACGATGATTCCATAATTTTTATTTAGGTACAGCAGTAAAGTAAAAATGTATAGAACATATTGAACGGCATACAGTTTTGAAAGTATTATTTTTAAAATGTCTAAGTTTATAAATAAAAATTATTTACTGGTTATTCTTTCTACTTTACCTGTTGCTACAGCCAGTGTCGAGAGATCTTTTTCTACTCTTAAAAGGGTAAAAACCTTTCCAAGAAATAAAATATCACACGAAAGGCTAAGTTCCCTGGTGGTGCTGTCAATACACTGGGACATCGATGTTTTTCCTGATAAAATACTTGACATTATGGCTAATAAAAAAAAGCGAAGATTGTCTTTGTAACCATTATTCTTACTACCTACTTAATTATGAGATTGTTTGTAACTATACCTAGGTAATAATAATAAAAAAATGTTTCTAACAAAACCTGTATTTTAACGTATTCTTTTGTACCTTGACAATGTTCTACTTTTCATCTAATGCCTTTGACCTTGACTTCTTCAAAAATTTTCGTCTGCGGCACTATTTTTTTTTTCGTTGGACCCCCCCCGAAACCAAATCCTGGATACGTGCTTGCTTTAGGGGACTTCTGGATAGAGGAATTACATTTACCTAAAGTGAAGTCTGTTGACATACTAAAATTCTTCTAGGATATAGTACTAAAGGAACTATCCTCATGAGACCTTCGGCAATTGAGTAGAACACTTTTTCCCAGACAAAACTTGTTTAAATATCTAAAGTCGGCACTGTAAAAAGGTCAATTACGGACCCAGGTTAAATGAAACATTTTTCTCTATTGACTGCGATTGAACTATACATCTAAACTGATAACCTCTTTAAATAAATCTATCTTGGAATAATAATAATAACAGGTTAAACATCGAGCAGAAAAGTTTTTATCCCGCGTAGGAAATTTTTTTTTAGATAAACAATAATATATGATATGAATCGGTGATAAAATGCTGATGTGTAAAATAAATATTGCGTGAACCATTGGTATGAAATAATCCAGGCACTGAGAAAACTGTCGAAATAACCTACACTACGATAAATTCTAAAAGGTAAATTCGCAGATGCAGTCTCAGAGAATAGAGAGTCCTAAATATAGGCGTGCCTACAGGGGGGCAGGGTGGGCCATGACCCACCCTAATCGGTCCACCCCAATTCCTCAAAATATCAATCTATTAAAAACATTTTATAATCTTTATGTTTAACGTTCACTTAAATTGAAAATAAATTTAAAATAAAAAAAGAAGAACTGAGTGTAATAAAATTTGATATTTCTATTCCTAAATGAATCAATGGCTTCTTTCTCACGTATTAATAAATACTAGGTGCCCCAGGACTTCGCAGCGCCGGGTTAACCCCCGGGGCCCAAGGCCAAACAGGGGCCCAAGACAAATTACATAAATATAATTTCAATTTTTCCTGATGATTTGGACAGTGACCTTCTGAAGGGATTGTACATTTCCAGGGTTTTGTAAAAGCAATCAAACTAGAGAATAACTGTCCCAGAGAATATTTGAAATTGATCAGAAATTGTTCTACATTTCCCAATATGGAATTATTTTAAGAATATTTTTATGTCTTTCTGTTTTCTGGTGAACGTTCATTTTCTGTTCTATAACGCATAAAAAATTATTTAAGAAATGCACTTGGAGACGAAAGCTAAGATTTTATAAATAATGATTTATTGGATAATTTAGATATTGATAAATTGATAGACGAATTTGTAGTAGCCAAAACACGAAATGTAAATATTTAAAGTTTATACTGTTATACGGTTGCAAATGTTTGGAATATAAAAAAATTAAAATTTTAAAAAAGGTGCATATTTTTTTATATATTTTGGTAGAAAAATTGTTGGGGGGGGGGGTATTATCTATTCTGCCCGGGGCCCATGAAGGCTTAATCCGTCGCTGGGACTTCGTACCAAAAATTTAACAATAACAAGAAAAACAATTGATATGAAGTAGGTACTATCTCTGTATACAGGGTATAATATTATTCCCTATTCCCATTTTTTTTGCGAACCTATAGACCATTCCAGAATGTCTCCACTGACTGGTCGGCCATATTACTTTATATTATAAAGTTTGTCTGTCAACCAACCAACTAACTTACGCCACATACCAAAACACGCAAACTTAAACTCCAGCTGATCGGGGGACCCAGCCCAATATGGTCGACCTGTCAAAGTCAGGTGTTCTGGAATGGTCTATAGAATAGTAATTTATTTTTGTTTATTTAAATTGAAAATTCTTACTATTTCAAATGAAACTAACTGCTTCTAATCTTTGATAAAAAATATACGAAAATTCTATTGATAATTATTTCGATATTTAAAATATCATAGTCCGAATGACAGAAATTACATTTGATGTGATGAAAATTCTTGTTCGTACGCCACTGTTCAACGTCATTTTTCACGTAACGCTATAGCGGTTTATAGAAAATAAAGCAAAAACATGATTGCACACAGTACGCTAAATACAAAAAAATACATAAAATTTGAAATTTCCTTAATTTATCATACTGTCGTCCGAACAATGCTGTCATTATTCACTCGACACATATGACGTGTGTTCATTGAATACATTGCATTATTCTATTTTTTTTTTTAGGAATTTGGTACAATATAACGCGATGCCCAATGACGATGGACCATTTTGAGACATTATATAACGGAAAATATGAGACTAAAAATCCTCACTTTACAGAAAACTTGATGTTAAATCGAATGGCGTTGACTAGAGAGAGCTAGGTATAACGGTTATACAGTTATAATCAAAAGTATGGAGTCATGACATATCGGTCGACCGAGAACCGATAAAAAATCTTAACCGAATATTTTTACACTTTTTTATGGGTATATTCATGATCTAAGGGGTCGAATTAGTGGGATTTGATATATTTGAAAATGTTGCAAACTTTTAACTTTGTATGATATGGAGAAATACCATACACATATGACAAGTACGAACTCAAAAAATCATACTGGCCATAATAATAGGAATTTCGACTTGACATTTTAAACACACGGTCTCAAAGGACCAATTAATCGGGAAAAAAATCAACAGTACCGTATCTAAAAATTTTTCACAAAATATTCTCATAAGAGATGAGTGATTTTGAGACTTTATACTACATAAAATACGCATATTGGAGAGGCAAAAACTTATTATAGAAAACTTCATGATAAATCGAATGGCGCTGACTAGAGAGAGCTAGGTATAACGGTTATACAGTTATAATCAAAAGTATGGAGTCATGACATATCGCGGTCGACCGAGAACCGATAAAAAATCTTAACCGTTCTCAAAGCCCATTAATTATTTGATGAAAAATTTCATGTTCTACTTTCGTACAAGTTGGAAGTACTTTCGTTTATATTTGGCGTGATATATCAGCGGTACTTACATGTCCAGCTTAGGTTTCGTCGTAATACGAGCTACCATTTGTTTATGTCATTCTAAACAAATTTGAGTCGACATTGGATATGATTACAGAGGGTTATGCTGTAACTAATATTCTAGAAAACAGAGTAGCGACCGTTACAGCCACGTGTCTCACTAACTAGTTTCTCTTTTTAATAAAAGAAATGTTTTTTATATTATTTTGCAATGTTGAATATCTGCGATGTTAATATTTCCACATAATAACAAAAAATTATAGTTTTTAGTTTCACTTTCCTCTATTCAAAAAATAAAAAAGTATTTTTCAGGCCAGTAATTTTTTAGTTATTGATAAATTATGTGTTTTGTAACTTTTTGGGTACGTGAAGATTCAAAATAAACTTGACAGTCATGTGGAATAGCTAGTAAAATTTTTTTATCGGTTCTCGGTCGACCCATATAACATGACTCCATATTTTCGATTATAGCTGTATAACCGTTATACCTAGCTCTCTCTAGTCAACGCCATTCGATTTAACATGAAGTTTTCTATAATATGCAGATTTTTTTTCTCTCCAATATGCTTATTTTATGTTGAATAAAGTTTTAAAAATCACTCTTCTCTTTTATGACAATATTTTTACTCTCACATACTTTTGTTAAGAATTTTTTTTAGATACGGTACTGTTGATTTTTTTCTCGATTAATTGGTCCTTTGAGAACGTGTGTTCAAAATTTCAAGCCGAAATTCCCATTATTACGGCCAGTATGATTTTTTGAGTTCGTACATATCATATAACGAGTCAAAAATAAGAGCACTGTTACTAAAATAATTCAGCCCTTATTACATCCTGTCTTACTTTGATTTTGACAGCAAGCAAAAAAATTACACAATATTATAGGTTAAAAGATTTCAACTGACGTGGACTTTTGTGGTATTTAAATCTAGCTAAAAACCCAATCACGTTCACGCAATAATTATAATGATAAACTGTTGATAATAAGTAGAGATAAGCTTTTAAACGTTTCATGAATTAACTACATTTGAGTATATATTCAATCTTTAGTCGAAGCTCCATTGAGATAAGCGGTCATAACGAAAACGGTGGCATACGTAATTCGCCTTATCTCTAAAGTCATTTTTTGCTTACATTTTTAAATGGAATGGAATTATGCAATGAAACATATAAGTTTAATGTTCGGTGTAAATGTATAACTTATTTTCGTTTTTCGGTGGGCGTCACGTAACTTGTGTGGTACGAAAAGTCGGAAATATGAAGAAAAAATGTTCCACTTTTCATATTATCCCACAAAACATTCATTAATCTTTAATAATAATACGTTTTTTGTCGTAAATGTTTCAAATGTTTACTTTATTTCCCACAAAATGATCTATTATAGGTAATCGAGTTTGAAATTCAACGGCGTAAGAGTTTAGCCATTGACCCTCTAAAATAACGTCGATGGGGTTCATGAACTTTCTCGTGGATTTCCCACCTCTATTCTGAGAACAATATACGCAATAGTAACCAGTTGTTTTTTGAAAAAAATATTTAATGCACCTCTTGGATACTTCATTATTTTTAATTTGGTCTCTTTTTTGCGGTAACAGAAAAAAACCTTTAACTACGGCGCCACATTCACCAATATTCATTCTCACTCTCAAACCATACCAAAACAAAACATATAAGTCAGACGCGTATTTCAACAGCGTTGCCAAGTGTATAAATACTTTTTTTTAATATGCTTATTTTGTTTTATTTAATAATTGGAGTTTATTTATGAAGGAGAAATATAAAAAAACTATGAGACAACCAGGCTATAGGTATCTTCTGATAATACAAATATTCTTGAAGCAGGACAGGACCTAAGACTTCCTGGTAAAACTAACTTAACGTTGTTTTCGATATCCACTGACCAACCCCTTTTTTCGACGTCCATGTTTCGTTATACATGCTAGATTTTACATATTCATGAGCAGAAATGAGAGGCTGCTATCGGAATATTAATAATTGCAGTATCATGACTTAATTGTTGGGCACTTGTCAAGGAAAGGGAGATTGATTTTTGATATTAGGGGTGAAATTGACAGGATATGTACGGGATGAGGGACGGAGGATGTGAGATGAATAATTTTAAAAACTTATTTGGCCTGGAACTTGGGGAAAGTTTCGAATGTATATTAATCACATCGGTATAAGGGCTATGGCATTAATTATAGAGAATAAAAAAGTCAAGGAATCATTGGTGGAGTAACAAGAGGATTTTTGGTAATTTTTATAATAAAAGCAAGGTAAACAAAAAATTCATTCAACTATAGGAAGCATGATAAACATATTTACATAACGTGATATTATGAACTTATACTTGTTTTGGTTTTATCATTTATTCAAGCCCCAAGCACTAGAGGACAAGCCGCTGGCAAGTGGCAAGTGGCAATTCCATAGTCGTAAAATTTTAAACTTACATTCATGACAAACGTTATAGATTCTAACCGATTTTCGCGTTTGCACGATATTTATCGATACTTGGCAACAGCGCGCCGTTTGTTTTTTCTTGACGCTATGCGATTGGCCAGCATGTGACTTGAGCACCAGTTTAGCAATCATTTGAAAACTACACCAGACAGTTCGTTGGTAGGCGTGTAATAGTGAGCATAATAGAAGCTCAGCGTTGACGCAAATTTACGTTTATCTGACATTTAAAACCATTTATGTGTATTTAAACGAATAAATATAAGAGAGTAATTAAGTGCCTGTAAAACTTGGTTGTTGTAAGTGTTCGAGTGTGTACTTTTTAATGTGGTTATGTGTGTTTTCTTTATCGTTCGTATCGAATCTAAACAAGAAATGTGATACTGATACAGTGCTTTTTTAAATATCAACATTCTTGGATTATCTTGCTCATCTATATTCAAAAGGTCAGTCACAATCTGTTTTTATTTAAAACCAATTTAAAGAATTTGACATTTTCGTACAAACTATTGTTGTAAATCCCAACCTGGTTTATCAAGTTTTATATTTTAATGCGGCGGAATCTGTTGCAATGTCATTAACACATCTAGAACTTTTCCGATGTTTATTTGAATAGTTACTTCGTATGAAGTGATTTCATATTTATTTTCGTTTATTATATTGACTATGTATTTCGTTGTTTTTAAGAATGTGGTTAGTTGTTTGGCTTGACATCTATTTCTGTCGGATTTTTTTATTTTTATACAGTTTCTGATATTATTGAATTTATAATACGTAATTTATAGTGATTGTTCAACTTTCCTCTCTAATAGATCCAAGGTTTTATATATATATTATCTTAATTATTTATTGTATATAGAAATATAGAAGGTACAAAAGTTTTTTTTTTCTACAAACAGTAAATATATATATTCTAATATTGCCCCAGCTTTTATGTTTGTTTACTACATATATCTTTTAACCTAAATTCCATTGTATGTGGCTCAATCTATTATGATAATGATACTTGAGTTTATACTTAGTGTTCACAGTTTGCTGGTACTTTTATTAAACGTTTTACTCGTTTCAACTCACTTTTTTTTTAGTTTATTTTGTTTAGATTATAATATATTATTAGGTCTTATATTTTGCTGTAAATTTTCTTCGAGATTTTTGCAAGTATGAACATTCTTTTCAAACAAAATCTAAGAACTAGAGAGAGGGGGTAATTTTGTATTTAATTAGGTAACTGCAGAAAATGTATTCAAAAAGATATTCTAATTAAAATAAAAACATTAATAACAAAGGAGTGAGGTGCCTCTTAATTTGACGTCACATAGGTAAATGATGTACAATTTATTTTAAATTTTATGGTACCTAACTACTAATTCCTCACATTCTGTGGTATTACTTTTAGTTGTTATTAAAAAAGAAACTTATCAAAATAGGTATTTCAAAACAATTTAATTAATACATAAGCAATGTCAAGATCGTTTTTTATTATAACAAAAACGAATATTAGTAATACCTTGAATACTTAAATAAAATAAAAACAAAAATGATTGTCTTATCAGATAAATAATTCACAAATTGAAAAAACACAAACAATATTTTCAAAGTAGATAGCTATAGCATGGGTATTTTCAAAACTATTTCTACGTAGCTTATAAACAGTATATTCTTGATTCAAAAATAACATACAGTGTCAACCCCATATCGAATACCTACTTAATTTTTAAGGGTTCAGTTATTATTGACTGCATTTTTTAATATGAAACATGTACCAACAAAATGTAGTTCGGCAAAAAGGGCGACGTGATTTTGGACAAACTACTGTAGTTGGGTATAGTGTCGCTTGGGGATGGACTATAATTTTTGTATTATTACAGTTTCCTGTAAAATAGTCGTATTTATAAAAGCGTGTTATCAATAGATATCGAAGAATAAATATATTAAATATTCTAACGCTTTACAAACTTTAAAAAAATTTTTTTCAAAAACAGTGACAATTCAATTAAGAAGAAACAACTACTTCCCGGGTTATAGACCGGGCTATGTCCCTTCTAATTGCTAACTAGAATGGTTGGTTAAATTTTGTAGATCCCCCGTTTGACTAAGAAGGGTAATCGGGCCTGTAGCCCGAGAAGTAGTTGTTTCTTCTTAGAAAAACCTTTTTCAACAAACTCCAGTTGGTTTTTATTCAATTTAATTGTCTTTTAGAGATCGGTTCTCTTGACTTGATTTTATTCGGCGCCGGCACTGGCGTCATTGTTTAAATCTCGACTATTCTACGTCAATACAATTGAAATATTGTTTAAGCTCACACACATCTCTTTAAACAATGTTTATGATGATAATATTATAGTACTTAATCTTGATATTTATTAATTTTTATAATATAAAGTAAGTTTCGAGATTCCGTAATAGAATTTTTTTATCAAAACTACAACCAGGTGAGGCGTTAGGGGTGGGCAGTACTTTTAGGAAGCGCAATGGACTGTAAAATTAACTATAAGTAATCTATTTTTATGTACGAGAAAGTAATAAAACCTAATTTCTAATGCAAAACTTAATACGGTCATTTTAATTATTAGCACAGAATTTTTTTAGAACAATAGAAAGAGGTTTGGACCTCAGAGTAATACTACAAATAGAGTCGGCAAGTCATTCATAAAACTATCCGAAAATGCGGCTAACATTCTATCGCCGTACATAATGTTTTCATCAATGACTTTCAAGGAGTGGGGAGAAATTGTCGGACAGTGCCACTGACCAATAGAACTATTTACTTACATGTGAAAAGAGAGGTTAGGAACATTCCGACTGCTTTTTTTTGCAAATTTGGCACTGACGAACCATGATTTTCACAAAAAAATATTGTTTTTTTATATCTGTACGCACACACACAAATATCAGTTGAAAAGACAAAAAAAAGCTTCAATAAACTAGGAACGTTGAAACTTCGTAGTAAAATCAAGTAAAATTGATAGTAAAATGGTTTCCGCCCTTTTCTCGGTGTTGCCATATTTCAGACAGACAAAATTATTTACACGCATTTGTTTCGTTTAAACCTCAAAGCTGTTTGATTGATTTGATTCGGATGTGAAGTGAATTTGAAAAAATATATTTTTATTCCTGTTGATGTCAAACGCCGCTCAGTGGCGTGCATATATTTTTTCTTAATTACAAGATTTGAGGTTAGGCCATTGTTCAGTGGTGGCGACTAAAGGGTATGTATAAAACTAGGAATGAAAATTTTGGACATTGTATATTAATATTATTTTAGTTAAGTATACTTTAGGCGCCTATCTTATCTCTCGACGTCTATGTTGGTACAAGTCAACACAATAATTTAATTTAGATACATAATAAACTTTTTTTTATCGTTTTAATACCCACATAAACGCATTTCTATAGATTATTGGCTCTTAGCAGACAGAAATAATTATTGTTTAACGTTCTCATTTCTTTTTGGGACTTTTAGTTGGTCCAGCCCGAACAGCACAAGGCACAACCAAAATGCAATAACTTCACAAAATGTAAATTATGAATAAGTAAAGTTTGTCCAAAAAACTACTTCGAATATAACTTTTGGTTCTAAAAGTCAAACAATGAACTGAAACCTGTCGCTCTCAGAGCTAAAAAGAGTTCATGAACTCACAGACGATAATTTTGAAAACACCTGTCTTGGGGAATTCATCCCAAACATATATGACAAATTATCGTTTATGATAAAAAAAAAACATTAAAGGCTTTTGAATATTTCAACTATTTTGGATTGTATAAAAGTATTCAATATTTTGCATAATACATACACCTTACACGTTTCAGAAAGTTAATCTCTATAGAATTGTTATCCAAAAAGCGAATGTAAACTACTTAAAATTTATAAGAAAAATTCCAACAAATTGTGAAAAAAGTAGAATAGAGATTTTGAATAGACTAAAATATTTTTAATCTGGCGAAAAATGGCCGAATAAAAAAAAGTCGTCTAAAATCTTGTTTTTTTGTTATAAAACGCTGTTTGTCAGTGGCGTGCTACGAAAATTTCTAGAAAAATAGGTTTTTTTCTGGAAAAAGATTACCCAAAAAAGTCTACTTTACATTCGTTGGAATGTTAAAAACATGGTGAAATACTCATAAATTTATAATAATATAATTAATAACATTTTTTATTTAAATGCTGACAATAAATTTGTTGTCAAGTTCGGTATACAAAATAAAAAAAATCAATATTATACATAAATTATTGCAACTGCAATTTTTCATAAATACACTGAATCATCCTACAAAATTTTCTAGAACATTCTATAAGTAACGGCATACAAAATAACCAATCACAAATAATGTTACTCTTTCATTTGCTTCGCCCCTCGTAACTTAAAGTACCTTTCACCATATTTAAATCTCGACTCTACATATATCTTTTTTTTTTCAAAGTTTCCTATTACTCTATTATTTTGCCTTTGCTTAGAATGTTTATAACAATTTTTAAAATTACATCGACCTGACTGACCTTCATAAAAATCTCAAAAACCAAAATTTCACATACGTTGTGAGATTGAAAAATATTTTTAACATGATGAAACTGTTTGTTTAATTTTTTTTTATTTATGAATATTTTAGCATTTGAAATGTAGTTGTTTTAGAAGCAAAAACTATAATGACAGATTTATATAATTTTTGGTATGAAAAAACATACTTTTTGTATCGCTGCTTATACAAAAGTTTCGAGTATTTACAAGTTCTCAGTTTAATAATAGTAATACTCAATGGAATTTTCTTATCTTCATAATACCACTACCTAAAATGAAACGAAACAGTTAATAACCTGAAATTGATCTTCTCTCTCCCTTTTTTTATTATACAAAACGAAAGCAGAAAAAAATCCACCGGAAACGTTTCCGTCTACTACGTCTTTAGTTTGCGCGGCAAAACCCTGAATAACAGTGTTGCCAAATCACAAAAACATTGTCCAGCGTATGGTACATGAATTAAAATTGTACGATAAGAATCTAGATTGTAATAGTAGAGTTGGCAGGTTTTATTGATTAGAAATAAAATCTTTAATTACTTCCGGAGAGCTCTCTTCCTTTTAACACTACAAGTGAAGTGACGGAAAAACTACGTTCTTATTGAATATATAGTTATGATAGCGGCAACGCTGTGACTGAGTAATATACCTTAGGGCCGACTGAGGAAGGGGGAAAGATGTAAAGGGTCTAAGTTCGCGGCTTGGCGCGCTATGAAGCTGCCGAAGGAGATAGAGACCTTCGGGGGTGAGAAGGATAGTACGGCGGTCGGAGAAATAGAGGAGAAGAGAAAAGGAAGGAATTTCAGTCTGGGCAAAAATCGATAGGGCCAGACTACGACTCACACTGTGAATGTGTATGTGCCCGATACTCGTATTTGTTAGTCGACATGCGAGGTATGAATTTTAGGTCACATGCTGTTATTTTGCACACCCGCCATACGATTGTACGTTCAGCAGGATGCGCGAGCTGGCGTTTTACGTAGTTTATTTATTTCATTCACGGCAATTAAAGTTATTTTACACACAGAATAGAATTTTTTGCCGTTATGGTATAGGAAGGACATTCTGTACCACTTATAATTAGTTTTTGAGAAAATTCTAACGAAAAGTTTTGTCTTTATTCTTGAAAATATAGAATTTCTAAAATTGATAATTTCCCGAAATTAAGTTCGTACATATACTGGGTGATCCTCTAATATTGATAATTAAAATTTTTGTTAAGGAGATTAAGTGGAAAGTTCTAGGACAATGAATGGAATTGTAATCTGAAACTTCTATCTTGATCTTTTTAAAATTTCAACTCGGGTAGGGTGGATATAAGTATCACAGAAAAGGTTTGGTATTTTGCTTTTACGTTTTGACACCAGTTGATGTTAGAAATGAAACACGATGGTTGGTTTCTCAACACAGACTAACTTTATTATTTTACAAGCAAAAGTTACAAGTACCAAAAACACATGGCCTAAAACTGAAAGGGACCTTTCGCTACAAATACCTACACGCAGTGGCGTAACAGCCTTTATATTTTGGGCTAAATTACAACAGTTGATACCATCTGTTGCAGTTTGCAGTTGATGCATCCTAGGCATTATAGGCTCTTTGTTGGAAACAAAACCACTGAAATGAAACGATAATATAATATTTTATTAGGCATTGAATATTGTTTAAAATGATACTAAGTTTGTAAAAATCCATAAAGCTGAACAAAAGTTATGACATTTTTATCGAGTCAGCTTTCCCACTCACCCCTACCAGTTATTTTACAAGATACAGGAGAAACTATTGGAGCAAACAAATTACAAATAATTAAATTTTATTATACTAATTTGAAATGGGTAATTTTCGTTCATATACTGGGTGTCTATTAACTTTTAGAAACGTCAAAAATATTCAGTACTATATAAAGGAGTTTTTTGTTTACAGAGAGATCTTCAAAATTATCGCCGGATAGTTTTTTTGCGGGAGGAAATACTCCTCCTATCCCATCCCACGCACCTGTGGAACCAGCAAAAGTGAGGTATGTTATTTTTCGAATTTTTTATTTTATCTCCATAGATAAATTTTATTCACTAGTTTCGAAGAAATATTTATTAATATCATATCTAATCTGTGTCGCTTTTGTTTTTGTTTGTCTAATGTAGCAATCGAATAACACGTACCTTGAAAAAAGCTGGTAAAAATGTAACAAAATATTTACTTTGAAAACAGAGTCGGTGTCATAAATAATTACGAGTGGTAATGCATTTTACGATGTCACGTTTATTTTATTAAGCGTTTGTAACGGAAAATATTATTTAAAAAATTACGCCCTCTAGTGGTAAACTTACAAGTCTGTAAATAATTCTTTTTTTCCAACCCTGTACAACAATCCGATCCTAAGCTATTGTTCCCGCATTTGCCCACCCGGTACAGTTTGTTTCAAAGTATATCGTCTTGGCTTTTGGCGGCAATCATAAAATTAATGAGACAATTGTAATAAATCATATGGCCAATAGCTGCCGTAGAAGAGATCGCCAGTGGCGGACTATTTAAATTTTTTTTTTTCTTTCCTCCTAAATGAGAGACTATTAATAGTAGTTTTCCTACAACCACTATGTAAAACACGCTTTTCTACACAAATTTTTATACGCAAAGCAGGCCTTTTCTTAATTCTTTTGATAACTGTTTATTCTAAATCTAATTTTGTTTCAAAAAAATGAGTGATAGCTTATAATACTCCTATAGAAAGCTCTTTGAAAACGCACGCTAAAACGGAGTATCTAATACTACCAAATGAATTCAATACACCCTATACAAACCTGATGGCCCGCCCTTGCCTTCTCTCTCCACTGTTCTTGGGTTTCATTTCAGGTAAAATTAAGACGATATACTTTGAGACAAACTCATGACTACAAAAAATTAAAGCGTTTTAAATGGAAAAGTATTTTCTACTAAATAATGCCTGACGAACGGATTAGCAGATAAAAATATTTTGTTGGCATGTATTAAGCCGTCATTCAATTCAACTGTAATTCATTTTAATTAGTTTTATTGACTCTTTTTTTTGTTAAATAGTAATGTTATTGTTATCGAAGTCTGCGATTATTTTCGTAAACAATTTAATATTGTAAATAAGTACCTACTTGTTTGTCTGTCTGTTGAAAAAAAATACGAATTTTAAATACATTATTTTTAATTTAATGGTCGATGTTTATTTGAAATGTCTACATAAGTAATAAGCAAGTTTTGTTAAATTTGTTTATAGAATTAATATTGTTGTAACATCGAATCTAACTTGCGCAACCAAATATTTGTCTCAACTTTGATTTTATGTATTTTCGACATTTTTTGATCGTTTTTATTGGAATTTTTGTTAAACTGCATAAATTACTAACCGATTGTGAACAGTTTATAAACACCACGTGCTATAATTACCTAAAATTAATTAATTGGTTATGCATAACAATCCGCGCCCTCACCCTGCTCTAATGGTGAGAAATTATATTGCACAAGAATGAATAAATTGCATAGAATGGCCACCCTATAGCACCGACCTATACTCACGTTCGTCGATTCTGTAATTGATTTTGAACAAAGTTTTTGAAATCATATCCGGATCTTTTCCAAATCCGTCGGACAAGAAAAAATATTTAAGAATTCAATAAAACCGGTCCTGACAGATAAAATATTTTCACGAGTTTCACTTAATAAGAAGATAACACAAAAATAATTATTTGCCTTAAAACACTATTTCATATTTTTGCTATTATCGAATTATTTACAGCGTTGCCAGTTTAGTTTGTCATAAAATTTACGGATTTTTCAAAAGTTGATAAAGAAAAAACGTCAAATAAAGTTCCTTTTACAACCTGAAGCAGGCAGCATGAAAGTAGTGAATAATAAAAGTAAATATAGTTATTCTAATGTTAATGTAATGACCCATATTTTTAATTCCATTGACGAGCTATGGCGTGCATATAAATTTTTTTTTACAAATTCGAATATCCTGAAATAATGTTTTTCATTGAATTTAATATAATAGATTTAAATTAACCTGCATACAAAACTTGTTATACAATATAACTAAACTCACTCAACCAACAAATAGATATTATATTAATAATATTTCTCTACAACACAATTCGCACACGCCCCTGGATGAAATTAATGCTTCTTTAGGTCGTTAAAATTTTTTATGAAACAGTGGACCGCGTTAATAACTGACCAGTTACTTCGTTATAATATGCCAATTACTGGAGTTGGACTATTCGATTTCCAATCCACCTGCTGCTACGTTGCCAGCTATTCAAAATTTTCATTAATTTTTCTTTTTCCAGCCCTTTCAAGCAGCTTTTTTTTTAAATATTTTCAAACTAGCTTTCTAAGAACATTACGTACTAACGGTTTACTGACTTAAGGGGAACATTTATATAATGATCCTGACAATTTTAGAAAATAAATCTGAGTACGTTGCTTTATTTTATTGTCGTTACATTCACATTAGAAACACTATACGAGGTCGAGCATTCAAAACCTCCCACGAAATTTTATAAGTACCTCTAATGAAATGTCTTACTGGGTAATTTTCATATAATTCTCCGCAGAAAATTAAATTATTAGCATAGCAAAATGGTAGGTCGTGTCCATCGATCTAGAACAGAAAAAATTATTAGTAGTTAGAGCTATTGGCAGTGACCGACATTCCATAAAACATTGTTACGTTCGATGTGAGACAAATTTTTGAAAATATTGGTTATTTCGAAGATCAACACTTCACAGCGAATCATCTTTAACTAAATACAATTCAAACAACTTATAAATTAATTAACATTCAAATAAAATATTTGGTACAAAAATAAAGCGAACATGGGTCACTATTTGATATTTAAAGGGATCAATCTATAACATCTGCGTGCGATAAAATATTTAAAAGGGAATCAATTACTAGTATTAATTTTCATCTACCGTAGACGTACGATAAAATTTTTATAAGGGGTTTTATGTTGTGAACGTACGATAAAGTTTCTAAAAGGGGTTAATTTGTAATAATAACAGTGAAGGACTCAAAAACGAAGACATAACTTAGGATGTATAGTAAAACCGACAGTAAATCTAAAGATTGACGAAAAACTGACTTGTGGGACTTGATAAGATAAAAATTTTATTACGGAAGGATCGTAGGCATTACAGTACTTCCTGCGGATGTGATAATTTGATAGATTTTTTGGAATGTCATTGGATACAATGAAAATAAAATGAAATATATCTGGTACCGCTTGATTTATTCGAAATTGTTGTATTAATGTTTGAAATGTTTTTTTTTTAATAATCTACTCTGTGACTTTTAGTTGCAAATTTTTTTGTCAGTTCCACATTACCATAAAAGCAACACTACAGATTGTGAGTTTGATTACCTACATTTCAGAACAATATCGAGCGTACCTCGCGAAACTAGGTAAGTAGGTAACCTCATTATTTGCAAATTTGCCAATTCTTCGCTTACCGGTTAAAATTCAGGACTGGTTTTAGCCCTGAAATATTTACCTCGTATTTTCAGAATATTAAAAATAAATACCGGGCTCTTGGAGGGATTGTGAAGGAAAAGTAATGATACAGTTTACTCGTCAATAAAAAGGAAAGTTTCTGGACATCCTGTATATGTTATAATACTCATATACCTCTTTTTCACTAAAACATTATATTCCATACTCAACTGAGTGTTCCACAAACTGGATTATACACTGTGGGCCGAAATAAAGGAGTACATTTTTTAATTGACATTATTTTTTTTGTTTTCTGGGTAATTCATTTTCTTTTTGCAGGGCTAATAACATAACATGTCCTCAACATTACTGTAAATTTGGAAGCAAAAAAAATGTACAGGGTCGGACTTATAAAAAAAATTATATAACAGTGCATTTGAGCTCGTTGCAAATGAAAACTGTCTTGGCTAAAATTGTACTAATACGCTTTTTCGGTAGATAAACTATCCAGAACACTTCAGTAAAAAGGAAATTTTCCGAAATTACCGCATTCGCGAAATACCATTTTTTTATTAATTAATGGTGGCCACATTGATAATATTTTACTTTAAGTTTTAAACTTACTAAACTGTTTTCATAAATGTGTTATTTGTTGTCCGACCCTGTACATTATTTTTGCTTTCAAATTTACAGCCATGTTGAGGACATGTTATCCCTGCAAAAAGAAAATAAATCGCCCAAAAAAATATTTTCAATTAAAAAATGTACTCCTTTATTTCGGCCCACAGTGTACGTCCTAATTTCTTTATGAATATTGGGTTCGAATCAGTAGCGTACGACTTAAAAAATCCGAGCTTTTAAAATAGTAATTGCAATCCTAAACCTGTACGCTACTGATATATATCAAATTTTAATAATTAAAAATAGTACCTTTGCCGACCTTTTTAAAGTTGAAGTTTATCATAATATGTCAAATGAAAAGATAATAACTGGGTCACACTGTATACGAAAGTATATTAAAAAAAATATGGTACTTAAGTTAACCTCAAATAAAATGAAAATTCGATATACTATGTGTGTATTTAAAAGTTTTTATTTTGATTTTACATTTTCAATTAGATATTTTTTGAATCTCTTTTACGTTTCATGGTAAAAATGCTATTCAAAAAGCAGTGGCGTAACAAATACACATTTTTAGTTGAATAAAATAATTATTTTATTCCAACGGTTCATACGGTTTTGAAAAATATTTTTCAAAAACAGTAACCGTTCAACTAAGAAGCAACAACTACTTCCCGCGCTATGTGCACCGACGAATATTGAATTACACTTCAAAGTCAAACGGAGTTGGTATATCTACAAGATATTTTATAACCAACTATTCTGGATTGCAATTAGAAGGGACAACACAACTTGTAGACCGGTTTCGGCGTATTTTTTGCCTCATCAGCACAAGGTATATGTTATCCGTCCGAGAATCTCCGTGGACTTGAAACAATAAAGATTATTACGGTTTCCTATTTTTAGTCGAATACTTCAAGTAGGTTCACTCTGTATAACAAAATCAATTTAAAATACAGTATTTTAAATCAAAATTCGTCCTGTTCGAATATTTATTCATCAAAATTACTTGTTGAACTAAAAAATAATCAATATTCGTTGCGTTATGATAATCCGGAGGTATTTGGACAGGTGAAACAGAGTGACACAAAAAAAATATTGCCTCGGGCAAGGTTTACCAAGAAATCGATGCCTGTATTTATTAATTTTACGTTTGCATCCGGTTTATCGATAAATTTATGCACGTACGCTACCGAGTACCGATAATACCAACTATTTTTATACATAAACGCGAAAAATTGTCAAATGTGACGAGACTCGAAGGTTAGAGATGGTATGTTATTTTTAAAACGCTCCAAATCACTGTTATGAATCCGAATTTGCGTAGTTCGGTTTTTCCTAGCCATTGTCATCAATTTATTTGTGCAATTCATGATTATAAAATTCGTGTACAAAACAAAACAATTGTCTATATGAAATTGAAATTTGATATTTGGATTGAAATCAAACTTTGTTAATAGAAATAAAGTCACTGGGATTGGAATTTTATTTCATTATTATTATTCTTTTTATACAACAATAACTTGCATAAATGTCAGTTGATACTGGATCGATGCTGGATGACCTTCACGAACTTCAGCAATATTTGTTTTGATTTCAATAATGCCAGTCACGATTCAATTGAAGTACAAAAAAAAATATGTTAATTTTTCGCGATGTTGGTTAATATCTACAAGGATAATAAATTTCTAGCAACAAAATTATTTCGCGAAGTGCTTAGCCCCGAACGGAATAAGGTGCGAGGCTTATAAATGTCTTCACCACCGTGTTGTATATACAATTTTTTCCACTACTAGCCAAATTTAAGACAAACATTAATAATAAAAAAATTTCTTATAAAAATTAAGTAGCACCTTATTGACAGATTGACATTTCCTTATGTCATCAGTCATTTTTGGTTGATCGTGAATTTTATTCAAATAATTTTACCTTGTCAATTGTCAACTTCACAGCCAGTAAAAACATTTTTTTATAGAAACAGCTTTAACTTATTTATGCAGTACGATTAACCTTACCGTGTGTAGGTCCCTTAAGTATCCCATCTCTTTTTTTGTTCAGCTCGTAGGTTCAGGTTTTAACTATCCTCGTGTTGTTTAATTCAATTTATGTTTGTTAAATTAGCTTTTATTTAAATGCTAACGTCGATGTTTTTAGTCGACACCGAATTGGAAAAATTTACCAAGAAAACGATAATCATTGTTTATGATGTCTATAAATAGAGTACAATTATTATTCTGTAGAAATGAACGTATTAAAGCAAACAGAAAGATAATTATATGTCAAGTTCAGTACACACAAAATAAGTTGTTTGTGTTAAAATTGATATCATCAGCAGTTGTTATTCTCTGCAAGTCGATTGGATTGTTGCTGTGGCAAACGGTAATTTGGTAAAATGGGCACTGTTAAAAATGATATTAAATTTTACAAAAAATGTTTTTTTTAACGATCTATTGATGGAATTGTTGTTAACCGATACATACTTTAAAATTAAATAACTAAAACACCAAAACTGATCAACACATTGTCTTGAAACACAAATAACAATTATTTCTAAAATAAGCAAAAAGCGCTATTAAAAAAAAACTAGATCGCTCTAAATAAAATATTAACGAGTACTTCAAGTTTTTTTTCACAGTTTGTGACATCGATTTTCCGTTAACCCAGAAAATATCCCGATTTAGGTCACGGCACGAATTTAGGTCTCAGGGCGAGTATCCGCAATGAGATTTCGTTGACTGTAACCTACATATAAAAAGGGCATTTGGCGTACAACAATAAACATTAATTTTATGTGGAAAAAGAAATACAATAAATTGAATTTCGGGAAATGTAAATTTTTATAGAAAATTATAAATTGATATTCTTCCAACATGAAAATGCGATCACTAGCTTCGATCCCTTTCTAGTTACAGTTATAACCCCCAATTTTTTAAAAGGGTTATCGTCTTATCATCATTATTTAAGTTGGGTCGGATTTCTTTCTTTCAGAAAAAAGTTTGAGGCTGTGTACCTTTTAAATTTTAATAAAAATTAAATTAAAAACTATATTTTTTTTCACGTACTCCTTTCTTATCCCCTTCGTTGTTACGCATGTAATTATATTTTTAGTAGATCTAATATCAAGGTCGTTAGCAGACGACGCAAACAATAATTTTTTATACAACCATCCTTTTTGTCGTTTGTCGTTTGCCGTTTCTGTAAATAGATTCTAATGAATACATGAAATTCAACTGTACCGAACTGATCAAAAATTATTTGAAAGAATTAGTATAATGTGTGTGTAGACCGTTAGATTTTAAACTGGCTCACATACACTAAAAATTCGCGAAATGGGTATATGGAAATGAATTAAATAAACCAACAAAGAAACGAGAGATTGAGATACGTCGGCAGAAGCAAACATGAGCCAAATATCGATACCATAACTGTCAGGAGATATGAAAACAAAGTCAAACTTGCTAAAAATTTAACTCTATATATTAATAAAAAAATCGTTAACATTAGCTCCTGATTGGCTCGTTGCGATGACCTTTCTTTTAGTTGGCATATTTTCCGGGTCTCATGATTGCTACTGTTAACTGTACCAAGCTTATTTTTTACCGTCACGATGATTTTGGCAATGAGTTTTATAGTCTACAGAACATTGAACTTGAAGTTAGCGATACGTAATAACCTCTAAATTTTAAGATATTAGAATAGGCGCATTGAACTTAATACAAAGTAAAATAATAAAAAAAAACGTAATAAGTAATAAACGTTGTAATATTTCGTAATATAGTTTTATACAACGCAATATTCGAAGAAAGTGAAAGTAGACAAATTTTATCTCGTTTAAAAACACTTACCGGGTAACCATAATCAATTTAAATTTATCAAAGTTAAAGAAAATGTTGTGTAAATGAGTTTCTAATTCAGTCATTTGTATCATAAGAAAGTTTGTATCAAACCCAACATAAAATAACTAACAACAATGAAAATAATATTGCATTACCTTTTGATGTCTTGAGCAGATATGTCTAAATATATAAATAATTACCCTACAAATACAAGTAAAATAACGTGTGACGCCACTGGCGAAGAATAGAAATAGGAACTTGCTCGATGACTCTCGAATATTCGAGAAGCCACGCGCAAGAATATATGAAGTTTGAGTGACACAATGACACAATCCACGAAGAACTTCTCTTTGACAACAGAACGGTTTTTTTATATAGTCAATTGTATAAATTCAATTCTAGTCGGGTGTCTCAAAAAAATGATCTCTTATTTATGTTTTACAATGTATCTAGACTAAGAAGAAAGAAATTGTGACCAGGCCACCCGGCAATCGGTCAAATAACAATTGGTAATAAAATGCAAATGAAGCATTCGCAGTGAACCAAACGGTCCATAGTCGAAGATCAGGGTTATTTATGTTTTTTGCTAACGTTTATTATAATTAATATTATAGATGAGTAAAACATGGTTGACGGCATAAAAAAGTTTGGGGACCTCTGGATTAGTTCAACAAACAATCGATATATAAATTGAAATTAAAAATAATCACTACCGTAAATTTGGCAAGTTGGCCAAAAATATCTAGATGCGATTTATGATCCGTATAAATATTGTTGAATTAAATCGCCCAAAAGCATGATTCAACATTTTTAAAATACTACGAGGATGCCGAACGCGTTAAAGTATGTTAAATGTTATTGTTTACAACGGTTCACTTGCCAAGAATTTTTCTTTCCTACAGCAGGTGTAAACTGAGTTTCTACTCGATGTTTAATTGCGTCGTATTTATAACCGGAGAGTAAAAAATTGATACTATTTAAGACTAGAAACGTAAAGATATATATATATATTAGTGGTGGATTTATGAAGTCAAGCGTATTGAATTTAATTTTCGTCAAACAAAAACTGATATACAAAGATTAATTTGATGAAATTTAGACTTTAAATTAGGAATTTGAAAAAATGTAAATTGGGAATATGAAGACATTCACACTTTAAATTGGGAATTTGTAGAAATATTTTAAATTGGGTATTTGATGAAATTTAGACTTTAAATCAGGAATTTGAAGAAATTTATATATTAAATTGGGTATTTGATGAAATTTAGACTTTAAATTAGGAATTTGAAAAAATGTAAATTGGGAATATGAAGACATTCACACTTTAAATTGGGAATTTGTAGAAATATTTTAAATTGGGTATTTGATGAAATTTAGACTTTAAATCAGGAATTTGAAGAAATTTATATATTAAATTGGGTATTTGATGAAATTTAGACTTTAAATTAGGAATTTGAAAAAATGTAAATTGGGAATATGAAGACATTCACACTTTAAATTGGGAATTTGTAGAAATATTTTAAATTGGGTATTTGATGAAATTTAGACTTTAAATCAGGAATTTGAAGAAATTTATATATTAAATTGGGTATTTGATGAAATTTAGACTTTAAATTAGGAATTTGAAAAAATGTAAATTGGGAATATGAAGACATTCACACTTTAAATTGGGAATTTGAAGAAATTTACATTTTAAATTGGGAATTTGAAGAAATTTACAGTTTAAATTGGGAATTTGAAGAAATTTATATTTTAAATTGGGTATTTGATGAAATTTACTTTAAATTAGGAATTTGAAGAAATGTAAAACTGTAAATTGGGAATTTGAAGAAATTTATACTTTTAATCAGGAATTTGAAGAAATTTATATTTTAAATTGTGTATTTGATGAAATTTAGACTTTAAATTAGGAATTTGAAAAAATGTAAATTGGGAATATGAAGACATTCACACTTTAAATTGGGAATTTGAAGAAATTTATATTTTAAATTGGGAAGTTGAAGAAATTTACAGTTTAAATTGGGAATTTGAAGAAATTTATATTTTAAAAACTGTAAATTGGGAATTTGAAGAAATTTATACTTTTAATCAGGAATTTGAAGAAATTTATATTTTAAATTGGGTATTTGATGAAATTTTGACTTTAAATCAGGAATTTGAAGAAATTTATATTTTAAATTGGGTATTTGATGAAATTTAGACTTTAAATTAGGAATTTGAAAAAATGTAAATTGGGAATATGAAGACATTCACACTTTAAATTGGGAATTTGTAGAAATATTTTAAATTGGGTATTTGATGAAATTTAGACTTTAAATCAGGAATTTGAAGAAATTTATATATTAAATTGGGTATTTGATGAAATTTAGACTTTAAATTAGGAATTTGAAAAAAATGTAAATTGGGAATATGAAGACATTCACACTTTAAATTGGGAATTTGAAGAAATTTACATTTTAAATTGGGAATTTGAAGAAATTTACAGTTTAAATTGGGAATTTGAAGAAATTTATATTTTAAATTGGGTATTTGATGAAATTTACTTTAAATTAGGAATTTGAAGAAATGTAAAACTGTAAATTGGGAATTTGAAGAAATTTATACTTTTAATCAGGAATTTGAAGAAATTTATATTTTAAATTGGGTATTTGATGAAATTTAGACTTTAAATCAGGAATTTGAAGAAATTTATATTTTGAATTGGGTATTTGATGAAATTTAGACTTTAAATTAGGAATTTGAAAAAATGTAAATTGGGAATATGAAGACATTCACACTTTAAATTGGGAATTTGAAGAAATTTATATTTTAAATTGGGAAGTTGAAGAAATTTACAGTTTAAATTGGGAATTTGAAGAAATTTATATTTTAAAAACTGTAAATTGGGAATTTGAAGAAATTTATACTTTTAATCAGGAATTTGAAGAAATTTATATTTTAAATTGGGTATTTGATGAAATTTAGACTTTAAATCAGGAATTTGAAGAAATTTATATTTTAAATTGGGTATTTGATGAAATTTAGACTTTAAATTAGGAATTTGAAAAAATGTAAATTGGGAATATGAAGACATTCACACTTTAAATTGGGACTTTGAAGAAATTTATATTTTAAATTGGGAATTTGAAGAAATTTACAGTTTAAATTGGGAATTTGAAGAAATTTATATTTTAAATTGGGAATTTGAAGAAATTTATATTTTAAATTGGGTATTTGATGAAATTTACTTTAAATTAGGAATTTGAAGAAATGTAAAACTGTAAATTGGGAATTTGAAGAAATTTATACTTTTAATCAGGAATTTGAAGAAATTTATATTTTAAATTGGGTATTTGATGAAATTTAGACTTTAAATCAGGAATTTGAAGAAATTTATATTTTGAATTGGGTATTTGATGAAATTTAGACTTTAAATTAGGAATTTGAAAAAATGTAAATTGGGAATATGAAGACATTCACACTTTAAATTGGGAATTTGAAGAAATTTATATTTTAAATTGGGAAGTTGAAGAAATTTACAGTTTAAATTGGGAATTTGAAGAAATTTATATTTTAAATTGGGTATTTGATGAAATTTACTTTAAATTAAGAATTTGAAGAAATGTAAAAATGTAAATTGGGAATTTGAAGAAATTTACACTTTAAATTGGGAAATTGAAGAAATTTACAGTTGAAATTGGGAATTTAATGAAATTTACTAGAAATTTGACTAGAACTTGTGAACCATATATTACTGTATGAAGAATACATATTATATTGTACTAAACAAACTGGGTGTTCTCATAAAAAAAATAGTGAGATAATATATTAAAATTGTCATATTAAAAATCTTCAAAACTACTCGATTTTGTCAATAAAAAGTATCGATATATTATATATAAACCTATGTAGAACCATTTTTATTATCTACAAATGCAAAATTATTCATAGAACTACCAAGGTCGAAACATTGATTAATTAACAAACACAACTTTTACACAAATTAGAAATCGTAACACGTGGTTCCTAGAAGTACTACTATTAGACAGACATAATTATTTTAAATACATAACGTTTGCCAAATTTGAGAGAAAAAAACAACATTTTTCTTATTAGTTACAGACCATCTCACCTATTATTCAGCTTGCAGTTAATCTCATTTTGTTTACTTCCAATAGCAACGGATTTATTTATTCGTCAGCCTTTCCGACCTTGCTACTTATTTTTATGCGCTACGTTGCCTTCGAATTTTTATCTTACCTCTCTCAATATATACGAAGTATTTCTAAAAATTTCCAACAAAATAACTACTCCCCAGGTTATAAGTTCATGCAGGTATTTATTGAACGATCTTTGATAGGGACAAAACACTTATAGGTTGGTGACGACATCGTCACCGCGTTACCAAATAAGCTCGACTGCATCACGTATGTGTTGGATTCTTAGTCACTATTGGCGTACGAATTTTTATTTAAATGAGAATAGGTATAAACAGTTTTTATCTTTACTTTTCTTCATTAACGGCTGACATTTTTACAAACACTTTATTGTACAAAGCAGAAACAATAACTGTGTGACACTACGCTACTGAAAATCTTAACACCTGATAAGGTTCGATGCAATTGACGTTTGTCAAAATTTTACCACCAATAGCATCCGAGTAGGCAGGTCACTATTACTCTGTCTCTGTATGAACTTATTGAAAGTAAAAAAATAGAAGAAGAAACTTGTCCACCCGCTGCTATATCATTAAAATAATTTAAAAGTTCCAAAAATTATTCCATAAAATTACAATTATTACCCAACGAATGTTCGGTATTGACGTTAGAGAGTTTTCTCGATGACTCACCAAAACAATTTGTATCAAGAGTGGCCGCGCCGGTGCGATAGCTTTATATATTTAACGTAGGCTGTTTATTGCTAAATCAGTCATAAAACAGGATAAATATTTGCATAATGTTTTTAAATCCGTTTATCGAGAATTGTTGTTACCTTACTACCAAGTTCACGGATATTCAATAAAATATACAGTTAATTAATTTTATAAGCACATGTGCAAAAATATCTTTTATTAATATAGAAAAATTGCAAGAATTTTATAGATAAAGTCCAACAAAAAAATTACCAGTATTCTTTCAATCTAAGAAAAGTTCTATACATACGAGGATATATTGAAAAATTCTTAGCCTACTATAGAACCAAACAAAATTTCAATGTCAAAATATTTTATTACCCAACATATTCTCCTCTTAATTGATACATTTATTACAGCGAACCTGCAACGTCTCTAGAACTTTCAAACAAAATGTTTCTTCTTCCTCTGCAAACCAGACCTCCACAGCTTTTATTACCTCCTCGTTGGAAGAAAATTTACGACCTTTTAAACTTTTTTTCAGTTGAGGAAAGAGATGATAGTCGGATCTGAGGAATAAGGGGGGTGTTCTAGTAATGCAAACCCTAAATCACGAATTTTTTGCATGGCAACATGAGATTTGTGTGCAGGGGCGTTGTCCTGCAAAAACAAAACACCTTTGGATAGCTTTCTGCGTCTTTTCTCTTTAATTTTTTCTCGTAGAGTGGTCAGTAATGTCGAATAGTAATCTCCAGTTATTGTTCTACCCTTATCCAACAAATCAATCATGATTACTCCATGCAAATCCCAAAAACTGAAGCAAGAACTTTTCCAGCAGATTTCTGGACACGAAACTTCTTAGGTCTTCGAGAACCAGAGTGTCGCCATTCCATCGATTGTTTCTTTGTTTCTGGATCGTAGAAATGTACCCAAGTCTCATCCATAGTAACAATTCGGTTTAAGAAGTCAAATTGAGCATGATTCTACCCTTGCACGCTTTTGGTCAACATTCAAACATTTGGGGATCCATTTTGCAACAATTTTTCTCATGTCCAAATTGACGTGAACTATATGATGAACGCGTTCGTATGAAATATTTACTGCTTCAGTTATCCGTTTTAACCCAATTCGACGGTCTGATAAAATCATGTCATGAACTGCATCGATATTTTCGGGGACTGACACAGAAACTGACCTTCTCGATCGGTCATTATCTTCAAT
This sequence comes from Lochmaea capreae, assembly GCA_949126875.1. NCBI lineage: Eukaryota > Metazoa > Arthropoda > Insecta > Coleoptera > Chrysomelidae > Lochmaea > Lochmaea capreae. The sequence goes on from OX421400.1 coordinate 2,190,062, forward strand.
GGAAAATTTACCTCTTTTGAAGCTTGCAGTCCAATATTTCACGGTCGCATACGAAGGATATTGATCACCAAGGGTATTAAGCATATCTTCGTAAATCTGCTTACCTCTTAACCCTTTTAAATACAGGTACTTGATGATGGCTCGATACTCCAATTTTTCGATTTTCACAATTTCGGTGGACATCTTTTTTCTTTTAATTTATTGCGTAACTCTGGTTTACTTGTTTGACGTCACACTTCACACTGACACTTCTAATAAGTTATTGTTCGTTGCTATGATAACGCAAAATTTTGTTTATGCATGGAACTGGTCTAGGCTAACCAGATATCAATATATCCTCGTATTTATAGATTTGCCGGTTCTTAAGGTCCTATCCAGCTACACGACTCAGTAGTGCCACTTGTCACTATCCTTATCTGGCCCCCGGCTATGGTTTAGTATTTCATTAGTCAGGAGTTTGCTGTGTTCTTGTTTTGGCACGTGTCTCCAGTACGACTGTTGTTTAGTTTGAGACCACCGAAATATACAACCACGTGCAGTAGTTTTAGATATCCCAAATACTGGTTCAGGACCAGTGAATGCAGTCTCAGACCCTAGCTTTGCTAGTATATCTCCCTTTTCAAGGTTCTGGTTGTAGCTGATGAGAAAAAATTTGAAAAATTTCTCAGGAAAACGACAATTACTGCGATGCAATGTTTTTTTTATTTGTAAATAAAAGTAGGTATCCAAAAATCTTAATTATTTTTGTACAATTTCCCCATTGTTTGTTATCAATCTTTTACTCTCAATTGGGCCATTTAACATTCCCCGTGACTCACCCTGTATTAAACACTTCCACTTCATTCCACATTATTAATAAATTATTGACAACGAAATGTTTCCTATCCATCCGGTATTTTACAACTCGAACTGTAAACATGTTTTCAAGAAATTTATCGATTAGGAATAAATTTAAAATGTTATCTTCGTTTATGAAATTGAATGTATTTAAAAATTCGACCTTGATCGTTTTATTTGTAATTTAATTAACTCACATTCATTCGATTTTATTTTTCTAACCCCTCTGTAGGATTCGAGACGTTATTGGCGAATGCTGAGAGGTTATCTTAAACGAATTCTTTAGGAGGTGAAGGAGTGACCCTTCTAGAATTGTTAACATCTTTAAATAAAGCCAATGATAATATTGCAAAGTTAAGTGCAAATAATATTAATACCCAAATGTAAAGCTCATGAGTAACTGGTCTATTTTTATCTATTAAAAATGTAAGATCTATACGGTACAACTATGATTTTAAGTAGTAAATTCCTAATCTGAATCTAATAAAAATAAATTGCCTACTGCACTGAACTCTCCTTCGATTATTCCATCAAAAGTTATTGTGCACTTTTTTCTTATCTAATTGGGTTAGCAGTTTGAGTCAATTTTGAAAAATTTGTTTTTTGAGTACTCTCGTACTTAGAATCAACAACTTTTTCTTGGCAGTCACCTTATCAAATCTAACCTTTCATGTCGGGAGTTGTCCTTTCTAGGTCATCGTCCATCCTGTCCTTTCCAAGGAGGGTCAAAGTTATGTAACATCAGCTTTCATATTACCACCCCCTATTTTTTTAAAGCAACATAGGTCGAGTGATATGAGGTCAATATTCTTAAAACAGAAGCACATAAAATCACTCAACTCCTTCTAAGGTGATTTTTCTTAAACACAAGATGAAATTTTCGATTCCGCCCCTGACAAAACATCTCCGTCGTACGTCTTTCATTTGCATTTTAATGCCCCAGATGTGGCTGTGGTGTAATTAGTTGTATAAACAAGAAGTTTATTAAATTTATGGCTAAACAATAACTTACTACCCCGACTGACAGGGCTGTAAGATATAATTAATTACGTTCTATACTCGAAGTACGTTGGCCGTTGTAATGTTTTAAGATGCCGTTAGTCTTAGATTATACTTTTTATTGAATGGAATGAATTACTTCATTATGTATATACTTGTTTTGAGTCTGTAAAGTTGAAAAAAAAAGGAGTAGATTCTCCAAAATAAATTATGTAAAGGGAGGATTTTTGCCTTGGGGTGTTTTAATCCTATTTATTTATAGATTTTTCCAATTGATGTGTTTTGAAACAGAAGGAGGATCAAACAAGATCGTTTTTAAAAACGTTTATGGTTACAAATATAGAAAAAAGTATTTTTCATCAGAAGGGGGCAAAATAAAAAAAAACAATATTTTACTTCAAGTTTTATGTTATTGATGCTTTAAAAATGAAAATTTTGGAAAAAATTACTAAAAAGTGTTTTGTTAGCCCGTTGTCCCCCCCATTGCTTGGTTTTTAGGGGCCGTCCATAAATAACGTATCCAATTGGGGGGGGGGGGGGGGGGTTCGATCTAAGACTGCGCTGGGTCACGTTGGGGGGGGCATAAACCATAGCTTTTTTAATTTTAATTTTTCAAATACCGTGGGTATATTAACTGAGGTAAAGAAGTCACACAAAACAGATGACGCAAGTGTATCGTTCAGTCTCATGGTGGGTACTGAACGATATCTTCGAGCAATAAAGATGATATTGAAAGTCTACAATTATTTTTTTAAATGTAATATAATAAATTTGGTTTTAAAGTGCTACGTAGTTTCTAAGGGGGGGGGGTGACCGAAAGGTACGCTAAACTACATGGGGAGAGGGGTGGGTAAAAATTGACAAAAATGGACAGCCCCTTACGGAACTCAATAGTAAAAGAATGTCACTTCTTTTATATTTTGACTACGCCACTGCTAATAATAGGTATCAAGGGATGTAATTTTGTAATTTAAACAAAAGAACGAAATCATTAAAAACATAAGACGAATAAGCACTGTTAACTTTCTCCATAATAATCCTCGACTATCGCTTTCAATGTTAATTTTAATTTTTTTTTTCAGATTTTCAAAAATGCACCGCTGGCGGTTATTCCTGTTTGTACGAATTCTCTTCCTTTCTTCATCGTTGGTGTTCGTCAACACCCAAGTCTATGAAAAATGTTTAAATATACCTGGTAAGTTTTTAACAAAATTATAATTCAACTCCGTCCCTGAATTTGATCGAATAATTTGTACCGCCGAATTTTAAGTACGGGATTTATTCGGACCGTAAAATTGAATTGAATTTGCAAAATGTTTTCGAAATTGACATTTACATAACTTTGCTTTAAATAAAAAAAAAGAATAAGAAAATGTATGGATAAGTTAAAGCCGGCTGTCAAAAAATGACAACAGTGTTCAGACTAATAAAAAAACTTAAGTACAGTGTGACTGATTATAGAAAAAAGTCGGCAAGGGCGATGAACACGTGTTTTGATTTTGGACAAACTTTATCTCGCATGGACACCAATGCATAACTGTGTATCCAAAATATAACAATACTAATTGCTTATTATCATTCTCGCAAGACCCTGAAACTATTTACGGAAACAAAACTTGTTTTTTTTCTAAATAAACAACAATTTTTATTGTTGAAAACTACACTTAGACCTTTTTTTTTGATGAATAACAAAGAAATAAATTAAGAGAAACTTTTTGATGAAATAAAACAATTTAATTTGTTCATATCTTCATTATATTAGAACTACGTTCAATATATATTCGTGACGCGTTTCGCTAACACAGTGGCTTTCTCAAACGAGTAAAAAGGTTTAATAAGGGAGAATTGTTGATTTCTATTTGGTTAGGTTAGGTTAGGTTCTAAAAGATTTAAAGGTTCTATATGCAAAATTTCAAAATTTCAATCGAAAGTGTGTTGATTTGCTAATAAATGATTTGAGTAGTTGGAATCTAATTTTTGGTTGTAGTAGCTACGTTTGTGTTCTGAAATTCTAGTTTTAAAACTCCTAAAAGTTCTACCTATATAAATTTTATCACAGTTGTCATTACCACATTCAAATTTTTGAAGAAAATTTATCTTTTTCTTTCAGAAGTGACACCAAAAAAATATTTCGTAACAAATGAAAAATCGTTGACCATAAATTTGGAAACGTCCAGTCGTTCAACCCACCTGTTGGCCACTCATATATTTTATATTTTTGCCCAAGAAGTTTTGGGTTATCCGAAACTTACCATATCCGTGGTGGAAGATTATTTTGATATTGAAGTCGTAATGGAAAGACTGTCCGGATATACTCCTAGTAATTTTGGGTAAGTTATTTTTACTGTTTTTTGTCGACATTTTTACCCATCATCATCTGAGAGTGTATTTGAAATTTCAACTCGTAATAATTCTCATTATTATGGCCTCTACGATTATTTTTTTACTTATTACGTGTACTAGACAATCAATAATATTTTGAAGTTTAAGACTACAAAACTTTGTTGTCAAATTTTATTAAGGTCCATTCATAGTAGATCACACCTCTGGTAAAATGTGAAATAAAATATTTTATTTTATGTAGTCCACTAGAAATGGAATCCAGTGAAGTGCACGTTCCAGGAACGGTTTTTATTGGGATAGCGCTTTTTTTCGCTTATTTTGGAAATTTTGTTAATAAAAACGCGTTTGTTGTTACTTTTTTGTGTATGATTATTTTTGTTTTCAAAATATGTATAACTCGGTTTGGTGATTTTGTGTATTGAAGTGTGTATCGATTAACAACCATTCCAAAGATAAATCATAAGAAAACCTGGATAAAAACTTATGATGCTATCCTGATAACGCAGGTAATTGATTATTGGAAATTTCTCTTTCTAACATTGGTAACCAAATTTGACTACATTCGGCTGAAATACTAGCTACACATTTATCTGAATTTAGTTGTATTAAAGCACTTTCTTTGATTTTTCGTCTTTTATTATTGGGCTCTTTCAATATTATTTTTGTCGAATCCCATTGAATTTTATGCCCCTCTTCCCAAACATGTTTGCAAATACCTGACTTAAAGAACCCTATCTTTGATATACTTTTTATGTTCATTTATTCGGACTTTCAATGGTCTAGATGTTTCACCTAAAATAAAAAACATTATTGTGGTTTGATTCTCAAAAAAATAAGAAAAAAGAATAAGTAATGCCACAAGGAACTTACAGGAAAAAAAAATTGTTTATGTCATAAAAAGTAGTAAGTTTTTCTGTTATTAATATTAGTTTTAGATTTCTCGCCGAAAATTCCAAGTTTTCCTCTAAAAATTTCAGGTTTCCCGTTAAGAATTTCAAGTTTCCCCCTCAAATTTTAGTTTTCCCTCCCAAATATCAGGTTTCCTGCAGTTTCGGAGGGGAATCTGGAATTTAGGATCAAAATTTTCATTATTTCATTACTTTTACGATTCACAAAATGCTTGCTTTGTACAAACGATCAAAAAATTGAATTCAAATGAAACATTTTATGCTCTTCACGTTAAACTTGAACTATAACAATACATAAGATACACATCTAGAAAACAATAATGTATATATTTTTATCCTCATCCATTCTATATTTAACTTACATATTATCTTTAACATTGTTAAGTGTAGGTTAGGAATGTTGCACCCAAAATATTTGTACTAAAAAAAAATTAAAGAAAATTTGGTACGTGCCAGAATCGTCTTTGTTCAATACAAGAAAAATATATTTCCTTAAGAAACCTCTAATAAAATATTCCTTTTTGCTATTGTTGGTGAAACACCCTGTATGTGTCCCATGGAATACCAAAATTTCGTGATTTACTCTCCATGTTTAAATTTTTTTATTTATTTTTTTGGACCAAATTTTTTGTTTTTATTTTTTTATGATACAGCATACAAAAATACATACAGCACTAAATTTTCACCCCTCTACGATCAACCCCTATTTTTAAATTGCGATTTTAATATTTTTTCTATTCATCCACACAATATTTTCGATTTTCGATTGAAAATTAGGGTGCTTTTTCGATTGAAAATTAGGGTGCTTTTTCGATATTCAAGTCAAAATAAATTACAGTGTATTTGGGACATAAAAAGGTGAGTTTTCACCATATTTCGTGAAAAAAAACATTTTTGTAGAAAATAAAAAACCAAAATCACAAACGGAATGTCCGAGTTTGACAAATTCCCAATCGATTGGAAATTCTTTCTACGTACAAATAAAAGTACAAAACGTCTTCGATAGATGAAGATAATATTGAAAATATCCTTAATCTGGCTCTGTCTCCAAAAAACCCACCCCAATTTCTCTGCTATATAATTCAACTTCTACGACCATCATAATATACAACTACATTAGTTAAAATGTTTACATTCTATGGTAGTATGCAACTCTCGTTATCAGAACTGCTGTTTAATTATTACGCTCGTAAATTTTAAGAGACTCGCCTTTGAATTTTCATACGAACACGTTATGTTCGTCCGCGTTACGTAATTCGTTTTCACCTAAAAATAATGAGAGTTTCGGAAAAGTTCGAACAATAAACCATTATTGATGGGAGTCGATTTATTCGTTATCAGACCTATCGTAAATATTACAAATTTGATTACGTATATGTACACCTGTTTATCTTTATATTATTACTACGTTCTTTCTTTTTTCTAAAGTCGGTTATTTCTAGAAATGAAAAGTTTTATCAAATACATAATACAGTTTCATTTTTGCTTCATTAATTACCTCAGCGTCACCAGTCAGAGGCTACAAGCCTTTAGACTTTTCGAGCTCTTAGTTGTGCCGGTTATGTGAAGAGACCAGTGGCCCTTATATTCTGAGACCTAAAAAATCTATTGTACCCCCTTACTTCTACTTACTTCCTGAAGAACGTCTCAGAGACTAGTAGTCCTTTAGTCCTATTTCCATAAGGAACTCTATACTATATTGTTCTCGCCTAGTTCATTAAGTTTGCCTAGGCATTCCCACACCATTTTGGAACTGATTACACAAGAACTTAGCGCTTTAATGGCTGCTTGATCATCAGACATTGTGATAATCCTTTGCCTTCTATATCCTTTGTCAATATTGAACTGGGCACACTTTCTTATTGCGTGAATTTCCGCTTGAAAGGGTTTTTCACAAGCTTTCAGAGTATGTGATTCCTGGCCCGTACACTCCTATCCCAGTTCCTTCTATTGCTTTTGAGCCGTCTGTGTACCATTGAATGGCATTCTTTCCATGTCTGGTAATGGTATTTGGATCCCATTCCTTTTTGTTGCTTAATTCCGTAACGAATTTCTTTGAAAAGTTATACCTTTTCATCATACCATCTTGAGGTGGTTTTTTTTAATGATTCCTCCTTTACTTAGTCTGTATCTCATTCTTTCTGCCACACTTTCCACCACCATATGTAGTGGTGTGAGGCTGAGAATTAGTGTACATCAAGCTCAGGATTTTTGGGTTACAGCCCAAATGTCTCCCTGCCAGATTCTTGCACACCATTAGAGCCATTTTTGCTTTGTATATAATAGGATTAACATATTAATATATTTTTGTTGTTGCAGAATTCCACCGGCTTCGATTAACTTGGAAGTATGGACAAGTCCGGAATACGATCCGTTCGAAAAGGAATTTGTTAAAGAAGTCGGGAGCGTCGGTCCACCAGGTCGTTTCGGTTGGTTTATACCTAGAAAATTCGACGGACCTATCAAAGAATTTTATCAATTACATTGGAATGAAGAAATTCAAGAAGTCCATTGGTCTTATTTTCTTAACGACAATTTCGCCAGCAAATTCGCCCTCGATAGTACCTCCATTGATATGATCGTTGATAATTCTTATCACAAAAATTCGAACAAGCAGTAAGTAGAAGATTTTTTTTTTATTTTTCCAGACTCTTCTTTTTCAGCATCGCACAGCAATCTTTTTCTTCACAAAATCGTTCATCTTCATAGTTTCTTTTTCCTTTAGAAGATGTTCCAATGTACTTCTCATATTTCTAGTGGTGGAGCTTTCTTCTTGGTACAGTCTCAACTTTATGCAAAATCTTTTCTCCAAATTATTCTTTCCATAAAGTAAAATTGCCACCGATCTGATTTGAGCAGATTATATCAAAGAAAGAGTCTTGGTTTGCACCGAAACATTGGAGGTCTGTTAGTTTTCTGCAATTTAATCCAAATCCTAACCACTCCGCATTTTTTTGCTGCCAGAAAATATTTTTCCCAACATTCTGATCCTCGAAGGTGCAGGTTTTAAGGAAAAAACGTTTTTTTTTGCAGATATGTTTGTCCGGACAGCATTTGCCAGAAAAGTATGTACACTCCACCTCAATGTAGAGGTAGAAATTGCGCAGTTCTTTTAACCCCCGAATACGAATCCAGCAAATTTCTAATCGAACAAATCAACGAAATCGGATGCTTCGTAAAAATCTTATGGCTGGGAAAGAATCTAAAATCCGCCGTTTGGCGGTTGAACGAATATTACTTGCACCAGAGCAATAAACAGAGCTTCATGTTCTTCCATTGGTTTCCTGGCGACATAGTAATGGACGAAAATAAATTCATCAGCGTCAAATTTAAAAATAACGAATTGTACAATTTCACCAATAACATCGTCAACGGATACAAATACGAAATGCATAGGTTGGTCAAAATGGTTTGGTCCAAGGTCGAAGTCGACGCGAATCCTCTGTTTCTTGGGGTGAGAAGTTTTAAGCTACGAAAAGAAGATTACGAATTTTTATTAAACGTAAACAACACTCGCAACCGGAATGAAAGAGAAATAGCTTGTGAGTGGATGAAGAACAACTCACCCTTTTGGGCCAATTGGAAAAAAAATTCGACCAAGCCGATAATAAATATCGGAGGAATATTCCCGATGAGTTCAATGGGTTTCGATGGTTGGGGTATTATGCAAGGAGCACGCGCAGCCACTGAATTTATCAACGGAAACCCCAACCTTTTAACTGACTATGAGCTAAGACTTTTAGCTTTCGACGGTAAATGTCAACCTGAATCTGTTATGAGTACGTTTTTGGATCTTATAGTGAACCGCGACACTTTTGCGAAACTCGTCGGCGTACTCGGACCCGCTTGCACGGAAACCATAGAACCTATAGCGGCCGTTTCCAAACAATATCACGTCCTGGTGATTTCCTACGGAGCCGAAGGTTCCACTTTTTCCGATAGAAGCAAATATCCGTATTTCTTTCGGACTATCGGAGAAAATTTACACTACAAACACGTTTACGTCGATCTGTTCAAACATTTCGGATGGAAAAGAGTAGCCGCCTTAACGGAGGACGGGCAGAAGTACACCGAATACATTTCTTTGATGAGCGATGATTTTCCCAAGAATGGCATTGCTTTCGTTGCAAATAAAAAGTTTCCTAGAGGTAGAAACGCTGATGATATGAGGACGGTAAGGATGATTTTTTCATTCATATTTATTTTTTGTTGCACCCTGTATTTTATTATTTTTATTATATGCCCGCGAGCCCATTTTTGACGTGAAACCGTATCGCCACTTGACCGTTACCTATCAACGCTTAACCGTCACCTATCAACACTTAACCGTCATTTGTCACTAATTAACCGTCACCTGTCAACGCTTAACCGTCACCTATGATTACTTAACTGTCACCAATCAACATTTAACCGACACCTGTAAGGACTGGGACTGTTCACACTATAGAATTCTACCGGTCGCTTTCTACAGTATCATCACTACTATTATTCCGCTCGGCAGCAGTCGAAAGTCTCCCTCTGTATACTGTCAACAAGTCTTCATTTATTCCTGACTTATTACTATGAAATATATTGAAATTTTTATGAAAAATCGTCGACAAACGACGTCGATAGTAGGAGTCCCAGTACTGTCTACATTTAACCGTCACCTGTCAACGTTTACCCGTCAGCTGTTGACACTTAACCGTCACTTGTCACTAATTAACCGTCACCTGTCAACACTTAACCGCCACTTATCACTAATTAACCATCAACTGTCAACACTTAACCGTCACCTGTCAACACTTAACCGTCACTTGTCACTAATTAACTGTCACCTATGATTACTTAACTGTCACCAATCAACATTTAACCGACACCTGTAGGAACTGGGACTGTTCACACTATAGAATTCTACCGGTCGCTTTCTACAGTATCATCACTACTATTATTCCGCTCGGCAGCAGTCGAAAGTCTCACTCTGTATACTGTCAACAAGTCTTCTTTTATTCCTGACTTATTACTATGAAATATATTGAAAGTTTTTATGAAAAATCGTCGACAAACGACGTCGATAGTAGGAGTCCCAGTACTGTCTGCATTTAACCGTCACCTGTCAACGTTTACCCGTCAGCTGTCGACACTTAACCGTCACTTGTCACTAATTAACCGTCACTTGTCACTAATTAACCGTCACCTGTCAACACTTAACCGTCACCTGTCAACACTTAACCGTCACTTATCAACACTTAACCGTCACTTGTCAACACTTAACCGTCACTTATCACTAATTAACCGTCACCTTTCAACACTTAACCGTCACTTTTCACTAATCTACCGTCACCTATGATTACTTAACTGTCACCAATCAACATTTAACCGACACCTGTAAGTACTGGGACTGTGCACACTATAGAATTCTACCGGTCGCTTTCTACAGAATCATTACTAATGTTATTCCGCTCGAAAGTCTCACTCTGTATACTGTCAACAAGTCTTCTTTTATTCCTGACTTATTACTATGAAATATATTGAAGTTTTTATGAAAAATCGTCGACAAATTCCCAGTACTGTCGACATTTAACTGTCATCAGTCGATACTGAACCGTCACCTGTCAATACTTAACTGTCACCTGTCAATACTTAACATCATCTGTCATCTGTCAACAGTCAACATATATACGTTTTCATGCTATATACAGGATTGTCCGTGCGTAATGGTCCAAACTGAAATGAAAGATGCTCTGAAAATGTCACGTTCTAACGCAACCTGCTTTAAACTATACCCTGTACATTCTATTAACGACCCATAGTGAATAGGTAGATTTTGTATTACTTTTTCCAAAGCTTTCGTTGAAATTGAATTTTCCCTTTTTCTAATACATTTAAAAAAATCTCAAAGGACCCTTAAAATCCCTCCTTTGACCAGAGGGAATGCACGAACGTCAAAATTTTCCGATAATTTAAAATGCGATACCTACCGTTACTATAACATCCATGGATTCGGTACCGGTAGATTTGGAATGCGTGCCTGGGAAAAATCACCCTAAACATTTAATGGCCGTAGCCATAAAAACTTCAATTACCTTTTAAGTGCGTTTCGTCCCGACAATGGAAAGAGGAAAGTTCATTGACCCTAGCATTTGCGACCTCCATTCTATGGGATAGATATGCCAACGGTTCGTTTTAAACGTAACACCTCTTTCCATTTAAAATCGAATAGACCACCCTGTAAGAAATTTTACGACCGCATAAAGTTCAATGTAAGGTCGAGAGAAGTATAATATATCCCCTATGGAAATATTTTTTTGATGTTATAGAAATTATGACGGTCTTCAATGGAAATAAAATCAATGAAAACTTTAAGGGCAACGACCAAGATCGGAGAGAATTATAATAATTAGGTGTGTTTATTGATCTTTAGTAAGAAATTAGAAGGGCTATTGTTGGAAATATATTTACAGGGTGGGATCAAAATGTAACTCCTGCGAAAATGTTTCAAGGGAACCGGAAAATTTTCTAAAAAAAAATTATAAAACGAAAGTTGCTGAGATAATTAGCTGGAAATTCATTTAATTATGCCGCTAGATGGTGTAATCTCATTGGCTGGTTAAAAAAACGGATTTTATCAACTCCAACTCCTCATTAGTTTCACCTGTTATGCATTGAGCATTATAACCAGTAAATAAAATAGAATGTTTACAAAACCGTGTCGTCACGAGCTAAAAATAAGTGATTTCTATAGAACTATAGAAAGGAGGAGAATATTATAAAAATGAAAGGAAAAATAATTTAGGGACGATTTGAGGTCGGGAAGGGGAAGGGGGTGAGTTCCAATGGGTTTCATCCTACTTTTTTTTTACTTTTTACTATTTTTAAAGGATTTTACCCTGATCTAATAACCATCAAAAAACCTATATTTTATGAGACATCTGTGGAATCTTAGACCTGTTAACATTCCATTAATTTGTATTTTATTTTATTTTTCGGAATACCGTTTAGTAGGAATTTTCAACATCACCATTTATAAGTATGACAAGAATAAATAAAAAGTATACTTAGCGAAAAATATATTATAATTAACAGATGTCGAAAGGAATAATTATAAATATTCAACACTCTATGAATTTTTTGAAAAATAATATTTTTCAAAAACAGTGGCCGTTCAACTAAGGAGCAACAACTACTTCCCGTGCAATATGCACCGCCGGATATTGAATTACACCCCAAAGTCAAACGGGGTTGGTATATCTACAAGATATTTTAAAACCAACCTTTCTGGTTTGCAATATTACAGGAAACTGTAATAAGATTTATATTATAATTATGTTAATACTTACCTAAGATCTTGAGATTTATAAAACTAGTTGAACTTGTATATTATATCGTGTGAAAGTACTTCAGAAAGATCATTTTCATAAGCCATAAATATTTATCAAGTTTATTGTTTTTTTTTTCACTTCTAAATTATACAGTGTGACCCATTTTGTTTGGAAGCACCCCTATAAAATCCGCATTTTTCAACCGATTTTGATTTAGTCTTTTTTGTTAGATTCAGTATCAAAAACAGAATTTGAGCACAAATTTTCATACCATAATAGCTACTTTCAAGGACCTCTACGTTAATTTTTCTTTGCCAAAAAAGACGAAAGTATATTAGGCATTTTTTTTTCTCAAATAGGACTACACCACTGGATTCAGAATCATCACAAATGTAAACTATCAAAATTTTATAAAAAAAGTTTTATTAACAACAAAGTTATCACTACATGAATTTGGAAAAAGTTGTTTTTTAATAATTTTTTACTAAGAATGTAGACACATTTTAAAAATGGCAACATGGTAAACAAAAACTAGGACTCAAACATATTGCACTGTAAAAATTCGAAGCCGAAATTTTAAAAGACAGGATAATAGGTCCATTCTTTTTTGAGGGTAACACAAATGCCAATAACTTCATGGAATTCTTGGAAGGTGAGTTATCCACAGTAATTGACGAACTGCCACTAGCAGAAAGAAGAAATTTGATATTTCAGTAAGATGGTTGTTCTGTACACTATTCTAGGATTGTCAGGCAGTGGCTTAACGAAAAATTTCCAAATAGTTGGATAGGTCGCGGTAGCGAGTTAATCGAATGGCCTCCTAGATCGCCCGATTTAACTATATTGGATTTTTATCTGTGGGGTCTTTTGACACAAAAAGGGTATAAGACACGTCCAAGGAATAGAGCAGAACTATGTGACAGAATACGACAGGCGTGTGCTGGAATAACGCCACATGAAATAAAAAAAGCGCTAAGACCTAGTCGCAAACGATACGAGAAATGTGTGGAAATTAACGGAGGTCTAGTCGAGGCTACAAAAATGTAGAATTCAATTATTATTAAGTAGTTTAATAATCAAAATGTATTATTTGGTGTTAATTTGTATTTTCGTCACATCAGCACAATTTTACATTACTCTCAGAAGCTATAACTCCAGAACGGGTTAAGGTATCGGCTTCGAAATTTTACAGTGCAATATGTTTGAGTCCTAGTTTTTGTTTACCATGTTGCCATTTTTAAAATGTGTCTACATTCTTAGTAAAAAATTTATTAAAAAACAACTTTTTCCAAATTCATCTAGTGATAACTTTGTTGTTAATAAAACTTTTTTTATAAAATTTTGTTAGTTTACATTTGTGATGATTCTGAATCCAGTGGTGTAGTCATATTTGAGAAAAAAAAATGCCTAAAATACTATCGTCTTTTTTGGCAAAGAAAAATTAACGTAGAGTGCCTTATGGTATGAAAATTTGTGCTCAAATTCTGTTTTTGATACTGAATCTAACAAAAAAGACTAAATCAAAATCGGTTGAAAAATGCGGATTTTATAAGGGTGCTTCCAAACAAAATGGGTCACACTGTATAATAATTATTCTCGATATAGATGCAAGAAACGTGTTGTTAAGTGAGAAATAATTTAACTGGGCGTACATACAACGAACACGTGACTGCGGCTCTCCTTTCAGAGTCGTTTTTTTTTCGTATTTATGCATGTTTTAATAATAAACGGAAACTTTGAAACAGTGCCGCTGAATTTTATGCTGGTGGCAAGGCCGCTAGTGCCGCCTGGCTAGCCGAGTAAATCGAACAGAAATATCTTGCAGCATTGGAGAAATAGAGCATTATTTTTTATATGAAAGTAATATTAGCTTAGTCAAAGTACACAAAATATCCGTAAAATGACCCAAAAAACTTGCTAGGCATCATGTGATTTTCCGGAAAATCCTCGAGTGAAAATTTTTGTTTTTGTTTTTTTCGCTCTAATTGTTTAAATAATGAAAACACAGAAAAATGTTCAAATCAAAAATTGTAGCTACAAAATTTGTCTGAACATTTTTTTTGTATTTACATTAATTTTTAAAATATATACGAAATTTCCATAGTAGTATTTTTGAACATCATCAATTTTCATATTTTTAATTTTATGATAGTAAATAAACAATGACATTTAGAAAAAAATGGGATAAGTATTAATTAAATAGGAATTATAATAAACTGATATTACAGACAGAAAATCTACTTTTTCAAATTTGAAAGTATTTCTATTTAAAAGTTGAGATCTTTCTTTACATTTTACATGAGTTTATTTATTTTTTCAGAATGTTATAATCCCAAAATTATTAACTATTAAGCCGAGCGGTTAATAAATTTGGCTCACGGCCGTTCGCGCGTAACCACGAATTGAATACCACTGAAATTAATTTTATCTCGTAAACCTTTTAATTTACAGAAAAACTTTTTAGACAAAACTTCTAGATAAATGCATCAGCTACAAATTTTGATTTGGAAGTTTTTCTGTATATTTATTATTTAAACAATTAGAGCGAAAAAAACAAAAACAAAAATTTTCACTCGACGATTTTCCGGAAAATTGCATGCCTAATATCGTAAACTTTTTCTCATGTTAAACACCACCCTTTTAAATACCCAATTTTGAATTTTCAAGTTTTTTGTATTTTTTGTGAAGTTTTATGTGTACTATATAGTTTCTTTACACTTTTCCGCTTGAAAAACTTTTTTTATAAATCAATTTTTTACGTTTTATATCGTTGCAAGACTTCTATTATAAATATTGACACTTTTAATGACGCAAAACTATGAAAAAAAAATGTGAATTGAATCCACAGAAAATTTCATAATCATCTGAAAAGTCAGAAGAATCGTGGGCGTTTTAACGCAATAACAAAACCTAAAAAAAGATTGTTTGGAAAATGCATTATCCTAATTGATATTTCAACGTATAATAAAAATACGCATGAAAGTGAAACTTGCCTTTATACAGGATGGAATTAAAAAAAAAATCGAAAACATTATTCAATTAGCTAATATATTACTTAAAAGGAAAGGAAAAAAGTTGTTGGCAAGTAAAGACATAGAAGCTCCAATTTGTGATAATTGGAGCGTAAATAGAACTCTGCATTAGCCGATAGAAAAACAAAGGACAATATCAAAAGGAAACGAGTGTGAAATAAACTTATTTCACGCTATATACTCATATTTATATAAAGGATGTAACAACCTAAATTTTTTTTTTGTATACAGGGTGGACGGAAACTCGAACCTTTCATTTTCTCACTTCTTTCAAATGAAACCCCTGTATTTTATAGCAAAAATGGAATCTTCTGTTATCTAACTTTAATTTTTGTTAACCATTATTTATACCCAAAGTTTATACAACACTCTGTATAATTTCAAGATATGGACCTTAAACACATCTACTATTTTTATTAATACCAATTTTTAATATCACTTAAAATAACCCGTATACCGAACTTTGTCTTAAGATTGGTACACTCTGTATAAAAGGCGATATTATATATACAGAATTTTAAAAAAAAAACCTTAATTTACCCCTTACGACATTTTTCTTCGGCAGTGTCAGTGGCGGATCCAGGGAGTGGTAAAGGGGGTAATTACCCCCCCCCAAGCCTCGTCTGGATGAACTGGGAATGTTTTTATTTAATTTTTTGCATCTGCAGAATTTTATTTGTTTTATCTATTAGTGATATGATGACTGAAAATATATTACGATCTCATATTTATGACATTTAGAACTTTATTGTTTGTTTTTATTATTTTATCTGTCTATTTATATTCGTAATTTACTTTTCTTGTATGAGAATTTTTATATAAATTACCCCCCCCCTTAACCAGTACCCATGATCCGCCACTGGGCAGTGTAATTAGTAAGGACGGTAAGAATGAATCATCATCGGTCCTCAGTCACTATACAGAAGTAAAAACTAAGTTTTTAGAATTTGATTAATTTTTTCTTCGATATTTTCAAAATTCTCGATTCTATATATCGATTAAAGGTAAAATTCCTCATCGCCTTTGCAATTTTTTTTTTTTTTAATTTCTATCGCATCAACCTTGTTGTTTATCAAAGGACTCGTTTTAGAAGTTGTTTACAACTTGTTAATTATACTGATAGCTTATTGGTAATTGATCATAATATTATTAGCATTCAATTAAGTTATTATTTTGTTGTTTGTTAAGGAGAAAATTGTTCTACTACGAACGTAACTAGACACACAGCCCAGCTTAGCTCTTTATTCAAAGACAGTATCGATTTTTGTGCGACCGTTTTGCGTCGCAGCAAAATAGCACGTACGATGTTCATACAGGGCGAGCTTTCACTATCAACGCGATAGGTATTTGTAAAAATTGATGGATTACAATTAAATTGGGGTTATAACTAAATAAATATAAACCTTTTAGACACTACATAGAGTGAAATGGAGGTGGTGTTAAGGGGTTGAAAACAGTTTTATTAGATTTGCGACTTATGTGAAAAAACTGCAACTTTTGCAAAATAAATTTTTCAACACAGAAAAAACAGATTTTTAGTTTTCTCCCTTAATAATACTTTTATTTCCGTTAAATTTTGTGAAAGTATACCTTTTTTTATATATTGAGTTAACATTATTTATTTCAAATTGAAAAGAAAAATTAGTTTTTGAGATATTTATATTTTGTTTGTTCCACGGAAAACCCTTAGTTTTCCAGCTGGTCTTTGCCTGCTATAATTTTTTTTTCTATAATAAAAATCTCGCTACAACACTATTTTATTGTATACAGGGTGCGACAGAACTACTAATTTTTTTGTGTATCAATAAATATGGCGTGAATTGAATTTTGTAGTATTTGGTCGATCTAAAAAGACAGAGCGTTAGAATAATAATAGCCGATGTAGCGGATCACGATGCAAGGATGGTCATGTGCGAAGCCTATCGACTAGAAATGACAGCTAAAGAAGGTTACGTTTGGTTTTTGCCGGTATGGTTAAATAAAGTTTGGTACAACACTAGTCTCAATAATAATACGGAAAAAATCAACTGTAGTACGACGGAAATGATCGAGGTAAATTCTTCTTTTTCTTTAACTTGAAATTCTTGTTTCAACTATTTTTTTTTTAAAATTTTTAGGCTGCAAATGGATATTTTTCGTTAACCCACGCCTACTACGCCCCTGATGATGCTATGATGCAAGAAAATAAAACTGTAGGTCAATGGAAGGAAAAAATGCGACTTGCAAAGAAAACAAAAATTCTAACTGCCGAATATGCTGGTTTTGCCTATGATGCCGTTTGGACGTACGCCGTTGCATTGAATCAATTGGTTAACGAAGATTCCGAAGCCGTTTCCAATCTACACTCAGAAAATACTTCAAAGTAAGTTTGTTTTCCACCAAACCCTACTTCCATATCTTTCTTCCTTTCCTAAAAAAAAAGTTGAATAACTTAAAAATAGGTCGAATTGGCAAAGAAATTGGATAAAGGTGCATTCTGCATTAATTTAAATACCTATTTATCAGTAGTTATTGTCTTAAAACATATCAAACGAACGCACCTATGTGATATCAACCGAACGCCCCCATTTACTACAAGTTATTGTCCTGAAACATATCAAACGAACGCACGTATTTACTACAAGTAATTGTCCTGAAACATATCAAACGAACGCAACTATGTAACATCAAATGAACGCAACTAAGTAACATCAAACGAACGCACCTATTTACTACAAGTTATTGTCCTGAAACATATCAAATGAACGCACCTATGTAACATCAAACGAGCGCAACTAAGTAACATCAAACGAACGCACCTATTTACTACAAGTTATTGTTCTGAAACCACAAAACTTACCAACCTATAAAGGTGACTGTTTAGTTCATTTAAAATTAGTTACTAAATAATGAAAACAGTTTCAATCCCATCCACCTGAAGCGTTAGTTGCAATCGAGTTGTCGAAATAGGCAAGGCAGCTAAGGCCACAAAACAGGCTCAGAATAACCTATAGAAGTGAAAGTCCTGTGTCAAGGTATCAAAAAATGACAGAACTTTTAACGTGAAGATAGCCAGTTGTTAAAATTTAAACAATCATCACAAAAAGTAAAAACCTAACTTTACTTAAGTAAACAAACAAGGTGTTTATGAAAAAGGATGACTATTGAGTACTTAAACTAACTTAAGCTAAAGTGACTTTAAGGAGTTTATTATGAAAATGGCTGTAAAGGCATTAGCTGACAGCCATGTTTCGACAACTCAATTGCAGCTTCAGGTTTGAAACCCCATTTTTTTTATTCAAGATCATCCTATAAACTTTCACTTCTATAGGTTTGTCTGTTTTGTGTCTGAAACTTCCATCAAAAGTCAGTTGTCACTTACAACTGATTTTTGATTAATTTTTTTCTTAATTTCAGAAAAATGGTGGAATACATCCACAAGTCAGATTTCCACGGTGTATCAGGTCACATCAAATTTCGCGGTGGGCCGTCACGTTTCTCCACGATAAACATTGTTCAATGGTTTAACGGAACCAAAAATATTGTAGGTAACTACTATCCCAACGTCACCGATGACAAACCCGAAATTCTCGGTGGAGATTTGATCTTGAACGGTACGAAAATAAGATGGTTGACGAAAAACGGGGAAGTCCCCGAAGACGGTACTCCGCCTCCACCGAGCTGCGCTCTAGAAGCTTTAGCAGTGGCTTTTAACGTAGAATGTCAAACGGCCGTTATTATTTTAAACGTTATTGTGGCTGGTGTTTTATTAATAGGAGTCGTCGCTGTTTGTTATTATATGAAGAGGAAATACGATTCCAAGGTAGAAAAAACGAAAAATTACATGAGGTGAGTTACCTAAATGTATTTTTAGAATAAAACGAATAATTTTTGAAAAATTTCAGATCTCTCGGTTTACCGTTCGACATTCAAAACGCCAGTGATTTAGACAAATGGGAAGTTCGTCGCGAATGCGTCGTAATAAACAGAAAACTCGGCGAAGGCGCTTTCGGCACAGTTTACGGAGGCGAAGTCTCCCTGGACAACGACAATAACTGGACGGCGGCCGCAGTGAAAACTCTCAAAGTCGGTTCTACGACTGAAGAAAAATTAGATTTCCTTTCCGAAGCTGAAGCTATGAAACGTTTCGATCACAAAAACATCGTCAAATTATTGGGAGTATGTACGAAAGAAGAACCGGTCTATACGATAATGGAATTTATGTTGTACGGCGATCTTAAAACGTATCTGTTGGCTCGTAGACATCTTGTCAAATCTGACATCGAAGAGTCCGAAGAAGTTAGTCCCAAACGATTGACGAATATGGCGCTCGACGTCGCAAGAGGTTTGGGTTATTTGACAGAAATGAAATACGTGCACAGAGACATCGCGTCGAGAAATTGCCTGATAAATGCACAACGATCCGTTAAAATCGGAGATTTCGGTATGACCAGGGCCATGTTCGATAATGATTATTACAAATTTACTAGGTAAGTGCCAAATTCGTTGTTCATGTTATTCCGGCACCGACTACAACCGTCGGCCTATCGTTGCAGTTAAAGTCGGTTACGGAGAAACCTTTTTGTCTTGATTTCTGCCCAAAATACAAATGCCTTAACTCCACCAGCAGACTTGTGAGTTTTTGGTCGATTCGAACTATTTTCACCAACTAATGTCATTGACTTTTGGTTTTTTGGTCGATTCGAACTACTTTCACCGACTACGGTCACTGACTCTTGTTATTTTTTGGTCGAATCGAACTACTTTCACCGACTAATGTCACTGACTTTTGATTTTTTGGTCGGTTCGAACTACTTTCACCGACCAATGTCACTGACTTATGATTTTTTGGTCGATTCGAACCTTTTTCACCGACTAATGTCACTGACTTTCGATTTTTTGTTCGATTCGAACTACTTTCACCGACTAATGTCACTAACTTTTGATTTTTTTGGTCGGTTCGAACTACTTTCACCGACCAATGTCACTGACTTATGATTTTTTGGTCGATTCGAACTACTTTCACCGACTAATGTCACTGAATTTTGATTTTTTGTTCGATTCGAACTTTTTTCACCGACTATTGTCACTGACTTTTAATTTTTTGGTTGATTCGAAATACTTGCACCGATCAATGTCACTGACTTTTGAAATTTTGGCCGATTCGATCTACTTTCACCGACAAATGTCAACTTAGCTAACGTTTTTTTTTAAATTCATCAATGTGTTAGTGGATTCATGTCACATACAGACGCAATAAATACTTTTTTTCTCGGATGAACAATTCCAAAACCTCGCTCTGTTGTTTTTGGTCCGGAAAACGCGTCAGTAATTTCTGAAGTCTATACCTAAATATCATTTTTTAAATTGTTTTGCAGAAGAGGAATGTTACCGGTAAGATGGATGTCTCCAGAGAGCTTGGCTCTAGGTGTGTTTACTCCGGCTTCTGATATATGGAGCTTCGGTATACTTCTCTACGAGATAATAACTTTCGGCAACTTTCCTTTCCAAGGAAAAAGTAACACCCAAGTCTTGGAAATAGTAAAAGAGGGACAAACGCTAGATATTCCAAAAGGAACCAAACCACAACTGTAAGTATTTCAACAGTAAACTTATCGACACATATATTATGGTAACGTTAATTTGTTGCAGCGTGGGTTTGATGAAATCCTGTTGGAAACGCGAATCCAAAGATCGTCCCTCAGCCTCCCAAATAGTAGAATTCCTCGCAAACAATCCAAGACTGTTATCACCTTGTTTGGACGTCCCCATATCATCGGTTCAGATCGGCGACAGCGATCAACTCGAATTGTCACGTAAAGATCTAAAAGTGTCACCGACGAAATCGATGAACGGAACGACATTTCAGCCGCCCACTAGGTTATTCGACGATCAAATAGACCCGGAAGGTATTCCCTTGGAGGTGTGTTGCGCCAAGGAACCCTTACTGGGACAAGGTCGGGCGAGCAGCTCGAATTTACTAAGCAGGTGAGTGAAAATTGTATGTCCGTACTTTAGTGATGTGACTTACCGACACTGAACAAAGTTTACACTACCACTGCAGCAACAGTTGCCGAAAAGCGCGTAAAATATTTTCACAGGCCAATCATTTATGTGGCTATACAGAAAATATGCCGGTACAGGTTGTTACTAAACGCTAAAGGGGTAGAAGGAAACATCGTGTGTCTTTATTGTCAAGACTATTTCTAAGGTTGTTTTACACGTAAGTGAATGAGTCGCGGTAAATCCAAACTGGTATTTACGTATATGGAGATTCAAAGAGGAGGAGTGTGACAATGACGCGGGTGATTGAGTACTTTGAATCCTCTTACTCTTATTGCGATGAAGATGAAAGTAATATTTTTTGAAAAGTGGATTTTGGCTGTTTGAGGAAGTAGAAACCAGAGAGCGTTGAACATAGGAAGGGAGTGTCGGCTGTAAAGAAGTTAATGCTATGGTCGAAATTACCCTGTTATTTTGAAACAATGAAAACCCTTGAATAATCCCCTAGTCGCTTCACTATACATATGAAGAGACTTTACGTGTTCGTATTTTGCAGATTAGTCGTAGGCAGCAAGAGAGAATCTGAAGAAGACGATGAATACCTTGAACAGAACGTTTCCGATTCACAAGACAATACGAACGTGTAGTAAACGTGAGATGTTTTGTTGATTTTTATAATTTTGTTGCAAAGAATTTGTGGAATGGGATTTTGTACAACAGTAGATTAGATTTTTTAAAAAGATTTTACGAGCAGAAGTGACGAAAAGGGGATTCCTGTTATAAACGACAGTGTTACTTGTATATATATATATCATGGGAATTTTATTTTCTATTTGTAAATGATTTTTTACGTTGCAAGTTTTCTAACGAAGGATCTTCTTATTTCTTACTCCATCACTTCCTCTGGGAATTACAAATATATGTTATTGTAATTCCCTTCTTTATTTCGACCCATCATCCATCCTTTATTTACCGTATCGCGTGTATCATGCCGAGTTTCATCCAAATAGATAATTGCTAATAAATATATGTATACACAATTTCCACACACACTTTCTTGATGTCAGACCACCGACTAAAGAGAACACCTGCAACCCCCTCTCAAAAACTGTTATAGTTCAGTTAAACTATTAAAGGCTATCGCTCGTTCGTGCTTTAAACAGTTTCGTTTATTAAATAACTTTTAATGATTATTAGTTGAAATTATAACATTAAATGAATTTATCGTCAACTAAGTAAGCATTTTAAATAAATATAATATTGACTGGGCTATGACGGTCTTAGTCTTATAGTCAAACAAAAAGCCGACAACTTTAAGTTCGCACTATATCTTTTACGTCAACTATACTGGCAGCGCTTTAAGCTAAATTCGGACTGCAGCATTACTTTGACATGTTTTTAATATGAAATTCCTTATAGCTGAGTACACGTGACTAGAAAGTCAAGAACACATTGTAGTCTGTGTAAAAATTTTTTTAACTCTTTTCATTCTACCCTCGTAGAGTATTTACTTGATTATTAAAGACTGTTGGTACGAATCTCATTGGGTGTTCAACTTACCCAAGATATATATCGGTAACACTTGTTGTAAATTTTTGTTTTGCATTTATTTTGGAAATTTCTAAACCGAAATGTGTTCACGATAAAAAAAAATCAATTCCATGTGCTGAATTTTGCATTCAAATGATCGACCCCTATTCTCAAACTGCTACGTCTTAGTCGTTTTTTAAAAACTTTTCGATAAAAACGTTTTGGACTTTTTTAAGGTCATTTTAAAATATTTAAACGTCTTTTATGTGAAAAAAAAAACTGAATTGTTCGTAATATTTTTGATACAGGTTTTTTCAATCATCCTTTCCATAATTCTGATTGTTTCTTTTATCTAGTCAACGATTTTAGCTGAGAAATGAGACTTGAATTCACTATGCATCACAATAATAGTATTAAAAATAATCACAATAATTAACCAGACCAATCGCAAAAACGATAAAAACGTTACAAGAGATTTATGAAAGTAAAAATAATAACAGGAATAACATAAATCAAAATGCCGTTACCGTTAAACTCAATTTTATAAATAATGTTTTGTAGTTTATTCATAATTTTTACCTCTAAAAATTTTCCTAATTGTATCAAAAATTTAATTACTACCTACCTCGAAAATACAGGAACTGAATTTATAAGAAAGATACGTTAACTTCTACAACAGTTACTGAAATAACGATATGACATATAATTGCTGGTGACTAAGGTTACAGCCAACGTGAATTGTTATATTATTCTGAAGTGACATTGAAATAATTGACCGATACAGATTATAGAGACACTATTTTTACACCAGTGTATAGTATTACCGGGGTGGTGAAAAAAGTACATTAAGTATTTTTGAATAAAATAAAGGATATTTTTATTGCAAAATTATGAATTATAAAGTACAGATTGTTAGTTTATTTTGTTTTGTCACATTGGTAGTAGTTTTTTTTTAGATTATGCCTAACCTGTGGAAACAATATTAAGATGAAAACATACAATAATTACACATATCATTAGATTTAGTATTTTTTTTAAATGAAGTAGAATGTTGGAAGTAATTCAATCACTTTTCTTAGCAATAACTTGGCAGCTCAGGTGAATATAATATAGATAGTGTTATACAGAGTGTCATCAACTAAATCAACAAAATACGCAATAGGTAAACAACGAGGTTCGAAAAAAAGTTGTTTCATAAAAAAATACACTTGAGATGCTGTTAAAATGGTGATTTTAACTTTAAAAATGAATATACACAAGAAATATGGTTCTTTACGCATATTTCTTCGATTACTTAGTTTGTAGCTCGAAATATACAGGGTGTTTAAAAAAAAGTAACCTTTTGCTAAGATTAGTTGAAAATAATTGTAGTTTGCGTGAAGAAGTTTCGTTAATAGCATCTTTATTCAAAATACAGGGTATTTAAAAATATATACACTACTAGCAACATTATAATGAATTTGTTTTGGAAGCTGAGACATCCCATGAAATTGCTTAGACTCTTATAGATGGCGCTGGTTACACGGTAGTAAGTTAAGTTTAATATCCAATACAATGTCATTACAATATAATTTCAACATAATCGTAAAAAATGTATCTTGAATTCAAATGTCGTTACGAAATATTTTTACCAAGCAAACCCCCACTTGTTTTCATCGGGGTTTTCTTTTTTTTTTGAAACACCCTGTATTTAAAAAAAAATCTAGTCAATTCCTTTTGTGTTTTTGCTAATTTTGCGATTGGTTCTAGTTTTTTTACCACTAAATGCAATATCTGTATAATGTAATAGTTTATAGTACCCACTTTTATCCTTTTTTTTTTAATTGTAGATACATTTTAAAGATTGAGTGAATTTGGAGTTGTAGATTTTGTTAAGCTACAATATCGTACAATTTGTTTGTTTGTAAATTTGACATAAAAATCTTATGTACAGTGAAAGTGTGTAGATAAATTTTTATTTTGAATTTTACGAGTGGAGATGAAAAAATGTAGTTAACAACTGATTTGTTGTTTCCCTTTTACGTCTTCACTTTAAATTGTTCTTTTGAAAATATTGTAATATTCAAAAGGGTTATGTAGTAAATGTTGTATTTGCCTATTTTTTACTTGGAACATTTCAACTCGATTGAGATGATCTTAGCATTACTAAAAAAATTATATTTAAATAATTTTTATTCGAACATTCTATACTAATCAGGATGATTTAAAAAAAAAATCCCATAGTGAATTTAAATAAAATATATTTCTCATTTTTAACAACTCATAAATTAAAGAGTCATCCTGTATATGATCTTATCTACCTTGGAAGTGTTCAATAAAATTCCTAAAGGGGGCATTTTTGACGAGGACGCGCATTCTGTGATATAAATATTTTGACGTTAAATCCAGTTAAATTTCTACATGGTAAACTTGTAAATAATATGTATCGTTAATTGGTACGCCCTGTATATGAATTTTTTTCTCCGCAGAGTTTTAGTTTTTGAAAAAACTCGACAGCTAAACATCTTTAAACAGTGTCCCGTCAAAAATCGAAAAGCCCCTGTAATTTTTGGTTGGACGAATTATACAATTCCTGTAATTCATTCACCAAAATCTTACTATATAGTCCGAGAGCTAGATCGTATGTACGTTTAACTAGACTAGCTCTCGTACTAATATTAGGTGGATTTTAAATCTCACACCATAGAAACCATGACTGCTAAGTTCCTTAAGTAACAGTAGCTTAAAGTTAGAATAATCTCTAGGTAATTTAAATTTATTTGATACTTTGTAAATATTAATATTTATAGGCCGGTCTGTAGTATAAATGAAAATAGAGAAAAATGTTTAAATTAAGTTTTTATCAAGTCGGTTATTAGGCAAGTTTTAGCGAGATACCTACCGTTTTTATTTGTGGCTACCTATAGGCTTGCCAGAGTCTCTTCATTGGAAGGAATTAGGATTTTTGGTAATAGAGGGAATGGTGGTGTGTACTGTCTCAGTATTCGCCTATTGCTACGAGAAAATCTATTAAAAAACTCATAGGGGGGTGTAGTTTGTTGCGGCATTTCTGGTTCACTTTATCACCTTTTACGTTTGTTAAATTAAATTAAAACTATGCATTTGGGTTTGTATGATTATACTTATTTCAACTTTCTAAACTATTACAATGATTTGTGTTTTGTTACAAAAGGGTTGCTCGCTACTCGTCTCTCGGCTTTCGAGTTCATAGCCGAAGTACTACCCTCTACATCCCCTCCATCGCCAAGCAAGCGAAGTGGTAAGGGCACCGGCAGGCTCGATACACCGTGGAGCAAAAAATGCAAAATATATAGTGGCACAAAAAAGTAAAATATACATGCCCCCGGCCTTGAAAGGCCATGGTTTTCAATACATGAGAAAATGATCTGTAGCTGCAAACATAAATAACATCGTGTAAAACAAAGCTGTCAGTAAATAAAATAAAACAATATGGCATTGAATACAAATAATAGTTATTTGAGTGTCGGTGTCATACACTAGTATCGCGCGCACTCACTAACTAATCACTAGGTTCTTGCAATGGTAGCGGACACAGCTTGGCAAAAGACCGCTTGATTGTTCCGTTTGACGTTTTCAGTTCTGCTACCCTAGCCACACCATCGCTTCCTGGGAACAAGTTGGTTATCCGCCCTAAACTCCATTTTAGTGGCGGCTGGTTGTCTTCCTTTATTATGACTAAATCATTAACCTTAAGGTATGGTTTTTCTGATTTCAGCCATTTCTGCTTCTGCTGCAACTCCGAAATGTATTCAAGAGACCACCTCTTCCAAAAGTGTTGCTGCATTTTTTGCAGCTGCTGAAAGTGGTCTAATCTATTTGTTGGGATGTTTGTTACATCTGGATCAGCGGGTGACGTAATTGGTCGGCCAATCAAAAAATGTGAGGGAGTTAGAGGAGACATATCGGTAGGGTCATTAGATAAGGGAGAAATGGGACGGGAGTTTAGCACTCCCTCGATTTGTGTGAGCAAGGTACTTAATTGTTCAAATGTTAAATTTACATTTCCTGCTACTCGCTTAAGGTGGTGTTTTGTGGACTTAACACCCGCTTCCCACAGTCCCCCGAAGTGGGGAGAGTGGGCAGGAATAAACGACCACGAGATCCCATCGTTTTCTAGTGATTCAGTTAAATGTTCAGAGCTAGTTTTTAGAAATTCTCCTAGCTGTGCTAGTTCGGAATTAGCCCCTATAAAGTTCGTTCCGTTGTCAGAGTATATTTTATTCGGTCTTCCACGCCTTGAAACGAAACGCCGTAAAGCCGCTATGAATGATTCCTTCGTGAGATCAGACACTAATTCGAGATGAATCGCGCGGGTAACAAAACAAACAAATAATGAGATATAAGCTTTACTGATTTTACAGCCTCTCCCCTTCCTATCTTTGACTAAAAACGGTCCGGTGTAATCAACTCCTGTTGTAAAAAAGGGCGGAGCAGGACTAATCCGATTCTTTGGTAGGTTGCCCATGATTAGGTTGATACCGCGAGGTTTCGCTTTGAAACAATGAACGCATTCGTGGACAGTTTTTCTAGCTAGATTGCGCCCCGCTAACGGCCAAAACTGCTCACGTAATGAAAATAGTAACTGTTGTGGGCCAGCGTGTAAGAGCCGAATATGCTCCCTTCTGAACAAAAGTCTTGTGAACGGATGCTTGGCTGCTAATAAAATGGGATGTTTTTTCTCGTATGCAAAATCGGACTGTGCTAATCTACCTCCCACTCTAATAATTTTATCACTGTCCAAAAATGGCGATAATTTGGCAATTGATCCCTTCAGTTTCGTGTTTACTCTAAGAGGTACTTGTTCGAGATTTTCCATTTCTTTGCTGAAGGATACTGTTTGAGAAAGTTTAGCGAGTTTTAAACAAGCGTTTGCGATTTCATTTCTTTTGAGGGCACCGATAGCTCGGTCGCCCTTTTGTTTTTGACAGTTTTCTTTAAATCGCAAGCAATATGCAACTATTCGCTCTAACCTGCTAAGATCGGAATATTTTTCAAATTGCGTGTATGGATCTACATTACAAATGTGTGACTGTATGCTCTTGCGCATATCAGGAAGCTCAGATTCTGACGGGGGTAACATCGGCCAATAGCATTGCTCATTTGTGAGCCAGTCTGGCCCGTTCCAATAATTGTCTAGAGAACCTAAGCCAGAGGGCATTACACCACGAGAAACATGATCGGCAGGGTTATCAGAGGTAGGTACATGGCGCCAATTATTCGCTCTGGATAGCTCTTGTATTCGAGCTACCCGGTTCGCAACAAATGTTTGAAGGAGATTTGGCGCAGTCTTCAACCACCCAAGAACTATCGTTGAGTCACACCAATACGTAATACTTTCTATAGGCAAATTTATAGACGCAATGACCCTTTGCACTAGCTGAACTAGCAGAAGCGCTCCCATAAGCTCTAAACGAGGCACAGTTTGTGTTTTTAGTGGGGACACTTTCGATTTGGAACAAATAAGCGATACACTAAACTTGCTATCTAAATCCTTGCATCTAATGTAAACGCAGGCCCCGTAAGCCTTTAATGAGGCGTCTGAGAAGCCATGAATCTCTACATTACTGAACCTTGTGGTGGTTACCTGTCGTTTTATATTGAGCTTGTTAAAAGAACCTAACTCGCTGCGGAATTGTAACCATCGCGTGTGCAAGGAGCTTGGAAGGCTTTCATCCCAGGACAACCTTTCGAGCCATAAATCTTGCAATAATATTTTCGCAACTATAGTGGAGGGACTTAACAGACCCAGGGGGTCAAAAATTTGCGAGGATTCAGACAAAATGCTTCGTTTCGTGACCTTTTGGCTAAAATTGTCGTTTATTTGGTAAGTTAAAAAATCCGATTTTGCATGCCAAACCAAACCAAGTGTTTTGGTACTTTCGTGTGCGCCAAAGTCAATAAAATTGGTTTTATCCTGTGAATGAATGCCCTCCAAAACTTGCGTAGAATTTGAGACCCATTTGCGTAATGAGAAACCATAATTTCGCAAAATATCAGCCACCGTGTTAGCTATATAAATAGCTTCTCCGACCGTTTCGGCTCCGCTAATAAAGTCATCAACATAAAAATGGTGTTTGATAATTTCGGAAATTTCAGGAAAATTTTGAGCACAATCTAAAGCTATTTGAAAAAGGCATCTAATGGCCAAGAATGACGCGGAGGAAGTTCCGTAGCTGACAGTAACTAATTCGTAAGTATCTAAAGGATTTTCGGGACTGTCACGCCATAAAATACGTTGTAATGAATGCTGCTCAGGATTAACCAGGCACATCCTGTACATCTTTTCGATATCTCCTGCGATAACGTAATTGTATTTTCTGAAACGAATTAAAGCCGCAAGAAGGTCCGGTTGGATAGTAGGGCCCACCATTTGTATATCATTGAGGGAGTATCCGCTGCTAGTGTTACAGGATGCGTCGAAAACTACACGTAGTTTGGTGGTAAGACTGCTTTGCTTTATTACCCCGTGATGCGGGAAGTAGTAAGACATTCGTTTCTCGTTGTTTTCCGTAACCCTCACCATGTGACCTAATGCGATGTACTCGTTTATGAATTTCGCGTATTCTGCCTTGAAACTAATATTGTTTTTAAATTTGCGTTCTAGGGATGAAAAACGTTTTTTCGCATTTTCGTAAGAATCTCCTAATACGTTGGGATTTTCCTTTAGAGGAAGAGTAACTATGAATTGGCCTTTGTCGTTCCGTTGCACGGTCTTGACAAAATGATTTTCGCATTGCCTTTCTTCCTGAGAAAATGTTCTTATTGAGGAAACTTCCTCCAATTCCCAAAAACGCGCTAATTGCTTATCTATGTCTAAATTTGCCGAGAAATTACAGCGGATGACCTGTGAATGATTTGTAGCACCAATTGTACCCGACACAATCCACCCGAATTTGCTTTTTTGAATAAGCGCACCGTGATTTGAGATTTTTATTTGACCTACGCACATGACCTCCCAAAAGTGATCAGCGCCCAAAAGCATGTCGACCCTATCAGGTTTATAAAAAGTTGGATCGGCAATATTAATATTACTGGGAATTTCCAACGAGTTGGGATCCACATGAAAATTTGGAAGATTGCCGGTAATTTCAGGTACCACTAAACAGGACACCTTTTTTGTAAAATTATTATAACGAGATTGAATATTAACGGTAGTTTTATGCTTGATTTTGGATTGGGTTTGATTTAGACCGCAAATTTTGATGTCTATATTGGATAATTCTAGATTCAATTTATTTGTTAGGTTTTCGCTGATAAAACTACTTTGACTTGCGCTGTCTAGAAGTGCGCGTACGGTATGTTTTTTATTTTGCTTATCAAAAACATAGACTAAAACGGTAGATAATAAAACCTGATTATTAAAGGAAGGGTCACTTCGCGATGAGCACACTATACTATCTTGGTTCGGATCAGCCTGCGGTACCTCTGTACTATCAGAATTCAAACTAGGAATATGCAAAAGAGTATGATGTCGACCCTTACAAATTTTGCACGAGCTAGAGCGACATTGCTTAACTAGATGCCCTCCCCTAAAGCAATTGATACAGATTTTCAACTTTTTTACTTCAGCTAATCTATCGTTGATTTTAAGTTTTTGAAATTCCGAGCAATCTTGAATGTAATGATCTTTTTTACAAAAGGCACAACTCGTCCGAGTGGCCACAAAGGCCTTTGTTTTAAATTCCGTTTTGTTTTGCCTAACAAATTTCTTTTGACAATTGTTATTTTCTAAAGTCTCTAAAATATCTGCTCGATCTTTCAAAAATTGTTGCAAGTTTTCAAGCGTTGGCTTGTCATGCGAAGCCTTTCTTTGTTCCCATTCGCGAGTAGTGACAGAGTCGAGTTTTAATGTTATTAGATATATGATAAGGGTGTCCCAGCTCTCCGTGGGTTCTTTCAGAATTTTTAATGCCCTTAGATGTTTGCTTACACTATCCATGATTTTTCTAAGGGCATGCGAAGACTCCGTTGTGATTTTTTCTATGTTATGTAAGGCTTTGACGTGATTTTGAACCAATATACGCGTGTTATTATACCGTTTAGTGATTAAATCCCATGCTACAGAATAATTAGGGCTTGAAAATTCAAGGCTTGCGATAATTTCCAAGGCTCCGTGTGACAAACTAGCGCGTAAATAATGGAATTTTTGTATTTCGCTGATAGAATTATTTTTGTGTATCAAAGAATCGAACGAGTCCCGAAACTCTAGCCAGTTATCATAATTGCCGTCAAATTTAGGAAGTTGTATGACTGGAAGCTTAATATTAGATTCAAAACCAAAGTGCGAATTAGGGACCGATCTCTCGGAGTGAACGCTACTTTCACTACTTTTCGTACTACCCCGGTATGTATGATGTGCAATACTTGTGTTGCAAAGCGTCTTTGACCTTGCACTAGCCGCGTAAAATTCGTTATCGAATGTTTCCCTCTCGTTGAGGTGTGAAACGTCGTCACTAAGTTGCTCGATTTCGCTTTGTACTTGATCGAAATCGTCTAAAACCTGTAAAAACCTTTCACGACGTTCTTCTAATTCGTTGAGTAGGTTATCATCAGTGATGATGTTATCGGGGAATTTGTTTTCTACCGAATCTAGAAATTTACTGAAATTTGTAACTTTAGCTTTGACGGCTCCCCTTTTGCGTTTTAATTTATCTAGTTCTTCCGGCATTATTTTAGCTTGGTTATATTATATAAATATTTAAATAAGTATACAGAACTACTAAAGACAATCACTTGCTGTTTTCTAGTTCTTTAAAAAACAAAACAAATACCTACTATATAAGCAAGTAACAGGATATGTAACTATTTATAATATTTATGATAGCGAAGTACCTATAGGAAGAACCAAATCTACGAATGTTGCTGTTGTGTGTAATAATAAACAAATCGAGAAGAGTG
Source organism: Lochmaea capreae (assembly GCA_949126875.1). Lineage (NCBI taxonomy): Eukaryota > Metazoa > Arthropoda > Insecta > Coleoptera > Chrysomelidae > Lochmaea > Lochmaea capreae. The sequence goes on from OX421400.1 coordinate 2,221,913, forward strand.
CTAAAAAATGCTATGAAATGAATTTGGAATAAAGGACTCACATTATATCCGGCTCGAAGGACCATGTAGTTTGTTGCGGCATTTCTGGTTCACTTTATCACCTTTTACGTTTGTTAAATTAAATTAAAACTATGCATTTGGGTTTGTATGATTATACTTATTTCAACTTTCTAAACTATTACAATGATTTGTGTTTTGTTACAAAAGGGTTGCTCGCTACTCGTCTCTCGGCTTTCGAGTTCATAGCCGAAGTACTACCCTCTACATCCCCTCCATCGCCAAGCAAGCGAAGTGGTAAGGGCACCGGCAGGCTCGATACACCGTGGAGCAAAAAATGCAAAATATATAGTGGCACAAAAAAGTAAAATATACAGGGGGTCAGGAGGGACTGGGATTTGAACCATTTCAAAATGATGTCACTGGAATGTTAGCCATATTGTGCTGGAGGGCTCTCAGTTCTCTGATCAACCGGATCCCATCAGTGAGTCATAACTTGAAACTTGGCGTGTGTTCTCGACATTTTATTAGTCAATTTTTCTACATAAAACATACACATAAGGTTCAACTCCAACGAATCGATTCGAATAAGACTAACCTGTCAAAGGAATGTGTTCTGGAATGGTTTATAGAGTATCTCTTCTTCCCTGCATTCCACATTTATCAACACACACATAAAACGATGGCATTTAAGATACCTTTAAGAACTATCTGTAAATGTGCCCTCCACCACAATATGGCTGATCTGTCAGTGATTTAATTCTGGAATAATCTATAACGATGATAATTCCAATTGTCAAACTCAATTTCGAGGTTATTTGTCAAAAACCAGGGAAGTAAACTTTACAAAATTTGTCGTTTTCAAGGTCAAAGACTACTTGACGTCACAAATTTGAACGGTTTTAACGTTCTATAACCAATAGTTCGCTAAAAATTGCCTAATGACAGACGCTGTAATAGAGATGACGAAAAAATAGTTTTAATATATTTATCGAATATCTTATTTAATTTAAAAATATTTTTTTAACTCTTGTAGCATTTACAGACTCGCCTGTTAGGCATATTTTGCGTTTTTTTTTTGTACTGATGTAGATAATTATTCTTTATTACATTTTATACCTAAATAGATTTAATCATACCAAAAGTAAGGCAAATCGTCTGTGTTTTAGTTAATATTAGTTTTAATATATTATAGTTTTAAGGGTATGTGCACACGTGAGTGTCCTTTAAAATTGGATGGAGTGTGTCTGATTTACGTTAGCTTTTAAAAATCGTATTTTATTAAAAATAATAGCTTTGAAATCAGTCTTTACAATAATATCATCCAAACTAATGGCTGCTCATATGCTCTAAATAATATTAAGTCCCTTCGAACGGGAAATATCAGAAGACTTAAAAGTTTGTACTGGACGTTTTCCACGAGAGTATCGTTCGAATTTGTTGGTTCAAATGAACTACTGTCAAGTGCCAAATTTTAAATTACACATTTTCCTGGTATAAAGCAGCAACAGACGGTCACCGGCGCTGCGGCATCGATGCTTCATGATATGAAATATCTTAACTTTAAGGGGGCATCCATTAATTACGTGAGGCATTTTGAGGATTTTTCCCTCTTGGAGAGATTTTTCTTTACCCCTCCATACCTAATCGTGAGATTTTTCTCGACCCCCCATCCCTAATCGTGAGATTTTTCTCGATCCCCAATCCCTAATCGTGAGATTTTTCTCGAACCCCCATCCTTAATCGTGAGATTTTTCTCGGCCCCATCCCTAATCTGATATTTTTCTCGCCCCCCTTCCCATCCCCAATCGTGAGATTTTTCTCGAACCCCCCATCCTTAATCGTGAGATTTTCCTCGCCTCCCCACCCCTCCCTAATCTGAGATTTTTCTCGGCCTCCCATCCCTAATCGCGAGATTTTTCTCGGCCCCATCCCTGATCTGAGATTTTTCTGGGCCTCCCATCCTTAATCTGAGATTTTTCTCGCCCCCCATCCCTAATCTGAGATTTTTCTCGCCCCCCCCATCCCCAATCTTGATATTTTTCTCGACCCCCCCCCCCCCCCCATGATTAATCGTGAGATTTTAGTCGGCCCCCCCCCATGCCTAATCGTGAGATTTTTCAATATAAGTGTTTTGGGTGTAAATGTGTTAGATATATTAAAAAAAAAACAATTTGATCAATCACTTTTATTTAATACTAGCAAAGACTAATCATACGACAAATTTTATTCAATACACTTTTTTTATTTTAATTTAACTAAATATTTACGCAATTTTACACCGTTCTCTGATAGAAAAAAATTACGTGACATTTGCCAAACCCCCCTCTCCACCAAGTGAGATTTCGTTAGTTTTTGCTCGATCTCCTCCCCTCCCCTGAACACCTCACGTAATTAATGGACGCCTCCTAAAGTATAGAGATGGTTTTTTTTTAAATATCACAGTTACAGTTCCGAAATTTGTTATTTGCAGCTTTGACATATTTGTTACCTAAGACGAGGTCTTGTGGAAAATAAATCAGCTAAACGCAAGTCAAACCAGTGCATTCTAAAATAAAGTAGTAATAAGTGTTAAAAATGTTTATGATTGTGTGCATATGTATTGTGGACAATTCGTTTGAAAGAGTTAGCGCGCGATTGTAGTACTTTTAAAAATAAATTTTGTACCTGACTACTCAACTAGTTTTTAAATACTATTTATACTATGTATTCGTCCAAATATTTTTTCAGACTAAAGATTGATTAGTTACTTTGTAAAATAAACAGGAAAATATTTTTTTTTGATTTTTTTTATGCCCCTTTTAAATGAAATTCGTGTTTAAATTGTAACATGCCTGTTTCGATTTTACCAAATAAGTTCCCTAATTACCGCTCGCCGTCATAGTAACCATTCCCAATATAGTTCTGTGATCTAAAACAATAAAAAAAAAAGAAATTTAGATCACAGAACTATATTGGGAGTGGTTACTATGACGGCGAGCGGTAATTAGGAAACTTATTTGGTAAAATCGAAACAGGTCGTTAGGCATGTTACAAAATAAACATTGGTAAGTGAGGTTATGTCGACTATTCATTTATAAGTTTGCATTGTGTTCAATCGTTTTGTCGACTAATTAATAATCTATGTGGAAATTACAATTTTCTCTACACATTTGATTAATTTTTTTTTGGTATTCTTGTCCTCGAAAACACCCCTCTATGAAATTTCATCAAAATCGGAACAATCACAATCGGGTAGGGCCCAACATCCATGGACTCGGGTCCTCGGTTTTACAGCTCCTCCGAAAGACGGCATACCTACATTATACCTCGTGTCTGCGAGCTGTGATATGCTACTCCGCTGCAGGCTGTACGGGCTTTAGTGGGTCACCCATACAAATACTAACCGCGCTCGACACTGCTTTACTGTAATTATCGCATCAGAGGCGTTCCACTCAATGTTATCTGTGGTTCCACTACAGTGCTGCGACGACGCCGCTAGTTTGCGAAGGTGCAGGAGACGTTGCACAGTATGGAAAACGGATTTTTTTGTTCAAAATCTATTCTCTGGCGGACTAAATCCAACGGCATTTTGTAGATTGAGTGATGACGATTCATGAAAGCATTATTTTGACCGTCAAAATGACCTTCAAAAATCGAAATTTTCATTTTTTTTGTTTTTTTTGCTCTGCAAAAAAGCGTACAGCTTTTATCAAATTTTGCTGTAAACATTCTCATAGTACTCCATCTGAGGAATCTATTCCCGTTGTAAAAATTTTGTTTTCACGACAAGAATTATGAAATATATAAGTTAAAAAATGGGTTGTTTTCGGGTTGTTCTCTTAAAAATAAATGGGCTTCTATTTTTGATATACAGATTGCGTAAATTACATCGGAACCGTCCGGATTATACAAGTACGACAGAAAAACAGCTGAAAGAGAGAGAAAGAATAATTATGCGCGGTCATTAAGGCGTGTACTTTGTTTCACCTTAGGGGTGTATACTTATTTCCCGAATCTGGCCGAATGCTCATAGCCCCCCTATTTTAACCGCTGTTGCCAGAAGCGCGTATTAATTTGTACAAATGATATTTTTGTCTCGTTATCGTTGACGTTGACGTTGACGTTATCTTTATCACAGATTTGGTTATTGTCTGGCACAGGAAGGTGGTTTATTTGAGCACTTAATTCATTAAAATTATGTATACCTTTAGAATGGATTTTTATTTTTATTTTTTCAGGAAGTTTATATTTTATGTTTAGAATAGGTGTAGGTACCCACCTACTTATTTAATTTTTTCAATTTAATTTATTAATGGAAGGGATTTTTAGTTTATTAATTATGGTTCTCTCAAGAAATGCTGTTTTATTTTCAAGTTACAATGGCTAAAATAATATCCTATTGTAGTTAGAAATTGTCAACTTGGTCTGAAATGAGCATGTTGACAAAAATGAATTTTAAGATGTACAGGTTACGTAATAATGATTGTATTTTTTATTTCTTTAACACTGCCACTGGAATTACACTCGAAAATAAAAACGTAACTTTTTTATTTATGAAAATATAGAAAAATAAAAACTACAAAATGTAATATAACGTTTTATTATATAATAAAATTCCAAATTAATCTTTTTAAAAATGTACTACCTACTATAAACCCATTTATTATTTTAACATTTTACTTTTTTGGAATATGTGCTCTATAAGCCAAGCTGTGAGCATATCGATGATCAAAATCCTTATTCAACTTGAAACTATTTTTCTTACTACGCGATTTATTTTTCATTTTCATTTTAACCATCATATCGAGCAATAATAAATTACTTTGAATATTTGGTACGTTAAAATCAGTTGAATTCTTCACTTCCGTACCTTCTAATAATTGTAAATTTCTACCAAAATTAAAGTCGTTTTCTAAAGCCACGTTACGACGATTTCTAATATTCACGTCCTTAAATGAACCTTCAAGTAAATCCTCTTTATAAATCTGATTTTCCAAAACGGAAAGTGAGTCATCTTGTTCGTAGTAATTTTCAAGTTCATCAGAACATAAATCTACTTCTTTGTCGATATATTGCCCGTTACCTTTCAACTCGATATCAATTTCCTTTTCTTTATAATCTTTTAAAACATCAAAAGTATCAGTTACATTTTTTAATTTTATACTCCAAGTTGCGTAAGGACTCAACACTAAATGACTATTTTTTAATTTGTCGTAAACGATATTTTTATCAATCGGTTCACCGTTTGTTTTTGTATTAAAAGTATAATAAATATTTTTCTTATCACTAACCATAATAAAAATTCTATCATCACATTTGTAATGCGAATCGCCCTGATGAACCAGAGTCACACCGAAATTATTTAAAACACCATCGAACTGTTTTTGTAAATTATCGTCCAATAATTTGAAGCGAATTCCGATTTCGTTGAATTTTACGACGTTTTTTTGAACTCCTTTAAACAAATCGGCTACTAGCGTTATTTCCTCACCTTCTAATAATTTTGACAAAGATTTTTTTATATTTTCATATCGCCAAATAAAAAAAGGCGACGTCTGTAGATGCTGACTGTTAAATTCGATGCCGTTGTGAAGATATCGTTCGTAAACACCGAGCAAATCTGTGGATTTTAAATTTTTATTTTCAAAATTTCTTATTTCGGACGTAATTCTATCTGCATATTCCGCAATATTATTATTATTATTAATAGGTAAAGAAAAATCATCGTTATATGACTTGGCGAACGGAAAAATATGTTTTCTTACTACGTCCACTGCTTTATCATATTTTCCTGTAATTAGATTCGTTTTTATTACATTATTTAACTTGTCTATGATTTTAATTAATTCTTTATTTTTAATATTCAGTTCAGTAGATTTAACTGAAGTAATATCTGAGATATACGTAGCCATTTTAGCTTGGTTATTTATAGAATACACCCCGTCGTAAATGTCAATTAACAAAGTTATTGACAGTTTTATTTTTTCCATCATATTCCTTAAATCTTCATCTTTATCAAACTCCTCTGATACTTCCTGCATTTGTCTTTTTATATATTTTAACATTTTCTTTATATTCCAATCTTGTATGTTTATATCCGCCGTTTTTTTTAATTCTACATTTTCCATAATAACTTTCACTTTTTCTTCGATCCCTTGTATATTAATAATTTGATTTAAATGTTTTTTGTAACCTTTTATTTTGTTTAATGTTTCCCCTTTAAAACTCCGAGCTAATTTGTTTATTTTTAAATGTTCGTCCTTGTTGTTTTCGTAAATTGTTGAAGATGAATATTCCACATTTAATACATCCCGTATTACATCGAGTAAAATCGTTTCCTCTACTCCGCTATCATCTAAGGAAGAATTTAGTTTTATACTTTTTTTCATCGATGTTATTATCTCCAATAAATCGTTTTTAATAAAATCTATATTCGTTTCGTCGGTTATGGTAGCCACTTTTTCTATGGTAAATAATATTTTCCTGTTAATTTCATCCAAAGTACTTGTTGGATGTTCTTTTAGAAAATCACTCAAGTACTGGTTAATATCGTTAAGTTGTTTTGTGAAAAATGTTTTAATATTTTCAAATCTGCTTTCCATTATTTTCAAAGAATCCTGAACGGAAGAAAAAGAAGCGGATATTTCATTGACTTTTTCTTGTGGAAATTCATCCAGTAAAATCGAGTTGTTAGCTGTCATAGTTTGCGCTACATTCAAAGCCGATGTTAATTTAGTTAAAATAACCAGATATTGTTGAGATAAGTCTAAATAATTTAAAATTATTTTAGAAACTGTAGCATCGTTGAGCTTTTCTTCGGTTTTCAAAAATTCCAGCTCTTTATTTTTAACATTATTTTCTTGTATTTCGTCTTCTATTATTGACACTTCATCTGTACTAGTAATAGTATCCACTGTTGCCATTTCAGCTAGTAAAAGCTCTGTTTGTTTATCAATATCATCAGAATTATTTTTTATAAACGACGGTATTTGAGTATCGAAAAAACTTCGAATATCACTTATTCTAGCGTTTAATTTGTTTTGTATGTCAATATAATCATCAACGCTTAATTTTATATCATTATTCTCTTTAATTTCGTTAACGTTTTTGATTAGCGTTTCTAAATAATTATGTAGATCCAAATTTAAATTAGAATTAATTTTACTATCCATATTACACATTTTACTCAAAACAGCTATGTAGAGATAACTAATTAATTTTTTATATTCGTCAGTTCGATCGGAAAGCTTGGGATTCTTTGAATAGGCGTCGATTCTGCGCAGTAGAGAATCGTAAAAAGTTAAAAGAGCTTCTTTATCCCTAATTTTGTTAGACACATTTTCCAATTGCTCGAATTCAAGAACTAAACTAGCAGCGTCATAGTACCCCGTAATATTTTCATCATTTTCTAACTGTTTTTGAAAAGTTCTTAATAGTTCCACGTTGGCGCTGCCGTCTAAGTTTTCTTTTAAATACATTTTATATTTGTTGATTGTTTGTGATGGGTTGGAAAAAGGTATCATGATCGGCTGTTTTTCGTTCTTATGGGACGCCCCTTTTACGCCACTTTCACCTGGAGATCCTACATTACGTCGTTTTGTGTACTCAATTGAGTTATATCTAAAACTTAAGACATCACTTAAACAATCCTCCGTTTCATAGTAATCTATCTGTAAATCCCTTCCTCCGTCTCCCCCACTTCCTGGATTACCACCCATTCCTGGATTTCCTCGCTGACCTTCTGAGTTTTTAATAATAATATTTGAATTCTTACCCATTTCGAATAGTTTAACTATTCCGTTATATCCCCCTTGTCCTCCTATCCCTCCAGAACCTCCATTTCCTCCAGTTCCACCATCTCTTCCTGGTAAAATCAAAGAAGTACTTTCTTCATCGATCCTTCCAAAAACAAAAAAGCAATGATGCCAATTTGTTGTTTTCTTAAGGATTTGATAATTATTATGACCGTAATTATAATTCAAATTGTACTTGGTATTAGGCCGAGGGTAACTATGGCCAACTTTACCATCTGCTCCGTCACCTCCTTTTTGTCCTGCACCACCTCGACCGCCGTTAGCGTGTACAATGAGATTTTCCCCATCGATAAAGGTTTTTCCAATGCCGAAAAAGTGTCCAGCCGATCCACCGGGCGTACCACTTTCACCGGCACTCCCATTTTCCCCAGTAAAAGTAAAAATAAAACCTTTGGTTAGAGCATTATCTTCGCCATCTTTACCGTCAAGCGAAAAAGTTTGTTTTTCAATAATTTGCCAGGTCGGTGATATAATTAAAATGTTAGCACCTCGTCCTGTTTTATCGATACTTGCGTCTATAAATATTTTATAAAGTGCTAAAATTTCTATAACTTCTACGTTTTCCGAATTGGCTTTATCGATGATATCGCTTATTTTAATAAAATGTCCTTCTACGGTTAATTTGTTATCTGAAGGATAATAAGTTTTAATTTTAAAGTTTAAAGTATCGTCTAGTAGTTGTTTTAAGGCGTTCAACTTGGAATCGTTAATTAAAGAATTTTTTATCTCGTCGTAATCTAAATATAGTTTGTTGTTATCGCCGAACTGTTCTATAAGTTGTGTCAAGTCGATATCTTCAGCTCTCACTTCCTTATTTTCTCCAATTTTATGCTTAGCTGATGATATTTTAAGTTTTATATTATTTATATTAAATTTCGACGTATTTGTTTGTACATCGTATTCGGATAATCTGTTGAAAATATCTATCATAAATCTGTACCATTTTTTCGAGCTACCCACGTAATCTATAACGCTCGTTAAACCGTGTAACCATATTACCTGATTGGCTGTGGAATCGTCATTAACCTTCTTGATGAATTCCAAATACTTATCGTATACTGAAATTTCGTACAAAAATTTACCGGACTTTATATTTAATTCGTCCGATATTTTTATGAGTGGCGTAATTATATCTCGAGCTCGAACGAATTTACTCGCATCTTTCATATCGAATAAAAGATCGTCTCCGATTGCGAGTTGTTTATATAAATATTCCAAGTCGAACTTGTTTTTTTCTAAAGTTGTATAATATTTTTTAATAAAGCTTCCTATATTACCGACGTTTAGATTGACAGCTGCTGTTATTTCATTACTTAATTCGTGGATGTAATTTTTCGATTCGGATGAAATCGTGTAGCCGAAATCGTTTTCAACGTGATTTACAAAGTTTATATTATTTGTTAGAAGTTCTGATATTCTCATTTTACCTTCTTGAAGTAAAGAAACTTGACTGATTAACCCGGCTTCGTCGGGCCGTCTAAATATACCAATTCTACTGTATTCACCCTCATTTTTCGATAATAATATATCGATAAATTTGATAGCTTTTTCGTTAAAAACGTGATCGGTTAAAGGATTTTCATCAATCGATTTATTCACGAGCTCTTGTCTAACTAACATTAAATAGGCACCGATTTTTTTTATTATTGCATTATCCGGCACCAGAACGAAACTTTTTCTATTTCGAATCGTTTCATTATCAACTTTAGTAACAATTAGTGCTATGCTGTTTTCGAATTTTTCAATGTTTTTTATCATATCGGTAGCGTGTTTAACTAGAAGGATGAAATCTTGACGATCCACTCCTTTTCTCACGGACGGATAACTGACAACGAACACTAATTTTATAGATTCGGAAGATTCTATGATTTTCTTGATGAAATAAGTTACGGTTATATCGTGAGCTGAACTTCTCGTGTCGCTAAATCCGGGACAATCATAATACACGTTGTTTGTGTGCGAATCTTTTACCATTTCCGGAAAAACCGTTTTTGATGTTATGGTTGAGTTACCGCTAATTCTATTGTTATTGTCGATGATTATATATTCGCCGGTTTCTGCTCCAACTTCTTCTGATATTAACTTGTTATTATCTCCGGCTACGAATTGAGCTAAGGTACTTTTTCCAGATCCTGTATTCCCCAAGAATAAAGTGATACTTTTGTGAGATTCATACTTTATTGACTCTCCTTCTTTCAGTAGATTTAGAATGGATTTAATTTTTTCTTTACTGTTATTATCGGGATTCGGCTTCAAAACCATTTTTGTTTTCTTTAGTCTCAAGAAACCAAATCCAAAACGTTTATAAACTGTAAGAAACACAAAAATTTAAATAGAAAAATACCAACAAGCTACACTTCTCAAAATTATTTTTAATGTTACAGCATATATACAGATTAGGAAAAAGTTTAATAGGTCATACTATTCACACAAGTATACTCTAACTATATTGTCAGTGTGATGACCATAAAATAAAGCAATGTTGTCAGATATATTTTCTAAAATTGTTAGGCTCGCTACACAAATGTTCCTCTTACTTCAGTAAACTGTTAGTTCGTGATGTTATAAGAAAGCTAATTTGGAAATATTTAAAAAAAAATACATAATGTAAATTTATTAGTAAACATTAAAATAAGTCGCTTGAAATTACTGAAAAAAGAAAAATTAATTAAAACCACTTTTTATATGTTACTATATTTAAGAAAATTTTGAAGAGTTGGCAACGTAGTTGCACGTGCAGTCAAGACTTCGAAACAACCAATCATCAACTGCAATATTCATCGCAATATAACGAAATAACCGAAGTATATTCCGTTTGACGATTTTCGCAGAAAAAATTCTACGGTCTTGAGGGTGTTCGGGGGGGTTGTGTTGTGGTTCGGCTTATAATCCATTAGTATCATTCAGTGTCGGGTGTGAATTTTGTTTTAAAGAAATATTTAATATAATATCTATTTCTTGGTTGAGTGAGTTTAGTGAATTGTTATAGGTATTTATAGGAAAGTGTAGGTGATCTAGTGTAGAAAGGTATCATTAATATAATACCTTTTTGATGGTGTAGTGGTTAGGTCGCGTCAGTTGATATTAATATACTATTCATTTGTTCGTAGACGTTGGGGTAAGTTTTATAATATAATTAATTAGAATGGCATTTTGGAGACCATTTGAAACAACAGTCCAAGATGATGCGCGGGATTATTGAATTGTGGATTTAAATATAAGACGTTAGATAATCGAATGGTAATAATGGAATCTCGGCGTATCGCTGAACTTAGACAGGAGTATTTGCGCAAAATAAAAGGGTACCGTGATTCAAATAGAACTATAATTTATTTAGACGAAACTTGGTTTGATACGCATGATGTTGTCAAGTGTCTATTCATTTATTTGTTATTCAAACAATCCTCACGGTTTTATTACATGAATAAATATATAAAATAAAATACATTTTAACTTAATATGTAAGAAAATAGTAGTAATGGTAATTATATTATAATTAAAACTGTATGAGGATATACACCCACCTTTAAAATATGGTTGGGTTGACGAGACAAAAAACTGTTCTTTAGATACTCCGTGTTCTAGAGAAAAACGCGTTATTATTGTATTACAAATTTTATGAATTTTGTATGCAGGTTAATTTTTTTCATTCAAATTGATATAGTAGATTAACATTATTTCACAATATTCGAATTTCTAAAAAATTTATATGCACGCCATTGGGCATTTTTCAGGCCGAAAGAAGATGTGGACAGGCGAGGCACAGCGAGGCCTGAAAAAGCACTTTACTGCCGGGGTTTACACATAATTTTTTATCCTACACAATAGGTAATTATTGGTAATATTTTTTCTATAAAAATTTTATTTCATAATATGAAATTCATTACCGTTTTTATCCTACACAATAATTGTTACATTATTTCATATCAGGCTCCATAACTGATAAGTTAACATCAAACAAATATCAAAATACGACAATTTATCACAAAACATTAACCTACTGACCGTAGGTTAATGTTTTGTGAACTTATGATTGAATTTGCAGACATTGACAACTGCAAACAATAGTTTATATTTTTATACTGACGTTTAATATGGTGTTGTTTATTTTAAGCGATTCTTTTTTGTTTCTTCGGACTATGATGTGATTGAAATCGCTTATTCTATTTTAAGTTGGATATCAATGAAATTAGCAATTTTCATTTAATTTGTCAATTGGGGCGCCAGCTAGCGAGGAAACGTAAAATTTATTTTCTCGGCTAGCCGTGAAAAAGGTAACTTTCTCGCCTCCGTAAGAAAACAATTATTCAATGTAGAATGCAAAATTATTTTTTTTATAGATATATTGTACTTCAAGCTGGACATTTTCAATGGAGCACAACAAAACTTATTGCTAGCTAAAATAAGTTTAGTTTCTCACACATAACCTATTCTTAAGTTATCTGTGGTATAACTAGTTGTAGCCAAATAAAAAGAAGAATATTAGATAAGGTTTATTTGACGTTTCCCAGATTCTCATACTATTTTAACTGTTTGTCAACATAGTCCAGTTATGACAGCTATGACGTGCCAGAACATTTATACAAAATAATAGTAGGTGTGTTCTTTTTGACTGAGATCTCAGCTCACTTAAGTTAAAGTGATCTGAGATAAAGTGATGTGAGTAAGCTCCAAAAAGAACGAACTACTCAATTGAAACGCGCGATCTGCCGACGCATGCGTGAATAAGAGACATATAAAACATATAAACATCTGGAATCTGAATATCTCCGGTTATGTGTGTTTATATGTAAACAAAATCGAATAATTCTTCATCCCCACCACTTTATTTCCGACTCAAGTCCAACTGATAGGTACCCCCTTACAACACATTCAGCATCGGTGAAGGGGGAGGAAAAATCTCAGCTCACTTCGAAGTGAGTTAAATCAAAAAGAACGCGCATATTACCGATGTGAGCTGAGATTAACTGAGATCTCAGTCAAAAAGAACACACCTAGTGTATTAATGAGGGCCATTAACAATCGAAATAATTTAATCGCCCTTCTAATACTCGTGTTGGTTACAAAGCTTTTCCGTCGACTGATTTTGAGAACGTTAATAGCATAGGTATAGCATATGTATACACGGTCGATGGAAAAGAATATAAACACATTATTTGGAATATTTGTTTTGATAGATGCCAAACAAATTCATCCAAAAATAATTTAAATTACCTAATTAAAATTATCGTAAAAAATGAATGACTCGCATTTCGAAAATTTTTATGAAAATGTAAGGAAGATATTTAAAAATATGGTACCTACGCATTTATTTCCTCCATTTAAAAAGACAGTAAAATAATGATAGCAACTAGCTTTTTATAAAATAAAATTTTCATCTACTTACTCAAAAATTATATTAACAAAATTGACTTAATCACCTTTGCCGAACTGGAAAATATATCCAATTTAAGATATTTAACTGAAAAATTGCTATACGTTAATGAAACTCGCTGATATGGTATTGAATTAATTTTGCTTTGGTTTCCAAAATACATCAAACGATATTTATAAGCTCTAGTTATCAGTAATATTGGAAATTCCTCAATATTATCCATAGAACGAACTTTTAACCTTTTTATCAATCCACATATCATATAAATAATTTTTTATTAAATGCGTAAATTAATGCGTCTATTCTGTACACGTCTGTAAGATAATCTGTAACTTTACAGGGGAATTGCTATTCTGCGTACAACTGTATCTTACAGGAATCTTTAAAATAGTTACAGATTTGGTAAATATTTACGTGTGTATTGACTGCTGTCGTTGGAAATGGAATATTTTTGTACAATTTGAGGTTGTCTCTGGTTATTTGGTTAAAGTTATAGGTTAGAAGTCTATCTGTAATTCAGTGAGTTACAGACAACATCACAGAATCGCAAAGTTACAGATTCTGTAAAATCCCATTTACAGAACTTTTGTTAGCTACAGATTCGTAAGCTATTACGAAAAACACAGAATCGACCTATTAGTGTTTTTTCCTACAACCACTATGCAAAACACGCTTATCTACACAAATTTTTATACGCAAAGCAGGCCTTTTCTTAATTCTTTTGATAACTGTTGGAAAAGTAATGCGAAAAGTACACGCTATGGCACTTTTCCGCACCGAAATGTCAAACAAAGCTGTCATGACCTGCCAACTTTTTTTGAAAATTCAACATATTTATTATTTTTAGTGAATTTCTGGGTGTCACAATTTTAAATTTCACACCAAAAATAAGTAAACTATTTATTTGATTATTTATTTATTCATTATTCATTGTTCACTATTAAACATACACTCAACTGATTTTTCTATATTAAATTTTCATTTTGTATGTTCTTTCTGATCAAAATTTAAAAAAGTACCTATATAAATTTCTGTTTTTATTTCATTAATAAATGTGGTTGTAGAAAAAATATTGTGTACAACTTGTACGCAAATCACTTTTCGCACTAGTTGTACAAACTACTATTTTAATGGCACATGAGATTGTTAATTCTCTCGAATGTGCCATGAAAACAAGAATTTTATACACGAAATACGAAATGCAAACAACATTTTTTGTACAACTGTCAATGTGAATTTACATCATCTGAAATATATTCAAAATAAATACTTCCAATACATCTATGACGAGGTTTTTGTGTTCCGATAAGTTATCGCTTTTAAATGCAGGGGGCAACATACATCTATAAAACTACGGTTTTATTAGAGCGCTGTAGAATGCCTTAGTTTTCCTTTAACAATCTTAACCTGACTTATATCCTCCTTGACTATGAAACGAGGCTGTAGATGCAGTTACTTTTACCCTCCATAGATCTAGAGCTGGAACCATAGATAAATAATTTTCCATGGTGGAAAATTTTGAAAATTGTTAAAGAGAGCATGTATAACTTATTATTTATTCAGAAAATATACGTACCATTAAATAATTATAAAAGTAACTTTTTTAAAAGCATTTTCGAAAAAAAAAGAAGTAGAATTGGGATGATATGTAGGTTGTCGTTTGTCTTGTTAGGTCAAGTTGTCTCCTGTAATGTTTATTTTAACTTGACTGAGCAATGTATTTTTTAAATATTTTTAATAATTACTACTGTCAATATATATATAAGTATGCAGCAATAAATGATATCTAAAACACAATTATGTGCAGAAATTCAAAACCATAGTGAGGTTATAGTAAAAAGCTTCTGTAGAAAGTCTTTTGAAAATGGTTGTTATAAATGGAGATTCCAACAGAGATGTCTGCAGCTGGCTTGTACATGTCAAACTTTCACGAATAGTTACTATGGTATTAGCCATACTCATCCTTACACCCCTAATTACACATTTTTATCTTTCCAAAGTTGAGAAAAATTCCTACTACATAGAGCACAGTGCACACTCACACGAAGATCTTCCAGAAGATATTTATACACAAGCTGATCTATTAGTAGGAGTGGAAGAATTACGTAGAATAAGAGGATCTGTTTTAAGTGAATTACGAGATATTGAAAGAAAACGTCAACAATACAAAACAGAAATACAAACATATGCAAAGAACATTGAAGAACTTAAACAAGAATTAGCACATCAACAGACAAATTTAAATAGGTTGAAGATCTCTGTAGAACAAGCACAAGTAGCACAAAGAGAAGCACTGCAGCAAAATACTCCTGAGCTAGCATTACCTAAAAAACTGACAGCTGATTTATTACCTTCAGTACTGCCTGCTATTTCCAAACAGTTATCTAGAAGATGTAGAATGTATAACTGTTTTGACCACTCGAGGTGTTCTTTAACGTCTGGGTTTCCTGTTTATCTGTATGATCCTGATCAATTTGCTGTAATGCATGATGGGTGGGATGTAGATGGCTTTTTAAAAACCACTTTAAAACAGACATTAGGATACAATCCTCATTTAACAAACGATCCCAAACAAGCTTGTATCTTTTTAGTTTTAGTAGGAGAAGCACTTAAAGACACAGATGATGTTAGTGAAAATGTAGGAAATCATTTAAATCTTCCTCCATTGGACTCAAATGCTCTGAAAAGGTTACCTTATTGGGGTGGAGATGGTAGAAATCATGTGTTATTGAATTTAGCTAGGAGAGATCTTATGTCTGCTGCTGGAGATGTTTTTTCTGGTGTTGACACAGGCATGTAGTAAATTACAAGGTTTGTAAAGGTTAAACAAAGTATATTTTTTAGGTCGTGCAATTCTGGTGCAATCTACTTTTACATATGACCTGTTCCGACCAGGGTTTGATCTCATTATTTCCCCAGTTTTGGGTCCTCCAGGTGGTGATGTTTGGCAGGAATGCAATCCTATGCTACCTGCTCGTAGACATTATTTATTAACTTTCCAAGGAGAAATGAAAAAACAGAGTACTGTATCTGCTAATCCAAATTTTGATGATTCTGAGGATAGTAGCACAGAACTTAACAGGTAGATCTTTAATATTATCTTCAAACTTTGTATTATATATTTTTTTCCTAAATTAGGTTTATATTAGATCACCTAGTACAACTTTCTAAAACAACTACTTCAGATAAATTCTTGTTTGAATTTGAATGCAACCCAGCTAGCGATAATAACCTTAATAGTGGGTATAAAGATTGGGCACTTTGCGGAACAGATAGTAGTCGAAGAACAATTTTAAAAGACTCAACTTATGCTTTAATATTTGCACCTGGGCAAGATAATTTGATATCAACAACACTTTTACAAGCTAGAATTTACGAAGCTTTAAGATCAGGTATGTAATCTTTTCTAACAATCATACTTTACTTGTATTTACATTTTTTATAGGTACCGTTCCAGTAATATTAGGTGGTGATCAAATTACACTTGCTTACGATGAAGTTCTCCAATGGAAACGTGCTGCCGTATTTTTACCTCGACCTCGCATCACCGAACTTCATTTCCTTTTAAGAGCCATTCCAGATGAAGATGTTTTGGTTATGAGGCGTCAAGGTCGTCTAATTTGGGAAAGATATTTAGCGTCAGTTCAAAGTACCCTTGATACAATTGTCGCTGTATTGAGAGATAGATTGAATATACCTGCTGCAGCTGCTGAAACTGTTGTAGCCACCAGCGTGTTCAATGAAACTTTTCAACCTATCCAAGTATCTGTAAGTACCATATTCATAATGTTTTAGTATATTGGTACCACTTTGCAAAAATTTATTTAAACATTTCTTAAACTGTATATTTTAGGAGAAATCTGGAAATTAAGAATTTCTAAATGCTTGCAACTTTCACTACAAATATGTCATATAACTAAAGATAAAGTTAGTAGCTTTTTTTTCTTCAAGAAAAAATTCTCTAATATAAATCTAAATATAATATTTTATAAGGTATATATTTTTTTATTAATAAGTGACATAAAATGATGTTTGCTTGTCAGATGTCAAATAGTAGATACAAGATTATTCAGCTCCATAAGGAATCAAGAACTGAACTGTACGAAGTTGATATTATTAAAAAAACTACTTACACTTTGAATATTATTAACGAATGTTTTTAATTTATAATTTTTTTAAAACATAGGTAGCAAGCGAAGTAGAGCAAGAAGAAAGTTTAGGTCCTTTAGAACCTCCATTCGACAGCGCCACTTTTAGAAGGAACTACAGTATATCACTCGTGCAAGGACCTGAGATATGGAACGACTGGGGAGATCCCTTTCGGTTGTACCCAGCTTTACCAATGGATCCTCTTTTATCTTCCGACGCTAAATTCATCGGTTCTGGTCGAGGTTTTAGACCGATTGGACAAGGACAAGGTGGTTCTGGAAGAGAATTTTCAGAGGCTTTAGGAGGAAATTCTCCTAGAGAACAATTTACCGTTTTACTCTTAACGTATGAAAGAGAGCAAGTTTTATTGGATTCTATAGCCAGATTAAGGGGACTTCCGTATTTAAATTGTGTGGTTGTAGTGTGGAACTCTCCTAGGCTTCCAAGTCCGGAACTGAGGTGGCCGGATATAGGAGTTCCGGTTCATGTAGTTAAAGCAGCTAGAAATTCACTTAATAATAGATTCCTACCTTTAGAAAATTTAAAAACCGAAGCTATACTTTCTGTCGACGATGATGCTCATCTAAGACACGATGAAATTTTATTCGGATTCCGAGTTTGGCGGGAACACAGAGATAGAATAGTGGGATTCCCCGGAAGGTAGAATATCTTTTTATTCTTCTAACAATACAAAGTGAAAAAAAAAATAGTAGGATGAAACCAATTGGAAAAGGAGCAGAATATTATTAAAATGAAAGGAAAAATAATTAACGGGCGATCTGAGGTCGGAAAGGGGAAGGGGGTGAGTTTTTAAGGGTAAACAACGGTTTGTCTGGATTTCCGGTAAAACTACAAGTCCTATGGAAAAAAGTTGAATGGCAAAGTTGTAGATAATAAAACTATCTACAACTTTTGTATTTACACTTTTTTCCCATAACCTCAAAATTTTTGTGGAAAATTTAAAAAACTAATTTTTTGGTTTTTTATTTTTATCTTTTACAAAAAAATTATTTTTTTCACGAAATTTGGTGGAAACTTACCTTTTTATGTCCCAAATACACTGTAATTTATTTGATTTGAAATATTTATTTTTTTATCTTTTTTTGATTTAATATCGAAAAAGCACCCTTATTTTTCAATCGAAAATTCACCCGTCAAAATATCAGATTTTTTCAAAAAGTTGGTGTGCTTTCGGTTGGTTGAAATCTCTACTTTCCGATGGTGTAAAAAAAAATTATATGTTACTATAGTAAATCTTCTCAGAAGATACAAAAAATATTGTAATGAATAACGTACTAAAGTCAATAGTACGATTTACATTTATTTTTATATAATAAGAGATTTTCTATATTAATGTTATTAGAATTTGATGAATCAAATTTTTAATTGAAAAAAATTGCAGCAGTCACATTTTTTAGATAAAATTGTACAAAAATTGCATTAAAAAAATTTTCGAATTCGAGTTTTTTTCGATTTTTTGCATTTTCTGAAAATATTTACTATAGTAATATATTTTTTTCACACCATCGGAAAGTAGAGATTTCAACGAACAGAAAGCACACCAACTTTTTGAAAAATTGAATTTTCGATTGAAAATTAGAGTGCTTTTTCGATACTAAGTCAAAATAAGGTGAAAAAATAAATATTTCAAATCAAATAAATTACAGTGTATTTGGGACATAAAAAGGTAAGTTTTCACCAAATTTCGTGTAAAAAATAATTTTTTTGGAAAAGATAAAAATAAAAAACCAAAAAATTAGTTTTTTAAATTTTCCACATACATTTTGAGGTTAGGTGAAAAAAGTGTAAATACAAAAGTTGTAGATCTTTTTATTACCTACAACTTTGCCATTCAACTTTTTTCCATAGGACTTGTAGTTTTGCCGGAAATCGAGATAAACAGTTTTTTATCCCCTAAAAACTCACCCCCTTCCCCTTTCCGACCTCAGATCGCCCGTTAATTATTTTTCCTTTCATTTTTATAATATTCTCCTCCTTTTCCAATAGGTTTCATCCTACTATTATTTTTTTTATTTCCAAAAATTATCTAATATACAAATATTGATATAAATTCCACATTTCACAGATACCACGCTTGGGATTTAAACACGAAAAACAGTTGGTTGTACAATTCGAATTACAGTTGCGAATTGAGCATGGTTCTCACCGGTGCCGCCTTCCTCCATCGACACTACCTCTACTTGTATTGGAAGTGGTTACCGCAAGCGATTAGAGACAAAGTCGATGAATATATGAACTGCGAAGACATCGCCATGAATTTTCTCGTCAGTCACGTAACTAAAAAACCCCCGGTGAAAGTAACTTCGAGGTGGACGTTCAGGTGTCCGGGATGTCCGCAGAGTTTGTCCGAAGACGATACGCACTTTCAAGAAAGGCATAAGTGTATAAACTTTTTCACGCAGGTTAGTATCTAGTGATTTTTCTGTTGTATATTATTAAACTAACACGCTGTACATTATAATATTTATTTACCGGCAACCTTACAAATATCACGTAGTTCACGCGGAGGTAAAGAAGTTAGGTTAGTTTGGGTCATGTGTTGCCAGTCAATCGACATGACGTCAAGTGACAGTCGCCCTGATGATAAACAAACGTTCTTTGCACAACACGGGTTTTTTTGATCGTGTTTGACTTCATTTAATATTGATTTGGTGCTTTCTTCGACAGTTTCCATTGCTTTGGTAATTTAAAGGCTAATACCAGACATACTTTGGTATCGTTATAGGGTACCTCGATTTTATTACGCTCCTGACATTTTAGTCAATTAGCTACTGTCAAATTTAGCATGTATTGTTGTGAATATTCAAGCAGAACTAATTTTAGTTAGATTCTCTTTGTAAAAAATGAAACCTTTAAGCTTCATCATTTTGTAGCAGCATAAGAAACACAAGTTCGAAATATAGACCTTTAAAAATAATTAAAAAAGGGAAAAATAGTATATTGTTTTATTAGGAGTAAAAGTATAACTTTTTGTGGCGAGTCTGAATGTTTGATGGCCGAACGTTAGTGAGGCCGACAATTTCAGACGAGCCACAAAAAGTGCTTTTGCTCCGAATGAAACATGCTATTTTTTCCGCAAACGGCATCCAGACTATAGAACTAATTAATATTTAAATAAAAATTCAAAACGATTGCAACGAAGTTGATAAATTCAGAGAATAATAATTAGAAAACTGCGCACTACATTTCCGTGGTTACTGGTCTTGTGATTGCCAAGTCAAAAACAAATTTGACAGTTCAATAATATTTTATAATGTCAGAAATATTGTAAGTGATTTAAAGTAACAATTGGACTGTGCATTTTTGGTGAGTACTTGAGCATCAAAATTTCGTTTTTTGTAGTAAAGTGTACTGAAATTTTCTTTTACATTATATTATGTCGGATTCAGAACCCAACTGTACACCGCCCGACGTTGTTGACATTGCTACGGCCGTCAGCGTACAAAAAAGTACTTTTTTGTCCGCTCACGGCCGTACAAAAAAGTAGCGTCTGTGAAATCATACTTCAACATCATGAATTGACGTTAATAATGTCTACTTTTTTTGACGTTTGCGGAAAAAAAATATTAGTAGGATGAAACCAATTGGAAAAGGAGGAGAATATTATAAAAATGAAAGGAATTATAATTTACGGGCGATCTAAGTTCGGAAAGGGGAAGGGGGTGAGTTTTTAAGGGATAAAAAACGGTTTATCTTGAAAAAATATTTTTTTCACGAAATTTGGTGAAAACTTACCTTTTTATGTCCCACATACACTGTAATTTATTTGATTTGAAATATTTATTTTTTCATCTTATTTTGACTTAATATCGAAAAAAATTTTAATCGAAAATTCACCCGTCAAAATGTCAGCTTTTTTCAAAAAGTTGGTGTGCTTTCTGTTCGTTGAAATCTCCACTTTCCGATGGTGTGAAAAGAAATAAATTACTACACTAAATCTTCTCAGAAAATTTAGATACTTTATTCCGTTTACATTATTCATTAAAATATTTTTTGCATTTTCTGAGAAGATTTAGTATAGTAATATATTTTTTTTTTCACACCATCGGAAAGTGGAGATTTCAACGAACAGAAAGCACACCAACTTTTTGAAAGAAGCTGATATTTTGACTGGTGAATTTTCGATTGAAAATTAGGGTGCTTTTTCGATTTTAAATCAAAATAAGGTTAAAATATAAAATTTTCAAATCAAATAAATTACAGTGTATTTGGTACATAAAAAGGTAAGTTTTCACCAAATTTCGTGAAAAAAAAATATTTTTTTGTAGAAGATAAAAATAAAAAACCAAAAACTTGGTTTTTTGAATTTTCTTCATAAATTTTAAGGTTATGAAAAAAAGTGTAAATACGAAAGTTGTAGATCTTTTTATTATCTTCAACTATTCCAATTGACTTTTTTCCATAGGACTTATAGTTTTGCCGGAAATCGAGATAAATCGTTTTTTACCCTTAAAAACTCACCCCCTTCCCCTTCCCGACCTCAGATCGCCAGTAAATTATTTTTCCTTCAACTTTTATAATATTCTCCTTCTTTTCCAACGGGTTTCATCCTACTACAGTCGACCCTGGTCTAATATTTTTGTGGAAATAAGAGTGTTGTTTACGTGGCTTAAAACCAAATTAAGAGAAATTGAATAAAGATGACAACAAAAAGAAAGGTCTACTCGCCTCCGACGCTGTGTATACTCTGGTCCCTCTAGTACAGTTTCGCAAGTCGAAAACATCAAGTCACCAAGCTTTATATCGGACTGTGTATAATAAAAAGGACCATTAATTCACTACAACAAATTAAAAATTTAAAAAAGAACTTTGTAGTTTCGGATCAGTTGCCAACTATCAGAATAATTCGCTGACCGGGATCAAATTTTTAGTTAGACGCACGCTTTTGAAAATGACAAGTGTACTGACATATTTTTGGTATTTGGTTTTGAATACTTTTCTTTTATTAAAAAAAAAAAACAACGATATAGCAAACCACTTCCTTCTTAAATGTCGACCATAAATTCCAATTCGAGTTGTTCAATTAGGTGAGATATTAATGACTAATTAATAAAAGACTTTTGAATCCATTTTGTGCTATTTGTGCTCGAACTGCTTTTGTCCGGTCCGATTTCATTAGAGCCCTGGCAGTAGGTAAAATTTGGAGCTGGTCGTCGTTGGTTGATTTCTCCACTAGTCAGACTCCAGCCATCTTTATTTTGGAGGGAAAAAAAGGATAACCAAGGAGTCTCTTCAAAAATCAATCGAACTCCACTATTATTTGATATGAATATATGCTGGGAAATAAACAAAATACTTGGATTGAGGTTAGGTTATAGAAGGTGCTCGTAGCTGGTTAATTCCTACGCTAGTTGGAGTCCAGGCAACTTTATGGATACAGGATTTATTTTGGAGAACCTGGTGAAGTCCAAAATCAATTGCAAGTGTTCATCGCCCTTGCCGACTTATACAGGGTGATTAATTAGCGTGGTAAAGCTCAGTAGGTCTTTATTATAAAAGATATCAAAAAAGGTAATAGTAGAGTAAAATTTTACTAACCTATATAATATAGGTTGCTTCACAACTTTGATCTGGCACAGAGTTATGGAACATCCTGTAACATTGTAACCAATTTTGAAATATGGAGCCTACAATTTTATAATAAACTTTTTTTGGTATTTTTCATGAAAACATACATACTGAGCTTTATCACATTATTAATCACCCTGTATATGCCGTTGAAAGGAAAATGTCGTCAATGGAGATGAACACGTATCGCATTTTCAAGTAGTTGAGGCATAAATGTTTGTTTGAAGATACTTATCAAATGTTGTTTGTAAAGCAAGAGTTTTCGTAATCAAGAAATTTGCTTTATTTTTAAATAATGTAATTTCTTTGCAGGTATTCGGTTATACGCCGTTACTGAATACGCAATACAGAGCAGATTCGATTTTATTTAAAACTAGGATACCTCATGACAAACAAAAATGCTTTAAATTTATTTAGATTTACGAATGAGTACAATTTGTATTATATTTCGATATTTTGTCTTTTCTTTTCTATTTATTTTTTAAATCCAGTGTAATTTAAAATGTGATATCTTACGACTCTTTTTACTGTTTTAAATGTGCCATTTTTTTTTCCAATATACGAAACATGTAAATAAATTCATTGTTGAAATTAATTGAATTTAATTTTCATCCTTTCCCTCTCTGCGTTTGTAAAAATTAAAAACGTTTGATTTTGAATTTTTATTTATACAAATAGTTTCAACAGTTTTAGGAATATCAAGGGAACACTGATTCAAGGTAAAATAAAAACTAAAACTTTGATGTTCTCAGGACCAATCAAAAACGAACTCTTTTTTTCTTAGTAATTATTATTAAAAAAGACCAATTACTTCCATGATCACTAAATAAAAGTAACGATTTTATGAATATGCATAATTTAAGCTTCATCGGGAGTATGCCATGCAATTCGTTCTTCGTAAAACTTAATAACCACTTGTGGACACTTTATATTGGCCTCTTTGGCATACACTAAATCTGTATCATCACTACCTTTCCATTTCATCAAAAACATCAATTGACCAGTTGTATCTGATGCACCAATAATTTTTTCAGCATCCAAGCCCTTTTCAAATGCTGATTTTTCTTTTTCCTTAGATTTGGTTACCTTCTTATCTTTAGGATCAATTTTTTTGGCCTTTTTAGGCTCATCTTCGTCAGAGTCTTCCGCTTTCTTTTTCTTTTCATCTTCCTTCTTCAATTTAGATTTTTCTTCTTCTTTTTTCTTTTTACGCTTTTCCTCATCATCAGAATCGTCAGAATCGTTTTTCCTTGATTTAGGACCACTTCTACGCTTATTTTTTTTCTTTTTCTCATCCTTTTTTTCATTTTCAGAATCTGAGTCCTTTTCCTTCTTTTTAGATTTTTTCTTTTTATCATCGTCAGAGTCAGAATCCTTGGATGTCTTTTTTTTAGTCTTTTTTTCATCATCTGAGTCATCAACTTTTGATTTTTTACTTACAGGTTCGTTGTCTTCAGAATCTGGTGATGGGGATCTAAGTTTCTTTTTCTGAAAGAAAAAATTTACAAATATAATTCAAAATTATCACCAATTGCTTGAAATATGACAAATAATTTAAAAAATAGAAGGCTTCTTAAATTAAAATTGATAAAAAATCAATAAACAAATTTTAGCCAATATCACAATTACACAACATTCATAAAATAATGTTTCGACTTACTTTTTTGTCCTTATCTTTAGATGTGGATGTATTTGAATCTACTGAGGAAGTCGAATTTTCTCTTGTTCGTTTTTTGTCCTTTTCCTTTGCACTAGCTTTTTTAGCTTTTCGGTTCTTCTCAAATTCTGAAATGAGTTCTGGACAATCTAGGTTGTCTTCTGGTTCCCATGTATTGTCGTCTTCGGAATAACCTTTCCATTTCAAAAAATATTCTACTTTACCGTCTACCACTCTTCTGTCAATTATTTTCTCTACTGAGTATTCCTCTTCACTTTCACTTTCTTCTACCTTCTTTTTCCCCATATTTAACTAAAAATGTTAAAGCGATTATTAGCTAAATTGAAGACATAATAAATAACGCTAATCTCACATACTAACAACTAGCCGGGTGTTTTATGTAATTGTATATTATAACAGACAGTTAACTTTTAAAAAGATGTGTTGTGTTTGGATATAATATACATACCAATTTAGTGATTTCGAAATTTCACAAACAAGTTTATAATCAACCACTCTCAATAAGATGCAAACAAGACGCTGTAATGAAAATAAAATGGCGGTAATCTCGTGTTTGTTCGTTGGCTGAAAGAACTTCTTTACCATTCGGAATATTTACAATCCAAGTTTGTCACTTTGGTAACGTTTCATGGACCGCGCTGGCCATATGTCGTGACGACGGAGGCCAAAAACCAAACGGAGAAGAAGAACGTTTTTTGCAACTACGAACCTCATTGGATAATGTTGACAATTGACATTTGACAATTTCAAAAACGTCGAATCACAGCAAATGTTAAATAAACTGTGTTCCAGTATTTAACACCGTTGTGGAACGTACATAATATTGACCAGAAAATTAGGTCCATAATAAAGGGCGATTTTTGATAAAAACCTTGCATCAAGTTACCTGAGGTTTATTTTTTGTTAGATTGTTACTAAACTAGATACACAACTACTCTTTTTGTATAAAAGACAATAGATTAGCATGTCTCCGTGTTCATAGATAACCCATGGCCACATCTAACACCACATGGATAACGTTCTGTGAACTTCTGTGCTTATCTTGAGAACGAGCAACTTACGCTGTTATGTTGGCTGCAATTTGCTGCTACAATTGTAACCTTTCCTTTAGAATTACGTACGACGTCATTGATCAAGTGTAAAGAGACGCCAAGATAGGAATATTTGAAATTTATTTTGACTTATTTAAAATTAACATACCTTGGCAGTTAATAACTAAATTAAATCATAAATTTCAATGGGCGCTCCAGTTCAAAGCAGAGGAAATAAGAGAGGACCTGGAAATCAAAGAGGAAGAGGTGGAAAATTTCGTGGCCAAGGGCGTGCTTTTAATGGACAACAGCAACCGCCATTTGGCATGATGCGTCCACGAGGTGGTTTTAGAGGAGGTATGAGGCCACCCCCTGGCCCCCCAATACGCGGTGGACGACCACCTATGAGAGGTGGAAGACCACTTCCTCCACCACCAAGGATGATGGGTCCTATGATTCACCCGATGAGGCCTCCACCACCCGGAATGCGGCCTCCTCATCCAGGTACGTTCAAAAATTCAATTTCAAAAATGTAACTATCTATGAGGCTGGTTGTTTGTTTTGAAATTACACCACTTGTTCTTTGTTTATTTAGGATTTTTCACTTTGAAAAGAAAGTTGAGACTAGTAGTACTCAACTTGGACCAATAGATACGTATTTAAATTTTAGTTCGAGATTCACGCTTTGTTATTGTGCTGTTGTAGTGTTTTTTGAGTTGAATGGACAATGCCCATTTTACAAAAATTCATTGTTCGAAACAGGTATGAGACCACCACCACCAATGATGATGATGGGTCCAATGCCACCACCAATGAGGGGTGGTATGTTTAGAGGAGGAATGAGAGGAAGGGGGAAATTCCCCATGGGACCTATGGGACCCAACAATTTTCGAGGTGTGAATAAAAAAAGCAAGATTATCAAAAAATCTACAAAGCCAGTCAGAATAAATTTGGACCTTAACAAATCATTTGTCACAGAAGTTATAAAAACTGAATTTGGCAAAAAAGAAGAATTATTAACCACAGCAAAAAATTCACAGAAAAAAGAGGACTGGACAAAATACAGGGAGCAGAGAGAGAAATGTACTAAGATGTACGAAGACGCTGAAAAAGCATCTGGTGGGCAGCAGGAGGTGCGTATCCCTCAGCTTTTGCCGGAAACTAATTTCACGCGAATAACGGCACCTATTGATTATACAGCAGACATCCACTTATAGGTATTTTACATTAAATCTCATTATGTTGTTTCTCCCAGCACTCCACTATGTGGGTAAAGTGTCCAAACACTATTGTCCCCTTTGCAATTATCAAAAGTACCGCTAGTGGAGGCCGTTTATTCAATTATTTAACTGTATTCTAATTGTCCTAGCAAAGAGATGGTTTTGTATATTATGAAAGCGTAGTTTTATAAAATCATCTTTTATATGGAATACAATTAAGTTTTATGGGAGATCATATCAGTTTTGAATGTCTCAGTATTTGAAAATTGAAGGTGCATAAAGTATTTTTGATAATTGCAGCAATTGCCTTATAAAAGAAACACATACATACATTTCGCATAGAACGAATAAGAATTGGGATGTGTCTCTTTAAATAGGCCATTTTTCTGTTGAATATTTGAATAAGGAATATTCAAATTTTGAATGTTGATTTTAAACGGAATACTTGATATTCATTTAACAAAACAAATAATCGATTTGTTGCATTTATTCAATATGAATGAGTTTCGCTGTTTTTTCATGACAAATGATTAAGTTCAATGAAATTTGGTAGTTTTAAGTCCTTGATTGTTAATAAAAACAGGGAAATTTATTAAAATTTTGAATAACAGAAATATGAAAACTGCTTTGAAGTATTTTGAAATTGAAATTAATGTTAAATGGAACGTCAGCAGCTGCTGTACTTTCTAAAGCAATTGGATATCTTTACAGGACGGTAGCAAAACGTCAGCTGAAACAGAGACGAACAATAAATCTGAAAATCAGCCCGCTGGGCAACAAATAGTCAGGTCTCAGCCTGTTGCTGAGGTTTCAGTATCAGAAGTGACTCCAGATTGAGTGGGCCGCCACAAATTTCTTTTTTAACAAATAAACTGGCCAAATATATTAAACAAATTCAACATTGTAAAAATTAGTGTAATTTTAATTTGTTTAAATATGAAGGTTTTTGTTGGGATCCTTTTATGATTGTATAGTGATATATAGACTAAAAAAGAAAAACTGTTTCACTTGCTAAAAGCAACAATCTTTTGCTGACTGTTGCAGAAATTCGCAGTATATTTATTTTATGTTTTAAAGTAACTCAGTACCTTTTAAAATATATGGAGTACCATCACTGTGTAATAATGTAGTGTTTAATAAAAAACATTCTTAAAAATATATCAATATTTTTTTAATTCTATTTTCTGTCTTAAACAATAATTAAGATGTTCATTTTTTCCTGGGCTAGTTAGTATCAATTTAAGTAACATAATGGTTGTCGATTTGAAGAAAAAAAAATCAGTGTTAAAAAAGATTCATCTGAAGTTAAAATTTACTTAATGGGTTGGCCAAATAAAAGCAAAACAAGGAAATTATCTGGAACCAAATATACAGGTTGTCAAGGAATTTGTTAACACTACTTGGAATAGTTTTCAATAATTAATGACAGTTTTTCCCACACTACTTTGAAGATAATTTGAATAAGTGACAAATGGGTAATCCAAAACTGTAGTTAAGTTTTCTCTCCATATTAAAAGAATAAAAATGTCAATGTCAATAAATATGTCACTAGTGTAAATGTGAAATTGTCGATAGACTTAGTTTGTTGTTCTATGTTCCAGCTTGATCAGGAGAAAAAAATAATTATATTTTAGTTAAAACCAGCACCATATTCTAAAATTGCCATTCGATTTCAAATCAGTAGCGTAACGTTCTCACATTTTGTAGGATAACACAAAATTAGAATATTCAAAATGCATTTATCATATCGTCGCCTTGGTGGTGAAAAGAGCTAAGCCACATTTTTGGATGAATTGAGTGAACAATAATATGCCATTCAAAAAACTTTGAAAAATACAGTGGTGATGAAAGTTAACTGAGTCTTTAGTTGTAACCTTGAATTCCAGTAAAGTGTGAAAGAAGCTAAATGAAAATACGCAGTGGTGGAACTACCTCAAGCAGCATATACATTTCTTTACCAATACAATCCCCAACCAATTACGAATTTTCTTGTGTGATGAACAGAGCTAAGCTGCATAGTAACATTCCGTGATTGATAATCCGTAATGTGCCTTTTGATGGTTGAAGACCATTATGACCATACTAAAATGCCCTACCATAATTGTTGGGGTGTCTGGTATTATAATAATAGTTTATTTTTATCACTTAGCTCTTTTCACATGCATAAACAAATTATGTGGTCTTAATTATGTTAGGGTGGTGAAAGAAGCTAAGTGTTAATTATCTTATTATCACCAGTGATAATAAGTTTTTTACATTTTTTAATATTGTCAGCTTCAAAGTAGAATATAAGAGCAAGCTTTCATTAAATTGAGATAAATAAACAAATATGATACGAATGAATAATTATTGAGTAAAACTTTACTTCACTTCTCCTCCAAGACGACGATATGTATAGTTTAAATAAAACATATTTGGGAATTCTTTGAAGCTTTTTGAGATATTTTCACATATAATAGACACTGGTATATGAAAATCCTTGGTATCATTGAAATATTTATATACTTTCAATTAACGGTTGGTGATGTTTGCCTTACACATTAGAAAATTGGTTTTCAAAGAACAGGCTGTTCACTTAGAGGCAACGACTACTTCTCTGACTATATTCTACGAAGGACATTGAATTACAGTTCTAAGTTGAATGGGGTGGGTATATCTGCAAGATATAACCAACCATAAACACAAACTAATCAGATGAAATATAAACCAACACGAAACCACCAAATAACTCTGTAATATCATGTAATTTGTTCCCTTAGAATTAACAAGAATGTATTTTTAATGACAAGTAATTCCACGCTTTTACAGAATATGTGGTAAAAAGTTACAATATTTGTTATTTAATTCCTTGACAGTCTCTATACTTAACGAACTACAACAATATGAAGGCAGTATATCATTAAAATATAATATAATGAAACAAATTTTTCCTCAATTCCTGATAATGACTTGTTTTGTTAGTTTACATTTAGCCATCCTGTGTACACTTTTCTAATGGTAAATTTATTACTGATTCAGGTGAATACTTTTAAAATTTTATTAAAATCAAAGATAATATTGTAAAGAATATTTTTTTCGATTGTGTCATATGGAAAATATTGAAACCACTAACTCGAAAAAGTTTGCACTTAACTCTCACTAAATAAATATATAATATATTTCTTTAAACGTTAGTATTTTCACATTCCATTATGGCTGACAATTTTAGTATTAAAATTACCAAATCAAAACTGTGCTTGATATAAAATCCGTCAGTGAAAAACAGTAAAAATGATTTAAAATCTGTTATTTTACAAAATGCATGAAATTTGTCTTAATTTGGTACAATTTTCAAACAAAAACTGACTATAGTACATCTTTTCTGAGTACTCTCCTCAGAAACTTGCCTTGTAGGTGTTGTGCCTTGGAATTCTGGTAATCCGCAAGTATACAAGTGGAGGTTTCTTTAATTCCACAGAAGTCTTCCTCAAGCTTTTTCAGTTGTCCATCCAAGCCCTGTTAGAACACCTGAGTGCAAACGTTCGATCTCATCTTAGCCCTACTAGATCATTTTATTTTTTCGGTTTCAACTATATCTTCCAAAAGGATGTTTCAGACCTTCTTTCTACTAGTTTATCTGCCATTCAGTTACTTTCCTCTGTTTTACTTTTCATTCTGTGATTCTGTTTATCGTAATATAAATAAAACATTACTTTGTTGGTGAGTAAATGCTGGTTCTATTGTGGCTTATAAATCTTGTGTGTTGACATTTTTATGCATTTTGTAAAACTTCAATTTGGTATTACCATAAAATTCGCTCAATTTTGTCCTTGTTTTGATCACTGGTGGTGTGTGCACATTGAAATATTGGTCGATTCGCTGTAACCTTTTAAAACAATCTTGAACAAGTTTGTTCAGCTTCATTTTTTTCCTTAGTAATTGGGAAAATAAGAAATTTGTTTGTATCTATAAGTAAACTGCTCAGGAAAAATCTAGTATCAATTTTTTTTTAAATTTTCACTGTGATACATAACCCTAGATAAATGTGCAAAGTGTATCGTTTTCAAGTTGGATTAAACCAAGTCCTGTAGCATTTTGGAATGATCCAACTCTTGACCGTTCGAGTCAAAATAAAAAAAAAATGTGAAGCGTTCTTTTAAGAACATTTTATACAATCATTGGAGAGTTTTCCACATCAGACCCACAGAGAAAACGTTTTTTCTCAGGAAATTTCCAGTAAGTTCATTCTTGAGTTTTAAATCTTCAGTTATATTCAAATACTCAGGACATTTTTCAAAGTAGTTTTACCAAAGAAGATCTCATTATCAACTTCGTCTGCTTTTGTGTTTATTTTTATTATTTTTTTGTTTTCGTTTCTGTTTATTAGTTTTTTCAGTGAATGTTTTTATTGGTCTCATTCAATATTTATAGAATTTTTATTATTCAAAACTTCACCTTTTTAAGGATGACATCATCCGGCTAGAAGGACCAAATAATGTCCAAAAGTTTTTAAAACTGCACCATAAAAAACATTCAACTTCCGGGACTATTATCAATGTTAACATATGTTTTCACTAGGTAGATTATGACTATTTTTATCCAGAAGATGAATATCTCGAAGAAAATTTCGACGAAGAAGATGATGAACAAGAATACGAAGATACAAACGCAGAATACCAATACCGCGACAACAAACAAGAGATACTATTTTCTTGCGAACCTTGCGACAGAGATTTCTACTCCAAATTCCAATACGACAAACATATGTCACAACATAGAACGTGTAATTTGGACGGATGCAAATTTTCAGCTCACGAAAAAATCGTAGAGCGACACGTATCGCTGCAACACGCTAGTGGATTGTACGACAAAATCAGAAATAAAAATACACCAGAGGAAATAGCTAAATGGGTGGAAGAGAGAAAGAGACGATTCCCGAACAAAGAAAATATATTGAAGAGACAGGAAAAGCAGGAAGAGATGTTGAAGCGCGGAAAGAGAATTAAGAAAAATGAGAATCGGTTTGGGAGGAATAAATTTAGACGTAAGTATTGTTGTAGTTTTTATCGATTTTGTCATTGTCCTCTTTAATATTTTCAGTTGCAAAAGCGGAACGCAACAAAGTATTTCCAAAAAAAAAACTAAAACGACCGTTCGTTAAAGAAAAGAAACCGATATCTTTAATAGATGAAAAAATCGATTGGAACGGTACTATGTTTCCTTTCAAAGGTACTACTACGTTAGATCCTGAGCTTGTAGAAGAAAAAAGCGAATACGAAGACGATGAATGGAGTAGCAAACCGGTTAAACCAGTTGAAATAAAATTAAATAATGCCTTAGGAGCTCTAATGGGCGCTTATATGAGCGGAAGTGAATCAGAAGAGGAAATTAAGAAGAAACCTGTGAAAGTAATTGATGAAAAGAAAACAGTTGAAGCAGATAGTGATGGAGAACCTCCTACGGAAATTAAAATAGAAAAAAGAGAAGAATCTGTGATGGAAAAGGTGGAAGAAAGTCCGGTCGTACCGGTAGGGAGGAAGAGAAATAAAAAGAACCAAAATAGAAATCGGACGTTGGCGAAAAATAATGAAAGAACTTTCAAACAAAAAAATCGAAATTCGAGTGATAAGGATAATTTTAATTACAAGTTCAAAAAGCGGAAAGTTACGCTGTTGGAAAAGCTTTTGGAAAACGAAATTCGTAGGGAAAGAAACGTTTTGTTACAGTGTGTTCGATATGTTGTGGAAAGTAAGTTTTTTATCAAAGAAGCAACGAATTCCTGTTGAGACTAAATATATTGTTGTATGTTTTATGTAAACTTAAATAAAAAGATGTTTGACACCACAATTTTTTAATATCCAAAAAAATTACAATTTGACAGTAGTACGGTTAACAGGGTTTATATCTTGGATCAATCGTACCTATTTCTCCGGTGTTTTTAATCATAAACGTACCTCCGGCTCGACCAGGAGGTTTTTTTCCTCCGTAATTAATATTTGCTGTTGTAATGAACATTAAATCGAGATTTTCGCCACCAAAACACACTGAGGTAACCTAAAACCGTTTTAAGTATTTTAAAAAAATTCGTCCTACAAAATAATTATATAATCAAACCTGCGGTGTTGGGGTTTTTATTTTCTCTATAATTTTCCCGTCTTTCGGATGAAATTTGACGAGAAATCCTGAAAAAACCGCGCAAACCCACAATTCTCCTTTATTGTTCATTGTTAAACCGTCAGGTTTACCTTCTAAACATTGAGCTTTGAAATCGAAAGCAACTCTTTCATTACCTAAAATAGACCATTTATTTAAATAAAAAAAAACTTTTAAAGTATATTTCACAATATTTCGTTGACTCTGTATCTGGTCGTGAGGATTTAATAATAAAAGTTTGTAAAGTAGTTCAACGAAATATCTTGGAATGGAGTATACTTACATATTTTTCCTTCGTCGAAATCGTATTCGAAAACTTTGTGTTCCAAGGTGTCTATCCAATACATTTTCATAGTTTCCGTATTCCATGCCATTCCATTGCAAACGCCTACGTTGGTTTTGTGTTTTTTGATTATACCTTTTTCTATGCTGTATAACTGACCCAACCCAGGTGCGAAATGAGCTTTTTCCGCGTCCATGGGTCCCATAGTACCTAAATACATTTTAGACGATTTCAATTACTAGAAAACTGTTTATAGGGTACACCATAAAGAAATATATTATATTTCTCTACTAAATTTAATGCTTATACCCATTTATTTCAAACTATCTTTAGTAAAAATACTTACTATATTTTATAACCGCTCATAACAACTACAGATGTCGCTGAGTATTATATATAGTTTTTTTCACGTGTAAGTTTCTAGTCTCTGCTTTTACTTCATTGAATTGTTTTTGACAGAAGCCTAACTTAACCTAAGTAATTTTATACGCGGATTTCAAAGTGTATGTTTTCGATGACAAATTTGCGATTGTTATAAGTTATAATAATATAAGCCTTATCAGAGAGTTAAATTATCTGCAGACTGTGGCTTCTGGCTCAAATTTCAATAGCAAACGGAGAGGAAAAAAATTACACCTACTATTTATAAACTCAGTGATATTATTTTAGTAAGTACAATTTTAATCGATCTAAAATTTTTTAGGACAGGATTTGATATTTTTTTTATTTAACAGATACAATACAGAATAGACATATGTCAACAACTTACCCGACCACAATCTCCCCCACGGGTCAACTTTAGTACCGTTTATAGCGTTTCCTTTCCGTTCCGGTTCAGTATCAATTTCTTGAATAATTTCCACCTTCTTAACTTTATCGGATTTTCCGTCCCAATCAACGAAGCAGAATTTTCTTGCAATTCCCGCAATGTGTCTCGTTTCAGAACCCTCTACAGGAAACATGAACACTAACGGTTCATTACCTACAAAAATATGTATGCTTAAGCACACTTGTGTTTGTATTTTGGTTTTCTATGACTTACAGACTTTAGCTTTGACGCATTTTCCACACTTGGGATCGTATGTGTGAACGTTTCCGTTGGGTATGTCCACCCAATAAATCTTTTTCGTTTGAGGGTCCCAAGAAATTCTAGTTCCGATACCGAGTGGATCGCATATCGGTACAAATTCTGCTTTGCTGCATCCGCCACCACCGCTATAGTTTCTTATTGGTACTCTGAAATAAGATAAAAATCATGTGATTTTGTAGGTCCATTGTTTGTCCGCTGTCACTTTTTTGAAACACCAAAATTATATCTGATTTTAAATTTCGTACCCGTTGAATTGTTTGATCACATTAATTGCCGGTTTAACTGGACGAAATAATTTTAAATGAGCCATTTTACAAAAAAAATTAATTTATAAGTTGAATGACAAGATTAGTGAATATCATTTTTGACATTGTTGAACTAGCTTGATTTTATTAATTCAAAAATTCGGTGTGTATTATACGGTTGCTTAGGGTTCGATAAAGTTCGTAAACATTTTGTATTTATTAGAAAGCCCTATTCCTATAAAGCAGTTAAAAAAATCCTGGATGACGCAATTTCTGACATCAAAGTCACTTGTTTTGACAATTACGTTTAGAGAGGTTACTTTCTGATAGATGGCAGCATCGAACAATATTTGTATTGGCTGACTTCTCTATCCGATCATAGTTAAGTAAGTTATCTATGATCGTAGTATTCTATGATTTACATGTCAAGTGGGGAATAGAGCAACTGATTTGCTCCAGCAAATTCCGTGAAAAGAAAAGAACACATCAATTGATTTGATAGGGTTGGGCGTGGCACGGCGTCTTCCACAGGTAAAAAGCCGCTTATTTTTTACTATTTCTGTGCATATGTATTTATATTAAATAATTTCTCCGTGAATGAAACTTTTGGTAACATTATTAATAGTATCGTTCCGGAATTACATTTGATCCAAAAGCGGTATGTTGAAATCGACGTTTTATTTTACTATTGAGATGATAAAATTTTAGAAAAGCCAATTGACAATTTTCCTTCATTCCAAAATTATTTCTCCGTAGTAATTGTTAATATTTTATTCTATTTTAGATATATGATTGTCTACAAGTTTTCCATCGATACAGTTGCTTCAATAACTAGAGTACCACTTGTATTGGACCAGTGGGGTATTGTAGAACAATAGATGTACAATAAGCAATAATATAAGCTCCTCCAGTCTTAACTATTACCTGATTCAGTTCTAGCAGTCATTGGTAAGTGTCTTATTTGTAAATTCAAGTACTTCAAAATAATAACATACCACAATGCCAGATGAAACAATTTCAATACTTGTTTGCTTTCAAGAAAATAAATCAACAACACATTTTTCAAAGTTTATTATTGTCATGAAATTTTTAAAACATCAATGGAGAATATAACAGTCAAGTCATTTGAGTTTTTGCTAAATACATTTCTATTTAATCTAATATGGAACGTTAGTGTTTTATTTTTGGTTATATGATATAGAATGAGTTCTCTTCAAGTCAAGCATGGTATTCTCTTGATTTGCCTCATTGAGGGTTACTTCTATTATGTGTACATAGCAATATTTTCAACTTGGCATGTCTCTAAATTGCACAAAAATGGAAAATAACATAATTAGTTACGACCATTAGAAATTGGAATCTTCTAACTATGTTAATTTGCATTTTTCTGTAAATTGTATGCTCAAAGAGGTACGTAGAGTACGGAAATGTGCATACTTGACAGTGGCGATTAGAAATTGTAAATCTCCAATTTTTTTAATTCTAATTCTGTGTATAATACTGGTACAAACATCGTGAGAGAAACTTACTAATTGATTTGGTGAGCTCAGTAAGTTTTTTATTTGTAAGTTCAAATATTTCTGATGAATGCAACACTTAGTAAAAGTCATTTTAAAATTTGTGTGTTTTCCAGGAAAGTGAAGGAAAACCAAGAACAGCATGTCAATCTAAGTTCATTTTGATGGAATATGAAAGTATTAGAACAATGCAATGGAGGAACTGTGTGTTTTAATAAGATTCAAGTGTAAGTATACATAATTTTATTATTATTGAGATTCCAACATTACTCGGAAGTAGAAAGAACAATGGACCTAAGCGAATACAGTTTGATTAATGAAAAATACATCTCATATTAGAATTAAACTTTGTCAGTTGAATTTTTCCAAAATCTAACTTGGTTAAATCTAAAATAGGTCTTTTTGTTTGATCTTCTTCCTCCCATGATTGAATTTTATTTGTGTCTTGAAATATTGTGAATTTAACTGTTATAACAATTTAATAGTGTCAACCCCTACTACTTAGTTATTAAAGACCATTTTTGCGTGATGGGATAACGAAATCCCACTTAAATTTTGACATTTGCATCTTCTGCACACTGATGTGAGGCCTTTTATTAGCAACCTATACAGTTACTATCTTGTGGTCTTGGTTCAATAAGGTTCACAGTTACAACTATATAGTTCGGTCACCAGACCGAGAGAGCGCTTGAAAAACATTTGACATTTGAACATTGAGTTGCCTTTCTATCTTATTGATACTATGGTATTTGTGAAATGAAATGGAAATGGCGTCTTCACAGATTAAAAGTCTTATCTTTCACTATTTCTGTGCATATGTATTTATATTAAATAATTTCTCCTTGAATGAAACTTCTGGTAACATTATTAATATTATCGTTCCGGAATTACACTTGATCCAAAGGCGGTATGTTGAAATAGACATTAATATATGAATTTGATAGCTTTTTATTCTTCTATAAAAACTACAATATATAATATTACTAAAGCAGTTAATAATCATTAACACCTTTCAATACCCTTCAATCATTTTGTGGAAATTGTTCATCGTGATGTTATGATGATAGATAGCATTGAAGGAAGACATTATTAGCTGTAATTTTTCCTTAGAACATGATTTCTTTGTTTCAACTACAAATAATTTTTTTCTATTTTAGATATATGACTGTCTCCAAGTTGTCGTTGATACATTTGCTTCAATAACAAGAGTACCATTTTTATTGGACCGGTAGGGTTTTGTAGAGGTGATGGAGTTTATATGCAGAAGTACAATAAGCAATTGAAGCTCATCCAGGCTTAACTATTATCTGATTCAGTCCTAGTCCTTGGTAAGTCTTATTTATAAATTCAAGTAGTTTAAAAGAACATACAGCTGTTAAATCGTGTCAATATTTGTTTGTGTGTCAGGAAAGAAAATATCACATTTTTCAAAGTTTATTATTACGTTTTTTAATAAAGTTCAACTGTAAGTATGCATAATTATGCTTACACTAAATATTAACCATAATAACCATATGGACCTTTGTCATTGTTTTTACGAAAAAGTATATAGGGTTTGGAAAACGGCATAATTGACGGGTAACCATTAGTAATTACTGATTATGTTCATTTTTAATCCTGTGAACATAGTAGTGGCTTCTTTTTATGGAAAATGTTTAAAATTACGGAGTTATGAAATGGGAGACATCGTTTTGCTGATGAGAAATACTCTTGGTGCATTTAAATATTATGTAACATCAGTTTGTTGGTACTTATTGGATTTTACTCATCATGTTATTTTTTTAGGATTCTAGATGATATCGTTAGGAATAATACATTTGATTGAAGAAATGGAGAAGGCGAAGAAGACTTGAATAATGGATAATTGTATTTTATTGATTTTATATTGTTTTGCAATATTTATTGTAGTTATTGCAATTCAAAAAGAGCAAAATGAAACCATAATCATAAAATTATGGTGTATATATTAGGACTGCGCTATATTGATGATAGTTCATCATGTGTATTGTATATAATGAAAAAAATACGTCTATATCGATATGTTTATAAATTGTTTAGTTTTCTTAACACTTTCTTTTGCTAATTTAATAATTTTATTGTTAATAATCGCTTAAAAATATATCGATAAAGATATATTTTTAAATGCACAGTCCTAGAGTAAGAATAATAGTGAGTGTTGGTTTTTCTCTGCTTTCCTTGACTTGTCACTCTAAAATTATACAAAAATGGGAAATAATATAATTAGTTACGACCATTAGAAATTGGAAGCTTCTGATTATGTTAATTTGCATTTTTCTGTGAATTGTATGTTAGAAATTGGAAATTGCCGATTGTGTTTTTTCTCCTAGATTAGATTAGATTAGATAGTGGGTAGAGCTGGCGTTAGCATTCTGTCGCTGAAATCTAATGATTTATTGTGACGCTCTGATTTTATTAAAGTACTTCGTCTAGCTTTAATCTCCTAACGAGTCTCCATAGCCTAGACCAAGGCTTTTTGAGGTACCTTGTAGCCCTTGGTTTTTCCTTGCTAATTTCTAGAAAACGCGAGGCCTTCACAGTGGCACAACACATTTTCTGCCGATCCCTCTCCCGCTTGACAAAACCTGGAAAGGACTGTTTCTGCCAATTTTATAACACTCATAAAACAGTTGAATTTGCAGTGTCCTGTCAGTAAACCTACTATGATTCTAACAGCCTTTCGGTTTTTAAGCAGCAGGTCCTCTGTTACTTTGGCCGATGGTCGTTTGATGAACTCTTTGGCATGTCTCTGTTCGGGGGTTGTTTTCCACCATTCCAGAAACTTAGTTTGCTTCCATTTTTCAATAGCTGCCTTTTGTATGTGTTAGATACTCCGCAGAAGGATTCGGAGCGAATATAGGGAGCATTTGCTCCTTCTCGAGCCAGTTCGTCAGCTTCATCATTGCTCTTGTGCCCTGGTACCCAGGCCAGAAATAGTCTGTTATGACTTGCTAGCTCAGTCGTGAATTGACCTGGCAGGAATCTAGTGCAGCCTAGCTGTCCGAGTAAATAACAATTGTTTTGTTATTCACTCCCTGCTTTGTTATTTCTCTTGCACAGTGTTCAATGGCAGTTACTTCCGCCTGGAACACAGTGGCATAAATTCCTAAGCTTATGTGGATTTTAGTCCTTGGCTTCGCTGTGTAGACACCGGCTCCAACTCCATTAGGGGTTTTTGAGTTGTCTATCTACCAGATGGATTGTGCCTTTATGGGTGGACCGGTCTCCCTGTCCTCTCTTTCTGGTAATTTTATGGTGTAATTTGTACTTCGGAATGACTATGCGGTCTACCGGCATTCCTAAGACGGGATCTGCTTTTATTTCCTCGTACAGTCTCTGGTATTTAGTACCGTGTAGTCGATTTATAGGCGCCTGACCTTGGAGTAGCCTGTGTGCCGTAGCTCTAGCCTCATTGTATGTGTAGTGGTGGTATATTTAGAAGGACTTCTCCCGTGATACCCAGCCATGCGAGGCTTTGTGCATGCATTTGTGCGCATTCCATGTCAGCTTTTGGTCAAAAATGACTCCGAGGTATTTAGCCTGACTGACAAACGGAATCATTACGCCGTCCAGCACCGGCGGTGTTAAGCCTTCCAGTGTTGCTCTTGAATGAAACAATTGTGGTTTTGCTAGGATTGGCTGAGAGGCCTACATCTTTACACCATTTGTCCACCATATCTAGAGCTCCGAGAGTGTTTGAGCAAACCGTCCCCTGATAACGATTCCTACATCGTCTGCATATCCTAGGGCCTCCGATATATAGTTTGTTAAGAAGGTGATCCATTAGAATGGTCCATAACAGAGGAGAGAGTACTCCCCCCTGCGTACATCCTCTGCCTACCTTAGCTTTAATGGTAGCCTCGTCTAAAGTTTATGGCTTACACTGGCTTTTATCCAGTTGCACAAGACCAGTTGGACTCATCTTCTTGCTAATACATTTACTAACTCTGTGTACATTATCGAAATCGCTAATGTTACGTATAGGTGTATGTGGGTTTGTGTGTAAGACATGTTTGGGTGGCGACCATTCGTAATTGGAAGCTGCTTGATGATTTTAGTTAAAACGTCACCGAGCAGCTACCAATCACTAATAGTCGCCACCCAATCTTATCGTTAAAATTTGATCTTGCACACAAACCCATACATTCACATACACCTATAATTAACATTAGCGATTTCGATATACAGTAGAAACGGTGGAGCTTTACCATCACGTGACTGTCAGTATACGTAAATACGTTACTATACGTATACGTATATGCGTATAGTAACAGTCACGTGATGGTAAAGCTCCACCGTTTCTACTGTAAGTACGGTATTATACATAGAGTTAGGAGAAAAAACATAATGGGCAATTTCCGATACTTGTCGTATGGTATGTTTGCGTGTGTCGCACTACGATAGGATCCAACGCAATACGAAGGTATGTGAAAATATCAATTTTATAGAGCTCGTTGTAAAAGTACCTGTAAATACGCTTTTTTTTTCAATAAAATTGAAAATTTTATTATTTTATTTATTCCTCCAAATACACTAGTGTGCAGGCACTTTAGTGTGAATCCCAGAAAAAAACAGCGCCATCTATGAAAAAACGTGTGAACTAAAAAAAGATAGTTCACGGGTTTTTCCATAAATGGCGCCACTTTCGTGTGAATCCCAGTGAAAACAGCGCCATCTATCGAAAAATCCGTGAACTAATTTTTTTTAGTTCACGGGGTTTTCCATAGATGGCGCCACTTTCGTGTGAATCCCAGAGAAAACAGCGCCATCTATCGGAAAATCCGTGAACTAATTTTTTTTAGTTCACGGGTTTTTTCATAGATGGCGCCACTTTCGTGTGAATCCCAGAGAAAACAGCGCCATCTATCGGAAAATCCGTGAACTAATTTTTTTTAGTTCACGGGTTTTTCCATAGATGGCGCCACTCTCGTGTGAATCCCAGAGAAAACAGCGCCATCTATCGGAAAATCCGTGAACTAATTTTTTTTAGTTCACGGGTTTTTCCATAGATGGCGCCACTTTGTGTGGATCGCAGAAAAACGAGCGCCATCTACGAGAAATTCTATGAACTAACTAGTCTGAATTAGTATCGTTTATTGAAGAAACTGTTAGAGGTAAGGGCGAAAGGGAAAATAATAAAACAAGCTAATTTTCCTTTTGAATTATATTTCATCAAAAACAAGCACAAACAAAATTATAAAACATAAAAATAAATGCAGTTTTGAGTTACAAACAAATTTATAAAATATTAAGTTAAATGCAGTTTTGAGTTACGTACGCGTTTTTATCCCTGCATACATTAGCGGATTACTTTTCAGATAACAATGCAAGCGCAGCTTCTATTGGTGAAAAAATGCGTTAAAACTCGGAAAACTACATTTAAATATTTCATTACATCCTACTTGTGTCCAAAGTATGCCTGAGGTGAAAAATAGGAAGCTAGAAAGTGTCATCAGTGTGGCGCCATCTACATTTCAGTCACTTAACAATGTCAGTTTATAATTGAAACATGGCAGCATTAACATTGTTAACAATATTCGGAAATAATCGATTAATCGAAAATAACCAATTAATCAAAAATTGATTATTTTTCATAATTCTTGATAACGGCAGCTGGAAGTGGTAAAAATAAAGTATAGAGTAACATTGTGGTTTGATTCCCAGTGAAAATAAACTAAAAATTCTGTACTTTGTGGTATCTTCACTTTTAGTTTTTAATGGGGGCAATGTTTTTTGAAACTCTATTTTTAACGTTTCGGTAGCGGTCCAGCTGCCGTTATCAAGAATAATGTAAAATAATCAATTTTCGAATAATCCAAAATTGATTATTTTGATAATCGCCCAGCCCTACTTTCGACACGCGTATACTGTCAATTTAACTCTCATTTTCTCCTTGCCTTCTGTTGGTCTCTGC
This sequence comes from Lochmaea capreae, assembly GCA_949126875.1. Taxonomy (NCBI): domain Eukaryota; kingdom Metazoa; phylum Arthropoda; class Insecta; order Coleoptera; family Chrysomelidae; genus Lochmaea; species Lochmaea capreae. Next base: position 2,263,946 of record OX421400.1, read on the forward strand.
CACTTCCTTCCTCCTCTGTCGGTCTTCTTCGATCATCTCACTTCTTCTGGTGTGTTGCGTGATTTCCTAGTTTTATTGTTCAACTCCTAGGCCAATCAAAAGACGATGTTCATATCTGAAAAACAACAACTGTATCACAAAATATTCAATTCCCAAATTACACCACAAAAAATGTATAAAATTTCTTGATATACCTAGATAAATAAAAAACAAGATTAAATTTTCAGTCAGCAAGTTTTACAAATTTCTAGGTCCCTAATAAGTTGGTTGATTGACATACAGAAGTATTTTTTCCTTCAATTGTTTTAGATCTTAGGTAGGAAAATAAACCATTCTGCAGGTGAAAGTCAAAACACTTCTGTACTTAATGTCTTCATTGCAGAAAAGTGGTGTGAACATGTCAAAAAATATTACAATTACAATTAAAAAGACACTAAGCCGTTCATTCCGATATTCTTTGGTAACTTACTTGTTGCGGCAAACTCAAGCATTTGATTGATTGGATCAGCACACCAGTCAAAGGCTTGATGTCTTCGGCACCTCAACCTTAAGGCTTTTTGTGCTCTTGGTTGTAACGTTTATGTGAAGCTCAGCAGACTTTTCACTAGGTTCTTCTTGGAGAAATCCTCCCTTGGATATTCTAGTCCTAGGAGTCTATGTCTCCAGTGAGATAATGCTTCACAATCAAAGATAATGTGAGAGGCTGTTTCCTCCTCTTCCATGCACAACCGACAGATAGGTTCCTCCCTTGTATGCATGTGCTTCCTTAGAGTACAGTGACCGGTGAGTAAACCCGTCACTATCCTTATTTGGGCCCTGCTAAGGTTTAGTATTTCATTGGTCAGCGTCTCCGAGGGTTTTTTGTCCAGGAACTTGCTGTGTTCCTGTTTTGGCACGTGTCTCCAGTACGACTGGTGTTTAGTTTGAGTCCACCGAGATATACAACCACGTGCAGCAGTTTTGGATATCCCAAATACTGGTTTAGGACCAGTTAAGGCAGTCTCAGACCCTAGCTTTGCTAGGATGTCTGCCTTTTCGTTTCCTACAATGCCCTTATGCCCCGGGACCCACTTAAGAGTAACTCTATTATGGTTAGCCAGGGTTTTGAGTTTCTGTAGACAATCCCAGACCAGTCTAGATCTGATCTGAGGACATGCTAAAGATTTTAGTGCTGCCTGACTATCAGAGAGTATAAGGATCTTTTGGCCTCTACCCCCTTTCAATATTCAATTGCAAACACATGTCGATAGCGTAGATTTCTGACTGGAATACAGATGCAGGATTCCCCAACGATACACCATAGACTCCAGCTCCTGTTCCAATGTCAGTCTTAGATCGTCACAAGTATATGAAATGGTAAATATTTTGATGGCGAAAAAACAATATTTCACGAAAAATAGAAAACTCTATAGAAAATCGAATGTACAACTATGGTACCAGAAGTTACCTACAGAAAATAATCCAAAAAAGGAGGATAGCTCTTAACCAGTGCAGAAGAATTTGGGGTAGAAACGGTACGTATTATACACAGAGTTAGGAGAAAACACAATCGGCAATTGTCACCGTTAATTACGCCCTTTCCCGAACTCTACGTAAGTTTTTGTACATACAATTTACAGAAAAATGAAAATCAACATAAGACTTACCAAGGATTATAACTGAATTAGATAATAGTTAAGCCTAGAGCAGCTCCAACTATTTGATATTTTATTAGTACATGAAAAAACCCGGCCTTAGTACTATTATATGTGTAGTTTTTATAGAAGAATAAAAAGCTATCAAATATTAACGTCTATTTCAACATACCGCCTTTGGATTGAGTGTAATTCCGGAAGGATAATATTAATGTTACCAGAAGTTTCATTCAAGGAGAAATTATTTAATATAAATACATATCCACAGAAATAGATAAAGATAAGTGACTTTTAATCTGTGAAGACGCCATTTCCATTTCATTTCACAAATACCATAGTATTAATAAGATAGAAAGGCAACTCAATGTTCAAATGTCAAATGTTTTTCAAGCGCTCTCTCGGTCTGGTGACCGAACTATATCGTTGTAACTGTGAACCTTATTGAACCAAGACCACAAGATAGTAACTGTATAGGTTGCTAATAAAAGGCCTCACATCAGTGTGCAGAAGATGCAAATGTCAAATTTAAGTGGGATTTCGTTATCCCATCACGCAAAAATGGTCTTTAATAACTAAGTAGTAGGGGTTGAAACTATTAAATTGTTATAACAGTTAAATTCACAATATTTCAAGACACAAATAAAATTCAATCATGGGAGGAAGAAGATCAAACAAAAAGACCTTCTATTTTAGATTTAGCCAAGTTAGATTTTAGAAAAATTCAACTGACAATGTTTAATTTTAATAAAAGATGTATTTTTCATTAATCAACCTCTATTCACTTAGGTCCATTCTGTGGTCGACGCTTAAAAGGTAATAAGTTGGTGCCTGAAACTTTCAGACACTAACAATGTAAATCTATTTAAGTTTTTTCGTTCGTTATTTTTAATATCTTAGGGCACATGCAGACTTATACCCATTTACCTGTTCAAAATATGCAGTCTTGTGAGTACTTATGAATAAAAATTTTATTTTCATAAAAAACGACTTATGACCTTTTAAGTGCAGACCACAGCATTGTTCTTTCTACTTCCGAGTAATGTTGGAATATGAATAATAATAAAATTATGTATACCTACAGTTGAATCTTATTAAAACACAGTTCCTCCATTGCATTGTCCTAATATTGTCATATTCCAACAAAATAAACTTAGATTGATATGCTGTTGTTGTTTATCCTTCACTTTCCTGAAAAACACAAATTTTAAAATGACTTACTAAGTGTTGCATTGAGTATTTGAACTTATAGATAAAAAATTTACTGAGGACACCCAATCAATTAAAGTTGTTCTCATGATGTTTGTACCAGTATTATACAGAGTCAAAAAAAAGAATCGGAGATTTCCAATTTCTAATGGCCACTGTAAATTATGCACATTTCCAATCTCTATGTATCTTATTGTGCATACGATTTACAGAAAAATTGCAAATTAACGTAATCAGAAGCTTCCGACTTCTAATGGTTGTAACAAAGTATGTTATTTTCGATTTTGTGTAAGTCATTTTGACATGTAACAAATGTTCCATTTTAGATTTAATAGAAACATATTTGGCAAAAATTCAAGTGACTAAGTTATACTGCATTTTTTAAAACATTAAGTAACTTCATTTATGTTTTAATATTTGCGTATCACAATAATAGGCTTTGAAAAATGCGTTGTTTTCTTTTCCAGAAAAACAAACAAATTTCAAAATGATTTCAAGGAGCAGCAGCTAGTATGTTGTTCTAACTATTTGAGTTTACAAATAAAACTTACCGAGGACTACTAAGAGTGAATCAGAAAATAGGTAAGACTGGAGGAGCTTCTATTATTCCTTATTGTACATCTGTTGTTCTACAATACCCTACTGGTCCAATAAAAATGATACTCTGGTTATTGAGGCAACTGTATCGACGATAGCTTGCAGAAAATCATATATCTAAAATAGAAAAAAATATTTACTATTACCACAAAGAAATCGCATATTGGCTTTTCTGCTATCTTATAATTTCTAGCAGCTAGCAGGCCTTATTTCTTCCTTAATGAGAACAGAACAGAATATCAAGATGAACAATTTTCACATATTGATTAGACGGTGTGAGACTATTATGTATTGTAGTTTTTATATAGGAATAATAAGGTACCAAGTATATCATCGTCTAATTCAACATACCTCTCTGTTTTTCTACCACCTTTGAATCAAGTGTAATCCCGAACGATAATATTAATAGTGTTACCAAAAGTTAATATAAATACGCGTGCACAAAAGTAGTAAAAGATAAGAGACTTTTTTCTCAGTAAAGACGCCACGCTACTTTTTTTAATATTTCAGAAATGTCAATAGTATAGAATATAGAATACTATACCTTGTTTTTAAACTAGGAGGAGCATTTTAGGAAACCTCAACCACACCACTAAAAGTTACTAGATTGGGAATGTGTTCCGAAAGGGTCGTGTTCAGACTTTTTGAACTAAATGAAAATTACGTGAAATATGTATTGTACTGATTGCTGTTGTCGTGGCCAATGAGGGATCAAGGCATATCTAAATATCGAATGATGATTGGCCACAGGTCATTGCGAAAGTAGTAACCAAATGTCACATTATTGTGAAAAGATGTGAGGTTATAATAAGTAGTTTATGTAAAATGTTTTAAGAATTTGAGGATTAATGAGAATATAGAAATGCAATTGTATGATTAACTTTTTTTAACATTTGAGGCCTTGGTGTAGCAAAACTAAAAGTGAACAGAAGTTTTGTTATCGAAAAATACCATAATATGTAATGTAAAACTTGATGTGAAACTTATATTATTAACAAGAAAAAAGAAGCATGGATTTTTTTCATGAAAGGGAATAAATAATAAAAATTGCAAATACCTTGGGTAAAATATAATACTTTGTTAAAAATAAACAACAAACGTAGTAGTAATGATTGAACTAAGGACTATTTTTATATAAATAAACACAAAACTGACAAATGTCAGTGTCAGTGGTATCAAAAGAGCTGTGTGAAACTGGTGGCAATCTGACCAATCACTAGGCAGCAGAAATGCCAACTTAAATTCAAATCGCTCCTCTTAGTTTAAAAACAAGGTATAGAATAGAGAGGTCACTCATCACAAATATTCTTCGATGCTGTCATCTATCTGGCAGTGTGGCATGTTATTATTTTGAAGTACTTGAATTTTCAAATAAGACACTTACCAATGACTACTGAAGTACTGAATCAGATTATAATAAAAGTGGTAGAAACTCAAAATTATTGTTCTATTTTTCGAGAACTAATTCATAGACTATCCGTATATAACTAATTACTCTTTTTTACGAATAGGCTGCGTCGATGGCAGCGACACTCAGGAAGAAAAGTTACAACGATCTGTCAAATTTTTAGACTGCGCTCTCTTTACTTTGGCGGCATATACGCTAAAATATGACAGAAGTCAAATATCTTTGTTCGATTGTTTTTACCAATAATGAAAAATTCAATATTCTCAAATACAAAATAGTGGCTGAAAAATTTATATTTTAAATCACATTCCTCGAATCGGTTTCGATCAAGAAAATCGGCTCAAAATCTGCATTTTAAAAATGGAAAGTGTCCTTCTCCGTTTTTTGGCGGCAATAAAAAAGGATAGCGAATAACAGATTATTTCGATACATAAATAGAACACAAAGAAAAAAATCTCTTGATCAACATCTAAAATATGGTGGGCAAGTAATTTCGTATATTGTTCACAAAACCAGATTTATATAGGTAAATTTAATCTCATATGCTCTTGGCAACAAAGAAAAGTGCGCGAAAATAATTATTAGTAAAAATTGTGCGCAAAATCATTCCATTTTTAGTACAAACTAAAAACCATAACCTTACATTTATTTCAGACGACAGGACGCGTGTTTAGAAAATTCCGCTAATCAACAGTAAAAACGTTTCACGTCAACTAATTTTTTGTCAGAATGAAGTTATATTGTTGGGTAAGTCATTTTAATAATGGTATATTTATTATCGATCCTAAATATTTGTAATTCTTTAGGGTGCTAACAGCTATGGTCAGCTAGGACTGGGATACAGGTCTGATGAAGAATTATCGCCTAAAGAAATTTCTTTGGAAAACTGTGATCTAAACGCTGATGAGATCATATCTATAGCTGGAGGTGCTGGGCATACTCTGATTTTGGATAACAAAGGATTTGTATACTGTTGTGGCTGGAACTCAAAAGGTCAGCTAGCTCTTTCAGATGATACTATGAAACTAACACAAATAGAAATTTTAAAGGGGTTCAAAGTAGTTCAAATATCATGTGGCTGGGATTTTAGTGCAGCAGTAACAGAATGTGGCAAACAATTTGTATGGGGCAATAATGGAAATACTCAACTAGGCCTTTCAAAAAGTATAACTTGCACTGGTATTCCATCCAGACTGCAAGTTTCACAAAAATTGGCTACTGGTTTCAGACATGTAAGTTGTGGATTAAGACATACAGCGATGATAACAAAAGATGCAGGCTTATTAGTTGCTGGTACAGGAGCAAAGGGCCAACTAGGGCTTGGAGATAACTTTGATGATAATAACTACCTAAGTATATCAAGAGTTCCCGATTTAAGCGATGTGTCTAGTGTGGCTAGTGGTCAACACCACACAGTTGTTCTTAAAGATAATGGTACAGTACTTAGTTGGGGTGAAAACAAGTATGGTCAACTGGGTGTTGATCCTGATGTGGCCAACAGTTTTGTACCACTAGAAGTGTTCAATAATGAGGGCTTGAAGACTGTATTTGCAGGATGGACCCACAGTGCAGGATTAACAACCAACGGAGAAGTTTTTACTTGGGGAAGAAATACTTATGGGCAATTAGGAGCTGAGAGAGAAGTGCCATATAAGCCAGAAAAGATCCCCACCTTGAGTGATATTAGTCAGTTGAGTCTGGGTTCTGAACATAACTTAGCTGTAACAGCTGATGGAAAGTTGTTTGCTTGGGGATGGAACGAACATGGAAGTTGTGGTACTGGTGATAAAAAAGACATTAAGATACCAACTCAAATTCTAGTAAATAAGAATGTAAAGTCTGCTTTTGCTTGTACTGGGAGTTCATTTGCAGTTGTTGACTAGTAAAAAACAATGTTTCATTATGGACATGTTCATGTTCGAAGTATTTTTTTTATAAAGAGTTGATTACTATTGAATGTATTTCTGTATTTTTATAATAAAATGTTTTGCTTGTATTGATTTATACTTTTCTTATGTTGGTAACTATGTTCTCGATTTTTGTTTGTATTGATCATTTTTGTTGACAATTACTTTGTCAGTGGTGTTTGAAGATCTCAACAATGTTGAATCAATTTCGATCGAGAAGTAATTGGTAAATATTTTATAAAATGCTGATGTAAATAATTGTCAAACATATTTGATTCATTGTGAACAAATCTCAAATTCTACAAATTTTATATAATTCTCAATCAATTAGGAGCACAAATTCTATTTTCAAATGAAATTGTACTGGTCATTTTTTAAAGAAACCTTTATTAAAGATCTATTTTACAAACACGTTTTTTTTCTTCTTATTATTGATTTTTCAGTGAAACGGAAGCTAAATTTATTCAAAGTCGAATTCACTCAGTTGAAAATTATTTAGCCAATTACTGCAATATATTTTCTCAATACTCTCGCAAGGCTGCACGTTTGCGGGACCAAGGAGATGAAATAGCTAAAGTTTCCTTAACCATTTCTGAAAATGAAAGCATTAACAAATCTTTATCAGTGGGGCTTGAGAACTTTGCGGATTGTATGTCCCAGATTAGCGATTTTGAAGATTTGAGAGTTCAAACTATTGATTCCAAAATAGTTGGTGAATTTACAAAGTATGAAAATATTTGCAAACAAGCAAAAGAAGAAGTCAAAGATATATACACAGCAAGAGATAAAGAAGTTTCTAAAAAACGATACTTGGATAGAGCAAAAGAAAGAAATCCAAGAAATAGACAACAAATTGTAAGTACTTATTATTCCATTACAACTACTTGGTTATAAATAAAAAGGCTCGATTAATGTTTGTAGACTCAAGCTGAAACTGAACTGGTTAAGGCTACAGCAGAAGTAACAAAATCCATCCATAATTTAGAGAATAAAACGAATTTTTTTGAAAAACAAAAATTACATGACATTAAATCAATACTTTTAGATTTTATATCTACAGAAATCGGGTATCATGCTAAATGTTTAGAGGCTTTAACTAAAGCCTTTGCTGACGTACAGGGTATAAATGAAGAAGCAGATTTGGAGGTTAGTAAAAGAGCCAGATTGATTTTATAATTACTAAATGTGAATTAAAAGGATTTTGTAACTGACTATTGATGTATCGTACATATACACTAAGAAAAATGATATAATTTACAAGTAGCTTTGATAGTACACTAAAAAAAGTTGCAAAACGTGTATGAAACGATTATTAACTACCCATTATAGTTTTATGTTGGAAAATTTGATAGAATTCAGTGATTCTAATGCTTGGATACTAAAATTTTTAGCTGCAAATTAACTGATCCTAATTAATTCCACTCTTTAATTTAATTATTTATTTTCATAATTAATTTATTAAATAGTGGAATTAATTAGAAACAGTTAGTTTCATTTATAACATAAATAAAGAGTAAACAGTAAATTCAAAATTAACTAGGTAATTTTTTTGTCTGTTGTTTAGTAACTTGTTTGTCAATAAACTGATTTCAATTTCATTGGTATTGTACCTTGGATTTCGAAGATATAGGTACTCCAAGAAAAAATCAAAAACTAATAGGAAATGTATAACTTATGAATTGAAGTTAGGTTTATGACGATTGTAAAATAAGATAGATACCTAACTATGATCTGGGAATTATTATAATATAGCCCCAAAGTGGTCCCGTTTTATTTTCAATTATATTAGACTTCAAAGACAAACAAAAAGTACCTAATCAAAACTTTGTTTTCACTGTCATATATCATTAATTTTTTTAAATTCATAAAATATTTGTGTAAAGATGAAAAAATATTATGTAGGTATTTGGATATAAGAGCAAACAACCAACTGAAATTGTTTATTTGAACACTTCATTTACACAAAATATTTACGATATAGAATTTTCTTGATATAAAATGACTATCAGAAGATGCAGCTTATTTTTTTTAACCAGTATTTTGATAACTTATTGTAATGATGTCATTTTCTTTAAATAACACAGATTACCTAAATCGGTATATACTTAAAATAAAAAAAAATACTTTTTATTTACACTGATATAAACACGTACTTGTTTCAATAATTGATTAAGTAATAAATAAAACAAATATTTACAGGATATCCTGAATTAATATTGTGCATGGTGTGTAGATATAGAATACTTTTTTATCCTAACATACTTATTATAGACTTTTTGTTTGCTACTCAGGACTTTCAAAATATGAGAGGACATCTGCAAACGGTAAATAAACTGGAACAATATTACAGCCTCCAAAATTTACCATCCAATCGAATAACACATTTTAATGCTTGTAGTATTTACATTTTTTGACAATTCCCAAAAAGATTTGCTCCAAAATGAGGAAAGTTTTGAATATAGCATATGATTTATATTTACTTTTCACAGGAGTTCAAAAAGTCACTTCGCCTTCCTGATGCATCACAAAGCAACACTTTTGGAAAAAATCCACTATTCAGATCAACTGGTTCATTGGGATCTTTGGGAGCAATTTTTTCATCTAATCATAATAAAAGAACACCTGGTATACCAAATCCCAATGAAAAATTGTCTAAGAGTGAAAAAACTTTAGATTCCATGAAACATTCCATTTCAGAATCAGAAGAATCTGATAGTGATACAATGGACAACGTAAGCAGCTCTAGCGATAACAAAGAGTCACCAAAAATAATAAGGAAACCCAGAAAATAATTTTGTTATATAATTATTGTTTTGAAACAATAAACTTCAGAAATATTTCATTATTTTTCATTTACCAACCTTCTCTTTTCCTCCAAAATGATTTCGATGGACTGCAGATAACTGAAATGCATATTAAAAACTCAAAAACGACTTTTTAATTACAGTTTTTTTATATTGGTAATAATTAAAACTTAAAAGATGAATATTGACTTATAAATAAACTTATTCAAACTATCATATCATAAAATGATGAAAATCTAAATTGATATGAGTGAGGCTTATTTGTCTGTCCCTTCTACACCAGCTTGAGTCATTAAGTCTCCAATATTTTTTTCTAAATCATCTATTCTATTACCCATTTCATCAATCCTAGTTAATATTTGATCTGACATGTTTTGGAATTTATCTTGAATAGTTTGTAGTAAACTTTGTACCTAGAAATCAAAAATAATGCTATTCCAAAACCATTATATTCATTTAAATTTGGTTAAAATTATGTATGTTGAGGGTTTTTTCAAACAATGTTAGTCTTCAAATGTATAACAAAAATATAGTTTTTCAACTTGACTATAAAAACAATGCAGGTTCAATATGCTTATAGGCTGTAAAATAAGTTAATTGTACAAAAAAATTATTATAAAAAAGTTAACTTACGTATTGGGTTAATTCTTGTACATTTTTTGGATCATTTGTATTTAAGCTTGTATAACTTTCACTTTCGTTACTCATTTCGACCTTATCATCAACCATGTTCGGGGTAAATGAGAAACAAAATTAAATTATGCGTATTATTTCTCAATAAATACACAAATCATTTATGTTTTTGTTAGATCGAAAAATGTCGCTCACAGTACCTGGTACAAGTCCAGCGTTGCCATAAACAAAGATCAGAGCAATTAAATTAGTTTTCTTTTTCAACAAAAAAGTATGTATTTATTTTTTTTACAAAAACATTAACCTACCGTTCATTAAAAACTTTAAAAAAACTAATTCCGTCAGTATATGGAAGAGTTAAAATAAAAAAAGCACCGGCAACATGGCAGTCTATCAACTGGCCTTGTCCACAGTATACCCCCAGTACTCTGTGGCCTTGTCTAAATGTGTGTATATTATTGAGTCAGTGTATCTTGAATTACCTGTTAACTAACCTAAATTGTTCTTTATTAGTTTAAAAAACTTTATAGTTACCGCAATAGACATATCTTTTGTTTAGAATTTGTCGAGGCTAGGAAAAAGTTTATTTGAATAAGCTGTTCTCCAAAAATTGTATAAAATCTCGCATTGTCAGATGTCATTAACAGCTGTTTATATTTATTAAGTTGACGTTTACCACTTCGTAACAATAACTTGGCAAGTTTAAAAATATACTAATATGAAAGTTTTAAAATAAAATAGGAGATAAGAAAAATAACGATGGAATATCAAGATGAAGAAAAATGGGCGTGTTTGCCATATTTAGCGTTATACAAAATCTTTCAACATTTAAATTATAAGGAGCTTGTTTCTGCAGGACAAGTTTGTAAATTGTGGTACCAGGCTACTTACAATGATTTATTGTGGAAAGAACTATTTCGAGACCATTTTATGATTGATAAATCTATCCCAGTTGTTGCAGGTAAGGATATTTGATATTTTTATTTAATTACATAAGTATTATTATTACAAATAATATACTTATGAGCTAATATTATCTCATTTTTAGGTAGGACATGGCGTGAAGAATTCAAAAGATTATCTTATAATATACCAGTAGTACAAACAGAAACATTATTACAACACGGTGATCAGGTGTTACACGTTAGTTTTTCCCATAATGGTAAATACTTTGCGACATGTTCCAAAGATGGATTTGTTATTGTAAGTATACTTTGACCCATTAAGGTCTTCAATTATAATTTAATAGATCAAGTTTATGAGTAATTGGATGGTTAATTATACCGGCCTTGCAGTTGCTTCATTATTTGACTAAACATATGTGCTCATTCAAAGAATTTTTTTATAGTCTATTACCTTTTTTATATAGAAACACCATATATGTGAACATTATTTCTTAGTCTTGCATCCTCATCTATTGTTTAAGTTATGGAAATCGAAATATCCAGCCAAAAAGAAATATATTAGGAATATGAAACATTTTAAATGGAAATACACTCAGTATTCCCAATTCAACGAATCAGATACACTTCTCCTTGTATCAGGAGTACACTTTGGGACCACTCATAGTACTTCAGGAGAAATTGCAGTTTTTGATTTAAGTAGGTAACCAAATTAACTAAATTTTTTTCAAAATACATTTAATTTTCCTTTCAGTACATTTCGAATTGCAATGTAGAGTAGTTAACAAACCATACGATATTTTTGGTACTTGGTATAGTGATCGGTATCTTCTATCAGGCGATTTACATTGGCTAGCTCATTTAGTTAGCACATCTCACTTATGGCTGAATAAAGCTTCTCAAGAAGCTGAATCCGAATTAGTTCCAATAACGCACTGCCTATTTAGATTTTATAACAGAAGTGCTAGTTCTATAAGATCTATAATGATTGCAAATTGTCTTCCAAACTCTGAAAACGTTTCCGTCGAAAGTAGCGATGGAGATATTAACATGCAACAAGGCACTTCCTCGCAACGCGGAAATCCACTAAGTCATAACGATATGGCATGGACCCCTTTAGATGTCAGAAGAGGTGAGTTAATATTTATTGTTGCTAAGGCGGGTTTTTTTCAATGCTCGATTAAATATTGTAGCCTTTGGCTAAATCTTAGCTTGCATTAGCTGGCAGTCAAACTTTCAGCTATTCTACAATGTTACTACCAAAATACAACTACAGCGACGTGAATACGCTTACCCAGGGCTCAAGTTTGCTTCTGCCTACTGTAGCTGCCACTATTAAGTTGATGTTATCCATAAAACATACAGTAAAATACGAGAAAATGGTGGTCCGTGATTCTGACTGTCCACCGTGTCATGATTGTTTGCTCACATTTCAATTTATTATCATCATTTCGGGGTAAAATCCAAAACCATTCTGATTTATTTATAGTAGTTTAGTATTGTCCAATCAACTTCAACTATTACTTAACGGCAATTTTTATCAATAAATCTCGCTCTGACTCAGTGACACTGTTTTGTGAACATTTTTCAAAACAAAATAAACCAACAAAAGCAAAGCAAACAATTCATACGAAAACACAGATCAAATAAAATCGATAAATGATAATAACAGTACCACCACTATTTTGACACTGACAAGCGACATTACCTACGGTGTTGCCAGAGTTATTATAACAAAATAAGCGAGTAAAATTTAAAATACGTTTATTACATGAGAAATTTGTGTTCTGACCACATAAATAAATATTCATTTATGTATTAGTTGTGGGTACGTTAAAAACGGTAGTAGATCCTTTGAAAAAGGATTTTCCTCATCCCATTTGGTACAATGAAGACTATAGAAAAGTAGAATGCGCTTCTTCGGTTGCTATCGATGATGAAGAAGATATAGAGGAAGTAGAAGATAAAATTATCGAAGATTCTGATGACGACAGTTCGGAATCTTCGTGTGAAACCGAAACCGATAGGTATGATAATTTCTTTTCCGTTTGTATATCAATAATTCTTCTTTTTTTTTCTCTCAAGGTTTGTTCAAACAGATAAATATTTAATTTATACCACCGGAAATAAAACTTACACACCACACCAGATCGGATTCAAACGGATAAAACCGTTTAAATTCCCTAAACGAATGGAACTCGGTCCTACGTTACAAGAACGTTTAATATTGTGCGAACAACGAAGAGAACAAAGTCCACCACCCGATCCGGATTGGTTAGATTTCGATAAAGTAGCCGATAAATTTGACAAAGTGGATCATCTAATCGATCTTCACGGACATATCGTCGGGATGGGATTGAGTCCAGATCAAAGGTAACGAAAATGATTTTAATCGAACAGATGTTGCAGAAAAAGTGTTTTTTTTTTCTTCTCAGATACCTTTACGTAAACAGCCGATCTTGGCCGGAAAATTACGTTATAAGCAATCCTTTAGACCCTCCGCCTATAGCACAAGAAATCGATATTCACGTTATAGATTTAGTAACTTTAAAGCAAGTAGGAAAAATGTTGAGAGCTCACAAAGCTTTTACGCCGAATAACGAATGTTTTTTTATATTCTTGGACGTTTGCAACGAATACGTAGCCAGGTAAGAACAATTTTTGTTTCAAGTTCGATTAATATTTTTTTAAATCGTTTTTAGCGGCGCCGAAGATAAGCACGGCTATTTGTGGGATCGACATTACGGAGCTTGTTTAATTAAATTCCCACATCAAGATGTCGTTAATTCCGTCGCGTTCAATCCTAGGGATCCGGAAATGCTAGTCACAACGTCCGACGATCATTCGATTAAAATATGGCGGTCTAGAGAGAAAGTTAATAGTTTAAATTTGAACGAATCGTTGTTTTCAAAGGGCGTCGAACTGGGGAGAGGTCGGGTTGTTTGTACCGCCAAAAGATCGTTTAGTTTCAGACCGGATGCTTAAACGATTCGTTTTTTTTTTGGTTGTACTGCTTATTTTTGGTTTTTTTTTTACTAAATTTAACAGACTGGATCAATAACGCACAATTCCTGACGTTAAAAGTAACAAACTTTATTACATAATGACGTTTGTACTGAATTTATGTCTTTTCCTCTAAATTTGGAGACATATTTCTTCTACTATACACTTTAACTCACCCTCACAAACATTCAACCAACATTTCATCGAAATCCATACAATAACTGTGACATTTCCATAGAGATAATACTCATAGAGTAGGCATGCCGTAGGAACGTGTGAGCGCGTCCACCCATTAGAAAGAAATGGACAACCAGTTTGGTATTGCTTTCTCTTTCTAATATTCCTAAAAGGTTAGTAGTGTTACAGTCTTCGCGCATGTGTATCACGCGATGCTACGGAGAGACAACATCACCAATTTCATTCGCCATCTCTTTTTATTGCGTGGACGCTTCCGACTATAGGTTGCCTACTCTATGTTTATTATCTCTATGGATATTTCAGCCATTTTCGGCCGAGAAGGGAAAATTTTCTTCTTTTTTAATTCGTTTGTGGTCTTGTATCGACTTACCTGGACAACCATCGACTATACTTATTGGTTTCGATATAAAATTTTGTTTCTGATCCCGTTTACGGACTTATTGTTACTTTTATTTATTCTAGTGCGAGATTATATTTTATTGAATCATTTTCTGTGCAATTGTCTTTGATGCGAAATATTTTTTTGTGTGTTCGATATTTATTATTATTTAACGAATTATATTAATTGTTAATTAAAATATGTTTCATTTAACCACCTTATTTCCAAAAACCAAAAACACAGTTGCACGAAGTCCAAGAATCAAAAGTTCAGTTTTTGGTTGGTGCAGCGACTCCCAACTACGAAGTCCATTTTGGATCCATCTGTGTACAGCTCATGTCTGCCACAAAGGGGAGAATTCTTTCACAGTTTGAAGAATTTATTTCTCAAACTTGATAAAAACATTCTGGGGATAAACCGAGGCAGTTTTTCGCGAACGATTCGATGTCTTTTGTAATGACAGATTGTATTGCATTGAAATCATATTAAATATTTTAAAAATAACAAAAAACTGTTATAAATATTAAGTGGGGTAGTAATATCATAATAAAACATTTTTTGTTCTAAAAATGTAGTTAACTGTAAACTTTTGGAATATGATTTTGTTTTATTGATAAATAAAACAAAATTAAATCGCTTTTTGAATTATTATTGCTTAATATACCATAATTTATTACATATTGTAATTTAACGATAAATATAAGATCACATTTACTTTCAACAGTTTTTCTTTTAAACCCATTTCGAATGTTTAATTATTAAAAGATTATTTGGATAAATGTAGCTATTATGATTATTATATATCCAGAATATATTTGAAAGTACGCTTTGACAACGATATTTATATGGAAAATTTCACATTTACCTATGGCAGACATGGGATGTGTCCTTGAAGGTGACGATTCTGAAACTAGACATTTTGAACTGATGAAAACATCCAAGGTCGAATTAAGATGATTTCATGCACAATTTTTGGTAAAACTGTTTTTTTTTTACAATTTTACTAAAAATATTTCATCATTTAAATATGGGATAGTTAAATATATACTTCAAGTGAAATGGTTTGACATTAACAAAGCTAATTACATATTAACTGATAGTGAGAAAACAAAACATTATTTTAAACAGAATATGTTGATGGTTTTATAATGATTGTCAAATTATCCATGTGCAACATAAACAGTACTTATGGAAAATATCAATTTTTGTCTGTCTTTTGTGATATTGAATCCAAATTTCAATACTTACTATGGAACTATTGATCAAGTCCATTGTCTCCAGGACTTGTTCCTTCTCCGCTATCGATACTATCACCACTCGTCGGTTCTTGTTTCTTTTTTTTCCTTTCTACGTGACCATGACAATGGCCGCACTCATCTTCATCATCATCTGAATTTTCATCGGAACTGCTTTCGCCAAATTTTTTTGGCTTATCGTAGATACAACAACCTAAAAAAAGAAAATAGATAACAAGTTGGCCATAAATGTAATTACATATGAATCTTTTATCTGTCACTTTTATCTACTTACATTTTGATTTCTTTTTATTCATATTTTCATTATCAACAGTTTCTGTGGTCCATTGTACTTTTTTGTCATTTCGCGGCTTTCTTAATTTTAGTCTTACCCTAGGAACTTGCTGAAACAAAAAGTTTTTTAATTAATTTTTAATTAAGAATGTAGCGGTCATAAATATATGCAACGCAATGTACCCCAGTCTAGTTTGCAACCATCAGTACACGGAGGACATCTCATAGCCCCACGCATAGATGGCGCGCAATAAAAGACGCGGGTGTTAACCGACAGAGATCTGACTAGATCCTATACCTTCAGACGACAGCAGGGGTAGAAGCAAGCAAAGCCACTGCAGCCGATTTGGACTAAGCGCCACGGTTACGTGATACAACTGCTTATTATTTTTCGTGAAATAGTTTTCTTATTCTTTTAGTTAGGTGTTACCTATTTATTATTGTAATTTGTTGATTGTTTTTTTAATAAAGATATTAACCCGTTACAAGGAAAAATTAGTAGGTGTTTCTTTTATAAACACCTGTAAGGTCTTTGAAACCTTTTGCCACCAAATTATCACAATTTTTGATATTTCTTACTCACAAAATTCATTTCTGTTACCTATTTTCACTCAACTAACATACTGTCAAATGAGTTAGCAACCAACAAAACACCGTGTGTGTGAAAGGCTTATGATTGGTTGTTATTGCTGTTTTTGGTATTAGGTTTAAATTAGCGCGCTCTGCCATAACCAGAAATTGGAACACATGAGACGATTTTTTCTTGCATACACCAGGCATACTTTGGTATTGTTATAGAGTACATCGACTGTTCTATGCATATGACATATTATAACCTATCATTCCACAGAATAGTGAAATCTCACGTCCAATCACAAGGAGATATAGGTCCATTTTTTAAATTATTCTCTACTTTCAGCATAAACAATAAACCAGAACAGTTTCTGTGGTCCATTGTACTTTTTTGTCATTTCGCGGCTTTCTTAATTTTAGTCTTACCCTAGGAACTTGCTGAAACAAAAAGTTTTTTAATTAATTTTTAATTAAGAATGTAGCGGTCATAAATATATGCAACGCAATGTACCCCAGTCTAGTTTGCAACCATCAGTACACGGAGGACATCTCATAGCCCCACGCATAGATGGCGCGCAATAAAAGACGCGGGTGTTAACCGACAGAGATCTGACTAGATCCTATACCTTCAGACGACAGCAGGGGTAGAAGCAAGCAAAGCCACTGCAGCCGATTTGGACTAAGCGCCACGGTTACGTGATACAACTGCTTATTATTTTTCGTGAAATAGTTTTCTTATTCTTTTAGTTAGGTGTTACCTATTTATTATTGTAATTTGTTGATTGTTTTTTTAATAAAGATATTAACCCGTTACAAGGAAAAATTAGTAGGTGTTTCTTTTATAAACACCTGTAAGGTCTTTGAAACCTTTTGCCACCAAATTATCACAATTTTTGATATTTCTTACTCACAAAATTCATTTCTGTTACCTATTTTCACTCAACTAACATACTGTCAAATGAGTTAGCAACCAACAAAACACCGTGTGTGTGAAAGGCTTATGATTGGTTGTTATTGCTGTTTTTGGTATTAGGTTTAAATTAGCGCGCTCTGCCATAACCAGAAATTGGAACACATGAGACGATTTTTTCTTGCATACACCAGGCATACTTTGGTATTGTTATAGAGTACATCGACTGTTCTATGCATATGACATATTATAACCTATCATTCCACAGAATAGTGAAATCTCACGTCCAATCACAAGGAGATATAGGTCCATTTTTTAAATTATTCTCTACTTTCAGCATAAACAATAAACCAGAAACTACTTTTTTTTTGTGGTTATGCTTTCCAAACCTTTTTGTACACACCCTGTAAGTTGTCTGTGGGTGTCAAAGAATTATTCAACGATAACTGTAAACTGAGTAGAAATTGTAATGTTTTATACCATCATACATAAAAAAAACTAATTTATATCCCATATCGTATAATTTTAGAAAATGCAAATAAAAAAATACATTTTTAAAATACTATATTATGACGTGCAGAAATCAGAAAAATAACTAACAATAAAAAATATTATTCTTACCTATAACTTTAATGTAATAATAAATATTTTCAAACTGTTAACATGAATACTATAAAACTTTTAAGACTTCAACAATCAGGTATCTTTATTTGAATAGGTTTTGCATTATTTATTTGCATTAGCTGTGTAAATATTCACTTTGGTTTGGAACAATCTATTAAAAAATTAGTTTACAGGGTATAGGCAAAACATACAGAACACATATTTACATAAAAAACTTCATTGAACAACTTTTTGTTTCCTTAACTCTTCAATGTGGTCATCACTTAACTCTAGTAGATCACTGAGAACTTCTTTAGTGTGTTGTCCCAAAACTGGCGGTGCACTTTTAACATAATTTCCTCCTTCGTTGTATGTAACTGGCGGACCAACAACTTTTATTTTTCCTGCTACAGGATGATCAAGAGTTTCCACTATTTTTATTGTTTTAATATGTTCATCTTCAAAGGTGGATTTTAAAGTGTTTACAGGTCCACATGGAAAAGTAGCTCCTAAAAATATCCTATCCCATTCTTCATTGGATTTGGTCTTCATAATGGACCTCAAAATTGGTTCTAATTCATCTCTATTTTGTACTCTCAGTTTATTCGTTGAATACTTTTCATTCTGTGACAATTCTGGATGATTTAATCTTTTACAAAAATCTTGAAATTGAGTGTCAGATCCAGTACCTACTGTAAAATAACCATCTTTTGTTGGAAACGATTCGTAAGGTACTATACTTTCATGTGCAGTACCCCATCTCTTAGATTCCTTGCCCACGTTCAAGTAATTCGAACCAAGGTTGATCAAGGTAGAGACTTGGGTGGAAAGAAGGTTGCAGTCGATTTTTTGGCCTCTTCCAGTCCTTGATCTTTTTAGAAGTGCTGCCATGATGGCACCATGAGCAAAGAGACCTAAATTTGCATCAAGACAGTTTTAAAAAGAAAAAACTAATATATTAAAATAATTAATAAATTTGTTAGTTAAAGATATGCCAGAATTGTTTAAATTTGGAAAATGTATAATTAGGTAATAAATTAATTAAAACTGATAAAGCAAAAAGTAAGCTAACACCAAAAGGTTAAAATAAAAATAAAGGTTATCCAGTACAAATTTGTATCATTAATAGTGAGGATTGTAAAACAAGATGATTCCAATTTTTGGACCAGGTGGAAGTGCAATACGGCACAATGAAGAGAATGTATACATGTGAGTAGAATTTTTACTATATGCAGGTTAAACATATTTAATAAATGACCTTGAATGATAATTATATAATGTAAGTATACATACAATGAAAACATATTATGTCACAGTAAGGTAAGAGAATAGGATAGAGATTTTTCTCTATGCATTTATTTAATGGTACACATAAATTCAGCCTGAGTGATAACATAATCATTGATGTCAATTTAAAAGAAATTAAGTACTACTATAAACTGCACTATAATTCAAGTTAATAAAAAAATGTATTTGAAACAAATAGATCTAAAACTATACAATTCTTTGCTTCAATTTATTCTTTGCAGTAAAATATTGCAGTTTTCGTACACTTTTTTGAAGAGAATTATGAGTTTTTAAATAATTATACATTTTTCAAGTTAACCTCCATGAAATGGAAGTTTTTTACTTGTACTTATCTGATAAAAACATAAGTAAAAAGTATAAAAATATATCTACCTGTGGTAATATCAGTAATAGCTACACCAACTTTAACTGGTACTCCATCAAGAGCCCCAGTAGAATGAATTAGACCTCCAATAGAAGCTGCTATGACATCGTATCCTGGTCTATTTCGATAAGGTCCCTCTGAACCATAACCAGTAATTGAACAATAAATAAGATGTGGTGCCACTACTTTAAAATCTTCATAACCTAATTGTAGTTCATCTAATTTGCCAGGTACATAATTTTCAACTAAAACATCACTTTTCTTTGCCAATTCCAGCATAATATTTCTACCTTCTGGGTGCTTCAAGTCAAGGCACATACTTTTTTTATTGCGATTAACAGAAATAAAATAACAAGATTCTTGGGTGTTGTTAATAAAAGGTCCCCATTTTCTGCATTCATCTCCGCAACCTGGTCTTTCAATTTTTATCACTTCGGCCCCTAAATCACTTAGTACCATAGTACAAAAGGGGCCTGCTACAATTCTGGTTAAATCCAATATTCTAATACCATCTAAAGGTGAATTACTTGATTTTGTAGAACTTATTGATTTATTTCGGTTCGAGTTTATTTGTTTGGTATATTTTGTTAGAATACGAAAAGTAGGGAGAAACATTTCAACTCTCTAACAGCGCGAAACGTAATGAACTTTACTATTTACGTACCTGTTCTCTATCATCAGTCTCGAGTACAGTGACAGTGGTGGAAGATGTACCTTCTTGTTGTTCTTGAAATGTGACTGGTTCCGCCATCTTCAGATAATTATTTTGCACGTAAGAACTTAAAAATTCATCACTATAATATATATTACGGATTAGATATGAACATGTCTAAATTTTTTATGGATGTACTGATAAAGGTAAAAATTTAACTTGACATGAACCTAAAAAATTGGACATTGCGAAACATCATCTGTCATTACAGTTACAGTCAACCTGGTCGGTAAGGATGGTAGCTATATCAGTGAACAGGTGCGGCTTCAGTTACATTTAATATAGTAACTGTTATTTTTATTGGACTTACAATTTTTTGTAGTTATTTAACGATTAGTTTTCAACTTGGGTAAAGTTGATTCATTTATCGGAAAAAATTTATTTTAATTAGTTTTCAACTTAGGTAATGATTTATCGGAGAAAATTTCATTTTATGATGATTTTTTTCCTATTGTTTTACAAATTGATAAGATATTAAAATTTCTCGAGAGTTTTCCCCTGCGGCCGCTCATGTGTTTTATTTACTTTTATTACGAATTTTCCTATGAATTAAACTTTGTCCAGATTTCTGGAAATTGATTAAAAGCCTGTCTATATTTAAAAGAAAATTTTTTTTGAGGTCGCACTTGACTAGTTACGTCATATTATATACAAATAAATACAGAATAAAAATTGTTTTGTTTGCCAATTAAACTTCATAAGTGGCTTTATTATCTTATATATCTCAATTAAATCGTTATGATTTTGTATTAGTTTTAAATGCCACACGTTACAGATAAAATGCGTCTTAGTTCTTGTAAGATGTAACGTGTTAATTAAATAAACAGTGTTAGTTACCTAATTTTTGTTTATTAGAGGTTAGTTCTTTTTATTTTTTACCCGGACGCTATTTAGGTAGGTATTCAATGGATAAAATATACAGGAGTTGGTACTTTGAAATAAATTTATGTTTTTAATTATTTTTGTTATAGAGAAAAAATGAATTCAGCTCAACTGTTACTTAAAGATATTTACCATTTCGACATAGCTGATTATGCTGTATTTTCTTCCATGCTACTACTTTCGGCCTTGACAGGTCTTTACTTCGGTTGCAGAGGAAGGTATTGCAAAAGTGAAGCCAGTCAAACTCTTAACGAGTATTTAACGGGGAATAAAAACCTAAAACCATTTCCTGTCGCTCTCTCTTTAATTGCTAGGTAAGATTTGTTGCTGTCACTGAATGTTGCAATTCACTAATTTATAATTAGTTAAAAACCAGTCACTTTACCAATCACAACAAAAAAACTTTAATTTTTAGTTATGTATCTGGTGTAACAATTTTGGGAACACCATCAGAAATTTATCTTTTCGGAACTCAGTATTGGTTTATAATTTTTGCTATATGGCTCAGTGGCTTAGTCGTGGCAACTGTATATCTTCCAGTATTTTTAACGTTACAAGTTAACTCTTCATACGAGGTAAGTGAATCAAAAGTAGGCCCCCGGATAAAAAGGCAGTATTTTAAGAAGATAGGCAGGCAACCATGATTACAAGATATATATATAGTGATGCTTTTTCAGACGAATTTGTATGATCAGCGCCACCTAGATAATACGGGAGAAGATTATCTGTCTTTTAAGAAGTTTTCTGCGTTCTCGAATATGCGGCTCACGCATAATAATATTTAATATTATAATAAAAATACATTTTTAATTACTATTGAATTATCCTTTTTATTTTCAGTATCTTGAACTGAGATTTAATAGACTAGTTAGAACCATGGCGTCAGTATTGTTTATTTTAGACGAAGTAAGTAGATACTATAAAATTTGTGTTATTATTACCTAATTATTTTGTTTCAGGTTATGTTTTTACCAATTATTATTTATGTTCCTTCCTTAGCATTTAATCAAGGTGAGTAAATGATCGACAACGAATTTTAGTTTTTAAATTATTTTTATTTTTGCAGTTACCGCCATAGACATTCATTTAATTGGTACTGTAGTAGCTGTAGTTTGTGTGTTTTATACATTTTTGGTAAGTTAACATTCCTCCAATGCCTCTTGCGAAAAACAAAACTCCAAACATTCTTTTGACTTTTATGTGAAACCCCTTTCTATTTATTTTTTCATCATACCACTGTTTTTTTTTCTCCAATTTAAGGGTGGTTTGAAAGCCGTAGTATGGACTGATTCATGGCAAGTTATAGCTATGTTTATATCTGTGGTAGTAGTCGTAATATTAGGAACTATTTCAGCTGGTGGTCCAAGTGCTATTATAGATCTGACAAGTAAAGGAAATAGATTTGAATTTTCAAAGTAAGTTATTACATAATTTCTTTATACTTGATCGACTTGACTTAAATGACATTTTTGACACTTAACTCGAGTTTATGTTCATGAAGGCACTGACACTTTTGACACTTGAACCATCGATCTACACAACCCATTACTTGTATTGCGCATTCAGCAGACGAGTACTAATCGATTCATAATCGATAGTCTGCTGAATGCGTTCATTGTTATCGTTGCGCTTACGTGGAAACTATTATTATAAGAAATCTTGATATTATTTTTTTTAGTTTTAATCCGAGTTTATATGACCGTTATTCAGTATTTAGTGTTATTTTTGGGGGATTTACATATTGGACATGCTTCAATTCAGTCAATCAAACAATGGTGCAAAGATATCTATCACTACCAACCGTAAAACAATCAAAATTGTAAGTATAACGATGATACACAATTTCAGAATTTTAATCTTTTTCGTTTGGTTATAGATCGGTGCTACTTTTTACAATTGGTGTAAGTGCATTTGTATGGATGTGTTGTTACGCTGGAATTCTAGTATACTCCAAGTATTATAACTGTGATCCGTTATCTTTAGGAAGAATCAAAGCAGATGATCAAATTTTTCCACTTTTTGTAATGGAAACCGTGGGACATTTGAAAGGTGTACCGGGGCTTTTTATAGCAGGGGTTTTTGGAGCAGGATTAAGGTGAAAAATTATCTCAATATATTCTAATGATATTTTTATATAGCTGGTATACAACATAAATCCTAAAGTTCCCAATAATTCAAGAGTCGTCTTATCCTAGAACCGACCCTGTCGTTTACTTACGTTATAGAATGGCTTATTGGGTACAATTTTGACGTTTCAGCAATAGTTTACTGAAATTATGCAACTTATAATGCAGATACGTCACTAGTTTAAATGTGAAGTTGTCCATAATCTTCGTTTGTGGTTATATGTTTCAGCTTGTACTTATTTACGTTTATATTTAAGGAACTGTTGATTTAATATTAAATATTAACCAGCCGCTACAACGGCATAGTAACATTGCTATATTTAACGATCAAATATATTTTTAGCTCTCTTTCAGTAGTATTAAATTCCACAGCACAAGTTGTTTTGGAAGATTTTATAAAAGGATGCATGCGAAAAACTTTAAGCGAAAGAACAGCCACCATTTTCGTAAAAGGAGTTGTTTTAATACTGGGAGTAGTAGCTGTAGCTTTTATGTACCTCGTAGAGCACATGGGAGGAGTACTAGCTGTACGTGCAATAATTTTAACACTTAAAATCGCATCGTATTCATATATTAATACATTTTAGTTAGCTTCATCCTTATCAGCGATAGCTGCAGGCACAACGTGTGGAGTTTTTACTCTAGGAATGCTGGTACCTTGGGCGAATTCTAAAGGAGCTTTAGCCGGAGCTGTTGCAGGTGCTATTATGTCCGGAACAGTTTCTTTTGGTGGACAGTACGCAGCTGCTTATCAATTAGTTGCTGCACGAAGACTTCCAGTTGCTGTAGATGAATATTGTTATGAAAAATATGGAATCGGTAACAGTACTATTATACCTGAGGTAACTACTGTAGGTAATAAGTTATTTAAAACTTATTAAAAAACCATTTTTATCTTAGATTGCTTATCCAGATGAATCTGATGTTTTTCCTTTGTTTCGATTAAGTTTTTTGTGGATAACTCCTGTAGGTGTAATCAGTGTTTTGTCGGTTGGTATGATTGTTAGTTACCTAACAGGTGTAAACGATTTGAAAACTATCGATCCTGAATTGATTTCGCCTGTAATGCACTGGCTACTACCACCGGAAGCAAAAAGATTCGCTGGTAGTACCATAAAGAAAGCCAGGAATTTCGAGATTACTGATGATGATGTTATGGTTCAAGTGCAGGCTGATGGTAGTTTAGTGGTGAGTCTTCTTTTATCATCTAGGAATTTATAAGTGATGAGCAGAATATGTCTTGGCCCTGGTTCCACTTTTACTTTGATTTAAACCTGTTTAAAATTATAATTTATTTTCAGGAGGTCAATAACAGTAGAACACCGTTGAATTATATATTTTCAACACAATCAACACCGAGGGCTGAGTCAAGGTATACATAATGCTATGTGTTGATTATTTTTATAAACAAAATTGAAATTTTATAATAAAATTGTATTTTATTGATTTCGTGTTTTATTAATTTCCATACCATGAAAATGTTAAATTTACGAAGTATCCTTTGTGTAATACTGGTTGCAAACTTGACTGGGGCATATGGTTCGCTAAAAATTTAGACAAGCTTAGAAAAGTTTATTATTTGCCGCCTTGGTAAACGAAAAATAGAAGGTTGTACTGATTTAATAGACAGAGTACGCTTAGGGATAAAATACCCAAAAATTTAACGTTTTACTAGTTAGGTTAGGTTTGTATTTTGAGCAGAATTATGAGTGTAAGTATTATAAAGCCGTCGGTAGCTGTAATATTTGGCTTTAAATGTAATCCTTTCTTATGGTCTAGTCCTGAAAATATATTTGAGTTGAATAATGTATGTATACACAAAAATTCGGTCATGTTTTCAAGAGTTTAAGCTCGGATTTCGAATGGTATAGAAAAGCGGAATTGTCGAAATACGTAACCTACGGTGTATTGTTTGAATAAAACTCTCTTCAGTTTAATCCCCCATTTCGACCATTGCCGTTACAATAATAACTTTGGCGATAGATAAATAGAAAACCAAAAAATTTGAATTTAAAATGGTTGACAAAAAAATCCCTTTCAAAGTGTTGCTATATACAGAGCAACTTTTAAGTATGGATCGCCTATTCAAATATTGTCACGAATTTTCCAAAAAAAAAACGGATTTTCAACGTAAAAAGTCTTGTAAATACCACAAAAAAAGGAATTTTGACCTGCAATTTTAGGAGATTCCTCTCGAAAGATCAGTCTACTGGAAAACAAATTTACAAGAGCATAACTTGGGGGGTTTCCGTTTTATGAATCATCAATGTAAAAGTAGTGGAAGTATTCGAAAATCCACTTTCTGAAACCAAAAGATATACTCACAATTCGACTAATTAAAAATATCCTCAAACTAAAATATATTTAATCAGTACGTCTATGTGTCAAGAGCCTTAGTATTGTTGGAATAAAACTCTCTCGACTCCAAATCTCTTATAATATGTATTATTGTTCATGGAGTTAGCTATTGTAATGTGGGATTTAGTATTTTAAATATACTCTGCTGGTATAGCGGTTTGATAATATGTGGAAACGAAAGCCCTTAAACGATGATTAATCATGAGGTGAAAGTTAAGTTTGTGAAGCCTTTTTGGCTACAAAAAATAATTGGGTAATCACCATACTTAACTGCAAAACAAATAATATCCCATTCAAGAACACCTGATTTTGACAAGTCGGCCATATTGGGCTGGAGATGAAGTTTGTGTGCTTTGACATGTGGTGTAAGTCAGTTGGTTGTCAGACTATGTGGACTGGAAATCAATAAAAAAGAAGAAAAAGTCGGGCCATAAAACAGTGTTTTCTTCTATGAGTCGGGTACAACAAAACCTATAACCTCACATTTTTTTAAATTGTAGGAAGTCATCAAAAATTTCAAATAAATCTCTCACTTCATCCATGTTCACATTGAAAAATATAAGTATCATATAATATTATTTATATATATCTATGTTTTTAACATAACCTTCCTTTTTTTGACATTTTAGCATTTTGCGCATGACAACCGCTAACTCGAGAGTTAACCCCGCTTTATAAAACGCTGTATCACCCACCGGTCACAGAGTTAACTCTCGGGGCAGGGGTAACCCGAGCTTATAAAACATCCAAAAAGTTGACATATGACAACTGATAAAGCGTATTAAATGTGCGTATTTCGACAACTCGATTGCAGCTAGCGCTTCAGGTGGATGTGTTTTGAAACCTCATTTTGTATTCAAGGTCATTGTATGATTTTATAGTTTTGTGTTGAAAGCTAAAATTGAATTGAAAGGTTTAAAAAAAAATGATTCTAATAATCCCATAAAAGGGTAATTTTCAATTACCATTTCGAAGAGACCTCACCGAATGGATCGTTATGCATGTTTAGTTTTTCGCTAACCGTTTGTATAAACTGTTGAATATTTAATAATTTGTTCGGCAGACCGTAGTTTATTGTATAGCAAATTAATATTTTTGTTGACTGTAGAATTGAAAAGTTAACAATAGAATAAGTTTTTTAATTTTTGCGCGTATGTTCGCTTTTGTGACGTGACTAAATAAACGTGAATTTTTAATTATTGGCCATCGATGCCTTCGGGGAACAAAAACAGAATTAAATTTCCACCTATTGTTTAATAGCTAACAACATTTTCAGTTGTTTCGGGAAAATAGAAAGAGGGGTAGAGGATGTGGACGATGTTACTGACATATTGTTTCCAGTGAACCCGAAAGTTGATGTTTTATAACTGTAGGCATCGATGCAAATTAATATTATACAGTGTCATCCCCAAAGTACGCACCGTATAAGGGAAACTATTTATTAAGGGCTTTTACACAAAAAGCTATTATTAGGTGATTTCGCGGAACACATCCCGAACGCATTCGGAGAGTCTTCGCATGCGCACTTAAAATTTGAGTGTTCGCGGATCACGTTCTGTGACTCATGGACACGTTCGTAACGCGTTCGACAGATCCTCGGATAGACGGAGGGATATCTCATTCAGAGCCAATTCTAACCTAAAATTTTGTTCTTTTGTGAGGTTCTTATTTTTGTGGTAAGAAGTAAAGTATACAAAAGTACTCTATTTTGATTACTGATTTTTTAGATCATGGATTATTTAAGTTCGAGTGACGAAGATCATATCAGAGACAAGATCATATATAATAAATATCCTTAGTTGTGCTAGGTGCGTTCGCGGAGTTTAAAAGTTCGAATATATCCGGAACTAATTCGTACACGCGCTTGCGCCGTAGTATATGTTCAGTTTATATCCCGAATGCGTTCGGGATTGTCTCCGCGAAAATACCTGTTAGTAAAAGTTGGTGCATCCCCTAAAACCAACCATACACCTTCAAAATAAAGTACATAATATTTGAAGGGTATGATTTGATTTTTAGACAAGACAATTATTTGTAATAATTTCGGGAAATGTTATTTAGAAAAGTTGTTCAGATTTAAAAAAAAATCTACGAAAAATAATCTCCTCCTTTAAACCCCAACAAATTCTGGACTTCATTTGGGTGCACTGTAACGAGTACAGAAAGTTATGGCGACAGTGGTAGATGTCAAAATAATGTCAACATATAATTATTTATTTGTCATGAACAAGCTGAAACATAGAACAACTAACGGAGATTATCGACAACTTCACATTTAAACTAGTGACGTAATTTGAAGTTGTTGATTTGTCGATCGACAATGAAGAAAACATGAAGAAGACGCCTGTCCCGCCATCTACAATTGGCGACACTCACTTTTAGCCAGGAGATAATATAACGGGATTTATTCTGATGTGTAGTTTGATAATATACAGAGGGTACACAGCTGGTGTAAACCCCGAAGTAGGAGTGGGCCAATTGAGGTTGAGCCTGTGGCAGGAAGCGCTCACTGCGCTACCTCTGCTGCAGGCAACCAATGATGCAAATAAAACAGAACACAGAGCCAGGTGCTGCATATGCAATACGCATATATACAGATGGTTCAAAAATGAAAGAAGGCTCAGGATGTGGAATTTACTCAAGAGCACTAAGCCTAAAGATGAAGTGGGGAATGGGAAACAATACCAGCGTAGTTCAAACAGAACTGGCTGGTATCTCAATTGCCATAAAAGAACTAACCAGAAGAGGAATTTCTGGCAAAAACATAATAATCTGCACTGATAGTAGACAAGCCCTATTAGCCTTAAACAGACAACGTGTTATATCGAGGCTAGTACTAGAGTGCCACCAAGATTTAGCTGACGCCTCGGCAGATAACAATATTATCCTGAGGTAGGTTAAAGGGCACGACAGGAGTAAAGGAAATCGCATTGCTGATTCTTTAGCCAGGGAAGCCGCTGGACTAAAAATTCTAGGACCCAGTGACACCTACGGCCTAACGACTTCGACAATTGCGGAACTAGCCAAACGCTACACCCATACTCAATCCCTCAAGAGATGGGATGGAATCAAAGGATGCAGTCTTGCCAGGATCACCCTGGGCGACCCTGGGAAGCTGGAGCCGAAAAAATATTTGGCGATGACCAGGAGAAACCTACGTTTAACAGTAGGATTTCTGACTGGCCACTGTCAACTAGGGAAACACCTCCATACTATGGGGCTAGTGGACACACCTCTATGCAGGATGTGTGAACAGGAAGATGAAACTGTCAGGCATGTCTTATGCGAGTGTCCGGAGTTATCGTCAATAAGAGAGTGTGTGTTCGGTGAGTCTTGGCCTACACCTGCCGATATAAAGGAGATGTCTCCTAGTGACCTGTCCACCTTCCTGAGAAGGACAGGATGGACAATGACCTAGGAAGACAACTCCTCGGGAGGATGTACAATGGGTCACATGTGGCCTAAGTGCTGTGAGCCTACACTCACCCTCCCTACTCTACAGATACAGAGATATACAGAGGGTTATATTTTAATTAACAAAGTTGCTGTTCGCTTCTAATTATTTTCCTGCAAATTCTTTGGTAAATTTAAATATAAATCGCTATTAGTCCAGAGACACTAAGCGGTGTTGTCACGTCTAAATTTATTTCCTTAAAACTGGTATAATTATTTTAATTAACATTTATATTTACTTTATTAAAAAAATATTTCTTATTTTGATTCTCTAGTTTGTTCACTACATATCAATACGTTCTTTTCATTCATCTTTCGACAAATGAGTACCTATATACCTAACAGGATTTAACGGCACATAAACATGAAAAGCGCCCTCTTCCTTGTTCTCCATCTAACCATAGAACATACCGATAACAAACGGCATTAATAAACGAATAAATCCATCTGTAGAACGTACGAAACATACAAAATGTCGAGACTATCCAAGTGGAAAGCTTGGGAAATCGTCAGGTGTTAGTAAGCGGCTTTCGATGTTCTGTGATATCATATTGTCACATTGTTGGGAGAGATTTTACAAAAATATTTGTGTAGATGAAGGAAAATACGAGTATGTTTCGGTAAAAACTGTTCATAGACAATATCTACATATTAAATATACTGAAATAATTTTTAAAATTGTTGGATGGGTACAATAAATAAGTAAATATCAACATCCGGTCGCCATTAATAAGTATTAAATCCATGAGAAGGACGAACTTTACATTTTTATAAATATTTTCCTAAAAAGTTTCTCTGCTCTTAATACATTTAAGAAAGTTTTCTTCATGCTTTTTAAATCCCAAGGGACAGAATGTTGTATTTATTTCGGGATTCGATGCTGAGCTGAATTGAATACTAATGTACCGTGAAGAAGTGGGGATAGCAGAAGTATTAATTAGACGTTTCCAGCAAATATTATAACTTCCTTAACGAAGTCTAATTGTGTTTGTATGCTTGATTAATGTATTGATTACATAACCCTCTCAAATTTGCTTCTTCTTTATCTTCATTAAATGTATTTCGCTTGAATCAACTGTTTGAAATTTTGTTTTGTATTATTTGGAATTTTATAGCTTTTAACGTCTAAGAAAAATAGTACGACGTATCAAATTACTTTTTTATATTCATTCACTATCCTAACAGGATGAAAACATATTAAACAATATATCCCTTTTGGAATAATAGAAAAATATTCACTCGTGATACCATAGATGTCACTAGCTGCAACCATATTAGAGCGCTGTAGACATAGCTATTCTCGTCCGCCATTTTGTTGTACGTTGACGTTGTTGTTGTTGTGTTGGTCAAGTACTTGGCATTTCTACTCAGAGACGTGGCCAGCATCCATTCGTTGCACTTTCTCAATTTTCTGGTGTTAATAGTCTGAAGGAAAGTTGGTAAAATAAAATGTTCTCTTCATTATCAAAAATTTTTCAACAAAATATGTCAACTCGACACATCACAGAACAATAAAATTCAGGCACCAAAACGGTGGATGAGAATACTCATCTCTTTAGTGCCTTAACCATATACAGATTGCGTAAATTACATCGGAACCGTCCGGATTACACAAGTACGACAGAAAAACAGCTGAAAAAGAGAGAAATAATAATTATGCGCGATCATTAAGGCGAGTACTTTGTTTCACCTTAGGGGTGTATACTTATTTCCCGAGACTGGCCGAATGCTCATTGCCCCCCTATTTTAACCGCTGTCGCCAGAAGCGCGGATTAATTTGTACAAATGATATTTTTGTCTCGTTATCGTTGACTTTTTTTCGAGGGTGAAAATATAGCACGTTTGTGCCAGCATTACGCCAAATAATCTTAGAGATATGAGATCAAATCTTTATCACAGATTTGGTTATTGTCTGGCACAGGAAGGTGGTCTATTTGAGCACTTAATTCATTAAAATTATGTTTACCTTTAGAATGGATTTTTATTTTTTCAGGTTTAGAATAGGTGTAGGTACCTACCTACTTATTTAATTTTTTCAATTTAATTTATTAATGGAAGGGATTTTTAGTTTATTAATTATGGTTCTCTCAAGTTACAATGGCTAAAATAATATCCTATTGTAGTTAGAAATTGTCAACTTGTTCTGAAATGATCATGTTGACAAAAATGAATTTTAAGATGTACAGGTTACGTAATAACGTGGTATTTTTTTATTTTTTTAGCACCCTCACTCCTTCCATGTTGGGAGCATACTGAATACCACCAACTAGTGAATTCTCTCTGTAAAGGATCATTCGGCCAGTCTCGGGAAATAAGTATACACCCCTAAGATGAGTGATGACCGCGCACAATTATTCTTTCTCTCTCTTTCATATATCCTTGTCGTACTTGTGTAATCCGAGGCCAGGGTTCCAAAGTAATTTACGCTATCTGTAGATCAATCCAGAAATACTTCATTGACAGGCCGGCCATATTGCTGTGAGCCCTTATGTCATATTTTATTTAGTTTTCATTGTTTACAGGTAAATAGTTCTCGAAATTATCTAAAATGCTATCGTTTTGTAGTGTTGTTAAGTGTGGAATGCGGGGAGCAGGAGGTAAGACACCTTTTTTTTGATTTCCGGTTGTTTTAACCAATCGAGGTGACTATGTATTTAATTGATCTTTCTGTGCACCTCAATCTGTTGCTCTTGAATCAAGTAATTCTTCTGTTAATTATTTTTTTCGTCGTCTGGCATTTTAATTATTATTTAATTCAATTCAGAGACGGTTTAGTGACCGCGCCATGTGTTATTTGTAAAGTTTTTATTATTTAAATAAAATATATATTACATAGACATTGTTTTACAAAGTCTGTCTGACTTCCACCACATGTCAAAATACACAAACTTCACAACAGAGAGGCTTATGTAGCCTTTAAACATAAATTTACGCATACTTAATTGAAAAATTCTTTTAACACATGAAAGTAGATAGTAGCCCGGTGCTGAGCATTTGTATATTTCGGTTAGAATTTCAAATATTTTGTACAGAAAAAAAGTGATAATTTTAAAGAGTCGCATTTAAGTAAAATAAAATTAATTGTTGGTATTTTTTCGTGCGGACATGTTTACGAGAAATAATTTGTCTGGAAAACTTAATATATTTACTAACCACACGTGGACTAGGGATGTGGGAACATATAAAAATAAATTACTTCTTTTATTTGCTAGTTTTTTTTTGCTGTTCATATACTTCATTCTTTATTGTAATGCGTCGGTATATAAACTACATTTTGGCCATTTACATCAAATAATTAAATTATAATAAACAAACGGAAGGTATCAAGCAGAAATTATAATTGATTAGAATGAAAGATATTTTTTTTGACAAGATATCTAATCTATTCAATTTTATTTCCCATTTCAAGGGTTTTGTTTTTCAACAAATCACTTCTTTATCTATTTTACTACAAGATAATAGAAAAAAAAATCATGATTATGAGTTATTTTGAGATTAATAAAAGGTTTACTTTGACGAAAAATTTACAGTATTACTTTTAAGATGAAACTTTTGATCCTTTTGGTTAGTTTCGTTGTGGTCGCCAGCGCTTCAGACTATGATCAGTGGCAAGATTTTAAGGTAATTATACATAACTACAATAAAAATATGAATTTGTTTTAATTATTATCTTTTTCAGGAAAAATTTTCAAAGACACACGATCTGTTTGAAGATGAACTACGCTACAAAATTTTCCAGAGCAATCTTCGTAAAATCGAGAATCACAATGACAGATATGAAAAAGGAGAAGTGTCATATTTTCTTAAGGTAACTGAATTTGCCGACTGTACCTCAG
The DNA here is from genome assembly GCA_949126875.1 of Lochmaea capreae. Taxonomy (NCBI): domain Eukaryota; kingdom Metazoa; phylum Arthropoda; class Insecta; order Coleoptera; family Chrysomelidae; genus Lochmaea; species Lochmaea capreae. The sequence continues at coordinate 2,297,271 of OX421400.1, forward strand.
AAGAGTTCCAGGAGTTGTTGAAGGCTCAACTTGCTACGGAACCAAATGTTAAGCCGATTGGTACTTTCAAATCCGAATCGAGTTTCACCAGACCAGATTCTATTGATTGGAGGGAAAAAAATGCCGTTTTAAAGGTTAAAAATCAAGGAACATGCGGATCTTGTTGGGCTTTCAGTGCTGTAAGTAAAAAGCATTTAATTTTCCAAAGAACATTAACTGAGACATTGACTCTTCTAAATGTATTTCATTGTTTCATAAATGCTTCACATCCTACCACCTTTTCACGCCAAGCTATTGCATAGAGCTACTTTTCTATGCGCCAAAATCCGGAAAGGACCAATTAACTGTCTACTACTCCGGCGACCTACCAACCAAACCAAGTACCAGCTCGCACCTCAGTCTTGACTCACCAGTGCTACAGCAAGCATCCCTTCTCTAAGTTAAGCCTGTAAAATTCCTTCATTTCTCACCCCAAAGTAAAATCTCTGGTTATTTAATACATTACGCCATTTTATTATTATTCAACCATAGAATTAGATCTACTTAGAATTTCCAGCATCTCTATCAATGATAAACCCTCCATTACAGCGACCATGGCAAAAACCTTTAAGCAACAAAATGACTGAGTGAACAAATTATATTAACAGTGAGTACATTTTATTTACTACTCCTGAGCCTCTTCACGATGTGTACGTTTTTATCGATACAACTTTCATTCTTTCGTGTGACTGAAGAATAAGCCCTTTGAAACTATACCCATTTTCTGAATTTTTTGTCCTATTTTATCTAAAACTTTGTTACACTTTCAGACAGGTTCTCTTGAAGGTCAACTTGCCATCCATCGCAATCAACAAATTTCTTTGAGCGAGCAAGAATTAGTTTCTTGTTCTCAAGGCAGTTGCAGCGGAGGTTTTCTTGACTCTACTTTCGACTATGTTCGACACAATGGTCTTAGTTCCGAAGAACAGTATCCATACGAAGAAGTTGATGGTGAATGTAGGACGGATTTAACAGATAAACCAATTAGTTCTCTTCAAGGATATGTTTTAGTTGATAGAAACGAAGAAGGAATCGCTGATGCAGTTGGTAAATTCTTTGTTTGTGACTAAACCAACATTTTAAAAAAAAAATTGTTTTGTAGCAAGTGTAGGTCCAATTTCTATATACGTTCATGCCGACTCTGACTGGCAATTGTATGGAGGTGGTATTTTCGATCATGAAACTTGTGGTGGTTCTTATAATCATGCAGTTCTAATTGTTGGCTACGACGCACAAGCTTGGACCATCAAAAACTCTTGGGGTGAAAGCTGGGGCGAAAATGGATACCTTAGATTGATACAAGGTAAAAATCAATGTGGCATTTCCACATTCCCTATTTATCCTGTATTGTGAGTAAAACATTTTTTTGGAAAAAAATAGATAATTATAAATAAATAAATGTTTTTTATTCATTTAACATCTACTGGTGCAGTTGTACGTTGGTAGACAAAGGACAAAAATATCAACTAATGATGTGTGGAGAGATTGGAGGAAGAAAATGTGACGCATATAGCTGTCAAAAAATACTGAATAAAGTGTCTTTGCCAAAACACTCAAGATTCAACTCCAACTCATCGGCTGCCCTCCAGAACAACATGACCGACCTTTTTTGGAATGGTCTATTAAACGTAGTGGTATAGTGGATCTCAAAAACAAGTTTTGTTCTTCTGGTCTGGTCTCTGGTTCTTTCCATTCTTTTTATAAATTCGAATATTGTGAAATAATGTTAATCTACTATATCAATTTGAATGAAAAAAATTAACCTGCATACAAAATTCATAAAATTTGTAATACAATAATAAAGCGCTTTCCTCTAGAACACGGAGTATCTAAAGAACAGTTTTTTGTATCGTCAACCCAACCATATTTTAAAGGTGAGTGTATATCCTCATACAGTTTTAATTATAATATAATTACCATTACTACTATTTTCTTACATATTAAGTTAAAATGTAGTTTATTTTATATATTTATTCATGTAATAAAACCGTAAGGATTGTTTGAATAACAAATAAATGAATAAACACTTGACAACATCATGTGTATCAAACCAAGTTTCGTCTAAATAAATTATAGTTCTATTTGAATCACGGTACCCTTTTATTTTGCGCAAATACTCCTGTCTAAGTTCAGCGATACGCCGAGATTCCATTATTACCATTCGATTATCTAACTTCTTATATTTGAACCCACAATTCATTAATCCCGCGCATCATCTTGGACTGTTGTTTCAAACGGTCTCCAAAATGCCATTCTAATTAGTTATATTATAAAACTTACCCTAACGTCTACGAACAAATGAATATTATATTCATATCAATTCACTGACGCGACCTAACCACTACACCATCAAAAAGGTATTATATTAATGATACCTTTCTACACTAGATCACCTATACTTTCCTATAAATACCTATAACAATTCACTAAACTCACTCAACCAAGAAATAGATATTATATTAAATATTTCTTTAAAACAAAATTCACACCCGGCACTGAATGATACTAATGGATTATAAGCCGAACCACAACACAACCCCCCGAACACCCTCAAGACCGTAGAATTTTTTCTGCCAAAAACGTCAAACGGAGTATAATTCGGTTATTTCGTTATATTGCGATGAATACTGCAGTTGATGATTGGTTGTTTCGAAGTCTTGACTGCACGTGCTACTACGTTGCCAACTCTTCAAAATTTTCTTAATTATAGTAACATATAAAAAGTGGTTTTAATTAATTTTTCTTTTTTCAGTAATTTCAAGCGACTTATTTTAATGTTTACTAATAAATTTACATTATGTATTTTTTTAAAAATATTTCCAAACTAGCTTTCTTATAACATCACGAACTAACAGTTTACTGAAGTAAGAGGAACATTTGCGTAGCGAGCCTAACAATTTTAAAAAATATATCTGACTACATTGCTTTATTTTATGGTCATCACACTGACTTTAGTTAGAGTATACGTTAAATATATTTCTCAACAATGATGCCAAATCGTATGATTTTCTTAAAAACTAAAATACTTATTTTTTCTATGACCTTTGTTATAAATTAATGAATCTCAGGTACGGTTCTGTTCACGACAACTAATGAGTTGTATTGAGTCGTTTTGGACGCCTTCCAACACATCTCTAAGATTTCTGGAATAATTCAGACGTGTCAAGAATATTATAACTTTTTACCTATTTAATCTCGAGTTAATTTTTGGTTATACCAAGTTTCGCGCCTGTATGTGAGGTGTATGTTAAAGAAGCTGGTTATACACATTTGAATAATGGAAGTTTAGATAGTGGAAAACTTTGATTATTCTCAATGTATTTTCAACTCATATGCGCAATTAAGAAACTAAGTCTATATTGACTGTAATATACACCTTAGGCACATACCTTCATGTAACTCTATAAAACCAATTTCAATGTTAACGACTGTAATTTATTTTATATCGAAATCTTATCAAATACCACCCATCGTTTATCGATACGTTAATTTTTGGATCACGAGCGACAAATGGCGTCTGCAAATATATCAAAATACCTCATACAAGGTAATATTCACGAGTTATCAATTTCATTTAAATAAAACACGTTTGTTTTTCCAATAGAACGTCAAAAGTCATCCGTCAAACGTCTTACGTCAAAAGTCAAACTTCAAACTTGCCAAATACTTTCAATTGTTAGCATGGAAGATAAAATTAAATATGATTTTAAAAATTTTATTGAGAATTAAGTATGTATCTGTAAGAAAAGTAAACATCAATTAGGAAATTCCTTTAATCTAACGGCCGCAGGATATTAATATTATTAATAGAGTTTATCCTTGAATGACGGACGATTAAATCCTGACCCTTGTCCAGGATCATGAATGTAGTGTTTGTTTAGTTTAACGAATCTGATGGAAACTAAACATGAATCTAGTCAAATATTCGCCTCATGGCTCGATCGGCTTGCCGTATAGAAATGAATAGAAAGCAATTGAGAAATTGCTTTACGAATTTTCTTTGATGAATCGAAGCTCGGATTGGTTTAACTCTGGAATATTGACAAGACCGGATATTTTGTAATATTCTGACCAGAGTGAATCGTATATATCTACGTACATACATTTATTTAAAACAAACAACAATCGTTAATACATAAATGACAAAAAACAAGGAATCCCAAAATTCAAAGAAAAACGAAAATTTTAACAAGCTTCTCTTAAAAAAAAAATAGATATTTATTTTATTAGGACCATAAATGAAACTTTTTGTGTTTTAAATTAGGGATAAACATTATTTTTCTTCTTTCCGCTCAGCACCTAAAGAACCGTAATGAAATTAACCACATTAGTGTATACGGCATGCCCCAGTGGGACTTTTTAGCTCTAACATTAAATTGACATGATAATTGAACACGCAGCATGAATTTTAATGATCTTCATAAGAGTTGGCCCTTTCGCTCTACGTACTCACTCATATGAATAACCACACTGTTAAAATTATCAGACATTTTTACATACAATCAGCTACTTCTGATGGTACTTCAACAATCACAAAACGTTTGAAAGGTCTTAAAAGACAAGTAGGAACAAAAATTGTTTGCCTGTCAACATTTTTTATTGAACTTCTACAGATACAGATACATCTGTACTGGAAAAACTTGAAGATTAGAAACGTTTAGTTGGGACACAAAAGTACTTGGGTTTTTCAAAAGATTATTTAATCTATTTGTTGCAAAATTTTATTTTTTTATGTTATCCAAAAATCTAGGATCCGTTTTGGAGCTAAATCTGTAGGCTGATTAAGCTCTAGAGAGACCTGTATCAGGTATTTTTGGCGTTGGCGTAGCATTACCCTCATTCATTCGATTGGCTTGTGCTCAACAGCCCAAGCACTTGAACTGAATATTTGTACCATTTCCCATGTTATCTACTTCCATTCCAGAAGCTTTGTGTCTTCTATGTAGGCCACTAATTTGACTGGAGGGATTTGTAGTAGTTGTAATAGTTGTTGTTGTTACCCTGCAATTGCAGATAATGTGTTACGACGGAGTACAAGCCTTCTTTTGCGGACCATCATCAGCAATCCCATTCATGCACCTTCATGCACTGACACAATGAAGTAACTTTGTTGTGTTTTGCCAGTTGTTTAAGGGATTATTTGCAGTTCCAGTGTAATATCTGGGGGGCCTCTCATAACTAGAATGATTTCATTTTGTGTTACCTCATTCTTGTTGTTTACAACTTCTAACTGTAGTCCATGTATATCTCTATTTGTTGCGCCAACCCTTAGTATCTCAAGATTTCCCGTTAAATTGATGGGTTTCGAAGATTTAGCCTGAGTTAGCCAATAGTCATCTTCCAGAGTGATCTTCCGTATATTTAGATGTAGTGGAGGGAGGTATAGAATTACTTCTAAGACTGCATTGGGGAACGTTCTTATAGCGCCCTTGATTTCCTCATTTTACTTGGTGCAACTTTGTTCAGAGATACATTGTTGCTTTAAAAGTATAAATGTGAGGAGAGTCTTCTATCAATGACTCTTACATACGCTGCTATTTATATTTTGAGCCTAATAATGAAAAGACAGTAATTTATTATTAAAAATGGCTTTATAGTTTTTCGAAGTATTCTCCATGATGATCAATACACTTTTGCATGCGCTCGAACCAATTTTCATAACAGTTTTTCCATTCCGATTGAGATACCTCCAAAACATGGTTTTTGAATGCATCAACAGCTTCTTCACGTTGGCCACGTAATTTATTCTTGATATGCGGAAATAAAAAGAAGTTATTTTGGTGCCAAATCAGGGCTGTACGGAGGATGACCTATCAATTCGACGTTTTGGCCAGTCAAATAGGTGGTTGTTTTAGCCGATGTGTGAGAACTGGCATTGTCATGATGAAGAATGATCCTTCGTTGCCGGTTGTTTTTTCGTATTACACGAATTACTTCTGCCAAACAAATGGTTGTGTACCATTCAGAATTCACCGTTCTACGTTGATCTAACGACACGACTGCCACATGTCCAGTTATTCCGAAGAAACAGGCGATCATTTGCTTCGAGGTGCTTCGCGCACGAACCACTTTTGTCGGATTGGGTTCGTCTTGGAAGACCCATACAGTGGATTGCTGTTTTGTTTCGGGCTCATATGCATAGATCCAAGATTCGTCACCTGTGTAGATGTTATACACAGCTTTTGATGCACCGCGATTGTATTTCTTGAGCATTTCTTTGCACCAATTGACACTAGCATCCTTTTGAGCTTTTGTCAAATTATGCGGGATCCAACGCGAACAAATCTTTTTAACAGCTAAATGTTCATGCAACATCTTATTGATGCTTGTCATACTAATGCCCAAAGATGGCTCTATCTCGCCATATGTCACATGTTGATCTTGCTTTATCAGTTCGTGCACAGCATCGATGTTTTGAGGCAGAACAACTGATTTTGGACGACCTTCACGACTTTGGTCTCCGAGCGAACTGCGGCCACGATTAAATTCGTTATACCAGCGTTTAACAGTGGCCGAGGATGGGGCTTCATCGCCAAAAGTCGAAGTGAGTTGATCGATGCACTCTTGTCTTGATAAGCCACGTCGAAAGTCGTAAAAAATCATCGCACGAAAATGTTCACGAGTTAATTCCATTTTTTCGCTGAGACAAAATTTTCAAGTCGCTGGAGATAACACAAGTTATACTTAAATGACAAAAAGTTCTGAAGAAGGTTATGGTTAAAAATATCAAACTTTCAATTGGAAACATCAGATGGAACCTATAAACACTTGGTAAGCCAAGGCTCAAAATATAAATAGCAACCCTCGTAGGTACTTTACCTCTTCTGAGAAAGAGAGAAACGTTCGACACGTTTGGGTATCAAAAATTTTAAGGAAATAATTATTTTGGTAGTGTACTTTGAAGGGAAATGAAGATAATAAAGATAAGAAATTAATTAATATGTACACGTGAGTTTAATATAAAATAAATTAAATTTCATAATATGTAGAGAGGGTACATTTTTGTCTCGTATAATAATTATCTCACGAGTGACAATTTTTTTCAGTTATAATTGCAGATAAGATTTGTATTAAGAGTTTTTCATGAAAAAATTGTTGCTAAGACATTTGGATGAGGTGAGTCGAATGATGAATTAAAAATATCAAAAATTTAGGAAAATCTATCTGCTCTTGGAATTGAAGAAAGTATACCTGAATTGAGTGGGAATTGGGTGCCGCAAAGATGAATAGATCTGTTTTGTATCTAATTGCTTGCAGGTCTTTCTTTCTAACCTCGTCAGCTTTTTTTATTCAATGATCCAAATTACAATATCAAACTAGAAATTCCGCTATATTGTTTCAAACAAAATCCCAGACTCGCTATAAACAACAAATGTAACGTATAATTACGTTGATTTCAATCGTATTTTAAGGTATACACGACCGACGCGTTTTAGAATATTTAATTATTCACAATATATCTTCGGGTGTCGGGGCGTTCGACCGTATCAGATATACCGACGGTGTCGGTGAAAAAAATAAAAAAAAATCGTATCCCGTACTTAGGAATCATGAATCAAATGTCCAGGTGGTTATTAACATGAATAATAATTGCTTTTGGCGTTCGAGCTAGACGTGTGAAGAAAGAGAACTGAATTATCTCTTGAGGTGAGGTCATTATACTTGAAGAATAAGAAGAATACTTATTGATGCAAAACTACTTTGAACTTTGAGAAAAACTTTATCTTTGAGGTCCCCAGACGCTTTTTAGAAGAAAAAACAGAATCTGACGGAATAAAAGTTCCAAAATGTTTTTGCATATAAACAAACTACCGTTTTTATCTACAATAGACAAGGGTATCATTTACGATCCTAATTGTTAGAATTTCCTACTCGTTATACGATTGATCAATGCAAAATTAATGGTTGATCCAGACAGAAGGTGCACCAATACAACACTGTAGAGTTTACTTTACAGTTTCCTGTAAAAAATTGTCATTTTATTAAAGCGTGTTATCAATAAATGTCAAAGACCGTTCACTAAGAAGCAACAACTACTTCTCTGGCTATACGCCACGACATACGTTGAATTACACTTCTAAGTTAAACGGGGCTGCGATATCTGCAGACTCACTAGCCCTAGAAAGGTGTGCTCCCATTTGTCCAAAACCTTTTTGTAGTATTGGACTGATCTACAAAAGAGTTGTACCAAAGGTAAACATATTATTTTAATCTAATCTTAAGATCGGTTATAAATATATAGAGCTCTGGATAGTTGAACGGCGAAGTGAGGCAAATATTCCTGGAGACACATACACATACGTTTGTGTTGGCATTTAAAGAAACAAGATAAATTCCCGAATCTCCCGATTTCTACATTCATAGTTTTCAAACAAAACATTGTATTGTCAAAAGCAACCAGCCAGATATCTGTGTTGTTTTGAGGAAGCATAAAATCAAAAATGCGGAGCTTTCGAAGTTTGGATTTCTGTTTTTCTATGAAAATTCATATTTTTGTCTATAGATTCCTGAGTTCCCGTTGTAGGTATACATTTAAGTTTGCTCTCTGAGCGGGTTCCTAATTGTTACGGACATATTGAGTTTGCTCAGTCTAAAATAGAGCTCCCACAAGACTAGCAACATTCATTGTCGTTCAATTCTTCTGTTTATACTTTCTAGTAACTTTGCATACTTTCAATAAGGTCGTTGAAGTAGTCTTGAATAATTTGTCTCAAAAGTTGGAGTAAAAGATATCCAAGTCCTTGGAGTGTTTGTGGGGATGTTTTATGGGAATTTAAGCCTCTTTAAAGCACGCTCTATGAAATTGAGGTCAAGTTGGTACACTAGTAGTATGAAAAAACGTATAACATTGTTCACATCCTGTTGTACGAAAAGCGAGTGAGATATTGTCTAAGATCTACCTTAAGCCAAGAAAACCAAAAGGCTTGGTTCCACAAACAATGTACAAAATGTTATTGTGAAACTTTCAATCCTGCTGTGATGGAATGTCCTCGATATTATCAGCCGGATTCTTACTAGATAATCAGATATATTGCTTTGAATCTTCAATAAAATTTATTTAATTACATTTACCGAACATAACTTACTTAACCTAAACCTATTTCTTGTGCAGTTTTAACTAAATTGTAGTAATCATACTAATTACTAGAAAAAAGTGTTGTAATCAGGACGATAGTACACAAACAATTTAATAGTGTGTCTAATTTGTTATTAATATGATTGTCAACTAGGGTATCGACTTATAGAGGTTGGTATAGGAGGCAAAATTTGAGTAGCCTACTAGCGGCCAATATGTAAATCCGCCACTGCTTATTGTAGGTATATTGTTAAAATAAGAATTGTTTGTAAGTGACAGCAGAGTATTCTCCATAGCATAAACATATCTCCTCCATCATTCATCCAAATCCAGTAAAGGTATATATCCACAGGAGAATAGAGTGCATTACTAAATCCAGCTATCCCGAAATTCAGGATGTATCATAATTAAATATGAATCATTCTTGGCTTGTCCGCATCTCGACCACACTAAGTGATGAATCAATCTCAGTAGGGGAATTTATCATTAATACAAACTCGTCGAATTTACGTATTGATGACTGTTAAAGTCCAGCGTCTAGGTGACCACGAAGAAGGCATTACCGGCACCTTCTTCAGCTAACCAATCGCACTCTAGTGATTTGTCACCTATCTTGTCTAAAGTCCTGCCTACAGCAGAAATTGTATTTCTACTGGTAAAATCAGAGCGCAGTCGTAACAGACGAGACCGCCTTTTACTATGATGTTTTCAAACAATATATTTAACAGTGTTGTCAGTTGTTTAGTTCCAAATTTACCTATAGCAGGAACAATTATTGTACTCCTGAAAATCAACGTTTTTTGAGTATGTTCGTGAATTGATTTGTCAAATTAAGTTTCTTCGTTTTTAAGGGTGAAAGAAATACTACACTGAGCTACTTATACATATAATACTGAGAATACAATTCACAATTCATGTGTCATAAGAACGTGAACTCTGTAACAGAATAGAAAGGAAATTTCTTTCTATGCTAGGAACACAAAACAGTCTAACCCACAAAACAGAATAAATGTTGGACTGTTTTGTGGGTTAGACTGTTTTGTGTTCCTAGCATAGAAAGAAATTTCCTTTCTATTCTGTTACAGAGTTCACGTTCTGATCCTTTTTCTCCTACTACTCTCACTCGGCGACTCGGCCTATCATCGATACTAATCGTAACTGATTAGAATCGGTATTTTCATTACCACTTTCATTCTGAACATGTAGCTTCGTCCTTTGAAAGCATATCAGCTTTAAAAGGATCTTCAGATATTCTGCTTAGTCAAGAATGTATGGCGGCGAACAAAATGGAATTTACTGTAAAACGAGTCAAAAGAATCATCAAAAATGGTTTAAACAATCACCTGCTTAACCGTCAAAAACGCCAAACAACTGCAAAAACAACAATAAATGAAATTTTGATTATAAACGACTGTCTTGGCTTTTTGGAAATGTGGTTGTTGGTATGCAGCTCTGCCGATTCGAATGGTGTTAAAGACTTCACTTACTAATCGAACTGGCTGCGGAAGGGGCGGCAGCTCCCTTCTGCGGCCCGGGCCCGACCTTGGGCCTAGCAAAACAAAGAATACGCAAGGAGACGAAGAAGTGGCTGAAGAATCAGCACCTCGCTCATTGGAACGCTCTGCAGGGTCCTAGGCAATCCAAACTTTTACTGAAGGGATGGACTGATGGACACGCTAGAGCAGCTACTGAACTACCAAGAAGTAGGCTAAGGAAGATAGCAGGACTCCTAACGGGGCACTGCTGTATGATGAAACACCTCCACAACTTAGGAGTAGAGGGAAGTTCCCTATGCAGGGATTGCGGCATGACTGACGAAACGTCAGTCCATGTTCTCCTAGAGTGTCCACACTGGGCTGTACTACGCAGGCGAATCTTCGGAGTCCCTGTTTTGGCCCCTGGAGACACAAGCAGGCATCCATTGAAAAAGGTTGTGGCCTTTATAGAAGGGCTCGGCTTTATGGATGTCTAGGTAGCAGGAATGGCACAATGGGCCGCCAGTGGCCTCAGTGCCGGAACCTTGGCTTGAGTTTGTCCAGGACAAGGTTCGCCTGCAAACTTAGTAGTAGTAGTACTAATCGAACTGTATTTCTGTATTAAATGGGTGTCCACATTGGGTGTGTGGACGTCCCTTGGTCCTGGGTGCCCATTTATGTTTGATAAAACTCTCTGGTTCACTGGGAAACTGTACTTATATTATACTATACATACCTTAAAGATTGTAATAGTATTAATATTAACTTAATATCAACTAAATCATAATAAGAATCAAATAAGAATGAATCCCAACCAATATAATACCACATATATATTTTACTTCAAGTTCAAAATGATGTAATATTATTGTTATTTATTGTCGTGTAGCCTTCATAAATCACATACTGCTTATTCAGCGCTGAACTTGACTTTATCACGTTTTTTATAATTTGTATAATTTCTAATGAATTTATTTCTTAATCTGGTTCGTGCCTAAAGGACATTACATTTCAACAAGAAGAGAAATGTAGTTAAAATTTTCTTATTTTACTAAAAAAGATAGCAATTAAACTTATGGTAAGTTTTTCACGGAAAACCAGTCAATGTTGGCTTCTCAATGTGACATGTACTCTATAATATAATTGTAACTCTCTGGTATGACTATTTAGTATCTTTTAACAACTGGCTAATCTTTAAAAGTGCTAAAAAAGGATCCACGATATTCCTAATGTCATCAAGTACTGTAAGGAAATGGTATATTGTGTCACAAGGGCAGAGAAGCGAGCGTTTTTCTTCCAATATATTATATTTGTTTCCACACATTTATTGTACATTGTTTTTCCGAGAGACCTAAATAACCTATGTTCAGCGTTAACATTGTTTTGCCGGCCTAATAAGCGAAGAGCTGTACTCGAAGTAGAAGGATCCATAATTTCAGATATTCCATACAATTGCTTACTGATGGTTTTAAATGAACAGTTTTAACGAAATAGAGTGGAAACTAAGTAAAAATAATAAAATAACAACAGCGGATGCAATGACAAAAATAAGTATATTCATCTGTCAGAATTGTCAAAAATGGAAATTAATAAATGATCAGCTGATGTCAATGCTACGAAGTGTTGTGTGAAACTGGGCGGAATCTGACCAATCAGAGGTCAACAGAATTGCCAACTTAAATTCAAATTACTCCTCCTGGTTTTAAAATGAGGTATAACAGCTTGCTTTCAGGTTATTAAAATAGGAACCACGACATTCCTAGTATCATATAGTCCTATATGGGGAAATATTTTAATGTGGTTCATTCGTATTTTTGGACTGTTTAATAAAACTGGATGAAATCTCAAGGATACAAAATCTGTTTATAATTTTACTTTTTTGGGAAATGTATTTGTCTCCAATTCAAGCTCCCCTGACGTTGGTTGTTTGTTGGGGTATAGTAAGATGAAAGCTTATTGAAAGAACACGGAACCTCTTGCTTTTTTTTTTGTTTCAACGTATAGATATCTCTAATTTTTATAATTTTATTTGTATTTTCTTAAATTTTCCCAATTTTACTGATAATAATTTACGTCTGGCAACAGAGAAAGTAGACGTTCTAGACAAAGCGCTCCGAACGGTTAGAATAGAACTTGCACCAGGTGTACCGAAAGCAAACGATTTAAAACGAACTTAATCGAACATGGCTTCAATCCTGATAACATTCCTGCTGGTCAGTTTAGTGTAATTCTTGCAGTTGCCGATGTTGCACGTAAAATTTATTCAAAAAATACAAACGCGTAGGATTTGATAATTATTATTCTTCTAATTTTGTTTCTGTAACAAGTATGTAGAGAAATCTTTTGAATTTATTTTTACTCGCCTACAGAGGCCAGAAGGATAAAGGATAAGAATTTTGGGTAAAAAATAGTGTACTAAGATTAATAGAAACGTAAATCGTTTGCCGCTAGAGAATAATTTGAAAAATAAGTTTTCTGAAAAATAAAACATTTACGATATAAAGAAAACTGTTTTAGTGTTTTCATATTGAATTGTTTACTAAAATATATTTTTCCCCAACTGATTTGCGATCAATTAAACGAATTTGTTTTAAATTCCAGTTTTTTAAAAGAAAAACAATATTCTAAGTGATTGTAGGTGATTTTTGTTTCAGTTTGACTCAATATCCTGAACAGGATCGACATAAAGTATTTTTAAAATTTTGGCGAATGCGCTATGGATAAATTATGGCGGGCACGCTAGGGTTAAAAAACGGGATAAGCTGGAGATTTTAGAGCTAAAATCAACCTGGATTTGAATCTAATGTTTCAATAAGTTATTGATCATTTGTCAGTTCAATATTTCCTAAATTTTCCTATATAATATCCACATAAGGACAATTTCAATGAAAAGTTGCAGTAGTGTAACAAAGGGGATTCAAGCACACCATGGGCGTCCGGTTCTTTTTTGTTGAGGGGGGCTAATGTGAGGTGTATGGAGGGTTTGGGGAAGCACTAGTGCTCCGCCACTGGACACCTGAACGCCAGCGCTAAAATAATGTGAATGTTATTCTCTGTCGTGAGATCATTTTACGCGTGAGACGGTCAAACTAGACGTGACGTCGTACATTCTTGTCGAGACTTGTTAGAAAAGATGTGACGTCATACATTCACCGCGGGTCACCCGAACCGTTCAAGGTTGAGACTTGTTGGAAAACGCCCCACTCATCCAGGTGTCCAGTGGCGGAGCGCTAGTGTCCCCCAAACCCCCCATACACCTCACACTCTCCCCCCTCAACAAAAAAGAACCAGACGCCCATGGTGTGCTTGAATCCCCTTTGTTACACTACTAGTTGCTATTTAACATTTTCAGAAATTTTTTTTGGAGTATTTTCTTTCTATAACCGCACCCTCTATGAAAACGCACTAGATTTTTCACAAAACAATTCTGCTGTGTAACAGTAAAGTAACGTTTTCTTTCAGAGACCACTCTCAGATTAAAACACGCTTTTAGGTCTAGATTCTCAGCTAGAGTTAAAAGTTAATGAAAAGTGTACTCCCATTTATCACGGAGGGTAATTTTACATTAACCCAAATGACTCTTTTTCATAATAATGAGTGATGCTTTTAGAAAAATATTTCCATTAGTACCCAATTTACATATTACATGTAAACTTAGAATACCACACTCTAGTAAAAATGATTAAAAAATTTATATTATTAAGAATAAAGTCGTAGGGGGTAAAAATCGAAACGTATCATTAGGACGCAACAAATGTTTAATTATTAACAATAATATCGTTAACTTAAGATAATTAAAACACTTTAATGACCATTGAAATCGGTAACCGCTAGTGACCGACAATTAATTACCCCAGAAAACAAAATTTTTGGTAGTATTGACTGTTTTACCTAACCACTATTAATCCCGTTAATTATAGCAATGGATTTGTTTGGTCATGGTCATTAAACCTATTAATACTTGGTTAATAATGATTATTGAATAAATTATCAATCAGTATTTATTTTTGTCATTTACTGAACGATATAAGATAAATACTGATTGAAACGTTATATATAAATAGTAAAACTATCTAGACAAAAAGTACAAAATAATTAATAACGTATAATTTCTATGGAAATTGGAAAGAAATAAAAAGCCAATTTTTTAAAACTATTTATATATTTATTATATTGCAAAAAATATATAAATAAAATAAAAGTGGTTTTAGTGATTAGTACACAAAAGTCCTTTATAGGACCAGCTCCCATGTTTGCTTTTGGACAAAGAGACTACCAGAAAGTCATTACCAACTGGATCAACAAAGAAATCAACAGAACCTGGAATGCTATTACAGGTCTCAAACATTCAAAGAAATTCCTCAACCCTAACAAAAAGAGGGGAAGGGAAGTGTTAAAACTAAGCAGAAGGGAGCTAAGACTACTTTGCGGCATACTAACAGGACATATCCACTGCAGGCATCACCTGAGAAAGATGGGACTGGTGGATGATGACACTTGTAGGTACTGTGGTGAAGAGGTGGAAACTATGGAACACATTATCACGAGCTGCCCGGCGTTATGCCGCAAAAGACAGAAATTCTTAGAATTTATTTTCATCATGGAAGAAGAATTACTAAACCTACCGATCAGGGGCTTGATCGACTTTGTCAATGACATAGATCTCTCCTGAATCCAACAAGAGGGGGGCACAAAAGATCTTACTTGGTCGCAGTGCAGGAGGTTGCGAAAACACTCACCCTGTTCTTAATAATAATAATAAATAGTGATTAGTACCTATTCCTTGGTCACATACTGCTATTTCTAAAGCCGGTCCCAGACAATACGTGTATTTGGCGAATAGGCCAATATTTATCATTTGTACGAATGTTTGCTTGATATCTCACACGGTGCCGTAGTATAGCGAAGGTACTCGTAGTTTACTTCGAAATACTACGGCATCCTTTACTTCGTGCGAATAAGTCCGAATACCAAATGTTTGCCAAATACACGTAGTGTCTGGGACCGGCTTAAGCGAGTTTATAGGGATGTGCTTTTTTGAAATATGTATATATCCATTATCTGAATTGTATTGTGTCCAAAATAAACTTTTACAAGAATCCCAAGCAAAACGTCTACCTTCAAATATTTTTATCATCAGCTTTTACAGATTTGAATATCACAGAACTATAAATATTTTCTACAAGTTTAATGAGAATTTCTCTATTAAACCAGTTTACTAAGTATACATTTGAAAAAATTGGTCATATAAAAAAATTATTCTTATTGAAGGTTATTCATATACAAATATCACAAAAAAATTATCTTCTTGATTATCTCTCGAACCTTACGCCTACAATTCTTAATTTTCGCAGCCAGACACATTAACGTCTTTGCTATAAAGACATAATAATTTTCATAAAACAAGTGATGTTTAACGTAACCATGACATTTTCATACCACGGGCTACAAATGAGAATCGTTTCTCAAGTAGGTAAACTCCAAAAATCAAATAGTGTCAAGTCGGGGGATCTTACCGGCCACTCAATTGCACCTCTTCGACCAATCCATCTCTGAGGAAAAAAAGGGATAGATCAGGAGATTGTGAAGGCCATTAAATGAATCCTTTTCGTTCAATTTAATCTAAATAGGAAATTTATCATTTACTGATGAACCACTACAGCAAAATGTGGAGGTGCCCCGGTCCCGTAGTTGATCTTCAAGGAATCATTTTCTATTATGTCACACGTTGACTTACTCCAGATAATTCTGGCAGTTTCCTTGTACTAAGAGCTGGATCCACAACAACTAAAAGAGTACCTCTACCCCTTCGTTTTTCCCTGAGTCTTCATGTCGTCAGTTGGGTGTCGCTCATTGAAAATTGTAGAGAAAGTTGCATTTAATTTAAGTTACTACTACTACTACTAAGTTTGCAGGCGAACCTTGTCCTGGACAAACTCAAGCTAAGGTTCCGGCACTGAGGCCACTGGCGGCCCATTGTGCCATTCCTGCTACCTAGACATCCATAAAGCCGAGCCCTTCAATAAAGGCCACAACCTTTTTCAATGGATGCCTGCTTGTGTCTCCAGGGGCCAAAACAGGGACTCCGAAGATTCGCCTGCGTAGTACAGCCCAGTGTGGACACTCTAGGAGAACATGGACTGACGTTTCGTCAGTCATGCCGCAACCCCTGCATAGGGAACTTCCCTCTACTCCTAAGTTGTGGAGGTGTTTCATCATACAGCAGTGCCCCGTTAGGAGTCCTGCTATCTTCCTTAGCCTACTTCTTGGTAGTTCAGTAGCTGCTCTAGCGTGTCCATCAGTCCATCCCTTCAGTAAAAGTTTGGATTGCCTAGGACCCTGCAGAGCATTCCAATGAGCGAGGTGCTGATTCTTCAGCCACTTCTTCGTCTCCTTGCGTATTCTTTGTTTTGTTAGGCCCAAGGTCGGGCCCGGGCCGCAGAAGGGAGCTGCCGCCCCTTCCGCAGCCAGTGCATCCGCCATCTCGTTGCCTTCAAAACCAGAGTGGGCTGGAATCCTAATTTAAGTTACAAAAATTACATTTAAGTAACAAATGAAATCGGTGTCAACGTCTATACTTTTAATTTCTAATTTACCTGTTAATTGAAGCCGGTACGCCTCTGTAGTAGTTAATCAAAAGGCCGTTGTTGCAGCTCGATCAATTTGCCCAGTTAATTAGGAGTGTTCTCTGATTGATTTTCGGATGGCGGATAGAAAGCAGGAATCGCTAGTTGCTGGTGCAATCTGATTCATCATGATTTAAATTAAAATGTTCTGCTTTGTGTTCGTCCCGAACATCAGTTCTGCCTTTGTGTTCGACATAATACCTTACGAACCTTATTATATCGCGCATTATTATAGTTATATTCAATTATCTGAAATATCGACCATAAATCCTTAAACAGGATAAAGAGAGGTATACCATCTCTATTATCCGCTTGACTTATGCTTACCTTGTGTTCATGGAAATGGGCGAAGCTCTAAAACTGCTCCTACATGAATTATCTTCACTCTATATATCATAGATTATATCTTTAGAAATTTTATTTAATACCCAATTTCAATTTTTTCCAAAATATCCTTTTTTTTAAGGACGAAGATGTATTGGGGCAATATTCACTCACACCTTAAGATCTATTTCTTCTTTCTGAGAAATTTTAGGATATCTGCAAACTTTTCTTTTCTATCTAATAGTCTTCTAAGAGTTGTGTCCTAGGATTTTGAATTGCTATCCAATCTGTAAGTATGTGTATGGGGGCTTCTTTTTTCCTGTCAGATCACTTTGGAAAACTCTCCAACACCATACGTTTAACTAACCAGAGATCCAAGAAAGAAATGAAATAGCAGATGGACTAGCAAAGAGGGGGATTGAAAGACCCTTTTGTGGCCGAAACCCTTTTGCGGTGTCAGTCCCAATGTAATATTGGACACTTGGTATAAAGTACTAACAAATATAATTTCAAGGATATCCATGAATTTGATGAAGCCTCTGAAATTGACTACTTTACTACCTTGTATATATGTATGTATGTATTTTGGGGTAACATTCACTGAGACCTAAAAGATCTATTGTGCCCCCTTACTTCTACTTAGTTTCTGAGGAGAGTCTCAGATACTAGTAGCTCCTTTAGTCCTATTTCCCGGAGGAATTTTAGGATATCCGCAGGCCTCAACTTAGGTAACTGTCCCTCTTCTATCCAGTAGTCTCCCAGGTACTGTGCCCTAGGATTCTGAAATACTGTGCAGTTCGCAAGTATGTGGATGGAGGTTTCTTCTTCCATTCCACAAAATCTACAATCTTCTTCCTCCACTATTTTGAGCTTTTTAAGGTGTCCATTCAGGCGACAATGTCCCGTTAGGATTCCTGTTAAAACTCTTAGTGCAGTTTTGCTTTGACTTATGCATTCATTTGATCTCAACAGGTTGTAGTCACCCAGAAGAATCTTTGATTGCCTAAGCCCTACTAGATCTTTCCAATTGTACGATCTTCTCTTTTCTTCGGCTTTACCTATTTCTTCCAATATTACATTGGAGCTGATTCCGCAAAAAGGTTCCGGCCCCCAAAAGGGTATTTCACTCCCCCTCTTTGCTAGTTCATCTGCTATTTCGTTTCCTTCTATTCCAGTGTGTCCTGGAATCCACAGTAAGGTGACTATATTGTTCTCGCCTAGTTCATTAAGTTTGCCTAGGCATTCCCACACCATTTTGGAACTGATTACACAGGAACTCAGCGCTTTAATGGCTGCTTGACTATCAGACATTATGATAATCCTTTGCCTTCTATATCCTTTGTCAATATTGAACTGGGCACACTTTCTTATTGCGTGAATTTCCGCTGGAAATATACTTAAGGTTTTTCCCAAGCTTTCAGAGTGTTTGGTTCCTGGCCCGTACACTCCTATCCCAGTTCCTTCTATTGCTTTTGAGCCGTCTACTTACTTTACTACCTTGCATGATATTGTAGAATAATCCCTAATCATTAATTGTAAGAGGATGCGATTAAATGTTGCATCCCTAATCAATATAATGTCTCAGTGTTGTTATTCAACCGTAACATCCAGAAAGCTTCATTGCTTCTGGAATATACTATAGAAGTTTAGCGTTATTTAACCTAATTCCGGATGACTCTCCCGAAACTGTTCTGGTTTATATACGAAATATAATTTCCTTTGTAACACATATTATTAATCTCAATAATTCAATTAATTATATCCGATTTTGTATTAACCTTCCAATAGTAAACAATTTGATGTCTATATACAGGGCGAGGTATGAAAATTATTGCTTTATTTTATAACCACGTTCGTCGACGATTATTCCTATCTCTAATGGGATTGTACAATCGAAATACCAAACCAATCAATCCAACAATCGAGCATGAAGCACGGGCTTTTCAATAATAGGCATTTTGTGGTTCTCTCTTCTCAGTAGCTATAAAGAATGCGAACAATGTCCAATGTAACGCATTATACTCATTACTTCAACTTAATGGCGTAATTTAAGTGAAGAATCATAGTATTTATTGTCTTTCTAATAAGGATTGTTTATTTGCAATTGAAATATTAATAAAGAAAAATTTTGAACATAATTTTGTATTTATTCAACTATTTTGTTTCTAAATTCCAGGGTTGTATTCTGCATATAGAGCATATATAGGGTATTTGTAAAACAGTGCAAGGTATCAAAGTTATATTTTTTAAATAAAACTGATTTGAAATTGTAATAAAATCGAAAAGGAACAAAAAAAAAGTTTGCAGTAAAAAATATATACAGGGTGATTGATTAGAGTGATAAAGTTCAGTGCCTCCTTTGTTCTTTGAGATATCAATTTGAAAATTTGAGGGTACATTTTTAAATTATTTACAATCTTACAGAATGCCATATCAAAGTTACATTTTTTTAAATGAAACACCCTATATTTTATCGCATTTTTGGAATCAGCTTGACCTCCCCATCACAATAATATAGGGTTGTGGTGTGTTCTACGGGGTATTTAAGAAGTTATAACCAATTTTCCATAAAAATCGTAACAAGTTCAATACCCTGTACATTGTAAGAGAAATTCAAGAATGAAAATCTGTTGCGGTCAAAGTGTTCGAATAGTAGTGAAAATTCTGGAAAATTATTTATTTCGCTAATATTCATTGAATCTAATACAGGGTGAATTAAAATACGAATACATTATTTTCTCCGTTTTTTCAAATGGATCACCCTGTATTTTATGAGAGTATCGAAAAGTACTATCAAAATACTTCTTTTTTTTAAATTGTTAGTTCTTGAGATATTTTGATTTTTCTATGCAAAATATTGATTATATCTATTTATTTAATAATTAATTGTGAGTTGGGTGTGATTGATTTGTCAAAAACTTATATTTGACAATAACATGACATGGCAGTAGGTACATCAGTGTTTTTTGATTTAGCGGTTTGGTATATTTTTTGGTGTTTTGAAGAATTTGAACTAGGGCAAAAATGAATTTCACTAGTGATGAAATGATTGATACGATCTGGATATTGGGAGAATGCAATAAAAACGCCTTACTATCAGCAAGAGAATACCATGAACGTTTTCCTGAAAGACGGAAACCTACAAAACAAAAACTGGGACAAAAGAAAATGAAATTAATGTTTTGCTGGCAGTTACTGAAAACCCACTCACAAGTGTAAGGAGCCACGTTTCATAAAAATGGTGGTGTTAATAGGCACAACTTTCACTATTATTCATAAACTAATCCATATCACATAGTGACACACAGTCAAACTAGATGGTCGTTGAATGTGTGGGGAGGTATTGTTGGTGAATATGTAGTAGGACCATATTTTTTTGATATAATCAATGTTTTCGAAAGAAAGTATCAGTTTTCTTTATTCGATGCTCAATTTTTTCTAACAACTTATCGAATGTAGGCTCATCCTTTCTCAGGTAGTTTTCAAAGGTTTTCAAGTCGTTACAATCTTTGAATTCGTTTGTAATTCCTAAGTTTCCCATTGTTTTATTTAACCATGGTTTCTTCCAACAAGATCTATTCCTCCTGTTTTTAATCCGCCTTTTTATATAAGTGGCAAGAACAGCAGTAGTATAGTGATTGCCAGAAGTAAGACTTTTGTTTTTTCTGTATTCATTTTCAAAGTGAATTTTCTAATGTGATAATATCTAATAATGTCAAATGTCAAAAAAATCTTGGAAAGTTGCAACAAATAGGCTGAAATGTAAGAAGACTGGATTTTAATTTTGCATGCAATTTATATTGCCTGCAATAAAGTTGCTGCAAAAAGGCTGTAATGTAAGACTAGTTTTACAGCTAATTTTGACACTTGATATTTGTTGACAGGCACCAACTATGTTGTTATATGCAACACTTAAAGAGAACCTGTCTGAATTTGTAGGACGTAACTTATTATCGATTGTTTAGTTGTTCAAGTTTTCCATGTGTCAAATAGAGAAAAAATTTGAATTTTTCAAACTATTTATAACAAATTTGATCAAAAATAGTAAAAATCGAACAACCACTCGCTCCACAATCCAACATCAAAACCGAATATCATTTACAGCAATTAAATAATCCTGTTGCTTCCAGTATCTCAATCAAGTACGAGTACTGTATGAGTTTTGGATTGCGTCTTCCTCTATGAAGTAGCATGTGTTTCCAACTTGATGCAATTAAAAGAGCTTGCCAGCAACCGACTACACCCACATCTATATATATATATGTATGCGAATGAATCGTCACTAAATTGGCAAAATAACCGCTCGTCATAAACAAATTTCACAAATAACCTTTCCACTGTATACTCCGCGCACTCGACCGAAGCCGAGTTTCGTAGCAATTAGGGCCGAACATAAAAGATATTACTCGTCGAACGAATTAGAATTTTAATTGAATTATAGTACAATGTGTGTGCGCCGTCCACAACCAGTAGCGGAACAAGCTTGATAGATTCGTCCGTCAAATATAAAAATTGAAGTTCTGCTAACCTTTTTTTTACACTTTTTTCTTAGTGTACGGCAGTTTTCAAGTTCTTAATACAGTTCCCATTCATAAGTCTTTCTCTTTAGTCCATTCTTATTCTTCTCTTCCTAATAAAGATGCCTCTACCTATCTGCCAAAGCATTCCTTCAGCTCCAGCTTCATGAATGCTCTATTCCTCTTAGTTCATATAGCTCCTCCTCCATTCGTCCTCAACTTAGGTTAGGTTAGGTTCTATGTGAGTCGGGCCTTCTCGCCACCTTCACTGCGACTCCCGTTGGGTCTATTGTGGCTCACCCCTAGGGATTACAATACATCCCACAAGCCTGTGCTTCTAACGAAGCCCATGGTTGTATTTGGTGATACTTTTTTGAAGTCGTTCGGCTCTAAGGTACTAAAACCAAATATGTTATACCTTACCCTGCCCAAAGCTGAGCATGAGCAAAATATCTGCTCCGCAGTTTCGTCCTCCAAATTATAGAACCGACAATCCGAGGTCTGAACCAGACTCATCTTCTTTAGGTGGTAATTTAGTCGACAATGTCCTGTAAGCAGTCCCGACAGAATGCGTTGGTTTGTTCTACTCCACTCCTGGATATGCCTATTTTTTTGTACTCGAAGGGTTCTATATGAACGCTTTCGAGTGATAGAGCCCTGGTATGTCTGCCCAGGACGTGAAGATTTTCCTCTCCGCCCAGGTAGCTATGACTGATCTAGCCGTGCTTTCCGCAATGCCAAAAAAGGGTTCAGGTCCGATAAATAGAGACTCTCCATTTTCTGCCAGAGTGTCGGCCTTCTCGTTCACCTCCACTCCTCGATGCCCCGGCACCCTGGACAAGGCTATCTGATAGGATGTGTATGTTCTTTTTTACAACAGGTTGATTCATCAGCTCTCTTGCAGCCAGTTCAACGGCGTATACTTCAGCCTGAAAGACGGTAGCGTACCTACCCAGGTTTGCTGTCACTCACTTGGGAAGGTTCACTGCTTGTAGTGGAAGTAGTTGGCATAAAGTATACGCTCTAGTGTCTAATAATCTTCCAGACAGGTATGACTCATCAGATCTACCTACAGTCTAAGTCCTCGAGACCTGCACTTAATAATTAGTTGAATAAAACACTTTTAGGTTGCCAGTGGTTTGCGGTACTAAATTTTTGAATTGTAATCTTAATTCCGTACGAGTCGCCGCTGTTTGCGCCGCTTTTGCACTACGCCCTCCAGAATTCTTCACAGTTGTTAATTAAACTTGTAATTCCCCACTCAGACAATGACTGCTATTAAAATAGATTAAATTGGGATGAGTTTTATTAAATGTTCGTGTGTCTGTTTTATATTAGGTTTCGTAATAACTCACATTCGAGAATTAATTGGAGGTTTCTGTGAGTATGTGTATGTGTGTGTGTGTGTGTACGATTTGTATGCAATTCATGGTTTTCCATTTACTTTTTTTTTGTTATTTAGTTTTGCGGTAGAGATTGTGGGGATAATGCTAATCAAATCAAGCGGCGATGAAGTTGTAAATGTTGGAATAAATACCGGAAAAAGTTACACGAATGAAATTATTTAATTGTCTTACCGACAGATGTCATATTCAGAATTAATCGAAGATACCAGGTAGGGAATATTAGAAGAAAATTGTATACATACGGAGTGAAGCAACCTGATATAAAGACGGCTCCAAGGCAGAGGTAGGCGAAACAGTTCCTTCCTTTAGCTAACTGGTCAGCCATTTCATTATCATATTAGAGACACTTTGTTGTCTCTTGCCAGCCTGTTGAGGGTTTCTTTACAGTTTTTCACCAGTCTAGACCTAGTTGCTTGGTTATTGATAGCTTTAAGCAGAGCCTGGAGGTCAGTGAATATTTTTATTTTATATCCGGTATATCCTCTTCTGATGTTTTCATCAATACAAGCTATAGCGACAATCGTCTCTGCTTGAAACACAGTCGTATATCGGCCAATGCTAAAGATAATTCTCTTTCTAGGTCCATTTATACCAACCCCAGTGCCATGGTTTGTTTTGGAACCATCAGTGAACCAGATGATTTCTCCAGAATTACTTGGGTTCATCATCTGTTCCCTAGATGGAATGGCCTCATCGTATCTAATCTAATAGGCAAAATAATATTTTTACTGTTAATATTTCTTTGTCAAACAATGTTTTGTTGTATTATTGAGCTTTAGTTTAATCTTTGTTGGTGGGGTAGTTCGGATATGCTTCACTTTGTTTCTGAACGAGCATATCGTCAATATTCCTTCAGACAAATTAAATCTCTTGAAACTTTTAATTAAACCATTAGCGATGGTAAACAAAACCTTCTTCATTAGATGGAGTTTCGATGTTGTTGAAAATGTTTACAAGATGAGCACGCAAGAAGGTGCTAGGGAAAAAGAGAATGAGGGTATTGAAGACTTAGATTTAAGAGCGTGCGAATTTTTCGATGAAGTAGTGGGTTACAATTAGGCTCAGTATTAATTTACATACGAAAATAAAGGTAAAATCTTACAGGTGTTTGTAATTTTGCTAATTCTCCTTTTGACATGTTATATGAATTTAAATTCCAGCTAATTTAGATGCCATAAAAGAAGAAAAATATATATTTTATGGATGAAATATAACGAGTTTGAATTAGCTAAAAATATAAAAACAATTTATTATTCACAAACGACAAAACGTCCATGAATTTCTATTTCGAATAACGAACTTATGGAATTTCGAATGTACTCGCGAATAAAAACAATTCGTTCATTTAAATTGGCTCCGTATATTTGAAATTAATATTTGCCAATTAATTTTTCAGAAGTTAATCAAAATAATAGTTCGGGTAGACAAAAAAATTGTTCAATTATATAATTTGTTTAAAAAAAAAGATTGTAATAACTAACCGTTCTCAAAAAGGACAAATAATAACAATTTAATTAAAATAATTAAATTGACATTGTGTCTAATTTTTTTAACGTAAAGCCGGTCCTGTAAAACTTACAATAACAGTTAGTAGGGGTCACAAAGCTGTTATCCTTTTCTATTAATACTGTTTATATGTGATTAAAACAATAATAAAGTTAGATGTACATTTAATCATAGATTTATTAATTGATATAAAAATAACACAATTTCTATTTCCAACTTAAAAATTGTTTACTGTTTGCCTAATTTCAAATTTTATTATCCAATATTTGTTTCGGAGCGCCATCGACACCCTACACACTTACAATGTCCATTACGTTCCACATTAAACACATATATCAGTACACGTTTCTCCACTTTGTTCACATAAAAATACCAAATCATATTTTTCTCTCTCTCCATCCCACTATCCAAGTATCTTTCGCCTCTGCTGCCTCCAGAGGCGGTGCCTAATATAATTACAAAACTTTATGGTGAAACGAATCGATTTTATATTTATTTATTTAAATTTAATTGAACATAAAAAAAAGGTCGAGAAGAAGAAAGGTTGCTTAGTAGTCAGCCATGATGCTTTGACCATGTTGTTCATTAGAATTTAAATTTTGATTGATATGAACTTATATATTACAGACCATTCCAGAATAACGTGACTGACCATGTTGTTCTGGGTCCTTATGTCACATTCTTTTCGTTTGACCTTTTATATATTATATTGACATTGGTCTACAAAGTCTGTCTGACGACCAGCTGACTTACTCCACATGTCAAAAGACACAAACTTCAACTCCAACTGATCGGGGGACCCAGCACAATATGGCCGAACTGTCAAAGTCGGGTGTTCTGGAATTGACTATAGGTGAAAGTGTAACAATAGCAGTATTTGAGGTTATAGAGTAGAGTTATAAATATAGCTGTAAACTTCCCTTTAGAAGAATTTGTCGTCGCATCCCTGATAATTCTTCGCCGTCACTTTCTTATCGAAACTTTTAATCTCTCTCGAGTAAGTGTATAACTTTTAAGAGATTTTATTAGAATGTTTTATACTGGAATCAATTTAGTGCATGAACGGGTAGACATATTGGAAACTTTATGGGGGTTTTATTGTCGAGAAAAAGAGAGCGAGATAGCAATAGACTATCGTTTTCCTTTTATCTCCAAGAATCAGCTCAAATTGTTTTTCCAACTTTTACGATAGAAATTCTGTTGTGTTTTAATTACGAAGAACAAGCTTAAATTGAGGCGATTATGTGAGATGCGAAACGGAAAAAATAGAAACAGGAGAAAAAAAAAGGCAATTATTTCTTAAGGGCAGTGTATACATAAACGGAAAGAAATTGTAAATATACTGAATTTTCAGGTAGAGCTGTAGTAGATACAGGTTGTCCCTAAATTTACTATTATAGCATTTTATTCTTAACAATAGGAAGCGTAACTTAATAACAGTCTACCAGAATAATCAATATACTGAGTGTCACGTAAGATTGAACGTCTTCTTTCATCGACCTTTACAAAAAATGACATTTAACGTTCAGCAGGCGGCCAATGACGCAATTGAACCCAGGTTTGTGTTTAATAAACCCTACAAAATACAAATAAAACAGAACACAGAGCTAGATGCTGCAAATGCAATACGCATATATATAGACGGCTCAAGAACCAAAGAAGACTCAGGATGTGGAATTTACTCAAGCCTAAGGATTAAGTGGGGAATGGGAATAACACCAGCGTGGTTCAAACAGAGCTGGCTGGTATTTCAATTGCCTCAAAGGAACTAACCAGAAAAGGAATTTCCAGCAAAAACATAATAGTCTGCACTGATAGCAGATAAGATCTACTAGCCTTGAACAGTCATGATACATCAGAGATATCGAGATTTAGCTAACACCTCGGTAGATAACAATATAATCCTGAGGTGAGTTAAGGAGCACGACAGGCGATACCTACGGCCTGACGAATTCGACAATTGCGGAACTAGGTAAACGTTAGACCCATGCTCAATATCTAAAGACATGGGATGAAATCAAGCGATGCAGTCTTGCCAGGATCACCCTGGGAAGCTGGAGTCGAAAAAATATTTGGCGATGACCAGGAAAAAGCCAATCAATGGGGATAGTGGACACACCTCTATACAGGATGTGTGAACAGGAAGATGAATCTGTCAAGCATGTCTTATGCGACTGCCCGGAGTTATCGTCAATAAGAGAGTGTGTATTCGGTGAATCTTGGCCTACACCTGCCGATATAAAGGAGATGTCTCCTAGTGACCTGTCCACCTTCCCGGAAAGGACAGGACGGACGGTGACCTAGGAAGACAACTCCTCGAGAGGATGTAAAATGGGTCACATGTGGCCTAACTCACCCTCCCTCACACCCCGGCGAATAACTGTCTATAGCCTCGCCTGCTTGCTAGTCTCTGCTACGCCTCGACTATCAATTTGCATCGTCCTTGATACATAAATAGCTATTATTGAAAAGCAAATAGAATTTTTTTAATTTAAACGACAATCATAAAATTGTATTAAGTTTGTTCTAATTTAAAGATTGTCTAGTATCCCTTTATTGACACAACTTTAATTTTTGTTGAATAAAGACATAAAGCTTTATCGATTTTAAGATTTTAGCGTTGAAACGATAGATGGACGAATTGCCCAACGAGCGTATAGTGGAGAGAAAAGCAAAATGTTGCACGAAATAATGTAATAGAAGATAATGTTCCATACATATTCATGCGGCAATTACATGTGGATCGGACGTCGGAAGAGCGAAGAGAGGGTGCAGTACTATGGCTCGTTCAGCTTTAGTTCTCGAGAATGAATTTCGATTTCTTAAAAGGTTACGTGTAATTTTTGGTAACGTCACTAGACTAAAAATAAGTGAAGGCTGGATAGAGTGTCATTAAATGAATAAATTGACGGGATAACCACTTTTCATAAACAACTTTGCGAATAGATGGAGCCACGTCCAGTTTTCTCATTTACTCGTGTCTAGGATGAAGTAATTACTTGAACCTACCATGGAATGTGAGAGAATGAGAATTATATTTAAATTGAGTTTCGAGGAGCTTCTTTTAAGGATATCATAGTAGATAAAAGAGAAGATAGTGGTGATGTTAATGATTATTATATTTTATTGAAGATTTACAAAATAACTGATAAAATGTATATAAATTGTTGTTAAAAAGGTAGTGAGGTCAAGGTTTAATTATTTTTGGTATAATTACATGAAAAATTTAATGATTTTATATACAGTGTCCTTAAAAACGTGAAAAATATTAACTGAACATTATTTCGTTTGTCGCTGATGATAAATATGCGGATAATTTTATACTTGATTACGGAATATAGTAACTCTTCATTCGCTAGGAAATAATCCGAGTCCATTAATTATTCTCGGGTATCATTGTATTAAAAAATTAATAGTAATTTATTTGAACACACGCTGTGATTTTGTATATCTCCATAAAATGTCAAGATCAGCGTTAGGTATATGAATTAAATTGTAAATCGTTGGTATGAAATTGTATAATTAATAGACTTGTCACATAAAAAGATATGTTAAAGGTTTCCAGGATTCATGTTTTATTAATTTTAGAGTCGATAATTATGGTTCATTTATGGAGTTTATATGATTAAAAATGCAAAATGTCGTGTCGTTTCGGTCATGTTTGTACCGGATGTCTCGCTGTAACTCAAAAACTATTAATCGCACAGCTTAGAGAAAACAAATTTGTATTAGAAACTTTAAAGTTTACTATTCCACTGCTAGATGGCGTAGTTTACAATAAAAACACGCGGGATCTCTCTAATAATGAAATATTATAATTAATCTACTGTGAATTAAAGAAACTGGCCTAATAAAACTCATTCACTATTAATTGTGTATTCATGTCCTCGGTTTTGTGTTGTTTTATTTCGAACCAGTTTTCTTGCTTATTGTTTCTTTTTTTTTTGTACAGAACATGTTTGGAATAAGAATAAGGACAAAACGAACGAAGCACGATTCTACAATCATATAATGTACATTTTAAGAACGGATATAAGTCAAGATAGATACTTAATCGCCTTTTTATATGTTGAAAGTGTAAAAATAACACACTATTCCACAAAAAAAAGGGTTAGTATCAGTAGCGGCGCACGAAATAAGAATAGATAATGCCTCCTTAGCTCAGTTTTTTTTTGCTAATAAATTGGAATGGAAAATACTAGTTTTAATAAAATATAGAGCGTTACAATGAGAACCATCCACTTCCCATGAAACACTCTTCTGCATATTCCCAAAAATTACCAAAAAAATAGTCGGACAGCTCTTAGTTTATTACTTTCGAACTAGAAAATTATAGCGATAAGGTGTTGTGTTCGTCGGAAATTTCAGCAGTACTCAAACGTTATTTTTATCTGGCTTGTAGCAGAAGACAAGCAAAATTGTATCATTTTTATGAGCGTATAGCCAGATGAGATCCAACCAGATCTATTAGTTGCTTCTTTCTACATATCGTCGTGGTAAATGCAATAGGTCGTATGTCAAAAAAAGCACTTTTTCGTTTATTGCACTAACCTGACCAATTTAGTCAAATACACAACCTGCAATAGATCCTATGTCGGTGGACCAACAGGAAATCGACTTTGTCCCTCTTCTGCAAAAAAATTGTCAAAGGAATTGGACGCAAAATGTTAAGATGGGAAAGTTTTTTGACATATGACCTACTGCATTTACCACGACGATATACGAAAACAAAAATTACTACCTTTTTTTCGATTTTTCTAAAAACGTTTTCCTTACCTTAGCAAACTGTTAGTTATCTATCGCGGAAATCTAAAAATTTATAAAATATATATACACGCCAACATTTCCAATAATTTAAATGGATCCCCCGATAAGCATCGAACGATTTTGTAATAAAATGATGTTAATTAAAGATAGATAAAACTATGAAAAATAAAAATAATCATAATCGTGTCCTTGACAGGACAATTTGGTTCGAAAACGGTGTGGCGGTGGTATAGTTCGTGTCCCAACTTCGGAAATCTTTGAACTGTTATCGGCTATCTTTAACCAAGTGTATTTCCTCCCAGGCTGGGTAATGCATTTTGTAGATCCAATGATACCAGAGGCGTACCTACTTGATATTTAAAAAAATATTTAGTGTTTAACTGGGAAAGGGAAACAATAAATTGAATTGAAGTATATTCCTTTGAAAATACAGGGTGAGTTATGAGGAACTCTACATACTCGTACCTCGTATGGGGAATACCAAATGGTCATTAAAAATTAGTATTTGATAATATACAGGGGGGGTTATCTTAGGTCTATTAGATCTTTCCAATGCTTCGGTCTTTCAATATTTGGGATATTTTTTCTAAACACTGTAGGCGCTACATCAATTTGGATATCTACTATACAGAGTGAGTTTTAAATATGGAACCCACTCTTTACACAATTTACTTCGTATGTAACGGTACCATCGTTTTTAACCAATTTGAGCATAAAATCTAAACATAGTAAAGATATATCAACAACGATATAAAATTTGTCGACATATCGACTTAAAATGCATCCTAGCACGTCCCTGGACAGCAGTGATTGTGTCAGCCGGCTTTACACACCCCCTCTCTTTCTCTTTCATCTGCTAATGTACAATGTATGTTTATGGATATGTTTTATTAAAAGTACCAGCTAATCACTCACTAGATAACATACTGAAAGTTCTCATAGCTATTTCGCGAAGATTTAATCTAAATTTCTTTCGTAAAACCTACTCGAATGAGTGGGAGTGGAACTGCAATTTGAAAAATACCGATATGGAATATCCTGATTCGGCTAATAACAACATAAAGTATAGTTTGTTTTTCTTAAGTTGCGGTTACACGGCCCGGGATTCGACGTACTGGTCGCGGACTACGGCTCGTGTAACAGGCGGCCATTATCAGACCGTTTTGACACTTTAAGATTGTATGGCAGGTCAAAAGGTGACGTTTTTGGTGGAGTTTTCTAGCCAAAAATCGAAATAAGAAAATTTACGTCGAAAATGGTACAAAAAAATGTTTTCATCTTCAATAACGTGACCAGAAAACATCGTTTGTAAATTTAAATTGAAATTATTTTATTTGTGTACAATTTAAATGAAATATTTGTATAGTGACTGAATGAAACAATTTTGAAACATGAGACGAGAAGAGAAAAGGTGAAAAAACCTATACGATCGTAAAACCGTGTTCGTTGGTTTATTCCATAATATGTAAATGTTGGTCCTCGAAAATTTACAATTCAGAGAAGTTAAAGATACACATCTGAAGCCGTCATATATATATTTTGACTTGTACATTCCTTTGTGGGTAATTTAAAGAGAAAACGTAAACGTAAAGCGGTTTTCTACTACGTTGCCGATTTATCTCAAATTTCTAGTTGACTTTATTTTTTTTTTAATAGTACCTACGACATTTGAAATAGAAAAAGAAGAATGACCACTCGTTCTGTGGGCGAAGCAAACTCAAGTGTCTTGTGGCACTACACCGTCTTTTTCCATCTTTTAAGACATTCTTCAACGTGGTTTCGCCATTTTTGGTCCAATTAGTACGATATTATTATATTTAAATAAAATTTACGTTTAACTCAGACAATTTAACGGCAACACTGTATTATCTCACTATCCGTCGGGCCAGAACACATCGCAATCTTTTACGTACCTGTTTCTTCTTCCATGATAAAATCTCCAAATGCTATCCGACATATCATTACCGATTCGGAATGGATCTTTAGATGCATTCCTTTTGGTTTTTATCGAACACGTAGTTGAAATTAGTAGGTACATGACTTTAAAATTTTTTTTTGTACCTCAGTGAAGGTATTTTTGGAAAATTTAATTATATATTCATAAAATATATAAATAATGAAATTAAAAAGTAATTAAGTTTCGAAAAAGAGTGTAATAAGCCAGTCAGTGCATGTGGGGCACTATTAATTGCCCATAAAGTTCTGGAAATGTTTAGATAGCGTCACTTCAACTTTTATCTAACATCTTACCAATTTACAGTCACTTAGAGTACCAAGAGGGAAGCTTACGGGCTAGGTTTATCTTTGTTTAAGTAGGTGATTTCATTAAACGGCAAGAAAAGTTGTGTTTTCGTTAATAATTGCGTTTAACATTTGAATAATCATTTAATAAGTGTATACTACCAAAATTTAAAAAAATGTTGATTAACGGTAAAAGCAGGAGTAGAGTAAAGCTTTAATGCAGGATTCAGAACCACTGTTGAGACAGATTAATTTGAAATTTTGCATACTCGTCAAGGACGAGCATTAAATCATTAACTTTTTGTATTAAAAAATTCATGAGGTTTTGCTTGAAACGTTCTATTAGAACAAATGCACTAACTGGCACTAGTCTGTCTTGCAAACATGTTTTTTTAAAAAAATTTGTTATATACTAAGCGAAGTTTTTCACGAGCAGCTACTGAGTTTATTTCGCACACAGCCAACAAATATTGTATTTAATAACACATGATTCGTTTAATAGATAATCCGACCAAACCCAAAACTTATTTTATAGGTAACATACGGTCTTCTAGCAGATTATTATCTTAACGAAAAACATGTAATATCATCGAGTAATAACACATCGGAGTTAAAGTACCACGACGGACAAAAGCTGTTAAATTGGTTTTAAACCGTAGTATGCACCTACATAAACTTCTTAATGGTGGGGAAAAGGGGGGCAAGAATAAAGAACTTTGATCAATTTTCTCTCACACTTACTGTATATTTCCTCTATACTCCCGTTACCCCTACCAGATCAATCGCACAAGCTAAAAGAGCTATAAGTTCTATAAATAATTGATTGATGCATGTATTTCGATGGGCGTACAAGAAATAATTAATTTATTTTTCATCGTATTGGAAACTGCAAATTAAGTCTTTTTTTTTCTCTCTGCAATTACATTTTCCCTTGTAGATTTAATCTTAGTAAAAAATTACAGGTAATTAATAATATACTTATTAATTTGTAGATTCACTTTAAGTATTTACATGACAATTGTTTATTGATGGATCTGGGTGATTTTTCCTGGACACGGGAATGTCTATGTTTTGAATTCCATCACCCTGACCCAGAATTGTAATTCCCAGTGTTCCCTCGTTTGTATTTATACAAATTCGCTTAGACCTTTCTTCTATTTTGTGTTCCCGAATAAAGTCTCAGATACTAGTAGCTCCTGTAGACCTATTTTCTGGGGAATTTTAAAATATCTACAGGTTTAGGAATAATTGTCAAAGGTAACAATGAAGCAGCATTTTCCACAATGCTCTACTTACCTCCTATACTCTATTAGAGTGAATGGAAAGAAGCACATTCCATAGAATCTCTTCTTCAGGAATCCCTGATCCAAATGGTCTTTACCAGAAAAATTTTCGTGTAAAACTGGTGAAGGATTGGTTGTAACTACCAACTTGTATTCGAGTGACAAAGAAGATTAAAGTGGGACACTTTGTTGAACACGCAGTATAATTAACAAAACAATAAATAGGTTTGTGTATGTGCATAATACACGAGAAATACCCCCCACTAATTTCCGTAAATCACCACCCGAACCATTCGAATGAACGTTTAATTTTCCAGGGAAAGTACATACATTTCGGGCATACAATCAGTTCTCTGTTCTCTATCGGTAAAACAGAGAGTGGTTAATTTACGGCATAATTTACAAATTCCACTTTATCTCCAAATGAAATTGGAAACGTTATAGTTTAATTGCCTTCGATAAAACTTAAGCACGCCAAATAGTTTCGGCGGTAATATATATATATATATATATATGTAGAATGCCGCTGTTTAATTGAGTTTTAGATTTAACTTTAGTTTTTATATTTTAGTCACTGATAATCGAGCAATTAACAAAAGAACAAGGTATGAAATTTATTCTATGACGTTTGCTCGAAGTTTGGATGGTTAAACCTCCATTAAATACAAAATATTTTATCAGATTATTTGTTCAGACTAAATTCCCAATCAAATAAAGTATCTTTTTTGTTCTTCTTCTTTCTCTTTCCGTACTTCTCTGTATTTCCCTTCTTTTCGCTTTCTCTTCACCCCCTATTTCTACATACACTTCTTTCTCTGACTCTTTTTCTTTCTATCCTGTCTCTATTTCGCTCATCTTTTCCTTGTTCTCTATGTTCAACTATATTTCGCAGTCTCTTCTCTTTCTGCCTCCTTCAATATCTATCTCTTTTTTTATTCTTGTTTCCACTCATTTTCTCTTTCATCTACCCCAATTTTTAAATTGCTGTTTTATTTTTTCCCCCTTTTTATCGCTTTCCTTCTACATTTTTTCATCCACTTGTTCCTCCTCTCATTTTAAATAATTTCCTTTCTCTCTCTTTCAATTTAATTTCTCTAAATTTTGAGAATTTCTGTCCCGTATTAATATACAATTTATTTGTATATTAACAAAACTATGTATTGTATAACTGGGTCGCTCTAATAGTAGTTCATGCTTCAAAGTAACAATTCATCATAACGACTATGTACATTCACCACACTTCACGTTATGCCTTGAGCTTAGCTAGTGTAAAACCATAAATTTACACGACAAAATGGCAATATTAATTTTGGAATAGAATGCAGGTACAGTATATAATGTTTGTGCGTAGCCAATCTAACGTACTCCCTCTAGTCAAACGAAAGATAAGTATCATAGGCGGAGCTTTCTATATAAATCCGACACCACGGGACCTTTCTTTTTCTTTCTTACTGCACGCTTCCAATTCCAACTGGATATTGTATTATTGGTTGTCGTTAATCATTTCAAGAAGCGAGTTTGTGATAACATCTATTAAGTATTCTGACATGACTATAGATGTTGGTTCCTTCCTGCCACTTCCCATTGGACTCCAGCCCTCCAGTCATTCTCGCAGAGTAACAGGTGGAAGTTTGAGTATGACATCCATTGCCGCAGTCTGGCTGCACAGACAGGCAAGCCTCTGAAGTTTTGATAGCTTTCCTTTGATCTATTTTTGGCCACCAGACTAAGGCTTCATAGGTAACCATAGTTGTATAAAACCAGTGTACGATCAGTGGATTTAGTCCCCTTAGGTTTCTTACCACCCGTTTGTCAGATATTAATGGAATTTTCCCTTTATTTGTTTTATAAACTAGGTGTGAATATAGTAAATAAAAAACTGTAGGATTTGAATAAGTAAAAAGATACATCAAAAGACTTCTAAAACTTTCATTTATAATGTAATTGATAACATGCCTTCTGACCATATTTCGAAAGCACAAATTGACAGATCAATTATTCAGTAACGCCTCTGTTAAACGTATACCCTGTCTGACGGATCGAGATAGATGCAATCTGCTTTTTGCCATTTCTATCACGTTATATTTGGATAACTATTCGATATTTTATTGATGGTCGGCGTCATCTTCCTGTCTATCTAAATTCATAGAGTGACCGAAAATTTACCTTTATCCATACGTACGTAGTAAGCGCACACAGGTTCGACCGCAACTCCACTCATAAATAATACACCTAATGCATTTTGACTTTAAATGAAAGTACGAGCTCGTGTGATTTATTTGAAAAAATTGGATTTCCCATTTGCGATGCTGATTGATATGGAAATTGGTTCTGCAA
Source organism: Lochmaea capreae (assembly GCA_949126875.1). Lineage (NCBI taxonomy): Eukaryota > Metazoa > Arthropoda > Insecta > Coleoptera > Chrysomelidae > Lochmaea > Lochmaea capreae. Next base: position 2,332,868 of record OX421400.1, read on the forward strand.
TGGGAGATGAAGATAAAAGATATTCCGTCCAAATTAGAAACGTGCTATAATATTTGTCTCGTTGTTATATATTTACATTTATCTATTAAATTGTTTTATAATTTAAAATGGGAAAACAAAAAATATTGGAGACATTCTAATATTCGATTACTTTATTTACAAACATGCTCAAGGTTTTTTTTGGATTACAGGGTCAAATCCCAAGTAGAACAGATGTACGAGGATATATTGAAAAATTCTTAGCCTACTATAGAACCAAACGAAATTTCAATGTCAAAATATTTTATTACCCAACATATTCTCCTCTTAATTGGATACATTTATTACAGAGAACCTGCAGCGTCTCTAGACCTTTCAAAAAAAATGTTTCTTCTTTCTCTGCAAACCAGACCTCCACAGCTTTTATTACCTCCTCGTTGGAGGAAAATTTACGACCTTTTAAACTTTTTTTCAGTTGGGGAAAGAGATGATAGTCGGACGGAACTAAATCTGGTGAATAAAGGGGGGTGTTCTAGTAATTCAAACCCTAAATCACGAATTTTTTGCATGGCAACATGAGGTTTGTGTGCAGAGGCGTTGTCCTGCAAAAACAAAACACCTTTGGATATCTTTCCAAGTCTCTTCTCTTTAATTTTTTCCCGTAGAGTGGTCAGTAATGTCGAATAGTAATCTCCAGTTATTGTTCTACCCTTATCCAAAAAATCAATCATGGTTACTCCATGGCAATCCCGAAAAGCTGAAGCAAGAACTTTTCCAGCAGATTTTTGGACACGAAACTTCTTAGATCTTGGAGAACCAGAGTGTCGCCATTCCATCGATTGTTGCTTTGTTTCTGGATCGTTGAAATGTACCCAAGTCTCATCCATAGTAACAATTCGGTATAAGAAGTCTACATCGTTTTCAAATCGAGCACAGATCGAACGCAATGCTTCTTCCCTTGCACGCTTTTGGTCAACATTCAAACATTTGGGGATTCATTTTGCAGCAATTTTTCTCATGTCCGAATTGACGTGAACTATATGATGAACGCGTTCGTATGAAATATTCAGTGCTTCAGATATTCGTTTTAGCCCAATTCGACGGTGTGATAAAATCATGTCATGAACTGCATCGATATTTTCGGGGACCGACACAGAAACTGACCTTCCCGATCGGTCATCATCTTCAAAGGAAAATTTACCTCTTTTGAAGTTTGCAGTCCAATTTTTCACGGTCGCATACGAAGGACATTGATCACCAAAGATATTAAGCATATCTTCGTAAATCTGCTTACCTCTACCCTTTTAAATACAGGTACTTGATTGACTCCAATTTTCCGATTTTCACAATTTCGGTGAACATCTTTTTTCTTTTAATTCATTACGTAACTCTGGTTTACTTTTTTGACGTCAAACTTCACACTGACACTTCTAATAAGTTATTGTTCGTTGCTATGGTAACGCAATATTTTGTTTATGCATGGAACTGCTCTAGGCTAACTAGATATCAATACATCCTCGTATATACTCTCTTTGAAGCCCGAACACATACCGCAGTTCTTAGAAGGACTATAATTAACGAAAGTCATTTATCTAAGCAGAGCTTTAGTCTCCTTTATCCTGTAGCTTATATAATTTTATGTCCTGAGAAAATCTGACTAATATTTGGTAGTGTTTCGACTCTTCTGTGAACTAAATACCATATTGGTCTATTGTGCTTTGTACCTATTCTTCTTTTGCTCCTCAGATCATTTTCTTGTTCTGGAGCTAAATATGGTGTTGCTACATGACTTACAATTAAGTTGTATCTACATTTTACCTGCCAGCTGGCTTTTCAGTCTACGGAATGACGTGAACTTCCTTTTCAAAAGATACTTAAGTGGTTTTCCTAAGCTTTTGGAGTGCTTGGTTCCAGGTCCGTACACTCCTATCCCAATCTCTTTAGAACCATGTATACGTATGACATCTGTATAACATTGAATGGCATTATTACAAAATCCCATTCCTTCTTGTTGTCTGTCGCATATCCCAGAGTAGTCCTTGAATTCTGCAGTTTGTCGCTCGTGATAAAAAGGCTAGTCTTACTACTTCACGTATCAGGATCCTTTGGATACAACCCCAATTTTTCCATGCCAGGTTCCTCCATATCATTAGAGCTATTTTTGCATTCTAGGGTTAGACCTAGATACTTGACTTCTGGTCTACGTAAAAATCCCCTCAAGACGACTGAGATTTTTTATGAAATTTTACTGAAGTCTTTTTTTTTTCAGTGTATGAAAAGAAAATCAGAAAAGATAAAAGAAAAAAAAGTTAATTGTGGTAGTAAATGCCTTATTGAAAAGTTAATTAGCAAATAAACTTTTTCTCCCATTATTAGAGAGATATTTTAATAATTGAAAAACGAAAATCGTTCCCGAAGAACAAAAGGAACGAACAGAAAGATTGAAAGACCCTTTGATAAGTTAAAAGTGCATTAAAGAATTTTCCATTATGAAATTTCTCAATTAACTTAATTAGTAATCAAGTAATCAGTTAATTAATTGAATCCATCATCGGTAGTAATCCGAAAGCTGCCACTTCAAAGTATTGCAGAACAATTTCCTATATATCGTTAATTAGACGGCGTTTGTAATTAGTGGAGGCAGAACGCCACCACTACCGAAGTTGAGCGCCGCGACGCCCCAATGAATCCCCGCCGAGCTCCGTTACCCCCCAAAAACCCGCCAAGCTTCCATCGATTTCTGGAAATATTCCGCTTCATAAAACACCAAACCACACTCAGGGGGATCACCAACAAAAGGGTAACTAAATAAGGATAGTTTGACATTTTTTGAAAAAAATTTACGGCACTACGAATACTAAGAACTGTAGAATTTATGCTACCTTTTAAATTATGTCTAAGTAACATTTAGGCTGAAACTCTTTGAAGCTATAAAATGGCTAGGAATACCAGATAAATTAATAAGATTAACAAGAATACAGGAAACTAGATAATCTGGAACGGTTAGAAGTCAACTCTCTTCAGGGTCGGAAACGGTATAAGCTATTATCAGAAGATCCACAGTAAAAACGGTACAATCTATAACAACGAAGATCAGTGTATTGCGTAGGCAGATGAATTGAGAAAGAGCTCAAGAAAATTACAAAAAATATCGCAGAACAAGCAGAAATTCTTGGACTGAAGATCAGGCAAGAAAAAACAAAATATACGATACTGGAAGTAACTGGAGGTGCCGAAGAAAATTTGGTAGTAAACACGACAAGCGAAAACAAGTACATTTTCCAAAGAGTCAACGAATTTATTTATCTAGGAGTACTAATAACTAGCAATGTCCATGAAGAACAAGAAATAAAGTCAAGAATTACGAGAGGTAACAGAAAATTTGCTGTGCTTCAGTCACGTTCAAGAAAGATGAAGATATCTATAATAACACAGAGATGCTGGAGCGATGGGAACTTGAAATGCTTAGATCAATCTTTGGAGCATGAAAACACCTGAAGGGTGTAGAAGGACAACAAAGGTTGTATGGAGAACCAAAAACAGCGTTAAGAATAAAAATACAGAGGTTAAGGTGGTTGGGACACGTAGAAAGATTAGGAAAGAAATAATGATAAAAATGGCACTCAATAGGACTCTAAAGAAGAGGACGGCCGAGAAAAAGATGGTTCGAAAGTGTGGTGTCTGATATAAATAAACTGAAAATGTGAAATAAGAAAGAAAATGCTAAGAATAGTGAAGAATGGTGGAAACCAACTGCCCTGGGTCCACAAGACATGTAGGGTATATGTTTTAATATAGACTTCTCCAAAATTTTTATTTTTTTTCATCACCAGCAAGTTTTTGGTGATATCCCTAACGTCTCTGAAGTTAGTTAAGTCGCTAGTTTATTCAAACTATTTAAAATATCGATGTATTTTTCGAAAAAAGCGTTGTAGTAGTAGTTTACGCTACCACAACTTGTTTCATCCATAGATACCTCCAGGAGCACCATTTGCAGCGAAAATAATCACCAGATACTTTATAGTTATTGAAAAATCTCGTCAGTTTCTCTGGTGGTTATTAAAATTTTATTTGTTAACAAAATTACTAAATTATTGCTGCTCGAATGGCATGAAAGATTTATATCTCAAAACTTTCATGTTCTCCCTATGTATACCTGAAACTCTCCACGGCTCTCCACTACTCTCCAGGTTAGTAATTAGCGGGTGTGTAGACACGTCGCCGACGACGTTGGTGTTGTCTACTCCTTTGTACATGAGACAATCGCTTTGTTGCTGTTGTTAAATTATGTATTAATTAAAATGTTGATGAATTACTTGATTGCGCTGTAGTGGGATTGCAAAATAGACAGTGGCGTTCTGCAAGGTAATTACTATCATTCACTAAAAGACAATATAATATTATGTTTATTATAGGTATACAAGGATGTATTGATATGTAGTTAGCCTAGACCAGTTCCATGCATAAACAAAATATTGCGTTACCATAGCAACGAACAATAACTTATTAGAAGTGTCAGTGTGAAGATTGACGTCAAAAAAGTAAACCAGAGTTACGGAATAAATTAAAAGAAAAAAGATGTCCACAGAAATTGTGAAGATCGAAAAATTGGAGTATCGAGCTATTATCAAGTACCTATATTTAAAAGGGTTAAGAGGTAAGCAGATTTACGAAGATATGCTTAATGCCCTTGGTGATCAATGTCCTTCGTATGCGACCGTGAAAAATTGGGCTGCAAGCTTCAAAAGAGGTACATTTTCCATTGAAGATGATGACCGATCGGAAAGGCCAGTTTGTGTGTCAGTCCCCGAAAATATCGATGCAGTCGAATTGGGCTAAAACGAATATCTGAATAACTGAATATTTCATACGAACGCGTTCATCATATAGTTCACGTCAATTTGGACATGAAAAAAATTGCTGTAAAATGAATCCCCAAATGTTTGAATGTTGACCAAAAGCGTGCAAGGGTAGAAGAATCGCGTTCGATCTGTGCTCGATTTGAAAACGATGTAGACTTCTTAAACCGAATTGTTACTATGGATGAGACTTGGGTACATTTCTACGATCCAGAAACAAAGCAACAATCGATGGAATGGCGACACTCTGGTTCTCCAAGACCTAAGAAGTTTCGTGTCCAAAAATCTGCTGGAAACGTTCTTCCTTCAGCTTTTTGGGATTGCCATGGAGTAATCATGATTGATTTTTTGGATAAGGGTAGAACAATAACTGGAGATTACTATTCGACATTACTGACCACTCTACGGGAAAAGAGAAAAGACGCGGAAAGATATCTAAAGGTGTTTTGTTTTTGCAGGACAACGCCCCTGCACACAAATCTCATGTTGCCATGCAAAAAATTCGTGATTTAGGGTTTGAATGACTAGAACACCCTCCTTATTCACCAGATTTGCCTCCGTCCGACTATCATCTCTTTCCTCAACTGAAAAAAAGTTTAAAAGGTCGTAAATTTTCTTCCAACGAGGAGGTCTGGTTTGCAGAGCAAGAAGAAACATTTTTTTGAAAGGTCTATAGAGACGTTGCAGGTTCGCTGTAATAAATGTATCCAATTAATGTTGAGTAATAAAATATTTTGACATTGAAATTTTGTTTTGTTCTATAGTAGGCTAAGAATTTTTCAATATACCCTCGTAAATGAAGGACAGAGAAAAACTTGGAAATCAATTTGATAAATTTGTTAAGAATCAGAGTAATAAATTTTTATGACTTTTGCAAAACCAATACAGAATGAACCATCCAAGTAATATTCAAATATTATCTTGAACATTCATTTTTTTCTATTTCTGTTATGTGTCGGGCAGGTAGGAAAGAGTTTAGGGTCTTTTCTATTGTCAAGAGATTCAGAATTAAGTTATTACAGTGCATGGTCAGTGTCGTTGGCTGAGAATGAAAAAAAAGATTAGAACGTTTTGAATAAATCTGAAACGATTAATTCTTAAACTAATATTTAGTACGGTTACGGAATTTGGCCAATTGATTTATGAGTAAACTATAGCAATGTTGCACTGTTTTATCAATTTAAATAGCCCGAGGAGTAGTTGTTTTTTGTTCGGAAGACTTCAAATAAGGCATCTACAGTCAGAATCTTCTTCTGAAATTGGTCATTAAATATTGTTTATTGTTTATATTTTATCAAACCCACAATAAATTATCCTTTATTGAATAGTCAAAATATTCCTTTATAACATGGAATTTTATTTTTTTTGTATATATTTAATATTATGAAGTGGTTTTACCTCGAGTAACGCCTCTTGCATTGATTGAAACTAGATGGTTATTATAAATTTCGCCTTTGTGCCTGCAAGGATATAGGAAGCCTTGTGTTTCGGGATCACGCGTGTAATTTAAAATTAATTAAGTAAATAATTACCTGAGTAAGGTACTAGGTAAATTTCAGATATTCACTTATGCACGAAGTTTAAATTGAATTCTCTATTTTATTATTATTGCTGGCCCACATCTGGCCCTTTCTGATGATCCGGGATATAATGAATGCTCTTTTAATAAGTTGTCCAAACTTGTTTTATTTATTTTTCCTTGAAAAAATTCATTTTACGCTCATGATATGGAAATTTTAACGAATTAATTAAACCCTTATGAAAATTCAAGTTGACGCTCATGATATAGATATTAAAGCTTATTATAGTTTCCTGTAATATTGTCGTATTTAATAAAGCGATTTATCAACAGTTGTCGAAAGAATAATTATTTATATTCACCGCCGGATATTGAATTACACTCCAAAGTCAAACGGGGTTGATATATCTACAAGATATTTTAAAACCAACCAGTCTGGTTTGCGATTAGAACATACCTTGTACTGATGAGGCGCAAATACGCCGAAACTGGTCTACAAGTTGTGTTGTCCCTGATAATCGCAAACCAGAAAGGTTGGTTTTAAAATATCTTGTAGATATACCAACCCCATTTGACTTTGGAGTGTAATTCAATATCCGACGGTGCATATTGCACGGGAAGTAGTTGTTGCTCCTCAGTTGAACGGCCACTGTTTTTGAAAAATATTATTTTTCAAAAATGTATATAAATCATTATTCTTTCGACATCTATATAGATATTAGTACAACTAATTTATAACCATTTATACAATTTTTATCGCTCGCCAATAATAAATGAAAATTTGTGCAAAAAAATAAACTGCCTTTAAAAATTGAATTGTAAACCTATGATATTTGTTGACGGGTGGGCAGTGGCCAGAGCATAAGCTTTCCCCTTCCAAAAACAACTTCTGTAATTTATTTGTATAACACACCGACATGTTAATTATCTACGCAATATTGTATAGAAATCATACACGTACACGTTTGAAACTATCGAAATTCATTTTTTCGGTGGGTTGTGGTTGGAGTAGACACTCCCATTATAATACATACAAATTCCAGTGATCGCCTCGGGTCGTACACCATTTTCGTTTCATTTCATCTGCACTCATCCAGTACAGTTTTGTATTAGTTTATGGAATCGGTTATTGTTTCCAATGCCGTAATGGACTTATTTCATATATAATTTTCAAAGTATATTTTTGCTTTATGCCCACTTGCACCGCATTCACTAACTCACTGTTTCAAATAACACACTGTTAAAATTTAAACAATCGATTAAATCACTTGCACCGTAATTTTGGGGTTATTGGTTAAAATAAACTAATCAATCTGGGGAAGTTTTGCTAAATTGCAATCGGTTGGTACTAACACCTAACTTCAGTCTCAGTCTGACAATGATATTTTGAGGTTAGAAAAATTATTTATTTTCATTTCGCATATTATTTTTTTGGAAGTCGCCGGTATTTCCTATTTTTGTGAAGTTTTTGATTTAGGTTAGCGAAATAAAGTATTCCTAATATCTGGAGGACAAGCCCTATAAGCCCGAAACGGGTGACCAAAACCTAGGTTCTGTAAAATTATTGTTCTGGTTTGGTGCACATACAAATCATGAGGAAACTCCAGGTCCTCCTCAATTCTTTCTAATATGCCAAGAACGGTGACGGAGACAAAATCTCTTGAAAAAGGTGAGATTATCCATGTTGTAGAAGTGGTTGGCTCTATCATATACCCTTCGTGGAAAACCCATATCAATTATATCCAATATATCCCTATCATCCTCAAGGAATATGTCGTCTTCCCAAAAATCCATTTTTTAGTAACTAATTCGGACTACTAGCACACAGAGTACTTTTTGGAGGTTAGACACATCTGTTTATTGTTTTTTTTAGGCTAGAATTCATACTATTGTGGTTTATATACGATTTAAGCCTCCAAAATCAGTGGCTTAGTTTAACAGTGGTTTAGAAGAGTTTAACCGAGGATTAAATCGCGATGCATGCCAAAATTCAAAATTAACTAATAGTTAAATTTTAAACCATTGTTATAATGACGGTGCAAGTGGCTATTAATAGACGCTACTGTATTGTAATCCAGAATAATACAATTAAATAGGTCGTCACTCGTTTTATTCTATTTTTAAAATTCATAATTAATACTTAGTTATTTATTTATAGAACGAAAAACATTATATTGTAGTCGAGTTATTCGCCGAGGTGCATATTAAATTTTTTCGTCGACCTTTACACAAAATAACACTTATTTTTGGTCCGCAAGAAGTAGTAGTTATATACCATTATTCAGATTATTTTGAAGTCTTACTTACCATATCCGATATGGTCTAGTGGCTAGGATACCTGGCTTTCACCCAGGAGGCTCGGGTTCGATTCCCGGTATCGGAAATATTTTTTCAAATTAAAAAAGGCTAAAAGGTGTATTTCCAAAAATTACTAAAATTTTTATAATTTAGGTAGTTTTACAGCAATAAATTTTGTTCTACTTTTTTAATTCTTTAAATAATCTCATACAAAATTGTTACCCTTGTTATCTAAAAAAAAAAATAATTATAACTTCGCATTCCAAATAAACCATTGTTACAAATAAAAAATCTCTATTTATTTTTCGTAGAAAACAAAATGAATATGGTAAAGAGACAGATAGAGAGAGAGAGAGACAGGCATATATACACACACAAACTGATTGCTTCTGTTGTCTTGAGCAAATTGATTTTAGCGCAAATTAAAGTTTTTGCTCGATGTAATTAAACATGCATGAGTGGTTCAGTAGGTGTCGCCACCGTTCCCCCACATATGTTCTGACTAACAGTACGTTGGTCACCGAAAATATTTCATTTAAATCATTCAGATTATTTTTAAATATGTCAATTTTTCTTCTTTTTTACTTAAAAGACTCCTATAGTATTGGCCATTCAGCCAGGCTTTTTGTTTTTCCCATTATGATAAACAGAAAGTGACAGATGTGTGTTAAATAAAAATACACTTCAGGCTACGACCGTTTGAAACCGGTCTATATGTTCACTACTAAAGAGTAAAAAAATTCTAACAAAAGCAAAGTATGTTATAAAATTGGAAATGGCCTTTTGCAAAAACGTTTCCTAATTTATTTTATGCACATACATCTATCTAGCATCTGTTCGACGATGGTTACTTTCTGGTCTACAACTGAACTTCAAAACAAACTGGAATAAAACTTTTCCAATTAACTCAACTTAATATAAAATTATATTACCGTGTTGAGACATAAATGAACTTAATTTTGATAATGGAAATGCAATTTAATTACAGTTTTCTGTGAATCTATTCCGTCGTGCACCAGACAGTATTATAGTAAGGAGAAATGTTGCATGAAAAGTCTAAATTTATGGCGTAATGTTTCAGTCCATTTGTGATTCTCTGAATCTAGATTGCATTCTCTAGCCCAGCCTTCCATGTAGTTTTTCACCAGAAAGTTGCTCTGGTAGAGGATGTGCTGTGCTGATAATATTCCTACTACGGATTTGAGAGAAAACTCAGTACTAGAATGTCCCAGTGCCTTGGTTGAGGCGAGAAACAACAATGTAGTCGGAAAGTCGTCGACCAAAGGCGATGGTGAGTCTAAAGGTAACCCTGGATAGGAAAAATCAATCTCAAAAGAAATGTCTTGAGCTGATAAGCTGATAAATGGTTGGCTAACCAGGGCAAGTACAAGAGAAAAACTTGACCTGATCCTTGGTTTGGACACACAGAAAACCAACGTGAATGGAATAGCTAAAAATATAGAAAATAGAGGACAACGAGTTGTCGTCTGCGCACTTACTATACCCAAACAGAGATTTCTATTCACATATTGCAAAAGCCATTTTTTGTCCATTTTTATAAATTTAAACTAGCAGGTGAATCCACCTTACTAATATTTTCCAGTTGATGAAAATTTTCTTTTATTTTTCCTGAAAATCTTTGATAAAGCGGTTTTGTATTATTCTTCCAATTTCATATCTCACGCATCTTTTCCAGTTGGATAAAGAACTCCGAGGGGTATCTCTATGAGGCTCTGTAGCAGAATAGCAACAATATCAGAATATAAGGAACGGAAAACAAGTAAGAACAACAATCGATATTTTTCATCATACTTCAACACATATCGCTTCCCGACCAACTGACACAGATCAAAGTGTAAACAACTAGCGCTATTTTGACCAGCGCTATGTATGTCCAGCGATGTTTTGTCCAGCGCTATTTTGCTACAGAGCCCTCTATGAAGCATACGTCATGGGGAATTGTAAATATTTTTAATCAAAGCCACTAAAGAAACTAAAAAGGAAAGACGTTGGTGATGATTCACGAAAAGCAGAATTCAAGAAAAGAACATAATTAAGGACAAGGAATTGTTAGAAAAAAATGGATTCAAAGAAGTTAAGATATCTAACATAACAATTTGTGTCACAATTGTTCAATTTATAAAATTCGTCCACTATAGAAAAGTGTTAAAAAAAGATTAGATAAATAGAATCAATTAATTTTTTGAGACGAAATGTTGGTTAAACGACCTGTACTATAATTTTAAATTTGTTGTTTGATCCTGGTAAGCCATGAGTTGGGAATTTCTCTCCGTATAATGAATGCTGAATGTGACAGAGTGCAATAGCATGATCATAGGGAGCCATGGCTCATGGCATGTCTGATCATCCGAGCGAACATCCGGTTAACATTTTACTATCTCATTGTTCTTTACTACGCTTTATTCTGGGTCGCTATGATTTCGTCTGTTAACGATTGCATTACCAGTAATAATAATAATAAAACTGACCCATATTTATTGAATTCCAAAATTTTAAGAGTTCATAAATGTTTTATCAAATAACGATCTGTGTTCACCAAGTGTTTCTATGTTATAAATTGGAGTTTTTTATGTAGGTAAGCATTTGTTTGTTTTAAACAATAAAAATAATAATTAGGTGCTGTGCTGCTTTTTTTTTTTTTTTTTTTTTTTTTTTCGGAAATTCACGCAATAAGAAAGTGTGCCCAATTCAATATTGACAAAGGATATAGAAGGCAAAGGATTATCATAATGTCTGATAGTCAAGCAGCCATTAAAGCGCTGAGTTCCTGTGTAATCAGTTCCAAAATGGTGTGGGAATGCCTAGGCAAACTTAATGAACTAGGCGAGAACAATATAGTCACCTTACTGTGGATTCCAGGACACACTGGAATAGAAGGAAACGAAATAGCAGATGAACTAGCAAAGAGGGGGAGTGAAATACCCTTTTGGGGGCCGGAACCTTTTTGCGGAATCAGCTCCAATGTAATATTGGAAGAAATAGGTAAAGCCGAAGAAAAGAGAAGATCTGACAATTGGAAAGATCTAGTAGGGCTTAGGCAATCAAAGATTCTTCTGGGTGACTACAACCTGTTGAGATCAAATGAATGCATAAGTCAAAGTAAAACTGCACTAAGAGTTTTAACAGGAATCCTAACGGGACATTGTCGCCTGAATGGACACCTTAAAAAGCTCAAAATAGTGGAGGAAGAAGATTGTAGATTTTGTGGAATGGAAGAAGAAACCTCCATCCACATACTTGCGAACTGCACAGTATTTCAGAATCCTAGGGCACAGTACCTGGGAGACTACTGGATAGAAGTGGGACAGTGACCTAAGTTGAGGCCTGCAGATATCCTAAAATTCCTCCGGGAAATAGGACTAAAGGAGCTACTAGTCTCTGAGACTTTCCTCAGAAACTTATTAGAAGTAAGGGGGCACAATAGATCTTTTAGGTCTCAGTGAATGTTACCCCAAAATACATACATACATACATACATGTGCTGCTTTTTTATTTTATTAAAAATCAAATTACATACGTCAATAATGAGTATGCTTTCTTACAGCCAAATAATGCCTCTGCATACGTTTTATTTGGTCCCAAGCATGCATGATAGGATTGAGGTCAATCGATAGAGAAGGCAGTGCCAAATGCGGTTTACCATGGAAGTCCAAACCGTCTTATTCCCATCAAGCACCAACAATTCTTTACGAAAACAGATACCTCCCCAAACAGCTACTGTACCTCTGAATACCCGATCTTAATGCACTCCATACACGAACACCCCGACTATCAGAAAACCGTCCACACCTCGTTTCATCTGTGAACAATGAGGACTTCCATTCAGCATTCGCGAAATGAAACTTTTACTGACTTGTTACTTCTACACTTCGATAGACCATTAATTTCCATAAACAAATATATCAATCTCTACAAGACCTACAATGACTGTACTAATACTCATAATCCTGTCACTATGGCTCATTGCCGGTGAAATATACCCTGTTCCCCTTACTCTTAACATTCCTTCGAACAATAACTCTACTTTTGCACCCTTCGTCTTCCATTGGAATACCCCCATACCTCGCAAAATGTCTAAAGCATTATAATAAATGGTGTCTCTACAATAGTTTGGTCAACGATATAGAAATTATTATTTAATTTCAAAGGGGGCTCCCTGAAAGAATAAAAGGTTCAAGGGCGTCCTACCTTTTATTTTCGGGACTATAAAAAAAGGATATTGAGAGTTTTTACTAAAATTTACAAAATCTGGCAAAACTGTTTGGACCCTTGGTTTGTAAAATCCATTCATATTAATGTTATGTAAATTGTTAAGTAGTGGAATTAATTAAAAACAATTATTTACTTAATAACAGTTTCCTGTAAAAAATTGTCAAATGTCGAAGAAAATAGTTAAATTTTTGAAAATTACTTTTCAAAGAGTAGACCGTTCACTAAGAAGCAACAACTACTTCTGTGGTTATATGCCACCATAGACATTGAATTACATTTCCAAGTTACACGGGGTTGGGATATATGTTTTTATTATAAATCATATGATATGATTTATTATATGCGTCTCATATTTATTGTTGATCACATTTTCATTTTGCAAAAATGATGACATTTATAATGGAATAAAAACCTTTTACATTCTCTTCGTACTACGTCTATGTGAGGAAAGGGGACCTTTTATTATGAAATGACTGAAAGGGTCGTGGACTATAAGATCAGATAAAACTTTGTTTTGAAAGCGTTAAATTTGCCACAAGGGGTGTTTTTTTATTCCTAGCTGTTGCTGTAAGTGGATTCTGATGATTGAGATAGCTATCGGTGATAATTTGGATTGTATAAGGTATTGGAGTGTGCTCATCTAAATAAGGACGATTTCCTGTTGCATTGATAGCAAGAAAGGTCATGTTTTTTAATGTTTGCTGGAGGGTTAAGCAATGCGAGCCAGTACTGGGACTCAGCATACTACAGAATTCTACCATCGACTCTTCACCCGTCTTTTGTGAACGATTTATTCATAAAAACTTCAATATTTTTCATAGTAGTAGGTCAGCAATAAAAGAAGACTTGTCGACAGTATACAGAGTGAGAGTAGTAAGAATACTGTAGAAAGCGACTGGTAGAATTGTATACTATACAGAGTCCCAGTTTAGGTAACAAACACAAACCCCAGGTATCTTTCAAGCGGAAATTCACGCTATAGGAAAGTGTACCCCAATACCTCAATATTGATAAAGAATATAGAAGGCAAAGGATTATCATAATGTCTGATAGGTATGGGAATGTCTAGGCACACTCAATGATCTAGACGAGAACCTCTTACTGTGGACAGAAATGAAATAGTAGATGTACTAGCAAAGAGAGGCATAGAAACAGTCTTTTGGGGGCCGGAACCCTTTTGCAATGTCAGCTCCAGTGTAATATTGGAATAGGTGAAGCCGAGAGAAAGAGATAGTAGGGCTTAGACAATCAAATAAACTTCTGGGTGAATGCCTAATTAGAAAAACTGCAATATGAGTTTTAACAGTTGCCCTAATAGGGTCTGAATGGGATCCTGAAATATACATAAATACATTGCAGTGATATTTAAGGTGCAGTTTGCTTTGGGATTTCGAAATATTGACATTACGACTGAACAAATCAGAAAAACAACATATAAATGACGGATAATCTAGGACAGTGCTTGATACAAGCAATGTAGCAATTAACAAAGCTCTAATTGCTTTCGTAAAAAGCGTACTTTGTCGAGTTACGCAAACGGCAGGAAAAAAAAGTAAAACGTTTCCTGCTGAATTTTTTTCAAACTCTTTTCAGGACGAAACTAATTACTTCGGCATCACAAACGTTGCGTCTAGTTTCCTCGTGTTATGAATGACGTCGTCATCGATGACAGACAGAGAGACAGACAAACAACACTTTGGAAATTGAAATATCGATAACTGGAGCTGGATCGTCGTCAATTTGGAACATAGCGCGTATTTCAATATTGGATCCTTTTGTGAAAGCGTTTGCTGGTTGATTGGGCCCGCAGGAACACAGGGTGTTTAATGAGCGATCGAGAATAGAAATAAACAGACGAACGGTCATTAGAGTTGCCAGTGATTAAGTGACGGGAACTGGAAATTGTCGACGAAAACTTCAGTTACCAACAACGATCTGATGGCGAGTGTCGATGAGATTCTGGAATGTTTACTGTTTAGGAGAATATCATTTGCGTATGTTATTTGAAAACTATCTTCTTTTATTAAATAAATTAATTGTTGGTTTCATATAGTAATCCTATTGACTGCGCCATTTAACCGGTGAATTTTGCACGTAAGGATAAAATACCTCAATTCGTCAAGTATTGTGAGAGAAATATACACCTTAGCTGGTTATGTATTCAGGATGTGCCTCGAAATGATTGGATCTGTGAGATGGTTGATTCTGGCAATCGAAGCCTTCTTTCCCTTAGCCCCTGGCCCGGTACAGGAATGATGAATGCCGACGCGCAACGAACGCTAATTAAATCTCTTGCTGTTGTTAGAAGCAGGTCTGGTCTTAAAAAAGAAAATGTTTAGAATGAAAGATTTATTCACTAAACATTCGAATACTACTGATGTAATTATTATTGTGAAATGGAACAGCAAGAAGTACTTTTTTTAGGGGCAGCAGAAAAGAAGATCTAGGACAATCGAAGATACTCCTAGAGTTTCCATCAAATGAGATCAAGATAATGCATAATCTAAATCAGGACTACACCAACAGTTTTGACACGTGTTCTTACAGGTCTACCTCGCCTGAATTAACTCCCTAAAACGCTTAAACTTTTAAAGAACGAATAGGAAAAAACATAATACTAAAAATTCCCAAGGCACAACACCAGGGAAAAGGAAGACTTGGCAAAACTGAATCTTACGGGTATCCTAGACTCCTGAGACTCTCCTCAAGAAATGAGTAGAAACTGAAAGTATTCAGCTTTCAACATACTGAGTGGAATGATATCTACTTGTTTAAATCTGTGCCGATCTAAAGCTCAGCTGAAATTGATGAATAATTATTGAAAAGAGTGAAATTTTCTACCGTAGATTACTGGAAAAGGTGGCGTAGCTGCCTAGCTCAATACTTTATGACGACCGAGCTCGAAAGACTGAGACTAGGTTTCCCAAAAAACGAAAATAAATTAAAAAAGGGTCAAGATATGAAGAAGATTGAGAATCGGATGAAAAGGAGGTGTAAGAAAGCCTGAAGAGAAACGCAGATGGAAGTTTGATGTCCAATCTGATGAGGATATTGATACTGAAAGGATAGTTTCAGGCTGGTGATGAGGATTTAGTGAGTCTACTAAAAAAAAGTTCTGGCTTTCCTTTTGATAATAGATTCAGATGAGAAATATTAACTGTAAATTATAAAACAGCCAAGCCAATCCTGTTGTTTTGTCTTGCTCTCCCTCACCTCTTTTACTTTGTTCCTTTCTCTCTCCTTTTAATTAGCCCATACTTGAATACACCGCACAACTTTAACTATTAATAGCTGGATAATATATAGTATATTATATCATTCCTGAAATTAAACCAGAAATGCTCTATAAATTCTCTTCTCATTATACATTTGAGATGAGGTTTGCGCCCGAAAGATGGCGCCTCGCGCCCGGCATAATTATATTATACTTTTAATTAGTTAATTCAAGTTATATCTAGGGGCGATTACGCCTTAAACTTTTTATGGCCTGTCGCGAATGAATTATATCGAAAGCGGAACGTTTTGAAGCTTGACTAGTAAAAAGGAAAAACAGAATTCAGTAACAATAATTTTTAATTAATGGAATGTATTTTTATGTTTTGTTAAAAATGACAAGTTTCGTAGTGGGAGGCGGGGTTTGTTAGTTCAGATAGTTGCTGTGAAGCGTCAAGCGCTACAGGTTGCGCACAAACGTTCTTTCAGCTCCTTCCATATGGTTTGAACATAAAGATAATGCACATAGGGGCTCGTGTAAGCGTATTCGTTCACCCATTAGAAAGAGATGGACAACCAGCTTGGTATTGCTTCCTCTTTCTACATTTTTAGGGCATCACGCGATGTTTGAGAGAGACAGCATCACCAATTTCATTCGCCATCTCTATTTATTGCGTGGACGCTTCCGACTATAGGTTGCCTACTCTATGTTTATTATCTCTATGGTTTTAAAACCTCATCGAGACTCGAACCCAACAACGATTTGATGGCGAGCGTCGATGAGATTCTGGAATGTTTACTGTTTAAGAGAATATCATTTGCGTATGTTATTTGAAAACTATTTTCTTTTATTAAATATATTAATTGTTGGATTCATATAGTAATCCTATTGACTGCGCCATTTAACCGGTGAATTTTGCACGTAAGGATTACTCTATGTTTATTATCTCATCGAGACTCGAACCCGGGACCTCTCAGTTACGAAGCCCTTGCGTAACCCGGCCTGCGCTACGGACTGTTGGATATTACTGCGACTTACCAAGAATCTGTGTTGGTTCAGACTGTACATCCTCTGAATCTCTTTTTGCAAGCTAGTCAGCTTTTTTATTGACCTCAATACACTGGTACTTTATCAGCACACAAGGTATTCTATGATATTCAAATAATTATTATACATCGAAAGAATAAATATTTTACAAAGTAGACTTTTCCATTAAGTAATAAATTTCTATAAACAAAGGCTGTTTTCGAGTTTGAACGATAAATCTTTTTCATATAAAAGCCATTTTGTTTTCACTCCAGTGTACATAATATATGTGTTAATGCGTACTCTAACTCTTAATGGATTCCATTATTATTTGTTTTTTTGTTTTGAACGTTAGTTAAGTGGATGGCGTTGAGTGGTTCACTTAGAGTAAACATTGTTACAAGAACACTTTACCACAAATTAAGATATAGATCATGTTTAATAGCCGATCGGATGATGGCTGGTTGTCTTATTAGGCAAGAACTCATGTACCTACCTATTTTAATTTTTCAATTTACATTGTCGTACTCGCCCGATCTGCAAATCAATATACGTTTTAAATAAGTGTCGGTAATACAGGAACATTCTGACATCTACCTTGATGGTCAATTTACTGATTGAAATTGTGATTAAGGAAGTTAGATTCGTAGACTCCGTTTCACATAAGAATGAACCAATGTGAAGTTTGCCAGATGACTTGCGCAGAAACCAAAATCGGTACCTCGTAACGTCCGTTTCATGCCATTGGCGTTACAAACGATTTTTCATGCCAACATCAATTTTATTATTGACATTTGAGGTTGTGTTGTGTTTGAAGCGAATATTTTAAGATAAAGATAAAGTGACCAACGAAAAAAAATCGAATACCGCTGATCAGCATGTCTATAAGTGATGAGAGGTGGAAATATCTTGATTGAAAAAAGCGTAAAAGGTCAAAAAGGGCATCTGTAATCAATTGCCAAACAGACAAACAACCCTTCGATCTGATTGAAAAGCGGGTGGCGGATGGCGGTATCGAATTCGGCCCAAAATAAATTATCCAAGGATAATGATGGTGGTCAATTTAGTCCCCTAACTAATTGCCAATATGTGATTATAACGATCGCAGCGTTGCCACTACTTAGCTGCATTCCTAACATACAAGAATTTAATTGACATCATTAATAAATTTTCAAAATCGTTAAATAATCACAAGGTTACTGTTTTTTTTTTTAAAAAATTTTTTTATTTGTCGCGTGACCCCAATACTCCGAATATAGAGATACTATAAATCGTGCATTTCAAATTTGATTGACGTTAACAAATTAGCGCCAAACAGTACGAAGCGGCATTCGGTCGAACGCAAATAATTGATTCGCTTAATTCGAATATGATTTTCTGTTAATATAAACATCGGAGTGATACAAATGTAATTACGTTATTTCAGTTAGAGAACTGAATCAAACATAAACTATGTTTAATCAACAAATTATCTGGAAAATTAACTGCCGCTATCGATTGGCAGCATTTACCTTTCACATTATGTTTGTCGATCAAATATGGCGTTATTGGTCCAAGCCGGCAGTTTAGAATAGTTTATTTAGCTTTTGGAAATTATGACGAATACTGACCGCAACTAAGGACTTAATAACTTCATTTTAATAATAATCGTACGTTATTTAAGCCCGTTTGCAATTAATTAGTGAATTATTTAAGATAAATAGTGCAGTGGCGGATCTAGGGTAATCGTTAGGGAGATGTATGTATGTAGGTATGTTTGTAAATATAGAAATTAAGAATATAGAGAAGGGCTCATTGTTAATACCCCATAACAATAACGATAATATTAATAATTCAGCTAACATAATTTTTAAAAACTTGACAATACCGTATGTTAAGTGTTCATCAGAAAGAATTAAGAAAATTGGTAATCAATTCAATATTCGAACTAGCTTCAAATCTAACAATACGTTGAGATCTGTACTAACAAAAACGAAGCCAAAAAATGAAGAACAATCTTCAAAAAACTGCATATATCAGATATCTTGTGAATGCGACAAATTCTATTTAGGTGAAACATCTAGACCATTGAAAGTCCGAATAAATGAACATAAAAAGTATATCAAAGATAGGGAGTTCATTAAGTCAGGTATTTGCAAACATGCTTGGGAAGAGGGGCATAAAATTCAATGGGATTCGACAAAGATAATATTGAAAGAGCCCAATAATAAAAGACGAAAAATCAAAGAAAGTGCTTTAATACAACTAAATTCAGATAAATGTGTAGCTAGTATTTCAGCCGAATGTAGTCAAATTTGGTTACCAAGGTTAGAAAGAGAAATTTCCAATAATCAATTACCTGCTTTATCAGGATAGCATACTAAGTTTTTATCCAGGTTTTTTTATGATTTATTTTTGGAATGGTTGTTAATCGATACACACTTCAATACACAAAATCACCAAACTGAATTATACATATTTTGAAAAAAAAATAATCATACACAAAAAAGTAACAACAAACGCGTTTTCATTAACAAAATTTCCAAAATAAACGAAAAAAGCGCTTTCCCAATAAAAACCGTTCCTGGAACGTGCACTTCACTGGATTCCATTTTTAGTGGACTACATATCGTTAAAATGTCATAAAATAAAATATTTTATTTCACATTTTACCAGAGGTGTGATCTACTATGAATGGACCTTAATAAAATTTGACAACAAAGTTTTGTAGTCTTAAACTTCAAAATATTATTGATTGTCTAGTTGTCAAATTTTTTCGTTGTGTCAGATAGGGACCAAAAAATTATTTCTATACTAGTTAATCTTGACAACGGTAGCTGGAACGCTACCGAAACGTCGAAATAAAAAAAATAAAAAACATTATTGTGGTTTGATTCCCAAAAAAATAAGAAAAATGTGTATGTATGTATTTTGGGGTAACATTCACTGAGACCTAAAAGATCTATTGTGCCCCCTTACTTCTACTTAGTTTCTGAGGAGAGCCTCAAAGACTAGTAGCTCCTTTAGTCCTATTTCCCGGGACGAATTATTTTAGGATATCTGCAGGCCTCAACTTAGGTAACTGTCCCTCTTCTATCAAGTAGTCTCTCAGGTACTGTGCTTTGACTTATGCATTCATTTGATCTCAACAGGTTGTAGTCACCCAGAAGAATCTTAGATTGCCTAAGCCCTACTAGATCTTTCCAATAGTCACATCTTCTCTTTTCTTCGGCTTTACCTATTTCTTCCAATATTACATTGGAGCTGATTCCGCAAAAGGGTTCCGGCCCCCAAAAGGGTATTTCAGTCCCATCGTTAGGGGGATGGTAATGAATATAAAAATTCTCGTATAAGAAAAGTAAAATACGAATATATTTCCAATAGACATATAAAATAATAAAAACAAACAATAACGTTCTATTATGTCATAATATATTTTCAGAAATCATATCACTATTATTAAACGAGCAATTTATGATAGCCATTATTCACGCAGGGTGACGTTTGCGTCCCGAGCTGTAGGCGAGGGGCGCAAGTCACCCGAGTGAATAATGGCCATAAATTGCGAGTAGAATACTATACTTTGTCCACGACCCTTGATTTCTTTATTAAATAAGGCGAGTGTAGAACGGAAAGTAATAATTTGGTATTGTTGACAATTCTATCGTCAAAATTAATAAATTTCCTGAGTACGTCAAATGTGACATATAGAGATGTGCGATACTGTGTAAAGTATCGACACACCGTACCGTTATAAATACATTGCTTTAAAAATATCAATATTAAAAAATACCGTTATGAAAAGTGCCAATACTAAAAATTTCGTTATTTTATCGATACGATATTTATTGAAAAGAAAAGTAAATAAAATTGTTTGGCAGTCACAACTAGGATAATAATAAAAATCTATTTTATATAATGAATCCCAGGTTTCTTTCTTTTACCTTTTCGAATATATCTATAGCTTTGTCTACACTGTCAGGGATATCTCTGAGAATATGTAATAAAGCAAACCCAGATAATCTCTCCTGAGACATGGTAGACTTTAGCCATGACTTCAGTCTCTTCAAGCTAAAGAAACTTCGTTCCGCTGATGCGACCGTTACTGGAATTGTACATAGTATCTGTAGAAACATATTTATAGTGGCTTGGTGGGGGATAATTACCCCCTTTACTCCGCAACTGGAATAGTGTGATATTTAAGGTGTATAATTAAAAAATATAACTATAAATTTTTCTTCTGTTTGATGTTTTTATTTGTAATCCAAATATGTTGAATGAAAATACGCTGCTTTGAATTACCCGGTTCGTTTCATTAGTTTTGTTTCATTCACTCGTTCGAGGTTTATTTACTTTTAATTAAATTTTATCTACTTTATTGTCTACCTGAAATTACTTTCATTCATTTTACATTTCTTCGAGAGAAGAAGGCTATAAATACTCCACTAAATGTGGCGTTATCTAATAAGGACAGATGTTTATTTTATTTTTTTTATTTTTCCATTATCCAATTAAAAGACAATTGCATAAGAAAATTATAGCAATCAGAATATTTGCTTACTAGAATCATCAAACTAAGTATTGCTGCTTCTATTATAATTTTTTTAATATATACGATGGTGAAGCTGTTGAAGTTTTTAGTTTGAAAGTGGAGGTAGCAGAATTTTTGAATGTAATATTTCAAAAAATATCTTATTTTGATATGGACATAGATGACATATTAGCTTGTTTTGTAGGTAGTAAACGACAATAGTAGTATTCTTTTTACCGCTAAAAGATGCCACAACTGAGTCGAACTGAGCTTAGATTCTTCTAAGATCTAAGATAAATTCGGTATAATTTTCTGGCTAAAAAGAACATTCTGACTCAAATACATAACCTCATAAACTCGAGTGTTTACATTTACTCATTGCAGAAATTACACTTATTTGTCAAACCTTAGATTCTTATTAAAATGAATGAACAGATAGATTTCACAAATTCGCCAAACCACAAACCACGGCCAGATGTTTTCTGACATGACCATAGATTCTTATGAGATTAATTTAAAAACAAAACACCTTAACCTCAAAAAGCTCTTTCTCAGTTGAAAGCTTCATAAAATACAAGCTCAGCTGAAGTAAGTATCTCACTAAAATCTCAGTTCAAACTTAGTTGCTGAAGGTAAAAAGAATGGTCATTTTTAAACTGAGCAACTAACTAACTAAGATTCTTACTTATTCTCAGTTAATTTGGGTAAAAAGATCTCTACAAATGTGATATATTAATAATCTACACCCAAAAATTAAATTTACATTAGAAGTTAAATAAATCAATTAATTTTCTTTATTTAAAAATTGAAAGAGTCAATATACTTGATTTTTAAATTTTCAGAAAACCAACACATACTGATATGACTATACCATATAATTCCAATCATCCCATGTCACACAAATTAGCACTCAGTATCCAAAATATAAACAGCTTATAGTGATTGTATGAAAGATTCAAAGACGCTCAGCTAAAGCTACAAAAAGATACAAATACCTAAATAAAATAGACACATTGCTAACCAGCCCATCTGCTAGCTATTAAACCAATTATTTTTTTATAATGAAATGAAAGAGTATAATGACGAAATAATAGCCGTGAAATCGGTAAATAATAATGATAATCAGTCGTCTGTCAATTTATCTCAATCATGAAACATGCGCCGACACATACAGTCGATACTAGTTACAACAAATGATGTATCATGTTTGGCAAAAGTGCAAGTCAGGCCACGGAATGAGCATGGTGCTTAAGATGGTACTACACCTATTTCCTCTTCTTAATTTTAAATTCTTCCATCAGTTGAGGCAGTTAAAAGTATCACAATAAAATTTATCATGTAATAATCAAAAACCAATTATCAAAACGATACGTGTCAACTGTCCAAAAATATGTCAACAAAGTCGAATCTGTCATACACATCAGGATCTTTTGAGACATTGAGTCCAACCGTTTGTTAACTTTTTATTTAATTCAAATAAATAGTGTCACCAATTTGGTATATTTAGAATTGTAACTTTTTCCAGTGTTTGTTGTGTTGTTTAAAAATAGTGCATAACAGTGTAAATATTGGAATATATACTTCACCAATTATCTAGATCTTAAAAGTCAGTTGTTGTTACAAACAAGAATGGATGACAATAATACTGTGTGGTTTGTCAAATATATACAGATTCGGCAAATAATTATGTTCCGTATTGCCGTTCTGTGAGTGAAAGAGAGAAAGTTATAGAACAACAGAGAGAAAATGTCGTATTCCCCTCTCCGCAGAGTTTATCGAGTCTAGTGTTTCTTGGAGGGGAAGTATAATGTTCTCTCTTAGACATACAGAATTTTATGTATAAGTGCTCACTGTTGCTCCTATATGAGATTCTACATATGGAAGATAAATATTTGCCGAACCTGTATACAGATTGCGAAAAGTCTATTCGCGCCATACGCTTTACACAAGTACAACAAGGAAATTATGAGCAAAACTACTTGAAAGAGAGAGAAGAATAATTGTGTGAAAGTTTAAATGTGAATTCTCTCTGTAAAGGACACTGTTGCCGTTTAGTTTTACCTAATAGTGCATGAGCTCGAAAAAAAGTTAACGATAACGAGACAAAAATATCATTTGTACAAATTAATCTGCGTTTCTGGCAACAGCGGTTAAAATAGGGGGGCACTGAACACACCCCCAACTGTTTTTGGTAGCTGGAATTGAAAACACGCGAACAATTATTCTTCTCTCTCTTTCAAGTAGTTTTGCTCATATTTTCCTTGTCGTACTTGTGTGAATTGTATGGCGCGAATAGACTTTTCGCAATCTGTATATTGAATGCTGTTCTACTTTAACTTGATTTGATTCATTCAAACCCAACAGTTATGATTTGATCTACATCATTGTTAAGTTTCACGTTACAAAGGAACAAATTCCAAAAATGAATGTGTTGACAAAGACAAATTGTTTTGTAATTTATGAAGCAATTAATAATGTACAAAAATATAAAAGCAGATTTTAAAGCGACAGCTGTCTTCAAATAGTATGCAGTTCAGTGTTGCCAATGCAAAAATAAAAATTATCCGAATTTATAATTGATATTATCAAAATTACCAGTTAGCGAAATTGTCTGAAAAAAAGGATAATCATAACATTTCCATTATGTTTACAATTACTAATATACTATCGTTATAATCCTGATTGGCTGGCTGCTATAACCTTCCTTTAGTTCGCATATTTTCCGGGGCTCTTGTTTGCTTCTGTCGACTGTACACAGAAAGCTGTGTGGCGTTCATTTTTACATTAAACATAAATAATTGAGTGATATATTACCGCTGAATTGTTTAATTCAAACTACCAACAACGTACATACAATTATTTTCTCTTGGGATAATATAAATCCGGTCCGATTCAACACAAAATACAGTAAGCAACAAATAAAGAGGTGGGTAAATACCATAAATCTATGACAAAACGTAATGCACAACATGGGTGTTTAACTCAATCACCTTTTCAATAGGCCAGAACTATTCTGATGAAACTGTGTCTGATGCCAAACTTTAAAGACAAATAATACAGTCTAGCAAAACAAATATTGTTTGTAGATCTTCCATTCCTTCCATGATAGCTTTTGTTCCAAAGAAAAGCTCCGTGTCAAGTGACCAGGTCGGTCACTGTCTTCAAATGTCTCTTACTCAGTTTCAATAGCCTTGTCCAGTAAACTCCTTTTGAATTGGTGTTCTTTATCTAGCCAGTTCCAGGTTTTGGATATTCTTCAGCTAACTGGTCCACCAATTTAGTTCTCTCTTTGCTTTTCGTATTGCTTTTACTTCCTCAAGCTCTAGTGATACTTTTCCCTTCTATTTTCCCTGATTTTAACTGTCGTTGGTTGGTTTTCGATGAAAGTACAGGCCTATAACGAGCTGGACGTTGTGAATTTTAACTATGGAAATATAACTGTATAATAAATCACTAACTATAATTGGCTGAAAGTGTACCACAGCTATTTATCAATTAATTAAAAATTAAACAGATTGAATTAGCCCACACTATTGACAATTGTCCGATAACTGAAATAATTATGCATGTATAAATTATTATCAAAATAAACAAGCTTGTTGATAATCGGCAGTAATTAACTACACGGTGAATTAAATTGTAAACAATATTACCGATTGGTGGTTAGAATTTTATTCGATAGATTAGCGACGTTACATCAGGAAAATGTTTATATTGTGAATAAGATTTTTCCATGGAAATGTACTAGCCTTAAGACTGGAAAAGTGTTCAACAGTTACTGCTATCTAAAATATTGAAGGGGATAACATTTAGAGAATAATAGAAGCACCTTAAACACGCATTTTCACTATAAAATATTTTGGGAATATTAATCGACTGGCACAATCAGTTTTGTTGATAAAATCATATGAAATTTTCTAAAAAACGCATTTTCAACATAAAAAATCTTATAAATATCACAATACTATGAATTTTGAACTGAAATTTAAGGAGAATAAGTGCACAAGAATAGTCAATATGGACAAAAATTTTCAAGAGCATAACTTGAAGGGTTTCCGTCTTGTGAATAAAAATCGTGAAAATATTCGAAAATCCACTTTCAGAAACTTTATGTATCCATAACTCGACTAATTGAAGATATAGAAAATTCTAGTCTCCACTATTCGATTCAGGGGAACATTTTACATATAGATATTAATTTTCAGTTAATATTTCCAAGCATTAAGGAAGATAGCAGAGAGCAAATTAAATCGTGAAAATATTCGAAAATCTACTTTCTGAAACTTTATGTATCCATAACTCGACTAATTGAAGATATAGAAAATTCTAGTCTCCACTATTCGATTCAGGGGAACATTTTACATATAGATATTAATTTTCAGTTAATATTTCCAAGCATTAAGGAAGATAGCAGAGAGCAAATTAAATCGTGAAAATATTCGAAAATCTACTTTCTGAAACTTTATGTATCCATAACTCGACTAATTGAAGATATAGAAAATTCTAGTCTCCACTATTCGATTCAGGGGAACATTTTACATATAGATATTAATTTTCAGTTAATATTTCCAAGCATTAAGGAAGATAGCACAGATCAATTTAAATCGCGAAAAAGTTCCATACCTACCCCTCGCTTCAAAATTTCCTACAAAAAAAAAATTTTGCGACGTGAAATTGGCTATAAATTGGTAACCGGGGATTTTTCGGCAAGAAAAATTGACTGGCACAGTCTGGTTTTGAATAAAATCATTCTTTCGCCTTCAAATAACGTTATGAAATTTTCGAAAATCCACTTTCTAAAACCAAAAATACTCATAACTCGACTAATTGGAAAGATGGAACGTTCTAGTCTTCACCATTCGATTCAGAAGAACATTTTACATATAGAAATGAATTTTGAGTTAAAATTTCCAAGTATTAAGGGAGATAGCACAGAGCAATTTAAATCGCGAAAAAGTTCCATACCTACCCCTTGCTTCAAAATTTCCTACAAAAAAAAAATTTGCGACGTGAAATTGGCTATAAATTGGTAACCGGGGATTTTTCGGCAAGAAAAATTGACTGGTACAGTCTGTTTTTGAATAAAATCATTCTTTCGCCTTCAAATAACGTAATGAAATTTTCGACAATCCACTTTCTAAAACCAAAAATACTCATAACTCGACTAATTGGAAAGATGGAACGTTCTAGTCTTCACCATTCGATTCAGAAGAACATTTTACATATAGAAATGAATTTTAAGTTAATATTTCCAAGCATTAAGGGAGATAGCAGAGAGCAATTTAAATCGCGAAAAAGTTCCATACCTACCCCTTGCTTCAAAATTCCTTACAAAAAAAAAATTTTGCGACGTGAAATTGGCTATAAATTGGTAACCGGGGATTTTTCGGCAAGAAAAATTGACTGGCGCAGTCTGTTTTTGAATAAAATCATTCTTTCGCCTTCAAATAACGTTATGAAATTTTCGAAAATCCACTTTCTAAAACCAAAAATACTCATAACTCGACTAATTGGAAAGATGGAACGTTCTAGTCTTCACCATTCGATTCAGAAGAACATTTTTCATATAGAAATGAATTTTAAGTTAATATTTCCAAGCATTAAGGGAGATAGCAGAGAGCAAATTAAATCGTGAAAGTACTGAAATCCACCTTTCTGAAACTTTATATGTCCATAACTCGACTAATTGAAGATATAGAAGATTCTTGTCTTCGCCATTTGAATCAGAAGAACATTTTAAATATAGAAATGAATTTTTAGTTGACATTTCCAAGCATTAAGGAAGATAGCAGAGAGCAATTTAAATCACGAAAAATTTCCCACAAAAAAAATTTTTGCGACATGAAATTGGCTTAAAATTGGTGAACAGGGTTTTTTGATACGGGAAAACGAAAGCCACGGTCAGTTTTTTGATAAAATCATTCTTTCGCATACGAATAGTGTAATGAAATTTTCGAAAAAACGAATTTTCAATATAAAATGTCTTGTACATATCACAAATTTACGAATATGGAACTGAAATTTTATGAGAGTACTTTCAAAAAATAAATCTCTCGTAAAAAAAATTAACAACACCATAACCAGTAGGGTTTTTCATTTTATATATCGTCAAAGTTACTAGACGACTTATTATAATATAAAACATGTTATATTTCATATTTCTAGCGTATTATATAATATATATTAGACAAGGCACATTAACAAAAATGTCACTTTACTTGTGAACCGAGTTTTGTTTACCTTTTCTCTCGTAACATGTACATATGGTCAAGGTGAAGATGCAGACAAGACAAGTTAAGGGTTCTGAAAAGGTAAGTGGTTTGAATGGGAATATTTTGGAATGTTTAGTCTATACATAGCCGTGATATTGTAAAGAATAAATTCAGATGGTTGTATTAGGTCCGATCTTTTCACCATCGAATAGTAATTTATCTGACACTTAGTCTTTTCACTGTTACATATAGTTATCTATCAGATAAACTGCCGAATAGTTATTTGCCAGTTCAAGTTCTAGATAAAACTACATTTGACAGATTGTCATACGATTGTATATATTTATACCTAACCTACAAATTTTTTTTCAACTGTGCTGGTGTGTGGTTTAAAAATGGAAAACATTTTGAAGTTTTCCGTTTGATTGAAGTAATAATGGTTACCATAATCGAGGATATCATATATGACCTTGAATAAAAAACCCATCCACCTAAAGCACTAGTTGCAATTCAGTTGTCGAATCAGTCTTTTTTTTCATTCTAGGTCATCCTATAAAGATTCACATGTCTGTTTTGTGGGTTCATATTAGAGAATACAGAGTGTTGTTTATTTTGGAAGCAATTGAACAACAAATATCAGACTGATAGTTATTCATAGTTAAGTTTATGGCTTTCATTATTTATTGTTGGTTTCATTTTTAGAAATATTGAAAGAGTTGTAAGCCCAATAAGAGACAGATTATTGTTGACTCTAAGTTATCTACTCAAATTAAATCTTCAACATTTTGAGAAAATTCTACAATGTATTATATTGGTTGAGGCAGAACATTTTTAGGAAAGAAACTATATAATTATTTGAAAGACTCTCTCTGAAGACACTAACAAAACTATACAAACTTAACCAACCAATCGTATGATCTGTCAAAAGTCAACTCAGTGACGTTAGAACTTTAGTTGTGTGCAGAAGAAATTTAAAATTCCCTTTGACGTTAATAGACTTATTCGATGGGTAATGTCGGATAAGCTTTATTTATTCGTAGGTGAAAAGACCGGCCCTTAATATACAAATAATTCTAGCATATTTTTAAACGGTATTAATTATTGTCCCATCCGAGAAATCGTTAATATTCCTCATTCAGCATCTCTGGAAACCAGGAGACTTATTATACTTTGAATAATAACTTACAGAATTGCAGTAATTGCTCACCAACTTTGCTAGGAGACTGGGCCAATTAAAATTAATGATTTAGGTTCCATTACATCCGAATCAACGTGATTTAATTGTAACTTTAGGAAAATTACAACGCCAACAGTTGTTATCGATAATGGAATTTGGCGAACATCCGCCATTATCGCCGTATACACGCCAGAACGTAACGATGAAGACGTCATTAAAGTAAATGAAGATTCTAAGGGGCTTTTTGTGCCCTACAATTATTTCGTCGTATATTCCGGGATGAGGAGTTTATCGGTAAATATTAAGGGCTCTTTTCGTTTATCTCTAATGAGGCTATAAATAACTAAGGAATATTCTAAACATATTCTTACTTCAAATTAATTATTTTAAAAACATTAATTATAAACAGTTATCTCCTCTTCATAACCTCAATTCATTATACAGGGAGATATTGATAACAAATAACTTTCCAAGCTATTTGTTTCTTGTTTTTCTCCCCGTCCCCATTCCTCATAAGCTAAATTATGTCACAAAGTAACCACTACCTCTACCCGATTGAATCCTACCGGATTTTATTATAATTAGGTTTTTCTATACACCAGATGGATTCTAAAAGGAGGGATGATCTTAGGGGGGAGGGTGTAACGTCTACATATGAGCAAAAAACGACCCCCTTGAGGTATATGATTTCTGACAAGTTTTTTTGTTTATAAAAGTGACTCCTTCAGAATTATGTGGGGTTGGTAGTACTGTAAATGAAATTGAAATTTTGAATTTTTTTTAGTCTTATTTATGTACCAGTACAACCCTGCAAATATTACGACGATAGTAGTTATTAGACTGCAGTGTAAGTGTTTATCTGTCACTAATAGATTTTAAAACATTTCAAATGAAAGAAGCTTTTAAAACAACAAACTTTATATCAAGTTATTAGCAATGTGTACAAAACGTGTCAACAATATGAAAAATTCACCCACTTGTTTTGAAAACATGTGTACACTTAAAAGCTCCCACTGCCACACAACTTTAGTGTCTATTGACATAAATATTTCACAAGATAAACGACATTTTTTTTAATCTATACAGACGAGCTTACACTATCTGGGTAGATATTGGAAAATATCCACAAGATTTTTACGAAAATTGGTATAAAAAATATTTTATACCGAAAGTAGGACACAACTTTGTTATTTTAAATATAACGCCCTGTATATTATTAACTTTTTGGACTCTACAATGAATTTTAATGCCACTTTGTGTGAAATACCCTACTGCCTTATTGTATACGGGGTTCGTAAAAAAATTATGAGAAATCCAACTTCACAAATGTCAAATATCTCAATTTTCTATGAAGGCTACTGTTGTTAATGATGATTTGGTTTTAGAAAAGTAAGCGTAAACTCCGCTAATTTTTGAGGTAAAATATTGAGATATTTGACATTTGTGAAGTTGACATGTCGCCAATTACCTTGACCTTCCCACTGATCAACTAGAAGAGTAAATTTTTTTTGGTGTAGGGGCTGTTCTCTCAGAATTTTTAAAAAAGGTCTGCCTACTTTCGGTATAACCGGAAGTACCAAGTCTGTCAATATATTTTCTATGAATTCGCCAAAACTTATACCCCATTTATACCAACTTTCATAAAAATCATGTAGGTAGTTTCCAATTTATAGCTAGTGTAACTCGTCGAGACAAACAGTCTGTATTGCTATTCGGTTTAAACTGAGATAATATAATCTCTAAAATTACAATACATTTACAAAGCTTTCGATGTTTAAAAAAGCTCTCATAGAATATCAGGTCAGTTTCTACGACACCAAACAAGAGGTTTAGTTTTGTAGAGATCCCACTGAAGCTTTTTACACATTTGAACAGCATTCAGTAATTTTTTTTTGTGAAAAAATTTTCATAAATCAGCCAGTGAGATCCAGACAGAAGATAATTTGGAAAAAATACGTTTTGTAGTGTCATCGATCAGAGA
This sequence comes from Lochmaea capreae, assembly GCA_949126875.1. Classification (NCBI taxonomy): domain Eukaryota; kingdom Metazoa; phylum Arthropoda; class Insecta; order Coleoptera; family Chrysomelidae; genus Lochmaea; species Lochmaea capreae. The sequence goes on from OX421400.1 coordinate 2,363,876, forward strand.
AAATCATCAGAAGTACAAATATTTTACGATTTTTTGACGATACGTTGAAGTTCACCGATTTCAAAAAGAGAGTTTTACTCCAAACAAACAGGGGTTATAGGAAAAACGAAAATATATTTAAAAAATTGGATTATTTTGTTACTAATTTTGAATTAATGACAAAGAAAAAAATATTTAAGTAATTGTTATTGTTTTAAGAAGAAAAAATGTGTCTATCTTATACGGTACCTCACCATTCTCATAAAACACCTAGCTATAAATGAAGATGTCAAGATTCTCTCGATTGGCATTCCTCCACAGAGGTAAACATCCTTAATTAAATTGTTACAATTCCAATTAAGGATCCAGAGCAATTGATCTATCGACGGATAAGGCGTTCCAAGTTTTATTTTCACCTTGTCGACTTCGGAGTCTACTTTTTCTCGATGAGAAATTTCAGATATTTACTGTAAAATCTTTCGCTTTATTACTTATTTTCCATTGGGTATGTTACATTCTCATAAATACTAGTATTTTAATTGCTACACAATATACCAGGTTTCGTAAAAAAAAACAGTGTTGCCAATTTGCGAAATATTTTTTTTTGTTACGCCATTGGCATCAAAACGCGGGGCGTAAAAGATTTAATATCCAAGACGAGAAGAGAAGAAAATTCCGCTCTCTGACCAAATCCCGAGAAACTTCATTTGGAAAGAGTTTCGGAGAAGTTTGTAACATCAATTAAACATCTAATGAGCTAATTAAATGGGTATTCAATGTAATGAATACCACGGGGATTATTATTATTAACTCAATACACTTCTAATTACTGCTTTCTTAGACTAAAAGAGATATTTAATTAATATTAAGATGTTCAAAGTAAAATACAGAATAAACAGAATTATGAAATTCTGCTAGAAATTTTGTTAATACTTTGCTTGTTATGTAGTCCTAAATAAACTACGGATATAAATTCCTTCAGAGAATTAAGTGGAAAGACGAAAAAAAAAATAAATACTTGAAAACTGTTTATAATTTTACAAAACCGAATAATAAATGAAAAAATTAACAACCGAGGCTCCAAAAATTTATTTGCAAAAAAACTATCGGTATTTTTGTAAACTTGTCTGTTGAGTCGTACCCTCGAATCATTTGTTTTTATGCTTCTTCTTTTATTAGAACCAGGCTTTGCTGAATCCGAAATGTCGAACCTTCTTCTGAGCTCTTTAAACACAATCTTTTTGTTAGCCAGCCTACATTAGTTCCACATAATACCCGCAAAAATTTCTTTCGTGTTCTAATTCTTTTCTAATATCTCAAATTTGTCTGTATATACGATTTAACTATAAAATTTGTTTTTGTTTTGACAATTTAATTCATGTATAAAAAATCGCATATGCCACAGTGCAATTGTCACTTTGACAGCGGCAAAAGTTAGCTTTAACTTTTACAGCGACAAATACACTAGTGGTTTTTTCACTTATTCATTTGTTCATCAATTATCGCGGTGCTGGTTACCAGAATAAATAGTTTGACATGTATTGTTTGTCAACAACTTATTGAATTTTCGAGAACTAACAATGAGTCGATTCGGTGTGTCTACGAACGCCGAAATTAGTCAAATTGTTAATACCTGTGTGCCTACTAATACAGTTGCGACACAATCATCAATCTGGCGACAATTTTCTACGTTTTGCGATGCAAAAAGATACACATTTGAGCCAGATACTTCCATCGAGAAATTGAATGTAATATTGCAAGATTGGGCATTTAATATGCGAAAAAGTAACGGAGAAGACTACAAAGAAGCGGTAGATAAAACAATTTGGAACACCACCGCTAAAATGCTACAAAGTAAATATTATAACGAATTTAATATTGTATTCAACCCTTTCACCGATATTCAGTTTAATTCATCACGAGCTGCACGTAATGCTAAACGTAAAATACTACAAGCACAACCCGAAAAGAGAAAATGTAGTGCATCAGCTCTTAATAAATCTGAAGTATTTGCAATGGCCAGATTATATAACTAAAATGAACCGGAAGGACTTCAAAAGAAATTATATCACATTTTGGCGTTTGAACTAGCTTGGCGCGGAGGAGAAGCAGCTTACTGCAAAACCACTTATTTCGTATCTGAAATTGAAAATAATGGAAAAGAAACTGGACGTATCGAGTATAATCCTCTATTTTCGAAAACGAGACAAGGCGGCAACAATAAATTGTGTGACAGCAAATGGATCACGCCTAATATTTTCGACGAAGATATTTGCCCAATACGTTTATTCAAAAAGTTAATGGAAAAACGAAACACTTTTATAACTTCGGACAGAGTATTTCTTACACCAAATCCCTTTTGGAAAAAGAAAAATTCTAAAGGTTGGTACAAGAATATGCCGATTGGAATTAATGAAATTTCCAAATGGACTAAACGCTCAGCACAACGCATTGGTTTAGATGTCAAACGTGTCAAAATTACAAATCACTCAAATCGAGCGGCAGCAGTTAGCGAATTAAGTACAAGCGGAATTGAAGAACAAGCTCTAATAAAAATAACAGGACACAGCAATTCATCATCAATAAAACCATACTTACAAGTTGACAAAGAGTATAATTCAAGCATTATTCAATCAATTCGTTTGGAAAATGAAAAAACTTCAACATCTACTACAGAAACGATTAGCTGTGGCACCCGCAGCGATATCACTGTTCCTAGTATGAATTTCAATAACTCCGTTTTTAATAATTGTACATTAAAATAAAAATGTGTTTATTTTTAATGTTTCATAAATAAAGTTTGCATTGATATGTTTCCAAATTTCTCATTCATTAAATTGTCCTGCCGAATTACACTCGAGGTTAGGTTAGGTTAGGTTAAAATACAAACCACTTGTGCAATTATAAGTGAAAAATGGAAGGTTCTATAATGTGAGAGTGAAAATGACTGGTGAAGATGGTATGTAGAGCAGTTGCATTGATAGTAAAAGCCTCTTCAATATGACTTTTGCAGATCTATTATGTGTGCTCTCATATTATTCTAAGTTCCTTATTACTAGACTCCTTGCGTCTTCCATGTATTGTTCATGTGGTTGTCATTGAGTCTTCAGTGTACTCTGTACCTCTTGGTCCTGATGGATCTATTCTGGCTTAGTAGGTACTCCGTGAATTAAGATGATGGTTCTTTGTTGAACTCTTATTCTGTTGTGTGATAATTTTAATGATGATCCTAGAGTTGGAATGGATTATGAGTTAGTGAAAATGGAAAGTTAAATGGGCTTTTTAAGGTAGAAGGGTTTGTAATTTCGAAAACGAAAGGTTTGAAAAAATTAATTCCATTCTGTTTTCTGCCCTGGAAATCCGACAAAATGAGTGAATGTTATGTACTCTACTACTTCAGTGGCATTAAGAATTAAAAGTCCGTAACAGAATATATAATATATTGAAGGTTTCTGAATAAATAATGTGAAGTTAATGGCCCTAATTAATATCTGAAAATAGTTAAAATGGTGGTTCAGAAACGAGTCCCGGCTGATAACGAAGTGTACCCCATCACGGCATTAAAAGCTTTTAAACGTCATTTTGGAAAAAGCATTAAGTGTGTTTGCACAACTACTCAAACTCCGTAGGATTCTGGCTCACTCACAAAAGTTGTTTGTAGATCAAAACAGGCGCTGTGGCGCTAAAAGCTATTTTATCTTCTGTTCGAGTCGGTCAACTCCACTCGATTGGACTTTACCATCGTATATATGAAGTATATTTCCTGGATTTATATTAGAGAGTGAGATAAGTTTGTAGAATTTCGTAACATTTAGATCCAAAAAGTAGTTAGTAGAAAAACAAAGTTTAATTTTGCCGATTTATTTGGGAAAAACATATTTCACATCCCTCGTATCTATTGGAACTAATCAAAACTATGAGAAAATCCTAATAAACCAGAAAACTTTTTCAAGTGTGATGAGAAACAAAGAGAGATGGAAATAATACATGAAAAGTAAAATGAGACAGAAAGTGTGCTCAAATTTAATTAGTTCTAAGCACCTATTCCTTCTTCTCTTCTATAGCAAAAGCGTATCCAGTCAAGCCCCAAATAAATATCAATTCTAGATAAAATGCAATTTCTAAGCAGGGTTGGAGGTTAAGGAAAAACGCACATAATGTTATTGTAACTGGAAGTTACATTAAGGTTAGTTATTAAGGGTTAAGGAAAATTGATTCGAACTAGAGAAAATTCGACCAGATGCTGTTAGTGTTTTCAATTAGACCTCAAGGTCAAACTAGGGATTGGTACCTAATGATTTTTTATTGGAATCAAATAAACTCAGTTTCATCTATTAGTGTCCACTAACAGTTCAAGAATAATATGGCAGATGGTGAAGACCTACTGCTTCATTTTGCCTTGATCCTTCGCTAAACTTGGTGAATTTGATAAAACCAATTCGTAAGGGGGTGAGGAAGGCGATAAGCTCATATAGGACAACGTTAAATCTGGTCTGGGAGTGCCGCAAGGCACTCAACAGACTAGGTAGTCATAGTAAACTCACCCTAGCCTGAGTGCAAGGAATAAAAGGCAATGAAAAGGCCGATGAATTAGCCAAGCAGGGAGGAGCGACTGAGGTCATGATAGGGCCAGAACGTTCCTGTGGAATTGCAAAAAAAAGGCAACCAGCAACCATTTTTTAAAATTCATACCGCATCCAGAAGAATATACAGGTCACAAGTTTTGACGTACTTCGGCATCACTTCTAGTTGATTCGGGTGGAGACATTCTTCAATTATAAAGCAACATGTAGGATGGAAATCTACTGCTGTTTTCGAAGGGTATGCAAACATGAATTGTGCTTTACTAATTTTACTAATGTCAGCAGTTTTTTAAACCTACCTTCAACATCATGAGAACAAAAAACATGAGCTTTGTCATAAATTGAAAAAAATTATCCAGAAACGAACGTTTTGAGACGACTCTGTGCTTAAGATAGGCAGCACCGGTGCTTCACTGACCGTCAAGTTCGAAACTGAAATGAGTATAGAGAGCCCGGACAACGTCCGGTTCCGGCCCAGATCAAAAGCTTTCATCCTTCTCCCCTTCCCGCTCTTACCGCCCAGTAATTAAATACACTATGGGGCATTAAATTATCCACGGCGAGCTGCGATGTATAGCAGACATTCTCTGGATTGTACACAATCATTGCACAGACTGGTTTTGGATGGTGTTCTATATTGAAAGTGGACACGTTACACATTATGAAATTAAGCATATATCGAGTTAATGGGAAATGACTTGGGTACAGGTAAACGACGAATTTTGAAATGAAGTTTCCAATGTACATACAGGAAGAAGATTTAGTGAGGATCGTTATTTTCCATTCAAATTCTTCAACTGCTTTTAAATAGACAGTTTTGCATAACCATGTTTGTTTGTAAACAAACCTTGCGATGTTCCAAAACAAGAATAATTCAATAAAATTAATTATTTTCCATAAATTTTCGAATGGGGACATTTAATTTCTTTCACGTTGTAATTCGTATATCCAATTTCCATATTGATGTGTTCGAAATAAATTTCATCTGTTAATTTAAGCTAGTTTTAGAGAGTTTTAAATGTTTTTTAAATTCAAATTATTTCGACGTACGGTCGTAAACAAAATAAATTTATGATAGCCGAAAACACCCATACGTTCCCGTTTCGAATTCAAGACTCAAATTTGCACTTCCATTAACATCAACTATCACTTAACTCTGATTATAGAATATAGATAGACATGGGCGTTCGTCGATTTCCTTTCATCATACAAAATTATTTAAAAGTTTACTTTTTCCACCCAGTCAATACCAGAAGATATATTTTGGTAAGAGGAAGCCCTCTTTGATAGCCAAGTGACTCAGCTTTTACCAAATAATTAAATTCTCGTAACAAACTAACAAAAACAACTTTCCTCATAAAGAATACTCAATCTCTCTCTTCTTGCCTGGATTCCTGGCAGCTACCTTGCAAAAGTAGGTGCCTCCATTGGACCAGAAGAGATTCAAACATCTGGCAAAATGGTCCAGGTCTGGTGAATCACTATAGGAGTGTTACCCAGCAATTGCTGGTCTAAGGAAGGATTTTAACCTACGATGTTGAAGACGTTACTGTATTCTGAATCTGTCTGGAAGATAATGAAGCAGATACAGACTCCTATATAGGATTTCTTCAAGGAGGACCTAGTGAAAAGACTGTTGAGCCTAATCAGAGCTACGTTTAACCTGCTCTAAGCTGGATCTCAACGAAATGTCATCTAACTCATGTTTGTTTTGTCACTTATTGGCGTCTTGACAATATTAGTTACTCAATTGTTCATAAAAAACTGTTCACTTGCTGCACTGTATTTATTCACCTGTCTTTGACATTTTTTTTGATCTCTCAAATTTATAACCTTACGAAAAATTGAGAAATGTATGTCTCTGTATGAGGAGGAAGCTATTTTGATAAATAAATGTAATGTATGTTAGTACTATAATTGTTGGCATCATCCCTAAAAGCTAATTGATTTGAAACGACTCCATACGTGCCAAATATAATGGGTGTATTAAATAGTAATGCTTTTATAAAATATTAGCGTTGAATGTAGTTTAATATAAATTTCGTGAATTTAGAGTGGTTATCTCGTTTAGCACTTGGATTATAATTATATCGATTATCATTTTAAATATTTAGTGGGTGCTGAAAAGACATAGAGATATAGGCGAGTTTAATTTTATATTTTTTTTTTATTTAAATTGAAAATATACAGGGTGTAATTGAATACACAGATTTATTATAAAATATACCAGTTAGTTTGGAATCAAAAATAAGCGTAAAAAAGTTGAAAAAAGTTGAAAATTTGAATCAATTTTTTTAATGCTTGTAAAACTTGGGGGAGAGAAAAAAAATGTCATGGTTTTTGTTGGATTTTGAAGGGGGTCACCACTCTTTTGACCCCCCAACTATTTTGTACATTAAGTATGATAAAAAATGGAACGCCACTGATTTGATTCATTTTATTATGGTGTTTGTTTGGAAAATATTTGATTTAGACAATACACTGTCTTCAAAATATTAAATCTACCCAAATTTTGACAAAAAAATTTATTTTTTGTTCTTGCACTGACAATTGTAAATTTTCTTAATCTTCTATCACATCCAGAATGTACACAAGTACACATTGCTTTATTAATTTTTAAACGTTATTGTTGCTTAAAAATATCTATTCTATTTCTATATTTTTGTAATTTTCTACACGAGTAGTTTTTTTTTTATAAAATGAATATTGACCGGTTACGATCCTGCCTTTCATCTCCACCCGCCTCTGTAATATTGTCATAGAAACGTTTAATGCACACATCCTGTATTACGAGCCTTTCTAGATTATGAAAATGAGTAAATATAACCCAAATGGATTGTGCTGGTTGATTCAATTTTATAGAAACATGAAATCTCCATTTAAGCTTGCTTTTGCTGCCGTCGGCCAAACACTATTAGCAAATTATTAACGATTGCACTTTCCAAGTATCATTGTGGTCTATGAAACTTTTTGAATCTATTAAATAGTAATAATCTTCGACAAGATAAGTAATAATAATATTAAGTATTATTATGTATATTTTTAAAATACTTTTACAAATTCTATTTACATATCAAAGTGAACCCCGTTTGATTTTTTCTTTAATTCTAACACAATTTTAAAAATAAAAACTACATTACCATTATTAGGCTGGCAAGAGAAAGCACAGTCTCTCTAGTATGTGTCAGGATATTAAGAGATTGCAGGAGAAAAAGAAGATCCGAAACCATTCTGTCAAATCAGCAAAGGAACACCAATTGAAATGGAGTTGACAGAAGATCATCTCTTACAAAAAGTTTCTGAAGAAGCTAGACAAGGAACTCTCAAACAGGGTATTGAATCTGAGACGTTTGAAGACAGTTACTGACCTGGACACTAGAGACGGAGCTTCTATAATGGCAGTAGACAATCTGGGAAATGGTACAAAGATGTACACTTTGGCAAATACAGGAATGAATGTGAAATAGCCATATGCTCGTCAATGCGCGTTGCTAGATGATGGTAGCAGGGATTAGTACGGTCCCTCAAGCAGGTATACTTGACTACTATATTGTCAGTTCCATTGTGTCTGTAAGATAGTGAAGAGCACTGCGTGGGTACCTACTTTCATTGTTGTTGTTGGACACCCAGAAAAGCACATTCAAGAATGGCTTAGACAGCGAAACATTATGTTTACACCGGATATGCTAAAAGTTGATTTATACAATTTATAATTTGTCCACAGGACGACGACAGTGACACTTTAGATTTAGAAAGTGATGAAAGTAAAAGTGATATAAACAATAGTGAGAGCGACGTACAAATATCGTTTAAATTAATTTAGTGAATAAATACTATATTAATACCTAGCCATTTACGTCTCCTGAATAATTAAAGATTGCTACTTAATATACTTTGATTATTTACCGTACTAATTCACCAAGCGCATATTACCCTCTTTGTCATCCGAATACTTTCTCATTTTAACTTCGCGCCTCTCGTACGTTTCTCGACATTCACTCCTGTATTTACCAAACTGTAGTTCAAGTACCTGTACACTTGAGCACAACCCAAATGAATTAATTAATGAATGAATACGATTATTAGTTGTAAAAAGATAATAAAAAAACCAATTAAACCATCAATATTATAATATTGATACAATGATAAATACTTACATGGAAATTAACTTTTACGACCATTGTATATAATCATCACTATCGACCTCATTCAGATTAATATTCAAGCGCTTAGCAATAATACACGCTAATTACTTTAATTAAATTTTTTTCTGCTTACAGTAATAATATTATTAAGCGTTGTTCTAATTAAATGAATGTGTCGCGGTTGCGTTTAATTTAAATTAAAAACTTTTCATTACTGAATTTTATCAAGTGCTAATGATTTTTAGGAATAATATTACCAGATATTGGCAATAAAGTGAAACTGATTTGACAGAATTTCGAGATCTAGGGAATCAATTTCAATATTATGATATATGCCTTGGTTGTTGTCTTCAGCAAAAAAAAGAAGCTGGATCTAAATGAGTGCCTAGTTCAATGGTCAGTCCTGAAATTTATATAGAAGAGTATCAGTTCCAATGTCAAAATTATCCAATTAAAGTTAGATATTGTATTAAAAAAATAGTACAACTAAAGCATTAAAGGATCTCTCGGTAAAAAACTGATTTTTTTCAGATTTACGAATCGTAGTTAACTATTTAATTGAATTCAATCGGCTGTTATCAGTGGTGCCACCTGTAGCGACATTTCAAATTGTGGGAACTTCTCGCAAAAGAATCATTTCCATGTAAGGGGGTTGTAACGAGTCAAGAGTACAAGAAAACGAAACCGATAGGCGACCAAAGAGACACTAAACAGACAAGAAAAGCGATTGATGGCGGTTTAAGAAATCAAGTGGTGTCGCTAATAGGACGTATATTGGATTTGTGCGCTGTTTAGTAGCACTTATTCTGTCACCATGAGTATGGCGTTCGTCGCGTCACTCCACGCTGCGGTATAAGCAGACAGATTGAATTTTAAGATATTACAAAATTTATAATGATTTGCTTAACATTGTGTAGATGTTGTTTGAAACTAAATTTTATTTTCGCATTAATATGGTAGATCTGTTTCTTTCGTACAGGGTTAATTTGAAAATATTTAATGTAATTTGCGATTTCAAAGGGTTGTACACAAAAATCAAGACACTAAAAAGACTTCATTGGCAGAAAAAATCTTAAAGCCTTTGAGCTTACACCTTATTTCTTTAAATTCAGTACTAATAGAGCAGAAAATGCCAGGCAATGTTAAAGAGGAAGTAAAGTAATTAAGAAAAAAACAGTTCTGGGAGATATTGTAATCATGCTTGAGCTGGAGCGGCGGTCTTCAGTAGGCAACCCAGATTTGAAATCACAACCAACCCGGGTAGGTACTCTACCGTCTTTCAGGCTAAAGTATACGCCATTGAACTGGCTGTAAGAGAGCTAATGGATCAACCTGTTATAAAAAAGAACATACATCCTGTCAGATATCCAGGCTGCTCTTAAAACACTTAGCTTGAACAGGATAAAATCTAAGCTGGCACATAACTGTCTACAATCCCTTGAAATACTGGGCAAGGAAAACAAAATCAATTTAACCTGGGTGCAGGGGCATCGAGCAGTGGAGGGCAACAAGAAGGAAGACTCTCTGGAAAAAAAGGGATCAGAGTTTCTATTTATCGGACCTGAACCATTTTTTAGCATTTTTAGGCAGCCATAGCTACCTGGGCGGAGAGGAAAACCTTCACGTACTGGGCAAACATACCGGGGTTCTCTCACTCGAAGGCGTTCATATACAACCCTTCGACTACAAAAAAATAAGCAGATTCTGGAATGGAGTCATTCATCCGATACGACGTGATTCGACTTACAATCGGACATCGTATGACGGATCTGTGGAAATTCACCTTAAGAAATATGAAATTACGTAAAAATTAATTGAATTTGTCAACCGCAAAGTTAATTTTCACCATCTAGAAGAGATTATTAGGTGATTTGACTTTTTTATTCCAGTCAGAGCGTAAATATGTACCAAGAAATTGCTTAGTGTACCTACCTGAACGTTGACCATAAACCTGTATTGATATTAAGTCTCAGTTGTGCAATGTGGATATACATCGTTGCACAGATACAGATTATAGGAATTAATTATACCTACTTAGGTATTTAGTAAATTGTATGGATCCAATAAATTTTCAGCTTTCCTTCTGTTAATTCAAAACCAACTGAGTGACAAGTAATCGTTAACTAAAGATATGGAAACTAATTTTAGAACAAAAAATACTTCAAGCTCCAAAAAACCATTTAAATAGTCGTGTAAAATATGACATAGTAACTAAAAAATTTTATTTGTCGAATGGTACTTGCGTTTCTGATCGGCTTTTTACTTTAATGTCATTCTAGAAAGGAGGCGCGGAGAACGGGCTCATTCGTTTGTGAATAATTCAATTCGGTTTGCGAGAAAGAATAAAAATAATAAGAAAAAATTCAATTACGTAAAGCAATGGTTTAATACCTGAATGAGCGTATTTTGAAGAGAAATAATCAAGTGTATCGATACACAGCTGCGTATTCAGTCATTTTTTTTAACAACAGAGTCGGCGCAAGCCGTACATAAGTGTTTATTAATTTTAATCTTTTATAAAAATTGTGCTGACTTTTTCAAATGACCACATAGCTATTTTCACATAGTGTAGCGACGTCTGTAGACAGAGCTTATCATCGACGCCTATGAGCTCGCTAGACTATTCTGATACGTGTTTTTAAATTTTTTTTTTGAGTCAACACTAAGAGACTATAATTAGTACTGAAACAAGGTAGAAACAAGGATTCTACTAGGAATATAAAAAACAACAAATTGCATCAAATGAAATTTTATGTTTCGTAACAGATCCGGTTCTGGAAAGAAGGAAATCGAGACTTAATTGAATCCTGAGTTCTTATAAATTCATTCATAAAATAGTAAATCGACACAAATTGGAAAACGGCGGAGGAACTGAAGTGTCAAACTAAACAGGTTTTTTTTTGTACGCAAGTTTTTGTAAAAACTGATGTTACAACTTTATCGATAAGTTGTTAACTGCTATTAACTGCTCCTCAGCTGATACTGAACGGTGAGAGATTCATCGGCAGCAATCAATAAATAAAATCGTATTATACACGAAATTTATAGGTTAATAAAATTAGGGTGTTTCAAAGTTCAAGACAACAGAAGTTTTAATTAGCGTTTCAACAAGATTCACATTACACTCTCGATGTAAGACGGTTTTTAAACGGACCAATGTCGGAATGGCCACCTAGGTCACCCGATTGAACCTACTAGACTCTGTATGAGATGCATTTTTTATCAATAAAAAACCTGCCTATGTGAGTAGGTTCATTAGGACGTTTATTAGGCTTGAACTGGCAGAAAGTTATATACAAACAAAAAGTCAAAATTGCTGCCTTCCACTCGAGTTTTATATAAGTACACGCTATTCCGACTTTGTTCCAACGGAATCCTCCGCGGTTACATATTTAATTAGCTAGGATATAATTAGATACACAGATCTAATTAGAAGTTGCGATGAAGAGGCATATTCTGTAATGGTAGACACTTACCAGAGAATTCATTATGATGCATCCCAAGTTATTTTTCAGCTATTGTTCCAATTAGTAAGAGAGTCCAATTATTTCGGATTGTCAGTCTTGTTAGCGAGGGGTTCCTAACAATGAGACGGAGCAAAATTAGTGGCAAGAGAGAGACAAACTGGGGTTCGATGAAAAGAGAAAGAATGTTTCTTTTGTACGGCTCATTAGGTAAATATACGGGGTTTAATATTTCATCGAATGGTGTGATATTCAAAAGTATCCATTCAATTTCAAAATTCTTCTCCAAAGAAATTTTGTTGCGAACAAATATTTGATGTGAACATATATTCATAAACGTTTTGTCGACCAAAGTCAAATTATATGAAATCTGAATAGACTGTAGTGACCGCTAAAACCGTGGAAAGTCTTAAAATCTAACAAAAAGACGAGAAATGTTTTGGAGCCGGTACTGTATATATATTACATAACACAAAAATAATTAAAATGTACCTAAGTGATTAAACGCGACAGAAAAACATATCAACGGCAAATATACACATAATCATAATCCAAACTAATTTGTTAGAGTACATTTTTTCCTCCCAAATCCATATATCTTTCTCTATTTTTTATTTTTAATATTTTCTCATCAACCATTTAATTTCAACTCATATAATCTAATAATTTAACTCTTTGGCTCGCATTAAAAACATTCTAAATTAATTAAAGTGAGTGATAAATGGGTTTTTATATTAAGATGATGGAAAAACAGCTATTTTTATTATAAATTTCGAAACGTTCCAAACAGACCAGTCAATGACTGCATGATTATCAAAAAATTAATGTCCTGAAACCAAAGATTTTTCTTACAGTTTTTTTATTCGCTGTCCGTTTTGATGGTCAATTAAAAAATCACATTTCAGTCCTTTTATTGACTCAAATCTATTTGTATTTAGTAATATTTAAAGCTATATATAGCGGATTAACTAATAAATTAATAAAAGTAGTTCTTAATGACTGGGAGATGGGTATAGCTTTTAATCAAAATTGCTGGAATTCTACCGTCCACGGAAAACCGTCCAAACGCTTTATATTGCCTTCCAACTATCCGTTTTTAGTGTTTAGGTGGATGGAGAGGGCGCCTCTTCATGAATAGTTCCTCTGTTGGATAAATTGCTTTTCCAATTTTCATTAAGTCTTAATTTAAAGCTGCTTTTGACCGCTATTACTTCACTGGCCTTGCTAGCTCTAGCTCAGAAATAACAAATTCCGGATATTCTCGTAACTTCGAATAATACTTCAAGTATGGGTTAATGAAGAGGGAATTGGCTGGCGAGCTTGAATTAACAATTAAGGTTACTTTGTATGGATTTTTCATTTAATTCATTACCGCTGCGTCTTTAATTTACATTAAAATACTATTTTACTTATTTTTTGTTTAGGATTAAAGTTTGTCTATAAATTCTCGAAAACTATGACATTTTATCTTTTCAATGGATGACAAAATATCATAGATACGTTTGCGTTGTTTTTATATGGCCACTTTTATATATTAGGTTGAAAAGGTTCGAAAATTATTACTCTTCAATTTCGGTAGCCCCTGTATGTATGTATGTATGTATGTATTTTGGGGTAACATTCACTGAGACCTAAAAGATCTATTGTGCCCCCTTACTTCTACTTAGTTTCTGAGGAGAGTCTCAGATACTAGTAGCTCCTTTAGTCCTATTTCCCGGAGGAATTTTAGGATATCTGCAGGCCTCAACTTAGGTAACTGTCCCTCTTCTATCCAGTAGTCTCCCAGGTACTGTGCCCTAGGATTCTGAAATACTGTGCAGTTCGCAAGTATGTGGATGGAGGTTTCTTCTTCCATTCCACAAAATCTACAATCTTCTTCCTCCACTATTTTGAGCTTTTTAAGGTGTCCATTCAGGCGACAATGTCCCGTTAGGATTCCTGTTAAAACTCTTAGTGCAGTTTTGCTTTGACTTATGCATTCATTTGATCTCAACAGGTTGTAGTCACCCAGAAGAATCTTTGATTGCCTAAGCCCTACTAGATCTTTCCAATTGTCAGATCTTCTCTTTTCTTCGGCTTTACCTATTTCTTCCAATATTACATTGGAGCTGATTCCGCAAAAAGGTTCCGGCCCCCAAAAGGGTATTTCACTATATATTAGGTTGAAAAGGTTCGAAAATTATTACTCTTCAATTTCGGTAGCCCCTGTATACAAAACTTCATAAATATGTCTTCGGTGATTTTATTCCATATATTTTCTGATTATCCAAAGCAGATTTCAAATTTCAGCTTAAGATTCCTATTAGTATGGACTACCATAACCACTTTCAAAATTTCAAAAATCCAAAATCGGAACTAAAGCTTTTTCGACACCTTTATATGTAGAAATTTACAACTTGACCGCGCAGATTCCGAAAATGATTATAAAAATTTTCTAGAATCTACGGAGACCTAAAAATATTATTTTCACTTTCGGGAACTCCTGTATGCGAAATATCATAGATGCATTTTCGCTGAATTTTTTCCATATTCTTAGTTTATCTAAGAGTGTGGATTTCCAATTCCAGCTCAAAATTCTTATTATTACGATGTGCTTGTATTATTGGTATTCAAATTTTTTAAATTCCAAAATCGGAATAAAGTCTTTCCAGACACTCTTATATATGAAAATCTACAAATTCAACCCCGTGAATTTTTAAAATTACTATAAAAATGTTTCAAAGTATGAGGTTAAGTAGTTTATCATTTCTAAAATGTTTACTGTACTTTCGGGAACCCCTATATACAAAATATCATTGATACGTCTATTTTGAATTTTTTCCATATAGGTACTTTGATTATCTAAGGAAGTGTATTTCAAATTTCATCTTAGAATTCTTAGTATTATGGATTCTACGATTTTTTGAATATTAGCGTGTCATGAAGATTAATAGTAAGAAAATAAATATTTTCTTTATTAATAATCTTATGAACAACAATCAATTAAACATACCTCATTAGTTCAGATTTAAATTGTTTATTTAATTTAGAACTGAAGGATGTGTGTGAGGTAGAAATACAGACGTGTTTCTATATTGTAAAAAAAAAGACAAGTTTTCTTATACATTCAATGGTAGTTTTTAGGAAACTGTATATTTAGCTGCTTACTTGAATTCAGTAGCAATAGAAAATTTTACAACGTCGTAAAGGCATTTTTATCCAACCAATTCATTCTTCCTTGTTCTCCGTTAAAATTTATTACTCATACAATCGAGCCAGGGTAACGTCATAAACATTCAATAATTTTTTTTCTCTACTACTATTGATAGACCGTAAAAACAAAATTTTCTCTTGGTTACGACTCACGGTAATAAAAGGATTAAGAGTTAACATAAACAATGAAGAATCTACTGAAAACTGAAGAATAATATTTAAAGCCCCAGAATTGTAAGAAAAACTCAATAATATATTATAAGTAAAGTTTTTTTATTTGCTCAACTTATAGTTCTCGAAATAAAAGATGAAAGAGAAAAAAAAAGCACATTTATTACTAAACTAAAATTAGTATCTGCCCCGTCATCTGTCAGTTTTCAAATTAACGGCTCATAAAATTCTAATTTTACCGCAGATCATACTTCATTACACACAAAATGAAAAATAAACAAGGGAACTTATAAAAATTGCCAGCCGACATTGCAGTTACGACATCTGACAAGACATTCTATTTTAGTAGTCATAACTCTTGGTTGTATAAATAATTGGAAAGGCTCATAACATCCCAATAATAAATGTATTTTCCCACTGCTTTTAATGATAAACATATATATTCCTATATTAAAATGACAGAAGGCAGGTATACTCTTATTTATTCTCCCGTTGTACGACTTAGGATCTTGGTAAATGAGAGTGTCTGATTTCATTAAAATCAGAATTATTCAATATTTGGAATGATATATCCTCATAGCAGTTAACTATAAAATGGTCTTAAAGAATTTAGAAAATTTTCATTATCATTTTCGGAATCTACGGGGTCGAATTAGTCGATTTCCTTTGACTATTTCACTAGAGTAAATTGATAACTGACAAAATTTGAAGGTTTTGAACTGGCAATTTTTTGTCTTGTCGCGGCAATTTTTTGACGTTTAATATTTCAAATCTATGTGTATAAAATTCTATCACTCTGTGATAAAATTCAATATAAAATCTTTGTTAGTGGATTCTAAGGAAACTAAGTTGTTTATTTATTTATTTAACTGTCGAAAAATTATTAAAACTGTTTCAAAAATTTAAATAAGTATTATTAACATGAATATTACAAGATTTGGAAATAATTCAATAAATGAAATAGAGAGTACAATTAAGCAAAGTATACCGCGAAATACCTACAATGAAGACAAAAAAGTCTGCGTGGGAACAGTTTAGAATGTTTCTGGACGCACGTAATTATACGTTAGAAAAGGATACTTCTGAACAAGTTATAGCAAAAATTCTTGAAGATTATGGTTTTAACATGAAAAAAGAGGTGGAACTGATTATACTGAAGCTAGTGTGAAAACACTTTGGAATACGACTGCTTAAATGGTTCAGTAAAAATATTTTCTAGAATTTAACATCAAAATTGATCCATTTAAAGATATTACCTATAAATTTGCTAGATTGGCCAGGGATACAAAACGTAAAAAGCTTCAGGCTGAACCTGAAACCAGAAAAAGAAGTTCTAACGGGTTTACCAAAGAAGAATTAATGGAAATGGTAGAAAGCTATTCTGAAGATAATCCTGATGGGTTACAAAAAAAGTTTTTTTCATTTATGTTTGTTTGAATTAGCATGGCGTGGATATGAAGCTGCTAATTGTGATATTAATTACTTTAAAAAAGAATATGATAAAGGTAATTTTACTGGCAGGGTAGAATATAATCCAATCTTTTCCAAAACGACACAAGGAGGATCAAAAGCTTTATCTGGCAGTAAGTGGCTGGTAAGAAATAATGCTAACAACAATTTGTGTCCCGTTCGTTTATTTTTAAAAATTATTGAAAAAAGAGAATCCAATCCTTATCTAACAACAACAAGATTATTTTTAACAGTACATCCAAATTGGGAGAAAGGAATATGGTACAAAAATTCACCATTGGGAATTAATACAATTTCAAAGTGGACGCAAATATCGGCAGAATCAATTGGTATAGACACAAAAAAATTCAAAATAATCAATCATTCACATAGAGCTTCTGCAATATCTGCATTAGCAAAAGAAGGAGTTGGTGAACAAGAAGTAATTAAGCGTACAGGACATTCTTCTGCCCATTCTTTGAAACTATATTTACAATTAAATGAAGAACACCATTTCCAACTTATAGAGAACCTTCGAGAAAATAAAAATAAAGAAAAGGAATCCTCAGTTTCTAACTTAAATTCATCACATGTTATGATGCAAAACAATCCCCAAAATAATGCTACAACGTACAATTATAATAATTGTAGTTTTTACATAAATAAGTAATTTTTTTTCATGTTATTATTTTTTGGCTTTGTATAATTGAAGTTTGCAATAAATAAAATGTTTAAACATATGATTTTTTAGTGTTTCTCTCGTGAAATAGTCATGTCGAATACCACTCAATTAAAAATTTTGTAAGATAAAATTTTTCTCTTGTCGTATTCAAGTTTGTTGCTTTTAGGTAATTTTGCTCATGACATTTAATCCAAAATATTAAAAATGTCATTCGCAAAATTGCCAAGCAACAAACTTTCATGACAATCGAAAAATTTTGCCGACAAAATTTTCACTCTCGTGGTATTATATATGATAAGAAGTGTCGGAAAAGACTTGGTTCCAATTTTGGAATTTTAAAAATTTAAAAGTGGTATACATGATGACCAAATAGTACACGCACATCGTAGAGTCCATAATAATAAGAATTTTGAACTGAAATTGGAAATCTACACTCTCAGATAATCAAGAAATATGGAAAAAATCTATGATATTTTGTAAACAAGGGTTTCCGAAAGTGAAGAGTGAACATTTTCGAGAAAATAATCTTTTTTACCTTGGACTTTAGAAGATTTTTATAACCTACGGTATCGATTTGGTGGATTTCCATGATATCTTGATATAAATTTAACCCTGTAGACATAATAATTAGAATTGGAAAATATTGAAAACCTCGAGTTACTTCAAAAAATCCACCCAACTCCCCAAAACCCGTTGTATGTCGACAACCGGTCATCGTTAACGATGATAACGAGAGAGAGTCACCTACGCATTCATCGATCCCGGCGTCCGGCATTTTAACGATGCAATTTGCAAATCGTCGTATGCGTCCACTGTCCACCGTTCTACCCCATCACATCACCACCAGGGGCATTTCCCAAAGTGGAAATTGGAAAATTGGCAACGCTACCGAGAATGGTAATTGGTCAAAATTGCTTCAAATTTGCATTCTTTTAATTCACTTTTGAAACTATCTGCAGTGGAGAATTTTAATTCTATTCTGACATGCCCGTCTCATTCACCATACAAAGAGTTTAATCTAATCTCATAACATTTTTTCCCCATAAATATATTTATTTTATTATTATTAATATTCATTTTATATTTATTTATTAATAAATTGTAAGTTAAAAAGAAATCGTCTTTAAACTTGTAATCTCGAAATACCTAGTACTTGTTTTTCTATGAAAGCTCGTTATAGGCTGAATGAAGCACTTAAGGTCCATTTGGCCCCTTCACTATTTTCATAAGCACCGGTTAATCGTCGAGCGTGATTGACAAAAACGAGCCACTCCACTATATCTTCACTTAATTGCTTCATACATATTGAAAAAAAGAATTTTTTTTTTTTAGATTGTTGAATATTATTTCTAATGACGTGGGACTTTGTTGGTGGGCTTGATTGGTGGCTACCGAAGAAAAAAAGGGAAGCTTCGACATAATCAAACTGACAAGAGTGGGTTCAAGGATATTTAGAAAATTATCCAGGATATGAAAGTTACTGATTTTAAAATTTTAAATTTTGAAATTAAATTTGTTTGACCGTCAAAATATGTATGTCAATCATTCGTCTATGATTTCGATAGAATTTAAATCAGGCGATCTTGTAGGCAAATTGATTTGTTAATCCGTCAAAGCACACCAAGTACTGTAAAGATGCATACTTTCAATAAAGCTAACTTGGGTTACATAGACATAAAATCCCATCTAGTACCTGCAGTTTGCGTTTGACAGTTGGCAGGAGTATAAAATATTTATTTTCGACCCACGAAACTCACTTAGTAAGTATGACATTGAAAACAAAAAAAACATGAGTTGAAATAACATTTTTTTACTTCAGTAATATTTGAACACAAAAAAAATAAAAGTGTAAAAGTTATTACTCGAATTGTAAAATCACTTATCGCCAAAGCGACACTTTAAACATTTATATTTGTATAAATAAATAAAAAAAAATCAAAATCCACTTCATTATCTTAACCACATGGTTAATATGAAGTATCGAAAACACGTAAACTTAATTGTGAGCTAATGTAATGAAAAACTGGTTTCGTGATCTCAATTTTGCGGTTCAAACCAGCGGCGGGTAATCAACAGACCCGACTGTGCTAAAGCGTCCTTCTCAAAATTACAATTACTCTATTCGTATTTTGTCTATTGAGAGTACAAATCATTATGAAACGCCCAAAAGGAAGTGCCAAACTGTGAAAGTGTAAAGGTATTTGCAAAAGACCTCACTTACTTGACCTAACACCTAACCAAAACTTCTATATATTTGTTTACCCAGCGCTTTTAACACAATATTTAAAAGTGTTTTATGTCTAAATGCTGACTCTACTGGTCCTTGACCAACATATGTTTAATGGCTAACGAATTATTTGATATACAGAGTGTTACAAAAGTATGAAACGTTATTTTTGCCGATCGAATCGATAATTATAGTTTTCTGTTTTTAACTTCTCCACGAAATTTAAAGTAATTTGAGTTTACATATATATATATATATGAACGAAGAGGTTTCCGGCCATCTGTTCATGATTGACTTTCAAGCGAGAGAGTAAATAGGAACTGTGCAGTAGTTAGTTGTAGTTGAAATTTGGTTTTTAAAAATATAAGTTGCTGAAATATCTAAATTTCACCAGAACCACTGCAGTTCCTGTGAGATACAGTTCCGGGGATATATGGACGAGACAAGACGAGTTCCTATAAGGCAAAAGTCCCTGAATAATACTTTTTTTCCCTTGGAGTATCTTCCTGTAATTAAAACTAGTCTTAGAAGACTAACCATTAATTTTCATCTATTCTTAAAACTAGGTATTTATCATCTAGAGTCAATCCAATGATGTCTTCCAGATTTTTCTAGTCTATAGTATACGCACTACACTCATTTTAGACAAAACATACTTCACAAGATCGATTAGCTTGGTTCTTTTCAATCTTCGGACGTGATGCTGGTCGTTCAGCAGCTGAAGAGCTTCTGCATTCACATGTTGATGGAGCCTGGCTTCATGCATGCCGGCTATCCTTTCAATCTCTTCCTTGACTGTTGGTATCTCTGTGAATATCCAAGTTACGAACATACCAGGGGGCATTCACTATGTTTCGAAAGTTTGGATGCACTTAATATTGGAATCGCTAGCACAGCCTCAAAGTTGGATACCAAAAAGCCACACCGGTTTCAAAATCTGATTATAAATCAATAACTTGTTGTAGATTGAGAACTTGGAGTTTCTACCAATCAGCCAGTAGTGCTGTATTTTAGGCCTAATTCGGTTTTCTTTTTGACATGTTCTTTCCACCTGAGTTTGGTATCAAGAGTCATGCCAAGGTATTTGGCGTTCATCGAATATGGTGCAATTGTTCCATTAATATTTAGAGAATAGGGTTCTGGTAATCTTTTGTTGGTAAAGTTTACTTGAATAGATTGAGTTTACTCTTTCATTGTTTGGTCCAGTCTACTACTGCATTTGTTGCTATCTGCAGTATTCTAACAAAGTTTTCTTCTAATGATGGTATAGCTTGCTGGTATATAGCAAATACAGTATGGGTCCAAGGACGCTACCCTGCGGCACACCCGCTTTTATCTCTTTCAGGTCGGAGTATTCCTCTTCGTGCTTGATTCTAAACAATCTGTCGGATATATACCTATGAGGTTAGGATGTCAACGTATTGTTCTGGTAGCATTTTGCTTAGTTTGTATATCAAGCCTTCGTGTGAATAATATTAGTCCTTGAAATTCTACTTTATGGGAGGCATAGCTTCCTGGATGTCCTGGATGACATAGTTCATCATCAGGAAAGTAATTTGTTGATAATTTTGTCAATACCTTACCGGTTGAAAATGTTGTAATATTGAATTTACCCATTGTTACTTGTAAATTTCAAATTTTATCATTATATATTTAGAGGTTCGGCAAATATTTAACGCCCAGTGCGAGAAATAAATCTGTGTTTCAAGTATCCAGCTCTGATTTGAATCGATGAATTTACTTTAAATTTTGATGACAATAAGATCATTCATAGTTCTATACCATATTTTAAAATTGTTCGACCCAAGCCCCATCGCACAAAAACTACCTTCTAAGTTATAGAATTTCCAATGCATACACCTCTGGTTAATGTTCCGTTGATCTCATCTCGGTTTTTGTCGGTATTAGAAGGGATAGCTAGTACCGGTTGAGTACGGACTCGACGGTAGACAGCCGGGGGACAACCATCGGCCTTATACATCTATGTATGGATATGGTTGAATGATTTGGTGTATTCTTAGCTTTTATGACAATACATATCGAATTTCACGTTTTATTCAACTTTTAAAATGTTAAAGAAGCCATTAAATTTACTTTTATGTATTTTAAATTATTATAATCACGTATTGTTATTGTTAGTATTCGTGTTAGTCTAATTTTCATTTTATATACTTTTATCACTTTTATAATATTTCCAATAATGTCCGTAAAAACTATACGATAATAAAAATTCCAAGACTTGCGATCTCGCCGACTTCAATAACTCGGAAGATTAAACTAAACACGCGTGTTTGTGTTTGGGATATTATCTGCAATTATCGAACGATTTTTAAGTACAAACCTGCCAGCAGGATCACGAAATATCATTCACACCTAAAATAAGATAAATAAAATTAAAAGCAATTATTTTTTGACTTGATTTTATTATTATCCACTGTTGGCAGAATTAATATGCTGTTAATTTACGTAAATTTCAGTTATCTTGTAATAATAATCTGATATTAATTAATGGAGGTGGTCCTGATCCTTGTTTTGCTGTTAACAAAATGGATTTTAGTGAACGGGTTTGCTAGCTGCACTAAACTTTATACAGACACGACAAAATGGACTAAAAATGGCGGTAGAAACGACAGACTGTGCACCAAATAAATAACCTTATCAGATTTTTATTTCTTTTTTGAAATAATCTTTTGGAAACAGATAAATTTCGATGTTTCACTCGATCCTATTGGGATTTAACTGGTGGCCATAATGAAAGAATCGCCGGGTATAATGTCAAAATACAAAATTTAATTTAGTTTTATATTCGACTCGTGTACCACGTTATTTCGAGTAGGTTACGTATCATGTTCCATATGTTTCGTTTATTGCCGACCCCGCCGATACTAGATGACACCCTTAATGAAATCAAAACGACAGGGCTGCAATCAAAATAAACTGGCACATGTTTCATTTTTATTTACCAGCGGTGGAACTGTCACTTTTATTATTTCTTATTCCAAAAAAATAAATATATTATAACAATCTACTATAGGTTAAGAAATTAAACTCTTTTTTTTAATGGTCGCGTTTATCCCAAAGAAATGAGCATGTTGACAAAAATGAATTTTAAGATGTACATGTTACGTAATAACGATTGCATTTTTTTATTTCTTTAACACCCTCACTCGTTCCATGTTGGGAGCATACTGAATACCACCAACTAGTGAATTCTCTCTGTAAAGGACCATTCGGCCAGTCTCGAGAAATAAGTATACACCCCTAAGATGAAACAAAGTGATGACCGCGCACAATTATTCTTTCTCTCTCTTTCATATATCCTTGTCGTACTTGTGTAATCCGAAGCCAGGGTTCCAAAGTCATTTACGCAATCTGTATTAGGTAGTGTAAGCTCGTCATGAAACAGCCTGTATAACATATTCCCAGTCCACGGAAGGTAATTGTAGTATTGTTTTTGATCGATTTTATATTCTTACATACGCTGCCCATTTGACTAAATCGAGATCGATATCGTTTCTAACTAATTCACCTAATAGCTTCATTAAAAATGACGACCGGTCATAAATAGATAAAGTAGTAAGCGTATGAGCAATTAAAAGGTTTTAGCTCGGAGACCTATCGCTTATTTTTTATCATTTTTGATGGATATTAACATTAGATGGTAGTGGTAGTGGTAGATGTGCAAAAATTAAAAATTTAATGTGATTTTATGTCGAATCTTTCACATATTCCTCCATTTTTTAAAATGTTTTATACAGACGTCGAAAGAATAATTATTTATATTCACACTTCATATTTTTGAAAAATAATATTTTTCAAAAATAGTGACCGTTCAACTAAGGAGCAACAACTACTTCCCATGCAATATGCACCGCCGGACATTAAATTACACCCCAAAGTCAAACGGGGTTGGTATGTCTACAAGATATTTTAAAACCAACCATTCTGGTTTGCGATTAGAAGGGACAACACAACTTGTAAACCGGTTTCGGCGTATTTGCACCTCATCAGTACAAAGTATGTGCTATCCGTCCGAGAGTCTCTAGTCCCGTATTCCAGTAAAGCAAATGTAAAGATTGTAACAGTAGTGATATCTTCACTTCCAATCGCAAACCAAAATCCGGAAAATTTTTGACAACAAATCACGTGTCATAGCTTTACCGGTATATTTAATACCTATATAATAGAAATTGTAAAAAAAAAATCATATCAGGTGAAAGAGGATTAAGACAATAAACCGAAAAACCCATTTCAAAATACCAAAAAATCTTCACTGAACTCTACTTTGCTTATTCTCTCAAAAGTTCTTCTGTACTTTTTTCAAATCCAGTAAGATGAAGAAGATATTTAAGACAGCAGTTTTAGTCAGTTTACTGAAGATCTGGTTGGACCAAACCATTTTTTCTGGCTCCTCTAATTTTCGAGAAACCTTGCAAAACCATCCAATTTGATACAAGATAAATTTATCGATTTAATCCAAAATTCACGAACAAAAATTATTTTTCATTCGTATCTCTCATATTATCCGTAGATATCGGCATCGTTACCAGCTTTTAGAATCGATCTTCCCACACGCTGAGATGAATGTCTTTATCATCGGACACATCTCCATTCACTTATAATTGGGGATAATTCCTTATTGTATTCCCTATCAGATCTTTGACAGAGTATCTGTACTAAGCTATAATGAATTCGGTTAATATTCATGATAGACTATACAGAGCATTCCAAGGAAAACTATCCACCCCACATAATTCTGAAGGTGTCGTTATATCACATATGACTAAAAAGAAGTCCCTATTTATACAGTGTGACCCATTTTGTTTGGAAGCACCCCTATAAAATCCACATTTTTCAACCGATTTTGATTTAGTCTTTTTTGTTAGATTCAGTATCAAAAACAGAATGCGAGCACAAATTTTCATACCATAATAGCTACTTTCAAGGCCATCTACGTTAATTTTTCTTTGCCAAAAAAGACGAAAGTATATTAGGCATTTTTTTTTTCTCAAATATGTCTACACCACTGGATTCAGAATCATCACAAATGTAAACTATCATAATTTTATAAAAAAAAGTTTTATAAACAACAAAATTATCACTACATGAATTTGGAAAAAGTTGTTTTTTAATTAATTTTTTACTAAGAATGTAGACACATTTTAAAAATGGCAACATGGTAAACAAAAACTAAAACTCAAACATATTGCACTGTAAAAATTCGAAGCCGATACCTTAACCCGTTCTGGAGTTATAGCTTCTGAGAGTAATGTAGAATTGTGCTGATGTGACGAAAATACAAATTAACACCAAATAATACATTTTGATTATTAAACTACTTAATAACAATTGAATTCTACATTTTTGTAGCCTCGAATAGACCTTCGTTAATTTCCACACATTTCTCGTATCGTTTGCGACTATGTTTTAACGCTTTTTCATTTCATGTGGCGTTATTCCATCACACGCCTGTCGTATTCTGTCACACAGTTCTGCTCTATTCCTTGGACGTGTCTTATACACTTTTTGTGTCAATCCAATATAGTTAAATCGAGCGATCTAGAAGGCCATTCGATTAACTCGCTACCGCGACTATCCTACCATTTGGAAATTTTTCATTAAGCCACTGCCTGACAATCCTAGAATAGTGTACAGGACAACCATCTTACTGAAATATAAAATTTCTTCTTTCTGCTAGTAGCAGTTCGTCAATCACTGCGGATAACTCACCTTCCAAGAATTCCATGAAGTTATTGGCATTCATGTTACTCTCAAAAAAGAATGGACCTATTATCCTGTCTTTTAAAATTTCGGCTTCGAATTTTTACACTGCAATATGTTTGAGTCCTAGTTTTTGTTTACCATGTTGCCATTTTTAAAATGTGTACATTCTTAGTAAATACTTAATTAAAAAACTTTTTCCAAATTCATGTAGTGATAACTTTGTTGTTAATGAAACTTTTTTTATAAAATTTTGATAGTTTACATTTGTGATCATTCTGAATCCAGTGGTGTAGTCATATTTGAGAAAAAAAATGCCTAATATACTTTCGTCTTTTTTGGCAAAGAAAAATTAACGTAGAGGGCCTTGAAAGTAGCTATTATGGTATGAAAATTTGTGCTCAAATTCTGTTTTTGATACTGAATCCAACAAAAAAGACTAAATCAAAATCGGTTGAAAAATGCGGATTTTATAGGGGTGCTTCCAAACAAAATGGGTCACACTGTATGATTTTTGACATTTTAAGAATTATGTGGGGTGGGTAGTTTTAATAGAAATGCCCTGTATAATCCAAAATATCGATAAATTCCATTTAAATTTAAGTTGAATAAGTAATTTTATAATAAAACTGTATTTATACATAATTTTAACAGTTGCTCTAGTAGTGTTTTTTATACAACAGCAGCATTGGATGCCCTGCAATCCCCTTAATTGACAAACAAGAAAAAAAACGCAGCAATCATCATTATTATATAAAACGATTTCGATAATTGCTACGAGCCAAACTGACAAAAAGGAATCCAGAAATCACAATCAGATATTAAAAAGTCACATATCAAAATAATCGTTACGAATTTTGCGATTATATCATAATACAAATATTACCACGTCGCTTCGGTTGTTGATGTCTTGCAACTAAAAATGTTACGTACGCAGTATATCCACATTCATATCTGATTGATCGATCTCTTTCACTCGCCATGTTACCGATCATTGTTTATAACATATCTACCACTTCATTCTTTGTTGATGTCACTTTTTGCTTGATGGAATTACGCCGAGTCACAAAACTATGATGTATGCGACAGCTTTTTTCGTTTTGTTTGAGAATTCATAATAAGAAGATGTCGGCGTTTATAATTCCACTGCGGTTTTTTATTGAAAAAAAATCTCTATTTTTATTCAAAAGAGGTATACATACTGGGGATACCTTTTCTTCTTAGATCCTATGTTTCCATAATTCCTTAAAAAACTACATTACTGATTACTTACTCTTCTATATATGTATATAACGCGTAACATCCTTTATTAGTTAAATTAACAATATTACTAAAAATACTTATTGTCTAGCGGACAGAATATGATAAAATAGATGACATTATAAATGTTCGAACTTCAGCCCTTGCTGTATATCACAGTAACCCAAACGGTGTAAAAATTCTTGTTGAACCTTGTTTATTGTGTCTTGAGAAATATTGTTTATTGCTGTCCGAATTATCTCTTTTAATTCTTGAATATTTGCTGGTTTCGTTTGATACACAACATTCTTCAGATGGCCCCACATAAAATATAATCCAAAGGATTGAAATCTGGTGACCTCGCTGGCCATTCAATAGGTCCACGTCTACCAATCCACCTGTTCGGAAAAATTTCATCTAACATCTACAGTATAATGTGGAGGTGCACCATCCTGTTGAAACCATAAACTTTCATCAAAACCTCCAGGATTACGTCTGCTGGGAAACAAATTACGTAAAGTAGGTACGAGATACCCCTTTAAAAACTCAAAGTACGTTGCCCCGTTTAAATTACCTTCGATAAAGTAGAGTCCGATGATTCGATTTCTTACAATTCGAGCCCATACATTTACTCACGCATCCAGTGGGGTTTTCTTTTGCCCACTATCTACAATTATGACGGTTAACCTCGTCATTTAACGTGAAAGTGACCTAATCAGAAAAAATAATGTTTTGTATCAATTATGGGTCTCGGTGACATTTATCCATCATTTTTTCGCAAAACTGGATTCCTCTATCGGGATCACCTTCGTTTAATTCCTGCACAAGTTTGATTTTATAAGGATGCAATTTTTCAAGCTTTAATAGTTTTTGTACCGTTGTTTTGCTAACACCGATATCGCGACTAACTTTACGCACAGAAGTGTCCGCATCTTCTTCAAAACTAAGTAAAACTTTTAATGCTGTATCAGCATTTGCAGAAGGACGACCTGATTTGCGTGCATTTTCAACCGTACCAGTTTCTCGAAATTTCTTTTCAATCTTACTGACTGTTGAATGCGTTATAGTAGGTTTTTCTGGATATTTATCATTAAACAAATTGCACACTTCCATCTGAGTTCGCGATCTGTCTCCATACCCAATCATCATAAGTATTTCAATTTTCGGTTTTACATTTATACTTCAAATTAAATCTAAGCAATAATTAAAACATTCACGAATACCAAAAATATTGTAGTACTAAACTGAACATCAATAAATTACTAAACAAATAATGACATTTTACAAAAAACTAGACGACTCTGTTTTTTTTTAAATTGATAAGAAATAATTTCTTTCATATTCTGTCTGCTAGATCACAAGTACCAAACATGTCTGGAAACAGCTCATTTTTATTCATCTAAAAATGTAACAAACTACAGGGTGTTACATTTAAACCAAGTGCCGCTAGACAATAAGTATTTTTGATAATAGCACACACAAAACTATTGTATTTTTGTCCACCCTGTAACAATTGGAATCAACATGTGATACATTTTTGGAATCAGCTCAGCTAGAATAATCCGAAAATTGAGACAAAATGGGGGTGTTCCATTTAGAAAACTAAGCTACCTGCAGAAAAGAATCCAACAATGCAATAATGTACTTATATGGAGGGGATTAATGTAATAACGTCTACATATGAGCAAAAAAAGTGACGTCTTCAGAATTAAGTGCGGTGCATAGTTTTCATTGAAATGCTCTGTATTATATATACGAAATTTAATTTTTTTCTCATTTAAACTGCTTTAAATGTTGAACACATCAATTAAAATATTGTACGGTATTTAACTGGCTTATCCACCATTCTATCACAGTATTTTGTCGAGCATAGTAAAAAATACCCCACAGTTATTAAATTTATCAAACGTGCAGGTACCGTGAAATCCCACCGATATGTGTCAGTAACCTTCTTGTTTGCATGCTTGTTATATAAACGTTTCAAGGTATGTCTCGAAGAGAAAAATTAAACTGAAATGAAAATAATTAATTTTCGGGTGTAAAGTAAGATTTGATCAGACGAAAAGTTTGTAAGATGAGATTAGAATGGGCTGGAACATAGATAACCACGTATATTATTAATTTTTCGGATTCTATGCTGAATATATACTTTTCGAGATATTAATTTATTTAATGAAAATTTGACAGTAGCAGATCTTTTTATTAAATATTCTGCCCGAAAAGCCCCTACTTCAAAAAAATTTGCTTTTCGGGTTAATGAGTAGGAAGGTCAAGGTAATTGCTGACATTTCAAAAACTGCTTTATTGTATACAGGGTTCGTGAAAAACTGACGAAAAGTTCAACTTCACAAATCTGTCCAAACAGTTTTCCATGTTATATCATGAGATTAAACATTTTATTTTCTGCTTTAATTGGCCCATCCATTCATCGTTCGTTTTAATTAATTTAGCAACAAACAACTTACATGGCACACCTTAGATTTTAATAATTCTCATGTTATAAAAATTAATCTCTCTCTTCTATAAACATATTTTTTAATTGTTAATCGACTTATAGGTGAAAGTTTACAATACCAAAATGTCAATTTTATCTGCTTTCACTGTATAATTGTATATAGTTAGTACTATTAGCGACCATAAATATTATCACGCCTTGTCTTCATGGGAATGCATACAAAATTGTCGACACTGGATAATTTATATAGATATACAAGCAGGTGGTTAGATAGATTAATTGTTTACAGATGGTAAATTTACAAGCAAAAATATTTAAAAATAAAACTGAAACTGACACAGTATCATTTTTATGCATGAACACATTCAAAAATTCGATCAAATTCAAAATAGATAAACTGAACTGAGAGGTTTGAATTTTTCGTGGACATAATTCATTAAAAAATTGACAAATTAAAACTGGTTTTGTATCTCGACAATTTCTTAAGGAAAGTAGATATACTACAAGTGTTTTGTCAATTTCACGAAACCTGTCTATATTTCCAGAGCTGACCGCCCATCTTGTATACATCAATGGTATTATTTCAAGTCGATAATCTTTCAATGACAACACCGGGAAAAATAATAGGAAACCTCCAAGAAAGCGCCATCATCCATAATTCAATCGAAGTAGCGTCGAAAGAAAGATTGTAAGAGATGGGAAAAAACTAGTTAATCTTGAAATGTAGCAGTTATCGACTTACGTTTTATTTATAAAGTAATACTCTTTGCAACTAAATGTTATTAAAAGGCTGGATCACAAAAAAAAAGTGAAATATACAAAAAATATTGTGGTTACTAAGGGTTATAAAGAAGGACTAGTCCATAATCCTCATTTTTTGTTCTGGTGCTCTCAAGAGGTCGCTTGCTTTATATTTCGGATATAACCCAGCTCCAGCTGTTAGGAATAATTTAGTGACACCTTAAGTGTTTATTTAAACGCATCTAGCGGATTTCCTTCTAACAGGAAAAAGGATATAACTTTGAGGCCACACTTCATCCATGATAAGTACCAACTCTTCTCTTTTTCTTCATAGATCTCTTCCTAGTCTTTAACATAGCCTTACTACTTATTGAATATAACTACGAGTGGAAAAAAATTTACCAGCAGAGGAGCAATCCTGTTTGTCCAACTTCTTCGACATATCGGATACAGATCACCTGATACCTGCTGCTTGTAAGAACAGTATAGTGCCTCTAGATGTCTCAGATAGTTTGTAGACACTCTCAGAGGTCACTGGTTATACTCCATATACTATATATACTTCCGATACATACTTAAAATTGAATAAATGTAATATTTTGTAACTATAGTTCATATAAATATCTTCAATACTAACCCATAGTGTAATCCAAAAGTAGGTATACTCTCAGAATCCATTCTACCATGTGGTAATAGTAGCTACATGTTTATTCTTACTGTTCATAAATTTCATCGGGTTAGCTTAAGCGCGCTCTCGATTGTCATTTGACAGTGACAGCTAAAAGTAGTTCAACTGCGTGAGCGTTATAATTGAGCCCCTTTTGTACACATGCTGTGGTACAACGAAATGAGCTCGAGTTTTGTCGAAAAACACACTTTATGTACCAAAAAATACCAGTTCTATTTTTAACAGTTTTAAAAGTGGATATATATTATTTTTCATATCTCCCTGTAGCATTTTATAAAAGATCTTCGGGATTCGTAATCAATATATATGTATTGAAGGTGGTTGGTAAAAAGTAACTGTTATAAAGTAAATGGAACGTTCCAACTTTACGATTCGAAGCTGTCTAAAAACAGGAATATTATTTTTTCATCAAGAGGGCCGCGATGTATGGGCACAGGGGCTTAATATCGGCCGGTATATTGCCGGTTCGCATATGTCCGCTCCTCTCTTCCCTCTCTTTGCCTCTCTCTCAGTTGGCTTCAAAAAGTTTTATTGGATCTTGGCCATCAGTTAGATGGATGGTCCCCTGTTATATTAGGTATAGAAGATTTGAAATGACGATGCATATTGAAACTTCCAATATGTGGCTTAAAATATTTATGTCAATATTAGGAGACTCAAAGATGATAGATTAAGTGAAATATGATTAAAACTTTGTACGTGGACATCAAAGATATACTAGGAATCCATATACTTGGTTATTAATATGACTTTCATGTTTTCCATATACAGGATAATA
Organism: Lochmaea capreae; assembly: GCA_949126875.1. Taxonomy (NCBI): domain Eukaryota; kingdom Metazoa; phylum Arthropoda; class Insecta; order Coleoptera; family Chrysomelidae; genus Lochmaea; species Lochmaea capreae. The sequence goes on from OX421400.1 coordinate 2,395,390, forward strand.
CTTTATATTTGAATTTTACAAAAAGTTAAATAAAACATAATTAATTATTTCAGAAACATCCAGTACACGAGGGGATTGCAGGTAATTAAATGGTTGACCAGTTAGCAAAAGAAGGCTCTACTTCATAGGTCCGGAACCGTTTTGTACCTTTATTTAAAAGGGTTAAGAGGTAAGCAGATTCACGAAGATATGCTTAATACCCTTGGTGATCAATGTCCTTTGTATGCGACCGTGAAAAATTGGACTGCAAGCTTCAAAAGAGGTAAATTTTCCATTGAAGATGATAACCGATCGGGAAGGCCAGTTTCTGTGTCAGTCCCTGAAAATATCGATGCAGTTCATGACATGATTTTATCAGACCGTCGAATTGGGCTAAAACGGATATCTGAAGCACTGAATATTTCATACGAACGCGTTCATCATATAGTTCACGTCAATTTGGACATGAGAAAAATTGCTGCAAAATGGATCCCCAAATGTTTGAATGTTCACCAAAAGCGTGCAAGGGTAGAAGCATCGCGTTCGATCTGTGCTCGATTTGAAAACGATGTAGACTTCTTAAACCGAATTGTTACTGTGGATGAGACTTTGGTACATTTTTACGATCCAGAAACAAAGCAACAATCGATGGAATGGCGACACTCTGGTTCTCCAAGACCTAAGAAGATTCGTGTCCAAAAATCTGCTGGAAAAGTTCTTGCTTCAGTTTTTTGAGATTGCCATGGAGTAATCATGATTGATTTTTTGGATAAGGATAGAACAATAACTGGAGATTATTATTCGACATTACTCACTACTCTACGGGAAAAAATTAAAGAGAAAATTGCCAAAATGGAACATTTCTAGCAGAAAGATTATGCAGAATTTTGTCCACTGTTTGTTTTGTTGTTCCCTCGTTGTTCCCACTCTGATACATTGTTAGTCCACTATATTTGCAATACAACTCGAAAGAATAAACAAAGCTTCTTCTTTCCAGCGGGCTGATTGTAAAGCCATAAAAATGTCATTATTTATTGATTTCATTGAAAGCGGCTTCCGATATCTTGATATAGTATTCCGAAATACCATTCAGGTCTTACCATCAAAGTCATTTAACATGTTCATAAATTCGTTAGCTGCGTATTTATGTATGGAGTACATACTTAATTTACACCATTCCGTTAATTTCTAGTCGAGTTTATTTTAACTGCTTTGAGCAAGAACACAAACGACGTGTTAATTGAATTCAATCAACATATTGGACAAATAAATAGTTAAAACTGACACAATACGTGTAAATGAAGACATAACGATTGTTCAATGAAATGCCGACAATAATGTTTTCACAAATCCTAAAATACACGTGCTATAGTTTAAACAATCAAAACTTTTATCTGTAAATATTAGAACTTGTTCATATTTTATCCTTGGGAAAGGATTCAAATAAATCCGAAAGCCTGGAAGTAGTTAATTTCTTAACCAGACCAAATTGTGACGGAATCCCCAATAATATAGTAGATCGTTTTCCCTAATTAGTATTATTTTGAAGTTGAATAATTAAGGGTTAGACGAAAATTGTTTCTCGTCATCTTTTTTCCCACTCGAGAATATAGACTCGGTTATACATTCCACGAATATTTTCAGTCCGCTCACGTCTACCACTTACATATAGTTATAATAATGATACCTTTTACCTTTTCTCATAGCGTGCTGCGTCTCAAATCGGAATCGAAATAATTTATTTTATTTAAGAAAGCGTATAATTTGATGGATTACTCTGTGGGATATATATATATTTTTGAAACAAGTCAAAAATATTTCGACCGGTCTTAATGTTGACTAGCATCGGGGTATTTTCAAATGAAAAACTACAAATTCTTTATTTTCCACATTTTCCACCACTGCATGTGTACAAAAAGAACAATTATTCCAGCGCGCCTATATATTTCAGAATTCAGGAATGTTTGAGGACATAATATTCCATCTAGGAAAAATTTGATGCTTCCCCCAACAGGTACTAGCCAGACCTTACTGAATTTTTCAAAATATTTAAGCTCCTTCACTGCTCTAATAACAACAAACAGTTAAGGGCAGTCGTGAGTAGACTTCTGCTTAATTAATAAACCCACCCACCACTCCACATCTCCCTGTCTCACCCAGGCCCCTATTTTACCGTTTTCATTTCCTTTTATTCGTTACAGTTTCGCGTGTCGAGAGATTGGACTTTTCATTTGCATTTTAATCGCTGCAAAAGGAAAAATATTGGAGATAATGTCCGGAGTTGACGTAGAAATCCTACCCTTGGCCCTGCTTGGCCCTACATACTGTGATTTATTCGGTTTTCCGATAATATTTGACACATTCAAAATGTGGGACAGGTAAAATAAAAAATATAATCACTGATTTATTACACATTAATTGTTTTAGTGACATTATTCACGACATTAATAAAACCATAGAGATACTACAGATAGAGGCAATAAGGAATGTCCCACCGAACTCCAGTGAGAGGGAAAAAGATAGACGATCAGAGGTTTTTCTGTCTTTGTCTCTGTATATAGCATGCGCGCCATTAGAGAAAGACAGCCTAAACATGCGACTTTCTATCTCTCCATTACATGCTGACGAGTTCCGAGCTCGCTTATTGCCTCTATCTGTAGTATCTCTATCAATAAAACCCATAAATTGCTGTGGAGCACCATCAGCAGTGGTGATACTTATTGAAGCATCATATTCGATAGCTATACATGAAGAGAATTAATAAGTGAAAACTCTGATTTCCAATAACACTAGAATTGCTTCCACAGCTACATCAGTATCAAAAATTTTGACAATCATATAAGGACGATTATCATTTGGTTTCTTTACAAACAAAGGACAAACATTTCAGCATCCTGTACAGAATTGGCAAGTGAAACGGTACGAGAACATAATTATTGTTTGTCAATATTTTCTGAACAGTAAGAAGTAACAGAAGATAAAAAATCCTTGACAAAACTAAGATAAGCTTGCCATTCGGTAGCAGTAGGTGAAAAACATGAAATTAATTTCGACTTGTTGATGGTTTGTGTTTTGGATTTTCTGACTTTACTTCTGATGTAATTTGTATAAGACTTGAATCTGTTGTCAGATTTACAGGACCAGTCCGAACCTTTTTTTTTAATACAAGAACGACGATTAGGCTTTGTAGTGTTTTTAGCACCACAACCATAACAAAAGATTGACTTAGGAGAACGACACTTTGTAAAACTATGACCAGATCTGCCACAATTCCAACACACGGAAGAAGTTAAAGCAGAAACATTAACAGAAGATTTTCTGTATGTGGATTCCAAAGGATGCAAAAATGCATTTGTCGCATGGAAAATACTTTGAAAAACAAAGATATCTACTCTATATGCAAAATTTACAAGACAACCCTTGTAGTAGAGAAAGAAAAAAGGACTTGTGTATTTCTCCGACTGAAGTCTGGAATACTTGACAGTATAATGTACCCAAGTTCTCTTCTGGCAGTCAGCGTAGTTGTTTAAAATGAAATTTGTGACTATCTTAGTGATTTTTGTCTATCGATGTTCTTATTTTCTTAAAACAATCGTTACGCCCTTGAAAAGTGCCTCACTAAAGAGCGATTGCAGACGCGGCTTGTTCCTTCTATGAGCCGTCACACCAAGATGATTGATAATCACCTGGTTTAACCGCCGGTGACGTCACTTCATTAGTCTGTCTAATGAAATACCATGGTTTTACTAATTGAATGTCCGTGTACGCCATAATAGGATTCTCGTATCAAACTGATGCGAAAACTTGATTAAATTAATATTATCGACGTTGTTGCAAACGTTAGCCAGAACTATTTGATTTCGTCATGAAAAATTTTTCATTGGAACTCCATTTTAAATGGATGTATATGTTTTTTTGATACCTTTTAGTTTTGAGCGTTTGAATTACTCAAAAAGGGTGTTCGGAAACAGTGCAAAAACACCAAATACAAGCGTTATCATTTCTTTCTCGAATATTCGAGGGTGATCAAGCTAAATCGGTCTTTCCAGAACTTCACTGCCATCTTCTATTCGTTCATTTGGCCCCGGTTCATGAGGTTTCTAATTTTTGGCAAAAAATTGTATGAATAAAATTTTGAGAACAAGAATTTCGACAACAAAAGTATTATAAATACCACAAAACTATGAATATTGAACTGAAATTTCAGGAGAGTATCCTTTAAAGTCTAGTCTAAAATTTACAAGAGCATAACCTGGGGGGTTTCCGATTAATTAATCAAATATTCGAAAATCTACTTTCTGAAACCAAAAGGTACTGATAACTCGACTAATTTAAGAGCTAGATCGTTGTATTGACCACCAAACGATTCAGGGGAAAATTTTACCTATACTATGAGTGAATTTTGAGTCGATATTGCTAGGCATTAAGAGAGTTACCAAAAAGGAATTTAAATCGCGAAATTTTTCCATACCTACCCCTTTGGTACGAATACCGTATACTACAGTTCTAAATTCCACCACCACGTCCTTGTTATTATAGTTTTTTCCTTCAATATAAACAAAAACGTTGAAGTAGCTAGCCATTTTTTTTCTTCACTCTTATTATTAAGATCCTTGCGATTATGTAAGAGTGAAAAAAATCGTAATCTACTTAAACCTGTTACCAACTACTAAAATAATTTAAAACTAACACTGAAGCCATCAAAATGTCACTGCATTTCATACGCAAAACGGAGTACATATTTATGTGGAATGTATCTTGGGATGACAGTACGAAGAGACCCAGTTCTGTGATGTGAGATACGATGCGAATGATAAAACGAGAAAAAATACGTTCACAACGGTCGCAACAAAAAATATTGTTGGGTTTTGTTGTTTTTTTTCATGGAGCTCATTTGTTTTGTTTAGAAATGGTGACATTAAATGATAAAGGTCGACCGTCACCAATGTGAAGGTATGTAGTTTATTACCCTTTTTTGAAGTATCTTTAAAGTTGTTTAACATCCTGAAGATACCTTCAATAGGCATGATGACTGATTTTGAAACACTGCTCCACGATGTTTTCATATATATACTTTATCTACAATAAATATCATTTCTCTGAGAAAAAAAGTTTTTAAAGGAGAAATTTACCTTTTAAAAATGCATTTTAAATTCTGCGCCAGAACGCAAGAATAGCAATGGCGTCTGTATGTGACATCATCAATTCTGATCTGAGTCATTCTTAGAACATAAAACAGACTGTTTCATGTCATTGGTAAAATCGTTAAACTTCAAATACTTGACAGCTGGCACGTTAGAAGTTTATTTTGATACATAACTTGAATCACACAAACAAAGGAAATTCAATATCTTCTGAAAGTTCCTTGTGGCATTACTTATTCTTTTTTCTCTTATTTTTTTTGGGAATCAAACCACAATAAAAAAATAAAAAAACATTATTGTGGTTTGATTCCCAAAAAAATAAGAGAAAAAAAAAGGAAATTCAAAACAGAACAGATGTTCGGACCATAGATAGTTTGGACTTATCTATGGTTCGGATGAAAGACAAAATATCAAGGTCAAATTTGCGAAAGTACGACGTCACTCTCTTCTGATTGGCGTTTGAGCTAATATGGCGGATTGTTAAATTTTGCGCTTATATTTTTACTAAAATATTGGTCATCACACATGTAAAATAAAAATAGGTAATTTTTTTAGAATCTCTGCATCATATATAATTATATCAAATCAATATTTTAGTGATTCTTAGTGACTGTCATCATGCCTATTCTTCTGTAAAATCTACCAAAACATTTCTTATTTCACCCAAAAATATTCTTCTACAAATTTAACATTCTGTGGATATTTTTTACAAGCTTTATGTTAGGTTAACTTGTATGTATGTGTGTTTGTTTGTAACGCAACCTTTAAACTTGATTTTTACCCACTTTAAACGCTCAGATTAATCCGTAATTTTACTCGTCAAGGACCGATGACTGTAGGTACAATATATTAGTATATAGGGTGTTGCATAAAAACATAACTTTTATCTGGCATCGAGTTTGAAAAAAACTAGAAAGCAACGCTTTATAGGCAATCGCCATGAGGTGCTTTGTATTACATTCATAGACTAACTCTGCATTTCGGAATAGAGCTAGTAAAAAATTATTATATATTTTGATATCGAGATATTACCATAATGACATTAATTTTTTACTTTTTGTTCGATTATTACCTATAAAACGTGTTTTTTAGTTGTTTTTTTTTAACTATAATTTATTATAGATTCCGAAATACATCCTGTAGAACTGACGCAACAAAGGTCATCTCACATGTGACCTCGATTATTAACAAATTCCATAACCTGAATTTTCTTTTAAAACACAAAAATTAGAAAGCTGTCATAAAATTTCTTTTGAGATACGTAGATGAGCTAACAGTAAAAATGTATTGCATATCCGTAATAAATTTACGAGGTAAATACAAAAAATACAGTGTATCCCAAAAAGTTTTACACAAAAGTTAATCTCACATTTCACAAAAAAAATTATTCTTGATAAAAAGCTCTGCATATCTTTTAGATCCATAATCAGGTACAAAAATTTTGTCTGGGATTCAGGGAAAGCAATAAATAATGATTTGGACGAGAGAAAATTACAATCTTCATTGAAATTGTGTTTAAGTAGCAAGAAAATATTCTATTTTAATATACAAGTCAACAATTGTTAGTTTGATGCATATTATGAAACCCGATCCTAATAAGCGCATAATATGATAGAATGCTTTGGAGCATCTAATATCCGTTACTAATAGAGGGCTTTGGAATATGTAATAAAGGCCAACAACAGCCAAATAAACGTCAGTATTAGTTTGCAATAATAATTAGAGAAATGCAGATAAAATTGATATTATTCTCATAGCTGGAGAAAATTATAAAACATGTAGGGAAGCATAGGAAACCTTTACTAGTGATACCTACATTTTTTAAATAATGAGCTGTCTGAATTTCTTGGAGTTTCTTTGTCCTCCAAGGCCTCCAGACATTACCCCTTTAGACTTCTTTTTGTGGTGCTACTTAAAAGGAAAGGTGTACCTCAAGAGGCCATTTTACGATATTGATCATCTTGAAAGAATAATTGAAGAAACGTGACGTGTGATTAGAAATGTCATAAGGAATTTAATCAAAGAACAATCACTTGTTTAGAATGGGACGGAGGATACGTTGGAGTTCAGTATTATTCTAGAATTTTACACGTTTCCCATTAAAATGAATTGTTTCAGTATCATTAATTGTTGATAAATTAATAAAGAAGGATATTAATGTTTCATAAAAATAAATTATTCAACAATTTCTGAAGTGTTTATGTCTTTTAACTTTTATCTGGAAATATCAGTACAACTGTGCATATTTTTTGCTATTTATTCACAATTTCAATTAACATTGTATTTTTATTTCCGACCAAATCATTATTTTTTGTTTTCCCAGTATTCCAGACAATATTGTACCTGATCATTCAGAGCTTTTTATCAGGAATAATTTTTCAGTGAAATGTGAGATCAACTTTTTCTTCCTTTGTATAAAACTTTTTGGGGTACACTGTATGTATAACATTATTATTGGTGGAAAGAGTTCACAGGAAAAGTACCTATATTTGGAATTTCCTGGGTATTTTTACTCTTCACTGTCGGATAACCTTGTATACAAAATATCGTGTTTGAGTTCTCACATTGTTTTAATTGCTTAGTCATTTTAAAAGCTACATCTAACTGTCTATATAAAACGGACCATTAAATCAATACAAAACAACCAATTTACAAATCTAAAATCTATCCAAATGTTTGTTCATCCTCAGGACGACTGTCATTAGTGTCAACTTATCAGGTGGTGGACATGTCCTATACTAAATCTCTTTTGAAATATTTATACAACTATTAAAATTAAGAAAATTGAAAATGAAGAAGAGTCACGAAAGCAGCAGAATCAAAAACAGGGTCGTAGATAAATGAAGCAGATATTTAGAGCAAAAATAAAGGAGGGAAAACACATGAAGACATGCAAAAGAAGGAGGAATAAAATTAAATTTATACATTTAAAATTTTGGTTGGTTTTAACAATTTTTGAAGTTATCGATGTTTATTGATGTCTAGTTTTTTTGTGTCCCTCGTAAACAAAAGATCACCACCTCCTTTAATTCACTTTATGTGACATGAGTAAATCTTACCTATAAGCAAAGCAAAGGACATTAAGGCAACGTTTAAATAACACCCGAGGCGATAACTGTTCGTAGCATTAACGGCCGCTTTAATTTGGTTATTATGTGTAATTTCTAAAGCTTCGTAAGCTGTTTAATGATATGATAACGGTCCATTAACGGATGAATTGTGTATTACCATTGATAAATATGTGAAGATATCAATGGTTTCAAATGTTTTATTAGGATTTGTTTGCAATTCAGATAGGAATGTCCTTGAACGGATTGATTTTTAATCGGTTTTAGTCTGTTTCAGATATTTCGCTTATATTTGAATATTTTTATTTATAAAGATTATTAACAAGAAAATGAATAAGTTTAAATTTGATAAGAAAATGTGGACAATTTTCTTTTTTAATAAAATAATAGAGCGAAGTAACTGGAAATCGATTTTGCTGGATCACCCTAGAATATTCGAGAGTTCGAGCGAGACGGGCAAAGATGCTACATATTAAAACCTGACCTTTGATTTACAAAAATTGCTTTTAAGGAAAAAACAATTCAAAAGTTGTTTTAATCCCTCGTACTATTTACTAGTATCACGCACCATGAACCACGACTACGTTCACCTTGTGCTCATCTTCGTTGTGACTTGTGACGCATGGATCGTTCTTTTAAGTACCATTTATTATCCTTTTTTTTTCTCCATTTGGTTCCAATAAATTACAATTTACAAAACTCGACAATCATCTCTAACAGAATCATTAAGACTTGCCTTATTTGTATTTTTTTTCTAGTCACTTCCAATAGTTATAAGTCCTTCAAAAATCACGAAATATCATAGTCATTGTCATCTTTTTTGCATTGACAATTTAATTCATGTATAAAAAATCGCATATGCCACAATTTCCAAAGGGACTAAACGCTCAGCACAACGCATTGGTTTAGATGTCAAACGTGTCAAAATTACAAATCACTCAAATCGAGCGGCAGCAGTTAGCGAATTAAGTAAAAGCGGAATTGAAGAACAAGCTCTAATAAAAATAACAGGACACAGCAATTCATCATCAATAAAACCATACTTACAAGTTGACAAAGAGTATCATTCAAGCATTATTCAATCAATTCGTTTGGAAAATGAAAAAACTTCAACATTTAATACAGAAACGATTAGCTGTGGCACCCGCAGCGATATCACTGTTCCTAGTATGAATTTCAATAACTGCGTTTTTAATAATTGTACATTAAAATAAAAATGTGTTTATTTTTAATGTTTCATAAATAAAGTTTGCATTGATATGTTTCCAAATTTCTCATTCATTAAATTGTCCTGCCGAATTACACTCAAGGTTTGTAATGATATTGGGTAAATTTGTGTTGTTCAAATTCTAAACTGTTTCCTTTAGCAATTTGACGAGAATAACTGTCAACTATTAAAAACACGACACCGAAGGTGCTAGGAAACAGTTTCTCATTAAACAACCCAAATTTACCCGATAGAATACAAACCACTTGTGCAATTATAAGTGATAATAACAGAGTGAACCACTAATGTTAATTAACAAAAAAGGTATTTCTAATTTAAAAACTTTTCAAAGGTTTATTCCAGGCAATCGAAATATTAGTCTGGATACGTGTCAGTATGTTACAAACTGAGTATATACTTGTTATCTAATTATTGGCTCTTGTACCAACAACTAGATCCAATTGAAATGCCGATAAGCTATCGGAAATTCGGTATCAGTGTCTTACTTATAGTACAAGCGATTAAATTCAAAAACACATTTCACCGCAAAAACGCTTCAATCATCCTAAAAAACTTTAACATACAGGAACTATTTCTGCGTCATATTTTATATTATTAAAATAATTACTCTTCGTATGGAGGTTCTTTGGATAAAGCTTTTCCAGATGTAAAATATTATAATACTCGCGTTAAGTCAAAAAATCATAGAGCACATAATAATGGGAATTTCGGGCTGAAATTTCAGATACACATTCTCAAATAAACAACAAACATGGAAAAAAATCGGCAGCATTGTCACTACCACATTTGGTATACAAGGGTATGCGAAAGTAAGAGTTACTATACGTAGCTTTACACGCCCATCATTGTTCAGTTCTATTTTTAATAACAAAATCTCATGATTCAAAAAATATGTCCTTAAAAAACCATTTGTTACAAAAGAAACATTATCTTGTGTTTAAGTCGGTTTATTCCACCCGACAAATTATTCTGTCTTAAGAAGGAAGTCAAACATCTCCAAGGTAATTTATGAGGTTAGAGAGACGCCGGCCTCACAAAGCTATGGAAGCATAGGAAGATAACACAATAGGAATGTGTAAAATATACAGAGATAAGATTTTAGAGGAGGGGAAAATTAGCACTTTCTCTCTATTATCATTAACGCCACCACATTAACAGCAAACACCAAACGATTTAGATAAATTCCATCCGTCTACAAATCGTAGCGAGTCCAGGAACAACCAAATGAGTATTTATAGTAGAGGGGCTTATTCATAAAATACAAAAATTGTTACTTTCATTGATAATTATTTTTTTAATGAAAATTTGTATGCAACAAACAAATTGTGGCAATGATTTGATATTTGAATGGGTTTAAGAATTATATAAATATTGTAAAAAATGCCCAGCATTGGCTTCATTTACTGTCAAATATATCTTGTTAGTTTTGGTTATGTAAATTGAAGGTTTCCCTTTGAAATTTTTAGATTATTTTAGTTTTTCGTGTAACATTGTTACGGAGCAATTCGAGTTTAGCAAAACCGTTTTATGTTAAATTGTTTTAAACCACTTGAATAAATTTCATACCGCTCAAGAACTCATTATGACATTCAAAACAAAAACTTTCCAACCCCGAAAACTAATAACAAAGTTTGCTGAAGGCAGAATCATCATCATATCGTCGGCTAGCCAATGTCTGCCCGGAAGTGCATCTCCATCCTGGACCCGGACCCGTCTACGCGATTTCGGTTTACGTAATACATAGGCCAGTACATCTAGCAATTTGTTCATAGCTCAAGCCATTTTTCGAAACTTCCATTTTTCTATCGTTGTTGGAAAATGCTAGTGTTTATATAGTTTTTTGCCTCTTGGTATTTTATTTTAAAAGTAGTTGTCAATGTTTGGATAGATTGTCAAAGTTAATAGAAAAATATAAGTTTTTTCAAGATATCATCAACTTTTTGTATATTTCTTCAAAACTATCTCCGAACCTTGAGGTGTATCAATTCACCGGTTAGGTGCTTTGTACTCTAACATTTTGGCGACCGTGACAGGACACGAACCTGCAATCTTCGAGCGTCTGATAGGCATACTGAAACAGCTTGGAAAAGCTTGTCTGACCTATGAAGAGCTTTCTTCAGTTATATGCGAATGTGAATCTGTAATAAATTCACGGCCCCTCACCTATATTACAGACACGAAAAATAAATTAGTTATTTATGTTTCTTCAAGATGTCAAGGAAATCGGAACACCTTGTATGGACGAAATTGATGCTACATCTCTTAAAAGGCATCTGAGATACATTCAGAAGATTAGAATGAATTTAAGAAAAATATTTAGAGAAGAATACCTAAGCCAGCTAATGTTGCATATGAAAAGAAAAACATCCAGAGAAATAAAAAACATTATTGTGGTTTGATTCCTAAAAAAATAAGAAAAAAGAATAAGTAATGCCACAAGGAACTTATAGAAGATATTAAAGGAGAAATTGTGATTATCGAAAACGATCATTTGAAGAGACTTGATTGGCTTTTGGGTATAGTAGAAGATATTTTTCCCGGAAAAGATAGAGAAATTCGTCTGGTGAAAGTTCGAACTTCAACGGGTTCTCTAATGAGACCCATTCAAAGACTTTACCCCCTTGAAATCGAGACCGAAGAAGATACATCTGTGAGATGTGAACTGCAAAAAAGGCAGTTAGAAAAGTTAGATATTGAGAAGGGACAGCTTACGTCTAAAACTTCTGAAGAAGACTCAACGATGAGGAAAAGAATAACTACCGTTAGGGAAAGCATAGCACCAATTGTTACAAGATATGGAAGACAAGTTAAGCCCCCTTCGAGATTTGAGTCATAAATTTTCTCGAGAAGTTGTGCCATCTGGAAGCATGGCACAAGGTGGGAGTGTGTTGGAAAATGCTAGTGTTTATATATTTTTTTGCCACTGGGTATTTTATTTTAAAACTAGTTGTCAATGTTTGTCATTTTGATTATTAAGGATAGATTGTCAAAGTTAATAGAAATTTTTTTCAAGATATCATCAACTTTTTGTATATTTTAACTTCAAAAATATCTCCAAACCTTGAGGTGTATCAATTCACCGGTTAGGTGCTTTGTACTCTAACAATCGTTAATACAGGTGGGTAGAGCTGGCGATAGCCTTCTGTCACTGATATCTGATTATTTATTATGACGCTCTGATTTAATTAAAGTACTTCGTCTAGCTTTAATCTCCTAACGAGGCTCCATAGCCTAGACAAACCTTGTAGCACTTAGTTTTTCCTCACCAAGTTTTAGCAAACGCAGTCTTGCGAGGCCTTCACAGTGGCACACTTGTTCTCCGACTCCTCTTCCTCTTGACAGAACCAGCAAAGGTCTGTTTCTGTCAATTTTATAACACTCATATAACTGTTGAGTCTGCAATATCCTGTCAGTAAACCTACTATGATTCTAACAGCCATTCGGCTTTTTAGCAGCTGGTCCTCTGTTACTGTGGCTGATGGTCGTTTGATAAACTCTTTGGCCTGCCTCTGTTCAGGGGTTGTACTCCATCACTCCTGAAACTTAGTTTGCTTCCATTTTTCAATGGCTGCCTCCTCCTTCTCGAGCCTCCTTTGTGCCAGAAATAGGCTGTTACGACTTGCTAGCTCAGATAGTGCACGCACGCAGTCCCATACCAGTCGTGAATTGACCTGGCAGGAATCTAGTGCCTTTAGTGCAGCCTGGCTGTCCGAGTAAATAACAATTGCTCTGTTATTCACTCCCTGTCTTGCTATTTCTCTTGGACAGTGTTCAATGGCAGTTACTTCCGCCTGGAACACAGTGACATAGATTACTAAGCTTTTGTGGATTTTAGTCCTTGACTTCGCCCAGTAGACACCGGCTCCAACTCCATTAGGGGTTTGTGAGCCGTCTGTATACTAGACGGATTGTGCTTCTATAGGTGGACCGGTCTCCCAGTCCTCTCTTTCTGGTAATTTTATGGTGTTATTTTTTGGGAATCTGTCCTTCGGAATGACCGACGGATTCGAACTGTTAACTGTGCAGCAACTTACCAAATATATAAAATCCCAAATTTTAAAAATTACTATAATACATTGCTCCAGGCTTGGATATCTTTACATACACAAATTTGGATTTATCTATGAATAACTGGCCTAGTAATATAATCGTTTAACTAAATAGTGTCTCCCGATAGATGTTGTTTGCCTTGTGGCGCACCTACACAATGCTAATTGTTTGTGGACCAAGTCCGAAGACATTGTCCGATTGTCTCTAACAATCCCGCAAAGGGTCTCAGATGTGGTTAGTATGGAACGCATCTGTGGTAAATGGGGGATGAAATCGGAACGGAACGTTTATGATTTCCTAACCCTTCAGTATGATAATTATAATATTAAGTCACAAAGAAAATAGACGAGTTTAAATAATTTATTTTAAAAAATTTGCTATCTATAACAAATCTTCCTTTAATTTTCGTCTTCATTGTTAGTTAAAATACATGCAAATACCGAGGTATAATTAATTTATGGTAACTATAAATTATTGTTGGAGATATGCAGAGAATTTTTCTTCCCGGTCGAATTGAATTTCAGACATAAATCAATTCATTAATGGCGCCTTTTGTAATGCTTAATGTTGGTCTATACACACACGTCATTATGAAGCTATTGCAGTGTTACTTTTGACGTGGAGATAAATTTTATTTGATTAAGCTTAAGCATTTAATGACTGGAATGTGCCTAGTTAAAATTTTAAGAGTACTTAATTCATCCTTGAATTATTTACTAAATGCATTTAACTGTTGAAGTTTTTCCAACAATAACTTTGCGTGAATATTTATTTTAAAAGCACAAAAATATTATATTCCAGCTAGGCATAGTTCTTCACGTATCTATAGTTTGTCAAGTTTATCTGAAGCTACGCGGCATCGGTAAGGGGTGAGGAAACATGGCGGATATCTGTCTAAATCGTACCAATGGCGTGCGGTACCTATTTTTATAAAAGTATTAAAAATAATAATTATTATTATATAATAATTATATATAGAAACTGATTTTTGCTTTGCTTTAAAGGTAAGGTATTTTTCAAAACACGGTATTTGTTAAAAACAAATAATGTTAAAAATCATACTTGAATTTAATATGGATACGAAATAGTTCAAAATCTGACACTGATAATACCAACGCCACTGGATAATCGATGTCAGTCAATTGACAAAGTGAGAGGGAAGAACACTCGCACGCGCTTGCCAATAGGAAGTCAGCTGGTGCTAAGCAACGAAGGCTTTTCGATAAATTTTACCAATTGAGTTAGTTCGGAGGGCGTGAAAATTATGGTTTTCGCACAACGCTGCCAGAGCTTGAAGAAGACCATAACAAATTTGGAAAATTGATTTTTGGGACAAGAAATCTAATGATGGATTTAATTATTTGAAAATATCATTCTTGCACCTTCAAATAGTGTCGTAAAATTTTCGAAAAAACGCATTTTTAAAATAAATGTAGTGGAAATACCGCAAGACCAGTTATGTTGATCTGACATTTTGGGAGAGTACAATCAGTCTATTGGGAAAAAAATTACAAGACCATAACTTGGATGAGAATGAGTCTGAAATTGTTGCCCGACCGGAAGAAGACGACGATGTAGGATGAAGATTAATAATAATAGCATTAATAAAAAAAAATTGTAAAATTTATTTATAAATAAACTCCGACCCACAACTTCTAGCACAACTTCTCCACCTTCTACTTAATAAATTCAATTCAATTTATTAGCCAATCTACGTAAACCGTAGCTTATTGCAATCGAAGAAAAACCACCTACGCCACCCCTGGTAACTCGTCCACAAATCGATCGACGAGCATAATTAAGCGTCAAATGCAATTTGGTATATTTGACAGCTAATTAAAAATCCGATATCGCGGGAAAATTATTACCATTGCTTAACTCCTCTTTCTAATAAGATTAATTGGTTTTTGTGTGGGTACGGCTTGCTCGGTCCTCTATCTGGGACACAATTATATCTTTCGGTTATTTTGCTGCATAATAATTATACCACTAGTGTCAACGAAAAGATACCGAGTGATACTTAAAATAACACACATTCAATTAGGACGATAATATTGATGTCAAAAATGACGCTTCGGACGGAATTTAGGAATTCTTCGAGAGAAATTGTACATAATTTCAAGAATAGTACTATTTTTGTTTAATATACAGGGTGGGTTATAAAAAATGCACAAAAAAGATGCAGCACGATCAATTTCTGCTGGTTAACAAATTTTTAACGGACTTTTTCGACATTTTTAGTGAAAATCAATTGGTAAATAATAAAAAAGTGTACAGAAAGAATAAAATTTTATAAAAGTATACGGAATATAGTGTGGATGCTTCAAAATAATCTAAATTTGCTTGGGATTACAATGCTTTGCTAGTATTTTAATTCACTCAAGCAGCACCCTTAAAGATATTACACCCGATCAAACAAAAATGTAAATTAGAATATACATCGTGTGACACCAGCATACGTTGCATCTAAAGCTAACGTTTCGCCTACGATTCGCTGGTAATGTTATTTTAATAAACTACCATCTACATCTTTCGTCTTCTAAAGAGGGGTTTTGTCAGAACAACTTCGTTAGGCAAATTAACGCAGTGTTGCCGAGTTCAACTGAATAAACTCAATTTAAACTGAGGTAGTTTTCACTGTTTACTTAAAATTTGTATAACTTTACTAAAAGAAGTAACGTAAGGGTTGATTAAACATGATATTCTCCACACACTCCTGAAATTTTTAGGTTGAAAAAGTATACAGGGTATAAAAGGTTAGGTTAGATTACAAATATTCGCATGTCTGTCACATTTTCTAATATAGGTATCAATTTTAAATAATTTTAAGAGTTATAAAATGAAAACCCTTCGTGTTATGGTCTTGTGAATTTTTTTTTCCAGTAGACTGATCATTCGAGAATATTCTTCTAAAATTTCAGTTCAATATTCGCGGTTTCTTGGTATTTACAAGACTTTTTATGTTGATAAATTAACTCCAATGTTAAAATGTCATGTACCTGGAAATGTTATTGTCACTTTGACATCGATAAAAAAGGTGCATCCTTTTTTATCGCATAAAAACTTCTCTTCCTCAATATCTAGTAAGCGGACGTCACTTTTACACAATGACAATGAGTCGCAAGTTTGGTTACTTATAGTTTCACAGCAATTAAGTGTTGGCAAAACTGCAAAAACTGTCAATTAGTCTGTCAGATTTTTGAATTTTAAACATATAGTGCTTTTATTTTGAATCGGTGTGGTAATTATTTAACTTTGTTGTATTAATAAAGATAATTATTGTTGTTGTTCATCCATATATTCTGTCGTTAATTTATCTTGCCAAAAAACACTCGAGCTTTTCTTTTATCAGATAAATTTCTTCCTAACTCAAAGTATTGCCAATCACTAAATTTTCTCGAAAAACTGACATTAGATAAAATCGCTCCACCTTCGGTGTCGCGATTTTATCATGTCAGTTTTTCTCGTAAAATTAGTGATTGGCAAAACTGTTTCGTTGCAAAGAGAAATTTATCCGATAAAAAAAAGCTCTTGTGTTTTTACTGTTGACAAATATACTAGTGGTTTTTTCAATTATTCATTTGTTCATCAATTATCGCGGTGTTGGTTACCAGAATAAATAGTTCGGCATGTTTGTCAACAACTTATTGAATTTTCAAGAACTAACAATGAATCGATTCGGTGTGTCTACGAACGCCGAAATTAGTCAAATTGTTAATACCTGTGTGCCTACTAATACAGTTGCGACGCAATCATCAATCTGGCGACAATTTTCTACGTTTTGCGATGCAAAAAGATACACATTTGAGCCAGATACTTCCATCGAGAAATTGAATGTAATATTGCAAGATTGGGCATTTAATATGCAAAAAAGTAACGGAGAAGACTACAAAGAAGCGGTAGTTAAAACAATTTGGAACACCACCGCTAAAATGCTACAAAGTAAATATTATAACGAATTTAATATTGTATTCAACCCTTTCACCGATGTTCAGTTTAATGCATCACGAGCTGCACGTAATGCTAAACGTAAAATCCTACAAGCACAACCCGAAAAGAGAAAATGTAGTGCATCAGCTATTAATAATTCTGAAGTATTTGCAATGGCCAGATTATATAACGAAAATGAACCCGAAGGACTTCAAAAGAAATTATATCACATTTTGGCGTTTGAACTAGCTTGGCGCGGAGGAGAAGCAGCTTACTGCAAAACCACTTATTTCGTATCTGAAATTGAAAATAATGGAAAAGAAACTGGACGTATCGAGTATAATCCTCTATTTTCGAAAACGAGACAAGGCGGCAACAATAAATTATGTGACAGCAAATGGATCACGCCTAATATTTTCGACGAAGATATTTGCCCAATACGTTTATTCAAAAAGTTAATGGAAAAACGAAACACTTTTATAACTTCGGACAGAGTATTTCTTACACCAATTCCCTTTTGGAAAAAGAATTTGGTACAAGAATTTGCCGATTGTAATTAATGAAATTTCCAAATTGACTAAACGATCAGCACAACGCATTGGTTTAGATGTCAAACGTGTCAAAATTACAAATCACTCAACTCGAGCGGCAGCAGTTAGCGAATTAAGTAAAAGCGGAATTGAAGAACAAGCTCTAATAAAAATAACAGGACACAGCAATTCATCATCAATAAAACCATACTTACAAGTTGACAAAGAGTATCATTCAAGCATTATTCAATCAATTCGTTTGGAAAATGAAAAAACTTCAACATCTACTACAGAAACGATTAGCTGTGGCACCCACAGCGATATCACTGTTCCTAGTATGAATTTCAATAACTGCGTTTTTAATAATTGTACATTAAAATAAAAATGTGTTTATTTTTAATGTTTCATAAATAAAGTTTGCATTGATATGTTTCCAAATTTCTCATTCATTAAATTGTCCTGCCGAATTACACTCGAGGTTTGTATTGATATTGGGTAAATTTGTGTTGTTCAAATTCTAAACTGTTTCCTAGCAATTTGACGAGAATAACTGTCAACTATTAAAAACACCCAAATTTACCCGATAAAATACAAACCACTTGTGCAATTATAAGTGAAAATACTTTTTTTCGAAAATTTCATGACGTTATTTTAAAACGAAAGAATAATTTTATCAAAAAACTTCAGTTTCACCAATTTTACTGTTTTCATTTTTAAAACCTACATCCTAAATTTTAAGAAGCCACACCTGTGCGGAACAAACCCGACAGCTCATGATTCAGGAATTTGGAAATACAATTCTTACATCCTTGTGAATTGTTTTATTTAACTTTGCCACACGTCTCAATGACCTATGGGTTTAGTGAGAACCCCTGGTTTAGATTGTAAGTAAAATTTGATACGACAATCTCAAATCACCGGTCACTTTCATATGTACTTCAATTCTACCAACTCTGATTTAAAAAATTTCAACTATTTCAACAAAATTACATTCAAATCTCGTTATGTAAATACAATTGCTTGAGATTTAATTTGATAAATATATTCTTCTAACGGCAATTTATAAGCAGTCAGAAGTGGTGTAGGCAGAAATAATCTAGTTGGGTTCGGTTAAGATACAAAAAGACTGTTTCCTTATAAATTATTGTGTTGGAAAAAACGAATTTATAATTGTAGAGCCAAAGGCAAATCTGTTAAAAACGAAAAAACGTTTAATATATTTTATAACTAAACGTACAGCCGGCCAAATATATCAAGAGCACTGGCGAACTTAGGTGCGCGAAGCGTGGAAGAGGGAATCAATTAGTATGACCAATGCGCATGGCCGAAGCTTGATCGGCTGTATAATGGATATGTCACACTCACAATAAATAAAGGTTCAGAAGCTCTGTCTATCGCTGATAAATATTTTTCTGTCCTTTAATATCATTACGTACGCCAATGTACTTAAAACCATACTATCTGGACCCAACGTTATTTAAAACTGTAATTATTAATTAAATTTCGTGTATACAGAATAAATAAGGTTTTGCGAATATTACGATGGTAAAAACTCATTTACTTTTTAATTAAGATTATGGCCCCTATTTACTCCGTCGCTGCCACAAATTAATCTTGTATTGCGCCCACCAATTATGCGCCGTTGCCGTTGTACCAGACCAACGTTTATTTCAATACATTTTTCTTATGGGTACGCGATATTTTATCGGTGAAATTAGATCATTTATATTAATTCTTGATCTATAAAATTACGAAACCCGTAAAACAGGATGGACAAGTTTTCATTAATAATTAGTCATCTATACAATATAATGTTATAGAATAGAGTTATTATTATCGATGCCGATCAAGGTGAGTTGTATATATCAGTTATTTGACTGTGAATAAACTGGTGTTTACGTATGGAGTCTAGAAAACTAGTAGCTTTGCTAATCTCTATCTTTTTTTACGGACCACACTGTGTATAAGCGTAGACACGAAACGTTAAAGACTACGACGACAGAACGTGTGACCAAAACCAATTTATTCACCTGAACGAGCTTTAAGGTTTTCTCTTCATAAGTAATTAAAATACTCGAAAATCATTCGAACGCTACTCGGCCTACACCGTTAATGGAGATATTGAAGTATTCTCGATATGTAAATAACCAATTATTTAAATTCAACAAACCACTTCTTCTTTTTCTTTTCAACTGAATTATCCATCAACCCAACACCTCCAGATTATACACGTTGTCGTTTTAACAACCAATACATACATATATTTCTCCGTTTCTATCTGTGAACGCACTTCAAATGTTCCTAATCCAAGACACCCCTATATACCCCTCCTTTCATTTTATCCGCCTAATGACATAATGGCCTCGTAACGAGACCTATATAGCTACCCTGCAAAAAAAGTATTTTGTCCGCAGAATTAGAGTAGACCATGGGATGGCGTGCCAACAGCCATCATCAGGGCAACCAGTCTCGGCGTGGCGATGACAATACACCCCAAATGACAAGTGAAATACGCAAATGAAGAATTGTAGATCGTGTGAATGGAAGTCATAATGACGACACCGTTGCCGCACCACATCCATCAACGTTTGCAATTGTGTCTATTTGAGAACCTATATGTTTGACTTGAAGTGCTTTGTTGCCAAATTGTATGAATTATTTGATGAAATTCTAGTTATTGGGGTAGACTTTATAAATCTTGCTAGGCATTGTAATTCCTGACGATGCAATTGGAATTTGTGAAATATATATCAAAGAAATAATGGTATCTAAGCAACATAACCTCAATTTCAGTAAAATATAATCGTATGAATTATAACTGGAGCCGAAAAATTTTTAGAAAAAAAAACAATCGAAAGTTTCTCTCTTTGGCAACACCGAGGTAATTTTTTGACTCCGGTTCGTCGGACGCGTCGCCATGACAAAAATCAGTTGAAAGAGTGAGAAAGAAAAATCAGTAATGAGATATTGTCCAGTGACAAACGCGTGAAGTTGAGCAGGAACTGGTACAGGACGACATAAATGATTTTTTGTATTCACAGAAATCAGTGTTACGTCCGTCTTGGTTTTGTAAGAAAATTTATTAAGGAAATATTTCTAAATTTGTCATAAGAAAAAAAATTAGATTCATACAATTTCTAATTTGGTGAATACGATTTATCATGAGCTGGTTACACTCAGAATTTAGAAGGAAGAGTGTTTTTAAGTATTTTATTGCCACTTGGAAGCGGCCTTTATGAAGGCAGTCGTCAGTTCATAACATTTTCCTTGACCGAGGAAGTGAATATTTCTGAGAGAAGACATATTTTATTTTAAGAAAACATATGTGTTACATCGGGTAGCTCTACTCCCTCGACAAGAACTCGACCCTTGGAAGATTGTGGAGCTATTTACTACTAGTGTGCAACACACCAAGAAGGTGTAGATCTGAAGTTAAGTTTGAGTGATTTTCATCCAGAATTTATTTCCAATTACAGTCAAACCTGGATAAGCGAGAGTTCAAGGGAGCACAATCTCATTCTCGCTTATAGAAGTTTCTCACTAACCCGAGTTTCTCGCTAATACAGGTACATGGGTAGCGTTTCTCTCTTATAGAGGTACGCAGCAATAACAAGTCACAGCAAGTACGAATGTAGTAAATATGTAATATGATAAAATAGCAGATGTTAAATTTGTAATTTGTTTTGTACAATAATATAAATAAATAAAGCTCAACTGTCGCTTATAGAGGTATAGATAAGTAGCAGTCTCACTTACGGAGGTCTATGAGGGAAAAACGACTCTCTCTTACACAGGTTTCTGTTTCTCGCTAATAGAGGTTTTGGGAGCTTAAAATGACGGGTCCTGGCTATTACACTCACTTATAGAGTTTTCTCACTTACCCAGGTTTGACTGTACTTTTCTTCGCTGCAAAATATTGATCCTGTAGAGGTCATGTGCCTCGAGATTATCTTCAGTCCTCCCAACAAGCTCGTCAAAAGAACGGTTCGACATACGAAAGCTCTGCTTATGTTTATACAGTCCGCTTTAGGCCAACAACTAGGTCTAGACTGGTAAAAAACTGTAAAGAATCCCTCAACAGGCTGGCAAGAGACAACAAAGTGTTTCTAATATGGGCTCTAAAGGAGACTTCATAGGTCCGGAACCGTTTTGTGGAATCACAAAAGATTGCATGGAGGTGCGCCTGTGTAAGAGTTTACTGAACAAGGTAGACAAGGAACTCTCAACCAGGCTGTTGAAACTGAGTAAGCGACATTTGAAGACAGTTACCGACCTGGTTACTGGACACTGCATCCTGAGGAGGAGAGTTAGTGAACCTATGTGCAGGAAAAATGAAACAGCTACTCACACACTCTGCTTCTGCGAGAACTTACATGGACTCAGACGGAAGCACTGTGGAGAGGAAATAATACAACCATTGCCTACAACTACTAATCATCCCTCCAGTCAAACTAGTTGCCTATATAGAAGACAAAGTTTCTGGAAATGGAAGTAGATTACAATGGAAATGGTACAAACATTCAGTTCAAGTGCCTGGGCTGTTGAGCACACCCAATCGAATGAATGAATTCCGCTTTAGGCTCGATAGAAATTTTTTCGAGTCTGCTCTAGATTGACTGTTGAAACTAAAACTCTAAACGTGATTGTTCTATAGATACAAAACACAGTGGAGGAGCTCTTTGAAGTATTGAGTAATTGAATTAAAATTAATTATTTGATGCAAAATTAAACGGAGTCGTAGCTCGCTCCTCACGCCGACGTTTAGTTTTAATTTCACTTCAATCCCTCAAGAAATGTTTATATAAATTATCTCCCATCGCCATTTTTTTTTTTAGATTAATTAATATTAACTGCCGCAGGTGGACTGAAGCAATTAACTCGAAAATGTGTATTGTGCTGTTTAAATTAAGACATTTAAAATTTAAATATGGTTTGATTACTTTTTTTTGTTTCTGATGGTTGTTCGGTTGTTTTAGGGTAAATTGTTTTCTGTTGTTACAAGATAAAGGGACGAGGGAGGTAAGAGGGTCGTGTAGTAAACTCTTTAGGAGAATTCCGAATCTGCGTTACGGGAGTTTACGGCTTAAATGATCATAAATATTTTATAACATTTTACTCGCCAGAAAGGAAAGGCTAGATTTAGTTTATTTGGCTCAAAAAGTATGGTTAAAGATGGATGTCTTACATAACTTCGTCTGTTTTACACTACTCGAAGCAGACCATTTTCTCCCACACGTTACAATTTATTCTTCTATTTTTTTTTCTACACTTTCAAGTCAAGTTAATGAAGTTCAGCTGTCTTCGTGGTGTTTTCCTCTTTCGATATTGGTTGTAAACGTGTCAGCCACATACAGTCAACTGCTTTTATAGGCCAGTTAAAATATTCAAGTTGCAAACAGCTGAATTCGTTTTAGAACGGTTCGGATAACTGTATGTGTGGCGGTGTAAAAAGTATAAATTACCTTTTAAAAATTATGTAAAATGTTGTTTTTATAGTAGCTGGTGTGTGATGGATGTATCTAAATCTGACAAAACGGAACGAATTATAAGAAATAATCTAATTTATGTTTCTTTGTCTTTTCTAACATCTTTTCCTTTATTTTATCTAGATATGGTAGCTTTGGAATTAGTTTTTCTTCTATTGACTGAATTCTATCTCGCAGCGATCTTCCATACAAAAGTTGGGCAGCTAAATCTGATTCAATGACTGACCATGGTGTTGGTGGAACGTCAGTAGATATCATATGCTCAGCATGTTATTCTTCAAACAAATTTCACAAGGTATAATAATGTCTTCAATTTGCTGAAATACGAGATTTTTTTTCTCTGACAATTAACTTTCACCATGTCACATATATCTACTTGATTTTTATATGTATAATGTCTATATACTACATAATTAAAAAAATTATTTAAAAACGATCGTTACACTTTACTAAACGTTTTATTTTATTCAAGCCAAGTCCATTGGTCAATGATGTGAGCTTAATAAGATAAAGTCAATCTCTTCTTTCCTCACGAAGTGTAGGTAACTCACGAGTTACTTAATAGTAAACAGGCTCACGTACTAAGTTAGTTCATTAAAGATTTGAATACAACTCTGAGTGGTTGACAGTAATTCTACTTTTATTACACCTTTCCAGTGGCGTAACATACAACTAACAGTTTCAAAATAAGAGAATTCGTTGAATTTCACTAATCAATATACAGAGTGAATGAATTATGGTAAATGGGTACAGGGTTTAATAAAACCATCACTTATTATATTATTATTAAATAGAAAAATTGACCGGGAAAAAATCTGAAAAAGAGGAAGCAGGTATCAAACAAGCTGGCGTTATAGACAAGAAAACTATCGGGCATAAGATTTTTAATAGGAAAATTGATCAGAAGGATACTCTTAAATCCCAGGATCAGTTTGGTTTGACAGAAGAAGAAGAAGAAATACCTGTGAGTATGTTTGAGTGAGGGCTTGTCCAGACGACGACTCGATAGTGCCAATGAGTGGTGACTAACGTCTGGTATTTAACTCAATATAAAAAAATAATGATAGTGCTCAGAAGAATGTTTGTGGCGCAATAGTTTTACTCGGTTACTTCTAAATAACGTTTCACAATATTTCGTTGACAGGACATCTGGTCTTAAGAATTTGGTAATAAAAGTGTATAAATCCTTTCACAGTACAGTAAACAGTAACATATCCGTGAAATTTAGATACTAAAACATAAATTAAATTTAAGCAGTCATTGGCTTAAACTATATTAATGTCAAATGAAAGTGGTAGCTAATAAATTTATTTCTATGTAAGATACACTGTCCTATTCGGACCACCACTGTACTCTTTAAAGTCTCTCACTCTGGATGGATGTAAGGTTGTGATATCTACAGTTAATTTGCATCTCAAGTGACTCAACTGACGACTCTATTGATTTTAATGAAGAAATAAAATTAAATTGTATTACCTTCGATTTTGTTATCACCAGTGAGTGTCGTGTTGCTAGAGATAAATACTCACTTAAGGCACTAACTAAGTAATATATTTATATGATTTTTGTTTTTTTGTTTTTGAAGACCGAAATATTTAAAGTGAACTAGTCATTAATTGAATAATGAGGATACTGGTATGATTATCAGCGTCGCTTAATCAAAAAAACACGTGGAAATACGTTAAGGTAAAACTATTAAATGTCAAGGAAATACAGGGTGTCGACTTTGATTTATTTATTTGTTTAGTTGTGTTAAGAACAAGAATTTTTCTTTGGAGAAAATAGAAATTTCTAGTGTCTCATGGGAATTGTTAAAATGATGTTGCCTTAAAATTGTTTTTCCAATTTAAAGGGCAATAAAGTTTAGCGTGCATTTATGCTATGTGGCATCCTCTACAAAATACATCGAAATAGGAACAAAATTATGATTTCTCTTATCCAAAAAACCCCAAACGTTAAAGTTATTGTGAAAAACTGTAGAAAAATTCATTTATCTCTCCTAATATCAACATTTTAGTTGGTTTAAATCGCAATATTTTAAAATGAAGATTGTACTGTAGGTACTTCTATGTACAATTAAACTAAGAAAAAATCTTTCTAAACAAAAAATTGTCAGTTTTGGTTTTTATTTAAATTTAAACCGTCTTTTGTTCACATTTTGCACGAGTGCAAAATCTCATCTAATAGGTAGTTTCCCAATTAAACCCTCTCCTACACCGAGTGTGAGAAATTTGGATGTAAAATAACCATTTAAGTTCAACCTTTATATTATATTTCCAGCCATCGCGCTGTAGGCCAGTATAAAACAATATAATTCTTACTTTATTACATTTTATTTTTTCAATAAATGTTATTCTCGAATATATAAGCTATGATTTGGGCCAAACCGCAGTATGCCAACTTTTTTATTTCCAGAGAAACACCTTGCAAACACAAAATGTACACAAACACAAAAAGTACAAAAAAGTACCTTTTTAAAAGTACAAAATAAATGATACTCTTTTTTGTAAGTCCGTACTCTTTATTTACCTCCTTTAAAATCAGATATACTTTATGTCTTCTAAAAAAAGTTGGCAACCCTAGGTACGCCCCAAGATAAATTCAATAGCACCATCGCATTCTGAGTGGAAAAATAAGTATCATATGTTCAGCAGTAGTACTGAGTCCATCTCCAATTCGAAAGGAGTACAAATTTACGTTAATACATCGTGAGACAAGGCGTGGTATGCGAAATTTTTGTTATTGTCAATTTTCAAGATCAACTAAATAACTTTTTCCAGACGAATCAAGGAATGAGCTCGGCACCGGAGCGGGTATATACAGCAAGTCGAGCAAATATGACGGAATCGTCTCGCTTGGTAAATATGCCTCGGTATTTCAAGCAGAGGTCTATGTAATACTTGCATGTTCAAGGAGCGCCTGAACAAAATAGAATATAACGGAGACCTTACATGCGGAAGATGCAAAAAGAACACCGAAACAGCTCTGCTCATATTATGCAACTGTGAGACGCTGGACCACAGGAGGCAGAAACTGTATGGAAGACCCCAAATGACTCCAGAAGACTTCTACAACCAACCAGTAAAGAACCTGTATGAGCTAATACGGGGAACGGATTGGCTGAATAGGCTGTAGCCAGAGCATTAGGAGAATTCACAATAAGTCCAAGAGGCTGAGGTGGTGCCAGCGAAGGGACAACTCCTTTAAAAAAAATAACTTATTCCAATATGTGATACAAGTTTCTGATCTATTTTTATTAGTAGAATACGATGGTTCTATTGAATTTATCATAGGGCGTACCTGAAAAGCGCTAAAAGTCAAAAACTACGTGAAAAAAGTGAAAAAATGACATTTTGTGTTTGCAAGGCTGTATCTCTGGAAAGAACAAAGTTGGCATATTGCAGTTTAGCCCAAAAGATAGTTTATATATTCGAGAATAACATATCGAAAATTTGCGTTATTCGAGGTGGGCATTTTTGAGAAATCGTATTTTGAGTTTTTACGAAACAATTTTCCAAGATATTTGAAAACCAGAAAAAGCATGAAAAAAATGATAAATAACACTGGCCTAATCTTTTACCATCGCTACAGTTCGTATTTTTTTTGTTGGGCTTCTGTTTTCTGCGCGAATGTGCTTATTCGGAATTCATTGGACTGAAACACTTCTCTCTTGCACGTATGTGTATTAATTGAGCTGTACAATTTCAATATATCCATATAAATAGGAGCAATTCAAGCACACAATATGACTAAATTGAATATTACAGAATGCAGACGAAAATTGAATAATAAAATAGGGAAGCCGACATTGGCGTACGACCGGAAGCAAGCAATTTTCAAAGCGAAAAGAATATCAAATTATTCGTTTGAATTATAACAAACATGCATGTATTTATATCAATTTGAATAGAAGAGGTTTCGTTATATTTTGTTGTGTATAAAGCGTGGGTGTGGAAAAGTTAATTTTAGTTGCTATTTAGTTCAATTTTATTCGAGTATAAACATATACAAGTACGTTTCAAATGGAATTTGAGGTTATAATTTCAGTAAATAATATTTTAAAAGAATAAAAAAAATTTAATTTCTATTCGTTGACCTCGTCTTCAGGACAATGACTTATCGTAGAAGTGTCAGCAAAAAGCTCGCGTATGATGAAAATATAAATATGTATTTAATTACTCAACTTTTTACTGTCATCAACAGTTTTTTTTATATACAGGGCGTTGATTTACTACGTATATGATATATCCCATTGTACTTTTGGAACAGAAAAGATTGTATAACTTTTTATATAACAGTTGGCACTGTAATGTTCCCACTACTACGCCTATGTAAGTTAACGAGATCTTGGAATAATTTCGACTATCTTTGGAAATTAGTAGACAAAATAAACTAATAATATTAAGTTAATAAACATGGCATACTACAGCACCATCTGGCGAAAAATTGAAGATACGTTGGCCAAAATGACGACAATGTTTCCAACGTTGTTTTTATACTTATCATTGTTATTCAAATTACTTACGACCTTGATAGATCTACAAATTCAAGCATCAGTAGTTTTTTTTTCAAATTCTCGTTTAAACTTCGCTACTTCCGGTTAGAACGTTAATTTATTAGATGGCACAGCGACTGCAGTTACGCTCATGACCCAGCGTAGGGGTCAGGTGATAAATTTAACCCCCTAATTTCGTAGCTAGAGGGGTGGCCCTATTGTGAGGAACCCTAATTTATACATTTAATATATTTGGTTGGTATTTAAATACAATTACGACTGTGTACTGTTTACCTAATGATATACGATTCCTGTAGGACGAGAGGACAGATGTAATGAAAATATTTCGTTTGTTTGTCTTCCTGAAAGTACCCAGCTATTGTGGGAGTTAATAGGAAGAGCTCGATTCTTTTAACAGTCAAAATACGTCATCGAAGTTCTCTTGAAGACGATAATTCAGAAATTCGTTTAGAGGAAAAATCACTCTGTCACAAATATAAAAGCTGCTATATTTTTATAGCACGAATTTGATTAAGGATCTTAAAAAAAACCAAGCCTTTTGAGCTAGCTAAAATAAATCTCAGAAATATTAATCAACAATATACAGCAAGTGCCAAGCGTGATGGCAAACGATCGCGCATGGGGGCGGGCTCGCCATCACTTTTGGCGCTTGCAGTAGCTCCCTAGAAAATACATCGAAACTGATATCGTATTATGATTTTCCATACATCAAAACCCCTACCTTGAAATTTTAACATTTGTTTGTGTCCAAAATCTTTCAATTCACTACAAAAAACCTTTTTTTTTACATTTCAACCATCCTATTTTTTCCCATCTTCCATTTCAGCTAGGACCATTATTCACTGATCACCCTATATATTTAAGTTTTGTGACTTTTCGTTTTTTTTATCATATACCTGCTTTTTTAAAATCTATCATTTAAAACGTTTTGGTTTTATTTAAGTCAATACTAGCTAGCAATAAATAAATTTCCTAAGAAAAATAAAAATGACTTTTTAACTCATATCAAAGATAATAGTTAAATAGGTACTATTATAAAGTCTTACAAAGTTTTTGAAAAATACTTTTCAAAGAGCAGTACGTTCACTAAGAAGCAACAACTACTTCTCCGGCTATATGCCTCGACAAACGTTGAATTACACTTCCAAGTTAAACGGGAAACTGTAATTAAGTAAATACTTTTTTTTAATGCTAAATCACTCAGTAATTTGAATATTTAACATTTTTTATAGACAAATATAAGATTTACAGAAATATCAAAAAATACCAGGACCAAAGCAATAAAATCTCGGCTTGAAGGACTTGAAAGAGTGGAAGAAACGTTTTTAAATGATGGTTGAGATGTGCCAGTAAGGCATACGACTTGGGTCATTTAGATAACGGTATTAAAATAATTGTAGGGTCGGAAACGAGACAGGTCCGTACTGCCTCAATCATTAATACCCAAAAAAAATGCGACTTCCATTAATAAAGGTTTTTTTACCTTGAAAATTGTTTACGACTTAAATTTTATTTTTATTTTTGTAAGAATTTTTTTTATTTGGTTATTTAACGTGTGTCTATTTCTGCAATTGAGGCTAATCACCGAAGCCGGGAGCACTCCACCCATAACCCGAAATTTTGCCGAACCCACTGGTGTTCCAGCCAGTGGTAGGGTTCTCTCTATCGAGCCCAACATCTATCGACCCGGGACCTCGGTTTTACGTCTCCTCCGAAAGACGGCATATATCAACATTATTCCTCGTGCTCATTGGTATAATGCCTGCGAGCTGTGATATGCTATTCCGACGGTCTTTTCCAGAAGGTCACCCATCCAAGTACTAACCGTGCTCGACACTGCTTCACTGTAACTATCGCATCAGAAGCGTTCCACTACAGTGGTGGGCCGTCGCCCTTTGTAAGAATTATTATTACTTAAACAATGTGACAATGTCGCTTTGGTCATTATTGGAGTTTCCGCTAGCTACTGTCGAAGAAAAAGCATCATTTTATTTATTTTTGGACAGATCCAGATTAGTGTGAAACACGGATATTTGCCTAGTCCGTTCCTGTATAGTTCGCTGGCTACACGCCACAGGTGTGTTCTGGTATCTCACAAGAAATGCTTTTGATTTTTTATTATTACCAGCTACAAATTAAATGCTCTTGTACCTGATGATAATCGTATTAGTTAAAGAATGTTATCAGACGAGGGGATAAAATATGGATGGTTATTTTGAAGGAACAAAAGAGGTTGGACTTTACCGGGAAATACACGGAACGGTGATATTATGAATTTAATTAATGTAGGTATATGTCGGATGAATCATTTTTTAATAAATGGTTTTTATTTGCAAATTTTTGTTTGTATATATGAAATAACGCATTATTAACATAAAAAGTCTTATAAAAAGTACAAAACTGTAAATATTGTACTGAAATTTTGGGAAAGTATTTTCAAAAGACCAGTCTAATGGGATTTTATTAGAGCATAACTTGGAGTGTTTTCGTTTTATGAATCATCAATGTAAAAGATTAGAAAATTCATATTTTGAAACCAAAAGGTACTCATAACTCCACTATTTGAAAAGTTAGAACATTCACGTCACTACCAATCGATTCAGGGGAAAATTTTACGTATATCTGTTGATTTTGAATCGATATTAAGGGAGGTAGGGCAGAGAAATATTGCCATACCTACCCCTTTGTTTAATACCACAAATATTTCCAATAAAACCTTCCATTTGTGTTGTTGTTTAGATTATTTTTGTTAAATTGGAAATATTACATCTGTAAAAGTTCCATACATCGCTTTATTTAAAAGTTTTGATGAAGTATTAATACATATATCCTTATAACTAAAATTAAATAGAAGAAAGATTCTAGCGTTTTACGACACTTTCGATATTACTTTATTCTGCTTTGGTTTTTATTATACTTTCGACACATTTGAACGTATCTGGAGATTACAAAAGTTTTAACGACTTCCCGAAGTTTTATTAAACAAATTTAAAAACAAAAAACTTCAAAAATTCATCTTCTAATGAACCCATGGAAATATGTGGAAAATAATAGTAAAGTCATCATAATTTAATTCTTCTTTTGTAAAACTACCTGCGGAACCAGTTTAGAAAGTAGTTATAAACATTTCTCACCCCTTTTTTGGTATACTTTTCAAAATGAAGCACAGTTTTTGGTATTTTTTTTACAAAATAGCTCAGGCCAGTTCATTTAAGTTATAAATATTGTAAAACCCTTGTTTTTGGTTGATAATAAAAATAAAAACAATTTCATAACTACTTAATTCCAGTTAAACTTGCAACATATTTTACGACCAATAAAAATAATAATAAAAAACATTTTCGAACAACAAATTCTTGAACACTTTATAAGAAAGAAGTGTCTCGCCTCGCGTCGAGAGTGTGGAACACAATAAAACTTTACCTCCATTGTTATTATTTGGAAGTAATTTGTTATGGATGTTGACTTTTCCGAAAAAATTTATGACGCGTGTCGTTGGAATCGTACTGTGTAACAGGGGTCAAGCACTTTAAACTTGTTTTTGTGCTTTCTGCGTTCTGTGGTCTTTCTTCTCGAGTTTATAGAACTTCGGCCAGGTAAGCTGGACAACTAAAGACCAACAACTTTCTTCTAACGTCTTGATCGCAAATTAAATTACACAATATTGTGTTTTTAGATAATTACCAACTTAGTTAAATGGGACTTTGTTAGTTTTGGTTTCTTTATTTATTATCATCATCAAGAGCTACAAAAACTTTTATTTTTATTGACAGGTGTTTTTTGTTAGGACACAGAACTAAATACTAGTTCTGTGTCACCGAAATATTGTATGTTTGATGCTTGGATTTAAAAGGGCGACTTGATTAATAACAAACATTGATTATTATTCTAAATAAATCTGGTATATTTGGGAAAAGCTGAACGGACGGTAAAGAAGACCGTCAAATGGATAAAAAAAAGGAGAAATAATACATAAATCCAAGCAATTATTCAGATTTTATTGTAGATTTGTGTATGGCGATTTTAGCTATGTTTTATGGGTTAAGAGCATGCGAATGACACTTCATGGCAGTTATGTTTTAGATTATGGACTCTGTCCGGGACATTTCGATATAAATTCTGACACTACAATTCATACTACTGCACATGCCATTTAGTCTATTACGTTATTCGAAAAAAAAAGAGATTTTATAATAAGATTATTAGGCGATTTAACGAAAATTTAATTATGCATCTCTTTTACGCTCAATATTCATCGGTCATATTTTGGGTGCATGTAAAATCATGCTTAAATGTTGGTTGCCATAGAAACAGCTTAAGTGCAAAACTTTTTAGGGAAAAAAAAAGATAGAATTGTATAAAGGAACTTGAATTCGAGTGGTGGAAGTTTTCGAAAAAAACGAACAGAAAATTGTAAATATTTGGTGGAAATTTCAGCAGAGCACACTCAAAAGACAAATCTACAGGGGAATAAGTTTTATTTCAATCAGGCGTTTCCGAATTTAAATGTTTAGGTTGAACATAAAAATTATTGTGTTTCTACGTTAAACCGAAATTCTTCCCGGACTATATTATCTACAATACTCACACAGCTTTCAATTACATAAATGAAAGTTTGCGTTTTACTACATGAAAGAAGATCGATAATAATCTCGGTAATCAGCAACTAAATTAATTAAAGCAGATCAATTTAGTTTGCAAATATATGCTGATTCGTAAAAGTGTCGAAGAATTAAGGCCGGGTCACACATAACAGCACCGAGTCCGTTCCGAGTGCCGGCAAAATGTTGTGGAAGATAAAGGTAATGTTAAAGTGCTCGGACGTGATATAGAGATGATCTAATATTATTAAATAATATGAAGCTTTTCTTATTTAAACATTCCATAAAATTACAGTATTTATTATAAACGTTCCTAATCTCCTTTTATAAAATTATAGCTCGCTGTTTCTTATTGCATAAAAATTATTTTTAACGTCGGCATGACTGCTTTTTTAAAATTATCAGTTTTCCTTCTAGATTATGTTCCGAAACCACCGTTAAAGACCATTCCAGAACATCTGACTGGTCGGCCATATTGTGCTGGGTCCCACGATCATTTGGACAGTTTTGACATGTGGCGTAAGTCAGTTGGTTGTCAGGCAGACTTTGTAAAATAATAATTGTACAAATATCACATAACAGTGAGTAAACTGTCTTTGAATGGAAATAAATAATGATTCAAATGTCAGACGACGAAAAAAGCAATTAATAGGTATTTAAAACAGCAGGAAATCGAAAAAAAGATAGCTATGTCTTCCTCTCCTCATTGCACACTACAATATGACATTTTAGATCATTTTAAGAACTAATTGTAAATTAAAGTCCAACCATCATCCAGTAAACAATGAAAACTAAATAGATTATGACATGAGGAACCAGAAAAATATGGCCGACCTGTCAGAGACGTCATTCTGGAATGGTCTATTCCTATTTCCCTCTTTAACAGTTTAGCTGCAAGCTTAATATTTTATGATATTAAAATTACTGTACGCCATTAAGTTATTAAAAATGTGTCTATTAAATATGAAAATAATGTTATTAGAAAAAAATGTTGACCGTAAGAAAGTAAGCCGTATGTGAAAGCACTTTATTGATTATAGTAACTTATAATCAGCTTTATGACTATATGAAAGGTTTATTTTCACTACAAATTAATTAAATATAGCACCCAACATATGGTGTTCAGGTCTGAGCCTCGCGGGAGGTCATTCAATATATTTAATTAATCTAAAGTTTTTGTTTATTATTATTAATAATTTTGCTGTTTATTAAATAAATTTCAGGGAATGGGAAGAAAAATAATCAACAGATGCAATGTAATGAAGAAAATAGTTATGGAATGAAGGATAATCTTCAATTGAGAAGTATATGAATTAAAAGAGTCAATTTTTAACACTAATCAGATCGTGAATGTGGTAAAATGAGTATATATTTGTGTATTATTCATTAAATTTCCGTGGGATTTTTGGGAAAAACACTGCACTATTAAATCGTTGAAAAATAAGCCTTCAACTTTGACGGTCTCCAACTCCGTTGTTTTTCAAAAAAATCTTGACGAATTATTCTTCAGATTACAGCCTTTTTCATGCTCTACCAATGTACGTAAAAATAATATTTTGTAAAAATCATTGGGCCTGAAGTATATTGCGTTTTAAATAATCATGCCCACGGTTACGGAATTGCGTGTTTCTGAAAAGTAATAACGACACATGACTTATCATAGCGAAATTAAGTTACAGATTACAAATTTCGTACAGGTTATTTTTTGTGAGATCTCTTAAGGAGAAAAAAAGTTCTTCTAAATTGTGTTTACTGTTTCTACACATTAATTAAAGCTAAATTGAACGGAAGTGTCGCTACTTGCTTGTCTATGTACCTACTGTGAGTAGTGGTGACAGTAGACTTTATGCAATATAATCTTGAATCTGAAAAAGTCGGCTTCATATTCTTGTCAGCTACCTGACTAAATAATATTTATTGATTTTCCTATCAACTACAAATTTGCAAGACTATTATAAAATTATAATCGTAATTAATTAGAGATTCCATACAAACAAATTCTTTGACAAGGAGATATTCGAGAAAGTATGTACATTTTGTCTAATTACATACCCCGTTCCAATAAGGATAAGATGCTGCCAATTAGTACAGTTAAATTAGTTTTTGATCCTGAAATAATAAAAATTATTGTCAACCAATTCCAGACATATTTTAGTAAATTTAAGCCACTTGTAATTTAAATTTATTCTTTCTTTTCAATTCTGTCACTTGAAAAGGCAGATTTAAGAATATGTATGTCAAAATGTTTTCTAAATGGATGATAACCAATACTTCGGTGTTTACAGTGTATCCAAAAGAAACTACAGACCGTGTAGGTCCATCGCTGATGTTTCATCTCCAGTAGTAGGCTCTAGGAGTTCCATACGAAATTCTTCTGCGACAATCTACTAAGTTCAACTGCCACTTTCGCATGGACTATCCGAGTGGCCACTAATTGGATTCATTCCAAAATTTTTTGCACTATTTCCAATTTGCATGTTACCAACTTAACCTTTCCAAGGCTTAGTTGACGACTTGCCTCCATCTCACCTTGTCCTTTGTCTCACGTTTCCAATATCTGACATTAAGTCTTCGTAGATCCTCTTCAACCTCTGCTTTCCATCTTGTTCTGGGTCACCTCTTCTTCGCCTTCCTCCTATTGAGCTATATATCAATACTTTCGGTAGCCTCATTGTTCCAATTATACTCGGATCTTTATATAATTCTCGACCTTCTTATTCAAATTCCGCTTTGCAATTTTCCTTCAAATAGTTTCCTCAGTAGTTTTCTTTCTCATACTCATAGCATTTCTTGTTCTTTTTGGTTTAATGTCAAAGTTTCTGAGACATATGTAACTATAGGCTTAATCATAGTTTTGTGAATCTTGATTTTCATGTAGTAGATATGGCACTATGGTAGTATTATTGTATGACAGATCTATATATAACACTGTATAAGCTTTTTCACTTAATTCAATTGTACTAAAAAGGATGAGATGTTGCCAGAACGCGTATCAGGTTAATAATAATGAGTCATTTGTGATACAAACAAATTAAACGTGTTTCGTGTTTCCTGAGTTAATTAAAATGGATGAGTTTCTGTTGTACGACATGTGTGCGTTGGATTTTTAGGTAATGTCAAGGGGGAAGAATCGGAATTTTAATGGGACTACCACTTTCATTAGTATTTTGTTACCCAGAAAATAATAAACGCTGTAATATGCTAAGTCAAAAGTTGCTACGGTAACAATCAACAACACTCGGTAAGTCTGAACCCAAATTTAATTAACTTCGTGTTAAAATTTCGCAATGAAATATTGGCAACCGGATCACCATTTTCAGGAGAAAATTTTACATATATGAGTGAATTTTGAGTCGATAGTTCCTAGCATTAGGATGAATTCGCTATACATCGGTTTTATTACAGAGATGTAATTAAATTTCTTCAATCTTACCACGAACAATTATTGCGAACATGCTACAGTTTGTTGCAAATAATTATTGGCTACATTCCACAGATCTTCTTGTAGCTCATAAGAAATTAAATGGTAATATTGAATCGTCCATTTTGGATTGGGATAACGAATCACTTGTTCAATCATTCATTCATTCATTCGATTTGGTTGTGTTCAACAGCCCAGGCACATGAACTGTTTCTTTGTACCATTTCCCATGTTATCTACTTCCATTCCATAAGCTTTGTGTCTTCTATGTATGCCACTAGTTTGACTGGAGGGATTTTCAGTAGTTGTAATGGACCATGAGTCCATGAGTAGGTGTTTCATCATAGAGTTCACATTTCCTGCAGGTAGGTTCACTAACTTTTCCCGTTTTGTGCAGATGTTTTCTCAGGGTGCAGTGTCCAGCCACCAGGTCGATAACTGCCTTCAAATGTCTTCAATAGCCTGGTTGAGAGTTCCTTGTCTGCCTTGTTCAGTAAACTCTTTGTATGGAAGATGGAGGTACCCTTGTGTCGACCTCCATTTGAGTTGGTGTTCCCGTTCCCTATTTAGCCAGTTCCCGATTTCCCCTCTTATGCAATCTTTTGTGACTCCACAAAACCTATGAAATCTCATTTAGAAGTTTCTTTATCTAACTGGTCAGCCATTTCATTACCTACCTGCATGTGCATGTGCCGGCACCCATATTAGAGACACTTTGTTGTCTCTTGCCAGCCTGTTGAGGTAACCACTCGTTATATGAATTGTTCTTTCACTAGAACCTTATTTTTAACTGTAAAAGTTGTCAGAATAGCTACATTCTTTCCATTTTCAAAGAAAAACACCTCTCGAAGAAACCAATATATATACAAGAATTGAACCTACCATTATATTTATTAACAAATAACTACCTCGAAAGGTCCCTTACACAGCCGATCCCATAACATTATACAGATTCACTAATGGTTCTCGTTTATTTGTACAACACTTAAAATGCTGAACACCTACCGACCAACCGAGTTTTAGGTATAAATTCGTCTTTTACAATGAGTCTACGGTTACACCGTTAATATACGTATTTTAAAATATAAAAAATGTATTTTTTATTGTTGTAAGCACAGCTTTAGAAGGGTCGACTTAAAAAAACTTCGACTTCTGAAGAAAATTGATTTGACTGATTATTATGTTTAGTTAAGCTTCTCAATTCAAATGAAATGAGTTTATGCATGATTCAAAAAGGATAATAAATAGTACTCGGTACTCTTTTCAATACCACGGAATGACAGTAGTAATTCCAGAGAGAAAGGATTGGGAAGCAGGGCGAATCTCAACTGGTACACTGATGGCTCTATAACAGACTCTGGAGTAGGATCCGGAATGTATGGGGTACAAGAGAAGATCAAGATCTCTCTGAGCCTAGGGAAACATGCCACTGTCTTTCAGGTAATGGCGGTGCAATGCTGTGCAGAAGAGTAGATGGGACGGGAGGGGGATAACCAAAAAATTGTCATCTACTCCAACATCCAAGCAGCACTAAAGGCGATAAGCTCATATCGGACAACTTCAAATCTGGTGTGGGAGTGTCGCAAGGCACTCAATAGACTAGGTAGTCATAATAGAGTGACCCAAGCCTGGGTGCCAGAAAAGGCCGATAAATTAGCCAAGCAGGGAGCGACTGAGGTCATGATAGGACCAGAACCTTCCTGTGGCATTGCAAAAAACCTCACTAAGGAGAGCATCCACCAATGGATAAACAACCAGGCGTCAAAAATCTTTGTTAATGATTCTTGTCTGATAAATATAAAAGGCTAGAAATCGGAGGCGGTCATAGGGGGGAGGCCACGGGGGAAATATCCTCCCTAGCCCAACCGCAGTTGTTCAGAAATTAAAAAGAATAAAATTCTTGTGTAATTATCTTCATGTGTAATTAAAAATTAAAAAACACTTTAAAATAAAATAAGTCGAAAATACTTTTCTCATCTTATAGAGGAATTTTAAACTTTGGCACTTGGACAAAGCAGGTAGAAAACCATACATTATACAATTCACATCTTTCGCAATTAACGACGACAAACACTTATCCACTGCTTCGCTAAGACTTCATTTTTTGGAAATCCATAGTATTTTATACCGTTTCTTTCGTATTGCAATTGGTATTTTTGTATGTAGCCACGGCACAGCCAGTCTTATAATTAAAGTAAAATAAAGTTAAACGTTTTAAAACAAAAAAAAACACTTAGATCTACTCCATAATAATTTTAAACACTTGCTTTAGCATAAAACAATATCAATTAACGCAGAAAAATCGAAAAATCTCAGGAAAAACAAACTAAACACGTACAACTCTATCCAACAATTTCTGATTCTGATTCCAAGGTGACGTCATGCGCAGGGCATGCGCAATTTGAGTCGACAAG
This sequence comes from Lochmaea capreae, assembly GCA_949126875.1. Classification (NCBI taxonomy): domain Eukaryota; kingdom Metazoa; phylum Arthropoda; class Insecta; order Coleoptera; family Chrysomelidae; genus Lochmaea; species Lochmaea capreae. The sequence goes on from OX421400.1 coordinate 2,433,757, forward strand.
TCAGCATACCGTGTATTTTTACCGTGGTTGAGTCGTATCAGACAATCGCCCATAACATTTAGAGCTAGAGCTACAAAGTTGAAAATGTTTTTTCCATCTCGAGATTCAGTAGATTTTTTTCCAGTGTATCAAAAAAAAGACTACACTTTGATTAAAACGTGTAAACGTATTTATTAGGCTTTAACCTCGGATTGTAGTGCCATTGAGGTATAGAACATCCACCCGCTCAAAAAGAAAAGAAGAAAAGTGGTTGAGAGGAAAAAAAGTAAAAATAAATGCCCACCCTAGGAATTTGACCCACGATTCTCAAGCTCGTCAACTAGTCGGAGTTGAGCTGACAGTCAGTCGCATTCAATGCATTTCACTCCCTTAATTGGCTACACGCTGTTTCTTTTTGTATAGAATTTTTAATAAGGGACTATTCTTCAACGATTTTTGGCTGGTTGTAATTTAATAGTGTACCGAACTCGTGACTAATCTGCTTTTTGTTCGCCTCTAATGGCCAATTAAGTTTATTTTTGGAAAAGTTTTTTTTGGAACACAACATTCGTCATAATTACAGCATAAACACTTTTTTTAAAGCACTTAAATAGCAAGAAATAATTTAAATTTGCAATTATTGTTTTGTAAGGATAATTATTTACCAAAAAAGAAAGTAATTTTGAAAATTAAACTAGTCAAGTGCAATTTCGGCTTCTAAAACTACAAAAAAAAACATTCAGAACACACTTGATTCCTTTTGTAAACTCTTTTATATACAGGGCGACTTGTGTTGGTGGAATTCCACGGTAACTAGTGGAATCCCTGGTCCTTTGGGAGCCCTCTCCAATACTAGTAGAAAAACTACGTGGGTCACGTCTAATGTAAATATTAAAATAATACGTGATAGTTACCTGACCTTAAAGAGACACGTCCGCTTTCGTTTTTAACTTGACCTTGCTTTGATACTTTTAATGTTTTAAATAAACTGATGTATTTTTTTGAAATTAAATAATTTCGAATGAATTTAATTCTGGTTTTTTATTTAATGCCAAAAAGACAGTCTTTGCTGTGAACTATTTAATATAATTACGGGATATTTATTGAAAATAAAATGTTAAAAATGTATTGAGTGGTAGTAGAGATGGGGCACAAATATCTTTCTTCGCCCTATATACTTATACAAACCTGGTGTCAAGAGTAATTTTCTCGTATATCCAACGAAAAAAAAACCACCGAAAATTACATTAAAAATCCAGGAACTCCTCCCCGCCTCTTTATTTTTTCATTAAGATAAAACAACTCTTCATTCACACCTCTCTGTTTCCATCTCTTTTCATCTCGAGAAAAAAAAATCTGCCAGACTTGAGGTGAACAGCATCTTTACCAAAAATAAAAGTTGATTCGATAAAGAGAGCGAGAGAATCGGCGCCTAATACACGTTCTTCGATTAATTCTCGCTTTATTAACCGAGAGAAGGCTCGTATCGGATAAGAAACGGCCTCATTTTTCCATTAACTGAGTCTTAACCTTTCTTTTCCCCACGAACCACCTGTTCCTTATACTTCCAAGTGAATTGTCTGCGAGCAGCTACATCGACGATACGGTGGGGCTGCGGGGACTCGCAAACAAATCGGACCTTCATTCCAAAATAGGGATAAAATTGGAATTATAATCATTCAAGTATTTTTGTCATTTAAAAGCGGAAATTGAAAATGGTAATAAAATTCTCTTTTTTATTAAGGACTGATATTATTTTCATAACGGCTAGCATTGATTTGTCTGGAGTTTCGGTACGGTAGGGAATCGCATAAACTACGAAAAAACGAACAAATTAATGTCTTCTATAAGGTAAAACAAAATCTGAACCCTAACCTTGTTGGTGTTGGTTGCTCTGCACACGTTATTAACAACGTTATTCATCATGGATGTGACTTACTGCCAGTTGACGCTGAGACTTTTGTCTTGAAAATTTACAATTATTTTTCTATATACACAGTTCGAACCGAATCCCTCAAAGAGTTCTGTGAGACAGCTGATGTCGAATACAAACAGCTTCTGTATCATTCCAAAACTAGATGGCTTAGTCTGTTTCCTGCAATAGAAAGACTTCTGAAGCTCTTCACTCCACTGAAAGACTACTTCAACAATATACAAAAACCACCTGTCGTGATCAAAGATTTTGTTCAAAAATCCGCTGTCAGAGGCTTATTTGCTTCTAGTCCACTCCAAAGTAAAAAAATTAGAAAAAATCGACAATTCCGTCTTAGAAACTCGAAACATACTTGGATCTATAACAAAAAGCCTAGACGATAGAATCAAAGAAAGCTTCTTGCCTTTAAGTATTAGAAGCATTTTAAACAAACACGACGAGAACATTAAACACAAGAGTTCAAAAACTGTACTCTGAGTTTCTATAATAAAATAAAAACGTACATTGGAAATTGGAATCAGCCTCTTCAAGAATTTGATAAATTTGACTGGATGTTTTTGCCAAATATAAATGAAAAGACTCCGTGGGCTGTTATTGAAGATACTATTGCATTTTTGAAAGACAATAATATAGCAATTGACGACACGCAATTGATAGATGAGTGGGTGAATTTAAAATCTTTTTGCCAAAATCTCAAATGCCCATTTATATTCGGAATTACTAAAAATAGCTCAATATCACTTCAAGAGTTGCCAAATAATTAAGAAGTATAGTTTTATTTGATTTAGTTACATAAATCTCTTTATATAGCACACGTATGCTAGAATTACACGTATATTAGTATTTAAAGTAAACTACGGGATTAAAAATCACACTGTATTATCAATACCGGCATCTCAATGACCTACATCAAAACTCTTATTTGGCACAATAGCTGTCTCTTGGGCTCTGTACAAAACGGCTTCGATATTTTTTCTACCTGCCTCTCGAACCCGCCACGTTGCCACGTCTCTCGACCGTTACAAAGGTTCCTTTTTGGGGGTTCATTTACTTTTATTAAACAAACTGTCGGCTTCCATTACTCAGTGCCAAACAAAAGGATCACAGTAGCTGCCGAAACAATTATTGAAGAAAAAGACTTTCGATACTAGGTAGGTATTCACTAAATTTATTTTTTGATGAATCATTGTCATAGGGAAAAATATTGAAAATGATCTTTCAGAAAAAAGTTTTTTTACCGCAAAATATTCTTACATAAAGGGTAATTCTAAATTTTAGGTTTCTTGTGGTATATTCATTATTCTTTTTTTTAGTTTTAGGAAATAATAATAAAAAAATTAAGGAGGGGGGGATTTTAGGGACGAAGGTTTGCCCTCTCTCCTTACGAGAGCATATTTAAAAATGTTTGGTTCCCTTTACGTTTTTTTGAGGTTGATCCACATTGTTTTTGGTTCCTATAGACGCCTTATTCAAAATGTGGGATAGGGAGCGTATTTTTTTCTTAACAAGGGTGGGGGGTAAAAGATGGCACTCAGTTCTTTAAAAGAAAGAAATAACTGGGTTAGTCGGTGCGTCACAGACATCAAAAATATCCTTTTAGGCTCATAAATATGCGGAATAAATTAATTTTTTCAAATTTCTACATCAGAATGCGCCCAATTAAAGTTATTTATTGTAAAATCAACTTGAGTCTCTTTGAACTAATTGGACGTAAAGAGTAATAAAAGAAAAAATCGTCTGTAATTGTTAGCAAACACGTTTGAAAAATATATAATATCCACAATCACAACTCATTTATTATGAGCTGCACGAATCGGTTCAGTTCAATTTCCTAGATCGTGACCCTGTCACCTGGCGCGAGACCAAACGAACGATGCCGACCTGCAATGTGTTGCCATTTCGTTTGTTGTTCTCGGCATATTTTTGTGTGTTTCGAGTAATCGTTGAAAGTTTACGTGTTCGATTTGCAACTTTAGATAAAACCGACCACATTCCAAACTAAAGACCTATACACTGTGTCCGTAAAGTATGGAACAAATTCATTTTTAGCTAAACAGGCCATTTTAAGATATAATCCTGAAACACGTGTTTTAAAATAATATTCTAATATACAGGGTGAATTACTTTCGAGTAATGACATCACCGTCATTTTTTTTAAATGGAACACCCCCATTTTGTCCCAATTTTCGGATTACCCTAGCTGAGCTGATTCCAAAAATGTATCACATGTTGATTCCAATTGGTACAGAGTGGACAAAAATACAATAGTTTTGTGTATGCTCATAAAGTAATCCTGGAGGTTTTGATGAAAGTTTATGGTTTCAACAAGATGGTGCACCTCCACATTATGCTGTAGATGTTAGAAGGTATCTACCTAAAAGAAATTTTTCCGAACAGGTGGATTGGTAGACGTGGACCTATTGAATGGCCAGCGAGGTCACCAGATTTCAATCCTTTGAATTATTTTATGTGGGGCCATCTGAAGAATGTTGTGTATCAAACAAAACCAGCAAATATTCAAGAATTAAAAGAGAGAATTCGGACAGCAATAAACAATATTTCTCAAGACACAATAAACAAGGTTCAAGAAGATTTTGTACACCGTTTGGGTTACTGTCAAATACAGCAAGGGCTGCAGTTCGAAATTTTATAAAGTCATGTATTTCATCAATTATTCTGTCCGCTAGACAATAAGTATTTTTGACAATATTGTTAATTTAACTTATAAAGAATTTTACGCGTTATTCTATGAGCACACACAAAACTATTGTATTTTTGTCCATCCTGTACCAATTGGAATCAACATGTGATACATTTTTGGAATCAGCTCAGCTAGAGTAATCCAAAAATTGAGACAAAATGGGAGTGTTCCATTTAAAAAAAAATGACCGTGGCGTCATTACTCGAAAGTAATTCACCCTGTATATTAGATTATTATTTTAAAATACGGTAAATTAAAATAAAAAATCGATGTGTTTCAGAATTATTTCTTAAAATGGCCTGTTTAACTAAAAATGAATTTGTTCCATACTTTACAGACACAGTGTATAATAAAATACACAGAAATAGGTATTCAAGATTTTTTTTCTTCTCGCTCTACGTGGGGGCGATAAACGTTAAACTTTTACTTTATTTAATACAACAGCAATTAAATTTTTTGACAGATGCTTTCTAATTTTAAGATCGTAGGGCTAAGACCATCCAAGGCAGTAAGAAAACAGTTCTGAAAGGCACCTCTAAAAACTCAAACTAGTGACGAATTCAGATTGTGAGGAATACGAGGAGACACATCTAGTTACAGTAATACAGAATCACAGGGTACAACAACTGAAAAACTACATGACTAGCTGGAATCTGCTTCCTGATATAGACTGTCCTCTGTCCTCTAATGAAATATTTTCATATGTAGAGAGTTTAAAATGTGCACAAAAATAATCATGTACATATTTTCTAATATTAGCCAGTATAAATATAGCACCTGTCGGCGACGAATAATAAAAGAACTCTCCAAAAAAAAAATCTAGAAATCATCCAAATATTTAGAAAATTGTATGATTTATCCGTAATTCAAATTCTTAGTCGAACTAACGACATTCTCGATTTTAGTAGTTGGTCGTTCCCGCGTCGTCGTCGAAATCGGCTCGGCTTTGTGTCTTATGCACTCCCACGTGGACATTGTACATTGTGTCTTCTCTATATCTTCCTCACTCTTCGTCGTCATACTTTCTTGGATCTCGGCACCGCTACCGACCTCCAACCGGTTCTAGTGTTGCCTTGTGTCTTCCTTTCTGCATCTTTAACGTATTTAGTAATATACAGAAAATTTTATCTTCGTAATAGGTGCGATTATATTTTGGGAAATGGGAATCATATTTATAAAATTTTTGTTTTAACAAAAGATATTTTTGCCTCTTCAACTCTGGTGTTAAAAATGAGGAACTATTCTTTTTATTTTGGAAAGCACGGCTTCATAATACCAAGCAAGTAGTGCAGTTTGATGTTATTTATATCTTTAATAGGTTAACAAGTAAGTTTCTTGGTTTCTAGCTGGTAACAATACAAAAACTAAAAAGGGTACAAAAAAAATGTATCAAAATAATTACGCAAGCAAAAAATATAACGACTACAGCTTGCAAGCTACTGAGAGTTTTACACTGGTTGGGCGTTTGTTCGAATACGTTTAAAGAATATTCTCCGACACTGTCTTTCATCGAAATAATTCGCTAAAGTGGCGTTAAATGATATGATTGTATCTTAAAAAAGAGAATCGTTTAGGAACAGGAAAAGCCGGAGGATGGATTTTTATTGTCAAAACAAAACAATTAATTATGTTTTGTGCTCTGCAATGAAATTAGTTTTTGTATGAGCGTTTACAAGGAATTAATTACTGTCTTAATTGATTTTCTTGCAGCTTAGTTTTAATTTGTCCCTTAAGGCTATACTGCTCATACTTTTATTTTTTACTTTTTTTTTTAATTCTCTTTTTTCTTTGCTAATATTATCTTGAAGTATCTACAAAATCTCGAATCGTCGGGAGAGTCTTATTTTTGTTGGAAAATTTCTAGAAATGAAATTTGTCATAGAAACCTTTCAATTCAATTAAGTACCATGTGATTGAAGTACAAATTATAATTATTGTACGTAGTAGTAGAAAAGTTCATGTTTTCTGCAATACAGAATAGAGCCATTTCATTCCAACGTCCATTCGATACGAAGAGGCGAAAAAATGTTCAAGTGGAAATTTGCAGGTGGAAAAAATTGCAAAAGTTTTGCATATATAACAACATAGTTGGTGCCTGTCAATAAATATCAAATGTCAAAATTAACTGTCATATTTAGTTAACTTAAAGCCAAAGAATGCCCTGTCGAGAGAATGAAGAACCACATCACTCGACAATATGGAGAATTTAAAAGTTGACGGATTAATCTTAGCAATGATCCAAGAACAGGTCTACCAAAAACGACAGTCACCCAGGAAGACGTCGATGCTGATCAAAGAAGATCGATATGTGACATAACGTGAAATTGGAGCATCACTGGGCACTATTTGTACAAAGAACACAAGTGAAAAAAATGTCCACGAAGTAGTTTTTCGTTTGATACGGCAAAGAACAGAAAGCAATTCGAACAGTTAGAGACTCGAAGCCAGTTTAACGCAGGGAACTCAAGGAATATATACAATATTGTCAGTCCTGGATTTACTCTTATGAACTTAGGGTGTTTCAAAAAGATTGTTGGCGTTATTTGTCACAAAAGCGGGCCACGCAGCAACAACTCCTCCGCGAGATCAAAGAACTGTTACTGATGATAGGTACTTGTCGATTTGTTTGCCGGAAGTCGAAAAACCAACGCCCAACGACGAACGATCCTCCATCAAGACAATCTCCCACACAGCTCGAAAAACAATTCAAACATCGAATTCTTGGACCATCCTCCATAGACCTCTCGGAACTGTAGCGACAATATTTTAATGTGAAGGTGAGAATACAATTTTATTCATGTGTCATCTGACCCTTTTTCTTAGATTTTAATTGGCTGTAATGTAGTAAGAGGCTATCAAACTGATGATAGTTTTATCACCGAAAGCTACTACGTCATTGTTTATTTTAATGGCCCAACAATTTAAAAATTACTGACGTTCAAAATATTGCTGCCTAAAATTCGCCGAAAATGCATCAAGATGCAGCCTGTAGTAAATAGGATGACATTCAATATGTTTTCTCCCCAAATATAACTGATGCTACGATTAATTATCCAAGATACTACTCGGTAGAGCCATCAGAAGATTCGACCTATCATCCACCACTAGTTATGTTACCTCCAAAAATAAGTAATTTATTTTTTTGACGACTACTTCTGAAAGTATCTCTTTCTGTATCCATTTACGTATTGAAAGTTGCGTTTTGTAATTTCCATGTGCTTAAAGTGACAGTTCCGTACTACAAAACACTTTCTGGGGCTCTGTAGCAGAATAGCGCTGGACAAAACAGCGCTGGACATAAATAGCGCTAGTCAAAATAGCGCTGGTCAAAAACAGCGCAGGACAAAAACAGCGCTGGACAAAAACAGCGCAGGACAAAAACAGCGCTCCATAAAATAGCGCCGGTTGAAATATCCTTACAAAATCAACTATTACAGTAGGATGTGATTGAAAAATCAAGTTTCACCGCTAAGCATCAACCTTCCTTTACAACAAACAATATCAGAATATAAGGAACGGAAAACAAGTAAGAGCAACAATCAATATTTTTCATCATACTTCAACACATATCGCTTCCCTACCAACTGACACAGATCAAAGTGTAAACAACTACTTGTCAGTGTCATATCTATTTAAAGTCTAAAAAAATGCAATTTCACGTTGCTTGTCATTTCGGTAATTATATCCTTCGTGGAATAATGTATCACCTCCTTTCTGAGACTTGCCAAATTGCATTTTTTTAGACTTTAAATAAATATGACACTGACAAGTAGTTGTTTACACTTTGATCTGTGTCAGTTGGTCGGGAAGCGATATGTGTTGAAGTATGATGAAAAATATTGATTGTTGTTCTTACTTGTTTTCCGTTCTTTATATTCTGATATTGTTATAGACAGTTACCAACACTTTGATCACTGTCTGCTGGTCGGGATGTTGAATTGACGAATTGAATTGGGAAAACTATTGTTATGACTGTAATTTACGAAAAATATGTTATTCCTAATTATGCTAAGTAGGTACTATAGTCTATTTTTATGTATGAGATGGGAGTAAAATAAATAAGCATAATTATCTTTTGGCGGCGCTATTTTATGGAGCGCTGTTTTTATTCTGCGCTGTTTTTGTCCAGCGCTATTTTGTCCTGCGCTGTTTTTGTGCAGCGCTATTTTGTCCAGCGCTTTTTTTGACCAGCGCTATTTTGACCAGCGCTATTCTGCTACAGAGCCCTTTCTGGACGCTCTGAGGGGGACAGCTTTAACAATTTCCTAGATGTAACTGTACCCACGTCAATGTTGACAGTTCTATTAACATAACCTTCAATTATTATTAATTTCTTGAAGTAGATATTGATTTTCTTCAAATAGATTAAAAAATGAGGAGAATATCAGTGATGACTGCAAATACGTAGGTTACATTTTTAAATAATATTAAATAAATTGTTTCTTAATTAATTATTTTCTCAGATAGAAAGTGTTTCACTCGTCTCGCAATTTTCAGACTCGTCCAACAAAGTAGCACTTTCAGTCTACGGCATACAAATAACTATTTTTGAATGTGAATAGCGTATGAAAGTATTAATATTTTTCGAAAAAAATAAAGTTTGTTTTGATAAATTGACGTTTACTAATAAAACAGTAATTTAAGTACACTATGAAAGAAATATTTAAGAATCTGTATTATAAAAAGTTGTTTTTACTCACCACAAGATGTAAACATAACTCAAATATATGCAAATTATTGACTCGTTCCAAGTTCCGAGCGAAGCATCGTCTGAAAACAAAGAAATTACATAATAATATAGCAAAACGGTGTAAAAAATGAATTGAAGCGATGAGATATCGAGCAAACGCGAAATAAAAACCCGTAATTTCGTTATTACAAATTTAATTCATCTGTAGTTCAGTAACAACAGTGTGTTTGCAAATTAGGATTGTTACAGTATAATGTAGCAGTGTATTTCTGCACATTTTCCTGAATAAAAATCGGCATAATGAAGGGGAATTATATTTGCCTTGGAATTACGAATTACCAGTCAAACACTTGCGAGGTTGCTTTTTGTTCCTCGCTTTTTACTGGCAGAGCACGTTTAATTGTCTATTTAAATTAAAATTTTTGTTTCATCTAAAACAACGACTTACTAATTTTATTTTCATGGAATTGCATTCATTGTTCAAGTTCAAGAAATTAGAAGGGGAGAAATTGAAAAATATTGAAAATTTAAAGCAGTTTTCGACACGTATTTTATACATTAAATAGATGAGGCTTCTCTTTGATCAAGATCCATACTGACACGATAAATTAAAACGATTTAATTTGTTTAAATCTATTATATTTGAACCTATGTTCAACTTAAGCTTGTGACGCGTTTCGCTGACACAGTGGCTTTATCAAACAGGTGACGATATAATCAAAAATTTGTAATGTATATGTTAGGGTCAAACACTGATATCGGCCAATGGTCGAAAAACACGGCCAAAACGCGTTCTGGCCACTAGTATATTGCCAATGTCAGAAATATCGTTTTCCGGTCGTTTAGTGTAGACCAGAACGCGTTCTGGAGCCTTTGCAATTGCCAGAATGTGTGTTGACTTTCCCAAGTTAGTCTGAAAGAATTTTGTTATTCGTCTACGTATAATTCTGGTGACTTAATGGCATACTTAAAACATCTACATGTTTTTACACGAACTATTGTTATAACACTTGCTGTTACATAGTACCCTTACCCTTACTTACAGAGGTAAAGGTAGCAAAAGCTTGTAAATAAAGGGTAAGGGTAAGGGTACTATGTAACAGCAAGTATCATAACAATAGTTCGTGTAAAAACAAGTAGATGTTTTAAGTGTGTGTCGTTTGCAAGCTGAGACATGCTCAAAATCGGTTTTTGGACGGTTTAATTGTGTGTTAGACGCGTTCTGGCAATCGCAAAAGGTCCCGAATGCGTTCTGGTCTACATTAAGCGGCCGGAAAGCGTAATTTCGGATTCTGGCAATATGCTGAGGGCCAGAACGCGTTTTGGCCGTATTTTTCGGCCATTGGCCGATATCGGTGTTTGATCCTAACATATACACTGCATTAAGAAGGAATTTTATCTATCTATCCAGTATAGGCTGCTAGGTATTGTACCCTAGGATTCAAAATGCTATGCGATTCGCAACTATGTGGATGGACATTTCTCCTGTCATTCCACAGAATCTACATTCTTTCTGCTCCACTATATCAAAATTCTTAAAGTGCCCATTCAGGTGAACAGTACCTCGCTAGAGTACCTGTTAAAAGTGCAGTTTTACTGTCTTGGGCACTCATTAGTTCTCAATAGGTTGTATTGAATAAGATCTACTATACCTTTCCAATGATCAATCAGATATCCTCCTCTTTTTGGCTGGTACTGCAAAAGGTTTTCGGCTCCCAAAAACTGGCTTCAGTCCCTCTTTTCGCTATTCATCTGCTGTTTAATTGTGTGTAATTCATTAAGTTTCCTTAGACATTCCTATACCATTTTAGAACTAATTATTCAAGAACTCAGTGCTTCAATGGTTGCTTGACTATATTTTTTTTACGGTGGGATAAAATTATACACACTATGGCTAGTTACTACTGATTTATTAAAGAAACACTTACACGCTACTTACACACTACTTAATGTCTACTAATTTATCTACACTCGGTATAATGATTGTCCTAATTTACACTTAAATATTGCACTATTTATATTCACTATTCGATTCACTGTAGATCACCGATTCACTGTTTACTAAAAAACTTCTCCGACTCAAAATATAGTATATATTATAGTCCTTCGAAACTCTAGAACCTTCTTGAATTTTACCGCTCCTTCGTATGCAGAGCTTCCAGAATAGTCGGGAATAAATCATCGCAATCGCCAAAATTCATAGTTCACGACAGGACCGGCTTCAGAATTACTAACAATATCAATATTGAACAGAACAGACTGCCCTATGGCGTTTTTCCGAGCTTTCTTAGTTTTTGGTTCTTAACCCTTTTTTATCACAGTGCCTTCTAAAACATTGAATTGCATTATTTCCAAGTCTGGTAATGGTTTTGGGATCTCCTTCCTTCGAAGCTTTCTTTGAAACCTCCTCCTGAGAAAATGATGGTGGTGATATTTTCATGAGAAAGGGAAAATTGGGAAGTATTAGAAGACGGAATTTTGACACTTTAATAAGAGGACTAACATGTTTTTTTTTTGGAAAAAAATAATCGAAACTGAGGCGCTACTGATGCTCATTCTAAGTGGCCACTTCGTTAGTTCATTTCGAATGTTATTATCTTTGGCATCACTCATTAAAAACAAACCTGTATATAAATTACTCTTAGTTGATGTACAACGTTTTGTATTACACGTCAGGTGATTGATGTTAATTTGTTTTTGCATGAGCAATGGACAGGTACGGTTCTTCCCCCCTTGTAATTAACGAATTTTTGCAAACGTTTAAATGTTAGTACTTACCCAGAAATTATTAAGTAAGTCATTGTCTTTTTAGTTTCTAAAAACGTCAATTAGATGGCACCATTGAGAAGTTAATAGCTCATAAATCAGCAGTGTTGGAATTGAGACAGTGCTATTTCTTCATTGTTTACTGTTTCAAAGAAAAACATTTTAATCACTCTGTATAACATTTTTTTTCCATAATAAGGATGCATAAAAATAAAAATATAGCAACTTCATGCTTAACGACTTTCATTATAATACAGTACGTTCGAAAATGACTAGGCAAACAATAAGAAAAACAATCAGACCTTCAACATCTTAAATTGTCTAAGTAAACGCTCCAAAATTGTTTTTTTTTACACCAGCTGCTCATTCTTCTATGCCTTAAATAATTATACATTCATTTGTTGCACAATTAAATTTATATTTCTCAATTTATCTTGAAAATCAGTTGGAGAAATATTAGTTTTATTGAAATTTAATAGGTTAGTGAGATATAATCTGTAACGTTTATATTATATTATATAATAAAAAATCATATTTTTCAAAAAGAGGAAAGGCAAATGCTATGATTATTTTCCAGGCAGAGAGACGTGGAAGGAAGGACCTCGATTTAATGCAGAAATGGACTGTTTCACAGATGGATCAAAACAGGAAAAAGTTGTAGGAACAGGCCAAATACAATCAGTTCCATGCAGATAAATTCCAAACTCGTTTAGGACGGTTTGGAGATGCTACAAAAGCTTTGCAGTCAGAATACATTGTCCTTAGCCTGGGTACCAGCTCAGCCACTCAAATCACAAGGACAATGAAGAGGCAGACTAGCCCGAGAAGGGGAACGATGTGTTCTCATTGGCCCTGAACCTTTCTGTGGCATAGCGAAAGCGATACAAAAAATGAATAGCAGTACTGTGCAAAGGTATGAATAGGCTAAGGTTTTCGACAATAGAAAAACCACAACCGTCCCAATGTATGGAGGATCTGAGGTTTGTTATTCGAAGTCTAGTAATAAACACGGGTCTAGTCAAGGAAATCTAGCATAAAAGGAAGGTCTAGTCAAGGAACTCTAGCAAAACAGGAGGGTCTAGTCAAGGAACTCTAGCATAACAGGAGGGTCTAGTCAAGAAACTCTAGCATAACAGGGGGGGTCTAGTCAAGGAACTCTAGCATAACAGGAGGGCCTAGTAAATGAACTCCAGCATAACAGGAGGGTCTAGTCAAGGAACTCTAGCATAACAGGAGTAGTAGAGAGGCTCCTAGAAACACATAAGGACCTTGTTCATGTTATTATCTTCCCTTCTTGAACTGATCCAATAATTTTAGTAGTATCGAAATTTCCTGATTTCCACGTGTATCTCTTTATATCTATTCATAACTTGTCTTATTTTGTATATCCTTTCGTTTACTTAAGCTCTAAGCAGTATTTGACTACGTGGTAGAATCGAATTTTAATTATTTTTTATGTTATATATAACGAGCAACGTCGCACACAGTTCGATAGAAAAACGTATAATTTTTTCCAATTAGGTTCTAACTCGCCAATTTAACTTCTGTAGCTACAAAACCCAATTGCTAAGACATCCATCTTGTGTAAATAATTGAACCGAACATGCCTCGATACAAATGAAATTTTCTTTCGTTCAAGCAATCAACCCAATAACAACTCTAATGGTAGTTCTGTCCACGCACGGCACGCGCCCGATCTTCGTCACGCACAAACACACGATAGAAACAACGCACACGCACAGGCGGGTGTACACTAATATAAAAACTTTATGATAAGAAATATATTGATAATTAACTTCCCAAAAACATTTATGAAAAATACAAAATTGTGGATATCGCTGAAAAATGCAGAGATAACTGTGAGGAGCACATGATATTTTAAAACTTTTTACTTAAACTCAATATTACGAGACATTTTGGTGTTCTTAGTAAAGATGGCTCTCCGGAAAAGTAAAAAAAATAAAGAAAGTTGAATTAGTAGAAAGATAACATTTGTGTATTTGTTCATCCATCTATTCATGGAAAGTGAATCGAGAATTTCAATTGCATATCGTCTTTTAAGGGTTCGTTTTCCTGAAAGATACTGTACCATTTTTTCTCCTCTTCCTTCTCCTTTTTGTGTCTTTCCTTCCCTTCTTCTGAGACATTCTTTAGTTTCTTCCATCTTCAAAAACCATGCTGGAGGTCACAATGACAGAGACATAGAATTGCATGCTGTGCATTTCCTGAACTGTAATTTTTGTACATCCTAATTTGTTAGTACTTCTATGAAATTTAGTACCTTACTCAATTCATCACCCCACGCCTTCTGAGAACAACTAAATTTTCATTTCCAAATCTGTTTATGGTTATTTCAAGAATTTTTTCATACAAAACATTTAATTTTGAACAAAACCGCATTACAATTTTTTTTTGGTGTACGCAGTTGAACAAGAAAAGCACACACAATTCGCCGGGATAACTCAGCTCACGTACGCAGCGTACACGTTAACTACACTGATAATTAGGCACGTCCCGTAGATTGTTTATTGGTATAACGCAACGTAATGTTCCTCACTATACTAGGAATGCCAAATCAGCGTCCGTATATAGATACATATATTTTTTTGCGACAGCATCTCTCCCTAATAATTAGTATAAAATACAAATATATCACATAGGAAGCTAAAAAACTTTATTTCTGTAAGTAAAAACCGTAGAAACTAGAAATAAGGGCATTTTCTTTTATAATTCAAAATGGGAGTTGAAAGAAACCAATGAGATAAGGTATTTTTTCCATCTCAAGCGTTAAAAAATTATCTGAATAAAAATTTTGCCCATATGGTCTATTAAACTGCCACTTTCAGTGTCTATGAATGTTGTTTTATTGGTTGACTAGCTCTCTTGACAGTACGCGAATAAGGTAAGTGAAGTTAGGAAAAAAAATAAAACTTTGGTGGAAATTTTGGAAAAGTTTACAGCTAGTACCATAATGATTGTCATTATCATCCTTATATCATAATATGTATTAAAATATTCATTAAAAACTTTTTAAGCATTTTTTTTTTGGTACAACCTATATCTATTAGAAGTTTTGTTCTTATGTTGATCGAGTCTGTCGTTCGGCAAGTGAATTCGAATAGAATGTTCAGTTATTTCGTGTTTCAGGTGTTACTTACACCGACCACAGTCCACACAGTCCGTACTCTCCGCCATGCCATCACATCCGACGACAAAAGCGAGCAATAAGTTTGTAAAGAGTACAAGTTTTTGATAATATTAGCATATTTGGTTCGAAGCCCGGTTTTTAGGATGTGTCCAGATGTTACCGCTTGATATTTGTTTTAAATCTCAAATTCTACTTAATATTTTGAAAATTAGTTAAATATACCATGAAGCTAGACGTTTTTGACATAAACAATAGCATCTATGAAGTTAGTAGCCTTTTAAAGGCATTTTCATTGGCTTATCTAAATGAGATAACTTTGAAAACACACTGTATATCAGTGAAAAACCAAATATAAATATCAACGAACCCTTGTATCTTTAGGATTTTAATATGTTTCTACAGTTGATGATAATTAATTTAATTTACACTGTAATTGAAAGAAAATTCTACATTTTAGATCAAATTTTAAATTGAGTTTTGAGTTAATAACCGCTGTCAATCACAAACGCTTGTAAATCTAGCTTGAATTTTTCATGAATTAGTTCAGCCTTCAATGAATATTCTTAATTAGTAGCGAGATAAATGACAAAAAACGATTGTGGAATACTAAATTACCAATTAGTTTCAATAATTAAAATGTAATGAGAAGTCTAATTTGTTCGCTTTTATTTGGATTTTGGTCGATGGAAAAAATGAAAAAAAAACCTTCCAATTATTTTTGTATTTATTATTCTATAACTTTTACACTCACGGTCGACTTAATTGATAATTAAAATTTGAATTAATTCGGGAAAAAATGAGATTTGGATTATTTCTTTATCTTGTGGATGAAAACTATCAGTGTGAATCGTTTGCAAGATAATTATCAGGTGGTAAAAATTAATTAGCAGCAAATTTAATTAATTCTCTGAATATGTTTCAAATTTTTATATAAAAAAAAGCATTGTGGGTAACACTGTGGGTGGTATTCGACTTTAACATTCAACATTTAAGTATGGAATTGAATGTGGCATTCAAATAGCAAAATATTTCCAGACCTACCTCTTTGTTGCCAGTTCAATATTGATAAAGGATACAGAAGGAAAAGGATTTTGATAAGGTCGGATAGTCAAGCAACCATTAAAGCTGTAATCAGTTCCAAAATAGTATGGGAATGCCTAAGCAACCTCAATGAACTGTGGATTTCAGGACACACTGAAATAGAAGAAAATGAAATAGCAGATGAACTAGCAAAGAGGAGGACTGAAATACCATTCGGGAGCCGGAACCCTTTTGCGGAATCAGCTTCAATGTAATATTCGAAGAAATACGTGAAGCCAAAAAAAAGAGATCTGACCATTCGAAAGATCTAGTAGGGATTAGACAATCAAAGATTCTTCTGGGTGACTATAACCTGTTGAGATCAAATGAATGCATAAGTCAAAATCAAACTGCACTAAGAGTTTTAACAGGGATCCTAACGGGACATTATCGCCTCAATGGGCAACTGAAAAAGCTCTAAATAGTGGAAGAAGAAGAATGTAGATTTTGTGGCATGAAACCTCCATCCACATACTTGCGAATTGCACAGCAATTCGGAATCATAGGGCACAGCACCTATAGGAGTTTACTGTATAGGTGAGGGACATTTACCTAAGCTGAAGCCTGCAGATTTCCTAAAGCTCCTCCGGTAAATAGGACTAAAGGAGCTACTATAGTCTCTGAGACTTCCTTCAGGAACTAAGTAGAAGTAAGGGGCACAATAGATATTTTAGGTCTCGGTGAATGTCACCCCAATTTACATACTTATATACATATAATACCCCTTTGTTCAAAATTTATAACAACAAAAACAATTTTCGTGATATGAACAATTTTGAAAATTCGTAAAATAAGGTTTTTGTGACGAGAAATCGATTGGCCGACTCAGTTTTTTTCGATAAAATCCTAATCCCAATCCTAATTTTCCAAAAAACGCATCTTGAACGTAAAAATACCACAAAACTAATTTTATTTCAAAATGTCAATCTGCTGGGAAAAAACCATAATCAGATCAGACTTTTTGTTATGCATGAAAAATCCTCAAATAACGTTAATTTCATTTCGTTGTCATTTTCAAACAGCTCTTATTATTTAAAACCATCAAAACACCTAACACGTTCTTATCACCACCATCTGATTTGAATAAACACAATTCGTTATCATCTAAATGTACAAATAATCTCTCGTTCTCACGAAGCAAGTTACCGTCTAGGTACCTGTTCAGTTCCATGTCGCTAAACACCCACCCACCCATTCATTCATATCATTGTATGGTATCCTTCCACCTGGACCATAGTATAATAGTACTATGGTACCTATATCGTGAGAACAAATAATATGTGGCCATGTGACAGACATTCTATTATTACGGACAATCTAACGGTCAAGATTTCGCTTGAATATGAAACAATAGTGATGCTGGTTATATACAGGGTTCTACAACATAAGAATGAGACAACTGTAATTGTATATCAGATTTATAAAATTTATGTATCATCACTAATTTTCTAGTTCTTTTATGAATATGCATGTTCATAATGAATATTAATATGTTTTATTTATAGCAAGTATGCATTGGTGGTGTCAACCTTACTATAATTATAATTTATAATGATCTCTTATCGGGTATACAAGTCGAATGACAAACACTTTTGGAACTAACTCAAATGGAGGTCGACACAAGAGCACCTCCATACAAAGAGATTACTGAACAGGGTAGACAAGGAACTCTCAACCAGGCTATTGAAACTGAGTAAAGGCTTGATGACACTTGGCTAGTTTACGAGCTACAAGCCAGCGAGTTCGCTAGTAGCTTGTAAACTCGCCCCGTGTCATCGGATTTTTTACAATCTGCTAGTCAACTATCCGATTGTAAAAACGCTGCTAGTAAAATAGAAAGCAGGGCTAATTTACTCGCCACTCGCAGGCGTGTTGGCTTGTAAGCTAGTTAACTAGCCGTGTGTCATCATCGCTGCTACTAACTAGTTGCGAGTATCTACGTGATTTCAACTTGAAAGCTAGTTAGCTACTGAGCTAGTAGAACCTTCTGTGTGTCATCGATACTCGCTCACTCGCTGACTCGCTAGCTTGTAAACTCGCCGACTAGCAGCTTGTAAACTAGCCTAGTGTCATCGACGCTTAAGAGACATTTGACCTGGTGACTGGACACTGCACCCTGTGGAAACATCTGCACAAAATGGGCAAAACTAGTGAACCTATGTGCAGGAAATGTGAATTCTATGATGAAACCCCTACTCACATACTCTGAGCACAACCCAATCGAACGAATGAATGAATGAAACTACTAAATAAACAATTCACAATAATTACATTGTAACACTTCATTTGGTTCCATCTGCTTCGAGATATATCTTGCAGAATTCATGACAGATTTAGATGTTTGAGATCATTTTGAGCAATTTTAAATTGGAGCAGAAGTTCTTTCTCTTCTTGAGACCGAAAGCTCTTCCAAATCTCTTCTTCCATTGGCTCCAACAATGTTTCAATTGAAAGAGCACGAATTTCCGAAATATATTATTATCTTCTAAAATTGTTAAGGAGTTTTTTGATGTCAGCTACCTGCTGCAGTGAAAATATAAACGTTGAGTGTTTTAGTGTTGTTTCGTTACTACCTAGGTAACGTTTTGTGTCGTACTTTGTATATGTGAACTTCTAATGGCTATTTTGGAGCCAATTGTTATTATTCACCAAAAAATCTTCAACAGACGAATTTTTACGGTTCCGAGACTTGAAATAATAACATGATTTGTTTGATAATACCTTTCTATTAAGGTGATTATAATAGACGAATTGCCAAGGTCGACGTAATGGGCCACCAAAGGCATTGGAGTACTGGAAGGAGGGGTTGATTTAAAGAAATTAATTCATTCGTGGGATTTATTACGAAAAGTTCAATAAATAACGATTTTTTGTCTAGACTTTTAACACATAATTAATTTTTTTGAAATAGTCATGCACGAGCTGTCTATCAAACGATAGATTCTTAATCATATTTCCGCACCGAAAATTACAAAAATAGCGCTGTTTCAGTGTTTGGTTCGCTTCAGTGAATCTCACAGGAAGTACCGTGTACCAGGGAAATAATTATACTGATATTAGATTATATTTGAACTAGGTGCTAACCGAAGTATAAACGAAAAAAAAATTGAAAAAAAATGAATAATAAAAAGTAATTTTTATGTCACTTTCTTTCAAAATATATATTATCACTGAATTTTTAGTTTAATTGGAAGAATAAATTATACAGAGGTAACTCGAAAACTTCCCTATCTAGTCTTTTCTTTATATAAAACTACAAAAATCCAGTCTGTGTGTAAGAATTTTCCAGCGATATATCGAACCAGGAATAGAAAATTCCATGGGTTTTAAGTTTTCATCTGCTTTTTAGAAGCTTTTAGTTCCACCACTGACACTGATGCCGTCTGGATATCGAAAAGCAATTTGTGAATTGTGTAAGTTGGGACTCTCCGACTCTAACGAGCGGGATGGCATCCCAATAGGGCTGGTTTATCAGTGCTGGACTCAACAAATAAGTAAAAAGGATCGTAAAACAACTGTTATTCCTTACCCACCTTTTAATTTCTACAAATATTGGATTTATTTTTGTTACAAAGTATTTTCATACCAGTACAAATAAAAACTATCTCTCTTCACCTTTGTACTATTTGTTTTTTTTATTGGTTGGAGATAAAAATACCTAACTATATATATTTAATTTAAAAATCCACCACTCGGTTAAGAAATTTTTCGATTTGTTTTAGATACACTCAGAAAAAGTGTTTGTTTACAAAATATCGAAAATTTATGGAATTACAACGACGACTAGCTTGGTTGTGTCCTCTGAGATCTCAAGTTACGAACCAAATGACATTAGAAGATTGGAACATTGATTTCTGAAGGTTAAGGAAAAGTACAGAGTGATGATTATTGGAGACGCTACGTTAGCAATGTATTAAAAAAAGAGAACAACCTTTAGACATTTAATCTACTAAAATATCGTTCAGCAATTACTTGAAGGCTGAAGGACGTTATGGAAATGAAGAATATAGTTTAAGTTTGTATCTTTTGAATGTTCCTTGTGGTCTATTTATTATTATTTTTGTTAATTTTTTGGGAAATTATACCACAAAATCTTTTATATTTTTATTTCAACGTTTCGGTAGCGTTAAAACTACCGTTGTAAAGAATAATAAAGGTTTTTAAAATTCTTCAGTCTACTAATTGTGATTAAGTAACAAATTACCCCAATTATAAAAGTATTGTTGACACTTTGAACCTTTATTTTATTCAGGAATATTCTAGTCCTCTTTACTTGAACGAAATATTTCTGAACTCTTAATGATTTTATGAAAGCCTGGTACTTTTTACTTCTTATTTATCATTTACCATAACTATTATTAGCTAGTGTGTTGTTGGCTTTTAATATTACTGCTAAACAACTTCTCCCACTCTTGTTATTTTTTAAACAATATAATTAATTCTGGTTTTCTTTCGATTTATTTTTATTTTTACATTAAATATTTTTACAAGTAATAAGTTGGAGTGGTTGTATTTTGAAGTTAATTTTGTGAATAATTTTGCCGTTATTGTAGAAATGAAAACATTTTAATCCTACCCTGCGTAGGGACACCAACGGAGGGCGAGAATCGACCTCACAGAAACACACAATCGCTCCTAAAGGTATAGGGAGGTGGATAGTCAACCTGCAACTAAAGCCCTTTTACGAATGCCCTGGTAATGAATGCCCTATATGCAACAATTTGACAATTATGAACGAAATCAAGAACTTTTGTTGGAAAAAAAATTTGCCGAGGCCCAATTAGTTTTATTTGAAGCCAACAGCTGATGGATTTTACATTTTTCTTTTTTTTTTTTTTGATTGACGTTGATAAATGTGATTTAATTGGGCCCTTTTGTCGAGATTCGTTCAAGAATGTATAGTTTAATGAAGACAGTTTAGTTTCGTCCCTAACTGGGTGGAGGTTAAACGTTAAATTTGACTAAAAACAGCTTTGATTCTCAATTTGAAGATTTTAATTGACACCACTTAAAAGCCCTGCGTGGGTCGAATAAAAACTTTTACATCTATATGGGATTTTTGTAGGCTCGGTACTACACTACATGTGTAGGATTCAAACATAAATATTTATTCACTTGGAAAGATAAAACTGAAATATTAGTTTTCTCTTAATTTAAAGTGTGACTAGCTTCACACTATACAATATGTATGAAGAATTCAAGGAAATCAAGGTAAACCAAACGTGCTATAAACATGCACGTTTAATGATTTCATTAATTAGTCATCGCTTGATAATCAATGTAAATAAAATTACATAGTATACCTAATTTACAATGATTCTTTTGTACACAACCTTCGAAATTGTTACCTAATAAATTGTTCAAATTAGTGGTAATTTCTATCAACTTTGAACTTTATCAGATATAATTTAATTAAACAATTATTACAATGTTCACAAGCGATTTAAAACATATTTTTAATTGAAATAACAATGACAGATGTTAAATACATACTTCATTTAACTTGGACAAATGTGTGCTGCAGAAAGAACAAGATACAGATTAAGTAGAGGTCATTAAAAAAAACCACTGCCCGTTTTTTAGAAATCAGGAAGCTTTTAATCACAATATAATGAGACACCTTGTATATAAATGGACAAGTATTATCACCATATCGCTTAGTCAAGCAATTATTAAAGCTCTGAGAGAGGAAGCACGTTATATCACTTTTTGATCCCAAGTTATCTTATTTTTCAAAAACGTTTGATTCATTCACTAACAACATATCGAAGTGAAATAAAAAAAAAATTAATATCGATTACCTCTGGTTAATTAAAACGAAAATGTTTACCTATTACTAAAACTAATTGAAAATAATGTTTATATGTTAAAACAAACAATCTCTACTAAAGCCATGTCCTCAAAGTATTTGCAGCGTTTCGTTTTCGAAGCGTAAACATACTTAATCTATTTATCAGCACATACCTGCATCCGGAGGACCTTGAGTCTCCTCCCCATCTCTTTCTGCCTGAAACGAACGGCGCACGCCACTGAATTTCTCCCTACACAGGCAACTTTTACAGTCTCGGTCTCGACGAGAAATCCACTGAATTCGGTTTCAGTCCATGAACGTCGTTCAGCTGGCGTAGAACGAACGGTTTGCGCGAAAGAGAGAAAGAGCTATTCGGAGTTTTCGTATCTAAACTACAAAACGTGTTTTGGCTGATTCCTATCTAATCTTCAGACCGATTGCTTATTCTTTTTTGTGTTTGATTTGACCATGAAGTGCTGATGGTTTTTATTTGTGTTATTTGGTGATTGTTTTTGTTGCTTTTTTGTGTTTTGATCAAGTGCGTGCCATGATTTGTTGTCGAGGTTTATGACCGACTATGGATTATGAGGATTTTTCGTGAGCAGGTATGCTATTTCCAACGGTTAATCAAAAATCTATTGATATTATCATTGTTTTACGTATTCGTACAATGCAAACATAATTCCGATTGTAACACCGAATTCAATGTGAACGTAACGGTCTTTGTGTTCAGTATTTCTGTAGCATTCGGTATTCGGTCAATATTGTGCCTGTTCCTTTTTCACTTAAAAAAAAGCCTTTTAAATCTATTTATCTTACCACTATCTTATTTGGAATCAATCCTGCCAAAGTTGCTAGAATATTGGTAAAGTGTATTTAAAGTTATTTTTAATTAACTGATTTATTAGTCTTTCAACTTTGTAAGCATGTCCAATTTTATGTTGTGATGGAGACTATCGGGAGGAATGTTAAGAGAATGTTTTTATTAATGCAGTAAACACGTTGATACCAATTTTATGAATTATTTCTATTTCTACCGATATATATAAAAGACTGGGTGTAGGAATTACAATAATCCATATTTTATTTTTCAACTCGGCACATGTTGGAATTCCAATAATACTTTGCAAGGGGAAAACAACGAACAAAAGGTGACCAGTCCATGTCGAAATTTGGTTTAAAACACACAATATGAGACATTCACGAACTGACTAGTACTGTAGATACAGTACAGTCATCGTTTTGTTGTATTTCAAGGTTACAAAATTTCCAAAAACTTTTAATAGGCCCAGGTAAATTTGTATTTATTGTAAAACGATATTTTACAAGACCCTTGTACATTTTGCATTAGAAATGAGATTTTATTGCCCTTATTATACATAAAAATGCACTATTCAGGTAATGGACAGAGTCGAAATATGAAACTCAAAATATTTTATTCCTTCGATGGTGCTTTTAAGAACCTTATGTCGCCACTTTGTTAAATCTCTGAAAAATGAATTTAAGAAAGTAGTCTCCAGTGGCGTAGCTGCAGAATGCTGCGAGTTTCATTACTTATTTAAATAAAAAGGTATAATATTTATTGTAGATCACAACTTGTTAATTAAAATTTTTGTTTACTAAGTACCATCAAGACAAAGTAAAATATACCATTTTTGTTATCACTATTGTGAATTTCTTTAAAATAGGTTAATTTCCCATCGATAATTGCTTCACTATTACTTACAATAATTTGTGTAATATGTTTTTACGATAGTCTTACTTAATTGATTCGATTCGTTAACCGTAGATGTATAAACAATTTAATACTATATGATAAAATTAATTAACTAATTTGATATAAAAACTTGATAATTAGTTTTTGTGCTATTTAAATGTATATTAAATTAAATTATACATATTATATCTAGACAAATGATGTTACTGAAAGTTTGATTGGGTATTAAAAAATGATATTTTTTATATAAAAAAAGCTATAATTACGTTGTAAACAATGAAGTATAAAAGGTGTTGAATATTTTCAAAGCGCTTTCTATTATTATTATTAATACGATCAAATTAATTTTTGCAAACTTATGGGAAAGAAGATAACGAGTTGCCACTCATTAGGACAGTTATAAAAAGCACTAATTATATCAATACATCTGGAAACTTTAAAAAACTAACGTCTCTAACAAATAAGTAATGCCTTATTCTCATCGAATAATTTGAAAAAATTACCATAAAAATAAGCATAAAACCATAAAATTGTCGTTTAAAATAAAATATTTAATGTTATAGGAAGTAGCGCTTTTGCTTTTAAACGATAACTGTACGTATTTTATTGATAGATAAAACATTGTTTACGAACCACTACCGGTTTATTTTATTTTTAAAGTAATTCAGGACTTGTTGAAATAATTTAATTGAATTAAAAAGGGCGGTAATAAGAAACGTCAAGATGGCTTTTAAAGCAACATGTCAGTAGGTAGCTTCTACCGGGCAAGGCAAACACCCGTCATTTATGCGCCCCTAGTTGAATTATCTGCACTAATTCTTATTTCCACCAAAAAATGTGTATATACTATGTACAATTTTAGTATTGTTTTCCAATATTTTCGATAATAATCGCCAGCTATAGATACTGGGTGTTCTTTTGCAACTGTTAGCTTGGGAAGTTTTCAAACTTTAAGTTGTCATAACTTTGTTATTAACAAATATATTTTAATGAAATTTTGCTGAGAGATATAAGGAAGCGTTTCAAATCCAGTGGTGTAGTTATTTTTTTTTATAACGAATAAAAACTTTCTATTTTCGATTAAGAAAAAGTATCGTATCACACTGTAGCCATAAATACTGTTAATGAAATAAAAATAATATGGATTAATTGAAAACCACTTGATTTAATTACTGTTTGTTTTATTTTCATAGTCAGCAAAGTGTTAAAAATGTTCTTTAATTTAATAGCAATTATACCGCGAACATTTTATAAATAAATCGATCACCATAACGTCTCTATTATTTATTAGAAACTGTTTTTGATTCGGTAAAAGTTGTTACATTTTAATGAAAACAGCATTGATTGTTGTCGCCAAATAATAATTTTCACGTGGTAATAAATTAGAAAAAATATAAATCACCTTTCCAACGACGCTAACGTTCAATTGCAACTATTAAATTGATAAATGGCTTTGAAGGTAATGATGAATTGTAGTTTTATTTAAATGGTCGATGATGCGAACACTTTATTTGTTAGTATAATGTTGATAGATCGTTTGTGGCCGATAAAGGTGCATTCACACGTTATTTTTGAATGCACCGGAACGTCTTCTTGTTGCTAAGTTTTTATTAAATTGTTGACATATATGCTAATCGCATTTAACTGTCTATCAACGGATAAATTAATAATACTGACTGACAGGTATTGCATCCCATAACGGTTGGTGAATTTTTTTATTCAATACTTAAGTCAAAAGGGTAATTGAGATACGAACAAATTGATGGTTCGAGCGACTTGATTGGATAAGTAATTAGACTTCGAGAAAATTCGGAAAAACAGGAAATTTATTCAATTTTTTTGAAAATTAATATCTTTATCATTTTTCAATTTAAAGAGTTCAAAATTTCTACAAAGGAAGCTCTTCATATGCACTTTATATGTGCGAAAAGCAGTCGACAGGCGACAGTTACTTTTACAGCAATTGCTATTTTAATTTTTTTATTCGATAATTTGCAACATGTCTAGATGCGTTATCGATAATGCGATTTCAAATTTTAAAACGGTTTTGTAAAATCCAGATATAGAACAACAAAACGTATATTCTCGATTTTTAATAAAATGAAGCGAAGTCGTCCAAAAATGCTTGCACATTTTGAACTTATGTAGATACTGTTTATTATAAAGTACAGGGTAAGTACTATAATTATAAAATACCTGTTAATCTATTAAAGTAAAATCACGCAAGTATTCAGGATGAAAAAATAAAAATGATTTCGAATTGTAAGCACAAAAAACAAGGCAACGACCGAGGCAACAACTATTGATATAAAATCGATTATTTCACGTTTGTCGATGTACTAAATAATATCTTTTGCGTCAAAATCTAAAGATAAGGAGAACTCATGTAAATAAAGCAGTAGTACATTGTAACATTTTCGCTTGATTAGGCCAAGCAATAGATACATTTTTATGATAAAAATAATAAGAAAATAATGGACTGTGTCATCATATAAAAGACACAAAGTCACAAATGTTATAACCATTTGAATTCAAGTTCTAGCGTTGAATCTTCGCAGAAAACAAGTCATTTGTATGTATACAATCAATTCGCTAAAAAATGCGTTGTATTATTATTATTATTATTATTATCTTCAATTCATCCTTTGCCACTATTACGATTACTTAATAACCTTTCGTGTTATTGTTGTTTTCGTTTTAAATGTTTATAACAATGTCGTTGCGAATCCGTTTGCTGCTAGGATTTGTGTCATAACAATGTACCTGTTGCCTGGCCTATGTGTATATTAAAAAAGCCCTTGAGATGTATAGTATGTAGGTACTTGTAACGAGTTTACTCAAGAATTCCAATAAAAATAATCCATTAAGAAATTAGACCAAAAAATAAATTTATTTAATTTGAAGGTAAAAGCATTCTTATCATTTCACAAACTTCCGGTGTAATGCCATAACATAACTGACTACCGACATTATTATCAACAAAAAAATTGTTTACTTTGATTATGAATACATTCTTTAATACGATATTAATTTCATAGTATATAAGTAGTTGAGACAATTTTTTCTACAAGGGGACAATCTATATATACATTAAATAATTAACAGACAATTCACTCCTCTAGACAGTGGCGTAGCTACGTAACCAAAGACTATTTAAAATCGTTCGTTCCGTATTAGTCGTAGTAATACAATCAGGACCCGTATCTGAGAACGTCGAATGGATTTTGTTCGTACGAATGAATTCACACGAATCGAACGGTAATCGAAAATTCAAATAGCAATATCTTCCAAACACAGTGGCGAACAACTTTCGTTCAGTACTATTATCTATCGAAAAACTTGGTAAGTATAATCATGGAGACTATATAAGTATAATGATCGCTATGATTTTCTATCTCGCTATATCCACAGGTTATGTTTATTTGTTTTTCTGACGTTCTGCGCAAGACTCTACTCGCTTACTCCCATGTGGGACTGATACGACTGATAAATTCATTCGGTTGCAAGTCGAACATTCGAGATTCCGAACATACTGCTCGAACATAACAAATCCACTCGCATCACATGAAATACGTGGGAGCATTTGGTCGAACGTTCAAACATACGGTTCCAGCTCCATAACAAAATTAAAATGTGTGACAGACACACAGACATATATTATGTCCGTCTTGCGTTAAGCGCGTTCTGTTGAAACGCGTTGTTCGACGGCGCGACCGTGAAACCAGCCTAAGAATACAGGGGAGTTCCTCGCAAGTTTCAAACAAAATGTTCGAGTCTTGTTGGAAATTCCCCTGTATTTTTTCAAATAAGTTGCCATTATTAAAGTCGCGTTCCTGGAATCTGGTTTATTATTATTCCGAATGTGGAAGAAATTGTCACTAGTTCAATTTATAGTTTGTAAGCCCTGTCTAACCCTCCGGTAGCTACTCCACTGCCACTACTAGACCACCTTTAAAAGGAAAGCTCTTTATTCTTAAAACGCGGTAATAAGACTTCTTTTAGTTAAATCAGGACTGTTTGGTGGACGACACATCAATTTTCCGTTCCAACATGAATGTTGTTGGTATAAATAATTTTCGACGATCTTCCTGTAATATTTTAAGCTGAAATTAAAAGCAAACTCCTTTCCATCTTGCTAATCACCATCAAAATATCCTTTAGGATCAATTTGGTGTTTTTAATTTAAAAACAGGTCTTAATAGAATTGAATATTATCGACTTGCAAGAAAGCAATTGGTTATCTATATTGTTCCATAATCAAATAGGCGGAGCTTGTTAACTTTCCCAAACAAGTTTATAACACATCTGAACAGAACAAATGGTACTTTTACTTTGAATCGTTAAGATACTTAGTAGTCCTTTCTAGTCTTATCCTGTTTCATGAATTCCTTCGGAACGACTAATAAATTAAATGCTCGATTAAATGCATTAGTTTTTAAAACACCAACCCTTACATTTCTGACCCCCTACAGTTACCCAGAATATTCAACTGGCAGGTGGTTCTAAATTAAATTAGGATAATATATACGTATATATCTATAAAACTATATAATTTTTCAAAACCGGTTATAAAATTCAAATTACACGAATCGAGTCGTAAATCAGGATTCTTTTTATTAGTGGATGTGTATATTCTTGAAATAGAAATTTAAAAGCACCCCGTATCTTTGGGAAAATGGTTGGACAAAGATATTAAAAAAAGACCCCTTCACGAAATGTCTTCATTAGACTTTTGAAATTCGGCAGTAAATTATTTTTGATGGGATTTAACTATTGAGTAATTGCTTTTATTCAAAGAACGGGTTTTAAAAATCTAGTTAGGGAGAAAAGGCACCATAAGATAATGCTAGTCTGCTATTTATTCCTTGGAGGACACAAATTCCAACAAGTCTATAAATACATGTCCACACCAAAAAAACAAAGAGGAATATTTTGTTGCTGGATGGCGCAACCTTTTTATGGAAACAGAAACAACAGCAAAAGTTCCGTAAACCTTCTGTCCACATCAAGGTAACTCATTCTTGTGAATGTTTCGTTGTGTTGCTGTAACAGGAAACTTTGTGTCTACAACGGTGCGGTGTGTGTTCTAAACAATGTGGTGCGACGAATATTTACAGGCAGCAGCAGGTGCAATTGTAATTATCTTACAAAAATTGGAAAAACGAGTCCGTAAATGTTGACTGGACCAAGTCTTTTAGACAGAAAGTCACATGGTGTCAAACGTCTTCTAAGTTAATTTATGAAAGATGATTTAATATCTTAACGTATTGATGATTGATACCTATTTTGAAAAATTTGTCGTATGACTCGTACTGGTTTGAACTGGTTACTGTGCAAAATTTTACCTTTAATTCATAAAGAAGATTCGAACTATACAGCTCCTATTAACACTTAGATTTCTTGCAACTTTATAATTTTGATACCGTGAATTTCACAAACACTCGGCATTCCAGTATAATTCACTGTTGTCCATTTAATCATCACGTTTTTTAATCAATACTTAATGTTTTTATCATTAATATTAACTAATCAAATGCTGATGTTTTCGGTAACGAGGCGACGGCTTCACAACACAAGTTTCGAGTTTTGGAAACAAGCACCAACGTGTACACACTGATAAAAATTCCGTTGAGAAACAAAAAAGTTTACCAATGTTTCTATATTTTCTTTGATCTTTGCCGCTTATAGGAACTTTTGTTTCTGCAACCATAATCGACGAGGAACTTGATTAAACTTTTGGCAACATTCAGAAACAAGTTCCAGGTACAAGCAACATAAACATAATGTTGTGTTGCTTTCGGTGTAGACGTAGCTTAACGACCGCGTTTTAGATAAGTCTGCAATTTATCATAAGAAAGCTAATTTTAGACATTTCGAAAAAGCCTCGGAAAAAGCTTATTTGTTATAGAAAAATTAAAGTATTTCTCTATGAAATGAATATATCAATCACATCGAACTTACTACACCACAAAATTCGATCACCACTAAAAGCAGCGCCTTTAAAAATCAACTCTTGTTACATCAGAATTTTTCTTTCATTTTCTCTATCAGTTCGCTCCACTTTCATATTCGTTTCAAATTAATTCGAAGAACCAATAAAAGATCTGACGGTGTTACGGCTCTTGCCATTCATCATGACACTAATTAAAATACCTCGAATTAATTTTCTTTTTCTGTTAGACACTGTCTGGATTATTGACAAAAGATAGTAAATATTACGGTTATGAAAACATTTATTTCAAATTTTATTAAAACTACCCTGATTGCTGTTGGTGGAATCGGATCACCCCATATCTCAAAAAAGTTATCTCTAGCTTTGCCTTTTTTTCCTGTTTGAATTCAGCTCACTAGTCAATCAAAACAATGGCAAAACTACACGAATTGAACTTCGAATTGCTCCCACATCCAACGTATTCGCCAGATTTGGTTCCCAGCGACTACTGGCTGTTTGCAGACCTAAAAAAAAATGCTCGTCGGTAAGAAATTTCGCTCGAATGAAGAGGTTATCGCTGACACTGGGTCGGATTTTGAGGAAAAGGAAAAATCGTTTCTGCAAAAGTGGTATTCAAATGTTAGAGCGGCGCTGGAATGATTGCGTTGTTCTTGATAGAAATTAAACTAATTTTGAACAAAAAAAAACGTGTTTTCTTTGTTAGGCCCGAGACTTTTCAACCCATGTTATATCAGTCTAGTCAATTGATCCAAAGATAGATAGCAAAAGAAATTTTCAACTATTGTTCTCGTTTTAATCATTTTTTGAAACAGTTTTCCCACTCCTTTCGAGATATATTGCATATAGTGCATTAAAATTGTGTTCAGGTGCCAAAAAAACCTAGTTTTAACACCAACTACTTATATCGATCTCTTGGTTGTACTTGATCCTTATGCTATTTGCTGCAAATTGCCTTGGAAGACTCTTAAGTCGCTATTTTGAGTAAAAACCATGAGCATAGAACCAAAGATTTATCCAGTCCAGGATAAATTGAAATAGGAGTAAATTAACTAGTAAAAGTAGAAGAAATACAGATCGAACTATTGGGGATACTTAGTAGAGCTAAGATACTCCTGGGAAAATACGACCAAGCTAGATTGCGATTTTTCTCTGGATCTGGATAGAAGAAAGCACTTTTAGGTCTCAGTTGTATTTGCATCCGATTTAAGAATATTTATAGTAACACCTGTCTTGTTTTTATGTTGAAAATCGAGCTTCCAACATGGCCTTGTTCTCGTTCCTTCACAAATAATATTAATGGGTTTGTATGTATACACATTGATGAGTAATGCAGTCTATTCAATTGCATCGACGGCCATTTGAAAGAAATTGCATTAGAATTTGTAATTCGGAAACCTATTCGACGAGGTAGAACGTTCTATAAAAAAAATATTGAAAAAGGAATCGAGAGGCATAAATACTCAGAACTGGTTAGTATGCGGTTGAGTTTTTCAGTTGCGAAAATACTCAAGGCACTTCTTGGTTAGCACTTTTTCTATTATTGTTTATAACAAATTTGATGTAAATACCTAATGAATGTGACATTTTCTATGGATGAAACATTAGTTTTTATTATACAATGTAGTTAATAACAAAATGGTTTAATAAAAAATATAACCTATAATTATTATCCAAGGACAAAAGTATACATAATACGGAAAAGAGTATTAAATTGAGATTCCTTAAACTGCGTGCATCTTTCCCATAATAATAGCACCTTTCGAGTTCGCATGAAATGTTAATGCATATTTAATAACTTGTAGTTACACGCAATTCTGAAAAATCTCATTAAGCTTTATTGTCAAAACAACGAAGATATATTTACTTCAATAAATAGCTTACATTTTTACTATTTCTGGTAGTCGGACTAAGATTCTGGAACAAATTTTATAGTCCCAATTCGAAATTATCATACTATAAATTTCCTATCATTTACCAAACCATTTTTGGTCTTAATAAGACTGAATCTCCATATAAATTAATTTCGGTAATTAAATTTTTTGATTGGCAGTATATAAATGCGTCATTCAACCCTTTATTAAAATCCACCACCTCAAAAGCAGGATTCACACGCCGCCCTACCTCCGCACGATCGTGCATATTCAAATCAAAAACTTAATCCACCCCACATCCATATGTTCCATGTGATTGAATGTTCCAAATAGTCCGTTATTTTATTATAAGCAATATTGCTATAGCATGTCGCAATCAAATCCTGCCGCATGAGGGGATAAACGCAGTGGCGTATGCGCTAGATATTAGCAGGGGTGTTATATTAAAATAAAGTAATTTTGGGCTTTAGAACATCGCTCTTAATGATACTATTGTTGAAATAGTAATAATTAGAACGATATGAAAGGTTTATTATAAAAAATAAGGAGCTATGGAGCTCGTTTCCAGGCTAGTGACTGCTCAATTTTACTATTATTTCTATCTTCTGCACTTTAATTCTAGCTTCTTCTTATTTATAATTTTTCCTCTCCTCAATATATTATTGCTTATTTTTATTCAAAACTGATACCATATACAAATTTCCGCTTGTCCTTGAGAACGATCCTTCCATGAAAAAGGAAGTAGAAGAGAATCATTGCGAGCTACCCGGTGTCTATGATAGACGAAGGGTAGCGGGGTGATTTTATTTTATCAAGTAGGGGATACTTTTTTACAGAAGGGATCTGTAATTACATTAGGATAGGGGGTGGTAATTGCTTTTTAAAGTTGGTTGTGATCGATTGAAAAAGAAAATTGGATATTGGTATCAAGGGGTTGAAATTGGTTGATTTAATTGGGTAATATTTCGAGGGTTGGGATCTTTAAACGAATGGGTTGTTTTACGGGGATCAGTATAAATTGCTGCAATAATTCACATGACTTAATAGTTAGGTATCTACTCCTTTTCTAGGAGTCATTCAAATGTCAAGAGGATTGCAGATTCTGAATCTACAGAATCACTCCTGCCAAATGCAAACTGCAGATACTAGATGTGATTTTATGTCCATCTAATCCAATTTACCTTTATCCATAAATTCCCTTAGCTTAGCTTCCTTAGGAGGAGTTTCTGGAGACCTACTTCTTGTAACTGTGACATGTTCTATTGAATATTATTTAAAATATTACTCCACGGTGGTTTTTATTGGTTCTTAGTTGATTTTCCAAGGACTAGTTCTGGTCCAACTCATACTGTTGTTCAACCTCTCCTCAGGAGTCCAATAATTTATTTCATTGGCTTCTATTGTTGTAAATAACTTCCCAAAAATTCATTCAAGGTAAAATTTCGTTTACAAATTCAATTTCTCACTCTTATTTTGCAATAAATGTCCTTAAATCAATATTTCATGGTAGTTTCATTTCCCCTTTCTCACTACGCCACTCAAGAACTTTTACGAAGACAAGTCGTAAGTACACTAAAGTGCCGTGGGTGTCCAAAGTGGAAAAAGTGGTCATTTATAGATTCAATGGACAATCTTAAAAGGCTGAATGTGTTCCGAGATCTGCAACTCCTCCCGTTGGAAGTATAGATTCTTATTTTAAGCTTTAATCGTGGAATCGTGTTACTCAAGAAGTGACATTAAAAAGCTAGTAGGAAACTTTTCTGTTTAACGAATAAAATAACGTAAATCAATAATATACAGAAATATTGTGAATTATACAAAATGTGGTTCTTGAGAAAATTGCTGTCAAAAAATCAGGAACAGAAAAGGATAACGTACATACATAAGTAGCTTACAATTTCCTTTTTGCTTATTTTTTGGAGGTAGAAATTATTTAAAATCCTCAAATTTACGTATGCTCTAGGGTTAAATATATGCTTTGACATATTCTAAAGCTGGATATAACTGTCAAAATGATTAATCTCTAATGCCAATTATTAGTATTAACGATAGGCAAGTCAAAAACTAGGAATATTCTACAGTAGAAGTCAGTTTTTCGCCTTTTTTCGTTAGTATTATTGTATATTTGGTTGCGGACGCACCGGAATTCGGTCCCGCTACCTGCGGAAGGGACTACCTGTAACGGATTAAATTCGAAGTGTGGTCACACCAGCGAAAATGCGATTTCGGAATTGGGTCCCATGTACCTACTATTTGTTTAATTTGACTTTTATTTTCCTTCACACTTTTTTGGGCTTAGGACCAACAGTACACACTTATTGTTGTTGTACTGGCCTGTTTAAAAATTTACGCTAAATGCGTATCGTCAAAAATAAAAACAGTACGTGAAATAATAACCCAACCAAACCTACCCCTACCAAACCACCTTCGTATTTCTAGTCAATTTTTTTGTAGAATGAATTATAATAATTTTCAATAATAACCCAACCAAACCTACCCCTACCAAACCACCTTCGTATTCCTAGTCAATTTTTGAAGAATAAATTATAATAATTTTCAATAATAACCCAACCAATCCTACCTTCGTATTTTTGAGATAATGATTTTTGAAAACAAAATTTAAACCCATCTATTATTAATAAACGCTTACCCTTTTCACTCGTCATAGAGATGAAATTAATATTTTCCATGTCAAACAAACAAACAAAATCACAATAACGGACACAAATAAACACGTCTTACACTCTGCACTTCAGAAGAACAATTGCTAAAAATAATCTTTTAATACCCACATGAAATCTACCTGCTTCGACAGCGGACCGAATTACGAAATCAACCTTTCGGATTTGGACAAGCTCCCTGTGAGCAGGTAGCCCTTTTGCTAGGTACCCGGACCGAATTCCGAAACACCGTTGGTTGCCTATAACAAAATCGTTTATTAATATTGGTCATTAATGAATGATTTAGTGTACATTAATATGGATCAATAACGGAAATATTAATTTACGACATAAACAAATCTAATCCTTTTGTTTCATAATGATATTTTATAAAAAAAGGGAGTTCTCAGACTAGCTCCGTCTGCTAGTTTCAGGCTCATCGATATTTTTGTTTTGCTTATTCAACATTATTTCTGTTTTGTTCCTTATCGATTTATTAAAGTTTGGTTGCCTTCAATTTCGATTCAATTACTTTTTTTTTGTCACCTTCTGTCGTTGAATGAAATTCCGATTGATAAATGGCTCTTGTGACCTCTCGGCAATAAGGACGAACATTAGAATTTTTAATTTTAGTAGTTACATAGGTTGGATGTTTATTCCCAACTTCGTAATCATTAAGATAATTACCCGGTACCACAGTATTAATGTTTTATATCCTGCTGTTATATTAATTTTAAATTTTTTTTTTTTTAATCTCATACCGAGACAAACCTGTTACTATAATTAACGTATTATCAAATGGCCATATAGTGAATGTATTGATGCCATTAACCCCTAATTACCTATAACGGAAAATTTATAAATCTTGGTCGTAGGCGTTTACCAAGCCTCGATCTAATTTTCTTAAAAAATACCAAAGTCAATTTGCACCTACAGCAGACATGAAATGAAAAACACAAGAAGTATTTTAAAGAATATTTCACAATATTTCATTAACTCGGCATTAAGGATTTCATTACAAAAGTTTATAAAACCCTCATTGTAAAATTTAGGCACTAAAACAAATTGAATTTTTGATCTCGTCGAGATGGATAATAATTGAAGGATTTTCACATCTATATTTTTGAATATCTTGTAAGGAATTATGACGCCACATCATAAACATGCTTATTCTCTTTAGTTTTGGAAACCAGTAGCGTCACTAAGGAAAAATTATATTTGAAATACATTTCATATTCAGTGAGACATCGTTTATCAAAAAAAAGTCAGCATCCCGTATATCATTAGCGACAAAACGTATCAAACATGTTTATAGGAACTTTTCTTTTTAAATTTGAATAACGAATCGCCACAACAATATTTGAAATTAGTGTGGATTTATGCAGACACATTTAACAATTATCAATTAGCATTTAACAATTAACATTTATCAATTATAAGTTGAACTACTCATTTCACTATGACTCCATTTATGCACACAATTAACAATTATCATTTATCATTTAACAATTACGAAGTTGGCCAACTTTTAACTTCTTAAATTAATTGTACCGAATTTTCATCTAGTGCGCAACTAGTACGCAGATCCTGAAGTTAACTTCACTTTTTTCATAGAAAAGTGGTTGACAGGTTATATTGTTTTTGTTTGTTTTGTTTATTTTTAATTTTCAAGTTCAATTCATCTTCAAAATTATTCCAATGCACAAATGGACATGAAAATGTAGGGTTAATGGTTATTGTAAATAACTAGAATCTCGGGCTCGTACGCATGCTTACTATTTCCTCCTAATTTATAATTGAATCTGCATAAACGATGGCAGTTTTACTAATTGTTAATTGATAAATGTTAATTGTTAAATGCTAATTGATAATTGTTAAATGTGTCTGCATAAATCCACACTTACTTTCGAAACACCATGTATATGTAAAGTACGTTTTTGTTTTATAACCAATTTTTTTTACAATTCGAAAACTCTGTGTTATTAAGCCGTTTGAGGACTCAAAATTCATGAATTAACAAGAATGGCAGAGCATTGTTTATCAATTATAGAAACAACCTATACGGGGTTGGGATAAAGTATGAAACCAAGTAAATATCTTCTAAACAAAAAAAACGATATTTATGAAAATTTGCAGGTAAGTGCGATGGAACAAAATGCATCTGATGTACATTTTTTTGTTAATAATATACTTCCGGTTTAACCGGAAATGCCATCAACTTCTTTAATTTAAATAGGACACTCTATATATTTTGAAAGAGCTTATTATTTCGAATTCATACATACCGAGTTTAGTGTAAAAAAAATTTGTAAAAACGAGTCATTCTTTCCACGACTTCTTCACGTATTAGTTCACATGCATTCATCAATAATTCTTTGTCTCAATTCCTGTAAGTTTGTTGGTCGTCTAGCGTAAACACGTGATTTTAGATAACCCCAAAGAAAAAAATCTAACGGGCTAAGATCCGGAGAACGAGTAGGCTACTCTATGAATCATCTACGTCCAATCCATCGATTTGGAAAATTCGCATCCAGAAAATCCCTAACCCGTCTATCATAGTGGGGAGGTGCTCCATCTTGTTGAAACCAAACATTTTGTGGTAATTGCCCATTCTGTTGAAGTGCAGGAATAATTTCGTTATTTAGTAGATCCAAATACTTGTCATAAAAAATGAGCCTATAAGCCTATTTTCGACAATTCCCATCCAAACATTTAACTTCTGTGGATGCTGGGTATGTGCTTCATGAATCCAATGAGGATTCTGATTTGACCAATACCTTGAGTTATGGCGATTAACTGTTCCATTTAAACAAAAAGTTGCCTCATCGGAAAAAACTATGTTAGAAACAAAATTGTCGTCGACATTACAGATGTCCATTAGCCGTTCGCAAAATTCCAGCCGTCGGTCAAAATCATCGTCTGACAATTCTTGAACTGTACCTACGGATGATACTTTTCACTTTTTAATATCTTTCCTACAGAACGTCGACTGATACCATGGTTTAGTGCCAAATTTGTGGTGGAAGTTTGAGGTGATTCTTCTAAATCGATTGCAGTATTTTGTTTAACAGTTTCGTTTGTTGCAGTCCGCGGTCTTCCAGGCTTTAGCAAAATTTTTACCATCCCAGTTGTATTAAAACGTTGTAATGTTTTAGTTACTGTTGAGCGTGATATAGGATTTCCCTCCGGATGCAAATTATTAAAAATGTGACACACTTCTTCATGAGTTCTAACACGATCATCATTAAAATTTCAATACGCTCTTTTTCACTTAATTGAACCATTCTAAATTGTAAAATTTATTTCCGTCAATTAGAATTTGACACTTGGAGAACAAAAGACGTACTAAACAGTACTCGTTTATTTATTACTATGCATACAAACAACATCAACTAGTTTATCTAAATAGTTTTTTGCGCTAATGCAAAAAACTCAAAGGAGGTTGATTAAAGTGCCATATTCCTCGTTTCTACAATTTTTTTTACACTAAATTCAGTATGTATGAATTCAAAATAACAAGCTCTTTCAAAATCTGTAAAAATATATAGGGTGTCCCATTTAAATTAAAGAAGTTCATGGCGTTTCCAGTTAAACCGGAAGTATATTATTGACAAAAAAATGTACATCAGATGCATTTTGTTCCATTGCACTTACCTGCAAATTTTCATAAATAACGTTCTTTTCGTTTAAAAGATTTTTACTCGGTTCCATACTTTATCCCAACTCCGTATAAAATATAGATAAGCAGAACAGTGATTTCAATCTTCTCATGTTTTTTAATAATTACTATGTTATATTATGACTCTAATTTAGAATATGACGACTAGAGATAATTTTGTTTAATTAAATAATCCTGGCACAAATAATTAATTATATATTTCTTTGAAAATACCTGATCTCTAGAGAGAGAGTTTTAATTAAACCAATCCCAAAATTAGATCCACCTCCCAAAAAATACGCTACTAATTAACAAAGTTAATATTATATTCGAGCTAATTAGACGAGAGATGCACTGAAGATTGCCGTAATTATTTTGAGATCATTAGTAAATAATTGGTTGAAAACATCCACGAGTGTAGGATGTTCGGTTAAATATCAAAATTAAAAACACCTGCCTAAAATTGCGGCAACCGACAAATCAATTTATTTATACCTCGTTATATACATTTTCAATCATACTTTTTTTTAAACAAAAATATTAACGGGTGTCTAATAATGTCTTTGTTTGTATTTTTTACTGTGTCATACCTAAAATCATGGGGAATTTTTGGTAATGACAGTTTAAAACCTGTACACCATAACATCTGACAGCAGAACGATAACAGCCAATCATAAAACTCGAGTACATGCTGTTTTATTGGTTAGGTTAGGTTAGGCAGTTCACGGTTCACGTGTGAGGTAAGTGAGGTTAGGAAAGAGAAATAAGAAATCCGTTTCAAAAATGTCGAAAATTATTATCGTTTGGTGATGAAATAATTAGCTGAATGTATTCATATTTTTGAGATGAAAAATACGCATTTAAACACATTTAAAAGTCCAGCACAGTTTATAATGAGTATAATAAGTATTTAAAAGAGAAATTCGAAGAACAATGAAGATATCCTACGTGCAAGTAAGTATATTCGAGAACCAAGCTAATTATAAAAAATAAATTGAAGATGACAAAAGAGATATACATTATATATAAGGAATCTGGCTTCCTATAGTCGACAAAAGCAAACAAGAGTCCCGGAAAATATATGAAATAAAAGAAATGTCATCGCAACCAGCTAATCAGGAGCCAATGTTAACGATTGTACAACCAAAGACAAATGAAATGCACAAATCAAACACCAAAATTCATAAAAAATATAAGTAGTATCTGTTGTCGTTCTGTAAGTAAACTGGAACAAAACATTCACTACAAACAGGTATTTTGAATCCTCTGTGTTTTATCTATTAATGGTATCCCAAAATTGCTCCAAACTGGAATTAGGTAGTTGAAGATTGGCAAGAAATAAGTGACAGCGATTGGTATCAATGTCTTATGTTTTTAGTAATCCGTAAAATACATTTTTTCTATTCGTTGTTCTATAATGTTTGCTTCAATTTATTTATTATTTATATTCTTAAGTCCCATTCTTATGTGATTTTCAACTGAATTCATATTTTTCTGTATAAAGATCATTTTTTCAAACTAGTTTTACAGCTTATTGCTTATCAACCATCTTCAAATCATTGTTCACTTTTCTTCTTCCAGTTCTCTTGAGTTGTACTTGCAAAGAGCAAAATGATGCCATCAGCAAAAGTAAAGTATTTTGTGTGCAATTGTGTTTTTTCTAGGTCTCTCGCAAGTAAGGTATATTATTTTAATCATAATAAATATTCTTTCCTACTTTATTTTATACCTATTTGAATATTTTTGATTAATTTTGGTAACTGGTTTTCTTAAATTACACTATTGCAATAATTTTCACCAACGTATACCCAGTCCATTTTTAATTTCCAACAATTTCAATATTTCTTTGAGTTTTTGTTATAAGTACAATTCGGTACAGGAGTTGCAGTGGCGGCGCCGCGGTGAAAAAACCAACTGCCTGGAAACTGACAACTGTTTGTTTGATTTTTTTCTTCTCCTCATTAATAACCCCCCAACTTTTTCACACAGTAGAAAAGTGACTCTACTTATAACAATTTCGAGATTTGATTATGATAACGCACGTTCCTTTCCACCTGTAAAGTGTTTTAATTAATAACTAGTGTAAATAAAACATAGAAAGTAAATTAACTTCCCCAGATAACAAAACTTACAATATAATTTTTTAATGAGAACGAGAATGAATGATAGATTGGTATCAAAGTCTATTACAACTAGTCTATGGAAGGCTATTAACAGTTTTCTTTGCCTCGAATATATTTTTAATTTATTTAGATGTACATAGGCGT
This sequence comes from Lochmaea capreae, assembly GCA_949126875.1. Classification (NCBI taxonomy): domain Eukaryota; kingdom Metazoa; phylum Arthropoda; class Insecta; order Coleoptera; family Chrysomelidae; genus Lochmaea; species Lochmaea capreae. Next base: position 2,473,971 of record OX421400.1, read on the forward strand.
ATCGTAGAGGAATTAAATAAAATAATATACATTCTTTAAATACCAAAAACCATATGATATCTTGTAGTGTTCAGGATATTGTAGGTCATTTTTTTGGTACACTCACACGCAGAAAGCTAAAATTGCACACAGCAGATGCAGAAGAATGTGCGGGAAAAACAGGAGATTTACTTACTGGTGCAAATACCTGGTGTACGACGGCTCCAAGACAGGGGAGGTAAAGGAGCCGGAATTGTACCCAATTTCACTCATTTAAGTTAAGCTTAGTATATTTTGCTGTATGTATAATAAAAAAACTGTACCTAAGTTGAGTCTTATTTTTTGTAATAATCTAAAATGCTTCTAAAATAAATACTTATATACTTTGCAAACTGTATATTTCTTATTGAAATGTTATTTTTATTCCAGCTACATCAAAAGAAAATATTGAGGCAACCTACTTAAAATAGTAAACATTTCTTAATAGTTCTGGAACCATTTCACTTTTTTCGAATTCCGATTTGGCGACGAGATTTATTTTTAGATGCGACATATTTCGGTATCATTTCCTGCACGTTAATAACATACTGTCTTAATAACGATGCCCTGTCTCTCTGTCGAGTTAGTAATATCATCGAGAGGGATAGATTCCAGGGGAACTTATAATTATTGTTCGTTATTCTGTTCCATATTTAGCTCTTCTAATGAAGATTAATAATATGGCGTTTTCATTAAGATCACCAAACAATTAAATGTGTGTTCACTGGAGATAGCAAACATATGGCGCGCATGTATTTATTAATATATTATTAAATTTGATATTGTGTAACGAAAAAAAGATAATATATCTGCGGTAATAGATAGTGTTCATGATTGTATCGTTACGGGAGAATTGTTAATTGCACATGTCTGTGTAATGTTAATTATTTTCATTATTTAATTTGCAATACACTGGAATAGTGAATAGATTAATATTTTTTTCCTAATCTAACCTTAAGTTATATTAAAATCATGGTGGTTTTTAAACACCCGTTTGAAATAATTAAGCTGCAGCGGCACGTTTAGGGCACGTTCCGTATCCGGCTCATAATTTGTTGCTATACAGGCGCACTTGACGGAAAATTTTGCTGATAATTTCCTGCTTCAAGTAGCCCCAATATGAACCATCCTACAATACAATAAGCCAACAGATTGCAGCGCTACCGGTACTAGAACGGCTCCAAAAAAAAATCCCAAAACAACCCTCCCAGTTAAAACTAACCCCGTTACTGCGATATTAAGCAGCGGCAGCCATTTTGCTCTATCTTGAGCATTGAATTTATTGCTCAAATGAGCCCCAAGGCATATTTTGTTTCTTGCAAATACCTTAATATTAACCATCCTGCGATGTTAAGCAGCGGTAGCCATTTTGCTCTATCTTGAGCATTGAATTTATTGCTCAAATGAGCTCCAAGGCATATTTTGTTGCTTGCAGATACCTTAATATTAACCATCCTGCGATATTAAACAGCGGCAGCCATTTTGCTCTATCTTGAACGAGCTCCTCGGCATATTTTGTTGCTAATATGTTGCTCTTAAATGCCTTAATATAAAACATCCTAAAACAACCCCCGCTACTACAATATTAATCTGCGGCAGCTATTCTGCTCTATCTTGACCATACAATTAGTTGCTCAAATGATCTCCTCGGCATATTTTTTTGCTAATAATGTTGGATGTTGCCTTGATAAGAAACATCCTAAAACATCCCTTCCCAGTTAAAACTACCCCCGCTACGCTAGCCATTTTGCTTTATCTCGAAACTACAATAATTAGTCGCTCCAACGAGCTCCTGGGCATATTTTGTTGCAGATTTGTTGCTTCCAGATGCTTTATAATATGAAACATCCTGAAACTGAAACACTAATCCTTAATTTCACTGATTTCAACTCAAGAAAGAATAAGGACAGATTGTTGTGGGGAACTGTTAACAAAAAACATTTTTTGATACGATGTATGTATGTTCCAAAAGTTCCATATTTTTTGCTAATGATATTTCGGCTCTACAATATGTATATTTAATTGAAGGATTTAAATATCTAAACGAGTGGGTAATATTTAAAAAAAAAAAAACTAACAGTCTAGCGATAATTACATTTTATGTCGTGTAATAAATACCTAATTTTATTAGTAAGTTAGAATTATGCTTCATAAAACTAGACAAGTGAATTTATCAGACCATTTACTAAATTTAATTTGTTGCTTAGCGTTCCATTTCCTTATAAAAATTAAATAAACACCTATTTATTATTTCTCTACTAATTTACTAACTCCTATAAATTTTAATAAGACACCGAGAAGATTAATGCACCATTATCTTGCCTCTTTTATTTGTTTGTTATTATTTTTTTGAATTAACCATAAATTATTTAAATGGGTTCAAGCAATTTCCGCTTTGTGGTGACTGCATTAATGAAAATAATGGTAATTTCGTATGGAAATTAATCTACTAGCCATTCCAATGATTTCAATAAACAAAATTAAATCTGTGTGCACGTGCGCTCGACATTTTTAACGGTATAACATTTCCTGCCGTGTTTGAAATAATTCTTGGCTAATGGATGTAAAAAAAGCCAATTAGCAGACTTTTCAATAAAAAAAAGTAATACTCCAAGTACTCGCGCTCTAGAAGACAATCGGAGAGAGATAGATATAGGTGTACAGGTGTCCCAAAAACTTGAGAGACAATTGCCTTTATGCTTTTTGTGCTCTTTATGTGAAGAGATCAATAACAGGCCCAACAGTCTTTTCACTAGGTCCTTCTTGGAGAAACCCTCCCATGGGTACTCGTCTATATCTCCAGTGAGATAATGCTTCACAATCAAAGATGATGTGAGAGGCTGTTTTCTCCACATCCATGCACAACCGACAGATAGGTTCATCCCTATATCAGCAGCAGTTTTTGATATTCCAAAATGCAAGTTCAGGACCAGTGAATGTAGTTTCAGACCCCTGCTTTGCCAGGGTGTGGTGTGCCGTTTCATTGATCCGATACCTACTTAAGAATTACTCACTACTGCTATATCTTACAAGGATATTGAATGTATCATAGGACGTACCTGAAAGGCGCTAAAAACCAAAAACTACGTGAAAAAAGTTATTTTTCTACTATCACTATCGAAAGTCGTCTTTTGTGCCTTGAAAAGCATCTGCAAAGTTGATGTTTTCCGCGAGCTGTCATAATTTGACATTATTGGCGCTCTTAAGCAGAAAGTAACTTTGGCGCACGCCTAATTTTATTTATAGATAAAAGAGAGCTAGTGGTTAATTTTGGAGTGATAGTAAAAAAAATCTTGTGTGTATTTAGAGCAGAAAGTCTTTTGGTAGTTTCGACAGACTTTTTGTCTCGACTACCAAACTACTACTTTCTGCTCGATACACAAATAGCTATTTCCTAACAAGTGCGGAAAGTGATACTTTCCCGCACGCGATTGCTGTTGACCCGAACGACGCGGAGCGGGAAAGACACTTTACGCATGAGTTAGGAACATTATTTTTTCTACGACCGTATATACAGAAAGTATACCAACCCATTTTTCAAAAATTATTCTATTACAACATACATATACAAAACTTTAACTAAAAACTACTATTTATTATAAATATTAATATTAAAAACACAATTTGTTGCATTCTGTAAATTACTTAAAATTGCCGGTCCAGTGGAGTTATTTGGTGACTAGATGACGTCCGAGATGACGTCGATGAGGATGGCATCGGTTGCAGGTCGCATAAAGATGACGGCAACGGTTTTAAGTCATTTGTAGATAAAATAATTTTATTTGATATATTTTTCGTCTGATTCTCGGAGTCCTCCAAATAGCCCTCAGCGACAGTAGTAGAATATATCTTCATTATTTTATATTTTAAAAAAATTAAAAATGCAACAAAAAGCTAGAAAAGATGTAGATTTTATTTGATGGACTATTTCGTAAATATTTATTTACCTGTTGCAACAATAGTTATAACTTCTGTAGTAACAAATTATCTAATAAGGTCAAAATTTACATAATTTTACTTTCCCGCACTAGTGCGAGAAAGTGACTCTTTCAAAACTAAAATGCGTGCGGGAAAATGGGTTAAAACGCACGGTTGTAGAAAAATGTTATTTTGTGTTTGAAAGGTTGTATCTCTGGAAAGAAAAAAGTTGGCATATTGCGGTTTGACCCAAAAAATAGTTTATATATTCGAGAATAATATATCGAAAATTCGCGTTAATCGAAGTAGGCGTTTTTGAGAAATCGCATTTTGAAAAAAAAAACACTTTTTTTTAGTTTTTCCGATTTTCCGGAAAAAGTTTCCAAGTTATTGGAAATCCGAAAAAAGCATGATAAAGCTGATTAAATTACGCACATTTTGAAAAAAAATAACGGTCCGATACGATTATTTGATCCGAAATGGCGACCATTTTAAGCAAAAGGTAGTTTTTAATTTTCGAAATAACGGCACTACAGGGCTCCAAAAAAACTTGGAAAAAACAAAATACACGTTAGTCATGAAATCGCAAATGGAATATGGTCTCAAAGTTTCAGAAAAATCAAAGACATCAATTTTTTTGCTCGTTGAATCGACGTGGAATCGGCCAAAGGTAAAATCCCAGCTGTAGCAGCTCAGGCCCAAATTTTTTATATAAATAAGTACGATTTTTTAGACGAAGCCAATGATTGTGTGACTTATACTTCCTCTAAAAGGAATAATGCTACTCTTTCTTCATTTTTATTAACTTTGTGATATTAAAAACTACATTAAAAACTGGATTTAAAAAACCGAAACTACAATAATTGTGTGACGGTGTCGTATTTTTTCGAGATTTATTTCCAAAGCAATTACACTTTCCAGAAAGAATCTCCACCAGCAATTACGTTCACATTACTCACAAAACACCCACGAGCAATCAAAAAAAACCTTCGTTCTAAATGAAAATTACGAGAGTGAGTCTAAAAAAATAATCAGAAAAACACGTTTGGTGATAAATCATAATCATGCGTCGTAAGATGGAAGAATCTCGGGGCTCCACACCAATTATCTTGCAGAAAATAGTACATTTTCGAACAATCAGATGGTGTTATTATTGAGTTATACAGGTATTATTTCTCTTCTCTTCGCCGGCCATTTTTTAATTTGCCTCGTTGCGAAAAAGGTGCACGAACGATCCGTGAGATTTTACGAGTAAATTTACGACGCTGGATAACGAAATATACCTATATAACTTCTGCAGAAATTGGTTTAAATCAATTTATTTTATGGGTGAGATACCCGGTGATTTTCTTAATTAGATACACCGAGTGGGGTGTGTTTAGTTTTGTTGTAAATAGTCGTTTTTATATCGACTTCAATTATAATATTTAGGTTTCCAGCTACCTGAACTCACTTTCCCAGAAATAAATCATTAACATTTTACAACGCCCCATCTTCTTACTTAAATACATTTTAATTACTCTATAATTATCTTATACACACACAATGTAACTTTTTTTTTGAGGTTAAGTTCTATATTTCTTTACTTGAAACTTTTTTGCTATGTTTTCACCTCATTTATTTTTTTCATATTCAATTTCCTAATCAACCTTGTTGAAAAAATAAATGTATTCATAGGCAGTAGATAAATGAAATCATACATCATCATAATTTTCAAAAACATTTTTAGTTCTCCCATAACGCTCGAAGCTATAAAACCAAACACCTGTATGCATATTTGAGATGATTTCATCTTCGAAAACACCCGAAGCTTCTTATGGACCTGTACAGTTATTAAACGTCATAATTTATGTAAAAGAATTCCCAGACCTGGTTTTTATCAATTCTATTCGATGCATAGAAGGTTGATTGTATAGAATCGATAGCATTTTTACCCGAAACTTTACCACAGTGATCAAGGGCTATTACCATATATTATAATAAGTGTTATAGCTAAAATTTGAAGGCGTATACTCTTACGAATTTTAAGAATTTTATGAGCTGGTACCATGTTAATACAGATTGGGAAAGAAATCTTGTCGAAACTAAAATATGTACACAGGATGGTCAATGTTAAGAAGAATATTCCATTCGGGACCGGTGATTTGTATCCCGTTTGAGCCGGCCAAACTTTTGCATCCCGTCAACAAATTTAATATTGTGTATAAAACTGGTAGATAATTAAATAAAAGCGGGCATTGTTGTCATGTTTATTCTGATATCGAAATAATACTAAATTTTATTTTCAAAACTGCAACTAATACAGTTTTTATAACAATATAGTGAATAATATATTAATTTAATTTTTCTAATTTTGACATATAAAGTGACACTTTTTAAAACTGATTGACATTATGAAACGTCTTACTTTTTGTAACTAGTTGCATAAAGTAAAATTTTATGCAATTGGTGACGAAAAATATATTTCAAAATTAGTGACAAAAAAAATTATTCTATTTATTAAGTAAACTGTTATAATACAAGTTAAAAACATAAATTATAAATTAATTAATTATTATAAATATTGATAACACAATTATTTCAATTATTCAAATTAATTCCCGACGACATATTTTTTTCATTGCTCGAACTTGCTGTTAGATGTTTCACCAAATATTTCTTGCGCTATAAGTTTTTTATTATTCATGGAATTTTCAACATATCCCTCCGCAACAGAGGTAGATTTCCAACCTCCATACCTCTTTAATTTTAAAATATCAGCGCCACTGTCTGCTAGGAAAATGGCAGAGCTTCTTCTGAAGTAGTGGCCAGTATATAGAACAGGATTTGAAAGACCAAGAAATTGTGCAATAACTTTTGGCAGACTGATAAATGTGTTAATTCCCACAGGATTTTTGGTACATTTTCCATTCGCATCTTTTACAAAAAATCTGTTGTGTTTAAGAACCTGGAGACTGCCGTATAACTTTTGTTTTTGAAGGTGAAATATCAACACGAAAATGGCTTCCTTCGTCTATAACATTTTCAACTGGAAGAAATGTTAATTCTGCTTTTCTGCATGCTCCTGCCATTCCAATTATCATTGCAACCTTAGCCATTAAGTATTCTTTGTCATCAGCACTAAAAATTTGGCAAAATCTTCGTTAATAAAAACTTTTGGCTTTTTAGCACTGTACCCGTCCGCTTGCCTTTTAATATATGCTACCAAATTTGTATATTTTTTAATATTAATATTCCTTTTCAGATTTAGTTCAGACCTTAACATTGAGTAAAGTGCCCATAATGTGGAAACTTTTAGATCTTTCTTACCCTCAAAATATGCAAGTGAAACTTTCTCATTAACATGTTTAATTTTCTTCTCATCACACCACGTAACAAATTTTTCGTATGCCAAATCATAAACTGCCTTTGACTTTTTGGGAATTACTGATAATAGAGCATTACCTGCTGCCTCTTCAATATCGCTTGGTAGCTCTTCAGAACTTGAATCACTCATTTTTTAAAAATAAAACTAAAAATATATCAATCTCGCTAAAAACCTTCCGTCTAGACTTTTTTACAAAATGTCAAACTGACAGCTAACATGAAGTAGCAGCAACAAACTAAATTTATGTTTTCCTAAATTTTATCAATTATATTAAATGTTATTTTTTTATTACTTTCTTCAAAATTAGAAAAAATCTTGTATGCAATACGTTACGAAATGTAATTTTGTTTAACTGATGGCATAAATAGCTATTAAATAATTCCACAATTCCATTTTTCGATTGGGTTAGGGTAAGGTAATTAAGAGAATGTCTTTTTTTTTTTTTATATTTACGATTCAAATAATATAACGGCAACATTGCTGTAAAATTTGACCAGCTTTTGACCATGATAGGCGATTATTAATGAATTTGGATTACGGATGCAATTCGACGGTTGCCTTTTTTCGTTCAGGTAAAATTTTACTTTTTGGGACGCAACATTCAAAACACCTTGCGCTACAAAATTCTTCTATTCCATTTATTAAATTTTTAATCACATGTTTGTACTTTAGTAACAAGGAACTAGAAACTTTCAAAACTGATGATAATGATCGCCCTATTCTTTGGCTTTTTCATTTTTTACCTGCTAAGAAATTGAAACCTACAATTATTACTTATTTTACAAAATCTCTCAACTTAATAATACCCTGCGCCCTACATATCCGACAATTCGAGGAATATCCCTTTTGTTTCCCAAGTCAGACGCCATATTCTTAGACAAGGGGCGGGTAAGTGCCCATTTGAAAGCAGCCGCAAAGGTTGAAATTACCATTTAGTACCAGTAATTAAATGAAAACAACAACAAGAGATCGATATCGTAGTACCCGTGTCTGAAATGATTAGTGATATTTTAAAATTACTGCCATAGGGTCTCTTTTGTGTGTCTTGTCGTGCATAAAATATGATTATGGATTTTTATCTTCAACTACATCGCGTACTAAAGTGAAAATATTATCGGGAAGTATATTTATTTAAAAACACTGTTTGGGTTAGAAAATTAAACACATAAACGGTCTTCATCCCATTTCAGTGAACAAAAATCAAATCAAATAGTGAAATGTCACATTGGCGATAACCAAAACCGTATCGGACCACAAAAAAATGGGACGGAAATAATTAAAATTCACACAACATGATAAAGGAACCCACGTAAAATAAAAAAATATGTGGTAAAATACAGAACATCCTTAACATGCGTTTTTTTAAAACTGTTTTACAGTAGCATGCAAAATACAACTGTACTTATGTTTTTTTTCTCTTTAGATGTAGAACACGTGGTGCAAGAAAGTAAAACGCGATAAATAATAGCTGATATAAAATATAATCTTTACTACTATGGAATTTACTGCCACTTAAACTAATTACTTTCCATGCCTTTCTTCATATATCAAGTAGAATACGAAATTTACACAGTCCACAAACATTTTTTTTTTAATTTTCGTACCTTTCACTTTCTGATACCCTGGTATACAAAATATCGTAAATACGATGCCGCTGATTTTTTTACATATTTGCTCATAATTTGAGAGAGTGTATCTAAAATTTCACACAAGCTTAGGAATCTATGCCACAGTGTTCTAGGCGGAAGTAACTGCCATTGAACTCTGTACAAGAGAAATAGCAAGGCAGGGAGTGAATAACCAAACAATTGTTATTTACTCGGACTCAGGCAGCACTAAAGGCGCTAAATTCCTGCCAGGCTAGTTCTCGACTGGTAAGGAACTGTGTGCGTGCCCTATCTGAGCTAGCAAGTCATAACAAACTATTTCTTGGGTACCAGGGCACAATGAACACAAGGGCAATGAAGAAGCTGACGAACTGGCTCGAGAAGCAGCAAATGCATTGGCCCCGAACCCTTCTGCGGTGTAGCTAACACCGAAGCTGACACATACAAAAGGCAGCGATTGAAAAATGGAAGCAAACTAAGTTTCTGGAATGGTGGAAAACAACCCCTGAACAAAGACATGCCAAATAGTTCATCAAAAGACCATCAGTCAAAGTAACAAAGGTCCTGCTGCTAAAAAGTCGAAAGACTGTTAGAATCATAGTAGGTTTACCTACTGCAGACTCAACAGTCATATGAATGTTATAAAATTGGCAGAAACAGACTCTTGCAGGTTCTGTCAAGAGGAAGAGGAATCGGCAGAACATGTGCTGTGCCACTGTGAAGGGCTCGCAAGACTGCGTTTTCTAGAACCTGGCAAGGAAAAACCAAGGGTTACAAGCTACCTCGAAAAGCCTTTGTCTCTCCTCGTTGGGAGATTAACGCTAGATGAAATACTTTAATTAAATCAGATCGTCACAATGAATCATCAGAAGGCTAACGCCAGCTCTACCCACTATTTATCTATACCATTGACTGATTATTATTATTGTTTCAGGGCATAGAGCAGTTGAAGTAGCTGCTTTGAATCGAGTAATAGACACTCGAATCTAGTCCAAAACCCACAAAGTTATTGTTTTATAGTACGTGTGCGCGCTGCGTACAGCGCTTCATCCGTCAAACTGGCAGCCAGCGCTCTTGCCTCAATGAATCCTCATTATCATCCTTATGGGGGACCGGAACTGACGTCTCCACATCCTCCTTCACCAGATAATAATAATTACCATGGACATCCTGGAGCGGGAGGACCGCCGCCGCATGCTAGAATGCATGCGACGAACGGACATCCCATCGGTACCATAGGTAAGTTATATTTAACTAGTGTTTTATTAAGAATAGTTTCGCTAAACTCTATTTATTTTTCACAGGTCACAGTGGCGGACCTCACGATCAACATCCACATACCCACCATCAACACCCGGCGTTTACCAGCGCTGGTCCCCCATCGGACGGACCTCACATCCCCCATCACAATCCTTCTTTAACGAACAACAACAACAATAATAATAACAATAACAATAATACAGTGAAAGTTTGCGCGGGCTGTGGCGGTAAAATAGTCGAAAGATTTTTACTTCACGCATTGGACCGATATTGGCACAACAGTTGTCTAAAGTGTACGTGTTGTGCGGCGATGTTGGCCGATTTAGGAGCGTCGTGTTTTACGAAGGGAGGGATGATATTGTGCAAACAGGATTATATGAGGTAAGTCTTTCAATAGAATTTTCCTTGATTTTAACGTAGGTTTATTGAAAAGTTTCTTCAGGTATTCAAAAACAATTTTGGTGCATATTTATATTATCTGATTCATTTATAGCCATCAAAATTCAATTATTTTTATCAGACATCGAAGCGTCGCATCGCGACGCGACATACGGGTCGGACGCCTTCGTGCTTCGCCTAACAAATTGAGTTTTCGCCGAAACAATAATAAATGGTGGCCGTTGACACTGTTCCGGATAATCCGGAGGTGTAATATAGCAAAGTCCGGGTCCAAACGAATAGGAAAAGAAGCCGAAACTGACTGTTATATGAGATAAAAGGCAGGTTAAGAAGGTTGTATACACTAGAAAAAATTGCTAGGATTGAAATTATTAGAATTTTCAGTATAAGTCTTTTCATAACTTTTTTCCAACTTGATCTTAACTTATTTTGAGCGAGAACAACATCGTTATCTTAATGAAGATTCCATGACACTCTGGAATAGAAGATGAACTAGCAAAGATGGGATTGATTGATTGGAAAGATCTAGTAGGGTTTAGAAAATCAAATATACATCTGGGTGACTTAAACCTGTAGAGATCAAATGAATGCCTAAGTCAGAGTAAAACTGCACTAAGAGTTTTAACAGGGATCTTCAGTGGAGGAAGAAGAATGCAGATTCTGTGGTATGGAACAAGAAACTTCCATCCACATAGTTGCGGATTGCGTAGCAGTTCAGAATCCTAGAGTACGACTCCTAGCAAACTACTGGATAGAAGAGAGACACTAACCTAATTTAAAGCCTGCATATATCCTAAAAATAGATCTAGTGGAGCTACCAGTCTCTGAGAGTTTCCTCAGGATCTAAATAGAAATAAGGGGGCACAATAGATCTCTTAGGTCTGTCTCAATAATACCTATACTTACATACAGACGTTGTGACCCTATAAAGGCCTAAATAAGAAAAATGAGATTGACTTTTTGTCAGTGTATATAAGTACGCCTCACGCGTGTCGAGCTGTCACCTTAAAACGACGTCAAAATAAACTTTATTAAAGTCACTCTTATGATTCCGTTAAGACGGATAACCCGGTAAGGCAGCGGCGGAGATATGGAAAAAGAAAGGGTCGTAAAATTTAAAGAAACTTTTTTTCAAATTTAGTGCAATTTTCATTTTTGGTCCTATCGTCATATTTTGGCACTAAGACTAGTTATTTATCACTCAATATAAATATTTTTCCACGTATCATGCAGAACAAATAAATGTATTTAATTCGATGATCAGAATCTTGAATTAATAGTGCTATTAATAACTACATATATCTAGGAATTATTTATACAGAATTGATTTTTGATATTTATAATGGAATTTTAACGTAGGTGTGAATTTGTTAAATTTAAAACTACAAACGTAGAGTAACGATGAAGATAATAAAATTTAAGAAAAAAGTTTGTAATTCGATTTGTCCAAAAAACTAAATATTTTTAGAGAGAGTGTTGAACATTTAATGCTACCTCTGCACTCAAAGAGCTCTCAATATTTCCAAAATTGTCCGGTTCGAAAAACAAACTTCTAATACAGCTCCTTTTCTACTTTTTGTCATCTACACCACTGTATTTCTACAATACACTACACACTTTCGAGGTGTGGGTGGTAATATATATGAAAAAAGTTTTTGTCATTTGTCTTGTTTAGATTAAGGATATTTGACATATGAACATTTTTTCGCCAGTTGGAAACATTATTTATTTTAAGTTGTAAATCATATTTAATAGCTTTAAAAATGACGTACATGTATATATAATATTTATCGTATCCGGAAAGAAGAATTGGACCTTCAACTTAGTTGTAATTATTTTATATTTCTTGTAGGTGTGCCCTCATTGTTGGCTGCACTGCTTTTAACGGATTTATTTTAATTTGTGGGCGTCGTCGTTAAGTCGAACATAGAAAGTAACTTGAGAAAAAAAAAACTGGAAAATATATTCAGTTTCATCATCCCATTTAATTTTCTGTAACTTAAAATCTTTAAATTTGGCAGTATTCTAAATCAGCGATATCTGATACGATTTTAATTTATCTTTATCAAGCTTTAATTATTTTTTATCGACTATTGACGTCTCGCCAACCCCTTCAAATTGACTTTTCGAAACAATTATAAATGGTTGAAACTGTTTACATGTAGTGCCTCACACAGAAATCTCGTAATATTTGATCCGATACGATTTCTCCCAAGTTAATATGGATAAAACTTGTCGCTCGGTAATAGAGGTTGCGATATAGAAAGTAAGCTGGTTGGATTTTATTCAATATACACCTGACAGCAGATCTAATGGTGGACCAGAGAACAATACAACTTTGTGACATAATGAACACTATGCGAGGATAGTTTTTTAAGCATAAGACAGAGTATCTTCTGTATGTTCCTTGTGGTTTATTCATTTTTCTTTTTGTTATATTAACAAAAAGAAAAATATCATGATGATTTGAGCTTTACTTGAAATTTTAATTGAATTTTGTGCATTTTTCGAAACCGTTCTAGACAAAACATACAAAAAATAAAAAAGACGAAACTGATTCTGGATTGGATCCTTGACGGATTCGAAAAACTAATAGAAAAGTTGGAAAACGTTATTTCTTACGTGCTCTATCTTGTACGTCTATTGATTTCACATAAATATCAAAATAGATTTCAGTGTTCGCTGCTTTTATGTATAAACGAGCGCAAATAATAGAAAAAGAGACTCAGAAAGGAACATCCTGTTAACCAGAAAAGCAGTCACGTGCCGGCAACTGCGTTCGTTCGAGAATGACAGACGTGAACATAATTTGACAGCAAATAAGAACAGGGGGATGAAAATGATTGCTGGGGGAAGAAACGATTAGATAATCTAATAGAAAATGCCATGTCACAACGAGGTGTTAGTGGCTAACGGCACCGCCTCAATCTCTAAATTCTTAAGTCGACATTTCCCAACGACTAAATCAAAATTTATTCAAGCGGTTTTTTTTCTTATTGTTTTTTTTTGTTGACTTTTTATACTTTCGGTGGATTTGCATGGAAATCAATACAAATATGGCTGTCTAAAATTGTTCATATTGATTTTGAACAGACAAAGAACAATTTTTGCGAAAAATAATTGCTTCTTGCCCTAATAAAAAAGGTAACGACGATGGCGTTCGGCTGCTAGCTCGGCCCAAGTTTCAACCTCATTTATAACAACTGTAAGTGGCGCAAAGTCTCCACAGTACAGCAGGATTGGATGAACAGGAAATGCAACAAATTAATGTCCTCAATAACGTTTAATATTAAAGAACTTAAAATTACCTAGGTATATTTACTTTTAAAATGAAATATCAAATAACAGGCAAAACTGAATTACTCTGTGAGATTCAATTCCTAATTTTATTGTAAAATACACACAATTCACACAAAATTTAAATGCAATTATATCAGCCACAAACAAACACTTACTTACTGGGAACTCAAACTAAAATCGTCCTTAAAATTCTCTCTCATAGACTCAAAATTACACCTCGTGAAATATGATTTTGTATATCTATATATTTCAGGCAATTGGTCGTTTTTTCGAGGTATACATTTCTGAAATATTTTAAAAATAAAAAGGTGAGAAAAAAAAACTGTTCTACACAAGAAAGCGAACAACACTTCTGTAGACATCTTGGTGTATGTAACACAATTAAAATTGTTTAAAATTTTCTTGTAACTTATGGTATGTAATTGCTAAAAACAGACCGATTTCATCTGAACCACAGTTTACAAGGTTAAAACTCTACCGTCTAGTACAGGATACAACAATAAATTATGACATAGCAACCCAACCAGTTATATCAACATAAATATGAATTTAATTAAAAATTGTGAATCATACGATACTTCAAGCTTGTGTATTAATATTAATTGGAAATTAAATTAGTTTTGTTAATAATGGTTGTTATTTCTTTTTGACGTTAATTAAAATGCCAAAAACTTGATTAGCTAGAAATTGAACGAATTATCTTTCTGTTTGGAGTTTATTAAATAAAAACAATTACATTGGTTTGTATGTTCGATTTATCAAAATGCGTGTTTCCATTGTTCTCTATTTCAACTTGAACAACTTTTGAATTATATTGTTCACTACAATGCAATCCATGGCAATACATAGTCTATTTTTACATATAAAATGTATGAGACAAGAAGTTGAACACGTCGTTCATACGAAAATCAACGCTTATTTCGAAAAATACATCGATCTTTCAAAAAGTTCAAATAAGTCAGCGATGCGTTGGGGATATCACCAAAAACTGTATCGAGAACAAAAAAAATGAAGACTTTTAATGTTTCCGAATTCGAAAGAACTCTCTATGACCTATGAGAAAGCTACTTGAAGTTGCAGTCGTATGCGCGAACTTGTCAAAACCAGCGCAATATTGAAAATTTGACATTCGACTTCAAATCAGTAACGTACATTTTTTACGTTTAGAAGGTTAACACAAAATAACAATATTAAAATAGTTATTTATGTATTAAGAGCGAAAAAAGTGAGGACGCGACGCGAAGAACAATAATTTCACTTTTAGCTCGCAATACACATAACATTTTTTCTACAATCACTTAAATATACAATAATTCTAATGCTTCAGGTGTTCACTACACTTATTCTACTAGCTTTTTGTTTGCTAATAGAAATTACGACAAGTTTTTCATGTAATAATACTCTGGCAGGACTATATTTTATTCACTATTGATCCATCTCTTTCAGTTTTGTTATTTTTTTATTCGGTAAATATAGAAAAAGATGAATTACGAAAATAAGGAGGCATGAAATAATTTCAGGTTTTAACCGCATTATTTCACTTATCCACCATCTGGTAACCGACGTTATCGCTGTAACTGACCGTCGATTTGCGTGTAATGGCCACTAATAAAACACTGAAAATAAACTTATGGTTTATTATAACGAACGCCGTTCTTAAATACACGCATAAACATTTTTTATTCATTAACAAACATTTTTCCAAATAAACGCACAGCTCAATGACAAATTATCCTTCACTATATATTTTTCTTCTAGAATTTTAATAGTTATTTCATCTCCTAGATTCCAAAATCTATCAAACTACACCCCTAACTCATCAATAGCACCTCTGAAACTCTTTAGTACAAGTAAACTATATCCATAAGTGGTAAAAACATTCTTATCTGCTCAGGCAGACAAGCGGCAATTAAAGCACTTAATAGTAGTACAATAAAATCCAAACTTGTCTAGGAATGCTTAGAAAACCTCAAAAAACTCATTGCCACAAATAAGGTAACCCTGAAATGGGTGCCAGGTCACAAGGAGAAGGATCGGCAACCGGTGTAACAAAGGCTTCGGTAAGAACCACATTAAACCAGTGGGTGCACAAACAACACCTCAAATACTGGCAAACAATTCCGAAGCTCAAGCACAGTAAACTGATGGTTAAACAACCCAAAACTGACTGAAGACATCCTAAAGTTAAATAGGAAAGATATCAGGCTGCTAACCGGTCTTATAACCGGACACTGAGGCCTGAGAAAATACCTTCACACAATGGGGGTCTTCCAAGAAGAACCTATATGTAGATTATGTGGTAAGGAGAACGAATCAGCCACCCATATCATTTTCGAATGTGAGGCTTTACGTTGGTGGAGGTATGGACGCCCCTGTATCCAACCTCACCAAAAGAGATACTGTGAAGAGACTTCTAGATCTCATCAAGGTCACGAATCTCCTCCTAACCCGGCCTGTTTCGTCTGAGTACCAACCAAACTGTATCCAAATCCCATTCGACCAGTCTTAATTTTGTCATTTTTTATTCTCCAGTGCTTTCAAATCTTTCATAATTTTCTTCATCTGGTCTAAGTTTGTTCTACATTGAGTACTTATCACCCCAAAAATAATCGCTTCTTGGTACAATACCTAAGCTGTACATAAGTGGTTGAAAATTAGTTCGTTTTGTAATCAACGTGTTTGACTTACGGATGTTTTCAAAACCAAAAGTTTTGTGTGTGTATAGATGAGGTGGAATGGAGTAAGATGGCGATTAGGCAGTTTTCGTGGCGTGTGATAATGCATCGATCTGCATTGCGGTCTCTGTTTAGAACCGTCTAATTTATTAGCATAAGTTCTCTATACACGCCGCGACTTGTATCGATCCATCCAATATAACGCGAGTGAGAGCGAACAAACCCCTTTATCGTAGAGATGGGATTTTTGAATGTTCTCATCAACAAAATTATTTTTTTGTAATTATTAATAAACAGTATTCTTTAGCTGCACATTTTTAATGAACCACCCTGTTGATTATTTTAGGTGCTTCGGCCATTAAATGGAATTGCTTACACCAGTTCCCTCCAAAATTATCTCCCTGAACTTCAAGTTTAGTTAAAACAATTAAAACTCAATTTTACTCAGTTCCTCTTAGGGATGATATCATAGAAGGTTGTGGGCTGAGGAAATTTTGTCATAGGAAATTAAAATTTGATACGACCAATCACTTTTTTTTTAATAAAGTTACAAAATATTATTCTTAAAATCGCACCTCTATTTTCTCATTTTGGACCCCCAAACCTTGGCCGACCGTCGTCGGCGGACTCACCGACCGACGTGCCTGAGGGTGAAACGAGCGGAGAAGGGAGAAACGCACCCGCACGGCGCTCATTATCAATATTTATGCCATTATCTCGTGCCATCCAAATAGCAGTATATCCCTCTCTAAGGGACTATTCAAATTTTGAGAGTAGGCTCTTGTTTTCGAGATTTATGTCTCATTGTTTTTCGATAGAAAAGGCAAGATAGAAGAAATTTACACGATCGAAAAAGTGTTATGTGCTCGGAACTACTATAAATTGATATTTGTAAAGCTATTATAGCAAATAAAAATCATTTTAATGGACTCAATCAGCTTATCCAACTTAAAATCTCTAAAATTGTATACAAAATCTAATGATTGATCAAAGAATCTACGAAATGTGAAGCTGCTTCCATATTTTGATATAACAACTGTTCATCTTCCTTAGTTTGAACTCTATATTTTAATTACAACAAACATTCTTGTAACAAAACCTTTTAATCTTCTCATCAAACTTCAGTTGTTAATAAACACGTGTTTGCTATTAAAGATCACGTTGTATATGAAAATGTTCTTATACGATCCACCGAAAAGCCCTTTTACGTGGATATTTCGATGTTTCTACGACATCCTTTCTATGGTGATTAAGGGAAGGCGGATTTAAAGTGGGTTAAAATTAAGGTTTACGAAAATTCGTAATATTGTGGAATTAAAAGATCCATAACTAAATTGAACCTAACCTAACCACCCCAACTAAAAAATGTAAAGTTCCTTATTGTCCTTAGGTCCTTTTATCTGATTGCTTTTGACAAACAAAGTTACGGAGGTACACTAAACCATCCCTTCCTAAATCGCCTTCTACATAGTAATCTCAGGTATTTCTGATGTCAACTGTCCGCATAAATGTCAGCCAGTGGTCGGTCAAGAACAAAAACTCCTCAAGAAAACACACAACAAACTTTTTTCCGAGATTGAAAACGTTCAACCCTCGGTATTGATATAGGTATTAAAGAAATTCCTGTAACACCTTCTTCTTTAACCCTACAATAAATAATTGCGGTAAACTCCTCGACTTCGTTTAAAAAAAGGAAAACTCCAGTGAGTCTCAAATAATCTCCGGCAGTAAAGATAAAAAACAAGCGTTGAATTTCGAGTACACAATCATTTTTATTCAAGTTTTCCTGAAGAAAACAGCTTTAATAGACCTTAAACGTTCTTGAAATAACCACGGCGTGAATAAAATTACAACGTGGGAATCTTTTTCACGAACACTTGCTGAACGTTAAGATTCTCCTTGAAAAATAATCGTCGGGAATTTTTCATAAACACGGTGAAGCAACAGGGAACGACGCGAATTTCGACCTAATTTCTGCCGATCGCAAGGAAATCCTATTGACTGCGCCAAACCAGCTTCAGAAGTGGGACTGTTACGCTAACGCGATTTTTGCTTCCCCATGGAGAGAATCTCGCTCGACGTTGGGGACATTTACATTGTCTTGTTCCTCTGCTATCGCCTGTTTGCTTAGGATAGTGTCTTGTAACTGACGATATGCCGCTTTTATTTGCTGATAATATTTTATTTATTCCAACCGGGTGGGATATTGTGTCGGTATCTTTTAATATATGTTTTCAAAAATATAAATGCATTCGCAGAAAAGGAATATAAAAACATTAATTAGATATTGACACTGACAATAGTTACCCAACTTTATTTTACATTTAATTACTCCTTTAAATTCCAACCGCGATAATTATAATTTAAAAAAACTAACTTATTTGTAAAATGAAATATACCGCATGTCCGATGAATTTTGCAATATGTATATTATTACGTATATTGGTAGAGCATAAAAAGCTTTATTCTGAAAAAGATTCAAGATTCCTTGAAAAACAAACTGTCAAAGTTAAAGTCTTATAGTTTGATTTGACTCCTCGTTTGACTCTATACAGGCTTATTTTATTGAATTCCAACAAGAGTACCTTTTCGTTATCTTAATGTGTGGGGAAGTCAATTTCGATAATTTCCAAAATAAACAAACACGTACATTATAGCTTTGCCGTAAATTTTATAAAGATCAAATAACTAGTACAAAAAATAAAAATAAAAATCAAATTCAAAATTAAAACTTTGGATGCCTATAACTCGAAAAAAACGAGGGCCTGCATAGAAAAAGTTTATATGAAGTACTAACACTATTTTGGCTCAGATTATACGCTCCTGACTTTTTTCCCCATTAGTCCCGGGACACCCTGTATATACTGAAAGTTTATTTCGTTTATTTCCAAAAATACATCTTTGCTTTGATTATTTCCCGCTGTCGTGGCCGTCTCATCTGCAAAAATATACATGGCAACGTTAATGAGAATCCCCTAATTGGATCCCATCGTCGGTCGGTCGGTCCTTTTCTTCCTAGCAATTATCTGGTACGCGCAGGTCCTTAACAGCAATAAACATCACTAATAAAGTAAACACCGCGGTCTATTTTAACTTGCTTCTCTAATAAATCCCCAAACTCTCTACGCTAATTGGACGGATGTTTGACAGCGCGTGTGCTTATCTGCCACTATTTCATTCCATACGGTCTGTAACTAACTTCGGTACAGTCTTATCTTGTTGAAGCAGATGCCCGTTTCATTATTTAGAAACTATTTTGGACGAGGTAGAGGATTTTGAATACTATTTTCTGTTTGTTTAATATTCACTCCCATACTTATATTTTCACCGGAAAGTGATAAATAATTTTTAATTTACAACAATTGATTATTTAACAGTTAGAAACTATGGTTATGTCTACAGGGTGGATTAACAGTTCAACAAGAAGGCAGTGTTCTGTGTCATTGTTTTAAAATGTCTTATTAATGTTTTAAAAATGATAAATTGGGAATTATTCCTCTATATTTAATTTATATTAATAGTTTTTTTCCCATATAAATGGACCTAATTCAGTGACTTTGGACTGAATTATAAGACCAATCATTTATATATTATGGAAGTACTTTGGTGGTTATATTCTAATAATTATACCATCATTATCCTCATTTCCTTAATCCTTATTGAAGGACATGGGGGTTTACTAAACTCGCTTATTTCTATACGAATCACGTTATTTGTTAATCGATTATAATTTTTGACCATTTCACTAGAGTAAATTGATAACTGACAAAATTTGAAGGTTTTGAACTGGCAATTTTTTGTCTTGTCGCGGCAATTTTTTGACGTTTAATATATCAAATCTATGTGTATAAAATTCTATGATTTTTTAGTTTTTCTCTCGTGAAATAGTCATGTCGAATACCACTCAATTAAAAATTTTGTAAGGTCAAATTTTTCTCTTGTATTCAAGTTTGTTGCTTTTAGGTAATTTTGCTCATGACATTTAATCCAAAACCACTCGCCTCACGGCTCGTGGTTTTGTTAAAAATGTCATTCGCAAAATTGCCAAGCAACAAACCGGGATATAATGCTATAGGTATATATTTGGTAATATTTGGGGTAATGTTGTAATTTTAGTATCAGTTATCAAATATGGTATTTTAGTGTGCAACTTTTAGGGACGCACCGGAATTCGGTCCCGCTACCTGCGGAAGGGACTACCTGTAACGGATTAAATTTGAAGTATGGTCACACCAGCGAAAATGCGATTTCGGAATTGGGTCCCATGTACCTACTATTTGTTTAATTTACGCTTAATGCGTATCGTCAAAAATAAAAACAGTACGTGAAATAATAACCCAACCAAACCTACCCCTACCAAACCACCTTCGTATTTTTAGTCAATTTTTTTGTAGAATGAATTATAATAATTTTCAATAATAACCCAACCAAACCTACCCCTACCAAACCACCTTCGTATTTCTAGTCAATTTTTGAAGAATTAATTATAATAATTTTCAAAAATAACCCAACCAAACCTACCCCTACCAAACCACCTTTAATACCCACATAAAATCTACCTGCTTCGACAGCGGACCGAATTACGAAATCACCCTTTCGGATTTGGACAAGGTCCCTGTGAGCAGGTAGTCCTTTTGCTAGGTACCCGGACCGAATTCCGAAACACCGACTTTTAGTCAGCGGTTCACTCCTCGAGTAAAACTGGCCATTCCCAATTATTGAACATGAGCCTAAATTTTTTGTCACCAGTTAAAATGAGACCAACAGTTTTGGTTTTTTATGTGTAGAATTCGCTTTAATTCCAGAGGTTTAGTGAATTAGAAATTTAAAAACCAGGAGTACATTCTCTACATTAACCGTATCCACTTTTTCACTTATTCTGCAACTCCCTGTAACGTTGTGCTGTAAATTATTTAGTTTTCTAACGTCTTAGATGTCTTGGAAGGGAATTATGTTGTAAAGTAATAAACTAATGTTAGATCTGAATATCTTGCCAGCTACTTCTATTATGCATAATGTGGTGTAGCTCCGTACTGCTTTAGAGGAGATGTACAATTATCTAGTCAAAGCACTTTTTTTATTTAACAAATAAGGATGTGTCTTTTATGTATACTTGGATCCTCTAATTCCAACTATAATTTTCTCCTTGATCTCACCACTTTTCAGGACTTTTTGAAAACAATATTTATAGTTATTACTAAATAGTTATCCTTTTTCTCGTCCACTTAAAATTATATCGGGATTTATGGGGAGAATTTAACATAACTTTAAAGAAAAGTGACTCAGCAAGCACACAAGTTCAACTCTAAACAAAAGTAAGATTCGTAGAACAAGCACATAATACATAATCATTTTGCAATAAACCTTTTTGGAGCTGGTAACCAAATTACGTATTACTGGCAGGCATTTTAAATTGATATCTAATCTATTACCTGGCGGAAACCAAATTACCAATACCTTCTTGAGCTTGTTTCATTTGAGTGGGTTCTTCTTTGTAGTAGTTCATTATTCTTCCATGCTGTTCATACGACACCCTGTGAGACGTTTTGTACCAACCACGTTACCGTCACCGCACCACCGACATGTTAATTTTTATAATTTTATAATTTGTTTGCAAAAATTCGCTTATGTCTGTAGAAATTTGCTACGATCAGAAGCGTACGATCTATTTTTTAAAGGGGCTCAATTTATTTGTAAAATTTTACATTTACCATGTGCGCACAATGACATTTTTACGTAGTTCATCTATTTACAGAAATTTCTATCTACTATAGATATAGATTTGTACAAAATTTCTTCGATCATAGGCGTACAATAAAATATATCAAAAAGGGTTAATTTATTAGTAAAAATTTCAAACTACAATAGGCGTACGATGAAATTTTTAAAAGGTTCCCTACATTTATTTGCAAAAATATCCATCTACATGAGCGCACGATAGAATTTTTGAAAAGGAGATCATATATTTGTAAAAATTCCTATTTTCATGAGCGTACGATAGAATTTGTATAAGGTATAACGTTTCGAGAAAAACGTTTGGTTGTTATTTTAATGATTTAGACCTCGTAGCTCCGGAAAGAAACTACCATATGTATAGCGAATACGCGAGGCATATATTAAAATCTAGTAAGCTACATTATCCATATCGTCAAATCTCTGGAATAAATATGATGAAATACCTAAAGGGCTCGAATCTGAAGAAGAAAAGAACAGCAAGAACGGCTAATATTTCCGATGTAAAGGAAATGCTTTTGTCGCCTACTCAGGAAATATATGCAAACGGTGTTAGTACGAAAGTGGGCATGTAATTGGTTCCCTTAACTCCCACGATGCCCCTTTTATCATCCAAAAGTCACCGCGACGAGTCTATTGATTGAGACCGGCGGCGGACGGGAAGACGTGGCGGGATCGAGTTAAGCAGTAGTTCGGGAAACCCGTCGTCCCCTCTGCTGTTTCGCCAGTGGTCACTCACTTTTTCCTGGGCTAAACTGTTGTTCCACCAGCGGTAGAAGTGAATTCCGGTATTGGAAACTTTTTTTTAAATGAATTTCAAACTACTGACTCTTCGTATCGTATTAATAATAATATATACTGAAAATCATGTAACCCTTGAACTTCAATTTACCAAATAAAAAAAGGAAAGAAAACCCAGCCCTATCTAATCAAAAGAAAGGTGAACACACCAAAGAGAAAGACTGGGGCTGTTTTCGAAGATGATTGATTCAATTGAAGAGGCAACAACTCTCGCCTTGTTACGTAGTATCGGGATCGGATGAACCTCTTTTCTGCGTCTCTGATTGTGTCTCGACTTCTTTAGTTTCATTTTAAAACACAGCAACGTTGCCACATTTTTAAGTACAGAACGATCGACTGAAACGACAAAATTACAAATTCGTGTTTATAACTTTAACTTGTTTTACTTGACATTCAGTGTAAAATTCGAAATAAATGCCAATTGTAAATTTAAAAAAAAGTTCCTTTCCGAACTACCGCTCGGGAAAAATTTTCGGGATTGATACGGCAACATGCTGAGGTCGTCAATCAATCTAAACGGAATTTTCTGAGCGCTACCGCATCGTTAGCCAAGGTTCGTGCGGGCCCTAACATAGGTAACATCTCCGAGGATTCGACACACACATAATGCACAAAGCGCTGATTATAGCCCGAATACTCCGTCGACCCAATTGACTGCTTAAAGAGCACCGACCGATGAAGCTTTGTTGTGTATTTCCACTATTTACAGGTAAATTTAAACTCTGACCCTACTGGATAAAAAAGTGTGTTCTAATTTCCTCATCTAACAAAATTTGCCAGAATTTGTTCACACTTTACGTGTCTCTTCCCGCATTCTCTTATTTTATTTCTCCTTTTGTTATGCTTAAGTATTTCATTTTAGAGATTTGCATATCACAGCCAGTCCTCCTTGTGTCTCAAATCCGTCTGTGGAGGGTCTTTCACGACGCAGCTGACTCCATGTGCGCGCCTGCAAAAACTATCGTGCTTTCACACAACTCTACTGTGTGTCTCTTTTTGGATGAGACTTCAGGTTTTCTCGGCTATCCATAAATATAGAGCCTTGGTGTTTTTGCTACTTTTTTGGAAATTTCAGGTTCCTACAGAAAAATAGCAGGTAAAACGGAATGGGACAAAGTAAGGAAAGATATCAGAAGCATAACTAACCAAGATCCAATAATATCAAAGATTAAAATGAAATAATTAAACTGGTTTGGCCACATAGTAAGAATGAAGCAAGATAGAATTGCGAAAAAAGTTTTGGAAAAGGGAATATCAAGAAAAAGACAAAGAGGAAGTCCCAGGAGGAAATGGATAGACCAAATTGAAGAAATTGGAAAGAACAAACGAAAAACATTAGGGGAGATGAAGGCATTGGCCAGGGACAGAAAAGAATGGAAAAAAATGGGTACAGGAACAACTCGAATCCGACGCCTGCGAAGGCATAAGGATGACAGAAAGAAAGAGAGAGAGTTTCCTACCAATTTTGAAAGTTTGTGCTTTTTGAGAATGTCCTTTATGCCTACTATTACAAAAGTTATCAAAAAGGTAACAACGAGTTCTAAAACGGCTCTAAACTAGTTCTGGAACGCTTCTGTATGATCCTTGTGATAAATTTGTGTGGAATTCAGTGGCGTAGGTCCTGAGGTTGTGCTATCAATTTGAAGAAAACAGGGTATATCTTAAAACTGGATCCAAATCCCCAAAAATGTCCTTAAATGTTTTTCAAGATGAACATTTTTTCTTATTAAAAATTAACGAATCCAAATTTTTTTCCATTCTCTGTTAACCTTGAAATTTCGTTATTTCAAATTGTGTCGTTCGTAAGAAAAAAAAAACTTTTAATGGGGCATCATCCTCGTTAAGAAACACACAAGCATTTTTTCGTTATTCAAACAATTTAATCAGATTTCATTCGGTAAATATACTGCACTTATTTCTGAGGTAATTTTGTAGGTAAATAACGAGTAGATACCCATTCTCAAGGTAAACGACATTGTCGGCGAGTGCTACACTGGCGTACACATGCAGGGGAAAAAAGGGTAAACATATAAAACTGGTTTTATATAATAATGATAATATGCACGTGGGAATTTATTATATTATTTATCGGGTAGCGAAGCTCTGAGTAGGTCAAATGTACAGGTTTATTTGTTGTATAATAAATTTTTGACATTGAGTGTTTATGAAATGTAAATTCTTTTTGGTTGTTTCAAGTCATTAACTTGTGTGGGCTTAAGAAGCAAATTTATTCAGGTTAATTATTAAACAGGAAGATACTTTGCAGCAATTAGATGATTACATATAATTACCTACACACACTTAGCATTTTACTTATACCTTATTATTTATTAACCAACGCTGTTCGTATGAATTAAGAATTAAGAATAAATTTCAAAACCATTATTTACAAATTACCATATCAGGATCTTTAATTAGAATATTGTAAACGCAAAACAAATTAATATAATTCAATAATTACAGGTTTAATGATGGGAAATTTAGCTTTAAATGAACTAAAAACAGCCAACAAATAACTTATTACGTAAATATCGTGCGCACGCAAGATGTGAAGAACATGAAAATAAAGAATCATAGAACTATTAGGGTAAACGTTACAATTATTCATAAACGAACGCAATAAACAGCTTTTTTTTCTCTCAAAGTACAATGTTGATTAGAGTATCATTTCGTTTTGTAATTCCAACGCTATCAACCATCATAATGGAGTAATTTTAACAGAAATAAGATTATAAATTGAAAGACATTTTAAATTTGCATTTAAATTATTCCTTTAATCGAGTACAGACGCTGCGCGAATTTCCCCCTTTTTGTCTTTCCGGCATGTCTAGTTTCGACCTTGGTTTCGCGTACCTCCAGATCTTCAGGGATTTTTTTATATTTCGTGGTAGGTATATTTGTTTAAATTTAAATACAGTTCATATAAAAAGGTATAGTGCGAACTTGAAGTTGCCGGCTTTTTGTTTGACTCTATGGCTAAGAGTATACCGTCATAGCCCAGTCAATACTATACTTATTTAAAATGCTTATTTAGTTTACTATAAATTCATTTAATGTTATAATTTCAACTAATAATATTATTGAATCAACTTTAATAGTTTGACTGAACTATAACTATTTTTGAGAGAACGTTGCAGGTGTTCTCTTTAGTCGATGGTCTGACATCAAGAAAGTGTGTGTGTTTTTGAGTGGAAATTGTAAGTATCTAGTTGTAGTTATCTATTTGGACGAAATTCTGTAAGATAAACACGATACGGTTAAGAAAGGATGGAGTGATGGGTCAAAATACAAATACAATATAGAATTATGTTTGGTAAGTAGACGAAAATAATATAAATACCTCCGCAACATAACTTAAATGGGATATACGATTAGATAGCTGGCACAATATCTTTCACGTCAACTATACAAATGATTGTTAACATTTAATTGTTATAAACAAAATAACTGCACAACTTGTAAAGTTATATCCATTCTATAACCTTCTCTCTATTTCATTTAAGAAGTATACAAGGGTCATACGAAAACAATTCAATGCCATCAGATGTGGATTGATCACAGGTTTGGTCCCCCAATCGTTTACCCACAACTTTATACACTCCACATCGTGCGTAAAATGTTTTTGTATGTATGGTACTTAAAAAAAAACAATTTACGAGGGTCGCAAGCAAAAAACTGATCTTGTAGCTAAACTGAGGATTAATATAAAGAAGTTTTGTGGCACACTGTGTATTTCATGACTATTATTCGCTAGCAATAATGTTTTCACTGGATTTTAGTGGATTGACTTTTACTTTTATTACAATATAAGTATATATATATTTTTTTTTTGTCGTAAGATTTATAACTCACCAAGGTTTATTCTATGTAATTACGAATTTCTAAATAATTGACACTAATTAAAGTAACGTTTGTTGCACAAGACAAAACTAAAAGGTTGATTGCATTTAGTTCTGAAAGCTATTTGAAGAAAAAAAAATGTGAACAAAACCTGTCAGTGAAAGACATGGAAGGCATCAATCTAATTGATGTAAAAACAACATAAAACGGATTTAAAGTTTTTATAAATTAATTAAAATGGGTTAATAATTGATAGTAATTTTCCAGAGGGAAAGTTTATTATCCAAACAATGAAACAAATACGGTAGTTTTAATAATTAACCTGGTTTTATTGGGGGTTTAAAAAAAATTATTTTATATTTGACATGAACTCATTTTATACAGGAAGTCCTAATAAAGTATACCATATCAAAGTAATATATTTTCTCATGGAACACCCCACATTTCATTAAATTTAGTATTTTCTATCCGTGGTCCTAGGGAGGAGGGTCCTTTTCTTAATAATCAGCAAACGCAAAGGGCAAAGTGAAGGGTTATTAAAAAGCTTCCATGTCAATCAACCGTCAGCAACTGGAGCGATGAGCGAGACTCAAAAACAAGCAACGTTGTCGATGGTTGTAAGAAGTCAAGTAATCCGGGATATGAGATAATTTACTATTTAATTTGCTACTTTTTTTTTAGAAATTTTCGTACTAAGGAACAAATTGTTCAAATTTCCTGAGGTATATTTTAGGAAAACTACAGAAATGAATTTCTGAAATGAGTATGCCATTACTAACAATTTTGGTTAAAAGCAAGCCTTAAGATCTTATGAATTATGCCCATATGTTTGCGGCAAGCCATCTGGTTAACTTTTAATACCATACCAGGTACCATTATCTTTAAAAACTGTACAATGCAGGTACTTATAATAATTGTACCTAAATCTAAACACTATTATAGTATTAATGTAACTGCAAGTATAACTTGTATAACTTTGGCGTTATAAAATAAAACCATCATAAAAAGAAGAGTATATTCATTATGAGACCCATTCAAGTGTGGCGTTGCATAAAATTAATTAGCCATCGTGTACTAGCATTTTAATAACGTTCGGCCGACATTGGCCCGACCAGACCACCCCACCCCTTCGCTGCGGCCGGCAGCCTTGATTAATGCAACCACTTTACATTAACAATCCCGTAAATGCAAATTGAGGAACCGGCAACGTGGCAGCACATTGCTGGCGGTGTGTTCGACCACCTTCGTCTTGGACATAATATCCACGTGCCACGGGGTTTCTTATTCAATGTATATACTACAAAATTTATTACACTAATTTTATTACAAACGTTTTTTAAAAATTGCCTCAACGATAGCAAGAAACGCCGCAGCTACATTCTTCTTAGTTGTTTGGGACCAGTTGACGCATAGAGTAAAATATTGTAACATGTCTTTCGACTTTTATAAAATTTATATCGCAAATCCTTCTTTAATTCCCGTTCGACGTCTTATTAGCCACTTCCAATCATAAATGTACGGTCACACAGGACGCGATTTATCGATGCAATGCGATATCATGCTTCTTGGTTTTTGAGATATTTACCGTCGTCGCGAAAAACCCTGTATACTATTCACAGGATACAGTTATAAATCGCCCACTGGACTAATTTTAAAAACTTAAACGATGCTTTAAAATTCTCTAAAAACCATAAAAGAAATTAATCAATTAGTTGTAAGATTTCAAGCGACTTTTATTGAATAAATTAAGTTGAAAAAACCCGGTCCTGATCATCTCTCTCTCGTTCCGTTGCGCCATTCAGTTTCTGCCGTTCGTTAACTTCTCCACTAATAATTTATCAAAGTTTTCACACAAATTGCTCTGATCATTAGCTCTCGGGTACCTATAGATATATTATACAACGAGAGCAAAAAATTATTTTCTATGGAGGTGAATTTGAGCTCATTAAAAGTTGATATTCTAGATATAAAGACCGCTGATGGCGTAGGTGAGGGGAGGTGAGCAGTAATGTTTTAAAATTGAAAAAAAAATTAATTTAATATTGTTTAATTAAAATTAAAGAATTTAAATACAGCAATTTACATGAAAATCGGTGAAAAGAAGAATCATATAATTAAAAAACCATAAAAACAAAACTTGGTTCTTATATTCTTTGAAATAGAAGTTTTCTATGTACACAGCAACGCTTCTTGAGCCTCATTTTAAATTAACCATTTTTTTAAACAAACTCCTTTTTCTGTATTAGGTTGTACGACTCTGATCGCGTTTAAATATGTACTTAAGAAAGGTATCTTTAAATTGGCTTTTGAATCACGAAAAACGGGTCGTCGAACGTTAAGAAATGTATCCCTTATTTATTTTGTTGTAAAGAGGCAATTAAAAATGTTATTGCTGCTTACCAATTGTGTCGCTATTAACACTACAATTACTGATGTGGCTTTTAGGATTCCTACCCATACGAGTTTATACCTTAGAATAATGCTACAAATAGAGTCTGCAAGTCATTCATAAAATATCCGAAAAGGCGGCTAACATTCTATCGCCTTCGTCGGACAATGCCACTGGCATATAGAACTATTTACTTCAGGTGAAAAGAGAGGTTAGGAAAATTCCGGCACTGACAAACCATGATTTTCACAAAAAAAATTGTTTTGAATCATATCTGTACGCACACAAACAAATATCAGTTGAACAGACGAAAACAAGAGCTGCAATAAACTAGGAACGTTGAAACATCGTAGTAAAATCAGGTAAAATTGATAGTAAAATAGAATCCGCCCTTTTCTCGGTGTTGCCATATTTCAAACAGACAAAATTATTATAAATAACACGCTGTTACGATTAAACCTCAAAAGTTTCAAACAAAAACATATTTTTATTACATAAACTACTTAGGATAATTATTTTCAAGTACATTTTTATTTTGTACGTTTCTATCGTGTCCTATAATTCAGTTGTCGCAATTCAAAGGAAAAGTAAGCTATCTGGCAAAGGGTCGGCATGTGATGTAATGTTGGGTTCACTTTTAAATGTAAACAAAAGTATCTTTTTAATGTATTAATCTGAGGTTTATACAATCTACTGCCTCCATTGCATCACAAGACCTCAACATAAATATAATCTGTAATCTACTAGTGTCAGTACAAGCTTACCTTATTCGAAACAGTTCGATCATAATAAATCGTTTTGTTAAAAACTTTTATTTTGCTTCCGAATCACTTTGACTTTGAAGTAGAAACTCATATTATGTGACCAAAGACAAGAAGCATACCCAAAATGCACAATAGACAGTTTTGGCAGATCCCAACGTTTGGAGTCACTTCCAGACTATTTGCTTGGAGGGAGAATTAAAGCAACAAAGACCTCAAATTCCTCAGGGAATTAAGTCTAAAGGAGTTAATAATTTTAATAATTTTATGGTAAAAGTCGAAAGAACTAGTTGCTGCGTATTCCGTATCCAGCGATTATATTTTCTATGACGTAAATGCGAAGTTAAAATGCTTTTAAAATACCGTAAGTGGTAACGTTTCCTTTGTTTCGTTTCAAATTTATGTTAATAGCACAAAAGAACTATTTTTTTTACTATCCTGAAAATTCTTTACACGGTTGTGTTTCTATTTTTGCGAATAAATTTCTTTAAGTGCTCTATCTCTGTTGTTGGAAAGTGCTGAAATTACTTCTTATAATTAGTATCGATTTCTACCCTCCTTTTCGTCCTCTCTCTCTCTCTCTTTCCGTTATCCCCTTTTATCCCCAACGGCAGAATGGCGTATACAAAACAAAGTATTAATAAATAATCCATCAAGTGGTAATTAGAACGTCGAAAGCATAACGTATTCAAAGTTGTGTGTTTCGTGGAACAGGCGTTCGATCATCCGCTGTTGCTTTAATTAGAAGTATCTTATATTGTGGAAATGCTGGGCGATTATCCGCCGCTGCCTTTGCCGTCGCCACCGCCGCGCCGCTCCCTTCAACGCCCGTGGGCACTTTCTGATTAACGAATCCAATTACAGTCGCGTTGTGCGCAGGAAATTATTAGTTGGTTTGTTAATTAGATTATCCACGGACAGAAAGGTAGATTGATTAGGAACTTTGATATTGAGACTGTCCTGTCAAAAACAACCCTTCGATTATCCTTTGATTGATCAATTAATTTAAAACCTACAAAAGCTTCATGGTTATTGAAATTTTCGCCAAAAGATCTACGATGCCTGAAAATTACCAAAAACTGTATGGGGAACAAAAAATGAGGACTTTTAACACCGTACATAAGACACTCGTCGTCGGCACTTAGGTTAGGTTAGGTTCCATCTGAGTGCGAGTCCACTGCGACCCCCATTGAATCTATTGTGGCTCACCCCTAGGGATTACTATTCACCCCACAAGCCTGTGCTTCTGAAAGAACAAAAATATGAAGACGTTTAATGATGCCAAATTCAAAATAACTCACTTTGTCTCTGAAATAGAACACCTCTTATTCTAAGCAGTTTACGCCAAGTAGTGAATAAAATGTAGGACAGAAACAATTTTCTCCACGATCATCACAGAATTTGCCAATTCTGAAATCAAATTTGACTACAGAATGCTGGAATTCTCTTTCTTGTGATAGAATAATATTCTCACAGTGGTTAGCAATAATAACATTACCCTTGACGCACTTGATTGTCATCGTAGTGTTCTACCGATTCCTCTTCCTCTTAACAGAACCTGCAAAGGTCTGTTTCTGCCAATTTTATAACACTCATATGACTGTTGAGTCTGCAGTGTCCTGTCAGTAAACCTACTATGATTCTAACAGCTTTCCGGCTTTTTAGCAGCAGGTCCTTTGTTACTTTGGCCGATGGTCGTTTGATGAACTCTTTGGCCTTTCTCTGTTCAGAGGTTGTTCTCCACCAATCCAGAAACATAGTTTGCTTCCACCGCAGAAGAATTCGGGGCGAGCATTTGCTCATTCTCGAGCCAGTTCGTCAGCTTCTTCAATGCCCTTGTGTCCTTTGTGCTCTGGTACCCAGGCCAGAGTCATATAAATGATCTTTTGTTCATTTCCATTTAAAAATATATATATTTAACAACTTTGATCGTGAAGAAAGTATAGTATGCTACTCAGTTAGAATGAAAATTCGTGATGTTCGTGGTTCCCCACGCTCGCTTTCGGCTCGCGCTCGGAACATTCCACTCGCATCGAATTTTCATTCTAACCTTGTTACAGAAAATACTATACTATTACCAAATTATTATTATTTGATAAATTGAGAATCAATTTTAGCTATACTCCTTACATTAGAATTTATTTCCAAGTTTCACTCAAGCGATACGCAATTTGTATAGTAATGACACAGAAGGAACTTTTTTATTACCTACAGCAAATGAAATTTCTCATTGATATTCATCTAATTCCAATGTCTCATTTTATATAGGAAACTCAGAGGATATGTTTTAATAAAAGAAACAATAGGAAATTTCATTTGTAATAAATTTTTATTAAACATTAAAATTAGTTCGACTAAAGAGGTTTAATGTATTGTATCTTTAATGGTCCCGCAGGATATTCGGCAACACGGGCGCCTGCTCGGCGTGCGGGCAGTCAATTCCAGCCAACGAACTTGTGATGCGATCGGGGGGGCCGTCCCTTCAACAGCCCGGCGCTCCACCACACGTATTTCACCTCAAATGCTTCATGTGCAGCAAATGCCTCAGCCCACTGATGCCCGGAGATAGGTAACTACACTTTTTATAACAAAATATACCTTAATTTTCGGTTTATGTTGCATTATTTATACTGTATTATCATTTATTTCGTTTGTTTAGATACTACATGTTATCCGGTAGTCTGGTGTGTGAACAGGACTGGCACAAACTGCTCAAAAGTACCACCGCAGCAACACCGACAGTACGTAAAGGAAAAGTGGGACGACCGCGTCGTAGTCGTGATTGAAATGACGCCTTCTTTGATGCTGGTAAGTCGATATTAATTGAACAAAAATTCCAACATCAATAATAAAATTCACGTGCGTACTGAATTTATAAATTTCTTTTCCCACATTTATAACCCAGATAGAGAGAGAGAGAGCGAGTCATCGCGTTACATTTAAACGTCGGACATATAGTTTGCGTCAAAGCATTATAAATAATTTTCGAAATTCGGTTGCCAGGAATTTTATTTTATTTTTCGCCAAGAATAAATCTTATTCTTAATGCGATGCGACTAGATGTTACGCTGAAGGCGTTACTTACGTATTCGGTAATTTATAACAGACGGTTTAAATTTGAAACGCCGTGACTAAATTATATATATATATATAAATATAGACTACAAGGATGCTTATTTAAATACAGAAAAAAAGTATTTGGTCATTTGGCTATCATGAGTAGAACAAATCTCAACACCACATAAAGAAGCTTCTTTATTTAGTTACTACAATCATTTCTACAAAAATAACAAATTCGTATTATGAAAACGACATCTAAAGGCATCCTTCTAGGTATCCTGGTTCCTACCTAACCCCCAGATCCTTCCTCACTAAATTCCAAAACCTTTAAAACGTTAGCTATCGTGAATGAAACAAAACTTTATTTCTTTTACATTTCATTAGTTTCTACAAAAATAACAATGCTATGTAGACGACGGCTAAGAGCATATTTTAAGTGCTCCTGTCATAAGTAAGTTGACAAACTCGAAAAACAAGTCCCAAAGATTGAATCAATCATCGAGGCGCAGCGCTTATGTTGTAGGTATCAGCTTGGAAATGTTTGGAACCGCTTCTGATATGAAAAAGAAGAAACATCTCTGCACTTACTGACAGAATATGACTCTCTTTCACTGAAAGAAACTTCTACACCTGGCAAATTCCAAATTGAAGAAGGAGAAATCCCAACAAATCCTATACTTCATAGAGGGAATGGGATTGGGTAGTAGCTTTAACGAGAACAGAACGTGACACAATAGACCTATTTCGGTCTCCCATCACTTAGTTCTAACATTATTTAACCCACGGACCCCAAACTACATTTCACATCCATATATTCAGGTATGCTACAAGGAACCATACTTGGTCTCTCTCTGTATCGACCAGCGAAACATTAGTGATGGAATTAAGCTGTGGGGAAATAGAAGGAACTGAAATAGCAGATACTAGCAAAAAGGGGGGACTGAAGTACCCTTTTGCGGTATCAGCCCCAATGTAATATTGGAAGAAATAGGCAAAGCCGAACGAAAGAGAAGATCTGGCCATTGGAAAGATATAGTAGGGTTAGACAAGATTCTTCTGGGTGACTACAATCTGTTGAAATAAAATCAAAGTAAAACTTTACTAAGAGTTTTAACAAGGATCCTAACGGGACATTGTCGCCTGAACGGGCACCTGAAAAGGCTCAAAATAGTTGAGAGATTCTGTGGCTTGGAAGAAGAAATCTCAAACTTGCGAATTGCATAGCACCTAGGAGATTAGTGGATAGAAGAGGGACATTTACCCCACGGAAATAGGACTAAAGGAGCTACTAGTCTCTGAGACGTTCCTCATGAACTAGATAGAGGTAAGGGGGCAGAATAGATCTTTTAGGTCTCATACATATAAGCTGTGGGTGTAAGATACAAAGCACGTATTTTCCTGAGAAATAAACCGGTTAAAAAAAAGAAGGATTAACTCATTTAAGGTTTTTCAATAGTCCTGTGTTAGCGTTTAAAAACGCAACTATTGTAAACTGCTAATTAATTGAGAGACGATTAATTAAATCCTAAGCCAAAACGTTAAATCGATTGATCTAATTGGCTCGGAGAAATGAAACAAACAAACGAAAAAAACATCTTTGTAGTATTCCGCTTGGCAAAACTATTTAATTAACGTATAAATGCAGAAAATACAACAAACAATCCAGCGATACAAATAAATCTTCCTATCTAATTAGATAATTAAAAAGATTCAACGGTTGTTCGGCTTGACTATTATCAAAGTTTAATTATATACACGGTGGACGGTGATCGTTATTATTGTTTTAATAGAAGCGATAACATTGTGATTAATATAAATGCATTTTTGCATCTTTTGGAAACGATTCTGGAAGCACTCGTCTTTAACAATCAGCAGTAACAGTTATTTGATCCTGCGGAGGAATTACATCACCCTCTTTTAAGACAAATGTCACAACCATCTTTTTGAAGACACTTCGAGAACGGATAACTTTATTCGGTTTTGAGTCATCTTGGACTACCCAAACTGCCGACTGACGTTTAGCAGTAATACTAGATTAGATTAGATTATAAATGGAGTGGCTTTTTGTTCTATCCCACTGCGATCTTTGCAGATCCCTATTTTTAGAGCTCGATATCTAGCTCTATTCTTTTTGTTAGACCTATTAGCCTGAACACCGCTTCCCTTGCGTAGCTCTCTGTCC
Source organism: Lochmaea capreae (assembly GCA_949126875.1). Lineage (NCBI taxonomy): Eukaryota > Metazoa > Arthropoda > Insecta > Coleoptera > Chrysomelidae > Lochmaea > Lochmaea capreae. The sequence continues at coordinate 2,509,281 of OX421400.1, forward strand.
TCGGTTTTTTTTCTCCGAATAGGTGAAACCGCACCCTTACTAAGCCTTCGCACTTACAGAGTATGTGCTTCGCGGTTTCGTCTTCTTCCAGGCAAAACCTACATAGGCTGTCATCTGCCAGGCTAACTGTGTGCATATGCTTCCTCGGTCTTCAATGTCCTGTCAGCATTGCCAGCATCATCCTTGTCGTTTCTCGACTTTAACATAGTAGGTCGCTTGACAGTTTGACCGAAGTACCTTTGTCTTGGGGTTTTATGTCAGTAAAACTATCACGAGAGCTTAGAAAATTATACATTTTCAGATTTTAGAGGTATTCCGAAGCGATTCGCTGCAATATTAAGACTTTTTGAGACACTTCATATGGTGGTAACTATCGACTTGATTCAATTTTTCGACAGACTCATCAACTTTAAAAATTCTTCTAATTATGAGAGGTACATCTTCCGAAATAACTGAAAGTTTATTTCTTAAAAAATGTAGATGTCGGGATAACCCTTGGTAGTTACATTATTCCTTGTATTTGGATACTTATTAAAACATACTACTTATCTGGAGAACCATTTATTTATATAACGGTACACACATAATTAACTTGTATAAAAATACCACCACTCACACGTGGACATACATTACTTCTAACCCAGAGATAATATACACAAGATCTAACCTAACTTCTGCTACTTCTAGCCGCGCCGCACACGTCGCCACAGACTTAACAAGGAAGTGCAGTCACTCATCGGATAAGAACATTTTAGAAACGGAGCGCCAAATTTAAAATTTATGATTGGCAAAAATTTCCGAAACAGTAGATATGTTGAGGAAGAAAAAATGGTCCTAATAAGTAATCGTGGATAATACCAATCGAAACATGTTTCAATGAAATTGATTGAATTAAAGACTGTAAAACTAGTCCACTCTGTATACCGACGGATCAATGGTATATCAATGCAGTTAATCCTACAACACGGCATTGTTAAAATACCGTCTACTGACATAATGAGCCACTCTTTGTATATATTTTATAGTCTTTCGCCATTTTTAGTCTTGTTCTGGATTCGAACAACGTAACCACCTAATTAAGGGAATACAAAAGCTTCTCTATATAATACAAGGTAATTCTCAACTATTTATAGAAAGGTTTAATTATTAATTAAATCTTGAACGTTGTATAGTTAATTAATTATCAACTCGGTCAATTATTTATTGATGAATAAATAACAAAAAAAAAACATTATGAGCGCAAGCAATGATTCGAATCGAAGGTGTTCGTTTTGTTTCCGCGAAAAGACTTTATTTTTGTTTCTAACTTTCTAGTGCAGATCTACTTAAAGTTTATAGAATGAGGATTATTTAGAAAAACCTCACGAAATGAAGGAGAAGAATTTTTAACTCATAATAACTTTTTTGTTTTTGGGGTGATTTCTTTTATTTTTATAGGAATAATAACCCTACATATCCTCAATAAGATGCCAAGATTAGATAAGGTATACATTTACAGGACCGGTAAAAAATCCCTCAACAGGCTAGTAAAAGACAACAAAGTGTCCCTAATATGTCCGACACATCAGGAGATTGCAGGTAATGAAACGGCTGACCAGTTAACTAAAGAAGGCTCTAAAAGTGACTTCATAGGTCCGGAACCGTTTTGTGAAATCAAAAAAGATTGCACCCTAAGGAAAAATCTGCACAAAATGGGCAAAGTTAGTGAACCTATGTGAAGGAAATGTGAACTCTATGATGAAACACCTACTCACATACTCTGCTTCTGCGAGAACTTACATGGACTCAGACGGAAGAGCACTTTGGAGAGGAGGAACCATTACAACTACTGAAAATCCCTCCAGTCAAACTAGTGGCCTACATAGTAGTAACAAAATTATCTGAATTTCTTGGAAAATGTGCTGTAATCCTATATTGATATATCTAACACAGAGAATGAAACATTTTTTGCAAGTGAAAGAATCAATGACTCGGTCAATGATAATACGTTTAAGTGGTGCATGCTTAAGAGGAGCCAAAAAGTTTAAGAAAGGAAAAATGTTTTTGATAAAGGGATTGTTTTAAGATTTCTAGTACAAAAACAAACCTAACCTAACCCGAGAGTACTTGGTAACGCCTTGGGATGTTGAAGGAGAAAATATGCACCAATGAGATACAGCGATGACGAAACTTTTTGTCTCTTAGAAAGAACAAATGTACGATGCAGCCACTAGGTATTCATACTTTTGGAGACATGTGCAAAACAAAATTGCTTCTATTTTAATACTCGGGTCTCTTTTTTTCGAATATTTTCGGCACAATTGTTGGCTGATTTCGGTGTTAAACTTCATGGTGGCTAATATAGAATTAAAATTTTGTTGTTTTCTATAAAATTTCCAGATTTTTGCCTAGATATACGTCGGAATATAAACAAAGATACAATGTATGTGATTTGAAAAGACCCTTTAAAAATACGATGAAAGTCACATTCCCTTATAATTTTAAGTTAATCGAGAACCCAATATTTATCTTCTTCAGCAAATGCTCACCGTCGGCTTCAAATTTAATTACGTTCGTAATGAAACGCTATCTCACATTCTGATCTAGCAGTAATGAAATATTTTGCATCTAAACAAAATGAATAATTATTCTCATTGAAATTAAATTACTTTTCTGTTATTTTAATTGCTAGGAAAAGTGGATGTTTAGACAGTACTTGAAACTCATTAAAATTTTAATATACTGAAATAAATTTCAGAAAACACAAATATTTTATGAATGTTATTATGTAAAACCCCTTAATTCCCATTAAGTTTGTTATTTCAGTTGTTTAAAACTCGAACAAACACTGTCAAAGCTTTTTCTTTTATAAACAAATTATTTTCCACCATTTTATATTTCCCTTTACTTGATAAGCTTCGTCCATTTTTCTTCCAACATTTTTTTACAACAAAACTTGTTCGACTTGAATTCCTTGTTCGTGTTTTTATTTCACACGAAGTGTCACATATTTCAGTACAACCTCTATTTCTGGACACCTCTATGTAACGCACAAAAACACATGTTCGGAATGTTGCAATGACTATTCGTGTATTAACGACCCTCTCAATAGCAGATCCTCTATACAACGGACCCAGTCACAAATTAGCTACCAAAAGATATTATTTCTTTATAAAAATTTAAGAACTTGTAATCTACCTACGTGTATAAAAATGTTTCCGGTTTCTTGCTTCGAGCTTAAGATAGGGTGGGTTTGGTTTTCCCACTCTTTATGACAAGGAGGAAATATGTACCTACTTGTTACTGGAAATTAATTCATACGAGGGAGAAATATAAATTAAGCGTTAGAAAACTAGCCGAAATTTTGGAGATGCAAAAAGCTGGAGACACAACTGACGATGCACAAGAAGTATTTGAAAATCATCTACCGACCTATCTTTAATACCAACTGAAATGGGTTTGGATCTGATATTGAACGAAGAAATAAGTGACGAACAACAAGCTCCTAAAATACCCAGACTTTGTGAAGCAGATATAGTAATTAGGGATCTAGAAAAATTGCTTTTTTGTAACAATGTGAAAATGAAGCAGAAAATTTCTAATGATACTGGAGAACCTAAGCCAAAAAACAAAACAAAAATCAACGCTTATGAATTTGAAGAAGTTAAAAAATATTAATATTTAAGGGGTCATGATTAACAACACAGGAGATAGAATAACGGACAAAAAACATTCCCCTTTGCTCACTATTAAGAGGTTTTACTAAAAGGTTTCACGTCTAGCATGTTACCTACACCAACTACAGTACAAACACGTACTATTTTAACATTCTCATCTGTAAACATGTCTAAATAAAAAGTACAACTAAATACAACATCTTTTACATCTACTCATCGCTCTCTTAATGTAGCTTTTAATTACTTTATCGTTATCCTCAATAATACTTCTAGTCTTGCTTAAACACTTTGCCTACCTTTGTGTACTGCTGTGTTTTTAAAGAAAAGTTCTAGAAATATGAGTCACGTATGTATGTTGGAAGGTTAATTATCTGCTGATCTGTCGTTTTAAAGAAGTTACGAGAATATATATAAAAAAATAACATGTCCCATACTTCTTTTACTCTGTAAAGAATGTTCAGTTTGATTGACACGTGCTAGCATGTCGCGGAACCAATAAGAATGACGTTTATATGTATAACATTCTTTTATTTCTCAAAATCTAAGTCTAAAAACTGGATTTTATTGCTTGAAATATCACAATCGGCTGGATTAAAATCGGGCGTCCTTGCATGCCAGTTGTGAGGTCCTCCAATGATTCGGGAAGATGTGATTTAAAAACTCTCCCACTATTACACCATCTTGTTGAAATTACACGCCTCATACATCAAATAATTCGCAGGCTCCATTCAAACCGGTTATAGATAAGCTTTGGAACCCGCACTTGACTCTAATAAATACTTCTTATGTTCTCAGACTCCTGTTCAGGTTTCTTTGGCACTAGTTTTACGCTATACTTTTTCTACGACTAAAACTATTTTACATAAACAAATCAACGTAGTTCTAGTGTACGTTTTTTTAAGTTAATTTGGAATATAGATACGACTATATCAACTTTGAACAGTAAACGACACTAAACAAGAAAAATCCTCTTTGTTTGAAAATTCGAGTAACATGGAATCGAGCTGAAAACGGAGCGGAAGAGCGAGAGAGCAACGAAGCTCGACGAGCAAAGTACATAATCTGGGCCCAAAGCCTATCGATGCGGCTGTTAAACGTAATTCTGTGGGTTTCATGAGCAATTAATACTTGCAGAATTAAATTTATAACATAAAACAATACTTTAAACGCATTTGAATATCAGATACGCCGAGCGGGAGATTTTATGGCGGCTTTTCTGGAAACTCCGGAGTAAGTTGCGGAATCGCCGTCGGCGGTGTAGCTACTCGACAATGTTAATAGACGGAAATGGGGCTATTTACGTTTATTCCAAATTAATTTTAAAATTTGTAAGGACTTAAAAGACGGCAATGAAAGTGCAGTCTTTGTTGATGTTTATTGTCGGTATTACCGATTTGAATTGCTAAATTTCGTAGGGTGGGATAATGTCTATTTCTCTAATTGAAGTTATTTTTGTATAAAGTCCTTGCATGTATGTGCCATAAGGTTTTAAAAAATACTAGTTTTGCTTTGTTTCCATGCTTGAAATTAATAATATGCAGGGTGGTTCCTTACACACACTAAATTTTAAGTTAAATCTGTCAGCTGCGTATACCTTAGCTATCTCTAGCCGCTAGCCAAAGTCTCTGTTACATTAGAAAGCGTTTATCAATGCAACGAAACACTACGAACGAACCAAACGCGCCGCGCACTCAAAACAATCCGCAACAAAACATTGTTCGCGGAGCGTCCTGTCTGTTTGCGGTGCTCGCTGCGCTCCCACCAGTAATCAGTCTTCCGTTATTTTTTCATCTCGCTTCTTTACTTTGTTATAATATATCCCATTTATCGGATCCAATAGAAGAGGCTGCCTTTCAAACTCATCAATTAAACACTTTTCCCTGCTCCACTCCATAGCTAGGCACAGTTTAAAAACACCACAAACGCAACCAACGTTCAAAACTGTCGCATACCACCGGCGAACGAATAAATTATCTTTGACCAAGTCCCGTTTACCGACAAACCTTCGAAAATGTTTTGCACATTCTGTTCTGTTCGGTGCAACCTACTGACTAGACGAATTTGATACAGCGCGAGCGGCTCGTTTGGTTCGTTAGGAGTGTTCTGTTGCAAGTGTATACGCACCTTAACTGGAATGAAGTGTAATTGAGCACTTGGCAACCTTGTCCGTGATAACAACGTGAGTGTAATGTTTCCAGAATGTGAAATGTCAATTTGTTAGTGTCAAAATTGTGGTGGTACTTTTATTTTTCCTTATCGATTGTATTTGTTTTTTGTTTATGTATGAATTGTATGCAAATACTTCCAGAAAACCGCTGAGAATACTGAATGCATTTTTTGAGTGACCTGTGTTGAACCGGCTTAGAGTTTTTTTTTACACCAATTGAGACTAATCGGTCCACGTTTAAATTCTCTATACCAACGAGACATATAATCATTTTAATCACTTCCTGAATTGTTTTGCATTAATTTAGAAACACCCTATATATAATATATACGTATATTTTGAAATTAAACGTCGGTAATGTTTCTACATCAAAGAACCGTTTAATCAAAAAATACAAAACCTTGATTTTAATTATTTCCGACACAAAACATTGATTTTTACGGTTGGCTAATAAAATTATCGCATACTAACGAAACTATTAATTAAAACATTACAATTGACAATCAACCAAGCACGTTAATGAAATATGTAAGAAAATTTTTACGAGTATTTGATAAATTGGTTAACTGCTTTGACTAGATTGTTCGAAAGCTCACAGCCAGCCAGCGTTTCAAAATTTGTTAATTATTTTTCGACTTGTGTAGTCCAGAAAATGAATTTAATTACAACAACGTTTTATCTATTAATTTTTTTTTTTGATAAAACTTTATGGTCGCTCAGCTAATTACTTAGATTATTTTTTGTTTTACAAATTGGCACTTATTCTTACAAATTATATTTATTTTGTATCAAAATTAAGTTTTTTTCTCTTTTTATTTCAGTTGAACCGTTGTAGCCGGGCGATACAGGGACGTGCAATATTTTTTCGAAAAAAGAAGCATTCCCTTGACTTTCCATTCTTTGGTTAAGACACCCTCCCAATCATGCGTTCCGTTTTTTTTCGGAAAGAATTTTTCGAAAATTGAGCTCAAAGTGTGCTGGATGTGAAAATTAAGAAGGCGAATTATGAATATACCGTCTGGGTAAATGTTAAGAAAAACAGAACTATATATTTTATATATATTTGTTTTATTATTAACTAATAGTAACAAATACATTTTCGGTAAACATAATTACGATAAATTGATGTCAAAATTTTGGTGATAAGTATATTTAGGAAAAAACAATATTCAGAGATAACTGGACCTAAATAAATGTAATAAAAATACTAAAAAAATCAAATTAAGTACTCGATAAAGCTCTTAAAAATGTAGATTCGTCATGATGCATAGAAAAACGTGTAATTATGATTTTATATCTTCTGTAAGTTCCTTGTGGCATTACTTATTATTTTTTTGGGAAAACGTCGAAATAAAAAAATAAAAAACATTATTGTGGTTTGATTCCCAAAAAAATAAGAGAAAAAAATATGATTTTATAGTACATAAAAATTGCAATTATTGCACTAAATTCAAATGAAAAAACAGGAACTTAGTTATTCGCTAATATTTCAAAAATTATAAATATTTTGGAAATAAAAAAAAATTGTAGAGTAAGAAAATCCTTATTAAACGCTGAAAATGTGACGAAAGACTGATATCAACAGTTCATATCAGATAAAATAATTTTTTTATAATATTAAATATAAATATAAAAAAAATGATTCTGTCTTCTAAACACTTAAAAGAATAAAGCCTCATTGGGAGAAAATTTTCAATAAGATTTGCTATGGTTGAATAACAAATTTTTTTTCGACCACCGTTTTTCTAGACGAAACATCTATGGATTTCTATTGAGTCTGCTTATATAATTTTGAACTAAAAATGTCGTATTGCAATAAAAATTGTTGATATATGTACTGGGTGGGTAAATAAAAACGATCATAAGCATGGCTAAGAAACAATTCGATTCTAAAATATGGCTGTTTTTATTTGTCCACCCGGTACAATTGTAACAAAATTATCGGAATAAATTTGTTCTGGTTTTCTTAACATTTCATCTGAAGTTGTATAGATTTGTAAAAAGGTAGTTGAAATTAAGGATTGTATAAAATAATTGTTCGATGCAAGTTGTGAGTTAAGGAAAGACAAACTTCATTTGGTATGTTGTTGTTATTTTTGTAAATAATAAAGTATTGTTAATTATGAAAAAAAACTTTTATTTAATTATATCCCTTCCTTATTATATAGGGAGCACCAATCTTGCGACAAAGTTCTGTTTATAACTCGGTTAGATACCGAAAATATTACTACTCCTTTTACTTTCTTAAACTTCTTTTATCTTAACATCTTTAACCTTCACAATTCAATACAAATAATGTCTCACTGTCAGAACAGTTCCAGACAATTTTTGATTTTTCGATGACAGTTCTAGATGCACTGGCGCACCCAGGCAGCCCCCCTGAGATTCATAATAGTTACAAAAAAAGTAATAAGCCCAATGGTCATTTATTATGAGTTAAAGTAAGTGACAATCAAACTGTAACTACAATTACAGCTCAAGAAGCAATTTTTGCCACCCCCTAGCACATCACATTTATCAGAAAATCGAGATAATTATTAATTACTTTTTAACTAGGAATTACCCATCTCTGGGTGTCGCCAGGTCCAAGTATTCTTAGTTCGACTTAAATAAATGGTTTTGTTAATAAAAACCATAAAAAAATATCAGCAATCCGAATTCGTTATACACAGGTGTTCTTTTAAAAAAAACATAAATTTGGTTTGTAACCGAGATATGCAACACTCTATATACCGAACTTTGTCGAAATATTGGTGCACCCTGTATATATATTATTATTATTAATGGTGGGGTGTAAAATTTTCATTGGAAAAGCAATACACCGTATTCACTTTACTTGATGGAAAATGAAAATTCAAAATGCATTAGGAAAATTGCCGGAGCTTTTATATTAACGTTAATTGTACGGGGAATCCGCTTCCATCTTGGAATCACTGTTGTTGAAATAAATGTACCTGTTCGATTCTCTCTTACTACCAAATGGACATTAAATATTTATAAAGTTAATTGAATTGATCTAGAGAAGAAGAGCATTCCCCAAATTGATGTTTAAATTATATTAGCAATTACTGAATTATTCATCGCCTTAATGTTTTTTCGATACAAAAAGAACGTACAATTAAAGATACACAACGTATCTGTTGAATACTGTGTGTCTCGATTTATTTATCTCTAGGTTCATCTACAAGATATACGGTGGTATTAAGTGTAAGTTGTGTTGCCCATGCTGTAGTAACTCTCCATTCTAAGGTTTTCTGCGATGATTTCTACACGTCTAGAATACTGTACACTTTAGGCTCTGGGTCTTTATTATCCACGAAAAGAATATTTGAACACAGACTGTAAATAATTACTAACATTCCATATAAAATAACATCTTTGCAAGGTACATCGACCATTTTACGAATAAATACGTTCTTTCATCCTACACATGCAGTGGCGTCTACTAGGAAAATTAAATGCCTCACTAGGGAATACAAAAATCGTACTGGTAACCCTTTTAGCTCAATATCTGTGCACGGCAATGGTATGTATGAAAAAAGGAGAAGCACCCACCAGTTGTTAGCGACTGACTTTCGACTATGTTATTAGATGGAGTAACGACATCTAACCTTGAAAGTAAGGGAATCACCTTCTTCTCCGGCAGAGGTTGTCAGGGTGAAATTATACAGGTTGGCAAACTAATTTTGGTAGTCGGAAGTTTGGGAACGTCCGATGCGCCGTATCAAAGAGGTATGCGGATTGCAAGAGCTCACTTCGCTGGCAGAATTCGTAAGCCTCACAACCTTTAAAATGCGGAATATACGTCGCTTGCTCTTCCCGGTAACTGCGTTTACAACGTTGTCAAGTTGTATGGCTTTCTCGCGCATCGTCAACTGCTAAAATTAATTTGCCAACCTGTATTCCGTTTTGTGGGTCCTACTGCTGAACGAACTCACTGGAGCAGGCGTTAAGACTGTAAGATCAACTGATGTAGTTTCCGCGTTACACCGGAATCCTAGGTAATGAAGTAGTGAACAATCTTGTCCAGGAAGGACGTCAGTCCCAGTTTAAAAGCCCTGGCCCCGGTCAAGAAAACTATTTCAGACCAGATTTGGTACCAGCCTAAAAGCAAGCCAAAGGACCTGTAAAATTAAAAGCAGAAGCCTTGCTCAACACGGACAGGAAAGAGATCAGGTCTATAAATGGATAATGCGGGCTGAACTATATCACCTGAGAAAAATCTGCGGAACAGATTCTGTATTAGTGTGTAGCTGCTGAGCAGATCGGGCTACAGATTGTCAATTTCCTTGGGATAGGAATAATCTAATTTGTCGTAAGGAAAAGTAACGAACTGAAAAATTATTTTGTCTTATCCTGTAATAACTCATATGGAGAATAATAAACGCTGGAATGAAAAATAATAATTATTTTTTTCCTTGTAAATAACTCAAATGTTGTCCATGTTTCGAATCACGCTTCGCAGTGGGCGTGAAGTTTGATATAGGAAAGCCATATTCAGGGGTTACTTTGGCTGATGAGAAATGAAATGAAATCCAAAATGCATTAAGGAAATTGGCGGAGCTTTTATATTAATGTTAATTGTGCGGGGAATCCATTTTCATCTGGTTAAATTGAAATAAATCTACCAACTTTTTGGAATAATGACGCAATTTTCGAAATTGGCAAATCGCTCGAAAAAAGATGTGTTTTTCTTTTGGACTAACAAACATTAAAATGATTGATGCTTGAGGTGACATAGACTACAGTGTGGACCACAGAAAACAGTCCAGTACTCGGTAGACATCAGTCATCAGTTTTATTGTATTGTATTCATCAATAAGTATGAAAGTAGTGAGAAGATAAATGTTTTTTGAAATCTACTGTTATTTGGACTTTTTATAAGTTTTTCCATAATCTCTTGAAATTTTTGTATTTTTTTCAACATTTTAGGCCCGATACTTTCGAAGGACGCACCGGAATTCGGTCCCGCTACCTGCGGAAGGGACTACCTGTAACGGATTAAATTCGAAGTGTGGTCACACCAGCGAAAATGCGATTTCGGAATTGGGTCCCATGTACCTACTATTTGTTTAATTTGACTTTTATTTTCCTTCACATTTTTTTGGGCTTAGGACCAACAGTACACACTTATTGTTGTTGTACTGGCATGTTTACAAATTTACGCTTAATGCGTATCGTCAAAGATAAAAACAGTACGTGAAATAATAACCCAACCAAACCTACCCCTACCAAACCACCTTCGTATTTTTGAGATAATGATTTTTGAAAACAAAATTTAAACCCATCTATTATTAATAAACGCTTACCCTTTTCACTCGTCATAGAGGTGAAATTAATATTTTCCATGTCAAACAAACAAACAAAATCACAATAACGGACACAAATAAACACGTCTTACACTCTGCACTTCAGAAGAACAATTGCTAAAAATAATCTTTTAATACCCACATGAAATCTACCTGCTTCGACAGCGGACCGAATTACGAAATCACCCTTTCGGATTTGGACAAGGTCCCTGTGAGCAGGTAGCCCTTTTGCTAGGTACCCGGACCGAATTCCGAAACACCGCTTTCGAAGGTAATAAGGGCGATTTTTATCCATTTTGTTAAATTACTTCAAAACTGTTTAATTTAAAATTATGAAACAAATATATTAGAGATCCCTCTATTAGACCTTTCATTTGATATATCACTCGCAAAACTTTTATTTTTATATTCTAACCTGTTCTCCAAAAGGGCCCCCCTTATATATCGCCGTGTGACTCACTAAAATCTATATTTGAACCAAATCAAAATTATTTTTAGCACGTGGAAGTTTTTATTTCAAATTTTAATAATATTTTTAGTTGATAATCGATTTTTTCGAAACTTCGCATTTTCAATTTTTTCTCCAAATAACTTGTTCGATCAAATAGCAGTTATATCCGAACGAACGATAATAACTTTTATTTCCCTCTTGGTTTTTTTTTCTTCGTCCATTTCTAGAAAAGAGTGACATTATAAATCGTCGGAGGGATATTGAACTGAACTGAGGGTCTTACATCAAAGTCAAAAGTTAATTTCCTCTTGCGTCTTGACCAAGTTATTATTTAATCTATGTTGTGGTCATTTCTATACACTCTTGATTGATGGAAATCATATTTCAAAGAAGGCTATCCAACACTAGCAAAAAGCTAATTGATTAATTAAATTTTCTTTTCTTTGGCGCTTAGGTTTTCATGGTTCTTTCTTTATTGAAAAACTTTCTTAATAAATTATCTACTACGAAGTTTTTTTCGATAAATGGGAAGATTCTTATATACTGGGCGACCCAGCTAATCATAATTAACCAATATAAATAATTTTCTTATGTGATGTACTGTAATCAAAGGTTTGGATGACTTATGGCGAATCGACTTGGCTGAAATGAACATATTCGGAAAGGGTGAGATGTAATTTACGATAATTGGTGCTCATATTAACCCAACTCCCAAAATGGGACAGAAAATAGCATTAGCAAAATTTATAAGTTATTGAAAAAACAGTATTTAAAAATACCATTCCTCTCCAAATATACAGTGTGACCCATTTTGTTTGGAAGCACCCCTATAAAATCCGCATTTTTCAATCGATTTTGATTTAGTCTTTTTTGTTAGACTCAGTATTAAAAATAGAATTTGAGCACAAATTTTCATACCATAATAGCTATTTTCAAGACCCTCTACGTTAGTTTTTCTTTGCCAAAAAAGACGAAAGTATATTGGGCATTTTTTTTTCTCAAATATGACTACACCACTGGACTCAGAATCATCACAAATGTAAACTATCAAAATTTTATAAAAAAAGTTTCATTAACAACAAAGTTATCACTACTTACATGAATTTGGAAAAAGTTGTTTTATAATTAATTTTTTACTAAGAATTGCCACTTTAAAAATGGCAGCATGGTAAACAAAAACTAGGACTCAAACATATTGCACTGTAAAAATTCGAAGCCGATACCTTAACCCGTTTTGGAGTTATAGCTTCTGAGAGTAATGTAAAATTGTGCTGATGTGACGAAAATACAAATTAACGTCAAATAATACATTTTGATTATTAAACTAATAATTGAATTCTACATTTTTGTAGCCTCGACTAGACCTCCGTTAATTTCCACACATTTCTCGTATCGTTTGCGACTATGTCTTAGCGCTTTTTTATTTCATGTGGCGTTCTTCCAGCACACGCCTGTCGTATTCTGTCACACAGTTCTGCTCTATTTCTTGGACGTGTCTTATACACTTTTTGTGTCAAAAGACCCCACAGATAAAAATCCAATATAGTTAAATCGGGCGATCTAGGAGGCCATTCTATTAACTCGCTACCGCGACCTATCCAACTATTTGGAAATTTTTCGTTAAGCCACTGCCTGAAACTCCTAGAATAGTGTACAGAACAACCATCTTACTGAAATATCAAATGTCTTCTTTTTGCTAGTGGCAGTTCGTCAATCACTGCGGATAACTCACCTTCCAAGAATTCCATGAAGTTATTGGCATTCGTGTTACCCTCAAAAAAGAATGGACCTATTATCCTGTCTTTTAAAATTTCAGCTTCGAATTTTTACAGTGCAATATGTTTGAGTCTTAGTTTTTGTTTACCATGTTGCCATTTTTAAAATGTGCCTACATTCTTAGTAAAAAATTAATTAAATAACAACTTTTTCCAAATTCATGTAGTGATAACTTTGTTGTTAATAAAACTTTTTTTATAAAATTTTGATAGTTTACATTTGTGATGATTCTGAATCCAGTGGTGAAGTCATATTTGAGAAAAAAAATGCCTAATATACTTTCGTCTTTTTTGGCAAAGAAAAATTAACGTAGAGGGCCTTGAAAATAGCTATTATGGTATGAACATTTGTGCTCAAATTCTGTTTTTGATACTGAATCTAACAAAAAAGACTGAATCAAAATCGGTTGAAAAATGCGGATTTTATAGGGGTGCTTCCAAACAAAATGGGTCACACTGTATATATTTGAAAAAATCGAGTGTAAAGACACTGCAAGTTCGCTATTTTGTAAGAAACTGTTACGTCACTGTTTACTTAACCATAGTAGATCTAATTAACGTAAACATTTTGGCCATAAATTTAAAGTAGATGCCAATTTACGAACAGACTTAGATGAAAACAAAAATGACTCTATTAATTGACACAAATCTCCGCGAAATGCGATTTATCTTGGGAAACTAACTGATTTGTTTATTTTTTTTCACTTTCGGTTTTGATTCTATGCTTGAAGAAAAATTTTAACTGGAATTGTTGTTTGGGGTTTTAATGGTGTCGACATTCCCGGTTAACTGCCTGCGTCTTATTAAAATTTCTTTAGAAGAAGCAAATCTGGATATTTCAATGGAGAGATCTACATATCAAGCTAATTAGCCTTTTTCCTGGGAAGATTTAAAAAAGATCCGCTAGGGACAGCATCAGTGAGGAGGTACATATGTTTCGATTTCTGTATTGACAACAACGTCAAACCTACGTGCTATTATTTATGTAAATAAATAAATATTGTTCATAAAAAAATAGAAAAAAATTATTATTATGCCTACAAAACATTGTACATTCGCGAAATGTACGTCTGAAGCTGCGTCCTCACCGAGTTGACACTGTCAATCGACAGTGTCGATCAACAAAATAAATCGAATTGTTTTCATGAACAAGACAAAGTCATACCTAGATTTTATTGAGGCATACAAATCTATGGGATTCCAAAACTAATAATTATAAAAACAGAAACAAGAGGCACGATGCCCTTTTGGAATTTGCTAATGAATCTTCGTCAGACATGTTGATTAGTCTAATCGACATCATTTCTGCCAACTCTGGTGTGGACGGATGCAGTTTTGCCGACTTGTTGATCGACCATGAGCCGTATTTTTGAACGTTCGACCAAATGCTCCCAGTGGATTCGTTATGTTCGAGCAGTATCTTCGAAAACTCGAATGTTCGACTTGCAAACGAATGAATTTATCAGTCGTATCAGTCCCACATGGGAGTAAGCGAGTAGAGTCTTGCGCAGAACGTCAGAAAAACAAATAAACATCAAACATAATCTATGGATATGGCGAGATAGAGAAATCATAGAGACCATTATACTTACTAAGTTTTTTGATAAATAATACTAAACAAAAATGAACGCAGATGAAGCTTTTATACATCAATTAATTGATGATTTGCAAGATGCTGAGGAACTGGCGGAAGATACGAAAAGAAGGTTTTCTGATAGGTACACAAAATGGAAATAAACACAAACTACATGTAATCTTCTTCCTGTCACGTAGATACTTTTTACACTACTCTTTACCTAAAAAATTACACATAAGGTCTACAAAGTTGTTCGCCACTGTATTTGGAAGATATCGCTATTTGAATTCTCGAGTACCGTTCGATTCGTGTGAATTCATTCGTACGAACAGAATCCATTCGACGTTTTCGCGAATAGTCGAACGAAAAAGATACGGGTCCATGTCGATCGACAGTGTCGACTCGGTGAAGACGCAGCTTGGTAGTCGATACAAACAGGGTGGACTGAAATTCGTATCTTTCGTAAAACAACAAAAGTTGACAGAAAAAAGTGTTTGGAATGGATTCATCCAAATTAACTGTTGAAAGAATTGAAAATAACACTAGCATTTTAATTCCAATGATCTAACGAAAGAAAATCCGAATTAATTATCTGCAACAGTATATTATTTATTGATAGTCGATCAAAAATTCACATTTTTCTCCAATTTATTGTGTAAGGAATATTAAATTTTATGGTTTAATTTATAAAATACGTATCATATACCAGACTCTTTATGAACTAAGACATTTTTATTACCTGACACGGGTATACCAGGACATCAATTCACGTCCTGGACTTGATGATTTTTGCAAATTTTAATTTTGCTCCAGGTACATCATCTTTGGTTAATTCCATTTTAACTCAGTACGTTTGACGTTGGTCAATACAAATTGATGAGTTTTTAAATTTAAGACAACATGTTTCCTTTTGTATCTTCAAGAATTCTACTTTAGTTATTGTTTTCATTTTATTCAGTCAACTATGATTTGATATTTAAAATTTTGTTTTAAATAATTCCGAGACGTAAACTTGGTATAGATGAAGCTAGTAGGGCTATTGGTATGGTTGAGGTGAGTCGTCTTCATAGAAGAATTGTGGACGTTTTCCAAGTCAGTGTAGGTGTCTCCATAGATATCGAGCAACCAGAAAAGTGATAAAAATACCTAGAAAACGATGAACAAGGATTTCCACCTCTGCACAAGATCGTTAGCTGACTGTGTAGACCTGTAAAGAACCTCTGAGTACTTGTCGCATTCTACAAATGCTTCTGAGGTTTCAGTTTCAATTGAAACAGTAGATACGACGAAAATTACACGAGGTTAACTATGTTTACGACAACTCTTCGCAGATGAATCGAGGTATGGTCAGTTCTCTGATAGTCAGCGTGTTCGTGTTCCTCTGGTGACTAAAAGAGTAGTGTAAGAATTTCACCTGTTCAGAGGTGGGTCAGTTCCTGTTTCGACTTTCTGTCTCAACTACCAAAGTACTACTTTCTGCTCTTGATACACAAATAGCTATTGTGAGATCATTTTGAATACACTTTGTTTTTCATCAGTTTCATTTAAATTTAATAGTGAAAAGTTATTGCAGTACGAAAACTCATAAAAACTATTATTTAATATGAATGCGATGAACCTGCTTTATTACATTAAATTTTAATACCTCATTTTTTTTTATTTATTCGTTTCACTTAATTGAAAACCATACTCCGCGAAAAAGCTTTGTGAGGCTCTGGAATGAATGCAGGTGAATATCTGATTATAAAAGCCAAAGCCTATCGTACTATCAATCTCGAGCTAATTAACTTTCATATTTAAAACTCCGCTTCGTACAATGTGGCCGATATAATGACTAATTAATTTTTCAAAGTTGTATATAGTGGGTAGCTTTTTTTTAATTTTCTTTGTTAATGGTTTTAGAGACCTGGGTTTTTGTTCGAACGGGCTATTACCATTCATGGAAGTAGAAGTTTTAAAAAAAATTACTAGGTATTCTAATATTTTCAAGAATACTTTTATTTGAATTTACTGTTTGGACCCTTACTTTGTGGAATCTGCACATATAAAACTATATTTGGCAAAGTTATCTGAAGCTATGAAAGAAATGAAGTCGAAAACATTTGATATGACATTTTTTTTCCAAATACTGACTGTTGAAAGGTAAACATTTTTCCAAAGATCTCATGGGTTTCTTTCAATCCGGCAACGCCGTGCAAAAATCATATTACCGCGTAAGCCGAACGAACACAATTGGTGGAGATCGACCGGTTGCTATGCAACCACATGACTTGCTATTGCATGTGCATGTGTTTTTCCTTCTCATTTCGACTATTGACTGATATTGATTGTCGGCCTTGTTTCCTCACCCCTTACCGACGCCGCGTAGCTTCAGTTCAGCTACTCATTAATTCCACTATTTAATGAAAAATTTATGATATTATATTGACAATTTAATTCATGTATAAAAAATCGCATATGCCACAGTGCAATTGTCACTTTGACAGCGGCAAAAGTTAGCTTTAACTTTTACAGCGACAAATACACTAGTGGGTTTTTCACTTATTCATTTGTTCATCAATTATCGCGGTGTTGGTTACCAGAATAAATAGTTTGGCATGTTTGTCAACAACTTATTGAATTTTCAAGAACTAACAATGAGTCGATTCGGTGTGTCTACGAACGCCGAAATTAGTCAAATTGTTAATACCTGTGTGCCTACTAATACAGTTGCGACGCAATCATCAATCTGGCGACAATTTTCCACGTTTTGCGATGCAAAAAGATACACATTTGAGCCAGATACTTCCATCGAGAAATTGAATGTAATATTGCAAGATTGGGCATTTAATATGCGAAAAAGTAACGGAGAAGACTACAAAGAAGCGGTAGTTAAAACAATTTGGAGCACCACCGCTAAAATGCTACAAAGTAAATATTAAAACGAATTTAATATAGTATTCAAGCTTTTCACCGATGTTCAGTTTAATTCATCACGAGCTGCACGTAATGCTAAACGTAAAATCCTACAAGCACAACCCGAAAAGAGAAAATGTAGTGCATCGGCTCTTAATAAATTTGAAGTATTTGCAATGGCCAGATTATATAACGAAAATAAACCGGAAGGACTTCAAAAGAAATTATATCACATTTTGGCGTTTGAACTAGCTTGGCGCGGAGGAGAAGCAGCTTACTGCAAAACCACTTATTTCGTATCTGAAATTGAAAATAATGGAAAAGACACTGGACGTATAGAGTATAATCCTCTACTTTCGAAAACGAGACAAGGCGGCAACAATAAATTATGTGACAGCAAATGGATCACGCCTAATATTTTCGACGAAGATATTTGCCCAATACGTTTAGTCAAAAAGTTAATGGGAAAACGAACACTTTTATAACTTCGGACAGAGTATTTCTTACACCAAATCCCTTTTGGAAAAAGAGAAATTCTAAAGGTTGGTACAAGAATTTGCCGATTGGAATTAATGAAATTTCCAAATGGACTAAACGCTCAGCACAACGCATTGGTTTAGATGTCAAACGTGTCAAAATTACAAATCACTCAAATCGAGCGGCAGCAGTTAGCGAATTAAGTAAAAGCGGAATTGAAGAACAAGCTCTAATAAAAATAACAGGACACAGCAATTCATCATCAATAAAACCATACTTACAAGTTGACAAAGAGTATCATTCAAGCATTATTCAATGAATTCGTTTGGAAAATGAAAAACCTTCAACATCTATTACAGAAACGATTAGCTGTGGCACCCGCAGCGATATCACTGTTCCTAGTATGAATTTCAATAACTGCGTTTTTAATAATTGTACATTAAAATAAAAATGTGTTTATTTTTAATGTTTCATAAATAAAGTTTGCATTGATATGTTTCCAAATTTCTCATTCATTAAATTGTCCTGCCGAATTACACTCGAGGTTTGTATTGATATTGGGTAAATTTGTGTTGTTCAAATTCTAAACTGTTTCTTTAGCAATTTGACTCGAATAACTGTCAAGAATTTAAACAACACAAATTTACCCGATAAAATACAAACCACTTGTGCAATTATAAGTGAAAATTTTTTGACAGTTCTAACAAGCAATCAAGTTTTGTCATTTTGTGTCATATGAAACAATTTCACCCAATCTTGTCAAAATTATACTGATAGCTGCATTCAGTGCAATTATCAAACACTATTGTGTTTAACAACTTTATCTAAAGCTGCGTCCTCACCGAGTCGACTTTGTCGATCGACAGTGTCGACTTGTGTACGTTGCAATCGACATTTCGAATTGTTTTCATGAACAAGACAAATTCATAGCTTTTATTGAGGTATTCAAATTAAAATCAAATCTTCGGGATTCCAAAACTAATAATTATAAAAACAGAAACATGAGGCTCTTATGGAAATTGCTAAAGAATCTTCGTCAGATATGTTGATTAGTCTGATCGACATTATTTCTGCCAACTGTGGTGTGGACGGATGCAGCACGCAGCTTTAGATTTTCCATAGTGGAATTAATTAGGAATAGTTAAATTCATTTATAACATCAATACTTTTTCTTGTAATGTACCTATTTAACCAAAAACAGTAGTATACTTGTGATCTATAGTTTTATTCTCAATTTTTGGGAGAAAATTACTCAAAAATTTATATCATACACTTTTATAATAATAATATTAATAAAAATAAGGGTTCTTCGGAATCGCAAACGTATCCATAAAGTGGGCACTCGACAAGATGAAACAACAAATTGGAAATGAGAAAATTGGGTAAGAAATTGTCCAGGAGTTCGCCAGGAAAGAGAAAGGAAGAGGTGTGGGGCGGTAGAAGGGCGATGTCTTTCATGCTGCGACCGGACTTTACTGAATTATTCAATGCTCACAAATTCAATCTGGGAATTGGAATTTACAGGCATATTGGCTCTTACAAAGAGAATTGTTTTTTGGTTTTACTTTATTTTGAAGGATATCATTTTACTTATATTTATTATTCCTTTTTTGACATATAAAATAATGTATTTCTTTAAGTATGTTCAAGTCGATCTGTTTTTTATTAATGAAGGTTTTGTTGAAAATATATTTTCTCCCGTGGCAGATTCAAAAGGCATGTTCTAGAGCGATCCTTAGTACTTGTAGATGTAATGGAGGAAGGCATTACCTCCAAGATTCCAAGGCTGCGCTAGAGTACGATCTCAATGTACCCGTGATTCCTATGAAAACGAGTCGGTGCACTTATTGCAAATCTGTTTTTGTCCTCCCGAACTACTGACCAATTAATAATTATAATAATTATACATGGTGTGAATTTGAAAACTTTCAATACGAATAATACTGTAAGTAAAACACAATTTGGTAGAAACGTTAAACAGGTAAGGGAACTAGAATTACCAAATTTTGGTTGTAAGATGAGTGACCCCTTAAACCACTTGCGCCCTAACCTAAATTGCCTTTTTCTAGCTATTTTATTTTCAGAGAATTGGCACTATGTATATTTTTAATACAAAAAGTTCCTTATGTGTCAGTGATCGTTGTTATTTTGTATAATTATACTATTCAACAGAAAACATTTTTTGTCTTCTTTATTAAATCCAAATAGTATTAGTAATGAAATTACGACTTATTAAATTCCAAAGCTGAGCAACGAGATATCGACTTCCGACGTCGGCGTCGAGGCGACGTCACCGATCGTCCTAGACTTGTCTAAGCAGCGGCAACGGTAAGAGATGCAAATAATGTACATTAGCTTAATTGAACATTAGGTGAAATGAACATTTGGAGACCATTAGTGATGAGAAAGAGAACGTGACTAATTAGCTGGCTTCTAAGCACTAAAAAAGGCCATTTCATTTTCGAATAATATCATTAGGTCGCCCGGACGAGATAACAAGAGGAAAATCAAAGAAGAAGGTTTTTGGAAGGGGATTTTAAGGCATTGAGGCTGAATTATTTTTTTGTAATATAACAAAAGTTTGTTCAACCTGTTCCGACTTTTGAATTTATATCGCAAATATTTATCTAATTTCCGCTCTTCGTCTCCTTAACCACTTCCAATTCCCAACCCTGACAAAAAGACAATTGACATCTACCAATACCCCCCCCATTTTGGCAACGCTAACGCCAGCTTCCTCTATGGCCATGACTGTGTTCAAGACAAGACATATTTGATCCATAAATCTTCTCTAACTTTTTCATTTACCTGAATCTTCTAAGATACTTTATAAGCTATCTTCTAAGTAAACTTTCTAAGTTACCTTCTAAGTTACCTTCTAAGTTGCCATCTAAGTTACCTTCTAAGATACCTCAAGGATATCGTTAATATAACGTTAAAATATCTTAACAATACCACTAGTATACCCTATGGTGTCTTCCAATTGACAGACGACCAACCTCGGGGATACTTCCAGGACAAGGCTTCCATCCACACCATTCCAACAAGAAAAAGTTAAAGCTAAGTACCATACAAAGTGCAGACGCTGTGTCCGGTAAACGCATGTTTTGTATCTAAGTTTTCTTTTTATTTAAATTGATTTTTGTTCTTTCGTCGACGTCTAAAAGGTAGTGGCGCACTAAAGCTTCTTATAGTGTGACAACCCCCTGGCATACCTAGTACAGCACAAGCATGGAGTTGAACCACCCTTAAGAAGAGTCTCATCAGCATCTTTCTCGAGTGGCCACTCTAGCGCCCAAGAGAAAATCGAGTTACAAGTTTTGATTGTCAAATACTTCGGGTCAACACTTTGTGTTGGTCACAGTGGTGTAGACACACTAAGGCGAAGGCGCACAACGACACGAATAACTCAAGTATAAGTGATATTGCTAATTCTTGGTCAATATTTTCTTTTAAATAATGGCTAGGATTATTTCACCCGATGGCAAATTGATTTACCCTCAGCTACAAACTTATTTTCTATTAATTATACGTTATTTTGATAATCATAATAATATTTCGTAAAATGTTATTTCTCTCTGTAGAATTGTATTTGATTCCCGGTTATTTTCCCGAGACATATTCTAATTAGACAGGACATGTGTGATATTTTGATGGGATAATGGAGAATGGAGAGAGAATAACATAGAGGAGCGGTGGAAAGGAGATGCCATAGTGGCTCTTGTATAAGCTTAATACCTATATAATTAATTTTCGTTTTATTAAATTTCAACCGGATGACGTCTCCTAATGAAATGAAAACACACCGATTAATTATATAAAAATAAAGTACTCAATCTTCTAATTCCGAAAGCGTAGAATTTTGCGATAAGGCAGCTTACGTTGGAAATAGTTATCTCGCATTAATTATACCAGTTTAAATTCCTTTTTGTTATTTCGAGGATACATATCTGTATCTGTATCTGTAGAGTAGGGAGGGTGAGTGTAGGCTCACAGCACTTAGGCCACATGTGACCCATTGTACATCCTCCCGAGGAGTTGTCTTCCTAGGTCATTGTCCATCCTGTCCTTCTCAGGAAGGTGGACAGGTCACTAGGAGACATCTCCTTTATATCGGCAGGTGTAGGCCAAGACTCACCGAACACACACTCTCTTATTGACGATAACTCCGGACACTCGCATAAGACATGCCTGACAGTTTCATCTTCCTGTTCACACATCCTGCATAGAGGTGTGTCCACTAGCCCCATAGTATGGAGGTGTTTTCCTAGTTGACAGTGACCAGTCAGAAATCCTACTGTTAAACGTAGGTTTCTCCTGGTCATCGCCAAATATTTCATCGGCTCCAGCTTCCCAAGGTCGCCCAGGGTGATCCTGGCAAGACTGCATCCTTTGATTCCATCCCATCTCTTAAGGGATTGAGTATGGGTGTAGCGTTTGGCTAGTTCCGCAATTGTCGAAGTCGTTAGGCCGTAGGTGTCACTGGGTCCTAGAGGATACATAATAAATAGACTTGATTTTTAAAATCTGTCTTAAGAATGATGGAACAAGGCGCAAGAATGAAGCAGGCCAAAGAGTTCATCAAAGTAGCATCGACAAAATTCACCGAATACCTACTAGGCCAGAATAGAAGAGCAATCAGGACGGGGCATTGGAGATACAATCATATGCAGGTTTTGTCAAGAAGATGAGTTTGTGGGGAGGCACTTAGCAGCACATAAGCCCCATATTTATCTTATCTTATACCTGATACAATATAAATCCAAAGGAATGTCATACCTTAAATATTAGGGTGGGTCAAAAAAATCAACTTTTTTTTTACAACGAATACGGAAAAATCGGTTGCTAGACACCTTGAAAAAATTCTCACCACATATGAGCTCTTAATTTTAATAGAAAACGTTTCGATTTAATTATTTGGTTTGACCAATCCCTACGCATTCACCATTTTTTAAAGTAACATTTTCGCCTTCCAGTTCAGATGAAACATTCACTATAAATATTTAATTGTATATTTACGAGAAATATTAGAAAGTGCAGTCTGTAAAAAACACCATATAAATAAAATAATAATGAAGATTCAAAAACAACAGCGGCATTTATATGTTTGTGTAGGTACTGATTGTTGGAAGCAAGAAGAAAAGAGAACAAGGCAATTACATGGTTTTAAGGCATTTAGCTACTCCCATAACTTGGAATTAATTGACATCGGTTTTGTGAACAAAAATATGCTCGACTTAACAAGGCAGATAGAATCAGGTAGAGCGGTGCATGTAAACACTTGCTTATCAGATTTGATTCTGCTGCGATTTTAGTACTGACGATTCACTAAAATTTGTTTTAAATTTATCAATACCCGAAGTTTAAAGAAGTTTCTCCATTCTATTGTGTATCTATGCAACTGAATTATAAAATTTTGTAGCCTCAGGTCTAAAACGAACACAAAAGGCTTCAAATCCCTTGTTACATATATAGAGGAAAACAAACAAATGTAATAAGGAAAAAGCTTGACTTGTTGAACTCATTCTAACCCTTTATATTGTTTCTACCGCTCAATTCTAGACACTGGCCGCTTTTGTCAGTCTCAACTCGCCCTCCGGTCCTGAACTAATGGCTACCCTTTTAGCCTTTGGGCAGTTACTAATTAAAATAGAAATACTGATGATGCCCTCTACCGTGGATGTGAAGAGGATGTATAGTTTACGATTCTTACTAAAAAAAAAATCCAAACACGCTTGCAGCTGTTCGCGAATATCTCATGGAAGTAACTGGGCCAAGAATTTTTCTTGTAGGTGAACTCATTTAAAAAGCTGATTAGCGTATGGTGGATAATATTTCACGTAGAGATATCCTGGAAAACATCAAAAACATAATTCGGCTAGTGGGAAGAACAAGTATCTATGTGCTCTGCAGTTCCATTATTTTCCAGATAAAGAGTTGGATCTTCTAGCGGTCCAAGTCTTACTATATAATGATTGAGACTGTCTATAGATAATGTAGTTCATGCTAAAACGTGACTGGTAACATTTTCAAATGATGTATAAAGGCTTTCGAATAGACCAAAAGGTATTTAAAGCTGGTTCAGCAAAATTTACTAGGATATCAATAATAGGTTCCGGTTCGTTAAAATATCACCTTCGACCTCCTCACTTGTAAAGGAGTCTTCCTTTTTTGTTTTTGTCTATATCGGAATGGCCAGTGATCAAGAGCAGAAACAAAATATGTTGGGTCTTCTATTTGAAGAGGTCGTTACCCTGTAAGGGCGAAGTGATTTTAAAGCCTTTTGGCTGTCCAGAAAAATTCCTTCCAGTCTCTACACTCATGGAACAATGGCGTAAATTTTCATAAGATCATAGGCAAGTCCTTGCTCTAGAACTGTTTACATTTGCGCCAGAGCCTAAGGATGTTGCCTGGATGGCGGTTTTTTGAGGTGAGTTTAATCCGAAAGAGATACTAAAACCAAATCATTGTTACATTCTGGTAGGTACTAGAGCTGGAGTTATATATGAGGTCGTTAATACTTTTATTTTCCATTGTACTATACACATATTATATTGTTATTAAGAAATAAAAATTAATTTCAAGGATGTAGGAGTACAAGTCAATTAATTTGAGATGGTGTTTCCAATTAGAGAGAAAGACAATTAAATGGAATACGTGTTCAAAAAGCGAGAGGATCTTCTCAAAGTAATAACAGTTCCTATTCTGACAGCTCTGATAGCTGAAAATGAGAACTTTAATTAGCAATATAGATCGTGACTATAAATAAGGTAATAATCGGAGACGGACTCGTAAGGATAATTTAAAAGATCGTTTAATTTCGTGATAATTATTTAAAGTAAATTGGTACACGATTATTTAAAGTACATCCAGAGTTAGATTAATGGGGTAGATATACCATGAATAGTTTTTATTTATTTACAAGCTTTTGTCAATGTATATATATATCTTTAGTATGATACCAACCGGCAAATTCAATCTTAAAAATTTCAAACCAATTTTCTGACCCGCATCGACAGCGGCCAGCTGCAATTTAATCAAAGTTAACACGGAAACTCCCCCCAAGGCCTTCAAATCCGCAATCTATACATGGTAGAAACTCTTCACCTCCCCCTTTCGACTCCCTTTTGCCCGGCTATTTGCCAAGCACTTGATGAAAAATTAAAGTTTGACTGGTGGCTAATTAAGCACACACCGTTTTTAGAAATTTGCACGGGTTTTCCCTTTATCCCCGACACACAGAAATGTATAAAAAGGTGTACACGGCGTATTTCTTTTTTTTAATGTGTATTGGAGACATTGGTGTGCCATAATAATATTTTTGAGGATATAAAAAGAACTGAAAAAATGACAATTAATTTGAAAAAAATTTCACGATGCTGGAATATTTTTACCGACTACGGATTTCTTACAAAATCCTTAGACCAGATGCCGAAATGTTCTCTACTTCTTCTCCATATCCTCCTGGTAAAAGAGGCAATTTGGACAACATATAGAATTGCCAGATTGTTGGAGGAACTACTAGCAGCTGATAGCTCAAAATCACCATCGGGCTGGTAAAAACAATAAACATTTTACTTTTAAA
Source organism: Lochmaea capreae (assembly GCA_949126875.1). Lineage (NCBI taxonomy): Eukaryota > Metazoa > Arthropoda > Insecta > Coleoptera > Chrysomelidae > Lochmaea > Lochmaea capreae. The sequence goes on from OX421400.1 coordinate 2,535,172, forward strand.
ATATACCGATATAAAAACATATCTTTTATTCGTCAATGTATAAATATATTGTATCTGGCAGTTACATTTAATATTCCCACAGATGGTTATTTTAGAAATATGTGTTGTTAACTTGGCAGATGGATAAGCTTAATGAAATGCGAAAACTGAAGCTCGGACGAGGAAGAGTGAATGGAATTTGTTGACATTTTTTTGTTAGCTGGGAATGGAACTTAACATATCAAATGACATATTAACAATAACACATCAAGCAACAACATCTTTCACTTATTTTGAATCCTAGTTTGATAATTGACAAACTACAACGTTTTCCGGTGTCATGAAAAAGCTGTTAGAACATGGAACTTAGATCTACTTCAATATTTAAAAGTGATTTTAGTCCATGCGAAGAAACAAATTTTAGTTTTTGTTTTTTATATGGTTAAGGGCATCAAATTACAAATTGGCGCCCAACGTGGGGCCAAACCACCCTTGAAAAAAAATCTTGTTTCGGCAAATTTCTTGAGTAGTCGTAGAAAATTGGAACTCCACATTAAGTTAACTTAACCTAATGTTCCTCGTGGGTTTAATAGCTTCAATAAAAGAGAAACATATCTATTTTGAAGCACCTCAGAACACTGAAAAACATAAAAAAAAAACAAAAAATTGTTTACATCTACACTCAATAGTTTCAACAAAAATACAAATTAATTCATTTCCGCATAGCAGCAGCCCTTAATTGGATATTCTACCTCGTGCCGGAATACTAGAGACAAATTTTCATTGAATTAAGGCTTTATCGATAAGTTATCGTTCCCAGAAGAAGAGACTGGGTCTTAGAAGAAGACAAACCCGATGCTATCGCTTGGAACGCACCCGGAAAGGGAATTAAAGCAAATTGCGAATGCCCGCGGTACGTAGCGACTTCCTAATTAACTGGTAAACTTTCATGGCTCCCTCGCATTGAGGACTAATTAATGTCGGGGGTTTAGCAGCAGCCCGGAGGCGGTGGGAGGGACCGTTTAACCCGCTCCGGGTGTACTCCTGTATTCCCTACAATGCTGTATCACTGAAATATTTTTAAGGAGATGAAATATTTCCATATTATTAATTTGGATATTTTGAAATCGAATTTTTTTTAATTAATCTTGGACTCTAACCTATCTTTTATTTAGTGACTTTACAGGTTTCCAAAACGAATAAGAAACTACATGTTTTTGTTCAACAGATTGAGTAGACCGCAAAATAGTAAATTTGCAAAATTTCAAGTGTTTCAAAACCCCAATAATAAGATACCTATTATGAATTTTACATCTCACTTAAGTGCTTGAAAATATTCTGTATGCTACGCTTCTGATTTTCCGAATTCCGTTGTGTCGCTGTCCCGTTGTAAGCCCTGCACAGAGCCTGAATTGATACCGTTAAGTAAGCCAATTCATAAATCTCAAAGAATTTGTTCAGTAGAGGCGGTGGAAGGCGGCTTCCGTCGCCCGACGAATTCAATGGCTCGTGTTGTTTTGTCCGGTATTGGGAAAAATTTGATGGAAGTTCTTAATCCTGTAAAGGAGGTTCTACTTATTCCGACTAATAAATTTAAAGTGAACAGCTACTCAACTACGGAGTTGGTTCGATGAGAATTCTTGTTTAATCAATTTGTAGTTATTTGTTGCGGATAGTTTGTTTTCTCTGTCAAATTAAACTACTGCATCCTTATTCATAGTCACACTGTTAGTAGCTGTTCAATGTTGTACTAACAAGTAGCCACTAACATGTTACTAAATGCGTCGTATTCATAATCCGTACTTTAGTAGCTACTAGCGCTTTCGCTATTCCACAAAAAGATGGCTAGTGAAGCTACTTCTAATTAGACTTGCGATCTAAGTAGTTTGATAAACAGGCCAAAGACAGTCTGCTGTAACTCTTGTAAACTTTTGAAGCAATCCTAAACGAGTTTCCACGTGGAGCTTAATGCCTTTATAGCTCTAGTACAGTAGGGCTCAAGTCTTTAGCTTGGCTATATATATAAATATTCCTGCTACTACAACTTCCTTGATTTTTTAACCCATCTATTGGTAGCCATTTCTGCCTCATGCCTACCTAACTATATTTTTAAAGCTCACAAATTATAATTCTTATTCACGAATCTTTCTTGTGCATCACAAGGTGCGTTAACCATTTGACACCCGTCAAAGGTGTATTAATAAATTCAAGAAAAAAATAATTAAGCTAATTTTCAAATATGCTGAATATACGTATAATGTTTTATGACTAATGAAAAGTATATACAGATTGCGAAAATGTGTAATAGATCATACGATTAAGACAAGGATCATATGAACAGCACTTGAAACAGACAGACAATTAGATCTGTCCCCACAAGCCCACCTATTTTGGTAGAGGGGACTGATCTAATTGTAAGCTTTAGAAACAGAGTAATTCTTGTCTCTCTCTCTCAAATAATGTTGTTCATATTATCCTTGTCGTACTTGCGTGAATCGTATGACCTATTAAACTTTTTAGCAATCTATATTTTACGCATGTACTCTATATATTGTTATTACAATTTGACATATTTTATGTAGGAACCGGATACGAATGCTGACTTTTACTTTTAAATAAATGAGAATTTTTGACGTACCCACATACAGACCTAAAATGTTTTTTAATATCATAAGGAAATATAAAAGTTGGTCGTGAAATAAAAACTCTACCACTTCACGAAATTGAAACAGTAAAGAAGAAAAAAAAAATAAGAAGAAATTATTAATACGGTCTTTTCGAGATTAACACTTCTATCATACGAATGGTTAGTGTAAGTGCTGTTTCCAGAAAGAGTGTGTGTAGTTGGCGTTCCGAAGCAAGTCGGACTCGGACGAGAATCAACTGTTTTAAAATAAATATTAAAGTTACAATGTTGTCGGATTTATTGAAATATAGTTTTTCCGTAATTTTGTCTTGTGTTTCGGGATTTTTTTATAAATATGTACCGGGTGGCCAACTAAGAACGGCTGTCGTCCATATCTCAGGATTGGATTATACCACAGGTTCGGGAAAACATTTTTTTAGACAAAAATGGCCTCGACAAACGCCTGGACATTATTTTCAGAATTGTAGGACAGTTAAAATTTTAAAATTCAAAATTCACTCAATTAAGTGGCATATTAAATATTATACTCAGATTCCTCGATAAAATCTGCATATTTTTTATATGACAAGTTTTAGTCTATCTCTTCAAGTGGCTGTTTTTAGTTAGCCACCCGGTACAGTAACCGAAATAATGACATACACACTGTATAATAGGTTTGTTCCCAAAGCGAGTTCCTAACTGTGACGAACATATTGAGTTTGCGCAGTTAACAATATTTGTTTCTTATTTTAAACTCAGTTTGTTTATAACAAGTTAGTAACTCGCTTCGGGAACAAAGCTAATGATTTACCGTTTCTGAATTTCGAACGAAATTTACAGTTTTGTTGGTGCTTAGAGACAACAAAATGAAGAGGCAACGCCGCCGCCGACAAGATTCAACTGTTTCGGGATGAATATTAAAACGTAAAGGAATGCATCGAGATGGATTAGGTAGGAGAGCTGCTCTTGGATTACTCGTTTCATTAAGTTGAGTGCCTCTCTGATATGCTGTAGAATTCTTCCGGATATCTATCTCTCAGCCCGGCTCTTCTTGCTTTCTACAAAATTCTACTACTCCACTTTCGCTTTGCTTTTCTTTCTCTCATTTTATGCGTTCCATTACAGTTGCGAGTTGGTTTGATGTGATGCCTTCACTTCGATGTCTTCATTTGAATGTTACTTCTGACGTATTCGGTATGGAAATGTTGAGTATTAGTTTGTGTGAGAGTGGGAAAGTTTCCAAGAGATATTGTTAAATACGTGATGTTAAAAATCTGTAATATAAATTACGCCGAATTCTTCAAAATATTTTTTTTTCAAATCCACCTTCAAATGGTGTCATGAAATTTCCGAAAAAAACGCATTTTCAACATAAAAAGTCTTGTAAAACCAGGAACATTGAGGAGAGTACTCTCAATCAGTCTACTGGAAAAAGTTTCAAGAGCATAACTTGGAGGGTTTCCCTTTTTGTGTCCACTTTCCGAAACCAAAAGGTACTAATGAGGCTAATTGGAGAGATAGAACGTTCTAGTTACCACCAATCGATTCAGGGGAAAATTTTACATATTTTATAAGTAGATTTTCAATTGATATTTCCAAGCATCAAGGGATAGATGATAAGTTAATGAAATATCATTATTAAAACTTCCTCTTGTCCATTGAACAAGAAACATTTTGAAATAACTAGTTCATGTTTTTATCCAAACAGCGTCTTTTCAATTAGTTAGAGCTTTTCATTAATAATTCAGAATTGTTAGAAATACACTACATCCGTATATCACTCAAATATACCACGTAACGTTGGGAAAACAGTGTTCCATTATGTTCATTATTATTGGAAGGAAAGAGCGAACGCTGGACAAATTTTGAAATTACAATTAGCTTCTAGTCGGAACCATTTACATTAAGATTGATTAATAATGGATGTTTGGAATGCATTAATTCATTTCCAGGCTCACAGGAAACGGTTTCTTTTCGTCCTGGCTGGTGAATCGGGTGCGTGGGTGAGGGAGGGAAAGACAGGGTCACACTCAACGACGTTTTCTACGTATCGATACTTTTATAATTTTTTTTTACAAAATTTTAAAATATGAAGGGTTATCTAAATCTCCCAAATAAAGGACATGCCGTGATATACAGTGATGTGCAAAAGTGTGAAATTAACAAAGAAACTGCAAAATTTTTTAAATTTTCATTCCTCAGTGGCGTAGTTACTAAATTTAATATTGTTTCAATTATATCCTCGAAAATGAAAACACTATAACTGTCAATTTTATCGACTAAAATATGAAATGAACGAAAATTAGCCAAGGACGATCCTGTATTCGGGCGAGGAGAACTACTGAGGGTCCAATCTCGCTAATGGGCAATGAGAGAGTAACTGATAACCTCACATGGGGTTCATCAGGATTATGTCAATAAAAACTTTTCGATGGCACTCAAGCTGATGATGGTAGTGTTGGTTTCTTTTCACAGACGAGATTTATGACAATTTCACTTGTTTCTTGTATTAACCGATCGATTGACGTTCGGAATTGTGTCAAGTTTTCGATACTTCCACGTTTTTTATCAAAGAAAAACTTTGTAGAAGTATTTTCTGGAATATTTTGGTTGTTTTAAGAATAAATATTATTGCAATACCAAGAAAAAATTGCAAAAACTGTTAATAGGAGAATGGCAACACTTGATTGTACCTCATAGAAGCTCTTCTATTAAATTTTGTTGTTGTATATATTAACAATTATTTATATTAAACAACGACTGACGCAAAATTTGTTAATAGTCATTTTTAAACTGAAGAATAAGAAACTACCAAGTTATCGTTTTGACCAGATGACATATACATACATATGTATAGCTTACATTAATACCGACTACGTGAATATTCACTCGTTTAGTTTTGTGCTAGTTTGGTTTGATTAGGGTCATTCACGTCACACCTTCAAATGTTCCTATAATTTGAGATTGCAATTATTATACAAGAGCAAGTTTTGCTAATAAAAAGTGGTGTATACGAGGATATATTGAAAAATTCTTAGCCTACTATAGAACCAAACAAAATTTCAATGTCAAAATATTTTATTACCCAACATATTCTCCTCTTAATTGGATACATTTATTACAGCGAACCTGCAACGTCTCTAGACCTTTCAAAAAAAATGTTTCTTGTTGCTCTGCAAACCAGACCTCCACAGCTTTTATTACCTCCTCGTTGGAAGAAAATGTACGACCTTTTAAACATTTTTTTCAGTTGAGGAAAGAGATGATAGTCGGACGGAGTCAAATCTGGTGAATAAGGGGGGTGTTCTAGTAATTCAAACCCTAAATCACGAATTTTTTGCATGGCAACATGAGATTTGTGTGCAGGGGCGTTGTCCTGCAAAAACAAAACACCTTTGGATAGCTTTCCGCATCTTTTCTCTTTAATTTTTTCCCGTAGAGTGGTCAGTAATGTCAAATAGTAATCTCCAGTTATTGTTCTACCCTTATCCAAAAAATCAATCATGATTACTCCATGGCAATCCCAAAAAACTGAAGCAAGAACTTTTCCAGCAGATTTTTGGACACGAAACTTCTTAGGTCTTGGAGAACCAGAGTGTCGCCATTCTTTCGATTGTTGCTTTGTTTCTGGATCGTAGAAATGTACCCAAGTCTCATCCATAGTAACAATTCGATTTAAGAAGTCTAAATCGTTTTCAAATCGAGCACAGATCGAACGCGATGCTTCTACCCTTGCACGCTTTTGGTCAACATTCAAACATTTGGGGATCCATTTTGCAGCAATTTTTCTCATGTTCAAATTGACGTGAACTACATGATGAACGCGTTCGTATGAAATATTCAGTGCTTCAGATATCCGTTTTAGTCCAATTCGACGGTCTGATAAAATCATGTCATGAACTGCATCGATATTTTCGGAGACTGACACAGAAACTGGCCTTCCCCATCGGTCATCATCTTCAATGGAAAATTCACCACTTTTGAAGCTTGCAGTCCAATTTTTCACGGTCGTATACGAAGAACATTGTTCACCAAGGGTATTAAGCATATCTTCGTAAATCTGCTTACCTCTTAACGCTTTTAAATACAGGTACTTGATGATGGCTCGATTCTCAAATTTTTTGATTTTCACAATTTCGGTGGACATCTTTTTTCTATTAATTTATTGCGTAACTCTGGTTTACTTTTTTGACGTCAAACTTCACACTGACATTTCTAATGAGAGATTGTTCGTTGTTATGGTAGCGCAATATTTTGTTCATGCATGGAACTGGGCTAGGCTAACTAGATATCAATACATCCTCGTATAACTACATTCTATATCATATTAATTAAGAATATTTGCTTAAAATTAAATTACCGCTTACTCTATTTATTATTGATTGCTGATTTTGAACAAATTAAGTCATTTGACTAATTAATTGGCTTGTTATAGTATATGTTAATTAATGCAGGTAAGCCAATTTGTTATGCTTCCGACAAATTAACTATTATATGATGTGATGGGATGGCATAGAAGAGAACATTAGGACAATAGATCAATAAGTCACGTTTCATAATCAAGGGATAATGGAGTGAATTGCTCTTTTGTGTCTGTTATGTTTTACGTAAATAAATTTCTATTCATTGTTTGGCAATTATATATCATAAAAGGTTTATACTGACATCAACTAGTTTCAATAAAATATAATATTAGAAATTTGTAATTATTTCGGAAATAAGCGTTGTGGGTTTTTTTATTTACGACATTTTTTTGAGATTTGCCTTCAGATTTAAGCGCGGATAACCACGCAGCGAGTGTTTCGTCGATTCATGTTTTTCTAGGCAGAAATAACACTCGATATCTTTGGCAAAGATCTTGGCTTGTCTTAAGCCTAGTATTTCATTCCAGTAGGCTCTTACCGAGATAGTTAGCTCTGCTAGATTTAAAGGGATTCCTTGTCAAGGCTCAGAGCCTATAAACTGAGACAGAACTCTTTTCCTGACAAGTCTGGTCCACTTTTAAGAACACAATTTAATAGTGGAGAGTTTCCTAGATTTATCTGTTCATTGATGACTTCATATCTCTTTAGTGTCTTCTAATTTCTTATTATTATTATTATACTGAATTTTCTTAAAAAAATGTAGTTTACTAATCAGTGTGTTTTATTTTTTAGATGGTGGGGGTCCATCGCATCTAAACTTACCCTTAAACTACAGCCCCTATTCTTTCCATCAAAAATTCCTATCGGCAGCGATGGAAATACACGCCAGATATCTCCAAGAACAACGAAGCTCGACATTTGTGTACAGTGATAACTTCGAGTGAGACAATGTGTAAATATTAGCTGTAAACTTGTAAATATATACAAAAACACTATCGAGACCAAAAATCAGATTTACTTAAATGTGATTGTGAAGTTAAAACAGTTTTTCCAACGTCTGAAAGAAAAATAATTTTACTTAAGTATGTTGAAACATTAAGTTGGCAAATAATACAAAAAAAAATACTGGTAGATCCCGTTTTTAATTTACCAAATGCTGATAAAACAACGAATCAAATATTTACGTAGCGATTGGATGTGGAGATTTGATAGTAAATGAAATTTTTGTTTTAAATAAAACAAAACACTAGAAATGATTTTATATTTTTTTAATTAAAAGCCAAAAACTTTCCAGAAGCAAGTCATACATTCAAAAATATCAAATTGCTGTTCTTTTTTCTGTTCTTTTATTTGCATGATAATAATTTTATTTAAAAAATGGGATTTATCAGTAAAATATTCACCTACATTTTTTCAATGTGTTTCTAAGGTGTTAACATAAGATTCTCAAATGATTTACTGTATTCTGACGCCAAACTGGGTTATTCGCGAAACAATCAATGTAAGTACCTACCTAGAACTGTATCATATTCTTAATATTTAAAGAAAGATAGTTTGTTTTTGTACAGATGTTAAGTTTTCCAGTTAAATACCAATTTTCCTGTTAAACCAAAATGTTTACTATAATCAAGAACATGTTTACACTTAATTTTGTATCAAAAACAGGGATTTTTAAATTATTATAATACGAATCTAAAATTTTGCTAATATGATTTTAGTTCCAAGGTTCATAGAAACACTTCTAAGAAACCCTATGAGAACCGCAATTTTTTTCAATAATTCAAAAGTTAAAATACAACATTAAAACTATGAATAATGTTTAAAAAAATGTTCTGAAATGTTGTTGAATATTGTAAACTTTTTTTTAAAGTTACACTTGCATGTAAATAAAAGTTTTAAAAACTTACTACTGGTTACTATAGTCACAACTTCTTCTTTGTTCGACTTTCTCTCAAAAAAATAATAAAAAAAACCGAAAGGTTGTGATTAAACTGCGCTGGTCATAGAATTTGTAAAAAAATTTGAAGAAACATCACATCCTGGTTATTTACCGCTAATTTTGTGGTATTTTGAAAATAACTACACTTTCTATATTCGTTCATCCAGTTGTTAATAATTATACTCTGCTTTGCATCTTTTGTTTCCAATTCAAACACTAATTTTGTTCCCTTTTCGAATCTTCTTTTTTTATCCTTGTATTTTTTTATTGTATTAACATGCACGAAGACTTAAACGGTCCATACTATTAATTGTTCCCTTCAGTAGATACACTGGGCAGGTTCTGGCTTATTAGCTCGAAGACGCTTGGAACTGTTTGGTCCAGAATACTGCTTTAACAATTGACACTAAACAATGTCAGCTGGTTATTTGACAAGATATTTGTGGGATTTGACGCGACAAGCCTGTAATGTAATGCCACTCATATCATGTCAAGACAAGTACGTCGTGTCATCCACTCAAGTTTCATCTAATGCCATTCATTTTATGTTAAATGACACTCACGTATCATTAAATCTCATGGTTTCGTGCCAATTGTGCTAGAACTGGCCTAGCATACCTACTCCTATTTATTTTTTATTAATTTAAAAACTCGATAGTGAGGAAAAAAATCGTTGAGGCAATAATAATGGGAATTTTGAGCTGAAATTTCAGATTCACACTCTTAGTTAATGAATAAATATAGGAAAAAATAATTGTCATCGTATCTTCAATATTTTGTATACAGGGGTATGCGAAAGTGAGGGATACCAGATGTTAAATTTAAATTTTGTCATTTATAAAGCTTTTTTGCCATTCAATTGTTTATGAGAATGGAATCATCTAATATTTAATAAATAATGAGTAAACTGTAATATTTGATGAACAAATTGGAATTCAAGTTGAGAAAAAAATGCCTCCTACTTTTAATTTGAAAAAAACTAAATAAAAAAGCTTTGTTAATTACCTAAAACAATTTAAATTCCGAGAAATTAAATTTTCGTTTTAATTTCTGAAGAAACAATTTTGAAATAATTTTTAGGTTAAATAATGAAGTGGGTATTTCAAACAAGCAATCGCCATCTTTGTAATCCCTCGTAAAGCCCAATTAAATTTTTCCGTAATAGTCTCAGTCCAAATTAGGAAAGCCGAACAAAGAGAAGGTAAAAAGCCCTTTTCTCACGAGGTTGTTATGTAATAGAGGTTACGACGTCGCTATAATGAATAAACAAAAAAAATATCTTTTTGCTAAAATGTATAATAAGTACGAGGGTTGTTTTTTAAGTGATGCATATACGAACATAGTTGACGTCTGTCAAGAAATATCAAAAATAACTGTCATGTTTCAACATCGGTCAATAATTTCTCGTTGATATGTAGAATTTAATATTGTAGCAAAATTGGGAGTTTCCAAAACCAGAAAAAGTTTACATGAAGAATTACTTATCTGTAAGAAAAATTAATTTCTAGTTGGATACCGCATCTGTTGACGGAAGAACAGAAAGCAACTATAGTCAATTGGAACGAAAAAAGATGGTGATGACATTTGTCTCAAAATCTGGTCAACAACACATCCTGTCAGATAGCCAGACTGCTCTTAAAGTTCTGAGCTCGAACAGGATAAAATCTAAGCTGGTAGGTAACTATCTACAATCCCTTGAAATACTGGACAAGCAAAACATCGAGTACAACGAGAAGGCCGACACTCTGGCAAAAAAGGGAGCAGAGTCTCTATTTATCGGACCTGAACCATTTTTTGGTATTGCAGAAAGCACTGCTACATCAGCCATAGCTACCTGGGTGGAGAGGAAAACCTGGGCTCTCTCGTTCATAGACAACCCTTCGAGTACAAAAAATAAACAGATCCTGGAATGGAGTAGAACAAATCTATGCATTCTGTCGGGACTGCTTACAGGACATTGTCGACTAAATTACCACCTAAAAAAGGTGAGTCTGGTTCAGACCTTGGAATATCGGTTCTGTAATTTGGAGGACGAAACTGCGGTGAATTGTAATCCCTAGGGGTGAGCCACAATAGACCCAACGAGGATCGCAGTGGAGGTGGCGAGAAGGCCCCACTCACATAGAATCTAGCCTAACCTCACAACTTTTCTTGCTTGAACATATGTTTAATAGGGTAATTCTAAGATAGATAGCGCAAGTTTTTAAATTATACGTTAGCATTATTGTACGTTCCTCCTTGAGCTAGAAACATGTACATTTAAAAAAAATAAACCATACAATTCATACCGAAAATAAAAATACCCAGTTAACAAAAACCATCTCCCCCACAATGTTGAGGTGAGATGGCGCAAGGAAAGAACAAACAGCGCATTCCTCAGCATCGTTCACATCATTTGAAGAGTCATCCATTGTTTGTGCTCCACAGAAATTATTGGCATTAGGAAAAAATTCGTCCCAACTGGATCACAAAATAATTAATATTAAAATAGGCCTTTGACTAGTGAACTCAGACGGTGCGGTACTGAGAGACGTCATTGGCGACTCCACTCATCTTCACCACTAACCTTGAATCACCCTATTATCACTTATAAAATAAAACGTCGATTCTGCCCTTTGTCGTAACCTCCGCTACTTAAGGACCTCATTTCTCATACAATGTTTACTTCGTTAAAACTTAAATTGTGTGCAATAAAGCAAAATCCCATCCTGAACTGTAATAAACTAACTTCCTCACCTCGATTCCCCTTTTACACACAAAAATTATTTGCTCAAAAATATTTCTATAACGAACTTTACTTTTATTCTGTGTGCATTCCACAATAAAAAGAATTTAATTCATTTTCTTGGTTTTATTACCTTTTTGTGTGTATACACCGTTATTTTTAAGAAAACAAGATTTTTTTATCGTTCGTGATACAAATTTCAGGAGTATACGTACGACCATCACGAGAGATTCAAAGCGGTTGACATGATAAAAATACCAGTGACGTTCAAAAGGTACTTTTAAACTTCATAAATTTCTTTTTCCGTACTGAAAGAGATTTTGATCATTCAAAAGTATTAATCTACGAATCAAAAGTTTTACTTAAACAAATTATACTTCAAAATTGGTTTAGAAATGGTGGTTCTTAGCCAAATTGACATAAAAATATTGTTTGTTCCTTTTTTTTACTTGTCTGGGATCTAGATAGAAGGTACTATGGGATTTGGGAGCCACTAGTGTTGCGAGAAATGTTTTTGAGATGTTAAGACCCTACAACTTCAAAATTCAAAGAACATTGTGATTTTTGCTCAATTTGGTGATTTAATTAGATAATTTTGTAAGGTGGGGCTACTCCATAGCACCTAGTTTTCACTAGGCCGTTGGTGCATCCTTCTGAAAGTCTCCTCCCAGAGCTTGATCAAGAAAGCGAATATACCATCCAACCCCCGGTCCTCTAAGTCCACTTCTTAGTCGATCGTCCCTTCCTCCGGGTTTAACCAATTCAGGAAATATGGGGGGTTTTCCGCATATTTTTTAACAGGATTTGTCCCGAAGTATGGGTGCCCCTGCCGTTCTCCTCTCCGGTTTTGTGTGTGATGAGAGTGCTTTAATATTTTTGTGCATTGCAAATTGGTTGCTTCAGCTTGTGCCCTGACGTGGCTTTTGCCCGCTAGGCTTCCCTTTTTTTCAGTGTCCATGGTTGATCCGCTGCATGCAGGAGTGGGTAGAGTCCGTTTCATAAGAGAACGGACCACTGACAGATGAAATGTACAAAAACAATGCCAACACGGAAACAAAAACTGAAGTGACAACCCAAACAAAGCGCACGACGCCACTGAATGAGACGAAAATGGACGATGGCGCCCTTGTTGGTCGACAACTGTCGAAAACTCGTCTCTGTGCATGTAAACAAGCTTTCCGTTCTTTAATGAAACGGACTCTATCCCCCAGGAATCCAGAGTGCGCTCATTAACGATCAAGCTTCGCTTTGGCCACTTAGTCTTTGGCTGTTCCACTTTGACTAGAGAGGTCCTTCCACTTGGCCAGCTGTTTAAGCCAAGCCCTCATATCTAGTGAATATACCGCATCGACCACCTTCCTCTAGGTAGGTTTCCACGTGCAAACCACCGCTTCGACGACTCTGCTGACTTCTGCAACGAACTTTTCAACGCTGCAAATCCTGATTTTGGGATTCAGCAGTGTGCGAGAATCCGTTGAGCACTCTTCGGTGTTACATCCCGTGAGGCTCGAAAAGGAAACAGATACCAACGACCAGGTCACATAGTTCCTTGTGGGAAAGCCATCCCCAAGTGGAATTTCTTTCAGCACGGCTGATGAGCCGAGCCACCAAAGAGGATGTCGCTACCTCGATATGAGAATATATCTGATAGCCTCATTCCAAGATTTTCTTATCAAAAAACGCTTACATGAGTGTTAAAAAATAATAGTAGGATACTAAATGTGTACAATAATTTTATTTCTATATGAAATATAGAGGATTCGTTCACATAATATATTATTATTCACTAATTAATACTAGTTGTAGTTTCAAAGGTAATAAATCCATGATTCGCTGATGGATTCGCTAATGGCAGGATAGATATGACAAAAGCACAAAGCACCAATTTTGCAGTTAATTATTAAACCCTGAAAAAGGAAGGTTACATTAACGCATTAAGGGGGAATTACATTTAATTTAAAATAGAATTTCCATTATGGAGAGTCGGGAAAATTAGTTTTTAGGTTTGAACTGACGTACCGGACGATGAACATCTGTATCAAACGATTTACACTGAGAAAAATATATATTATTACAATCTTTTGTAATTTTGTGAAAATTATTATTATTTTGGATTTTATTAATAAAAATGAATTAAATGAGGGTTCAGGGTTCAGGGTGAACGGGTGGTGAGATTATAATTTTAAAATTAGTGCTTTTATATCAACAGTATCTCCAACATAAATAAAAATACCAACAAACCTTCAAGGATAATTTAATATAGTTGCTCTCTAAATAAATGGTGATGTCGTCAAATTAAAAGTAAAAAATCAGATAAACAATATAAACATAACTAAATAAATTAATTTAATTAAGGTATAATTATACTTTGGTTAGACAACTGTCAAAAACCTCCAGAATCAACACTTATATCTATGGTGTTTCTCAAAATAGATTATGTCAATTGTCAATAAATACAATTCTATGGTTAGAATACAATTAAGTTAAATATTATTAAATCGACAAATACCAAAATTATATAAAACTTTAAAGAACTTCCAAAGACACTGATTTTATTCATTATTATTTCTAAGGAAGTTTATTAAATGATTCGTGAATTGTCCTGTATAGTGCAAATGAAAACTAAAAGCTTTTTAGTTACGACCTTTTCTTTTAAATAAAGCCTCTAAAATGGCATGCCCGTTTCTTCATTAGCATATAAATTGAAATTTTGAAACAAATTATTTTTTTTGATTTAAAGTTTGAAGGTAAAACACCAGATTGAAACTTAAATAATTAGTGCGTTTTTACTGTGGTTCATTTAAAAACCATACTTTGCGTGTATGCTTTTTTTTTCTATATTGTTCCGTGATTTAAAAAAAGTTTTAAACATGTAATTAAAGGGTGACGCTATAAAGCACTCGAGTGATTTTCTACTACTGAAAAGTTTAAATAATGGTTACTTCATGGAATAATCATTATTTTCATATTTCCCTAAATAAATAAAGAAATCATAAAAAAATTATTAAACGCACCCATTTACCCGACAAATATCAGCGGCGGGTGTAACGGGGTTTCAATTTTTACGCGGCGTTGAAAGTTTTTTTTTTAAATCCCGTCAGGTGTGAATAGATGTCGACAAGAAGGAAGAATTTGGACATTTTTCCAAAGAGCACTTGTAAAGGATCAATGTTGCTGTTATTATAATTTCTCATTAATAGTAACTTGTCAATTAAATGTGAAAATTATAGTTTTCGCACAATGCTGCCAGAGCTTGAAGAAACCCATAACAAATTTTGAAAAACAAGCACGTTCAAGAATCAATGTTTAATCATATTGTTAATAATAAAAAGTCCATTTTCTAATTATTATCACTACATACTTAGCACTTTAGCTTTTTCATAGGTTGTTAAACGTGGCAATATCGAATGATTTCGACTACATTCCTTTCACGGATTCAGATAAACTTGCTAAACTATACATTTCCTGCGTTCAACTGGTATGTCAGTAAAGTAGTTACCCTTTGAGTGAACTGGCCTCTTATTTTGGTTTTTTCTTACTTCTGGTCTAGTAGTTTAGCCGCTGAAATCCCAGATATTTATAGGTAGGTTTCACCATATTGTATCGCATTAGGTAGTAACACATCTCCGTTAACGATTGCACCCTTCTCGATATTTAAGGTTTATCATGGAGAATTTTCCAGTGATCGAATTTAACGCTGGTTTGATGCATATATTTTGGTGTCATCCATATTGGATAAATTCATAAGACTTCATTTATCCAAGTAATTCAGCTCCCACCTCTAGCCTCTAATAGCCACGCCGCAGTCTATACTTTATCCCTATTTTTAACGACCTCTCCAAAATCAGTATAATTCGATACTCCGAAGTTCTCAGACACCAAGCAAACGCTCAAATCAATCGATCTTTTTGCAGTAATGTAAATAAATGTAACTCCTATAAGTAGTGTGGAAGCTTAGTTTAGTTGTGCCGGAAGTGAATTAACCGCCATATTATTATTAGTAAGAAAAGTGAACACCAGATGTTGCCAAGTGGTTCAGCTTGTCAGGGAGCTTGATTAATGTATTTATTTGTAACCTTGAACCTGTGTATCTGTGCAAATCTAATGAATAAATATCCAAATATGAATCTCGTCAACATCAATCTGTGTTCCTTAACATCTACGCACCAGCAACGATGTAACTATCCACTGCTCTTTTGCTTCCAACTAATATAAAAGTTATTAAGCATTGCAGCTAGTGTTCCTGTTGGCTTTGATTTTAAAACCGTAATCCGTATTGGAAAGAGATTTATTATAGATATATTATTTTTTGTCTTATTTTTTTGTGAATCAAACCACAATAATGTTTTTTATTTCAGATAGAGACCAAAAATTATTCATTCATTACTAGTTAATCTTCACTACGGTAGCTGGAACGCTACCGAAACGTTGAAATAAAAATAAAAAACATTATTGTGGTTTGATTCCCAAAAAAATAAGACAAACAAGAATAAGTAATGCCACAAGGAACTTAGATATCATTTTTATGTTTCGGAAAAAAAATTATTTGTGTCTCCGACGCTGTCAAACAGGTACTATAAACTGTTGTTGCGTGCGGAGGTGCCTCGAATAACACGCGGTAGTTCACATGGACGTTCGTTCGTAGTTCAAATGGCCTGCCTATGAACCTTATCCATTATTCACGATGGCTATTAGTTATATTTTATCGATCTTCAAAAGGTATTAATTTGCTTTGTTACAATTGAGAATTTTCTAACGTTATAACAAAAATTACTGATACTATTCTATTTAAACTTGTCTGGATTTGATAACAAAGCACACATTGAGAAATTAGTGGAATAATAACATGTTACTGATTTTTTATTACGATAGAAAAAGAAGGTAAATTTGTAGATTGTGTTTAAACAAATTCACCATGGTATGACAGAAAACAATAAGCAATTGTCAATTTTTCTCGAGCCCTTTTTTTCTCCAAGGAGGCAACCATAAAACTAGTCATAATATCCCGACTTCTTCCACGTACCCTCATCCTCGCTCACCTGACTGACTTGGACAACCTTTCATACTAATATAAAGTAGTAAAGTTGGCTTTACATGCATTGCCGTCGTCATTCAATATTAAAATGTAATCACATTTGTAAGAGACTTTTATATAAATATATCATATATGTAATCATTATTTTACGACAGGTCGCTTTCGAATTTATTTTCTAAATGGAATTTTAACTAATTCTCGAGATATCTTAACATTATTCATGTTTGGTTCAGTCGCTGGAAATGAATTATCCAAAATGTACTCTCACACAACGTTATTATAGTTGCTTGAATAGCTTTCAATATAAAGTCTGACTACCATAAAAAGTTGGTTCAAATCATCCTCTAACGTGGAGTAGAAACATGGAAAATAGTTTCCAGAAGTTTTTTGTATGCGAGTTACTGACACACACAGCGTCAATACTGACTATTATCGCGTCTCTACCCAAATTAGATGACTAATTTATACTCAATCTTCCCAAAGAAGTTAATCTATGTAGGGGTAAGTCTACTCACATCCTTAGGGCTCACGAGAAGGGACTGGGAAGCAGGGCCTCCTATAACAGCGAATCTCAACTGGTACACTGATGGCTCTAAAACAGACTCTGGAGTAGGAGCCGGAATATATGGGGTACAAGAGAAGATCAAGATCTCTCTAAGCCTAGGGAAACATGCCATTGTCTTTCAGCCAGAGGAAATGGCAGTGCAATGCTGTGCAGAAGAGTTGATGACACGGAAGGTGGATAACTAAAGAATCGTCATCTACTCCGACAGCCAGGCGGCACTAAAGGCGGACAACGTCAAATCTGGTGTGGGAGTGTCGCAAGGCCCTTAACAGACTAGGTAGTCATAATAGAGTGACCCTAGCTTGGGTACCAGGTCACCAAGGAATAAAAGGCAATGAAAAGGCTGATGAATTAGCCAAGCAGGGAGCGACTGAGGTCATGATAGGGCCAGAGCCTTCCTGTGGAATTGCAAAAAACCACACTAAGGAGAGTATCCACCAATGGATAAACAATCAGGCGCTGTGCTGGTGGAATGAAACCTCAGGACAAATGCACGCTAAACTATTCCTTAAAAGCCCTTCGGCCAAACTGTCACGCGACCTACTATATCAAAGTCGAGAAACGACGAGGATGATGGTGGGAAACAATTGGCATAGCAGATGACAGCCTATGTAGGTTTTGCCAGGAAGAAGACGAAACCGCGGAGCACATACTTTGTGAGTGAGAAGGCCTAGTAAGGGTGCGGTTTCACCTATTCGGAGAAGAAAAACCGAAGGCAGAAAGCTATGCACGGGAGGCGGTATCCAGGCTTATAAGTCTAACAAAAAGAATAAAGCTAGATATCGAGCTCTAAGGATAGGGGGGAACACAATAGATCTGCAAAGGTCTCAGTGGGATAGGACAGAGAGCCACTCCATTTCTAATCTAATCTAATCTAATCCACAGATAACATACTTATAGATAGGCATCTGACCGTGGCGCTCCCTACGACGAATTAATTTTGACGGGTGGCGTCATCTTGCGAGTCCCAACAGTACTTTTAACACTTTTCACATGGTTGTGAACTTCGCTAACAGCTGAAAAAGCAGATTCCTGTAATTTTACAGTTTTTGGCGGCATATTCAAATTTACTGTAATTTTACTATTATTGAAATATGGCATTTATGGTCCATTTTTTGATATTTCATTTAAAATAACTGAACATTTGATTGATGTTACAATAATAAGAATCAAATAGTCTTGTTAAATTAAATGAAATGTCAAAAAATGGACCATATAATGCCGGATATGGGAAAAATAAAGCAATAATCATCAAGTTTATATATTTTATTTAATATAGGAAAGTACACAACAAATAAAACGTTTTTTTACATCTTTTAATGACAAACAGAAAGATCAGTAAATAAAGTAATGTGAGTAAACTGACAAATGTACCTATTTCAAAAATATTTACATAAAGAATAACATTTTTTCATACAAACCAAAAAATAGTTTTATCTATCAGCAACCGTTTTTGTGGGCAGATGTATATTAAAAAAAAAACATGAAACACATCCATTTCTACAGTTTGCAGATGTTTTCTAATAACACAGCTAACTAAAATGTGCACACTGTTTAAAAAACTTAGTTTACAAAATTATGACTATCATTACTAATTTATTATTTATTATGTAGCTATATTTGGATATTTTTAATTATATAGCTCAAACACACATTATATGATTGTGAACATTTACATTATTTCTTTCTCCAAACTGCTTACCTTTGAAAAATGCTTGTACCTTTCATCGGGAAATCCTTTTTTGCCCCTCTTAAAGGTAGAACCTCCATAATTGCATTATATGTAGACAATTTATTCATTTACTCATATATTACTATGAAATATGTAATTAAGTTTGTTTTTGATGAAAATTAAACAAACCAAATAGTATAACAAAAGGATCATACAGATAGAAGATATGTTATGTTATACATACCATTATTTGATCATTGCTCAATACTTTCAAATGCTGTTAGTTGTGGAAGGAATAGCTATAACATAAAAATTAGAAGTTCAGTAAACTAAATAATATAACAAAAGGAATAGACACAAGATATTTTATTTTATACATACCATTTCTGATATAGTGGCTTAATTTACTCTCATCCATTCTCCTCAAACCGCTTGCTTGTGGATGGAATGGCTACAACATAAAAATTAGGTGTTTACTTTTTCATAGGGACACTGTACATTGTATGAATGTTAAAATTATAGTTGTATAAAACTCACCATTAATTAATTTCCTTGTATAAATTTTGGTTGGTGTTTGCACCTTCCCAACTGGTGAATAATTTGATATGTAGGGCATTTCCAATATTTCCAACATATACAGATACTTTGTACAAGTAAAATGTTTTGAAGTCCATAAAATAAAAACCTTTCATTTTCTCAGGAGTTTTTAGGTTAGGTTGGCAGAGGAAGTATCTGTGAACTAAAATTAACTACAACTAACGGCGTTACAGTTCTCTTTAAATCTGCAATTTTAGTACTGTTGGGACTCACTAGGTGGCAGTACCCTCGCGCGTTCAGAGTGCCCATACCCTGATCTAATCTACTGAGACCTCTGTTAATCAGACACCCGGTACAAATAACTCACTCTAGGAGCTTCAAAAATCTGATCTGAGATCTCCGATCTCAGTT
The DNA here is from genome assembly GCA_949126875.1 of Lochmaea capreae. NCBI lineage: Eukaryota > Metazoa > Arthropoda > Insecta > Coleoptera > Chrysomelidae > Lochmaea > Lochmaea capreae. Next base: position 2,555,025 of record OX421400.1, read on the forward strand.
GAACATGCATATTCTATGATGATGCTGATGAAACGGCGGAGCACATTATCCGCAATTGTAGGATAATTGTTTAACAAAACCATAAACACTTGGAATTAGTTTATTATGAGCATGATCAGGTTACAGAGTCACGGATACTAACATTTCTCAGAAGCTTAGATCTCTTGGACTGAAACGCTAAAAGAACTTGCCCCTTTTTTAAAAGTGAGTTAATTAATAAAATCAAAGTCTTGCTGTTATTTTTTGAAAATTTTTGTTAAAATTCAATATTTTTTTGGACCGTTAACCAATATAAGAAAGAACGTTTCAAAGAAAATTATAAAAAAGAAATTATAATGCCATTTAATACACTCTACAAAATGGTCCCTTTCGTCTACTCCATCTACCATATTCTGAGTTGACTTTTTACATTAACTTTGTCAAATGCATTATTCCCAGAGGATGGAGAGACAGAGAGAGATGGAGCACCGAATGGACTTGGCTTTTTAGCATGTGCGGGCATTTTGAAAAGAGTCGTACTTTAAGAGGTTTTCCCTCTCTCTTCCTCTTTTTACCGGGTCCACTTCAATTAGTTATAATGTGATTTGGCTCCGAGAAAAGACTTCGTTATGTTTTGATGAGGCTGACCATTCTTTTCGTCAAGGATACGTCGATAAAATAAGGACCGTATTCGATGCATTTTAAAATGTATTTTTTTTTACTGGAAATTTTATTGACAAAATGGGAAGTAGTTTTTTATTTACGTTTTGATAAAAAGTTTTGGAATACTCAAATAATAGTATATTATGTTATAAGGACGAAAAATTAACTTTTTCGGACGATGCGGTAACCGGCCGGTAACCCCCGAGGCCGGTAACCCCCGTGGCCGGTAACCCCCGTGACCGGTAACCACGCGGCCGGTAACCCCCGTGGCCGGTAACCCCCGTGGCCGGTAACCTCCGATGCCGGTAACCTCCGATGCCAGTAACCCCCGAGGCCGGTAACCCCCGAGGCCGGTAACCTCCGATGCCTGTAACCCCCTATGCTAGTAACCCCCGAGGCCGGTAACCCACATGGTCCGAAAGCACATTTTTCGTCCTTATAACATACGATATTTTTTATCCGATGACTAAAATATATAAATAAAGTAAATCAATACAATTAATTTTGCTCGGAAAAATAAATGAAACCTGCCACCTTATTTGCGTATCAACAAATAATTAAATTTAACTGACGTTTTGTGAATAACACGAGAGTTTTAATGAACTTATGTAAGATTTGTTGCCGCGAAAATATACAGTTGATAGCGTCCGAAAATATTTTTGAGTCTAGGATGAAAAGTGTTGCCTAGGCGGAAAAACTGGAAAATCGGCGGTAAACTTGAGATAATTGGCGAAAAACCCGAAATTTCGACAGTAAACTTGAGATTTTTGGCGGAAAACCTGAAATTTGAGCGAGAAACTTGAAATTCTTAACGGGAAACCTGAAATTTTTAGCGGGAAACCTGAAAAATTGGCGAGAAACTTGGAATTTTAATTAATTAATAATAAATACGTTACTTTATGTACACACTGGTTACTAAAGTAAATTAAAAAGTAGGTGACCAGATGTCATAATTTGTTGACAACTACCAATATTTTCTGAGATACAGTTACCTCTCTTAACCAGACACCCGGTACAAGCACGAATTTCAGTATTTAACGCCCGTAATATTAAACTGGAATAAAGCAAAAACAACGTCAGCTCAATGAGAATGAACGTATTAATTATAAATCACCACTTTGTGTTTCAATACTGTTGGACAAGCTAAGGCTACCTTCCCATCTCGGATTTCGCGCTTCTTTCTACATAAAATTTCCTTTGTATTTTGATTCCATTTTGGAAAGCTAAGCCTGGGATATACCGCCGAGGCATAATTAAAAGTCATTTTGTTTTTCTTTGTTATCTGTGATGGGTTTATGATTGTTTTGTTTTTTATATGGTATTATTACTTTGGCTGCCCCTATAGGGTGTAATGGATGCTATTATCCTTTGATACTTTTGTATATTATAGGCGTGGGAGGGCCTCTGGCTAGGTAGTGTTGCTGGTCCCTCGGAGGGTCATCTTACAGGAATAAAACAACTACCTGTAGCACTGGGATACGTTCTATTTATTACTTAAAACTTACTACTATACATTATACTACTTATTACTTATGAATTGTGATATTCATATTCTAACATAATATTAATAGTCCTCTTAAAACACTATCGTTTGCATATTTATACGACAAGTCAAGTTCATCATAAGTAAATATAAATAATACTATTTGTGTTTATTTCACGCTCTGAACTTGACTTCGTACGTGTGACCTTCCTACTTCTATTTATGTAATGATTCAACGTTCTTATGATTTATTGAAATTAGCTTCTTTCTTCCATACCATCTCTACCAGCATTGTATCCTGATAGGGTAGATGAAGGTTTCAATATCTCCTCACATCATATGCAGCCCACAGTTATAGAATATAAAAGTTAAGATATTATGTGAAGACTGGAATAATGGCCCAAAAAGGTGGAACTCAGTATCACAGGAAAGGTTCTGAAGATGGCTTGATATACTGGATTAGACTGGAGCTGGTCGGATAAATTTGCAGACGATACGATTCGGAGTGAATGTCTTCATTTGTATGCGGAAAATGCGAAAAATTCAATTCGTCCACTTGGAACCAGCTCGTAAATTTTTTTAACATTTAACGGAGAAACACTTTTTGGTATTTTTTCGTACTCTGGTTCTAGAAATATTAATTAGAGCTCACTTAATGGAAGAGCTTTGAAATAAACACAGTATTTTGTAAAAAAGTTGCCAAAGTTAAGCGGTAATTATTTAAAAGTGTCATTATACGGAATTAAACACATTAAATTCAATCGGAGTAAAGCTACACAAAAGGCATGATTTACGCAATTAAACCTAATAGGAAAAAGTAATTATAGTGGAATGGTCTAAAGTCAACTACTGGCATTCGTTCAATTTAGCCGGAGCAGCTTTAGCCGGTTTCTGGTTTTAGGGAGATTACACCGTCAGGATCGATTTTATTAGCTAATAGTGAGCGTGCTTACACTTATGTAATGACATTCGTACAAATGTAATTTCATTACCTGAATTGTAAATCTGCCCTCGTTGCTCTGGTGGGGACACCGCCCACTCGCCCATCGGTGATGTCTCCCTAATGAATTAACTCCCATAATTCGGTTTGTCTATTTAATATTGGGACAATCAAACGACTACACATCGATTATACTAATTAGTCGGTAGATATCGATTCAGTTCATTCGAGTGATTAATTCCCATTAATGCGTTTTTATAAATCAGATAATTAAAAAAAAAACAACAAGTTTTCAGATCCTTACACAGCGTCAATACTGACTATTATCGCGTCTCTACCCAAATTAGATGACCAATTTATACTCAATCTTCCCAAAGAAGTTAATCTATGTAGGGGTAAGTCTACTCACATCCTTAGGGCTCACGAGAAAGGACTGGGAAGCAGCGCCTCCTATAACAGCGAATCTCAACTGGTACACTGATGGCTCTAAAATCGACTCTGGAGTAGGAGCCGGAATATTTGGAGTACAAGAGAAGATCACGATCTCTCTAAGCCTAGGGAAACATGCCACTGTCTTTCAGCCAGAGGTAATGGCGGTACAATGCTGTGCAGGAGATGCCCTAAAGGCCCTAAAAAGGTAGGTAGTCATAATAAAGTGACCATAGCCTGGGTACCAGGTCACCAAGGAATGAAAGGCAATGAAAAGGCCGATGAATTAGCCAAGCAGGGAGCCACTGAGGTCATGATAGGGCCAGAACCTTCCAGTGCAAATGCAAAAAACTTCACTAAGGCAATGGATAAACAGCCAGGCGTTGCGATGGTGGCATAAAACCCCAGGACAAAGACGATTCCTTAAAAGCCCTTCGACCAAACTGTCACGCGACCTACTATGTCAAAGTCGAGAAACGACGAGGATAATGATGGGAATGCTGACCGGACATTGAAGGGCGAGGAAGCATATGCACACAGTTAGCCTAGCAGATGACAGCCTATGTAGGTTTTGCCTGGAAGAAGACGAAACCGCGAAGCATATACTCTGTGAGTGCGAAAGGTGCAGTTTCACCTATTAATAGTTCTAACAAAAATAATAAAGCTAGATATCGAGCTCTAAAAATAGGAAGGACCACAATAGATCTGCGAATGTCTCAGTAAGATAGGAAAAAGAGCCACTCCATTTCTAATCTAATCTAATCTAAGGCTCACGAACGCAGCTCAACGAGTATGTGGTCTGCCTCGTTCAACCGTCACACAGTAGCACATACACTGGTTGTTCCTGACCAAAGGATAGTTAGGCCTGCAGTTAAAACTGATCTCATCCCTGCTTGTTTAGAAAAACTACTACAGGATGGCTTCTAGCGCCAGATTTTGCTGGCACTTACTCCATCAGACCATGAAGTGATCATAGGTGTTTCAGTTCACTACTAATGGACTCCATATCTAGAATAAAAGCTGGAGTCCTTCCTCATTATCTTTTTTAATATAAAACCTTTTGAACGAATCCCTTGAAAAAGTTTAAGACAGGGTTATCGAAAAATATAGAGCAGATTCTGCTCATTTAAGGATAATCCTGTATGAAAATTTACATAAATAACTTTAATTCAATTCCGCAAATTAAATTAAATGTGACTTGAAACATACTATAAATTTATAAAACATTAACTTTCCACACAAATAATAACTTATTTAGATCCGCCATATCCCCGAGGAACGCCTTTAACTACCAAGCTTCAACAAATTCAATTAGAAACTATCTCCTACGAAAACGCTTAACGTTTTATTACACACAAAAATTAATTAACGTAAAATCACACAATTAAAAGTACCGCAACTAAACACACACATCTCTTCGAGCAATAACAGACCGAATTGCAAATTGCTAGTAATAAAGTAAATATATTTGCAAAGCACGCTTTTCTTCAACGGGAATTCTCTTCTATATTTTGTCGGTCTCTTTCTCTTTCAATTAAACTTTGCTGATGCTACGGCGCTAATAAGTAAAGAAGAGAAGAAAACACATTAACTATGAATGCGTTATACTTTTTCCCTACACTGAGATAAAGCGTAAGTGTATTCAAATATAAACAAAAAGAAGTTCTGGACTGGAAGACAGCACCATGATTTGATTTGGTCACATACGCTAACGGTTTTTATGTGTTTCAGTCCCCCTCTTTGTTAGTTCATCTGCTATTTAATTTCCTTTTATTCCAGTGTGTCCTGGGTGACTGTTCTCGCATAGTTCATTGAGTTTGCCTAGGTATTCCCATACCATTTTGGAACTGATCACATAAGAACTCAGTGCGTCACTTCATCCTACAGAAAAAGCCATATATTCTATACTCCCATCAGTATAACGTTTAAGAGTAGGGATAGTCAAAGTACCCAATTACCAGTCCCAAGAGACCTTTTGAGGCGTTCCACTTTACCATGTGGATTCCCTGGTCCGATGGAAGCACTCGCAGCTTGTAGGAAAACTACGTGGGTCACTGGGATGCTGGTTTATTTATATCATAACTGTAAACACTTACTATTACAAGTTTTATCATAACTATATCTTATAATCTAATAGCGTCTACATTGACTCTAGTAGAAAATTGTTCTCTTCTCGCCTGTTTCACAGCTATATATATATACGTCCTAGGTCATGTCTGCGTAAATATTACGTGATAGTTACTTGACCTTAAAGAGACACGTCTTGTCAGCGATTCACTTCAAGTTGACATCGCCGTGATACAACTAATGTTTTAAATAAACTAAACGTATTATTTTGATTTGTAATTAATTTCAATGAATTTAATTCTTGTTTTTATTCAATGCCACAAGGCATCACAGGCTGTTGTAGGGCAGAGTAGAGTAACAGTTTCTGTATTTTTATTTAAAAAAAGAATGGTAAAATACTGTTTTTTTTATAATGAATATTGATTTTCATAATAAAAATGGACGGATAATATTTGCGAAAACAATTTTTAAACGAAAAAAATCGAGAGGTTAATAGTGGAAATCGAAGATTTACCCGATTTATGACAATCCAAACAAAAATCTCTCGAACGCCGCTTAAAAAAGCAAGTAAATCCCATCGGAGACCTCTCACAAACACAACCAAAACTACCTGATCAGTGATCATACTCAGAGAGTAGAATTTCATTAAATTCCCAACCAGTAATTTGAAAATCAATCTGAAAATAAAAGTTTGACATTGTAGATCACGCTTTGCCATTCGATCGTTACTTAGCCTAATTGATTTAGCAACAACGAACTGTCATTTCGTTAATGCCGCTGTTTCCATTTTGCAGGATATGCACTACCGAATCATCGGACATTTTTAATCTAATAATGAAATCGTCAATTAGCTGCCGCTGATAAATAACTGGTCGACGTTGCGAGTTTGACCGCTCTCTGGTTTCAATTACGGAAAATTAAAAGTTGTAAGTGGGATGTAGTGGATTTTTACTTTGATTACCATGACGTATTTCATTTCTCCAGGACTTCTTTTCAAAAACCTGGGAGATGGTAGAGAGACTCAAAATAACACTACAATATTATAGTCTACTAGGAACGGGTTGGTTCTATTCGTAAACGGTAGGGGGCGCACTGGTTATCTACGTTCACGTATAGCGATTTTCTCTTCACTAAAAATTTAATCAAGTATGCTTTGTCCTTAATAAATTCCCAACAATAAAGCAATAGTGGTGCTGACAGTCTTTTATTTTCAAATGCATTAGAAATTAATAACTAAAAATTGGAAAATAATTTTAGCTATACCCAAAAAAATGTTAGGCAAACAGTGTTGTTTATATACATGAAATGTGGTTAAAATTTAGTTGTTGCTTCTAGCGGGAGTTGTTTTCTATATTTCTTTTTGTCTCTAATGACAGTTTTCTTTAAAAAATTGTCATTTTGGTAAAGCGTGTTATCAATAGATGGTGTTGTAGAGTCCGTTTTAATAAGGAAGAAGCCACCTGAAGTTGGCGTACCTACCTGCGCATAAGTCAAAATCTGTCGAGCGATCGTTCCATGCCATTGGCGTTACAAGTGATGTTTCATGCCGGCAGCAATTAAATTGTTGACATTTGAGGTTGTGTTTGAAACAATCATTTAGGTACTGTCGAATATTTTTCATTTTTGAATATTTTAAGACGTTCTGCTAGGTTATTTGAGAATGCTGTGTGTTTTATTTGATCTAAAACCATGCCTCCTACAAAACTGGTTGGTGTTAAAAGAAAAGTTATCCACAGTGAAGGCCGACAGATTCTTTAAAATGTTGCAACTTTTATGGAGTCTGAAGCTGAACATGGAATCCAAATTCCTTTAAAAAATCATCGGTAAGTCAAATAAGAAAGTATAATAATCCAATATATTACTCATGGCATTCAGATTGTTGTAAAATATATGGAAGAGTATAAATTACTTCAAAAATAATTGAATTCTGCTAATAATTCATATAGTCTGCTGCACTTAGCAGTTATTTATATGGTTCTAATACTTCTAATTTTGTGTTACCCTACAAAATGTGAAAATGTTACGCTACTGATTTAGATTAAAATATCAATTTTTAAAAAAGGCGCTGGCTTTGACATCAAGGTCGCGCATCGACTGCAACTTCAGGTGACTTCTTCCTTATTGAAACGGACTCTACCTTCTAATTGTAAACCAAAATGCAGATATCCTAACACCTTTTAACTTAGAAGTGTGATTCAATCTCTGTCGTGGCATATAGCCAGATAAGTAGTTATTACTTCTTAGTGAACGGTCTCTCTCTAGTTTTTAAAAACTTTGTAAGGCTTTATAATAGTATCAAAGAAATATATATGTATAGATTATAGTTTCATCGGTCTACTGACGCAGATCGAAATCATTTTCTGGTTTTTATTTATAAAACTTTACCTAATTAAAACCAAACCGATACATATAAGGACCGAAAACAGTCTTTAAAATTCCAAATCAAGAAAACAAAAAAAAAACCTCCCGAAAATTCTTTCGAAAGCGTGCCACCAGATCTTTTCGTTTGGATTTTAATTACGTCAAGTAACAGGTCAAACGTTTCATTAGTCCTGTCGTACATTCTAGGAAGAATCTCGACACATTCTAACCAGTTTCTTGTACAGGAAAAAACTCGTTATTTCACTCACGATCGCCACTAACTAACATCAGATTTTCAAACATCGTACAGGCATAGCCAAAAAAAAATTTATTCGGCCGGTTTTGGGGCATTTAAGTACTTTGTAATGCATCAATTTTTTTTAAATTTTTCAGTGGCGTAGATTGCAAAATTTTCCAAAAATATTGTTCGAATGTAAAAATTAACTTTTTCTACTACCAGGGACTTAATTTTATAGGTGGTCATCGATACTGTCTAGGATTTTTTTGTAAATTTTGATCTTTCTAGCATCAGTGCATCAGTTTTCTTTGAGTTTCCCATCATCTCCATACCGATGACACTTGCTGTTCCAATTTTGATGCTTCTTCTTCTCATTTCTCACTTCTCTCAGATTGTTCCTTGGTTTCAAATATCTTTTCCTCTAGTTTCAAGTCGTTATTTGCCTTAACTTTCTTCTTTTGATGTTTTCTTATTCTTTCTACTGAACACTCCAGAGCCCAGAGCCTTAATACCAACAGTTAATCCTTGTAGATGGTCTAGAACCACTAGTTACCACTTGTAATAATAATAATGGAGTAGGGAGCTCCTTCTTTCGCAAGATCATCAGCAATCACCTCGTAAAATAAATCTGCTCTTATTTCATATTATTTTTATGCGTAAATTATCAATTTTGAATCAAAATAATTGTGTTGGCAATAATATTAATTCGAAATAAAATAAATATTTGGTAATACCTTGACGCGGATGCCCCACCATTGCATCCAAACTGAATTTTTTTGTGTCCCTTGGTCTCTATTTCAGAACCTTCGTTAAGAATACAAACCATACATAATTCATTAATTAAAAAGGGGCAATTAAAAAGCAACAAAACTGAAACAAAGATTGCACTTGTGTGTTATGAAAAGGATAGAATAATTTTAATTAAATTAATTTGGAGTCTAGTTAAAAGCGGCCATGATAAAAAGTGCCTTGTCAAGATTCATTATAACGGGCTGGTGTGACAGGACCCTAATGAGTGCTCCTCTTCCCTTCACAGAGACGGCTCAAACTGGAAATTTGAATTCAATGCAAAAAAAGAACATTTTTCAATACACGATAGTGAATTTTCGAGGGTTTCTTGTAGATTTGACGTTGAATTTCAAAAAAACTACCTCTCAAAGTTCTTAAGAGTTTTCATTAGATGGCTTTAATTTAAAAAATGGTCCAACAATTAATTCCACGTGTCATACGACATAGGCAACGTGTGTGTTTTTTTTCCTTATGAAAATATTATATTGTCACAACAGCTTTGATAAATTTTGATTGGCATATCATGACAAAATCCTTACGCCCACCCTGTGTTTTCGTCTCTTCTCATAGTAGCTGCTTGTTCGCCGGGTTTAGTCCGTTAATTAAAAGGAGAATATGATACTAGAGGTTTTTCGTTTTTCGACGGACAACGACAATGACAGCTTTTAATCTAAAATTCGAACATACTAGATACCATATTCATTATACGTGTGTAGTTAACTATATTATAATATCGTAAATTTTAGAAATAAGACAGAAAAACCAAAAGGATACAGTAAAGAACAAACTAAATCCAATGACATTCAATGGTACACAGATGGCTCAAAAGCAATTTAAGGAACTGGGATAGGAGTGTACGGGCCAGGAACCAACACTCTGAAAGCTTGGGAAAACCCCAAGTATCTTTCAAGCGGAAATTCACGCCTTAAGAAAGTGTGCCCAGTTCAATATTAACAAAGGACATTGAAGGCAAACTCAATGAACTAGGCGAGGACAATATATTAACCATACTGTGGATTCCAGGCGACACACTGGACTAGAAGGAAATGAAATAGCAGATGGACTAGCAAAGACCCTTTTGGGGGCCATAACCCTTGCGATATCATAGCACCCAGGAGATTATTGGATAGAAGAGTTGAAGCCTGCAGATATCGTAAAATTCGTCAGGGAAATAGGACTAAAGGAGCTACTAGTCTTTCTCAGGAACTAAGTAGAACGAAGGGGGCACAATAGATCTTTTAGGTATCAGTGATTGTCACCCCAACATACATACAAACAACTAAATCCAAAACAAAACGCCAGGATTGACATGCAAAATTTATCCAGAAATCGAATAGTTCCATTTCTGATATATTTCTTCATAAATTTCTATTTAAAATAAAACAAACTTTGACTGAACGTCAATTTTTCAAATCAGCTTTGTGTGTGTATATTCTGGTTGCCGCTGTCAGTGTCTCCTTGGATGTCTCGCGACGCAGCACGGCAAATAACAGTTGTATGCGGTTACCAGAACAAGAACTTTCTATTAAGGATGAAATGTGCCGTTGATGAGCTTTGAATTGTAGAATTATCCTCGCTGATTGTATAGAAAGGACGATGAAATAACCAAACCAAAGTTGCCAACCTAACAACAGGTCAATCAGCCGGCAACTGCGTATTCTCTTTTATTAGACCTGGAAATACGTACAAAAATTTACTCTGTTCGCTCTATACATTTTATTATCCTTTTCCATTACAAAGGATACTTTTTTACAAATTTTTGAGTTTTGTTTTAATTTTTGCCAATAAATGTGTCAGATTTTGTCAGATTCCTGATATTTTACGAAGCTAGCGTTAACTTAAAGGACATACAGCTATTGTTTCCAAAATTTGTCTGTTACTGGAGTTTCTGCGACCTCCCTTGTGTTAGGGGTTGGCAAGGAGAAATCTGTTCCCGAAGTATCTGCGTCTTCCCTGCTGTTAGGGGTTGACAAGGAGCAATCCGTTGTTGAAGTTTCCGAATTTTCCCCGGTGTTGTTAGGGGTTGATGAAGAAAAATCTGATCCCGAAGTCTCTGCGTCTTTTCTGGTTTTGGGGGTTGACTGTACTAGAGATATACAGATTGCGTAAATTACTTTGGAACCCTGGCCTCGGATTACACAAGTACGACAAGGATATGTGAAAGAGAGAGAAAGAATAATTGTGCGCGGTCATCAATTTGTTTCATCTTAGGGGTGTATACTTATTTCCCGAGACTGGCCGAATGGTCCTTTACAGAGAGAATTCACTAGTTCGTGATATTCAGTATGCTCCCAACATGGAAGGAGTGAGGGTGTTAAAGAATTAAAAAAATACAATCGTTATTACGTAACCTGTAAATCTTAAAATTCATTTTTGTCAACATGATCATTTCAGACCAAGTTGACAATTTCTAACTACAATAGGATATTATTTTAGCCATTTAACCATAATAATTAATAAACTAAAAATCACTTCTATTAATAAATTAAATTCAAAAAATAAAATAAGTAGGTAGGTACCTACACCTATTCTAAACATAAAATATAAACTTCCTGAAAAAATAAAAATAAAAATCCATTCTAAAGGTAAACATAATTTTAATGAATTAAGTGCTCAAATAAACCACCTGCCTGTGCCAGACAATAACCAAATCTGTGATAAAGATTTGATCTCATATCTCTAAGATTATTTGGCGTAATGCTGGCACAAACGTGCTGTAATTTCACCCTCGAAAAAAAGTCAACGATAACGAGACAAAAATGTCATTTGTACAAATTAATCTGCGCTTCTTGCAACAGCGGTTAAAATAGGGGGGCAACGAGCATTCGGCCAGTCTCGGGAAATAAGTATACACCCCTAAGGTGAAACAAAGTACACGCCTTAATGACCATGCATAATTATTCTTTCTCTCTCTTTCAGCTGTTTTTCTGTCGTACTTGTGTAATCCCGACGGTTCGTATGTACTTTACGCAATCTGTATACATAGCAGCATCCAGACCATAGAACGTCCTTTGAACTCTCCTAAACCATCAGCTTCCGTTGGAATCAGAAAGTGTAACGACCACAAAGTTTGCCAAGTGCTATGAAGAACAGTTCATAGAGAACATAACTGTTTGAGTGTGTGAAGCGGACCTAAGTGCCTGTAATAAAATTTTAAAGATATGACCTGAGATAAGTAGCCTGGTAGCATTAAACATTTTATATATAGGCTACTGTTTAGAAAACTTTTACTTCAATTATTGGCAATGACAGCTTTGACAGGAAGATCTATTGCTCGAGAGTTTGATGTGACCAGTTCGATCTAGATCATTCAGTAAACATTGGTTACTTTTATCTGGTGCTAGTGAAAGAAAATATCCGTTTTGCTTAAAAATATAAATAGAATCCAGTTGAAAATAAAATGTTCTTTATTGCTCGGTCTATAACATTCTGCGGTGGTTGATTTCTGATTTTAAGTTGTCTCATTGCACTCGATTCAACTCTAATATTCAATCTATTATGTTCTTCGTTTCGTTACACTTGTTCATACTCACTCTCTCTCTCTCCATCTCTCTATACGATCCAATAGAATTAGCAATTGTTGGTGAATTTAACATTCCGAATATTTATTGTAAATTTGAATAATATGAAAACAACAAAATACATTTTTCTAGCTAAAAATGGCAAAAAGTCACAAAATATCTTATTTTAAAAAAATAGAAATTGCAAAATTATTTATTAAAAATCGCGGTTTTACTCAAAAAAATTAGTTTAATCCAAGGGACTCGCTCTAGAAACATGGGAAATTATAAAGGGACTAAAAATAATGATAGAACTAAAAGACCAGTGACGCTAGAAATTGAAAATGTTTCTTTATCAATTAATTAATGATTAAGACTCTTTGGATGTATTCGGATTTGACCTGGGTTAATTAATGAAATGATCAAATTTTCCCTACCAATTATTATTTGTAGTTTAATTGTCCTTTTTTTTTTTAAATAAAATTTCAAACAAAACGAAAAAAGATCATAAAACGAATATTTTTTTGAAACAATGAAAAGAGAATTAATTGAAATAAATGTTTACTTATATTTCATTGTACGCCGTCACTAGAGTTACGTAATATTGAATTTCAAATTTTTAGGACAATATAACGATTGATTTTCCAATATTACTTTAAAAAAATATTTCAATGGTACTCGAATGTATAGTTACATATATTGTTTCCGTCGGAATTTGTTATCCAGCTATATCCACATTATAAAATTGACGTTTCAATTACATTTGATACGTATGAATGTTCCAATGATTAAACAATACCTACACTTTAAATAAACTGCTCTACAAAAGTTAGAAAAGATCACGACATTGGATTTGTGTTAAAAATTATTAGCTTCGGTCTGAATATATTGAATGGTTGTTTGCGGTATCAAATACACGTCCATATGGAAAAAGATCAGGAGAACCGTATCTATAATATTTTGTATACAGGGTTACCCGAAAGAAAGGAGTAAACATTTTCGGAAACAAAAAAATTCTTATTAAAGATTATAGAAAATTTTTATATGTATTTCCGAAATCTACGCGGACGTTTTGTGGACTTTTATGTATAAATGTTTCAAAAAGAATTTAGTACCGATTTTGGAATTTCAAAATTTTGAAAATTTGCGGTTATTATAACAGCAGGTACACGCAATGAATCGAGAAATTGTAGAGTCCATAATAATGGGAATTTTGAACTGAAATTCGAAATTCATACTCTCAGATAATAAAGCAATATGCGAAAAAACCAGGGAAGACATATCTATTATATTTTACATACAGGAGTATCCGAAAGTGAAGACTAAAAATTTCAAATTTTTCTTAAACAATTTGGAAAGTTTTGTCATTTCCGACATTCACTAGGTCGGATTAGTGGATTTCCATACATAAAAATGTAGGAAATATCTTAGTTAAGATTTTGGAATTTTAAAAATTCGAAAAATGAGTATATAGAACACAGGCATAGTAAAAAAATCATAAAGTCTATAATAATAGAAATTTCAAGCTGAAATTCAAAATACATGTTCTCAAATGATGAAGCAATACGGAAAAAAATCAGCAAAGACGTATCTATGATATTTTGTATACAGGAGTATCCGAAAGTGAAGACTAAAAATCTTGGAAAAATTTGAAATTTTTCTTAAACAATTTAGCTTTAATTGTAATTTCCGACATTCACTGGGTCGAATTAGTATACAGGGTTATCCGAAAGTTAAGGGTACATTTTTTCATATTGGTATGATTGAGGCGGGTCATCTTCAGAGAGCTGCTAGAAAATGGAGAAAAATACCTATAAGTGGGCGACCAAGGGCTACCACCTCCGTCAGAAGACCGTTATTTGATTGTGTATTCTAGCTTTCAAATTAGATGTTTAATTAAGAAAAAAGTTAAATTGGGACATAAATTAGAGGAAATTATATAAAAGATCACCCAAACTATAATCAAAATTTGAATTTCCATCTTTTCCAATACAGCTTTTTGCTATATTTGTGATTTTGACGGGTTGTAAGAGATTCTATAAAGTTACTCGATGTTATATGAATAAGAACTTTAATATTGTCATTGTTTTTTTTTTCGTGTGATATTGAAACAGCAATTTGAAAAGTTATTCCTTCACTTTGTGCCGTTAATGGAAAAAAAAACCAGAAACTGACTGGCGTTTAAGTTCAAGTGCTCGCCATGGAAAGTTATTCCTGCAATTAATAAAACCCTTTCAATTAAAATGTTCGGTAGTGAGCACGAATGAGGTCCTCGAGCTACTTAACATATTAGACCGTTTATCGTGTTCACAGATCAAAGCTAGAAAAGGACACTCGACAATGGCTGCCACCACGTTAATGCTCAACTCTCAAAAATGTCCTCGACAACAGGATTTTCACGTTATAGTGGGGGAGCTGAATTTTATATTGTACAAAATATTCAATATTTTGAAATATTCTTTATTTGATATAAATGTACTTGCACGTCATGAAAGTTCATTCGTTTGCTGGTGTCAATCAAAGTACGTTTTGTCTCTATAAACTTGGTAAATATTAAATTCAAACTAAGTTGTGCTAAAAATTTTACATGCTAGCTAAAATGCGCGATAAATTTGGTTTTATCAGGATTAATTTGACGTCTACTCTGGATTTGAGGTTATGTTTTGAGAATTTCAATTTTATTCATTTAATTTTTCGATTCTTTAATTTGCGAGCTACTAACAAACTTCACACTACGCCGCTGTTTTCCCCTTGGCTTGGCCAGTTGGCGAAGCCGATTCTACGTGCCAATAATCCAGCAGTGTGACAATGAAAATCGCTAAGTGTCGGTGTTCTTCAAAGGAAGCCAATGAGAACGAAGAGTGGAGAAGTGCTAACCACTGGCCTCTCGTGAATTCAATTGTCTGCCAGTTCCAATAGAGGAAAGTACCATGGGGCCAAGCTTGGCCCTAATATGTAGAACTCTTTGCCAAGCTTGTAAGCTTGGCCCGGTCTTGGTAACAGTCTGGAGTGATAACGATGGGCCAGGCTCGGTTGCCAAGACTGAGCCATTCTTGAATGCCAGGACTGGACCATGCCTAATTCCCAGGAATGTTACGACATTAAATGAATATATACCGAGATCATCCTGTTCTGTGAACACTGTGTGACTAAACTAAATGAATGCCAACACATACGTGGACGTTTTTATAGTCGCTGGTTTTGCCAATTGGCATTGCCAATGGCAAATCGGATGATAATATGGTTAGGTTAGTATGTACCTTATTAGATTATTGGAATTTTAATGGACACGAGAACATATTATTGTGTCCACGAATCAAAGAAGAGTATCTCAAATACAAAATGGATAAGTTTTATGGAAATTTCAATGAAAAAACTTGCTCCTGGTCTATAGAAGGATAAGCCACTCAAAAACGTCAGTTTGCACATGTGTAATTAATGAGACGACTAGCTTTTGTTTCCTAAAGACAAAACGTTTTCTTTTTCGACCTATGAAAATGCGGTTTGTGCAAGAATTGGCTAATTAAATTTGTTGCCCGGCCCTTTGACGACTCGACTGTCGACTATCGAGCTAAAACTCTCGAGTTCCTAGCTGGAGAGTTCGAGTATACAGAGAGTACGGTGTGTATGTGTACAGGCAGGTGCTTGCTGGCTGGTGATTAATTTGTTCAATGACGTTGGAGTGGATTATTTTTGATGCGTGAACAAATTTAATTAGCTTAATGCTGTGTTTATCCTACTCTTGCGTTTTAATCAATTAGGGGTTTCTTTTAATTATTTTTAATTCGGGAAATTGGGGTTTAGTTTTTGATTATATGAAAACGCGGGTTATAATTAACGGGCGGAAATTTTAGGGATTCTATTTTCTAATTAATGTTAACATCATTAAACTTAATGAATTAATTTTCAACTTTCTCCACTTACATTATACATATTTAAAAGTCTATCTTAATTGCATTTATATAACTGTTGATTTTTTTCACTCAGATGCTGGAAATGGTATCCAGTTCAAATGCCTGTTGAGCACAACCCAATCAAATGAATGAATGGATAGCAGTAGTGGGAAGCGAACATTTAAAATTCAAATTTTACTATTAGTAAAGGATCCGAAATAAGGTTGTCCTCAACCAGATGAAAATAATATTTTATTGAAAGTTTCTGAATGAAAGGTTTTGAATATAGGTTTTTCAGAATCTTTTTAATTAAAATTAATCAAAGAAACATCTCATTCACTCCAAAATATTGTTCTAAATTAATAAGAGTAGAACAACAATTATAGCTGTGAACATATACTGAGTGTGTGAGAGTAACGTCGTCTCCAAACAAACATAGAAAATAACCCGGAAATGTGCTTTTATCGCCACAGCTAAATGGCGAAGATAGAAGAAGTAGTTTATATTTATCTGTTGCATGTAAAGATACATTATAAATTAATTGTTGTTTTTCAATACAAAATGTTGCTCCTAAAATATTTTTTATCCCTTTTTTGATATTTTTATACCTAGTATCCTTGCCGCATGTTTTGAAGTATTTCAATATTAAGTAACGGTAACTTTAATTTTCCGTAAAATTCAAAATGTACTCCGTAAGTCAGTCCAATTGGAGAGAAATCCCCGTTTGCCATGTTTTTAATTGAAACAAAGACCGACAAACTGTCCGCAATTGAATAGAAAGGGGAATTGTAGGCCTGGTACTCGACAAACAATTTGAAATAATGAGAAGTTTCATAACACAATTCCAACAAATCATCTACTTACGAAATAATATATAATCATATGCAATTCAGTTTAATGGTTGAAATATACGTGGTTGGGATAAAGTATGGAACCAAGTAAATATCTTTTAAACGAAAAGAACGATATTTATGAAAATTTGTAGGTAAGTGCAATGGAACAAAATGCATCTGATGTACATTTTTTTGTTAATAATATACTTTCAGTTTAACCGGAAATGCCATCAACTTCTTTAATTTAAATGGGACACCCTATATATTTTTACAGATTTTGAAAGAGCTTGTTATTTTGAATTCATACATACTGAATTTAGTGTAAAAAAATTTGTAAAAACGAGGAATATAGCACTTTTATCAACCTATTTAGATAAACTAATTGATGTTGTTTGTATGCATAATAATAAATAAACGAGTACTGTTTAGTACGTCTTTTGTCAAATTCTAATTGACGGAAATAAATTTTACAATTTAGAATGGTTCAATTGAGTGAAAAAGAGCGTATTGAAATTTTAATGATGATCGGTTATGGTAATCGTGCTAGAACTAATGAAGAAGTATGTCATATTTTTAATAATTTGCATCCGGAGAAAAATCCTATATCACGCTCAACAGTAACTAAAACATTACAACGTTTTAATACAACTGGAATGGTAAAAAATTTGCTAAAACCTGGAAGACCGCTGACTGCAACGAACGAAACTGTTAAACAAAATATTGCAATAGATTTAGAAGAATCACCTAAACTTCTACCACAAATTTGGCACTAAACGATGGTATCAGTCGACGTTGTGTAGGAAAGATATTAAAAAGTGAAAAGTGATGATTTTGACCGACAGCTGAAATTTTGCGAACGGCTAATGGACATCTGTAATGTCGACGACAGTTTTGCTTTTAACATAGTTTTTTCCGATGAGGCAACTGTTTGTTTAAATGGAACAGTTAATCGCCATAACTCAAGGTATTGGTCAAATGAGAATCCTCATTGGATTTATGAAGCACATACCCAGCATCCACAGAAGTTAAATGTTTGGATGGGAATTGTCGAAAATAGGCTTATAGGCCCATTTTTTATCGACGGAAACTTGAATGGTATTTGGATCTACTAAATAATGAAATTATTCCTGCACTTCAACAGAAGGGGCAATTACCACAAAATGTTTGGTTTCAACAAGATGGAGCACCTCCCCTTTATAATAGACGAATTTTCCAAATCGATGGATTGGACGTAGAGGATTCATAGAGTGGCCTGCTCGTTCTCCGGATCTTAACCCGTTAGATTTTTTTCTGTGGGGTTATCTAAAATCACGTGTTTACGTTAGACGACCAACAAACTTACAGGAATTGAGACAAATAATTATTGATGAATGTGAACTAATACGTGGAGAAGTCTTGGAAAGAGTGACTCAAGAATTTGTTAATAGGATGGCATATTGTCAGCAAGTAAACGGCGAGCATTTTGAACATTTGAAGTAATTTTGTTTCTCATTATTCTAAAATAATGAAATGTACACCTATTGTACAACTAACAGTGATTTATTCCTCGCTTTTACAAAATTTTTTACACTAAACTCAGTATGTATGAATTCAAAATAACAAGCTCTTTCAAAATCTGTGAAAATATATAGGGTGTCCCATTTAAATTAAAGAAGTTGATGGCATTTCCGGTTAAACCGGAAGTATATTAGTAACAAAAAAATGTACATCAGATGCCTTTTGTTCCATTGCACTTACCTGCAAATTTTCATAAACATCGTTCTTTTCGTTTAAAAAATATTTACTTGGTTCCATACTTTATCCCAATCCCGTAAATTTAAGAAAAACAGTACTTATGCTAGCCATAATAGTATAGACTGAAAGACGACAGAAAATGATTAAATAGGTAGTCACTACTTCTGATAAAGTGAAATTAAATATTTTTCTAGATTAAGAAGACAATCAGAATTAATAACTTCTTCTTTTCTATTGAAGGGCCACTTTCTGGTATAATTTGTGCGATATTCACAAGTCAAAAGAAGGAATAACATAGCTGCAGTTTTAAAACAACTTTAAAATTTCCATCAGATAGTTGAAGCTTCACTATAAAAATTAGATCTTATAACATTATATATTACGATTAGAAAGCTTTACTGGCCTATATTAGCAGAAGAGGAGGTAGAGAAACAGTATGGCCAATTACCGCCCGAACAAAAATCCCTAAATGATGTTAAATCGAGCAGCTCTTCTACCCCTAGGCGAAATAATTTAATCTAAATCCTTCTAGGAAACGAGAAAGACGTCAAATAAAATATGAAACTCCCACAAAAATAATAAGAGCTAAATGATTTATAGCTCGGTTTCGTTTACTTGTATTTATCATGGACGCACAATTATTTTTTTTTTCGTGATCATTTTAACTTAATATTTTGTAATTAATCAATATTGAAATCAAAAATAATTTTGTTATGAGGTCATAGGAAAAGTATAGTGTTGAACTCGTCGAAAGCGTTTTTTTAGGCTCGAGAACATTATCAAAAAATGTAACTTCCGTAACTCGTTGAACAATATACTATTTGATCGAAATTCAATTCAATTAACCCCATTTGATATTATACTAAACGTTTTTCCGTACCACCACTGCCCTCCTTACACTTTTCTAAAAGTCTCATCTAGTTGGCAGTGTCTCAGGCGCTCCCTTTAATTAACAGAAAGTGGTTCATTAGAGCTTATTCATTAAAGCAACGAGTAATTAGCAAACTCTAATGAATGCCGTAATAATCTAACAGTGAGTGTACTCTGTACTTATAGAGTGTATTTTCTCTTGTGAAAATTGCTAGGGGATAGCAGATGCATCTCTTCCATTTTCCACTATGCAGTTCCTTAGGCTAGTACGTTCTAAATCCACCTAGTCGTATTCACTTTTTAAAGCTACTTCCATGTCTATTGAACGTTGGCAGTTAATTTTTTTTAAATTTTTATTACTGCAATATACCAAGTTTGAAGTTTTTTTGAGATATAGATAGTTAAGCCTTTGAATAAGGGTTAGATGGTCATAAAATCACATCCAGTATCTGTAGATTGCAGATTAATTGTGTGTGCCCTACTACTAGTACTACTTAGTCAGGCGAACCTTGGCCAAGACAAACTCAAGCCAAGATTCCGGCACTGATGCCACTGGCGATCCCATTGTGCCATTCCTGCCACTTATACATCCAAGAAGCCGAGTCCCTCGATGAAGGACTCAATCCTCTTCAGTGGATGCCTGTTTATGTCCCCAGAGGCCATAACAGGGACTCCGAAGATTCGCCTGCGTAGCACATCCCAATGTGGACATACGAGGAGAACATGGTTCGACGTTTCGTCAGCCATGCCGCAACCCCTGCATAAGGGGCTTTCCTCTAAACCTAGGTTACAGAGGTGTTTCCTCAGACAGCAGTGCCCTGTTAGGAGTCCTGCTCTTTTCTTTAACCTACTTCTTGGCAGCTCTAGAGCAGCTCTAGCATGTCCATCAGTCCATCCCCTCAATAGGAGCTTGGACTGCCTGAGACCCTGTATGTGTGTGCTCTACTTTTATGCTATAAAGATCTTCTTGCCTTATTCAAGTTGTCAACAAGATCCTTATTGATTATCTCAGCTCTACAAAATCTTTCCAAAGGAATGATAAAATTGAAAATAGGTTCTATTGCATAAGAGCGGAAATCGGAAACTGGCTAGATAGGGAACAACAACTCGAATGGAGGTCGACACAAGGGCACTTCCATACAAAGAGTTTACTGAACAAAGTAGACAAGGAACTCTCAACCAAGCTATTGAAACTGAGTAAGAGACATTTGAAGCGCTTACTCACATACTCTGCTTCTGCGAGAACTTACATGGACTCAGACGGAAGCACTTCGGAGAGGAAATAATGCAACCATTACAACTACTGAAAATCCCTCTAGTCAAGCTAGTGGCTTACATAGAAGACACAAAGCTTCTGGAATGGAAGTAGATAACATGGGAGATGGTACAAAGGTTCAGTTCAAGTGCATGGGGCAATCGAATGCATGAATTAAATGAGGTTCTATTAAGTCCTAATATAAATGATACATACAAAGCCTAAATTAGTTTGTAAATTCCACTACTTGTTGGAAAAGCAGATGTTTGTTTGAGGTTTTCAGCTCGTGGAGAAAGGCGTGTTGGTTGACAAATACTGATTGTCGATGTGTAAAGACTTTGGATGTAATTAGTTTTGATCTATGAAAATTACATTTTTAACATAATTTAAAATAACAATCCACTCAAAAAAAAATACCTCGGGTACATTTTGAAGGTGAAAAATAAAAGGCTTTTAAAAAGGGTTTTTTAAACGCCCGTTATTTCATTTTGAATTTGTCATTTCTCCTAATGAATAAAGTTTTGATTCATTAGGCGTTAAAATGGTCAACTCTCTTTCATTCTCTCGGTATTTTACGAAATTTCCTAATCTGGTTATACAGAGAAAGGTCCGCCAAATCTACATTTAAAACAATACTGCCTAATCTGTTTAGTCCCTGAGAAAATAAATATCCAGTCACTTAATTCTGTGCAGGGACGTATTGGATTCGAAGAGAAAAAAATTCTTATGGAGCTATAAGAAGTTAATTTTGAGCACCTAATTCTAAAATCACGTGTTTACGTTAGACGACCAACAAACTTACAGGAATTGAGACAAATAATTATTGATGAATGTGAACTAATACGTGGAGAAGTCTTGGAAAGAGTAACTCAAGAATTTGTTAATAGGATGGCATATTGTCAGCAAGTAAACGGCGAGCATTTTGAACATTTGAAGTAATTTTGTTTCTCATTATTTTAAAATAATGAAATGTACACCTATTGTACAACTAACAGTGAGTTATTCCTCGATTTTACAAATTTTTTTACACTAAACTCAGTATGTATGAATTAAAAATAACAAGCTCTTTCAAAATCTGTGAAAATATATAGGGTGTCACATTTAAATTAAAGAAGTTGATGGCATTTCCGGTTAAACCGGAAGTATATTATCAACAAAACAATGTACATCAGATGCATTTTGTTCCATTGCATTATTAGTTATGCATAAAATAGTAAAAGACTCTAGAAATAAGAAAATATTTAAAACACTTACATTTGGAACCATCCTCGGCGCGATCTCCATCCCAATACCATTTTTACCATTAACCATCACTAAATACCGAAATCGACCATTTCCATTTACCGACCGGCGATAGCCACCACATTTATCTCTTAGTCAAAGGCATACATCACATAGTTTCCCTATAGTACTGACTCTAAGTCCACTACGTTAGAGCAACTTCGAGCCAGTACCTGTGTTTTTAGAGTAACTCACATATCTATAAAAATCGGTTGCATGTCATTCAAAATAGATTACATTTTAGAGTACTGTATAAATACACATCTCATGTTGTAATTTACTAAATTAAATAAATGATACAATTCGATTAGTATAGGAAAGATGAGCGTAACCCGACAACCTAGTCCTTGTAGTTCGTGAAATCTTATCATATTAACCAAATACTCTTTTAAGTTCCTAATACAAAAATTTCTACAAAATTCTAGTTTTGAAAAGTGTGAGAATCAAAAATATTTTAAAGTTTAGAATTGCTAGAGTGAGGAACTTGTCTTAAAAATGGAATTGTTTAAGTTCAATCCGGTGCAGTATCCGGATTAAGATTATATTTTAGTGAACACTATTAAAAATAAATTAATATTTTGAAACAATATAATTTTGAGTAGATCTAATTTTGAAAAAAAAGTACCTTAAGTTAGGTAGTACTCCAAGTAATCTGGGCACAAAAAAAAATTTTGTCACCAAGGAAATGTCTGTGATCACATTCTACAATATATACAGGCATACAATGATTTGAAAATTTGTGTAACCACAAAAAAATTTCTCAGCTGAAGAAAAATTAAATTTATGATAAACAGTAAAATGTAAAAAATTGGAAACACCCGAAATAATAAATTGTTGTCACTTCTTCTAAGTTGTCTGGAAGATATTGTTGTACCTAGTGCGTTTTGGAAGTGTCTTATTATTTAAAAAATAATTTTCTTAGTAAAATATGTTAAATTAAATAAATGTTTTAAATTTGGAAAAAAAATTGTGTATTGAAATATTTCTGATTTAGAGTCAAATTGTGAAAAAATTAACTATTTTTATTTATTTATTTTTATTTAAGAATATGCCAGACTAAATAAATGTATTAAATTGGGGAAAGAATTTGAGGTGTGTCAAAATATTATATAAATTAATTTCTGAAGCGATTTTTCTTTTATGATATTATAGAATTGATAAAATTTATTTTTTATATTTTATTATTCATTTTTAATAACTTTCTGCTTAAATTAAAAAATATTGAATTGTGTTGAATGGTTGACCTATTAACACCCAGAACGTAGCACCAGAAATCCTTTGTTTTCCTCTTCCTAAATTATCCTTTCTGAGTTGTCTAGAGCAATCGGTTTTACCTAGGGAATTCTGAATGTTTTAATAATTCAAAAATTATAATTTCACAATAAAATAGTTAATAATATGCCTGACTAAATAAATATCTGAATTCAGTTTAGAAAAAATTAAATTCTTGACCAATTTTTCATTTTATATTATAGGTACTATTGATATTTTCAATTGATTTTTTTTTCTATTATTCACTAATTTTTTTCATTATTCTTGTTTTGAAATAAAAAATATTGAATTTTTATTATAACCTAAATGATTAACCGATTAGCTCACAAAAGGATGCAGCGCTGAAAAAACTTCACCTGAAAAAGAAGAAACACAAACAAAATCCACATAAAAATATCCTCTTGATGGGGTGTTTCCAATATACTATTGAAAGTGAAACAATCTATATACGAAAAAATTGTAAGTAGCAAAAACATTTCAGGCACACTTTTTAAATAACAAAAATTAAAAATAAATTTACTGAATTTAAAAAATGTTTAAATAAATAAATGATATATATAGAAAAAAAAATTAAAAACAGTCAGAGATACAAAAAAATAATTATTAATTGCTATAAAAGTTTAAGAGGGAAAAAATTCAAACTTATTATTTTCACAATACTTTTTATTTTTGTTATTCGTCACAACGTTCTCCTACCTTTAGGCATATCGCATTTTTTGAGACGATACGAGACCGATAGAATCTGTAAAAAAAGAAAACAATGTTTAAAATATCTCGAAAAGTATGAACCTTTATTGAATTAATAAAAAAGAATTCTTAAAAAGGGGGAAATTCTCAATAAAAAAAAAGTCTCAAGTACCGGAACTCTGTCTCCATTATCAATAATTTTAAATTACCTGCCAATTATTTTATTTGACATGCTTGCTTTCGACGAGGCGAGCGCATACCGAAAATGACGGGTTAAGACCTGTTTGCTGCATTGAATTAAAATCATGAATTATTTATTTATTAATAATGGATAGGTATAGAGTTCTGGGAGTCAGGACTTTTTCCTCCTCTCGAGGAAATCTTTTTAAGCTCTTAAATGTCAATACGTACTAGGTACTTACGTGAAATATTTTCATAATAATTAAAAATAACATGTATATTACCAAACTGATATAAAATATGTATAAATTTACTCCTGACGATGTAAATTTAATTTATGAAACCTATCGAGTGATAGAATCTTATATTTTTGTTGTGCAATTTTTTATTTTTCGATTTTAGGTGATAGAAAATATTCTTTTTATCAACCACATTCATTCCCTTTGAATTTATACACTTGTATCTACATAAAACCAGTTTCTATTTGAAATTATCTAACAAATTGAAAATTTTCAAAAAAATACAACATACCTAATAAGTATCAAACATTAAAAATGTATATTTTTAAATAAAATAATCAAAAATCACCTGAATAACTTCAAAAATGTCTAATCTTCACTAGTTAAAACAATAACACACATTGCATATAACATTATGAGTTATTTGTTATCAAATAGTAAAGCAGTTTTTTCTAGTTAACAAAAAACAAAGGCTCGCTGCGTTTTATTGGAGAAAAGATTCAGTGTAAGGTATTTAGTGATGGAATTTGTTTCACATACAAATAATTTTAATTTTATACAGCGTCGTCTACGTTACTTTTTAATTTAGGATTTAAATATACAGAGTGGGTATTAAATATGAAACGACTCACAAGATTTTAATGAATTTTAATTTATGAGAGTTTTACGATGTGAACGATGTTATGTTGGTATTAAAATTCTTTTCTAAAGTTTAATTTTTAGGTGTTGCAGTTTTTGTAAATCTTTTATATTTTTTAACAAATTACTTATAGCAATATAGAGCATTTCAATTATTAGGATAGAGAAATATATGAAACTTTAATATACAACACAGATAAGAAATAAGATCAAAACCAACAAAAAATAAAATAAAATGAAAAAGAGTATAGGGAAGAATACATACAGTATGGTACAAAAAAAAGGAATAATTTCATAATTTTGGGGAGAACCCTGAAACCCGTCGATTTTTATTTTTAAATATACGCTTCGTCAGATAAATTTTTTATTTGAAGCGTCATCTTTGTGAGCGTGATAACGACATCAAAAACATTTTTGAATGAAAAAGTGGATCTTTACAAGGAAATCGAGAGGAGTTGAGTCAGGGAACCTTGGTGGCTCAATTGCTCTTCTTCGACCTATTTGGGAAGACGTGGTCCAAGCAGCAGTTTCTCACCAAGACAGTACAGTGTTTGGGGAAGCAAAAAGTTCTGAAGAAATTCTAAATATTTAGGATTTAGGAAGGTTTCTTCGAGTCGAAAAGTTTTTGATTTCGTCTACTACAATATCCTTAAATTACTTTTCAAAGAATAGACCGTTCACTAAGAAGCAACATCTACTTCTCGGGCTATATGCCCCGACAGACAATGAATTACACTTCCAAGTCAAACGCGGTTGATATATAAGCAATATACAGGGTGTTTTCAGCACTTACAATGTTTGTTAAGTTATATCGTCTACATATGATTTTTTACGGAATTTTTAATTTTTTCATAAAAGTGACGCCAAGCGAAGGCGAAACGTCAAAAATGTTTTAATTGATTTTTATCATACAACTTACTAACCAAATCCACAAAAACAAATCAGTCCTGGACTTTTGTTTTGCTCATCACTATTTCAAACTACTGTTAAAAAAACATACCCAAGATTAATTTTTTTGTTTGTTCAAATACGGACGTGAACTTTAATTGGAAATTCTGCTTAGATACGGAGCTGTATTCAAAGTAAAATGTCGATGCTTATAGCGGCTTAACCATTTTAAATACAGGACCCTTCGCTGCTATTATTAGAAAAGCTAAAAAGCTAACACTCGTAGGATCTGTTAAACTTTTTCGGTCAAGCTTACCAAGCTGCTGTATTAAAAGGATTTGAATACGTAACAATCATAATACAAAATAAAACACAGAAGAGTGCAGTAAATAATTTCAGAACAATAATTCACACTGTATTCTTTACATTTGGAAATATTCGTACTAAAAGTTAGTGAAAATTATATGTATGAAGAAAAATATGCGCTTTTACATTTAAAAACAACATGCCAAATGTCAAATCAATATATTTATGCATTTTAAAGTTATCAAATTAAAACATTTAATTTTTCATAACTTCAACACCCTGTACTTCGAAAAGTAAATAGGTTATTAGACCCCTCAATCCTTATATCATTTTGTCCAATTTTACGAGAGGTATCTACATGCAAACGTTGTAAGTGTCATTTGAAAACACCCTGTATATATTGTAATGGTGTAGCCTTTGTACGGTTTAAAATGGTTAAAATTATACTTATATGCCAGTTGTAACAATAAATGAATATTCAATTTGATATGAATTTATGGGTGTATCTAGCCCCAGGTAGATCACCCTGTTTGTATACCTCCACCTCATTTAATTAATTATTTTCCTTTTTTTTCCAAAGTATGTCCTGAGAAAAGTTTGTCAGCTACGCCCATGAGACAATTAACCAAGTTGTCTTCTTCTTTTCGCCTTCTCAGAACAAGTGGTCTCGATAGAATTTTATTTCAATAAAGATCTAGTTTCAAACAAATCAGTACAGCTACTTTATTCAACTAATATTCAAGTTTCTTAAGAATCGGAATACATACACAATAACTCATATAACGTTTGTTTAAAATATTCAATGTATTTTATTTATACCATTGTCTGTATACCTACTAGAGATTATTTTATGTATTACCGCTTAAAATTGTGACAGAAGTCGAGGTCAAATATTTTCGGGTTAATTTTAAAATGGTTGTGATTTTAAATGTAATTTGATATGAGCAAGTTTAAATTATTAATACAGATGATTGATATATATTTTAATGAAACGTTTCTCCATATCAGGTAAATAAACTATTCTAATTAGTCTAAGACTTATTATTATTAAAATAAGTTCCTTTATGTTTTGTGAACGTTAACCACTTTGTCCTTTTTAGGTTAAGTAGAACAAATCCCGATACGATGAAGAAATTGTCTATTATAACTAATACGTAGTGCTTTATAGTTTTGATTGGAAGTTCCCTAGTTTTAAGGAATGTTTATTATGAAAACGAGTACTATAACAATCTCACGAGTCTTAGCTATCCATTAAGTGTTCAGTTTTATATTATAATAATGGTCCATACTTACCATATTTTTGATAGCACCTTATTGTCACAAGTTATTCTTTTGTTTTTTGAACTGCAAGCGAGCGTCTTCACTGTGAGGAGGTTTATGATGTACTGCCTTTTTCTTCCCAATGCATTTCTTATGGGAACAAATTTTCCAGGTAACTTGATTTTCATTAAAACTCATAAAATTCTGACATTTCTATAATATACGAGTCGAGTCAAAATTATGTCTTTCTTAACATCATTAAATATCGTCCTTTTGGCAATTGGGACTTGAAAAGCACATTATATTATAATTTTCCTTCAAGTTTCACTTGATTCTGTCCATTATTAACCGCACACTGCCTGATTAAAACACATAGTTTAGATCACTAGCTGTCACTATTTACATACCCAACTTTTATTTATTTAAACACTTTTAACTCTAAATACAACCAAAAATCAGTATTACAAACATGTAGTCAGACATTATATGTACTTTGTGTTCTTTATTTGATCTACTTCCCTTAATATATACCTTTATGATAGACATGATAGTATTTACTCTCAACCTTCAGTTGAGTTGCTTGTCCTGGTTTCTAAATTGTTTTATGATAATAAATTTGGTCATAATTATTAAGTCTGAAGCTTTATCTTAGTGCTGTATACCCCAAATTGTTGCCGTATATTATTCTAACTGTACTCTGTTAGATCACTAGCTGTCAGTATTCAAATACCCAACTCTTATTTATTTAAACATTCTTAACTCTAAATACAACCAAAAATCAGTATTACAAACATGTAGACAGACATTGGATCTACTTTGTGTTCGTTATTTGGTTTACTTTCCTTAATATTATACTTTTCTGATAGACATAATAGTACTTACTCTCAACCTTCAGTTGAGTTGCTTGTCTTGGTTTCTAAATTGTTTTGTGATATGAAATTTGGTCATAATTATTAAGTCTGAAGCTTTATCTTATTGAGTTATACCCGAAATTGTTGCCATTAATTATTCTAACAGTAATCTGTTAGATCATTAGCCGCTTTATCTTATAGCCGAATACCCCAAATTATTGCCATATATTATACTAACGTTAGTCTGTTGCTTTTTAAATTTACCCTGCATTCTTTTTTATGCATAAAGATTAAAGTTCCTTTATGTACTATTTTTATTAACAATTAATTAATGTCCTCCGATTTATTAGCTCCTTGCAATATATATTTATTTCGCTAGTTTTATTTTACACATAATAACTAACATTAACTTGACATCAGCTTACCCTAGTATTTTTTATAGGTAGATAACAACAGTTAGCTGATGTTTATATTTCATTTTTATCTAATTTTGTTTTAGGAATATAATATTTGCAGTTGTATTTCAAAGAAAAATGGATTAATTGTAACGAAACATTTTGTTGAAGGAAAATTTACATTTTTTTTTATTCGGGAAGTGTTTAATAAAATAACGAATTCATATTTTGTCGCCGATGTATTTTGCCTAGCCAATTTCATGGAGTGTTCATTTTAAATGAAAAATCTCAACAAAGAGAGAGAGAGAGAGAAGTGAGGAGTTTGAAAATCAATACCCCTAAAACAGCAATAATGCATCGAACGAGGAGAATTCGATAATTTTCATTGAACAAGTAATAAAAGAGTGCCGTTATTTTTATTGGAATTTTTAATTAGTTCCGATCTCGTTTCAATATTGAAAAATACGTTTTGATTAATTTAGCATATCACGGTAACAAAGCACCACATGTGTTGTTTCCAAGAGTAATCGTGATTAAATATTGATTTTGTAGTTACTTTGCATATTGCAACGTTACTAACATTATATTGAAGACCAAAACTTTATATATATATATACATATACCCGAGTTTAATAATGAAACGTTAATTAAAGAGATTCCAGATATTAAGAAAACTTTGTGGTTCAACTTACCATCAAGTATTATCGAAACTTATCAAGAAAATATGGAGACTATCAAGAAAATCATTAGATATTATTACAGTACATTCTTCTCCGTAGGACTAAACACTATTTCGAGTAAAATCAACGCTACAAGTAAATATATTTAAGGTTGGTACAAACAAAAACATACAGGGCAGACTTTGAAGACTGCCGATAGAATTGTCAAGAAGTTTCTAAATTTGGAATATTAATTTTCATTAAAACTGTATAGGACTTACATATTAGGTATGTATTTTAAATAAATTAAATGAAGCCTTATATTAAATGAAAATATTGTGAAAAAGTTTTGTTCACCCAAAAATAACACATACAGGGTGTTTCTAAATTCATGCGACAAAATTCAGGAGGGGTTTGCTCGTATGAAATTAGGATGGGTCTTTTCTATAACAAAATTTCCTCAGCTCACCCCTTTCCTTGATATCACCCTTAAAAGGTGGTGACTAAAAGTCAGTTGTTCATTTTTTTTCTAAAATATCAGTAAAGCTAGAAACTTGAAATTCTGTAAATTTCGTGCACTCACAAAGAACCAACCACGGGTATTTTTTCAATATCCTGTTACATTATACGGGAGTGAAATTAGCAACCCTTACTTTATTTCGTACCAAACCTTTTTCTAATAAATTGAGTAGAAAACAGTAAAGATGTAAAATGTAATACGATTCATAATAAATGCTGGAAATGATCACCTCTACCTTGTTTTTAATTACAAAATTTTAGAATAGTTTCTAGTTTTACTGAACCCTTTAAGGGTGATATCTCGCAAAGGGGTGGGCTGAGGAAATTTTGTTATAGGAAAGACCATACAAGCAATCACCTCCTTTGTCGCATGAATTTAGAAACACTCTGTATATACACAGTATACATACACACTTTTACTGACTTGGGAAACCTCGTCTGAAGACGACCAGCCTCAATCATACCAATAGCACTACTAGATTACAATATTAACATTAATTGTACAACCAGTACACGAACCAATATTTATTCCTAAACCAGATAATTCAGGTTCAGCTCGGGATATTGGGGTTTCCGGGGTTGAAACACTACTAATTTTTGAGGTAGAGGTGATACCATGTGATCCTGAAATTTCAAAATCTAAAATTTTATTTGATATTTGGATCTTCTTATTGATAGAATCTTCGTTTGTAGAAAAAATATTGTTTGCATCTCGTGCGCGAACTACTTTGGTGGTCTCGAATAATTCAATTCTCGATCACCAAAGTAGCATTTCACGCACTAGATTGATTGATTGATTGGATCAGCACACCAGTCAAAGGATTGATGTCCTCGGCACCTCAGCCTTAAGGCTTTTTGTGCTCTTGGTTGTGCCGTTTATGTGAAGAGACCAGCAGCCCTTATCAGGCTCAGCAGACTGTTCACTAGGTTCTTCTTGGAGAAATCCTCCCTTGGAAATTCTAGTCCGAGGAGTCTATATCTCCAGTGAGATAGTGCTTCACAATCAAAGATAATGTGAGAGGCTGTTTCCTCCTCTTCCATGCACAACCGACAGATAGGTTCCTCCCTATATTTGCCGATTTTATGCATGTGCTTCCTTAGAGTACAGTGACCGGTGAGTAAACCCGTCACTATCCTTAATTGGGCCCTACTAAGATTTAGTATTTAATTGGTCAGCTTCTCCGAGGGTTTTTTAACCAGGAGTTTGCTGTGTTCCTGTTTTGGCATGTGTCTCCAGTACGACTGGTGTTTAGTTTGAGTCCACCGAGATATACAACCACGTGCAGCAGTTTTGGATATCCCAAATACTGGTTCAGGACCAGTGAATGCTGTCTCAGACCCCAGCTTTGCTAGGTTGTCTGCCTTTTCATTTCCTACAATGCCCTTATGCCCTGGGACCCACTTAAGAGTAACTCTATTATGGTTAGCCAGAGTTTTAAGTTTCTGTAGACAATCCCAGACCAGTCTAGATCTGATCTGAGGACATGCTAAAGCTTTTGATGCTGCCTGACTATCAGAGAGTATTAGGATCTTTTGACCCCTGTACCCCCTTTCAATATTCAGTTGCAAACACATATCAATAGCGTAGATTTCTGCCTGGAATACAGAAGCAAGATTCCCCAACGGTGCCACGCACTAGATACAAAAATAACTATCAACATACATCCAATATTTTGTAAACTTTCCTAACTTTTGTAGAGCAGTTTATATAGCCACCGCACTCTTGTACAATCAAATCGCTAAAATAAATGCACAATAAAAACCATTTAGCTACTTCTTTGTCAATAAAATCCCATACTAAAGCGAGATGATGTGTAATAAAAATTATGTTTATTGTTATTGTCGAGCCGTTACCATCAACATTTTCGGTGCCTTAACTTAACTTTCTGCGAACAATTAGTTTATCCCCTATTGCACTATAAAATTATTTTATTGAGTGTTTAACGCACAGTAAATTCGTTTATGCTTGAAGATCGTTACAGTGGCTGATTACAGTAAATATGTCGTATATTCGACGATTTTTATTCCATTACGGCAACGCTACTATAAACAGAATCGTTGCGGCGTTGTCAAGTTATTGTTTTTTCCCACATTTCAGTTATTTTTCGAATTACATAATTATCTGTACTTGAGCGTTAAATTTAATTCTAATTGCACACCCTATCCCTTAACTATCTAATAGTCTTGGGCTGTAAAAGCTCATTTTCTGCTCTTGTGACTGAATACATTATTTCTTCATTTATAGCTGGGGTATTATATTTTTATATATTTAAAAATATCAAGGTTATGTACACACCAGCATTTAACACAGAATAACTTACATAGTACCATAAATAATCCATCCACCTTATCCTCATTGTGTAGGTAGGCTAATATAGTTTCAATAAAAAATGTTTTCTTTAAGAATTTTCGATTTTAATTCTATAACTGAAAATTGATTTGTTTTTATTTAGTACATTCAGGTCTTTTGTCTGTAACTTGGTACGGCTTTTATTTTCTAATTAATTCGAATAGTTGGTTCGAGTAATATTCCATTCGAACCTAAAAGGTATTAGTAAATTAGAACCAAACAAAGTATTTCGGTAAACTAAGTGAATGAATGGCACTGTAGATATAGGATTTCTAAACTGCTTTGTAAAGTCTTAGTTTTAATACTAATTACAACTACCAATTAGCACTAATTAAATACCGAGACTGACCTATTATCTGCGGAATTCTCGTTTCTAAGGCATCTCTCTAGTTCTCGTTTCCGTACACTCTGTTGGATTCTTGAGTACACGTTATAATTACGTGGATTGGATTCTGTCAGTTTGTTGTTACAAAGTTGTCCTCTGTACGGGCGGAAAAAATGTAAACGGAGTTGCATAGTATACAGTTAATTTCATTTAATTACAAGCAAGATGCGCTTTGATTCCATGAAAAGGAATACGCCAGGATGTAATTAGTTATCTTAGAAAGTAAATTTAAACGCGTGGGTTGATTTGGAGTTAGAGGAAGTTTTAACGGTTGCAGCAAGCAGAAAATGTAAGAGTATTGTACAAACCATTTATACAGGAGCTCTGAGTTTAGTAAGTCTTAAGATAAGATAAATATGGGGCTTATGTGCTTCTAGGAGCCTTTGCAGTGCCCTCCTGTTATTCTAGAGTTCCTTGTCTAGGCCCTTCCTTATTACTAGACTTCGAATGGCAAACCTCAGGTCCTCCATATACTGGGAGAGTTGTGGTTTTTCTTCCCATATCATTAAAAACCTCATCCTAGTCAGGACTTCGCAGTAGCACAGTTCGTGAACTGAAATTTCCTTGGATGCTATTCATGTGTTTGTTAAGTTTACAATTCTGTGTCAGGAGCCCAACCAGGATTCTGATTGTTCTCCTATTCTGGCTCAGTAGATACTCCGTGAATTTTGGCGAGGGTTCCTTGATAAACCTTTGCCTTGTTCCACCATTATCGAGAATGCTTTTTTGTCCAAGT
This sequence comes from Lochmaea capreae, assembly GCA_949126875.1. Classification (NCBI taxonomy): domain Eukaryota; kingdom Metazoa; phylum Arthropoda; class Insecta; order Coleoptera; family Chrysomelidae; genus Lochmaea; species Lochmaea capreae. The sequence goes on from OX421400.1 coordinate 2,588,706, forward strand.
ACTTCTATTTGGTTTTTGCAGCGCTTCACGGGCTTGTACCTCTTCATTGCCCTTGTGATCTGAGTGACCTGGTACCCTGGCCTATGACTGCACAGCTCTTGCAGCGCCTCCAAGCAGTCCGAAACACTATCACTATCGTTCTAACACTACAACAAATTGAATCTGCAAAAAAGTCGACAATTGGGATTGGATATTTATAATGGATCTAAAGGAGACCAGTCTGGTGATCATAAGGCCCATACAATAGTTTCTCTACCAGTGAACACTTAATTCCAAAATGGATTGGAGAACATACTTGGAAAACATCACTACCAGGCAATCTTGCCACAAGAGTTATGAGCAAAGCCTGAGTAATAAAACTGTGATAAGATCAACGATCTCCTATAGGACAATAGTCTGGTGTCTTTTGCAGTGAATATATCAACTCCAATACAAAGGCAAACTCTCCTTGGTATTACCGGGACAATGAACACCACGGAGACGACATCCATGGAAGCGTTTATTGGCTTTTCTCCTCAGGAACTTTTTGTAAAGGCAGAGGCGATCATTTTATTACCGAATAAAGACAAATTAGACATATTTTCTCCTATTTTTCCAAAATAGTGGATCCAGTTATATTACAGTGCGTCCTAATTATGTATGGGAAATCTAACAAGCGCATACAGGAACGACAAACGTAACACTGGTGCCCGTTGCACTAATTTTATCATTAAATTAAGGCAAGAGGAACGTGCGAGTCACGATAGAGATAGAGAATCGTCAAATGATGTATTCTCTTTAGCAGTGGCGTTACAAAAATAATTTTTTTTAACATAGTTTTTATTTACACCTTTTAGTGGGTCTACAAATAAATTTAGTTTATTTTTATCACACTAAAAGTGATTGCTAATTAATGAAAAATATTCATTATTTTAAAATATGTGGGTTATTGTGTCTTGGATCTCCTTTATATCTCCATCTACCTTGTTCGTTGTATTCCTCTTCGTTTCCTTCCTTATATTTATAGTTTTTTTGGGATCTTTGTGTTGTTGCAATATACCTTTAACACTAGAGTCGATCTCTATATAATTATAGATTGATTATGTATATAAAAAAATCCTTTTTGAATTATTACTACGACTATAAAAATGCGAAGAGAGCAAGTGGGCGTCACCGAGCGAAACCTTGGCAGAGTGGGTCACTACCAGAAAACAGGCTTTTGAGGCGAGTGGTTACGATAATGAATTATTAATGTTCGTATCAGTTTGTTGAAGCCGGGCAGGATTTTAGTATCAAACAGTTAACGCAGTTTATTTTCAATAACCGAGAATACGAAAAATTCCAAATCAGGATGTTTGTACAAGAAATAATAGTATGCCTAAGATTCAAGGCAGTCCTTGAGATAACTTTTGGGTAGCCTTTCAACTATATATCACCTCAAATGCATATATTATTAAAGACGCAATCCAGAGCTACGCCTATGAGAGAGAATGTGTGTAGTTGAGTATTTTCGGTGATAATTAGGGTTTCCCCGGGTTCTCTCCTAAATGAACGTCTCGTTAGTGAGGGATTAGCGACGTGCGTGTCGGGAGTCTTTAATTTGGAGGTGGAATTGGGGCCGACTGAGGGACGGTAGGTTTAACCGGTAGAGGAGGATAGGGGGGGGGGTAATAGTGATTGGTAATTGAGTTAATATTTTATATACAAAAACAATCTTGTCAAGTAATAAGAGTTGTAAGAAGCTCATTACATGTGAGTAAAAAAGTTAATTTCACATGTTGATATTAAGAGTTATTTGTAATTATATATTTGCTCTGTTTCCATCAATCCGCTTTCATCTGTCTGAATATTTACAAAAAGAATTGGCTAATGGTGGACCAGTTTTGACGTTAAATGCCATTCAAGGGGTAAGTTTTGTAACAATTTAATATTTGTATATTTTCAAAATGTAGTCTAACTATGATATGTTAAATTTGGTTTTATTTAGTTTCTCCTATAATTAGATCACCAAAAGATACATGCCTAACCATCTAACAATGATGCGCCGCTGGTGATAACTGTCTTATTAATTTTATTTGGGTGTTTATGAGTTATGACGTAACGAGAAACATTCGTGACTTTTACTGTAACGGAAATAGCCAAATGCAACTTATTACCGGCAAAATCTGAGAGTCAGTACAAACATACGTACCAAAATGGATAGAATGGAGGTTAAAAAACGGCGTAAACTCACTTTCCAAGAATATGAAGCCTTCTTCACTTTGCTGTTCTTACTCTATTTTGACGACCACAATATATATAAACATTGCAAGCTATTCCATATTACAATTCCTACTTAAAAGAAAATCTGAGTAAAAAGTCTAACTTTGACCCCCCCAATATAATTTACCTAAAAGTATCTGAAGCAAAAGTTCGAATCCATTTAAGTTAATGCATTTCTCTGAGTTGTATTATCACTCCAATCGGAAAGATTAACTCCGGTTCCATTCCCCGTGGTGGAGGTGAAAAGAACGAAAACCGAAGTGAAAACGGTAGAAAAAAAATCCCTATAAAAAGCCACTTAACAGTTAAGATCAAATGTCGAATGAATAAAACAAGTCCGTATTTGTCAGGACGTATGCTCTCGGGAAACACTTGGGAATAATTTTTTGAGTGGTATAATAATTCAGTTTTGGGAATATTAGGGAACGCGAGTGATATCTTGACTGTTATCTAAATTTCTATAATGGAGATACTGCTCATCTTGATTATATTATATACTTTTATTACAATGTTCCATCTGATAAGGATTATATACAGGGAGTTTCTAGATTTTAGTTCAATGTTTGAAGTCTGCTTATAAACGGAATTGGCTGCCTGACGGCTCGGATATGGTAGGTACAGTGTGTAATTACCTTAATATATGACTCTTGAACACTGTTTTGGTTATCAAAACGCGCGTAAGACGGTGTAAAGGTTAGTGTTGGTGTAGTGGTAGAGTAAACAGTGTGGTGCCAAGTATCGCAATCCCAGCTTAACCTTAATATGTTTAACAATAGGCCATTCTAGAACACCTGACTTTGACAGGTCAGCCATATTGGACTGGGTCCTCCGATCAGCTGGAGTTGAAGTTTGTGTGTTTTGACATGTGGTGTAAGTCAATTGGTTATCAGACAGACTTTGTAGGGCAATGTCAATGTAATATATATTTTATTTAAATAATAAAAACTTTAAAAATAACACATGAGTAGTAAGAAAGTTGATCTAAATTCATTTTTAGTTACTGATGTACGCCTCTGTGTAACACACGGCCAGATGAAACTTCATACTGAGTGGTAGTGAAGGAAACTGATATGGCTGTAAGTGCCGGCACTATATGTGTCACTAGCCACCATCAACCAAAAGCTAATGAAAGGGGATTAGAGATTGTCAAGTTTGGTTTCGAAAATATTAAAATGAGGCATTCTACACCGACTGATAGGTGTAGTGATATACGAAGATTCAGTTTACAAGGATTTTGAGTAAAAAATTACTTGATATAAATTTATAATTTGAAAATTAGGATCACATTTATGTATTTTAACGTAAAAAATTTAAATAATAATATTTTTAAGTCCCTTGTGAATACCCCATAGTGGTATTAACATTACATGAAAGGTTCAGTCTTAAGGTTGATAACTTAAAAAAGCAAAACTGGAACCCTGGACCCATCAGCCTCTGCGCTACGGACGATTCCGACCCATTAATGTTATGTTCGATGTCCACGAGATACCTAGAGTACACCTACCTCACTATCTCGTGAATTTGATTCCTTGCTTGCCTATGCCTATCTTGCTCTTCTGACAAGCCTAACGCCTCCACTTCAGATTATGGTCTCATGAAGACATTTCGTAGATCAAATCCCACTTCTGATATACTACCTGCGCGCTACGGAAAAGAATCAGGTTGGATAATATAATCTAGATTCAGAGAACCATAATATGCCGATCTAGCTACTTCATCCAATCTAATCTACTTTCACTCGGGGAAGGTTGAGATAGAGATCACATTTTCAAGTTGAAGAATGTCAATTTGTGATTTTCATTTGACGTTCTTCCATTGTAATAAAATATTTGATTGTAAATAATAACTACTCCCTGGCAGTGAATAAAAGATTTCAATTCCGCAACTCAATTTTCTGTTTCGAGTGTGAGCAAAAGCGAAAAGCGTCGTTAATTAGCTCCCGACTAATTAACGAAATATCTCGCTTTCACAGTGTATATATTGTTAATTAAAACAAATAATAATATTTGACGATCCCCGACTTGATAACGAGTTTCTACTGCAAGTTTCCGGTTCATACTCATTAGGGCTTCGCGTCCCGTAGCAATAAGTATTCAATAACTTGGTGACAGTCGAATGTAAATTTGTATAACCAATGCAAACATCACACCGAGCAATTACTGGGAGTTATGTTTATAATTAGGCAGCGGCAATATTTCCCTAAAATTGGAGTTCGCTAATTCTAAGCAAATACTGCGTCGCCAGATCTGAGCGCTATGTGAGAAAGCATGAGAGGTAAATAAGATCATGGTTAAAACTGATTCGTTAGTTTCATTCTGTGTAGTTTTATGGTTAAATTAAGTTATATTTTCGCTACAAGAGTTATACTGGTGGCTGTGCGGAGAAAAATTCATAACTGTACTAATTACATTATACTACGGGTTTCACCATAAAGAAAACTAACACAGCCTTTAACTTTAATTTGCTTGCACACGAGTACAACGTGAACATTGAACATAACCATAAAGCTCTAACGACTACTTCGCGCCTCAAAGATGGTGGAGTCTACTGTCACTTGTCACTATTCTCTTTCTTGGCGCAAAACACAACACTGTTTCATCCACACTATACCATTTGCGCGAAATTTAAACTGACTAATAATATTCTACATAACAAACAATTAAATATAACTGAAGATTTATTTTTAACGAATTCTCATGATTATTTTTTGACAATTCTCGAAACCAATATAAATTTTCAAGCCAAACGAAACATTATTATAGTGGGAATAATTTACTTACATTATTTCAGCGAGAATTATTCAGTGTACATTGTTTTTATTGAATGACAACCACGTATTTTCTAGATCTGACGCGTCTGACATAAATTTTCAAAAAAATTGCAATTGAAAAGGCAGTATTGGAGAACATCTCCAAATACGTGTGTCTGAAAAGAATCCTGTCAGCGACAGTTTTGATTGATAAGAAATAATTAGCAAAAATTATGGAAGATTAACTATGCGTACAATATAAAAAAACGGACTACAAAAAGTTAAGTATTAAAAGCATGTACTCCATTGTTAAGTTGCACTCGAGAAAAGATTTTGTAGGCAAAATTGTCCTCAAGGTTTTATTCAAGTTTGCTGCTTTTCGGCAATTTCGCTCATGAAATTTTTGCCAAGCAACAAACTTTCATACCTTTCGAAAATTTTGCTCCAAAAATTTTTTCTCTTGTGGTATTATATATGATAATATATCCTCGTCGCAGCCGCCTAACAATAGCTGTTCATTTTCGCAAAATCTTAGCAAACAGACATCGAAATGTGAAATCTTCCATTAGTGTAACTGAATCAAACGGTAAAATTTAGTTTATTATTGTATCATCACGAATCCAAATGAATACTTGAAACGTAATTCCGTGTGCATTCACCATTTCGCGCTCCTTTGATGGATCATTGTTCGTTGATGAAGTGTTAATTGAAAGGCTGCTGCAGTTTGCGATGAATTTTTAAAATACTATGTCGATGTTGACGGTTTACAACTAAGAAAGTGTATTTTCTAGTTGATATTTCTCCAAAATATAGTCAAAAGTTTTATCGAACCAAGACACAAGGTATTTAGATAGTCAAAAGTAAAAAAAATTACACAAGAAAATGGACTCTACTTTTTGTGTGAAATGGTACTGCTCGTTTTATATCATTATTCTCATTTTTTTCTTTAATTCCCTCTCGACATCGCATTAGTCACTTTCAGCACAACAATTGTCAACTGTCAATGATCTTCAGGCAGCGGGAAATGTTGGGATACTATAGATGTCCTAGGAATATCAAAAAATATTTTATGGTAAAACTTGATTTTCCTAGAGTTGTCCTGGGATGTTAGAGAGGTGGTCTAGGATTGAGCTTAGGTGGATCTTGTGTTTACCACTACAATCAATGGAAAATGAAAAATATACGCATAAAAATAGAGTTTCGATATGGATCTTGTCCATAATACACTCAGTAGCTAATAAGGATAGCGTTTGGGGTTAGCTTAGAGCTAAAGAGGACTAGGTTCTGTGGGATTTTACGTACCCTCTCAACTTATCAGACAACGATTATACAGCTGAATGTAGCACAAACCTGATTGAACTCACTGCTGCAGGTGTCAGTATTTTAGGATGACATATATTGGTTTCAAATAGTAAATCTACCTGAAATTTATACAGATTGCGAAAAATCTTAGCGCGACATGGGATTTACACAAGTACGACAAGAATAGTATGAACAACACTACTTGAAAGAGAGAAACATTGTTCGCTCAGTACTCTTTACCAAAACAGGTGGGCGTGTGTTCACTGCTCTCCTTACTTTCACTCGTTGTGTTTTGGGAAAGGGGAATGATATAATTGTGAGTTTCACAAAAAGAACAATTCTTGTCTCTCTCTTTCTAGTAGGTTTGTTCATATTATCCTCGTCGTATTTGTGTGAATCGTATGATCTATTTAAGTTTTTCGCAATGTGTTTATAGGTTACAAGATATGACGATAATTCAATTTTTTTAAAAGTTATTAAATAATCCGTGCCATAAAAAACAATACCATACAGTATAAGTGGCTTGGAAGTGAAAAGAAATTTTATATAAAGTTTCTTTAACAGAACTTTTCAGATTTAGTAAGAAATTTGGGATGATAACAGTAACATTCCAAAAAAACGAATATCATAAAGTGGATGATGATATTATTATCAGTCATCAAAGAACGAACGAAAACCCACCCAGTTTATATATACATATAATAAAATTGTAGAGAATTTGATTATTAGGTAGGAGTTAGAGCGAATTCAATTCAATTCTGAGCCAAAATTTATTATTAAAGTTAGAACGACTTTGTGGAAAATCACTTCAAGCAAATTGTGCGCATTCTCTTTATTCGACTGGATCCCCATTTAAACAGTTGTAATGTTATTGGTTGAATTTCTGGTAAATTTACAAGGAATTCGCCTGAAATATTTCTGAACTCAATTAAATTCGAATAAAACAAATTGAATTGCTGGTGTAGAACATATATGTTGTTTACAGTTGTGAGTCTTGAGTTGTGTAGGATACTTCGCGCGTGGTTTTGACTTTTAGTAAGCCAATTTCGTTTCTGTTCTGCTATTGTATACACCTGGTTATACATTATGTTATTTAGTTGCAGTATAAATTCCATTTAAACTTTATTTAATTTCAACTGTAGGTACTTCTCTAAAAAATATATCATGAAACGAACTAACTTTCGGATACTAGTAAAATATATATGGTTATTTGTCTTAGAATTTTGAAGCTGGCAAAAATAAAGGCTGAAACAACCGCCGCAAAAAAACAAGTCTATTTAGCGCCCAACGTGGGGCCGAACTACCCTTGAGAAGTCTTATGTCGGCATACTTTCTAAGTGGTCTTCAACTAGCGCTCAAGTAAACTTCAAGATACAATGGGCAGCTCAAGAAGCTCATAGTCGTGGAGTAAGAAGAATGTTTATTCTTTAAAATGGGAGAGGAAACATCCATTCACATATTTGCCGAATGTACTACAGAAACCTGCGGCACAACACTTGTGAGGCTGCTGGATAGAAGAGAAATAACTACTACTCTCTGAGATATTCCTGATGGAATGCAAAAGATCTTTAAAGGCTCACTGGATGTCAAATTTTTCTTTGACTTTTCCTGTATTTTTCCACAACACAGAGTTAAAAAGAAATTATCCAGAATGGCAAGATTTTTGTCCCTATTCAGACATGACTGTAAATGCTTCTTGTCACGATATCTTGTTCTGCATTCATTCATGACTGCTTTAATTTTGGATGCGGTCCTGAGACTGAACGTCACTCCGAGCATAACATCGGTCAAGTCTGCAATGACTTTTTTATAAGGCACGCTCATCTGCCAATAACGTTGCTCTCCATCATTTAAAGAAGAATTCCTTGGAGAAACCAATGATGGACAGGTAAAGGCAATAAAACTAAGAGGATGGCATTCTACATATTAGAAAATAGTGATGTCAGACCAAGATAAGGAAAATTAAAGTTTCGACTACTGAATATATCAACAAAAAGGACTTAAAATGCTGACTTTTGACGTACGAAATTTTCTTGTATACAATGCATCCCAGCTCGAAAGAGATTATACAAATGCACAATTTTCTTAGAGACATTGGAAATTATAAACAAAAGGAAAAATTATAAAACAAACGCAAGAAAGATTTTTCGAACACATTGACCGCTCAACTAAGAAGGAACAACTTTTTTCCGGGCTAAGAACATTGAATTACACTTCAAAGTTAAACGGGTTGGTATGATCCACAAGATTTAACAAACCCTTTTGGTTTGCAATTAGAAGGGGTTCAGCAACACTAGAAGATTGGTTTTGGCGTAGCTGCGCCTCATCAGTACGGACTGAAGAAGAAATTATCGCAGAGAGTATAAATTACGTCTGTTGATAGGTAGATAGACCTAGGTTGCACTGTGATTTAGTCCCAGCGCTCTCTGAGTGTTGGTACCAAACCCAGAAGCATAAATGTTTATTTTTTTACGTGTGTCATCTTTACAAACCAAAAACTCAAGCACTTGGCGTTATTTGAACCAATTTAATTAACAATTTTCATCCAATTACAGAGATACTTGAGAACGAGACTAACTAATTATTAATAGGAATCTGAATTATCCATAAAATTAGCTTATTGACTTGTATTAGCATCAGATTCCGTTCAAATTAACTCTCGTTACTGATAAAACGTACTTGAACCAATAACTCCATCTCGATCCACTTATATCTTGGAGTTGACCGCATCCTTTATCTTCCCATCAAATCGATAACGTTAATTCTAGGATGAATTTAAAATTTCACTAATTCACTCACGGAATTATAATTCTGAAATATTCTTTACAACCGTGAATTTTTCATTGGAAATTTGATCTGTACGATTTCAAATTTTTTGTAGAAATATCGTGGAGTTAGACGGTTACTTCTACAGAAGTTTAACGTTTGTAGTTCAAGCCCTGGAAGCTTCATTTGAGGTTAATTTCTGTCACTGTTTATTAGAGAAGATTCTGTATTTTTTTAAATGATGAACTCAATGAAGAAATTAAGAAAATTACTCTTCGTTACCGAACGTTACTTCAAATAATACCTGAAACATTTTTTTCCAGATGTTGCTTATGACCAAGGTGAGACGTTACACATCATTTGCGACTACTGTAAGACTTACTCGCTATTTTTTCGTATATTTACCTGTCATTCAAATGTTTTGCTTATTATGTTATTTAGTCATGCGTAGTCCACACTGCTGGCAGGCAAGCGAACAAAAATGTAAATAAAAATAACAATAAATTGAAAATAAATAGCCGATACAAAATAACGAGGTCCGTTGAATTGTGTTCCGTCAAGTGGAAGTTTGCATCATTTCGAGAAGGCATATTTAAACGAACTGGCCCTTCAAATGTCGAGCACCATACCAGATACGGACTCTAACATATCGTCGAAAAACATTTTTTAAACTTATTTTTGAACCATATAAGATTTTTTCGTACACCATCTTTCAACGGCCAACCATTTATGTGGATAAGCTAAACCGACATGACGGAAGGGGGAAAGGAAGGACAAAACCCTTGATATAACGGCGGAGTGAGAAGGAAGGAAGGAATTTTACTGGTAAAACTTAAATACAACATTACGTACTGCTATTAGATCGAATGAAGACTGGGGTTAGGGATCCGAAATGCTGGTATTTATGGAGAAGAGAAATGGAAAAAAGGACTGGTGATTGAATGTTTTGAATCTTATTTCGGTGTTACAGAATATAACAGTTGGTTTAACTTAGACAAAGGCGTTTCGAGCTGTAGGATGAAGTGGCGCATTTATGAACACTGAATTGAAATGCTAGTTGAACATGAAATTGGGGATGTCGAGGGCAAATGATAAATAACTAAAGAAGTTGTGGTCTTAATGAACTGTTAAAAGTTTCAGTTGCAGTTATGTGTATCAATTATTATAAATGTAAGCTCCGATTTGTTCATACTTAACATTTACCGAAATTGCTTGGAAACAATTTAGTTTTAATATCTTTTTTAATCTTTTACTCTACAATATATGACACATAACCTAGAATATTGATTGACTATAAATTTCACCTTCTAAGACAATTTTTAACAATAAGACTACTCAGGATAGATGTAGTGGACTAAAAAGCAAATTTTAATTATTTTAAACATGGTGAAATTACAAATATTTCTGGAAATAGAAGATACAATGAAATAAAATCTTTTATATGGCGTTGGAAAAAAATATATAATAAAATATTATTAAAACTAAGTAGTATACGGCTCTGTACAGTACGCCATGTTGTTGTTATGGCCTCTGGAGGACGGTAATGGTCAAGAGGACTACTAGAATGCATATTTAGAAAATATTCCTGCTTACAATTTCTGTTGAGTGGATATTGAAGAGCAATAGGCTAAGAAAATATAATGATCTTTTCCGAATGGGAGATATTAAATAACGACAGGTTTAAAAAGTTTATTTTACAAGCTTTTAAGAAGCCAAATCTTATTTTTCAGTTTTTTTGGTGATAATCTAGGGAACATTGTTTGGGTAGAGTTGAAAATATTCATGGAATTTCGTCAATTGAAATAAATTTGCAAACGTGTAACGACAATTTAAAACATTTTCTTAATTTGTGTTTCAAATTTGAAGCGCTGCATGTCAGGAAAATTATGAGCTACGAATATGAATTATACGACAAATTGTCTTTGTGCATATTTTTGAAAAAAATTTCAAAATGTCATTACCAAAATAACGGTCGAGTCGAATAGTTTGAAAAAGCAATTTTAGGTGGCGAGAATTAAAAAAAAAACTATAGATTCCGATATTTGAAATACAGTTGCGTTGTCAACAATTTAAATATTGAGAATTTTATTCGATATTTGTAATATTTTTTCGGAAAACAGTTTCAAAATGATCATAATTTCTCTCTAAAACTGTCAATGATAGTCCAAGCGAAATGATCTCAGCTAAAACTTGAAAAAATTTCGTGTAAACTTTTAACTCTATTTTTGTCACTACAATACTATGACGTTATCCTTTTCTCCTGCTTAAAACATTTTGGAAAAACAAAATAAAATTGAAAGCCGACATTTTGTAGTTGATAAATTCTTTGACAACAAAAATCTCACATCCCATAGATACATTCTCACTTAATTTAACCTCAACTTATATGCTTTTGAGTAAATTAAGCCGATACCCTTAGTGACTTGAAAGAGACACAAGCAAACGATTTTCTGAGGGTTTTAGAAAATAACACACACAATCGTTGTACCTATGCGGAACAGAAAAGCTGAAGCCGCGTTTTGACGGTGACGGTGGTTCGCTAACCACTGTCAAATTAGTTCAATAAGAAGTAGTCCACGCGTCGCAGTCATTATTATCGGTAGATTGGAATTTGCATACTCTGCTGTAGGAGAGACGTGTCTTCATTTGCCAACGGTACGCTAAGGGGCACTTTACATGTAGTCGGCCGGCGTTTTACGCCCACTCTTACACCCATTCACTGTCTCTCTCTGTCTATCTCGTATACAACCGATAATTACACTTTTGTTCTAGCAGGTGTTCGTTATTTCCCATTGTCCTTTTGTATTAAAAGCCAGTTTAAAAACTTTATATTATGTAACTTTGCTAAATCATTTTATGTTTTAGACTAATCGAATTAACATATTTTTAGGCAAAAAAACAGGGCATGGTCAAATCAAAAAGGCAAAGTGTAGCGAACCAAAAATACAGGGGTGCTGGGTCACTTTTCACTCCTTTCCAATCGCTCCCGTAACACCCCTACAATCGCATATTGGCGGAGAAATTCCAGAAAAAACTAAATGAATGGACAGACCGCACTGAAGTAATATTTCGGTGGAAGCCGAAACATAACGATATTTCTGGCACTGAAAAAGCTGATGAACTCGCGAGGAGAGGTTCAGCGCCAAAATGTTGGGACAGAACCAAACCTTGAGACCACAAAGAAAGTGGTCCAAGTAAAAATACAAACACTACAGTGGAAGAACACTCCAAAATCGATTAGATTACGAGGGGGGTCGACTGGCCCAGTTGGCGTTACCACACTGCAGCCTTTAAGATATTTTGTGTTTATCCAACATCTATATTTCAATCCAAAAGATCTAGACTTCTGAGGAGGCGTTTCGGAGCTAGGTCTGTAGCCTGATAAGTCTCTAAGAAGACCTGTTCCAGGTATTTAAGATACTGTAAGACCTTTATAGGTGATACATTTACATTTAAAAATATACTCTCTCAATTTTCAAGTGATAACATACAAGGAAACAAATGTTATAAATGAAAAAAAGCAATTTTATGACGATTTTCCAGACGGGACTCGTTTCAAAGCTCTTAAATTGCTATTGAATCACGACTGAATGTCTCATGTGAATACGGACCAATTTATACATGCATATAATTATCCGGCAACACTAAAATGAAGGTAATTATGGTGCAATAACAGTTGGAAGATAATTGCAAGCTTAATGATGTATGCTAGTGTTCTTCCTAAAAGCCATAACGAACGTGTTATGTAGGCCATCTCTTAAAAGGCGGAAAGGGGAAAGGTGAAGGTTCAAAGTTAAATTATACATATATACTCCTTGATGAATATTCCAACAGTCTGTTTATCTTTATCCCTTAATATACCGTGGGTATCATATTGGAGCCGACCAAATCAAATATCAGAGATATTTAACTATTTATCTGTAATATACTACAATTTGAGGTGTTAAAATTATTGTTGTGGTGGAAGAGACATCGTAAACTACAATGCCTTTGGGTGTTAACTTTAAAGTTTGTACTATTGGATGATTAAACAATTTACTGGATATTCCAATTGTCCCGTTTACCGATTCTTTGATATAATCGTTTCAGATCAAGCAAATCCCTACCTCCTACAAATAACATAGATGCTGAAGATCTTATTAAACCGTGTCCCTTATATTCTCCACGATTTTTTAAGTTCAGTTATTCTGCAATCTGTTTTGTTGTACCACTTATTATAGTATGGCAACCTGCATGTTGGGCATAACGTCTACCATTGCGATATGCAATAAGTAGTCTTCTACTAATCATAGTTTTAGGTCTTAAATTAATATATTTACGATACAATGTTTATTGGTTAAAGGGACATCCTGTAAAGCTTCTTGATCTGTGAGTTTTGCCCTCTTCTTTCTAAAGAATATCACTAAGACACGTCCATTATCTTCCACGTCTTCCAAAGTTGAATGGATTAGGTCATCTCTTAATTCTACAAAAATACCAAATATCATCATCTGGTGCTTCAAGAATAAATATGGCAGCCCAAGCATACTTTGTGAAACAACTAGCGCCACCTAACGGATATTCTAGACCTGTTTTTTTGCCAAAATGTTAATTGGGTAGGAAATGTATTGTAAAGACCACAAAAGTGCGTTTATTGAGCTGAGAACTCTTGAAAGACCAATACTATACTGTAACCGGAAGGGTTTTCATTTTATAAATCATCAAAGTAAGAGTAGCAAAAAACCTTCGAAAATCCAATCATTTCATGAAACAGTTCTTTAAATATCATATCGCACATCTTACAATAATAATCTGTAACATTTCAGTAAGCGACATTGACTTAGCAAAATATTCGTCTTCGTAGTTTCCCCACCTATTGATGTTCATTCTAAACCGATTCAAATTCAATCGAATCAAGCTCGTTAAGGCGATGCCGCCCCAATTCTGTTTAAACTCATCACCCTTCCCTCTTTGCTCCCTTTCATCCTCCTTGAATGTTCTCTGATCAACTCCTAATTTGCTTCTTGTCTTTCTGAATCAACTAGATTAGAGAAAATCCACAAAAGTGACATGAGTTGAGTGAAAAATACGGACGTGGAAAACAGAAATTACTTTTAGGATACGAGGAGGAATGGTATCTCACAAAAAATTTCCTTTTAATAAGTTCACTGCTATAAAAAAAAATGTAACACTACTGAAGTGATTTTTGTTAACAAAGTAATTTTTTTATCTGCAAAATTGATTTTAAAACTCGAAACTAAACAAGAGTTTATCAAAATAAGGGCAAAAAGGCTATGACGGTGGAAACCGTCACGCACACTGTGCACCTGATTTTATCGTGTGATGCTGATGACGGCTTTTTCCGTCACTACAAAAATATATTTTACATCCAGGACAATGAAAAGTTGTTTCCTTTCTTTTCTTGTGAAGCTTATAACACCAAACTCGTCGTCGTAAAAGAACCATTCGATTTTCTCTTATTTGGTTTTTGTGTGGATTATGGTTTCTATCTTTGTCACTGTCTGACTGATCACTTGTACCTACCACTCTATTCAGATCCTTACAATGGTTCGGCTGGTCTGTATCCGGAAGATACTCATCCCCCGAACTTAAATACGGTTTTGGCTTATCCTCATCTCCTAACTCATATAAAAACTTCTTTAACATCGTTTTCATCATTAAAATTATATACATTGTTATCTTTCCTTGCCCCTTTGATGCCAGCACGGTTATCCACCATTAGTTAGCAACAAACACTAAAATATTTGTTGCAATAAGTTTTTTATAGAATAAAATAATAGTGTTTCTAATAATGTAACGAAATCTTCCAACAAATAAACTATAACAAAAATTTTTAGTAGTCGTGGATAAAGTATAGTATTCTACTCGTTTATAATGAGTTATTATTCCCTCGGTGAATAATATACTATTTATAGGATTAAATGAATAATATTTGATTATAAAATTTCCATATAAACATTCAAATTCACGTCATATTCGAAAAGTTATTTTTTAAATTTAACATTACAATTCACTTAAAACACACTCTTTCCCTAATATTTACTTGTTCCACGTGAATTCTTAAAAATTTAATAAAATTCGCATATTTCCTATTCCAGCAAACTCAATAACGGAACCTTTTCGGTCCTATTAGATTTTATTACACACACACACACACACTGAACGTTTATATTACTTCTACAAACATTGTTACATTTATTGAAAACTTCCATTGATTTTCCAATATGGTGGCGAAGGCACTCTCCTCAGACTTTATTGGTACATATTAAAATTTAAGAGCTATGTCAATGATGTGAATATAAATTTTTTGATTTGTAGCATCTTGTAAGCAAAATCGACTATTTTCTAACCAGGAGTTAGTGTGGGGATGCCTAGGCTAATTCAATGAATTGAGCGAGAACAATATAGTAACCTCACTGTGGATTCCAGAACACACTGGATTAGAAGGAAATGAAATAGCAGTTATACTAGCAAAGAGGGACCCTTTTGGAAGGCCGGAACCCTTTTGCGGAATCAGCACCAATGTAATATTGGAAGAAATAGGCCAAGCCGAAGAAAAGAGAAGATCTGACCATTGGAAAGATCTAGTATTGCTTAGACAAACAAAGATTCTTCTGGGTGACTACAACCTGTTGAGATGAAATAAATTCATAAATAAAAGTAAAACTGCACAAAGAGTTTTAACAACATTCCTAACGAGACATTGTCGCCTGAAGGGCACCTGAAACAGCTCAAGATAGTTGAGGAAGAAGAATGTAGATTCTGTGGCAATTCAGAATCCTAGGGCACAAAACCTAGAAGAGTACTGGATAGAAAGTTAAATCCTGCAGATATCCTGAAATTCCTTCGGGAAATAGGACTAGAGGAGCTACTAGGTTCTGAGACTTTCCTCAGGAAGTTGGGGGCACAATAGATCTTTTGGGTCTCAGTGAATGTCACTCCAATACACTTATAAACAGTACGGCACTGTTGATGGAGGCTGTGACGTTTGCTATGTGTGTTATTGCTATCCTTGTTTTGGAATTGAAGAATCAATGTAGATGTTGGTTACAAACCAAGTGTGTTAAAAGTATATCGAGTTATTCATCAAGTCTGTTTAGTGATCGAAGCGTCATCATACTAGGTTGGTACTAGAAACATGAAATGCCAAAACTAACGAAACTGGTAGTATTATTGATTTGAGTTTAATAAATGACAATGGTGGGGTGTGACGAGTGTGCTAGGGCATCGAGAAACGTCACGACAAGCGTTTTATTAAAATAAGAGTCCCGCAATAATAAAGAGTATAAAATTTCTTCTTTTTAATAGCAAGATTCTTGTCCGTGGTTCACTTATAACGACCCCGTGATTCATTAACTGCGCCGGCTCATTAATATGAGCTGAAGGCAAACTACCAGTGGCGTAGAGACAAAAAAAATTTTTTTTTCATTAAGAATTGTCTTGACTGAAAAATTTAATATAATTAGCACTGTACTAGGTGAAATTGACATATATTTTCGAAAACGTCACTTAAATTATTAAAAAATTTATAAAAAACTGAATAGAAGTAATATTATCCTTCTGTCTATGACTGTTAAGCAAATATTTTATGAAATCCCACTCGCCCCAATCTATTTATTTAAATTGTTTAAATGCCGTTTGTTTCTCCTTTTTCCTTCACTTGCATCGGCGCTGGTGCCAGTCCGCAAACAACTCTACCCGTGACTGAGACAGAACAAACTTGTAACCATTACAACAGGAATTAAATTTAATGACACCGAAAATTATTAGAGAGCAAAAGGCAACACAAAAGAACTTTTCTAATTGTTTGGTGGAACTTCACAAACTTCAATCATTCTTGTATTAATGAGGACGCACTGCAATTTTCATTTGTTAGCTTTTGTATTTTGCGTTTTTGGCGGCTGCTACGACAGAGGTTTCAATTAAAAAGCACAGCTTTAACGCGCTTCTTAATAACGTCGAACGAATTGAATATCGGTGAATGAATCATAAAAGAAATTGTCATCAAGAAAATTTTATTTAATAAGAAAGTGCTCTTTAATGGGCTAGTGATTATAAACGTATTTTCTTATTAGATTTTCACTTCTACCGTTAGTGATGAGCAAACCAAGACCAAGTCTTGGCCTTGTTCTGGTCCCGAAAAGGTTGTATCAACATCTCTTTTCATCTGTTCATTTATTTGTTAGGGTTCAACTAAATCTTTGTAACATTTTCCAGGAGTTTTGAGTAGTTTTAATTTCCTTTCCAAAGTGCTTCCGTCTGAATCTTTGTGAGTTGTCACTTCATCAGTTTATGTGAGCAGGTAATAACTAGTTAGCTGAAGAGGGTTCTAAAGGAGACTTCAAAATCCTCTCATGTCCCTTTAATTTTATGATGAATTTTGAATAAATCGAAGTCTGCTACACTACCATAAATATAAAACAAGACTAGTGGTCGAAGTTCCAACGATAACGCTTCGAGGCAAATTTTATTTGATTTGATAGAGCCCCCGAAATGCGAAAGCAACGGTTGGGGGGCCGTCTTCGGGGTTCCTTCAGTCCAAGCACGTCCGCCAATCAATCAAATCGCATTTTCATATCCACTAACTCGCTTTTCCTCTCGACTCCATGCTCGCTTTATACTGATTGAAAAATAATAACGCGTTTATATTGGATTTTTATGAATTATTCTGGCTACAACATCAATAACTTCTTCTTCGGCGGCTTATTATGTTCTCGATTTTTTGAAGGTTTTACGATGCATGTTTCATACATGATAAAATTAACTGTTTCATACTTTGTTTCGTTTACTGATTGGATATTTTATTTACTTTATTATATTATAAAATTGACTTTGAATTGATTCACTATTAACTAATTATGCTTTAATATCACATTTCGCAATATGTAGGTCACTGGAAGAGGATATACTGAAGAAAAAATTAAAAATTTCTACTGACAGCCAAGATAAATCTATCAGCAATCCAACTACTAGGTGTAGACAGTTAAAAAACTGCGAAGAATTACTCAAGAGACCATAATTCGACCCCGTAGATTAAAATCCATAAAAGGTGTCGAAGTGTCAAATAAAAATGTGTTCCAAGTTTTCACGATATGACATACTTCCATACTTTATAACAATCTACTCTATCACATTATGTTGTAATTAACGTCATTAGATTTAGCATAAAATTTTTCATTTTTATTAACGTTTAAAAATAACCCTTCGATTTCGACAATACCCAGGAGAGTTCTCCTCCCATAAATACAAAAATACGGACTCATAAAGCATTCGTGAATAAGAAAATTGAACAAATGGATGTTTCGATTACCTAATTATTTATGTATTAAACTATACTAATCTCTCAAAAAACTAATCTCCCCATCCCTTCAAAATTAACATTTAGACAATTCTCATTATCCTCATCTGTTATTTTGTAAATATATTCTCCCTTTTTCTCGCCCTCAAACAAAGCCGGACATAATATATTTTTATAAGGGCTCAAATAATAGGGAACTTGCCCATTTTTTTTTATTCTACTAAAATGTGTGTTTATATATGAAAACACATTATACCAAATATCAGTCCTTAAATCGCAATACTTATTTCACAATAAATAATTAAAGTTGGAATTGCCACCGGGTGTATTCAAACGAAGAAAAATGCGCGGCAGCGGCTGTGACGTCACACCGCACCTCGCGTATCGGTAACCGCAGAAACAGCCATTTGAAGCATTATTGATTTTTTATCGAATTCGAATCGTTAGCGTCAGTTTCTCAGTTTTTAAGTGTTGTTTGAATTGTCGGTTCACAATCGCCTGACTCGAAAAGTGCGGTCTGACGTCACAACCAATGGCAGCGCGTTTTAAGAGCAGTTCAAATTATTCAAATTTTAACCCTTTATTTCTCAGGTAATTTAATCGTTATTGGAATTTTTCTTTTTCTACGAAGTTCCTTATGATAATATCTTACGATTTTAATTGTTTTTAAATGATTTTATTTTTTTGGCAAGTTCCCTATTGAGTGAATGCTTTTGGCTGTTGTTATCTGTTATATCAATGATGTTGATTTTTGTTGGAACCACAAAACTAAGCGCTAGTTCTATTCCAACAGCAATCCTAAACTGTCAGAAATGATCAGAGAATAACTAGTCATATCAAACAACGAGTTTACTTTCGCATAACTCCTATCACTGATTGCAGTGGTCGACTATTTTCTGATCGTTTCTGATTGCTGTTGGAATAGACCTTTAGGCTTTCATTTAAGTATTTCGGTGGCTTCAGCCACAGAACTAGCGCTTAGTTTTGTAGTCCAATAGATCGCGAAAGTGTTCAACTATATGTTCTACAACATAACCAACAGAATCAAACAGATTAGAGAATTTCACTGACGAGCGTTTTGAATACAGACCATTCCAGAACACCTGATTTTGTTTGACATGTGGTGTGAGTCAATTGGTTGTCAGACATAAAAACTTTACAAATAACACTGTGATTCCTTTTGGCCTAATATAATAAGATAACAATAATATTTAAATAAGAAATAAATTGCCTTGAAACTAATTTCAATAAATCATTAGAATGTTGAAATATTAGATACATTTTGTGAGTAAGAAGGTCGACAGGTACGAAGTCAAGTTCAGAGCGTGAAATCAACATAAACATGTATTATTTAATAGTTACTTACGGTGAACTTGACTCGTCGTGTAAATATACAAGCGACAACGCATCAGAGAGATCAGTCAACAATCAATATTAGATCGATCACTGATCATTCTATAATGAGTCAATCTAGGGTGAATTAATCATCAGTAATCCTTAATTATAAGTATGTTATACGGCTAGGTACTTATATACAATAGTTAGTAATGTATAGTAGTACAGTAATGTAATAAATAGAACTTATCCCAGTGCCAGAAGTAGTTGTTTTATTCCATTAAGATGACCTTCCGAGTGATCAACAACACCACCAATTAACAGGCTTATCCACTCATTTAAAACCCAACATTACAACGCATAGCGCAGTCTCTGAATCGAATTAAAATGTCAGACGACGAAAAAAGCAATCAACAGAGAAGTTACCTGGCTTGGTGTCCCCCCGAGTGTGCATTCTGAAATCTCTTGGAACCTGAGAAGCTGATCATCTTCAACCACATTATTTTGGAATAAAAGTAACTAAAAATTCAACCCTTAGGATACGGCATTGAAAACGTAGTGTTACGTATCCAACGCATATCCACCATCAACTCATTCGACTCAGGATTTTATCCAAATCATTTTCATGGATGTTTACCTAATCAAATTATGTTTAGATTACATTAAACTTAACTACTAGTTTTAGTGGCTAAGTACACAATACACATTGAGTAAATGTACAGTTATAAGCTTAAATCTATTTGACTTTGCCAGGGTGACGAAGTGTTTTATAATAAATAACTTATGAAGAGCGTACGTATGGAGTATATATATATATGTATATACGTATAAAGTAAAATAAATATTAGGCAAATCCTTCAAACATTTCAACTGGGTAAATAAAGGATTAGCCTCAGATTGTTTGGACGGTTAATAATTGAAATATTAACAGTAACATATATGCGAAAACTTTCGGGAAACTACTAAATGAAAATTTATTAATAAATTTGCTTGAATTTAATTTGTTTCGTCCCTTTTAGAAGAGGAATAATAAACTTGCACAGCCCCTTGCATTACTAACGTGCATCTAATATCTAGGGTTAATATTGTATTACACTCGAGGATATGTGTCCGAATAACGTTTTTTGGAATATTTTCTTGTTCAATGAATCAAATTGCTGCAGGTAGCAGTTAGGCTGAGGCCAAAAGATGTGAGAGGCGTTTCATCCACCAAATTGATGTATAAAAACCTTTCATATCCTTTTCAAAAATCAAGTTGTTGAGTAATACTTTTTCCCGAAGAAGCTACTATATTTTTTCCGAGACCGTCTGACAAGTCTCCGATAACACTGCAGCCCAATGGCTTATTGTATTTTTGCTCGTCCTTTCTCATAGCACCGAGTCCAGCACCTTTGTCCCTTGCACCAGTTTGTACAAGTTCTTAGCTGGGTGTTTGCTATATAGCTCCAGTTCCATACTTTGTATTTGTTTTAAAGAGATAGCGTAGTCAAAGTACACAAAATATCCGTAAAATGCTGCAAAAAACACAAAAAACTTAAATTTAAAATTGAGTATTTAAAAGGGTTGTGGTTAACATGAGAAAGACTTTACGATGTTAGGCATGCGATTTTCCGGAAAATCGTCGAGTGCAAATTTTTATTTTTGTTTTTTCGCTCTAATTGTTTAAATAATAAATATACAGAATTAAAATTTGTCGCTGATGCATTTATCTACAAATTTTGTCTGAAAAGTTTTTCTGTAAATTAAAACTTTTACGAGATAAAATTAATTTCAGTGGTATTCAATTCGTGGTTACGCGCGAACGGCCCATGAGCCAAATTTATTAACCGCTCGACTTAAAAGTTAATAATTTTGGGCTTATAACATTCTGAAAAAGTAAATAAACCAATGTAAAATGTAAAGAAAGATCTCAACTTTTAGATAGAAATACTTTCAAATTTGAAAAAGTAGATTTTTTGACTGTAATATCAGTTTATTATAATTCCTATTTAATAAATACTTATCCCAGCGAAAATTCCTTTCGGAGAGCATAAAACATTATAAAAGCAAAGCCATCAATATTTAGAATTTTAAACGAATGATTCTTAAAAATCTGTTTTCTTGCATGCTTAATTTTACTTTACGTTTTTTTTAGACTTTATTCAATTATATCTCTTTTCGAAATTAATATAATTCAATGAAACTTTACTACTAAACACTTTGAAGCATCTACTTTCGAAACTACTATACATGTTTTCTATATCAATTTTTTTAAATAATAGACAATTATTTAAAATAAATACTTAAATCAGAGATCTGTCAACAAACCTTCTATAACTTTTTATACCGTTTATGATATTATCTAAAAATTTGTGAACTTCATAATGAACCTATTAAGAAGTGATCGCGATACAAAAGAACACACCTATGGCGCAGGTAAGAAAGAGAAGGGAACACAAATAAAGGTGAAAAAGCAGGTGAGATAGCGTGGAAAATCGATGATAATACATTAAAAAATTTTAAAAAAAATTATTTTCTTCAATGCATTTGTAGATACCCCATTTTAGAACACATTTCATATGAAAAATTTTTTTCTAAATGTCATTGTTTATTTAATATCATAAAATTAAAAACATGAAAATTTATGATGTTCAAAAATACTACTATGGAAATTTCGTATATATTTTAAAAACTAGTGCAGATACAAAAAAAATGTTCAGACAAATTTTGTAGGTAAATGTATTAGTTACAATTTTTGATTCGAACATTTTTCTGTGTATTTATTATTTAAACAATTAGAGCGAAAAAAAAAATACAAAAATTTTCACTCGACGATTTTCGGGAAAATCGCATGTCTAGCATTGTAAAGTTTTTCTCATGTTAATCACAACCCTTTTAAATACTCGATTTTGAATTTTCAAGTTTTTTGTGTTTTTTGCGGCATTTTACGGATATTTTGTGTACTTTGACTACGCTATTAGGGAAAATAGCTTCAGCTACATTTAGATTATAATATGTATTGTATAAACAACATATTCAATTACTCGGTAATTGTTTTGAGCGTTGGAGAGTTTAGTTGAATAATATGCAACTATTGATAGGTATTAGGTATTAGATTGTTCCAAGTTGGAATAGTTCTAGTATCATTATTTTATCGGACACTCGATAATAAAGACAGACCAACTAAACTAAATCTCAGGATAATATTATTAACAACATCCACCTAATACAACTCCCCGTTATAAATTCAAATCAATCGGTGAATAATTTATTCACCAGCATCGACTTAACATTGGTTAATAAAATTTTGAATGGATATTTTAATTAATTAACATAGGCAAGTCGTTCGGTCTGTCTGTTCGAGAATATTAATTTTGCATCGCTCTAGGCAGTTTAGGTAGGGGAGTACATACCTATACATATCCAAATTGATTACATTAGATGGAATTTGTTTGAATAAAGCCATGTAAATATATAGAAAAATTTACTACCGCTTAGTATAGTATTGGGGTGATGTATCCGATCAATATTGGATTATTTGAGGGCTATTTCATAATTAGGAGATTTTTCGATCTAACATTGCATGTTGGACGTTCTCGAGCTACCGACGAAATTGTAATACAAAGCAACTTATTATTTTGCGTAGTAGGTGCCGTAGTAGTAGTTGAGTAAACGCCATGCTTATTAAGCGCGGGTAACACAGAAAACTGTAACCATTAGCCATCAATCAGATTGGTGTGATCACAAAACTAGACGTCGACCAGCAGGCGAATACTCCTAGTGACTGGCTAAGTTGTACTTGTTCAACTGTTGGTAGCAGACACTTGCGACTAGCAGGTCACGTGACTCACTCGTATCAGCTACCGCCAGTCATCAGAGTATCATCGGCGAGTGATCATCATATGATCCACCGAAATGGACTGGTCAGTAGCCAGCCATCACAATGTGGATAGGTTGACAGTCACCGCTTGCTGATAAAAGCAGTCAAGTTGCTGTCGATAATGTGACCGTATTGCCCATCGCTGTTGCTTACAAAAACATCTTGCAGCCAGCCTAGTGTAAGTCGCAGTTTACACACCACAGACTAAGCACTAACGAGAAACTCATACTTAAGTTAGGTTAGGTGGTGGGTAGAGCTGGCGTTAGCCTTCTGTCACTGAAATCTGATTGCTTTATTGTGATGCTCTGATTTAATTAAAGTACTTCGTCTAGCTTTAATCTCCTAACGAGGCTCCACAGCCTAGGCAAAGGCATTTCGAGGTAGCTTGTAGTCCTTGGTTTCTCCTAGCCAAGATCTAGAAAACGCAGTCTTACGAGGCCTTCACAGTAGCACAACACATGTTCTGCCGATTCCTCTTCCTCTTGACAGAACCTGCAAAGGTCTGTTTCCGCAACTGACACTTAACATCCACGTTTCAAAGAATTTAAGTCCACTTCAATCTTCAATGAGACTCGAAAGTTAGATTGCAGTTGGAGTCCTGTGCAGTCCTGCACAGTTTATATAAACGTTTCGTAAGGATGCTACGACCACTTGGCGCCAATGGACGCATACTGTTATATTGTCGTTAGTCACCCGTGTGCACCTGAAAAATCATCATCTATTTTGACGAAATTATATTCACTTTTAACTAGTACGAAACTTACCTTTGTAATGTTAGCCACAACGCTTATTTCTACTGACATTTGAATTAATTTTTATTCAACCGCTGAATCTCATGTTATTTTTCCAAAGAAAATCCTCCACTACTTCGTATACTGTCATAATTCATTTTTTTCCAGACAAAAGCAAAAATTGCCCACCTTTAATTAAGCAACTATCCATTTGGTCTACATTTATCTGCAGGATATGCATATTTCCGACACAGAGAATTATTCACAAAGGATATAATTAGAGTAGGATTCTAAACGGTGCCTGGCAAATGCTGCCAGCAAAGGCATTTTTGTCTTGTTTCCTTTGGACGTATCGAGGCAAATAATTGGCAATAAGAGATTTTATTAAGCAAAGCAAACAAAATATGCATCAGAAATTTATACCAATTGCCCTTATAGGACTTTACACTGTTAAACAGTTAGATTTATCAAATAGGTATATTCGGCAATCGAGTAACGTTAAATAAACAGTAATATTTAAAATTATGACCACCACAAACAAAAAACCATCAGGATTCACACAAAAGTTAGTTCTTTTTTTAAAAAGAGAGATATTTTCCAAATTTGCAATGATTTCAAGTTACCACGATTCACTTCACTTCCAGTACTAAAACAACTTACAGCATCATTACAAAGTCCAGTCTCGCTGTTCATAACTAAAGTTAACTCCTTACATTGCTCCTTAAAGCCAACTCTTTCCAAAAACCACTGTATTAAAATTACATAATGGAATTTAATACAAAATAGAGTCACTTGGAAATTCCAAACGGTTTTTTTTACTGTGTGCAAATACCTGGATAGATCGTGCAAAGGATCGAAAGGATGAGTGCTTAGATTTGCAGAAATAATTATGTTTACGTAAGGACACGGCTCTATTAAACCATTTAATATAAAGAGAAGAGGGATGGGTCTGAACGGTTTGATGTGGAGCAAAAGATATTAGTAATATAATCTTTTGGAGACTTTGGATACAGTCACTGTCTTAAGGTTTAAGGAAATCTCCAGTAATTTCATTCAATTTTTTGTGTCAACCTTCAGTTAGAGTCGGTCTAGTTTTTATGTCTAGATATCTAGAAAATTTTGACGATTCTTCCAAGAGAAAATTTAAAACTGCCAAATAATATGCTCACCCTGTGTATATTCGTCAAGGGATGTTCAAAGGAAAACACAATAAATAAGAGTCCACTATAATGCAAAAAGATTCCTTGCTCTTGTACAGAAAATAAGCGAGTAGCCTTTGGGAATTTCACAAATGTTTCGAGTTAGTCCATCATTACACGCAGGTCATTTCCTTTTCCGATGGTTGGTTGTTTCTGTACCTGAACATGCAAATATATTCCTCGCTAGTTCAACGGACACAGCAGTGGATATTTCAAATATCGTAACAAGTTATATATAAAGAAGCACGTTCGGAAAATGCCACACAGAGCTAACTGCCAAGGGAGCTACAGAAACATTTTCGTTTGGTATATTCAGAATTGTAGATATTGGATACGTAAAAATTCAAAATTCGATTCGACTCTCTTTCCTGCAAAAGCATTATTACTATTAAGTTTCCATAAGTTTTATTTGAATCGGAATCCACTTATTCTGTTTGATAGCGATGCGCGACCTTCGAACACCCTATCACCACCTGGTTTAGAGGATGCTTTTGGATAGAGCGGTGGTAGGTGACTGTGAGATATGTACTCAAATTTGGTTACTAATATCAGAGAAATTTCCAATAATCAATTACCTGCGTTAAGTTTTTATCCAGGTTTTATTATGATTCATCATTGCAAATGTCGTTAATCGATGCACAATTCAATACAGAAAAATCAGAAAAGTTATTTAAAAATTTTGAAAACAAAATTGTCATATTACAAAAAAAAATAACACCAAACGCGTTTTATTAACAACATTTTCTAAATAAGCAAAAAAGTGCTAACTTTAATGAAAACAGGCACCAAAATTTAAATAAACTTAATTATAGTTTTTTGGTGAATGAGCAGTGGCGTAGCTATCATATCAAGAAATATATATTATAAATATATCTTTGAAACAAAATTCACACCCGACACTGAATGTAACTACTGGATTATAATCCAAACACCTCCAAGACAATAGAATTTTTTATGAGAAAGTGGTCAAAGTGAGTATACTTCGGTTATTTCGTTATATTACGATAAATACTGTAGTTGATGATTGGATTGTGCACCTACGTTGCACCAGGATCCTTGTCCCCCTAGCTACGCCACTGGGTATGGGACCAAAAAATATTTTTATCAATCAGAAATTGTTTGTTGGTGTTTCTTTCTTATTTAATCAATAGAATTGTAAAATCAACAGACACAGCAAAAATAAATGTAATCAAATAATTCCACCAACAAAGAAACGAAACAGTGAAATCGAAAAAAAAAACTAGCAATAAAATGGAAATAGTCCAATCTGGTTCAATTCCTTTTTAGATTCAATCAGTTGACGACTCCTCCCACAAGCAATCCGGAAGTTAGTTCATTTGTTATCTCGGTGACATCTTGTGTCTTTCCACTCGTTTTGCGGGTTGCCGGTCTTATATAACAGGAGATTTTCGGCAGCTATTGGCTCTAAGTTGGTTTTTTGCTGAACAAAGCGTTTAATAATGACCATTTCGGTAAAAAAAGAAATTTTCTTTTTCACGACTGGCTTACACGCTTGATTTCCATTGGTTTGCAAAGAAATAGTGCCTTATTTTCGTGGGAATACGCAGAGGCGGATTAAGGAAAAATTTAACAAAATGCATATTATAAGTGATTTTCATAAATTATGGATCAAAATGCTTTGATATCGCATTTTTTCCACGGTAATTTCTCTAAATTACCTTCAGTACCCTTCCCACTCTTCCATAGATTTACTTTTTTCATTCCCAAAATATTAAATAGAAACCTGTTCATTGTCAGATATACTCGGGAATAATATAACTAGTACTACGATTACTATTATCGATGATAGACCGAGTTCAAGCTCTAACGAGTATTGTCTTCGATAATTCATCGTAGCACTAGTTATATTACCTCTTTTATCAGTTTGATACCCTCTAACTACTCTATTTCGGCCAATTAAACTCGTAGGAAAAGGGTTAGATGACACATGAATCGTACACTTGGGGAAATAGTTATTTATCTGATCATACTGTAAATATAGTTACAAAACAAACTTGTCTTTTTATGTATGCTTTAAACTGTCAAATTTATGATATTGAAGGATCAAGTACTCGGAATCTACAATTTATATAGGGCGCCTCGAAAAATTTAGTCATCTATCATACCACATATTCTGGGTCAAGAATAGGTCACTTAACATTTGGTTCACTAATGCTCAGAAAGAAATGTCTTTCAAAATAAGGACATTGAAGACAAATCTAGTCCAGCCCTGACCTCCTGGAAATCCAAACATTAGCTTTTTACTGTTCTTTTGTATGTGGTAATTCGACGAATTTTGGATCAGATTAGAGTCAGGGTGACTTTTTTAAGATAAAACTAGAACGATAGAATCGGACATAACGAAGTGACTAATAACGATTGAGTCAGAAACTAATAGAGCTCGATTTTATAGAAGCATTAGATAAGGGAATAAAGTCCTTACAATGGTAAATATATTTGATTTTTTTGATAAGGCGTCCTGTCGGATTTGGTAAGAATAAAAAAAGACACCAGATGCTTCAAAAGATTGCTCGTAACAATGTCTCAATTTCAATTTTTTATCAACAGATCAACTGGAGGCATTTAAAACTCAAATATTCACCCACAATAACTTAATTCCCGCAATATTCTTCGACGTTCCCTTCAATTTTTGCGAGATATGTGGACTATTTATTTTCTGTGTCATTATTTCCGGTAAACAAAGCCGCAAATTCGTTGAAAATGAATAAACTTGCTGTACTGTTTGGTCAGTTTTGTTTGAAAAGGGAGACCATTAATCAAAGTCCAGTTCTCTAGGCCAGAGAGTACTCCTCATCGTCTACCCATCGCCCTTCCGTTCCTCCTGTCACTTCTTTCTAACAGGATCGGCTTCCAAAATCGTAACTCAAATTCAGATACAATTCGATCGACCTCATGGTACATCATTCAAAAATTATGGTTAGATCAATTCTTACAGCTCTAGCTCGCTTTTGACTCCTGCGAAAGGACAACGTTATAGTACAGACAAAGAATTGGTTTTAAACAAATAAAAAAACAATTTTCTGTAGTAATTTTCTTTCCTTTCGTTCAATTTTTGTATGAAATATAGCGTGATAAAGTAATAAAATATTAGCTAGCCTTATCTTGACGACTTGTAAAATGTTGTCCTTTGGTTTTGGTATCGCTTATTTTTTGTCTGGTAGATTCCTCTCTTGAGGAGGTACTGCTGGAATGTCAGTACAGTATTCACATTTTTATAGTTTGTACTATTATTCAAAATGAAACATGTTTTTACAATTTTTTCGTCTCTAGAAACACTTTTTTTAAATCTTCCAGTTTTTTGAAAATATCCCGATTTTTGCAATGTCTAGTTGTCCCAAACTCCAAAGAAAATAACGAATCCCATTTTCCAAATCTCTCTAGCTAGACCTAATCAAAACTAAAATCTTAAACTCGCAGTAAAACCATAATAATTATTATTATAGTTTAATAATTCTTCTGCACACTCATGCCAAACCTATCCTGCCTCTTCCCGCCATCCTTTCGCGCCCTGCGTCCTTCACTTTGCCATTCAACGTGTGTCAACACAAAGTAGCTTATAAGCCGTCTGTTCGAACTTTCAGCAATTTATATGTGTCACTCACTTTTCAAACAATCGTCCAGGGGGCGCAAGTAATTATTTAAATCTTGTATACAAGGTACAATCATAAATTTGTGACAGCAGCTCATACCAGATACAGATACAAAAGTTAACAGCAATGAACTATTGATCAACATACTTTTGAATTGGTAAATTGCTGTAAATTTATACATTTTTTTTCAATAATCAGTTGAAATGTTTATCCTTTGAGGCCACATGGAATGAAATGGGAAGTGGTATAAGGATCATCCCCGGATTCATCCTGGGACTGGGAGGAACGGGCTCAGTACAAGTTGTGTGTGTCAGTCCTGTATTCGTTTATGCTGGCGCATAAATCTTCACCTGAAATACAGAGGGACGTTGTCCTAGTGAACAGGAACATCTTGTGCTCCTCATTTCACTAAACACCCCTACTTCTGTTCCTTCTTTAGTATTTAACTCGCCTGTGTCCAGTAAGGGAATCGTCAGTTTGCTTGGATCTAACCAGTTTGTTTTCATAACTAAAATGGTGTCACTTATGATATCCTCAATAGTTGTATGTATTCTGTTGCTCAGGCTGTTTTGCAACCAAATAACTCCACCCTTGCTTCCTCTATTATCCACAGGTATAATTAAGGAGGGTCAAATGTCAGTCCCATCATTACATTCTTTTGTATCGTCTTTGTCCACCATACCAAAGACGCATATTACGACCATGCTAAAGCACTGTCAGCATCTATTAATGTATATCCTGTGAGAAGAATTTTGTAACAAAGTATCTAATACTTGGAATGTTTCGGGTGCTATTAACTAAAGTTTTGGTTGTTAACTTAAGAAATCTGACCGTTGGTCTTTATGCATAATGGAAGTAATTCATCATTATAAAATGTTCGGTATTGAATTTCGTACGTGATGTTTACAAAACATCTTGCAAATGTTAATGAGTGAATAAGGTAATAAGCGCTGCTGAGACTACGTAAAACAAATTGATTTATTCGGAATGTATTTCTGTTAAATACATTTTTGTTCGTTTGATGAGGCGAGCAAAAATCCGTACAAAGCTGAATAGATTCTTGACCACTTTGGAAGTTTTTTAAAACTATAAAACTGGGTACTCACTGGGTGTTACTGTGTGGACGCACCACACGTTTTTTTACTAACACAAAGAAATTCTAAGCCAGCTCTTGGACCTTGGAGAGTTAGTAATGGAAGAAAATAATATCGAAAAGAGATTTCTAACTTCTTTATTATTCCTACACTTCTAAATCTATCTTCACTTTTCTCTCTGTCTGATAATATTCTTGATTCACATCCAAATGTGAGAATTGATCACTATCACCTTTGTTTCTGTTACTTTTTGGTCAATATGTTGTTAACTTTGTCTGTCCTATTATTTAGCTCTACTCCTTGAATTCCTGTAACTTGTAGAGTTATTCCTAAGTATTGGTAGCATGTTCTACGGACCATGTAACATTTTTTCTAATATACTCACTTTACGCAAAAATTTTAAATAAAAAAAGTAAATTCTCTTGTTAGGTATATTAATCCACATTCTATGTCATTCGGCGCGTCCATTACTAAATTTACGACAACTTTTACGAGTTGATATCCCGGAGTTCTAGCCATGCCTTCTAAATTACGAATACGTGTTACATCCACAGAGATATGGCAATAACTAATTAAGCTAATTGAGAAATGATGAATAATGACGGAGGAAATATATCAGCTCTAATTATAAGACTATAGTCATAAATTTAAACTCGACGTTGCCGAGTCTTTTTAATTTTAGGAAACGTTAGTAGTTTATAAAATATTTTTCCGTCAACATATGCAGATAATTGCAAATTCTACCAAATTTGCTGAAGCAGCTTAGAACTCAATCACCTTTTATTCTAAAAGCTGGAGAAGGGGATACAACATATTAGAACGCAAATCCTAGAGAGTCAACCTTATAGCACTGGCACAGCTGACAGAGAATAAAAGAGGGGCTTTAGACAATCACGGAACTGTAGTATGTGAATTCTTAGACTTGGGAGGAACTTTTGACAATTCTCTACGTGAGACTGACAAAAAAATTATGAAATCGAAGATGTGTAGACAATACAGGACGGATCTGCTCACCACCAGAGTAGTAGATATGAAGACTAGTAAAGACATTGTCTCCATTTCCACAACCAGAGGATGTTCAAAGGGAGGAGTAGCATTTCCATTGATGTGGAGAGTGAATAGATGACAAACTCCTGCGTAGTTTGACTGACCTCGGAATATACTACCAATGACAAGCTGGTGACATTGTCATAATTAAAAAGAGAAGGATACTAATAGCTAGTGTAGGCAAGTGGAACTAAACATCAACTTCACCAGAACCGTTCTAATATTCTTCACTTGGAAAATAAACCATTTTCAAGACTTTCAATAGTATTTTTTTTTATTTATTGACTTTTAGTGAATTTCTGACTGACAGCCCCTGAACTTTGGTAAATATATCAGGACTGTTTTGAAATGAAAATCCTGTTTAGAGGTGGCAGGACCCCATTTTGCGAATAAGACGGGACGTGAAGGGTTCGAAAGCTATGTGTAGAGGAGTGGGAGCTCCGACCGTAATTGAGTTTCTATGTTTTTATAGTAATGGGTAGTAATTGGTTGAAAATCAACCCCTAGATGAAATGATGTGTCGATTGATTGTGAAATTGTTAAAAAATGATGTACTGTTTTTTTCTAGCTTTATATACAAAATATAAAAGAGAAACTTATTTCTGTTGCTGTACAGCATTTATTGAAAATCTCTTGACAAAAATAACAAAAAATGTAGTCGTATATCAAAATATCACGTCCTATTTTACTAACAACATTACGACTGTCATCGTTAGTTAGCTCTAATCGAAAAAAACCCGTCACTGTTAAAATAAAAAACTTAAAACAAAAAGTTCCTGATATATCACAACATATTTTGGCACTGACATTCTAAATTACAGATATACACGTATACGCAACCCTTTAATAGGCAAAAAAAGAATCTCAAAAAATCTGGCATCAGCTAATATAAATAATAATTAAAAAAACTCGAACGAGCGGGCACAATAAGCACCGTTATAATATCAAATGTCAACAGGGCGCCTAAAAATTAGTCCTCTTGTTGGAAAAAAAGCTGCACACATTTCATTTTACGTCACATCCGGGCTTTAGAACGCCATTGCGATGGACTGGCGTCTGACAAAACGAGATAAAAGTTTATATACACGCACTAACTCCCTCTATGCCCGTACAAGGCATGATAATTAATAATGGCATCCTGAAACTGTATATCATAACATGTTCATGCGACCTCGAAACGAATTCTCTTGTTAGTTTTTTCTATTTGATAATTTGTGGAAGGATATATTCTAGTTTTTGAGTAAAATAGAGCATTTTTGGGTGAATTAAGAACTATTATTTTTGATTTTTACTCCAGAATATGCTCACTACAGAGTCAGAATTCAAAGTAACAAACAAGAGATGAAGACACTGCAAAAAATACGAAGAAATAGTAAAGAAAAGTATGGAAATACAAAATAAAAAAGCAAATAACGGAAACATATGGTGCTATATCTACATTAATTTCAAATTTTATGAACAGGCAATTGTTTTATTCTTGGATCTTGCCAAGGTATTCGACACAATACACCATAAACAGTTGTTAAACGCTTTCCAAATCATATCTCCATAATCGTAAACAACCCGTCAAAATAGATGATTGTGTAAGCTCAGAGCAAGTTATACAATATGATGTTCCACAAGGGACAGTGCTAGAACCCATTCTATTTATTTTATATTTGAATCATTTGAATGCTTTACCGATTGGCTACCCTGCACAAGAAACCGGAAGTTACAAATAAACAACAACAATGGAACAAGTTCGACGACTATATCTAACATTAATTTAGCAAATTGTAAAAATGTAAATCGTCAATAAATTTTTCATATTTTTTATCTAGTACATAAACCTAGATATGTTTTCATTATTAACCAACAAAGTATGTCATTTTGTATAGACTCCTAGGATCTAGTGAAAAGACTGTTGAGCCCGATAAGGGCTACTGGTCTCTTCACATAAACGGCACAACCAAGGGCACAAAACGCCTTAAGACCGAGGACGCTAAGCCTGGTGGGGCTAAACCAACAAATCATGTAATTTTTGTCATTATAACACGTCGAAATAAAAGACAAATATATTGATATAAGCATCGCAACACAAATTACGTTGTAGAGAATTTTGAAAAATATAACATTAACTACACAATTAAATGCTTAATTTGATTCAGTTATTCCTACATGATCCAACTATACGAACAAGTTAAAGCTTCATTCGGTGGAATTATATTGTTGATAAATCAGAATCCAATAATACAGGAAAGTCATTAAATAAATAACGGGTTAATGATGCATTGCTAGTTACAGAGGCTGACCAGACACCACTGACGGGGATCGAAATGAACATACATTGTCTATACTTAACTTACCCTATTTTGCTTTTTTACGTCGTCACCTCTTACTTTGGTCAAGTAAGCCATTTTTTATTTATTATAGACTAGAAGATTCTTGCCTATAAGGGTAGAAGACTTGTAAAACTACCCAATATGTCATTTTCGTATAAATATTATCACCATGAGCCTAGTCTTGACAGGCTTTAGTAGTACCTGTCGCTCTTATGTTGTTCATGTGCTCATCAAGTCTACATGTCCTGTGAGAAAACCAACAACGATATTATTATGGAAATAAGAGTACTAGTAGGTTCATGCCTATAAGTGTAGAAGACTTGTAAAACTACTCAATTTGTCATTTTCGTATAAATATTATCCTCCATGAGCTAAGTCTTCTCAGGCTTTCGTGGTGCCAGATATACGTGTAGATAACTTAATCTTCTTGACAGGGTTTACGTAAGGATGCGTCTGTCGATCTTATGTTGTAAGTCTTTAGGTTCCTATAGGAAAACAACAACAGTTTTATGATGGCATGGTGAATTTTTGTCACCAAATTCTCTAAAATCATGCAATTAATGATTGATTCACAGATTTCTATCTTACGCTTTGTACGCCTCTGAACGGTCTACACCGAAGTGCGTGTTCTTGGATCATTTATTATCGAACTAATATATCCCACAATGGCTTGTTTTGACTGGCTATCAATTAGTTGCATATTTTTTTCCATATTCCGTGCTGCAGCTCAGGTATCCTGTTATATTATTAAAATGAGCAACTAGGTATCTATTTAGATGTTAAAAAAAATATAAATGGAAAGATTTATGGACTGTGGTCACACAACTATAGTGATTTAATAATTAATACGTTTATGATTACGTTTTTTTAAGTTCGTGAAAACGATTTCATGCATGAAGAAATTGGTATTAATTATATATACAGACCGTCCCAGTGCGCTTGAGAATGACAGCAGGATTAAGCACTTCTGGCTTGTGCACCCTTTAACTTATTGAGAAACTTCATTTGGAAGTTTCTGATTCGAGCCGCGGCGGGGCAGGCACAAATTAAATGCTCTGTCAGACAAAGCCGGCAGGTCGGATCTTCCGACAGTCCAAGTTTTAGCATATGATGATTCAGATGACAGTGGCCTGTTAAACAACGTAGGTCATTTGTTTGGAGACATTCTTCGAAGGTTGTATGAAAGCCTTTGAATGAACCAATCCTGGTAAATTATGCCAGAAGTATAAAGCTCTTCTTGCCGTCCAGGTATTCAGTGTTTGTTTGGCAAAACTTATTGCGATGCCAATTGTAGGTTCTGGTCCGAAGAAACACGCGCGGCACCCTCCCTTGCAAGAGAGTCTGCCTTCTCGTTTCCTTCCATGACAGAATGGCCAGGGATCCAGACCAGCAATACTTTATTGAGCTCTCCTATTCTTTTTGGCAGTCTAAAACCAATTTCGACGTTACACGGTGAGAGCTAAGTGCTTTCAAAGCCGCTTGGCTGACCGAGACTTTTTTTTATTGTTCTATGGATGAGATTGGCTTGCTCCAATCTCTCTACACATGATACTCTGATAGGAGGTCCACTTAAGTATCACTATTGTGGGTTGCCGAGTTTTTGAAAGAGGTTCTAGACTTCTAGACTAGATGTTTTGGACCCTATACTCCCTTTCGATATTAATTTGATAACACGTGTCGATAGCGTAAATTTCTGTCTGCCATATTTGCCACTCAGGAACTGAAGGTATGAAGGCTGTATTAGGTGAATTAAAATAACTATAGGGCGTAGATTCATCTGCCAAATAATATTCTCTCAAACTTACAATTTGTAGTAGTAACAAACTGATAAATGTCATGGGATTTATTGTGAGATTTTGGGTTTGGTGTGACCAAATGGTTAGGTTAGGCTTGATTCAGCCAACAGTGATTTCTTTACGGCATATTAAGTATTAGCAATTGGTTCGATTGTCCTTTGTAGCCGAAATATATAAAATATGTCGGATGTAACGAGCTCTATAATAAAATAAAACCGAATTCGAATTAAATTATTTTTAAATGGACATTGACAAACGGCAAATATAGATTCTTTTTTCATGTTATTGCATTGAATGTCTGGTAGGTACTCAATATTTCACGCTGAGTCGCAAAAGCTAACATTTCAATTAAAATACACTGTATTGTTTGACTAATTAAAAAATGATCATTAAAAATTTAAATTTTACCATTACCAAGTTTCACATCGTTTTCCATTGATTTCGGGCCAATTATTATTTTTAATTATTAATTAATCTAATTGAATAGTCCGATACTGAATATGTATCTATTATTTTACAAGGCATGTGTAGATGGACTTTTTTTATACCCCAATGGATTTTGGTTGTTTGTTTTGTTAGTTGAGCTCATTTGGGAAAAATTGAATAATGCTAAATAAAATACAAAGTTTATACGAGGAAAATTTTATTTGGTTCCAAGAGTATTTTAGCAAAGTTGAAACAACGAGTTAAGATTTGAAATTGCCGAGTTCCGATAAACTGTGTGACGCTACGTAAAGGCAGATGTTTACTTGGTATCGAATTCAACTACGAAGGTGGTCTTTTAAGTGTTGTATTATGCTGCAGACCTAACGCACTTAGGGCCGGATTTTAATATTCAATATTTCAGGCCAAACTAGTTTGTTTATCCTAGGAGAAGCTAGTATATCCTAGGACATGCTCTTGTCTGGCAGTTATTGTTTATATAGCCTAACTATTGTCAGTGTAATGACCATAAAATAAAGTAAGATGCAGGTGCACTCAAGACTTCCAAACAATCCAATCATCAACTATAGTGTTTATTGTAATATAACGAAATAACCGAAGTATACTCGCTTTGACTACTTTCTCATAAAAAATTCTACGGTCTTGGGGTGCTCGGGGGGGGTTGTGTTGTGGTGGAGCCTTATATACGCATCGACAAATGTTTCTTCTCGTTATAATTATTTATATCTTGTTTGATGATGTATGTAATATTATTTTCCCTGTGAATTTGCGAATTTTAGGTACTTTTTAGTGTTTTATTTGAAGGTAAGCAGGGTTTTATTTAAAGGTAAGCAGACTTTTTATCTTAATTATAAAGTGAGGAAGGAAGGAAGGAAGGGGACTTTTAAGGGGGTTAAAAAATTTGTGAAGTTCATAAAAACAGAAAGAAGAGGCCGATGCAAAAAAAAAATTTGCAAAAATATTTATTTACATCAATGATTTTTATTTTCCAAAACATCAAACTCATCGGTGTATTTTAAGGGGGTTTTTGAGGGAGTTAAAAATTAACAGATTGCAATAAAATTGTATTTGATTTTACTTTCTTTGACTACCACGCAATTTGAAAAAACTAATTCATTACTTGAGAAATAAATGAAATTTTCAGTTATTATTATTTTTTATTTCCTTCTCTCACAAACATAAGAACTAACTACTTGCCAGACAAGAGATAGTGCCAGATGTGTATTAATTGCCTCAATCACTACGAAATCAGTTTTTTCTAGGATAAAACTGAAATATTAAAATCCGGCAAGACTAGTTTATCAAAATTATATTTTCTCCTAAAAAACGGTTTGGCCTGTAACATATACAACAACTTAGTTGGCGCTTGTCAACAAATTCGTTCTCCAAATAGGTAACTAAACTTTTGTTTTATTATTAATTGACAGAAGTTCTGTAGTATTATTTTTTAGATTCATTAATTTGTCAAATATCACTTAAAATTTAAAATATTGGTCTCATTTACTTGTATTACACCATATATTTCTTACCGAAACTAGTAGCCAAAAGTTGATTGGTTCTACTTTGGACGACAAATTACATTGTTTTATTAAAACCTTTTTATTTGGATTCTAACCAAATTTGAGATATGGATGAGCTCTTGGAGTTACAGTGTTTGAAAGTTATCTACTTATTTTCCTTCCTTTATATGCAAAATACAAAATATAACTCATTTATCACACTCTACCCCTTTTTATTTATAAGTTTTTCAGTGGTAGAAGGGGAAGGTATTTGACGTGAGTTTTCAAAATTTCCATCTTTTCTAATCGGTTTAGATTTTTAATTCGCCTCTATATTAATATTGTGATTATCAATATTCGATTCATTTCGTGCACCTACAAATTATTTGTCGTTGAAATCATCATGAAATGTCGTCCGGTGTCCAAAAAGCAAAAAAACGTGAACGTGCAACACGACACGACGTTCTCTTGTATTATTTCGCCGATCGCCCAAGAAAAAGACGGCAAAAGCTTTCCCTGAATGGCAAATGTTAAAGTTTTACTGGAAGTAATTTTTCCCTGTAGCGTACACACATCGCATCGTCGTCCCTCGACATCTTTTAATAATGTAAACGTCCAGTAAGGCCCGACTTGATGGTTTCTGGAAAATGAACTTCTCAATTTTTATGTAGTTGATTTTAATAATTCAGAGAAACCGTAGTGGTCGGGCTGTTGGCAGGACCATTTTCTTATACTGCACACGGGAATCATTTGCGACGTTCGACATCACTACCCAGCTAGTTGGTATACTTTTATACAGAAACACATCAAAGAGTTGACAGTTTATTGAAACGGCACCAATTTCATAAAACATTAAGTTTTATTATAAAAGTTCCTTCGATAGGACAATTAAATCAATCTTTTTTTGTCGCAAGGAAGACATTCGCCCGACGTTGGGCGCCGTTTGCCATCAATGGGATGAAAAATCTCTCTTCAAATTGACTGTGGAAAGAGAATACTTTTGTATGTTTTCTGAAAGACACATGAGAAAATTTCACCCTCTTCATAAGATTTAAAAGGCTAAGAATTGCTCTGGTTAACGCGTTAAAATCTCTGCTCGGTAGCCGATGGATACATTTGGAAAAATTTATATTCAAAAAATTGTTATTATGGGAAATTACAAACCTAGTGATGAGCTAAAAATAAAATATTCATTGATGAATTGACGCTATTAGCCAACAGACGTCGTTATTCCCACAGAAAATCACCTGCAAAAGGCATTTATTACATTTTTATTTTAGTTTTCCACGGTCTATCATTAAGTGCTCGAATATCAAATATTCATAGGATTCGTGTCGGAAGGTAGTCCAGTCCTTATATATATATTTTCGATCTCAGTTTCGAATTATCGTCTGTGAAAATTTTAAATTAACAGTTAGACTAAATTATCAGCAACAAAAATAAAATTGATGGCAACAGAAGGGGATAATAATAGTAGATTTCATAAATAACAAATGTGCTTCGAAAGCTGAGGGTGAGCTAGGACTAATTGTAATATATTCCACATATTTAATTTTCTCATCACGCACTCAATATTTCGAGTAGCATAGCAATCAGGTAAATAACAACTTTTGGTTGGCGTGCATTTCGGAGCACGAAATTGTATCGGTTTATTTATATCAAGTCATAAAAAATGGACAATCGACAAGAAACGTTACGATTTACAATTTACTAACTAACTGGAAGACTGGCAAATTTTAGTTATGCGGAAATTAACGTCATAGATCCGTGGTTTACCGTCTATTTGTCAATTTCAATCTACTTATTGTATTTCCATATCCAAAAACTGGCAGAGTAAAAAATCTGCTGTCAACAAATCTATCTAGTCCACAGAACTGATTTGGAAATAAACATAATCATGTGTCATTGTTATTTTCACCCTGTACCTATAAGTAATAAATTTGAACACCTTGAACTTCATTTTGTCCCCTTAAGCTTAATTTTTCTCAAATAACTATATTTTTTTAATTTGAAAATTCATCTTTATATAGCTGCTCCATCTAGTGACAAAAAGCATATTGTCATATTCATACAATCTAAATCTTACCGACGAAAACTGTAATTTTAAAACAACCACGAAGAAGTTTTCTACCTGAAATAAAATTCTCATAAATATTATAAACGAAACTAGGTAACTGTTTTTAATTAATTCCACTTTTTAAATAAATTATGTAAATTATGAAGATATTAATAATGTTCTCGATATTGACATATCATCGTCAGCATGGCGGTAGTTGCGTTTGATGTGATGCCTACCTGGACTGTGGAAATTAGGTTACGGTGATATATTAAGATAAGCATGTTCAGAAGCATTAAGAAACGATAGATCTCTCTAAAAATCCCAGTAAATTTAAAATTCTCTTACACACGGAGGGCTACTGTTGTGAAATATAGTATTGAAACGCTCTGCTAGATGCTCCTAGTCATGTCTTCTAATCGAAAGCCATTTTATGTCCAAACATTTTTAAAAATATTTCAGTGAATCATTGAATGAACGGGTAGATTTCTGTTTCATTTTATTCCTGTACTAATACTTACTCTTCCTTGCAGCACTAGGTGTCAGTATCTAAATCCATTTAAATACATAGTTCACATTTTTAATATAATAATAATAAAACGTGCAATTATGGTTTACCAAAATGTAAGAAGTCAGTTAAATCTTTAGTACTATCTTCTGAACGAAAGCTATTATGTCCAAGACATTTTTAGTTTTGTTTCTGATCCATTCATTTTCAAAATATTTCAGTAAATCATTGAATAAACGAGTAGATTTCTGTTGGATCTTGTTTCTCCAATAATATTAACTCTGCATGGAAATAAGACCAACAACAAAGAAATGAAATATTGGATATATTTTCAGGTTATCTCACTTTACCTTTGCCAATCTCTATATCTAAGTATTAATTCTGAAGATACATTTCTGGAAAAAAAAATAAATTAGCGACATCGACAACAATTTTAAAATTGTTTCCCAGAAGAGTTTCTCGATATATACATATAATTTGGTAAACCTATATGAAGCTAAGCGGAATCCGTAAGGGGTGAGGAAACATGGCAGATATCTGTCATAAACCTACCAATGGCGTACGGTATTTTATAAAAGTATTAAAAACATTTTATGAAATAGAAACTGATCAGTATCCTCATATTCATCTCTTCTTCATAAACTCT
Source organism: Lochmaea capreae (assembly GCA_949126875.1). NCBI lineage: Eukaryota > Metazoa > Arthropoda > Insecta > Coleoptera > Chrysomelidae > Lochmaea > Lochmaea capreae. Next base: position 2,629,208 of record OX421400.1, read on the forward strand.
ATAAAAACATATAAACAAAGGTATCTCCACATTTAATTATGTATCTTTCCTGCCAGCAGACCAAAGTATTTTTATATGATTACATCAAACATTTCTTTTAATTATTACCTTGGTTATGTTTAGTTAAGTTACCAAAAAGTAAAATGATTATTACTATTATTAATTAATTAATTATTAATATTATCAGTTACATATAAACATTAGCAATCACCTCTCTAGTTTGGCTATGAAATGTTCCACGAGTAAACAAAACACTACAAACTCAAAAAAAATGTTGTTAATACTAAACGCAAAATACAAAAGTTTAAAGAGATAAATAAAATTGAAAATAAAAAGATAAAACCGCCACAGGATGATAATATCCGTCAACACACGCACGCGCTTACCAATAGAAAGTCAGGTGGTTGCATGACAACGTGCCGACCGTTAAATCTTCACCAATTGAGCTCGATCGGTTGCGGTAATATGGTTTTCGCACTTGAAAGAAACCCATAACATATTTGAAAAAGTTCTTAGCTTTTAATATTCAGAAATTGAAAAAATAATGTTGTAGACAAAATCCAATGAAACGAGCACTAAAGTTTAATCATTATTGATAATCAAAAGTCCATTTTCTAATTGTTATTACTACATACTTAGCACTTTATCTTTTTAACAGTTAAACGTGGCAATATCGAATGTTTTCCTAGCACAACTTCAGGAAGTGTTCATTAAGATCACTTATTCTATTTTAAGATTCAGTTTTATTAATTCCAAAGTAGTTATTGTTTTCTCTTTCTTCCGTTGTTTTGATCTGAGCTCCAAACAGTTGGGTACTGAATAGTTGCGAGTTAAAAATAAATTTTTGGAAATGCCTCTGGTTTAAAACACAAGCACAAGTGGTTTTAAAAAATAAAAATCTTCAAAAATGGATGAAAACCAACATAATAAGATTATCGAAGAGGATTCTACTAAAATTTCACCAAACGAACGAGGTCAATGGAAAAATAAAACCGAGTTTATATTGTCACTTTTGGGATATGCAATTGGATTGGGAAACATTTGGAGATTCCCATATTTATGTTACAGAAATGGTGGTGGTAAGTTTTTTCTATCTTGTGCCCATCCAAGAAATATGTTGACCTTTTTTAGGAGCGTTCTTAGTGCCATATTTACTGATGTTATTTCTATGTGGAATCCCATTATTTTTCCTAGAAACCTCAATAGGACAGTTTGCAAGCGTAGGATGTACAAAGCTATTCAAAATTTGCCCACTATTCAAAGGTAAAGTAATGTTTTTGTTGTTAACATTATTTTTAAAATACTATTTTTCAGGTGCAGGTTTTGCGATGTTAGTTGTTAATTTGATAGTATGTACGTATTTTAATACAATTTGCGCATATCCTCTCATATTTTTAGTACACTGCTTTAATTACAAGTTACCTTGGACGGATTGCAACAATCCATGGAATACCAAGAACTGTTCCGATGTAAGTAATAGTGATAAAAAGTATGTAAGTATTGAGCATTTTCCTTGGAAATCTCCTAGTTGTGGCTTTATTTATCAACAATTGGATCTATTCTCTTCTTAAATCTGATGTTAGACATGTATATTCATAACCATTTTATATTTTCCAGGTTAGAGAATTTAGTTTAAACACATCTACGCTGATATCCCCAACAGCAACATTTTCTAGGTTAAGAACTCCCTCCGATGAGTTTTTTCAGTAAGTATCTGGATAGAAATTTACATTTCTTAACCTAAATCTATTACTTTTTAGCTACAAAATTCTACAAATATCGAAAGAAGTAGATGACATAGGAAACATTGTATGGCCCCTATTTATAGCCAACGTTATTTCTTGGGTAATAACCTATATCTGTATAATAAGAGGCATCAAATCAGTTGGAAAAGTTGTATATTTCACTGCGACGTTTCCGTTTGTCCTTCTTGCTATTTTATTTATTAGAGGAGTAACTTTACCAGGAGCATGGAATGGTATAAAGTATTACATCATTCCCGAATGGGAACAACTCATCAACGTGAAGGTAAGGCATAAAAAAATATAATTTTCAAGATATTAAGTACCTTTTAGCCTTCATTTGTAATTTAGGTTTTAATTTAAGGTATGGGCTGACGCAGCGATCCAAATATTTTATTCATTGGGACCAGGATGGGGTGGAATTGTGAATATAGCAAGTTATAACAGCTTTAAGAATGATGGAAGATTGTGAGTAGGTATAGGCAATTACTTAAGTTTATTAATGGGGTGTGGATAACCCCAATGTAATTGATTCAATATTCAAATCATAAAACCTCTCAGACCAGTTAACAACTGCTTGATTGGACAAAGCATTTTACAAGAACGTATTATAATCTTGGTATTTTATAATTTAGCGACAATAATTCTGTGAACTTTGTTTGGCAAAGTATTGAGTGAGTAACTACATAATTATAATAGAAACATTAATATTTGGCTTTCTTACCTGTCATCAGGAAACTCTAGACGCTTTTCTGTCAAACTTAAAATAAACAAAACAGCTTTTTTGCAAAATCGAAATGTCTTAAAAAAAAAGTTAAATGGTCCATTGTGTGAAAATAATTTTGCTGAACAAATACCCGTTGAAAAAATTCATTTTCTTATTGAAACACAACAAACCACCAGCTAGCAAGCAACTTTTACTAGAATTCAATTCTTTTAAACCTCCGAAATCGACTGATTAAGTTAATAGCAAGGTTCAAATTGAGTTTGACATATGGTGCAACAAAAAAATTAACGTTAAGCGGCCCTTAACCTTTAGCTTAAAATAGTGGCTTTAAATGGATCAAATTGCATGGAAAATGTACTCCAAAAACGCTAAAATTTCGAAATATAGACTTCAGGGGTTTCTTAACCTTAAACTGTATATTTGTGGAACAACCTCACTCCCTTCTCATTTAAATGAAGGAGAAGTGCAGCTGTGTTATTTAATTAATATAATTTTATGTAAAACATATAACGAATCGAATTTCCAAGCTACACAAGTACAAGTATGTTATAACACGATTGACATCTCTTTATTATTAGTTACGGACATATATATGTATAGAAACAGCTGCGAGGTTAACGAATACACGATCGAAGATACAAAATAGCGAGACTGTAATAAAAGGGACTGACGAAACTTCCTTTCTCAAATCAACCGTAAAATAAAGACACGAGAACCAAATTCAACACCTACTAAATACACATAATACAATTTACTGTACAGAACGAGGTTTAAGTATTGAACGAATTATCTAGGAGATTTTAAGGATATGGTGATATATGCATAGAAGTAAACAAGAAACGTGTAATATCTTTAATAAAATTTATATCCAAACCGGTTCAGTGAAATATTTACCCAAATCAGGACATCAAACGAAAACAAAACTTTAATTTTACTTGGAAATAAATTCCATCCATACAAAATAAGATTAGTTCAAGAATTGTCAGATGATTATTTCGATAGACGTAAAGAGTTTGCAGACACAATGATGGAAAATATGTTTTGCGACGAGGCCCAATTTTCCGAGATAATTCATGCGTTCCATAATTAAAACTCACTCTCTATAGTGAAAATTTATCCTGGCGTAGTTGGATTTCACCACAAATAGTTATAAAATTATCTATTCTATAATTCATTGTTACAGAGATGCTATAATAGTACCACTAGCCAATTCAGGAACGAGTATATTTGCAGGGTTCGTGGTATTTTCCGTGTTGGGATTTTTGTCGCATCAAACTGGAGAACCCGTTCCTTCTGTAGCTACCGGTGGTCCAGGACTCGTTTTCATCACCTACCCTGAAGCTATTAGTTTTTTACCGTGGCCACAACTATGGGCCATCCTCTTCTTTTTTATGTTGTTTCTTTTAGGATTAGACAGTTTGGTAAGAATATTTTTGTAGATCATGCTTATCAAAATAATATTACACAAAATAGTCAAAATGACTTCAATTATTAATAATGTTAATTAATTTTAAGCAATTAATTAATGAAACTGACTAAAATGAATAATATTTAAGAACAATATTCCTATTTACTTTGATTTACTTTATTATACAGGGATCAACAAAATTTATTAAATAAACATTTAAATTTCTTGACAAACTGAGTGTTGTGGGTTCATTTATTTGAATTTTTAGTTTGTACAGATGGAAACTGTCATAGCTGCCTTGATGGATGAATTTCCCCATTTGAGAAAGAGGCAAACGTTAGTAACAACTAGCATTATATTATTAATGATGAGCCTGTCAACAATATATACAACAAACGTGAGTACGTAAGGTTAGTTAGACCGGTGTAGCCCATGACACATTTAAGCTTCATTATTTAGAATGGATGTTGTCTTCAACAACGAGTTGCATGTGAAAAACAAGTAGAATAATCCCCCAAGACCCACGCTGGATAATCGACGCTATAGTGAACATTGGAAATCTTAGAATTTTCATGAAATTAATTGTCTATATGTGACATGGGCTACCGATCTACAGTTTGTTATTTTTTTATTTATTTCCATTGTCATATTGATCTCTCTGACTTCCTAACACATAGGAGATTCTCTAACCGATTGAAACAGCAACTATCTGGCTCTAGACAAAGCTATGAAAAAAACATTATTAACAGTGGTAGCAGCAAAAAGTTTTATAAATACATTCGCACATCGCTTTCCTCAAAAGTTGCCATCCCATCTTCACAACAAGAAGATGGAAGCCTATGCTCTGATTACGAAGAAGCTGAAATTCTTGCTTTATCTTTCGCTAATGTTTTTACAAATGAACCACTTGATGATGCACTACCAGGCTTGTTAGGACCTCGTATCGAATCATCACTTCACAATATCACCTTTCCTCAAAACCAAATTCTAGATCGCCTGTTGCATCTTAAAACCGATTCCTCCCCAGGTTTTGATGGATTGCCTGCATTATTCTTTAAAAAATATGCTCACACACTATCAGATCCGCTGTCGAAAATCATGAACACCTCATTTTCGGAAGGATGTATACCGCCAACCTGGAAATTAGCATCAGTCACAATTAACAATTACCTTCCGATAAGCCTCTTACCCATTATCTCCAAAGTAATGGAATCCATTGTTACCGACCAAATGGTCGAATTTTTGTTGCAGGAAAATGTAATCTCAAACTTCCAACATGGTTTCTTGAAAGGTCAATAAACTTTAACCAATTTACTACATTGTACCAACGATTGGTCCAAAGAACTCGATGACAGACATCCTTTAGACATAATTTACCTCGATTTTTCTAAAGCCTTTGACAGTGTAAAAACGTAGACTTCTACTAAAGCTCGATCATATTGGCATAAGAGGTACTCTCAACAAATGGTTTTCAGACTTCCTAACAAAACGGTTATTCAGTCAGTTGGAAAAAAATTCTCCAAGGAAAGACCAGTAACTAGCGGTATTCCACAAGGTTCCGTTCTTGGACCCTTACTTTTCATCGCATATTCCAGTGATCTTCGATACTGTCTGTCAAGCTCAATTTCGGCTTATGCTGACGACATGAAACTTTACGGAAATCCTAACATCAGTTACTTAAGTTTGCAGAATGTTAACTTGCAATGATGCTCCTTTTTTACCATCATCAATATTTATAATCGATATATTCTTTAAAGAAACTGAAACATTTAAAATTGCAGGGTGGAATGTACTGGCTTCAACTCTTCGATTGGTACGCTGCATCAATATCAGTTGTTCTAATATGCCTCATAGAAATTGTTATAGTCGGATGGATTTACGGTATTAAAAAATTCAAAAGGGACATCGAATTTATGATGGAAGATCAATTACCGTATTTCTGGATTGTTTCATGGAAGTTTGTAACTCCTTTACTTCTTCTGGTAAGCTAAAATTTGTATCCCAAATAATATAATGGTTTTCACTTCCTTCTAATGAAGGATAAGGTTCTTCCAACGGAATAGAGTTGAAGCCACATGTTAAATTGACCGAAGTAGGTTTTAATAGTTATCATAATTCGAACTTATTCAGCAGTTTCTTACTCTTACCAATTATTTCTAGTTCATTTTTATAATGGTAATTGTATTTAATACGAGAATAATGTACCATAAAAACGCTTATCCAGATTGGATTGTTACCGTGGGATGGTTATCTTCCGCTTCATCCATGGTATGCATCCCCATTTATGTGGTATACAGGCTAAGTTATTTGGAAAACGGAACCTTCTTGGAGGTATGCTTTTAAAACTCTTTCTGAAAAAATCCGTAATATTACTGTTTTCCAGAGGATCAAATCATCATTAAAAGATAAAAATTGGGGTCCTGCAAATCCATATGATAAGGAAAGGTGGGAAAATTTTATTCAAAATAAAAAGTTGGTTACTGCTAATCATCAACAAACAGAAATGGATTTAAAAGAAAAATTGGAATATAATTAATTTACATTGGATTAAATAATAAAACGTTTTTTTTATAACCTTAAAGTGATATAGCCTTCCTTAAAATTCCTATATCCTTACTTTTTCAGTGTAAGTGTACTAAATCCTTTTGTAACATCTAGTGGATTAAATCCTTGCCAAATTCATTATGTAGAACGTCAGTTTACTATTAGTTGTCAAAGTAATTAACGGAAATGAAAATTTTCGGTGTGTCCTTGCGGTATTTTCAATGATTTACTCAATTTTCGTTTAATTTAAAATTGTGAGTGTTGTGTAATTAATAATCACCATGGCTTCCGTTAAAGAGTCCAACACTGGTGCTAAGGTGTTCACCTGGTGGGAAAAAGCTCCTATACAATATGCGTAAGTACGCTACATTATAAATTGTATTGAAATCTCAGTTAACGTCTCATAAATATGTACTTAATTGTAAATATTTGTAATTTGGATGAAGTGAGGTCCGTTAATTACATAAGTTTGGTCAAAGGAAAACCCTTAAAAGATATGAGCTGCAGTAAGCCTTCTTATTAATATTGATTCGATGCTTTATAGTGTTATACATTTTGATTGATTTCATTTTCCCTTAATCGACTCTAATTTCACTTTTAAGGAAAAAGTCCTAAATTATAATATGGAGCTCTTAGTTCTTCTGTGGAGTATATTTAGATATTGTTACCTCTAAAAAATGTGAATACTGGTCTTTTGAAGCTGTAATCCATACAGGAAGAGCCTAAAAAAAGCAGGGATTGTTTTGCTATTTTAAAGTTTAGAGTGGTAGATTTTTGTAATAAATTTATATAATTAGAAGTTTTTTTTGATAGAAGCTTCGTATATCCTTATTTTTCCTCAAAATCCTGGAAACACCAAAAAAAAACAAATCAAGTTATGAAGTGATTAACTCGAAAAAGTTAATATTTTCTACAATACTTTATAAATGATGAATATGTACATTCTAGTTACTATTAACTTTGTTCAACTATACTAAACCTAACAAAGCGAAATTTCGGGTTCTCAAAACTTATTTCGACCTATTCCAAATTAGCTGTTGTATTTGCAACCATGCAATTAATCACTGTCGGCTAGAATATCGACCCGGCTGTCTCTGTGGCTATTCAAATGCATTTTTGGATAAAACAGTCGACATCAAAAGGGAAATTTCACATGCAATACAAGTGGGTTCATTGGTCTTTGGTACAGAGAAGCGCAGAAAATTATAAATGATTTGAAAATATTGACAATGACATTGACACGAGATAAGAAGGGGAAGATAATCAAAAGTTGGATAAAAGTGACAGGATTGGATAGTAAACTGAAAATGTGTACTGAAATGACAGTGATATACAATTAATTAATTTCCGGGGAGAATCTTTAACATTGGAGGATTTCACTATTAAATACTTTCGTTCGAATTATGTTGTACCTATTAGTGCAAAATAATAAATTTGTATCGATTGCAACAAAAATTGTTGAAATTACTGAAAGACACTTGAAAATTGGACCGTTATTATTAGACCAAATTAAAATTGGGATTTCAGGAAATAAAATACTTGTATCTATATAAAAGGTCTGTAAAATTGAAAAAATTGAAATTGAATGATTTTTTCAATCACTGTGTACCTACCGTTTGTTCTGGAATATATAACAAGTATAGCCGCCCCTCTCTCTTTTGAATGTTGATCGCAATACAAGAATGGAAAATGCCAGCTCTACCCTCTACTCTTAACACCTTATTATAATATCAGTTTATCAGATTTCAATACAAGTAGCACTTCTTGCGCACGATATCAACAACGAATGGTTTTTTTTCAAGTTTAATTCTATCGTAATTTATTGGTCTATTCGATAATCCATAATTAATCATTTCTAAACGATAAATAATTAATTAATTAATATGGCTGAAACCGAATTTTGGGACACAATGAAAGTGTTGGTGGGGAAGGATTGGTTGAAGATTCCTGTGGAAGATATACAGGATTGGGTGGATAAAGTTATGCCGAAAAGAAAATCCAGCGTTTGTAAGCAAGAAATGGACGAAAATAGCGCGTGGAGAAGGAAAATGTCCGAAATTTCTGAAAAGGATTTTAATTTGGACGAGGAAGTGATGAAATTTAGGAAAAGTTTGAAGTATCCAAAGGTAGATTGCAAGTATGTATTGTTTTTTAAATTACAATTTTATGTCAAATTAAATATAAATGAAAATATATTTATGTAACAAATACAGGGTGTACATAAACGCAATCTACAGATATAAGATGTGATTTTATGTACTTCTAACCAAATTTACCTTTATCCAAAAGTTCCTCCAAAGAGTGCTATTTTAGCTATCTAATAATAACGATCGAATTTGCTAGTATGTCTTTCAAATTCAGCAATTTTTGTTGACATTTTTTTTTATTCGATACAAAATATCCCAGCCAATTTTTCACCGATACAAAGTAATACAGTGTGTCCGTAAAATATGGAACAAATTAATTTTTAGCTAAACAGGCAATTTTGAGAAATAATCCTGAAATACGTCGATTTTTGATTTTAATTTACCGTATTTTAAAATAATAATCTAATATACAGGGTGAATTACTTTCGAGTAATGACGTCACCGTCATTTTTTTTAATGGAACACCCCCATTTTGTCTCAATTTTCGGATTACTCCAGAACTGATTTCAAAAATGTATCACATGTTGATTCCAATTGGTACAGGATTGACAAAAATACAATAGTTTTGTGTGTGCTCATAAAGTACCGCGTAACATTCTTTATTAGTTAAATTAACAATATAAGCAAAAATACTTTGTCTAGCGGACAGAATGATGATACATGACTTTATAAATGTTCGAACTGCAGCCCTTGCTGTATTTGACAGTAACCCAAACGGTGTACAAATTCTTGTTGAACCTTGTTTATTGTGTCCAATAGGTATTTGAATTTTGAATCAAATCATTCTATAAGCGTTGAAAAAGGAATAGTAAAATCTTTATACGATAGGGCCAGAATCATTTGTTCTAATGATAATCAATTCACAAAGGAGAAAACTTTGCTGAAAAATGTTTTAAATGCCAATAATTACCCGGCAGAATTTGTAAATAAAGAAATTAAGAATATAGAGAAGGGCTCATTGTTAATACCCCATAACAATAACAATATTAATAATTCAGCTAACATAATTTTTAAAAACTTGACAATACCGTATGTTAAGGGTTTATTAGAAAGAATTAAGAAAATTGGTAATCAATTCAATATTCGAACTAGCTTCAAATCTAACAATACGTTGAGATCTATACCAACAAAAACGAAACCAAAAAATGAAGAACAATCTTCAAAAAACTGCATATATCAGATATCTTGTGAATGCGACAAATTCTATTTAGGTGAAACATCTAGACCATTGAAAGTCCGAATAAATGAACATAAAAAATATATCAAAGATAGGGAGTTCTTTAAGTCAGGTATTTGCAAACATGCTTGGGAAGAGGGGCATAAAATTCAATGGGATTCGACAAAAATAATATTGAAAGAGCCCAATAATAAAAGACGAAAAATCAAAGAAACTGCTTTAATACAACTAAATTCAGATAAATGTGTAGCTAGTATTTCAGCCGAATGTAGTCAAATTTGGTTACCAATGCTAGAAAGAGAAATTTCCAATAATCAATTACCTGCGTTATCAGGATAGCATCATAAGTTTTTATCCAGGTTTTCTTATGATTTATCTTTGGAATGGTTGTTAATCGATACACACTTCAATACTCAAAATCACCAAACCGAGTTATACATATTTTGAAAACAAAAAAAATCATACACAAAAAAGTAACAACAAACGCGTTTTTATTAACAAAATTTCCAAAATAAGCGAAAAAAAAGCGCTATCCCAATAAAAACCGTTCCTGGAGCGTGCACTTCACTGGATTCCATTTCTAGTGGACTACATATCGTTAGAATGTCATAAAATAAAATATTTTATTTCACATTTTACCAGAGGTGTGATCTACTATGAATGGACGTTAATAAAATTTGACAACAAAGTTTTGTAGTCTTAAACTTCAAAATATTATTGATTGTCTAGTTGTCAAATTTTTTCGTTGTGTCAGATAGGGACCAAAAAATTATTTCTATACTATAAATAGTTAATCTTGACAACGGTAGCTGGAACGCTACCGAAACGTCGAAATAAAAAATAAGAAAACATTATTGTGGTTTGATTCCCAAAAAAATAAGAAAAAAGAATTGAGAAATATTGTTTATTACTGTCCGAATTCTCTCATTTAATTCTTGAATATTTGCTGGTTTCGTTTGATACACAACATTCTTCAGAAGGCCCCACATGAAATAATCCAAAGGATTGAAATCTGGTGACCTCGCTGGCCGCTCGCAGGTACCTTCTAACATCTACAGCATAATGTAGAAGTGCACCATCCTGTTGAAACCATAAACTCTCATCAAAACCTCCAGGATTATTTTATGAGCACACACAAAACTATTGTATTTTTGTCCACCCTGTACCAATTGGAATCAACTTGTGATACATTTTTGGAATCAGCTCAGCTAGAGTAATCCGAAAATTAAGACAAAATAAGGGTGTTCCATTTAAAAAAAATGACGGTGATGTCATTACTCGAAAGTAATTCAAAAATCGACGTGTTTCAGGATTATTTCTTTAAATGGTCTGTTTAGCTAAAAATGAATTTGTTCCATACTTTACGGACACAGTGTATATCTCATACTTGTTATATAAAATCCTCCCGACGACAGAAAAACTTTTTCCTGAAATAATCAAGTTTGTGAAACTCAAGAAAATAATAAATTGTGGACCACTGTGTATTAATGTACTGAGCCTCAGTTAACAAAAGAGCAATATAAAATAACGACATTTCAACAGCCTACTAACACAAATTGTTTGGAACATTCTCGAGAATTGTAGAAGTTGATAATACAATATAAAATTGAGCTCAATAAGTTTTAAGTAGTTTTTCGAAACTCCTCCAACAAAAGGTCCTTCACCATTGGAAGTAAAAGGAATATTGCTCAATATATATTGAGGAGATGACAGAGCTGGAACTTAGAGAGACAATATAGATAATGCCAAGCAAGAATAGGAAATTTATTAATAGTCAAGATTCAAGAGCTTTATTTTATAGAATACATTTATTTTCGCAAATCAATGATTTTACGAGGAAAATTGACAAAGCCACATTGGAAATAAAAATTTTGATTTAAATTACCATGAATATATCGGGTCTAAAAATCATTGCCAAGAGAATACTAACGAACATGATGCTGCGTACTAATTAACCCAGTTTTGCATATAAAACGCAAAATTGTAAAGAATCCCAAACACAAAGTAATTAACACTCACCATTTAGAGTATAACAAATGGAGTGATCGATAGAACTGACGTTGAAGAAAGACTTTAGATGATACAGCAGTTTCAACTTGAAGGAAAAAAATTATTGCGAGTTCAACATAAATAACTTACATTTTAGAATATCTTAGAAATGGTAGATGAGCGTCCAAAACCTATAAAAGAATAATTGTTGAGAAATCATAACCGATTATTGAGAGCCATTGAAAATGGGACTTTCCGAGGACTTGGAAGTGCAGAAAAGTTTAGGCTTTTACTAGACTGAACAAAATTTAAAATGTGTGGCTTACATATGCATTTTTAAGCGATTGAGTTTAATTTAAGATTTGAAAAAGGAGGGAATACGAAATATTTTACTTTATTCCTTGCGAATATGGTACAGCCAATAGAGATTGAATTGGCGTAGTTGAAGAAGCCGGAAAGGTAGATTCTACTGAATCTAATTAAGTTTTATCGACAACCGAAGGCTTGTAAGGATTCTTTATCTCCTCATAGATATCCTTCATATCTAATGATGAAATTGAAGTGGCGAGGAAGGAAATATCATTTATGTAACCTAAAGGTGAGTTACCACGAAATTCATACTCAATCAAATATTACAGAAATGTCGCAACTCGCGAATTTATTAGCTGTAATATATCAAGTTTTAATAGCTAAAGCTGTCGGCGTTGGGCATCGCGCCGGCCGGTACGGGACCTAAACTAGGCGGTGAAAAGTCTGCCTGAGGGCGACATCGACGGCGTCGCTACCGCCACCCTCTTGTAGTAGAGTCGCAGCAGCTTTGTATAAATATTCACTGATAATATTGTAGTACAGTACAAATGGTAAATTCAATAAAAGTATAAATGAGATAATAATTTGAAAACTAAAAAACGCGCCTTCTGACTAGAACGACCTATAGAGTAAAAATTTTTTTTATTGAGGAGAAATTTTCGGAAGAACGCATTTTAAATATACATATACAAACATGCACCAACCCAGAAATGGACAAATGAGAAAAATTTAACGATGCCTGTTGGAAAAATTGCATTAAAAACATCATTGCTACATATAAATCATAATAAATAAGTGAAATAATTATAATACAACTCCCAACCAGACGTACATCCATCTCTATGAAAAATTCTTAACAGAAAATCAAAGGAAATTGAAATTTGCATTAAAAAACATCATTTCAACATATAAATCATAATAAATAAGTGAAATCATTATAATCCAACTCCAAACCAGACGTACATGCATCCCTATGAAAAATTCTGAAACAGAAAATCAAAGGAAATTGAAATTTGCATAAAAAACATCATTTCAACATATAAATCATAATAAATAAGTGAAATCATTATAATCCAACTCCAAACCAGACGTACATCCATCTCTATGAAAAATTCTGAAACAGAAAATCAAAGGATATTGAAAAATTTCATTAAAAACATCATTGCAACATATAAATCATTATAAATAAGTGAAATAATTATAATACAAGTCCCAACCAGACGTACATCCATCTCTATGAAAAATTCTGAAACAGAAAATCAAAGGAAATGGAAAAATTGCATCAAAAACATCATTGCTACATATAAATCATAATAAATAAGTGAAATAATTATAATGCAAGTCCCAACCAGACGTACATCCATCTCTATGAAAAATTCTGAAACAGAAAATCAAAGGAAATGGAAAAATTGCATCAAAAACATCATTGCTACATATAAATCATAATAAATAAGTGAAATAATTATAATACAAGTCCCAACCAGACGTACATCCATCTCTATGAAAAATTCTGAAACAGAAAATCAAAGGAAATGGAAAAATTGCATCAAAAACATCATTGCTACATATAAATCATAATAAATAAGTGAAATAATTATAATACAACTCCCAACCAGACGTACATCCATCTCTATGAAAAATTCTGAAACAGAAAATCAAAGGAAATGGAAAAATTGCATCAAAAACATCATTGCTACATATAAATCATAATAAATAAGTGAAATAATTATAATACAACTCCCAACCAGACGTACATCCATCTCTATGAAAAATTCTGAAACAGAAAACCAAAGGAAATGGAAAAATTGTATCAAAAACATCATTGCTACATATAAATCATAATAAATAAGTGAAAGAATTATAATACAACTCCCAACCAGACGTACATCCATCCCTATGAAAAATTCTGAAACAGAAAATCAAAGGAAATGGAAAAATTGCATCAAAAACATCATTGCTACATATAAATCATAATAAATAAGTGAAATAATTATAATACAACTCCCAACCAGACGTACATCCATCTTTATGAAAAATTCTGAAACAGAAAACCAAAGGAAATGGAAAAATTGCATCAAAAACATCATTGCTACATATAAATCATAATAAATAAGTGAAAGAATTATAATACAAGTCTCAACCAGACGTACATCCATCTCTATGAAAAATTCTGAAACAGAAAATCAAAGGAAATGGAAAAATTGCATCAAAAACATCATTGCTACATATAAATCATAATAAATAAGTGTAATAATTATAATACAAGTCCCAACCAGACGTACATCCATCTCTATGAAAAATTCTGAAACAGAAAATCAAAGGAAATGGAAAAATTGCATCAAAAACATCATTGCTACATATAAATCATAATAAATAAGTGAAATAATTATAATACAAGTCTCAACCAGACGTACATCCATCTCTATGAAAAATTCTGAAACAGAAAATCAAAGGAAATGGAAAAATTGCATCAAAAACATCATTGCTACATATAAATCATAATAAATAAGTGAAATAATTATAATACAAGTCCCAACCAGACGTACATCCATCTCTATGAAAAATTCTGAAACAGAAAATCAAAGGATATTGAAAAATTTCAGTAAAAACATCATTGCTACATATAAATCATAATAAATAAGTGAAATAATTATAATCCAACTCCAAACCAGACGTACATCCATCCCTATAAAAAATTCTGAAACAGAAAATCACAGGAAATTGAAATTTGCATTAAAAAACATCATTTCAACATATAAATTATAATAAATGAGTGAAAGCATTATAATCCAACTCCAAACCAGACGTACATGCATCCCTATGAAAAATTCTGAAACAGAAAATCAAAGGAAATTGAAATTTGCATTAAAAAACATCATTTCAACATATAAATCATAATAAATAAGTGAAATCATTATAATCCAACTCCAAACCAGACGTACATCCATCCCTATAAAAAATTCTGAAACAGAAAATCAAAGGAAATTGAAATTTGCATTAAAAAACATCATTTCAACATATAAATTATAATAAATGAGTGAAAGCATTATAATCCAACTCCAAACCAGACGTACATGCATCCCTATGAAAAATTCTGAAACAGAAAATCAAAGGAAATGGAAAAATTGCATCAAAAACATCATTTCAACATATAAATCATAATAAATAAGTGAAATCATTATAATCCAACTCCAAACCAGACGTACATCCATCCCTATGAAAAATTCTGAAACAGAAAATCAAAGGAAATTGAAATTTGCATTAAAAAACATCATTGCTACATATAAATCATAATAAATAAGTGAAATAATTATAATACAACTCCCAACCAGACGTACATCCATCTCTATGAAAAATTCTGAAACAGAAAACCAAAGGAAATGGAAAAATTGCATCAAAAACATCATTGCTACATATAAATCATAATAAATAAGTGAAAGAATTATAATACAACTCCCAACCAGACGTACATCCATCTCTATGAAAAATTCTGAAACAGAAAATCAAAGGAAATGGAAAAATTGCATCAAAAACATCATTGCTACATATAAATCATAATAAATAAGTGAAATAATTATAATACAACTCCCAACCAGACGTACATCCATCTCTATGAAAAATTCTGAAACAGAAAACCAAAGGAAATGGAAAAATTGCATCAAAAACATCATTGCTACATATAAATCATAATAAATAAGTGAAAGAATTATAATACAACTCCCAACCAGACGTACATCCATCTCTATGAAAAATTCTGAAACAGAAAACCAAAGGAAATGGAAAAATTGCATCAAAAACATCATTGCTACATATAAATCATAATAAATAAGTGAAATAATTATAATACAAGTCTCAACCAGACGTACATCCATCTCTATGAAAAATTCTGAAACGGAAAATCAAAGGAAATGGAAAAATTGCATCAAAAACATCATTGCTACATATAAATCATAATAAATAAGTGAAATAATTATAATACAAGTCCCAACCAGACGTACATCCATCTCTATGAAAAATTCTGAAACAGAAAATCAAAGGAAATGGAAAAATTGCATCAAAAACATCATTGCTACATATAAATCATAATAAATAAGTGAAATAATTATAATACAAGTCTCAACCAGACGTACATCCATCTCTATGAAAAATTCTGAAACAGAAAATCAAAGGAAATGGAAAAATTGCATCAAAAACATCATTGCTACATATAAATCATAATAAATAAGTGAAATAATTATAATACAAGTCCCAACCAGACGTACATCCATCTCTATGAAAAATTCTGAAACAGAAAATCAAAGGAAATGGAAAAATTGCATCAAAAACATCATTGCTACATATAAATCATAATAAATAAGTGAAATAATTATAATACAAGTCCCAACCAGACGTACATCCATCTCTATGAAAAATTCTGAAACAGAAAATCAAAGGATATTGAAAAATTTCAGTAAAAACATCATTGCTACATATAAATCATAATAAATAAGTGAAATAATTATAATCCAACTCCAAACCAGACGTACATCCATCCCTATAAAAAATTCTGAAACAGAAAATCAAAGGAAATTGAAATTTGCATTAAAAAACATCATTTCAACATATAAATTATAATAAATGAGTGAAAGCATTATAATCCAACTCCAAACCAGACGTACATGCATCCCTATGAAAAATTCTGAAACAGAAAATCAAAGGAAATTGAAATTTGCATTAAAAACCATCATTTCAACATATAAATCATAATAAATAAGTGAAATCATTATAATCCAACTCCAAACCAGACGTACATCCATCCCTATAAAAAATTCTGAAACAGAAAATCAAAGGAAATTGAAATTTGCATTAAAAAACATCATTTCAACATATAAATTATAATAAATGAGTGAAAGCATTATAATCCAACTCCAAACCAGACGTACATGCATCCCTATGAAAAATTCTGAAACAGAAAATCAAAGGAAATTGAAATTTGCATTAAAAAACATCATTTCAACATATAAATCATAATAAATAAGTGAAATCATTATAATCCAACTCCAAACCAGACGTACATCCATCCCTATGAAAAATTCTGAAACAGAAAATCAAAGGAAATTGAAATTTGCATTAAAAAACATCATTGCTACATATAAATCATAATAAATAAGTGAAATAATTATAATACAACTCCCAACCAGACGTACATCCATCTCTATGAAAAATTCTGAAACAGAAAACCAAAGGAAATGGAAAAATTGCATCAAAAACATCATTGCTACATATAAATCATAATAAATAAGTGAAAGAATTATAATACAACTCCCAACCAGACGTACATCCATCTCTATGAAAAATTCTGAAACAGAAAATCAAAGGAAATGGAAAAATTGCATCAAAAACATCATTGCTACATATAAATCATAATAAATAAGTGAAATAATTATAATACAACTCCCAACCAGACGTACATCCATCTCTATGAAAAATTCTGAAACAGAAAACCAAAGGAAATGGAAAAATTGCATCAAAAACATCATTGCTACATATAAATCATAATAAATAAGTGAAAGAATTATAATACAACTCCCAACCAGACGTACATCCATCTCTATGAAAAATTCTGAAACATAAAACCAAAGGAAATGGAAAAATTGCATCAAAAACATCATTGCTACATATAAATCATAATAAATAAGTGAAATAATTATAATACAAGTCTCAACCAGACGTACATCCATCTCTATGAAAAATTCTGAAACGGAAAATCAAAGGAAATGGAAAAATTGCATCAAAAACATCATTGCTACATATAAATCATAATAAATAAGTGAAATAATTATAATACAAGTCCCAACCAGACGTACATCCATCTCTATGAAAAATTCTGAAACAGAAAATCAAAGGAAATGGAAAAATTGCATCAAAAACATCATTGCTACATATAAATCATAATAAATAAGTGAAATAATTATAATACAAGTCTCAACCAGACGTACATCCATCTCTATGAAAAATTCTGAAACAGAAAATCAAAGGAAATGGAAAAATTGCATCAAAAACATCATTGCTACATATAAATCATAATAAATAAGTGAAATAATTATAATACAAGTCCCAACCAGACGTACATCCATCTCTATGAAAAATTCTGAAACAGAAAATCAAAGGATATTGAAAAATTTCAGTAAAAACATCATTGCTACATATAAATCATAATAAATAAGTGAAATAATTATAATCCAACTCCAAACCAGACGTACATCCATCCCTATAAAAAATTCTGAAACAGAAAATCAAAGGAAATTGAAATTTGCATTAAAAAACATCATTTCAACATATAAATTATAATAAATGAGTGAAAGCATTATAATCCAACTCCAAACCAGACGTACATGCATCCCTATGAAAAATTCTGAAACAGAAAATCAAAGGAAATTGAAATTTGCATTAAAAAACATCATTTCAACATATAAATCATAATAAATAAGTGAAATCATTATAATCCAACTCCAAACCAGACGTACATCCATCCCTATAAAAAATTCTGAAACAGAAAATCAAAGGAAATTGAAATTTGCATTAAAAAACATCATTTCAACATATAAATTATAATAAATGAGTGAAAGCATTATAATCCAACTCCAAACCAGACGTACATGCATACCTATGAAAAATTCTGAAACAGAAAATCAAAGGAAATTGAAATTTGCATTAAAAAACATCATTTCAACATATAAATCATAATAAATAAGTGAAATCATTATAATCCAACTCCAAACCAGACGTACATCCATCCCTATGAAAAATTCTGAAACAAAAAATCAAAGGAAATTGAAATTTGCATTAAAAAACATCATTTAAACATATAAATCATAATAAATAAGTGAAATAATTATAATCCAACTCCAAACTACACGTACATCTATCCCTATGAAAAATGTGGCTTCCATCCATTCAAATTTTATAAATCTGACTTCCAATATCCATAAAATGTATTTGCGAGTATCGAGTTATTATGTTATATAAGCAAAATTAGTCAGAGCTGGAAATATTTATTGGCCTTTTTTGTAATAGATCTTTTTTGGTGTAATTGTCAATGTTTTAGTACAAAAGGATACAAAAATTTAATTATAAAGGAATGAAAACTTTCCATACTAATTACCAGGAAGTTTGGAAAAAGTTTGAGATGAATAACCATTGTAAATTCTATTTTTTAACGACCAGACAATTTTTGTTTTCAGATAAAATGTATTTATTGAAGAATGGCCTTAATTCAAAAATTAAATTCATTTAATTAACAATTTTCTTAGAAACAAGTGCGTTTAAGCAAATTGAATTCCAAATAATCACATTATAAAAAGCAGTTACTTGTTTGTACAATGACCAAAAGGAATAGAAATATAATTTTTTGCGAAATCTTTTTGTTTAAACATCACTGAATAACGTTCTAAACAATTTCAACGTACAAAATATCTAACAACGTATAATAGCCGGTTCAAAACAAATTAGTAAAAAAAACAATATAAAACTATTTGCTTTATAAAAACTATCAAAGTTGTCAGTTAACACTGGTAAATAGGAAAAAAAAAACATACCATTTATCTACATCACTCCAATTTATTCAAACCACCCCAATATATCCAAACTTTCCACCGGAAAACCGGTAGGACACACGAAACACGAAGCGACACGTCAACCTACACTAACACTTCAAGCGGTACTGAACATAGACAATATTTCTCGTTGGTACTGAATTTAATTCAGTGAATTAACGTATTTTACCAAATATTACTAGATTCTCCTCAATGCTGCCAATACAAAAACATAATTAGATTGCTAACAATGCTTAAATTATTGTAAATTTTGAATATTTGAACGTATTGAGGATTGTGCTTTTAGAATTTATTTTGTATCTAGCTAACAATTGATTTAGACTTTTAGTGACACAGAATTTACATTTTTCTAAATGTTAATTTTCAAAATAGCACAGAAATATAAAAATGCTGAGAATTCGTAAAACAGGGTTTTGGGGACGAAAAATCGACTGGCAGGCTTAGTTATCACAGGCTTAGTTATCACAGGCTTAGTTATCACAAAACGAGAAATATTGTATTGAAATTTTAGGAGAGTACTCTCAGAAGATCAGTAGTCTAACTGGAAAAAAAAACCATAACATGGAGGGTTTTCATTACTCAAATCATCAAAGTAAAATCATGCAATTTCAGGAACAAAAATTTTTTATTTTCATTTGTGTGAATATTCTTTATTATTATATTATGATAATTTGCTAGGGACTAGGGCTATTTAGAGGATAATTAACGAATTAAACGTTATGGTCGTTAAAATGGCGGTGTTTTTTTGATTATATATTATATGAAAATGAGATCCATGCTTTCCAGCTCCATATTAATTAAGAGAAATCGGAAAAATGTACTTATATTATTGAAGAGAATCATAATTATTACACATACATACAGGGTGTTTCAAAAAAAGGTAACACCGTCTCTAGGATAGGTAAAAAACTGAAAAATAATTGGGGTTTGCTTAGTAAAATTTTTTTCTAACGCCATCCGTTTTCAAGATAAAGGGCGTTGAAGAAAATAAAAAATTACACATTTCTTACGATTTTGCCGAAACTACTGGCACCATTGTAATGAAATTTTATACGAATATGTTTTGGAAGCTGATATATCCCATGAATTTGTTTTTATAACTAACTCTCATAGAGGGCGCTAGTTACACGATTCATACAACGTATTATCATTAACTTATACGAGGAGCGGTTATTACTTCATAATTTTCAAATCAAAATATTCCGAAAACGGTACATAATATCGAGTTTTACCAAGGGTACCTTTTTGGTGTAAAATTAAACGATGTTTATGTTCACTTGGAGTTTTGACTAATAATTCTACCCTTAAAAAAGTTATGTTGAATAATACGTTGTATGAATCGTGTAACTAGCGCCCTCTATGAGAGTTAGTTATAAAAACAAATTCATGGGATATATCAGCTTCCAAAACATATTCGTATAAAATTTCATTACAATGGTGCCAGTAGTTTCGGCAAAATCGTAAGAAATGTGTAATTTTTTATTTTCTTCAACGCCCTTTATCTTGAAAACGGATGGCGTTAGAAAAAAATTTTACTAAGCAAACCCCAATTATTTTTCAGTTTTTTACCTATCCTAGAGACGGTGTTACCTTTTTTTGAAACACCCTGTATATAATATTTAATATTTTTAAATTAGAGGTGGGATGGAGTGGAGATTTCATTATAGAAAAATCCCAGGCTATATACGAGTGTCCTCCATAGAGCTTCCTACTCATATATAGTAAAAACCAAATAAAGTTGCGTTTACGTCATTATTGTGAACATTTGCAGCGTTGTCAGTTGGTTCACGAAATATGGAAATTAACAGAAAATAACTGAAGTCAACAAAAAACGTAAATGTAGAAAATTTCACAATATTATAAATGAAAACTACAAAATTATCGATAGTTTGATAGTTTTCGTTTAATATAGTGTGGAGTTTTTTCATTTACGTTTTTTGTTAATTAAATTTATGAATAGATTTCACAAAGTAGGGAATTCTAGAATAAAAGTGATAAGGTTATTACTGAGTTACCGAATCTTTTAATAAATAAATATAATAAAAATACAAGCAATAAAATAAAATATGTTTAATAATGAACGTATTTTCAAAGACAAAAACTAACATTAAACAAATCAACATATTGTGAAATGAAACTAGGCAGATTCAAATTCTTGTTTATTTTCTTTATCTGATTCAACATCAGTGTCACTCTCTTAACTATCGGACTAATTTCTGGACGATCAAATATTCTTTCCCTCTCATACCATTTAAATATCTCTCTTTCAGTATGTTGTATAGAATTTTTCCACATATCAGGAGTTATCATGTGCAGTGCCTCGTTCCATATGTTCAGGCAGTTATTCGCACTGTTAAAAATCCCTACCAGTATGCCTATTGTAGTAATTTTTTGCTATGCCCCAAATTAATTCGACGTTCTTACACTAGTTTTTAAAGCAGCAATTTACTAATGAAGCCACAAGTTCTTTGCATCGGCTATTCAGCTGTTTGGAAATTGTAACAATCACAGAAGAAAATGCTTTGTTGTTTTGTAAGAAAACAGTTTTGATTATAAATATTTGTCACAAGAAAATTTTATAAAGCTCGTAACTATAACCTCAAAAATCGATGACACTACACGAGTAGAAAAGTCACAAACAACGCGGCAACATGACATTATTTCTGGCAGTGACTATTTTACCGTCAATAATTGGAGGCTCCTTTATGAAAATTTTAACACAAATTTTTACATCGAGGGACGTCTAAACCCAATTGCTTATATATTATTTTGCTACAAAAGTTTTTTTATTGATTGGGTTATCTTTAGAACCGATTAATTAACAAATTTAAGTATATGCACTTTTCGATAGAAATGTAGCCACACATGCGATAGAAATACGACCTTGGTGACGTAAACGCAACTTTATTTGGTTTTTACTACACCTACCAAATATACTTATTTCTTTCTCGCTCTGTATAAGATTGGAAATATTCCGCCGTAAAATTTTCATCTCTGTCAGTTGAAAAACAGTTTCAGAAATCAAAAGTCTGAATTGAAATTTACCAATCTGTACGTACATTGTTATTTAAAAACTCTTATTTCGCAAAAACCCTCTCAAGGAATCAAGAGATGTAGGTACTAGGGGTTTATACATATACTTAAATTTCTAAATTACGTCTACAGACAGTAAGAAAGTTTTATTTAAGGATTCATCCACTTGAATAAAAATTTAATATCGTCAGCATTTATCTTCAATCCCACTAGAATATTTCAGAGGATGCAAATTGAGGCATTTTTTTTTTTTGAAGGAGTGAATTTATTGTTTATTGAAACTAATAATAATAAAAATAAAACCACCTTCATTTTATACATATTTACACAATATTTAACCGTGATAGGAAAAGTGGAAGGTGACATTTTATTAACCTACTTCTACTAGAACGATTTTATGGAAACGATACATTTTAGTATAAAGTCGCAAATCGTTCTTCCCGTTCACCTACTTTTACGACTATTGAATAACATTGGTACATTTATATGATTGTTACATATTTTCCATTAAAATAGAAGATATATTATTTATTGAACTGGCTGAAGAAGGAAATTAATAATAATTGAAGGCTGTGTCAATAGCACTGTCAACATTGACGTGGGTCCAGTTACCTCTAGGAAGTTGTCTTCCCAAGAGCGTCCAGAAAGTGTTTTGCAGTACGGAACTGTACTTTCAGAAGTAGTCGTTAAAAAAATCAAATTGTTTGCAATAAACAGTTTGTATAGCAATTTTCACTTTTCTTTATTACAATTGAAAGTTAAGCTTAAGCTGTTATGTAGACGTGAAAGGGGAAGATCATAATTTTCTATTTACATGAACAGAAGAACAAACACAATTAGTCCCACACGTTATCGTTAGACCATCTGTTCACGGCACAATGGTAGGTAGTAGCTACGACTAGGTATATTAGTTTAAGGAATTCAAGATGAGCACTTTTGTTTAAACTGTGAGAAAATAACGCCAGAACGGGATTTAGACCGGAATATACAATTTTATATGAGAATTATGTATATTTGGTAATCAGAAATTAATTTTTTAATATTAAACGTTTCGGCTGCATGCATCATTATTATTGTTCTGTATGTTTCTTCTTATTTCCCCTTTATTGGAGACCGATATGGCATGGCTCCATACTTTTGGTTATCCACCCATTAGCAGCCATGGAAATCCTTCTGGACCTACGTCCTCTCCATTTATTTCTGGAAAGGGAGGCTAGATGAACAGCATATAGAATTCTAAATGCACAAAACAGGCTTATACAGAGCAAAGCATAATGCTAGTAGACACTGAAGGTCACATTATTCTGTGAATGACTCCTGATATAATGCCTCCAGCAGTAAACTACGACCTGCCTTATATCATCCGAATTCCCAATATAGATTAATGGGTCCTTCATAAGGCTGAACTTTTAAGAGCAGACATCTGTTTCTACACCGATTGCTCAAAAACACCCTCAGGCTCTGGTGCAGGTGTGTACGGGCGCAGACCTAGGATCCTATGCAACCGTATTTTAGGCGTGAATCTACACCATTGCTTCATGTGTGAAGAAATTGGAGCAAACCAATCACACACATAGAACAATAATAATTCCAATCCAAGCGGCTTTGAAAGCACTTAGCTTTTATCGTGTAACGTCAAAATTGGTATTAGACTGCCAAAAAAGACTCGCCTCAATAGGAGAACTCAACAGTGTCTCGCTGGTCTGGATCCCTGGCCACTCTGGCATGGATGGAACCGAGAAGGCAGACTCTCTTGCAACGGAGGGTGCCACTCCTGTCTTTATCGGACCAGAACTTACAATTATTGGCATCACAATAAGTTGTGCCAAAATAAAAAAAAAACTAAACACCTGGACAGCGGAAAGGCTTTTATACATCTTTCGAAAAATGTATCCAAGCAAATGTAAGGCTATAGCAGATATGTCTAACAGACCACTGTCATCTGAATCATCATATGCTCAGACTTGGACTGTCGGGAGATCCGACTTGCCGTATTTGTTTGGAAAATGGGAAAATGATGAAACAGCAGAGCAAATAATTTGTGCCTGCCTCGCCGAATCAGGATGTTTGGCAGGGTATCTCTCTCTCCCTCGGACCTGAAATATCTTCCATCAAACATACTATTCGGCTTTGTTAAGAATCTGAATTTGTTTGGTGAAATATGAATAAGTATGATCTACAATAGACTCTAAGGAGTCCTCCAACCTAATAACCCTTACACTTAGTTCTCTCTAATTAACGCTATGCGATTTTAATGAACACGAAGTTTTCTATCAAAGATAGTTTTTCGCTTTTCCGTTGTATAATGTGTTATAATGTTTAAAAGAATATAATTGATACTTTTTTGTTCTCACATGTTTTCGTATAGAAAATCCTTCAGATACGGCAATGTTGATTTTATATATAGACCGATATGACATGACTCTATACTTTCAGTTATAACTGTATAATCGTTATACCTAGTTAACGCCATTCGATTCAGAATTCTATAAAAAGAGTATAATGTGTCAAAATCATTCTAGTATTTTCTAAGAATATTTCTTTTTCTTCCCACATTTTTTTCATGATTTTCTTTTTTTGTCATGTGCATTTGCGATTAATTAACCTCCTGCTGTTCTCAGATTTATCGTCTTAAGAGCTGGCAGTGAATTTCTAAAGGTGTAATTATTTATTTCGAATATTTTCGTTTCTCATTTTTGTGTCAAGATATTAATTTTCATTGTCTCAATGTCATATCTACCAGACTGCTCAGTTTCCACTTACTCCTTGTTTTTTTAAGGCTTCCATAATTTTGTTCCTCTTTACACTATGTACACATGAGGACGTTAGACGCCGCGTTGAGCGCGCGTTGGAAAATTGTGAAACCGTACACATGAGGGCGTTGGACGCCGAGTCGAGTGCACGTTGGCTGACAGCGCAAGACACGGCATCCGGCAGTTGGACCAGCGTACTCAGTGCGAACACATGGAGTTAGAGGAGTTTACCTGTTTTTGGTTATTGTACCGTAGATACAAGGCTCTGGACACTCCATGTCCCAGATGCTTCTTTTTTCGACTTCATCAATAAACAATTCTGTGTCAAACGCTTCCTCATCCATTGTACATACACAAAAAGATCAAAACAACGGTAAGATCACTCACAGATCACACAATTCACGTCAAAACCGAACAAAAGCTCGACTGAGCACATGTGTACGTTCTAATGCCCAGTATAGTAACTCGAAGCGCGCTGCAAACGTAGCGGTGGAAGTGAAAACTACAAGCGTCGCGTTTTGGCGACGTTAATTCAAAGCGCGCGTTTGCATGTGTACGATCCCATTTGTTTCTATGTGTTTGGCTAACGCGCGTTTGACAAACGAGCTCTCAACGCGGCGTCTAATATGCCCTCATGTGTACAAGGCCTTAGAGAGTCAAAGGATTGTTCGAACTTCAAAAGGGGGAAAATAGGGTTCAAAAAATGGATTTTTTTTCATTTCATGAATTGTTAGTAAAATTATGTCCCGGTAAGGTGAAAAGACTTGCTTGTCTCAGTATTGCAGGGTGCATGAGAAGCACGCCAACGGCAGCACTAGAGGCCTTATTTGACCTTCTTCCATTTCACATCGTGATAATGGGAGAAGCAAGAGTGGGGTATTTAGGCTGCAAAATAACCTGAGCAGCAAAACTGCGAGATCATGACACACATCCATTGAGGACATCGTAAGTGAAGCCATTTTAGATATGAAAACAGACTGTATGGCCACTAAACTTCTCCCCAGCCCTAAATATGAGGTAGAGATACCCCACAGAAAGGACTGGCAAGACCCAAGCAGACTGAAGTTTCCCCGAGGAGAGACCTGGTATACAAATGGGTCAAAGACTGGGGAAGGGACAGGAGCAGGAGTGTATAGTGAGATGAGGAACACAAGGAGTACATGTCTTTGTATTTCAGGCGGAAATTTACAAACACAGGACTGACACTCATAGGATAAACATATTAACTGACAGCCAGGCAGCCCTTGCAGCTCTAAATAGCCGCAAGGTAACATCCAGACTGGTAGAAGAATGCCAGAAAGAATTGAATGAACTGGCAGACCACAGTAGAGTAAGACTAGTGTGGGTGCCGGGAATTGTTAGTAAAATTAAACGAACTGTTTTTCGTGGTACTATTTTTTCAAACGCCTTTTTCTCAAAATGACTTTTTTTGGACTTGTGTATACGCTAGTTTGAAAAGTTTTCAACCAATCGTTTTAAAATATTCAAATTTCAATAAACTAAAACCAAATTTTTATACTATGAAAAAATTATTGAAAAACCCTATTTCTTTGTCACTTTTATTTTTTTATTATCTCCTCCTCAGTCCTAATTTTATCAAAAATATACATTCACCTATTGGCCTACAGTCTTGAAGATCAACGTGGTGGTTTCTGAGAAATCCAAATGTGTTCCCACTCTTAATGTGCCACCGCGGTGATTTGTGCAGTCGTGTGGGACTTTGTCATTTTCCGGAAAAGCTCCTACTCAGCCGCACGCGCATTTTCATATTATTGACGGTCAGGAAAATACTATAAGGTGTGATTTTCAGGTATCTAAAAATAATTTTTTCTCACTCAATATGCTTGGCACAGTTCTAATCTATTTTTTTTATTTAAGCCAATATTAATAAGCTTGGTAGAGTTAGCATACAAAAAATTTTACACAACAATAATTATCCAATTTCACCGAATTTAAACGAATATTTTCTTAACTGCTGAAAAGGAATTTTACTTCAAAAATATTGAATTTTATTGCTTTTACAATTCTTAAATTGTTTTCAAAAAAAAAATTTGTTTCTTTTTATTTTGATGTTAAGCGTTTACTAATTTATAATGGTGTCTTGGTAAACGGTATATTTATTATAGAAAATTATGTTTTTTTTTCTTTCCGAGTCCGTCTGACAAGTCTCCGATACACTGCAGCCTAATGGCTTATTGTATTTTTGCTCGTGCTTTCTCATAGCACCCATTCCAACACCTTTATCACCTGCACCAGTTTGTACAAGTTTTTAGATGGTTGTTTTCTATATAGCTCAGCGTTTCCTTGCGGTTGGCCAAGTAATAATTGTCTTTTGCGATCAAGAGTCTGGCATCTAAACAATATACATATATTTTTCACTGTCTTTACAGATCCTCGTACTATAGTTTCCGGTATACCTGTCCTGGTTCAGGATAGGAATGGCGATCTGAAATTGATTAATCGAAGAATCGATACCTCGGCTAAATAAATCGATTTGTTGTACTGAATCGATTCAGTGAATCGATATTTCACCCATGAAAATCGAAATTCGATTTTTTCTGTTTTGATTAAAAAAAAATATACGATTAACTGAATAATAGACTTGTAATATTACGGTGTTGCCGGTTAAAGGTTTAATTACTCGCAGGCAGTTGTGCACCTAAAGTATGATCCTATACTTTACTGACAAGAGCAGAAAACTCTTATTGGGATCATCTGTTCCTTCTGAGCGCCTTTTTTCAATTGCCGGTAACATCGCAAGTGATGAGAGGAACCGCTTGGATAACAATAGACTTGACAGACTGTTGTTTTTAAAAAGCTTGGATATTAAGCATTGGGAACTATAAGCTATATTATCTATTTTCTTAACGTTTCAATGTAACAAATACATTTAGAAAATAAATGTCTTCTTTTATACCTCATCTGATATTTCGATATGGTAATGAAAATAATTGTTATTATTGAATTCCCTGAACTAAAAAAATCCCTGATTTTCCTTCTAAAAGATCCCAGAGATTGTTTATTATGGTATCTTTCTTGTTGAACTCGATCGATTTTTTATAAATCGATCTTTTGCACCTCGATTTTTTTATAAATCGATTCATCAGGTTGCGATTCGAATCGATTTAAAAATCGATATTTTTTGGAAAGAATCTCCATCCCTAGTTCAGGATGCGTATCCTCTGACCCTCTTTTTGCAAGTTCGTCAGTTTTTTCATTGCTCTCGATACCCTGGTAACCTATAAATAACCTAAACGTTTTCAATGTACTGATACAATTTATATAATTTATACAAAACTTCACTTGAAAATTTCACATAAAAAATACATCATCTCATGTTTCGTGACAGGAAGAGATAAAAAAAACTTCCTAGATTTGCTGAGATATAAAAAATAAAATATTCTTGTAATTTGTTAGGTTAATTTTCGAATGAAATATTCTGCTGCGTATTATTATTTCTTTCAAGGGGTAATTTATAGAGTTAATTTATAGTAGATGAATATAAAAGAAGATTTAAAAATATTTAGTGTTTTCAAGCAGCAATTTAAAATATAATGTCTTTAATGCATTTTATTAAGTTCTCGCGGATACTTAATTTTGGAGGGACCTTCCAAAAGAAAATTCAAATAAATGGCACACTTTTAGCAGTGGTTGAAAATCATAAAATTATCTAGAAGCAATATATTCAAGAAATAAGAGCTGTCTGCAAATCCAGACTTAATCTAATCTCCAGCAATAAGGAGGATCAGAATCAGAAGGAACACACTCTTAAAACTCGATAGATCAATTACGGCAGTATCATCTGTTTTTAAATCTCTCAAAGTACTTCACAATACTGCCTTGGGAATCTCTCTGGGTCCACCGAGTAAGTGGTGGAGTGGTTACGCTCTCGACTTGCAGTCGGAAGGACCGGGGTTCAAATCCCAGGTCCGCCTGACCTGCTATGAGTTTTTTCAGAGGTTTTCTCGTAGCAATAGGCGAGTGCTGGGTCAGTACACCTACCATCGTTCCTTCCACTCCCATCCCCTGAACCAAAAACAATCCTTATTCCTTCCAATGTTGGCTAAAGAGGCTCCGGAAAGCCTATAGCTACCCGCTCCTCTCGAGGGGGAAGAATGAAAATAGATCCTTCCCTTCTCTGGGTCCTTTAAGGTCTAGTTCCTTATATAAATTAAATTGCAGAGCTGATGAACCCTTTATGGATAAGGCGTCAGCAGCTCCTCCTAACATATTCTCATCTCACCATTTGAATCCTGTCTACTGGCTTATAAATAATGAGGAAAAGCTTTCTCCAAATTGTATCATACCTGTAACTTCGGTCTTAATTATACAAGGATTTGAAAGCCTTTTTTTAAAGCTCCAATCCTGGTCATTTCTCCAATGAAAGATTCTCCTGTGTGCAATTTACTTACATTGATGTTGAGACACAAAAATGCTGCAGAAAATGTCTTCAGTATTGGCAGAAAATATGTGAATAGTTAAAAAAAAATTAACGTTTGCATTATTAAATAAAGCTTGATAATTTTTGTTTTTCGTATCAGAACACACTTCATATAAAAAAATTGTTTTTATGTTTGGCCCCTTTTCCGAATTTAAAAAGAAGTTTTAAATATAAATATCGATTAGCAATTTACGTGACGATTAGAAGACTAAACGTAGCCGAATTTCCGAATATCACGAACCTCATATCGACTATTTTTTTCTGGTACAAGGATAAACGCCTTGTTTGACAACTTTAAACGTGAAATAGAATGGATAGATATGGTGTCAGGCGGATTTCGTTCATTGAAAACCCTTTTAATTCAATAATTGATTGTATTTAATGAATTGTTATTTCAATATTTAATTTAAAAAGATATTAATGGATCCAATTAGATTGGCAAAAAAATATATTTGTTAGGCTTGGAATACGCGAGCGGTTACCACTACCTGCAGCGTTTTTCCGTTTGAGATACCAAATTCAATTAAATTTTTCGATTTTATAGATTCTTCCATCCGTTGATCCGATTACGATTAGAAAAACTAATGGGCACCAACATATGCAGCCTAACGGACAGGGAGTATATGACTCGACTGCAAATCAGAATATTGGAGGACTATGCTGATAAAATGGATAAAAGGATTAAAACTAGAGAGGTATACAGAAAATTTCATCAATTTACATATATATGACACAAATACTGATTAAGTCAACAATATAGTGTATTCATTTAGAGCGAAATTATTCTTTAAGGCGTTATTTGAAATGCGATGCAAAAATCACTTGGGACATTAATGTGACACCAATTAAATTTATTTTGGCTTCAACATAGTGTTCCTAAAAAGATTGCCACAAAAATACATTTTTTTATGGAATAATGGGGATATTTTGGCACTTTCTGAATCACAATTGAGGTCTACAAAAACTGGTCAATTTTTTTGACTATCCCATACAAAGCTGCTACGAAATTTGTGAAAATTTATCATTTTATATTACCTTCATTCATTTATTCGATTGGGTTGTGCTCAAGATCCCAGGTACTTGAACTGAATCTTTGTACCATTTCCCATGTTATCTACGTCCATTCCAGAAGGTTTGTGTAGGCCACTAGTTTGACTGGAGGGATTGTCAGTAGTTGTAATGGTTGTATTATTTCCTCTCCAAAAGGTGCATCCGTCTGAATCCATGTAAGTTCTCGCAGAAGCAGAGTATGTGAGTAGGAGTTTGATCATAGAGTTCACATTTCCTGCACATAGGTTCATTAACTTTGCCCATTTTGTGCAGATGTTTTCTCAGAGTGCAGTGTCGTCGCCAGGTCGATAATTGTCTTCTAATGTCTCTTACTCAGTTTCAATAGCCTGGTTGAGAGTTCCTTGTTTACCTTGTTCAGTAAACTTGCCCTTGTGTCGACCTCCATTTGAGTTGGTGTTCCCTATCTAGCCAGTTCCCGATTTTCCCTCTTATGCAATCTTTTGTGATTCCACAAAACGGTTCCGGACCTATGAATAAGTCTCCTTTAGAACTTTCTTTAGCTACACTGATAAATATGGGTGTCTTGAACCAAAGTAGTCAACTCTCTTGATAAGAAATTATTAGCGACAAGAGAAATTATTTCAGCATAAGAGAATATCTCTTGCCCATAGAAAAAAGTTCTTAGCTAAAGTAAGATGGTTCTCTTGAAGAAATGTCTTGAATCTCTTGAATATTTTTCCCTTCAACCAAGTATAGTTTGTTTTGCTTCAAGAGCTACGAAAATTATAAATATCACGGCATTCATTCAAGAGACATTTCAATTCTCCCAAGTACCTGGTGGAAATCCTCTCATGTCTATGTCTAATGTATTTGCTCTTGGACCAAGAAAGATTTCCTCTCAAAGCAAGTTCTAAGGTTCTTATGTCAAGAGAGTTGTTTTTTGTTATAGTTTTACGGCATTGTCCCAAGAAGTGGATTCCTTGAAACAAAATATTTAAGTTTTGTATCAAGAAATATCTTACAAACTAGTTTGAAGCTAAGTCTGTAAGGACTTTGAACAAATAGATTAAGTTCTTCCGTGAAGGAATTTTAAAAACTTATGAAAAGACAATAAATCCTTTGGCTGAAGAAACCTCGCTCTTGGACCTATTCAAAAGCGCCAATTCTTTGGTCCAAAGGTATAATCGTTTCTTCCAAGAGTTTCTTTTTTTCAGTGTAACTGGTCAGCCATTTCATTTCTTGCCATCCTCTCATGTGCTGGCACCCATATTAAAGACGAGGGAGAAAACTGTTCTTAATCAGAATAATGAATTAGCAACTTGGCTTGGCCGTCGATGAAAATGAGTATTAGAGAGAATAATTTGAAAATGTAGCACAATTGATGTCATATTTAGCCCCCAAGTGATTTTTCAATCTCATTTGAAATAACGCCGTTAGAAAATAATGGACACACAACGGTCCTTAACAAGAATCTGACTTGCCACATATGTACGTTCCTGTCTGCACTAGCAATAGTTATTGTTTGCCTTTTCCAGCAAAGTTCTGGCCTGTTTGATTGAGATGCCGAAGGCGTTTTATAATAGTTTTCAAATAGATTGTTTGTCGAGATTAACTATTTGTTTGGTAGTGAAAAAAAAAGACTGTATTGGCTTGAGAAAACATTTTATTTGACACCTATGATACAATAAGATATTATTTTAGGCAGAAGAATTAGAAAGAGTTAAGAATCTTGTATTGAATGGTACAATTCCATTAGATCAAGCTCCACCTGAAATGGCGGACCATCCTGTAATGTTAATCGATGCTATTTGTAACAAATTAATAGCTGAAAGAAGAGCTAGGGTGAGTGTGTTGTTATTTTTGATTATTGAAAAGATCCAATTATTAGTATAAATACTAGCTGACCCGGCAAACGTTGTTTTGTCATATAATTTATAGGTATCTAGTGAATATTTTGGCAAATATGCACAAACATTTTCATAACAATCCACCAAGCCCTTTTGAAGGAGTTTGGCAACAACCACTACGACACTGCATAAAATTATATTGTAAACTAACCCCACCTACAGTGTCTTCTAGTGTGTTATCCATTCTCTACAAGATATCTTTTTTACTTACCACTTACTTTACTATACTGACTATAATATTTCACAGATCAAAATACCAAAAGTGAAGATTCCAACCTTTTTGTATTGGGACGATACACCAGATCCAGAATCTGGATTGACCATACAAAAAGGTCACGTCTTCAGAGGTCCAGAAGAACGACTTTGCGTCGCCGTGGACAAATACCTAAACTATTCAGAAGAGGATGAAGAAAAATATAGCATGCAACAAGAAGAATACGATAAAATTATTTATATCAATCCGTTAGTTAAGAGACTGTTAGAATGTGAGGTAAGTGTGACAACCAAAAATTATCAGTGGCCTGCACTAATGCTGCTGCTAATACCCTCCAAATAAGAGAAAAAATATTCATAAAGCACTAGCAGCTGGTGAATTTTATAAGGGGTTATTAAATTGGTCTGGAATTGTGAGGCAAATTTGGCCGGAAAGGTCCGAATTTCATATATATGTGCCTCTTGCAGACCCAAAAAGTGTCCTATTGCCTCCGCTCCACATTAAACATCGATAATAAAGATGGTGGAGGAGTGAAATGCCTAAGACAAGTCTTACCAAGCAAAAATTTAGAACTTGGAACTCATTCGTAATTGCTGTGAGGGGATTTTTTGGGCAAACCAAGAACAGCTAGTTAAAGAACTTTTAGATTTCTATAAATCGCTTGGCCGCCGAATGTCATTTGCTACTTTCCCAATTCATCAGTTTTTCCTGAGAATTCGGGAGATGTCAGCGACAAGCAGGGTGAAAGGTTCCACCAAAATATCAGAACAATGGAATTTCGGTACCAAGGGCGATGGGATCCAGCCATGATGGGTTATTTCTGCTTGATTTTTAAGAGGGAAAACATGACCCCCCATTCATTCATTCATTTTTTTTTCTACCAGTGATTATTATCTTTCATGTAGTACAAACGGAATATTTTCAAATTCTATTTATAAAGAATACTGTTGAAACTAGAACATTAAAAATTTAGTTGTGTAGTTAAACTATCGTATTTTCTGGAACGCATTGCATGTAATAACGTTATTTTATGGTTAGGTATACGCCTAGAATGATTAGCAATATCCCGTTGGTATTGGAAATTCCAAGCCAATAAATACTGACCTTTTGACACTATTAAAAAGCATCAATCTTCAAAAGTAATATCTTAAAACCGACAACATGTCATAAATCAGGATAAGATTTTTCTTTTTTAGCCATTTTTGTTGTAAGATATATATCTGAATAAACAAATAAATGAATGCAATTTCTTAGACCAGTCGTGTTTAAAAAAAAAAAACTTTATCAAGCCATATATTCATTTGTCAATTTTTTTTAATAGACCGTAGAAGAAATCTATGAACTGGCCGAAGAAATTACAGGATCCAAAAAACCGGATGAAGTATCAAAGATGGAGGACGAGGAAGATAACGTATCAACGAAATAAGATACTTTTTAAATCGAACACTCTGTATCTCTTAAGTATTAATATTCTTTTATTTGAATAAAAAAGTTTGCTTCACAAAAATCTCCTGGAATATTTTAATGTTTCAATGTGTACGGAAGATAAACTGAGACGCCTTGTATATTTACAGTTTCTTAAAGTGAGCTTTACACAACAGCAATCAGCAAAAATTTGTTTAAAATAACTTGAATATACAGGGTGATCCATTAAAATTATTAAATACGGAAATATTTTTATTTCATAATTCATCATCATTAACCCCACTACAGTAAAAGTCACGAATATTTCTCGTTACGTCATACTTCCCTGAATGTATTAAATACTCTATTTTTATGTGGATATCACTGACTGCGTATGTACAATTAATACAAATGGAAGGGTGCATATGTCTTTTTTGTGCCTGAGTTAAGCTACGCCTCTACGTATTTATCGGTTTGTCACTCTTTTTTGTGTTGTGACAACGATTGTACTTAAAACTTTATGCGGAAATCATTCTGTCACCATTGAAATTCGTCGTCATTGTCACTACTTTAAACAGTTGAAATTCATTTATATTTATTGTGATATTTTTCGACAAAATTCCCGGTAAACATTTGGACGAAAGTAAACCTGAATGTATTAGAAAATTACATGAATATTTCCAAAAGAAATTGGCTAATGGCGGACCATTTTTGCCGTTAAATTCCATTCAAGAAGAAAGTTTTGTAATAATTTATTTGTAGAATTTCAAATTGTAGTCTATGTATGTATGTATGTATGTATGTATGTATGTATTTTGGGGTAACATTCACTGAGACCTAAAAGATCTATTGTGCCCCCTTACTTCTACTTAGTTTCTGAGGAGAGTCTCATATACTAGTAGCTCCTTTAGTCCTATTTCCCGGAGGAATTTTAGGATATCTGCAGGCCTCAACTTAGGTCACTGTCCCACTTCTATCCAGTAGTCTCCCAGGTACTGTGCCCTAGGATTCTGAAATACTGTGCAGTTCGCAAGTATGTGGATGGAGGTTTCTTCTTCCATTCCACAAAATCTACAATCTTCTTCCTCCACTATTTTGAGCTTTTTAAGGTGTCCATTCAGGCGACAATGTCCCGTTAGGATTCCTGTTAAAACTCTTAGAGCAGTTTTGCTTTGACTTATGCATTCATTTGATCTCAACAGGTTGTAGTCACCCGGAAGAATCTTTGATTGCCTAAGCCCTACTAGATCTTTCCAATTGTCAGATCTTCTCTTTTCTTCGGCTTTACCTATTTCTTCCAATATTACATTGGAGCTGATTCCGCAAAAAGGTTCCGGCCCCCAAAAGGGTATTTCACTCCCCCTCTTCGCTAGTTCATCTGCTATTTCGTTTCCTTCTATTCCAGTGTGTCCTGGAATCCACAGTAAGGTGACTATATTGTTCTCGCCTAGTTCATTGAGTCTGCTTAGGCATTCCCACACCATTTTGGAACTGATTACACAAGAACTCAGCGCTTTAATGGCTGCTTGACTATCAGACATTATGATAATCCTTTACCTTCTATATCCTTTGTCAATATTGAACTGGGCACACTTTCTTATTGTAGTCTAACTATGATAATATGTTAAATTAGGTTTTCATTTATTTCATCTCATAAATAGATCACCAGAAATACATGCCGAACCCTCTAAAAATGATGCGCCGCTGGTGAAAATTGATTTGATTTGGATGTTTATGACGTAACGAGAAACATTCGTGATTTTTACTATAAACTAATATCCACTTTTCAGACACTTTCATCTCAAAATCCTCCCAATCAACCCTGTATGCTTTATATAGCTTGACCCAACTCTTCACTAAACAGTCAGATATTAGTTATGGAAATCCACGTTTCATGTACATGTCTAAATTGTATGCAAATAATGTAGGAACATTTTAGCACACTTAATTTAAATGTTATATACACCTTTTGTCACTTGTAGCTAGCAGTGTCATAATAATAGAACGAAGGATTCATACAAAATTCAGTACTGGCCTTTGAATTTTGTATTTGTCTATTTGTACAGTTATTTATATTTATGGAAATTAGTTAAATGGATAAATGTTCACAGGTAGACATAAAGGACGTGGATAATGGAGGCTTTTATATAATTCAGTGACCTTAATTTTCTGTATAAAAATTTGTTACTTGGGTAATCGCCATATGAAAATCACAATGAGTGATTTATTTATATTATGAAATAATGTGTAGAGATATGGAAAGGTGATTCCTATAATCTATAAATAATAAACAATTATTTCAAATGAAAAACCAAAAATTTTAATTCCTACGTTCAAGAGCATTATAGCTTATTATATATACAGATGTCGAAAGAATAATTATTTATATTCAACACTCTATAGATTTTTGAAAAATGATATTTTTCAAAAACAGTGGCCGCTCAACTAAGGAGCAACAACTACTTCCCGTGCAATATGCACCGCCGGATATTGAATTACACTCCAAAGTTAAACGGGGTTGGTATATCTACAAGATATTTTAAAACCAACCATTCTG
Organism: Lochmaea capreae; assembly: GCA_949126875.1. Lineage (NCBI taxonomy): Eukaryota > Metazoa > Arthropoda > Insecta > Coleoptera > Chrysomelidae > Lochmaea > Lochmaea capreae. Next base: position 2,666,166 of record OX421400.1, read on the forward strand.
GTTTGCGATTAGAAGTTGACAACACAACTTGTAGACCGGTTTCGGCGTATTTACACCGCATTAGTGCAAGGTAATCCCGGACTGAAGAATACACTTCAATCACAAGCAATACATGCCTTCCAGTAACGGAAATGTAAAGATTGTGACAGTAGCGACATCTTCACTTCCAATCGCAAACCAAAATCCTAAATTTCTAACAACAAGTCACGCGGACTCGAAACAATAAAGCTTATTACAGTTTCATGTAATATTGTCGTATTTAATAAAGTGATTTATCAACAGATGTCTAAAGAATATTATTTATATTCAACACTCTATAGATTTTTGAAAAATGATATTTTTCAAAAACAGTGTCCATTGAACTTCTTATTATATATCCCCAATTTGTCTTCTCGCCAATCACTTAATCCTTTAATGTGAGAACATTTTTTCATTTGTGAAGTTATTGTAATACAGGATAAAGCAAAACTTCAATTGAATTGAATTTTGTAACATTTCTGGAACACGCTATATAGTCAATGAATATGTGTCCGTTTATGATTCAGCTTCCACCAAATTGTGTACAGACAGATACACGAGTGATCCTGTGATATCATTTTATGTTGTCATAGCATTGAGATTGAATCTTCTCAGTTTTTTAAAGTAACATGATAGTACTGCGCTACAAAAGTTAGAGAACTTGATTTATGTTAAAAATGATTCGCCAAGGTTTTACGACCAAAGGTTACCACCCTTGTACAAGATCGTTGTCTGACTATACTTACCCGTCTATATTATTACTTGGCTATAAATTAGTTTACAATAAGAAAACCATAAATAAACTTCTTTCTAGATTTCCCACGAGCTCTAAACATTTTTTGTTTGATAATTATACTTTTATGGACAAAAATTAGAGCAAATACGACTGGTTAAAAAAAAATCTCATTTATCTTTAAAATAAGTTCAACAACTCCTCGAATCAACTGACCAACAGTTTTTTGTCGAATAAAGATGAAAATGGGGTGTTAAAATTTCGTAGAATCTTATTTTGACATTTTTTTATTCGGTCTATCTTTGCAACTGAGGCTAATAACCCTATCCCTAACTGGAAATTTTTGCAGACCCCACTAGTGTTCCAACAAGTGATATGGGGATCTCAACATCTATTACCATTACGATTATCAATATTTTTACTTTGTTTAACTATAGATTTTACAGTACTTATGCTAATACCGACTGCTTGTGCAACTGTTTCCTGTATTTTCGCTGAAGGAACTAATACCTCACCCCGTTGTGCCTCCAATGTCTTAAATTTAAAAACATTATGCACTATTTCACGACTTTGTGCACTCAAAATCTTGTGTTTTACTTGCTTTGAAGCGCCATGCGCTACAGTTTGCGTACAAACTTTGTTCCAGCTCCTTCCATATGTTTTAAAACCTCTCTTATTATTTATTTCCGTACGGCCGACACCATAAAAAATATGTAGCGTTCACAAGTTCACGTTTCTTCCTCTGTTCCTAAATTTCATTCCTTTATCAAAGAAAACACTGCCTGTATCGTGTATTCATTGTTCCGTATAAAGCAAGTTAATTCTTTCAAGTTAAACACTCATTAAAAGAAATTATGATTTAAAATGTTTGCTTATCAAAGATTAACATTTTTAGCAAAGTAAGTAAACAGGATTATATAATATGTAACTACTTCTAGGATTTCCTCAAATTATTTTTAATAACCAGCATTACAGGCACGAAAATTTATTTGCGCGTTAAGAAAAATGTTTTGTTGCATTATATCTTATTAAACATTTAAAATGCTTATAATTCATTCATTAACTGTATGATATAAAAAGGAAGTTTCATTATAGAGTGCATTTTACAAAGATGACGCTAGTACAAATCTTGTTTGTCGTATTTTTTTGTGAAATTTTGCTAACAATATCTGAAGGTGAGTAATAGAGTTAAAATTTTCAGTTAAAAGTTGTTTGGGATATTAAAACTAAAAAAAATTTCTTAATACATCCATAACTCCAAAAATGGATCTATACTTAGTGTTTATTGGTGATGGTTCTTTGATGGACTCTTTGGTCTGTCCATAGAAACGTTCTGGATCTATGTGAATCTGCCTCTTCATTGCCTTGGTGACCTGAGTGGCCTAGTACTATAGCAAAGGACAATCAGTTTTATCTCCCAACTCTTGTAGGGTTTTCAGATCATCCCAAAATAAATGAAGCTGTTGGAGACTTAGCCAAGGTATTGCTGCAAGTTCGTTAGGTGTTTGCAAAGTGATACTGTTGAATTTGGCTTGACAACTTCCCTTTGCCTCTTGAATTCACTATAATATTAACGTATATTTTCACAGGTGAACCTACAGATTCACCTTCAATCGAAGATACAGCAGTTAGTCAAAAACTTCTACCTCTCACCATCAAAAAAAGAAGTGTGGATCATGAAGTTAGTTTTTTTTTCAAGTAAGGTTCAAAATTGCATTATTTTATTAATGTTGAGTTTTTTCAATCACATAGTTTATTGGAAGAGGATCTTGATACTATTACTTTGGAAAAAGGGAAAAATCCGAAATATATGTTGATTCCTTCCTCCAAAAATGTTTGCCTACATCCTGTAACGTAGTACACAGTACCATACATACGATACCAACTCCTAGCTAGACATTACCAACGATTGTAAGGTTGATAAGTTTGAGCAGTTCGTCGATAAGAAGCACCAAACCTTAGACAGACACTTTTGGTTGAAACCAACATCTTAACAGCTGTTGTCTGGACGCTTTTTATATTTTTCATCGAGAATATTGATTTTGAGGAAGAAATTACAACGAAAAGAGCTAAGACTGTAGTTTCCACGTACGAGTAATATTTCCCAGTACTTGGCCATTACAAACTGTCAAGTGTGTGTCCGATATTGATTAAAGAAAAACTTACATCGTTTCTTTTGGAACTATTTTATAGTCTGCATGATTATCAGATCTATCTCCTTTGGATTGCAACCCAGTATTTATGGTTTTGACCACAGAAATGCTACTTTGGGAAACTTGCATGCTCGAATTTTACAAATTGCCCAAATTTATTTTAAGTTTACTTCTATTTTATTTACTATGTTTTACTTTGAAGGAGATATTATGGTGGTTACCGACGAGGACGACTTTATGGTAGGAAAGGAAGATGTGGTTGATTAGTTTTATATTCTAAAATTATAGAAAATAAAGTTTTCTTCGAAAATAACATACTGTATAGTTTTTTTTCAATTCTTCCTTTAATTCTGCAATCCCATATTTTCAAAGTCGCACACAAGGAGCTGCAAAAGCCTTGACCAGGTAAGAAACATCACTAACAAAGATCTTTGTCCTATTAGTCTATTTTTGAAATTATTGGGTACCAATCCAGAAATCACTAGTGACAGGTTTCTTCTGACAGTCCATCCAAACTGGAAAAAAAGGAATTTGGTACAAAAACATGCCTATTGGAATCAAAATTTCAAAATGAACCAAACTCTTTCCAGAAAAAATTGGCTCTGATCAAATTAACTGAATATTCCCATGCCAAATCTTTGGAACAATATTCGCAGTTAGACTTTGAACAGTCTGAACATCATTTAAAATTAATTATTATTATTATATAAAAATTATCTTCAAAACATACTATAGTTAGGTTAGATTTGATCCACCTCTACTCTTGTTATAAGTATTTATTCTGTTTCACCTTAATTCCTTTAACACCAATATTGAGCACATTTGTCTGCTTGAATACGTGGGAGATCTTCAGTAAAAATTAATAATTACAGACATAAAAACGAATTAGTTCCTATTAGGTTTTCCAGTTAAAAAGTAATGCAAATACCAATTAACTTTTTAATTACTAAACAAAGTCAAAAATTACTCTGATAATTAATACGATAAATTATTCCACAAAATTTAATTATGTTTCTGCTCTTTTTCGCGAGAAAAAATAACTTATTTGATGGGGTGTAGAGTATTACTCGACAGCTTGTTAAAAATATCATTCACGCCTTTTATTACAGACAAAAAGAAATGTCAACTGGAAACTGGGTTTATTCTGCGATTTTGGCAAAGCGTTAGTGCAGTGGCCAAAATCCGAAACATGTCTAAAATTAAAAAAATTCAATAAAGATCTGCTGGAAATTATTTTCAAGTTTGCTACTCCACCGCTAGAGTGCGTTCACAATAATAACACAACAACATTTTCCTATCATAAATTCACCGTTAAAGTACTACAAAATTCAAATGTTCATGATCACTAAATCATTTTACGTGAGTTTGTCCAGTACTTTTTCCTCTATCTTGTAAAATAACGGGTAGGGGTAAGTGGGAAAGCTGACTCAATGAAACTGATATAACTTTTTTCTCCTTTATGGATTTGGAAAAAATTGGTATCATTTGAAACATAATTCAAAACCTGATTAAATATTATATCATTATACCCCCTTGGTTTTAACAGTTGTTAGGTGGCGGGGATTTAACATTTGGTTTGTTAGTATCTTCAAATGCGATTATGGTTCTTTTATGAATTTCTCAATGTTTTTTGTGGTGTTCTTTTACCCACCCTTTTAAACATGACCTAGTGGAGCATCTGGGAATGCCCACAGATGGTTCGGATCCGTTCATCAGGGTTGACGATCCTGCTCCTGCCAGCTCGTCAGCTTTTTCATTGCCAGCTATTCCTTTGTGACCTGGGACCCACTCCAGTGTTACACTGTTCCGAGTCACCAGTCTTCTAATTTCTTTGTCGCATTCCCATACCAGCCACGATGTTACCTTAGAGCTCTGAAGTGCTTTAAGAGCAGCATGACTGTCACTGTAGATCCTGATCTGCCTGTTGTTGTAGGCTCTCATGTTATTTGCCCTTCCACATGAAAGTATTGCATAAACCTCTGCTTGAAATACCGAGGCATATTTACCAAGCGAGACGATTCCATCATATTTGCTCGACTTGCTGTATATACCCGCTCCGGTGTCGAGCTCATTCCTTAATCCGTCTGTGTACCAGATCAGCACATTCGCTCTGCTGAATGGTGGTGCGTCCTCTTCCTCAAGCTTCGTTCGATCTTTGATGACAATCTCGAAGTTCTCATTGCCCCTGTAATACCTATGATTTAGCCTTTGATTTAGCATCGCAGAGGTTTGTCTAATCTTTGGCCACTCATAATTAGAAGACGTATGTGGTTTATGCATCTCAGTATTCATTCACGCTTTGTAGTAATTGTACGGGCGTTTTCAAATAACCTCAAACTACATTTTTGACGCTTTTGATTGACTCGAAATAAAAATGATTTTGCTTTTACTGATGCAAATGTTTCGTTTAATAATTTTGAGACGAATCGATCTAAATTTTATAATAAATATAAAATAAAATCAAGAGCAACGTAATATCGAAATCCATCAAACATAAAACAAAACGTTTACTTGATATAATGAATCCAATTTGCGTGTATTTTGAACGTCTGCGAACTTTATCATCGACAGGTTCAAGAATATTAGATAAAACGCCACAAAGGCGATAACAATTTCAAAATAAAATTGAGAAACGCTAAGTTGCTTCTGAGCAATTTTACAATCGAATCAAAGATTTTTTTTGAGTAACACGTTCAATCTCTTGTCTCACAACTTTTATTCTTTTTTGAATGGATAAAGGGAGAAATAAACATAAAATCAAACTTTATACAAAATCTCTTGCAAATTTTGATAATAAAAATTGTTGAGGTAATAGTATTTGATGGTGCTACTGGAACGCTTGAGGGAGTGTCAATAGGACTTGTTTGAGGTAAAAAATTATAAATATGAAGCAAAAATCATAGGAACAAGACGACATGTTAATATATCTGTCAATTATAATTGTAGTAAATTGCATTTTGCAATTCAATCTCTTTTTCTACACAGTGTAGGTCTACATATTCCATACTACATAATCTCCAATATTCCCAACTAGTTTTTGAAGGTACACTTCTTCCCACTCCAGTATCCCAGTGTCTTGGAGCCCTCGATACTGTTCCTTCTCTAGCTAAGTTAACTGAGCTATTCCAGGTAATTTTTTCAATACTTTCTTGAGGTAACATTTACACCTCAATGCTATTATTATAAATCCTATGAGAATAGTTTTTCAAGAACTAACATCCACGTAGAGTTTTTATCTTAAAAAATTATTATAAAGCAAAGAGTATTTGATCTGCCAAGGGTTAAAGCAAATAATACACTAGCTTCACAAAGCTTCCAATCATTTTTTTTGTATGCACATGTCTGAAAGGAACCATTTTTATAATAAAATACTTGTCATACTCCACTTTGTCGACCAATTATATCGCCGATATTTGTAAATTTGATCATTTTCTCAGTGTATTTACTGAGTTATCTGTCAACGCGGGTCTCCCAAGGTTATAAATTTTTGTTGTTTTTGTTTGTTCTTTGGTTAAAGTGAAGAGGCTGGAGTGGATTTTTCAAGGGATAACAATCTAACAAAAATAAAGATTATAAAATTATTATTTCTCAAAGTAAAATCATTTAATGTACAATTTAGCTCCATATTTACTTGTCCAATTATAACAACCTCCAATAATTATGCTAAATTTCAATTACGAAGAAAGCAGCACGCATTTTGTGTTAGTTTATTAAGGTCACCAATTTGAATTTGCATAATTACTATGTGATATAACCTAACCTATTTATAATCGACATTTATCAAATATGCATTACTGAAAGTGTTGATTTCTGAGTATTTTACGTTTCACACGTACATGTAAGCCTCCGCCCTTCTCTATTTTATAAATTGAAGCCATTTTCACCCCAATTTTCACCGTAGCTGAGTAACGTTTTATACTGAAGCCTTATAAACTTCAGCTAAACTTGATTGGGTTGGAAATATGCAGTCAGAATGGATCGTTGGTGTGGTACACTATCGCATATAAAACAAATAGAGGAAGTGGAGCTGAGCTGATTCTAGGCCTTTGTTCAGCCCTCAGCGGGAAGGATTTCTCCATGCAGGACCTAGGGAAGCCTGATTGAAAGCCTCTGACTTTCTCTCCCCTTTGTTCCAGATACACAAACATTCTCAAAATGAATAACCTTGTAACATTGCGTTCAGCCTGTTACAAAACTATTTTATTTAGTAAAGTTTCGTGATTTATTAATCACTTCCTCCCAAATTTCTAAACATCCTCTAGCTGTCACTGATTAGGCAACAGGTTAATATATATTTTTTAATTTTTTGTTTGGTGAACAATTTTATATCGTCTGGTTGCTCTGCAGACGGCAATTTCAAAGCATCTTTGCCGCCATTGGTTAAGAACTGCAAACAAACCAGTCGTCTTATTTTCAGCGATTTCAATTTGGCGTATTGATTGTTATAACTTATTATTCCCCAAGTTTGTATTTGTAGTTTTAAGTCAATTAATGTTAATTTTTACTAGGTGTTTCCAGCTTTGTACCTTTTGCTTTCGTTTCGATTAAAAGCCGGTGGCATCCAATTTAATATTAATTGCAGTGATAACGTATAAAACAGTTTAATTGGTTCCGAATTCCACTTCCTAATGTGGAGTGCACTATAGCTTGGGATTATTTGGGTTACAAATTGGCGCCCAACGTTGGCCGTATTCCACTGCCTGAGGTGGAGTGCTCTATTGAGTGGATAATTCAAATTACAACCTCCAAAAAACAAAAAATTCTAGAACCTCTGAACTTTTATTTATAAATTATTCCTTTTAATTGCATTGTCATTCTAAAACTACGTCGTTACGAAGCCTACATCTTTAATCTAACAAAACATTTACTAGAACCACTTGTGGCACAATACACATTCATCCCAAAACTCCCACATCTAAAGGGACCGGTGCGCATCGTTGATACGTATATATAAAGCATGTTGTAGTCCACGGAACCGATTGTCACCAAAACTTCGCGTCAAACTAGGACGATTTAACAAGTTAGAAACGATAAGGAGTTTCGATAAGTGATGGTGGTTTGAATTTAAAATATATTTACGGTCGTATTGTGGTTTTATAAAAACATTCGGAAAAGTAGGAGAACGGTGTACGGGAAGATTTTGCAGTGAGTAGATTTTGAATATATTTTTTTATATAATAACAATAAAACTTGAAACATTTAACACTTTCATTTGGGTATAGAATAATTTTTTGAATATTTTTGGATTTTAAAAGTTAGCGCAGTCATTAGGATTTGCAATTATGAAACAATTTAAATACAAATCCATCATATAATTCTTTAAAATTTTATCGATGTACTTATATGTTCAATTTATTTAAAATAAATATTTACAGCATTTTATGAATTGGATATTTTGTTTCAAGTAAAAATAAACACTTCTAGTGTTTTGTTTTTCTTAGGATATATCTTGTACATTTGATAAACAAAGCTGTTACTCCTTAAATTTCAAATGTACCAGCTTACGTTTAATTCATTTTTTTTTATTTATTTATTTTGCCGAATAAAAAAAATGAACAAATTAAAAGATATGTTTGTAAATAAAACCTATTAAATTTCAAATGTATTTAATATATTACATTTCTAGTGTTCTTATTGGAAAATGAAAATTCATAACCCAAAACATTTGGTTTTAGAAAACTAATAATGATAAAATCGAATTTCAAACATAGTTTATCCACAAAATATTGAAAGTCATCCCATTTATTGCTTAAAATCAAGATTAAACTTTTTAATTAAAAAAAAACTGGCGCGGTCATTAGGATTTGGAAATTTTTAATCGTTTTTCACCAGCGGAAATCAGAGAATTCAACCAAAAAGGTTTCAATTATGTGTACAGATAGTTTTTTGTTGTTTGCTGCGATTCCAATCCTTTGAAGGATTTCACAATTTGAATTCGGCTTTCGAAGCATTTTCCGAGGCCTTCCCTTAATTATTTTTATTTGATTTAAATAAAAATACGTGAAATTGTCAATACTATCCCCGAAAATGTAAGAAAAAACAGTAGTTTTCAGGATACATTTCAAATAAAAAAAATAAAAATTCCAGGAAGCTAACTTGCAATCCAATATCCATTCACACCTACTCAGAAATACAAGTGTGCAAAATTTTATTACAATATCAAACGGCATTTAAAGTAATAATATTTTCGCAGTCGTATATTTTAATTTCATGAAATATCCTTGAGGTACTTTGTGAAATAAGAGCTACTTACATATTTTGCTACCTACTCACCTCAAGGCGATTATTATTCTAACATAAAATTGTTTCTTTTCAGTTTCAGCATATTTTTTGTCAATAACAAAATATTAATAGCTACTTTGTAGTGGGAAATCATTTTTGTTGCGGTTATAATGAAGTTAACAGTTTTTGTAAGGAAAAACAAGTGTGAGTTCGACACAAATCTAATTAAACTAGTTTAATTCGGCTTAACATTTTGAAAATTGTTACGTAATAATAAAATTTCCTGTTAACACAAAATATGTTTACTAGTCATAACTGTTGAGGCTCCACAAAGTCAAAACATTTTTGAAACCTCTGTTATTGTTTCTGGAAGCCTAGAACAGTTTTTGGCCTTTTTATCCTTAACAACTTAGCTACAGAAGGCTCTAAAGGAGACTTCATAGGTCTGGAAAACCCAATCGAATGAATGGATGGCATGGGAATATGGCATTTTTTAGCTCTAGCGTCGGATCGATTGGTTCTCCAAACAAAAGTTATTCGAGATAAATGTAGTTATATCGTAAAATCCAAGGATTTGCAGCTGTATTTTTTAAAACTTTAAATTTGTTTTTAAAACCATTAATTCAACTGAAATTGACTTCAACTACCTTCAATTTTTATGTAAAACTTGCAATTGCTCGTATCTTAAATTATACTTTCATTTTAGTTGATAAAATGTGAAATTGGATGGTAAATTCAATAACAAATATGAGTTTGCAAGGAAATTATGTTTATTATTATTGTGGAAAGTTAACTTTTACTGATTCCAATTTTATTATTTACAGTAAATTTCAATAAAGAACAATGAGATGGTTATCAACATCAACACCTCTAATAATCCTGTTGACATTAGGATACTATTCAAGATTAGCCGCCAGCCTTCATCTAGTCCTTAGACATCCTGAAAATTTTGAAGACGAAAGTTACTTGGATAGAAATACTGTTGAAGGTAGATATTTTTAAAAGATAAAATAAATAAAAATTAGCGATTCACTCGATTTTTAATGATTGGCTGTTACGTAGGGGGATGGGGGTGTAAATATTAATATTTCCAGTAAAAGTAATGTGCTTTTGATAAATTAACCTCTGTGCCAAATCTAGACTGGTAAAAAGTCCTTCAATAGGCTGGCAAGTTATAATACAGAGTCTTAAGTACGAGTGCCAGGGCAAAAGAGGATTGCAGGTAATGAATTGGTGAACTAGTTAACTAAAGAAAACTACATAGTTACGGATCCGTTGTGTGGAATCATCAAGTCATTCTATTTCACTCTTACTTAGTTAATAACCGTATAAAAATTATAGTTTCTGAGTTTTATGTTTCGTGCCAAAGATAGAATAATAAAGTAACAGTCCTTTTTCTCCGAATAACAAAGAAAAAAGGAAGTTAATAGAGGGCCTTTATTTTCTTCAGGAACGTAAAAAGGAAATTAATTACTCTAAGAATGTGGTTGTTAATTTGTTGGACATAGTTTATACCTGGATAATATAATTATTACAGAAAAAATAGAGATCACTTAGAGTATTTATTCGTCCTTTGGCTCCGATTACGGATCCAGTTAACTTTCTATAGCATATATTTTAAGGTTTAAAGTAGGCGATTGACTCTATAGTACAGTGTACATTCTTGTACTCAAGAGTGCCCCAAAAAGTGCCTTCCCTCAACCAGAATATTTCGTACGTCTGATAGCTGCGAAGTCTGGAACTGCAAACAACTGGCTAGACACAGCAAAGTAAATTTGTTGCTGGTGCCAGAGTATGAAGAGATTATGGAAGATAAGACTGCAAAATAAAGAGCTTGTACTCCTTTTGGAAAAAAGAGCTTAGTGTAGCCTATTGAAAAATAGTTTAGGCGAAAGACAGGCAAAAATCTGCTGCTAACTCCTCACTGGACGCTGCTGTCTCAGATAACATCTCTGTAAGAAAGGCAAAATGGACAGTGGAGCAAGGTAATTGTCCGCCAACCCCTAAAACACCTGTAACAGGTCTATTTAGAACCTAGCTCAAAAACAGGCTTTCTTTTTTTCCACCCCTATGCAATCCAATTTACATTAGAGTGTTTTCTAGCAGACTGTCAACTTTCAAAATATTCTGCAAAACCTTCCAATTTGGAACAACATGTACATTCATTCTCTAATAACATTTTACAAATAACTAATACCATTAAAAAATAAACACAATCACTTTCTTTTTGTTATTTTTGCCGAAAAGAGGCTCTATTTTTTAGAACTGCAATAGAATTCAATACCCTTCCAGGATTCTTCTTTTTATACTGACTTTTACACACATAAACATAATACCTTCCTTTTAAGTACATTTAAATCCATTGAAAAGAAAAATTTGTTTGAAATTTATGAAAAATGATTTTATTTGTGAACGTGTGTGTTTAAGTGTATTATGTTTGGGTTTAACTGGAAATTTTGTTAATTGAAAAGTATTCTGGAAATTTATTATTTGTATCCAATTCTGAGTATAAAATTTAAATGTTTATTACGGAACTTTTTGTGTAGAAATAAAAAAGGAAAGACAAACTGTTCTAAAAGCCTAATATTTGGTGTATTCACTCGCTTTTAGTGGTTTTAAAGTAAAAAAAAGTAAAAAGGTAGAAAATCTGGATATATATGGAAAAATTTTAACCATTCTGTATGCTACCTGTTTATTTTCGATGATCTATGGAACAGCGTGTTAAACCTCTTGCTATCCTATTCCTTGACAAAGGATATAGAAGGCAAAGGATTATCATAATGTCTGATAGTCAAGCACCATTAAAGCGCTGAGTTCTTCTGTAATCAGTTCCAAAATGGTGTGGGAATGCCTAGGCAAACTTAATGAACTAGGCGAGAACAATATAGTCACCTTACTGTGGATTCCAGGACACACTGGAATAGAAGGAAACGAAATAGCAGATGAACTAGCAAAGAGGGGGACTGAAATACCCTTTTGGGGGCCGGAACCTTTTTGCGGAATCAGCTCCAATGTAATATCGGAAGAAATAGGTAAAGCCGAAGAAAAGAGAAGATCTGACAATTGGAAAGATCTAGTAGGGCTTAGGCAATCAAAGATTCTTCTGGGTGACTACAACCTGTTGAGATCAAATGAATGCATAAGTCAAAGCAAAACTGCACTAAGAGTTTTGACAGGAATCCTAACGGGACATTGTCGCCTGAATGGGCACCTTAAAAAGCTCAAAATAGTGGAGGAAGAAGATTGTAGGTTTTGTGGAATGGAAGGAGAATCCTCCATCCACATACTTGCGAACTGCACAGCAATTCAGAATCCTAGGGCACAGCACCTGGGAGACTACTGGATAGAAGAGGGACAGTTACCTAAGTTGAAGCCTGCAGATATCCTAAAATTCCTCGGGGAAATAGGACTAAAGGAGCTACTAGTCTCTGAGACTTTCCTCAGGAACTAAGTAGAAGTAAGGGGGCACAATAGATCTTTTAGGTCTCAGTGAATGTTACCCCAAAAGACATACATACATACATCCTATTCCTGTCCTCTACTCCTAGCTATCTCAAGTATTCTTTGATAGCATCCATCCATTTCTTTCCAGGACGTACCCTTTTTTCCTTACCTCCTTCACCTCCCAGAAGCATCTTCTTCACACACCTTTCGAAGAATCACCATAAAAATCAACGCCTTTATATTAACGATTCTATTTTCTAATTATGTTTATGTTAACAATATTTTGTTTAATGTTTTCAGATTATCAATATCCAATTAGACCAAGAAAAATTGAAGATGAAAGATTGGAAGCTGCAATGAGGGTCTTAAGTAAGTTGTTAATTCTACCATGGCCCAGCGGCGAGAGTCCTCTTATTTATATTGAGAATCCAAAAAAACCTGTATATTACGAAGAGCCAAAAACATCTGATGATACTAATGAAGATACTGACAATGCAGTAGGGCCGATTCCTTCGAAAAGGATGAGATATTATAGGAAATATCCATGGAAAAGAGAAAATATGGGGTGAGTATTGTGATGTATACAGGGAGATTCATAAATAATTAGCCAAATTGTAACTATACGTTCAGAAGACAAAAATAATAATATTTTTACCGACAACAATGGGGTAAAGTCAGCTTCTTATTGAGATACGGAATGTTAAAGCATCTTGAATCAATGAGAAGGATCTAGAATATTTCCAAAATTTCAACTTATATCACATCTTCTGTTTCAGCTATGATCCTGAGAATCCTTTCATCTGTTATCCTTCCAAATTAGAAGTTCATAGTTTACTGGTAGCTCTACACGATACGCGATATGGCTATAGAGGAACTCCTGTTGATTTTTGCAGCAGAAAGAGACCTGCGCATACTATTTTAACTAACATGCATTTTAGTGGAAAATAAAAATGTACATATCAAGACTATACCACGAAAATTATACTGTTCACTTAAAAAAAATTGTGATTGGCTCTATTTTGATCTTGTTGAAAATTTTCGTACTTTTTACAACAATTCATCTCAATTTGGATTCTGTATAGCGGAAAACTGGGAAATTTTTCTATATTTCTTGGTGTTACAAAAAGTTTTCTGGTTGTTATTTCCCACATGTAACTTTTTTTCAATTTAACTTTTTGGCGATACGGTTAGACCTCGTGGAGTAGAGTTTGTTTCAAAGAAGTTTCTATATAAGGAGGTTCAGACATCCAATATTTTTAAATAACGAGTTTCTTATAGTCCCAGATCAACTACTAGAAGTTTAGTTACTTTTGTACATGGAATTGATTGATTTTTTTTCATAGAGAAGTCGTTAGGATTTAGGTTGGACTAGAAGATCCAGTAATTCGATGTTTTCTGCGTTTTTTGACACCAATTGACTCTAATCCTGTTTAATTCCTGTTCTTCCGTCAACAGATGCGGTATCCAACAAGAAACTACAGATCTTCATGTAAAATTTTTGGATTTGTGGTGTTTAAAAAGCCTAATGACGATCCAATTTCTTGATATGTGTTTGAATTGAACCTGTTTTTGGATCAACGCTAAAATTAATCCGTCTATACCAAAGAGAAATTGTCTACGGATTTGGTGGTTTATTGCCAAAAACAGAAACCAACTAGCTAACTTGGTATTCTTGTTAAGAGAATGGGGCCATTTTCGATAATTTTTTTATTTTAGTTTTAAAAAGTTCTCTACCAAAAAATCACAATTTTATCCAACCGATTTCACCCTCAAATTCAGTGTTAAAATATGGCCAGCTTTGAAACGAGGCGTGTCCAAGCTGTGACGTCAAATCAGCCTACTGGCGACGAGCCCGGCTGCGGCGGCTTGCGGCTTCATATAGCCGACTACACTTAACGTCACGGCTGATGTGACGTCACGTTGGCGCCTTTCGTTCATGGGGAGGAGCTAACTTTACATTCTAATTTCTCGGATAGTTTCAATCGATTTAATTTTTTCAGGGTAACTATAAATGGAGCGGATTTATTGGAATTTTAACCAATAATGCAAAAATTTAATTGACCTAAATGACCCCATTCCCCTAGAAATATTGTTCATCACAATTGAGATGAGTTGTTAGTGTTTGTAAGGATTTATTTGGAAGTATTTTAAAAACATTTATACAGCTGAAATATCTGAAAATCCTAATAAAATTTCCAGATATTCAGTAATTGTGACAAAAGACTTATTGCATAATATTTAATTATAGTTCAAATATTATATTAAATAATTAAAACTTAAGGCTTTAGTTTACAAACAGAATGTGTCTGGTTTTTACTTTTTCGCTGCAAACCACGAACTCTAAAAATAGATGTTTTCTACAAACTGTCAAAATTATAATGAATTTTTTTTTTCTGATACATAAAAAAATTTGACATTAAAGTACTGGGAAAATTTTTGAATGGAAGGTAAAAAATTAATAACAATAATTTAACAAAATATTAATGTCATTTTTCATTTTATCATCGGTGTAGGGTGTAGAAAATATCTATTACAAGTATTATTTTAATAGTACCTTAACAAAAATGCACGAATAAAACGTATAACATCATAATAATATTTGTAATGTCACTCCACTTTACAATTTAAGACTGTTAGTTAAGAATTCTCGTCATTATAACATTGTATTCCTTAAAAATGTTAATAAATCTATGTGTAAAAAATTGAGCATCAATAAATGTTGTTTTTGTTGATTAATACTACTGAAATATTTTATTTCCTTCTAACAACCCGCCTCTGCTTCGCTAGATGACGCCCCTTTGGCTTGGAGATGAGCGTACATCTTCTAAACGAAAGGTCCGAGTAGAATAATTTGGAATTAGTATACAGACAAATTAACGCAAAAATAGCAAACTACAACACGATTGTATTTTATTTTTTCTCTCCGAATCTATTGGTTCTAGGAAAATTTTCAAGAGTAAAAATAGTTTTCAAGAAAACAGAAATATTGAATAGAATCTTTATTTCACGAAACTCGATCTCAAATAAAAGATTTTATATTAAATAAATTAAGGGTTAATAATTTCACCTCCTTAAAATGCTTAAAATGTTGAAAAAAAACCGGTGGCTTTACTTAAACTTGTGGAAATTTTTTTTTAAAAAAACTCAGTTTTACCCAGCACTTTTTAGGTGTGATATCTCTGAAATGGTAGGTCTGAGAAAACGTCATAGGAAAAACCAATAAGTATTTCATACACTTTTATTCTATAATATTCACTCAATTTTCAATTCCAACTTCCACGGTAATCTATTCTATTAAGAACTCGCTATAAAAATCCCCTTTACTCAAGCTGACAGGAAAGCTTAACCCACATGGTACAATCAATGTCTATATTTATTAACAACGTTACAAATGAATTAAAATTGATTTTAAACTAGCTAAATTAACTTTCTCAATGTATCAAAGTGAGATTAATGAATACAAATTAAACTGGACCTAATACATTTTGTTTAAACAAGATATTAAGTCGTGAGATATGCCATTCATTAAATTGGAACTTAAATATACATATATCTAAGGAAAAACGATTTGATGAAATCAAGATACAAAGATGTACGATGTACCTAAAGATTATTTTGCTTGACACAGTGTATCTCAAAAATTTGAAAATTGCATAGCTTTTGTTAGCTTATTTTTGTAAATATTTCACCAAACAAATATTTTTTCACATTATTACAACTTTATTTATATAACTAAGTGACCATAAAATGTAAATCCCACTTTTTTTTTAAGTATTTTGTTGGCATATGTGACATCTGCATTTGGTTTATCTAGAATTTTCGCTACGAACTCAACCTTGAGATCGGAATAAGAGTAAAGGGGAATTTTATGTCATAAAACAATAATCATAGTTGTTTGAACATTCGTGTAATTTTCTAGTTCAAATATTGGTTTCCTCAAAATAAAAAGTGAAACGCACAGAAAACACAGAGACGTTTTAGGTAAAAATCTATAAAAAAAACGTAATTTCTTCACCATGATTTCCAAGGGTGGTGGTGTTGGATGCCCATACCTTCTGTAAAGGCTGTCCTCCTCTATACTCCATATGTTGCTCAGTTTGTTTCCAGTGATTCCTTTTTGTCAGTTCATATCAATTTTTATGAATGATTATATCAAGGCCATACTTTTCACCATGATAAAACCTTGTCTGAGCAGGTGTGAGCTTTTCTAATTTCCTTATAGTGCACACTGTATCTCAGCCAGTTCTCGGTGAGTTGTGCTCTATAGAAGAGATTGCGGGTTAGAGATATTAACTTTGATAGATGACTGTTCCATCTGGGTGTATTCCTGGTGCTTCGCTACTCTTGAAGAGGACAGCTCAATTCCTTCCTCTCCTCTGGGTGTGTGCTAGGATGTCTTTCAAAGAAGTGTTAAAAACAGCTCCACAAAAATTAGGTGCGCTGATTGAGCAAGTTCTTCAGAGAGCAACTGGAAACGACGGAGAAAGACCTAGTAGTTTCACGGAAAGCAAATATAAAATACGTCTCTGCATGACCTACCAAGTTTTGTTGTTTATTCAAATATTATCTTTGACTTAAAGAATAGGATTTGGTCAAACATATTCAGTGGTATTGTGAAAAGCTTAGTGAACAGAATGAACGTGTTCTTAATAGTATATCTTGCTTTTTTCAATTTAGCAATTAATTCAGAAAAATTAGAAGCTAAAAATAATAGAGTCAATGACACTTGCGGTGGTGTGTACACTAAGACAAGCATTTTTCTAAAATCCCCTAATTATCCGGAAAAATATCCACCGAACTTGGACTGTGTTTATATATTTAAAGGACCAAGCTGTCCTACCTACTATAAATTTGATATCATTGATTTTGAGTTAGAAAATTCCGTAGGATGTGTTGAAGACAGATTATTAATTGAAAATCAAGACGTATTATGTGGTAACGTCGAGGGTAATAAGGGTTATTTTAAGAGCGATGGGTCGTTGAACGTGAAATTTGTAACCAATAATAATACAGAGGCAAAGGGATTTGAGATTTTCGTAACAAGAATGCCTTGTGAGAACAGTGAAAGGAAGGAAGAAACGACAACAGAAAAAATCGATTCGGTAAGTTTTAATGTTTTATTTTCAACAAATTATGAAAAAAATAATATTTTCATATAAAAATTATATTTTCAATCCAGATTTACAGGTACCGCCATCTATTTAAATCATCCAGAACATTTAAAATGTACGTAACAGTTACCTGCTTTGTAAAGTGTTTTTTTATCTAAAATTTGGATCCCGAAAAGCGTAATTTCCAAATTTTCTAGCTAAAGAATTTGTTTCAAAAAATAATCTTATAAGTATGCAAAATTCTCCATTTTCATTCCATAAATACAATCATAAACTTGTTATAGCATCAATAAAAATACGAGATCTGTTGTTTACTTGAAGTTGTAGGTTGTAGCAAGCAAATTGGGTGTTGACTGTAGGTTAACCGTTACAAAATCGGTACTAATTCTTAATTTATAGTAATTAACGGCCTGCCATCTACTTGAATCATCGGGAACCCTTAGAATATACAGTTACCTGCTTTGTAAAATATATACTTATTAATAATATATTGTGAAGATTTACTATTTTTTACTTTTATTTTCACAGATTGTTCCAACGACAATAATATCACAATCAACCACTCCAGTATTTCGTCCTTTAGCCCTACCAAACCCCGAAAGAAAAATGCCACAGTGCTGCTTGAACTCCTTTAACTCCAGGAGGTTTTTAATAACCAGTCCACACTTCCCATACAGTTTAAAAACAAGACAAGAGTGTGTAATAAGAATCCAGAAATCCAACAAAAACATTTGCCGTCTCAGATTAACATTCCTGTTCTTCTGGTTGGGATCTTGCAACTACAATAACTGTCCTTACGGGTATATCAGAATCGATGGGAAGTTTATTTGCGGATGCAATAAACAATTAAAGTTAATAACTGCGTTTGAAGATGAAGATATTAAAGAGTTGGTTTATAGAAGTGAAGGTGTAGATGTAGATGCACAATCGGGGTTTGTTATAGAAGTCATTCAAGATGAGTGTCCCAGTAAATACCATCCAAAATTAACTACTTATAACTTTACCAGAGATAATAATGAAGCTTACATTGAACAAGCGCAGCTTATTACAGAAAAAACAGAAATTATAAACAGTAAAAACTATTCGGAATATATAGATAATCCCAGACTTATAAAGTGTTTCTATTTTTTTAAAGAGAAAGATTCTAATTCTCTACCTTTATTTCCAAACGAAACTGAACCAACTACATACATTGATACTAGTACAGTATCACTTATTGTAACAAACACCAATCAAAAGGAGTGTACTAATTGGAATAAAGAACAAATTAATAATATTTTCAGTAAATATGGAAACAATTTACAAACGTGTGAAACTACTGCAGAATGTAGGAAAAAAAATGAAATGAATCAAAGAAGCAACTGCGTAGAACTTGATTATATTCGAGGATATTTCAGGAGTCCTGGTTATCCTTTTTACTACCCCAAATTGTTGAACATGTGTTTCAGGTAATACGAAAACGTAACTTTATACAGAGTCTAGCTTTTGGCTTTCCAGATTTAAGAAACAACCAGGATATTGCTTTATCAAGCTGTATATGTCAGATTTTCAGCTAGAAAATAGCTACGGATGTCGAAAGGATTATATTCTACTTGAAAATAGATACAGATATTGTGGTAGAAGCCTTTTGGGACAATATAGTAAGTGTTACATCCTTTTTTAATGTACAGTTAATTATAGACTTTTTTTAGGAATTTTTGATTTAACATATCAGAATTACGAAGATTTGATATTCGTGACGGATTTCTTTTTCTGTGGACGTGGGTTCTACGGTGTTTATGAGCAGCTTCCTTGTCACAAACCTACGACGCCATATCCACCATTGCCACCTATTCCACCAACACCACCAGCGCCTACACCGGATCCAATGTGCGACAGATACATTCCAGACCAATTGTTCATTTTGGAAGTCAATCAAAATGAACAGAAATGTATTTTCGAAATTAGGAAATTTTCAGAAGTAATCTCTAACTTTACATGCCTATAGTTCGTTAACGAAGAATTTTATACTACTATAAATTATTATAATTATTTTTATACTCTGGGACACTCTATATACTACTTTTGAGTAATGAGTTTCATTTAAAAAGCTTACTGTACATATTTTTGTTTTTAGGGTGCCTGCAAAGTTGTCTTACATTTTGAAAAGTTCGATCTGTTTTGCGGGTCAGAAACCTTACTGTTGAATAATATGAGGTTATGTGGACATTTAACTGGCAGAAAATGTAAGTAGAAATTATTGTTTGTCTTTCATTACTCAAAAAGAAAAAATTTACATCTAAAAATTGACGGCTGCTACCACCTATTCAAATTATCTCGAACACTTCGAATGTGCCTGTAAGAAATCTGTATAAATGAATACTCAGTGCATATGAACGTTCATAGATGGCAAGCAACATCCCGATTGAATTTTATTTACATTTACTGATAAAAATCTATGAATACCTATGAAGATTTTTTTAAAATTCAAGCAGTAAAAAATCCCAACATTGTAGATAATCCCTCTTGTACTGAATCTGCTGCGATCTATTTGACATATGTCGAACCTCCTGGGTGAACCTAGTTACCTACAATATAAACTGAAAAATATAAGTGTTAAGTTAAATATAAGTCAGTAGATGGCAGTATGTAGATTTATTTTTAACCATGGTAATGAATACAATTATGTTTAATATTGCTTACAAGTCATCTTGATTTTTTTTAGTTTTTGTTAATTTCGATAACTACAATGAAGTTATAACAATTGTATATCAAAGCAATTTATTGAACAAGCATGGAGATTTCAAATTCAAGATATCTGGAGAGCAGATAACTGATGACTGTCTTGGTAAGTAACAAAATATTAAATTATTATAATTCCTTATTTCGTTTTTTCAGTTCCAGATCCACCAGTGCAACTCAAATCACCCAGAAGTTACAAATGGAAATAATTCACCACGTATTGAAGATATTTGAATTCTGTATTTAGTTTTTCTTGCCGTTAACCAAAACATGTTTAAAATATTAACCTAATTTTCGTATTATTGTTGAAACTAATAAAATGAGTTATATTTAGATAACAATGACGACTGCAGCTTATTTCTTTCAAAAACTGGATAACTGATCATATATACATTTATAATAACTGCGCATAATATAAGGTAATCCTGTAAATTCAAATAAAAGGTATAAAGAAGCCATAATTTCATTGCGGAGATTTATTTTGCACGTGGAAGTTTTTAAATACATTTTTTCATAACATGTTTAAATTTTAAGCATAACTAAGTTAAAAATCTATTATTATATACATTATCGATATCAAATAATCTTTTTTAAATGGAAAATAAGCTCAGCTTATATACTTTTTGTTTAATCAATCTTGTGCAAAATGCAAATACTGGTATAGATAAATGCGGTTATCTAGGCAGATTCAGAAATAATCACTGAGGATAACAAACAAAGAAATTTAATCAAAAATTTACTTATCACACCCTATATTCTTTTCACTGTATGTAGATATCTTTTTCGACTATAGTTCTTCCAAAGTTAATGGTAATGACCCATATTTGTAATCCCTTTGAAGGAAAAAGCCGCCCAATGGCGTGCATATAAATTTTTTATAAATTCGAGTATTGTGAAATAATGTTAATCTACTATATCAATTTGAATGAAAAAAATTAACCTGCATACAAAGTTCATAAAATTTGTAATACAATAATAACGCGTTTTCCTCTAGAACACGGAGTATCTAAAGAAAAGTTTTTTTATCGTCAACCCAACCATACTTGACAACATCATGCGAATCAAACCAAGTTTCGTCTAAATAAATTATAGTTCTATTTGAATCACGGTACCCTTTTATTTTGCGCAAATACGCGATACGCCGAGATTCCATTATTACCATTCGATTATCTAACTTCTAACAATTCAATAATCCCTCGCATCATCTTGGACTGTCTTCAAATGGTCTCCAAAATGCCATTCTAATTAATTATATTATAAAACTTACCCTAACATCTACGAACAAATAAATATTATATTAACATCAATTCACTGACGCCCTTTAACCACTACACCGTCAAATAGGTATTATATTAATGATACCTTTCTACACTAGATCACCTACACTTTCCTATAAATACCTATAACAATTCACTAAACTCACTCAACCAAGAAATAGATATATTAAATATTTCTTTAAAACAAAATTCACACCCGACACTGAATGATACTAATGGATTATAAGCCGAACCACAACACAACCCCCCCGAACACCCTCAAGACCGTAGAATTTTTTCTGAAAAAAAGTCAAAGGGAGTATATTTCGGTTATTTTGTTATATTCCGATATATACTGTAGTTGATGATTGGATTGTTCGGAAGTGTTTAGTGCACCTGCATCTACGTTGCCAACTCTTCAAAATTTTCTTAAATATAGTAACATACATAAAGTGGTTTTAATTAATTTTTCTTTTTCCAGCAATTTCAAGGGACTTATTTTAATGTTTACTAATAAATTTATATTATGTGTTTTTTTAAAAATATTTCCAAACTAGCTTTCTTATAACATCACGAACTAATAGTTTACAGCGAGCCTAACAATTTTAGAAAATATATTTGACAACGTTGCTTTATTTTATGGTCATTACACTGACAATAGTTAGACTATCATACGTTTCTTCTCCTAACAATAACCAAGTCAGTTTCCCTTGTATATTTAGGTTATTAGTTTTAGACAAACAAATAATCTAAACAGTAAGACAATCTGTATAACAACTTAATTATATACACAAAACACAACAGAAATTGTTACGGTAAGGGTTTAACGACCTTGCATGATGAATGTTTTTTTAAAAAGTACTATATGCCCATAAAATAAATTAACTATTATTATCACAGACACAGACACACTCGGAAGCAACATTAGAAAATATAAAAATGACTATAACAGAATACCATAAGCGACGGTGTGGGGGATTCAACATTTTAAACTGTTGGATGTCATAATTTTTGGATAAAATCGGTTACACGGTGTCTCACAGCAAAGGAAACTACATAATAAAGTCTTTTTTCACTCGTGGGAGAATGTATACAGTGCTATTCAAAAGTCCCCTCCCCCCTACGAATGCTAACAGGTGACGTAATAGTAATAGATGACGTCACAGTGCCTCTCTGGCCAATAATTTTAAATAGGACCTTATGGCAAGTGATATCTCGTTTGAAAGGCATTGACATTGGCTACATAGCCATATTAATTTTGTTTGGGTTTAAACTAATTTTGACGGATAAATTAAATAAATACCAAAATTATTGAAATTCTTTTTTTAAATTCAATTAATCAAATATCAACAATGGATTCTTATAGCAAGTGTTCTAAATGTGCTCCGTCTACTTCCTGGCAGTAATACATCCTATTAGTAAACTCTTGTCGTATACTCGTTCGAATGTGTCAGCTGAAATTGCATTGCATTCTTCAATAATTCTTTCTTTCAAAACGCCAATGCTATCTGGTGCCGTAGTGTAAACCTTGGATTTCAAGTACCCCCATAGAGGAAAATCTAATGGTGTCAGATCTGGTGACCGAGGTTGCCATTCTATAGGACCTCGCCGGCCGATCCATCTACATCGATATTCTTCATCCAGGTAACGTCTTACTGCACCATAATAATGTCCAGGAGCACCATCTTGTTGAAATGTTATTTCCAGATGGACGAATTCATCTGGATTATCTTCCAGAATTTCAAGAATTAACGGCTCAATTGCATTTTGTAACATCTCCAGATACACTTCACCGCTTAAATTTGAATTTAGGAAAACAGGACCAACTATGTGGTTTCCCAAAATACCTGCTCAAACATTGACTTTTTCTGGAAATTGGGTAAGTTGTTCACGAAAGGTGTGAGGATTTGTGTCACTCCAATACCTCACATTTTGTGTATTCACATTTCCATTGAGGCAAAAAGTACTTTCGTCTCGAAAACAAATTGTTTTTGTGTATTCGTAGCACTGTGTTAGTGAGTGGCATCCCCTTTTGCGACGTTACTGAAACTGGTCAAATAACTAATTAGTAAGAAAAAGGAACGTTCAATAACCTTTGTAAAAACAAAAACTACGAACTACGAGTAAGGAATATAAGTACCAACATAATATTAATGAAAGGAAATTTATGCCCAGAGGTCACAAATCAACTGGAGGTTGGATTCTGAAAAAATTGTTGTGAATTAATAATATTTTCTAACGAGCTGCATTTAATTGAGAAATTAATCAATCAATATTAACAACAATTGAGTTATTATTTAAAAAAAAAACTTAAATAATAGTCTTTCAATGGATTTTTATGAAATAGGGTGTTCAATTGAAAATGAATTCTTGTTTATGCATTACAGATAGTTAATTCTAAAGAAACAAATTACATCGAGCCATACTTAATCAAATTCAATAGGGTAGGTTTGTTTTGTTTTGTTACGTCACTAGTATATATTGAAGTTAGGCACACAATTTGACATGGAATATAATTATCATAAGATACTGTTTTCACCAGAATTGAGGGAAAAAAGAAGAAGCTTAAGATAGATTGACAGGTAGGTGCTTTCGTTATTTGTGCCCATTCAATTTTTTAGTTTGAATCGTTCGTTTATTAAATCTAAAGGTAGGAGAGGTAAATCTGAACTGTTTGCTCGAAATATTTTGACCGATGAGAAAGATTAATCTGTGTATCTGTGATGCTTTGAGGTTATGTTGTAGTCACTTGATGAATCTTGCAATGTTTGCCAGGAATAACTCAAGCTTGCATTTTGTAAGTAACTATACGATTTTATAATAGTTGCAAATTTTACTGGGAAGCAAAACAATTATCCTTCGTCCTTTTCAAACTAATTTTTGTGTCTGAATAAAAACTTATATGATACGAAGAACAAACTTAAATGTTACGGCAAATCTTTTCTTAGATTTAATCCTATAATATCCATCAATGGAAAACAAAACGTGACTGATCATGTGACAGTCACTAATCAACCCTGAAAAGTTCCCGAAATGGCTTCTATTTTTCTCGGTAGGTATAGCAGGTTTGCGCCAGATACTGTCTATGAGTTTTGTGAAATTTTTTAGTGGGGATTTATTTAAATAGGTAAGTTCTTAAAAAAATTACTTAGGATTTAAATTTGATCCTTTTTTTTTAAGTTGAATAAGTATTTTTCTCACAAAAATACTGTCAATAGTTTCATCAAAATTGAATGTGGTACGTAAAAATCAAAATTGATTATCTATAGTTAAATTTTGACGTATTAACACTTAATAATACGTTTCTCTCTAATAGTCGGTAATGAAGTTGATTTATACTCTAATCTTTAGACGTCAAATTTCAAAACAAATTGTTGATAGACCACCCACTGTGTTTCGGTTAGAACATGGGCATTTTGGAAGTATATTAAGTATATGTTAATATTTGTGTCCATAAACATTCGGAGAAGTAGTATTTTAAAGTATTTTGAAAATTGTTTTCTAGAATTTTAGAAGTCAGTTAACGAAAAATTTAAAAATACAATAGTTCCTGATAATGGCAGTAAGTACGCTACCTACATGTTGGAATTAAAAATCCGTTTTATAATTCCACAATGTAAAAATAATACAAATATTCGAAACTCCACATTCTGAAACCAAAAGGTACTCTTAGCTCGACCAATTGAACAGTTAGAAAATTCTAATGACCATTAATCGATTCAGGTTGAAATTTTACATAGACAAGTGAATTTTGAATCGACATTTCCAAACATTAAGTAAATTGACAGAAATCGAAATATTTCCATACCTTTTATGACATGATAAATGCTAAAAATTCGTATAATGGAGTTTTTTGAGTCGATAAATCGATTGGTCGATTCAGTTTTTTGATAATTTTAGGAGAATATATATACAATAGTTCTTGACAACGGCTGCTAGAACGCTACCGAAACGTTGAAAAATAAAAATCAGGGTGATTTTTTTTTTAAACTGGACACCTGTCACTGCACATTGACTAGGATCAATTATTTTTGAAAAGATCAGGCCAAGGACTACCCCAATTCGTTTTCATCCAATCTCTTTTATAAAATTCACTGGTTATACGCTTCAAGTGAAAATTAGTTCACAAATTTTTTCGCAAATTTCATATTTCACAATATTAAGCGATTTTAAAAAATATTGGGAGTTCAGTGACTTCCTGAATCATAATTTTTTTCAAGAGCAATTGTAAGACTAATGAATCACTAACTGTATATTTTTTTGCATTTATTCACAAAAAATACGTAGGCAGGACTAAGTACCAAATAATAGTCGATTCGTAACTGTTTAAATCTCGGAAAAAAAATTCCAATTATTTTGTTAAATGTACATAATTGGGTCATTTATTATTTATATTCATCTTTAAGAATAATACTTTTACAAAAAGGGCGTTTGGGACTCAAATTATATGAGAATTTCGTTTAAAAATGTGAAGTAGAATCAGTACCTATTACTTGGTACTCAAAATAGTCTATTGATGTTACATCCGGTAATATAGTAGGCCACTTATAGTGATTCTGTTATATATAATATAATTACTTTTAACCCATTATACCATCTCCCAAGTTTTTGGTACCAACTTCTGGGATGTGAAGGTTGACACAATTACTTAAATCTTCTATTGAATCCCTCACAAAATTTTCCACGATTCATCTCTTTATTTTTCAAGCTACTATTTCATTATTAGCTACTCTGGTTCCGTCACTGGTACCGGGAAAATCAAATTCGCAACTAAAAAATTGTTTACTGTTACTGGAATAAAAAAAAAACTACAAGTATAATGAACTTTAATTCCTATTGACATTATTTTCAGATCTATCTCGTTGAGCACCGTTTGTTGTAGTATCAAATTAAACAATGAGTAACATTAACGATTATTTTATTTAAATTATGCAGCTTATTTCCATATCGTTTGTTCTGAAAGATAAGTCACACTTACCAACACGATTTCGTTCTATAGATTACTATGACCTCGTTAATATCAAATAATAATTTTAACTGTTTTTATAACAATTATCATTAAACGTTTTTAGACATGGTTTTTTTTTTACATAATTTTTTTATTATAAAGTAATTTTGGCACCGTTGATTTCAAGAACGTTACAGTTGAGACAGATCCAAAAGTTTTGCATCTCTCTGTACTCCTTATTTTTATGTAGATCAAAATACAGTTTCCAATAAAGTATCCTCCTCTGACACCGTAAAACCTGGTTCAGACTTCAATTCTTCTAAGATATTTCTCCAATTTGTAGGGGTGTCTGACTAAGAGAGTTTGATCCAGTATTTTTCCTCTTTCTTGTAAAATAACTGGTAGGGGTGAATGGGAAAGCTGACGCTTTACTATTGAGATGAGGTTTTCGCCATTTTTTTTTTAATTTCCTCCTCTTTCAAGTAAATGTTTAAAAAATATAGCATCGCACTAAAAAGTTGAAAACAAAACAATTGTGCAATCACCACCATCTAGCGACCATTGGTATAAAACGATAATATAATCCATAAAGCAGAACAAAAGTTAGGACAATTTCTTGTTTTCCCACTCACCCCTACAAGTTATTTTACAAGATAGGGGAAAAAGTACTGGAGCAAACTTACGTGTGTATGTTAGGATCAAACACCGATATCGGCCAATGGTCGAAAAATACGGCCAAAACGCGTGCTGGCCACTAGTATATTGCCAATGTCAGAAATATCGTTTCCCGGTCGTTTAGTGTAGACCAGAACGCGTTCTGGAGCCTTTGCAATTACCAGAATGTGTATTGACTTTCCCAAGCTAGTCTGAAAGAATTTTGTTATTCGTCTACGTATAATTCTGGTGACTTAATGGCATACTTAAAACATCTACTTGTTTTTACACGAACTACACTTGCCCTTACTTACAAAGGTTAAGGTAGCAAAAGCTTGTAAAAATAAGGTTAAGGGTAAGGGTACTATGTAACAGCAAGTGTCATAACAATAGTTCGTGTAAAAACAAGTAGATGTTTTAAGTATGTGCCGTTTGCAAGCTGAGACATGCACAAAATCTGTTTTTGGACGGCTTAATTGTGTGTTGGACGCGTTCTGGCAATCGCAAAAGGTCCCGAATGCGTTCTGGTCTACATAATGCGGCCGGAAAGCATGATTTCGGATTTTGGCAATATGCTGAGGGCCAGAACTCGTTTTGGGCGTATTTTTCGACCATTGGCTGAAATCGGTGTTTAATCCTAACATGTACATTTATAATAAAAAAATGATGTTTTTGTGATTTTGCGCCCTCTAATGGTGGTCTTTAAGGTGTACGATAAAAGTATCTAGCTGTATAAAATAACCTTCTGTCCAACTTCCTGTAGCTTCAAAAGCCTTTATTATTGCTTTGAAAAAAAAATACATTCAGTTACTGACTACATTTCAATATGATCTTGAGATAAAGAACCACACATATCGACTTCGCATTTTTGCGTGGGCCTATTAGCAACCTATAATGTATTCACCTTGATATAAAATTACTTAACCCAACCAAAATGTTAAGTCGACCAGATGAAGTTCACAAACTGTTGAGGCTCCAGGATCGTAACTAGTACGAAATCTTGCATAAAAGTGCAAAGTTTTAATATTTTTCTAAAATTAATAGATAAAATATACACAAAATTTGAATAATATCGTACTACACCACTGAATTTTCTTCGCTTGGGTTACCAAAGATGTACTTTACTTTCAACTTTTCACTAAAATATTTATATTAGTTATATTTAACTCATCAATATTCGCTAAGAAACAAAGAGACCGTCTAAGCATCAAGTTTCGACTTGTCTGTCATCGTTTCTAGATGAAAATAAACAAAAATCTGGGGTTAATAAACTCAGTGGGATATTCCTTTGAAAACTGATCTAATTTACATTACCTGCCTAATCCGATTCTGAGTAATTCTTTTTAAAAAATCAACGACAACGACCTTGAAGGTCCTTAACTCTCTAAATGATTCATTTTTTGTTGTCTTGTGCTAACCTGTCTTTAATGCCTTTCCTCACGCCAACTTGTAAGAATGAGGCGTGGGAAGTCTACAATCTTTGTCTTTTCGACGAAATATATGCAGCTGCTTGCAGCTCAACTATCAAATTAAACGTTTAAAAACTCGGTTTTATGATGGATGCATTTTTTTGTCTGCTGTGATAAAATTTGTAATGCGACAATTTTCAAACGACTTTTTATGTACAAAAATATACTGTGATCTATTATTGTGCCCCCTTTTTCTCAAGAAAAGTCTCAGCCACTACTGACTTTCCGCTTGAAGGATACTTGGAGTTATCCCCAAGCTTCCAGCCTGTTCCATTCCATTAGAACCAAGTGTGGAATCGATATGGACAACCCATTCGAGTTTCATACCATATTTTAACTACGAGTGGAAATTATTGATAAAAGTATATCTCTACAATATTATGTATCTCTCCAGAGCAATGGTCTGAGACTGCATTCACTGGTCCAGAACCAATATTTGGGATATCTGAAACTGCTGCACGTGGTTGTATATCTCGGTGGACTCAAACTATACACCAGTTGTACTGGAGACACGTGCCAAAACAGGAACACAGCAAACTCCTGGTCAAAAAACCCTCGGAGACGCTGACCAATGAAATACTAAACCTTAGCAGGGGCAAGATAAGGATAGTGACGGGTTTACTCATCGGTCACTGTACTCTAAGGAAGCACAAGCATGCAATCGGCATATATAAGGAGGAACCTATCTGTCGGTTGTGCATGGAAGAGGAGGAAACAGCCTCTCACATTATCTTCGATTGTGAAGCATTACCTCATTGGAGATACAGACTCCTAGGACTGGAACATCCAAGAGAAGGTTTCTTCAAGAAGGACCTAGTGAAAATACTGTTGAGCATGATAAGGGCTACTGGTCTCTTCACATAAACGACTGAGGTGCCGAGGTCTCTAAGCCTTTGACTGATATGCTGAACCAAGCAATCAATATGTCAACTTCGACTGTTTTTGCCAACAAATTGCAACAGAAAGAAGTTTTTAGAAAGGAGGAATACAAAAAAAAAATGTTATTTTGATAGTTTCAATAAGTAAGGAACGTTTCACAATATTTCGTTGGTGGTTTTGGTGGTACAATATTTAAAACCCATTTGGGAAACAGCTCTTCACAAACTTTTTGATACAATCCAGGGTTGGTATCATTTGCTCTTGGTATAGGTAGGAGATATACAGTGCTATTCAAAAGTATGGCTATGTATCCAATGTCAATGCCTTACAAACGAGATATCACTTGCCATAAGGTCCTATTTAAAATTATTGGCCAGAGTGGCACTGTGACGTCATCTATTACTATTACGTCACCTGTTACCATTTGTAGAGAAGTTTACAACACTTTATTTTCACGCTCCAAATTTTATTAATGTAAGTGTAGCCGTTCAAAAGATACGAGGGGGGAAGGGGACTTTTGAATAGCACTGTATATCGTTCCTTGGATTATATTTTAGCATTTGGTAATGAGAACAATATTTAGTTGATTACTTGTCTACCCTGTACTTACTCTCCGTATTGGTTTCGTTAGTTAGACACCGGATGGACTTGGTGTTGGTGGATATAACATCTGCTGGATTGCATGGGATGTTGCAACATAAGAGCAAAACTCGTTTTTCATTTAGCTCCTTTTTAAGTTAAATCAAATTACAATGTTTCGTGCAAAGACAACTTTGGTATAAGTTCTATCAACATTCGATGCTATTGTTTGGTTTAATAATAATTATACATTTTTGAATCGAAATATTTCAACATGAATATTTTGTGATGAAAAACCTTCCGAAGAAATATGAACAAAACAAATCTCGAATCTGACTAAATAAAAAAACTCAAACATTTACACCTAAAAATAAAATTTTATAGTATTTTACAAAAACATTTTCATGTAGGCAAATACAATTGTTAATAATACCCACAATGTGTAAATATATGAATACCGTTAGAATTTCTATTTGCATTTCCTATTTTAATTTCAGCACCGTGAATCATCGAAAGTAAACTAAATATATGAAATTCCTTTAGACTAGTTACACAATGCTTTTAGCCATGTGTTTACGAGTTTTAAAAGTCCCATTTAATTAATAGAGCTATTCAGTTTACGAAAGAGATTGATATGCTTATTTTTATAGAAATAAATATACTAGTTACGATGGAACTCAAAAAATTAGCGTGAAAGAGAAATTCTGGACGAAAAATGGCCGAAATATTAGTTTTCAGTTTTCGGTAGCGTTAAAATGGAAATTATTTATATGCATGTTTTTACAATTAGTGAATGTTTAAATAATGTCAAGTACGTATTTTAGCGCTTGATTGTGTTAGTTAATTGAAATTTGATTGATTATTGAAAATAATACGTGGTATTGTATACTGTTACGCGTGGTAAATATGTTATTATTATTATTGTGTTATTTACGTCTGCAGTATTATGAAAAGGCATTGAACAAAGTGGACACTGAAATTTGAAAATACAGTGGTCCGATTCCATTTTGAATTCAAATTAATAGTTTCATATATGTAACTATCGAAACGAATGAATAAAGTAAAATGTTAATAACCACATACGCATAAGGTTCAATAAACATATTTAAGTTGCATTTCATTTGATTCCACACGGAATACTAATAAACAATACGATAGTTATCATTTTTTGTAGCAGTACAGTTCAACTAGGCGGAAATAAAAAATATTGGTTAAACATTTTATGGTAATAAAATAAAAAAAATTCAATTCCAAACACCCTATAAGGTAATTTCTTTGCAAATGTTTTTAATTGTTAATTTGGTCCATGAGTTTAGTGAAAATCAGATGAAGACAAAATTTTAAATGATCAAAATCATTGAACAATACTCCCAAAACATTACGCTGAAAACAACTACCTGATTACTCATTGTTTGATATAAAAAATAAACAGCTAGTCCGGAAAAAAAAGGTTCATTATACTCCTTTTTTTTTATGTGACTTCTTTAAACACTGGAACTGAGTCAATTTTAATAACTGTAAAAATATTTCGTACATCACACCTAAATCGAAAAAACAACAGACAGTTGAATGTGTGTTATTATAACTGTTAGGAATTTAATTTTGCTTTCATTAACGACCCATATACATGTCAGTCCATTTTTAACAGATTATAAGACTTTTATCAAAGATAATCTCAAAATATTTCTCATATCCTTCTGTTTTTTCCATAGATTCATGTCCTAAATGTATGCAGTTCATGTCCTAAATGTATCCAGTTCAGGTCCATGAAAAGTCCATAAGATATCCATGGTTTATTTATCACGTCCAGTGAATATTCATATTTGTACAAGGATAGGATATCCGTTCAAGTCCAGAAGGATATCCCTTATCTCCAATGTGGATATCCACTAGACATTCATTGTATGTTCATGTGCTATCTGGGAAACAACGGATGATAGATAAACTTTAATTTACATTGAAACGTTCTACTAAAGCAAATGCACTAACTCGTTCCGTAGCTTAGTTGGTTAGAGCGCCTGTCCAGTAAACAGGAGATCGCGAGTTTGAAATTATAAACATTGATATCGAGCCCACCTATAATAGTTCTTAAAATTATCTAAAATGCAATGCGGAGACGAAGAGATAAGGTATCATTTTTTCGATTCCAGGCTGTATTAACCAAACGGGGCCACTATTTAATTAATCTTTCTGTAGGTACACCTGAATCTGTTGCTCTTGACTTTTGTTGGAATCCTCTGTTGATTGCTTTTTTCGTTGTCTGACATTTTAATTATTATTTAATTCAATTCAGAGACACCTCACTGACTGCGCCATGTACTTTTACAACTTACAGCACATGTCAAA
The DNA here is from genome assembly GCA_949126875.1 of Lochmaea capreae. Classification (NCBI taxonomy): domain Eukaryota; kingdom Metazoa; phylum Arthropoda; class Insecta; order Coleoptera; family Chrysomelidae; genus Lochmaea; species Lochmaea capreae. Next base: position 2,698,699 of record OX421400.1, read on the forward strand.
ACACACAAACTTCAATTCCAACTGATCAGGGTTTCTAGCACAATATGGACGGCCTGTCAAAGTCAGGTGTTCTGGGATGGTCTATTAGAACTATAACTGGCTAAAAATTAGATAACGTTTTGCTTTTTTTTCTCTCGGCTTGCTTTGTAACTATTTTTAATAAAGAAAAAATTTTATTTTTCCTAAAATTATTTGTCTGTACTTTAACACGTCCTCATTTTAACTATAAGTTTATAAAAAAACTTCCCCTTCCCTCGCCACACACTATTGCCTTTCTTTTTTCCCATTGGTCAGCGCAATGCCAGAACTTCGGAAACAGGAAGAAATCACAATGTGCTAAGTCCGGCGTGCATTTATATACTTTTTTTGTTACAAGTTACAATTTTATTTAATCACACCGTTAATCGAAATCTCCTTGTATATTCTCACGCATCAACAGATTAGAAATTATTGATGACAATGTTGTACAGTATTGTGAAATTCGAGACATCCTTTTCGTATACTAGACTACGTAGGTTTGTGTATAATTACACATCTGGTGTAAGTGAACTCCCATCATAAAAGGTGAATCGATTGTTATTAAAGGTAAATACTAATCATATGAAAAAGAACATCCTCCTACCTGACTAACGTATCTGAACAAATTATATGTGTCAAGTAACAGACGGTTTTGAAGACATTGAAGAAAAAACAACAAACTTTCGGGTTTTTTGTTTAATTTTAATTAAGTCACCAGATAGGTAATAAAGGAGGAGGCAGCCGGCTTATGGAGAAATGGGCTTCGGTGAAATTTCATGAACTGTTAGTATATTGTAGACTTTCTGAACAATAGTGTCCATGGGCCCAACTCAATCCTATGACTAGTTCCAGAGATACAGGGTGCTGAACTTGGAAAATAGCCATTTTTTAAAAGCATGTATTTTCTTCAATGTATCAAGAATTTTCTCCTGTGATAATGTTCTAATTACATTAAATATCAGTCCCTTATGAGAGAAAGTTTCATTTGCTACAGGGATACTCAAAAATTAGAAAAACGGAACGTTGACTTGAATTATAATTCAATTTTCAGGAATTTCAATATCTGGCTGAATTTGCTTCTGGTTGATTTATAATATTGAGATATGAGATATGACGTATTCCGCGCATTTTAATCGAGTTTCTGATTCGCTGTTTTTAGGGACCTTGATCTACAGCAGTGAATTAAAATTATTATGTGATAAAAACATGGACATTCTGCAGTTAACATCACCATCAAGAAATTTTAATTCGAAGCATTAGCAACAACCATAAAATAAAATATTAACTATCTCTTATTAGATCAGTTTATAATTTGATTCGAAATACTAATTGCTTCCGATTGAAGTATAATGGTCAATTACAGCACTACTGGATACCAACTTTATGTTGATCTTTCCCACTAGATTCTACATCGATAAAAGCATTACTAATGACAAGAATGGTCATATAAGATGAGAGATAAAGTAGAAGTATAGAACTATAAGTTTAATTTGAATAAATTATATGAAACGATAATAATATGAAGTGATGGACATTTGCGACAACGTATATGTACAACCCAAGCTATATCCTCTGATATTAGATACATTCATGGGTAAACTGCCTGATCACCTGATTTTTTTCCTCTAGGTTCTTGTAAATAATTTTATTATTTCGCAAAAACACACCTCAGCAGGCAGGAAAATTCTTAAAATAAACGATAAACGAGTAAAAGTGACCTTGTTTACATTTTCTTTGGAATAATTACTAAGCGATATTTATCTGAAGCTTTATTTCGAAAAGTAAACATCAAATTTCTCAACTGAAGGTAAAGGACATGAACTATTTTATACAGTCAAAACAATTAATGTTTGAGTAAATATAAGCGCAAGGCAAGAGATGAATATTTTTTTAATATCTTGTCCGTGGGTATCCGATATTTATACAGGATGGCAATTTTAGATGGTTCCCAGTGCTGGAATCTCGTTCCTACTTTGGACAATCTAAAAAGGAAGCTAGAAGAAGATGACACCAATATAAATATTAGCCGGGCCACCCTCCATAGAGTTATTGGTAAAATGGAATTCACATATCGTAAAATTGACAAAAAAACAATGGAATGGAAGACTACACACTTGGAGATTCAATTTTCTTTAGGACATTAGAAGTACCGATCCGAAAATAGATCTATAATTTACCTTTACGAAAGATGGTTTGATACACACGAAGTATGGACAACGCAAACTACCACAGCCGCCTCAATAAGCACCATCAACTCATCAAGTAGAAAGACTGAAATTCAAGAATATTTGTTACAAAATGATATTTATTTTGAACCTGATTACAAGAAGGAGCAACTTTTGGAGGTGTTAAAATCATATGCTATTAAAAAAACAATATGCATATGACAGTTTAGCTGAGGAACAGGGATATACTGTGCTACGTCTTCCTCCATTCCATTGTATATTCAACCCCATTTGTGGCATCAAGTAAAATCAAAGTTGAGAGCAGAAAATGTTACTCCCAGTGTTATAGAATTAATTAAAAATGTAGTTGATAATATACCCATTCAAAGCTGGAAAAATTCTGTACAGCACGTTATAAAAATTGAAGATTCATACATTCAAATGCAAAATAATAAAGAGCCTATCGTAATTAATCTTAATGAAAAGTGTGACAGTGAAACAGAATAACATTAAATCATACCAATAAAGTCCTTACATATTAAATAAAAACAAAGGATGTATGATAAAAATAAAAAACCAAAACCACAACCACAACCACAACCCAAAAGAGCAGCTTTCTCTATTTAAAAATAAACTCTTCCTATCCCAGGTCATTCAGATGGGCTACAAGAAAATGCCTTAAAAAATACATATTCTTGTAGAGAATGTTCCCGACCAGTACAAGTTATATAAGGGAGGAACTCCATCTGCGCTCCCAATCTGCTTGGGTCAGTTTTGCTGTAGTAAATGAAGAAGACATGGTAAACACGAATTACTAAGACGTCCTGTATACAGCGGAGATATTTTCTAGATTTCTAGTACAGTTGAAAATTTCAAGTGAAGGTTAAACATTGATTATATTTCAAATGTGTTTTTTTAATTGCTAATTATTTTTCAGAGTAAAAACAAGATGTAAATGACTTCGATGTTTCTAAAAATATTTTAAATCAAAACACTTGAGTCTCGAAGAATATGTTCTGGTATATGCATTTTACGGATCCTTACCACTAATCGTAATAAATATATTTATATGATTAACAGCTCATTGGAAATATTTTCTGAAGCCAGGCGGCAATAACGGTCCAATTCTATAATGGACCAACTTTCCGGGAGATAAGTTAAGTCCCAGTTCAAAAGCCTATGAAAGAAAAATGCTCGGAAAAGCAAGTTCCTACTGGAAATACTTTCCAGGTGTAAGACGTTTATTAAAGGATATTCAAAACTCAATACAGAAGGGTGATCCAGTCCGAAAAAATTAAAACTTGATCTGCTGGAAGAATGTAGATTCTGTATAAGAATACATAGAATACAACACAAATGTTAACCAAAAACTGGGCTGGGCAAAAAAAATTCACCTACTCACGTATTTTAAACCCAATTAACAAATTTCTTGATAAATAATTAAAAAAATTATGACTAAATCAAAATCCCAGTTAACGGATTATGAGTAGCATCATCTATCAGTTCAAGTGTAATACAATACGTAGTAGTAAATTCCCCCACACGTTCACTCTGTCCAAAGTGAATGATCTGATATCAACGCGACTGGTGTCTACCAAAGGCCACTCAGCCAGTCAGTCAATTACAAGCGCGAGACTCGTTCGAACGGAATTTCATTTCAAGAACGAAACGTTGGTGATCAGCTGTTACGGATTTTGTTGTGCTATTATCGTTATGTTACAGTGTCAATAGTTGCTAGCGGGGCAAATTGGACTAATTTTTTTTTATTTTGAATCTATTTGGATACGTTGGCGATATGTTGGTATTTGAACAGGTAATTTTTTATTAATAATACAATAAATAAATGGTTATAAGTGTATTGATAGCTTTACTGGAAATTGTTTTTACTAATTTTGAAAGTAGAGATTTTTTTGGGGGAAAATTATTAACTGATAAAAATTCGATATTTTAAATTGATATAATTTGAAGAAAGAAACGCAATTTAATATATTTAAATTTTAAATAACAGCAAGGGAACATTTCTCTATTTAACGCAATTTAATTTTACAAAATTATCGGATTTTTTCGGAAATTTTACCAAAGCCGAGCTGCAAATTTAAAAAAAAAAACTGGAACCGAGAGAAAAATTACTGATATTAATTCAAATTATGGTCATTGTATACAACAGGTCCTTATGGATTTTACAATTATTAATATTGTATTTGTTTTTTTATTTTTCAAGTTGTACTGATATTTTTCCAGAAAACTGCCTGCTCACAAATATAGGTACAGCTTGTTATTATGTATTAAATTATATTTTTTATTAAAAAAAATTAACATAACCTCAAAATACAAAGAGAGCAAAAGCATCAACAATAAGATTAAGCTAACAATCTGACATCGTAATAATGACTCTTTAGAAACGATCATTGGTTAATTTTTCGACAAGGACAAATATTATTCAAGAAGAATGTAGTGTTTGAAAAAGCCGCGTCATTTGAAAAACTGTAACTTTATGATCTAATAGCCTAAGTAAGAAGAAGTTTTCGACAAAAACTAAGGTATGTTTGGTGGTTTTAATTTGGTTTTATTCTCTTCATGACCTACATATCAGTTAAACTATTTTCTTCTTAAAAATATTAATTTCAATAAATTGAATTAAATACCTTTAATTATTGATAACTACAGCGACCAAGAGGCCTACCTGATTTTAAAACTGGCGACCGAGTGGTCGATGACATTATGGAACCCCCGCTGACAAAACTGACCGCGGCGACCAAGTGACCAACACCCGAAAAGTTGTATTCTTAATAATAACAGAAAACTTTTCTGGAATTCAAAATTCCGATACAATAAATTAAAATGATAACAAATACTTATGAAATTTCTTAATTTATTAATCTGCAGATAAAAAACCCAGTTCAATAAAAACCTATTACAGAATTCCTTTAATTTGTTATCTTTAAATTTGAATGCTCACGAAACTATCGACGTTTTTGAAAAAATGTTAAAACATAAAATAATTCCAATAGGAACAGACTGACAGTAATCAAGTGTAAGTCGATTGGAAATTATAGTAGTCATATTATTGTTTATATTATTAAACAATGGTCATATCAAATTATACAAATGTATTTAACATTCTTAGCAGGTTAATAGAATCACTTTGGTTACCCAGAAAATTCGTCACTTATTAAAAATTAATATTAATTGACGATCTTTTATCATCCATTATTATCTAATATTTTGAACTATTTATTGATACACTTTAATGAGCGTCAATCAAACTAAAATCACGTTGGCTTTAAATGAGCTCGTTACTTAAAAATAAACGTAACAATCTATGCAGAAAATATTAATTGGGTTCATTAATTACTTTTTTAATGAATTTCTTAGTTGGCAACTTTCAGTTGCGAAAGTTGTTGAAAAAAACATTATTGACGTACTAGACATCGTCTAATTTGGAAAATTTAGCGTTTGTATCACTTAAAAACCCATTATTATCACTACTATTGATTTAATAGTTTTTTTTAAATAATATTAATCCATTAAAGCCATTACAAAGTGAACAAATATTTTCTACCTGCTTGTCGGCAGCCTTCCATATTTTTTAAGTGTAAAATAAACTCCTGTAAGCTGATTTTGACGTTTTAGAACAATAAACAGTATAGTTGACGTAAAAGATATAGTGCCAGCTGTCTAATCGTATATCACCTTTACGTTATGTTGCGGAGCTAAACTCTAAACATCAGTCCATCCTTTCTTAACCGTGTCGTGTGTATCATACCGAGTTTCATACAAATAGATAATTGCTAATAAATATATGTATACTTACTTACAATTTCCACCCAAAAACACGCACACTTTCTTGATGTCAGACCACCGACTAAAGAGAACACCTGCAACCATCTCTCAAAAATAGTTATAGTTCAGTCAAACTATTAAAGGCACAGGCACAGTTTCGTTTATTAATCGCCTTCATTAACAAACTAGTTTATTAGTTGAAATTATAACATTAAATGAATTTATCGTCAACTAAGTAAGCATTTTAAATAATTCTAATATTGACTGTGCTATGACGGTATACTCTTAGACTTAGAGTCATACAAAAAACCGGCAACTTTAAGAGTTCGCACTATATCTTTTACGCCAACTATACACAGACACGATCAGAACGCCACTGTCCTTTCAAAAGCAAAACTTAAAAATAAAGTCTATACATAGTTAATTTAAATATTCTGGTTTATTATAACATTTTGATTTTGGACAATAATTGTACTCAATAAGTCCCATTAAACTATCAAGAAGTTCATTCATATAAAAGTACAATTGATACAGATATTTATGGGATCTAATTTAAAAGAATAACAATACACAATAGGAAAGTTTAAAGTTTTTGTTGTATCCAGTTATATTGCACTTTAAATTTACGATTAAGGGTAGGGTGTATGAAGGTATACATACAGGGTTGGGATAAAGTATGGATAAAGTAAATATCTTTTAAACGAAAAGGACGATATTTATGAAAATTTGCAGGTGAGTGCAATGGAACAAAATGCATCTGATGTACATTTTTTTGTTAATAATATACTTTCGGTTTAACCGGAAACGCCATCAACTTCTTTAATTTAAATGGGACACCCTATATATTTTTACGGATTTTAAAAGAGCTTGTTATTTTGAATTCATACATACTGAGTTTAGTGTGAAAAAATTTGTAAAAACGAGGAATAACTCACTGTTAGTTGAACAATAGGTGTACATTTCATTATTTTAGAATAATGAGAAACAAAAATTACTTCAAATATTCAAAATGCTCGCCGTTTACTTGCTGACAATATGCCATCCTATCAACAAATTCTTCTTGAGTCACTCTTTCCAAGACTTCTCCACGTATTAATTCACATTCATCAATAATTCTTTGTCTCAATTCCTGTAAGTTTGTTGGTAATCTAACGTAAACACGTGATTTTAGATAACCCCAAAGAAAAAAATCTAACGGGCTAAGATCCGGAGAACGACTAGGCCACTCTATGAATCCTCTACGTCCAATCCATCGATTTGGAAAATTCGCATTCAGAAAATCCCTAACACGTCTATCATAGTGGGGAGGTGCTCCATCTTGTTGAAACCAAACATTTTGTGGTAATTGCCCATTCTGTTGAAGTGCAGGAATAATTTCGTTATTTAGTAGATTCTAATACTTGTCACCATTCAAGTTTCCGTCGATAAAAAATGGGCCTATAAGCCTATTTTCGACAATTCCCATCCAAACATTTAACTTTTGTGGATGCTGGGTATGTGCTTCATGAATCCAATGAGGATTCTCATTTGACCAATACCTTGAGTTATGGCGTTTAACTGTTCCATTTTAACAAAAAGTAGCCTCATCGGAAAAAACTGTTAGAAGCAAAATTGTCGTCGACATTACAGATGTCCATTAGACGTTCGCAAAATTCCAGCCGTTCTAAATTGTAAAATTTATTTCCGTCAATTAGAATTTGACACTTGGAGAACAAAAGACGTACTAAACAGTACTCGTTCATTTATTACTATGCATACAAACAACATCAATTAGTTTATCTAAATAGTTTTTTGCTCTAATGCAAAAAACTCAAAGGAGGTTGATTAAAGTGCTATATTCCTCGTTTTTACAAATTTTTTTACACTAAACTCAGTATGTATGAATTCAAAATAACAAAATCTTTCAAAATCTGTAAAAATATATAGGATTAAACAGGAAGTATATTATTAACAAAAAAATGTACATCAGATGCATTTTGTTCCATTGCACTTACCTGCAAATGTTCATAAATATCGTTCCTTTCGTTTAAAAGATATTTACTTGGTTCCATACTTTATCCCAACCCCGTATATTATAAAACACTTGCCTGTAAAAAAAAATCTCATATTTTTTGAAAATCATGTGGTAAAACTATAATTTAGCTGAACATTTATTGTTACCTGTAAAGATACAAATGGTAACCAAACATTTCGACATCACAAAAGCAGGTAAATGGAGGTATTTATTTGAGAAACACCTTTCAAGAATTCCAACTGTTTGTGTTCTGTGTTTACTAGGAAAAAGTATCCTAGTTTAGTAGTCTATCCGAACAGTTTTACCTTTCATTTGAGAGAATATGTTTTAACTTTTTGTTCTTTTTTTTCGAATTTCCCTAGTAGGTACAATTCAACGAAAAAATTGCAAATATCGACGTTATACTGTAAGAATTAAGTGCTTTTAAAGCTACACGTTTTTTCGCCTCAACAATAACTAACAGAGATGATAATAAGATACCGAAAGTAACATTTAAAATCCATTTGGGTGAAACAATAGCGTTGGATGCATAACCAAAACAATTTAACACTTATTGGGTCAAGATTTTGTAGTTGAAGGGCAACGCAATTTCGTGTTTCGTCAGAAAAAAAGGCGTACAAAATGCATGTTTCAAATAATCAGTTTTTTTCAACTCTTTGAAATGTGTTTACTTCTATTCGAATGTCGTAAGTGGGAAGATTTCTCCAAATAAGAAAGAACATTGACTTTGAAATACGCTTGGTCTATTTATAATAATTAACTGTCATCATGGACAAATTAAAATGTTTTGGTAAACGAAATTAACCAAATACGCCTCTGGGCTATTAATTATTGAATCCTTTCTTTAATTTATATAATTTAAATATGTATGATGAACGAGGTGAAATTTTCTTGAGGCTGCGGAATGTTCCAAATTTGTCCAATGTGCAAAAAAATAATATTAAAAGTGAAAGAAATAAAATCTCAACATCTTTAAATATTTCTTTTTAATGGAGCTACCAAAAGCGATTTATTTTGTAGATAACTGTTATCTACGATATTATACCCTTATATTATACCCCTTTTTATCACGTAATATATCTATTATTAGATCAATGACAACTTTTAAACTTGCAAAGTTTCGTTTTTTATCAAATTAATAAATCGTTCAATTCCTATCAAGCACAGGACCAAAGTCTTTTTATTACTAATCTCTAGAAGCCCCATTTTTTTTTTAAATTATTTACCTTGTAATTCCAATTCTAATTAAAAAAAAATTAAATACATTCCTCGGTCTAATCTGTTTCTTCTTATTATTTATTTTATTATTATTATTATTATTGCTGTTTTTAAGGACTTATCGTGTAATTTCCCATTAAGATAAAAAAAAGTGTTGTTCCATGTAGTAAAAATCGTTTCTGTCTGTGATATAGATACAATTGACAGGCAGTTAACTTATCTGTCACCAAAATGAAATGGGTTTTGGTTGTCACGAATGGTTACCGCACTTTTTTTCTTGTTTTACCAGTTTCTTTCATTATCGATTTCCTATTCCTTGTTGTTTACGAGCTGTTATTGCCAAAATTTCTCTTTTAAAACCCGTTTCTAACGCAAACAAAATTCAACGTCGTGCTAGAAGATTTATTATTCCATATTTGATCAGTTTGCGTTTGTCAGGAGAATATCCGGACACCTGGTAGTGGTATGTTTAACAAAAATATGGCCTATTATACTAATATTATTTTCCCCCGATTTTAAACAATATGCTATCCGATTTCTGTACGATATTTCTTCAGCCCACATTATTATTTTTTCTTTTGGATTAAGTAGACAAGTGCAGGTGTCCTCTTACAGTGCGAAATTTAAAGAAAAACATACTCAAAAGGATTCACCGTCTGAGATTTGTGGGACGAAAATCACATAAATCAAAAGGACAATGCTTTTTTGTATTTTGACAGGAGGCGTACATATTTTAAATCGTTAATAAGGTCAGTGATAGGTGTATCAAGGATCTGATAATTCTAATGCGAAACTGACGTTAACCGTTATGATGATCCAGGATAAATATGTCCTTTTCTAATAAAAAAAATGTTTTAATTTGGCGGTGAAATTTGTGCTCCAAATTTGAATTTTGTTTCAGCTCGATAATAATGAGAATTAAAGTAACTAAGTACCCATTTAAAATTTAACATTTTTTATGGAAAATATAAATTTTGAAACTTCCTAAGAATCAAAAATTGTTATGGGATCTGTTTTCAGTAGTAATATCCCTAGGACAGTGATAATAAACGAGATAATTCTTGACAATCGAAAGTCTTGAGTTTGTCATACAATAATTATGAGGCGTTTGTCAATGTTGTTGTTCTTCTACACCACTTTTTGCCAAGTCGCTAACAGCAGTTGATCTAATCCAGTGATTTGCCTATCTTTTTGTCCTTTACATTTAATCCTATTGCATCAGCAGACTTCGTACATTCATTTATTGGATTTCCTTCAACAGATACATTATCGTACTATATGTCAGTTTCATTTGTCCCGTGTCGCTTTGGTTTTATAAACAATCATGGTGAGGTATGTATGTATGTATGTATTTTGGGATAACATTCACTGAGATTTAAAAGATCTATTGTGCCCCCTTACTTCTACTTAATTCCTGAGGAAAGTCTCAGAGACTAGTAGCTCCTTTAGTCCTATTTCCCCGAGGAATTTTAGGATATCTGCAGGCTTCAACTTAGGTAACTGTCCCTCTTCTATCCAGTAGTCTCCCAGGTGCTGTGCCCTAGGATTCTGAATTGCTGTGCAGTTCGCAAGTATGTGGATGGAGGATTCTTCTTCCATTCCACAAAACCTACAATCTTCTTCCTCCACTATTTTGAGCTTTTTAAGGTGTCCATTCAGGCGACAATGTCCCGTTAGGATTCCTGTTAAAACTCTTAGTGCAGTTTTGCTTTGACTTATGCATTCATTTGATCTCAACAGGTTGTAGTCACCCAGAAGAATCTTTGATTGCCTAAGCCCTACTAGATCTTTCCAATTGTCAGATCTTGTCTTTTCTTCGGCTTTACCTATTTCTTCCAATATTACATTGGAGCTGATTCCGCAAAAAGGTTCCGGCACCCAAAAGGGTATTCCAGTCCCCTCTTCGCTAGTTCATCTGCTATTTCGTTTCCTTCTATTCCAGTGTGTCCTGGAATCCACAGTAAGGTGACTATATTGTTCTCGCCTAGTTCATTAAGTTTGCCTAGGCATTCCCACACCATTTTGGAACTGATTACACAAGAACTCAGCGCTTGACTATCAGACATTCGATAATCCTTTGCCTTCTATATCCTTTGTCAATATTGAACTGGGCACACTTTCTTATTGCGTGAATTTCCGCTTGAAAGATACTTGGGGTTTTTCACAAGCTTTCAGAGTGTTTGGTGCCTGGCCCGTACACTCCTATCCCAGTTCCTTCTATTGCTTTTGAGCCGTCTGTGTACCATTGAATGTCATTCTTTCCAAGTCTGGTAATGGTATTTGGATCCCATTCCTTCTTGTTGCTTAATTCCGTAACGAATTTCTTTGAAAAGTTATACTTTTTCATCATACCATCTTGTGGCATGTCCCAGGTTGTCTGATTTCTAAGAAGTGAAGAGGTGGTTTTCTTTTTAAGTCGTGGTGAGGTAATATCGTCGTCTCGTTTTGATAATAGTTTATGAAAAAGACGTACTGGGCAGCTTTGTCTTTCACTATTGGAAACCAACCATTTACTATTTGTACAGTTTATGTCCTGTTTTATAAACTCGGGTTACCCCTGCCCCGAGAGTTAACCGGGTGACCGATGGGATAATACAGCGTTAGCTAGAGTTAACCCTACCCCACCATTTGGCTTGGGTTAACAGAGACGATGTTGAGGCACTTCGAGAGCCTAGGGTTTTTAGAAAAAGAATAGAGACTAGATTACTGGAATGATAATGAATTCATGAAAGAAAAAACTGTTCTGTGGACCGACTTCCTCTGTCTTTATTATATTTTTACAGTGATCTTTGCATTTTAACCCGAGAGTTAACCCTCGATATTTAACTCTACTTTATAAAACCGGCTATTATAGAACCACGTTTTACTGAACACCGGATTGTATTCAATGACATTTTTTGTCGTTATTTTTCTCAATTTGCACCAAAACGTGGCATTTTGAAATCTATTTGGAATGAAGTTGTCAAACTCAATAGTGTTGTCATAAATAAACGTAATTATCAGGTTAATGTTGACATGATTGGGTGAAATTGTTGACACAAAATGACAAAATTTGATTGGTTGTTGAAACTGTCAAAAAATGTTCAAAGAAATAAAATGTCGAGTGAAAGAAAAATTTTGCCGAAGCTTCTTTAACAGTGCCGGTCTTCTGTGAAACAAGTTTAGCATATTGACACCTCGTTGACCTCTTTTAAATCACCAATAACATTCGCTAATACATTTTTACATATTTTCTGGGTTTCTTCATTAGCAACAAATTAAATTTATAAATGTCTGAAGAAATTTTTTATTGCACCATACAGTAAGAAAGTTGATAATTACTAAAAGTCAAAAATTAATAAAACCAATCAATTTTTGACGGCAAACGCTATTAAAAAGTGTCCTAAAAATTGTTTATTTTGAATAACTTTCTCTTTTCACTATTATTACACGCAAAGAAAGTGTTAACGAAAAGTAAAAAGAATTATTTTGATAGAGATTACATATTAAGTCGAATAAAATTTCACCTTGAATCGTTATTGTTTGTTCTAAGAATTTTATGTGACTAAATGTGTTTTTGAATATGACTTTCTTTAAATATTGTTTTAACGAATTTCTGGCTAAAGATTAACTCGTAATGATATTAAACAGTGCCAAATATCCAGTTCTCAATTTAGGTATCCAGGAATAAAAAATTAAAATGAAATAATATAAGTCACTTTTTATTTGGAACATGATAACCTTGTTTTATTGTTTTAAGCATGAGTTTGTTATCATTTAATTCGATTCTAATTTAAAAACTTGAAAATTCATTTATAATGCTTCCAAAAATTATTTCAAAACCGACACTCGGAACAATACGGGAAAATAAATACCAAAGTCAGTTTTTTGATAAAATCATTCTTTCACATTTAAATAGTGTAATGAATTTTTCGAAAAAACGCATTTTCAACATAAAAAGTCTTGTAAATATCACAAAACTATGAATTTTAAACTAAAATTTCAGGAGAGTATTTGCACAAGTATAGTTAATATGGACGAACATTTTCAAGAGCATAACTGGAAGGGTTTCCGTCTTGTGAATAATAGATAAATATATGAAAGTAGTTGAAATATTCGAAAATCCACTTTCTGAAATTTCATGTATTCATAACTCGACTAATAAGAGAGATAGAATGTTCTAGTCTTCACCATTGAATTCAGGGGACCATTTTACATATCGATGTGAATTTTGAGTATATATTTTCGAGCCTTAAGGGAGATAGCAAAGGGCAATTTAAATCGCGAAATATTTCCATACAAATTTCCTACAAAAAAAATTTTTGCGACATGAAATTGGCTTAAAATTGGTAACCGGGGTTTTTTGATATAAGAAAATGAATGCCACAGTCAGTTTTTTGATAAAATCATTCTTTCGCAGTCAAATAGTGTAATGAATTTTTCGAAAAAGCGCATTTTCAACATAAAAAGTCTTGTAAATACCACAAAACTATGAATTTCGTACTGAAATTTCAGGGGAGTATTTGCACAAGTATAGTTAATATGGTCGAAAATGTTCAAGAGCATAACTTGAAGGGTTTCCGTCTTGTGAATAATAAATGTGTAAAAGTAGTTAATATTCGAAAATCTACTTTCTGAAATTTCATGTATTCATAAATCGACTAATAGGAGAGATAGAATGTTCTAGTCTTCACCATTGAATTCAGGGGAACAATTTACATATCGATGTGAATTTTGAGTCCATATTTTCGAGCCATAAGGGAGATAGCAGAGAGCAATTTAAATCGCGAAATATTTCCATACCTACCCCTTGCTTCCAAATTTCCTACAAAAAAAAATTTTTGCGACATGAAATTGGCTTAAAATTGGTAACCGGGGGTTTTTTGATATAAGAAAATGAATGCCACAGTCAGTTTTTTGATAAAATCATTCTTTCGCAGTCAAATAGTGTAATAAATTTTTCGAAAAAGCGCATTTTCAACATAAAAAGTCTTGTAAATACCACAAAACTATGAATTTCGAACTGAAATTTCAGGAGAGTATTTGCACAAGTATAGTTAATATGGAAAAAAAATTTCAAGAGCATAACTTGAAGGGTTTCCGTCTCGTGAATAATAAATGAGGATTTGCAAAAGACTAATCAAATGGGATGGGATTTCCTTGACTTCCTTAGATTTCTAGCACATAGAACCCCTTTATTTTCCCTCTTCCTCGCATTCACCTAGCAGCAGTCCATACCAGTATCTTTTCAGTGTAGCCACACAAATGGTTGACCCTTGAACAGTTGTTTAAACAATGAGCATATCTTGCATACGTTGGTACTGGCAGATCATGATCCTGTATCTTGGACGGATATTCTAATGATTGATGATATCTAGAAATTCAATTGATTCGCTTGTATAGTTAAAAAGTAGCCAGATCTCCGAATTAATGGAGTAATATTTCCGTGCCATATCTCCCGCACTCACACTGATTATAATCTATAAACTTATTATCTGGAACCATTCTTTATGCGTCAATATGGAGCCTGACAAAATTATATGACTGAACTAATAAAAAATGCATTAAATATTTTTTTATCTCCACAACGTAGATAAACTGGCTACAAAATAATCTTATCGGGTTGTGATGTATGAAATACTTCAGTTGAAATAAACAACATTTCTATAAAAACAAAATGTATATATCGATTGGAAGGCGAGTTTGACGTATAGGTATTTTTTTCAGATCAGTATAAAAGTGATTTTAATAAGATTTTTGGTAGTGAAGTAGTTTTAAAATCAGTTGAAAACTATTCAACTCCTCCTCGGGCTATAAGATTGTTGAACATGAGGTTTTCTTTGTTTAAACGTTATATTACCATACCTTAAAATCACCTTTCAGTCAAATAAATAGAAACTTGTCCAATACCTAGCCGACGACGAATGAAAAGAAGAATTTCTAAATTCGAAACCATCAAACCATTCGAAATTACATGCTGCAAGTCTAGTTGTTTGCTTTTCTTTTTGATCATTCCGACTAGACTTATCATAACAGAAGAATGAGATGTTATTATTTATTACATGTTTAATCGACCTTCAAAGTCAATAATCTGGTGTTTTAAGAAAATAGGGTGGATATATCTATTGAGAATAAACTCCTAAGATCACATTTTGTATTAAAAGTAAAGTAAAAATTTAGGGCGGCAAAGAAGTAATGAAAAACCTTTTTGACCTAATAATAAAGTAGAATAAACTGGTACGATGTGGAGCATGAAGAGACAGGTTTGAAATCAGTTTCAGTATTTTTTTTTTCGATTCTTTTTACTTACTTTTATCAACTGTGAATAGATTGAAATTTACTGAAAATTTCCTTTGATGAAATCGAGTTCCAATTGGGCCAAAATTATTTTTGTATCTAATTGAATAATCATTTTAAATTCACCTTAAACTACATAAATAATTGTTTAAGTTGTGATTATTGTAATTTAAACTTTAAAAAAATTATTAATGATTATGTAACCAAAGATTGCAGGAAATTAAAACCTTGATAACGACAGTATCGTTCGAAATATGTCAACAACACGTGGCGGAAGAAGATTTTTCTAAAACAATAATTATTGTTTTCATTTTTTTTATCTGATGGTAGATATTCGTTCCAGGTCGAGATTGTTGAAAATATGAAGAAAAAAAGCTGAATATACACCTCTAACTTGTTGAGTTGATACGAATAAACATTTAAAAGTTATCCGGTGTCAAATTGAGAGCGATTGTTAGGTTCGGTTTTGTGTTAAGTAGTCCGTTACTGAATCCGTTCATGTTTTCACTCTCCATGTTATTTTATGTGGTTTTGTTCATTATACATACTTCCTACGTGATGAACTACAATAAAATAAAAAAAAAGGTGAAAATGTGAGTTCCTCATTTGAATTTTTTTTTCAATTGCACGCCGATCTATCCTAAACACACAGAGGTCTCGATATAAAATTCGGACACCATATAATAATAATAATAAATGCTTCCTACAAATAAAGAAATGGCATGGTTCAAATTTCTTGAATAAATTAAGAATTTGCTCTTCTACTCAACCAGTTTCTTGTGCATACAACTCAAAAATAAGACAAACTACAAAAGAAAGTTAAAGCAGTGAGAAATCCATTGCCAAGAAGAGAGTTACGAATCCAATATGATGTAATATTAACATTTTGTGTAGAAACCAGAGATTATAAATTTTATGATAAAGGAAATAAATGACATTTCAGTGGGTTTAAGTAGAAAATGTTGAATAATGAATATAAAATACTATAGGTACAACCCATTTTCCGCTATTCTTTTAAGTTACCATTAAGGGAACTAAAGGAAAATCAGCCCTCAAATAAGGCCGTCGAATGTTTAGGTTAAGCGGCCAACTTGTTTCAGATTTAAATTTTATAATATACACTTAAAATCTTTATAATATAATGGAATGTGTTCTCTTCTTCTTAATCCACAAATAAATCTGTTACAACAGTTCTGAATATTCTGTAATCTTAGTTCGTCTCTTTTTAATTTTTTTATGCCTAAAAACCACATGGTATTCTTTTAAAATGGTTTGAATCTTACCTTGGGTGTAGAAAGCAACTGATGAAGTTAGCTGTGGTGTACCACAGGGATCAATTTTAGGTCCAATTCTTTTTTTGGTATTCACTAACGATGTCACAGACTTATGAATTTATAGTAAATTCATTTTTTTTACACTAGTGTAACCTGTAGTAGTTAATATTCTCCCAAAGGCAAATATCTCATTACTATTGAGTCCTGGTATTATTATTATTATCATTATCTTAAGCGTACACTTGCTCAGCCCTAGTTGGTAATGCCCACCTATCCCGAGCGTGTGTAAACGCAAATGGAACTAAGCGCCTCAGTTACATATTTATTATTATTATTATTATAATTATTAGTAAACACCTTTTTTTTAAATATAGTTGTCAATTTTCACCTTCATATTTTATCTATTTTTAAATTTTGTCCCTAAAATTGTAAAATTTTCCCTGACAACGAAACTTATCTCTCTCTCTATTGCAAGATATATGTTGTTGTCTCTCGTATGATTATTGATAAAACTTGCTATAGATCCTAGCTCATTATATTAAGACCTTCTAAAATTACAAACTATTTTTGGGCCACCGATATTTTATTGTCCTTGTCTAATTTAGATTGTGCACTTGTGCCAGTAACAACGGTTTTGTTACATAACGTAATAAATTTTTACTACTTTTGTTTGTTCTTGAAGTTGGCTTCGAATAATTTGTTTCGACAGTGAAACTACACGCTATAAATTCGCATCTTTCCAAAAATAAGTCCAAATATTCCAATTTTATCGTTCAGAAATTATTTAATAATAATATTTTTATTGGAAAATTTATATTTTGAACTGTTGAAATTTGTTGTTAACTGTATTGCAGGACGATTTACAAAATATCAAGGTCTGCTGAAAATTTTGAGGGATTGTTGGGGATGGTAGAGGGAGTGTTTGCTGAGTTTTGGAACACGAGAAGCCCGTGTTTTTTAGGGAGTGCCCAAAACTGCATTTTTTCATATTTAGAGAAATTTTAACTTCTTTTTACCGCCTGTATTTGGGTTATTATCAGGTCAAAAATATTTCAAAGGAAATTTAATCGTCACTACCTGGATTTTTGGTAAACCACAGTTTTCAGAAGATGAGGAGAAAAAAGGAAGAATAGTTCTGAAAAATTACGGTTTTTGGCATCCTTGTAAAGATCCCGAGCTCCTCAATTTCGAAAATTCAGCAAACACACCTATTATCCTCAAAAGATCACTCAAATTTTTGATTCCAGTTCAGTAACACTGAACATTCACATTTTCATTTTTTCATTACTCCTATTTTTGCCAGTTTAGCTTCAAATTTTAATAATCTACAGTAAGGGTGTGTTGTAACTCGGTAGGTTAAACCATTTTTCGGACCAAATACAAACAAGAATGCTCTAAAACACACATCATGAAACTAAATTACTAAATATTAATGACAACAACGGAAACGAAAGGTTGAAATGTCAACTGAAATCCATTGGTTACGTGACCCTTGATCAACAATTCGTGTTACAACGGAAAAAGGCCTAACTAATGAATAGTGGTTAAACATAGTTTAACCACTGGTCTCGTGACCAGTGGGTTGACATATATGTCAAAATGTTTCTCTTGTCAACTGTCTCTGCTTCGGCTCTCACAAGTTTTTTAGACAATTTTGTTCTGTTTTTTAAGTCAAGTTGAGTTTTATGATAAAAGCTATATCACTTAGGGATAAAACATGAATTGTTTGATAACGAAAATATGGGGAAGAACATGAAATAGTACTGATATGACCAAAACGACACTAAGTATCCCAATTTCTCCCTAGTTCCCATGGCTCTATAGTTTTCTTTTATTACAAAATATGCTCTAACTATGCTCTATCTTCTTCTTCTTGTTAACTTTCTGGGTCATCTTCTACTTTTTAATTTTTTAATAATTATCTACTACCTACATTCCAAAAAATCATTATTTGTTATTAATAAATGTTCATTATCAAATTCCACATCTTTTTTTCCTTATAACAGGAAATATGTGTCTTCGAATATACTAACAGGTTTTTATTTGGATCAAACAAAATTCTTTTACAATAACGCTTCTATTTACACCTAATAAAACAAAAATACTCATCTTTATGGTTGACCACAACATTCTTATAATAAACATTCCTCTACAAAACCTTATGTAAACTTATACTATGTAATTATCTAGGAACCAAACTAGTATCGAACAGCAAAAAAACTACACCGTTAGAGTGTTACATTCAAACAATAACAATGTCTACGAGGTGAATCTGAAAAATTGTCCATCTCACCACAATTTAAATTATTTTATTTTATAACCTGGAAACTCAACTAGGCCTTTGTAACCAACTGTCCCCAAAATAATACACCAATAGGCAACTGCTGAAACCATATTGGACTACAATGACATCAAGTATTGGAGTATTTGGTATTTCTCACATGATATTATTTATATTATAGGGTTTGTACTTGTTAGCTAGGGTAGAGACGCAAAATAAAGCTCTCACAACTCCGGCAACTCTACCCCGTTTGTCTAGCAAATTCTCGCAAACAATGGTAAAACGTACAGTTTGAATTCAAGGTCATTATTACGTGTATCTAGTGACCCAGTTACATATTTTGAAGGCTACAGGTTTGAAGATAAACAAAATATATTCCAAATAGCAGATCAAAGATAACGTTTGATTTTATGTGTTTTATCCTAGATTAACCTACATAGCGACTTAATATTAAGTATAGTTGTAGGATGATTTTAATACTTAAAATTTATTTTAAATATGCAGTAAAGAAGCTTTAATGCCGTTTAGATTTGATGATTATGATAGTTACATTTATTGACTGCAATAATGGACATTGGACTTTAATTCCGGGCTATACTTTTAGAACGACAAGATGAAAGATAATCTTATTATAATTTTTGATAAAGTACATTTTTATACACTGCATTTCCTCTTCAATTATATCCAGTGGACTTTTTTTTCAATTGTTACCATATTGTTTGAAGTAGTTTTTTATCCCTGTCTTTTCCAGATCTACAGATTGCGAAAGGGCGAAGTAGCGAAAAGACCTAGGAATCGCAATTTAAATGTGAATTCTCTCTGTAAAGGACACTGTTGCCGGATGGAGGTGTTTGGTTTTGCCTAATAGTGCATGAGCTCGAAAAGGAGTCAACGATGACGAGACAAAAGTATTATTTGTACAAATTAGTCTGCGTTTCTGGCAACAGCGGTTGAAATGGGGGAGGGCAGTGGACATTCGGCCGGCCTCTGGAACTAAATACACGCACAGTTGTTCTTCTACAAAGATTTTCCCTGCCATCAGCAACTTTCCCATTAATCTAATCCATTTTAAACTTTGGTTTAGTTGAGTAATTGACAAAAATTGTCCTGAAACCTGAGAATTTATTAAGAACACGTATTAGACTGTTTATCTTAATATTCATTTACTAAACATTGCATTTAAACATTATTAGTTTATTTTGTCTACTCATTTCCACTTAAGTTTACACAGGCGTAGTAATGGTAACATTACATTAAATAATTTGATAATGTTAATACCGATACCAATAACTTTAATGTCTTCTTCTGTTACAGGTAAGAGCGATCAACTTTCTATAACAAAATCTATGGGCAGGTAAGTAGTATTTTCATAAGGGGGATCAAGCCGGAAAATGCATTAAAGGAGAGATGAATTCAAGGTGATAAGTGGGAGGAAAGAAGAATGTTTTTTTCTTTTGGAAAGAACTTGATGTGTATTTTCCTATGAAACACTCTGTAAACAGAATATATATTTAAGTTCTTCTTTATGTAAATTTCAAAAAACAAATTGGATAGGTACGTTCAATGAAAAAAAATACAGTAATAAATTGATAACACTAAATTACTCGTCAGTAATGATATTTTGAAAGGGTCCAATAAAAAATATGAAAGATGTAATAATTCACATCGAGTTTACCATTGTAAATATATAAAATTAATAAGTACATAACTGGGCTTCCAGCAGTTGATTACAAAAAATATATTTTTCAATTTCATATGCATTAATCAATGTTATTTCTTATACAAGTTTCCATTTGTAAACAGTATTATTATATTGACGTCGGTATGCAAGTAATTTTTGAAACTACCGACTTGTGTAGAAAGATTGGACTGTAGAATATGCAGAAGTAAAGGAGCTGAAATTTTTTATTTCATATTAACATCAGTCACCCCAATATTTAAAAAAGGCAATACATTGGATCCTAACAATTACCGTCCGATAAGCCTCTTTCCCATTATCTCCAAAGTAATGGAATCCATTATTGCCGAACAAATGGTCGAATTTTTGTTGCAGGAAAATGTAATCCCAAACTTCCAACATGGTTTCTTGAAAGGTCGATTAACTTTAACCAATTTACTACACTGTACCAACGATTGGTCCAAAGAACTCGATGACAGACATCCTTTAGACATAATTTACCTTGATTTTTCTAAAGCCTTTGATAGAGTGCCAAAACGTAGACTTCTACTAAAGCTCGATCATATTGGCATAAGAGGTACTCTCAACAAATGGTTTTCAGACTTCCTAACAAACCGGTTATTCAAAGTCAGAGTTGGACAAAAATTCTCCGAGGAAAGACCCGTAACTAGCGGTATTCCACAAGGTTCCGTTCTTGGACCCTTACTTTTCATAGCATATTCCAGTGATCTTTGATACTGTCTGTCAAGCTCAATTTCGGCTTATGCTGACGACATGAAACTTTACGGAAATCCCAACATCAGTTATTTAAGTTTGCAGAATGATCTTAATAAACTACAAGAATGGTGTTCCAATTGGTTGATGCCTCTGAACATTGATAAGTGTGTCGTGTTACACGTCGGAAACAATAACCCGCAAAATCCGTATTTCATCAGTGGACAGACATTAAACAACGTATCTTCACAAAACGACCTTGGTTTACTAGTTAACTCGAAACTTACGTGCAGTGATGATATTTCTCATATTTGTAAACGCGCGAACTCTAAACTGTTCCTAATACAAAAAACTTTCTCTAAAGCTTCTTTCGAAACATATTGCAAACTTTACAAGTGCTATGTCCGACCCATACTTGAATACGCCGGGTCTTCGTGGAATCCAGATTTGGCTCGATATCGTGAAATGCTGGAAAAAGTGCAAAGACCGAGCAACCAGATTGTCTTTTGGCCATGTTAGACCTACGTACGAAGAGAGATTATCCATGGCAAATCTCACAACATTCGATGAAAGACGTCTCCGAGGTGACCTTATTCTTTCCTTTCGAATTTTGAAATTCAACTTCAGCGACCTTCAAGCATTTTTCTCCCTTCATTCTGACGACCGTCTCCGTGGGCACTCCTTAAAGTTGAAGAAAGAGCCTTTTAGAACTCGTTATATACAAAACTTTATGAGTAATAGAATTTTCGATATTTGGAATAGTCTTCCTCAGCAAATAATTGATTCAGAAAATGTTAATAGTTTCAAAAATCAAATAGACTCCAACATTTTTAATCTGTAGTTTTTTAGGCTTAGTGTCAGTTATTATTTAATTTATACACTGTAAATTATTATGGGCAAAATAGGACTTGATCCTCTGCCCTTATCATGTAATAATAATAATAATAATTTATGTATTCTTGACCTGGGTGCCGGGGCATCGAGGAATGAAGGCTGACACATTCTGGCAAAAAAGAGTCTCTATTTATCGGACCTGAACCATTTTTTGGCATAGCTACCTGGGCGGTGAGGAAAACCTTCATGTACTGGGCAGACATACCAGGGCTCTCTCACTCGAAGGCGTTCATATACAACTTTTCGAGTACAAAAAATAAGTATGTAGTAGAACAAACCTACGCATTCTGTCAGGACTGCTTACAGGACATTGTCGACTAAATTACCACCTAAAGAAGATTAGTCTGGCTCAGACTTCGGATTGTCGGTTCTGTAATTTGGAGGACGAAACTGCGGAGCACATATTATGCTCATGCCCAGCTTTGGGCAGGGTAAGGTGTAACATATTCGGTTTTAGTACCTTAGAACCGAATGACTTCAAAAAAGTATCACCAAATACAACCATGGACTTCGTCTGGAGCACAGGCTTATGGGATGTATTGTAATCCCTAGGGGTGAGCCACAATAGACCCAATGGGGGTCGCAGTGGAGGTGGAGAACCTAAACTAACCTAACTTTAATTGATTTCTGTTCTTCATGCGGTATTCAACGAGAAACTGATTTTCTTCAAATTTTTTTCGAAAATTGTATTTTTCTCGGCTTCCGTTTAGGTATTTATCGCAACCCAGTAAAATATGAACTTATATACATTTAACTATGTTAACTATATTTTTATTGAACAGTTTTTATTGAAAAATTAAAAACCTACTAACCCACGCTCGATGCAGTATATCTAAGTATATTCAACTGAATAGACTTAATTCTCCATCAACTTTATTATTTATAGTATTAATTTCAATATTAATATTATTACCACACTTATATATTGTCTTTATTTAACAATCACTTTGTTAGAGATTAGTTGTTATTTATCCATTATAATATTAAATTCGAGGACGTAGTAACGCTAAAAATAATGCCGGAGATTTGCTACTCCATTGTTAAAATACCATTAGCGTTTTACAGTTAAGTTAATTTTGGATGGATTTTAAATTGTCATCGTTTCTAACGCCGGTTCGTCATTGTTTGCTATTTTTGGTGTATTTTACTGTTAAAAGTCAACGTATTATTATTATTTTTTTAGCGGAAATGAAAAAGAAACTCCCCGAATTAAATATAACATACAATTTTTTTGTACTGGAACACAAAATTAAGAAATACTGTTTATTTCTATTTCTTATCGTGCCTCCTAGACACGCCAGCTTCTTGTGGAACCAAATGTCTTTGCTCATCCAAATTATTATCAAACTCAGGATGGTTATGGATATTTGGATCAGATATCATACAAAAGAATCCTTCAACAGGCTGGCAAGAGACAACAAAGTGTCTCTGGTTAGCTAAAGAAGGCTCTAAAGAAGACTTCATAGGTCTGGAAACGTTTTGTGGAATCACAAAAGATTGCGGGAACTGGATTGATAGGGAACACCAACTCAAATGGAGGTCGACACAAGGGCACCTCCATACAAAGCGTTTACTGAACAAAGTAGACAAGGAACTCTCAACCACGCTATTGAAACTGAGTAAGAGACGTTTGAAGACAGATTTGCACAAAGTGGGCAAAGTTAGTGAACCTATGTGCAGGAAACGTGAAGTTTATGATGAAACACCTACTCACATACTCTGCTTCTGCGAGAACTTACATGGACTCAGACGGAAGCACTTTGGAGAGGAAATAATACAACCATTACAACTACTGAAAATCCCTCCAGTCAAACTAGTGGCCTACATAGAAGACACAAAGCTTCTGGAATGGAAGTAGATAACATGGGAAATGGTTCAAAGATTCAATCAATGAACGATACCATACCATACGATTTATTTTCGACGATTGATGAAGTTGTAGAAGAACATAGATTCTTCCGTGAAGAGAACACTATAAGGTACACCATCAACAAGTCCCCTAAGCCAAGCTGAAAAGTATATTTTCTATTTACAGAATTCTAAAAAAAATTTCTCTACAGTAATTAACAGTTAAATGCATTTTTTTTCTAGCAATATAGATATACACGCCTATAATTACCGCCTGTTTAAATGTAGTAGATGTCCTTGTTATATGTTATACTTCCTTTGTGTTGGAGTGTTTCAAATACAATAAAATTAATTTCGAAACATTGCATGAACTTTCTACTGTGTTTTTCGAACAAAATGTGCATGTGTACGAGAGTTCTTTTATATTTTGCATATAGAGTTAGAAAAAAACTTAAATCCCATAGAGCATTTATTAGTTATGCTTCAAAGAAGGGCTCTTTATCAAAAATTGGTATTTTTTTTAATCACTTTTCACCTCCAGTGTTATTTTGTATAAAAATTTTACAAAATTCAACATTTTACACTATTTATCAATAAATTTAACAATCAACAAAATATATATTATCAAAATTGGCACTAATTTAAAACATATTGTTCATATAAATACGTAAAACTACAAAAAAAAACCCGGAATTAAACTTTAAACGTACTTCAGTATTCAATCGGAAACTATTGTTAAAAATTTGGAAGCTTCAGGAAAACCTTATTTGGTCTTGCGAATGACGCAGATTGAAACCAAATCCTTGAGCATACTCAAAGCTTTCGACAAATCAGGATAATACACTAATTTAACGTAAATAATTCCATTTTGTCTGAAAGAAATTGTTTAGGAACAAATTTAATTTTGTTTCTTTTTGTTTGAAAATAAAACTGAATTAAACAACAAATATTTAACCACTATTACGATGTGCGTAATCATCGTACAATCAATTACAGATTAAAATAACCTTGAACCAGATTTGTGTAAACAATATAATGTCTTATTCCTATCGATATGCATATGTCAACGTTATCACGGAAATACAGCTAATGTATGACTAAATGGTATCCAAGGAAAGCATTGTTTGCTTTTTGTGAAAGTTCGTTTAGATAAAAGTTTATTACTTATTTTTAAAGGTCAATTTTTAACAAAAAAAATTGTATGTCTGAATATTGTTAGACAAAGAAAATTTAGGTACTTTTTTGGGAATTATTTTGAACAAAACACCCCTAATTGTTTTTAAAATTTTTTTACTGTTCCTTGGGCAACCCTTTAAATGAGATTGTTAATAAGTGGCTGAATAATATCGGATTTATATCCGGAGACTTTGGTGACCACTGCAATTTAACAATAATCTCGCGCGAAGTGAAGTCATATAAACAAAACATTTTCTCCTACATCCCTTTTATGTTTTTTTTATTTCAATTGAATTGATAACTATGAGTACCATTTTTTTGTTATTACTTTTTCATATCTCAATTCGAGTTCAGTTGATTCACACGCCGCAAGGAATCTTTTTTACCAAATTTGCTGCATTGTTAATATTAACGATTTCATCTGCGTTGTACGTCATAAATACAAGAATGTGATGCTGCAGAAGTTCTAAGCATATGTTTACTGTTTGCTTACGTTTTAAATGCGTAAATATCATATTACGTTAGTTTTCGCATCATTAATCTTTTGTGACATGAGAGGTATGAGTATTATTGCAGTATTAAAATTTGAATTATCACGTTTTTTAGTTTCAAGATATGTACTTTTTTCAAATTCTATTACGTTATGTATATATAAAGTGGCTAGACACCACTTTTGGGGTTGCACCGCATAAATGCTTTCGAAATCCGCTTTCTGGGGTGGATCAATCCCCATCATTTCATTATTTCATCACTTATTTTTTTCATAGTATCCTATCCTTCGTTTTTTCCTTCCAGCTAACGATCCCTATTCTTCTCAAGTCCTCCTCCACTTCCTTCAGCCACTTAGATCTAAGTCTTCCTTGCCTTCTCTCACCACCTGGTTCCCACTGTAATATTGAGCAACCGATTGCGCGCTCTCCTTCTCTCCATACATGTCCGAACCATTTTATTCTTTGCCTTTTTATTATTTTACTATATCTTCCCCGTTCATTCCTCTCAGTATTTCATGATTCATACGTTGCTTGTATTCATTGTCGCCAACTTTTATTGGTTAGTGACAAAGAATAACAATAATACACGACGAATCAGAAACAGGTTAGTTTTCAAACGCTTTATTGTTGTCGGCAAATAATATTAAAAATTCAAGCTTAGATTATCACCAAGATACAACAGCAGAACTTTTCGAAGATTGGTTTGAAAATTATTTACCGGAAAAAAGGATAATTGTGATGAACAAAGCAACTTATCATAGCCGTCAATTGATTAAAGTACCAAATAACAACAGTAAACGGGAAATTCAAGAGTATTTGTTTAAAAAATGTCCTGTATTTTGAAGATCGTACAAAAATTTGCGTTCAGTATCGAAAAAGAATATACTATCGCTAAAATATTTGCCATTATTAAACTACATATATCTTATTTGAAACATTTTTGATAACATCTGCCAATTAGATGCCGGGTCAACGAAATATTGTGAAACGTTCTTTACTTGTCGGATCATAGAACAGGGTCTATTGATTGTTTTTCATATTGGTAATGTAAGGATAACAATTTTTTTTCTGTATAACAGTAACTAACATGTATATTTTATATCGGTCACTAAGGCATTGTCTTTTGTCCACTCCTAACCTACTATTTTTCCACAATACCCAATTCAATTAACTAAAACATACCAAATCTATTGTTTACTTAGTAAAATAAGCCAACCCAGATTCTTTGTTTCGCAGTCCCGCTGATGATGAGTGGGTGGGTGTAAATATTCTGTTTATATTTACATTTTTTTTTTGTACTTCGCGTTCAGACAAAAAATTCTTTCTTCCTTATTGACTCACTCATAACATTTCAGTGAAATGACCTTAAAAAACACTAGCACAATAGAGTAATTCATCCGCTGCTTCCGGAACTGGCAAAGTCAACTTAACGATGGGTTGAGATACATTTTTGGAAAAATTCAACACCGATACATTCCATTTAAAAGGCGGGGTTGCTCGCTGTTATAAGGTCATTGATAGTTGTTGGTACACCAGGAAATTCAGATTTACGTACGTTCGCCCATGGCAGATGGACATTTTTATAATTAAATTTACCCGTTTTACAAATTTTTACAAATACATGGACTCATTATGCACATTTTTCCATTCACATTTTTACAAATAGACTCTTCGAAGTAAGGATTACTGGTCGAAGCTGGAGCGGGTCGTTAGTTAAATTCGTATTGTTCATATCTTTACTAGATTTGTTACAAATTATTTTGGCCAATGTCTTAATGAATTATATTCAATAAATGGCTAAGAAATCGACAATTCTCACTTTTTCGTCAGCAGGCAATTACTTTTAGCATTGCTACTGTAATAGGAACTCTCGAACAATTATTTAAATTGTGAGTTTCGTTCCATTTAAATAACCTTCAAGAAACTACTAATAATGCACACGTATATAATTTTGTGCAATTTTTTTCCAACCAAAGTTACCAAATCCACTTAATGTAATTTATTTCTACAGCAGCTGCTGATATTATATTATAATTATTTAAATAAAAAGTTAAACGGAAAATACCGTTAAGTGTTCTAGCAATTGACGTGGGTGTTTCATAAATTTTATAACCTACAAAAATTATTCAAAATCTACCAAAAAACAAAAAAAAATCCCACAACGAATGCGATAAAAACAAATTTTAGTAAAAACAACAAATCATTTGACCATATAAAGGTGTGGATTCTGTGGCAAAACGATAAATTATCTAGTTTTTGTATATTTCACTGAATTGTTGGTTTTTAAATATATTATTTAAGTAAACCTTAGTGGGAGAACACTTCCAAATCCTTTTTTTCAATAAACACTGTCCGATGTTTCGTTTTACTATCAGGGACAAATTGGGAGCTTCTTCTAAGGGTATATCTACAATGTCGAGCTCTTTTCATTTAAATTTGGCATCCAGGGGCATACCAAGATAAACCAGTATCCTACTTCTTCATTAATTTAGTTCATTTATCAACTATTTCTTATTTCTTTGGTCCATAACAAGCTCCTCCCTCAATAGTACCTTCAAGATTCTGTTCAATTCCCATGAGATTGAGACTGCAAAGCCTCTTCAACGTGTAACTAGCTCTAATCCAGGAGATCAAGTATCACCGAATTATTCTGGATGCAATCTAGCCTGGAATTCGCAGCAAAAATGGTTCCACCGGTTGCCAAACGCAGGAAAGCTGAACTGGAGATACCAAAACTCTAGAAAAGTCTGCTTGTCCAGTTTGGTATATCACAAACTGCATAAGCAGAAACACAGCAAACTACTGGTCAAAAAACCCTAGTCAATCAAATACTAAACCTAGATAGGTGTTAAATAGGAATTACTTACTGGTTATTGCGTCCCAAGGAAGCGCATTGCAACAATGCTTCAAAAAAATGGTAATAATTATCTCTGTTAATGAAACGACGTCAATTTAGTTTGGCTGAAGTATTCAAAGAACAGAACTTGGACTGAGTGAATGTAGAGTCCTCAATAACACCCACCGGATGAAAAAAACTTTGAAAAGTGTATGTGGAAGATATTTCTAAAAATGAAGGAACAGTGTGGTATACACACATTTTCAAAAACTACTGATTAATGTTATACTGAAAGAAAAAACTCGTATTTATCTTAAAAAGAGTATCATGTTTACTGGTTTTCTGTATACCTCTGCGAAAGAATGTCCGTAGCTGTGTCGCAATAAGGTCACTGCACTTTACGTTTGAATTCAATGTTTACCTTTTTATGAACATTAAAAGCTTTTTGTCCGCTGATATATTAAGGGTTTTTTTCGAATCATTAATAAATATCATAACAGATATAATCTTAATTGGTAATTTGTACCCACTCAATGTAAGATGAGTGAACATGAATTCAAGAAAAAATTAATACAGAAGTAATGAAAATATACTCATAGAAATGCATCTAAATCCTAGGATTATCTTGTTACAGATTTCTAAGGCAAATAATACGTAAGCTTTAATATTTGTAATACCATATTTTTTTTTCTATTCTTTTATGTCAATCTTAAGATAGGTCACTATTTGCTCTAGCAAAATATTAAACATCAAGTAGGTATCACATCAAATGTAACTTGTGTCATTCTGACGATGATATTAATTAAGACTCGAATTTAAAAAAGTTTTGCATGGGGAGGTGCCACTGAGTTAATCGCTTGGGCGGGCACTGAAGCCACCACAAAAAACCTTGAGCGGATCTATCGGATAACTAAAAATTATATGTCACCCTTTACAATGCAGCTACTTCGGTATTTTATACCTACCAATTCCTAAAAGTGTCAACATTTCTTAAGAAGCATAACTTTTGTCTCTCACTGTAAAACCACTGCTTGGTTCTAAGAAGTATTAGCGAGATGTCCATAAACCAATCGAAAGAAACATTTCAACATCTCAGTGTGTGTGTGTGTACGGTTCGAGACATAAACTCAACATTCTATTCGATATAATAAATCAGTTAAATCCAAATCCAGGTCATATGCATACACGGAAAGAGTAGGAGGCCAATATTCTTTCTTCATTCTCGAGCTGAAAACAGTAGTTCAGCTGCATTTTAAATAAATTATTATAATGCATGTAGGCACTACGTACAAACGTTTTAAATAAATATTAAAAGTAAAAGTCTGGACTGTTAACGATAGAGCTGGATACGGTTTCTGTTGGTCATTTTGATGTTAAATGGTGTTCAATGTTTCCATATTCATCCCATATTTAGTTACTTTGATAAAATCATTTTTTCACCTTCAAATAGTTTCGAAATGACGCATTTTCAGCATCTGTATCTGTAGAGTAGGGAGGGTGAGTGTAGGCTCACAGCACTTAGGCCACATGTGACCCATTGTGCATCCTCCCGAGGAGTTGTCTTCCTAGGTCATTGTCCATCCTGTCCTTCTCAGGAAGGTGGACAGGTCACTAGGAGACATCTCCTTTATATCGGCAGGTGTAGGCCAAGACTCACCGAACACACACTCTCTTATTGACGATAACTCCGGACACTCGCATAAGACATGCCTGACAGTTTCATCTTCCTGTTCACACATCCTGCATAGAGGTGTGTCCACTAGCCCCATAGTATGGAGGTGTTTCCCTAGTTGACAGTGACCAGTCAGAAATCCTACTGTTAAACGTAGGTTTCTCCTGGTCATCGCCAAATATTTCTTCGGCTCCAGCTTCCCAGGGTCGCCCAGGGTGATCCTGGCAAGACTGCATCCTTTGATTCCATCCCATCTCTTAAGGGATTGAGTATGGGTGTAGCGTTTGGCTAGTTCCGCAATTGTCGAAGTCGTTAGGCCGTAGGTGTCACTGGGTCCTAGAATTTTTAGTCCAGCGGCTTCCCTGGCTAAAGAATCAGCAATGCGATTTCCTTTACTCCTGTCGTGCCCTTTAACCCACCCAGGATAATATTGTTATCTGCCGAGGCGTCAGCTAAATCTTGGTGGCACTCTAGTACTAGCCTCGATATAACACGTTGTCTGTTTAAGGCTAATAGGGCTTGTCTACTATCAGTGCAGATTATTATGTTTTTGCCAGAAATTCCTCTTCTGGTTAGTTCTTTTGTGGCAATTGAGATACCAGCCAGTTCTGTTTGAACTACGCTGGTATTGTTTCCCATTCCCCACTTCATCTTTAGGCTTAGTGCTCTTGAGTAAACTCCACATCCTGAGCCTTCTTTCATTTTTGAACCATCTGTATATATGCGTATTGCATTTGCAGCACCTGGCTCTGTGTTCTGTTTTATTTGAATTTTGTAGGGTTTGTTAAACAAAAACCTGGGTTCAATTGCATCATTGGTTGCCTGCAGCAGAGGTAGCGCAGTGAGCGCTTCCTGCCACGCTCAACCTCAATTGGCCCACTCCTACTTCGGGGTTTACACCAGCCGTGCGTAATCGTACCATGGCCATTAACGCAACCTCCTTGACGTGCAGGTCCAGAGGGGTCAGACCAGTAATTAGTTCCATTGCTGCGGTTGGTGTTGTTCTCATGGCTCCTGTGATGTTTAAGCAAGCCATTCGCTGTATTTAATATAATTTTTGGATGGCCGTTGCTTGTAGAACCTTCAGCATAAAAAGTCTTATAAATACAACAAAACCAGGAATATTGAACTGAAATTTTAAGAGAATAGCCTCAAAAGGCCAGTCTACTGGGAAAACAATGTTCAAGACGATAACCTGGAGGGTTTTCATTCTATAAATCAAAGTAACACAATGGAAAATAAATATAATTAACCCCCCCCCCCAAAAAAAAACATACAATTCAACAATTAGAAAGTTGTAATGACCAGTAATCGATTCAATTATAGACACACTTTTAGTGGCTTTTTGCTATATTTTATTTTTTTTAATTTCTAAACAAAATTTACATCACTTTTCTTGCGTTGATACTAATTAAAATGTTTCCTTATACTGATTTATAAAAGGAAACTCTAATCGTTTATATGTTTGATAATTAAACAGTAATAACAAAGACATAATAAAGTTTATACTTTTTAATTGATAGTCTAATGTTTAGAACAAGATCATGAAAGGAAATGTGTACATCTTAATACGCCAATCGCTCGTTCAAAGGTTATCTTGAAAATTAAATATTTATAATCTCAAAAACATATGCGTGAAACCTTTTGTTACAATATTTATTATGATTATCAAGTGCATGGATGTTATGAACACTGTCACAGTTGGTGATGATGAACAAAGACAGGATATCCCTAGTATTAATAAATCCAAATGAAATTTTCTAAAAAAAAACAATAAAAATAAATAATAAGAGAAACAATAATTTAAACATTGATCACAATAAATATTAACGTGTTTCAGGCATAAAAGTGTATGACACTTTTTTTTATTTATGTTATTTTTACATTTAAGAAGCATCCTGCTCGGTATCCGATGGCTCAAATTTAACTGAGGCTGACGGTCTCAGAGCAACCATCTTCTGAATATTAATCTCCATATCATTTTCAGAAGGTACTTCTTCCAGTACACGAAGAAGTCTAGTTATAAGTTATAAAATATATTATGAAGAAATTATCAAATACATAGCATACTTCTATTATACTTTTATATCTAATCTAATCGAGTAGTAACTGTGAAAAAAAAATAAAAAGGCAAAACTGTACAACACTGTCCGCGAGTTGTACTCTCGGATGACTTAATTCGCAGCACTCTTTTCAACGGAGGTCTGTACAGTTAAAAGTATGTTAGCTTTCCACAGACCCGGCGCTACCACCGCAGGGTTAAAATAAATATAAGTGAAACCGGTCAGATCCCGGATAGTGTATACTATCCCTAACTATTTATTATTCAAGCGTTCCGGTTTGCATGAACAGGTTTGTAAAACTAGAGTGGCTGCTTCCACACAACCATATAATGAATTAGTTTATTGGGAGGTGTTTATTTTTATTATTTTTAT
The DNA here is from genome assembly GCA_949126875.1 of Lochmaea capreae. Lineage (NCBI taxonomy): Eukaryota > Metazoa > Arthropoda > Insecta > Coleoptera > Chrysomelidae > Lochmaea > Lochmaea capreae. The sequence goes on from OX421400.1 coordinate 2,731,472, forward strand.
TTTTCAACGTAGGTACCTATATAATTATCTATTCTACATAATTTCCTATTATGCGTGTGTAAACTAGTTTCTTCGACAAAAGCTTGCAAATTAACATTATTTGATAAAAACTAGACTTGCTAAAAATAGACGTAAATATCCCGGTTGAATTATGTAATAATTATTAAAACTCCTGGGAATGTAAGATTATGAGGTAATGATCTATTTATTCATTTTTTTGGAAATCGGTTAGGTTAAATCTCATCTTCATGTAAAAGGAGTTCGAGTTGTGACAGAAATTTCGTGACGTCCTATATATTATCAATCACGTGATCTAGTATGGCCGCCCAGAGCAAACAATTTGGACAGCTTCTCAGTTTTGTATTGTCAAATACTTGAGTTCATTATTTTGAATGTTATATTAGCAAATATCCTATATGTGAAAAAAAGTACCGAAGGAACCCTACAACCTGTAGAGAAAATTTCATAAGAATAGTTAGGTCAAAAGATAGTTCAAAATACTGCAAGCTTTTTTAAAACGCTTAAATTAGCTTTACTTGTATGTATATTGACTCGAAACTTTTTCCACACTCGTCAAGAAGATATAGTAATAAAATATAGAGGGGGTTTAAATCATGAAAATTTCTTTTAAAATAATTTGGTTGAAACGTTCTACTAGAGCAAATACACTAACTGGCGCCGTGGCTTAGTTGTTTAAAGCGCCTGTCTAGTAAACAGGAGCTCGAATCTCGCCGCGGTCTCTTGTCTTTTTAACCTAATTGCTTATTATTTACTTGTAGAAACCTCATTATTTATAAACAAGAATCTTAAAGGCGCATTCCGATCATATTTCCCTCTTTTTTTCAATTAATAAAACAATCTTTTTGTTAACACACAAAGAATTTATAATCAAATTTCATTATTATTCACGACGAATCGTGTATTTCAATTGCCAAGTGTGAAGTTCATTAGTATTCAAGGATGAAAACGTGTAACGATTTTCTAGATAAACGTTAACCAGACAAATATAAATACATCGATCTTCTTGAATCAATGATGCTGATGATGATGTTAAACATGACGAAATCTCATGACTTCATATCCTTGTTTTGTATGAAACGGTCTATTAAAAAATATGGAAGTAAAAGTTTGAAAAGGAAGGTTATTTTTCACAAATAAAAAGTGTATAGAACGATCTAGTAAAAGTTTTATAAAACTGTTCGTTTAGAGACCTCAGAAGCGCTTTTTGTTTCAATTTTACGATGCACTGTTATATAAGATTTTCGAAAAAAAATTTACTGTTCCTAATAGAGGGTACTCTCCTAAAATTATAGTTTCAACTTTTTATGTTGAAACTGCGTTTTTACGAAAATTTCATGGCACATGGTGAAGGTGGAAGAATGATTTTATCAAAAAGTCAAGTTCTCATCCCTAAAACCTCATTTTACGAATTATCAGCAATTTGGTATATTTTAACATCCTGGTTACTTACGGATGAATTAGTTATATGTATGTATGTATGATAGGGTGACATTCACTGAGACCTAAAAGATCTATCTCTTCTATCCAATAGTCTCCTAGATGCTGTGCCCTTCCATGCCACATAATCTTCATTCTTTTTCCTCCACTATTTTGAGCTTTTTCATGAGCCCGTTCAGGCGGCAATGTCCCTTTAGGATCCCTGTTGACACCCTTAGTGCATTCATTTGATTTCAACGGGTTGAGCCACCCATCAGAATATTTGATTGTCTAAGTCTAAGCCCTACTAGATCTTTCCAATTTTCAGATCTTCTCTTTTTTTCGGCTTTGCCTATTTCTTCCAATATTACATTGAGGATGATACCGCAAAAGGGTTCCGGCCCCCAAAAAGGTCTTTCAGTCCATCTGCTATTTCATTTCCTTCTATTCCTGTGTGTCCTGGAATCCACAGTAAGGTTACTATATTGTTCTCGCCTAGTTCATTGAGTCTGCTTAGGCATTCCCACACCATTTTGGAACTGATTACACAAAAACTCAGCGCTTTAATGGCTGCTTGACTATCAGACATTATGATAATCTTTTGCCTTCTATATCCTTTGTCAATATTGAACTGGGCACACTTTCTTATGGCGTGAATTTCCACTTGAAAGATACTTGGGGTTTCCCCAAGCTTTTAGTCCTGGCCGTACACTATGAATTAGTTTATATATTACTTAATATTGCAGAACGAAATAAAGAAATTTTATCGAATATTAACAAACATTACAACACAATCCTGCAAAATATATCATAATAATTATTCAAATTATGGGAATCTATAAAATTCCAATTTCACCAAAACGTATCAGAAATACCTATTCAAAAAAAAAGGTTGTAAACTTATTTTATCCAAGAATGGTAGTGACTAAGATATATGGGAAAATACTTCCTAAGAATGGCGCAAACAGTAATTAAGTTGTAGACATTAAAATTCATTGAGTTGGATTATTAATAACACGTTTTTTCACAGTATATTGAATCAAATTCTTTATAAAATCTTCGGTAAAAAATTCCTATTATAGGATTAATCATATTTGGTGTTATGTTAATTAGTTGATACATGTTTAATTAACGGTCAATATGGACTTATGGGGACATTTGTAATATGGATATATTTTCTTTCTTACAATAAATAAAACGTGTTAAAAGTACAAGTCCAGTGGGACAGATATATCTGTTTGTTTTCTTTATTTCTTCCAGTAAAGTTATTGGAGTAAAATTGTTTTTAATGTTTGTTTTAAAACCAAACTTGTAGACTATTTTAAGGTTTCTTACAGTTAAAATTTGATACCTACGACTGAAACTCCCAAAATCTAATCTGAATTGAAATTTCTATAGCTTCATATTTTTATCCTCTGTTGTCTCAAAACTTGTAATTTAATTAGATAATTCAAGTTATTCTCAGTCTTCACTTCGTTAAATAATAATTTTTCATTAATGATCCAGTGCTTCTTAGTGTATTTATCTATGTAATTATCCATTGATAATAAATTGTGAGTATAAAAATTGATATAACTGTATTTGTTTATTTATAGGACTATTATTACTGTTGATATTCTTTGGAATTTTATTTTGGTTCTTGTATTTTTTGGGGCAATTCCTAACAAAATCTTATTTCCACTATTTCCAATTATTTTAGTAGTTCCTTCCTTTAAATGTATCCAAAGAACTAAAAAATCAATAAAAACTGTAAATTCCCCATTATTCTATTTAATTTCTAGGATTTATTATTTTTCCACAATGACATTTGACGTTTCAATACATAATGTGATAGTGATTTAAATTAGTATTTTTTATCACAAATAATACTAAGAATAAACATCTTTATGTACTTAACATAAGTATCATAAATCAGTTTAAAAAACCTCAAATATCTCTCTTACAACTACCAACTACATCCAGTTATTAAACTTCAATTATTTATAGCAGAGACCTTGTATATAAAAACCAAACAACTTCTTCTCACCTCTTTACTTCAATCGCAATTTCAGTAATTCTGTATTACCACTTTCAAGTTTCAAGTGCTAGTGGTGTACCTTTTTTAAAAAAATTCAAAACACTTCGTTGACGTCGAAAACATCTGGCTACCGATATTCGACACTCCCATGGCGTGCCTTTCAGCGTCAATAGTTGAAAATAAACAACAAATTTATATCGGGATTTGATTAATTGTAAACATTCTTATATTAAACTTTTATCTATCGGCCTTTTATACAAGTTATAACAGTCTGTACAGACAAAATAACAAGAAAAAATTGAACTAGACGTTTACTGTCTACAGAGGCTACACTCTTGATTCTTGACTCTCGACTCTTCACACTCAACTCTTCACACTCGACTCTCGACTCTTGACTTGACTGAGTAAGTAGAACTTCTCGAGAGAACAGATATTTTGTCTATTATATTGAAATGACGACAAGAAAAAATTGAACTAGACGTTTACTGTCTGCAGAGGCTACACTCTTGATTCTTGACTCTCGACTCTTCACTCTCGACTCTCGAGTCTTGACTCTTGACTGAGTAAGTAGAACTTCTCGAGAGAACAGATATTTTGTCTATTGTACTGAAACGACGAAGTGAACAAAAAGAAATAGAGACAAATGATGTGCTCTCTTTGGAAGCTCTACTCCGTCAGTAAGGAATCTGGCTCCAGTTCTGATCCATATCTTCTTTCATAGATCAATGCGCGATCTATCTATCAGCTTATATCATGAAAACTGATTCTCGCTATAAGGATATAAAAATTGTACAAACAAATCAATTGCGCGACCTAAATATAATAAGATAACTTGTTAATAAACAATATGCATAATGTAAATCTTCCAAAACAAATATGTCTATAAACGACACCAGGCGAAAGTGAAAGCTTCAAATCAATAAAGTAAATAAATATCTCTAAGTCAAGGTCCGAGAGAAAATAATTATGCATTGGGAGCGTCGTTTTCGATAGGGTCAAGTAGTGAAAACAAGAAATCGACATAAAAATTGTAATGTAAAATATATTTAAAAATGTCTTTCAATAGAGGGTGTTATAAGACAGGGCAAAGGGCAAAAATTAAGCTTTAGCATCAAGAAATATGAAAAAAACTTTGACATACACTGTCGTTTAATAGAAAAATTTACGTGAAACGTCAAAGTATTCAAGTGACAGATGGTGAGAAACTTCAAAAATCGTAGCGTTAAGAATTTTCCGCCACTGGGCTGGTAAACAATACTTTCCACCCAATGTTTGGTGTTCATATGATTTATTTTCCGGCAAGGTATGCGAAAAACGTTTTATTTTTAATTATTTGTACAGCTTGTCAAATTTAGGAAGGAGTTTACAGTTTTTAAATTTGGTCACTCCCCTAATGCGCAGTACCCAGCGCCTGAGCTGAATTCATCAGTTGTTAAAGGTATGTTGACGAGTAATGATTGTAGGATAAAAGATATGTAATTACTTATAATTTCTGGGGGATGTATAAACAAACATAAAATAAAATAATAGAATGAATAATACTGTATTGATTTTGAAGTATATTAATTGGTCAAACTCGACTGCTCTTTAAGTCGGACACTTGATGAAAAAGAGCGAGAAAAATGGGGATAATTCTTTACAGCAAAGAGTCCGAGGTCAGGCGGTTATTGTAAATTACCTCTATTCACTGTTGTATCCTTAGCAGTGTGCTGTTTGCAACGACAGAATATTATATTTCCTGATCTATGAACACTTGTTTCTTGTCAAATTTTTTTTGTTTCTTATACAATTAACATCAGAATTTAATTAGAGCCTATGTAATATTTAATAATTTGTGAAAATAAATCGACTTTGGCATTCTCGATAAGTTATTTTGTGTTTCAAAGCTTTCAAAACAGTTATGAAGTTATTAAAGATCGTCGAGTACTGTTGGTCTCAAAGACATACTCTTAACTTTGAAAATATGAAAAAAGATTCGATTTTTACAAATTTTCAGACTAAAATCTCTATCGAAAACTGTACGCTAATGAAATTTTGCATACTCTTTAAAAACTCCAGACGGTGAAAGTGATGATAAAACTGTTATTGTGTGATCTAGATGAAAACATCACGTTAATATTGTACAACGGGTATTTATGCCCCGTGGTTCGCTACTTATTTGCATTTAAACGTTATAGAAACACGTATCAGTAGCAGTCATATGTTTAAATCAACTACCAATTCTTCAATTTAAATAATGTTTTCAGTAATTGGTTGTTATTTAACCCGTCATTTGTCGCTATATGAGCATTTTACTCACAGTTTTGGTAAAATTGTTGCAGTTTGGCAACGTCGACTTGAATAACCTTGGTCATCCTTCTAGCTGAGTTTCTATCCCTACCTAAACTATTTGTGATGAGGAATTTGATATATTACATCTACGATTCATTTTGGGCCAGTCTGTTTGCAGCAGCGTGTCTTGTGCGAGCATTTTCCTCATCGAGCGACAAACGTCGTACGTTAAATTTTTACTGACGTGAGCGTTTTGCTCATTAAGCGAAAAAGTGGTTATTGTTGTAAATTTCTGTATTGTGGTTAGAGTTTTTTCGAAAACAATGAGTCGTGGAAAAAGACTAGTACAAATGGCTTTGCAGTCACAGGAAGAAGAATCACAAGGTAAGTAATTATTGATCAATAGTATTATTTTGTACTTATTTTATTTCTTTTTCAGCTACCAATGTTTCATGGCTACCTATGCAAAACGTCGATTATACTGAGGAAGAACGACTGGATGGATATGAATCAGATGCACCCTCGGTACATAGTAATCACCCAACTGATTCTGAACAGTCTGCAGGACATTCTTCAGAGGAGGACGAAGATATACAGTCTGAGGGTCTTTCGTTTATTGGAAAAGATAAAGTAACCATTTGGGCAAAGCATCCGCCTTGTTCCAATGTTAGACGAGGAAGAGAAAATTTAGTAGTAAACCGTCCAGCCGTGAAAACAGTGGCAAGATCCGCCAAAACAATTGTTGACTCGTGGAAATTATTTTTTCCGGATGATATGATACTGCATATAACAAATTGTACTAATATGTATCTTCAAAAAATGCGTCAAAATTATGCACGAGAGAGGGATTGCCCTGATACTACTCCTCAAGAAATAATGGCTCTTCTAGGACTCAGCTCATCTCAATATTCATGAACTTTGGGCAGATGATGTCACTTCTCCCGCATGTTTTCGTGCCGTAATGTCAAGTCGCAGGTTCTATACGCTTTTGGAGGCTCTTAGATTTGATAATTTGAATGATAGAAATCAAAGGAAGACAACAGATAACCTGGCACCAATAAGGGAAGTTTTTGACGAATTCGTGACCAAATGTTTGAATAACTACCAGGTAGGCGAATATACGACAATTGACGAGATGTTACCGGCATTCCGCGGGCGATGTAAATTTCGTCAATATATATCCAACAAGCCATCAAAATACGGCAAACTTAGAAATCTATCCTGGAAAACAACCGGAGGGACCGTTTAGTTTCGACAATAAAGCAGAAAGCGTAGTGAAAAGATTAGCCGATCACATTTTGAACACTGGAAGAAATATAACAATGGATAATTATTTTACATCTATTCCATTGGCGTTAAATTTGCTGGAAAAAAGAACAACTGTAGTTGGAACTATAATGAAGAATAAAAAAGAAATTCCCCCCATAATTGTTCAAACAAAGGATCGTCGACCATGTAGTAGTATGTTTGCTTTTCTTAGAAAGGGAGTTTTGGTATCGTATGTGCCCAAAAAAAATAAAAATGTGTTGCTTTTTTCAACATTACATTCGGGCGACAAAATTGATGAATCCACTTTTGACAAATGTAAACCGGAAACAGTTACCTTCTATAACGCAACAAAAGGTGGCGTTGATGTTGTGGATGAGCTGATATCTCAGTATACTGTTTCCAGAAACTCCTGCAGATGGCCTTTGACAGTATTCTATTGTTTGTTGAATATTGCTGGAATTAATTCCCAGATTATCTATACAGCCAATACAGAAAACAAAATAGAGCGTCGAGTGTTCCTAAGAGAATTAGCTTTAAAACTTATGAAGCCACAGGCAAAAACTAGACTATCTATTCCAAATTTACCCCTAAAGCTTCGGGATTCAATAAAGCAACTCGTAGGCGTTGAAGAAGAAATTCCAGAAGCAAGAGTTAGAGTAACAGGTATGTGTTCATTATGCTCGAGACGCAAGAATAGGAAAACCAAAAAAACCTGTTGTAAGTGTTCTGCTTACTTATGTAATGAACATTGCAGATCCATATGTCAAAGATGTCTTTAGTTATTATGAGGAAAATGTAAGCAAGTTACATTTATCATGTTTTGTAATATAATATATTACTGAAAAACACTTGTTTTCTTGATTATTTTCAGTAAAATACCCAATGTGAGCAAAATGCTCACGCGCGACAAACCGCGTTTGAAAGTGTCTAGCGACAAATGCCGGGTTAAACTTATACAAGTACTTTCACATCTATTACTTTAAAAATCTAAAGAGAACCATAAGAAACTTAAAATATATTGAGTGCTTGGTCGGATGTAATTTTGACGTTTGACATTCGTCGTTTATGTTTGAGGTCGCTAAAGGGATGTTTTTGTAAGGGGGTGTAGAGGTACATCTCGGTGGAATCAAACTAAGCCACTGACTGGTGGTGCCAATCAATCAATCAAGGGGCAGTGTTGAATTGGCTAAAAGCTGTCAGAATCTTCATGAATAGAGTGTTACTGACCTTGAAAATCTTGCCTTTTACTATTTTTCTTTCAAATTTAGTCCAAAAATACAATAAAGAACTGTAATTCTCAATATTTTTGTAACTTCTGATTTATTTTGAACAAAATATTTTTAAAAAGATACCCAACGTTGTTACATACAATATTTTAAAACACTTGCATCACTCTAAATACCAATACCTTGATCTCAGGTATTAACAACTTTTAATATCGTTGACACATATGTCTCGAGTTTAATTAACGAGTGTATTAAGTACATGCAAATTACCTGCATCACTAACGATTTCTCCAGTCCATATGGTACCAAAATTCTGGTTTAGTTTTACCTTTTAAGTAGAGAACGACATTGACTTTTTCACCAACCAACCAAAATTATAATTTTAAAAGAATTTAAATTAATACAAAATCCGTAGCGTAGAAAAAGGTTATTTAATGATGCTATAAGAATATGGTTAACCCAAATGGAATAACTGTTACGGCCATTTCACCTTTATTGCAAATTAACCTCACATTTACCACTCCTTAAGTTAGCGGAAGGAAGATTATTTCTATTTAATACTCATTTCAACGACAAGTGGCCTTACATCAAGTTATTTTACCCTATTAAAGGTATATTCATATTATAATTATTATTCATACTATTATAGAGCAAATTAAATTGAAAATTTAAATATCAGATTGAGTTAACCTAAAATATTTTTTCTCATCCCTATATTGTAAACAACGCATTTTGATCTAGGATCTTTTGAAATATACAGATTGCGAAAAGTCTATTCGCGCCGTACGATTTACACAAGTAAGACAAGGAAAATATGAGCAAAACTACTTGAAAGAGAGACAAGAATAATTGTGCGCTTGGCGATGGGCGTGTGTTCAGTTCCAGCTACCAAAAACAGTTGGGGATGTGTTCAGTGCCCCCTATTTTAACCGCTGTTGTCGGAAGCGCAGATTAATTTGTACAAATGATATTTTTGTCTCGTTATCGTTAACTTTTTTTCGAGCTCATGCACCTTTAGGTAAAACTAAACACTTTCATCCGGCAACAGTGTCTTTTACAGAGATAATTCACATTTAAACTTTTACCCGCCAATGTTCACACCATAAGCTTGATGGAGATTATAGTACAGCATATTTTTCGTGAAAGTACGCCAAAAAAACGGTTTCTGAAACTTCAGTAGCTCTCTTTGTTTGGCAGCATTTCTAGAAGTATTGATATGTTTTCATACCAATTTAATAAAAATATTGCCATCTTTTTTTTTACTTCCAAGTTATACCGGAAGTTTTTAATATATTTGTTGTTATATTTAGGTTATTATATATACATATGTCAACACTACAGGTCTATCTGGCCCTCGACTTCGAGATCTTTCACTCTGTCTTTCCAATTTTCCCTGTTCCTCGCCTCGTTTGGCCAGTCCCTGGATCCCACTGTTCTCAGATCTCTCCTAGCCTCCTCCAACTATTTTTTCCTTGCTACAATTATATCGGTTATACTTGTATGCTTAAAATAACGTAAAAAAAAGTTATTAACTCCCGGTATATAGTACAAAAACGATAGCACTATTTTCATTGAATAGTTCACGTTTAGATAACCATTTTAATACACCTTCAGTCTTTCTAAGCAACGGTTTATCTACGACATCCTGTAGAGAGTGTTCTTTGGAACAATTATATTAAAAAAAAACCATTCGGTCATGTGTTGTAATGATTAAAAATTTGCCTCTCAATTTAATTAGTCGGTGATAGTCGTTGTTTTTATTTTTTTTCTGGTAGCGCAGGAAATAGTAATCAATTTCGCTGCACAGAGCGATACCCGCAATGGTGTAGTTGCGAGAGACGATCACAATCATTAGTGAAACTGTGTCATAGGTATAACTCATTGTGTTCCCTCTGTCAGTAGTAGTCATAGTAAACGATGGAGCATGTAAGGTCCAGTTATAAACTAACACTTTGCATTCTGAAATAGAAGTGACTTTAAACATAGAGGTGGGAATATGTCGTCGATACGGTTTACAGTTAAATTGTAACGGGGAATTTTGTTTTATCAAAATAATCTGATTCAATTATTTTTATATTCATCTTTATATGCAATTATATGAGGGTGGTTGTCTTCTATATTTCGGAAAATATTTTATAACTTTTAAACACGTGTTTGTTGGTGCATACAAAATATTTTTAAAATGCGTTGACTGCATCTTCTGGAATCTAAAATTTTGACCACGCAGATCTCTCTAAATGTTTGGAAGAGTAAAAAAGTCGTTACGACTTAAGTCAGGACTACTCTAAGGAGGAAGGTCGTTGGGGGTTTGTTTTTACAAATTTAGCAGTTACTTCCAACAATCGATATAAACTAATCTGGAAGAACACTTCGAGAACACATAACTTTCGTCGGATTTAATTCATCTTGAGCAACACCCAAAGATCCAACTGACGTATATTTTCAAGTATAGATACAAACGAAAGTTCCAATCTCTATCGAATTCAGTCAATGTAGGATCAACATAGACAAGAATATCGAAACCGTTAGAGGCAATAAGGAACTTCACCAACTTTATCGTTTTTTTTTCCTGCAACACCGCTAACATAGCATGGAGAACAAAAACATTTGCAAATTTACTGTTAATTATAAAGAACTGTGAAGTAGAATTTTGTTATTTGAAAAGCTCGTAAAAACATATCCATTTAACTTAAGTGAGTGAAGTTTTTGCTAAGTTTATGTGTGGTGTCCGTAGGTAAAAGTTAGGATCTAGGACACATTTAAAAAGTATTGCTTTTATTATAGATCTTAACAGTTCGAAATTGTGGGTAATTCTGATTTAGGTTCAGAGTTACATAATAAATTTGAAAACTGCTAAGGTTGAATCTGCTTATAACAAATGTACATTTTCCTGGGTTTACACGTAAATACGAATACGATCAGTTCTTCTTCAGTCGCTTGTATTGAGTTACGAGATGACAATGCCATGACACCTACAGAAATCTGTTAACTATAAAGCACTTGTAAACTTATTATTATATATTTTCAGTTTCTGTCTAACCATTGTTATATGAATACTACTAATATCGAATAAATTATTTTTAAAAAAGCTGTGTCAGTTTTAAAACACTTATCTGGCGCAGTCAGTAGGATTCGCGAAGTCGTAAAAAATTCGCTTTTGTCGGAAAACAGTAAGTTTCTCGGGACTGACGTTTCTACGTCTTTATCGCGAATCTGGGAACACTACCCTTTTGTGGAAACGGGACAGATCCAGCTAGAGCCCTTAGAAACAAAAACTCGGGGAAAAACTACTATCAAGGTAAGTGTCAAGTGCCTTTTCGCTCTCCTAACCAGTTCGATACGGTAAAAATAGTGTGCAAAGATAAACCAATAGAAACGCGAAATGTCTGCAGTTAGAGCTAGTGTCAGGTGATGATGTTGTTTTGACCGATCACTAATACCGATAGGTCATACGATTCACACAAGTACGACAAGGATCATATGAAAAGCATTACTTGAAATAGAGAAACAAGAATTGTTTTATGTGAGAAAGTCTCCTCTACGGTTAAAAGTAAACAGTGCAATGAGCACACGCCCTCTATTTTGGTAGAAGGTACTGATATAATTGTCTTTATTTTTCAAATAGTGTTGTTCGTATTATCCTTGTCGTACTTGAAAGGAAGTGGATGTGGTTTGGTACTGATAGATTCAACGTCTTTTTACAGTTTTAGTCGAATATTAACTGGTCTATGACAGCGCATATAAATGATCGAAATTCAATAAATAGAATGAGTAGTAGTTGAAATGCAATCAGATAGTTAATTTGCTTTTTTTATATAAAGGTATAATAAATATTTTTGACATATAAACCGAAGAAACTTGTTTGATTGGTATTGCATGTTTACCTGCCATCGAATGATTGATATTGTTTCCAAAAATTGTTGCTCTTGCTTTTATAATACATTTGTCAAAATAATAAACAATTATCATCATTACACGTTCTATTCGTAACCTTTGAAATATATTCATATCATAACGTTTTTTTAAGTAATGTTTTAGATTTGTGATCTAGTTCAATAGTTGTAAAAATACATTTTTTAATTAATACCTCTGTAGTGTGCCAGGAGGAAAGGGAGCCCTTGATTTGTGTACACTGTTTATTAACTTAATATTACAGAAATTTCACAATACTAAACTCTACGCTTGTACTTAAAATAACGTGAACAGAACTTGAAATGAGTTTTAACTGATTTGTTAAATGATTTCGAATGGTATTTAAACCATTCCTCTTTACTTAAATTAATTTAAATATGAATAATATCTATGAGAAACATTGTTTTGCGTACTCAGCGTCGTTCTGTACAAATACAAACATATAAATTGAGAAATTGACAAAAATTGTTCCTTTAAAACATATCTACTTCACATAAATGTCATACGATCACATGGTCTTATGGTCTTTACAGGCAAAATATATTAAATATTGCTTGTAGATTGAAAATATTTTTTTAAAAGATCTATTTCACGTGTATATTGTCAACGAAAAGTGCGGAATACCTATAAAAGTAATAGATTTGATGAAACACAACTTTTTCTCAGTGTGAATCGAGTAAAGCTGTAAGCATTTATTATGATTATCAGTGTATGCCAGAGTTAGCTGTCACCTTCAAGGTTATTTATGTTTGCCCCTTCAATATCAAAGGTTTTACTTCTTGTTGTTGTGTTTACTTTGGTATAGGACGTACAGGTTCGGCAAAAAATTATCTTCCGTACGTAGAATCTCAAATAGGAGCAACAGTGAGCACTTATTCCGAGAGAGAACAAAATACTTCCCCTCTATGAAACACCCATCACTCTAGACTCGATTGGACTCGTTATACTCTGCGGAGAGGGGAATGCGTCATTGTCTCTCTGTAAGCATTATTTTCAAGTGTTTATAACTACCATGTTTCATACTTGTTTCGAGATATTGATCTGCCAAATCGTCGTGATACATCCTTTATATTCAATTATATTGAAACCTAAATTAATTCTTGAATCCTTACTTCTGATATGTAATTAACCTTTGATATTTCCTTTATTAGAATAGTTAATTGAAATTAAATTATATATCTATAATCTAAATTTCGACTTTATACCTAATAACATTAAATAATTTGCCTTACATCGTCAAAATATTGAAGATCTAGATATAAAACCGAATCTAACCTTTAAACTTTATCTATATTTATTACTCAACGGTTCCCTGTATTAGTCATATATTAAAAGACAAAGATTTACCAGCAGTTTCGAGGCTAAAACATTCATATTTCTCTTAACAAACTTTTTGTTCGTTACAATTTCCTTATGTCACAATAACTGTATTTATTTAATAATGACTTTTGAATTATAGATCTAATACATACAATAACAGAGTTGGAATTGGTTTTTTCAAACGTTTAAGGTAAATATGAGATCTGTTATCTGGTTAAACATCTTCATAATTAGTGATGAATATGACGTGGCTTATTTTATTTTTGCTACTGATTTTTCATCAATTTAGTTCCCTGCACCAGTTCCTACAAGCTTATTACTAGGGTCATGTGCATGGTCAAATAATTGTGTTGTCCAGTTTATGGATCCCTAGTCTTCCCGCTCCATGTATTACAAGGTATAAGGGAAGTAGATCTAATAGTACTTCCAGTGGGTTTACCCAGCTTCCTTTTTTTGGCCTCATCTTCTGAATATGCTTTGTAAATACAAAATATTTTTAATGGATCCATCGAACTCGACAACCTGAACACACCCCGCACCAACGCTCAATAGTAACTGAATAAATTACGTTCGTCTGGCACCTCAACAGAAATAAAATAAGTAAAATAAGTGACCGAAGATACGCGACTCATAACTCTGGCGAGAGCTGACAGTACCTTTAGTAAAAAGATAAAAAAGTATCTTTGTTTTGAGAATTGAGAATGTTTAATTCCTGCTTTCAATACATAGTTTGTAATAACTTAACGTAATTTATTTCTTAACTACCCCAAAGCTCAAAGTAAAAGATTTCAAAGTACCTGCTGGCTTAAACTGGATTGTATGATAATTTGGGGGGTCTTTAAAACAAAACACTGCACTTTACAGGCTAAAAATATCTGGTGTGGTCTGCACTTTTTCTACGACGTTTTCCAAATGTTGGAGCCAAGTAAGTTTTGGAACAATTTATTCCACAAGATACTTATCTTCTACAATCTCTCCTCGTAACCTTAGAGGACCTAGATTTTTTTCCCCACATTTAAACGCCATTACTGTCGTTTGATTAGCGTTAATACTTAGTCTCTCCAATCGTATCCATGTTGATACCAAGTCTAAATCCTCTTGCATCATCATATCCCAGGGTTTTGTGACCGTTTTTGATCTGGAGTCCTGATAGCTCATTTTCCACTAGATTCAACAATAAAAGAGACTTTTCATCTCTCATTTCAGTAATAAAAGTTTTCTATCTTTCTTAAAGCAGTTCCTTTCTCCATTGAGCATCTTCCAAGTGCCATGGTAACTTTGAAGTTATGATAATTTACACAAATTACACTAATATATAATATTTTAAAATAGTTCAACTAATGAGACACGAAATCCCGACTGCAATAATTTTAATTTCATAACAAACAGGTTTCGGTCATGATAACAGAACGTTTTGAATTCGAATTAAAAGGCAAGGGACATACAATCTAGATTTATTAAAATCGATGCGGTTTTCCATTGGGTTGCGTGAATGCGGACGGTTTTTTTTCCACAAAAACAAACTATAAATTTTCCTTGTTTAGTACTTGGAAGTATTATATTATATAGACGACAGACTACCAGGAAGTGGATTTTAACAGAAATCTACCAAGTTAAAATCGATAACACTCGTATTTACATCGTTGATCGTGATTCTTATCAGGCAGTGTAAAGTTTTTAAATTGATATTTTTTGTGAGGAAATGGTGTATTGTTATCAAAAAAGTCCGTTACTTTTATATTTGTCTTTAAATAAGTCTTATGCAATTTGGAGAAATTTTCGTTGGTATGCATTCCAGTTTCCTGGATTCGTTTGCAATCTTTGTTCGCTTTTATATTTTTAGATTTGTTTGTAAACACGTTTGTCCAATAATCGTGACGGAATCTACAATATTACATTTCTTCAAAATATGCAGTATGGGAATTTTAAGCTGCTTTTCCCAATCTTTAACAGTTATAACGAAAAATCCAGCTAGGATTTTGTGCTGAAATTTGCATACTAAGCGCTTCGCATGGAAACTATTTTTACGCTCCTATCTAAATTGGTATTTTTTTCGGGTCAGACAGGCGTTGGAGCGTGGGGCCTCGAATTCGTGGTACCCGTAGCATTTGCTACGTGGCTAATCCGGCACTGGCCATAATTATTGGTCACGAAAACAATGAGATCTTTCTATGTTACTTCCATTCCTAGATTTTATATTAATAATAAAAAGTTCAGAATCAAACATCATTTTCTCGTTTTTCCAAGTACGTTATAATTTTTTTTCAAACCTTGAATCCTGATTTTTTTAGCTCCTCAAGTAGATATACAAAGCCAATACTGGTGTATTTTTGAGCATTTTCCTACTTGGCTAATAGCTGCATCTGAAATCGTTTGAAATTGCAACCAAATTAGGTTTAATGTGACCCTATTTCTTCTTTGAAGAGCAGGATCTGCTGGGAGCTCGTCCTTTGCGTTGAGGTTTGTCCAGGTATATAATGGAGGGTGTTTCCACTTTTTCCTGGATACAGTGACACTTAAACTCAACGCTGCACGAGTATTGATTGAGTTTAGAACGACCAGAAAATAACATTTTTAGAAGGCTCAAAAGTGCATCCGGTTAAGGATCCCAAGATATATTTTGGGCTGGTTCAATCATGGAAGTAGATACTTTCCAGAGGTGATGCTCTCGAGCATCTCATTTCCCTGTTGATCACCACAGTAATATGAGGGTGTTATTTTTTCGTTTGCTTAGGCAGTTCCAAACCATCTTCGAAAACTCAGCGCCTGGATGACTGCTTGACTATCTGAAAAAATAGCGATAGTTCCTCTCCAAACTGAATTGTGCATATCTTTCCGTTACTTCAATAATTCAAGTATTTTTCTAGAAGCTGGCCACGACCAAAATCGCGGCCGAAAATATCTTGTCCCTTACATAAACATCATGATGAAAACTATTTGGTAGTGGGGTCATATCAAATTTTCTAAGCATTGTAGCTTGGTAAAATCTGTTAATTCAACTTTAATAAATAAACCAATTAATGAAAAACAGGAAAGCAGCTTGTCCTGTAAAAAAAAACCGGCTTAAGTTAAGTAGTATGTCAACTTTGATATTTACGTCTCTTAATCTTCTGATGTCAATTGTAAAATATAAAAAGAAGAAGAAGGAAAAAACAGCAACTGGAAGTGACAGGAATTACTGAAATTCGTTCTGTATAAGGCGAAACAAAGTAAGGTATTGACGTAATAGCATACGTAAAATTGTGAAGGATGCTTAAAGCGAGGTCAATATCATACTCGAAAAAGCTTGATGAACGTGTCGTATCTATTAAGAGATGAGATTCTTCGACAACTGCTTGTTCCATATCTGCTGTTTTTTTAATTTTATTTAACAAGTAATGTTTTAATGAATTATGGTTTTTTGTAATTACCATTGATATGTTAAAGTTGAGTGCGTTGTTTCGCCTTCTATGGATGTTCTTGGTTAAAATAAAAAGCCGATTTTTCCTGTTCCGGTCTATGGTATTTTAAATCTCGGGAACGTGTCTGTATGAGGCAAAAAAATGTTTCTTTCAACAAGATTTCAAATCATTCTATAAGCGTTAAAAAAGGAATAGTAAAATCTTTATACGATAGGGCCGAAATCATTTGTTCTAATGATAATCAAATCACAAAGGAGAAAACTTTGCTGAAAAATGTTTTAAATGCCAATAATTACCCGGAAGAATTTGTAAATAAAGAAATTAAGAATATAGAGAAGGGCTCATTGTTAATACCCGATAACAATAACAAAAATATTAATTATTCAGCTAACATAATTTTTAAAAACTTGACAATACCGTATGTTAAAGGTTTATCAGAAAGAATTAAGAAAATTGGTAATCAATTCAATATTCGAACTAGCTTCAAATCTAACAATACGTTGAGATCTATACTAACAAAAACGAAACCAAAAAATGAAGAACAATCTTCAAAAAACTGCATATATCACATATCTTGTGAATGCGACAAATTCTATTTAGGTGAAACATCTAGACCATTGAAAGTCCGAATAAATGAACATAAAAAGTATATCGAAGATAGGGAGTTCTTTAAGTCAGGTATTTGCAAACATGCTTGGGAAGAGGGGCATAAAGTTCAATGGGATTCGACAAAAATAATATTGAAAGAGCCCAATAATAAAAGAAGAAAGATCAAAGAAACTGCTTTAATACAACTAAATTCAGATAAATGGGTAGCTAGTATTTCAGCCGAATGTAGTCATATTTGGTTACCAATGTTAGAAAGAGAAATTTCCAATAATCAATTACCTGCGTTATCAGGATAGCATCATAAGTTTTTATCCAGGTTTTCTTATGATTTATCTTTGGAATGGTTGTTAATCGATACACACTTCAATACACAAAATCACCAAACTGAGTTATACATATTTTGAAAACAAAAATAATCATACACAAAAAAAAAAGTAACAACAAACGCGTTTTTATTAACAAAATTTCCAAAATAAGCGAAAAAAAGCGCTATTCCAATAAAAACCGTTCCTAGAACGTGCACTTCGCTGGATTCCATTTCTAGTGGACTACATATCGTTAGAATGTCATAAAATAAAATATTTTATTTCACATTTTACCAGAGGTGTGATCTACTATGAATGGACCTTAATAAAATTTGACAACAAAGTTTTGTAGTCTTAAACTTCAAAATATTATTGATTGTCTAGTTGTCAAATTTTTTCGTTGTGTCAGATAGGGACCAAAAAATTATTTCTATACTAGTTAATCTTGACAACGGTAGCTGGAACGCTACCGGAACGTCGAAATAAAAAATAAAAAACATTATTGTGGTTTGATTCCCAAAAAAAATAAGAAAAAAGAATAAGTAATGCCACAAGGAACTTACAGAAGATAGATTTCAATAAATGATAACTTTTTTTGTGAAAATAATCAAAAATCTTGGTTAATAGAACAGTTAGAACTTTCTCATGACCAACAAACTAATCAGGGGAAAATTTTACATGTATAAGTGAATTTTTAGTAGAGATTTCCAAGCATTAAGGGTGGCAATTAGGAAACAAAAATGGATATAGAAGAAAAAACAGACAAAAAATTACATTTTTTTGTATCGCACCAGAAAAGAAAATGTCCCCTCTGTTCAGTCATGGTTGGTTATTTTTAAAAAGCTTTTTAATTTTGACAAGTTCTCCTTCCATAACTCAACAATGGATGTAGATTTTTGTCTTCGTATTTATTATAAAAGAAACATATTTCTAGATTTATTTTTTCTCTAAACAAAATTTTGTCTAATCAATAAGTAAGTAGTTTATCCAGATTTGGAATATTCAATGTATAAAATGTGGCGTGTCTCAGAGTTACGTCGATAATGCATAATACATTGTATATTAAAGCCAGAATCAGTGCCGGATTAAGCCAGCGACTGAGGACTGAAAGACCATTTTGGGGGCCGGAACTCTTTTGCGGTATTAGGTCCAATGTAATATTGGAAGAAAGAAAAGAAGAGAAGAAAGAAAAGACCATTGGAAAGATCTTGTAGGGCTTAGACAATCAAAGATTCTGATGGGTGGCTACAACCCGTTGAGATCAAATGAATGCATAAGTCAAAGTAAAACTGCACTAAGAGTTTTAACAGGGATCCTAGCGAGATCCTCAGGAACTAAGTAGATGTAAAGGGGCACAGTAGATCTTTTAGGTCTCAGTGAATGTCACCCCATCATACATACATACAAGCCAGAGACTGGCCTGTAGCAAATTCTGACAAAAGGCTTCTCAACTTTTCTGGATTTAAGGGGCTAGGGGTAGTCAGATGCACGAAAAAATTAAAATTTTCAGAATTTTTTTTCGCTATTAAATCGTGTTATTTTACAAAAGTACTAATATGGCATTATTATACAATGTTTTAACTTGTAGTCACGAAAATTTCAAAAAAAATTTAATTTCCAAAGTTATAGCTGTCTGTGTTGACACAGTTCCAAAAAAGGTCCTTACGGTGACAATAATAAGTCCTTGGAGATTCACATAAAATCAATCGGATAAAAAAAATTAGTTTTATAAATAGATAATCCTGGGCCTGATCGAAGGATTTTTTTTCTTTCAAAAATTAACAAAAAATCAACAGTTAATTGGTCTTAAAAAATCGAAATTCTTGAAAAAAAAATTCTTCGATCAGGCCCGAATTTATTATGTATTCTAGAAGCTGTATAAATTTCATTAAAATCTACTGACCGGTTTTCGAGTTACAGTTGTCACCAGTTCAAAAAACATAGTTTTGAGAAAAACGCGTTTAAAGTTTCACACTAGATTTACGTACAGAAATACGAATTATTAAATTACTTACACCGAGTCATCTATTCCTGGGCCATATAATAGTTCTTCAGCCATTGAGGAAGTTTCCAAAACATCAATTTGCTGTTGCCTACGAAGCATTCTGCCTTCCCGAGTGTTGTCGTTGGCGCGCTGATCTGCCACTTTCACACCATTTTTTCAGCATACCGATGGGAATTAGACCCTCAATTAATATGGTTCAAATTCAGAATTAACTTTATCCTTCTTCATATAAAACATTTACCCCACTGAGAACGGAGTGTGTTGGGAATAGACATTAAAATTTTTAATCAAGTTTTATTTTTAATTTATCGAACTTAGACGACACCACTGGTTTGAACATCACGATTACAACTATTGTGTTTCTTTCGTCGTGTAATAACTATTATTTGTACCTAGTTCGACAAGTTCAATTACACCCTATGGATGAGTTTACCTCATACTTACTCTCGACATTATATGTAGATTTGCAATTGCATTACTATTACCTACATTGACATTATCTATCGTTGTTTGTGTACCTTATCAATAACTATCGCTAAGTTAGTCGTGAAATATTCGTTTTGTTTGAATTATTTGGTACTAAATGGGTCAAAATACTGTTTATATGCCTAAAGGCTTTGGGATTGGTACCACGAGTGTACAAATATATAATTAAATATATTTTAAATATTATTATTACTAGTAGGTTTATTACTACGTTATTTATTATACAGAGCTTATCAATGAAAACTATCCACCCAACATAATTTTGAAGGAGGCACTTCTTTTCTTTTACAAGAATGTCGACAAATAACCCCAGAAATGTAACATATTGTTCGAAACTCATTTGAGGCACGATTTATTACGGATTAAAATGTTACTATTAATAAATTGGAATTATCCGTATCTAACTCCCAACTGATTGACTGTTGAGATCAAATGAATGCATAAGTCAAGTAAAACTACACTAAGAGTTGTAACAGGGATCCTAACGGGACATCGCCGCCTGAACGGGCACCTGAAACAGCTCAAAATAGTGGAGGAAGAAGAATGTAGATTCTGTGATACGTACATACATACTAAAATGTGAAAACAGCTGTTATAGGGGACATTTTGTAACTAAAATTAGTGTCAATATTATGACATTTCCTGACTGAATTACAAACAATTTTTGTGAAGAAAATAATTGAAACAAACGGCAAACTCGTTTTGCAACTTTTTTTCTTTTTATCTTCATCAAATCGAAGATCTACAACCGAACGAACTCTCCATATATACACTCAATAGCAAGAGAGAGCTTCTATGAACAAATAAGGTTGTATAATTGCTACTTGTAAACCACCAATTTGAGTAGTCGATAAATAAGGAAGGTTAGCTTAAATGTTCCTCTTCAGGGACGGAACTAACGTAAGCTTTCTTCTGCAATTTTGAATTCTTGTATTATTAAAGTCATTCATTCATTCGATTGGGTTGTGCTCAACATCCCAGGTAGTTGAACTGAATCTTTACACCATTTCCCATGTTATCTACTTCAATTCCAGAAGCTTTGTGTCTTCTATGTAGTTTGACTGGAGGGATTTTCAGTAGTTGTAATGGTTGTATTATTTCCTCTACAAAGTGCTTCCGTCTGAGTCCATGAAGTTCTCGCCTAATATTAAAGTCTACCTAGCCTTGTAGATCACCATCCTCCGTGAGTGAATGATATAGCAAAAAGCGAGAGATGTGAACCTAGAGCCTCATAGAGTTAGTCGAGAAATATGTACAGCGGACAGATCGAGACGTGAACGAGCTGCGTGAAGTCAGAGTCAGTGTTAGACAGAGAAAGTATTCGGAAAACAGAAAGGCAAACTGTTTATACGAGTCGGGTGATAATGCGTACACTTATTGGAACTAATTTGTGTTTTATTTCGTGCGCATTTCGTGGGCGGTACTTCTGACCGTTCACATCTCGATCTGTCCGCTGTAGCTTGCTATGCTTATGCCTATCACTTTCCTTCCGGAGAACCCCAATCTCGATTGTTATCGATTGATCATAGGATTCAGTGGGTTTTACTTTGCACGTAAAAGATAGATTAGACAATCGTCATCTAGGTAGAAATATTTGTTCACTTTGTATGTGATTCGGAGGATGAGGATTGGTGAAGCTACATGCGTCTTAGATTATGATGGAGACATTATCTGGTCTACCGATGGATCTGAAACAAACTATAAAACTTGGGCTGGTATAAACGGACCTAAAGAGAGAATATTATTTAGCCTTGGTTGGTTGCAAGCAGATACCATATAATGCCTGTATTCATGAAGGAATCTAAACTGGTAAAGAACTATGAAGAATTCCTTGATAGACTGACAAGAGACAACACAGTGTCTACTTCTTTTCTCCTCGAGCTTGGCGGCCAGTTCATAGCTTGTAACTTGATCGTAATTTACAAAATCCGTTGCAATCTGTCATTTTTTGACAGTTTAAAGAAAAACTTTATTATTTTTATTCAAATATTGTGCTAGCAAGTGGAAACTTTGTAAAAAATTGAACAAATGTTTTTATTTTTGCTGGGATCCGACCCTGTTATCGCTATCTTGACTAGTTTTACTCTGAAGATAATCGCAAAAGTTAATCGTTTTTGCTTAAATGAAAAGAAAAAATAACACTTGTTAATTAAATGAATAGAAAGTGTATTGATACCGAGTGTACAAGATCAGAGTTTAAGATTTTATGATTAATTAATTAAGATATTACATATACATCAAGTGTGTCGATTGATGAAGGTATGCATTATGATTTCTAAAACTATTAATGCAAACTTTCGAATTAAAGTTTTTATAAAATACGTTGGAGATTTGGTATAATAACTAATTCATAATATATAGCATTCAGTTTCAGTATAGGATCTTGTTATATGGCTGATATTATGGCGGTATTTACATAAAAATAACTTTTTAAAGGGCCTCTGAAAATTTTTAGTTGACATGCTATTCTGGAAGTATACATTATAGAGGACTGTTAAAAATTATTTAATTTAAAAAGTTCCTTTAACATTTTTAGTGCAATATCTTGCAACAGTGCTTAAGGAGCTCTTGGACATTTGATAGTTATGTTAGAAACAAAATTGAATTGAAAAGAACATTTTTAACTAACCTGCTTGAACTGTTTTTGGTTTCTTGCACAATAAAAACAAAACAAATACTAAATAATCCATTTTTTTAAATATTGTAATATATATCTATTATGACTGTCCCCTATAGCTTTCAGAATTTATAGAAAACTGTACTCGACTATTAGAGTCCGTTTCAATAAGGAAGAAGCCACCTGAAGTTGGCGTACCGACCTGCGCATAAGTCAAAATCTGTCGAGCGATCGTTCCATGCCATTGGCGTTACAAGCGATGTTTCATGCCGACAGCAATTAAATTGTTGACTTTTGAGGTTGTGTTTGAAACAATCATTTACTGTCGAATATTTTTCATTTTTGAATATTTTAAGACGTTCTGCTAGTTTATTTGTGAGTGCTGTGTGTTTTATTTGATCTAAAACCATGCCTCCTACAAAACTGGTTGGTGTTAAAAGAAAAGTTATCCACAGTGAAGGCCGACATATTCTTGAAAACGTTGCAACTTTTATGGAGTCTGAAGCTGAACATGGAATCCAAATTCCTTTAAAAAATCATCGGTAAGTCAAATAAGAAAGTATAATAACCCAATGTATTACTCATGGCATTCAGATTGTTGTAAAATATATGGAAGAGTATACATTACTTCAAAAATAATTGAATTCTGCTAATAATTCATATAGTCTGCTGCACTTAGCAGTTATTTATATGGTTCTAATACTTCTAATTTTGTGTTACCCAACAAAATGTGAAAACGTAACGCTACTGATTTAGATTAAAATATCAATTTTTAAATATGGCGCTGGTTTTGACATCAAGGTCGCGCATCGACTGCAACTTCAGGTGGCTTCTTCCTTATTGAAACGGACTCTAGAAGCGTTGGAATAAAAATCATACAGGAAACTGTAATAAACTTTATTAGAAGTATTGTTGTAGAAAAGTAACGGTCTCCTGATTCTTCTTCTCATCTTTCCTTTTCTTGTCAAGGATTTAATCGAACACCTAGGGACTAAACTGAAAACTTTCCTCTTAAGACAAATATGCAGCTGCAAAAAATAAACTTTATATCTATCCTGGAACATCAACTAATATTATTATTCATCTCATACAATTCTGAGCAGTAGCTAATTTTATCAGTGGCATTCATTGATTCCACTATAATTTATTGCTCTGTATTATTAAAACAACTTTATTTTTCATCTATAAGCTCATTTACATACTCTATTTATATCCTATATAAATTTATAGAATGCATGATAAACCCTGTCATTCGTTGAACCCGACATGCCGTGTAAAAAATTAATATTGATAATGGAAAACAGAAACAGAGTAGGCTGAAGGACGGTTAGACAGGTGCCTTTTGAAACTCATAAATTGCAAAATATCGTAAATAACGTGGAATAAGTGTATAGAATCAAAGTTAAATTGAAGGGAATTGAATCATTTCCAAGAAAAACATTGTTTCAAAATAAATTAACGTAAAGGTGCTTGTGACAAATGTCATCTATTGAAATTTTCTATTCTCATACTGTACAATTTCCCGTAATTACACCAGCTATTAAGTTTACCACAGGTTTCCTTTTTGTCCAAGAGAGTCTTAGTTTTTTGCTTGTCTATCTTGAGCCACAGGGCTCGAGCAATGCAGCAATCGTCTCCATCGCTCTTTCGGTTTTGTTCAAGAGTATCTCACTGGCATTTTTAAGTGACTTCATTTAGGTTTCTGGCTTTGCGAGTACATCAACTTTAGTGTTTCCTTTCACATTGCTGTGATTTCAGAGTTTTGGCAAGAATTTTTGCTTGTAAGACGCATAATAAGTCTATATGATTTATAGATGTTCAATCTTTCGGAGTAAAAATGTAAGTAGAAATCAATATATCTGTATCTGTAGAGTAGGGAAGGTGCACTTAGGCACTTAGGTCACATGTGTGTGTAGGCCAAGACTCACCGAACACACACTCTCTTATTGACGATAACTCCGCATTAGTTCTGTTTGAACCACGCTGGTGTTTTTTCGCATTCCCACTTAATCCTTAGGCTTAGTGATCTGGAGTAAATTCCACATGCTGAACCTTCTTTGGTTTTTGAGCCGTCTGTATATATGCGTATTACAGAAATCATGATAATAAGACAGTTGTTAATAACTGCATCTTTAGTGTTTTATATGTATAATAAGTAGTGTTAGTGCGTTATTAAAGGGTGTAAATTAAAGAAGAATAAAATACAGTCCACTATAGTTTTTATTGTAGAAAATCCCGATAAAATAGAATTTCAGTACCCCTTTAAGTACCATGCGCCTCAGTTCGTACTGGTTCAACAGTTTACGTTGAAAATGAGTTTTGAAAATCAAAACCGGCCCTGAAGATACGAATTAATATTCTAAATATAATACGAAAGTTGACTTTTACGGAGCTAGATTTAAATCCTTCGTCCTCACGTTTTGTTTGGTTGTGTCTATCGATTGTGAACATGAAGACTCGCTGAATGAAATTTTTTTTAAATTGATTTATTGTTAATGCAAAAATGGGGTAAATAAATAAACAAATAGTAAATGTTTTGATACGACTATGGTACGACTTCGTCAACAGCCAGAATATTCTAAGGCTTAGACGTGATTTGATGGTATAAAACGAGTAGATTTATAAATTTTTTGGTTTTATTGAATACATTTTTATATTTCAATTTTTATTTTTGTTTCAGGTAAGGGCGATTTACCATCATTATCCAACAAATACAGTAAGTGGGAAAAATCATGCTTAACACTTCTCAGTCAAAGAGGGGAAGTAAAAACTTTCAACCAATGTATATTAAAAAGTGCGGAAATATCAAATTAAAAGTGTTCAAGCAATCGATTTGAGTTTGACATTCTTCCACACTTTTGACGATCACTGTATAACAGCACTATATTCTAGTAAACGTCAATCGATTCAGCATGAAATTCACTATTTAAAGAGGGTTTTTATAACTTCTGAAACTTCCTACAGAAAAGGCATAAATTGACGTAACACATCCTTTAGATACACCCCAAGCACAAATCTAATTTTATATTTTCATCTAATATCTTAACTTGTTATATTAGCTGAAGAAAAACGTATTTTTTCCGATAATATCAAATTTAAAATTGCTACAAAATACCTACCAAGTTGTTTGGAAAATTCAACAAGTGTTCCAGGAGAATTTAGGTCACTTTATCAAGGCCGAGAGATGTTCGAGCTCAGATGATGGTGTAACTTAACAAGGGTGTGGACTTAAATGTTTTTTAGACAGAAAACAGCCAAATAGTTAACAAAATATTTAGTCTTAAAGTGTAGTTGAATAGAAGAAAAATATTTTTGAGATATTCTGGAAGTATATCTCCAGAATATATTTAAAACTATTTTAATAAACACCTAATTTCGCAGCCTCTAGGAAATTTTCTTATTCAGCATTGTCACCAGTACAGAATTATGCTCTCAGAGCTTCCGGTAAGATGATATCAACCTTATACTGATGAAACGCAAGTGACACTGTCCATTCTAATTATAAACCAGAACGGTTACCAACCCTGTTTAACTTGGAAGTGTAATTCAATACCCTTCGTGGCATATAGCCAGGGGAGTAGTTGTTGCTTCTTAGTGAACGGTCTGCTCTTTGAAAAGTAATTCAAATTTGGAAGGGATTATAATAGTAATAAACTATTATCTTTCACATCTATACGCATTACTAAAATGACAATTATTAACAGGAAACTGTAATTAAGTAAATAACTTTTTTGTTCTTCATCTTAGGAAAAGTTGATTCTTTATAAAAAATTCTGCATGGTCTTAAACCTCAAATGCAGTAAGCAGATATCGAAATTTAAAAGTAATATACCAGTTATAACAGAAAATATGAATACTACTCAATAGGAAAATACTTTTTCTTTATTTGTATTTGTCTTAACCAGTTTAACTTTACACATCACCCCTTTGCTCCCGTTTTTGATGTGAGAGGTCTATAAAGAGTAACGTGAGGCATCAGATGTGATCCTGGTAGGTCATGCGCGAGAAAGGAAAACATCTAGGACCGGATCTTTGGTTGTGACCCAAATAAGAGTAGAGCAACTGGACTTTATAGAAAATTAAGAATTCTAATGTAATAATAAGAAATCTTGTTGATAAGTATATGAAATGTGTTAACTTTATAAAAAAAAGCTACGTTTTCATAATAATAAAGGTATTATATTATATTAATTATCAAACAAACAGTTTTTTTGGAATCTCAGTCGTGATTATACATTTTTTTTTTAAATAAACGTGCTTAGATCATAGACAGAAACCTTGAAACGTCTTCCTTATATGAACGATTCCCAAATAAATTGTTGTTTTCAATAAGGGTATAGAATTAATTCAAATCTAACCGTCACGAGTTTAAAAAAAAAAACTACCATCCATTATTTTTTTATAATAAAATGAAGTAAAAACAGTCCAGTGGTATTAATTTTTTATTATTGTTAAAAAATAGTATGAAAAATAATAATTCAAATTCATATTAATCTATCATTATTAAAGACGTCACTACCTTAGACGTTTTTAATCGTGGAGCTGTGTAAATATCGCTGTTTCAGTTGTCTATTGTAAAAATGTGATGTTTGAAAGCTTTTTGATTAACTCTTTTATAACAACAATGTCAAAAGTTTGCTGAAATAACACTCATAAATTCGGAAATGTTCACATTCAATTGAGTATACAGTACAAACGTAAGGTTTGAATATGTCTCAAGTGCTCATATATCCTTAAAAGAACAGTGCCACCTAAACAGATACTTCAAGAAGCTAAAACTAGTGCCAAAAACTACTAAAGAGACTCTACTCAACAAGAAGTCTCTGGTCTAGATCCCTGGTCATTCTGGTGTAAGACAACAAAAAGGCAGAAACCTTCACAAGCGATTTTAGCGGATCAGAACTAACAATAATTGGTGTATATCATTCAGTTTTGCCAAACCAACTCGAAATACCTGGACAACAAGAAGAGATTTTAGGTTGTATTAAGTTCTATGTGAGTGGGGCCTTCT
This sequence comes from Lochmaea capreae, assembly GCA_949126875.1. Taxonomy (NCBI): domain Eukaryota; kingdom Metazoa; phylum Arthropoda; class Insecta; order Coleoptera; family Chrysomelidae; genus Lochmaea; species Lochmaea capreae. The sequence continues at coordinate 2,759,358 of OX421400.1, forward strand.
CGTCAACTCCATTGTATCCCCCATTGGGTCTATTGTGGCTCACCACTAAGGATTACAATACACCCCACAATCCTATGCTTCTGACGAAGTCCATGATTGTATTTGGTGATACTTTTTTGAAGTCGTTAGGCTCTAAGGTACTAAAACCGAATATGCCCTGCTCAAAGCTGGGCATGAGCATAATATGTGCTCCGCAGAATCGTCCTTCAAATTACAGAACCGACAATCCGAGTTCTGAACTAGACTCATCTTCTTAGTCGACAATGTCCTGTAAGCAGTCCCGACAGAATGCGTAGGTTTGTTCTATTCCATTCCAGGAAGGTTGTATATGAACGCCTTCGAGTGAGAGCCCCGGTATGTCTGCCCAGTACGTGAAGGTAGCTATGGCTGACCTAGCAAGAAGAGATTTAGACTTGACTTCATTGTCTGGACACAACTTACTCAGTATTCGACTTGACAATAACGAAATAGTTTTTACCATCAATTCAAATATGAAAAAAAGCTCATCTTCACAGTATTTTTAATCAATTCACTAGGTATATCCTTATCAAAATTTCATTATATTTACTTAACCTTCCAATGACTCTTTTCAGGTAAACAAATTTATATTTAGTATTTACCTGCAATCAAATTAACGTTTGAAAAGCCACAATTACCTTTTATGATTTCGTTAAAGGTCACGTTTACGCCATTGTCAACTAGTTCAACTTTCTTTAATCCAACTAACTTTAAACCTAACAATTTAAATCATAAAATAAAACAACACGTAGCTTCTGTTAAATGTTAACCAAATTTTCTTTTTTCTCTAACTTAATAAATTGCTCCATAAAAGTACGAGTCCGGTATCATCATTCCAGGAAATTGAAATTTCCTCTTCAAACCTCCTAAATTCAATCCTGTTCTCATTTATTGATCCACAAGCGAAACGAGCCAGACCTTTGCATCCCAGCATCGCGGATACTACTCTCAGTTCGCTATATTATCTCAGTAGGCGAGGTCCAGTCCCTCCCCTACCCGTTTGAACCACCCCAACGAGTGTAAGTGTGAGCACGGTAGAGATGGGGTTAGTTCCATATACGAAAGTTAAAATCTCTTCGAAAAAGTACTGAATTTTGTAAATGTGCGCCTACCACACCTACCCCAGTAGCCGGGGGTCGCGCGGCATTATGGGATGGACCAGTAATGGAGAGCCTCCGGTATATTACTGCATTGTTAGTTTGTAGCAAATTATTCTATATTTGTCTGTGTAAATGTCTGCATGATAAAGTTTTATTTCAATTGTTCTATAATAATTGGCGCAGTCAGTAGGATTACATTTAATATGAAATGTAGGGATTAAAACTTGCATGAAAAAGGACGAATTCGTAAGGTTTCAATAGAATGTACCATTATTAACCAAGGCAGGATAAAGAATAGATCAAAACAACTCCACTTCCGTTATAAAATCGTACAGATAACTTTGTATGTATAATGTGAATAATAAAAAAGTTTGAATTAGCCAATTAGTATTGATTGACAAGGCTTAACACTTTTATATACATCTTTTTCCGTAATCTAAGATGGTTACATCAACTAGATCAATGTAATTAATCCCAGCAGTTGGTATTAATCTATAAGTGTCATATTTCTGCAACATTTAGTTCCACACGACCGTATAAAGGTGCTCATTTAATTTTATTTAATAAACAGGAAAAATGGAATTAATAGATCCTACTTATAGATGCAAAATATAATGTTCACCTATAATAGACGTCCTTCCTGGTATAAATAATGATACTAGAAAAAGTAGCAACAAAGTTACAATTATGTAGAGAGTGAGTTTTAAGTATGGAACGCGTCAATTGCATCGGAAACGTATAGTAGAATTACCTTTTTCGAAACAGACAATAACAATTTCTCAAATGACAATATTTGGCTGCAACAAGCTGATACCTGGAGAAAGAATTCCTAAAGCCTGATGATTCTTCAGACCTAGCTCCAAAACGGAGCTTATTCTTGGACTAAAATGTAGATGTAAGGTATACACAAAAGATCTTTTAAATTGGAGAAATAAAAATAACAAGTTTCTATAAAAGGTATACCCATCAAAATTAAAAACTTGTTAATCATGTGTGTTATCTAAGACCAGTTGTCGTTGGTTTTATTTAAATTAGGCAAATAAACATTATTAACGAGATTGAATAAAAATATGTGGGAATTATCTACTGACGAAAATAATAATAGTAATATAAACGAATCTTTAAAAGACTTGTAAGATATGGACTTTTTGAGGGAAAAAATGGGTTTTAGTAACAATTTTATCATATTATATAATATTACAAGAAAAAAAAGTTTTGTCGGCGAAATCTCTTTCATAATTTTTGCTATTTCTTCAAGCTTGTAATCTGTTATCAATAACAACTGTCGCCAACAGGAAGCTTTAGAAACAAACGTATTCTCCGACACTGCAATGGATTGTGTTCAAAATCTGTAAGTGAGGTTAGAAAAGGTCCATTTTTCCTTCATTGGTAATATACCAGTATAATAGACAATTTTCCCAGCTTAACGCTCTTGAAATTTTCTGTACTCCTCTTATAGTATATTTATTATTTTTCTTGTTATATCTGTGGGTAATTAATCTACTCATTAGAAGTACAAATTAAATAGTGCAAAAAGTAAAGGATCCAATCTTAAAGTAAAATCAATTTAAATAAAATAAATAATGTATATTTTACCAAAAATTAAGTGCATCCCACAAAGTTTTAATTACTGCAAATTTTTTTTACAAAAAAAACAGTTCGACCGAGTAGAAAGCAAGAATTAAATCTCCGAAAAAAATTGTTTAAAAGAAATTATCGTTCAGTTAGTTACACAGTGTGAGTCCATTTGAAATTATAATTTGACAGTTGTTGTTAAACACGCCTTAAAAAAGAAATTAATTGCATAAATCAACTGAAATAATTCAATCAGATATTCATGCCTACGTAAAAGTAAAACACATTTGTAATTTTTTTTCTCAACCAGTCATAATATTAAAAAAAGTTTATTCAATAGACATAGTGTTAACCTTGTATTGAATCAAATAAGTAAAACAGTTCAATAATATCAATTTGTTAATTAATATAAGTGAAGTTAGAAGCCTAAATTCATTTGTAGCCTACCAATTGCTTCAGCTATATAAAAACTCACTCTTACGAGGATTTATTGAAAAATTCTTAGCCTACTATAGAACCAAACAAAATTTCAATGTCAAAATATTTTAATACTCAACATATTCTCTTCTTAATTGGATACATTTATTACAGCAAACCTGCAACGTCTGTGGACCTTTCAAAAAAAGTTTCTTTTTGCTCTGGTGAATCTGGTGAATAAGGGGGGTGTTCTAGTAATTCAAACCCTAAATCACGAATTTTTTGCATGTCAACATGAGATTTGTGTACAGGGGCGTTGTCCTGCAAAAACAAAACACCTTTGGATAGCTTTCCGCGTCTTTTCTCTTTAATTTTTTCCCGTAGAGTGGTCAGTAATGTCGAATAGTAATCTCCAGTTATTGTTCTACCCTTATCCAAAAAATCAATCATGATTACTCCATGTCAATCCCAAAAAACTGGAGAAAGAACTTTTCCAGCAGATTTTTGGACACAAGACTTCTTAGGTCTTGGAGAACCAGAGTGTCGCCATTCCATCGATTGTTGCTTTGTTTCTGGATCGTAGAAATGTACCCAAGTCTCATCCATAGTAAAAATTCGGTTTAAGAAGTCTACATCGTTTTCAAATCGAGCACAGATCGAACGCGGTGCTTCTACCCTTGCACGCTTTTGGTCAACATTCAAACATTTGGGGATCCATTTTGCAGCAATTTTTCTCATGCCCAAATTGACGTGAACTATATGATGAACGCGTTCGTATGAAATATTCAGTGCTTCAGATATCCCTTTTAGCCCAATTCGACGTTCTGATGAAATCATGTCATGAACTGCATCGATATTTTCGGGGACTGACACAGAAACTCGCCTTTCCCGATCGGTCATCATCTTCAATAGAAAATGTACCTCTTTTGAAGCTTGCAGTCCAATTTTACACCGTCGCATACGAAGGACATTGATCACCAAGGGTATTAAGCATATCTTCGTAAATCTGCTTACCTCTTAACCCTTTTAAATACAGGTACTTGACGATGGCTCGATACTCCAATTTTTTGATTTTCACAATTTCCGTGGACATCTTTTTTCTTTTAATTTATTGCGTAACTCTGGTTCACTTTTTTGACGTCAAACTTCACACTGACACTTCTAATAAGTTATTGTTCATTGCTATGGTCTAGGCTAACTAGATATCAATACATCCTCGTAGTTATCGCTAATTTTTGGATCCTCTGATTTGTACAATCCTTCTATAGTATAATCCTCCCAGCAATAAATAAATAGATAGTGATATACATGCTAGGCCAGCTCCACACATGTAGCCAACTTTAGGACCAGTCAAAATGTTAGCTACTTTTCGTCTGGACCAAAAATGACTCTTTATTTTCCAAAAATATCTTTTTGCGATTTTTTAGCTCCAATTAATATCTCCAGTTAGTGCTAGATACATACAAATTCTTGAATTTACATATACAATAATTGAAAGTCTTAAGAAACCTTTTATGAAGTAACCAGCTAATTATTATTAAACTAATCAAAGTTACATCTGTGTACAGTTATAAAATTAATAAGTCATAATGAAATCAAGCAACAATAAACGATTTCATGCAAACGATGAAGAAATTGCAAAACGCTATTGAGCGTTGAGTTGAAATTAATTAAATAAGAACAATGACATATTGTGCGATATATTCAGCTAAAAATACATTCTTGTTACATTCTCCAAGGACATGCGGTATCGCTATCTAACTGAGATGATGAGAATAAATCTTACGAATAAACAATATTTCTCAATCATAGTAAGCATTTTATACCTACACACAGTTCGCAGTAAATAGTTTATAAAAGAACCCTTGGAAGACTTGCACAACGATTTTAAGTTACTAACAAGTTCATAGTTTAGTTGAAGACGTTGATTTCCGGTCAGAGCGAGGCAAATCTTCCACCATATCTCGACCGGTTATTGAAAATTTCAAATTATGTTATAGTAAAAAATGCACGCATTAAGTAAAAAAAATCATAGAGCCCATAATAATAAGAATTTTGGGTTGAACTTTTGAACACACACTCTCAAGTAATGAATGAATTTGAAAAAAAATTAACAGTATTGTGTATACGATATTTTGTATACGAGGGTACGTGAAAGTGAAAGGTACGAAAATCCCAAAAAATCTTTGCATCTTTGATAGTAGCTATTGAAACAACACTAGTGCAATTTAAGAATAAATCTTAGTAATATGCAGGTATTTAAAATTTCTAGTCTCCTTTTATTAACTTAATAGTACCACCATGCTTTTAAACACGATTCCTACAAAAATATTCATCCTTTTTGGATTTGACTTCCTGCCTAACTAGTTCCCCGAGGATATCAATAAAAATTAGATACTTCTGTCTTGAAAAAATAATGAATAATACGTGATCCTTAAATTACTAAAATTACCATAAAATGAATATATTTGAAGATAATAAGACAAAGAGATATTCTCACGCGATGTTCTACAAGGAATATACATTTAAAAGGCTCTGGGTTTATCTTGAGACATAAAAACAAGCATTGATTAATAAATATTATCATACAAAGGTAACAATATTAGTATATTTGTGAGCATATCTTAAACGAGGAAGTCATTACGTAATGTATGTTTAGATAATTCCGCTGACATTGAAAAATGTGCTCTGGAATCTAATTTCGGTAGGTTAGGAGTTCTATTTTTATGGGCGTTGCTATAATTTGCTATAAATCAAGATAGTTTTATTGCTAAATTACGAATTCGGTGATGTATGTGATATTTATTTAAATTATTAAATTGATTACGTGGGGTGCAATCAATTAAAGTGAAATATACAGGGTGTTCAAGAATTCTCCTTGCTTGTTTCCTTGGATTTTGTCTATTAACATTATTTTTTCAATTTATGAATATTAAAACATGAACACTTTTCCAAATTTTCACGCCCTCCGAACTAACTCAATTGGTGAAATTTTTCGAAAGGTCTTAGCGACCAGCTGTCTTACTATTGGCAAGCGCGTGCGTGTGTTCTCACCTCTCACTTTGTCAATTCACTGACATTGATTATCCAGTGGCGTTGGTATTGTCAGTGTCAGATTTTGAACTACTTCATATCCATATTGAATTCAAGTACGATTCTTAACATTATTTGTTTCTAATACAAACCGTGTTTTGAAAAATCCCTTACCTTCCAAGCAAAGCAAAAATCATTTCTATATATAATTCACCTTCATCCAAAAGTTCTAAGGGAGGTAGCGCGTTAAAAAATTCATCTAGAAAAACTTTGTGAAATGGGGGTTTTTGGAACAAAATAAAAATCATTGGTTTAGAAATTTTTTTTTATATAGAGAACCTTTGAAAATATGTGAAAAGTATTTTTTTGACGATTAATCAACTAATGGACACATTTTTTTTGAAAATAATATTATTAAATTGACAATGAATGCTTTTCAAATTCTAAATATATACCATCAACAACGCCAACATTGAAATTCAAGCTCTAAAACTGCAAAGTTCTTGAACCCTAACCTTTCCTCTTTCCGTCACTATGTGCCATTAACATTTGGAGCAAACGCGTGAGAAATAGTGCGGGAAAATGTCATTAAGTAACCTTGAATTCTTCATTTCCATATCAAAAATAACTTCAAAAATACCAGTGTATATTTATTATTTACTTAATTACAGTTTAACTTAGAAGTGTGATTCAATGTTTGTCGTGGCATATAGCCAGAGAAGTAGTTGTTGCTTCTTAGCTAACGGTCTGCAATATAAAATAAAATTGACTTTGGAATGTTCCACCAATAGAATAAGGATATAAGTTATAAGAGAAGTCTAGAATTTTATAAGCCGCTCGATAGGGCGTATAGTGAAAATGGATCAAGTCGAAAGTTTCATTGATGAAAATTGCTGAAAATAAGTAGGTCGCGTGCAGGACAAGAATTCGTTTACGTTTCGTTGGAAGTTCCATATACATTTTTCCTTGAAAAGTTCAGATTCCGTGTAGTGTTGTATTTTAGAAAACGGAACGGTATAAAAAAAGGCTATTTTAAGTTCAACATCTTGACAAGTATATACAGAGCATTTCATTGAGAAGTCTTTTTGCTTATATGTAGACATTATAACTTTAACCCTCCCCATCCGACAAGTAATCAGTCTAACTCTGTCAACTGTCAAGCTATTTTCTTCCTTTCGTTACCTACACTTTCCAGCTTTAAATTTAAATCTTGAAGTTGAATTTACACGCAATTTTCAAGTAATATTTTTTATAAAGAACATTTTTTCCTTAAAGAAATTACTGTTATTAATTTTCCTCCAATAAGTTTATTTTCTTTCAGATAAATTATAGAAAAAAATATTTATTTATGCCGTGCAATGAGTTTTTTTGGTTTTATTTCCATTGCCACGAATATAGCATGTTAGTGTGTATGCATCAAAGTTGATTATTTCAAAAAGCACAAATGCTGATAACTGATACGACACTAAATATACCTTAACGTGTAGCTGCAGTATATAATTGTTGTAATAGCTACAGGTAAATCATAACGTAAAACTTACAGTCACGAAACTATTGAAGACTGAAAGGAGTTGACTGGAACATATGAACTGAATATTGAGATTATTGTTAATATAAGTTATGTGGAAGAAATATGCGCGTAATGTATAGAAATTATGCACTTATGACGTAAAAATATGTTTTAAGATTGGGAAAAGTAGAATTCTATAGATGGCGCTCTGAAATGTCAATGTCATCTTAGCAACGAGTAAAACAAATCAGCTGCCGTATAAGCCCTTTGGTATTTAAGTGGTTTTATTTTGCTGTTTTAGTTATTTTCAGTGTGTGTTTTGAAAAACTTTTGCTTTTTCTTTGATTGTGCTTTAGTAATTTGTGTTGTTAAACTAAATTTTGACTCCTAATATTTTTATTTTTGGAGTAATAGGTATGTTCAACTTTTTAAGTGTTACCGGGAGTGTTAATTATGTTTATGTTTGTATATTTTATTGTGACTTACCTTTTGGATTTCTTCATTGTGAATACTGTATGTATTGAATAAATAAAAACACTTATTATTTTTGAAATCGAATTTAATTATTTTTGTACAAACGTAATGCAAAATTTATGAACTAATGGTCGTGGTCGTGGCTTGACTGTGGTAGTTTTAAGGAAGGTTCTGCATTTAAAAGAAGATACTTTTTCTTACCAAGACCTGAAGAATATGTTACTCATTTATATACTGTTCACCTTTACAAATATAAACTATACCATCCACTATTAACTTATAACTATTACACACTTGGTACTAACCTCGACTATAGTAGTCTTCCCTTTTAAAATGTAAAGAACACACGGACATACTATCTGTAACTGGTTTCCCCATTTTTACTTTCGTTGCCCAAGCCTTTCTTTGAGATATATTTTCCATAACTCCAAACGTATTTTCAATATTTACCATTCTTCACATGGGAGGAAATTTATGGAAAGATAAATCGGGACTTTTCCCTTTACGGCTAGTGCAACCAAATCCACAACAGTTTCGATTATGCAGCGACATAATTCAAAGTATAAAACTTTAAAACAGGTACAAAATATTGCAATCAAACTTGATCTGCAATGTTAACAAAAAATAGAATAACATAACCTCTTCCATAATATCTCTGATTATTATAAGAATATTACCTCAGAAATGATGACAGTTGAGTTGAATAGAAAAACACAGTTTTAAGCTTGTCACTGACACAAAATTAAACAGATAAAGTACGAATTTACAGTGATTACGTTGACTTAAATATAATACAAAAACAATGCAAAACGAATTATTTTTCGTACTTCCGGGCCTAAAGTGACAACTTCACTCCCTTGTGACAGGTACTAAAGTCACATTTAATCCCTCCGGGATTAAATATTGACGAAACTCCCGGAACGATTAAATCACAAACAAACGAATTTAAGGGATATTTTATTGAAAAATATAATTAATTAGAATGGTAATTAACGTTAATATTCAAATTAATATTGTGACAGTTCGTCATATTGACCAGTCTTTCCTGGGTTAATGCAGCAGGTAACTGACGAGTAACAGATAGGTCCTTTTCATATTGAACTGGTGTTTGTTTCGAAGATCCTGCGGAAACAGGAAGCGAGAATGAGGACTGTGGCATAACTATAGTGGACGAATCGGCGACTTGACCAAATATTTTATCTGAAATTTTTTGTTTATTTTTAATAGACGATTCAATATATCCCTCGGCCACGTTGGAGGATTTCCATCCTCCATGTCTCTTCAGCACGTCTATTGTTGCTCCCGAATCAGCTAACAAAGACGCAGATGTGCGTCTAAAACAATGTCCCGTATAAGACGTCGCATTTTCTAATTTCAAGAAAGCTGCTATTTGCCGTGGAAATGTACCAAACATGTTTTTTCCTACTACTCGCGTAGTACATTCTTTGTTGATGTATTGAACAAAAAATTTTGAATGAGTTGTCCCTGTCTTTCGCAATGCCACATATTTCCGAAATATCGCCACAAAACTGATGGCACTGTTTTCTGAATTTTTGATCACAAAATTTCGGTCAATTTTACTTTTGGTGTTTCTAATCGCAATTAGGAAGGAATCGCCCAAATCTCTCACATCGTCGATTTCTAAATCAACCAACTCTTTTCCACGACAAGCTCCCGCAACGCCCAAAATAAGTGCAACCTACAAAAAAATTGATTTCTTAAAATTTCTGAATATAAACAAATTTCCAAATTTACCTTAAGCATTAAATATTTATCATCCGGAGCCTCCCGTAAGAACTGATCTACCTGCTCAGACGTGAGAATTCTTGACTTCTTTGGCTTAAATCCCTCATTTCTTCTCTTCAAAAAAGCTAATAATTTTGGAAATTTACTTATATCAATATCTTCTCTAATGTTAATAACCGATTTCAGCATTGAGTAATGTGCCCAGAGAGTTGAGGCACAAACCGCTTTTGATTTATCATCGAAGTAGACTAACAGCGCATTTTCAGTAGGTTGTCTCACATTTTTTAAGCGGCACCACTTTTTAAAAGCATCGTACTGCTGCTCGTATAGTTTTCTAGATTTCGGTGGTAACAATTCTTCACCTACTTCGGCTGCTCTTTTATCAATATCAGATACACCTTCTTCACTCATGATACCAATAATTATCAATAACAATGTTTCTTTACAATGACACTAGTAATGACAATGTTTCTAAATTATAACTGTCACAACGCAATGTTACTATGGTAACTTATTTTAAAGACAGTTTATTAAATGAGTTGAAGAGAGAAAAAACTGATTGAAATTATTGAAATAATTAATAAAATCATACCGGAAGTACGAAAAGTATCGTATATACCTTGCGACTGAAGTACATTTAATCCTTCAGGTAAATTATGGCCCTCCCTGCGGTCGGGCCATAAACTTTACCTTCAGGATTAAATGTACTACTTCAGTCCCGCGGTATATAATATACTATTACTCGTTGCGACAATTATAATTTTTTCCGCCAGAGGTCTCATTGAATTCTACTCCGCCCAATAGATATTTACTGGTATTATCATCTGTCTACGTGCATCTAGAAGTTGTCATTTTATAAAATAATTCATACAATTATTAAATCCATACAATTAATAAGTTTTATCGTTAAATTATGATAGTTATCTAGACTTCTTAATTCTATTTGTGACCCCAAGTTTTAGAAAATTAATATGATTATATCGATTTAACCGAAAGAAAACGTTTTACCTCATTATAATGTTAGTTCAATCCATTAAATCGCTTTATCGTGATCAAATTGGTTTTAAAACGAAAATAAATTTAAATAGAAATAATATCGTTTCCTAATGTATTTGTCAGTGAGAAGATATATTTCATTTTGTTAAATCAATGAAGCACGGTTTATATTTATTTTTTTGGAAAATAATTCCTACATAAACAGATTTTAAGTTGTCACAACATATTGGCAATAGGGGAGTTCAGTCTAAGGTCATTGTGGCCTTTAGAAAGTGATTTTTCTGACAAGAATGACAGTTATTGTCTACCATTCAATAAAGTGATAGTTTCAATCCTTACACTGTGAAATTCATACATATCAATGTTTAAAAATACTCATTATTTTTATTTCACAATATTTTTTATAAGTTTTACCGGTTTTGATGGTTATACATCATTTTCAAGGGGTGGAATGAAAACATTTTCTTAAATGCCCGATGGCGTAGTCGTGGACTCCGATTATATTATCAACTTTTGATTGCTATTACAACGACCTAGTTCAATTCTTGAGTGCCGTTGTTGTTGATAACATAGTTAGCGATGTAATTAGCTTAAATATGTTTCAATAAGAAAGTAGGTTGAGATAAAACATACAATTTTTATAATATTGTACAAAAAATAAAATACAGAGGATCTAAAAGTAATACTGCTTCTTTAAAATCCACAATTGTTGAAGAATTTAAGAATTTTTTCTATCTTTACCATTTCAACTTCTTTTTAATTAAGTTTTAGGTGGTTCAGAACACCAGTCAAAGGCTTAGAGTTCTCGGGACTTCAGCCTTTAGGCTTTTTGTGCTCTTGGTTGAGCCCTTTATGTGAAGAGAGCAGTAGCCGTTATCAGGCTCAACAGTCTTTTCACTAGGTCCTTCTTTGAGAAATCCTCCCTTGTATGTTCTAGTCTATATCTCCAATGAGATAATGTGAGAGGCAGTTTCCTCCTCTCCCATGTACAACCGACAGATAGGCTCCTCCCTGTATATGTCGATTGTATCCATGTGCTTCCTAAGGGTACAGTGACCGGTGAGTAAACCCGTCACTATCCTTATCTTGCTCCTGCTAAGGTTTAGTATTTCATTAGTCCGCGTCTCCGAGGATTCCTGTGTGTTCCTGTTTTGGCACGGGTCTCCAGTACGACTAATGTTTAGTTTGAGTCCACCGAGATATACAACCACGTGAACCAGTTTTAGATATCCCAAATACTGGTTCAGGACCAGTGAATGCAGTCTCAGACCATAGGTTTGCTAGGATGTCTGCCTTTTCATTTCCTAGACTTTAGTTAATATTGAACAACCTTCTAACAAACTTTGTTCTGAAAAAATTTTGAAAATGCGCAGCAATCTAGGTAAAGTTCTTCCAAAGCTAATGTGATGACCCATATTTTTAATCCCTTTGAAGGAAAAAGCCGCCCAATGGCATGCATATGAATTTTTTATAAATTCGAATATTGTGAAATAATGTTAATCTACTACATCAATTTGAATGAAAAAAATTAACCTGCGTACAAAATTCATAAAATTTGTAATACAATAATAAAGTGCTTTTCTCTAGAACACGGAGTATCTAAAGAACAGTTTTTTGTATCGTCAACCCAACCATATTTTGAAGGTGGGTGTATATCCTCATACAGTTTTAATTATAATATAATTACCATTACTACTATTTTCTTACATATTAAGTTAAAATGTATTTTATTTTATATATTTATTCATGTAATAAAACCGTAAGGATTGTTTAAATAACAAATGAATGAATAAACACTTGACAACATCATGTGTATCAAACCAAGTTTCGTCTAAATAAATTATAGTTCTATTTGAATCACGGTACCCTTTTATTTTTCGCAAATACTTCTGTCTAAGTTCAGCGATACGCCGAGATTCCATTATTACCATTCGATTATCTTATATTTAAATCCACAATTCAATAATCCCGCGCATCATCTTGGACTGTTGTTTTAAATGGTCTCCAAAATGCCATTCTAATTAATTATATTATAAAACTTACCCTAACGTCTACGAACAAATGAATATTATATTAATATCAATTCACTGACGCGACCTAACGTCTACACCATCAAAAGGGTATTATATTAATGATACCTTTCTACACTAGATCACCTACACTTTCCTATAAATACCTATAACAATTCACTAAACTCACTCAACCAAGAAATAGATATTATATTAAATATTTCTTTAAAACAAAATTCTCACCCGACACTGAATGATACTAATGGATTATAAGCCGAACCACAACACAACACCCTCAAGACCGTAGAATTTTTTCTGCCAAAAACGTCAAACGGAGTATACTTCGGTTATTTCGTTATATTGCGATGAATATTGCAGTTGATGATTGGTTGTTTCGAAGTCTTGACTGCACGTGCAACTACGTTGCCAACTCTTCAAAATTTTCTTAAATATATAGTAACATATAAAAAGTGGTTTTAATTAATTTTCCTTTTTTCAGTAATTTCAAGCGACTTATTATTATGTATTTTTTTAAAAATATTTCCAAACTTTCTTATAACATCACGAACTAACAGTTTACTGAAGTAAGAGGAACATTTGCGAGCGAGCCTAACAATTTTAGAAAATTTATCTGACAACATTGCTTTATTTTATGGTCATCACACTGACTTTAGTTAGAGTATAATATAAGTTAGAAAAAAAAAGGCAAATCAGTTATTTTCAACTTTTCGTGTCCTTGATGAGGTTTTAACCAAAATGGCTCTTGTAAACTAGACTGAATTCCGAAGGGTTAGTTCATATGATGCAAACTGAGATAATTAAAAAAGAATCCTTGAGTTAGGGAGTCGCGACAAGCCTTTATAAAGTACGCTAACGATGTACGTAGGGTAAAAATAATTTGAATTGCAGTTTCAAGCAAAAAATATTGTGAAAGCTTGCAGCTGGGAAAAAACTTTAATTATTGTGTGTCTGGGATGAGTGGTTCAGTTGTAAAATAATGAGGCTGAACACGATATACATTTCATCTTTAGAAACAAGAATTTTTGCATATACAAAAATATTGGATTACTATTTAAATTAACCGTCTATTTATCTTTGTGTAAATCAATGTATTTGACATGAAATTTCTCTTTTTTCAGAGTCCTGCAAATCACCACCAAAAAGAAGTTTTAACTTCTAAACCAAGTCAACATTTAGTAAAAGTATCTTCCCGAAATGGACCATTAACTTCCAAGGCTTCACTTACGTACTTGAAGGTAAAAAAATGGTTTTTTTCATTTAGATTATATAAAAAACATTAAAAGCGTCGCATTTCTGTTATTTTTCTCCATTTTTAATCCATGTGACGCTATAATTAATATCTATGTAGGATTAATACACAATTGTTGCACTTCTAAAAGTATTCTACAATGTCGAAAACTTTTAATGTGTGAATCTTACTATAAATTTGTATTATTTCGCTGCTCTCCTCCATTTTTAATCCACCTTAGTTAACAATTCAAATTTTTGAATAATTAATAGATGTTCAATAGAAATCGTAGTCATTTATTCTATTTTTTATCGTCTTGTTTGAAGTTCACCCAATATTTGTGTCGTCCAACTGTCTAGACATTTCTAATCATATATTTTATCAACAAACAAGAAATTGAAAGTAGGTTCATTCAAATCGTGTCCTATTCAACTAAATCAGTATTACACAGGGTATTCAGACTATAGTAAACTCAGATTAAAGATAAATCGGCAATTCCATGTTGTACTTCCATACAATTTCTAATTTGAAATCGTTAATATTATTATTGGGTTATGAGAGGAAAATATATCGTTTCAATATATGATTATACAGTAACAAATTGGCAAAAAAATTGACACGGAATATCTATTAGTGAGTTATAAACATTACTGTTTAACCCATATGACCAAATAAAAATATGATGAGTACTTAATTTAAGCGTGGGAAGTTTAAAAAAAAAGTATCATCAACAATTAACCGATTTTTTTTTCTCTAGTACCAATTATTTTCGTGGGTATGAATGCCCGTTAATCCAATTGGCCAACATTCGAAAAGTTATCTGATTTTTTCCTAGACCAAACGGCATTTTTTTCGCAACACAATTTAATTTAACGCGTAGGCTGCTACTCTGAATTCTTTATCGATGATCTCGAGTAAGGCACGAAGAAGACCGCGCGTAGGTCGAACAAAATCAAAGTGAAAGATCTCACTGTCAATCAATTTTTGTTTGGAAATGATTCAGGTACCAAAAAAAAGGATGTAACCGTTAAAAGAAATGTGGTTTCGCCAGACATACTTCAATTTCTTGTGCTCTGTCTTGTTATATACGATTTAAATATACGCTTTAATTTATAATTACTATTTTTTATCACGCTATAGCTTAAATATGAAACAATACTTAGTAATTTGAGAAGGAATTCCCAGATTTAATTATATCTGCCATCTATGAATCGTGTACGAGGATGTATTGATATCTAGTTAGCCTAGACCAGTTCCATGCATAAACAAAATATTGCGTTACCACAGCAACGAACAATAACTTATTAGAAGTGTCGGTGTGAAGTTTGACGTCAAAAAAGTTAACCAGAGTTACGCAATAAATTAAAAGAAAAAAGATGTCCACCGAAATTGTGAAAAATTAGAGTATCGAGCCATCATCAAGTACCTGTATTTAAAAGGGTTAAGAGGTAAGCAGTTTTACGAAGATATGCTTAATACCCTTGGTGATCAATGTCCTTCGTATGCGACCGTGAAAAATTGGACTGCAAGCTTCAAAAGAGGTAAATTTTCCATTGGAGATGATGACCGATCGGGAAGTCCAGTTTCTGTGTCAGTCCCCGAAAATATCGATGCAGTTCATGACATGATTTTATCAGAACGTCGAATTGGGCTAAAAGGGATATCTGAAGCACTGAATATTTCATACGAACGCGTTGATCATATAGTTCACGTCAATTTGGACATGAGAAAAATTGCTGCAAAATGGATCCCCAAATGTTTGAATGTTGACCAAAAGCGTGCAAGGGTAGAAGCATCGCGTTCGATCTGTGCTGGATTTGAAAACGATGTAGACTTCTTAAACCGAATTTTTACTATGGATGAGACTTGGGTAGATTTCTACAATCCAGAAACAAAGCAACAATCGATGGAATGGCGACACTCTGGTTCTCCAAGATCTAAGAAGTTTCGTGTCCAAAAATCTGCTGGAAAAGTTGTTTCTTCAGTTTTTTGGATAAGGGTAGAACAATAACTGGAGCTAGTCGACATTACTGACCACTCTACGGGAAAAAATTAAAGAGAAAAGACGCAGAAAGCTATCCAAAAGTGTTTTATTTTAGCAGGACAACGCCCCTGCACACAAATCTCATGTTGCCATGCAAAAAATTCATGATTTAGGGTTTGAATTACTAGAACACCCCCCTTATTCACCAGATTTGGCTCCGTCCGACTAGCATCTCTTTCCTCAACTGAAAAAAAGTTTAAATGGTCGTTAATTTTCTTCCAACGGGGAGGTAATAAAAGCTGTGGAGGTCTGGTTTGCAGAGCAAGAAGAAACATTTTTTTTGAAAGGTCTAGAGACGTTGCAGGCTAAGAATTTTTCAATATATCCTCGTATTTTTACAATAATATTGACGCCTGGTAAAACTCTTTTGCTAATATCTTTTCCCCATATTATATTTCCTTTGTACTTTTATATAATACGCATGTTTTTATTCCAGTCTGTTCAGAATAACAAAGACTACTCTTCATCAGAATATGGATCATCGCATTTGCATCACTCAAGTAGTTCATCCAATAAACACATGAGCACATCTTGTCATAACGGCATCACCAGGACCTCATTAATCCACACAGACGTAAGTTTCTACTATTTTAAATTGTAGTTTTTCTTAAGACTTCCATTGAGAATTACCAGAAAATCCAGGAACTAAGCTTTGTTCTCTTCCTGAAGCATGTCTAAAGCCTGGAAAGTCTAGAAAATGTATCCCTTCCACTTGTTTGGTAGTTTAGTTTTCTTTACCAGGTTTTTTATAAAGTTTCTGGTCATTGTCAATGTTTCAGAGAGTAAATTACTGTCATTTTAAATTTTTGGAACACATCGTTTTCCAGTAGTCTGAGCTTCTTCAAATGCCCATTCAAGGTGGCTGTTAGGAAACTCTTAGTGCAGTTTTGCTTTCGCATTAGAGTAAAAAAAGCATTTTTCATCAATTTTTATGTTTATAATAGCAGTTTTTATGAATTTTTTATTGGAAAATTGCATTTTTCATCCGTCTTTATGTTCAAAATAGTAGTTTTTGTGAGCTTTCCATTGAAAAAAAACATTTCTTATCAATTTTCATTAAAAAAATTGCAGTTTTTATGAATATTTCATTGAAAAAATGCATTTTCCATCAATTTTCATGTTTAAAATAGCAGTTTTTGTGAGCTTTCTATTGAAAAAAAGCATTTTCATCAATTTTCATATTCAAAATAGTGGTTTTTATGAATTTTTCATTGAAAAAGGGCATTTTTTATGAATTTTCATGTTTAAAATAGCAGTTTGTATGAATTTTTTATTGGAAAAAGGCATTTTTCATAAATGATCGAGTTTAAAATACCCGTCTTTATGAATTTTTCATTGAAAAAAAGCATTTTCCATAGATCTTATCCGTGTTAACAATATATTCAACCAGTTGCAGCTGTTGATTTCAATAGTTGTTTCTATAACATTTATAAAAAAAAAATTTTTAAAAAGTAGGTCGAGAATCAATATTATAAACTGAATTAATTTAGATCTTTAAACTTTAACGGCTTTAAAATTGCCGATCTGCCGCAAAAAAGTAGGTGAACAAAAAATTCGTTCCAAACATTAAAAAATCCTGGGATTCTGCTGAAAGATGTGCAATAAATCTTAGAGGTCAAATTGTGAAATAAACTATAAAGTTTATAAGTAGTTATTTTTTGCTTATTTAATTATTTTATGATCGACTTCGTCTGGTGGGCGGTGGATTTTTTTTCTTACACTGTAAAATATTTTCTCCTGCATCTATGAGAATACATAAAATTGGCTTGCAGTGAACTGTACCTATATACTCGACTTTTCGTTACAGCGAACTGATCTCGGATATTAATTATGTTACTATCAAATTGCTATACCTAATAAAATTACTATTTAGACTTGCGTAAAATACATAAATATTTCTGTAATGGGTCAGTAACTGTCTTCCACAGACTCGACCACGTTTTTAGTCTAAATTCTTTCTGCGACAAATCGTAATTTTAACCTTTTTGCTCCACTCTTGGCTGTAAGCGTTGATGATTTAGACGCTTTCGTGTTTTCACTGCTGAAATCCGCAATAAAAATTAAATTATTACAGAAATCAGGGTCGTGCCATAGAACAGAAGCTGAATGATACGGAAAGTATAAAACTCTTCCACAAAAAAACATCTAAGCAATAAATTTTATAATAAAAGGAATTGATATATTATAGAGTGTCAATGTTGAGTTTACCATGTTTGGACGTCTTTTCTGTGAATCATCGCCTTGTTTGTATATATTTATATCTCCCATTCAGAACAGCATTCTTAAGTGTTTGAAATATTAATTTATATCAAACACTAATGACCTACCACGGCTTCGTTCGGTAACCCCCCAAGTCGCATTTTTCTCACTTTTAGTATTTTTGTAACTTCTAAACGAAAGATCCGATTCAAATAATTTACATGTACATTTGTACTTAATCAATAATGATTCATCTCATGGTACAGATTTTACCGGTGCTTGCACAAAAACTTGACTGTAATAGTAGACATATACCTTCGCTACTACACTACTATTTTGTCCTCAAGCACGCTGCAAGACTATTACTACTACTAATTTAGTCAGGCGAACCCTGGCCAAGACGAACTCAAGCCCTGGTTCCGGCACTGAGGCCAATGGCGGGCCAATTGTGTCATTCCTGCTACTTATGCATACATGAAGCCGAGTCCCTCGATGAAGGACTCAATCCTCTTCAGTGGATGCCTGCTTAAGTACCCAGAGGCCATAACAGGGACTTCGAAGATTCGCCTGCGTAGCACAGCCCAATGTGGACATACAAGGAGAACATGGTCCGTCGTTTCGTTAGCCATGTCGTAGCCCCTGCATAGGAGACTTTTCTCTAAACCTAGGTTACATAGGTGTTTCCTGTTAGGAGTCCTGCTATCTTTTTTAACCTACTCCTTGGTAGTTCTAGAGCAGCTCTAGCATGTCCATCCCCTCAATAGGAGCTTGGACTGCCTAAGACCCTGTAGAGCCCTCCAGAGAGCAAGGTGCTGGCTTCTCAACCAGTTCCTTGTCTCCTTACGGATTGTTTGTTTTGTGAGGCCCAAGGTCGGGCCCGGGCCGTTAAAAGGAGTAGCCGCCCCTTCCTCAGCCAGCGCGTTCACCCCTTCATTGCCTTCAAAACCAGAGTAGGCCGGAATCCATTCTAGCCACACTGTGTTCCGCCTTGCTAGATTAGCAAGGCGTTCACGACATTCAGCAGAAAGCCCTGAGTTGCAAGACTATTAATCGATTTCCTAATGTCTTTAAGGCAATGCAAGACGCAAGATTTCTTGATCGAAAGCATGCGCGGTTGAGACCCAGCTGATCAGTTTCTACAATTCGATGCAATTGCAATTTTATCGGTTTGGTGCCATTTTTATTGCATGCTTGGCGCAATTCTATGAGAAATCCAGTCTCTTTTGTGTTACCAACCAAGTAATTATTTTCAATCGAATGATACCCATCACCTGATTGTGGTGACTGATGTTTTGTCATTTGCTGCAATTTCTCGCTTGACACTAGAGACTCAACAAACTCAACCATTTGAAGCTTTAATGAAATATTGACTGGGATAGAAGAGAAAAAAAGTTTAAATTTCTTTCAGCTGTTGCTACAGGATTGATGTAATATAAAAAACAACCTAAAGAAGCATTAAATCTGAAAATTAATCGGTATTAAATTCACGTCTAAGCGGTGTTTTGTTAATCTCCATAATCCCGTCGAGATTCTCTCATTTAATTTATAGATGAAAAAACAGTAGACGGTACACATTTTTAACTCAACACTCGAGTCATTATAAAATTAATGACTTTTACAAAAAAATAATTCCTTAAAATCTATAGATAGAAGTCGTCTGCAGGTTTAAGCATTAAAATACCAATTTTCATTATTATATATAGCTTTGTAGACGTTAATTCTAGGAGTTTTAAGCATAGTAAAGTACATATTGTAGAAGTACTTATCATCCTTTTCTAAGTTATATACAGTACGCCTCTGTGACAGAAATGAAGATTAAAAGTATTTTAAAAGCTACTGGATGCTTTGCCTTGAGTAACAAGAAATTTTATGTTGCAAATATCGTTTAATGGGATATTAAGTGGTTTAAAGTACTTTCTCTTATGTATTTCAGAAGTTATTTTTTAAACGTCGAAACGTTGTGCACTTCACAGCTATTAAATACACATTAGCAAATGTTAAAACTCGATAAGATGCATGATTAATCTGACCCACATTAAGTACAATCTAATCTACTAAAACACAATTGAAACAGTAATGTTTGTTTTATCGTAGAGTGATATTTTTACTGTATTGCAATTTGTGCTAATTATGAGAAATCTTGTAGTGACACTTTTAGCAGATATATTTCGATTTTTCTAGAATTAATATCGAAAATCCTTCTCTAGTTCCCGCTCGTTGTCTCATTAGCCACATTCAATCCCCATCCCTCACCATAAGACAATTGTCATCTGTCGACGGCCTCCTCCGTTTGGCCAACGCCAATTTCCTCCGATCGCCACGAGCAAAGCTTCTTTTTGCTGTGGTAAACACAGCTCCCATAATACCTCCTAGAATATCTTCAAGAATAGACTGTTTCCTTTCATTTATTTGAATAATTCACTTGTCAACCCTCTGACATACTTCGTGCAGCACACCCTTGAGAAAAGTGGCCTCTAACTAATACCCAAGCCAACATCAAGTTACAAATTGGCGCCCAACGTGGGACTCCAAGTTTTTCATTGTCTGGTAACATTTGAGATACTGCAGCACAAGCATGGATCACCCTTGAAAAAAGTTTTATGCTGCTATAATACTCACGTGGCCTCTAACTATCGCCCAAGCAAACGTCATGCTACAAACAGGCTTCACTTTTGATAAAGATATACAGGAAACTGTATAAATGAGGTTTAGTTCAGCTTCGAATCCAGGGGATATTAACCTTAAAAATCTACTTGTCACTAATGAAAATAATTATATATCCATAAAATAATTGTCGTACTCCTTTATCTGGTTGACAATACAAACGTCTAAACGTAATTTTATGTTTTCTAAAATAAACGACTTGTAACTGGTAATGTTATTATCTTAATTGGCTAGCAAGACGATGAAATTGAAGAAAAAGTGAATTGTCTAGTTATTTACTTTGCATTCCACAAAACTGGTGAGATCTAGAGAAAATACGTAAAACTTTTCTTTTAGTAAATGCCTTCTGCAAGAATGTCAATTATTCAAAGTTCAGTTGTAAATTATATCGATATCTATTGCATTAATGAATTACCAATATTCCCTACCATACGTTCGCTTAAATTATGTCCATAACACGCGCTAAGTCGAATTAACTAACAAAAATTACACATGCATACATTCCTTTTATTACGTAAACGATTGCAAGCACTTAAATTTATTTTATCAGCACATAAACAAACTTATTAATTATTGCATTCCACTGAGTCCATTATCAAATAGCATTCCAATAAAGTTTTTGCAACAAAACTTTACCGCCCACTTCAACTTGAAATATGGAATATTTTGTAAGGTCAAATATGGTGCTTTTAACAATATTCTGTTAGGTGAAAGTCTATACAGGAGTTACAAAAAAATAGGCGTCAGATTGGGTGAATACATTATATGTGTGGAGTAAACCATTTTCTTATAAAATATTAATAGTCGAGTCAATGAATCACTAAAAAGGCCAAAGATAGGAAATCTTTTAGGATAGGACGTATCGGAATGCGGTTTTTTGTATTCCCTTGCAAAAATTGTTTATATCATTCGTACCTACTTTGTACCTATTACAAACTGGAAGTTGCATTGCTGCAGCCAAAAATGCATGAAAAAAATAAATCTTTTGAGAAGTCTTTTGGCAAATTTAATAACTTCGTAAATAAGAGTCAGAATTGGCTCAAGTCGGGTACCGGGGGGTTTTCGAGGTCGCTGATCACGGTTATGATGTTCAAATTGACCCCCCGAACATTTGGAGCTCAGAAACGCCGAGGAACGTCATCTCCTGGTACTATCCCGAACTTTATGCGAGGGTGGAGATAATCTGGGCACCCGGGGTTTTTTTGGGTCGCAGAATACGAATATACCATCGGCGAACACCCCACGGACACCTGGTGGGCCCCAACCTGGACGCGGACGTCATCTTCGATAATTTTTCTGGAAATATCGACAATAACGAACCTAAAATCGTTTTTGTGTGCGCTGAATCCGAATTTTATGTTGAAAACGACCACCCGAACACCTGGTGCGCCCTAACCTAGCTCTGAACGTGATCCCCGAGTTTTTTCCAGACACAATTGAAAAAGACCAACCAAAAATCTTTACTGGTGGTTTTTCGGGTCGCTGAATTCAAATATGGCACCGACGAACACCCCACAGACACCAGGTGCCCCTACCCTTGCTCTGAACGTCTTCCCCGAAGGCGCACCAGGTGTCCGTGGGGTGTTGGCCGGTGCCATATTTGATTTCAGCCAGCCAAAAAACCCTCCGTAACGATTTTTTTGTGGTAGGTATCGGTGAGGTATTCGCCGATGGTATTCAGCGACCTAAAAAACCCTGGGTGCCCAGATTCTCTCGCATAAAGTTCGGTATAGTCCCCGGAGATGACGTTCCTCGGCGTTCCTGAGCTCCAGGTGTTTAAAGGGTCAATTTGAACATCATAATCGTGATCAGCGACCTCGGAAACCCCCGGGTACCGGACTTGAGCCAATTCTGACTATTATTTACGAAGTTATTAAACTTGCCAAAAGGCCTCTCAAAAGAGGCATGCATTTTTGGCTGCAGCAATGCAACTTCCGGTTTGTAATAGGTACAAAGCAGGTACGAATGATATAAACAATTTTTGCAAGCGAATGCAAAAAAACGCATTCCGATACATCCTATCCTAAAAGATTTCCTATCATAATGCTTCATTTCCTCGACTATAAAAATATCTATTGAACTTTTTATCTAGTTGCAAATATTTTATGGTTTTTAAGAGAAAATATACGACTATTGGAAAGATCTATAAAAGCTAAGACATTCAAATACTTCTGGAAAAATTAGATTTATGACAGATGTCTTAAAAAGCATATCTGAGTGAATACCACTCCTTGTAACGATAAACTATTAGTTTTTGTTAAGGAATAATTCATAATTTGTCCATGTACGGAAATACGTTGTTGGTAAAAAAATTTAGTTAATTAAAAAATCATCCCGTATATAAAAGTTGTATGTACACTATATCAACTAACCTAATTGATTTGTCCTCCTTTCTTTTAGTGGGAAATTATTGTTTATGGTTTGTCTAGACGTATTAAAACGAGAACAATCGTATAAGAACATTGATTGATCGACTAATCCAATCAGATCTAATGACTTATTTTATAACTCCAAACTGTTTTAAAATTATTACACAGAGTTCCATAAAAATCACCTGAGAATTGTGTCAATAAATTTTTTGTTTTCAGTTGCCGTTGCTGGAGACAAGCAAATCGTCTTCCAAAGTGAATTTGAATCATTACCAGAGTAAAACAGCAACCACACCGATGTCTCCCATGGTGGACACCTTTCCAGCTATCAACAACAATTCAACACGAAGTTCGCACGAACTCAGCAATAACAATAAAGAGGAAAATGGTTTCCCCATGACGCCACCGGGTGAGTGAAATTGTCACACATACTTCTATCGAACTCTCCCCTTCCAGGATTCCTCAACTCCTCATCTCTTCCGCCTCATAGGTCCGGTTTGCTCTAATATTTGTCTTCCCTGAGTAATGTGAGGATATATAAATAGTCTACAGGACAAAAAACGCACCATTAGCTGAAAAAATGTGGGTATATTGAGCTTAAATTTCAACAAAGGAATCTTAAAAGACCGATAAACTAAGGAAAAATTAGCGTCCAATCAAAGCTAGGGTCTGAGACTGCATTCACTGGTCCTGAACCAGTATTTGGAATAACTAAAGCACGTGGTTATATACTTGGTGTACTCAAACTTAACATCAGTCGTACTGGAGACACTATGCCAAAACAGGAACACAGCAAACTCCTGGTCAAAAAACCCTCGGAGGCGCTCAATAATGAAATACTAAACCTTAGCAGTGGCCAGATAAGGATAGTGACAGGTTTACTCACCGGTCACTGTACCCTAAGGACGAACATGCATACAATCAGCATATATAGGGTAGGGTTGTGCATTAGAGAGAAGGAAACAGCCTCTCGATTATCTTCGATTGTAAAGCAATATCTCGATTAAGACTCCTAGGGCTAAAACATCCAAGGGAGGATTTTTCCAAGAAGGACCTAGTGAAAAGACTTCACATAAACGGCACAACCAAGAGCACAAAAAGCCTAAAGGCTGAGGTGTCGAGGATTCTAGGCCTCTGACTGGTGGTGCTGAACCAATCAATCGATCGAGGAAAAATTCAACAACACTATAACCGAAAGGATTTTCATTTCTAAAGTCATTGAAAAACAAGATTCTAAAATCAATAAATGGAAAAAAAATAAACAAATCTGTTGAATTTGTCTTCGATGACTGAATTATGTAGTTTAACCATAATTTTCTTAACAAATTAGATAAAAGTAAGTAGGTAATTCGGTGGTTTAATACCAATTTAATATGGTGGCATTCACGAACAAAAACGAAAAGTATAATTTAAAACGCTTTCAGAAGATATAGGCGAATCTATTGATCCATAAAGAAACGTCTAGTATTGATTGGATTTTTTTTTATTGTCAAAGCGTATCTACTTTGTCCGTAGTGAACTGAAGGAACAATGTCAGGTCAATTTAAAATATATTTGCGTCCTCTAGGACGATCAGAATTCGAGAAATTCTTAAAAGAACAATAAATATCGTTTTTTGAAATAGTTTTCTAACAACGTACATTTTTATCAGCCCCCGTATCGAACTCTATCTACAAATCAACAAGCTAAGAAGGTAGTAATTCGCGCGATCCCTGTATATACGATTCACGTGTATTTTAACGACCTCGCGACTTTCATTTATCCCCACTCCGCCAGCTGTAACGCGACATGCCATAGATGGAAGAATAATTTTATTTTTTTTTATTTCAGAGGCTTTACGTGTTTACGGAAATCGACTGTCTGATTACGAAAAGACTGAGATAGAAAAATTTTCGAAAATTTGGTACCTCGGACTTTCTGCTTGTAAAATACACGGGGAGCACGGAGGAAGCCAAAATGGAGGATTTGATGATGATAGTGGAAGTTACAACAAAGTAAGTTAATTTGTATAAAATTCTTATCCAAAATCATAATATCGAGATTGTTCAATGATAATATCCGCATCGCTTTTAATCTTTAAAAAAATAATTATACAAAATTACTTAACTTGAATCGGTTTCGACACTTTTAATTTTAATTATACACAATATATAAATTACTTTTTTGTTATTGTGAGCTTCTAAATTATTATAATTCAAAATGCATGAGGTTATATTTTTTATGCTCTTCCTTATTACTAATATGTCATTATGAAAATATAATTTTATATATTATTTATAATAATAGACAAAAATCCGTGAAGATTGTTTTCACTCAAGAAACCAAGGATCATTTATTTGTGTAATTACTAAAAAAATCATGCAAATTATGTTTATGTTACTTCCCGATTTCATCCGGCCGATACGGCGTAAATCAAACTTAATTTGTCCACGACCACTTAATAATAAGTCAATATTTTACCTCCTAACAAAAGGTATATATTACCTTCCGTTCGACACTCGACTTATTTAATAAAGAAATGAAGGGTCATGGACAAAGTATAGTATTCTACTCGCAATTTATGGCCATTGTTCACTCGGGGGACTTGCGCCCCTCGCCTACGGCTCGGGACGCAAACGTCACCCTGCGTGAATAATGGCAATCATAAATTGCTCGTATAATAATAATCTATTGTACTGTTCCATATTTTCATTTATCCAATATTTTTTCAGGTGTTACATGACCACATTGGCTATCGCTACGAAATACTCGAAGTCATTGGTAAAGGTAGCTTCGGACAAGTAATAAGAGCACTTGATCACATGACCAATAAACATGTAGCTATCAAGATAATTAGAAACAAAAAAAGATTCCACCATCAAGCCCTGGTGGAGGTCCGAATTTTGGACCACTTGAGAAAAAAGGACAAAGAGTGCAATCATAATGTTATCCATATGTTGGAATACTTTTATTTTAGAAATCACTTATGTATCAGCTTTGAATTGCTCAGGTAAGATCAATTATTTTTTCTATTAATTGCGTAAAGAACCAGTTCTGAGTATTATTAAACTCTTGCCTGTTTTCTAATGTATTTCAAATCTTACTTATCGAATTCTGGGGTTCATTTATTCATTCATTCGATTGGGTTGTGCTCGACAGGTATTTGAACTGAATTTTTGTACCATTTCCCTTGTTATCTATTTCCATTCTAGAAGCTTTGTGTCTTCTATGTAGGCTACTAGTTTGACTGGAGGGATTTTCAGTAGTTGTAATGGTTCCTCCTCTCCAAAGTGCTTCCGTCTGAGTCCATGTAAGTTCTCGCAGAAGCAGAGTAGGTATGTAAGTAGGTGTTTCATCATACAGTTCACATTTCCTGCACATAGGTTCACTAACTTTGCCCATTTTGTGCAGTGTCCAGTCACCACTGTCTTCAAATATCTCTTACTCAGTTTCAATAGCCAGGTTGAGAGTTCCTTGTCTACCTTGTGTCCCTTGTGTCGACTTCCATTTGAGTCGGTGATACCACAAAACGGTTCCGGACCTATGAAGTCTCCTTTAGGGCCTTCTTTGGCTATAACTGGTCAGCCATTTCATCCCCTCATGTGCCGGCACCCATATTAGAGACACTTTAATGTCTCTTGACACCCTGTTGAGTGATTCTTTACAGTTTTTTACCAGTCTACTTCTAGTTGCTGGGAATTCTGAGGTTGTACGTATTAAAAAAATAAAAAATAAAATTAAAGTTGACGTTGGCATGCCATCAATCAAAAGCGGATGTAATTTCTCAGTGAACACAAGCGCTGTGACCCTAATTGTGAACAATTACACACATTATAAAAAGTAATTAACAAAACATTTTTAACATAATACTTATTATCTTTCCGCCGTGTGTCTGATTTCATAGATTAACACTGAGTATGATATATTATGTTGGAAGAAAAAAAAAATAGAGGTTTATCGAGGAAAGTTTTAATATGTATCGTGCAATTATAGTTTCACTACTATTAATCCTTTTTTGGATGATTTCTAGATAAATTTATTGTAAAATAATTGTAAGGATTTTTATATATACGTGTAAGGTAAATAATGTCGTTGAACGTGTTTTAAATGTCTATACTGATGTTTCTAGTTTATCATTATTTATTGGCATATATCAGAAACTAAAAGAACTGTTAAGCATAAAAGTCGTATCTAGCAAAACCAATATTATGAGGTATGATTGGGCTATTTTGAGGCATGATTGGGCAAAGTTTTTCCAAAATTAGGGCTTTTCTCTCTCTGGTTATTCCTCTTGGGCCCTGCTTCAAACATGGTTTTGAAATCCCTTGTTTTGTCAGTTTCGCATTCAAAAAATTCAACTCTCTGTCTCCTTGGTCGGTGAAAGAAGTTTTGTAAATTAAGGTTTGCTTTTTTTTTCTTATTTTTTGGGAATCAAACCACAATAATGTAACAGCAATAATAGAATTATTAAAATTATGTATAACAAAAACATATTTTCAATTCAATAATGATTTTTATGAACAGAATTTTGGTCTTGCCATGGGCTCATGCCTCTCACCAATTCTATCGAATATTTACATGGAACATTTTGAAGCCAAAATAGTAAATAATCAAAAATTAAAACCAATCGTCTGGTGGAGATATGTAGACGACATTTTTGCAATATGGCCTTATGACTTAGTATCTCTGAATGATTTTTTAACAAATATAAATGAAATTTGAAATTGAAAATAACAATTTTTTGCCATTTTTAGATGTTCTTATCAATAAAACACCTACAGGGTATGAAACAAGTGTTTACCGTAAGCCAACACACACTAATAGGTATTTGAATTTTGAATCAAATCATTCTATAAGCGTTAAAAAAGGAATAGTAAAATCTTTATACGATAGGGCCAGAATCATTTGTTCTAATGATAATCAATTCACAAAGGAGAAAACTTTGCTGAAAATACCAATAATTACCCGGCAAAATTTGTAAATAAAGAAATTATGAATATAGAGAAGGGCTCATTGTTAATACCCGATAACAATAACAATAATATTAATAATTCAGCTAACATGATTTTTAAAAACTTGACAATACCGTATGTTGAGGGTTTATCAGAAATTATTAGAAAAATTGGTAATCAATTCAATATTCGAACTAGCTTCAAATCTAACAATACTTTGAGATCTGTACTAACAAAAACGAAGCCAAAAAATGAAGAACAATCTTCAAAAAACTGCATATATCAGATATCTTGTGAATGCGACAAATTCTATTTAGGTGAAACATCTAGACCATTGAAAGTCCGAATAAATGAACATAAAAAGTATATCAAAGATAGGGAGTTCTTTAAGTCAGGTATTTGCAAACATGCTTGGGAAGAGGGGCATAAAATTCAATGGGACTCGACAAAAATAATATTGAAAGAGCCCAATAATAAAAGACGAAAAATCAAAGAAAGTGCTTTAATACAACTAAATTCTGATAAATGTGTAGCTAGTATTTCAGCCGAATGTAGTCAAATTTGGTTACCAATGTTAGAAAGAGAAATTTCCAATAATCAATTACCTGCGTTATCAGGATAGCATCATAAGTTTTTATCCAGGTTTTGTTATAATTTATATTTGGAATGGTTGTTAATCGATACACACTTCGATACACAAAATCACCAAACTGAGTTATACATATTTTGAAAACAAAAATAATCATACACAAAAAAGTAACAACAAACGCGTTTTTATTAACGAAATTTCCAAAATAAGCGAAAAAAAGAGCTATCCCAATAAAAACCGTTCCTGGAACGTGCACTTCACTGGATTCCATTTCTAGTGAACTACATATCGTTAGAATGTCATAAAATAAAATTTTTTTTATTTCACATTATACCAGAGGTGTGAACTACTATGAATGGACCTTAATAAAATTTGACAACAAAGTTTTGTAGTCTTAAACTTCAAAATATTATTGATTGTCTGGTTGTCAAATTTTTTCGTTGTGTCAGATAGGGACCAAAACATTATTTCTATACTAGTTAATCTTGACAACGGTAGCCGGAACGCTAGCGAAACGTCGAAATAAATATAAAAAAACATTATTGTGGTTTGATTCCCAAAAAAATAAGAAAAAAGAATAAGTAATGCCACAAGGAACTTATAGAAGATATTAAGTTTTGCCGAAATTATAATCAATGCGGTTCAACGACTTTGAATTTTATTTTTATAAAAAAAATAAACAATTCTAATCGGTACTTGTGAAAAAATTTGATACCCATTTTAGTGTTTAATTGTCTGACCCTGATTTTTCCATAAAGACAGGAATGTTATTAAGAATTTGTTCACCAATTATTTTTTATCTTCGTTAATGTTTACCTATACGCATTAATTGACGCTTTTAAGTATAAACTTTTTCCGCGTCTCACGTTAAACACAAATTATTATTATTACCTTTTGCGCAATGGCTTTTTTCGTCAGACCAATCTTTTAATTTTGAATAATAAATTTTTTTTGTTACAGTCTTAATCTATACGAACTAATAAAAAAGAACAACTACCAAGGATTCAGTCTGAATTTAATAAGAAGATTCGCCAACTCACTCCTTAAATGCCTAAGGCTGTTGCAGAAAGAAAATATCATTCATTGTGATCTCAAGCCGGTAAGTGTCATTTTCATAATTTATTATTTTCATTGTCACTGCATATGTTTATTTAATTGTTTATTGTATTCCGTCGTCAAACTATGCAGTACATTATACAGGAAGTCCAATGCTAATGGATGGAATACTAAACAGAATGCAACCAGTCAGTAACGAGAATCTTTGTTTAAAAAATGTTATACATTCTTCTAATTGCGTATCTTGATAAAAAAATCAAATTGTACATGGACCTGAAAAACATTTAACAACAAATTTTTCAAAATATCATCCGTAGTGTCAGATAGGAACCAGAATTTTGTAAAAACTAAATTAATCTTTATAACGGTAGCCGAAACGTTGAATTAAAAATATAACAAAGATTGTAGATTCACTTTTCTCAAAAAATGATCAAGAAGAATAATATATACTCCACAAGGACATACAGAAAATACATTTTTAATCACTATATAAAACTTCCAGGGTCAAATACCTCAAATGAGGTACCTACCTATAGTTATCAATAAGACGTTGATGTATCTTCATCCGCATCAAACAACTAGTATACTTTACCGACAATACAAATAACAGACAAAGAAATTGTGGCCGTAGGTGGAACCAATTGGATCAAATTAGTATGGAAATATATAAACTCGCTTATTTCATCATAAATGGATGTTAACTGTTTCGGTATTACAAAAAATTAGACAGGGCTGGGAACAAAACGTTTTTTTGAGCTTTTGTTTAAATTTCGAAGCCGGAAATATGAATAATTTATAAAAAGAGAGTATTTACAGTTAACCAGCTTGTAGGTAAAATTATGATAATAGATATTTTTATTTCATTTACACCCAAAAAAATTATTAATTTGAACAAAAAAAAAGTTTGATAGAGGTGGGAAGCTTCAAATTAGCTAGAACAGTTCCTTTAAATGCAGAAATAACTTAATAGTTTGATGAAATGGAAGAATATGAAAGACAGTGAACCAAAAATTAATACTGAAATACCAAGTATACTTAAAAGACTCAAATAACATTTTTCAATCATTAAATATATCAGTGACCACCCTGTACAATAATAAATTACTATCATGCACTTAATCTGACAGATCACTTCCGTCGTATTAGTAAACTACAAATAAGTCCTGCCTTATATAAACGGCATCTACAAAAAAGTTCGCACCATGGGAAAATCAACCTACCATCTTAATATCCATTTGAATTTTTGATTCATTGTTTAATCGGTAAGCAGTGGTAGAGTTTCATTACTAATGCAAAGACATAATACCCACTTCTATATTAACAAATGGATTAAAAATGGCAGTCTTAATTTTGCGCTCTTTAACGCATAGGTGGTTTATTAAATTCAATGTCATACACTAAGTTTAGACCACTTAGTAAAATTCATAGTCGACACTCATACTTCACCCATCCTGATTGTATGCAGAGACACTTGACAGACGAAAAGTGAGGTTGAGTTTGAGTGTAACTTGAGTGAAATATGAGTACAGGTTCTAGCTCCCTTGAGTGAAGATTTATATCCCAAAAACCACGTTTGTACCTTACACTGTCATTTTACGATATCTAAGTTATTTGTCAGAAGTTATATGTTATATGCTTACGTTTATCTTTTACCTGGTGATCCAAACGTCAGTTTTATGTCAAATTGTAGGTATAATACGAATTGTTTATTATCTTCCCTTGTTTATAATCACTAACCGATGTTTAGATCTGTTTCTAACAAAAGCAAACGACACAATGTCAACAAATATTGCCAAACATTTTGCATTTCAAGATAACCTTCAGCGTTCCGAGTTTTGAAAATAAAAAATACTTAATTCCTACGCAGCTGCATGAACCATCTTCATTATCATAAAAGGGAAACGACCTAACCGAATTGACCAGGTCAAGTAACTCGATTTTAAATTGTTGTATCCTTCTTTAATTGGATTCTCTTTGTGAAAGAATCACTGATAAAATGCAATCTTGAACCAGAAGTTACACATCTGGACGAATGTAAACAAAACTATGATAAAGGAAAATTTATATGCAGGAATGTTATAACGAAAGTTTAGTGATAATGAAAACAACGATATTAAAACTATAGTAAAATCGCAATCGGTGCGGAATAATAAATCAAAATTTTATGGGACTTGCTCAGCACAAGTGGACCAAACAAAATATGTAGTTTTACACATGCTTGCTGTAATAAATGTTGAGAAAACAAGAAATTTATTTGTGCCGACGAATATTGTAGAAAGATAACAATGACCGAGTCTTATCTTAATACTTTCTAGGGGTATAGTTGGCGTACGTTTAGAAAAATAATTAGGGGTTCGTAGGTATATGTTGTTAACATTTGTTGTATTGCTTAAAGGCACATCCCCAATCAATTTAGTGGTGAAGTGACACAGTGAGGTACTAATTGTAATTTGATTGCCAAATTAACATGAACATACCAATAAACAATTTTCGTGACTTATAGTAACTGATATTTTTATAGAGTATTCATAAAGGTTACACAATTATATAAGGAAATGCTTTGTAGTTTTATTGCAACACTTATAGTAAATTAGGTTTATGAGGGTGTTAAGCCATTGCTGTAAGTTCTAGATTTATAATGGAGTTTGTAACTATTTATATGACTGTGTTATAAAACTTGAAAGTAATCGTTACCTCAATTTATATAACAAATTTATATAAGGTTAGCCGTTACTTCCGTAATAAAACTAATGGTTTCTGAGTTTTATAATAGCATCATTGTTTACCTTTTTAAAACTTCAAATACTTAAGTTCTTCTATAAATACGTTATGAAACTTTTAGTAACAAGTTCTTTTATAATAAATACGTTATGAAACTTTGGGTAACTGATGTTTTCTCTTTGTGTTTTCAGTAAAAAATTAACCTAAAATAGGAGTGGTTATTAACTGTGTAAGAAAATTGCATGTGAATAAAACTATTAATAGCTGGAAAAAAATCAAGTACAGCAGTACATTTTGCCGAAAAGTTTCTAGGCGTTTTACCAGAATAACACAAGTAGTGCCAGCATCTTCTGGTAAATTAAAAAGCATCACTTTCGTTAATCGACAGGTATCTTCCAGTTCCACTTTATCAACAAATGACGTCAAAATGTCTTCTTTACCTTTGAATATTACCACCAAAAGTTCTCTAACCATCACTTGTGGTGTGCTGTGACACTCAACTAACACTTAATAATTTATAGTAGACTTGAAGTTTTATAGAATCACCATTTATGGATATATAGTGTTACTTTAAGTTTTATAGTGTTACCGACAGTAATTTTGTGGTAACTAATTTTTATAAGGGTGTAGGCTTTATCCGCCATGATAATTTTCTAAAACGCAGATATAAACAGGAATGGAAAATTAAATATTGAACAAAATTTTGGAAAACTGAATTTAGATTGGACTCTTATTTTACATTATATTGTAAGAACATATGATTGATTCTGTTTTATGTACAAATTTAAAAAAATTAAAATAATTATTTTTTAAAATTCAATAAGAATTTTTTTAATAATACATATTTCAAAGACCAATGAATTTTTTAGAAGTGCCTTGCTAACATTTAAAGTAAAAAATGATTGACAATATAATTTTGGTCCAACCTTATGTGTGGAAATGATGTGACAAGTATTAAAGTGCACATAATATATCACATCATCCATCTTAATATCATATAAACATGGAGACAAAAATGAATTACTATACTGCCTGATGTTTAAAATTGTGGAATTAACAAAAAGAAACAATATAATAACCAATGTATGCTAAAAAGAGAAAACACATATTGAAAATGTGACAGATGACAGCTTGACAAAGAAATAATTTAGTAATGGTAAGGTTACCAACAACTCTATAGGAAAAGTTTATAAGAGTAACCAAGTCAGTAATAAAACTAAATATCATTACATCCTCTTCCTAGATGAAGTTTTATAAAGGTACGGGAAATATTTCCGTTACTTTTAGTTATAGACTTATGGGTTTTATAACGTTACTAAATAAAGGTGTTCGCAACTCTTATAAATTGCTCCATTTAAGTGTTGTGAAGGGTTTATAAGAGTTACAGAAATATTACTATGCTTAGCTTATATAAATTGCAGTTTTATAAAATAGTGATGGTAACTTTATGGTTACTAATATATAAACGGAAATGTTTATTGGGATGCCACTTGTAAATTGTTTTAAATAGTTCTTCCTTCATCTTAGTCTAGATTAGTAAGTGCAAATGTCTCTAAATCACTGTCGGAATCACAATCGTCACTTGAGGAGTCTATTACAGTGTATTACTGTAATGTCTGCCATCTAAGATTTTGTCCAGATTCCACATGTTTTGTCCCTCTTTTAATACATGATGAATTGCTTTTTGCCAATTTTCTTTAGTAACTTGTAGGTAAAAGAGACCTGTCTAATAATGCTTGCACATCTTTTAATTTGAATGTAGTATTATGTCGACCTATAAACTTTTCACTTGTACCAATATCAGTTTTATCGGATTTTTATAAATTCGATCTTTCTCTCTTTAAATATAAAACATTATAATTTAGTTGTAGTGAAATCATAAGATTACGTATACTTAATACAATAAATTAATAAATATAATCCGCTTGCATTTATAGAAAGTGTAGAGATCTAATCTTCCTTCACTCCATCTTATTCGAGAATTGGGTTAACCGACATTTTCACAATAATGATAATTCTAATAATAAATTATGTGCAGTCGCTGTTTAGGGAGCGGGAGGCTATTGATCATTATCCATAACACTGCATTTTGCTGAGTCATAATATTAATTGTAACATTACATTTTTGGATGTAAAATGGTGGAAGCTTAGTCTTAATTATCAGAATTTTCTTTTTTTCATTCGATAATTGCGAGTAAATGTGGTTTTATGGAAGAAAGTGAGAGCACTATAAAGTAGATAATATATAAAATAATAGAAATATACCTATCATCAACGATTTAGATCGTGCTTCGTCAACCGTTGCACAAACTCTTTAATAAATAAATAAAAATTTGATCCGAGCGAAATTGAATAATTTATATTATGTAAGATAATGTCGAAATTAATGGGCATAAAAGGTTTTTTTTGAAAAGATTGATTGTTGCTACGAAAAAAGATATATATAAAGATCTTTATTGTTTTAAGTAGTAAATGTATACAGGGTGTCCCAGAATTTTTTAGACAGGCTATAACTCTAAAACGGTTGAAGATAATTTCATAAAATTTAGTATGCAGCAATTGGACGGATTTTACAATATTGCGAATTCCTCATGACGTCAGCGAAATCATCAGCGTAGCTATGACGTCATGTCATTAAAAAATATTAAATGCAAAGGTGGTCGTGTGACTGCTCATATTAAAGGTCTTTTTATTCTGACTTCAACCATGTAATACACTTAGTATGTTAAAATTTATTAGCTGTGTATTTTTGATCAAAAGGAGTTTAACAAAATAAATAAAAAAGTTTAATAAACAATTTAAATCACATGAAAATCAAGACAATTATACCATTATTCTACAATTAATTTTCAATAATGTGCTCAAAATGCCCCCCTTTCGCTTCAACACAAGCCTCAAACCTTCTCAATAGTTCACGCGTACATGCCGCTCTTATCATTTCCGGAGTAACAGCTCCACATGCTTCTTTTATTTTATTTTTTAAATCATCAACATCGCGTGGTGGATTTGAGTATACAATATCTTTTAAATAACCCCAAATAAAAAAATCGAGGGGTGATAGGTCTGGTGATCGCGCTGGCCATTACCGATCCAGAAAGAAGGAAATCTATTATTTAAAAACTGCGTTACCCTACCATAATTATGTGGAGCAGTACCATCTTGTTGCCACATCATTTCTATTCTTTCATTTAATGGAATATCCTCCAATAAATCTGGTAACTCATTTTGCAGAAACATCAAGTAACGTTCACCAGTTAATGTTCCATCATAAAAGTAAGGCCCTGTCAACCTTCCATTAAATACCCCACACCAAACATTTATTCTCGACCTTGTTTGAAATCGAGATTGTAGAATAATGGTATTATTGCCTTGATTTTCATGTGATTAAATTTGTTTATTAAACTTTTTTATTTATTTTGTTGAACTCCTTTTGATCGAAAATACGCAACTAATAAATTTTAACATACTAAGTGTATTACATGGTTGAATTCAGAATAAAAAGACCTTTAATATGAGCAGTCACACGACCACCGTTGCATCTGATATTTTATAATGACATGACGTCATAGCTACGCTGATGATTTCGCTGACGTCATGAGGGATTCGCAATATTGTAAAATCTGTCCAATTGCTGCATACCAAATTTTATGAAGTTATCTTCAGCCGTTTTAGAGTTATAGCCTGTCTAAAAAATTCTGGGACACCCTGTATTATTAAGTAACGGACTTCATTCTATGAAAATGCAAATTTAAAATTTATTACACTTTTGTTATAAGCCAATATCTCAACATCTAACGCCTAAAATTTGTCATTGTCTAAATGTTCACAATAAATGTATGCAATATATTACAGATAAATACCGAAATCTTCAGATTGACATGCTGTTTATAAACTCTTTATAAAAACAAACTTTAGTTTAGCAGGATTATTCTTTGGAGTTTCCAATATACAGATTGCGAAAGGGCTTTTTGAACCGTACGATTTTCACAACCACGACAAGGAACATATGAGAAAAACAGCTTGAAAGAAAGAGAAAGAACAACTGTGCGTGTCCAGCGAGGGCGTGTATTTAGTTCCAGAGGCCGGCCGAATGTCCACTGCCCCCCCATTTCAACCGCTGTTGCCAGAAGCGCAGACTAATTTGTACAAATGATATTTTTGTCTCGTCATCGTTGACTCCTTTTCGAGCTCATGCACTATTAGGCAGAACCAAACACTTTCATCCGGCGACAATGTCCTTTACAGAGAGAATTCACATTTAAATTGCTATTCCTAGGTCTTTTCGCTACAAACGTTGATCACTTTGGAAGCGCATGCCATTGTATTTGAAAATGGAGGTGTTTGGTTTTGCTTAATAGTGCATGAGCTCGAAAAGGAGTCAACGATGATGAGACAAAAATATCATTTGTACAAATTAATCTGCGCTTCTGGCAACAGCGGTTGAAACATTCGGCCGGCTTCTGGAAATAAATACACGCTCTCGCTGGCCACGCACAGTTGTTCTTTCTCTCTCTTTCAAGCTGTTTTTCTCATATTTTCCTTGTCGTGCTTGTGTAAATCGTACTGTTCGAAAAGCCCTTTCGCAATTTGTATATTCATATTGTGGTTTTCACGCATACAATCAACATCCTAATTAAATATTTCATTTGTTCTTCAAGGAAGATATTCCTCGATAACCCAAA
The DNA here is from genome assembly GCA_949126875.1 of Lochmaea capreae. Lineage (NCBI taxonomy): Eukaryota > Metazoa > Arthropoda > Insecta > Coleoptera > Chrysomelidae > Lochmaea > Lochmaea capreae. Next base: position 2,796,740 of record OX421400.1, read on the forward strand.
TACGTTATTCTGTTTCAGGAAAATGTTTTATTGAAACAACGAGGCAGCAGTTCTATCAAAGTAATAGACTTTGGTAGTTCTTGTTACTCTAACCAAAGGGTCTACACATACATTCAATCGAGATTCTATAGATCCCCAGAAGTTATTTTAGGATTAACATATGGTACTGCCATCGATATGTGGAGTTTAGGTAAGTAAATAATTCGAAACACCAAAAAAACCCAAATTGTGGACTGAAAAATAACGCGTAACTCATACAATAAGAATAATCTTTTGAAATAATTGTTAAATACAAAATATGAATCCGCCATTTTAGCTAAAACACCGATCACAGACGTGTGACGTCAACCTTTTGTATATCGTTGGAACAATTATCGTACTTTATGATTTTGCTTCGTTTAAATGATATTTACTCGATATGGAATTCATGACTATTATTCAAATTAGTGTTCAAAATTTTTAATCTTCACACTTACAGATGTGTGATGTAAAATGTTTCCAGATCTACTCCTTTGTACAAAATTTCCAAAAAAAAATATTTTTTGACATGGAAAATGCTAAGAAAGACTGATCTACTTGGGAAAAATTAACAAGGGCATAGCTTGAAGGGTTTTCTTTTACTATTTAAAAATGAAAAAGCTGTGAAAATATTCGATTTCTTTTTAAACAAAATTATAACTTTTTCAGGTTGCATTTTAGCAGAACTGTATACAGGCTACCCTTTATTTCCCGGCGAAAACGAAATAGAACAGCTGGCCTGCCTCATGGAAGTTTTGGGACCACCACCTGATGACCTCATCTACGTTGCCACACGAAGAAGACTATTTTTCGGTAAGTTTTCACTACTGGAACTAAATGAAATGTTTAAATTTTATCATTGCAGATTCTCGTGGAAATCCTCGTTGTGTAACAAATTCCAAAGGGAGGAAACGAAAGCCAGGGTCTAAAAACTTGGCAATGGTTCTAAGATGTAACGATCCATTGTTCATTGATTTCATATCCAAGTGTCTAGAGTAAGTAGTTAAAATATATTGTACTGAATTTCCTCCGGCAATATTATTTCAAACTAGTGATGAGCGATATTTAACGATCTGTTACTTTTCCACTGATATAAACAAATCACAGTTAGTCACAGTTCCTATTAGCAAATCTAACGCGTTACGTGATCATATCCAGGGGAAATGACAATGAATTGAATTAATTAATCGAAATCGAACATAATAAATAATCTCCTCGAAGCTTCATCGCAACAAAATCGAATTTCGTTAATGGAGAAGACCACTAATTTTCAAAAACACCATAATCGTGATCTCCATGCCTAAAAACTACTACTTATATGATGTAATTATATTTTTATAATACGAGTAATGTATTGAATTAAATAATTTCAATTTCAAACATAAAATTTTACGTGCCATTTGTAAAGGCTACTGTCATTGGTGTTTTGCAGTATGACGTACTAGCCCCAACACGCCTATCGATTTTAAACCGACCAATCATATAACCGTAGTGAGTACAAAAAAAAGTATGTGCTGATGCCGATGAATATAGATACATTTTTTCTATCGTATACTCAAAACCGAATATCGAATGTGATCACGTCACGTTTTAAAATAACATTCACGATATTATGATTAAAAAAATCACGATATCACTCATCACTATTTCATACAATCCACTGGACATAAACTTCATTTGACAATGGTAGACTTTATCATTTTCATATAACAAACTATAGAAGATGTTGTTTCGCAATTTATTTATGTCAACAATAATAAAAGTAACTAAACAAACGTTCTAGTATGTTCCGAAAATCAATTTTACTTAATGTTTATAAAATTCAATGACTAGTCTATGAATAACATAAATTTTAGACAGTGTAGGTACTATTTGATAAGTAAACTAACAAAAAATATTCTGAATGCTCTCTTTTATCAATTTAATGACAATTTTATAGGTTAATAAAAAAATTGAAGCAAAATAGATAAACTAGTTTATAGTTGTATGCAGTACAGGACTAAGGACTGATAGTTTTTGTATTTTTATATTTCCTACAGGTCTCAACTAGGCCATAAGGTTAAAAAATCATTTGGAAACTGTGAATAATGCCACAGAAGCTGCTCCGCACCATATATTAGTGTTTTTATACAAAATAGGGGGGCACTGAACACACCCCCAACTGTTTTTGGTAGCTGGAGCTGAACACACGCCCATCGCTGAGCCCACAATTATTCTTCTCTCTCTTTCAAGTTGTTTTGCTCATATTATCCTTGTCGTACTGGTGTAACTCGTATGGCGCGAATAGACTCTTCGCAATCTGTATAAAAACTAGAGCCTGGAAACTTTTTAGTTTGAAATATGTATATAATATATTCTAATTTTTTTAAAATACCTTTCAATTGAACTAACACTCGAATGCGATCCTGCTTAATAGCGATCATCTTATCGAGACGATCTCCAAGGAAGGCAAAAGAATCACTAGTATATTTTACGAACAATATATAATGAAACAAGACCCAACCTACCAATAGTTAAATGGGAGTGTTTAAAATTTATTAGATGTATACGGCATGTCTATACTAACACATCATACCAAGATATTAGTTTTATACAAGTCGGTTTGGAATAATTCATCTTCTAAACATAATTTTATGAACTCTGCCATCGACAAGTACAGGTGTGTACACATGTTTCTGTAACAGTTATTTATAACGTATAAACAATATATTTTTTTCAAATATCCCAAAGAATATCAAATTTGAATCCACTCACTTTTAATTCAATAAATTGGCAAGATTTGTTTTTTCTTCTAACCAAAATAAAGTTAAATTATTTACAAAATTCCTTTGAGCACGATCACAATTACTGTAAAAGAATAATAGTGAATAGGGCAAGTCCACATGTGACATCCGCAAACAAGCGTTCTTTGCACAACACGTTTATTATCTGACTTTATGATAAAAAGGATCATTAAATCAATACAAAACAAGCAAATTACAAATCTAAAATGTATTCAAATAATTGTCTATCCTCAGGGCGACTGTCATTATTGTCAACTCATCTTAAAATATCTCTAAAAGTGTAGTACTTACAATATTTAAATCTGTTTCTATATTTATAATTATCACTCGACCAGAGTACCACCACTGACTTTACGTACATTACCTATATATGTACATTGCGTGGTAATGCTGCATTCTTTTCCTGGTGTAGAAATAACAGTACTTTGCAAATGACAAAACATTTGTACTGAGTTGATAGAAAAAAATATTATGCATTTATCACTTTGAATCACAATTATCTACTTGTCAAAGATTCAAAATGTACTTATATGACAGATGATTAATATACTCGTTAAAGATTAATTTCATATACAAATTGTTATGGTCAGGGACGTACTAGGACTATTAATTAAATGTGTGTCTTTGTATTACAGATGGAATCCTAAGAAACGTTTGGCTCCTGACGAAGCTCTACGCCATCCCTGGGTAACTGCTGGTTCTCATTCGTCAAAATCCGGAGAACTTCGTCACAGTCACTCAGAAGTGAATGTGTCACATGAAAGTCACTCTTCTAGCAGTACTTCCGGTAGCAGTCATTCCCGAAGTCACTACAAATGCGTTGTTCAAAAAGGCGATAAAGTCAAGGCCAAAATAATAGAAACAAGATTACACGACAGTGTCACCAAACTGGACTCAAATCTCAACGATTCCGGAACGTTTCTTCCACCTATACTTTAGTTGATATAATCGAAAAGATTTTACAAACAAAATATAGATATGTAGGTTTACTATTTTGTGTTAGTTGAAGACACAAAAATAGATTCTTTAATTGACAGTTTTTAATTTAGTTTTTAAACGATTTACGGTAAATTATTATGGACCAAACGGCTAAAAAAACATACCAATATCACGATTTCGAATTTTTTCGTAAATTTAATGTAGATTAAAGACGTTTTTTTAGAAAAATTATCTTAGGTGGAAGAATTTCTTTGCCAACGAAATATCGCCTTGAGAAAACGAAATTTTTATTCATGAAAAAGCAGTATCGTTTTAATATGTTTCTAGATAGATATTGATATTTAAAAAAAGATAATTCAACTAAGAAAATCAGCCTAAACACTTACATTTCCATGTAAGAAGAATAGAAACAATTTCTTGAAAAGCAGTGTTGGATTTTCACCTGGGGCAATTTTGAACAGTTTCGTGTGTACAGTGTGACACATTTAAATTGTTTTTTATACCCGACCCTTCCAAAAAAGTACCCAAAATATCTTTAGCTGATATTCGTATACTTGTGAATGTAACTTGATCTTATAAAAAAACCAACGATCTGTATAAGACCAAAAAAAATGCTTTTTAAATCCCCTATGTTAGGTGTTTTCCAAACACTCGTTTTCGCTAATAAGAAAAATTGTTGTGACTGATTATGCCTAATTATATATCGTGGAAACTGTTGGCCAAAATACGTCTCTTAGTTTGCAGAAATAGCTTGAGAATTTTATAGATGATAAGTTGAGATATTTTAAATTTTATCGCATACAATTTGTTTAGGGACAAGGAAAAATATCAGAAATAGATACAAGCATCGAAAAAAAAAAGTACGTACCTACTTAGATAAATAAAGAAATTCTATTTTTATAGTTCAAAACAATATATTGTACTTTAAATTCTTTTAAAAAAGCATTGGTTTCAATTCTTAATATTTTTTGTTACACAATTCAATATTTACTTGACATTTCACGGTCCAACGTTGCCAGTTGTATTGCGAGTTCAAATTTAACCTTACTTTTTTGGGACTTTATGAGCATGCAATTTTCTTCAAGATTACTTTGGCACGAAAAAAAAATCAATACAATCTCTACAGAGCGACTGGCCACATACTTCTAATGAGGTAAAGCACACACACAAACCGAGGTAGCTAAAAAGTTTGGTTAGATTTTAACTCGGACACAAATGGCGACGTCCCATATTTACGTGTGTAGTTTTTGTAACTGCAATATTTCGGTATTTTTCCATATTAGTCTTTTTTGCTGCTAAAGTATATTGTACGCAATTGTTAAAAAGAAAGTATTAACTTAAAAATCATATATAGCAACAAAGTTGATTACAGATTACTGCAGCAGCTACTTTTAAGTGCAGTTCGCTAAAACCTATACTCAGATATAACTAAAAGCCACTTTACATTAAGTACTGCAATATTCAGTTCGCCTATGCATACATTGAGCAATATCGATCAGCTGGTGTATTCATATTTTAATAACGTCAAATTAGAACTTAGAACATGTTTTAATGCAATCCCGTGGTATTACATGAATGTGAAGTGGCTTTAAAAAAAGAATTTCTTGAACAAACAGAAATTCTTTGGAAAAAGTGAGGTTAAGTATCAAGATAATTGTATTGGTTATTTTCCCAAATCTCTTTTCGTTTATTTAGTTTCCAAAATTGTTATTTAAACAGAATTTGGTGTTTCCAATTTAGGTTTACACTGGAATCAAGTAATTAGCTTTTTTGTTAGCACTCAAAAATGAGCTTTAAGATCCAGTTTTAATAAATATATTGGACATGGTTTTTCGATCGTGTATAAAAACTATATGTGTAGATTCGAAAGATATATATGACTGTTTTTATTCAAGCCTACATGTTCACTAGTAATAGGTCTTCATTATTAAACGAATTTTTATTTATATATCATAACTTTTTTATACCTAGACATATTTTTAGCATGTACATTTCTTCCAAACTTTAATTTAGTAGTAGTTATTAGTTTAAACAATGTGTATTACTGTTCAGTTACCAAAATTGAGGGTGTGGATAAGAAAATAGAGGCGATTTCGATTGAGGTTGGTTCATAGATTGGTTCGTCATATACTTAGACCAACCGCATTCGAATGACAAATTGATGGCGTCATTAATCGTCTGGTTCAAGGTTGGTTAACCGAAACTTGAACTCCCAGCATTACTATTTTGTTTACATTTGTCAATTTTTACTTGACAGCCGTTTAACCAACCATTTCGTTTACGAAGAATTCGAATGGGTCATAACCAACCGACTGTCTGACGTCAACGTTTATGAACCGACCGGTTAACCATTAACCAACCGAAAAAGGCATTCGAAATCGCCTTAAGTATGATTATTTTCTGGTTTTACAGAAATAATTTAAAAAAAAAACAATAACTAACCGAAAACGCCCTGAATATTGGTACACCAAACAAGATGTAAATCCCAATGTGATATATATTGATAATATTGTAAAAGTTAAATAGACACTTAGAACCTTGGTATAGAATTATTGGATAATTCTTAGGTACTACAAAATGTGGGTAAGCGAGCTTTGAAAAATCCACTTGGTACTATATCATAAATAACTTTTTTGTTTATGAAATTTTTTATACATGTGTATGTATTAATTTATTCCTGTGACTTGTCAAAAGTAATAAAATAGTTTTTAAACGATTCATGAAGCTTTACTTTTTCATCTAAGAAAGTACACCTTATTGTTTAGCCATTTCACTGGCATAATATTGAAGCTGCAGCATTCTGTTAAGACATGTTCCATGGAGAGAGGAGAGCTGTTACAATTTTGGGACCGAAGCAGTATCGTTATCGGTATTCCCACGTTGACAGGCAGACAATAATTTACTGATAAAAATGCTTTATAAAATTATTAGGACCCGGAATAAACGTCAACTTTATATAATAAATTGGCAAAAGAATATTCTTTTTCTACTAAGTCTTCTTATAACAACACAACTAAGAATGTTATTCTTTAACCATTTTTAATCCAATTTTTTAAATAAATTGAATCTCGCTTATCTCAACATTTCAAAGTACCAATTTATAAGTTTATAACATAATCAAATTAAAATTATTTCTTGTTTTTACCACCAGAAAGCACTCTAACAAAATTGATAATAATTATTTTACACTAATATATCATAACACTCTTATTGGTAATTGAGTTCGCTTAAATATTGTAAACTGTAATAAAATATTGTTGTAAATTGTTAAAATAAGACTGAAAGTATACAACAAAGACCTTTATTTCGAACAACCTCTCCTGGTAGTATTACGGGTTCTTTTCAAAGTACCTGCTCGTATGATGCTTGCTGCGAACCAATTCGTACGTTTCTAGTGAGCAGGGGAGCCAGAGAGTCGATACAAGAAAGTTAAAATCAACCCTCAATGGATGTACAGGGCATTTTACTAAAAGGAAAAGTATTTTGCTTATAAATATTTAGGCGGTTAAATCATAAAATATAAATAATACGATGGAGTTTCATGTTTAATGAAGATATAACCTTAAGACATTCCACAGTTTTTCAATCTTCCTCTGGGTAGAAGTTTTAAGGGTTTAAATTAAATTTATCAACCAAAGTTGTATAATAAAAGATTGAAAAAAATTATAAGCAGCCTAATAACTTTTTAATGGGAGTAGCATGTGACGAAATAATAATTTGTAATGTGTGTTGCGAGGTAAGTGAAATATTTATAATCTGTTACAGTGCACTATTAATTAATTACATAGATATCAACTTTTATTTTAACTGGTCAAAGTAATGGGAGCTGTATAAGTGTTAATCTTTTCGTATCACTAGAAAAATAATCGTAATCGGTCTGCGAAATAATGAAGGGAGTCGCGATAATTTGCCTGTGGGTTATGTCATTGACATTTTTGACAGATGCCATTTTTGAATTAGTTATTTCAAAACCTTTCTTCAATAAAAAGGTGAAATATTGTTTTATAAAAACTAGTTAATCATTATATTTAATATCGTTAAGTGGCATTTGCATAATGAATTTCTGAATTGCTTAGAATTGAATAAAACGCGTATTTGAAGTAATCGATATACTTATTTGGAACAACCCTAAAAAATAAAACGAGAATGGAGGCTCTTATTCCAGTAATTAACAAATTACAGGATGTTTTCAATACTGTAGGTTCGGATGCTATCCATTTACCTCAAATTATAGTTCTCGGATCACAGGTAAATTGAAATATTGGATATTCAAAATTTGATTATGATATAACCTAATTTGATTTTTTAGAGTTCAGGAAAAAGTTCAGTAATTGAAAGTTTAGTAGGTAAATCATTTTTACCCAGAGGAACCGGTATTGTAACTAGAAGACCTTTAATACTACAATTAGTTTATTGCCCCAAGGATGATAGAGAACATCGCAATGCAATGGATGGTAAGACATTTCTTGTTTTATAAAGTTGTTGGATATGACGAAAAAAGAGATGGATTATTTTAATTTGAAATTATCTCCACAGTATTAAAGTTCAATTAGTAATATGAAATATTTGAAGCAAAGTAAAATTACCCAGAGTTAATATTGAAGTCTTGGAAGTGAATAGATATTGTCTCCTATTTGCTATTTAATTTCAGATTTTCCTAATCTCTGGCTCCATAATAAAAGTAACAAATATAAGTTTAAATGTTGTAACAGTTCATTTCATTGCTAAAGTATGCTTTATAGCTCATTCTTATTTCAGGTACAGTTGAAGCTGAAGATTGGGGAATTTTTCTTCATGCCAAAGAGAAAGTTTTCAAAGATTTTGATAAAATTAGATATGAAATTGAAGAGGAGACAAATCGTGTAGCAGGTAGTAACAAAGGAATATGCCCAGAACCGATAAACTTGAAAATTTACTCTACTAAAGTAGTAAACTTAACACTAGTGGATTTACCTGGAATAACAAAGGTAATTATTTCAATTGTACTTTATTCTGGAAATACTGATGTATCAAATAAACTTTATAGGTTCCTGTAGGTGATCAACCACCAGACATAGAACAACAAATTCGAGAATTGGTTTTGAAATATATTGCAAATCCTAACTCTATAATTTTAGCAGTAGTGACTGCAAATACTGACATGGCTACTTCAGAAAGTTTAGCTATAGCTAAAGATGTCGATCCTGATGGAAGGAGAACTCTTGCTGTTGTTACAAAACTAGATCTCATGGATGCAGGTGAATTATTTTATTAAATTATATAGACAGTTTTAAGATTTGTTTGTTGTAGGAACTGATGCTATTGACATTCTTTGTGGGAGGGTAATTCCTGTGAAATTAGGTATTATTGGGGTTGTCAATCGATCGCAACAAGATATTATGAATAATAAAACTATAAAGGATTCTTTGAAAGATGAAGCTACATTTTTACAAAGTAAATATCCCACTTTAGCTGGAAGAAATGGTACTCCGTATTTAGCGAAAACTTTAAACAGGCTGTTAATGCATCATATTAGAGACTGTTTACCGGATTTAAAGGTTAGTAAACTATTTTTAAAGATTCCTGGGTTTTGAATTATTAAACGAATCAAAAGAGTTCAACACTAATTAACTTCGAAGTAGAGAGGTGTTTTAAAATGTGCATAAAATTTTATACTTGTCTGATTACCAGTGATTTAGCATTGTGATGAATATAAATATTTATTGTATTATCTATGGAAATTAAATCCATTACAGTATAAGAAATATCGTGATTAATATTTATATTTTGTTTTATCAAATTATCTTAACCATAGAGCGGAAATATTAATTAGATTAGCTTGGTGGCAGATAGTATAAGTACAAACAAAATTGTTGTTAAATGTAATCAATAAATGAATGTAATTATCTAGTTTGATATGAAAACAATAAAGGTTAAGAAAACTGAAAAAAAGTGCGAAAAATTGGCACACATTAGCTTAAACAGACTTGTCACATTTGAGTGACATTTAATTACCTTAATAGTTTAAACAATGTTTATATATCCCATTATAACTAATTTTAATTATACCAAATTATTAAATATATTCTTACAGACAAGAGTAAATCTCATGATATCCCAGTACCAATCTCTATTAAGTTCCTACGGAGAAGATATATCTGATAAGAGCAAAACTTTGTTACAAATCATCACAAAATTCGCATCTGCATACTGTTCTACTATCGAAGGCACTGCTAGAAATATAGAAACCACTGAATTATGCGGGGGCGCTAGAATATGTTATATTTTTCATGAAACTTTTGGGAGAACTTTGGATTCAATACATCCTCTAGCTGGACTTACGAAAATGGATATTCTAACAGCTATAAGGTAGGATTTTTCTTAGGAAATGTTGCTAAGAATTAACAATTTTTTTCATAGAAATGCTAATGGACCTCGTCCTGCGCTGTTTGTACCGGAAGTTTCTTTTGAATTATTAGTTAAAAGACAGATAAGAAGGTTGGAAGAACCTTCTTTGCGTTGCGTTGAATTAATTCATGAAGAGATGCAAAGAATAATACAGGTAGATTTTTTTTCTTACAATGTTATAATAGTACTACACACCTTATACTAATGAATATTCATTTCAGCATTGCGGTAATGAAGTACAACAAGAAATGCTTCGTTTTCCGAAGCTGTACGAAAAGATAGTTGATGTGGTAACACAGCTACTAAGACGTAGATTACCTACGACTAATACCATGGTTGAAAATCTCGTCGCTATCGAATTAGCGTATATAAACACTAAACATCCTGATTTTTATAAGGATATTCAGATGGTACCGACTGTTATAAATTCGTCTGGAGAAAGTAGTACTAGGGCTTCACGTCCTAAAAGTATGTTTGGGAAATATCAAGGGGATGCTCAAGGACTGGTGAGTAAGGTGGAGTATCGCTTGTTTTTTTTGGCTTTAGTTTTTTTTATGCATTTATTTTATTTTTGCTAGTTACGTAGTTTAGTTATAGACCTGGGTAGAAGCCTTTAAAAATAATAATAAAAAAAAAATAGTAGGATGAAACCTATTGAAAAAGGAGGAGAATATTATAGAAATTAAAGGAAAAATAATTTACGGGCGATCTGAGGTTGGGAAGAGGAAGGGGTGAGTTTTTAAGGGTAAAAAACGGTTTATTTCGATTTCAGGCAAAACTACTAGACCTGTGGAAAAAAGTTGAATGGCAGAGTTGTAGGTAATAAAAAGATCTACAACTTTTGTAATTACACTTTTTTCACATAACCTGAAAATTTAGGTGGAAAATTCAAAAATCCAAGTTTTTGCTTTTTTATTTTTCTTTTACAAAAAAAATTTGTTTTTCATGAAATTTTGTGAAAACTTACCTTTTTATGTCCCAAATACACTGTAATTTATTTGATTTGAAATATTTATTTTTTCACCTTATTTTGACTTAATATAAAAAAAAAACACCATAATTTTCAATCGAAAATGTTAAAAAGAAATAAATGCTTTTATTTAAAAAATGCTGGTGATAGTTATGCAATTATGGAACATTTTCGAGAATTTTATTATAAATAATTTGCCAAATATGTATAAAAATGTTGCCCGCTCATAGTACTGAATGAAGAACGATCTTGAAATATCAAAAAGTTAAAACATGTTGATAAATTTCTAGCTGCCTACGTTATTTCCAAAATTGAGCGAAAAAAAAATTTCAACATAATATAAAGGAGAAAATTGGAAAATATTTAGATACACCGAAAAATGGGAAAAAAATTTCAATCAAATGTTATCAATTCAAAATAAATTCAAAGAATGTGGAAGAAACTAAAAAAATAAAAAAAAGTTAAGAATAATTTTCCACTAAATGAAAAAAATTGGAAAAATCCTAAACAAATATAATATATATTAGAAAATATTTAAAAACAGTAACAGATGGGGAAAATTTTGATTGAAATTTGAAAACAAATTTAAATTATTGAAAATAGCTAATTAAGAAAAAAAATTGGGAAAATTTGAGGATTGAAAATGGAAAAAAAAATAGAAAAAATTTAAAAAATATTACAATTGTCAAAATTTAGGCTTTGGAGCAAAAAAACTTGTTGGGTCAAAACTGAAGGTCGTTATTTTCATTTGAAAAAAAAATATGGTGAATTTTATCTATATTTTCACACAGTGAACAGAAATATTTTTACGTAATTTTAAATATTATAGAAACACCGCAGTCCACAACCATTGGCCGAACAACAACAGAAGACAGATTTTCTTAACGATCTCTTCCGAATTTTCCCGATCACTAGTTATAACGAATTTATGTCAGATATACAGGTACTGCTGAGTAAAAGAGTCCAACATTTGTAGCTAGAAGTTTGTTTGACTTACTAATAGCTCTTCTTTTTGGGAGTTTGGTTTCAGAAAAATAACTAATACACCTTCCCTCATACTACAATAAATTTTTGATAATTTTTTATTTTATTTTAAGGCTAGATCCACGAGTAATCCACAATTGAACAACGAAGATGAAAATAAACCGTGGACCATACCGAACGGAAAAGAAAATGATTTTAATCATGTTCATAATTTACCAGACAACATAAAAGCAGAAGCCGAGCTGAGAAACGTTCTCAGCCCTCAAAAACCGGTAAATCTATTACCGCAGGTTCCTGTAAACAGCAGTAGTTTTAGAAAATTGTCCGAAAACGAAGAACACGATTGCGAGATTATCGGTAAGTAAAAAAAATATTTCTTCCTCAAAATATTCCACCAATGTAAAACTTAATAGAAGAACATCTAGGAGTTTGGGTATTTTTTGGTGAATCCGGCAACGCTGCTTACCGAACTATGACATTGACAACTGACTTATTATTGAGTAAAATCATTGGTTAATATTATTTTCAGTGTATATAGCAATTTTGATACGATTTAACTCATGAAATTTTGTTTTTTTCGTTCAAGTATAATTTAGAGACTGGTGAGTCGGTATAAAGTTAGCAAAAGACAATTTAATAGTTTCTTATGGCTTTGATGATTAAATTTGTATTTTCGTAAGTGGAATAGCACACAATGGACAAAAAATTTGACGAAAAAATCACAGCAATGCTGCTGGTGGTATCTGCTGTTGTTTTTCTTCTATTTAGAGTTGAATAATCGATTCATGTTTTGCTTTTAAACAAATTGTGTGGCCAGGATTTGGCGTTATTTATCTTCTTCGTTTCCGGTCTTCCTAGAAGTTGAATCAATGTTATTTTATTTTTTATAAAATTTTTTTTTAGAAAAGATTGTCTTTATTATTTTTTGAACTATTTAAAAAATATTGGGAAATATTCAAATGCATATTGAAAAAAATTGTGAAAATATTTGGGAAATTTAGAAAAAGTTTGCTAGAGTGTGAAAATTGTTACTAAATAGAAAATAAATCCTGAATAAAGTTCAAAAAATGAAAAATATTGGACGAATTTGAAAAAAATAGGAAATAAATATTGGAAAAAATTTACTAGAGTGTGAAAATTGTTAATAAATAGAAAATAAAATTTTCACAATCCTGAAACTTCAAAAAATGAGAAATATTGGACGAATTTTGAAAAAAATAGGAAAGAAATTTTAGAAAAAATTTGCTAGATTGTGAAAATTGTTAATAAATAGAAAATAAAATTTTCACAATCCTGAAACTTCAAAAAATGAGAAATATTGGACGAATTTTGAAAAAAATAGGAAAGAGATTTTAGAAAAAATTTGCTAGATTGTGAAAATTGTTAATAAATAGAAAATAAAATTTTCACAATCCTGAAACTTCAAAAAATGAGAAATATTGGATGAATTTTGAAAAAAATGGGAAATAAATATTGGAAAAAATTTACTAGAGTGTGAAAATTGTTAATAAATAGAAAATAAAATTTTCACAATCCTGAAACTTCAAAAAATGAGAAATATTGGACGAATTTTGAAAAAAATGGGAAATAAATTTTAGAAAAAATTTGCTAGAGTGTGAAAATTGTTAATAAATAGAAAATAAATCCTGAAAGTTCAAAAAATGAAAAATATTGGACGAAATTTGAAAAAAATAGGAAATAAATTTTGGAAAAAATTTGCTAGTGTGAAAATTGTTAATAAATAGAAAATAAATCCTGGAAGTTCAAAAAATGAAAATTGGTGGACGAAATTTGAAAAAAATAGGAAATAAATATTGGAAAAAATTTACTAGAGTGTGAAAATTGTTAATAAATAGAAAATAAAATTTTCACAATCCTGAAACTTCAAAAAATGAGAAATATTGGACGAATTTTGAAAAAAATGGGAAATAAATTTTAGAAAAAATTTGCTAGAGTGTGAAAATTGTTAATAAATAGAAAATAAATCCTGAAAATTCAAAAAATGAAAAATATTGGACGAATTTTGAAAAAAATAGGTAATAAATTTTGGAAAAAATTTGCTAGAGTGTGAAAATTGTTGATAAATAGAAAATAAATCCTGGAAGTTCAAAAAATGAAAATTGGTGGACGAAATTTGAAAAAAATAGGAAATAAATTTGAGAAAAAATTTGCTAGAGTGTGAAAATTGTTGATAAATAGAAAATAAATCATTAAAATTCAAAAAATTGTAAATATTGGACGAAATTTAAAAAAAGTAGGTAAATAAATTTGGGAAAATCTGATAAATAACGTGAAAATTTAGATTGTGGAGTTATAACAGTTGTGAAAACACATCATATACGTATAAAATTGTGGAAGAAGACAAAATGTAAAAACTACAAAATATCAATTATGAAAAAAATTGTTCTTACCCATCTTTTTGAACGTAAAAGAAGTAATATAAGAAATTGAAAGAATTTAATTTATTTGCGTTTTCATTTACGTCGTTTTTTTTTATTTCAGAAAGATTAATTAATACTTACTTCTACATCGTAAGAAAATCAATCCAAGACACCGTACCCAAAGCAGTTATGCATTTCCTAGTGAATTTCGTTAAAGATAACTTGCAATCGGAACTAGTAACTCATCTCTATAAAGCCGACAACGCCGATCAACTTTTAGACGAATCTGAACATATTGCTCAGAGACGTCGTGAAGCCGGTGATATGTTAAAAGTAAGTCTACTAAATATTTCACTTTTATATAAAAAAAAATTGGAAATAATTCCACAAAAATGCTATTTTTGAGCGTGTAATTTTTTTATATATACAGGATGTACAAAAAAATACTAACAACGTCACATAAATGCTATTTTTTTATATATACAAGGTGTACAGAAAAAAAAAGCAAATAATGCCACGTGTAGCTGAATTTAATTTTTAATGGTTGATTATTTTCAGGCACTTCAGAGAGCTTCGCATATAATAAGCGAAATAAGAGAAACACACATGTGGTAATAGTAATGAAGAAACAAGTAGTTATAATGATTTAAAAAAAAAATGATAAAAGTGTCATGTGACTAGTCATGATTTTCGTCGATTTCAATTACCAAATACACATTATTATTATTGTTGTTGTTGTGTGGGATGTAGGAGATTTTTTTGGCAGAAATTTACTTTCAAAATCAGTTATAATATTTTTGGTTTTCAGCATTATTATCATATTTTTTAAAAATTCTTTCCCGAGGCTTTTTTTGTAATTTATCATCTGAATTTTCCCTCAAAAATGCTATATTCGCAGAATTTAATTATTTTAATTATTTAATAGAAAAAAAATTGGTTGGAAAAAATTTAATAATTTCGGTTTTTTTTTGGAAATTATTAAAAATTCTATCAGTTACGTTTACAATTTTTTCTTCAAAACTGTAATATATACAAAATTATATATAATATATTTTATTCAATTTTTGAAAATATTAATAATTAAATTATTTATATATTTAACTAATTTTTATAATCTTATTTCTTCTTAATATTGTAATATTTGCCAAATTTATTTAAATTTACATATAGATCGAAAAATAATTATAATAATTTGGGAAACCTTACACTTTTTAACCACACGCACTAAAAATCCCTCAGTATGTTCCTGTTTTTTTTCGTCCAATTATTATAAATATATTTCGGTCCTTAAACAATATCCTAGATCTGGTTTTGAAAGTAAACCAAAAATGCCTTACATATTTTTTTCTTCAATTAATAGATGATATTAATAAATACACCCCATCGACCCTACTGTTATTGCTAAATTCGATATTTTATCAGTAACGATTCTTTTTTTTTATTCTCTTCTGTATATTACACTGGCCTACAAAAAAAACCAACCTCACAAAAGTTAAAAGTGAAACAAACTGTAGCCCAATTATTTCTGACTATTCTCTTTTTCGAAACGTTCTATTATTTGAGTTATTTAAAGAAATAATACCCTCATAAAATATTCATAATTATTTTTTTTTAAATGTATTCTCCTCTAGCCACAAATCAACAAGTTGTTGGTATTTTCTAATTTTCACATCTCGTTTTTTCCTCAAAATTAATCGTTTTTCGAGAAAAGGTATTTTTTTTGTAGAGCAGTGTATATTACCAAGAAGTGTTACATTGATCTTTAGCGCTGTTTTTAGTAATTTTTTTTCAATTGTTTGGAATAGATATTAGATTAAAAAATGATATTCATTGTTTGCATTGATATTTTGAACACGCGGTAAGTTTTTTAAACAATTTTATA
Organism: Lochmaea capreae; assembly: GCA_949126875.1. NCBI lineage: Eukaryota > Metazoa > Arthropoda > Insecta > Coleoptera > Chrysomelidae > Lochmaea > Lochmaea capreae. The sequence continues at coordinate 2,813,084 of OX421400.1, forward strand.
CATAAATCTAAGGGAAATATCTCCGGTGCTGTATTTGGTTTTCTATTTTTCTTTTTGTAAGCAGTTTCGCATTTCATTTAGTACATAATTGCTTTTGTTTATATGATAATTTTAATTTTACAGACTTGATTCTTTTGTTTATTCTCTTTTTAAACAATGCATACTGCATAGTATTTTTTCCTAAGTTATTGTCAGGTTTGCATAAATAAAAAGTAAGTAACGTTGAGTTTTATTTAACAATTCACCTGTATATATTAAAAAAAAATCGAATTGACTGTTTCTAATGAAAAAAAAACGCTGAAAAAAAGTAACATTTCTTTGTTTGGAATAAGTATTTGACAAGAATGACGTTTGTGACAAGAATGACATTTGTGACGTCTTTCATCTATTCAACTGTCGTGAAATTGACTTAAAGTTCGTTAAGGAACCTCGGCATTTCAGGTTTATAAATAAATATATTGAATTTTTGGTTTTTATTTAACCCTTTACCTGTTCTTTTCGAAATGAATTTTGAATTTACCTTTCATAACGAAAAATACTACCAGAAAAGGATGGTATTCCATAGTTTGGAATAAGTATTTGACAAGAATGACATTTGTGATGTCTCTCATCTTTTCAACTGTGGTGAAATTGACTTGAAAAGAAAAGAGACTCACTCTTGAATCTTGATGTAAATAATTTCTATGGAAACCAATTACGTGAGACTTGCTATTTTATAAATTTCACAGTAAAAATTATAACTAATTTACCATACCGAGTGTCCCATCGAAAACGTATAGCGATATTTAATAAATATTCCACACCAACCCAGTGTATATGCTAAATTTAACTTTAAAATTAAATCTAGAACTACCACAGATGTCATAATATCGTGTACTTCAAAGTATTCAATGCTACTGATCGAAGGCATCAGAGCTGTTAAGATGTTGACTTCAAACAAAAGTGTAAGACCAGAATTGTGCGTCTGATTTACGATCCAAGCAAGATCATTGCATCACACTGTAAACTGTATAACTTGCACTAAGAATAAACTGAAATAATGGTATAGATTACAAAGCTTCTAAAATAATTGATTATATTTATTTTATTAAAATATAAATACAAAATATGATAACAGGCCATCTTAGCTAAAATAACCCATAACAAACGTATGACGTCAAACTTTTGAATATCGTTCGAATTTTCATCTTTCTGGTTTTGCATTGTTTGAATAATATTTACACTCGTTATAGAATTCAAATTAATACTATTTAAAACAAATTTTTAATTTGCAAACTGTGTGGGATATTTGAAGCATTTATAGATGTGTGACGTCATAGGCCACTACTATTCTAGCGTTTTGGTGCGAAAGTTGAATTGTACTTTAAAAATGTAATTTTCTCATTTAAAAACGATCAATTTTTCAAGAAACAACATTTTTTTATATAAAGCTTACGCGTATAAACATCGTGGAGCAGTTCATCATATGCCTATAAACAAAGCTAATGAGTTTTTCGTGGTGATACTTATTTCACGCAAACCACCAGTGGTGTAGAGGGAGGAAAAGGGTGACAACCTCCACGGGTTAATTTTTTAACTATTGTAGAAACTTTGTCAAAAAGGTGAGTATGGAATATCGAGTCTGATGAAGCAATCTTTTAAGATTACTGTGTTAAAATTTTTGAACGTAGTCATGTAACATTTGGAGGATATTCATAGTTTTTTCGTCAAGCATCAGTGGGAACATTCAAAAACACAAATATCTTCCTAATTGCAAAAAAATACTTATAACCAGCTTAAAAATGGTAGGTAAGTAGACATTTTATTCAGATTTCTTTATATTTTTGTGCCATTTTCCAGTTGTAACAGCGGTCTCAAGCGAAAGAAGAAATAAAATTATTATTTTTACTCCATTTATTTTCTTAAATTTCCTTTATTTTAACAACTTTAACTTTCATAATTCAATATAAATAATGTTTAACTATAAGAACACAGAACTCAAACAACTAAGACTAGCTATAATATGTCGATTGTCTCGACTCTTCGATGACAGTTCTAGATGTATTTCTTCTTCTTTTTCTTCATGGACCTGTAAATATCCTTAGTACAAGTCCGACGTAACAATATTATAAAACTATACCCAACAAGAGTATTGGTACACAAGTTTTTGTGACTACGCCACTGCAAGCCGCCGAACTCTAGTGTATTCGCATACATATCTCTTCCTATACCAGTGTTTGAAAGACATGTTAGATTTATGCGTTTCACGCTCTCATATGAATCTCCACTCTTTTTCAATTGAGCTTGTTTCTGGTAGAGTTATTTTTTTGGAATGTTTCACAAAGTTCAGTAATAATTAAACAGCTTTATAATTACACAAAATATATATACAGTAGAAGGTTTAAAACCTTTTTTTATACCTACTTTTTTCACTACACAGATCCTAAAGTTAGTGCTTTAATAAAATTCAATGAATTATGAAATAAACGAAGATCCTGAAAGATGACTCAATGGATAAAGGAGCGGCCATACTCTTGTCCTGATTTTAAAAAAAGTAAATTGAAGGTTTTTTTATTGAATTAAAATCCTTATAGACCATGACCACTCTTAGCTTCGCGTCATTTTATACTATCATCGTCAAGCATAGACTTTTTATTTTACATTGTAACCTTCAGAATAACAGACAGCTATAGAGACGACAATTTGGTGGTTATATGCAGAATGTCATTATTTCTTTGACGACAAAATATAAAAAAACAAAACTTTATACTTTATGTCATTTTTTACAATAGGACCAATTCTGTGAGTGACTATTAAATTTTAAAACACGGTTAAAATTCCATTTTAATATTCTGTAGGTATGCACAATAAACTTTGAAATATTAATAGAAAACAATTTGTTAAATTCTCACATGAATATAACACAAGTTTGTTCATCACCCTATATTTAACCATTCACCTGCTTTATTCATATTATCCGTATTTCCTGCTGGAGAAGACTGCATACATGTACGAAACGAATTAATTCCGCATGTGGAGACACGCTATATCTGAGTACGTGGAGAAAAGTGTCGGAAAGCGGTTCTGCACCGTAGTGTGTGTGTTCCGGATTCTAGAGGCGACTATATAAGGTGGCAATTGTTACCCTTACAGGACTAGCTTCAGATATTTTAACATTACATCCAGGAAATAGACATAAATAGATGTTTATTCAGTAGAGGCTCGTGGTTGTTCTAAACGAGATGGCAAAAAGCTCCCCCTATAGGCGCGGCGTAATAAAAATGCTTTAATGTAACATTTAGGTAACACTTAATGAGCCGCCACTGTGTTTAGCGTTGGTAATACTGTAAATAAAAGTTAGTATACTTTTGCATATATTAAAGAAGAAAAATATATCGAAATAAAAAAGATAGAGAGAAGATGAGAGTCAAAGACAGAGTTAGGGAAAATAGAGAGAGGAAAACTTTTTATAGACAATAGGTAATATAAGTTTAATAAATAATGAGATAACAAAAAACCATCGGCTTTGTATTTTTTAACCTTTTGCCAACAACTGCCCTGACGGAACAAAATAAAAAGTAGAATTTAAGTTTAAACTCAACGTTCCCGCTAATCTTATTGAAATTTCTTTTTAATCCTTCGTAAACGTATCCCTAGTGCCGCATCTGGGTAAATACAATCCTGCGCGTAATTCCCTTAGGAACGCAATCTAGGAAACCACGCGCTCGTGGCCATGCCAGCTGATGATACGGACCTCCACTTTTCACTGCTGTTTTCCCGACGCTAGGCGTACGCTAACGCCGCGACGGTTTGTATGGTCGCTGCAATGCGGCCCAGACGAACTAAAAATGAGTTTTACACTTTTCACCTATAAGTATTGTCGCTTTAGGTTCATTTTCTCCAAATAATACAGAGGCGTACAATCAATAATCATTAACTAGTTATTTTTTTAATTGACAATTTAAACGATGGATGGAGAGTTAATCAAGAAGTTGATTGTAGAAAATTGTTTTTATAATTGGATTTAATACTGTCTGCTCTAAGAACTGTTCTGGACAAAACCGAACCTTATTGGACAATATTTAATAAATTTATCTAAATGAAACACCCCCTATTGTTCCAAAAAAGAAACGTAATTTACATTTGAGCTGGATCCCACTTAATGGTGGAGAAAAGTCTCAAATCAATTTTTTTCTGTACCACGGGTCCACCGAAGATACGTGGGACCCGGAGCTTAAGCCCCGGCTAGCCCCTACGTCAATCCGCCACTGCTTCTATCCAAGTATATTTTACACTGCTTTAGATCCATTTGTTTACTCACTACTACCATGTCTATTACTTTGTATTTTTGTAAAAATTATGCAAAAATCTAGTGATAACTTTTTTTTTATTCGACTGGAATAAAATGTTATTATTTCCGACTCAAACTAGGTAGGAAGTTCATCAAACATGCACAATGCTACAATACTCCCTGTTTAACATTATCTTAACATTTAAAGCTATATAGAAAGTCGTAATATATCATTCTAATCCTAATTGGATGTTATTAGGATTTTCTGTTCCGTTCCTTTCGATAATAAATTTTCCTTGGGGTGCTGTAGCCTTCTTCACACCGGAATTCGGTCAATTTGCGAGCTTTTGGTGTATATTATAAGCGTCTCGACGCTAACGACGTTTTGTTTGCATACAAAATAGTCGAGATTGTTAAGTGGAATTATTATTTGAAAGTTAAGTTGAGAATATATTACTTTGACAGGTCGGCCATATTGTTATGGAGGACAAATGGTCAGTTGGAGTTTGGAGTTGAGACTTGTGTGTTTTGGTATATGTCCTGTAAGTCAGTTAATTCTCAGACAGACTTTGTAGAGCAATGTCAATATAAAAAAAATTTTATTTTAAAAAAAACTTTACAAATAGCACATGGCGCAGTCAGTAAACTGTCTCTGAATTGAATTAAATACTAATTAAAGTGTTAGATGACGAAAAAAGCAAGCAACAGAGGAGTTATGTGATTCAAGAAGACCAACAGATTCAGGTGCACAGAGAGAGCAATTAAATAGTCACCTCGCTTGGTTCTCCCTACTTGCATTCTACACTTTTTACTAATTAAAGTTTAACTGTCGTCCGTTGTTTACTAGTAATCAATGAAAACTGAATAGAATGTGACACGAGCACAATATGGCCTACCTGTCAGTGACGTCGTTCTGGAGAATTTCTTCTATTTGATATGTCAAGTGTCAAATAATTTTTATTAATATCTTTACTTTGATATTTTTAACCAGAACGATATTTCAACATTCTTCATCATCTTTCCTGAAAATATCACGTACCTAACCCTACGTCCGTCTACAAAAGATTCGTGCTTTGAATACAAAAAGATCTTGCAATATTTTGTTATTTTCATTTTACTTTCGCTGCTTTTCATATTCACTCGTTGTAAGTAACATTTTCTTCCATAGAAACATGAAATATCATTTGCTCAGACTAAACTAATTCGAATATTATATTTGAATAGATGAAGATCGATACTAAACGATGAGATAAAACAGTTTAATTGGTTTAAATCTACATTATAAAACGAGTTTGAGAAAGCTACTGATGTGTTAGCGAAACGCGTCACGAATGTATATTGAACTTAGTTCAAATATATAATGAAGATTTAAACAAATTAAATTGTTTTATTTCATCGTTTAATATTATATTTATTGGTCGTTGTATACATTAAGTTTCTGGGCATGACTAAGAAGGTGAAAATGAAATTTACACTTTATCAACTCTCTAGAAAGTTTTGTTGACATAATTAAATTTTTATCGTTAATATTTCATCTGAATCTTAATAAAAATATGGAGCTCTAGATCAAATGTTATTAAAAACGGTTTAAATAAATTTATCATTTATCACGCAGAAATGGTATGCAAGTAATATTCCAGTTTTCGCATAAGATACAGTGGCGTTTCATTTCCAAGGATTCTAAACAGTGCAAAAGCCTCTTCGGATATATCGACTGTTTTGGATTTTTTATTCTCTTCAGTGGCCAGTTTTTTCGTTTTCATCCAAGCTTTTTCTTTCCGCTGTAATATTTCCCCTATTGTCTCATCCCAAGTCTTCCTGGGCCTACCTCTTTTTTTATTCTCTTAAATTTTCGCTCCCCATATTTTTTTAGTTAATCTCGTCTCCTCCATACGCTGCAAATGCCTCACCAGCAAGGTTGTCTTTCCTCAATATATTCCAAAGTGGACTGTATTTTCAGTTCTTTTCTTATTATTGTGTTTCTTTTTTTGTTACTCCTCTTTTTCGTCTTAACACCATTAGTATAGTTCTTCCAAAGTTAATGTGATGATCCATATTTTTAATCCCTGTGAAGGAAAAAGCCGCCCAATGGTCTCCAAAATGCCATTCTAATTAATTATATTATAAAACTCACCCCAACGTCTACGAGCAAATGAATATTATATTAATATCAATTCACTGACGCGACCTAACCACTACACCATCAAAAAGGTTTTATATTAATGATACCTTTCTACACTAGATCACCTACACTTTCCTATAAATACCTATAACAATTCACTAAACTCACTCAACCAAGAAATAGATATTATACTAAATATTTCTTTAAAACAAAATTCACACCCGACACTGAATGATACTAATGGATTATAAGCCGAACCACAACACAACCCCCCCGAACACCCTCAAGGTCGTAGAATTTTTTCTGCGAAAATCATCCAACGGATTATACTTCGGTTATTTCGTTATATTACGATGAACACTGCAGTTGACGACTGGTTGTTTCGAAGTCTTTACTGCACGTGCAGCTACGTTGCCATCTCTTCAAAATTTTCTTAAATATAGTAACATATAAAAAGTGGCTTTAATTAATTTTTTCTTTTTTCAGTAATTTCAAGCGACTTACTCACGAACTAACAGTTTACTGAAGTAAGAGGAACATTTGTGTAGCGAGCCTAACAATTTTAGAAAATATATCTGACAATATTGCTTTATTTTATGGTCATCACACCGACAATAGTTAGAGTATACAAGTCCCAATAGATATTTTACACCCTTCAGATTTCCAGAAACGCTTATGTTTGTGTTTGAATTCTATCAAAATAATTTTATCAAAGTTTCGGAGTCTGTTGGTAATAGTAACTTTTAAAATTACATGTCAAAAATAAACTTTCTGGCTAGCGGACAAACTTCACTGGAAGATTTACGAAATTTTTATTATAAAATGGTCGAACTATGGAAATATCATGTCGTCTTTCACAGTAATGGAAATGAAAAGTATTAAATATTCTATATGAAACTTAATATTATATACCTAATAATACTTAGAATCCTTGTTGGGTCCTCAAGAAAATAAAAATTCAGGTATTAAGATCGTTTTATTTTTCCCAAAATAGTAAACTACTTATAATATTTAGTATTTGGACTTAAATCAAATATTTCTTCCCAAACTTTCATCCTTTCTGGCACAGGATTTCTCTGTAAAATAAGCTCCTCCCCGATATCTAAGTAGTATAGTTCCTTCTCATCTATAGGTTTCCATGTAACATTTAAATCGTTTCCTTCTGGAGTTGGATTCCCGAATTTTGCAAAATTTGTCCATAGTTTTACTAAACGTCTCACTGCCAAAATTTCAACTGTTCCTTTCTGCATACGTTCATTACCAATAGCTATATTGAAAAGGTATCCCAGTTCATCTGCGTGACAGGTTCCTGAAAAGAAAAACCTCCTTAAAAATAGCACCATGAATTGATACACTACTTATCTGACAAATGAGTTAAATTGTTCATTCGTTTGAGGAAGTTGAGTCCGGCATCTATAGTTATATTAAACAAATAAACTGGTTCACTTGAAGTTTTAGCATGTAGTTTAGCTGCACCCAATGTGGGAGCAATGTAGAAATAGTCTGTAGCTAGCTAAAAACGGTCCTGATTTAGCACTTTCCCCTTTCCAGCTTCGGCGTGCAAGATTTAAAAACATTTGACTTACCAAATACTTATTATTACCATTGTCTTGATTGAAATATGTTTTATTCAGTTTATCCATGATGATTTGTTTTTTCTCATCATTTTCTGTGAGATGTAGATGTGGATGTATACAATTCTCCAACGCGTAATACTCTATCGGTGGTATTCCTGATCGTATTGCGTTTTGATAATACACCTCAAATAACAATCCTTCTGTATTGGTGAAACCCATTAGTAGAGGAACCTTATTATATCTACCGGAAGTAATTAATTCATCCGGTAAAGTTGATATTATCTCAGTCGGGTTTGGGTTTTCAATGTTTGGACAAATTTTTCCATGTCTTCCATATTTCTTGAGAAAAAAAATTATATTTTCGTGTTTCGAACTATTAAACACACTTATAAAAGGGGAAAATTTGAGGATTACATTCAATGTGATAAAGGAGTAGGAGCATATATTCACTTCACGAACTAATAAAGACAAAAATTCAAAAATATACGGGGTTGGGATAAGTATGGAACCAAGTAAATATCTTTTAAACGAAAAGAACGATATTTATGAAAATTTGCATGTAAGTGCAATGGAACAAAATGCATTTGATGTACATTTTTTTGTTAATAATATACTTCCGGTTTAACCGGAAATGCCATCAACTTCTTTAATTTAAATAGGACACCCTATATATTTTTACAGATTTTGAAAGAGCTTGTTATTTTGAATTCATACATACTGAGTTTAGTGTAAAAATTTTTGTAAAAACGAGGAATATAGCACTTTAATCAACCTCCTTTGAGTTTTTTGCAATAGAGCAAAATACTATTTAGATAAACTAATTGATGTTGTTTGTTGCATAGTAATAAATAAACGAGTACTGTTTAGTACGTCTTTTGTTCTCCAAGTGTCAAATTCTAATTGACGGAAATAAATTTTACAATTTAGAATGGTTCAATTAAGTGAAAAAAAGGGTATTGAAATTTTAATGATGATCGGTTATGGTTATCGTGTTAGAGCTCATGAAGAAGTGTGTCATATTTTTAATAATTTGCATCCGGAGAGAAATCCTATATCACGCTCAACAGTAACTAAAACATTACAACGTTTTAATACAACTGGGATGGTAAAACATTTGCTAAAACCTGGAAGACCGCGGACTGCAACAAACGAAACTGTTAAACAAAATATTGCAATCGATTTAGAAGAATCACCTCAAACTTCCACCCCAAATTTGGCACTAAACCATGGTATCAGTCGACGTTCTGTAGGAAAGATATTAAAAAGTGAAAAGTATTATCCGTATAAGGTACAGTTTTGGTTCAAGAATTGTCAGACGATTATTTTGACCGACACCTGCAATTTTGCGAAAGGCTAATGGACATCTGTAATGTCGACGAAAATTTTGCTTCTAACATAGTTTTTTCCGATGAGACAACTTTTTGTTTAAATGGAACAGTTAATCGCCATAACTCAAGGTATTGGTCAAATGAGAATCCTCATTGGATTCATGAAGCACATACCCAGCATCCACAGAAGTTAAATGTTTGGATGGGAATTGTCGAAAATAGGCTTTTATCGACGGAAACTTGAATGGTGACAAGTATTTGAATCTACTAAATAACGAAATTATTCCTGCACTTCAATAGAATGGGCAATTACCACAAAATGTTTGGTTTCAACAAGATGAAGCACCTCCCCACTATGATAGACGTGTTAGGGATTTTCTGGATGCGTAGAGGATTCATAGAGTGGCCTGCTCGTTCTGCGGATCTTAGCCCGTTAGATATTTTTCTTTGGGGTTATCTAAAATCACGTGTTTACGTTAGACGACCAACAAACTTACAGGAATTGAGACAAAGAATTATTGATGAATGTGAACTAATACGTGGAGAAGTCTTGGAAAGAGTGACTCAAGAATTTGTTAACAGGATGGCATATTGTCAGCAAGTAAACGGCGAGCATTTTGAACATTTGAAGTAATTTTATTTCTCATTATTCTAAAATACTGAAATGTACACCTATTGTACAACTAACAGTGAGTTATTCCTCGTTTTTACAAAAATTTTTACACTAAACTCAGAATGTATGAATTCAAAATAACAAGCTCTTTCAAAATCTGTAAAAATATATAGGGTGTCCCATTTAAATTAAAGAAGTTGATGGCATTTCTGGTTAAACCGGAAGTATATTATTAACAAAAAAATGTGCATCAGATGCATTTTGTTCCATTGCACTTACCTGCAAATTTTCATAAATATCGTTCTATTCGTTTAAAAGATATTAACTTGGTTCCATACTTTATCCCAACCCCGTATAATAGTGATATTCTTAAAATTATATACTCACTAAAATAAACTTTTCTTGACTAACAAACAAATCTTCAGCAGAAAGATTCCTCAACGTTTCCAGCGCTTCTTTTTCATTTTTAACGTTTGGATTCGTTATTTGTGCTAGTTGTACACCGAAATTTTCATACTTTTCCTCATCTACTCTAGCCCAAGGACAAAATAAACAACCACTCTGTAGAATAGCTTTATGAAAAAGTCCTTTAGCTGGCGATACTACGTGGTAATGTACACTTGCACTTCCAGAACTTTCACCAAAAATAGTAACATTATCATGATCACCATTGAAGATCTTAATATTCTTCTGTACCCATTTCAATGCTAGTTGTTGGTCTTTAAGTCCGGTATTTCCATTGATGTTTAAAGAGCTGTCGTTGAGGAATAAATGACCGAAGAAGCCTAAACGAAAGTTGACGCTTACTAAGACTATGTCTTCAAGCATAAGATGCTCAGGACCATAAAGCTTCGGGTCATTGCTCCCTTTTATAAAAGCTCCACCATGAATCCACACCATCACAGGTTTAAGAGTGGAATTTTCTTCAGGCAACTTAAATTAACATAAGATTTACATTTGACAGTCCAAATTTGAATGTGGCAAGTCAATGAGAGTTGAAAAATGGGTGAAAATATTAAAATTTACAGATTTTTCATATATAATAATATCAGACTTACTGCTTTTGTATACACATTCAAGTACAAGCAATCTTCGGACCCCTCTATTACATCGGTGAATTCATTTCTTTGAATACATGGATTTCCGTTTTCAGTTGCATTTTTCATGCCAATCCATGATTTAGCAGGTTCTGGAGGCTAAATAAATTTCTTTTTAAAACCATAGCATATGTTGATATAATCGTAAATATTATCTTTACTTTTATCTACCTTAAATCTCAACTCTCCAATTGGTGGCTGGCCGTAAGGAATGCCAAGGAAAGAATAAAAAACTTCCCCATCTAGATTTTTCGATTGACATCCCTTCAATTTCCCTCCTAGTACAGTCACAATAGGAGATTCCATCATTATTAAACTACACTGCCAACGACAATAAGTAGAAATACAGGAGTGCATTTTTATCATTTTTAGATAAGATAAGATACATATAGGGCTTATGTGTTTCTAAGAGCACAACCTTTGCAGATTGATTGTGCGTTAATCTAGAATTCTTTGTCTAGACCCGTCCTTATTCATCGAATGCCAAAACTCAGGTCCTCCATAGTCAGGCCTTCGCAGTAGCACAGTATGTGTTTGTTTTTCAAAAATTAAACCTTTCACTATAAATAACACAATGTTTGATAAATCTAACAATCTGTACTAACGGAAACTAAACCAAACTAAAACAATCTTCAAAAAACTGCATAATATATCAGATATCCTGTGAATGCGATACATTTTATTTAGGTGAAACATCTAGACCATTGAAAATACGAATAAATTAACATAAAAAGTCATCATATTCACTGGGATTCAACGCACATAATATTGAAAGACGAAAAATCAGACTATAAATGTGTAGCTAGTATTCTAGCCAATAATTGTAGTTAAATTTGGTTACCAATGTTGAAAAGAGAAATTCCCAATAATCAATTACCTGCGTCATCAGGGTAGTAGCATAAGTTTTTATCCAGGTATTCTTATAATCTATCATTGGAATTGTTGTTCATCAATATACTCTTCAATACACGAATCAGATTACTGAGATAGACATATTTTAAAATAAAAATAACTATAGTAGTATTCTTTTTACCGCTAAAAGATGCCACAACTGAATCGAACTGAGCTTAGATTCTTCTAAGATCTAAGATAAATTCGGTATAATTTTCTGGCTAAAAAGAACATTCTGACTCAAATACATAACCTCATAAACTCGAGTGTTTACATTTTCTCATTGCTGAAATTACACTTATTTGTCAAACCTTTGATTCTTATTAAAATGAATGAACAGATAGATTTCACAAATTCGCCAAACCACAAACCACGGCCAGATGTTTTCTGACATATGACCATAGATTCTTATGAGATTAATTTAAAAACAAAACACCTTAACCTCAAAAAGCTCTTTCTCAGTTGAATGCTTCATAAAATACAAGCTCAGCTGAAGTAAGTATCTCACTAAAATCTCAGTTCAAACTTAGTTGCTGAAGGTAAAAAGAATGGTCATTTTAAACTGAGCAACTAACTAACTAAAATTCTTACTTAATCTCAGTTAATTTGGGTGAAAGGAATACTACTTATATCACAAAATATTCAAAATAAGCAAAAAACAGTGAGGCAGTAAACTGTAGATTACTGCCTTTCTAGTAGGTTGAAATGCGAATATTTTGATGAGACAGTGTATTTAGTTTGTAAAGGCTGGTAGCTTACTTTTCACCTTATTTTAAACACAACTGGAAAGAATACTTATATTTTATGAAAAAAAACAAAGTTTCTTATATCTTTTCTATTTTAATCCAGTTCAGAGCTGAAAATTCACTTCTCCGCTGCCAGAATTTCATAAACCTCGTTCCAAACTTTCACCCTATCAGGTATAGGATTAGTAGATGGTATCAGCTCTCTTCCAATATCCAAATAATGAACCTCATTATCTTCAACAGGTTTCCATGCAATATTCAAATCATTTCCAGCAGGAGTTGGGTTTCCATACTTTGCAAAATTGGTCCAAAGTTTAACGAAACGTTTGACTGCTAAAATTTCCAATTCACCTTTGTGTAGTTTGTGTGAAGCAAATGCGGTGTTGAACAAGTATCCTACATCGTCGGCGTGGGAAGCTCCTAAAACGTTTTTAACATTACAGAATATCTGAACCTAATAATGGTTTTATTTATCCTTCCTTTAATTAATTATATCCTTAGGAATATTGATCTTGATAACATTTAGGTTCATTTTCAAGATTTATTATTTCAGCTTGAAAATTAGGATTCACTGAAATTTAGGACTAAAACTTTCTCCCTCACTTCGATTCATATTTTTATAAAATCTGAATCTAATTAAAATCAACAACTTCATACATCATTAAAGCCTAATCAAAGTACAGAAAAAATACAAAAAATTTGAAAATTCAAAATCGGGTATTTAAAAGGGTGGTGTTTAGCATGAGAAAAAGTTTACGACGTTAGGCATGCAATTTTCCGGAAAATCGTCGAGTGAAAATTTTTGTTTTTGTTTTTTCGCTCTAATTGCTTAAATAATAAATATACAGAAAAACTTCAAAATCAAAATTTGTAGCTGATGCATTTATCTACAAATTTTGTCTGAAAAGTTTTTCTGTAAATTGGAAAGTTTGCGAGATAAAATTAATTTCAGTGGTATTCAATTCGTGGTTACGCGCCCGTGAGCCAAATTTATTAACCGCTCGACTTAAAAGTTAATAATTTTGGGCTTATAACATTCTGGAAAAATAAATAAACTCATGTAAAATGTAAAGAAAGATCTCAACTTTTAGATAGAAATACTTTCAAATTTGAAAAAGTAGATTTTCTTACTGTAATATCAGTTTATTATAATTCCTATTTAATTAATACTTATCCCAGCGAAAATTCATTTTGGATTTAGCATTTCAAATGAGCATAAAACATTATTATTATAAAAGCAAAGCCATCAATATTTAGAATTTTAAACGAATGCTTCTTAAAAATCTGTTTTTTTTAGCATGCTTAATTTTACTTGTTTTTTTAGACTTCATTCAATTATATCTTTTTTCGAAATTAATATAATTCAATGAAACTTTACTACTAAACACTTTGAAGCATCTACTTTCGAAACTACTATACAGTTTTTCTATAAATATCAAATTTTTTAAATAATAGACAATTATTTAAAATAAATACTTAAATCAGAGGTCTGTCAGCAAACCTTCTATAACTTTTTATACCGTTTATGATATTATCTAAACATTTGTGAACTTTATAATGAACCTATTAAGAAGTGATCGCGATACAAAAGAACACACCTATGGCTCAGGTAAGAAAGAGAAGGGAGCACAAATAAAGGTGAAAAAGCAGGTGAGACAGCGTGGAAAATCGATGATAATACATTAATAAACTGAAAAAAAATTCTTTTGTAGATACCCCATTTTAGAACACATTTCAAATGAAATTTTTTTTTCTAAATGTCATTGTTTATTTACTATCATAAAATTAAAAACATGAAAATTGAAGATGTTCAAAAATACTTTTATGGGAATACTCAATTTTGAATTTTCAAGTTTTTTGCGGCATTTTACGGATATTTTGTGTACTTTGACTACGCTATTAGCCTTAATAAATAACTGCAAATTTGCCTTATTTAAACAGAAGGTCAGATTATTATTCATCTGATAACTGAAATTCTCGTTCAAACAATCCTTTGTATACGTTTTCGAATTATTTGGAAGCAAATATTGACTAAAATATTTCAAGTAACTATTTTTGAAGGTGAAACTTGTGTATTGTAAAATATTAATTAGAAAAAAAACATATTCTAGTCGAAAAAGTCAAGCAATTTCTGAAAAAAGATTAAAAGTCTAGTAATTACCACAAAACTATGAATTTTGAACTCTGGAATTCTAGGACGGTTTTCTCAAAAGAAAAAAAATTAACAAGGGTATGCTTTGAAGGGTTTCCGGATTATGAATCCAAAATATAAAAGTAGTACCACAGTCTGCTTTTTTATAAAATATTCTGGTTTAACATAAAAACATTTGTTTTCAATTTAGATATTCATGAGTATTTTGAAATGGATTTGTATAATTAACATATGGGTATTCCCAATATTTTCATAGATTATAAAAATGGAATGTTTTGAAAGATACCAAGTTAATGCTGTTCAAATTTAAGAGTGTAGTTTTTGAAATCAGGTAATTATTTTTTTGAATTCATTGATTAAAATAACATAAAATGTTGATTGAAAAAGGCAGTAAATGTTCCCGAGATATGTTCCGAGATTCTCTTCCCGAAACTTTCCGATATTTCATTAAAAAAAATTGTTCCGAAACGATTCATTACCACAACCTCACCACCCAACTTCAAACTGACAGGAAATGTATACGAAATTTCAATCTTTTGAATACGACAGTGAAATTTTCAGTTCAATCAAGACCCAGGGCAAATTTTCACCGAAAATCAAATGAAAAACAGTTTAAATGTACATTAGGAAAATAGTTACCTAACCTAACTTACCTGGAATATGATTTTTATCGTACAACCTTTTCCAAAAATTTAAACCTGCATCTAAAGACATACTATATAAATATACAGGCTCCGAAGATGTTTTAGTGTGAAGTTTAGATGCAGTTATTGCTGGAACTTTGAACAAACAGTCACCGGTCCACTAAAAAAACATAAAATCAGTTTCTCATCATTTCGCGACTGCGCTAATAGATCTTACAACAGGAAGAGTTGGACAAAAATGGATTTAAAATCATGAAGAAGTAGTTCTCGACTTTTAAAAATATTAACAAAAGAAACAGATTTAATGGACGCAATGGTAAGGAGCAGGTAGATGTAATGGATGACGGACCAGAACAAAGAGAACTAATGCGATCAAGCGTGGAGAAGGAAATTATTTATAGACTTTAGAAACTTTCATTCAAATTTGTTGAAAGACTCACCATATATTTATCTTCAGCATATTTTTCCTGAGAATACAATTGTTTAAGCTTATTTTCAACAATTTGTCTTTTAGGATCATTTTCTTTCAAACGACAAACGCGTTCTAGCTGGAAAATCAGGTCCCAGCCTTTTCCCAATATATTTTTTGTTGTTAAAATATTTTCAATAATTCCCTCGTTATCTGTATACCCGAGTAATAGAGGAATTTTATTGTAATTTCCCGATAATATTGTTTCCATGATTGGTTTTGTTATAATTTCAGTGGAATTTGGTTTTTCTATAATTGGAGTTGGTAGATTCGAAGGATCTTTCTAAAATAAAGAACGCAATCGTGAAGGATTTATTTTAGTCACATCAGTTACTCACCTCTAAATATTCTACTTGTATTTCATACAATTTTTCCACACTCAAATCTCTCAAAATATCCAACGCTTCACTTTCCGTCTTAACATTTTCATCAATTAACTGTGCAATTTCCACAACAACACCATCTGAATTAGACTTCACATATAAACATCCACTTTGCATAATAGCTTTATGAAATAACCCATTCACTGATGAAGATAGAACGAGACAGTGTATAGTCATACCACCAGCGCTTTCTCCGAAAACTGTGACATTATCTGGATCTCCATTAAAATTCTTAATATTCTTTTGCACCCATTGCAAAGCTAATCGTTGATCTTTAATCCCAGCATTTCCTGGAATTTGTAATAAGGGGTCTTCCGCGTTCAAAAACCCTAGTAAACCTAATCGATAATTGATTGTTACTAAGACTATGTCTTCAAGCATAAGGTGCTCGGGTCCGTAATAATGAATACTATTAGATCCGGTGATAAATCCTCCTCCATGAATCCATACCATTACTGGTTTTAGCGATGAGGCTTCTGATGGAAGCTGAATTAAAGAAATATAAGCATTATTTTAGCTACAACTGTTGAAGCTTACCTTTTTTGAAAAAACATTAAGGTTTAAGCAATCTTCAGATCCTGCTACTATATTTGTCATTTCACTGAGTTGGATGCAAGGGTTACCTTCTTTTGTAGCATCTCTTATTCCAATCCATGGATCTGCAGGTTCGGGGGCCTGAAATATTATGGTTTTTAAAGCAACCAAACCATTTAACATTTAACTGAAGTTATTGATAGACTAGACGAGAGTCAGTTTTCATTTCTCTCGCGGAATGTTATTATAATCGTACCTTGAATCTGAGTTTTCCTACGGGAGGCTTTCCGTAGGGAATTCCTAGGAAAGAATAAAAATGTTCCCCATCCAAATTTTTTCTAGAGCTTCCTCGTAGTTGACCTTGGGCTATAGTTACGATAGGATATTCCATGTTTGTTTACTAGAAAAGTTTTATCTATTACAAGCATAGCAGAAGTTACAACATATTAAACTTTGTTTAAACATTATACTGGGTGTCCCAAGAGTTCGTAACAAAAAGGTTAAAAATAATGATAATGAGTACTTGATTTGAAATTTGTGACTCGCTTCCTTTGTTAACGAATTAGAGGCATCTAAAGTTAGCAATGTTTTCAATTAGATACTGAACAATTTTTAACTTTTTTATCATCTTCTGGAGAAACTCCTTCGAAAAATAATAATAAACATACCTTCTTCACTGTTGGTAAACACACTTAACACTGCTCGTTTCTACAGACTAATTTTAAAAAGCAGTGTAATTATTAAAGGTCATATGTCTTGCGTAAGATAAGACAACTGGAGTTCGTGAATTTATCAACGAGATAGAAGAAAAAAATTAAGTTTACGTGAGCTAGCATTTTTTTAATATTGATAAAATTGATATATAGTGACCCCTGATATTTAAATAATCTCTTTAAATTGGTAACTGAAGTTTTTTTGATACGGGAAAATAAATGCCACAGTCTGTTTTTTGATCAAATAATTCTTGCGCATTCAAATATCGTAATGTAATTTTCGAAAAAACGAATTTACAACATAAAAAGTCTTGTAAATACCACAAAACTATGAATTTCCAACCAAAATTCCGGGAGAGTAATTGCAAGAGAATAATCGACTGGGAAAAAATTTTCAAGAGCTTCACCTGAAAGGTTTTCGCCTAGTGAATAATAAATGTGAAAGTAGTGAAGATATTCGAAAAATCACTTTCTGAAACTTCATGTATTAATAACTCGACTAATTGGAGAGATAAAACGTTCTAGTCTCCGCCATTCGATTCAGGGGAACATTTTACATTTAGAAACGAATTTTTCAGTTGATATTTCCAAGCATTAAGGGAGATAGCAGGGAGCAATTTAAATCGCAAAATATTTCCCTTGCTTTAAAATTTTCTACAAAAAAAAATTTTTGCAACATAAAATTGGCTTTAAATTGGTAACTGGTTTTTTTTTGATACGGGAAAATAAATGCCACAGTCTGTTTTTTGATCAAATAATTCTTGCGCATTCAAATATCGTAATGAAATTTTCGAAAAAACGAATTTACAACATAAAAAGTCTTGTAAATACCACAAAACTATGAATTTCCAAATAAAATTCCGGGAGAGTAATTGCAAGAGAATAATCGACTGGGAAAAAAATTTTCAAGAGCCTCACCTGAAAGGTTTTCGCCTAGTGAATAATAAATGTGAAAGTAGTGAAGATATTCGAAAAATCACTTTCTGAAACTTCATGTATTCATAACTCGACTAATTGGAGAGATAAAACGTTCTGGTCTCCGCCATGCGATTCAGGGGAACATTTTACATATAGATATGAGTTTTTAGTTTATATTTTCAAGTATTAAGGGAGATAGCATTAAATCGAGAAAATATTCGAAAATTCACTTTCTGAAACTTTATCGACTAATTGGAGAAATAGAATGTTCTAGTCTCCGCCATTCGATTCAGGGGAACATTTTACATATAGAAACGAATTTTTCAGTTGATATTTCCAAGCATTAAGGGAGATAGCAGGGAGCAATCTAAATCGCAAAATATTTCCCTTGCTTCAAAATTTTCTACAAAAAAAAATTTTTGCAACATAAAATTGGCTTTAAATTGGTAACTGGGGGTGTTTTGATACGAGAAAATTGATGCCACAGTCAGTTTTTTGATAAATTCGCATTCAAATAGTGTAATGAAAGTTTCGAAGAAACGAATTTTCCACATAAAAAAAGTCTTGTAAATACGACAAAGCTATGAATTTTCAACAGAAATTTCAGGAGGGTATTTGCAAGAGAATAATCGACTGGGAAAAAAATTTTCACTTAAGGCGTGTTCCTTCAAATATTTGTTTTACTTCTTACACGTTCCTTTCGTTTCAGTTTATAAACTGAATTCTTGATACGTATCTACAATAAAAATAAATATCAGACCTTGAAACTGGAATATACAGGTGTAACAAAAATAAAATACTTATTATAATTGAAGATATAATTAAACTTAGTAAATATGTTAAGCTTACATTATGTATAACAAACATACATTAAAGTTTTATGTAAAATTGTCCTATTTAGTAAAGCGAAAATTGAAAAAACATAAAATTATTCGTATTTACGGACAAAAATGTCAAAAAAATACAGAAAAATAGCATTTGTTACATTATTATGTGGGACAATTATGTTGCATCCCCCAAAATTTAATTTTTTTGTTGTGAAAGGTTCAAGATCTCTCCTTGGAAATCACTGTCGATACTAATATTTCTTCAAAATGGTCAAAGGTCGTATATATTCAATTGTGTATTAATGTAGACGACGACACTGACACATAACTGATTCTAAAATAACAAACAATGTAATAATGGTGTAGTACGTAAATAAATTCCAATGTTTATATTTCCAATTAATATTCAAATATTACTTATTATGTACATAATAGTATATCACGGAACGTGTGTGGTAAGAAGCATTTTACGCACGAATGGAAAAGTTACGCATGATGCCGCGTAGCGGCGAGTGCGTAATTCCGTGATTGCGTAAAATGCTTTACAACAGTAATTACGTACTATACTTCACCTACGACCTACTTGTACTTGTATTTATAGCCCTTTGGGCTTTTCATAGTTAAACGTGGCAATATCGAATGTTTTCAAATAGTAAATTTTGAATAAAATGGCGACGTCTATTGACAGTTGCTAAGATGTTGCTAGGGAAGCCGTGTGATTTACTTCACAGCTGTGCGTTTTTTTTACCGTGCGTAATAGACGTCATTACATTGATGCCGACTGTGTCTTATTGACCAATTAAAGGGGGGTCGTAGGTAAAACTATTTTAAATTTATTCTAAATATTCGCATGTTGAGGGATTAATTTGATAAATTTCCTTCCACAACTTCAACGTCTCTGGAATGGGATTACTTCGCAGTGTAAGCTCTTTTCCAATATCTAAACAATATAGATTACTCGTTTCGACTGGTTTCCATCTAACATTTAATTCATTTTCGTCTGGAGTGGGGTCGCTGTACTTGGCAAAGTTCGTCCATAATTTCACAAAACGTTTGATAGCTACAACTTCAAATTCACCCATTTCCATTTTACTCGCAGCAAAAGCTACGTTGAACAGGTATCCAATTTCGTCAGAGTGAGCTGCTCCTAGATCAATTCATTCTTCTTATTAAAAGTTAAACAATTATATATACAGATATTATTTACCTGGTAAGTGATCAAAATTATAAAAGCGTTTGAAAAAATTCAGCCCTGCATCTATAGAAATGCTATATAAATAAACTGGTTCTGGGGATGTTTTGACATGTAGTTTAGCTGTAGTGATTGTAGGTACTAAGAATGAGCAGTCAGTACCCCACTGTAAAAAAAACAGTGATTACTTTTAAATGGTTTCAAAAGTTTAAGAGTGAAAGGACAAGAAATTCTAAACGTAGAGTCCGTTTCAATAAGGAAGAAGCCACCTGAAGTTAGCTTACCGACCTGCGCATAAGTCAAAATCTGTCGAGAGATAGTTCCATGCCATTGGCGTTACAAGCGATGTTTCATGCCGACAGTAATTAAATTGTTGACATTTGAAACAATCATTTATATTTATTTTGTGTTTATTTTTACCTTTTTTAATAGTATAGGAACGTGATTGAGTCTTAATTTTGGACCAATTCCATAGTTAATTGAAAGTAAAAATATTCTAACGATACCAAGTATTTTCATATAACAGTGTCTACGGTATGTGACAATATCTTTGAAAGCTTCAAAGAATTCCCAAATATGTTTTATTTGAAATATTATCATCAATACATTTTCAATATTCTAATTTTGTGTTAATCTACAAAATGTGAAAACGTTACGCTACTGATTTACATTAAAATATCAATTTTTAAATATGGCGCTCGTTTTGACATCAAGGTCGCGCATCGACTGCAACTTCAGGTGGCTTCTTCCTTATTGAAACGGACTCTACGCATTTTATTGTATTTCAATCTCTGGAAACGAAAAATCACAATTTACTTGACATTGACAAATCTTGAAAACGCTTCACATGTATAGGGCTAAAAAGAAGTCACCCTTCATTTGACTGGAGGGATTTCAGAATCAAAACTACCTTCACAGTAGCTGAATCTTTTTGAGGAAAAACATTGCATTGTAGATCAATTTTATTAGAAACATTATGTATGTATGTATGATATGATGACATTTACTGAGACCTAAACGATCTTTTGTGCCCCCTTACTTCTACTTAGTTCCTGAGGAAAGTTTCAGATACTAGTAGCTCCTTTAGTCCTATATCCTTGAGGAATTGTAAGATATCTGCAGGCTTCAACTTCTTCTTCCATGCCATAGAATCTTATTCCTCTTCCTCCACTATTTTGCCCGTCCAAACCCTGTTAAACCTCTTAGTGCAGTTTTACTTTGACTTATGCGTTCATTTGATCTCAAAGGGTTGTAGTCACCCATCAGAATCTTTGTTTGGCTAAGCCCAACTAGCTCTTTCCAATTGTCAGGTCTTCTCTTTTCTTCAGCTTTGCCTATTTGTTTCAATATTACATTGGGGAAGATACCGCAAAAGGGTTCCGGGCCCCAAAAGTGTTTTAAAGTCCCCCTCTTTGCTAGTCCATCTGCTATTTCATTTCCTTCTATTCCAGTGTGTCCTGGAATCCACAGTAAGGTGACTATATTGTTCTCGCCTAGTTCATTAAGTTTGCCTAGGAATTCCCACACCATTTTGGAATTGATTACACAAGACCTTAGCGCTTCAATGGCTGCTTGACTATTTTTTGTCAATATTGAACTGAGCACACAGTCTTATGATTTCCGCTTGAAAGATACTTGGGGTTTTTCCCAAGCTCTCAGAGTGTTTGGTTCCTGGCCCGTACACTCCTATCTCCCTGTTCCTTCTATTGCTTTTGAACCGTATGTGTACAATTGAATGTCATTCTTTCCTTTGGTAACGATATTTTGATATTAGTAACACTAACCTGTACATAGTTATTATCCTTGTTTTCGTGAAAATAAAATTCATTTATTTTGTCCCTTAACATTTTTGTTTTCGAATCATCTTCATCCAGGGTAATAAAATTTTCTATATCAAAATGATGTAAAATACCCCCATCCGATCCTTTCGTATCTTCATCAGCTTTTTTTAATGCTAATAGTAATATACCATCACTATTTGCAGATCCCATCATTAATGGTACTTTGTTATAGTCGCCTGCTATTAGTGCTTCCTCTGGACAAGTTGCTAGAAAAGCGGTCGGATTTGGCTTTTCAGCTATTGGCATTAGACAGTATTCAGTGTTTTCCTAAAAAAAACTTGCTAATAATTAATGCTTCCTGAGAAATATATAAATTACTACACTTACTGTCAAAAACTTTTCTTGTAAATCAAAAAGTTCTTCAACGGACAACTTTCGTAATATCTTCAAAGCTTCCTTTTCAGTCTCAACGTTTTCATCAATTCTATTAACCAGTTTCACAGCAACATTACATTTTCCTTTAAAAGGAATTATACACCCACTTTGAACTATAGCTTTGTGGAATAGTCCTTTTGCAGCTGGTGACATGACGTGGTAATGCACGGAAACTCCTCCTGCACTTGTTCCAAAAAGTGTAACGTTGTTTGGGTTTCCATTGAACATGTCAATATTTCTTTGAATCCACTTTAGTGCTAGCATTTGATCTTTCAAGCCGGCGTTTCCTGGTACTTCCAGTGAAGGATCGTCTATCTGTAGAAATCCCAAGTAACCTAAACGATAGTTGACAGTCACTAAAACAATGTCTTCGAGCATTAAAAATTCTGGACCAAAATATTGAGTGCTATTTGATCCTTTAGTGAATCCGCCACCATGGATCCAAACCATCACTGGCTTAACATTTGATTCTTCCGATGGTAGCTAGAATATAATATTTTTAATATTAAGATATTTCCATCAACCATGAGCGTAAGAATTTTTTTTTAAACTTACAGTTTTTGTGAAAACGTTCAAGTTTAAACAGTCTTCGCTGCCATCAATTTCTTGTGTCATTTCATTTCGTTGGAAGCAATGCTTCGCTTCGACTGTCGCATCTTTCAAACCATCCCATGGTTCAGCCGGAGTAGGTGCCTATTGAAGAAATTGTTCAGGATGTATTTACCAGTTATTAGCAAAACAATGAATCATCTTTTATAATGTAATACAAAATACAAAAATAGCATTTATAACCTTAAATCGAAGCTCTCCAATAGGTGGTCGACCATATGGAATTCCCAAAAATCCATAAAACTTTTTTCCGTCCAAATTAACTCTTTCAGATCCTTTCAGTTTTCCTTCTGCAACACTTACAACTGGACATTCCATCATTAAGGTACTAAAAGAAGAAATTGACATAAGTTGATTAGGTTTGATGAGGTGGCCAATCGGCCTATTCCTCAATCTAGATTACATATTCTGGCCCGACAAAGGATGTGTTCAGAAGTTTCCTCTTCTAGGTGACAGAATCTGCACATCGCTTCGTCTGTCATCCCCATTAGCTTTGCGTGGGTTGTTAAGCTTACAGTTAACATACCTTCTATGGCTTTGACATGTTTCCTATCTTTGCTTATTAGGTTTGCTGTAAAAGTTGGCTAATGTCCTCTAATGCACTGTCCTACAACAGTCCAAGTCTTACCATATGAAATCCTAGTAAGTCCAAGACTCTTTTAGCAGTTCAGGTATTTAATATTATCAGGGAAACTTTGTTGGGTCTTCCTATTGAGGAGTAAGTCTATCTATATTCTCATTACGCACAAATGCAGCTCCTGGGGTCTGCAGTCTCCCTCGTTCGGCAGGCATATAAAATTTATCCTGACGCAGAATACATTTTTTGGTAGTTTAGAAGCTTCCAAATAGGATGGACGTTTCTATACATTTATTTGAATATATTTTACTAATGTATCTATTTGATTGTGAAAAGTGACTTCATGGTGCATATTCAGATACCATTTTTTATAATAATATTGAAGAACTTTCGATAGGTTGACTAAAAACATGCTTTGTGTGGTGAATATGAGGAAATATACGAAATAAAAGATCTAATCGGTCAACATGGATTTACACTTCATATCTGCCAATAAGCTGTTATCATACATATATACATTTATTATTTTTAAAACAATTATCAAGAACCTAATTACAGTAATTACATATTAAGTAACTGAAGGTAGAACAAGTGATTTTATCACGTGCCACACACTATATTTTTTATATTACCTGAAATAAAACCTGTAGATTAAATATCGCCAGATAATTCAACAATTTATTGTAATGTTAAAATTTAATATTGGTTAGAGTTAAGCTATTCTGATAGTATTAAATTATGTAGTTTAATTTCGGCAGATGAATAAAAATAGCGTGAATATGTTACAGTGTGTATAGTTAGATAAATATAAATTTTAATTGCTTTTTAAAATTATTACTTTACAGTGAGGATGTCTGTGACATCTTTCTGTAACGGAAAGGTAAATATTAATTAGACAATTGATTGAACATCTAGAGCTGTTGATAGATCGCTTTAGGCACTTACCAGATTGTTTTGGGCTAAAGTTAGATAATAATCGATAATTGTATTAGACGAGAATTGAGAAAATTGAAACATTTCATAATGACGCAGAATGAAAAAGAAAACGAGCTATATCTTCTACGTGTTAGTTCGAATCACACCAAACTCACATTTTTTTAAATTGATTTTGGTGGAAATACTCATACACTCACCTTTTTTGTAAACTTTCACTATGCATTGATTCTCTTAAGAGGAATTACCCCCTAACAGGTATTAATACAGTCTAATATACGGACTCAAAGTGAGAAGGTAAATATAGTATAATATATTCTGTTTTTATTACCGCGTACTTATCTATGTAGATTCCTTTATCGTTTTGCTTCAGTGATAACAAATATTATCCTTATAATTATTTCCGGGTTCCAATATATTTCAGGATAGAAGATATAAGGTATTTATTAAGTAATTCACAATAGTTAAGAATACAATTTAAATATTTTTTCCCAAAGTTTCATTCTTTCTGGCTCCGGGTTCGTTAGTGGGGTAAGCTTAGTCCCAATATCTAAGTAGTTCAACTCATCTTCTTCAAACGGCTTCCAAATTGTATTTAAATCGTTTCCTTCAGGAGTAGGATTGCTAGTTTTAGCAAAATTCGTCCATAATCTAACCATATCTCGTATTGCTTTTTCTTCAACTACTCCTCTGGTTGTGATACTAGCTGCTATTTGAACATCGAACAGATAACCCAGTTCATCACCGTGGCAAGTACCTGAAAATTATACAACATTGAGATATATAGAAAGTTTAAGGACGTAGAAACATGTTCTTGATCCTCAAAGAGATAGGTGAGGAATGATTGCCTTAAGGAGATGGTAAAAAAACTTCAAACCATGCTGACACTAAGCACCACGAGCAGCATCGTCTAAAACCTGCGGTGATCCTAAAATTCCTTCGGGAAATAGGTCTGAAGGAATTAATAGCCTCTGAGACTTCCCTCAGAAAATAAGTACGCGTATCTTAGTCGTTTTGACAGATACTTGATAACACGTATTGAATTTATTTACTAAACAAAGTCTTAGTAACAAAAATGTAATTTCCAGCTTACCTTTTTCAGTTATTTTGGCCACCTTTTTAAGCAGATTCAGTCCCGCGTCCAGCGATATCCTGTAGCAATAAACAGGATATTGTGAAGTCTTTGCATGTAGCTTAGCTGCTGCAATTATGCCTGATACAAAGTAAAAATCCGATGCCAACTAAAAATAAAAAAACGAATGGATGAATATACTCGTAGCTATAACCAATAATAGACTTTATCGGTTCCCAAATTCCTATCTTACCGCAAATTTATCCTCAGCAATAGGTCCTTGCAGATAAGTTTCCGTAATCGCTTTTAGAATCATTTTTCCTTTAGGATCTTCGCTACTAACCCCAGGTGGGAGAAAATGAGACAAACCTTGTTTTTCAGAATCCAATTCGGCATCTCTTCCAGAAGCTGCTGACATATTTTTATAGAACTGCATCAACAAGCCTTCTTTATCATTATAACCAATAATTATTGGCACTTTGTTATATTGCCCAGAAGCCAAAATCTCTACTGGTGGAGATGTTATCACAGCCGTTGGGTTGGGGGGCTCAATAGAGGGTCCTGCTACTCCTATTGACTATGAAATAAGTGTCATCAGACATAAAAACTTTCGCAACAAAGTACTTACTCCTCCTGGAAATCGATCCTGCGCAGCAAACAATTCTTCGACAGGTACACGTCTCAAAACATCCAGAGCTTCTTTTTCAGTGGAAACGTTTTCTTCAATAGTTTTTGCAAATTCTATAGTATGATAAGAAGCAGTAGCCCAGGGATTCAGTGTACAACCGCTTTGTAGAATAGCTTTGTGGAACAGCCCTTTGGAAGCAGAACTTAAGATATGGTAATGAGTGCTAGCACTTCCAGCACTTTCACCGAAAATAGTAACATTCTGCGGATCGCCGTTGAAGTTTTTGATATTTCTTTGAACCCATTTAAGACCAAGGCGTTGGTCTTTTAAACCGGCGTTTCCTGGTACATCTAAAGAAACATCTTTTAATTGTAAGAAGCCTAGAAATCCTAGACGGTAGTTAACTGTTACTAAAACAATATCTTCGGTCAATAGAAATTCGGGGCCGTATAGTTTTGAGCTGTTTGAACCTCGCACGAAAGCTCCACCGTAGAACCAGACCATAACAGGTTTCAGGCTTTTGGATTCTTCAGGTAGCTGGAATGAATTGAATTAAAACAAACAATAAATAAAAGTCGCCTTATCTAGATTATTTTACACTTACGTTTTTAGTATATACATTTAAGTGCAAGCAATTTTCAGATCCTTCAATGACATTTATTAGGTCGTTTCTTTGATAGCAAGGATCACCATCTGTGATGGCTTCTTTGATTCCACTCCAAGATTCGATAGCCACTGGAGCCTGGAAATTTAAAAAGCATATCGCATCAAATATAACAACTTTATACTTCCAAACTTTTATAAATATAGACCTAGTTGGCTCTTGACTTCATCGACTACCCTCCTCCACTACTCCCCCGAAAAACATTTTCGTTTATATACTAGTAACCGTAAAGTTACCATCACTATTTTATAAAACTGCAATTTATATAAGCTAAGCATAGTAATATTTCTGTGTAACTCTTATAAACCCTTTACAACACTTAAATAAAGCAATTTATAAGAGTTGCGAACACCTTTATTTACTAACGTTATAAAACTCATAAGTCTATAACTAAAAGTAACGGAAATACTTCCGCTACCTTTATAAAACTTCTTCTAGGAAGAGGATGTAATGATATTTAGTTTTATTACTGACTTGGTTACTCTTATAAACTGTTCCTATAGAGTTGTTGGTAACCTTACCGTTACTAAATTATTTTTTTGTCCAGCTGTCATCTGTCACATTTTCAATATGTGTTTCTCTTTTTAGCATACATTGGTTATTATATTGTTTCTTTTTGTTAATTCCACAATTTTAAACATCAGGAAGTATAGTAATTCATTTTTGTCTCCATGTTAAGAAAAAAATATAAGGGTCACATTCCTGCTTATAAATTTAAATGAAGACTGTTGAAAAAAACTTACTTTTAAATTATTTCTGCTTCACGAAGCAGATCGGCCCTGCACTTGTTAACATTTGTTCACTCGACTAAACAGTTTAGGTTGACGGTACTAGATAATGTAATTTATAAGTATCAGACATGATATTGCCTGGGTACGACTACAGCAGCCTTACCCTTAACTCGCTTTTTATCCTATTGTAATTCCAAGAAACAAATTTAGTTTCGTTCAACTCTATTTTTTTTTATTTGGAATAATGTAATATACAGTATTTCGCTAATGTATGGATAATATTCTTCCAATTGCAAATTTTTCATGAAGCCTGATGATGGTGATTAATGTACCGAAACTAGTAGCAGAATGATTTGTCATTTTGGAGGACAAAATTAAATTATTGTGGTTTGGACTTTGAGTTTTATTGAACCCTCTTGTTTGGATCCAAAAAAAGGTCAATTTTACTTTTTGAATCGTCATCACATGATGTAGATGTAACGAACATTGCGTCACCAGTGTTAACGTGGTGATGGTGAATATTTATTACTACAGGGTCGACCAAAACTGTTTATTTACTAAAATACAGAGAACTGTTTAGTAAAAAAACAATTAAATTATATTGAATGTTCAAACTGATGACCTTCAGCAACAATGCAATGCATTTTAAAAGATTGCCGATTACGTCACCACGTTAATACTGCTGACGCAATTTTCGTTACATCTACATTATGTGATGACGATTCAAAAATTAAAATTGACCTGTTTTTGTATTTTTTTCAAAAGTTTTTTTTTTTTTTTTTTTTTGAAATAATGAATTTATTCCATACATTAGCGACGTACTGTATGTTAATAATATGCATTAAAATTCAAATCAAAACAAACAGTGTTTGAAAAAAAATTGATTATCAAGTTCAAACGGCATTTAAATAAAAAAAAAACGTAAACAAACACTAATTTTGTAACTGAAATAAAAAGTCTAATTGTTTTCTCACCTTAAATCTTAATTCTCCGATAGGTGGCTTAGCGTAGGGAATTCCTAAAAACGAATGAAATTTCTCTCCATCTAAATTAGTTTTTTGGCAACCACGTAGTTGACCTTCTTCCACGGTGACAACAGGAGTCTGCATCTCTCTAGCTCGGATTGTTATGTAACTTATCACTTGATGATAATGATGTTTATATCACACTGAGTTTTATCATGGACAAATCAAAATGATCGGATAAGTTAATAACTGTACAAGGTCTTTTACTTTTAACCTTTACACTGGAGATTTTTTTTTATCACAATAATATTGATAGGTTGAAGTTTTTATAAATATTTCAATTTATTTCTACTTTAATAATAATAATTTATTGCTTCAGAAACTGAGTTTACAGCAAGGGTGTAGGTATATGTACATATTTAATATACTATACATTAACAAACAATCTAACAATAATAATCTATTTCATTAATAAATATAAATATAAACAAATATACAGTATGGTGCAAATGAAAGGAATAGATTCGTTGTTTCGTAAACCGGTGATTTTTATTTTAAAACGGGCTATTCGCAGGGCTACCTTTTTATTTTTGACGTCATCTATGAAAGCGTGATGACGTCATCGCTAAAATTTTTAAATGGAAATGTGTAATACATTATTTGAAAGATCTTTTAAATACTTATTCAGCCATATCAATATTTCTGAGTAATTGATTTTTGTATTTGTTTAAAAAATTTATCAAATATTTATTATTACAATAAATATTTAATATGTTTTTCTCATTAAATACAACGAAACCTAAATTAAGTGCTCAAATTGTTCACCTTCAGCTAAAATACAATGAGAAAGACGTGCCGCGAGTTATTTGTGCAACCTCAATACGTATCCTTTCTTTGAGTTCATTGATATTTTGTGGTCTATTTTGGTACACTTTACTTTTCAAGTATCCCCATAAAAAGAGATCAAGAGGAGTCAAATCAGGTGACCTAGGCGGCCATTCTATTGTTCCTCTTCGACCTATCCACCGATTTGGAAAGACGTTGTTCAAATAGTTGCGCACCAAGACAGCATAGTGTGGAGGCACACCATCTTGCTGCAGCCATAAATCATTTCTGTTTAGAAACAGTCGGTTCAATTCGGGTAGCAAGAACTTTTGGAGAAATTCTAAATATCGAGGACCTGTTGAGGTTTCTTCGAAAAAGTATGGTCCAATAATCCTATTATCTATTATTCCCGCCCAAACATTAACTTTCTCTGGGTATTGAGTACGGTCAGTTGATCTTAGTAAATCTAACTTCGTTGGCAAATGTTTAATTTAGGTTAGCTTAGATTGGTGGTAGAAAAAAAGCAACTATTATTATTGGTTTCAGTTGCCTGGTGACGTCACCGATGCCTATTACGTCACCTGTTACCACTAGTAAAGAAGCTTAGAATAGTTCATGTTCACCCTCGAAATTTCATCATTCTAAGTATCACCGTTCGAAAGAAAAGAGGGGGGATGGGACTAATGAAATGCATTGTATATACGTAGTACTCATTGTTACCAACCAAAAAGTTCAAAAGGTTATTTTTTTAGTGCAGTTATTTCAAATTCATCAATAATAATTCGGACGCATAGAAGGCAATGAGATTCGTATTATAATATTGATCCTTATTCAAAAAAAGTCAAATCCATATACTAATTATTATGTCAAGTTTTTAATAATCGGAGTTACGAGGGTTATGAACGTGCAGTATATACACAGGGGCTTACCTACACATTTTATATTTTGTAAACTAGAAACAATCAGAATCTGAATTTTTTTACTTGCTTTATTATGATAGTATTTCATGAAAAAATTTTTTTAGCACGATTTTTATTAAAAAACAACTTTAAAAAATTCCGGAAATACAGTGTAAGTGGTCAATAGTTCTTGTATCAAATACAAGGATTGATGGTTGAAATTACCAGTACAATACATCCGCAAAATTGTTTTAAACGTGGACTACAAACCGAAGAAATTTTGAAATATTTGTACAAGTACACCAAGTTATTTGAAATATCCATATAGTTCGAAGTATAAAAAATACATTACAAAAAAACAGCTTTTCATAATATTTTAGCATACAGGGATGATTAGAGGTTGTGAAAATTTTACCACTACATAATACCGGGTGTCCCAGAAGTTTTTGACCAATTTTAAATGCAAAAATTTTGGAACTCAGAAACGATAGGGAGGTGCAGTTTTCGAGGAACAATTTCTTTTTATATAAAGTTTTTTGAGTTTAAATGTTTAATTAGTGAAATCTTATATAGGGTGTTTTTGAAAAATTAGTATTTTTAAATGCAAATATCGTCTATTTTTTTAATGAAACACCCTACATATTTTTATTCTATCTGAAAGCTGAACTCTTCCCCTTTCTGAAAATGTATAATTTGTTGAAGTTTAGATGAAAAATGAGTAAAGTTATTTGGTTTTTAATGATGATTGTTTGTTAGATAAAGATATGTCTGGCTTAAATAAAAAACAATTACAAAATTTGTCTGCTAACTAATACCTTAGATTAAAAAAATGATAATACCGAAAGTTTTTGAAAGAAGCACGACTTATTAGAAATATCTAAAACAATTAAACAAACTTGAAAGGTGAATCAAATTTTAATGAAAATGAACATTATAAATGATCTAGTTTAATAAAAATCTTTAAGATGTTTCAAGTGTTGTCCATTTTGATCTATACATTTTTGCAACCTAAACAAAAAGTGATCTAAAGAGCTGCGTAACATTTCCGGAGTAATTTCTTGAAATATTCGGACAATGTTGTCTCGCAGTTGTTCCAGAGTCTTTGGAATATGATTATAACATCTATCTTTAATAAAAATTCCAAAGCTCAATTAAACATCTTTCTAGATACCTACACCTACATAACAGCCTATCATTAAAAATCAAATAACTTACCCATTTTTCATCTAAACTTCAACAAATTATACATTTTCAGAAAGGGGAAGAGTTCAGCTTTCAGATAGAATAAAAATATGTAGGGTGTTTCATTAAAAAAATAGACGATATTTGCATTTAAAAATACCATTTTTTTAAAAACACCCTATATAAGATTTCACTAATTAAACATTTATACTGAAAAAACTTTATTAAAAAAGAAATAGTTCCTCGAAAACCGCACCTCCCTATCGTTTCTGAGTTCCGAGAATTTTACAGTTAAAATGGGTCTGAAACTTCTGGGACACATGTTATAAAACAAAGTTCTCCGCCGCGCCTGTCTGTCTGTTCGAGATAAACTCCTGCGCCGATTTTGATAATGTGGTTCGCGAGAATAGTTTTAGTATACAATTTGTTGAATTTCTGTATTTATTGGCTAAAATATAAAAACTTTTGTTGGAGGTGTCCGAAAAAAATAAGCCGCCTGGTTCTTACAACGAAAACGCTGCCAACACCCTTTGAGATATAACAAAATAATGTAGGGTGGAGTTATGTATCTTATATAGGTCTTCAGAGTACGTAACATACTATATCCATTTCTATACTTTTAAAAATCATTGCGGTAATGTAAAAACACAAATACGGTAATAGTCCTTATCATTTAAAATAAGTTAGAGGCTTTAAGAATTTCATGCACATTATTTTACACTTTCACGAACGCTTCGCTTGATGCAATCGTCGATCCATGACTTATAACAGACGGGATAAAACATTCCTTTTTTTGTGGTACCATAACATATGGGAATAAATTGACTCCTTATCCCTAAAATCAACTTCAACTGATATTTACCCTAACTTACAAAATTTCCCCACACCGATCACTGATCCTGGATAAAAAAATACCTACACTCGGGCCCGACCTTGTGCCTCACAAAACAAACAATCCGTTAGGAGACGAGGAACTGATTGAGAAACCAGCACCTTGCTCACTGGAAGGCTCTACAGAGTCTCAGGCAGTCAAAGCTACTATTGAGGGGATGGACTGATGGACATGCTAGAGCTGCTTTAGAACTACCAAGGAGTAGATTAAAAAAGATAGCAGGACTCCTAACAGGACGCTGCTGTCTGAGGAAACACCTCTGTAACCTAGGTTTAGAGGAAAGCCCCCTATTCAGGGGTTGCGGCATGGCTGACGAAACGTCGGACCATGTTCTCCTTGTATGTCCACATTGGGCTGTGCTACGCAGGCGAGTCTTTGGAGTCCCTGTTATGACCTCTGGGGACATAAGCAGGCATCCGCTGAAGAGGATTGTCCTTCATCGAGGGACTCGGCTTCGTGGATGCATAAGTAGCAGGAATGACACAATGGGCCCGCCAGTGGCACCAGTGCCGGAACCTTGGCTTGAGTTTGTCTTGGCAAACGTTCGCCTGACTAAATTAGTAGTATACCAAAAATAGGGGGACACTAAAACCAAATTCCCAATGCCAAATAAAAGAAGACAACAAGTTATAGTAAACCGCTTAAGACTTGAATATACACGCATAACACATCAACTTCACTCAACAAAAGAAACTTACTGTAATTAAAGCATCTGCTACTTGAATATCCAGAAAATGGAAACACTTCAAAATGAATTTTTCCTTCAACTGGAAACGAACTATTGCTATCTTATCTCAAAGACATGAACTTAACATCTAAAATTGAATTATTGTTATTATGATTGTACCACACTATTTTGTAAATGGCTCCTCTACTAATATCTCTTAGTAGTTGATGCGGTGTTGAATATGTTAAAATAGAAAAAACTCACATCGATTAGCAAGCACCCAATTGGAGTTATGTACTGAAATGCAGATTGTCCATGTGTTATGAATTTTCTTACAGATAAACACAGAATTGATCTATCGATCCTTAAAACGGTAAGCCATTGGAGTGTTGCATAGAGCTTGGGTTATAAATTGGTAATACTAAGCTCAACCTTGATTATTAGTTGAAAGTTACAAATAGCAAATTAGTAGTTTAATATACGAGTTTTGAATGAGTAAGTAATTTTTATGACCTCTGTTAATGTATTCGATAATATCTAATTACGAAGTATTATAATTATTATAGTCGAGGCAATGAAGCATTATGATGGGAAATATTTTAGGATAGGACGTATCGGGATGAGGTTTTTTGCAATTATTCATATCATTCGTACCTACTTTGTACCTATTACAAACCGGAAGTTGCATTGCTGCAGCCAAAAATGCAAAAAATAAATCTTTTGAGAGGCCTTTTGGCAAATTTAATAACTTCGTAAATAAGAGTCAGAATTGGCTTAGGTCGGGTACCCGGGGGTTTTCGAGATCGCTGATCACGATTATCATGTTCAAGTTGACCCCCCGAACACCTGGAGCTCAAGAACGCCGACGAACGTCATCTTCGGGGACTATCCCGAATTTTATACGAGAAAAGAGAGAAACTGGGAACCCGGGGGTTTTTTGAGTCGCTAAATTTGAATATACCATCGGCGAACACCCCACGGACACATGGTGGGCCCCAACCTGGACGCGGACGTCATCTTCGAGAATTTTTCTGGGAATATCGACAATAACGAAAATTGAAAAAGAACAATCAAAAATCTTTACTGGGGGTTTTTCGGGTCGCTGAATTCAAATATGGCACCGACGAACACCTCACGGACACCTGGTGCGCCCTACCCTCGATCTTAACGTCATCCCCGGGTGTCTGTGGGGTGTTCGTCGGTGCTATATTTGAATTCAGCGACCCGAAAAACCCCCAGTAAAGATTTTTGGTTGGTATTCTCCAATTGTGTCTGGAAAACCCTCGGGGATGACGTTGAGAGCCAGGTTAGGGTGCACCAGGTGTTCGGGTGGTCGTTTTCAACATAAAATTCGGATTCAGCGCACACACAAAGCCCCCATAATGATTTTCGGTTCGTTATTGTCGATATTTCCAGAAAAATTTTTGAAGATGACGTCCTCCGGGTTCCCAGTTTCTCTTCTCTCTCGCATAAAGTTCGGGATAGTCCCCGGAGATGACGTTCGTCGGCGTTCCTGAGCTTCAGGTGTTCGGGGGATAAATTTGAACATCATAATCGTGATCAGAGACCTCGAAAACCCCCGGGTACCCGACTTGAGCCAATTCTGACTCTTATTTACCAAAAATTTGCCAAAAGGCCTCTCAAAAGATGCATTTTTGGCTGCAGCAATGCAACTTCCGGTTTGCAATAGGTACAAAGTAGGTACGAATAATATAAATAATTTTTGCAAGCGAATGCAAAAATTCGCATTCCGATACGTCCTATTCTAAAAGATTTTCTGTCTTTGGCCTTTTTAGTGCTTCATTGACTCGACTATTAATAATTCAAGGTATTCATGGTTACAGTCAAGAAAACTTGTTTTGTTTATACTTTTAAATTTCTGACCCGGTGATAAAAAAATTTGTAGGTATATTTAAAGCTATATTTTCAGATTATTATCAATGTTAATATAGTTAAGCTTCATGGAGGAAGCAAATAACCCTGTGGTAAAAACCGTGGAAGGTAAATTGAGAGGATGTGTGAGAAAGAATTTAGATGATGAAGAAATTTATTGTTTTTTGGGAGTAAAATATGCTCAGCCACCAATAGGGGATTTAAGATTCAAGGTAGGACTGCTTCTATTGTATTTTACTAACATACTATTTTCTTATCTGTTAACGGCACCTTTTTATTGAAGTTTCTAAAGCAATTTTCCATATCACCTATCCAGAAATTCATGCGAAAAAATTTCGGGAGGTGAAAAATTATGATGAGGATTTCTTTTGACAAAATTTCCTCAGACCACCAATTTTTCTTAAATTCACCTCCCGAATGTTTTCGCATGTATTTAAAAGCACCTTGTATATTACCACTTCTTTTTAAATGTATAATAAGTATTTCAAGGCACCCCAACCAATAGAACATTGGACAGGAATTCGTGATGCCTTACAAGAAGGGGAACCCTTCATCCAAAGAGATTTGCTCAAAAAAATTTTGTCGGGAGGCGAGGATGGACTCCATCTTAATGTTTTCACGAAGAAGGTAAATATTCATGTTTAAATCTAATGGAATTAGATATACAGTGTGTCCCTAAGAGATTATACCACATATTCTGTAGTAAAAAATAAATTAACAGTGTGGCTAGATTTCCGCCGGCGGAATTGTGAATTTAAAACTAGAATTCCGGCGGAGTTATTCACTAATATTATATACTTTCATGTTTCACGATTAAATTCCTTTCAACGACGGCTTGAAGTTTATTTTTGTAAAAATTTGGTTAAGAATTATTTTATTTCAAGGGGAAGGGTGAATGCAATTAATATATTTCCTTCCCCTTCTTCAAATACATGATGTAGGGATATCATCATATGTGAATGTGTTTATAATTCCACTTATTTCCTTGGGTTTGTAAGTCTGACAGCAAATGGAACTCGGACGGACTTCTTGAAAAAATAAACTTGTGTCCGCCGTTAGACGGAATTCAGGTATCAAATGTCAGCCGTCCACTGCAGGCTGGGGCCATCAGCACCCTTTTGACCCCCCAACTTTTTTAAAGGGTTACATTCAACACTGTCCATCATTTCATGCAAATCGAATTAAATTAATAAATATCCAATAATAAATTCTGCGGGGATGAGAAATGTTACTCACATCCCTTAAGTATATAAATAACTCAACAAGTGTTCAATATGTAATTTGTAATTTTTTTCAGCCGATCCCAGATACCACTCAATTAAACCCTGTCATGGTTTGGATCCATGGAGGAAGTTTTGTAGAAGGACGTAATTCTATTGCAATCTACGGTCCAGATTATCTTCTGACCGAGGATATTGTTTTAGTAACTATTAACTATCGCTTGGGTGTTCTTGGGTTCCTAAACTTTGAAGATTCGTCCTTGGATGTTTGCAGCAATGCTGGTTAGTAGTAAAATGCTTAAATGTAAGAGACCTTGGAACTAAATGTCATAAGCCATCGGCGATAAGACGAGCAAAGCTTATAGTAAACTTACTTCTTAAAAAGTAATTGATAGTTTCTTTTCAAGAACAGTATTTTTTTGCGATTAGATGACTGACTTGAAATCACGATGTCACAGACGAACAAATTCACTTCATTTTCCCATGCAAACTTTACATTCTATCTTATGAAAAGATCTGGTGGTCTATTCTCAAACGCTTTTTAACGTGATTATTTACGTGGAACATTTAATGGATATTTTTCAACAGGAATGAAGGATCAAGTAGAAGCACTGAAATGGGTACAAAGAAACATAAAGAACTTTGGCGGTGACCCAAATAATGTAACATTATTCGGGGAAAGTGCAGGAGCAACTTTAATTAATTATCATATGATCAGTCCCTTATCTGAAGGACTTTTTCACAAAGCCATTATGCAAAGTGGAACACTAGAAACATTTTGGGCTAAAGGAAGAACTCACGTGAAAGAGTTCATGGATTTTATAGGAAAAAGCGGATTAACAGCGAAAGAACAGTTGGATTATTTAAGAAAGCTGCCAGTTAAGGAGCTGTTCGATTATCATTACAAATTTACCAACGTAAGTAAGTCTAAGATCTATTGTGCCCCCTTACTCCTACTTGGTTCCTGAGAAACATCTCAGAGACTAGTAGCTCCTTTAGTCCAATTTCCATGAGGAATTTTAGGATATCTGCAGCCTTCAACTTAGATGAATGTACCTCTTTCACCCAATAATCTCCTAAGTGCTGTGCCCTAGGATTCTGAACTGCTAAGCAATTAGCAAGTATGTGGATGGAGGTTTCTTCTTTCATGCCACATTATCTACATTCTTCTTCCTCTACTATTTTGAGCTTTTTCAGGTGCCCATTCAGGCGACAATGTCCCACTAGGATCCCTGTTGAAACTCTTAGTGCAGTTTCACTTTGACATATGCACTC
Organism: Lochmaea capreae; assembly: GCA_949126875.1. NCBI lineage: Eukaryota > Metazoa > Arthropoda > Insecta > Coleoptera > Chrysomelidae > Lochmaea > Lochmaea capreae. Next base: position 2,850,808 of record OX421400.1, read on the forward strand.
ATTTGATCTCAACGGGTTGTAGTCACCCATCAGAATCTTTGATTGTCTAAGCCCTACTAGATTTTTCCAATGGTCAGATCTTCTTCTTCGGCTTTGCCTATTTCTTCCAATATTACATTGTGCCTTTTGCACCCAAAAGGGTCTTTGAGTCCCCTTCTTTACTTGTCCATCTGCTATTTCATTCTCTTCTATTCCAGTGTGTCCTGGAATCTTCAGTGAGGTTACTATATTGTTCTCGCCTGGTTTATTGAGTATGCCTAGGTATTTCCACACCATTTTGGATCTGATTACACAAGAACTCAGCGCATTAATGGCTGCTTGACTATCAGACATTATGATAATCCTTTGCCTTCAATACCCTTTGTCAATATTGAACTGGGCACACTTTCCTATGGTGTGAATTTCCGCTGGAAATATACTTAAGGTTTTTCCCAAGCTTTCAGAGTGTTTGGTTCCTGGCCCGTACACTCCTATCCCAGTTCCTTCTATTGCTTTTGAGCTATCTGTGTACCATTGAATGGCATTCTTTCCAAGTCTGGTAATGGTTTTTGGATCCCATTCATCTTGTTGTTCAATTATACCTTTTCATCATACCATCTTGTGGCACGTCCCAGTTTTTTCTAAGAAGTGAGGAGGTGGTTTTTTTTAATGATTCCCTCTCTACTTAGTCTGTACCTCGTTCTTTCTGCAACACTTTCCACCACCATATTATGTAGTGGTTTGAGGTTGAGTATCACTTCCATTGCTGCCGTTTGGCATGTTCTTATATTACTCCTGTAATGCATATACAGGCTAGTCTTTGAATTTTGGAGAGCTTTTCTCTAGCCGTCCATAGACTAGTTCTGCCACTCCACGCAATGGTTCCATAAGTGATAATTGGTTTGTCTATGGCAGTGTACAGCCAGCTCAGTATTTTAGGGTTACAGCCTCAATTTCTTCCTGCCAGATTCTTGCACACCATTAGAGCCATTTCTGCTTTGTATATAAGTCTTTAGTGGTCCTCGGGGCACGAGGATATTGTTGGCAATGAACAGGCAGACACCCTAGCAAAACTAGGGTCTGAAAATACGTTCACTGGTCCTGAACCAGAATTTGGAGTATCAAAAACTGCTGCAGGTGGATTTCTCTAAAATGAATTATGTATTTTTTTTTAGAAGTTTCCTATGAAAACATTACAGGTAGTAGGACCAATAGTAGAAAAACCCAGCGACACAGCATTTTTAACAGGATCGCCGATAAAAGAGATTGTATCTAGTAATTGCAAAAAAATACCGATATTACTAGGTTATAATTCGAACGAATGCATGGCATTTGGTGGAGAAGTTATTAAAGCAAAAAATCCTTTAAGTGGAATGAGTAAAGCTGAAGTGATGTCGTGGTTGTATGATATTCGGCTGAAAGCTGGAAATATCGAAAAATTTAATAAGAAACTGAATGAGTTTTATCTCAACGATGAAGACTACTTTTTAGTATGTATATTTATTCAATTTGAAATATTAGGTGCTTTCTTTTTGACTGGGATCTCAGTTAATCTCAGCTCAAATCGGTAATGTTATTTACTCACTTCGAAGTGAGCTGAGATTTTACCTTCGTCTACACGGATGCTGCATATATGCTATCAGTTGGAAATAAAGTTTAGAGGATAAAGAAATATTTGATTTGTTGGATTTTTAAACAAAATAATCTAATTTTCTTTGGGTTTGAGCGAATGTAAAGAATAACTTCATTATAGAAATGCTGATACAAATATGTCTTTTCAATTCCTGTTTTTTAGGTCGGAAAATCTCGTTTTTCAATTAAGTTTGTCGTTCTTCTTTAACTCAGATCATACTAACTGAAGTGAGCTAAAATCTCGGCCAAAAAGAACGCACCTATTGTGTCACAAGTGCAAAAAATGAGCTTTAGTGGCCCGAATCTATTAAATGCACAGCCGAGCGAGGCGTAGTGATAGATAAGCGTTTTTTGCATGTGTGACACACAACTGCATTTCGCCTACCGAATAAACCAAAAAATACTGACCTTTAATTAAAAAATTCACGTGAAACGTCAAAATAATCAAGTGGCGTTATGAACTTCCCGCCCTTGGGCTGCTAAACAACACTTTCCGCTCAATTTTTGATCTTCATATGATTGGTTTTTCGGTAAGGTATGCGAAAATCGTAGTTTACCTAACAAGTGCGGAAAGTGATACTTTTCCACGCGCGATTGCAGATGGACGAACGACGCGTTAGCGAAAAGTCACTTTACGCACGTGTTAGGTACACTATTTTTTCTACTAGCGTGCGACAATCGGTGTCATGGCATTTTTGGTCAAAAATTGCTTCACGGAAAGGGCGGTGTGGCCCGGCGCGTTGTCATGATGGAAGAACCAGTCGCCTGTGCGCCAAAGATATGCCCTTTTCTTCCGAATACTCTCCCTCAATCTTTTCAAAACCTCCAAGTAGAACTTCTGGTTGACAGTTTGACCCGGGGGAACGAACACACAACACTTCTGCAATCGAAGAAACAAATGAGCTTTGTCTTGATGTTTGACTTCACTTGGCGAGCTTTATTGGGACGAAGAGAGCCAGCAGTCTTCCACTGGGTTGATTGCTGCTTTGTTTCGGGGTCGTATCCATAGCACCACGATTCATCGCCAGTAATTACCTTGGAAAAAAAATCAGGGCCGTCTTCGAGGTAATTTTGAAGCTCAAAACATGCCTGAAGTCGACGCTCCATTTACTCGTCATGTGCAAATCCACGGATAAAATTCTCTGAATTGAACTCCATGATATTCCCGACATCTCACAGAGTTGATCAATGGTTCAGCGACGGTCTTCACGACACAACTTTGCACACTGACGCAGGTGGCGTGACACTAACGGCCATGTGGTCAAACAATAGTTTCCCCCACTCTCACTACCATCCATAGCGTACTTCCCGGAACTTATGGGTCCCACCTCGTACTTAACAAACCAACTTTTCCGCACGCTAGTAGAAAATAGTAGTTTGTACAACTAGTGCGCAAAGTGTCACTTTTCCCACGAGCCGTATGGCGAGCGCCGCAAATCTAGCAAGTGGGAAAAGTGATTTGCGTACAAGTTGTACACAATATTTTTTCTACAACCACATTTATTAATGAAATAAAAACAGAAATTTATATACTTAGGTATTTTATTAAAACTTTGAACAGTGTGTATGTTTAATAGTGAATAGTGAATAAATAAATAATCAAATAAATAGTTTACTTATTTTTGGTTTAAATTTGAAAATTTTACACCCAGAAATTCACTAAGTATAATGAATATGTTGAATTGTCAAAAAAAGTTGACAGGTCGTAGGTAGCTTTGTTTGACATTTCGGTGCGGAAAAGTGCCATAGCGTGTACTTTTCGCATTACTTTTCCAACAGTTATCAAAATAATTAAGAAAAGGCCTGCTTTGCGTATAGAAATTTGTGTAAAAAAGCATGTTTTGCATAGTGGTTGTAAGAAAAATATATTTTTATTACTAGTAAATCACTTGAAGGTACCTATTTATACCCATTGTCTTTCATGATATGATGTCAAAAGCTTTTCTATATTTTTTTTTTGTGAATAACTCGTATGCCTAGAATATTTGTAATACCATGTTTCTTCAATCTTTTAACTTTTTTAGTGGATGTCAGACTTATATTTTATTATGTCAGTTATAAGTGCTGCTAGAACACATTCAAGAACTTCTCATGAACCAGTTTATCTATACAGGATGTCTTTAGATGCAAACCTCAACTTTTTGAAAAAAATCTTACGAATTGATCATTTTAAAGGTATGTAGACAAGAAAATGTATTCTCTTTTACTATGTTTTTTGTCATGAGATTCGCAGAGTTGCCGTATCCTCTATAAGTTTAGTATATTGGAGGAAATTCGAAAAAAAGTTGTAAATAAAGGATATATCATGCGACAAAATTCAGGGGGTTAAATTAAGATGGATCTTTTCTATAACAAAAGTTTCCTCAGCCCACCCTTGTCCGAAATATAACCTTTAAAAGTTGGTGACTGAAATTTAGTATTAATTTTTTTTTCTAAAATTTCAGTAAAGCTAAATCACCTCCTGAATTTTGTCGCATCAATTTAGAAACACCCTGTATATTAATAAAACCTTTTAATACTTTCAGGGGCAGTGCACATGGACGATTGTGGTTACCTTTTCAATAATGCGGTTTTTCCACATCCCAAAAAAGGAACTTTAGAGGATATTTCTGTAAGAAGGTTCGTGAAAATGTGGACCAATTTTGCAAAATATGGAAATCCCACACCAGAGGAAAATGATTTAGACATAATTTGGAAACCATATGAAGAAAACGATGAATATTATTTGGAAATAAACGATGAACTTATTTTAAAAAATCATCCAGAAAGTGAAAGAGTTAAATTGTGGAAAGAGATCTTTCAAACAAACCCTCAGACTGAGAATCTTTTGTAAAGAACTGCCTAAATATATACATATATATATATAGCAATTATTAAAATTATTTATTTTTCCTCGTTACTGAAGCTTTGTAATCAATTTAAACAAAAATAAGGCTTCAACATTAGTTTCTTCCAAAAAAGCCTGTCGTGAAGTTGACGTGTCTCGGCATTTTTTATAATTTTCTAGAATAATGACATAAAGAATTTTATTCCATAAGTGGTTTCCACACTGTATGTTTATAAAAAAATTATAACCGAATACACCAAAATAATATAGGTATTCAATAATATTCGTAATAAATATTTCAGTAATCCGAATCTATCTATACCTTAAAAATAATAATAGGTACCCACCCCTGAAATGACCTGTTGCGACAGTTTTATTACCCCGCACCGATTGCGATCTTACTATAAATATCTTTGCGCAAATAATTACTTCTTTTTATCATCCATTTAATTTCAATTCGCACGCCTATGCTATTTTCTGACTGTTAATACTCAAGAATAGACATATTTCAGTTTATTATTCCTTCCAAATAAAAATATTAAATTTTACATGCTTTAGCGATGTTATAAAAATATAAACCGACTCGAGTTATCGGTTAACCTTTTTTTCTGTACAAAAAACGCTACAATGACTGAGTAACAAAAAAAACTTGTTTGTTTTCTCCTGCATTCGGTTATTAAATTTATTTCTATTAAGAATTTCACTGTCGAGTGTTCGTGTATCGGGAGTGCGTTCGTTCAGAATAAAAAGATTTTATAGGTAAATCGAATTTATGATTTTTGTAGTGAAAACTGATAATTTAAGAATAGGTTAGTGAAATACATGGTAAGATTACTGCACGAAGAATGTCTTTCGTCGATGTTGGCTTGGTATGTTTACAAAAATTTTATTCTTTATTTGTATTGATTTGAAACCAAAAAATGGGAGCTAATTTTCTATACTTAATTTTACACACAGGTTAGTGGAAACAATGGTAAAATTGCTGCACAAAGAATGCCTTTCGTCGATGTTGGCTTGGTGAGTTTTTAAAATTGTTAAATCTTTATTGGAAATGATATAAAAACAAAAAATTAAGTGCTAGACTATGTAATAAATATTAATCTATCCTGTTTTCATAACTAGGTCAAGCAAAGGGTAAATATTTTTGATAAAAATCCTAGTAGAAAACAATGGTCTTATAATACAGGGTGTTTCTAAATTCATGCGACAAAATTCAGGAGGTGATTGCTTTAAAAGGTGGTGCCTTAAAAGGTGGTGAAAAAAATTGAATTTCTTTTTTTTCTAAAATTTCAAAAGCGCTTTAATTGTTTTTAAAAATAAAAATAACAACTCAATCTTACTCAGCACCTTTTTTGGTGACAATTCAGAAGGAGTTAGGCTTAGGAAATCATAATTTTTTACGAACATTCACTTCCTGGACTTTCTAGCATGAATTTAGATATTTAAATGTATATAAAATTGTCTTCTGTATGTTTTACAAGGGCTTATTTACGAAACAGAATGCTGTTTTAAATAAAACAAATTTTGAAAATAACAAATTTTATTAAAACACACGAAAACTATACATGAAAATATTAAAAATACGAAAAAAAAATTAAAAGCTATAACTACTTATTAATATCTAATTTTTAATGGACGACACGATAAGGGCTAATTTGTCTTTAAGACAAATAAAAGTAAATTAAAACTTGGGACGTAGATTCTGAATCACAGATTTACGATTTACCAAATACATGCGTTCAAATAGTGAATATATACCGAATGGGATACAGAATCTACGTGTTAAAGAAATCTAGCAGTCTAAATAATATTGCTAGGTGAATGTATATATCACATAACTTAAAGCTTAAAAATACAGTTCAATATGTTTACGCAAAAATTAAGCTTTTATATTAAATAACTTCATACAGGAAGACGTTTGATATATTGCGTTCTTATTAAAACTATGCCTTAAAAAATTGTAGAATTTTTAAAAAACGACAGAAACTGTATACTCTTTCTAAAGTTGATGTTATTACTTAAAAAAAAGGAAAGTCGTCAGATATATTATTTTCTAAAACTGCTAATAGGTTTAAAAATATCTTTCTTCACATTGACTTTGGAAAGAATATAATAGAAACACTAAAATCCAATGTTTTTTTAAGAACTAAAAATTTTCAAGAACTTAGCTCAGCTTAGTACATAAATAGAGCATATATTTTATAATTAACAAGCTATTTTATTAGTAAAAGGATTAACACTACTTAAAAAGGGTACTTCCAATAAAGACTCTCGTCTGTGGCTCGTGTAGGTGGTGCCGACCTCGGGCGCCATCGAGTATCTCCGGTGGCGCTCGGCTTTCATGCGGGGCGCGCACGGTTCAAACACCCCGTGTCGCTCTCTATGAAAAGAACATCTCCTCGCTTTCCATACACTTTTTTAACTAAACCACCCTACCTTACCCCCTACCCTAATCCGAATCGAAAAATTGAATTGTGTAATTGACAGATTATTATAATAATTTTCAATAATAACCCAACCAAAACCACCCTACCTTACCCCCTACCCTAATCCGAGTCGAAAAATTCTTCGTATTTTTAGTCAATTTTTGAAAAAAACAATAAGAAAATAAAAATATCTTTCCTCGGACACGACTCGAACCTGGTACCTCTGTGTTAAGAGCCCAGCACGCTTACGCTGAGCTAATCTCTGCACACATTAATGATATCGTATAGAAGGTTAAAAGCTTTAGAACCGTGCGCGCTTCGCATGAAAGCCGAGCGCCACCGGAGATACTCGATGGCGCCCGAGGTCGGCACCACCTACACGAGTCACAGACGAGAATCCAATAAAGTCTCTACCTCTTGAAACCAAGTTTCCTGATTATTTACACCAAACTGTATCGAGCTCTTGTCAAAAATTGGACTATTAAAATTTACAAACTTTTTGGTTGTTATATCACGTCATTGAAAATATTTTGAACGGCATAAATAGGTATATTAATAATAAAAAAATTAGAAAAAATGATACAAATATTGCCAAGAGCTCATTTGTATGAATAAATTTAATTCAAGATTTTTTTAATACTTTTACCTCCCATTTTAGTGGGCAATTTATCAAGTGACAGGTGATAGTTATTACTCACCAAATATTAAAATATCATACAGGGCGGTTCGATAGATACAATACTTGATATAAAAAGAACAAATTGATAATACATCCTAAATATTTTTTACAAAAAGTGAATTAAGTACTGGAAACCTTGAATTCACTTATTTTACATTAAAACTAATAAAACATGGAATGTTAAGTATGGATTACGGACCTTATTCAGTTTAATTAATACAAAAATTGCTTTTCTATAAATAAACATGTTTAATCAACGGATCAAAGCTTCTGCTTCATATTGGGGATAGGTATATGCTTCAGTACTGCTCTAATTTAGTTATTAACTAAATCCCCTTCAAATATAATTATGGGACGACTATGGAATACTGAACTCCTTATAAATTCAACAAAATTGATTTGATGACTTTAATATTGGATTAACAATTTTTATAAAACTGAAAGAGACGTTAAAAATAACCATATAAAAATTGCAAAATATGCAGTACATATAAAAATTAGAATAAATGCTTCAAGTACGAAATAAAAAAAATTAATAAAAGCTACAATAATAAAAAATTGTATAATATCAATAACACTAAATCTCAACGTTGATACGTTCTAAAAAATCTGCAATTTTTCACGTTGCAGACTTTCAATTTATTAATGAGCTGCCGAATGGACAATATATTTTCTTTAAATCCTAATATTACTTTAAACCTAACCTTAAAAATAAATTACAGTAAAAAAAACAAATAAGTACATATTTATAAAGCCAAGTAGCAGGAGTTAAACATAATAAGTATCTCAGCCGCAACATTCAATTGTTATAAATATAATTTTAAAAAAGGTGATTCAAAAATCTTATGTACAGTGTTATTCATTATAAATTACGTATCGTTAGTATTGCTTTTAGAAAAATAAGTTTGGTATAAAAATTGTTGAATTTGGTTAATGTGCTGTCAAAAGTTCAGTAGCGTGCAATTTTAAGGGGAGAAAGGGGATACAAAACATATTGGAATGTTTTTTTATTTGATATTTCAAAAATATATATCGTGTTCCCCCTACTTTGTATTAAATGTTGAAAAGCTTAGTTTTAGTAGATACTGTAAACATGAAAAAGATAACATTATCAAAGTAAGCTATGAAAATGTTTGATAATTGACAGTTTTTTGATAAAGTAATTAAAATGGTTTACAGACCACTCCGAAAACGTAAAGATATACAGGGTATCCTATTTAAAAAAAACTATTATTTTTTGTATTCCCTTAAATTTGCACTCCACTGAAATTTTGATAGCAGATTAACAAAATTCAGCTGTAACCAAATAACTTTTATATAAGACTTTTTTTTTCTAAAAGCAATAATAACGATGATAGGGGGTGGGTAATTTATAACACATACACTCACCGGCAAAAACTCGGCCTCTTAAAATGTTGCTGAAATTCGTTGTTCAGGATTTTAAGGGCCTCATACACGGTCAATATTATTGTACAACCCACAGTTCAATAAATTTGCGCAACCTACAGTTGAGTAGTCGTGCATCCTGGTTTGAGTGACAAGGCAAGCCGAAGAAAAGGAAGAAGCGTTTTACTTCTGCAGTAGTTGGTAGTACTGCTCGTTCTTCTTTGTTCTGTTGCTGTAGTCCTTGGACTTATTGTCCCACAAAGCCGGTAACGAATGGTACAGTTCTATTACTTCTAATAAAAACTTTCTTTCATCAACATTCGACATGTTTACTAACAATTATACTTCACACAGTACAGTAAACCGTTACACTATATAAGAAGCAACACAATTTATAAGACACACAATTTCAAACAACACTAGCATGAGCAGATGGGCAGAGAACTGGCAGACTGACATATATTGCCTTCACTCTTGCTCATACATGTTCAATAATATTCTGCAATATATAATATTGACCGTGTATGGGGCCCTTATTCGAAATCTTCAGAAAAAATTAAGGTGAAATAAAAACTGAGAAATGACGAAAAGGATGGTCTTTGTAAACTTTAAACTCTACAAATACACAGGGTGTTAAAAAATTGGACTGCAAATACATAGTTTTTTTTCACCCTGTATAAATGAGCCATCAACATTTTTGGAAAACTTTTTTGGAGTTTGTTTTAATACCAAATATTTTATCTGCAATTTGGCGAAGAAAGAATTGAAATCGATGAGTGTGAGTGTGAGTGTATAATATACATATCAACTTACAATATGCATAATTTTTAACCTAACTCCTCATAACTGGTTTTCTATTTATTGCCATTAACCAAAAATTACTTTAGTAAACTTTAAATGCGTTTACTGAACAATTAATGAATTTGCATTTGTATCAGTGTTTTTCCAAATGTGCGATGTGCCCATAGCAACGTGAAAATAGCCCATGGTCTGTTATCAGTGTAATGTTGACATGATTGGGTGAAACTGTTCATATGATAAAAAATGAGGAAATTCGATTCGTTCTTGGAACTGTCAAAAACTTTTCTTCCTAAATATTAAAAGTGATTCTTAAAAGTCGGGTAAAATATTTCTAATGCGAATTTTATTCCAATTGTGTGAATTGATCTTGCCTCTTTCGTAAAATACCCCAATAAGTATTATTCGTCGACAAAAAATAAAAAAGAACAATCTCGATTTGTTTAGAATTACATGTCTCATAAGGAATCACTTCCGTGTCGAATATATCATGCATATTGAATTCCCAGCTCGAGTCGTCGGAGCGCCTGAAAACCTTTGGAAACTAAATCTTTTCCTATCATGAAATCATTTTCTTTGAATGCCTTTTTGGTATGCCATTTCCGAATTACCCTATCTATTATATCGGATCGCGACAAAATGCATAAGTGGAAAACTGAAAGTAGAGATCGATGCCGACAATCTCGAATTACACTCGAAATGAAATTCTTCTATCTTTGAAGAGACAGATCCGACAAAGGAAAGAAAAAAGGGAAATATATATTTAAATTTACAAAATAAATATTAAACTAATTTATTGATTTCACGAGGTTTATTTGATATTTCTGGATACATTAAGCGGGACTCGGCAACAATGAAGAGGAAGGTAGAGAGTGGTAATTTCCGAGTTTTGATAAAGACAAAGGGTACAAGTATAAGAAAATATCACTAGCATCTTCTTATTTGCGTGAATCCTGCTAGAGTTTGAGATTATTAAATGTAAAAATAGAGCCACCGTCTAAATATGCGTCCTCACCGTCGACATGTCGAATTGTTTTCCATCGACTGTCGGTAAACATGAAAGAGCAGTCGATCGACTTTAGTATTTGGACGTGTTTTCGACGTTCGACATTCGACAAATTGAGTACTCAGTGACTTCTTGACGTTGACATCGTAGTCGTGTATTTTCTTAGAAAATGGAATCAGAACAAGACAAAGTCATAGCATTTATTGAGGTATACAGATTAAAATCAAATCTATGGGATTCCAAAGCTAATAACTATTAAAACAGAAACATGAAGCACGATGCCATTATGGAAATTGCTAATGAATCTTCGTCAGAAATGTTAATTAATGACGATGAAGTTAGCCGCGACATTCTAGCCGCGTTTGGAAAAAAATCTTTTATAAAAAAGTTTTCCGAAGCCTGGCGGGGTCGGGCATGATTTTTTTCTATAATATAGGTCTTTAGCAATTCAATAAAAAATATTAGAGCATGATTAGAGGTGGCAGGAAAAAGTTTGAGGCGAAACACGTCAAGTTGCACCTCTAATCATGCTCTAATATTTTCATTATAGAAGAAAATCATGCCCGACCCCGCCAGGCTGTGGAAAACTTTTTTATCAAAGATTATTTTCCAAACGCGGCTAGAATGTCGCGGCTAACTTCATCATCATGTTGATTAGACTGATCGACAACATTTCTGTCAACTCTGGTGTGGACGGATGCAGTTTTGTCGACTTGTTCATCGACCATGTCGACCGACTGTCGACTTGGTGAGGACGCAGCTTAAGAGCTGCATTTATGACCCACCTGAAAATGGGTATCTTTTTTAATACTTCCACCCTTTCTCCAATACAACCGGATATAATAGAATGAAAAGGTTAGCGGTATTTGAAGATCTATAAATCAATTGAAATCAGACAGAATGTGGATGATTGTCCACATTTCTTTAATTTAGAGAAAAACTAAATCGTTTTATACTCGTATTTATGGGTTCAGGAATAAGCACGACCATGGGAATACGTTTTTGACACTTATTTAATGACAATGTGTCAAAAGCTGATACTCAAGGTCGTTCTCAGTCCTGAGTCTTGTTTATAAATATAATCCAGACATCGAGCAGGTTCAAGTCGAAATGTTTTGTCACGAAAAACGTCAAATTGGGGCAGTTTTTTGCTTTTACTGCATAATTACGGTATGAAATCAGACGTATATTTCGACGTCGAATGGGAAAATTTATAACTTTTTTTGTAATTTTCAATACGTTCGGAGATAATCGTGAAAAACGTCAAATTGGGGCAGACGACCCAAAATACGTTGAAAAACTCTCCTTGCCCGATTTGGCAAAACATTTCGATTTGAGCTGCTCGTTGTCTGGACTATGTTCAGGACTATTTACAAGCATTAGTTCTGATCATAAAAATTTAATTTTACTTAATAATATGTGGAAGGAACGCTGTTGGTTTTTCTAATTCCGGAATAGACAGCAACTCACAAACTGAGATAAGTATCCATAATGTAATAATCAATGAAAATAATTATAATTGTGGTCAATGAATCATAGAATGTTTGGGGGTGGAATAATCAAATAGTAATTGTTGAATATCGTGGAAAATAAATTATGTATGACTAGTAGATATAGTCAAACATTTAATGTGGAAATACCCAAAATAACAACAAAAAATGAAAGGAAATAGAGACGTAATAAGATGATTATTGAAAAGTAATAATTACAGTAATTAAAAAAGCGGAAGCTATTCCAAACCGCTTAAAAAGTCACTATAGTAGGTACATAGAGTATTGGAATGCAATAATACCCCAACTAACAGGCGTTTATCGGATATTACAGAGTTGTACTAAACATTGACAACATTTTTCACTTTAATTTAATAGATTATTATAAACTGAATTAATTTATATTATTAATAGCCGTTAAATTTCAATATTTCAGTGTTAAAACTCAAAACATCTATCAAGACAAAAAATTGTTACAGTTTTTTATCATCGCTAGGTATCTTACTTATATAAATAATACTTAGTACAGAGAAAGCTTGCAAAATGCGCTTCTCCAAACAATTTTCAACATTGTTTCTTTTTACATCCATATTAATTAACAGTTATTTTCTACTACACAGCTAAATCTAATGTTAAACAAATAATTAAACAATGATAAATATAACAATGGACGGTTTTACCGAGATGCAGGTGTCATACCATGATTATCGTAAGCGTAATCGAGTGTGCTGTCTTCAGCTGGACGTCTACTGATGGAGGTAGATAAAGTGACAGGACTATGATCTGAATGTGATGCGTTTGATGTGATGTCCAGTCTCAAATCTCCTCCTTTTTTAAACACCGGTTCAGGTACATTATTTGCTGCTGTTGAGTTTTCATCTCCGCTCTAAAAAATTGAAAAAAAAACGTCAGGAAAAAGTTTTTTTTTTTATATTTAGGGTAGTCTAACTATGCTCAAATTCCCTCAAAACCCTTCTGCTTTATTGAACAAATTAGTCAAATCTGATTTTAACCAAATTTCTCTTTCATCTAATTCGTTAGAAGCCTCGCATGCTATTAATTCGATGGGACTAAAAATAAAGGAATCATGGCAAACAATGTTAATTTAATTGAAGTTTGCTTGATAAATATTCAATTATATTTGTGATCGCACATTTCCAATACCCATTGATTAATCCATATACGGGGTTGGGATAAAGTATGGAATCAAGTAAATATCTTTTGAACGAACAGAACGATATTTATGAAAATTTGCAGGTAAGTGCATATCCGGTTAAACTGGAAGTATATTATTAACAAAAAAATGTACATCAGATGCATTTTGTTCCATTGCAAATTTTCATAAATATCGTTCTTTTCGTTTAAAAGATATTTACTTGGTTGTATATTTATTCCAACCCTGTATAATTAACGTGTTGGTACAATATGACTACTATTTAATATTCGAGGTAAATATTGTTGACAATATCAACGAAATTATGCCAAGGTCAAAACAATGCATACCATTTAAAACTGTTATCATTTTGTTTGTTTAACTAACAGTTGAATTTTTTGGTTTACTAAAACTTGTCAATAAACTCTCTGTTATTTTATGCACAAATGTGTGCCTATACACAGCTGTAAATTTTTCAAAATTAAACCCCAGTGATACGTAACGAAATGTGTCATATGTCCATTAAAATGGAGAGTTAAATTACATTCTTTAATCTACTTAACCATAAATCTTCCAATATTTCATTGTGCTTTGAAAATGAAAAATTGTCTAAACAAAGAGCAATCGCTAGAACAGGTCCGTATTGAATTAAATTTCTTTGATATTGTAATATATTTTATCTTGCAAAAATGATAGAAAACAAAAATAGAAAAATAATTATAAAATGGTGTAATTTTGGAAATATAGCATCGCTTTCCTTGACAATTGATACGAGACATGTTTTTAAAGTGAGTGTCATTCAAAATGCCTGATTGGAAACCCCCTGATTCACAATCGTTTTGAGGCAATCGTCGTCATGAACTTCGAGATGCTTGTTCTTCTTTAGATCTGGTCTGTATAGTTATTGTGAGTAAAATCATTTCGGGTATTGACCTACCTACCAGCGAACAATTGATTGTCATTGGTGCAACGTAGCTTCCGATTGGCCTATGAAAAATGTACTTGAATTGTTAGTCCACATGAACTGTTAACGTCCCAGGGTGGGTTTAGCTCTTTTCTGTTATTTACGAGATATTTTGTTGTTAGATGTTGCTGTGATTGAGATTTTGTTTTATTGACTATGACTATAATTTTGTTTGTAAATCAAAATTATGGCTTTTTGGCGACCTTTCGAAGAAGAAGATATTGTTATAGGCTCCGAACAATGAATATACTGGAAGAGTAAACAGACGTATTATTCTATGCCAACATAAACAATGTCAAAGTTTATTTATTTATTCTGATTGATTCCATGTCGCATTAAATATAATAAGTTGTTTGATTGTTGTATCTATAAAACATGAACAATATTGAGTAACAACAAAGGATTCGTAACTTCACATGAATAGTTGGAATATTGAATAAGTATTGGATCCATCCCTGCTTATGATACCTTCACCTGGATTTTCCCACTCATTCCTGGAACATTTTTCCCACAAAACCACTAATTCATCATTTATATTCATAAAAGACAATGTAGAAGGTTGAATATTTTGATTTTTTTTTTCCAGAGAAATGGTGTCGTTGCCAAAAGATTTATCGTTTTTTACCGACAGATAATTCATTGCCGAAAAAAAGTTTTTCTCGGACTTCTTAATTTTTTGATTATTAATTGTGCGTGCAAAAAAATAATACGAATATCGAGTCAATATTTTTGTTTATTTTTTTGAAACATTGCTTTTCACACACATTATTATTTGTTTTGGTTTACGTACCTTTTTTCCAAAAAATTTGTCCTTTAAAGATGCTAACGTCATATTTTTTTTCTCTTTCCATCTGTAAAACTGGAAACATAAGAAAAAGGCGAGCACCACTAGCATGAGGCAGACTAGTGTAAGAGTGACTGTCACCATGTTTGACAGCTTCGATACGGCAGCTGCAAAGGATATTTATCGAAATTAATTCACTTGCAACATACATTAAATTATACAGTCTAACATAACATATAATAAGTATACAAACCTCTAAGATCTTCGACTCCATCTTTACTGGCGTATCGAATATCATGTAAGTAATCTGAAATGAAAAGTAGGGTTATGTTTAGATTATTTACAAAGAAGAGAACATAAGAAAACATAGAACTATACACATATAGAGCAGGTATATTATGGAGGGTTTGCGTAAGTGCTTTGACTTGTTTTTTCTGCGATGCACAGTGTTTCATATGATTGCTTTAGCTTTGGGAATTGTATCAAAAAAATCTAGCCTCTCATCTCCTGCTGACATAGCTGATCAGTGCGTCACCCTTTTCCTCCACGTACTGAGCCAGAATGTAATATTTTAAGCCATATTTTGTTTTATTAGATATTCCAAGGAATTATTTCAAGACGTCTTCATAAAACTGGAAAGAAGGTTTCTTATTCATTGATTTGTTTCACGGATTCCAAAGTGCTATGTTTAACATATGTAACAGAATTTTATTTTACCATTCGATACTTTTCTGGGGGGCACACGTGAGCGATTTTTATGGTAGGACGTTTTAAGGATTATTCACGTTACACCGTGCCGAGGCCGGGCCGTGTCCGTGCCTCATCGTTGTCAGCGTGCGCCGACCGGGTCAGTCATTCATGCTACACCGGGCTGTTATTTGAGTACATAGTACGTGTCGGTAACGAATTTAGTCAAGCGTCCATCTTTTTTTTAAAAGAAGGTATATTTTTCGGCGTCATCGAAATGGTTCCGGGCACCCGGTGAGCCCATTCTTGTTACGACGTGGCGTGGCCGAGCCGGGTCGAGTCCGGAGGAAAATACATACCGACAATTCGGTGCCGCGAGTCGGCCGTGCCACGGACTTTGCCCGGTCGACTATGAATTGGTTCATAAAAAAGCATACTTCATATGTGTGACCGTGACCCGCCCAGGGCACGGCCCAGGCTCGGCACGGTGTAACGTGAATAATCCTTTATGCCGCTCGACATACATTTCTTCTTAATAAATATAACTTATACTTAAACCTACTTAGCAGGTACGAGTTAACGAGTCAAAATCCAAGGGTATAATTTGAATAAACTTATACAATCTTTAGCAGCTTAAACAGGGAACATCCGGTATAAAAATATTCTATTATTTCAGTGTACAATACAGTGTTAAAATATCTAATAAAATAAGAAACTTGTAATGTTTGAACAACAACATAAAAACATTGATAAGCAAATTGCGTACAGGTTCGCTTGAAATTATTTTTCGAAGGCTATCTTCCACAACACTAGCGAATGTTTATCTTCACTAGTGTCAACATAATTGTATTAATTTCAGGTGCAATATAAAAAATGTTGTTTAAAAGATAACCAACTAGGTGATAACATTATTATGACTACCGATTTTATACCTATCGATACAGTTATTTTATTGATAACTGAACTGTTAATTCTTTCGATACAAACCACTTTAGACTCTGATGCTTTTGTTGGAATTGTTGTCAATTTTTTTGAATGGAAAATGGAGCTTTTGGAAATGTATTGTTGATATGAAACAGTGTTATATACTTTATGCTTAATTACAGTTTTCTGCAAAATTGTTGTTGTTAGTAAATCGTGTTATCAATACACATCGATGATAATAAGCTTAATAGTATTTGCTGTCTCTTCTAATTGCAAAGCAGAATAGTTAGTTATATCCCCCCCGTAGTTCAATGATTGTCCGGGCATATAGCAAATAGCAAATACCTGACTTAAACATGCTTGGGAAGAGGGGCATAAAATTCAATGGGATTCGACAAAAATTATATTGAAAGAGCCCAATAATAAAAGACGAAAAACCAAAGAAAGTGCTTTAATACAACTAAATTCAGATAAATGTGTAGCTAGTAGTTCAGCCGAATGTAGACAAATTTGGTTACCAATGTTTGAAAGAGAAATTTCCAATAATCAATTACCTGCGTTATCAGGATAGCATCATAAGTTTTTATCCAGGTTTTCTTATGATTTATCTTTGGAATGGTTGTTAATCGATACACACTTCAATACACAAAATCAACAAACTGAGTTATACATATTTTGAAAACAAAAATAATCATACACAAAAAAGTAACAACAAACGCGTTTTTATTAACAAAATTTCCAAAATAAGCGAAAAAAAGCGCTATCCCAATAAAAACCGTTCTTGAAACGTGCACTTCACTGGATTCCATCTCTAGTGGACTACATATCGTTAGAATGTCATAAAATAGAATATTTTATTTCACGTTTCACCAGAGGTGTGATCTACTATGAATGGACCTTAATAAAATTTGACAACAAAGTTTTGTAGTCTTAAACTTCAAAATATTATTCATTGTCTAGTTGTCAAATTTTTTCGTTGTGTCAGATAGGGACTAAAAAAATTATATTTCTATACTAGTTAATCTTGACAACGGTAGGTGGAACGCTACCGAAACGTCGAAATAAAAAATAAAAAACATTATTGTGGTTTGATTCCCAAAAAAAATAAGAAAAAAGAATAAGTAATGCCACAAGGAGCTTACAGAAGATATTAAATTGCTTCACAAAACTAACAAATTTGATACAAGTTGACCTACAATATTTCTTATTTACCTTTGGTTTATTACTGGTGATAGTATCAAAGTCATCTTTGTTTGTTTCTATGGAAGTAACGATTACAACAGTGATAGAAACATATTTGTCAAAATAATCACTTTTATTAATTTGTTAATTTTGTAGTTGAAAATAGCTAATGATTCCCGACCTTCAGAAGTGCAAAAGGTGTTGTAGTACCTATATATAGTAAAATATTAGCGATAAAGTGATAATATGAACATTTTGTAACCAAAATAAGTTTGAAAATGATTACTGAATCTCGAAAAATCTTTTCAAACCACAATTCTTGCTTATTCCATGTATAAAACTGTTTTTAATATTCCTAAAGCTAAATAACATCCATCTTAGGTGTTTTATCGAATTTATTCGTATATAATTTGTGCTGCTATTTAATGGATTGTTTTGTTTATTTAAATAACTGAATATTTTATTAAAAAAGACACTGATTAAGCTTCCACAACCTTCTGATTTCATCCTATGTATTTAATATTTTATAAATTCAATACTTACTTTGGCAACTTTCTTCGCACGTATTTCTATCGAAATTATGATTCCCTTCGTCGCAAATACCACTGCAAACTTGACACGATAAATCGAATTTCGAACAGTACTCAAATAAGTTACAATTCTTCTCACCGCACTTAACAATCGTCGAAGCCTTCAAGTCTTTACTTTCACAAAAAACTATACAAACCACCAACAATATCGAATATTGTCGCAACATATTTTGTGATGTTAAAAAAAAAACTGTGATGTTATAAAAACAAATTTTACACCTCACATCCTAAACTAGTACGATAAGCTAACCACGTAACAGGTGTAGCTTCTTTGACCTGACTATCTGACTTGTTGCGTTTTACCTGTGTGAGTCATTTTTAAGAGAATGTTTCTAGTTAAACCTGTATTCTACTGTTGCGTATGGTTTATTTTCGCTTGGAGCGAAGTAGTACCGCTGTTAAGGTATGTTGAGGAGGGGTACTGCGGATTATGGTACTCGGATGGCCGACGTTATTATATTAATAAATATTATTGTATTTATTTGTTTCGGATTTTTAAATGAGTATTTAATAAGGTGTCAAATGGCCTTGAAGGCGTTATTGATGACTAATATAGTTAATTTGTAGAAAACTTCCGTTTTGTTTGAAATTAGGTGTTGATTTATTGGAGGCGCTGAAGAAAATTTACATAACCTCAAACTAATCAAGAATTTTAAGGATAAACTTGTTAAAAGTGTTTGACTCTCATTTTATTTATTTATGTCGACGAAAAACCATTTTTAAAATCATTTGAATCATCTCAATTCGTTTGGTACCTAGTACCCAGGCCAGAAAAAGTCTGTTATGACTTGCTAGCTCAAATAGGGCACGCACGCAATCCCATGCCAGTAGTGAAGTGACCTGGCAGGAATCTAGTGCCTTTAGTGCAGTAAATAACAATTATTGTTTTGTTATTCACTCCCTGCCTTGCTATTTTTCTTGCACAGTGTTCAATGGTAGAGTAAATACATGGAGACTATACAAGGAGATCAATGTATGTATGTATGTATGTATGTCTTTTGGGGTAACATTCACTGAGACATAAAAGATCTATTGTGCCCCCTTACTTCTACTTAGTTCCTGAGGAAAGTCTCAGAGACTAGTAGCTCCTTTAGTCCTATTTCCCCGAGGAATTTTAGGATATCTGCAGGCTTCAACTTAGGTAACTGTCCCTCTTCTATCCAGTAGTCTCCCAGGTGCTGTGCCCTAGGATTCTGAATTGCTGTGCAGTTCGCAAGTATGTGGATGGAGGATTCTTCTTCCATTCCACAAAACCTACAATCTTCTTCCTCCACTATTTTGAGCTTTTTAAGGTACCCATTCAGGCGACAATGTCCCGTTAGGATTCCTGTTAAAACTCTTAGTGCAGTTTTGCTTTGACTTATGCATTCATTTGATCTCAACAGGTTGTAGTCACCCAGAAGAATCTTTGATTGCCTAAGCCCTACTAGATCTTTCCAATTGTCAGATCTTCTCTTTTCTTCGGCTTTACCTATTTCTTCCAATATTACACTGGAGCTGATTCCGCAAAAAGGTTCCGGCCCCCAAAAGGGTATTTCACTCCCCCTCTTTGCTAGTTCATCTGCTATTTCGTTTCCTTCTATTCCAGTGTGTCCTGGAATCCACAGTAAGGTGACTATATTGTTCTCGCCTAGTTCATTAAGTTTGCCTAGGCATTCCCACACCATTTTGGAACTGATTATACAAGAACTCAGCGCTTTAATGGCTGCTTGACTATCAGACATTATGATAATCCTTTGCCTTCTATATCCTTTGTCAATATTGAACTGGGCACACTTTCTTATTGCGTGAATTTCCGCTTGAAAGATACTTGGGGTTTTTCCCAAGCTTTCAGAGTGTTTGGTGCCGGGCCCGTACACTCCTATCCCAGTCCCTTCTATTGCTTTTGAGCCGTCTGTGTACCATTGAATGGCATTATTTCCAAGTCTGGTAATGGTATTTGGATCCCATTCCTTCTTGTTGCTTAATTCCGAGGAGATCAAACATGTATTCCAATTTCTTGTCATGGTAGAGGGCGCTAGTTTAAATCCAGTACCAAAAACATCTGCAGATAAGCCAGTAAAAATAGAATGTATCTTCTATAATGTTCCTTGCGGTCTATTCATTATTATATTTGTTTTTTTTAAGAAATTAAACTACAATATTTTTTATATTTCCAATTCAACGTTTCGGTAGCATTCCAGCACCTTTCAATTCACGTCTTTGTTTTAAATCTGTTACACTACCAATACAACCATTATTGGCATATTTTTAACAATTTTGTCCACGACCACTTAATAATAAGTCAAAATTTTACCTCCTAACAAAAGGTATATGGTACCCACATATCTATTAGAGTGAATTATGGTTCATTTGTTCTTGGATTTTTTCTGGGCCATATTTTATGAAAACTATAACCTTTAAACAGAAGAATTTTATTTTATTCAATATAAACAACAACTATATAAAATTATTTTCACAACTTTGACTTCAATTTAACATCTGTGACTAGTGATCTTAACACTCTTCTTAAAATTTTCCCACTCGGGTTTTTGGGAATTGCTTCCATGAATTTCACTCCTCCTCTTAGTCTTTTGTGCGGAGAGACTTTTCCTAAAAATAAAAACGCATTTAAAAAAAACCTTTTCACTCGATTCAAACTAAATAAGACGCGCACTGTACATTATAAACCCTACCTGCAACATATTGCACTAGTTCTTTTTCAGTAACGTCAGCACCTGGTTTTTTAACAACAAACGCAACAGGTAATTCTCCAGCTAGATCGTCTGGAGCTCCCACAACTCCAACATCTAAAACTTTTGGATGGTGTAGAAGTATAGCTTCTAGCTCTGCTGGTGCTACCTAAAACGAAAACATTTTTTTAAAAACTTATATTTATTCCATAATTTTTTTAAATATTACCTGGAAACCTTTATATTTAATCAGTTCCTTCAGTCTGTCGACAATAAAGAAATATTTATCTTCATCGTAGTATCCCAAATCTCCAGTTTTCAACCACCCGTCTGGTGTGAAAGAATCTTCAGTAGCTTGAGGATTCCCGATATAACCTTTCATCACCATCGGACCTTTAATACAAATTTCTCCTGTTTGATTTGGTCCTAAAGATTTTCCAGTTTCAGGATCTCGAATTTTTACAGACATATAAGTAATGACAGTCCCACTTGAACCACTTTTATCTTTCCTATCACTTCTCATAACCAAAACTACAGCTAGATTTGATTCGGTCAATCCATACGCTTGTCGCATCCATTGAAGATTGAATCTACAAAATTTTTTTTAATAATACAATCTGTTCGACGACGAGCTACACTTTCTATAGTATATTATCATTATTATTAATAACACTTCTTAACTTTTGCTTGAAAACAACCAAATTGTGTTAAATTGTTTAATATTCTCTTTACTGTGTGACATCTGGGTCGGGGTTGATCTGGATATCTTGTAGCAAATAAAACTCATGTTATTTTTCTAGTAACAGCTCTGTCACATTCACTACCTATGCCAATGTTTATGGAAATCCTGTGAGTAGTCTCCGATATACAACACTTTATTTTCACACTCCAAATTTTATGAATGTAAGTGTAGCCGTTCAAAAGATACGAGGGGGGAGGGGACTTTTGAATAGCACGTATAGATATAGTATAAGCTCGTCCTGACACAGCCTGTAGACTCACCTTTTTATTAGCGCGACTTCTGTTTCCTTTGACATAGGGGCTGCCCCGCATATTATTTCTTTGACACATCGTAAATCATACTCATCTACCTTTGGACTTTTAGCTAAAAACACCGCAAGAGGTGGTGCTACAGCTATATTTGAGATTTTATAGTCCTGTAAGGCTTTTAAAAAAACATCTTCGTCAAACTGTTTGAGTATTACTAATTTTTCTTTATTTACAATGCCGCTTATACACAGATTCAGTCCAAATCCGTGAAAAAACGGCATCAATGCTAATATACTATGTCCTTCAACTGGTCCAGTTGCATACGTCGGTTCCCTAAAATATAACGTATATGGATTCTTTAATACTGATCCCGATTAGAGTGTTTTAAGCGAGGCAGTAAAAGAATTAGTTCACCAAGGAAGGTTAATGAAAACAGGATTGGGGAAAGAGTCTGAAAGGCAAGGAAATATAGCTATCGATTAATCACAACAGAAAAATTCTTCTAAAAAAACATCTTACCTACTTTGAGAGATTCGTACTAAAATATTTCTATCGGTGAGCATAACTCCTTTAGGCAGACCAGTCGTTCCTGAAGAGCTCATTAGTAATGCCACGTGCTCTGCTGGATCAGCTTCATTGAACGGTAGGAAATTTTTCGGATCAATTTGGGCAGATCCTAAATTGTTTCTGACAAACGAACGTATATTTTCCATACCAAGGAATTCATCGTCTATGGAAAAAAATACTCTTCAGTTCAAATTACATGGCTGTAGAAGTACGTTACTGACCTTCGATAAGTATGACTTTGTCTATAAATGTGAGCCTATTTTTCAAAACTAAATATTTTTCCGCAGACGCTTTTGAACAAAATACAATTTTTGGTCGATACAAATTGAGTATATGGTTCAATTCGCTGTCAGTATACATATGGTTGATGGGAGCTACAGTAACTCCCAAATATAAAGAAGCTACGATTGGGTCAGGAAATCTTAAGCTATTTTCACCGCTTACTGATATTACAGTATTCGGTTGGATACCATAGTTACGTAGTGCTTGAGCTAAGGCACAGGTGTCGTTTAATAAGGATTTATACGAACGAGTTTTCTCTGTAAAAGCATCCACCTGCAAAAAATAAATTTCAATGAAGGGAAGTTAAGTAACATTTTTATTCAGTGAGTTACGCTATTCATGACTGAATTTCTTACAGAATGAAATCAAATGGTGTAGGGTATGATGATCTAGCTGGCCACTCAATACTTACTATTGAAGAAAAGTGTATTTGTTCAGTTGTTTTCGTTATCTAGACAGTTTTTATCTTTTAAAACAAAACAAAATTTTGAAACCTTTAATCCAGGCGTATAGATAAGCGATTATACCTTGGACGACGTGATTTAATCTCTTCACTTTTTCGGTGGGTCTAACTATGTGTATTGTGATAGTAACAACCGTTTGAAGTTTCTTAAAAAGTCTCGCTTCAAGTTCAGAAATAAGTGAAGCAATTGGATCTTTGACGCTTCAATAGCTGAAACGCAGAAATGCGTTTGCAAGCATTTTTCGGCTTCCTGTGAGGTGGGAAAATATGAATGTCTTGAGGAGATTTGGAATGAACACTTGGCAGGTATTGTTAAAGACTAGGATTTCAAGATGAAGCAAGTTAGTGTCACCGAATATAAGAAGGGAGTTGTGAAAACGATATGGAATATTTCCGCAAACATCCTGCAGAAAAAGTATTTACAAAATTTTAATAGAAAAATAAATAAATTTAAAGACATAGTTTTTGCTGGAAACGCACGTAGTACCAAAAGAACAAGCGCTTCCAAGGAAAAGAAAATCCAGTTCTGCATCTCTGACAACTGGAGTGATCAGCAAGATTGTGGAAAACTATGATGAAAATTCACCGTATGGCTTACTAAAAAATACAACACCATATTCTCCAAAACTGTACTGGGATGTTAAGCAAAAGAGCACCGAATATATAAACGAATTGCTCATCTCCTAATCCGGCTTGGAACAAGACAGATATTTGGGACAAAAATTAACCAACAGGTATCAACCAACTCAGTAAATGGTCACGTCTAGGCACGCAGAGTAATGGGATTGGAATCCAGAAGGTAAATATAACCAACCATTCCAATCGCTTCTCTGCTCTCAGCAATTTGACAAAATCTGGAGCCAACTTACAAGAAGTTATTCAAATTACTGGTTATTGTTCAACTGAGGCCAAGCCATACCTAAAGCTAAGCAATGAACATCATGTTAACATCGTTGAAAAATTATAGAGAAAACGCTGCCCAAAGCTTTCACTGTTTCACAAATTTGGCAGCAGCACAACAGACAAGCATACTACTCCCCATAACAATATATTTATACAACCTAATGGATGTATACTTTGAAAAAGTTGTTTCTTTGCTTAAGGGCGGATATTATAAACAGGTCTTGAAGTTATCTTTGAATTTAACAGTCAAGTTAACTTTAGGTTTTAAAATGTCAGTTTTATAAAAGTTTCATTTTTAAAATGAAAAGAAGAATAGCCTACAGTTTTGGCATTTTGATTTTTATGGTCTAGTTTTGTTTTGTTATGTGTGTTTGGTGCGTATTCGTTCCCGGTGTCGAATTTTTATTTTATTTGTTCTTAAATTTAATAGTCTGAATAGATAACCTTTTCTAATGAGGAAATTGAATCTCTTCTATCATTGGCGGAAGAATTTAATGACGTGGTGGAGTGCAAAAGGAGTGACACTGTTTTGTGGAAAGATAAAGAAACTGTTTGGGATGAAATCTCAAAAAAATATCCTGGATATCGTTTGCTAAATTCAAAGAAAACATAGTAAAAATATTCACAGTATAATTAATTGAGGTTATAAATGCAAAATTGTTGACAGTACCGACAGAGCAGAGCAGCTCGGCGTTCGCTATTTTTGAAATTTGCATTCAATGCCAAGATAGCTGACCTGTAGTTGGTACCCATAGAAACATAATATTGTTTTTAAATAATGATGATACTGTCAGCGATTGTCTCATTATCCGATTTTCTCAAGATCAATTCATTTCTGAGGACAGTTTGCGCAAATCTCATGAAGCCACGGGGCGTCTGATACCCAACATTTGTCGTCCCGTTAATATACAGTGTGACCCATTTTGTTTGGAAGCACCCCTATAAAATCCGCATTTTTCAACCGATTTTGATTTAGTCTTTTTTGTTAGATTCAGTATCTAAAACAGTATTTGGGCACAAATTTTCATACCATAATAGCTATTTTCAAGGCCCTCTACGTTAATTTTTCTTTGCCAAAAAAGACGAAAGTATATTAGGCATTTTTTTTTCTCAAATATGACTACACCACTGGATTCAGAATCATCACAAATGTAAACTATCAAAATTTTATAAAAAAAGTTTCATTAACAACAAAGTTATCACTACATGAATTTGGAAAAAGTTGTTTTTTAATTAATTTTTTACTAAGAATGTAGACACATTTTAAAAATGGCAACATGGTAAACAAAAACTAGGACTCAAACATATTGCACTGTAAAAATTCGAAGCCGAAATTTTAAAAGACAGGATAATAGGTCCATTCTTTTTTGAGGGTAACATGAATGCCAATAACTTCATGGAATTCTTGGAAGGTGAGTTATCCGCAGTGATTGACGAACTGCCACTAGCAGAAAGAAGAAATTTGATATTTCAGTAAGATGGTTGTTCTGTACACTATTCTAGGATTGTCAGGCAGCGGCTTAACGAAAAATTTCCAAATGGTTGGATAAGTCGCGGTAGCGAGTTAATCGAATGGCCTCCTAGATCGCCCGATTTTACTATATTGGATTTTTATCTGTCGGGGCTTTTGACACAAAAAGTGTATAAGACACGTCCAAGGAATAGAGCAGAACTGTGTGACAGAATACGACAGGCGTGTGCTGGAATAACGCCACATGAAATAAAAAAGCGCTAAGACATAGTCGCAAACGATACGAGAAATGTGTGGAAATTAACGGAGGTCTAGTCGAGGCTACAAAAATGTAGAATTCAATTATTATTAAGTAGTTTAATAATCAAAATGTATTAGTTGGTGTTAATTTGTATTTTCGTCACATCAGCACAATTTTACATTACTCTCAGAAGCTATAACTCCAGAACGGGTTAAGGTATCGGGTTCGAATTTTTACAGTGCAATATGTTTGAGTCCTAGTTTTTGTTTACCATGATGCCATTTTTAAAATGTGTCTACATTCTTAGTAAAAAATTAATTAAAAAACAACTTTTTCCAAATTCATCTAGTGATAACTTTGTTGTTAATAAAACTTTTTTTATAAAATTTTGATAGTTTACACTTGTGATGATTCTGAATTCAGTGGTGTAGTCATATTTGAGAAAAAAAAATGCCTAATATACTTTCGTCTTTTTTGGCAAAGAAAAATTAACGTAGAGTGCCTTGAAAATAGCTATTATGGTATGAAAATTTGTGCTCAAATTCTGTTTTTGATACTGAATGTAACAAAAAAGACTAAATAAAAATCGGTTGAAAAATGCGGATTTTATAGGGGTGCTTCCAAACAAAATGGGTCACACTGTATAAAAGCCTGTAAAATTTCATTACGGGATAGTAGGACGTAATATTTCATTACGAGCTACTATCCCGTATATGTCTATTTAGATCAAGATTAGAGAAAAAATAAAGGAATTTGTTCTTCAAGAAAAAAGAAAATCTGATTTTGAATAGTTTCCTATATACTGTGACACATTTTAACTGCGTTTTATTGAAAATATCAGACCAAATAGTTGCCATTGAAGATTTTTCTTTTGAATTTCCTCTGGAGATTCTAAAAACCTTCCCACAATCTTCAAAATAGGTGAGTACTATCAAGTTTTTGCAAAATCAGTCGAAAACTTCACTAGTACCAGACAAATTATTGTTATGATAAGATTTAATATTCAAGGCCATTAGCAAAATATGATAATTCCTATTGTTCTTTCTCAGTTGACGTCCAATACTTTTCGCCAAAATTGTCGGCCGGGATTTCTAGGTAAAGTGTAATTTCAATTGGATGTTAAAATGTTTGTTAAACAAATACTGATTAATTTTGATATATACATACTATTTTTTGATTGTCAGGTGGTCAAATATTTATGTTTGATTGATAATGTACAATTCTAAATGTAAAATTCTACTACGTACCATGCAATCATGTTCAACATTATTATTCAACAAAGAATTATAAATGAAGTTTCCTAGTAATCCTTGTGGTATAGGAACTGTCGGTGTAGGACCATGAATTACAAAATCGTCATCTTCTACAACCATTTTATAAAGTTTATTTTCAAACAAGTTATCGAACTGGTGTATAAAAATAATCTCGTAGTGTGTCGCTGGTATACTGATCACCGATCGAGGTCGCAATTCGTTCGCAACCAAATCGTAAATACCACGTTTAACCAAGATTAATTTTCACGCAGTCGCATTACAGGGTTAAGTATTTATAGTTATATTATAATATCGCAAGAGCTTCGGAAATAATCGATTTTTTTACGAGTAACGAGAGTAACGATTAGACGCCAGTTGTATAATCCGAGTTTAAGCCAAGCTCAAATTTGAACCTAGCTTAAAGGGAATATTCTGTTGTACAAACTTAAGCTTATCCTTAAACCCAGTTTAACTTGGCATGTTTGACGTTTGTATTTAAGCGGTTTAACCTCAAAAAAACAAACGGTTTTTTATATATTTAGTGAAAATTTTGGAGGAAATGGAAATCTTAAGCGACGACGTAGACTTAGTGAAAATAATTGATATTTTATTAGGTGGAAATTATAGAGAACCATTTCGAGATTTGCAATGATAATGATTTTCTAAAAACATTTTGATTTAGGTTATGTAATTGTAGGTCTTAAATAACAGAACACTGAGTTTGTCTGAATTGTAAGGTAATGCGTATAAGTACAGACTACCATCAACGTAACAATTTTTCTCTGAGCCGAGCTTTGTTGAGCTCTCCTAAAATCCGACATGTGCAAACTGTCAACGTTTATCTAAGCCTGTACTTAAGCTTCGATTGTACAACCGGCCCTACGTGGTGCACGACTTACGAGTGAAAAACAATCGATTTTCCTCAATTGCTTGAGTGGTATTCGACACGATGATATAATTAATGGACCGATAACAATAAATAATTTATTTTTTATTAATATTTAACCTACAATTATTGTAAGTAATTTGTGAAAAATTGTTATCTGTCGATGAACTTGAGCTAGCTATATTGGTAGTACACAACGCAGTGTTTTTTCTCTAATTTTTTCAACGATGTCAAGATGACGTTCATCACTTAGCTTCAGGAATGGCTTGAAATTGAATAATGGCCAGTAATTTGAATAACTTCTTGTAAATTTGCTCCAGATTTTGTTAAATTGCTTACAGCAGAGGAGCGATTGGAATGGTTGGTTATTTTTACCTTCTTGATATCAATTCCAATACTCTGCATGCCTAGACGTGTTCAATTACTGCTTCCAAACGCATTTTTGCGTTTTCAGCGAGTTCATACGCGTTAAATATCCAATTGCTTCAATTTTCTAAACCTGAAGCTATCCCGAAGAGGTACATTTAGACATATGTATAATGGGGTGACATTCACTGAGACCTAAAAGATCTATTGTACCCCCTTACTTCTATTCACTTCCTGGAGAACGCCTCAGAGACTAGTAGCTCCTATTTCCCGAAGGAATTTTAGGATATCTGCAATCTATACGCCGTAACTATTATCAATTCGTAATTTCTATTGACTAATTTTATAACGAATTATATAATCTATGGAAAACTAATTACTTAGATAATGATAAGTTAACAATTATTGCTATTCACTCAAATTTAAGATTACAGGGTTAAAGTCTAACTAAAGTCAGTGTGATGAACCATATTTTTAATCCCCTTGAAGAAAAAAGCCGCCCAATGCCGTGCATATAAATTTTTTATAAATTCAAATATTGTGAAATAATGTTAATCTACTATATCAATTTGAATGAAAAAAATCAGCCTGCATACAAAATTCATAAAATTTGTGATACAATAATAACACGTTTTCCTCTAGAACACGGAGTATCTAAAGAACAGTTTTTATTATCGTCAACCCAACCATACTTGACAACATCATGCGTATCAAACCAAGTTTCGTCTAAATAAATTATACCTAGTTCTATTTGAATCACGATACCCTTTTATTTTACGCAAATACTCCTGTATTAGTTCAACGATACGCCGAGATTCCATTATCACCATTTGATTATCTAACTTCTTATATTTGAATCCACAATTCAATAAAACATTGATAAGTATTTTCAGGAATATCCCGCAATTTATCACGAATCAGTTCTAAACTTGGAACTATTACTTCATAAATCGTTGTAAACCCGATTAACGTTAATTCGTGAATTCTCGCGATAACCGCATTATCAGAAATTTCAGAATTTCCTTTTTTCAAACACGCGTACATATTTAAAACAACGCGTTGACACTGAACATGTAAATCTTTGTTCTTAAATTCGGCCCTATCATCGGTATCATTTATTGCTAAGTCATTTGCATTTGTTTGTGGCGCCAAATTATTAGATTCCCGCACATCGTCTTGGACTGTCGTTTCTCCAAAATGCTATTCTAATTAATTACAAATAAATTATAATCATAGAACTCACCCTAACGTCTACGAACAAATAAATATTATATTGATATCAATTCACTAAACTCACTCGACCAAGAAATAGATACTAGATATTTACTACTATTATTTTAAATATTTCTTTAAAACAAAATTCACACACGCCCTGAATCGACACACAATACTAATATCTCTCTAATATCGCAGGCCACCCTCGGAGTTTAATTTTTTTTAGTGACAGTTAGTCCGCCTTAGTAAGTGACCCGTTACTTCATTATAATATAAACAATAATGTACTTGATGATTGTATAACGCTGAACACCTGCAATGCGTTGCCAGATATACAAAATTTTCTTAAATATAGTAGGCATACAAACATTTGCTTTAATTAATTTCTCTTTTTACAGCAATTTTTTTTAATGCTTACTAATAAATTTATATTATGTATTTTTTTTTAAATATTTCCAAACTAGCTTTCTGAGAACATCACGAGCTAACAGTTTACTGAAGTAATGGGAAACATTTGTATAGTGAGCCCAACAATTTTAGAAAATATATCTGACAACATTGCTTTATTTTATGGTCATCACACTGACTTTAGTTAGACTTTACCTTGAATACCAAAGGATAAGCAGTGCCTTAATAGGTATATATACAGCTAGTTGAAGAAAAAATTCACAAGAATCTTGTATATATTTATTAATTTTTCATAAATCAATACATTGTTTACAGTTTGGACTTTGTTTTAATTTTGGTCGTCTTCACTAACTCTTTCAACTCCTTCCTTAGAATCTTACCACTGGGAGATTTGGGGATAGAGTCTATGAAAAAGATTCCTCCTCTCAACTTTTTTTGTGGAGACACATTTTCTGAAAAAAAAAACGTAGCAGCACAGAAAAAAGGAATAAACTGTCGTTTTGAAAATAAGATCATTCAAAATATCAAAAAATTCAAATTCCGGAACAAAAAAAACACGCAACTCCAACAATACAGCAGTTACAATGTTGTAATGACCACCAATCGATTCAGGGGGAAATTTTACATCAATGAGTGAATTTTAAGTCGTTATTTTTAAGGATTAAGCTAGCTGGCAAAATTTACAAGAAATCTTGCTACTCTAAAGATGCTTAAAATCATTCGTTCACCTTCAAATAGTGTCATGAAATTATCGAAAAAGTGCGTTTTTAACATTAAAAGTCTCGCAAATACCACAAAACCATGAATTTTGAACTAAAATTTCAGGACAGTGTTTTAAAATGAATAGTCTACGTCGAAAAAAATTTACAAGAGCATAACTTGAAGGGTTTCTGTTTTATGAATGAAAAACGAATAGCTAGTGAAATTATTCGAAAACACTCTCTGAAACCAATAGGTACTCATATCTCAACGTATTGAAGAGTTAGAACGTTCTAATCACCTCCAATCGATTCAGGGGAAAATTTTATATACAAGAGATCCTAAAATCGATATTTCTATTAAGGGAGTAAGCAAATCCGTTTGGGTTTTATTGGCATGAAAAATCGATTTATTTTTCGGATAAAATCATTTTTTCAACTTCAAATAATGTCATGAAACGCATTTTCAACAAAAAAAGTTTTATAGATAAAGGAAAATTGACCGTTTAAATAATAATTCAAACTCACTCGTGATATAATCTAATAACTCTTTTTCTGTAAGATGAACACCTGGTTTTTTAACTATAAATCCGACAGGTAGTTCTCCAGCTAGTTCATCTGGTGCTCCTACCACACCTACGTCAAGAACTTTTGGATGCTGCAATAGTATAGCTTCCAATTCTGCTGGGGCTACCTAGAATAATCGAAATACATTTTTTTACGCATAAAATAATATTGTCTTATATAAGCTTACCTGATACCCTTTATATTTAATTAACTCTTTCAATCTATCAATGATAAAAAAATAATTATCATCATCGTAATATCCCAAATCTCCCGTTTTTAACCATCCATCCGTTGAAAAGGTATCCTCGGTAGCTAGCGGGTTTTTGTAGTAGCCTTTCATCACTAGTGGACCTTTTATATAAATTTCCCCTGCTTGATTCGGTCCTAAAGATTTGCCAGTTTCTGGATCTCTTACTTTTAATGACATGTAAGGTAGAACAGATCCAGAAGATCCGGATTTGTTTATATTGGATTTCCTAGAGATCAACATTACGGCAAAAGTTGTTTCAGTCAATCCATATCCCTGTCGAATCCCAGATATATTTAGCCTGTGAAAAAATTTCACAAAAATACTATATACTCAATTTTAGCAGAGATAAAAAATTCAGATCAAATGTGCAGTGAAAATTCCAGATATAATTAAAAATAGATATAATAAAAGTCACGAATGTTCCTCGTTACGTCGTAAACATCCGAATCAAATCAATTAGACAGTTTTCACCAGCGGCGCATCATTGTTAGAGGGTTCGGCGTGTATTTCTGGTGATCTAAATATGAGAGGAAATAAATAAAAAAACCAAATTTAACATATCATAGGTAGAGTACAATTTGAAATTTTACAAATAAATTGTTACAAAACTTACCTCTTGAATGGCATTTAACAGCAGAAGTGGAAATATTTACTTTCGTTCAAACGTTTACCGTGAATTTTTGTCGAAAAATATCACAATAAATGTAAATGAACTTTTCTTATTTAAAGTAATGACAATGACGACGAACTTCAATGGTGGTAGAATGATTTCCACATAAAGTGACGTTTCTCTTATTACGTACAATCATTGTCACAACACAAAACAGAGTGACAAACCGATAAAGACGTAATAGTCCAAGAGCTAGCTGCATAAAACAGTATCGATAAGGTACACGACAGTTGTGTTAATAAATGATTGTAAAAACATTAACCCATCGCGAAATGACTATTCTGCCAGTTTCCATAGGCCGGATATGTAAATGGCGGCCAGTTTTTCACGTCGGAAAAACTTGCCTGAAAACCCGATAAGGTACACGCGTGAAATTTTTTTCAGTCCTTGACTGGGAGCGGTAAAACAGTGGCAGAAAGTTAGCAAGTCGGAAAACCCTCGGCAGAAATGATTCAAAGTCGTTGAAAATTCCCATGAAAAAAACGATAAGGTACACGTGAAAAACTTTTTTCCGTACGTTCTTTGTGCGGTAGTGGCAGAAAAGTAGCAGGTCGGAAAACCCTCGGCAGAAGGAACTAAAAGTCAGCTTGCGCGCGGAGCGAAAACCGAGCAGATGGTAAAAAATACGCCGCGCCGTTAAAATTTTGGCTCATTCAACAAGTTTTCATCGTATCGTGATGATTTTTTTTTAATTTGAGGTAGCGCACGAAAATATTTCGAATGGTATGAGCGAATAATAAATGGGAAATGTGAAGATCGCAAAGGAACTAGGATTCACTTCGAGTATTCAATTTTTCCGAATTTTTCTAATTTCTGCGGAGGAAAAACGTCTGCCATTATCACAGTGTTCTAAGTTGAGGGAGAAATGCCTGGAAAAAAGTTTTGCACTTGTACCTTATTAAATTTCCCGTTAACGCTACAGGCTGTTTTCCATGACTTTTAGTTCATTCTGCCGAGGATTTTCCGACCTGCTACTTTTCTGCCACAATCGCACGGCTCTTCCTTGAGGCACAAAGAATGTACGGAAAAAATTTTTCACGTGTACCTTATCCGGTTTTTCATGGGAATTTTCAACGACTTCTGCCACCGTTACACCGCTCTCAGTCAAGGTCTCAACAATGCCTGAAAAAAATTTCACACGTGTACCTTATCGGTTTTTCAGGCAAGTTTTTTCGACGTGGAAAACTGGCCGCCATTTACATATCCGGCCTATCGAAACTCGCGATGAGTTAATGTTTTTACAATCATTTATTAACTCATCTGTCGTGTACCTTATCGATACTGTGTTACGTAGCCAGCTCTCCGACTATAATGGCGTAGCTTAATTCAGGCACAAAATACATCTACCGTTCCATTTGTTTTAATTGGACATACGCGGTCAGTGATATCCACATAAAATTAGAGTGTATTCGATACATTCAGGGAAGTATGACGTAACGAAAAACATTCGTGTCTTTTACTGTACTCGCCTCCTTGTAAGTAAGTGTTCAGTTTCTTTGGACATTGGTGCAGCTCCGAATATAATCTCTTTAACAGAACTTAAATCGTACTGGTCAACTTTTGGACTTTTAGTCATAAATATCGCTAATGGCGGCGCTGCTACCATCACAGATATTTGATAATTTTGTATAGCCCTTAAATAGACATCCTCATCGAACTGTTTCATAACAATTATTCTTTCTTTATTCAAAATTCCAGTTACGAAGACATTTATTCCAGCTGAATGGCTAAATGGCATGAGTCCTAGAGTACTGAATCCTCCGATAGGCTGAAAGCTATACAGTGGCTCTCTAAAATGTATAATTATTTTTATATCTTGATTTATTAATAATGTAGTTAGGGTAACATTGTTGACAGAGTTATAAAAGACATTTTTCTAACATTTCTTCCACCTATTTTTATATTTGTGCTTAATTAGGTATTTCATACAATCTTGTGAAAAGGTTACTTACCTTGATTGAGCTATTCGAACTAGTAAATTCTTATCTGTGAGCATCACACCTTTTGGCAAACCTGTGGTACCTGATGAACTTAATAAAATTGCTACGTGATCATCTGGATCAGCTTCATTGAAAGGTCTAAACTCTGTTGGACTTAAAACTGTTGAACTGAGATTATTTTTTATGAATGTTTGAATATTTTCAACTCCCAAGGTCTCTTTTCCTAAAGAAAAAATTGTATAAGAAAATAGATGTCAGGCTCTGCTTAAAGCTATCAGTATCACAACAACTAGGTCTAGATTGGTAAAAAACTGTAAAGAATCCCTCAACAGGCTGTCAAGAGACAACAAAGGGGATTGCAGATAATGAAATGGCTGACCAGTTAGCTAAAGAAGGCTCTAAAGGAGATTTCACAGGTCCGGAACCGTTTTGTGGAATCACGAAAGATTGCTTAAGAGGGGAAATCGGGAACTGGCTAGATAGGGAAGACCAACTCAAATGGAAGTCGACACAAGGGCACCTCTGCTTCTGCGATAACTTACATGGACTCAGACGGAAGCACTTTGGAGAGGAAATAATAACATGAGAAATGGTACAAAGATTTAGTTCAAGTGCCTGGGCTTTTGAGCGCATCCCAATCGAATGAATTAATGAATGAACGAAGAAAGTAGATAATACAATATCACTTACCTTCAGTGAGTATAATTTTTTCTATAAAACTAAACTCTTTTTTCAACTCTACATATCTATTTACTGTTTCTTCTGAACAAAAAACAATTTTTGGCTGATATAACTTGAGAATGTGATTCAATTCCGTCTTTGTGTACATGTGATTTATCGGAGCTACAGTGGCTCCCAAGTAAAAAGAAGCTAGAGGTCCATCGAAATATCTTAAGCTATTCTCGCTGCTCACTGCAATTACTGTACTTGAATTAACTCCATAACTTTGTAAAGCTTGAGCTAAGGTACAAGTATCCTCTAGAAGACTTTTATAGGAACGGGTGTCGTTAGTAAAAGCATCAACCTTAAATAAATTTTAGATCAAATAATAATATCGACAAATTATTTGTTAGTTAAAGAGTTAATATTATTAAAGAAATAACTTACCAAACAATCATATTCCACATCAGTATTTAACAGAGAATTAAAAATAAAATTTCCTAATAATCCTTCTGGTATAGGAATGGTTGGTGTAGGACCACGAAGGATAAAAGTGTCATCTTCTACAGTCATTTTATTAGATTTTTAAGCGAGTTTTAAAATTTTTCGACAATATACTGATAAAGTTTTAAGGTCATATTTCGCTATCTATAAACCATAAATAGTACGTTGTTTAGGCATGTTTAAATATCAAAGGTCAATTATATGTAAAAAAATTACCTGTTTAAATAAAAATGTTTATTCACACTCCTGGTAAAATCTAATATATATACCGAGTGATTAACTACGTAACAGCAGCAACATTAATCTCTCAACTCCCAACACTACTACATCGCTATCCACAATAATATTACAAAAACGTCATTTCTTTATAAAAAATATACCGTTATAGTACCACAACTTTAAATATTTGTATTCATTAGATCATTTTACATAAGTTTGCTCCGGTACTTTTTCCTCTATCTTGTAAAATAGCTGGTAGGGGTGAGTGGGAAAGCTGAATCAATAAACCTGTTATAACTTTTGTTCTGCTTTATGGATTTTGACAAACTTAGTATCATTTGAAAGGGAAGTTAATGACATGAAATATTATATCAGCGTTTCATTCCAGTGGTGTTAACAGTATCTAAAAATAAGTATATGAGGGGATCGAGTTTTGTACTTAATTATCGAAAATTTTACATAATGTAGTAGGCGTCCAGATGTCATAAATTATTGACAACTTGAATATAAAATTAAATGGGGTTCTTACCAATTTTTCTTAAACCATATAATTGTTTGACAATCGCAACATTGTTTCCGTTAAAACAACTGGAATGAAATGATTTTACTAGGCATTGAATTCCCTTTCGAATGATACTAAATTTGCCAAAATCCATAAAACAGAACAAAAGTTATAACAGTGTTCGTAAGTCAGCTTTCCCACTCATCCCTACCGGTTATTTTACAAAATAGAGGAAAAAGTGCTGGAGCAAATGATCCAATGATTACGATTATTTGAATTTTGTGGTATTAAAACGGTACATTTATCACAGAAGAATGATATTGTTGTGGTATTCTTGTGAACTCTAGTGGTGGGTAAAGTAGAAAACTAGGAACTTATTTCCAGCAGTTTCTCAGATCTTGATAGCGACAGTAGTACACCTGCACAACCATTACAATCAACGCCACTGGCCCGCAACTACGTGGTGTCCCAAAGTTATTGTGGTCTGACTCTAATACAGATTTTCTTCACTTAGCTGTATAATAAATGGTTTCTAAGATACAACGGGCTACCTCCCTTACAACGTACCACGTAAATAACCCAATGCTGAACGTGAAATTTACATTTCATCCATTTTGATTATCAAGTAGTTTTTGATATTATAATAAAGCTCATAATATTCTCAGTTGCGAATCTTCTTTTCTTGATTAAAAAATACTAACAAATAAAATAATATGTGTCGGTTCTTGAAAGCGGAGAATTTCGTTTATTTTCAACGAAGAGGATGTTCCCGTCCGTTCCACTGAATTGCTTTCATTCTGGAAACCTTTCAGCAAAATAACCGATTCAACAAGAGGCAGGTAAATTTTCTAGGTCCACGGTCATTCGAATCTTTATTCAATATTCTTTATCCCAAGTTGTTGAAAAATGTTTTTTTTGTGAAAAAAAAAATTCTGTCTACGTTGGCAGGTTTTTGATTTATTTTTTTAATAATTAAAGAAAACTCCAAACGCCGAGAACGAACTACTTTTAACAGAAGTCAAATTCTTGAAGCGGGAAATGTTTGCATATTTAAAAAGTTCACGCACAAACGGAAAGAAGTCGGAATGGCTGTCTGTAAAATATCCATAAATCAAGAGCGTTTCTTTCCTTATATCGTTCAGTCGCTGAAATTTGAAATTTTTATTCAATAAAAACTTAACGACAACTTTCCCAAAGTAAAAGTATGTATCTTGTTACCCCTGTACATTGTTCTAAGTACTTTATTTGCTCATATTACTGAGAGAGACTGTTACCAGTTTTGACTTCTTTTGCCATGCTGAATGATCTGCCCAATTTTGCGAAGGTTAACCTTCTAAAATTAAGAAAAATTTTGCATTCTCACCAGACAGTGAGTTAACGAAATTTTGGATACCAAAGTATCTTTTGGAAGAAGGTATTTCTCTCAAATTTAGATATTTCGTTTAATTTGTTTATTTGTTAATTGAACAAATTCATTTTTTACGCACAATGATTACACTTTTTGTTGCTCTACCAATAATACTGCATTGTAGTACGTCTTTGAAGATCTTTTCAACCAAGCTTTATCCACAATAGCTGTCATTTTCATCAACATTCGTTTCTAGATTTTCTAGTTTTGGTTGATCTATCAAGGCTTTGTTAAACCTCTTGCAGCATCCTTTGGATGGTTGAATGTAACTTTAATTCTTTCGACGACAGTTCCATAATCGTGGGAGTCATGAACACCCAATATCAACCGGTCTACTAGGGTTCCAAGTGGGTTAAGGTTGCAAAATTACCACATGTACCAGCTAGTTATTATTTTGAATAACATTCTTTTGAATTATGAACTTTTCAGAATATGTTTTTGTATAGAAAGATGCCAATGAAGTATATTTGGAAGGCATATTTTCCAAGCTAGATAATTGGTTCACTATTTTGTGTAATATGGTTCGGAACGTAAACAATCATACCTATGGCTACTCTGTACTATATTCGTTCAGCAATGTAAGATGTTGCCCTGTAATACAAATAGAATTAAAACCTTAATACTTGAAACATTTTGATGATTTTAAATTAAGACTAATAGTATGTAGAGATAAGTGAGATTAGTTGGTTTACTTTAGATTTAGTCCACGCTTACCTTTGGGAAGTTTAAATAATGCCAGAAATGAAAATCACCATGTTATACAACATTTACGTTTAAATATCAGCATTTATTTAGTAATTTTTTACAATAATTTCCTACAGTTTGGACACTATTTTACTTTTGACAGTCACTAGCTTTTTTAACTCCCTCCTTAAAATCTTACCACTAGGAGATTTGGGAATAGCATTTATAAAAATAATTCCACCCCTCAATCTTTTTTGTGGAGACACATTTTCTGAAAAAAACAGGAAGAAGTAAAGGTAATAATTAACACATTTTTTTGAACTCACTCGCAACGTAATCTATTAGCTCTTTCTCTGTAAGGTTGACACCTGGTTTTTTTACAACGAATCCTACAGGTAGTTCTCCAGCTAATTCATCTGGTACCCCTACCACCCCTACGTCAAGAACTTTTGGATAATCTAATAGTAAAGCTTCCAATTCTGCTGGGGCTACCTAAAATAATCGAGATTAAATTTTCTATGCATTAGATAATATACCGGATAATATGTTTTTTAAGTAAGTACCGTTTCGCAATAATTATATTTTTACATGAAAGCCTGTACCTTAATCTACTTTTCTACATAATTTCCGTGAATATTGAGGCACTTGTCATAACGTGGCACCAGTTTTTGAATACCCTCCTCATAAAATTCTGCCGCCTGACTTGTTAACCACTGTATCACAAATGTTTTGACTTCGTTGTCGTCTTGAAGACGCTGACCGCCCAGGTGTTTCTCCAAGTGCAGGAACAAATGGTAGTCGCTTGGCGCCAGATCAGGGCTGTATGGAGGATGATCTAGAATTTCCCATTGAAAATATTTGATAAGATCTTTGGTCCGATTAGCCACATGTGGACGGGCATTGTCATGCAGCAAAACGATACCCTTACTCAACTTGCCACGTCTTTTGTTCTGGATTGCACGACGCAGATTGTTCATTGTCTCACAATAAGACGCTGCATTGATTGTCTCATTACGAGGCAGAAACTCCACTAGCAATAACTGTGCACATGATTTTCCGGGTAGAAATTGTTTGCTTAAACTTCACTTTTTTGGGTGATGATGAATGTCGCCATTCCATGGATTGTTGTTTCGATTCTGGTGTGACGTAGGCCACCCAGTAACAATTTGGTCTAAAAAATCTTCACCTTCATTGTGGTACCGCTCAAGGAAAGTCAATGCACTGCCTAAACGTTGGGTTTTGTGCAAATCCGTCAACATTTTTGGAACCCAACGTGAACAAAATTTCCGTTAATTCAAGTTCTCGGTCACAATGCGATACAAAACAAAACGAGAATATTGAGGAAAGCTGTCGCACAATGATGAAATTGTAAAGCGTCTGTATTCTCTCACCTTTTTGTCCACTTTCTGTACCAAATCTTCATTAACGACCGAAGGACGCCCACTCCGTTCTTCATCATGCACATATGTGCGGCCATCTTTAAATGCTCTCACCAATTTCCTCACCATTCCATCACTCATAATGTTTTGTCCGTAAACTTCTCAGATCTCACGATAAATATCGATCGGTTTCACGCCTTTAGCACTAAGAAATCGTATAACAGCCCGTACTTCACAATCAGCGGGACTCACGATTGTCGGAGGCATCTTAAACACTCAGTAAACAACGTATACAATGAAGAATCAGACTGTAATGGCGTCAGTGCATAGACAAGTGATATAGGTAACCAGCGCACATGCGCGGAACGCCGACCGTAGCGCTGCGGCAGTGGAATCGCAAAACGGTACTTACTTAAAAAACATGCCTCGTAACTTTAAATGAGCTTACCTGATATCCTTTATATTTAATCAACTCTTTCAATCTATCAATGATAAAAAAATAATTATCATCATCGTAATATCCCAAATCTCCAGTTTTTAACAATCCATCTGAAGTGAAAGTATCTTTGGTAGCTTGAGGATTCCCGATGTAACCCTTCATTACCATCGGGCCTTTAATACAAATTTCTCCCGTTTGATTTGGTCCTAAAGATTTTCCAGTTTCTGGATCCTTTACAGTTATGGTCATGTAAGAAATTACAGTTCCAGACGAACCGGATTTGAGTTTATCACACTTTCTGGTCACAAGCATTACACCAAAAGTTGATTCTGTTAATCCATATCCTTGTCTGATCAAAACTGAGCTTAGTCTGGAAAAAAAATGACAATGGAAGAAGCGATTTCAATTATTAGGTTTTACTTGGAGACCAGAAGAAAATTTTCTTCAACAGTTTGATATTTTATTGCGAATGGAATCAATTAAATATATGGAAACACTTAGAACATCTTTTCTACCAACTACCCTTAATAGACAATTAAATAACGTGAAGACCAATTAGTGAAAACCAAAGTTACAAACTCAACAAACAAGAAAGTTTCTAACAAAGCAGATAATGTAGTAAATGCTGAGCAGTAATTTTTGTTACGTTTACCTCATTATATCATTATCCAAAAATGAAATTTCACATTTTCTCTGCTGATTAACAAAAAAAAAATGGAAACAAACATTTACTGAAATTATGCAACTCACAATTCAGATACGTCACTAGTGTAAATCTGAAGTTGTCGATAATCTTCTTTTATTGTTCTATGTTTCAGCTTGTTCATGACAAATAAATAATTGGGCAATCCAGCCCACCTGACCTAATATGACCGTCTAGAGCAAACAATTTGGACAGCTGATCAGTTTTGTATTGTCTATTCAATGCTAACTCATTTAGTTCCACTAGCGGCATCTAGCAATCAGTAATAAAGTAGACATACCAGCAAAGCGGTTTAAATTTTTGTAAAAAGTAGGTATCTATAGTCTATTTCGGAAAGGTATAGGGTAATAAAATGGGGAATTCTGTCCATTTCGGCTCAATTTCGGTGTCGGCCATAGGCGTAGGTCTTGAAATAGTATTGTTTGTAATATTAAAGTTTCGTAAGAGAATTAGGAAAAGTATGTTTTCTGGCTTGAAGTGCCAATATCGAAATATTGTGTAGGGATTAATTAGGTAGTAGATTATACAGTTACGTTTTGCTTATATGGGTGCAAGTGAAAGGATTTGTGGCAACACACAACACGACATTCAAAATGAAAGACGTTAAGATACTGTTCCATCAAGCCATTAAGGAGGTGACACCAGAAAACTGGCGAAACGCAGTCCAGCATGTCATTAAAGAAGAGAAGAAAATGTGGGATCTTGACTACTTGATCGATCGGACCGTCGACCCGTTAATTATAACGTCAAGAGGAGATGACAGTTCCTCAGATGACGAAGAATATTATGATTTTTTATAATTTAATTTCTGTATAATGTATTTTTTGTATAATGTTCAATAAAAAATAAGTGTACCTAAGACTATGTACATAATGCCTAATTTTTATTCCGTTAAAATAAAACTCTTTCCTTTTTACAAGTATCCTACCGGCACGCCTTTGGCACACTCACACTATTTTAAGTGTTTGTGAATGGATAACAATAGGCTAAGCCCATATTTTGACACCAACCCGGATACTACCTGCACTTCATAAAAAGAAAGAATTTTATAATGCCCAACTATGAAAGTGGCTTAAATATTCGTTGGGTCACACTGTACTCCCTTTGCATACCTAATGAGGTTTTATTACCCTATACCTTTCTGAAATAAACAATAGATAACTCAATTTAGCAAAAAGTCGAACACCCCATTACCTTTTTTTTAGTGATTTTTCAATTTCCTTCGACATTGGTGCTGCTCCGAATACGACCTCTTTGACACAACTCAAATTGTACTTTTCTACTTTTGGGCTTTTCGATAAAAATACCGCTAAAGGTGGTGCTGCTATTATCACAGATATTTTATATTCTTGTATAGCACTTAAAAATATATCTTCTTGGAATTGTTTCATCACGACTATCCTCTCTTGATTGACAATACCATTTATAAAAATGGTAAATCCAAAAGCATGGTAAAATGGCATCAATCCCAGAGTATTGTATCCAATAATAGGATGGAAACTATACAGGGGTTCTCTAAAATACAAATTTTATTCAAAATAGTTTTATGACGAATGATTTTTTCACAAAGTTGCTGAGAATATGCTGAACAATATCATATCAATGTGTATTTAGTAAGAAGGATATTAACCTTGATTGAGCTATTCGAACTAGGAGGTTTTCATCTGTAAGCATCACACCTTTGGGCAAACCTGTGGTACCCGAAGAACTCAATAAAATTGCTATGTGATCTTTTGGGTCAGCTTCTTTGAAAGGTTTAAATTGTTCTGGACTGAGAACGGTAGTACCGAGATTATTTTGGATAAATGTTTGAATATTTTCAACTCCCAATGATTCTTCTCCTGGAACAATAAAATAAAACAGTGATACATTAGCTCCAGAGGTTGGTACTAGCTTTAACCCCAAAACTTGTTCCAAAGTTGGAAGTTGTCTTACTGACCTATCTCAAGAAAGGAAGTGGGGAATCTTACTAGGACAAGCAGACGTAACAGTCCATTAGAGGACAGTACCAAATAGATTAACTAATAAGACTAAGATTTGAACTTACCCTCGATGAGTACAATTTTTTTTATAAACTTATAATCTTTTTTCAATGCCACATATTTTTCTACAGTTGCTTTTGAACAAAAAACGATTTTTGGTCGATATAAGTTGAGAATGTGGTTTAACTCGGTTTTCGTGTACATGTGATTTATCGGAGCTACAGTAGCTCCTAAGTAGAACGAAGCTAAAGGTCCATCAAAATATCTTAAGCTGTTTTCGCTGCTCACTGAAACCACTGTCCTTGGATTAACTCCAAAATTATGTAAGGCTTGTGCTAAGGTACAAGTATCTTCTAGAAGACTTCTATAGGAA
The DNA here is from genome assembly GCA_949126875.1 of Lochmaea capreae. Taxonomy (NCBI): domain Eukaryota; kingdom Metazoa; phylum Arthropoda; class Insecta; order Coleoptera; family Chrysomelidae; genus Lochmaea; species Lochmaea capreae. Next base: position 2,894,010 of record OX421400.1, read on the forward strand.
CGGGTTTGTTTTGTAAAAGCATCGACCTTAAATTATATTTAACTTGAAACATTACAAATGAACAGAGAGTGGGGATTCGAATCTACAGTTTTCAATGTATTTCAAATGAGGTTGAACTGTGGAATTTTGATATTTGATATATATTTTGATAAAGGACCCCGCGCTTATCTTATGACAAAGCGGCGTTCCGTCAAATGTTATAAATTTTGGATATGATGTTGTACTCGACTTCTTGACCAAAAGTGTCCATGGGACCAATTCAATCCTATGACCAGTTTCCGATATACCGGGTATTAAAGTTGAAAAATCCTTGTTTTTCATGACCACCTCATTTTATTATTAATAAATAAATATGTATTTTTTGTTGGTAGTACCATTGGTATGTTCTAGTTTATCGTGAACTTACACATAAATAGTTAAAAATGTCAACATATATAGGGTGGGACTCAATTATATAAGGACGAATGTTTGGAATTCTAAGAAATTCTTATACAGTGTGTAAAAGCCAAATGGAATAAATTCATTATTTCGGTTACTGTACATATTTATAAAAAGTCCCGAAACACGTCAAATTTAAATTATAACTTGACATTCTTTAACGTGAAAATGCAACCCCTACCTTCAACCCCCTTAGAATGACAGGTACAACCCCCAATTTTTTAAATGGGAAGTATAGGCTTGTGATATATCATTTGAAAGGTCTCTTCATTCTCTATTCAAAAATGTTATTGTTTTTAAATTTAATGCAAAAATTAACATAAAAAAAATTAATATCATGTTGTTACCGAAATTCGCTACATACAATCAAAAACTAAAATGTAATGCAAAACGTAATAAAATGTAGAACACGAAAAAGAACTATGAATGTTAATGAAGTAGATGTTCAAAATGTTCTCCGCGAACGTCTTGGCAACATCCTAATCTCAAATAAAACTGTCTTCTAACATTATTTAACATATCAGGCGTGATCGACCTAATCGCAAGCGTTATTCGTTCTTTTAAGTCATTTAAATCAGAAGGTTTAGTTTTGTACACATGGCTCTTCACATATCCCCATAAAAAGAAATCTAATAATGTAAGATCAGGTGATCGCGCTGGCCATTCAATCGATCCTCGCCTCCCTATCCACCGATTGGGAAATATTGTATCGAGGTACTGCCGGACATTAAGTTGGTAATGTGGTGGTGCTCCATCCTGCTGAAACCATATCGTATTCGCTGGAACTTGAGGATTACCTGGATCAGGATATAAATTTGCCAACGTTGGAATGACATCATTTTGAAGTAGTGCCAAATAATTGTTGCCATTCAAGTTGCCCTCAATAAAAAAGGGGCCAATTATATTGTTCCCTACAATCCCTGCCCAAACATTAACCTTTTGAGGGTATTGAGTGTGTTCTTCTCTCATCCAGTGAGGATTTTCCGTGGACCAGTAGCGGCAATTTTGCCGATTAGCATGACCGTTAAGTAAAAAAGTACACTCATCAGAAAACATAACGTCTTCTAATTGGATAATATTGTTATCCAACATGTCCATCATTTGCTCACAAAAAAAAGTTCTCCTATCAAAATCGTCTTCCATGAGCTCCTGAGTAGGTATCATCTTATACGGATGCAATTTATTTTCTTTTAATATGTTTGCTGTCGATGTATGGCTAGCATTGAATGTAGTGGATGCCTGTCTACTCGATGTATGTGGGTTTTCCTGAAACTCAAGCAACACATCTAATTTGAGTTCATCACTCAGTGCATTAGCAGCTGCTTTTTTTATCTGCCTTACATGTCCAAACTCGCGAAACTGCTTTTCTATTTTACTTATTGTTCCTTGGGATATAGGCGGTAAATTAGGAAATTTCTCATGAAATAGGCGAGTTACTTCCTGTTGTGTTCGGATGTTATCTCCGTAACCAATCATTTGTAAAACTGTTATTTTATGCATTTCCGTTAATCTAACCATTTTTCAGAATTGAATTGAACAAACTTCATACTTAAATTACAACAATGACAACTTAAATAAAACAATTTACTACTGCTTGTTAAAATAGCGTTGCCACGGAAATTCTTTAAAGTTTTTTAATGGTTACCATCTAAAAACCACATTGCTACGGTTTTTGTTCACTTTCTCATTATCAAGACCTAAACGGGAAATAAGTTTTGAGTAATATTGTAATAAGTTCCGAGTATATTTTAGCGAATTTCGGTAACAACATGATTTTAATTCTTTTATGTTAATTTTTGCATTAAATTTAAAAACAATAACATTTTTGAATAGAGAATGAAGAGACCTTTCAAATGATATATCACAAGCCTATACTTCCCATTTAAAAAATTGGGGGTTGTACCTGTCATTCTAAGGGGGTTGAAGGTAGGGGTTGCATTTTCACGTTAAAGAATGTCAAGTTATAATTTAAATTTGACGTGTTTCGGGATTTTTTATAAATATGTACAGTAACCGAAATAATGAATTTATTCCATTTGGCTTTTACACACTGTATAGAATGAAAACAAGGTCAGAAATAAAGAGTTACTTCATATATTTTAAAGTTTGGCATCAAATATAATAATTGAGAGGTATTCAATGGTCAGGTTAGGTAAGGTTTCGTTCACTATGCCTATTTTGTTGAGTGCTCTACCCTCAAGACCCTGTTTCTGAAAAACTGGTCATAGTAAGATTATGAAATTCTTCCAGTTTCTTCACTATTTTAAGCTTATTACAAAACAAAATAAATTAATCATTTTGACGGATCGAATTATAAAATACATGGTGATTCAGAAAAAGTGTACTTTCTCTAATTTTTGTCGGTTTAATAACAAGATCTATGTGCAAATCACCCTGTATTATAGGAAAAGTACTAATACTTAGGTAACCAATACGTTTTCAAGATCAAATACTAATTTTTAAATACATGGTGTAACTTATTTATTTCATATAGGAAAAAACTAATTTCAGGTTGCATTTAGAATCACCCTGTATGGAATACCTCTAGAATTAGTATATTTGATGCCAGAACATTGAGTATGATATGAAGTAGCTTTTTATTTCTGACCTTGTTTTCATTCTATTTTCTAGAATTCCAAAAATTCGTCCTTATATAATTGAGTCCCACCCTATATATGTTGACATTTTGAACTATTTATGTGTAAGTTTACGATAAACTAGAACATATCAATGGTTCTATCAACTGAAAATGCATATTTATTTGTTAATAATAAAATTACGTGGTCACGAAAAACAAGGATTTTTTAACTTCAATACCCTGTATATCGGAAACTAGTCATTGGATTGAATTGATCCCATGGACACTTTTGGTCAAGAAGTCGAGTAAAACATTATATCCAAAATTTATAACATTTGACGTAACGCCACTTTGTCATAAGAAAAGCGCGGGGTCCTTTCCGGGATAAATCAAAATTGAAACATCCAAAATCGACGCAAAGCTGCTTTAACAGGTCTTTAAAATCGGTCAAAAATATATCCATTTTTTTAAAATTTTTGGTATTTAAATTCCTGTTTAAACCTCGTAGTTAATATTCAAAAGCTATCTTTTGTAATCATTACAATTGCCTATAAATAGATTCTAAAACCCCAACCTCAATATAACGAAATTCAGATAAAAATTTTACAAATTTCTCTAATGTATTAATAAGATTTTTTTAATCTAACCCCCCTTTTTAGCACAGTACGAAAATTATTCCAAATCACAACTTATATAAGTACCTTAAGTCAACTTAAATTGTACTTACCATACATTCATGAGTTACATCATTGCTTAAAAGAGAATTGTAAATAAAATTCCCAAATAAACCTTCAGGAATAGGTATGGTTGGTGTATCTCCGGATATCACAAAATCATTATCTGCAGTAGCCATTTTTCCAACATATGAACAATAATACAAGTTTAGTTTATAACTGTTAGTCTTAATTTGAATATGTTTTCAATAAATTTCTCGATAAATTATTGTATAAATCAAACTTATTATTCAGTTTCTCAGTTGTTTACCTAGTGTTGTTATTATAATTGGGAAATAAATTTAAATGTAAACTTGAATTCAGTATAAAAATAGCATCAATCACATGACCCCCCTACATTGAATATTTAATATTTACATCCATCGATATCGTTACTGATATTACGAGGGGTCATTTAAGAGTTACGGTCTAATAAAACGTAGGACACTCCTTTTACGGAATCATGAGTGTGATGAAATCCAAAATCTTGTAACTTCTCAATGATCTTTAAATTACATTTTTACTGATTCTGGCTATCCTAAAGGCACATATTTTAAAATAAGTCGCAATTAGGTAGACGCATATTTCATATTTTGCTTGGATATTAATTTATGATAGTAAAGTTGATATCAAAAATAACTAATAATGGGAAATAAACCAGTTTCCATTTGAAATAAAATTCAAATTTTACTGCAGTTTCCGACCACAACCCGAGGATTTCCGAACGCTACCGATGATACGTGTGATGTCATACCATGTGATTACTTTTGTCAATATGGCCGGTATTGCATTAGGTTCTGTGTAGTTTTGTGTTTATATTGTATTTTAATTAACTATTAATTGCTTCATTGACGTAAAAATATCATTTATATGTTTGTTTGAGACCGTTACGTGTTTGTGTGTGCTTTTTTTTATTTCTAAAAGTCAACGTAAAGTGGAAAGTGGACATAAATGTTCGATAATTCCGAGGATATTTCAAAACTTTTAGAAGAAAATATTTTATTTACTAGTTCAGTGTTCAGTGACGCATAGCTTGCAACCACAATGCCCTTCTCTTAAGTGAATTTTTGCTTGCGCCACCAGGTAAAGTAACAAATATTTTGTCTGGAGTTTTAATAGTCGTTGATTTACAGTCTGGAACAATGCAATACTTGTAATACGAAGTTTGTTTTCGGCTTTATCCATTTTTAAAGCTTTCAGAAACAAATTGGGTCACAATAACTCAGAGCGTGATACACGAATAAGAACGAAACAAATAACGTCACTCCATGGGGCAGCCATATTTATGACGTAAAGCGCGTTTTGGCGGACTTTCAAATTTTATGATTTTTAAAGTCGTTTTAAAAATAAAGTTAATATTTTTTTGAAAAAATAGGCATGCAAGGTGTTAGGAGACCTGATAAAGCGTCAATTCCCACCAATAGCAAAATTTCGGAGTTATCTAGTTCCTCGCACATTAACAGGTAGGTACAAAATTTGTGTTCAGTTCCTCGCAGCATACGAAGGGTAAGGGATTAAGTATCAGGTAGCAAGGTCCACAATGACAGATATTTTTATTTTTATTTTCTTATTGTTTTTTTCAAAAATTGACTAAAAATACGAAGAATTTTTCGATTCGGATTAGGGTAGGGGGTAAGGTAGGGTGGTTTTGGTTGGGTTATTATTGAAAATTATCATAATAATCTGTCAATTACACAATTCAATTTTTCGATAAGGTAGGGTGGTTTTGGTTGGGTTATTATTGAAAATTATTATAATAATCTGTCAATTACACAATTCAATTTTTCGAAAACTCACGAATGCATAGATACATTTTCCCTAATGTTAGGAACATAGCGGAAGAAATATATAAATAAATAAAACAATAGTGTGAGGAACTGCAGACTGTGAGGAACTGCAGACCTGTCTTAATCCTACCCTCCGTTCGAAAAGGGATTAACTCAGGTAGATGCGAGGAACTGACTGGTACCCCAAAATTTATGCTTGTACCCTATTGTACAGCTGTTCCAGATTAAAGGTATGTTTTTGTAAATGGGATGTTTTTCACTTTAAATTTGAATTCAGCTTGTAATGATTTATGGTTGGGATGGGTTATACATTTTTCTGTTAATTTATATAAAAAATAATTATTATATACTTAGAGATAGAATTTTACACGAACAATGCTTTTTAAAATTCATTTTTTACAATGATTTTGGATACTATTTTAATTTTGGAAGTCATCACTAGCTTTATTAACTCTTTCCCAAGAATCTTCCGAGTAGGATATTTTCACCTTGATTATCCAGGTTCCAATTCATCCGAAAAAATAATTTTTTTGGTCTAAATAATTCCATTGTGACAAAACCTAAGCTCACTGGCGTGCGTTCCCCGCCTTCACTGATCCAAAGCTCCAGTATAATAAAATTTAATATTTCAATACCGGTGGAACTATATTCTTGTCTCTTCTTTGAATCAATAGGGCTTTCCTTTTGTAGAAGAAACCGTCAACAAAGGAACAAAGAATGTAATTTTCCCTTGGAAATTATTTTAATAATTACAAATATTATATTAAAGTCCTGTTCTTAAATCGAAGTAAAGACATATTTTTAGGATAAATAAATCCCAACTAATTATCTTCATACAGGGGTTAATAAACCAAAATAATTTATTGTTTAACATGTTTCGATCCAAAAATTTGTAGTGTTTTAAGAAATGCGGCGAATTCTACCAATTGAATAGAATGTTAAAGTGCGAGTTTTTTTAGGGATTGTCTTAGGATTCCAAGTAAAACTCTAGAAAACTATTTTATCAACTGGATAAATCGTTCAATTACACAAAGCTGTGCATATAGAGCTAAAATCTCAGCATGACTTTCTTAAGAGGCCAATCAACAAAGAAAAATTACTATAACCAGGATAGTCACCATCAATGTGAGAGAATTACTAGATCTTTCCAATTGTCAGATCTTCTATTTTCTTCGTCTTTACCTATTTCTTCCAATATTACATTGGAGCTGATTCCGCAAAAGGGTTCCGGCCCCCAAAAGGGTATTTCAGTCCCCCTCTTCGCTAGTTCATCTGCTATTTCGTTCCCTTCTATTCCAGTGTGTCCTGGAATCCACATTAAGGTGACTATATTGTTCTCGCCTAGTTCATTAAGTTTGCCTAGGCATTCCCACACCATTTTGGAACTGATTACACAAGAACTCATCGCTTTAATGGCTGCTTGACTATCAGACATTATGATAATCCTTCGCCTTCTATATCCTTTGTCATTATTGAACTGGGCACACTTTCTCATTGCGTGAATTTTCGCTTGAAAGATACTTGGGGTTTTTCACAAGCTTTCAGAGTGTTTGGTTCCTGGCCCGTACACTCCTATCCCAGTTCCTTCTATCGCTTTTGAGCCGTCTGGAAATGGTAATCTATAGTTATTATCATCTCCAATATATTAAGACCAAAATTCGTTATTTACAACCTTCTCACTGAATATACAAGTGACTAAAACCCTGAAGACTCAATCAAATATCAATATTTCACCTGACCATTCATCATACACATCATTACTCAAGTTTTAATCGCAGAATTTACTTAATCCAGAAACATCATTCAAAACCACGATCCTAAATGCTCTGGAGGTAGAATGGAATACACGACACCGTATATGTTCCCGTTTAATTCCTGTGCGATCGGGTAATCCAAACATTGTCATATCTCCTACATAATTATACGAGACAAACGCAATTTCTGTTCAAACTCCCCTTGAACTCACCCCACTCAAGTGCTTATTACCACCGCCTTTGAAACATATAATCTATCTCCGTTCAACAACTATGTGAAGATGGGACTAATCGTTAGTTCAAAGCTCCACACTCCACATACGGAATACCTCTGCGTTTAATATAATCATCAATTATTTTATAATTTCGTACGATCAAAATTACCCTTCTTAACCTCCAATACGGCCCATCACTATTGTTTTAAGTGAATTCACACAGCTCTGCTTTGAAATAACACTCGATTAATATACTCTAAGGCTTCTTTAACCTGAGTCATCCCCTTTGGTTGGTGGCGAGACCCATAATGGCATATGGTTCAGTGGTATGGTAGATAGAAACACAGTTGACTGGGGAGATCCGAAGGAGAGTTTGCTTGGCAGCCGCGGAAGTTATGAAAAGAATCGAATCATTGAACCACTTCATGTATACATACGAGTCGAAGCCAGATCAGTCACCAATAGATTGACCAGAGGGCAGGCCCCAAAGCAGATTATTTCGTAAGAAGTATGTCCACCGCTTAACGGGTAGCAAGCTTTAAGACAGTCATAAAAGGCTTGCTTTACAGATGGGTCAAATACTGAGGAAGAAGTAGGAGTCAGGCCAAAGACAAGAGTTTTCCTGGGCTTCGACGAATTTGCAAGCTACAGCTTGCACTGTACAGAACTATTAAGGAAAGAGTTTAAGGAGAAGAGTACCCGGTAGTCAAGTGGTTATAAAAAAATAATTTGCTTGGGGCTGCTTGAAAGGTCTACAAGATTTGGGCAGTCAAAATGGGCTGACTCAGATCACAAAAATCAACAGCGAAAACATAACAAAATACAAACAAATAGAAGTACTTAGGTGAACGAAAAGGGTTGAAATGGGCGCCTGGGGAGAGAAAATACCTTAACTCTCTTTAACATTAACTGAGCCCCATATTATTTTTAATCTCGACCTCGACTATTTTTGACAAGGAGTTGAAAAATACATTATTTATTTATAATAATCAGTTATTTTCGTTACTGGAAAATACCGTTTTGGATGATGTTCCATCTCGCAGACATTGTTTTAGAAGAGCACTCGCTGCACCCTGCGCCCTGTTCTCGTTTGTTCCGTACCTTGGATAATGCGGCTAATATTGTGTGGGTACACGTTTCATCATTAATTCAAGCACTTTTTCCAGTTCCCTGCCGTTTCAATTAACCTGTCGGTCAATGCCTTTTATATGTCACCAGTGATGAGGAAAACTGTCAGTTATAACATGTGTTCTTCTCTAAAGGTATAAATTGGGAAAGTCAAGATGTTAGTATAAGTCTAATGTAAATTTAAAAGCGACCCTTTCAGTATATTATGAAAAATATAGATCGTGGATTCTTATTTGTTACTTCATCTTCCTGTCGTTGGGATTTTAGTGAAAATATGTTAAAAATGAAGAGTAAGTTGTTCTTCAAAGGTATAATAATTCAGTTAGATTACAGAGTCTAGTTTGGTGAGAGATTTTGTTGTTAATTAAACTTTCTGTCAGTGTGATTAGTCCAAGGAGTAGTTGTTTCCAATTGAAAAGACGTTTTACTTAATAGTTAATTGTTACTTTGTTTTATTTTAGTTAAAATATTTCTACGCCATTGGTGCAAACTTTCGTATATATACGTGCAGCCAAAAAGGCAACCTCAACTCTCAAAATACACTATAAGGAAATGATTCATAACTTAGCTAATTGCCTTAGCTTGGTTGCTAATGCTGTAGTTGGAATAATATCTACTTAATTGTTAGATGTCTTTATTGCTTCTTAACTTCTCACTTTCTGTTTAGAAGATGTGGAAATGGAGGAATTTTCTACAATCTCAGTAATTATACTCAAAGTTACGAAGTCAGAAGGTATAACATAATTTTTTAATAAAATCTACTAAAGAGAAATAGCTGGAAATTATTTTCAGGTCTCTAATTTACCACAAGGTGGCGTAATTTTCGATGCTAGCATAAAGCTTCCATTTTTCTATTCAAAGCGCGGAGTAAAAGTGGGGTTGAAGAAATGTTATCTGGAAACAGTTCTACAGAAGTTTGGTCTAACGGCAATATAGACTAAAATTCTAAGTATCTTTTGTTCAACCAAAGATATGATAAAAAAAATAAGCAAAAATTAATTATCTGTCAACAGAACAAAACAGAGTCAGATGCTGTGAATGCAATCCGCATATATAGAGACGGCTCAAAAACCAAAGAAGGCTCAGGATGTGGAATTTACTCCAGATCACTAAGCCTAGGGATTAAGTAGGGGATGGGAAAAACACCGCGTGGTTCAAACAGAACTGGCTGGTATCTCAATTGCCACAAAGGAACTAAGCAGAAAAGGAGTTTCTGGCAAAAACATAATAATCTGCACTGATGGGAGACAAGCTCTACCAGCCTTGAACAGACAACGTGTTACATCAGGGATAGTATTAGAGTGCCATCGAGATTTAACTAACGCCTCGGTAGATAACAATATTATCCTGAGGTGGCTTAAGGGACACGACAGGAGCAAAGGTAACCGCATTGCTGATTCTTTTGCCAGATAAGCGGCTGGACTAAGAATTCATGGACCCGGTGACGCCTAAGGCATGACGAATTCGACTATTGCGGAACTCACTAAACGTTACACCCATGCTCAATCTCAAAAGAGATGGGATGAAATCAAGGGATGCAGTCTTGTCAGGATCACCCTGGGCGACCCTGGGAAGGTGGGGTCGAAAAAATATTTAAAAATAACTAGGAAAAACCTACGTTTAACGGTGGGATTTCTGTCCGGTCACTGTCAATTAAGGAAACACCTCCATACAATGGGGCTAGTGGACACTCCTCTATGCAGGATGTGTGAACAGGAAGATTAATCTGTCAGGCATGTCTTATGCGAGTGCCCGGAGTTATCGTCAATAAGAGGGTGTGTGTTCGGTGAGTCTTGGTCTACTCCTGCCAATATAAAGGAGATGTCTCCTAGTGACCTGTCCACCTTCCTGGAAAGGACAGGATTGACGATTACCTAGGAAGACAACTCCTCGGGAGGATGTACAATGGGTCACATGTGGCCTAAGTGCTGGGCCTAACTCACCCTCCCTACTCTACAGATAATTATCTGTTAATGCTAAACCTAAAAATCATAGTATCTAGTCTTAATGCTAAAGGTATTAAATAATTCAAATGGTTTGCCACATACAAAAGTTAAAATAATAAAACTAGTAGGCTTTGGTAAGTCTGCTCTTGACAACTTAACTCTGGTCGGCCTCTTACCTTTTAAATGAGAAGTTAATTGCTGAGAAATACATCGGATTTTTACGGAATGACGCCAGTTTTGTTGGAAGATCCTTCGATGTGGATACAATGTTCAGCTCATTTCACGAATCTAGTGATGAGTCAATTAAAGAGACGAAGTGCCTCATAACCTCTTAGTTCTAGATAGACAAATTAAACAGCTAGATTTCCAGACTAAACCTGGAAATAGCAAAGATCTAATTCATTTAGCAAGCTTGTTGCAGGTAATTTCAACTCTCCCAGCAAATAATCGGTTTTTATTTGTCACACTGAACTATTTACTGAAAATGGAATACCTAATTGAATAGTTTTCGTTTTTTTTTTGGTAAAAGAAAGTTCTGGAAGTATTTAAATACTCTATTTTATTAATTTTTAACCGAATCTCCAGTATGAAAATTCCATTACGGTATTCACCATCATATATGTATCAACTTCCAACTCCAAACTACAGTTAAAGACTGATATACCATTTATGCGGCGGAGGCCGCGGCGCTGGCGCGTCGTTCTTCGGCTCTCGTGCCGCACGACATCTCAAAACGTACCATGCGATCCTCGGCATCCGCATTACAACTGCCGCTTGTCTGCCGATGTGCCACTATCGGGCTTTCACCTTCCGTCTCATCGTTTACCTACAGTCGCTTCGCAGCGGAGTTGAAGCTTTCGCGCGCGAACACGCGCTTGTTTTTCGGAAGTTTTTACCGGCGTTTTTTACGTTACATGTGAACTAAATTCCTTATTAACTGTGACTTTAAAATAAATATTGTGACTGGATTTAATGTTTTCGGAAACTGGAAAGTTTGGTAGCCAGATGTGTGGAGCTCGTACTGCAAGCTGGCGAACGTGTTTTTTCTGGTTCTTTCTCTTATTTGGTAAGCATATAACTTAAAATAAATTTTTTATCTTTGACATATTGGCTAAAACATATATTGTTTGTGGAATATATGCTAGATTCTACTTAAATTCATTTGAAGGAATCTTTACCTGTTCATTTAGAGATTTTTAACGTAAAAAAGGTTGAGAATGCAATATTTTCAAGGTTGGTCTATGCAGTGGAATAAGTAGATGCTTTCAACTCGCAATTGAATATCACAAGATAGTTCAATTGAAACCCATCTTTGGTCCAGGAAAAATTTATTGACAAGTACAGTTACAAATAACTACCACTACAATTGAGGCACATATCCCACCGTTTCATCAACCGATGTATACCCTGCTTATAGAATTCTTGTGGCTGCTGCTGGAAGAATTCTTTCACAGCGTTTTGTGGCCCAAAGATGTGAAAATCGCAAGGCGATAAATCGGGACATTTCTTTCGTTGCAGATTTTCTTTCACTACGTTGGCAACATGAGGCCAAGCATTATCGTGAAGCAGAATAACACCACGTGAAAGCTTCCCTGGACGTTTTCTTCTTATTGCTTGATTGAGCTTGTTCAAAGTTTCATTATACAGGTTTGCGTTGATATGCACCTAGGTTCTGTAAACAAGGGTCCTTCATGGTCGAAAAAAAATGTTAACATCACCTTGCCTGCAGAAGGTTGAACTTTAAACTTCTTTGGTGGCGAAGAATTTGCGTGTTTCCATTGCATCGATGACAGCTTACTGGATGGTTCAAAATAATGACACCAAGATTCATCGCCAGCAACTATTGACGAGATAAAGTCATTACCATTTTGACTGTATTCCGTGAGGTGTTGCAAAGACAAGCCCATTCGCAAGCTTTTTTGGTCCTCAGACAAAAGACGAGGAACCCATTGCGCACAAACTTTGCTGTAACCTAGTTTGTGTACGATACTATGGACAGATCCTATACTCACACCAACATTTTCTGAAATTGCTCTGATTGAAATTCGACGATTTTCTCTAATCAGGCCTTCCACACATGCCACATTCCTGTCTGTTGATGCAGTAATCAATGCACCTGGTCGTGGCTTATCATTCATCCTCTCTTCTCCATTCTTAAATTTTCGACACAATTCCTTCACAGTTGGATATGCAAAACATGCGTTTCCATACACTGCTTGCATTCGCGTATAAATTTGCAACGGTTGCACTCCTTCAGCACACAAAAATTGAATGACCGCACGCTTATCACATTTGGAAGGATTGTTAACACCAAACGCCATTTCAAAGTCACAATACTTAAAATCGCTGTCAAGTATAAACGAAATAAACAGATCAGTGTGACGTTTGCATACACTACTAATGTTGGAAAACGTCAGTTGAATGATTACAATTGTTTCCAAGGCTAACCTGACCAAAGATGGGTTTCAGTTGAACAAGCCTAGTATTTTAGTACAACTTTTTTCGGTAATTCATAGAAATGAGAAAAAGGGCTACGAAAACATCTGTTACAGTTTTGGACTACGTATTTCCTGGATAAGATTGATAATTAAGAAAATATCATTAGCTTTATAACCTTTCAATCGTTTGGGACAATTAGTTATACCTGTGCGCATTTAATTGAGTTACAATGTTAACCTAAGCACAAAGCATGGATGAAAGATTAATTGAGGAACAGTAGTAACACTTTATGCAAATAACATGGGGATCTGCATCAGTAGTAATAATAGATACAGTCTCTGGTTTGTCTAGAATAAGTTTTGTTAACAGTCAAAGTTGTGCTGTGAGTGGCAAAATGTTATGAGAGGTAGAGCTGGAAAGTTTTAATGTCAAAAATTGAAATTATAAATATTGACACCAATTAATAGGTTTAGTTGAATTTGAAGTTACTTTTTTGTCTACGCGAAGGCAATTAAAGAGTGGCTTACATTGCTTTGCAATGTTCTGGTCTACAATTTTACAACAAATAACCCCAATAATATGTTTCTTCCGAAACTCAATTTTTTTATTAAATGTCAAACTACATTCAATTTCAAGTACTACAATAAGACTGAATAAAAATGTACGAAAGGGAGATGCCGATTTTTTGGCATCTTCTTTAACAACAGTTACAGGTTCTAACAATAAAAGATAAGATATGATATAGGAAAAAAGAGAACGAGTAGTTTTCTCTAAAATTGTGGAAGTCAAATGTCATTACATCCCTTGACGTTTTGCGGTGCAGTGATACGATATGATTATATAATTGAATTCTATTTCACAAACCTCATACCTAATGAATATATCTGATTAGTGAATTAACTGTTTAATTAAAATATATTAATGTTTCGGAACAAATCACGTATTAACCTACCACCTACGTGTGGTAAAACATCAATAAATACTTTCCACTGGATATTTTCATGTTTATCGTACTTTTTACAATTTGGGGCAACCTCTCACTTTTCAACTAGGTTATAGAGTAGGACAAATACCCCAAGTCTTTTCTTCCTTCTTCATTATTTACAATAGTGCAAGTCCACGTGACGCCCTGAGGAATACACAACATGTTCCGTGATCTGATTCAGTACTTTTTTAAGGTAAGTCCCGAGTTCCATTTTCTGTGTAAACACATTTTTATATAATGATATCTTTACATTGTGTATTTGAGGAAGGGGAAGAAAATATAATCATTGCATTCACCCTTCCCCTTGAAATAAAAAAAATAATACGGAATTCTTACAAAAATAAACTTAAATCCGCCATTGAACGGAATTTAATCATGAAACATGAGTTGTCCGCCGTTGGGCGGTGGGAAGCATATAACAACTTTGCCGCGCTTGCGTAAATTATAACATTTTCGGCGGATTTCGAGATGTCATGTAAACTTCCGTCCCAAGTCCAAATTCTAATTTTAAATTCATAATTCAGCCGGCGGAACTCCAACCACACTGTTAAATCAATACAAAACTACCAAATTCCAAATCTAAAATTTAACCAAATTATTTTTCGTCAAGGGTATTGTCAACTGTGACTTGGTGGACATGCTCTATTTAAATACATGAAACAAAAAGATTTGGGCACGTCGTAAATCAATATAACCCCCTGTTACATCGACTGCTTATGAAACTTGTTGAAGTTTGTTACTTGCAGTAGCAATTTTCGCTAAGACGCTAAACAATTACACCAAGCTGCGTTAATCCGTGTCGGCGGTGAAGATGTATTTGCCTAAGGAAATAAATTTGTAGAAAATTGAAAGTGCGGTTAATTAGATTGTTAGCGGCAGTGCTAAGAAACGAAAAGTGACGAAAGTGGAAAAAGACCCTGAGAGAACATGGAAGTTATTTTAATTTCGTTGGGAAGCAATCAACACTTTCTATATAAAGACTAATTATTTTAGGTACATCGTTAGCTTTTAATTTACCCAGTATTTTCTAGTGTTTCACTCCAGAGTCCGGATTATTCATTTTAAGATCCATTAGTTTCAATAATAACTTGATCGTTGATTCTTTTTCTTTCTAACCAAATCAATTCAATTCAATACTGGCAATGATATGATGATGAACGTGAAACTTTAATACCAATTAATTTTTCTCCTCCAATTGTGGATAGTAACTGGCGGATGAAGTTGAAAGCAAAATTTCACCTACTATGGAACGTAAAAATACTCACAACTATACGTCAACAACGACATGCTCAAAGTCCAGCTTTGGAGTTTACGTTTACTTTCATTACCTCAGTGTCAAGGGAATCCCCTCTAGATATTTCATTAAATTTCACCTCAGCTTAACCAAGTTTTTAAGTGTTTAGTTACAGACCTCAGGTCTTGCTGAATAACCTCTGATTACCCCAAACAGTAAATTCCGTTTAACGGAATAAGAACCCACTTGAAGTTGCAATCTTATGCGCGAACTTGTTGTCAAAAACAGCGCTATATTGTCAAATTGACATTCGGCTTCAAATCAGTAGCGTAACATTTTGTAGGTTAGATAGATAGATAGATGCGGTGGGTAGATCTTGCGTTAGCCTTCTGTCACTGAAATCTGATGATTTATTTGTGACGCTCTGGTTTGATTAAAGTACTTCGTCTAGCTTTAATCTTCTAATGAGGCTCCATAGTCTACACAAAGGCTTTTCTAAGTAGCTTGTAGCCCTTGGTTTTTCCTTGCTCAGTTCTAGAAAATGCTGTATTGCTAGGCCTCCACAGTGGCACAAGACACGTTCTGCCGATTCCTCTTTCTCTTGACAGAACCTCCAAAGGTCTGTTTCTGCCAATTTTATAACACTCAAATGATTGTTGAGTCTGCAGTGTCCTGTCAGTAAACCTACTGTGATTCTTCTAGCAGTAGGTCCTCTGTTACTTTGGCCGATGGTCATTTGATGACCTCTTTGGCCTGTCTGTTCAGGGGCTGTTCTGCACCATTCCAGAAACTTAGTTTGCTTCCATTTTGTAGGTCTACTTGTTATAGTCCAGTAAATAAAGGCACCAACCTGTTCATCTCATTATTGTCGGAATTTTTTTTTTGCAACTTGTAGGAATTCATGTGTAGATTAATCTCTGAAAATATGTCCTCCGCGGGATTTGCGGAAGGGGCTGGAAAATGGCCCATGATCCCGAAAATTCAGTTTTTGGCCGATATCTCCCGAAATATGCTACTTAGAGAAGTGGGGTTTTGCTTGAAATGAAGTACAGTTTATTACCTACAAAAATGGTCCCCATCATTTTTGTCCCTGGATCAAAATTTCTTAAAAAAAAAGGCTTGCAAAAATTTTCCAGAAAACTCAAAAACTTAGCCAAAAATTTTAAAAACCTTCGAAAAGAGGACATTTTCAGCTTTCCAATGGTGTGCATTAAAGAGCGATATTGCCAATCATTGTTTATCAATTTTCGGTAGACCCGAGAATTTTCAGAAAACTCCGGAAATCAAAAAAAACGTCCCAAGAAAAACATGTTGTTTATAAAGATACACAAAAATTATTTATTAATTCTTTCGGATTACATTCACCACCTATCAAAGTCCCATTATCCAAAAGGTTTCGGTAAAACTACGCTTAGTTTAAAAAATATGAACGGATTGATAAGGGCGGTCAAATATTCAGGAAAAATAAAGTTTGGCCAGTTTTTTTCAATATTCCTAGAAAATAAAAAAAACGAAAAAGTTACACGATGTTATAGGTACAGGTCCCTTCATTCATATGCACTTTGAATCATGAAAAAAGATTCATTTTTACTCAAGTTATGGGCCAATTTGCCCGCCCTCCCATGCCTACATTCACGGAGCGTGCTCCTGGAGACGCCGCGCAGCAGCTCGAAATTGCTTATCGCACTTATCGCACTTATCGCGAAAACGCTTATCTCGAAAACGGTTAAACTTTTGACAAAAATGATAAGGATAATTTTTGTAGATAATAAACTGCTCTCCATTCCTAGCAAAACCCCACTTCTCTAAGTGTCATATTTCCGGAGATATCGGCGGAAAACTCAATTTTTGGGATTATTAGCCATTTTTCAGCCCCTTTCGCAAATTTCGCGGAGGACATATTTTCAGAGAGTAATCTACCCGTGAATACCTACAAGTTGCCAAAAAGAAAGTCCGACAATAATGAGATGAACAGGTTGGGGGGTTTCTCGGTCTTTATTTACTGGTCTATTACTTCAGCATATTATTTGAAACTGATTTTATTTATCAACTCTAGTTGGCGCCTGCAATGAGTTAGTAATTTGACCATTCCTGTTATTACTTATAAGTGCATTTTATGAAACGGTGTTCAATTTATTTCCCGGAAATTTGTCGCTAATTTATTAGAATTTTCATATTTTATAACGTAAATTTTTCCGAGACATCAAGATTTTATATCAAAACTTCAGCGTATATACAACTTAACGAGCTTCAGTCAGGTAATTTATTTTTAAATAAAACAGTTGGAAGAATAAAAAAAAAATCGCATAAATCGATAGAAATAAATAAGTACTTGTTAAAAAAAGATCCTGAGTGAATTCGGCAAAAAAATTTCAAATAATTGACAAGAAAAGCAGACAAAAGAAAGAATATTGAAGCCATTTTGTGAAAGTTTCTTACAAGTTAAGATTTTTTTCGTTCTAAGCTAAAAATTTTCGAAATGTGTCATCTTTAACGATTCTTCAGTTGCTTGAAATTGAGAATTGATAGATTGTATAGAATGTTGTGTAAAAATGTTCCTGGGTTTACCTTGCCAACCTAGGTCATCGTCCATCCTGCCCTTTCCAGGAAGGTGGACAGCTCACTATGAGGAACACACTTTCTCTTATTGACGATAACTCCGGGCACTCGCATAAGACATCCTGACAGATTCATCTTCCCGTTCACACATCCTGTATAGAAGTGTGTCCACTAGCTCCATTGTATGGAGGTGTTTCCTGAATTGACAGTGGCCAGTAATAAATCCTACCGTTAAACGTAGGTCATCGCCAAATATTTTTTCGACTCCACCTTCCCAGGGTCGCCCAGGGTGATCCTAGCAAGACTGTATACCTTGATTTCGTCCCATCTCTTTGGAGATTGAGCATGAGTGTAAACGTTTAGCTAGTTCCGAAATTGTTGTATTCGTCAGGACGTAGGTGTTGCCGGGTCCAAGAATTCTTATTCCAGCCGATTCCCTGGCTAAAGAATCAGTAATGCGGTTACCTTCACTCCTGTCGTGCCCCTTAACCCACCTCAGGATAATATTGTTATCTACCGAGGCGTTAGCTAAATCTCGCTGGCACTCTAATACTAGCCCTGATGTAACACGTTGTCTGTTCAAGGCTAGTAGAGCTTGTCTGCTATCAGTGCCAGAAATTCCTTTCTGGTTAGTTCCTTTCTGGCAATTGAGATACCAGCCAGTTCTGTTTGAACCGCGCTGGTGTTTTTTTTTACCATTCCCCACTTAATCCTTAGGCTTAGAGATCTGAAGTAAATACCACATCCTGAGACTTCTTTGGTCTTTGAGCAATCCTAGGATTGTTCTAGGGTGTCCTGGGGACTGTACTTACCAAAAAATATCATAAATTATACCTGGAAGCAGTATTTCTTCCATCTTGGGTTGATTTGCTATAAACCCTCAAGTCCCACTATAAAGTGACACGTTTTGACGGCTTATTACTCGAGAATGGAAAAAGATATCGACGTGCCGTTTTCGCTAAACTTCTTATATTTCCTTCAAATTTTTATTGACATAGTTGCCAAATGTATATTTTTTCCGAAAGCACCGAAAAAAAATGACCATTTTTGAAACGAAATTATCGGTTTATTTTAAATAGAACACCCTATATTTTTTAATACCATCTGAAAGTCCCTTTCTCCCCCTTTCCAAAAATGTATACATTATCGGTATATACTCAAGTTTTCAGGGAAATATTTAATTTTTTATGAAACCATGTCAATAACTTCCAAAAGTAAATTATCACATTTTAACAGCTTGCAAGTCTCAAAAGTCGTCTAAAATTTTTGTAAGCAAGTTACTTTTGTTAATTAATAAAAGTGGCCAGGATAAGATTCAGAGCCCTTTTTGACAGAAATACGCCTATACACGAAAATCGATATTAACTCGGGTACAACAATTTACAGAATCGGGAAGACTAGAAAGAAACAAAACATTTAAAACAAACATTTTTATTTACATATAAGAACAAGGAACCAAACATAACTTCATAAAACAAATCAAAACAAAAAAAATAATTATATTTAATAAATAAGTTGTTGCATGTGACCTCCATCTGCATCTCTACATAATCCTAATCTCATCCAAAAATTACTGAACGCATTTTGCAGCATTTCTAGTGATATGGTATTAAAAACATTCACTATGTTATTTCTTAACTCCTGAAGGTTTGTAGGGATTGGATTATAGTAACTTTCTCACAAAAATTTTAGACGACTTTTGAGACTTGCAAACGGTGTCATAAAAAATTTAAACATTTCCAAGAATTTCAGTCAAAGCCGCTCATTAATCCCTTGTCTCATTTTCGAGTTATAACGTTTCCAAGCTGTTAAAATGTGATAATTTACGAAGTTATTGACATGGTTTCATAAAAAATTAAATCTTTCCCTAAAAACTTCAGTATATGCCGATAATGTATACATTTTTGGAAAGGGGAAGAAAGGGACTTTCAGATGGTATTAAAAAATATAGGGTGTTGTATTTAAAATAAACCGATAATTTCGTTTCAAAAATGGTCATTTTTTTTTCGGCGCTTTCGGTCAATAAAAATTTGAAGGAAAGTTTAGCGAAAACTGCACGTCGATATCTTTTTCCATTCTCGAGTAATAAGCCGTCAAAATGAGTTACTTTATAGTGGGACACCCTGTATTTTTATTGCTTTATACGATAAATATATCATAAAAATGTTTATAATTCATAACAATCCTACATAAAAGTTTTCCAATTTTACAAAACAGCCAGTAAAATTTTAAAAGACAGTTAGGAGATCGCATTTTTTTATCGTTTTCACCATCCAATCAGGTCAGAATTGTTTGAATAGGATTCGATATAAAATTTTATTCACGCTACTGTTTCACAATGTCCACCAAAGCATAAACTCTTTCCGTTATTGCCTACAATAAATATTCAAATGTAAACCTTAAAATGCATAATATCAATAATATGAACCTAGTTTAAATATTGTTTTAACTACAGTTTGACATGGAATAGCACTGTACCGTTAAATACCGATGGAAAGTGTAAATAATTCAGTATATATTTGCATTATTTGTATTATTAACAGAGCTGGAAATTTAAGTATAATTGGAAAAGTATTCAGGCTTAGTCCTGTTTAGTAGGGTTTTTTGTATTCATTTTGAGAACCAAGACCGCTCCGGCTATGCTGGGTGATGAACCCTCTGCAAGGAAACTAGCCGAAAAGGGTTTTTATACCCGTTGTAACGTTTTAACGAAAGTTCCGATTCGAATTCGATTAGATTAGTGACATTTAATAACAACAAATATTTCATTTACTTGATTACAGTTTCCTGTATCAATTGTCATAGTAAAGCGTGTCATGAATAGACGTCAAAATAATAGTGTACAACTATTAAAACGCTTTACAAATTAGAAAATTAATTCCCAAAGGATATAGAGCGTTCACCAGGAAGTGTAATTCATTGTCATTATTATTTTGACTATTATTTTGACGTCTATCCAACAAATATTTCATTGAAGCACCGCCATATTTTGGTTTAAATATTGAACAGTCAGCCAATAGTTTCCACTAATAACTGGTATTCGTAAATTCATCCAGCAATCAAAATTTTCCAAATCCAAAATCATTTTTTATCGATTTTCTTTCGACCGATATGTCATGACTCCATATTTTTGATTATAACTGTATAACCGTTAAACTTAGCTTTCTCTAGTCAACGCTATCCGATTAAAAATGGAATTTTCTATTATACGAGAATTTTTTGCTTCCCGAATATGCCCATTTTCCGTTGTATAATGTCTCAAAATTACTCTTTTATTTTTTGAAAATATAAATATCACATTTAATTGCTTTTCCCCCTGAAACTTGTACGTTTAAATAGTAGGAATATCAATTACTAGTAGCACTAGATTAAGTCCAAGTTAACATTTTTGTTGACATTAGTTTTCAATTCCCTTTTCTTACTCAAACACAACTTTGAAATTGAAGAAATTCGTGTTTCCACCTATAATAAAAATGTATAAGTTACCACAATAAACCCATTCAACTTGTTAGATTGTAACGAGATTAAAAGAAAAGGACGGGGAATGAAACTTTGTATAATTGATGAAGTTTAGTAATTTCCTAATGGAATTGCCATAATTTCTCCGAGTCTTATTCAATTTAGTAACAATAAATGTATTAACATTCCTAATTGTATTGAATATTTATTGTTCAATTTACTTTTTTATCCACAAACACCTCTAACATTTGTATTATTGTAATCACTTGATTTGTTTATTGAACACGTAGCGACATTTATGAATGAGCAGCTACAGCAGAAATGTTACTACGGTATTTATCTCCACTAATTCACTATCTGTTTACTGTTTTCAAAAAAAAACCTTTCTGACTAAAGGTCGATTCCCATCTAAGCGTCGCTTCAAAATAAAGCTTACAATTGTTTGCATGTAAATAAATGCCACGGTTCCCACTTAGGCAAAGCGTGGCTTCGCGTCACGGAGTTTCAAAATTTCAATGTGACCCCAAGCGTTGGCTCGCGTCGAAAACGCTCGTGACTGCCTGCCGATGCCTAAGTGGGGATCATCAACGCGTCAAAAGCAAGCTGTGACCTGAAGACTGCAGTATAAAATTACATTCATATAGCTGAAGTCTCCTAAAGATTGTGTGGAATTCGCCTTCTTCTAGCCTTGCTCGAAATATATTGAGAACCCCATTTAAACAAAAAGTTGCCTCATCGGAAAAAACTATGTTAGAAGCAAAATTATTGTCGTCGACATTACAGATGTCCTTTAGCCGTTCGACAATCCTTTAACCAACTGTACCTCATACGGATGATGCTTTTCACTTTTTAATATCTTTTAATTAGTGCCAAATTTGTGGTGGGAGTTTGAGGTGATTCTTCTAAATCGATTGCAATATTTTGTTTAACAGTTTCGTTCGTTGCAGTCCGCGGGCTTCCAGGTTTTAGCAAATTTTTTACCATCTCAGTTGTATTAAAACGTTGTAATTTTTCTCTCCCGATGCAAATTATTAAAAATATGACACACTTCTTCATGAGTTCTAGCACGATCACCATAACCGATCATCATTAAAATTTCAATACGCTCTTTTTCAGTTAGTTGAACCATTCTTAATTGTAAAATTTACTTCCGTCAATTAGAATTTGACACTTGAGAACAAAAGACGTACTAGCCGTACTCGTTTATTTATTACTATTCATACAAACAACATTAATTAGTTTATCTAAATAGTTTTTTTGCTCTAATGCAAAAAACTCAAAGGAGGTTGATTAAAGTGCTATATTCCTCGTTTTTACAATTTTTTTTACACTAAACTCAGTATGTATGAATTCGAAATAACAAGCTCTTCCAAAATCTGTAAAAATATATAGGGTTAAACCGGAAGTATATTATTAACAAAAAAATGTACATCAGATGCATTTTGTTCCATTGCACTTACCTGCAAATTTTCATAAATATCGTTTCTTTCGTTTAAAAGATATTTACTTGGTTCCATACTTTATCCCAACCCCGTATAGGTAATTTCCTATACAAACCATGAGTAGTTTCTACAACAAGTGCGTTAAGGTATACCACAAATGAAACGTGTGGAAAAAGGAACTTTGTGTTCTGAGCTTTGCTTTGTTAGAAAAAAAAACATCGTTCTGGCGTCAGAGTACAGTCATTTAATAGTTTTAGCTGGGAAGTTTTCCGGAAGATTTGAAAATTGGTGATTTCATATGTTTTGAACCGCTTTTCCTAAACTTCCACTTGTGTCAAATTTCGTGCTAGAGTGAACTTTGTGGCGCTCATACTCCCAGACTATCAACTTAAAAAAAGGTTCTACATAAAATTTTAGGATAAACCCAAGTTTACCTCCTCTAAACTTGATCATGAAATGTTAATTTCAGTCGGTTGTCAACCTACGACGATAAAAACTTTCAGAGTTAAGCTCGTTCCTTTCCACATATATTTATTTTATTTTCACCAAGTAAACAAGGACGTAGTAAAAAAAGTCAGTATACAGTCAATAACTTTCTCGTTAAAAAATATTTTAGCAAGCCTGGACAGTGTACGAAATAGCGGCGGAAATTTAAACTTTAGCTCTCTTCTTAAAACTCTCTGGGAAGTGATAAATAAAAATCGACAAACGAAAGTTTTGCTTTCAAACTTCGCGAATTTTGCAGTTCAAAGGTTTCGCGGATATTCCGTCGAAAACAAATTAAGCGTTCTATAAAGTGATTTCTGACCATTAGCGAAGTTATTCATTATATATTGGCGTAATTAAAATTTCAAAATTTTGGGGAAGAACTTTCAAGGATAGAATGAATTTTTAATTTATATTAGGTAATTTCTGGTGCTTGTTCAAACTTTTATTAATTTCAAAGTTTCTATTTTTGTTTCTGTGTTGTATTTATCGAAGTTTTTAAAGCTCCGTGTGCTGTGAACAAGTGTAAGTTGTTTTAATTGAAACCGAAACAACCGAAGATTCCAAAAGACGCCGACAAGTACTCAGAGGCATTAAGAACATGTATCTGTTGGATATGTTACGTCCCAAGCCCGATCTTGTACGGAGTCGAGCTTCGTACAATGAATTTGTACGAAGTCCGATCTGTACAAGCCATTTTGTACGAAGCCGAGATTGGCGGACTTCGGACAGAGATGATTGTACGAAGTCGACTCTGTACAACGCTGGTTGTACGGAGTCGGAGCAGGGTAGGGTAGGGTAGGTTGGGTTGGATTTCCTTCGCTTCTAATGCACTTTACAACATTTTGGAAAATATCCATTAAAAAAGTGTACGGAAAGCAAGCTTTTCTGTGAATTATACAATTCCATTTTTCGATTTGGGTTAGGGTTGGGTAGGTTGGGTGAGATTTCCTTCGCTTTCAATGCACTTCACAAAAATTTATGAAATTTCCCTTAAAAAAGTGTATAGAAAGCTAGGATATCTATGAAAAGAACATCTCCTCGCTTTCCATACACTTTTTTAAATATATCGTTTGAAAAAGTGTATAGAAAGCAAGTCAATTCCTAACCTAAACCATCCTACCCTACCCTAACCTAATCCGAATCGAAAAATTGAATTGTGTAATTGACAGATTCGTCCTAAGTCTGCGCTAAATGTGAAGGGGGATATGTTTTTTTTCAAAGAAGACCTGATGGGCCGATAATATCAATTAAAAACCCATAAACACCCACTAATTATCTTTGACAGCGAAATTCTACCCTCCTCCGCGCCTTCGAGTCAGATAATGTTCAAATTATAATAATTTTCAATAATAACCCAACCAAACCTACCCCTACCAAACCACCTTCGTATTTTTAGTCAATTTTTGAAGAATAAATTATAATAATTTTCAATAATAACCCAACCAAACCTACCCCTACCAAACTACCTTCGTATTTTTAGTCAATTTTTGTAGAATAGTATCGATGCTCCGACTCCGTACATCCAGCGTTGTACAGAGTCGACTTCGTACAATCATCTCTGTCCGAAGTTCGCCAATCTCGGCTTCGTACAAAATGGCTTGTACAGATCGACTCCGTACAAGATCGGGCTTGGGACGTAACAGATATATCGCTCATTCTAAACAACAGTGACACATTTCAAAAAGTATAGTTTTTCAGGAAACATATTTTAAAATGTTTATTCGCTTTTTTTTCTAAAATGTCAGTATGTAGCATTTTCTCCCAAATTTAGGAATAAATAGAAAGTAACTGGGTTCTGTCAATGTTCCAAGTTAATTATTAACTAAAATTTTGATTTTTTAGTTCATACACCCACTTGCGTCACTGTTACTTATAAAAAATTGTTGAAAATAATGGTGTTATAACTAAAAACGTTATTATTCTTTCTAAATAATTATTTGGTACATGTGACACTATCTTTCGAAACAAAACTACCTTCCCCTGCTCATTTTAAAGTACAGATTTGTCGCTGCTCAATATATTTTAATCCTAATTGACTAAATACCACAAAACGGAGATATTTTGAGTTGTGTCACGATTGTTTCGAATGAGCGATATGTGACAATTGAAAGATGTATATTATATATATCTATACTCTGCAGTTGTTGTCATGAATATTTCAACCTTATTTGATTAAAACCACTAGCCTTGTCCATGGTTTTACTGTTCTATTGATTTTACCATTACGCTCTACTATGTTTTATTTCTACTAAATATATTTGCGTTTCATGTTTAAACAGAAAACACTTATTTTAATGAATTGACTTAAATAAATACCTATTGAAGTGTTCGTAATGTATGAAATGATCAAAATTTTAATAAAAAATTAATAACGGTTGACAAAATTGTAACATTTTCCTTTGGAAGCCGCTTGAAATTGAATTTGTTTATTTAAACCGTACAGAGTATGCATTATTCAATTTTACACACGAATACTAATTTGAAAATTTACAAGAGAAATCAAATTTTTTTGGAATTTATCCACCATTTTTTTTGGTGTTATGTATATTCTTTTGATCCCACCTGGTCCCATTTTCCAAGAGTATTTTTGTTAACCCTACTAGATCTTTTCATTAGTACAATCTTCTCATTTTTCTTATTTCTTCCAATTATAACTATAATAAGTATCTCCCAATTCTCCAATGTCTGATTTCACGATCCAAATTCAGTGAATTTCTAACCGATTGTGTCTTTTTTTTTATTTTTGTCAGCACAAGTTAGCCTTATTAGAATTCGTTTTATAATAATTAATTGTCGTCCTTTAATATCTTCTTGATCAAAACTTTTAGCATGCTTACGAATATCACTTTGACTTGTATTTGTTGATACACATGTCCAATCAATATTGTTTGTGCCTACTTTGTAAGGGCCGAGGCGATGATGGCAATTCTCAGGCTGAAATCGGAAGACTTATGGTCACCGAACAATGTTCGAGGAAGACACACTTTTACAACTGGGACAATACTAGATGAACCCATATTTCACATGAGTTTTGATAGCATGACACATACTCTGCTTCTGCGAGAACTTATATGGACTCAGACGGAAGCACTTTGGAGAGGAAACTATACAACTACTGAAAATACCTCCAGTCAAACTAGTGGCCTACATAGAAGACACAAAGCTTCTGGAATGGAACTAGATTACATGGGAAATGGCACAAAGATTCAGTTCAAGCACAACCCAACCAAATGAATGAATGCCCAGTTCATTTAGTTTTCTAGGCGTTCCGAATCAATTCAAGATTTGATTAAACACTAACTTAATGCTTTTCCTGCATCTATCATTCGTTCTTAAACAGATTTCCCTGGTAACGTTTTATGTTACGTAATTAGAATACGATCCAAAATTGTAAATAGACTCCCAAATTGAGTGCTTGTTACTTATGCAAATATCAAGAAGGGCTCTATTTCAATTGGTAGGATACAAAATACACCTGGCTTCCTGTTTCTGGAAATTAGATAGTTTGATTAATAATTTCGAACAATATAGATACTGGTCTGCTAATAATTAATAAACTATGGTAGGTAGTCCAATTTTAAGGTAACAATTAGTGCCGTTATTATACAAGGTTTGCAAAAAAAGTTGTGTGGATTATCGACTTTTTATATTCATCTGACATAATATATATTCATCCATAAAATATTTATAATTGTAAAACTCTCTGGAAACAAAATACTTTGGAACATTCCGACAAGGATTATAGCACGTAACACTGCTCTTATCCTGATTAATATAAAAAATCCTTCACAGCTGATGCAAAGCGGAGATGAAATTTTAGATCCTTGATCACGAATCAAGCTGTTATGACCTTGTTGTCGTATTTTACAGAAGCGCAACAGCTTTTAAGGGATAGGTGTAAGAAGGATTTTTCTTAGGAATTAACAAGCTGATTTTATATTCTATCAAAAAAGCTTTGGCTGAGCTTTATTTGGTTTTAGTTTTTTTCCGAAAAGTGTTCAGGATGAGAAGAAACGTGTCAGCTCCATTTTTTCCAAAATAATTCAGGACGAGTTAGAAAGGATTGAAAAATATTTTTTTTTGGTCGAATTGTATCTAAAAAACTTTCAGGACGAGCATAAAGAGGATGAAACAAAAATTTTTCGATGGAATGCTTTCAAAAAGCTTCTATGCCAAGCTAAAAGTTGACAGAGCATTATTTGGTTGAATTGTTTTATTATAAATTCCAGGACAATCCTAAAGAGGACTAAAAAAGGTTTTTTCGTTGAATTGTATCAAAAAAGCTTTAAGGATGAGCTTAAAGAGGATAAAACAAATTTTTTCGATAGAATGCTTTCAAAAAAGCTTCCAGGCCAAACTAAAAGTTGCCTGAGCATTATTTGTTTGAACTGTTTCATTAGAAATTCCAGGACGAGGCTAAAGAGGACCAAAAAAGGTTTTTTTCGTTGAATTGTATCAAAAAAGCTTTCAGGACGAGCTTAAAGAGGACCGAAGCAAACTTTTTTTGAAGGAATGCGTTTGAAAAAGCTTCCAGGTCAAGCTAAAAGTTGACAGAGCATTATTTGGTTGAATTGTTTTATTATAAATTCCAGGACATGCCTAAAGAGGACTAAAAAAGGTTTTTTAGGTTGAATTGTATCGAAAAGGCTTTAAGGACGAGCTTAAAGAGGATGAAATAAATTTTTTTCGATAGAATGCTTTCAAAAAAGCTTGCAGGCCAAGCTAAAAGTTGCCTGAGCATTATTTGGTTGAACTGTTTCATTAGAAATTCCATTTCCATTTCTTGATAGACTGCTTTCGAAAAAGATTCCAGGCCAAGCTAAAAGTTGACAGATTATTATTTGGTTGGATTGTTTTATTAGAAATTCTAGGAAAAGCCTAAAAAAGAGGACTAAAAAAAACTTTTTTGGTCGAATTGTATCAAAAAAGCTTTATGAACGAGCTTAAAGAGGACCGAAACAAGCTTTTTTTGATAGAATGCTTCCAAAAAAGATTCCAGGCCAAGCTTAAAGTTGACGGAGCAATATTTGGTTGAATTGTTTTATTAGAAATTCCAGGACGAGCTTAAAAGGCACTGAAAAAGCCTGGAAGAACATAAAGAGGACTAAGAAAGCTTGTTTTTGGTCGAATTATATCAAAAAAACTTTTAGGACGAGAATGCTTTGGAAATATTTTCTAGGACAAGCTTAGTTCGGGCAAATTGTTTCAAAAAGTTTTATGAACAAGCTAACAGTGGACTGGGAATATATTTTTTTGATTGATTTGGCTACAAAAAAAGCTCCTTCGTCAAGCTAAAAGTTAACTAAGCATTATTTGATTGAATTGTGCTCTCAAGATAAGTAATTTAATTTAAAATATGCCATAAACATTATAAAATTAATAGCGTAGCCATAGAAAAGGTCTATTTTTACGCTACAAATAAAACGAATGTAGAGTTTGAGAAAATTTGTAATAATTATTATATTGGAGATTTTTTACAATGATCTGTAGTTAGTAATAATATATTGTGTCACAAGGGCTGTAAATGAGCTTTATCAGCCCGAGACTATTAGATGCACGAGTGAGCAAGGGCAGCTGATATTTAAGTGCAGTTAAAGCGCTTTCTACATGTGCGAAACACAACTGTTTTTTGTCAAAATTGCAAGTAACACAACAAGATTAAACTTTGCACGACGTTTAAATGAGCATGACAAAACAAATCCCGTTTTTCATTTACATAATTAGAGAAAAAATCGCTATACAATGACGCAGCGCATTCCATATGGAACGTGGAACTTTTGATGTTTCAATTAAGTTTAATAATCTCATGTTTAATTCGAATGCGTCGGTTTTTTTAATCGCATTCCTTTTATTGGAGTGTCAAAACAGTTTTCATATGTAACGTTTACTAATTAATATTTTTTTCGATAAACAACCAAACAGTTCAATTTTTTGACATCTCACCCACCAAACTTTTGTTTAAACATTTATATCTTTCTATTTTATTAATTTTTCCATGAAAACACAACGGTTTTATAATTTTTAACTAATATCCTGACCTGACTTATCGGGAAAAAAATTTTTGCAAAAAAAAGTTAACATAATCAAATGGTATCGTTTGGGGAATTTAGGTAGAGCATTGATATTGAGCTTCTACGTGCTTAAAACAGGAAATAATAAGCAAAAGTTATAAATCCGCGTCTCATACATATGGATTAATATACCCGTAGCTAAATTTTTATATTTAATGCAAACAACGTTCACTATCTCACGAAGACGAAAATTCTAAATTCTTAAAAGTGCCGTATACCTCGGGCGGCGAAATGTCGTCAACAATGTTTTATGGATAAGCGAAGTTACTGTGGTAGTAGAATTTGTTAAATGGAAATAGTCAGAGATGTGGATGTAAAGCTGAATTTTCATGTGGGTTATTTTTGAACTTGTCGTAATTTTTCCATCTTCAAGAAAATACGTTTATCTTGTCTGATGTATAGAGTTATATGTAATGTATATTTTATTATATTCTTATTAATTTCTTGGAAAGTACTTTCCACTTTTTCAAAACAGATCTCCACTGTCATCTATGAAAATGGTATAATTGAAATTTGCGAATATTTCTGCATCCAAAAACCAGTTCATATTTTCTGGTACACTAAAATTTATACGTTAGGTAATAAGGAAGCGTCTGCATTTTCACAGCAATTTATTATTAATGCCTTGTCAAAACGGAACATTTCTATTTAATGGAAAGTATAACTTTTCCATGATAATTTAAGTAGGAATAGTTTAGTTTCTAATATCTACTTTAAACTTTTAATTTGATTTGAATAGATACTCCTTTAGATCGGAATATTCTCAGGAGCAAATAGTGTTTCTGAAGTAGGGAGTTAATCGGTTTAAGCAGCTCATCAGGAATTAGTATGTTGTGTCACAAGTGCAGAAAATGAGACTATCTCCTGCCCTCGCTTAGCTACGCTTGCTCGTGCGTCTAATAGTTTCAGGCTGCTAAAGCTCATTTTCTGCCCTTGTGACACAACATACTATTACTAACTTCGGGTCAGTGTAAAAAATCTTGAATATAATAATTATTACACAAACTCTTCATTCGTTTTATTTGTAGCGAAAAATTAAACCTTTTCTATGGCTACGCTATTAATTTTATGATGTTTATAGCATATTTTAAATTAAATTACTTATTTTGAGAGCACAATTCAACCAAATAATGATTAGTTAACTTTTAGCTTGACCAAGGAGCTTTTTTGGAGCCAAATCAATCAAAGAATATATTCCTAGTCCACTGTTAGCTTGTTCATAAAACTTTTTGAAACAATTTGGCCGAACTAAGCTTGTCCTAGAAAATATTTTCAAAGCATTCTCGCCCACAAAGTTTTTTTGATATAATTCGACCAAAAACAAGCTTTCTTAGTCCTCTTTAAGTTCGTCCTCGAATTTGTAATGTCACAATTCAACCAAATAATGCTCCGTCAACTTTAAGCTTAGCCTGGAATCTTTTTTGAATGCATTCCATCAAAAAAAGTTTGTTCCCGTCCTCTTCAAGCTCGTCCCTAAAGCTTTTTTGATATAATTCGACCAAAAAACCTTTTTTAGTCCTCTTTAGCCTCGTCCTGGAATTTCTAATGAAGCAGTTCAACCAAATAACGCTCAGGCAACTTTTAGCTTAGCCTGGAAGCTTTTTTGAAAGAATTCTATCGAAAAAATTTTGTTTCATCCTCTTTAAGCTAGTCCTTAATGCCTTTTTGATATAATTCGACTAAAAACAGGCTTTTTCAGTGTCTTTTAGGCTCGTCCTAAAATTTCTAATAAAACAATCCAACCAAATAATGCTCTGTCAACTTTTAGCTTTGCCTGGAATCTTTTTCGAAAGCAATCTATCAAGAAAAGCTTGTTTCGGTCCTCTTTAAGCTCGCTCCGAAAGATTTTTTAATCCTTTCTAACTCGTCCTGAATTATTTTGGAAAAAATGAAGCTGACACGTTTCATCTTGAACACTTTTCGGAAAAAAACTAAAACTAAGTGAAGCTCGGCCAAAGCTTTTTTTATAGAATATAAAATTAGCCTGTTAATTCCTAAGAAAAATCTTCCTTACACTTATCCCTTAAAAGCTGTTGCGCTGCTGTAAAATACAACAATCAAGTCATTCGTGATCAAGGATCTAAAATTTCATCTCCGCTTGTATGTGTGAACCACACAACTGTTTTTCGCCTATGGAATAAACCAAAAAATAGAAAAGTATAACAAAAAACTGACGTTTTATTAAAAAACTCACGATTATTGGTTTTCCGGAAAAGTTCTGGAAGATTTCACATTAAATGTGCTTATATCTAAGACCATGCCAATTTTTTTTATCGGGGGAGCCGGCAGTAGGCAATTGACATAAATATATCATAACAAAACTTACCTTAACTGAAAAAAAACAGCATCTCATTCTCTAAAACCATTTGGAAGATATATAAGCCATTGAAAACAATCTCAATATAATTCGTCCGGTGGAATAACAATCACTGTTTAAATGGTATTTGTCTAGTCTGTGCTGTTTTAGAAAAAGTTACTGTTATTACAACGCAGTAGTTTTTTTTATTAAAATATAAACACAAGAGAGAAAAAACGTTTTTGTTAAATAAATATCTGATCTTTCTGCTCAAGGCAATATTTTCTCTGTTTTATTTTTTTTTAAATAAAAGGAATTGCCATTTACGACTCACTTTTATCAAACATAGCAGAAAATACATTTTTTCTACGCCCATGTCCGTAAACGTCAAAAATCGCACTGTAGATATTCCTTGTTAGTGACATGCACGTAATGAAAATCTCATAACATACACGTGCGTTTAGATTAAAAAACTTTGTTGAATCAAATTGTCATTTACGTACTACTCTATTTGATTTATTTACATACTTTTAATCCATTCAAAAGCATAAAAGCTCTTAGCATTAGTAAAATACATTTTAGATTAAAAGAGTGATGCCCCTAAATGTCGGCAACACATTTAACAATTTAAAAAAAATAATTTTCTTTTTTTTGATATGTAAATAAACGTCATCTCATTTATGCTGTCAATTCTTGTAACAAATTATTATATCCGAACATTTTCTCAACTTTACCTACGAATATGTCTGTTAGTAGAGAAAAATATGAAATTATGAGCACTCGGAAGAAAATAGATGGGCGTAGAAAAAGTATAGTACGTTACACGAGTTGTAATCCCATTACGCACTCGTGAAATTTACTCACTTGCCGCTGCGCGGCTTCGTGCGTAATGGGTTACTTACAACTCTTGTTACGTAATATACTATTTTCTGTCCCTTTTCTTGTTATGTAACAACAATCCTGTATATTTTTGCAACTAAATAAATCATTTTCCCAGTCCCAAGTAACTGAATTATATAAGACATTGTGAAAGGTTTTTCTTTAATGAAAAACCTCCGAAGATAAATTGGACGTCGTCGAGATGAAAATCACTTATTAAAATTCTTAACGGCGAACCACACCAACCTGTCCCAAACGTAACAGCGCTTTGACGTTTTCATTTTTGAGGTTTGGATCAAAGCTCCCTGTAACATTCCGGACCATTTTCTCTTTTTATCATTGCAATAAACTGGAGATTACAGTTAGATTAAATTACAATATTTGAAAAAAAGCTGCACTAATTTAAGAACAAAAGTGAAAAAAATATTATCCTCTTACTATTTTTAAACTGTATAAAGAAAATTCTGAATCTGAGATACAATATGCGAAACAGTGAATCGTATAAAAAATTTTGCCAGCTTCTGTATTGGATGGCATGTGAAGCTTTCGACAGTTACAGTGTAGTACGTTTGCAGTCCAACATATTCACATGCAGCATTGTTGTTTTTACTGCGACTACAATAATCTATACGGGGAATATCCTTGAGACAGTTTTTGTGCTCAATAACGCTAGCTCCTGGTGATTTATTCGCTAGTGTTTCACTAGTGACTACGTCAACTATGGAAAAATTTCTGAAAGAAGGAAAAAATTTTTAAATATGTAGCCACATTTGGATCAAAGTGGAGAGAAAGTTCTTCTACTTTATCCAAACAATCTCTTTGTATTTGGTCTTCCCTTCCAAACTCAAGGAGTTTCAAGAAACACACACTCAGCTTCCTTGTTCAATAGCGGATAACAAAGGGGTAATAAAAACATGGAATAACTTTATATACAGCATAGATATATTAGTGGATACCGGGAGTATTTTTCGGGCAATATAGTTTTAATAGTCAATGGTAATTTAACAAGAGTTGTTCTAAGTTATCAGCTTAGGGAAGATTGGAAGAAAGCTGTACCCATAAAGTCTGAGGCAACCTGGTATGTGGACGGAGCTACCCGCAAGAAACTACATGAAATATCCAGTCTTGAGGTTGATTGACTACTTAAAAAGTTTCGTGCTGGAGAATGAAATCCAGATACAGGGAATCACAATATATCTGAAAAGATTGCAGTGGAATAGACGGATTAGCCACCCCATCAAATATAATCTAAGTTATCGAAATTTCAACAAATTGAACGTTTCCAGATAGTTGACATATTTCCGGAAAAGCTTTTTCTTTCCTTTCGCTTTTTTCTTTATTCGAGATGTAAATAATATCCGTATCTCTAAATTCACTACGTCAACATAACTTCATGAATCAATTCCGTCCGCAAACGTGTTAAAGGTTCATATTTCATGGATCACGCGATCGCCGCGGGCGTCCGTTGTAAAATTGGCGGTGGAGCGGTCGGGAAAATGTGTGGTAAGGTCAAAGAAGTAGATTTGAAGTGAGAGGAGACGGCACCGGAATAATGTCTTGATAATTAGTGATAAATTGAAGGGTTGTCAATTCGACCGACCGTTTAATTCTAACGTAAATATTGCTACGCTGATACAATTTGTAACTGCGATGGCATGTCATTTAAAATGGCCGAGGGGCGTTGTGGTGAACATGACATTGGATTAGTAAACTGTCGTTTGCATAAGAGGTTTCCGCAGGACAGTATACAGGTTGCGGTAGATAAACCGTAGATTAGGAAAATGATGAAAATTAAATTTCTATGTCTGTTTTAAATGGTATACGACGATTTGCTTGACTCGAGTATTCATTGGAACATTTTTCATCATGATTTCTTACTGTATCATCCATCATTAAGTCCTAATTTATTTCCAAACGACGTATTCCACGCTTTTTTCTATTATACAAGCTGTAATTCGAATCAAAAGAATATAAATTTTTAAAAATGTTTGTCTGTAAGCTGCGCTTGTTATTTTCTCTCCATTTAAGTACATACAATTATTAATTCTTCCCACATAGTCTCCGACATATTTCAATTCTCTTTAGATCCCTTTCGCATTTAACAGCCGCAATTCTGAACAACTTTTTATACCTCCTAAGGGCAATAGTCGCTAGACTTTTAAAAGTTGTTGCTCTCGGCAGCCATAAAATATTTAAATGAAATCATAATACAGCTATTTTATTTGGGAAAAGATCTACATTTTTAATAATGCAGTATATTTTCGTGAGAAGAATGATTTTCTTCATATTTTATTATTTGGTTGACTTTTAAAACTGAGTAATTGAGGAAATCAAATCCACATACAGTTGATGGAAGAAATTTCGAAACAATTTCCAGACGATTTCAATATTTCACGGCGATTCTGCAAAATATGAAAAGGAAATGGCTTTTTTGGGTAAAGTGGACGGATTTTATGGCTTATGGAGTTTCGAAATGGTATAAATTGAAGTTAAACAAAAAATGGAAATATTTGAATGGATAGATAAATAATAACAACATTCTAAAATAACGTATACGGGGTTGGGATAAAGTATGGAACCAAGTAAATATCTTTTAAACGAAAAGAACGATATTTATGAAAATTTGCAGGTGAGTGCAATGGAACAAAATGCATCTGATGTACATTTTTTTGTTAATAATATACTTCTGGCTTAACCGGAAACGCCATCAACTTCTTTAATTTAAATGGAACACCCTATATATTTTTATAGATTTTGAAAGAGCTTGCTATTTTGAATTCATACACACTGAGTTAAGTGTAAAAAATTTGTAAAAACGAGGAATATAGCACTTTAATCAACCTCCTTTGAGTTTTTTGCATTAGAGCAAAAACACTATTTAGATAAAGTAATTGATATTGTTTGTATGCATAGTAATAAATAAACGGGTACTGTTTAGTACGTCTTTTGTTCTCCAAGTGTCAAATTCAAATTGACGGAAATAAATTTTACAATTTAGAATGGTTCAATTAAGTGAAAAAGAGCGTATTGAAATTTTAATGATTATCGGTTATGGTGATCGTGCTGGAACTCATGTAGAAGTGTGTCATATTTTTAATAATTTGCATCCGGAGACAAATCCTATATCACGCTCAACAGTAACTAAAACATTACAACGTTTTAATACAACTGGGATGGTAAAAAATTTGCTAAAAGCTGGAAGACCGTGGACTGCAACGAACAAAACTGTTAAACAAAAGATTGCAATCGATTTAGAAGAATCACCTCAAACTTCCACCACAAATTTGGCACCAAACCATGGTATCAGTCGACGTTCTGTAGGAAAGATATTAAAAAGTGAAAAGTATCATCCGTATAAGGTACAGTTGGTTCAAATATTGTCAGACGATGATTTTGACCGAGGGCTGGAACTTTGCGAACGGCTAATGGACATCTGTGATGTCGACGACAATTTTGCTTCTAACATAGTTTCTTCCGATGAGGCAACTTTTTGTTCAAATGGAACAGTTAATCGCCATAACTCAAGGTATTGGTCAAATGAGAATCCTCATTGAATTCATGAAGCATATACCCAGCATCCACAGAAGTTAAATGTTTGGATGGGAATTGTCGAAAATAGGCTTATAGGCCCATTTTTTATCGGTGGAAACTTGAATGGTAAAAAGTATTTGGATCTACTAAATAACGAAATTATTCCTGCACTTCAACAGAATCGGCAATTACCACAAAATGTTTGGTTTCAACAAGATGGAGCACCCCCCCACTATGATAGACGGGCTAGGGATTTTCTGGATGCTAATTTTCCAAATCAATAGATCGGACGTAGAGGATTCATAGAGTGGCCTGCTCGTTCTCCGGATCTTAGCCCGCTAGATTTTTTTCTTTGGGGTTATCTAAAATCACGTGTTTACGTTAGACAACCAACAAACTAACAGGAACTGAGACAAATAATTATTGATGAATGTGAACTAATACGTGGAGAAGTCTTGGAAAGAGTGACTCTAGAATTTGTTAATAGGATAGCATATTGTCAGCAAGTAAACGGCGAGCATTTTGAACATTTGAAGTAATTTTGTTTCTCATTATTCTAAAATAATGAAATGTACCTATTGTACAACTAACAGTGAGTTATTCCTCGTTTTTACAAATTTTTTTACACTAAACTCAGTATGTATGAATTCAAAATAACAAGCTCTTTCAAAATCTGTAAAAATATATAGGGTGTCCCATTTAAATTAAAGAAGTTGATGGCATATCCGGTTAAACCAGAAGTATATTATGAGTGAGTGAGTGGCCCAAATACTCTCAAGCGCAATTCCTTCGTATACCAAGATGCTGTCGTCAACTGAGGTGGGTACATTTTGCCAATAAAAAATCATTATTTTAAATGACGTAGTTCTGAAATAAAGGGAGGCGAGCCATAAATGATGGCTTTAACAATACCACATAATTTTTCTTCCAAACAATTCTCCAAACTTTCAGCAGGCTCACTCAATATAGGATTTTTTGGTTTTACTGTCTAGGAAGTTTTATCATTGATGCCGGAAGCCTAAGAAGAATAATAATTGAGACGGCGAACTTACGAAAAATTGAGATAAATTAGTATGAGTTCCTAACCTTATAAGAGACGTTCGAAGAAATTTGCGTCTGGTAGAGCAGAATGATCCATTCCGCTTAATTTGAGTTGAATATTGAGTTGTAATTTATGATAGCTAGTGTTTGAATACATTTTTTCATTAAGAAAAAATTCGATAAATATTTTGTGGCGAAACTTTTAGGACATACACTATAACAACATAATATATGTTTACCAAATACACTATAGAACCATTATAATCATCGGATACACCATATATTTTGGAACTTGAAAGTGTGATTAAAGTCACGCTAACAATATATTTCATCCCAGTAGCGTGTCCAAAGGAGTGGTAGTCCAATTATCATAGTTTTACTCTACTAACTAGAATGTTGTGTAAAAAGCAGTTAAACGAAAATAGGTATCTTATATCTGACTGCTCACTTCAACATGGGAATTGTTTAAAAGTTGATGAATGTTTTAGTTGCAGTTGTTGACGTATAATATAAATTACTATTAAAACTCTATTAAGGTACATAAACCACACGATATCTGCAGGTTAACTAAGTTTAGAATGTCTGGTTATATTCCGAAATGCATTTAGTTTATGGAGAAGTACAATGTAACGCTCGTGCAGCAGAGCGAAGATATGCGGAAAAATTTCCAAAGAAAGTGGCTCATTAGTACCTAAAAATATTGAAACTGGTAGACGACCTGATGTGACAATGGAATACGAAGACGATATTTTGATTGAAATCAAAAATAATCCTGAAGTTAGCACCAGAAGACTCGCTGCTATGTATCCTGGCATTCCCAAGTCTTCCATATGGAACATTATTCATAAAGAAAACCTCCATCCTTCATCCATGGTAGATGATGATTTCCCTGCCAGCATAGATTTTTCTTACTGGTTGCGGAACAAAAAAATTAGGATCCTAATTTCTTTTCCAATATTTTATTTTGCGATGAATCTACGTTTACCAGAGACGGAATTTTCAATTTACATAATGCACATCATTATGCCTACATTGGTGATAATCCTGATAATAATAATAAGTACTATGACTGTCTTCAGATATCCACAGTAAGATTGTAGGATTTAGCACCTTTGAAAATAATTTGGAGCTACTTTCTTAGCCAAGAAATTTTTTCTTAGGTTTCTTTCCTGGTTTTGGGCTAGCCTTGAGTGACACCTAAGAGTTTCACATAGTACTTAGAAATCCAATTTTTGCAAAAAAGATTGTCGTACTGTTATTAGTGCTTTCAATTCCCCTCTGTAATCTGTGACAATTCTCTTAAGGACATTATCTGAAGAAAGGGTTTAAAGTGGGAAAGAAAACAGTCATATAATAAACAAGAATCGATAAAAAATTCAAAACCGGACCAGCTGAAGCTATAGAAGAAGTTTTAACTGCAGAAAACTGTTGAGGATAGAGTACTGATGATAATGAGTGGCTCGAGGAGAAAATGTACAAAGTGTACATTTTAATTCTTCCTTCCAAAAAAATAGATAACGACCCCTTCACAGTTAATAAAAATACAAAATACTGATTGTGCTTACGTACAGTAAGTTGCCTAATTAATCTAGATCAGTATTTTAAAGTTTGTCGCCTGGATTAAGAACTTCCACGTAATGATGCTTGAAATAACGATATCGGAACCGATTGAAATATATTTATGAATGTTTCCGGAGGATATTTGTCCATGATCTATATAAAATTGAAACGAATTACTTGGATGAAGGTTATCAACCCTCAAACAAAAGCTGTTGTATCCAATTTCGAACGATTCAATTTGAATTAATATTCAACGTTGGCTTGAAACAGATTTACGTCGTTTTGATTTAATTAATTGGCTTAATGACAAAGCATTATGTACAATCTGTGAGTAAAAGCGCTCAAATTGCATTTTAGTAGCTAGGAGTTTTGTGTACCTTCCCAGGCTACTGGTATTTGTTCGTTCAGACCTTAGAGTTATACTACAAATAGAGTCCGCAAGTCATTCATAAAACTATCCGAAAAGACGGCTAACATTCTATCGCCATACGTATATTTTCATCAATGACTTTCAAGGAGTGGGGAGAAACTGTCGGACTAGTCGGACAGTGCCACTGGCCAATAGAACTTTTTACTTACAGGTGAAAAGAGAAGTTAGGAAAATTCCAACTTTTTTTTTGCTAATTTGGCACTGACAAACCATAATTTTCACACAAAAATATTGTTTTTAATTATATCTGTACGCATACACACAAATATCAGTTGAAAAGACGAAAACAAAAGCTTCAATAAACTAGGAACGTTGAAACTTCCTAGTAAAATCAGGTAAAATTGATAGTAAAATAGTTTCCGCCCTTTTCTCGGTGTTGCCATATTTCAGACAGACAAAATTATTAATTTTCTCGTTTAAATCTCAAACGTTTCAAACAAAAACATATTTTTATTACATAAACTACTCAGGATAATTATTTTAAAGACGTTTTTATGAAATTTCTTAAAAGTACATTGTTATTTTGGACGTTTCTATCGTGTCCTATAATTCAGTTGTCGCAATTCAAAGGAAAAGTAAGACATTTGGCAAAGGGTCGGCAAGTTACCTTAGAATGTGATATAATGTTGGGTTCACTTTTAAAAGTAAACAAATGTATCTTTTTAATGTATTAATCTGAGAATCTTTCCTCCTTCGTGGCGTCAAAGAGCCTACGACCTTGAAAACGGCAGACCGTTATTTCCGTAGGATTTCTAAGGTTTGCTTCCATGGTTTTTGAATTTTGACATCTCATCTAACCTCGAAATCGATATTGATATAGACCATTCCAGAATGACGTCACTGACAGATCGGTCGATCATAGGAAAAGTAAGACATCTGGCAAATGGTCGAAATGTGATGTAATGTTGGGTTCACTTTTAAATGTAAACAAATGTATCTTTTTAATGTATTAATCTGAGGTTCAGACTGAAAAATAATTATGATGATATTGAATTGAAAAAAACATCATATACACGCCCACTTACGCTTAAAAAGTATCTTCAATAATAAAACTTTGTTGAACACTTAGCAACAAGCTCTCATTTTCTTCACAGGATTTACTTGAGTCGAAAAATTGGATTAGACGAAGAAAAACTAAATGGTAATATTTTTAAAAGAATATTTAACCGTTTATTTGCATTTAAATCGTTGTAAATGTGAAAAAATCATTGTTACGATACTGTTGAACATTTTTTTCGTTATACTTAATTGAATATTTCTACATTTTTAGAAAGTTGTTACCACTACACTTGACATCGCTTCCCATAATTTTAAATTAAAGGCACTTCTGAGGGCTCTTCGTCCTTCTCCAGTGTAATTCCAGCCCTACCTCTGGAAATTTGCATCGACCTCGATCTAGTTTTCTTTATCTTGCTACTTTTTTTCTCTACCGCTCCTGTTCAAAGTGGAGCCATCAATTTTTTAATCCAGAAAATTGCTTTAGATGCTCATCACAAAAGAAATTACTAATTTTTTATACAATACAATTATTTAGATACAAAAACCAATTCTAGTTGATAAAATATTTTATGATGCAATACACCATCCATAATTTTTTCTCCTCTTGAAATGTAAATAGTATCGACGAACCCGTAAAACGTATACGGCTTACAATGTGAAAGATTGTAAAAATGTATTTTCACGAAGTCAGCGTAGACTGATACCAGATTGGATCGGTATTAAAAAAAGGGATACACTCCAGATATCCGGCTATAAACCAAGCATTGATAGGTTGGAACGAAATATTTTTAAGCGTAGGCTACTTTATTCAACCAAAACCGTTATTAGCCATAACTTAATTGTAAAAGTGGGCTTAAATTAATTCATAAAACATTTATTAATATAATAATTAGTTGCTGAGCATTTGTAATGCGTTCTAGATATACTATTTACAGGGTTGGGATAAAGTATTGAACCAAGTAAATATCTTCTAAACGAAAAGAACGATATTTATGAAAATTTGCAGGTAGGGGCAATGGAACAAAATGCATCTGATGTATATTTTTTTAACCGGAAATGCCATCAACTTCTTTAATTTAAATGGGACACCCTATATATTTTTACAGAGTTTGGAAGAGAGTTTAGTGTAAAAAAATTTGTAAAAACGAGGAATAACTCACTGTTAATTGTACAGTAGGTGTACATTTCATTATTTTAGAAAAGGTATTTACTTGGTTCCATATTTTATCCCAACCCTGTATATAGTAAAATATTGATTCAGCTCACGTTTACCCTTACGCATGGTATGTAATAAATCTGTATGGAATGAATGAATTAATAATTAACAGCGATATGTGTACAGACGAGGGTACGTTTACGCCAAGAAGCAAGAAATTTTCACCAGTTAGTTGATACCTTGTATTATTGCTACTATAGGATGTTTCGAATTTCGGGGAAAAAAACATTTTCACTTCTATGCACACTTCTTATTTTCAAATTTCACTACATCAAAATTTCAACCAAAATGCAGACAATTTTGGTGGCCCGATTTCTTTGACGGTCAGTATATTTGTAAAAATGAAGTATAAAAAGACAACCAGTAAGAAAATAAGTTTGAAAGACGTGATTTAATGATGACGTTCTATTTCTTGACTTTGTTGACTTTTCATTCTGTGCCAAGTTTACTTTGGACGACCATTAGAAAATCTCGACAGAACACTATTTCAAAGTTGGTTTTTTTTTCCTTATAAAATAATAAGAATTTTTTTTCAAATATAATGGAATTATTAGTCCAATATATTCTTTGTTGAATAAGAGCAGCTCTAGAAGGAAAATATTGTATTGTATTTCGATTTTACTTGAAAGTTGGTTGAAATTAATTTTCCGTAAATCTTCGTATTATTTCGAATTAATTTAACAGCGGCGTAGAACGAGGGTGGACGCGGTTTGAACAACGACGTGCCCGACATAGAAATTTTGATCGTCCAATTGAAGTGACTAAAGAAATGTAAAAGATTATTAAAAGTATAAAAAATAATCAATATCACTCAAACGCTGTAACTAAATTAAAGAGGCAAATCACCTAATTTTGGATAAGACTTTTGTTGATAAATAATAAATAAAACTTTATATTACTTGAAAAATATTCAGACGCACTAAATTTGAACCAATTGGCAATTCTCATCAAATTCGCGAATTTGTTCATAAAGTTTCCCATATTTCCACCTTCCATAGTAAATTATTTTTATATAAAAGAACAGAATAATCTAAACCGCATCCTATCTTCATTTTATATTGAGATAATCCTAAAATATCTATTAATTATAATTAATTTGCCAATTCGTGAAATTCATTTCACCGCCTGTCCATTCTGTTAACAGTTTTCATGCCGAAATGTCGGTTTTGATACTCCGCCGACTGGTATATTGCCGCAATACCCCAAGATCAAAGCTACCCAAAGTTGTTTTATACTTCAAT
The DNA here is from genome assembly GCA_949126875.1 of Lochmaea capreae. Taxonomy (NCBI): domain Eukaryota; kingdom Metazoa; phylum Arthropoda; class Insecta; order Coleoptera; family Chrysomelidae; genus Lochmaea; species Lochmaea capreae. The sequence goes on from OX421400.1 coordinate 2,936,440, forward strand.
CCTTTGACAACTTCCATTCAAGCGCTAACTAATTCCACAGCAAACATAAACGATGTTTTAACGTAGAACTAACTTTCTGATATGTAGAGATGGAAGTTTATACGTTATACAAAGTTAACATAAATTTAAAACCTTCTAACAATTATAATAATACCAACCAAACATTTTTATTTATTAAGTAGTTCCTTTATACTGATGCAGAGAATATGGAATAGTACATATCTAGAGGCCTAATAAACTTCTTGAGCAACTGAAGCCCACAAACTCTGCAGTCAATGGAACTTCAACTTTAACAGCCCTCAAAACCATTTTCGCTACCCAAACAGTTTTGGAAATAAGATCAAAAGGAAGTTTACATGTAGAAGTTTGGCTTTGTACGGGGTGTTGATTAAGAGACGTAACTCCCTGTATGTCTGGAACTATTTATTGTACAACGTAGAGAAAAAATATGTATTATTTTCAACTCTTCTATTTTACCGCCAAACAGGCGTAGTTCATATAATTTTCGCAAAAAAGCCGTTACAGTATTTGTGAACATTTTGCGTGAGTTTGCTCCAGTACTTTTTCCTCTATCTTGTAAAATAGCTGGTAGGGGTAAGTAGGGAAGCTGACTCAATAAAACTGTCATAACTTTTGGTTGTAACGGTCGCTAGGAGGCGGTGATTGCACAAACGCATCTCAATATCTATTTTCTTAGCGAAGATTAGGGAAAACAGGGATACTTAAAAGCCGGATTTTGACTAACTCAGTACTATTGTAACAATAACCAACGAATTACGTAACAAAAACATCAAAAATGTCGCTACCGAAACGATGAAAATAATAATATTTCATTTTTAATTCTCAAAAAATCTGTCTGGTCGAATAACCACGGAAATTTTTCAAATTGCAATCCAAAATATCAAAGACATTTGTAGATATAAATGACGTCTAAATAATTTGGTTTACGCTAGACCTCTTTTCACAAAACACTCGATGCTTTGTTTCTATGTCCTAATAAAAACAACATAGTGTAATAGATCTTTTTTCTAACCTTTCCTGTTTCTTTTTTGATTCTCATCCTGTTTATTTTATCTTTTGTCCTGAAATACCCGTAATCATTTGGTAGCCAACTTGAGAGAACAGCCGTTTAATCCCCAGAAAAACTATAAAATGCCGAAACGTTTTTATCGTTCAATAATTCTTCGAAAATAACATTCTTTTACGATACCTCTGGATGTTTTCCCTCGTTACACGTCCAATATACGTAAACAGTACTTGTAAAAACCCTGAGACTAATTTCAGTTGTACGAAACGTTGGAATAGGAAACTCCGTTTTTATATAAATTAGTTTTTTTTAGCAAAATCTAAATTGAAGCTTTTTCTTTCATTTTAAAGGCGTGGGAAGTTTTTTTTTAGTATTTATTGGATCAGTGATCCTTAATTTCATCGATAGGGGCAATAAAAAACACAAAAGGATTGATTGGATTAGCCTGTACCTTCAGGATGTGATCTCGTTAAGAAAACCTACTTCTTCTCTTAATTTTTGGTTATTTACATTTCAAGGGGATCAGTTTAGAAAGTCTATATTATATTTATATTAATGTTAGATTGGTGATGGATAAGGACCTCATGGTTTGAAAAGTAAAATCATACTGTGAGAGTTCAAGGATTTGTTTGTGCATATGATGGGATAAAAATTCCTATTACTTCTTTTTTCGTGAAAAAGCTATTCATCGACAAACTGAGATATCCGAAATTTCCGACTTGAAAAAACTTAATTACTTAGTTGGCCCAAGTTGCCTATTGCTTGTTAAAACTGTACACACACACACAGACAGAAAGTTTGATGAGAAAGTTTCCCTTGATTGTTTAGTGAACACATTTTGCTTTATTAAATAGGGTTAGTTTCAAATGATAGGTCACCTTTTAACAGTATTTACTCTCCACAAAATAAAATATTCCCCATTCAATAACTGAAGGTCAAAGTGTAAATATTTTTGTCTGATCCAAAATAATATAGTAATATGTAGCAGTGAAATGCCAAATTCGTTGGTATAATAGCCTTGTACATACATCCAAATATGGCTTCAATTTTTCTCAGCTTCTACATAAATATCCTTCATTTATTGGAAGCCAATTTATTCAATACCGAAGGACCCTACAAGTGATTGTCCTGTTCTAATCTCGTCTTTCCAATAACATTTTGATTGAAAAATAACAGAATTTTGCTTATTATCAATCGGGATCCTGACTTAAATAATGTGTATGGCAACTTAAATTATGTATATTGCTACTTCAACAATGTGCATGGCTAAGATTGTGTACAACAGCGTGTTTAATGATGTGTGCTTTTCTTATACTTGAACTAAAATCATTAATCCAAACCTAAATAAATCTATCTAACCAAAAAAAATATTCAACAAAAGTCTTGTAACCGTTGTAACGGTTTTTTGTAAATGAAGATCTACAAAAGGTAACAATAGAACGTTGTTTATCATTTTCACAAAAATAAATTGCGAGAGAAATCTCTCATAAAGCCTTGGGCTTGTACATAAAACCGTCCTTTTAACATGAGACAGCGTATGTTAAATGATATACAAATAACTTGGAGAGAAAGGACAACAATCAAGAATTACTTTGTAAATTTTTTATTCAGTAAGAAAAATGATGTTATGGAAGTTACGCGACAAAAAAAATCATAGAGAACTGTTAATTATAACTGTGATCAATAGCGGGAGTAGGCTACAGAAATATCTTCTTTATAATGATGTGACACATTCTCGATTCGATTGTACTCATTTTAAATTATCACAAACTCTATGTAAAACCGTTACTCGAAGCTGACGACGCCGCTAGGCTTGTTACTTATGCAAATATTGGAACAATCTCTGTTCTCCGCTTTCGGTCTTTGTCTGTAGGTGTCTGTATATCCACTCGTTGTTCGTTGGTGCGATTCTTAATTAAGGAAGGACAAGGCATGTATTGTTACAAATTTTATTTACTGAATATTTCACTCGTGAAATTTATCAAATGAGGATCAATTCAACATCTTACAACTCAAGATTCTCAAATTCAAGCCTTAAAGGTAAGCTTAGTGATGTTTTTAATGGACAATGGAATGTCAACATCTGAGAATTTTTCTTGGTTGGATGGAAAGAAAAAATCATTCTAGATAGTCCAAATAGTTTCGCAAAAGATACCAAATATTCGGGAGAAATAGGACTTATGAAAATTCAATAGCAAAAAAAATATATATATACAGACTGGATCGAGTAGAATTGTACTGATGAGGTATTGACAAAGTCCAAGAAAAAAGATCCCAAACACTTGGAAAGGAAAAGAGAAATAATTTACGTTAAGTTGTAAGTTACATAACAGTTGTTAAAAAAATAACTAAGACAAAGACATTCCACTTAATTATTATACTTTGTCGTAACCTTCTTTCTGAACCACCCTTTCACGCTGTTTGTGCTGGAATTGCTCAACTAACTCTGGTTAGCACCAAGGTATCAATTTTTCAAAATTAAATTCTACCACGGAAATAGGGTATTTCAACAGGTGCATATTTCTATGAATACAGTAGCTTTCATAGATTTCATTCCCGTCTTCGTTCGCGTCCTTAAATTTGTATTAAAAACAAGCAAAAACTAGATAATTTGAATAAAATTCAGTTGAGAAACTGGAAATTATTTAACAAGAAATAACGTCGGGAGACCGAGTTCATATGCCGCTAAATTTTGTCCGATCTGTAAGTGATCAATTCCTAGTTTTGATTTGAATTAATAATATAAAAAATATTGTGATTTGTGTAGGTTCACCAAATTTGCGGTAGTTAAAGTTCGATATTTATAAACTTGTCCGTTTCAAATCGAAATATGATTGATTCGGTATATCAACCGATTGGAAAGTTTGTATGGAATTTTCAAACAACAATATCTGGGGCATTAAACGAAAGGGTCAACCTTTCTCTGTAGGGAAATAAGTTTCTCAATTTCAAACCGTACACCTTTTCTAACGTATGATAATCTAAGGCTTGTCCAAATACTCTGGTGAGTGTGTAGTTTCAAACTCCATCCATATTCATGGCTCTCAAATGAATTTCAAAAGAGCAAAGCTAATGGGATATTTTTTTAAATAACATTTGCGGTCAGTATAAAAAAAATTATTTTTTCACTTATTTTGCCATATAACAGATGGGCTAAAAAGTCCCGGTCATGATGTGGAACGCAGTGGACGTCCAAATAAGGCGATAACACCAGAAAACATCAGAAAAATCCACAAAATCGTTTTGAATTTTCCATAAGTGAAGTTGCGTGAGGTAGCTGACATCGTAAAGATATCAAAAGAACGTGTTGGCTTTATATTGCACGAGCAATTCACTAAGAGAAAGCTCTTATCAAAGTGGGTGCCGCGTTTACTCACTGTTGACCAAAAACAAGAACGTGTTGATGCTTCTGAGCAGTATTCGACCATGTTTAAACGTAACAAACCGGAATTTTTGCGTCGATATGTGACAATAGAGGAAACATAGATCCATCACTTCACTTCTGAATTAAAACGATAGTCATTTGAGTGGACAGCAACTGGATAACTTCGTCCAAAGCGCCCGAAAGCACAACAATCAGCTGGAAAAGTTATGACCTCGATATTTTGGGATTTATGTGGTGTAATATTCATCGACTATCTTGAAAAGGGAAATACGATCAACAATGAACATTATATACCGTTATTGGAGCGTTTGAAGGCCGAAATAGCAAAGAAAAAAGTTTTGTTTCATCCCGATGATGCACCCTGTCACAAGTCAATCAAAACAATGGCAAAACTACATGAATTGAACTTCGAATTGCTCCCGTATCCACCGTATTTGCCAGATGTTCTATTTTGAGGCAAAAGATAAATCGTTCTACCAAAGTGGTATTGAAATGCTAGAGCGGTATTGGAGTGATTGCGTTGCTCTAGATGGAATTCACGTTGATGAATAAAAATAATTTTGAACAAAAAAAAACGTGTTTTCTTTGTTAGGTTTTGGACTTTTCAGCCCACGTGTTAGGTGCTTTACAAAAATTGTTCTTCTTATTTCAGTGAAACAAACAAATCTGTTTCACTTAGTCAAGACAAAACCCTATATTTGTATTCTCCATCTGAACGAATCGTTTAATCTATACTTGTAGTTTAAGTCGCGGAAAAGCTTCACTTTCCAACCTGGAAAGTTTCGAAAACTTCGTGGAAGAATTATTATCCTTCCCGCGGACTGACAATGCTTGTGAAACTTACATAAAACATCCGCATTACTGTCAATATTACTGCAGTAAATATTTTTTCATTGCAGTAATTTGCCAACTTTATTAGGAAGCAAAGGTTATGGTCTTTTTTATTGTTATTTTTACGCCGGGGACTGATGTATACAAGGAAAATATCCGGAATGTGATAATTTGATACAACAGTGATAAAATGAAAACAATACAAAGTAACATTTTTTATATTCCGAGAAATAAAACTCCTTTTCCGAAGAGACTGAACCATTGAAATTCACAAACGTTTTTGACATAAAACTAGTGTACAGAAAACAAATTGTTAACATAAAAATCAGGTATTTTCTCTGATGACACTTTCTAAACTAATTTTCTATTTCAAATATCTTCAGTATTTTGTGTTGGTATGAGTAATATTGTTAGGGACCATTAGGAACACATTCCAGCTGACTTTCAACGTTGTAGCACTGTATAGATACACTGAAAAAACGAATACACTTGGAATCGCAAAAAATTAAGGTAATAAGATGCGATGACAACTGACAGAAGCTGAAGGGATGGGATGAAACTGATTTAAGTGAAAGAATTTATGAACGGACGGGATAAAAATTGGGAATTGTAGAAAATAGGGAAAAATGAAAAATAGAGCAATAATATTTAAAAATGATTTCATGCAAAAAAAATTAACTAATACAATTCTTCGAACATATAGATCTCATCTGGCATTATACCTTTAAGGCTGCGTCTCATTGCATCCTAGAACTGTTATCAGGTACGTTGTTTTAACGTGATACTAATAACATTTTAATAAAAGCTAGAAAGCTGAAGTTAACCAAATACTATAAGCTGCAACACATTTTGCGACATTTGAACCCAAGTGGCTATTTACTTTTATAAATCGAGAATAAACTACGCGGTAGTTGTTTCTCGCCGGTTATTTGTTGTCTACTCTTGAAATTAATGTTTTGTCGTAAATTAATAAACAAACATTTACTTAACTACAGCCATTTAGGTTAGGAGAAATAACAAATTGTAGGTGTATTCAACGAAATATTTGTTCTATTGCGAAAAGCAATCCAGATCTCGTTATGTGACACAAAACATGCTAAAACGACATCAGGCGTCGAGTATTCAGTGCTCTAGAGCTGTTTACAGAACCGGATCTAGAGTAAATTAAACTTTTCTACACTAATATGTAGTGAATGGATACTTTGGTAGATTATAGGTGTGGAAGGGCATCTGAATAGGTGGTGTTGCGAGGCACTTGGAGGATCATCTCAAGAGGAATGAAACAACTACTCCTAACACTGGGATATGTTTGATTTATTTACTAAATACATTACATTACTTACTAAACTAATACTATGCATAAGTACCTAGCCGTATAGCATACTTATAATTACTAAATAGGTGACTATTCAACTATATAGAATAGTCTTCTTCAAGTATTCTGCATAGACTTTTTCTTTGGTCAATACTGAATGTATATTTACATAACCGGTCAAGTTCGAGCAAAACAGATAAACATATAATTGTTTTTGTCTTGCACCACGCTTGAACCTGACAATAACCTTCTTTATTCATATTTGTATAATAATGAAATGTTCGAACGTTTTGTTGAAATAAGATCAAGGGAGTTTAATTCTTATTTTAAATATTTATTATTATATTGGGCCAAAAGGCATCACAGTAGGTTTTGAAGATAACTATTTTATAAATTGACGTGTTAGCAGTAAAATTTTTATGAATTTTATCAATCTCTTCATTTTGGGCACTGGAGGAGGAAAAACAGTCATTTTGCTTAGTATTTTAAGTCGGCTGAATCTTGAAAAAAGTGGGTCCAGTCTCCCTTTCTCGTATTTCTCGTTTTAAAAATTAAATTTGGTTATGAAAGAACCCTTATTTATTCGTGTAATGTAAATTATGAACACGAAAATAAATATAATTATACAGTTACTTTTGTCAAATTTAAAAATAATACCACGTTCTTAAAAATAATTTTTGTTCAAATCCCAATTTATCATGCAGATGATTACAGTTTTGTTCGACTTAAGCAGAGACAGCTCTAAGTTTCCATTGTATATTTATACCACCTACAGAGACGTTAATGAAGCAGTTCTGCTGGTTTTGTTACTATTAAGTAATAAATTCCTTATAGCTTGGCATTTACCTACCACTATATTCTCACAAACTGATTACTCAACAACATTCATTTAAACGATTGTTTTGTTTGGAAAATGATATTATAACTTGATGTATTAACATAGGAGGATCATTTATATATATATATATATACGTAAAGTTTGTTATTATACTCTGTACAAAAGAAATCACTGTTTTGAAAAACTACGAAATTACAACCTTTATATTTATTTTTAAGCCCGTCTGTTTGGTTCGGAAATGCATTCAGAATTCAACTTAAAGACTTAATCGTAAGTAATATCCCGAGGGCATCTAATTTTTCCGAAAAAAATCGAAAAAACACGTTGCTAAGTAATATTTTAACAAGAAGCATGAGTGCTGGTGGCAACAAAAATCCGAGCGAAGACGAGAATTTTTGCTCCTGCACAAATGCATTTTGCTGAAAAAATATTTATTTCTCTGCATTGTTTTTTTTTCGATTTTTTTCACTGGAAAAGCTAGATGCCTGAATGGTAATCAACAAGACTTTTTCATGAGTAACAGATTATTCTACATACACATATCTCATAAAACATACATGCATACATAATAAATCTGTAGGTATAAAATTTGAAAACCGAAAAACAGGCAATTGCGCGTTTTGGATTGGTGGAAATTAAGACGTCGTGGGAAATAATCATGGAAATCCTACAAAAAAAAATAGTTTTGATGTTTATTCAACAGTGCTCACTTCTGAATCTACGATCAATAAGACACTCGTATAGATGGTAGTTTTTATTCTGGTCATCAAATGCGCATTCCATAATGAACTACTGACAAATTAAAAAAACATGTTTAAGTCGTTCTGCGTATATTTAATATTTAAAATATGGCAGTGAATCCCTGCCATTGTCATTGTCGCTTTGCTTCAAGATGGAAAAAGTGAACGATAGTCCAAATTTAGCCTGTGATATCCGGATGATCGTGAGAAAATGTGGTGAAGACCACACAAGCATTTCGCTGCCTTCAGCAATCGGGTGGGATACCAAGGGGGTTCAGTTATGGCGTGAGCAGCTGTTTCTCTGGAGATACACATAAAATTGTCCTTCTGCGAGGCTCGTTAACTGCTGCCAGGTACAGTAACGACATTCTCCAGGATTTCGTTGTTCCTTATGCTGGATTTATTGGAAATTACTCGCTATTCCTCTGTTTTTTTCTCTCTGTTCTTCTGGCACTCCGTTACTGTGATTCTTCGTTTCTCTATTTGTTGTTTTCTTTGGTTTTTTATTACTTTGTTTCTCTGATCCTCGATTTCTGAGTTCCTTCGTTTTTCTGTTTCTCTGCTCCTCTGTTTCTGTGGCACTCCGGCTGTCTGTTTTTATGTTTTGTTTGTTACTTTTTTCTTCGTTCCGCTCTCTCTCTCGTCATTCATTTTTATTACACTATAATATTCTTTTCATGCTAATGGACAGATTAACAAACAATTGATGAATTATTAATTCCAAGGTTTTTCTACTAATAATAAAAGATATATTGAATACCTTCAGCTATTGATGATGTGCATTTTAAATAATTTATCTTAGCAAAACCCACATTTACGCCATTATCGTTAAGGTTCATCCATTTTGAATCGAGTTGATTTATATATTATTAACCAAACATATCGTGCAGTTAATCATGTTGTGATCCAAAAATTGTATTTGTTTATATAAGTGCTCGAGGTTGATATATATATTCAATTCTTTCTATCTAAATACATTTTTTTTTGTAATAATTGCATATTTTCAATGAAAAATTATCTAAACAATGTCTGAATTAAAATTATGGTTCATTAATGATAATATCTGGAATCTCTTTGCTGTATTCCATTAAAATTGTACAAATTTCTATTTCAGGGATTTATTAGAATCATACAATTCAGCGTAAATTTAGTTGACCACATTAATCAGTGAACAATCACGAGTAAATTATATACCATTTATTGGTTATTTGAACGAATCGGTCCTTTCTGCTAGTAAAATCCAGAAAATTGAGTTAAGTAGCACATATGTCGCAATTTGATTGCCAATTTTAAACATCAATCGGAATATTTCCTAAAGTCTTTTCATGAAAACTTTAATGTTTAAGCTAGAAACTGTTATTTACTATTAACAAAGAATTTCCTAGAATTCCAAAAATTCATCCTTATATAATTGAGTCCTACCCTGAATATGTTGACATTTTAAACTATGTATGTGTAAGTTTACGATAAACTAGAGCATAGAGTATATATAAAGCAATAGAGCAATAAGTATAGAGTATCAACTAAAAATGCAAATTTATTTGTTAAAAATAAAATTACGTAGTCACGAAAAACAAGGATTTTTCAACTTTAATACCCTCTATATCGGAAACTAGTCATAGGATTCAATTGGTCCCATGGATACTTTTGGTCAAGAAGTCGAGTACAACATCACATCCAAAATTTTAACATTTAACGAAACGCCACTTTGTCATGAGAAAAGCGCGAGGTCCTTTAATCCTGTATTATTTTATAGCGAAAACTGATGATTTTAAAAACAGTATAGTGTAAATCATAATACAACTACCATCAGCAATATAACTTCTGATAACTCCTTCATGCTCTGGCACCCATAGCCAAGAGACATGTCGCTCTTTATGGATCACATACAGCATCGACATTTTCCTTTAAACGAAGCGGTCTGAAACGTCATTGTTAAATTAACTAAACATGACGTTTGACATTTTTGTTGACAGATGCCAACTAATTTGTTACATGCAAAAGCAACCCTCGCACTTACAATAGATGCAATTTGTATTTAATAAACCCTACAAAATACAAATAAAACAATACACATATATTCAGACGGCTCAAAAACCAAAAAAGGCTAAGGATGTGGAATTTACTCCAGATCACTAAGCCTAAGGATTAAGTGGGGAATGGGAAAAAACACCAGCGCGGCTCAAACAGAACTGGCTGGTATCTCAATTGCCACAAAGGAACTAACCAGAAAAGGAACATAAAATCTGCACTGATAGCAGACAAGCTCTACTAGCCTTGAACAGAAAACGTGTTACATCAGGGCTAGTATTATTTAGCTAACGTCTCCGTAGATAATAATATTATCCTGAGGTGGGTTAGGGGGCACCACAGGAGCAAAGGTACTACTACTACTACTACTGCTAAGTTTGCAGGCGAACCTTGTCCTGGACAAACTCAAGCCAAGGTTCCGGCACTGAGGCCACTGGCGGCCCATTGTGCAAAGGTAACCGCATTGCTGATTCTTTAGCCAGGGAAGAGGCTGGTCTAAGAATTCTTGGACCCGGCGACACCTACGGCCTGACGAATTCGACAATTCCTCAATATCTAAGGAGATGGGATGAAATCAAGGGATGCAGTATTGCCACGATCACCCTGGGAAGGTGAAGTCGAAAACATTTTTGGCGATGACCAGGAAAAACCTACGTTTAACGGTAGGATTTCTGACTTGGCAACGTCAATTAAGGAAACACCTCCATACAATGGGGATAGTGGACACACCTCCTATGCAGGATGTGTGAACAGGAAGATGAATCTGTCAGGAATGGCTTATGCGAGTGCCCGGAGTTATCGTCAATAAGAGAGTGTGTGTTCAGTGAGTCTTGGCCTACACCTGCCGATATAAAGGATATGACCTGTCCACCTTCCTGGAAAGGACAGGATGGATGACAACCTAGGAAGACAACTCCTCGGGAGGATATACAATGGGGTCACATGTGGCCTAAGTGCTGTGGGCCAAACTCACCCTCCTTGCTTTACAGTTACAGAACCCTCGCACTTACAATAGATGCACTGTTTATTGAAATTCTTCGTTATGTTATAAGCTAATAATTGATATTTATTAAAAGGTTGTCTAAAAGCGTTTCTCCTATTCAGCTGTTGTAATCAAACAATCACTACGTTTCTATTTACTTTCAAATGCAGCTTTTGGCATCCTTGGAATACTCGCAAACTTCCAATACAGCTATTAGCGAGACAACATTGATGAAAGCTTTCGTTGAAATTTTGATACAAAAATTTTATAAGTTTTATTATTCGAATTTATCTTACAACGTTTTATCCGTAAAGTTAGACAAGATCTGGAGAACGGAAAACGGCTTACTGTGAATTATAAATGTTGATCCTGTTGGTGTTAAAAGGTGAGAAATTAATTAGGGTTTCACAGTTTAAAACAAAAAAGTGTTTGCTTGGGTATCATGAGAATTAATTTTTTCAAAAAAATGTATGTTCAACAGAGCTGACGACTGTAATTTCAGCAGGGGACTGAAATAAACTCAATTTGCTCACCAAATTTTTATCGGCAATATTTATATAATAATTTACACTCTAAGTACCGATTTCCCAAGTTATAACATGTTCAAAAGTGTGTCTAGACTAATTAAGATTGTTCATGATTTCCCTGAAACGGCATGCATGTCATATTAATTGAATTTGAATCACAGAAACGATAAATCCCTGATGTTTCGTTTGAGTGCGACGGAATCGTTATTAAAATGACTAAATTAATATCGTTATATCCTGGTACCAATTTGACAGAAACTGCACATAAACTTTTTAATAGAGAACAGAAATTTCCTTTGAGCTATGTAGCGATCCGATATTAGTTCTGTTATGTCACTGATTAAATGGAGTACAGGGCTGGATTCGAATTATATGGAATTAAAAAAGATTCTACGGTCACTAAAGCGTTTTCTGCCTACCGAATAAACCAAAAAATATTAAAATGTAACAAAAAACTTCGACGTACACTGACGTTTAATCAAAAAATTCTTGTTAAACGTCAAAGGAAACGCGTGGGAGATGGTGAAAAACTTCCAAAAACGGGTCGTTGTGAATTTTCCGCACTTGGGCTGCCAAACAATAGATCGTCCTATTTTTGGTGTTCATATGAATGGTTTTCCGGTAAGGTAGGCGGAAATAGCTATTTTTTTTAAGACCTACCAGAAAATATACACTTTTTGCCGATCAAGACCGTAAAATGGACGTGAAGGACCGGCAAAAGCTTATTCCGGTCGAGGGACCAGAAAAAGCTTTATAATACAATCTACCTTGATTTCGTTACTATCACAACAACGTTTCGATATATTTTCGAGTGATGACAGTTCGTTGATTTTTAATTTGTCGTTCATGTCAAACTTAATTCGCGAGTGCGCAAATTTAACAATAATATAAATTCAGATTTTGATTTTGACCTAACCAAGCGTCACGTCACGTCTCCAAGCATCCAGGACTCGCCTACAGCTCGGTTGCTGGAATCTGCTTGTCTGTACCTGAAAAACACTACTTTCCGGTCTTGTAACGTAAATTACTATTGTGTATCAAGAGCAGAAAGTAGTACTTTGGTAGTCGCGTCAAGCGGAAATCTGTCGAAGATCTTTTCTACTATCACACCAAAATTAACTAGATACTAGCTCTCTTTTATTTATAAATAAAATTTTCGTGCGCCAAAGTTACTTTCTGCTTAAGAGCGCCAATAATGTCAAATTATGACAGCTTTCGGAAAATTAGGCGTGCTTCAAAGTTACTTTCTGCTTAAGAGCGCCAATAATGTCAAATTATGACAGCTCGCGGAAAATTAGGCGTGCTTCAAAGTTACTTTCTGCTTAAGAGCGCCAATAATGTCAAATTATGACAGCTTTCGGAAAATTAGGCGTGCTTCAAAGTTACTTTCTGCTTAAGAGCGCCAATAATGTCAAATTATGACAGCTTTCGGAAAATTAGGCGTGCTTCAAAGTTACTTTCTGCTTTAGAGCGCCAATAATGTCAAATTATGACAGCTCGCGGAAAACATCAACTTTGCAGTAGTTTTTCAAAGCACAAAAGACGGCTTTCGATAGTGATAGTAGAAAAAAATTATTATCACAGACATTTTTTGTAAAATATTGATTTTTACCAAAATACAGAGCATTAAAGGTGGAATTATAGTCTCGGACATAAAAAAGGTTGAATTTTGGGAAGAATAAAACATTAATTGAGAATATTTTTGTTCATGAATCTCCTAGATTTAATTGAAGATTGAAAATGTATATTTTGTTCAAGCCTTTTCATAAATCTACATCAATGTTTCTGAAAGATTAGTTATACTGGTAGATTTTTGTTAAAATAATTTCTTCAAATAGTATTGTAATCGAGAAAACGCATTTTCACCATGAAAAGTATTATAAATACCAAAAAGTTATTAATATTGACTTGAAATAAGAGCATAAATTTTGTTGTTGCAAATTTTGAACAAAGGTATGAATTATTTCGCGATTTGTAATTTTCTTCTTTAATCCTCTCCGGATTATCGACTATCTATTGCTAAACTTTTCGAAAAGAAAACAATCCTTTTACGCACAAAAACCAACAGTACGTTATTGATCGACATATTTATATATTAGAAAAGTGCTATTCACTATTTCATTAGTAGCATAATTTGTTTGATGAAATAATCAATGGTATACATTTTTAAAAAGCTTGTATCATTATCGTACATTGGATATTTATAAAGAGTATTGACATCGAGTTCAGATTGGCAAGCTAGCTTTTTTTTGTAAAAAATCCGATAGAATTATTTCTTTCAACTGAAGATTTCCGATTAAACTCGACTTTCTGAGAAAAAACTATTGGTTTATCCTATAGGAGTATCTATCCAACTACATTGACACAAATAATTAGCTGATTAGTTAAATAACAACACTATAGTGACCATATATCAATATTAGTCATCTTTTTGTGGTCCCTTTTTATTACGTAATTATATTGAAATGAAACTCGCTTCCAGCTTGTCTGACTTATTAGTAGCTGAGAACAGGAGCATTATTCAAACAGAAAACTGAACTGGACTGGAGTAGTCTTTGATTTGCAATAGTTCTGCAACTACAGGAACAAATTTAAGGTTATATTTGAGATATACAGGGATACAGTATGAAACCAAGTAAATATCTTTTAAACGATATTTATGGAAATTTGTAGGTGAGTGCAATGTAACAAAATGCATCTGATGTACATTTTTTTGTTAATAATATACTTCCGGTTTAACCGGAAATGCCATCAACTTCTTCAATTTAAATGGGACACCCTATAAGTATATTTGTACAGATTTTGAAAGAGCTTGTTATTTTTGATTCATATATACTGAGTTTAGTGTAAAAAAATTTGTGAAAACTATTTAGATAAACTAATTGATGTTGTTTGTATGCATAGTAATAAATAAACGAGTACTGTTTAGTACGTCTTTTGTTCTCCAAGTGTCAAATTCTAATTGACGAAAATAAATTTTACAATTTAGAATGGTTCAATTAAGTGAAAAAGAGCGTATTGAAATTTTAATGATGATCGGTTATGGTGATCGTGCTAGAACTCTTGAAGAAGTATGTCATATTTTTAATAATTTACATCCGGAGAGAAATCCTATATCACGCTCAACAGTAACTAAAACATTACAACGTTTTAATACAACTGGGGAGGTAAAAAATTTGCTAAAACCTAGAAGACCGCGGACTTTTAAACAAAATATTGCAATCGATTTAGGAGAATCACCTCAAACTTCCACCACAGATTTGGAATTTTGCGAACGGCTAATGGACATCTGTAATGTCGACGACAATTTTGCTTCTAGCATAGTTTTTTCCGATGAGGCAACTTTTTGTTTAAATGGAACAGTTAATCGCCATAACTTAAGGTATTGGTCAAATGAGAATCCTCATTGGATTCGTGAAGCACATACCCAGCATCCACAGAAGTTAAATGTTTGGATGGGAATTGTCGAAAATAGGCTTATAGGCCCATTTTTTATTGACGGAAACTTGAATGGTGACAAGTATTTCGATCTACTAAATAACGAAATTATTCCCGCACTTCAACAGAATGGGCAATTACCACAAAATGTTTGGTTTCAACAAGATGGAGCACCTTCCCACTATGATAGACGGGTTAGGGATTTTCTGGATGCGAATTTTCCATATCGATGGATTGGACGTACAGGATTCATAGAGTGGCCTGCTCGCTCTCCGGATCTTAGCCCGTTAGATTTTTTTCTTTGGGGTTATCTAAAATCACGTGTTTACGTTAGATGACCAACAAACTTCAGGAATTGAGACAAAGAATTATTAACTAATATGAACTAATACGTGGAGAATCTTGGAAAGAGTGACTCAAGAATTTGTTAATAGGATGGCATATTGTCAGCAAGTAAACGGCAAGAATTTTGAACATTTGAAGTAATTTTGTTTCTCATTATTCTAAAATAATGAAATGTACACCTATTGTACAACTAACAGTTAGTTATTCCTCGTTTTATGCCCTCTTGAACATTGAAACTTCCAACTGGATCCACAACGAAGTTGCAGGGGGTCGAGAATGATCTTAATGTTTTTTTTTCTCAACTTGCAGATATAATTTTGACTTAATATAAAATTAAACTAGAACGAAATATTGATATTCTTATGAAATGGCTTACAAAAAAACACGCAAATTATTAGATAATATAAATGGAAAATGAAATATGTATACCAATTAAAACATTATACAATTTTAAGCCAGTAGGAAAAAGCGTTGTTCAGGTTCGATGAAAATTCATTCCATGCGATTAGATATCGATTTATTAAACAAAAATGGAGCTATGGAATGAATACATTTTGCACTTGGTTAGACGATTTGAAAAAAAATGTCTATTTTTAAATGGCAACTCCCAGCGATTGCTTTAACATTGTCTTTTCCCTTTTGGGAAAACGTCGATGAAAATTGGTATTATTTTTTTATGGTTTTGTTGTGTTTCACTAAACAACCGATCAATTATAATAGTATAAACAGTGTAGTTTAAAAAAAGTGAAGAAAATGGATATGCATAATGCAATATTTTTTGTTATAGCAGGAACAATTTTAAAAATCAGACTTCTGAAATCATAAACATAATCTCAAACCATGCTTTTGTCACCACTATCCAATCAATTTGATACATTGATGTGAAAACAATGTAATCCATGCTATAAAAGCATTGTGTCCGATGGATTCCCAAAACCGTCTTATTTAGTGAAAGCAGTTCATAGTTTCTAAACGTTTGTGTAGAATAAAAAAAGTTAATTTACAAACGCAATCTTCTACTTGAAAAAAGAACTAAGAGACAAGATATATACAGAGCCGTGTAGAGAACTTTTTTTAAAAAGCTTGAGGAGTTGATAATTCCATCGATAAATATAACCTTGGTAAAAATAGCTAACTTGTAACCTTGAAATAATATCGAAAAAAGACTCAGTGATGATAAATATGCGGTATTTTTCGTCATTATTCAAATTTTCCACCTTTCAAAAGCGAGCCACTGGAGCAATTAACGTCAACAACGTTTCATAATAACTACCTGAATAATTTTTTGAGTCGTTAGTGTAATTGCCTAAAAAAATTCTTCATCAATTTGTCTAAACTGCTACTTTCTTTTCTGATCATATTCTTGAACATAAAATCCTCACGTCACTTCAATTTAATACAAATTCATTCCATTTGTCAGATATTTCTTTTGGCTTATTTGTATTGTATAAATATTTTCCCTTTTTTTCGTTCGATATCAAATACCGCTTTCGCATGAAAAGAAAGACAATAAATAGTTAGTGACATTTTTCTCAAAGCATATCCGGTTTTGTGAACCTACAATTGGTTTTGAAGTGAAATAAATATTTTTTCCTCCTTTGAGATGGTGTTTCAGTCAAGAATTGGTTTCGCTTCATAACTTTCCCAATGTTTTCTGTTTTTTATCTTCACACAGCTTTGTCGATAATTTAACGGTAACAGGAATCCCCCTTTTCGCTCTTTACAAAGCTTAAGTACAATTTCTAATTACGTCAATCTTATTTAGAGCAAAAAGTAATTCCATCATTTCATTCAGATAGAGCCTCACTATAGATCGTAGAGTGAATAATGCAATTGGAAGATGTTAACAGTACCACATTGTATAGTTTAATAACTCCCCAAGTACATCTGTTAGTCAATAACTAAAAAGCATTCTGCTCATTCACCTAGCAATTAATTTATGAATATCGGGATAATTTACAGAAGCTTTGAAACTTGAATGATCATAATTTCAGCGTAACAGATATCAAGAGAACTTATTATGAAGTAATTATGTAATGTTTCAGTCTGATCAAAATTCTGGATATTAGTAACTCGACTGTTAACTTAAATCATCGAAGGGAATGTATTTCAGGTTAATTGAAGCTTTGCATGAAGCAGGAAACCTTTTTCATAGTAACATTGAGTAAAAACAGAAATAGCAGTGAGTAGATAAGCAAAGGGTACTCTGGAACAGAAGTGGCGTTCGTCAAAAGGGAGCTATGGAAATTAGCTAATAAATAGTGTGCTGTGAGGTGTATGAGGGGGGAAAAGGAGAGGAACGACACTGTGGTTGTTGTGCGACGCACGACACATGTATCAATTAATGCAAAAAACAGTTTGTTTGGTCGGGTGAGATAAACGGCGATGGTTGTGTGGCGTAGATTAACGACACATGGTCATGCGACAAACTTCCGTGTAATTTAAGAAAAAAAATATTCTGTTTTTGAGAGTAATCTCATCGTTCCTCTTTCCAACGTACTACTTCCCCCCCCTCATACACCTCATAGCACACTGTGTATTAGCTAATTTCCATAGCCCTCTTTTGACGAACGCCACTTCTGTTCAACAATCCCTTTAGCTCATCTACTTAAGTACACAAAAAAGTACTGATCTGATCAAAATACAGCAGAAGTCGGCTGGAGGGATTTTTAGTTGCACAGGGTTTAATTTTAAATACGAAATCGCTTTTAAACGATTCTATTTGGATCATCAGAAGCTCTCTTATGTTCAGAAACATTCTTTGAAACATTTATTCAGATTTCCACTCGCACTCAACCCTAAAAAAATTGTTTTTCCAAAAGATAACTGCAATATAAATATTTCATCATTGTTTCTTTTCACCCTAACAAAAAATGTGTGTGTTGGAATGAGGTTTATCTACGTATCATTTGAATTTTTTTCGATTTGCCCTCTGTGGGTTATTTTAGTGATCATTTTCGTGGGATTTAAAAAAAAAATGGACGTCAATTATACAAAAAAAGTTCTTATCTATTATGTCACGTTGAATGTATAGAGCGGAAGAGTAGGTAGTTCGGAGCTTTGCTCGGAACTTTGGAAAATACTTCAGATTAGTATCTGCAATCGATTTTAAAGCGGTTTAATTCCGTTTTGGTAATAACATTCCGTGGAACGATAATTTTCTAAAACTTATAAATTATCTGTTATAATTTGGTGCTTCTTCTTCTAATAAGTAATAAAGTGTGAATTAATTTATCTCTTTCCACTTCGCCATAGTAAAAAACGGAAAAATTATGATAAAAAGGTTATTTCTGTCATATGTCAACCAAGATATTTCACATTAAAGCTATATTTGTACTGATGAACTACTCCACAAAATTTTTGGCAGGGAAGTTTCTGGACACTCTGTATATGTAATTGATCTTTGTGTTTCAACTTAATTTGCATCATGGAGTGTAGTCCCTGCAGCTACAATGGTACACTTTAACTTTAAATTAAACTTGAATCGGTAGTCAACCAATATTTCAACTTCCATGGAGCTTTTTTTTTTAATTAACAAATGAACACAAATAATTTCAATTAGCCCAATAACACAATCAAGCGCACTTTTATCATTCGTTAATTTAACCAGTTTGCATTTTTCTACACCTAGAGAAGATCCAATACAAATTTTAATTGATCAACTGTATCTATGTATATTCCCAATTCGTATTTCTCTCACTCACTATTCTGTTTCTCCACGATGGCGTATACATATTTCTTTCATATTGACATACCTTATTAATGCATTTGCTGGTGGTCGCTGTGTTGAAAACTCTAATTCTCCAGTGTTTAATAAATATTTCGAAATAATTTTGTTATTTATGGGTGGAATAATTCTCCTACGGCCGATCTATTCTCATGCGCTGTTTACAAATGGAATTAATTTCTTGTTTTTCACAAATAGTCCAGTAAATAAAGACCGAGAAACTCCCCAACCTGTTCATATCATTATTGTCGGACTTTTTTTTTGCAACTTGTAGGTATTCACGGGTAGATTACTCTCTGAAAATATGTCCTCCGCGAAATTTGCGGAAGGAGCTGAAAAATGGCCAATAATCCCAAAAATTGAGTTTTCCGCCGATATCTCCGGAAATATGACACTTAGAGAAGTGGGGTTTTGCTAGGAATGGAGAGCAGTTTATTATCTACAAAAATGATCCTTATCATTTTTGTCAAAAGTTTAACCGTTTTCGAGATAAACGGGCCCAAGCGTACCTTGGATTTCGAGCTGCTGCGCGGCGTCTCCGGGAGCACGCTCCGTGAATGTAGGCATGGGAGGGCGGGCCCATAACTTGAGTAAAAATGAATCTTTTTTCATGATTCAAAGTGCATATGAAAGGAGGGACCTGTACCTATAACATCGTGTAACTTTTTCGTTTCTTTTATTTTCCAGGAATATTGAAAAAACTGGCCAAACTTTATTTTTCCTGAATATTTGACCGCCCTTATCAATCCGTTCATATTTTTTTAAATTAAGCGTAGTTTTACCGAAACCTTTTGGATAATGGGACTTTGATAGGTGGTGAATGTATTCCGGAAGAGTGAATAAATAATTTTTGTTTATTTTTATAAACAACATGTTTTTCTTGGGACGTTTTTTTTGATTTCCGGAATTTTCTGAAAATTCTCGGGTCTACCACAAATTGATAAACAATGTTTGGCAATATCGGTCTTTGATGCATTGAAAAGCTGAAAATGTCCTCTTTTCGATGGTTTTTAAAATTTTTTAGTTTTCCGGAAAATTTTTGCAAGCTTTTTTTGCAAGAAATATTGATCCAGGGACAAAAATGATAAGGACTATTTTTGTAGGTAATAAACTGTACTTCATTTCTAGCAAAACCACACTTCTCTAAGTAGCATATTTCGGGAAATATCGGCCAAAAACTGAATTTTCGGGATCATGGGCCATTTTCCAGCCCCTTAAGCAAATCCCGCGGAGGACATATTTTCAGAGAGTAATCTACACATGAATACCTACAAGCTGCAAAAAAAAAGTCCGGCAAGAATGAGATGAACAGATTAGTGCCTTTATTCACTGAACTAAAAACAAATTAGCTTAACGCTTGTTCGACATGCCCAATTACCTCTGAGATTGTCATATAAATTTGATTATTTGTACTGAATTTGGGAAAAATTAAGTCCTAAATTGGAGCAGGAAAAAAATCAAACAGCGGTAAGTCCAGTGACCTAAATAGCCACTCAATGAGATTTACCTTCTAATCATTTTGTGAAAATTCTTGAAATTATGCTCTACGTCACAATTTTAAGTTAAGATTTGAAAAAATTTCATTGAATTGAAATGAAAGATGAATAAAAATATGTCGGTATCGTTGATAAAATATTATTTATATTCACAAAGATCTAGTTACTTTGGAAGTAAATGCGATACATGTTTGTACTTCCAAACAGATTTCGACTCCTTTAGGTTAGGAACTTCACTGGATTCCATTTCTAGTGGACTGCATATCGTTAGAATGTCATAATATAAAATATTTTATTTCACATTTTACCAGAGGTGTGATCTATACTATGAATGGACCTTAATAAAATTTGACAGCAAAGATTTGTAGTCTTAAACTTCAAAATATTATTGATTGTCTAGTTGTCAAATTTTTTTCGTTGTGTCAGATAGGGACCAAAAAATTATTTCTATACTAGTTAATCTTGACCGAAACGTCGAAATAAAAAATAAAAAACATTATTGTGGTTTGATTCCCAAAAAAATAGGAAAAAAGAATAAGTAATGCCACAAGGATCTTACAGAAGATATATAACATTATTTATGCATTAGAGAAATGAAAATAACAATCCGATTATGAAAGAAAACTCTACTGTCTTTGAAAAATTGATTCTGTCCTTTCTGTATTCCACTATATCTATACTTCTGGTGGAAAATTGAACACACAATTAATTATTTAGCTGAAATCACGTTTTTATTTTCACAAACACTCAGTAAAAACTGCATAACTCCAAATTTCCATGCAACTTTTCCCTGAAACTTTCGTTTTACAAAAATGATGCATAATTCAGAAGTTAACACAAAAAAAAACACAAAGTTTTCGATAAACACTTGAAATTTATTCTGCTCTTTCGTTGTTGTGTCCCTGAATAGACTAGTAAGAGGCATTTTACATTTTCTGAGAAAACGAAGTGTAGCTGAAACAGATGCCACTTAATTTTAAGACAGTTACAATTTTAACAGAATGTTTATTCAGCTCACCGGAACTCAGATTATTATTGTCAATCTAACGTCACCTGAACTTTTGAAATGATATTTTACGTACTAATTTTCGGATGAAAAATCTTCTATATCTAAGGTCAAGAACTTTTCGACCGCAGTGACAAATTCGTTATTTACGAAATCCGTTATAGGCCAGTCGGTAGGGGATATTTTAGACCAAAACTACATGTAATTAGCAATACGGCTGATTTTTTTTTATAAGTACCTTAAAGTATGTAGATTAATATAAAAAAAAGTTCACCAGCCTATCGATTTCCCAAATTAAAAAAAAAATTAAAAAAACTTTTTTTTTCGAAATTCTTCAATATTTCGCGCTGGGAGGAAGGTAGAGAAAAATAAAAAACACCACCGTGTAGGGGAAGTGTTTTTCAATAAAAAAGGTCTGTTGTGTTCTTTTCGTCCGAGCAATGGTTTGTCCGGAAAAAATTCGGTAAACTAAGTATGTGTTCCGCATCCGCGCGACTCTGCTGCACTGCGGAAGACCTACTTTCTGAATCGCGAATAAAAAAATATTTAATCAGAATTTTTTGGTAAGAGTCAAGGTTGTAAATAATAAATAAAAGGTAATACATTAATTTTTACATATTTTTATTGGAGAAAGGTATGCAAAAAATTATATCTTAAAATTATAAATTAATCATCTGCATCTTGTGCATTATTATACCTGTTTTCGTTTATAAAATACTTTATACCTGGATACTTTTATACTTTTTCACTATATACATTCTGTTCGTTAAATATTCATCTTTATATTACACTAATTAAATTTTATTTTGAAAAAATAAAGAAGGTTCCTACCCGAATCTATAAAAATTGCTATTTTCGCTTATAATACAAAAAATCATTGAATCCAAAAATGTATGTAAATTAATTAATTTTGTGATTATATATTCTTGATCTTAGAATTTTCCCTAACATTTCTAGGTAAACCCCATTAAAATTACTTTAGTTTTATCAAAGTTACAGTACTTAATATATATATATTTTCGTGTAAACTCAAGATTCCTAAAAGATAATGAAAAGTGTCGTATTTAATTTAATTAGGAAAAATTAATTATCCGTAAATTTTATTTATGGAAGAGACCTCCTCAATAACAGTTTCCATTGTTCGAAAAATTGTGTCAATTTCTCCTTATTATATAATATATTTTTTATTGGATGAAAGTAAGTAACTTTTTGTAAAGATCGACGAAAAAATGTAATGTGCACCTCGGCGAACAACTGTCTATTGTCTCGCATGCTTGGTAGTCTCGGCTACGCCTAGACTATCAACTTGCAGACTCGACTATAATAGTGTTTGAGAATAGTGGGAAATAGAAATATTGTTTCAAAAATTAAGTGTGATAGCTCAGATTCGGAACTATGTCTGGAGAAATGTGTCGAAAGTGTTCATTAACAAATAAAAATTTTAAAAAGATGGGGAAAAAAAGGTATATCGTTTGCCAATATCTCAAAAAGTATTGATATTTATGGGAATTGAAAAAAGGATTCTTAAAGAGGAGGAAATTTTGAAAATTTGTATTACTTTACTTTAAAAAATGATTTTATTTTTGGTAACTTTTATCACTTGACACATATTTTTTGGAGCAGTTAACTGTTAAACTGTTTATTATAACCCGCTAATTTTTTTTATTGTTTCAGGTGAGTTTCTACAGAATTTCAAAAAATGTTTATCCTAAACTAGGTAATTATACAATTATTGACATATTTTATGTTACATGTTCAATTGTTATTAGTTTATGCTGGCCTCACTTGTTGAAAAACTTCCATAAGTATCCACCTGCAGCATCCGGTTATAATTCGAAATTAATCATCTAAAAAAGTTTCAAAATATACAAACTAAAAGTTCTTATTTCCAATCTTGTAGTCTCGGCATAATGGGTATAAGTTTGTAGCACGGAATTTCGTTTTATAAAAAAAGTTTACAACAGTTACGTGTTTAAAATAGCCCCAAAGTATAATTAAATTTTGTTTTAACTGAAGGATAAAGTTGGATTATAGACGTGACTTGCCTCATATTTGCTATTATAGACGTGAACGGTCCAGTTTGTTTTGTACTGTGAGAATGTTTGTTTGGGGAATTTCCAGTCGAAAAGTTCATGAAAAACATGGAAAATAGATTCAGTGAAGACTGAAGTTAATTTATACCTTCATCAAAAAAGTAAACAAAAAACAGCAAAAGGAATATCTCTTCACGCTAAGGTTATAGCGACTGATATAAACACAAACAAGACAGGCAACGGATATAAGGAATAATAATAACAATAGGTACATCTTTATTTATAGTAGATACACTCAGTAACTTATACATACTAATTCCATTTTTACATTTGGAGGATAAAGTTAAAATTTACTTTAAACATTTTGTAGTGAAAATTATTGCTGTTATTGTAAGGTGATGACCACCCTATATTCCAGTTTTTCTGTAAGACCTTTTCGCTTATTTAAATTATGTCTCATTTAGGCAATATGTCCTGTTTTTTCCCTGAATAAAATAACTGTCTAGATAATTTATCGGCAATTTCGTTTCCCGGGGTATTCGAACGAACCGTTTCCCACATTAATGTGATGCATTTTCCTGGTTTGTGTAACTGAACTATTATGTTTAGGATATCTACAACAATTTTACTAGAATAGATATGATCAATGTGATTTTGTAGGCATAGTAGTACAGTTTAAAGTCTGATAAGGTAATCTTGAAAGTTAGGACGTTTTTCATAGATCCATTCTAAAGCCTTTTAGATGTGAACTAGCTCTGCCGTAAATACAGAGCAGTCGACATATTTTTCGGACTTGGGGATGTTAACCTATCCTAGTTTGGATTTAGATCCATCAGTATAGATTTTATATGCAGATAACCTTTTTTCGAGATTCTCTCTCACAATGAGGTTGTACAGGGTTGGATTATCATACTTAGGAAACTACAATTAAGGTTTAAGCATAAAAACATTGTAGTTTGCGTTGAAAAAGGGTATTCCATCGCCTTCAACACAGCGGAAATGTTGAGGTAAGCGATAGCTAATACTGGGGATTGTTTATTTTCCCACTATTTATTTGTTAGATTTTGCACCAATAGTGAGGAAATTTTATGTTATTAGAAGTTTTGGTTATTTGCTCTACATTTGGCAACAAATTTTTCAGCTAGTAAAAAAAAAATTCAAAAATGAGTATCCCGTGCGCTCCCACCAAAATTTCGAAAATTAAAAATGAACTTTTTTAATATTTCCCCATTCTCCATTGAAATAACCTAAATTCCATCATACTATCGAATGCTACAAGTACTTTAAATCATTCCATACGTACCAGTCAATCCATCCCAGTTTTACAATGAAATTAAATACAATAAAATGTAAAAAAATTAGTATCCCGTGCGCTCTCACCAGATTTTTAAAAAAAGTTGAGATGGTTTTTACATATTATTTTACATAGAACAAAGGAATATCCTTTTTGAAAAAATGATGATATGAACAATAATCCCATCCAGTTTTTCATACGCAATGTAGAAATAACAATAAATCACTTGAACAAATTACAACTCATTATAATTGAAAACTATCAAAGCGAACTATGCTCATTAGTTTCACGAACGTAAGGTATTGTTTGTGGGTTTTTTCGGAGCGAAAGTTTCTGTAGTTGGTGTAATATTTGTTAGATTTGTATGTATACAGCAATTGGAAAACGTTTCTCATTTCACGTTTGGTACAAAAGGGAGTAAAAATAATAAGGAAACGTGTACAGTGTGAGAATCGGATGAGAATTCTGATTTTCAAATATTGAAGATTTTTTGTATTTACGGTTCTTTGGAGTCACTTGGGACTTGGTTATACTTGTAAATATTTGTTATTCTTTTAGTTTGTCCATAATACTGCGAGCCTCAGGACCAAAACTTGAGGATATTTTTAAAGTGAAATCTCAATTTTTTTTTGAAAATTTGGTGAGAGCGCACGGGATACCGATTTTATTAGATTTCAGTCTTATTTTGTAGTTTCTTTTGTGCTTGAACCAAATAAAAGGATTCAATCACTAGCATGCATATTAAAAAATCGTTTGTAGTTATATATTCAGGCCAAATTTTCATTATTTTGGAAGAAAACTAGAAAATATCCATGAACCTCCATTAATTTTTAAAAATTTGGTGAGAGCGCACGGGATACTAATTTTTTTCAAATTTCAGTTTTTTTTCAAATTTTTTCCCTAGTTCTACCCGTTCTTGAACCAAATAAGCGAGTTGAAGATCAGCAGAAGTTTTGAAAGAGTGTAGTTATATATTAAGGGAAATTTTTTTCTATTTCATATAAAAAATAGAAAATAACCAACAACTTTTGAAAATTTGGTGAGAACGCGCGGGATACTGAATTTTTTTAAATCTCTCTTTTCTTTTGAATTTCTTCGTAGTTTTTGTGGACTTGAGCCAATTTAGCAGCTTGAATACGAACAAAAGTATTGGAAAAGTGTCTGGGATATATTATTGATTTTTATGATTTTGAATGAAAAATGAAAATTCCAATAAACCTTTTTTTGAAATTTTGATGAAAACGCAGAGATAATTTTAGTTCCTACTTTCTTTTGCATTTTTGTTGAACCTTTTTAATCAAATCAGCGGAATAAATACGAACAAAAGTATGGAAAAATAATCTGGTTTATATATTCATACTAAATCTTCGTTATTTGAAGCAAAACTTAGAAAATATCCAAAAACGTGCAAAAATTGGGGAGAGCTCTCGGTATACTAATTATGAATTTATAACAAACTATTCAAATATCGTTATGACAACGTCTTAAGTTGTAATTGAAGGAATTCCAGAAGTATTTTACGTTTTTTTTTCAAATTCCTCGATTTGTACTCATTCCATTTCAAAATTCGTAATTTGTAACTTTACTTCGCTCAAAACACTCGATCCTATTAATTACGGTTGAAATAAATTTTCGTTCCGTGTTTCTTACGAATAACACTCTAATTTTTCCATTCAGAAATACCTTTTAATGTCAGTAACCCAAAGAACATAATTCAACATCAACAAACTGCATTGCTGTAAATTTCTAAATTTATCTACCAAACTAAATTATGACAATAACGAATTCGACGTTTCACTAAAACAAATTGGTACGTAGCACACACACATTCTGCTGATCATTTTTATAGAACACCGAATATTGGAAGTATACATGCTACCTCTATAACGTCTGGCAACATTAGTATACAGCACGTCTTTATAAATTCAATTTGGATTATTACTCCCTTAATTATTATTTATCATAGCTTAATCTCAAGTAGTTGCTTTCGTAGACTTTCTAACATATCAAAATTCACTAATTTGACAATGTAGATCACGAATATTCCAAAAACATACGGTTAAGATTCTCGGGCGACTGGTATGACATGATTCCATTCTTTGTTATTAACAACTGTATAACCGTTATACCTAGCTCTCTCTCTAGTTAACGCCATCTTTTGAAGCTTGCAGTCCAATTTTTCACGGTCGCATACGAAGGACATTAATCACCAAGGGTATTAAGCATATCTTCGTAAATCTGCTTACCTCTTAACCCTTTTAAATACAGGTACTTGATGATGGCTCGATACTCCAATTTTTCGATTTTCACAATTTCGGTGGACATCTTTTTCCTTTTAATTTATTGCGTAACTCTGGTTGACTTATTCGACGTCAAACTTCACACTGACACTTCTAATAAGTTATTGTTCGTTGCTATGGTAACGCAATATTTTATTTATGCATGGAACTGGTCTAGGATAACTAGATATCAATACATCCTCGTAAATTGCTTGAAAGACATATACAGTGCGTTAATAAAATCGTTGTTTGCTAAATAATACGAATAAATTTTGAAACACGTCGATCTTTATTCCAAATTTAATGGTTTTTAAAAGATATTGTCATGTCGGCTAGTGTAATCTTTGGATAATCATAAGTCTACCAAGATAAGATCAAGTAATCTAGCGGGACATTTCACTGTTGGAAGAGGATAGATATAATGTTAAGATAACAAGCAGTTTTACTGGTTTTTGCACACGCTGTTCCAAGTTGAAATAACTTGTATATTAGTGAAATCAGTTTAAGAAGGAAAATCTGCAAATTAAAGAATGTATGATGGGGTGACATTCACTGAGATACAAAAGAACTTATTCTATACTTAGTTCCTGAGGAACGTCTCAGAGACTATAGTAGCTCCTTTAGTCCCATTTCCCTGAGGAATTTTGGGATATCTGCAGGCTTCAACTCTTCTATCCAATGATCTCCTAGATGCTGTGCCCTAGGATTCTGAATTGCGGTACAATTCGCAAGTATGTGATTGGAGGTTTGTTTTTCCATGCCACAGAATCTACATTCTTCTTCCTCCACTATTTTGAGCTTTTTCAGGTGCCCATTCAGGCGACAATGTCCCGTTAGGATTCCTGTTAAAACATCAGTTTTACTTTGACTTATGCATTCATTTGATCTCAACGGGTTGTAGTCACCCATCAGAATCTTTGATTATCTAAACCCTACTAAATCTTTCCAATGGTCAGATCTTCTATTTCCTTCCAATATTCCTGTAATATCATTTGTTCACTCTTTTTTTAGGTAGTTCTACAAAAATAAATAATTCGTACTCATATAACACCATCTATATTTCAGAAAACTACTTATGGTTATGGAGTTTTAAAAGCATAAACGTGCTACACCTCCACTATATGATAATTAAGAAAATACCTTTCATAATAAAACACCGAAACTACGGTCTAGAACCCACAATTTTGGTATTGTTTTATTTAGAATTTTCTGTCCTCGAAACTTCGCGATGAAGAACGATAAATTTTCGTGAAACTTCTGGGTTGAATTTAAGTGTTTACTTTTCAAGATTGAAACCATTGAAGTACGACGAAAATATGTTTAAAAAAAGGGTGTTTAACTGGTGTTTCCACAATAGAATGACTATTGATAAATGTTCAGAATAGTATGACTATTGGATGGCATTACCTTTATATGTTTTTTAATAAACTTGAGTTATCAGATAGTTTTTTATATTTTGGTAAAAAAGATAGTGATATACGAGAGAAGCGACTCTACTTCTTATTCGCGTCAATATTTGTTAGTATATTTCAAACTTTTAAGACCATATTTTGATCAATTTTGTTAGAAACTACTTTTAACTCCATTTTAAATCCTTTAAACACGAAAATTGAAGAAAAATCTTAACAGAAACAACTGATTCGAGTGAAAATATAACGGCTCTGACACATTCGCCCTTTTTAAATTAAAAACTTTTGATATCAGTGTTCCAGTCTACATACGCGAAAAACAACAAATATAAACACACCTGTTTCTGACATTGATGAAACTGTATCAATTACTCTGTCAGTTATATCTGACTTTCTGACAATACCAGCTTCCGGTAAAATATAAATTAGTTTTTAAATTCTAGAGGTAAATTTTGGCATAACTTTATTGTGCAGAACACTGGTTATCGATTTTGACAAGAAATTTTGTGACAATCTATAGGAAATGCTTTTAAAATTAATCTGTATAAAGTTGAAGGACCCTGCAAATCTGGTCTCGGTGAAAATGAATGGAATTTTGGTATCTTGTACGCCTTGGCATGGCGAACAAAAGTTCTCATGGTCAGAACTACCGAAAACCCCCCAAATGAGGTCAATTCTGACTTCTTAAAGTATACATAATTTTGTCACACACCTCAAGACAGAAGGGTATGTAAAATATGCAAACTGGGTGACATTAAATAGTTAACTACAAAATTAGTGATATTTTCGATTATACAGGGTGATCCAAAAATATATGACAAATCAAACATTTTTATAGAACACAATACCTACATGTTTTTATATATCAAACTTTTGATTCAATTTATGTAATGAGGTATTCTGGACTTTGCTTATTTTCTACACTCTTCTCTCTTTGACGGACTCTATGGTATGTAACAATATCGTCTATATTTTGAGGTCAAAACTTACTTTATTTGGGGTTTTCGGTAGTTCTGCCCATGAGAAATTTTTTTCACCATGACAGGACGTACAAAATGCCAAAATTTCATTTATTTTGACCGGTACCGGATCTACACTTAAAAAGTGCGGGGTCCTTTGTCGGAAAGGCGTATTTTACGGGCTAGCGAGTGAATAGGGGTGCTGAGTGGGGTAAAAGAGTAATGAAAAAAATTAGTCTTAAAAAGCCAAAAATTTCCAAATAATTATTCCAGCCAAAATATTATATTTACAGTGTTGCTAGATTTAGGAATAATAATTTAAGGAAAAGGATCCAAAAGCTATTCTACGAAAAATGTGAGTTATATGTTTACAAATTCAATACATATCTCTTCACGACGTATTTTGAGTCGATTTTTGTAGAAAAAAGTTTAAAATGACAGTAGAATTCGTTTCAGTCAGCGCACAGAAGCTCAACTTGTTATTTGGTATTGAATTATAATATATTTCAGTAAAAAAATAAAAAATTAGTAGCGTAACCACACAATACAAAGAGAGATAAGTATTCGAAATAAGATAATCTTGAAAACCTGACAACGCCGGAATTATAATAGGACGTTTTAAAACAGATCATTGGTTAATTTATCGAGTGGGGCAAGAAAAATGGTTGAAGAAGGTATACAGTGTTGAAAAAATGGCCGCGTACATTGAAAAACTTCAAATTTGAAAGCCCGTTGTATAAAATTTGCAGGTCAGCGACATAAAATGAAATAGTACCTATTAATGTTGTAAATAATACGGAAATTTTTAGTCAAAATCGAGTGTTCTGCACAATGACCGGGATTTTAACTATTGGACAATAAAATCTCCTTAATAACCTCTCATCTTCTAGTTTGAATTAAATTCTGATTAAAGTTTTGAAACTTCTGCTGCCATCTATCAATGAAAAGAGATGCTACCATTTTGTCACCTAATCGATAAAAAGAATCCTGCTGGTAATTCCGAGCGCCACCTATTCAACAAGAGCAGAAACTGAGCTTTCGCAGTTTACCTTAAAAACAGAACACTGTAAAAATATATATGTGATGTGTTCGATATTTTGAAGTTTTTCGAAATCGTCGCTAGAGGGCGCTTTACGGAAACTAAATAAAATATGTATTACCTTCTCGTGACTTGAATGTTATGAGGTGAATTTGCTTTTTAAGTTTAAAAAAAAATACAAAAGATCGATATTCTGTTCATTAGTAGTCAAAGGCATGATAAGTAAATTTATAACCATAAATTGCGTTTGATGGCTGATAAAAAGTGAAGTATAATTTACCTGGAAGTATTCTTATGCTACAATTTAACTTTTAAGATTTTCATCTACGATAAGTTGCAATATTTCATACAGTAATTCAGGCAATTTCGATTATATGAAACTGGTTCACTTTTAATTTCGACTAAAATTTCTATGACAAAATAAACTTTTTATTGTAATAAAAGTTAGGAATAATATTGATAATTTTATTACCCAACTCGGAAATATCAGCACGTAATTCAAGGTTAGAGACACAAAACGTAAGCTACAAATTTTAGTCGTTCGGGAAACTTGAGGTATATGTATTATATAAGTTTGCTATGAATAAATTTAGTCCACTATTCGAACGGTAGAGTACAAATTGATTTTGTGCAGGTATAATGACGCCAATGACGGTATGAATAATTTAGGCATGATCGATAAATACTCAGGTCATTTCGAGCATTCCAAATAGACCACCTACTTCCAAGGTTATGCAGGGATATAATATATTTTTGGAAAAGATTGTTTAGGTATGTGTGTCAGTTAAGCTCACGTAAACTGCGAAACGTTGGAGACGATTAAACGATAATATTGGGTTATACGAGTGTACTAACACGACATAACATTTGAAACAATATTTAACTAATGAATTCGATAATCTTCCGTGCAAGAAAGCAAATTAAAATAGCTATTTTTGATATTAGTGTTGAAAGTAACATTTTATTTTGTGAGTGAAAAAGAAACGCAGGAGAGTTTCTGGATATCCTGTATAGCATTCTTAAAGAGGAAACATGATGGTTATAGTCCCAAAAAATCAAAACACTAACGTTTGAACAAGTTCACAAGTTTATAAATGAGGCGCCCGATGAAACATATTTGATGGTAAAAGTTGCTATTTTTGGAATATATGGACCCTGCCGACGTGAAGAGTTATGTCATTTAAAGTTTATTTCACGAATTTACGCCTGTTTGGGATTATCGGCAAAAACTCGACAGCAGTGTTTAGTTTGTTCAATTAAGTAAATTGCCCTAGTACCACTTCTAGACACAAATGTATTCGTATAAATAAGAGATCTGATTACCAAAAATTATTAAAAAAAGAAAAAAAGGGAAATAAAATTTCGGGTTTCTAACGCATCAAATATTGGGAGAATTTACTATCGAACCTTTCAGTACAGTTTACCATTTCATTCGATGCTTTTATGACTAATCTGAAACAGGCGTAAATTCGTGAAATAAACTGTAATAATAGACGATATTAAATTAATAGATAAATCATTGATTGTTCAAATTCCAAATACTAAAATACTGGAAAATATATTGACTATTTTAATTAATACGCTGCATTACGCCCTTCAAATTAAATCCATATTTTTGACCCTATAAAAATTAATTTAACTTTAAAAAAATGTTCAAGAACGTACCTGTATAAACGATTAAATTTTAGCACAAAACTATCCGTTTCAAGACGATAATTTATATTAGAAATTTCAAAAGTAACAAAAGACCAAAAGTGCTACTAATTATGCAAAAAGGCACTGAGCTTCCAACACAAACTGTCGTTAAAAACTCTATAATAAACCCTAAAGATGCCACTACACGTGTTAAACATCTCTAAGAATGGCAATTTTCATCTACCAACTTTGAATAAGAACCAGCGTCGTCCCTACAGGCATATAATTGTTTTCGTTCGTCGATATCGAGCAAACACTTTTGTCTTTAACTGCTGGAGGATCTATAAATATTCACAGTACGTAGGCTAGACCTCAAATCGTTAAATAGCTAGTTAATGAAGTTACCGAGAGGTGTCACATGTATTAACCGAAAAAAATTTCCTTAATGCTGAAAGTGACAAACTGTAACGGAAAGCGTGCTAAAATATGTTTATTGGAGTGAACATTCGCTTAGACTTAAAATATTTATTGTCACCCCTTCTCTTACTCAGTTCCTAAGGAGAGTTTGAGAGGCTAGTAGCTCCTTCAGTCCTTTCCTTAAAGGATTGCCTTGAGTGCCGCCTGATTTTCCGATGGAAAGTTTATCACGTTTTTTTTACCAAAGTTTCGTGTCCACTCAAAACATATTGGGTGACTAAGAACATGTTTTTTTCCAAAAAGTCGACATAGGATGATTTTTGAATCAACTTCCTAAGATATTTTGTAAAACCTCATTCCTTTATTGTAAATTCCTTGGAAATATTTGTCTAACTAGAAGACACATTCTCCATAACATTGATGCACATATATCAAAGTGTTGTACTTACTCACCATACATCGAATATTACCTACCTGGATAAATACCCTGATTTTTTTTTGTTAGGCGCAAAAGGACGAAAAAGTAATTATAATAATTGGAAAACTTTTAAAAGTGTCAAGTATAGAAGTTCCGCTTCTGGTTAGGTCACATTATTAAACGCCGGACTTTGCATATAAGGCACACAGTTTTTTTTCTTCTTCTTTGTTTAAAACCATCAAAAGCCATGAAAAATATCGTTAGAGACGTTCAAAGAGCATTGATTACCCTGTGGTTAGATTGATTTACTGTTCCGTCGATGGAACGTGTTTTGTATCAAAAGCTCAGTAAAGTATGTTTTGCAGAAAAATACACAAACCTCGGCAAACTCCTTTTATTATGCGCTTGATATACAGCGAATACACTAGACAGGAAAAATCTTATAACAGTCGTTCAAATGAGAGAGATCATTATCTTCCTTCTATCTATCTTCCATCTATCTTTCTTTGATCTATCTCCTATCTATCTTTCATTTATCTTCTATCTACCTTTCATCTATCTTCTATCCACCTTTTATTCATCTTCTGTCTACCTCCCATCCTTCTTATATCTATCTATCTTCTAAATATCTTATATCTATCTTCCATCTACCTTTTATGATGGACTTGATAAACAGCGGTTACACTAGTCAAGAAATATCTTATACCAGGCGTTAAAATGAAAGAGATCGTTATATATATTCTATATTCCTCCTATTTACCTCTTATCTATGTTATCTTTATCTCCTATCTTTCTTCTGTCTATCTTCTATCTGCTTTCTATCTATCTATCTTACATCTATCGTTTATCCGTCTTCTACCTTCCTTCTGTCTATCTTCTATCTACGTTTTATCTATCACCTTCCTATTTCCTATCTATCTTACATCTGTCTCCTATCTATCTTATAACTATCTCCTATCTACTTTATATCTATCTCCTATCGATCTTATATTTATCTTCTATCTACCTCTCATCTATCTTCTATCTACCTTTTATCTATCTCCTGTCGATCTCCCGTCCATCTTATATCTATCCATCTTTTAAATATCTTATATCTATCTTTCATCTACGTTTTATGATGGACTTGATAAACAGCGGTTACACTGGTCAAGAAATATCTTACACCAGGCGTTCAAATGAAAGAGATCGTTATATATATTCCATATTCCTCCTATCTACCTCTTATCTATGTTATATTTATCTCCTATCTTTCTTCTGTCTATCTTCTATCTGCCTTCTATCTATCTTACATCTATCGTTTATCCGTCTTCTACCTTCCTTTTATCCATCTTTTATCTACGTTTTATCTATCTCCTTTCTATTTCCGATCTATCTTACTTCTATCTCCTATCTATCTCCTATCTATCTTTTAACTATATCCTATCTACCTTATATATATCTCCTATCTATCTTATATTTATCTTCTATATATCTTAAATCTATCTTTTATCCATGTTTCACCTATCTACTAGTTGCCTACGAAATCAAATTTGGAAATCTTGAAATAATTAAAAGTCTCGGTGATAATTTAAACTTGATCATCTTTCGCAAACTTCATTGATTTTTTTTCCACAGAAGCAGAATGTATCATGTGACCAGTTGACCTAGATCATCAGAAACTTCAGTCAGTTTAAAGTAGAGCTAACTTAAAAGGCAATTAACAAATTTTTAATAGAGTTCGTTGTTGCAGTTGAAACTTTCGGATTCATTAAGAGAGTTTTAAAATGATTTTTCAACTCTCTCGGTTACTATACTGAAACGGAAATAGTTGAAACTTTAAATGCCAAGTTTCAATTGGTTGAAAATCATGAATTTAGCTTGTCATATGCAAGTGGTTTAAGTTTTTATGGAGAAACAGAGAGCGATTGCGAAAATGTTAAAAATAGTAGTTAACTGTATGTGAAGTTGATTAATTAAATGAAAACACAAAGTAAAACAAATTGGGATTATGGAGAAATATTATTAGACATATCCTCCATTCCTTTTTAATTCCCAATCTTAAAGTTCCAAAAAGTAACCCAAATACCACTGACTG
The DNA here is from genome assembly GCA_949126875.1 of Lochmaea capreae. NCBI lineage: Eukaryota > Metazoa > Arthropoda > Insecta > Coleoptera > Chrysomelidae > Lochmaea > Lochmaea capreae. Next base: position 2,971,685 of record OX421400.1, read on the forward strand.
GAGGGTGAAAGGAATGAAAGCAATAATTTCTACATTTAAATCGATACCTCCAAGTTTCATAAGAATGTAAGAGGTGATTTACCTCCAGGTAGTACAACAAAACTTCCTAAAACTCTAGACGGGATTGAATATAAAATGAGGAAACCATCAGTCAATTTACAAATCACTGCAATATTAAAAATAAATTCAAGCGGCCAACTGTCAGTTTTCATTTTGTGTATCATCCGGTGAAATCCAATGCAAATGCTGGGCTGAAATATAAAATAAATCACAGTGACACACATATTAAATGGAATTCAGGAAAGTCCGTTAAAAAAGAACATTGAATAGAACTATTGGACATCTGGAGAGTCAAGATCCTACAATTTTTCTCGAGAGATTTTTGTTGAATTGCTTTTGGTTTAACGTATCGTAGATTTTATTCCAAATTTGTTCATTATTTGAGAGTGTGTACTAGAAATTTCAGCTCAAAATTCCTATTATTATCGGCTCTATAATGTTTTGAACACATGTGTGTTTAAATTTTCAGCTCAAAATTCTCATTATTATGAGCTGTATCATTTTTTGACTAACTACGTGTATTTTTGACTATACAAAATTTACCAGATTACTTTCAACCAGATGAAAAGATTTAAGAGATCGAAGCTCTATGAGCTACCAAGTGCAGATTAAAGAAATATTGTTCATTTATGTTGGAATCTACCTTTCATTTTATTTTTTTGTTTTTTTGCAACCGTAGAATTATTTAATGAAAAAATACGTTGAGTTATGAAAATACAAACATTTTGCTGATTTTTTTAAAACGAATTTTCGCATTTTGCTGAAACAGTTCGATCGAAAAACATTGCACCAATATAATATGAATATATTATGTTAAACTTTTTCAGCACTCGACTTGAAAGCAAATGAGAACACACGAAAATTGCCTCCCTGCCAGTCTCGCTCGGTAATGATCATGTGGAGATAAAAGCGATATGAGTCGTTAGCACGAACAACTGTTTTTTTGTGTTGTTTTGTGCCTGCGCTGAATAGGTTTCAACTTGCCGGTATATTCGGAAAAATTTATAAACTGAAAAACCAGGCAGGCGGTTTGTAGATGTTATACAGGATGTGCAGAAACCTTATTGAGGGAAAACATTAATAAAGTGGAAACAATAATTGATGTGAAATTCTTGTAAATACAAAAGAAAAAAAAAATAGTGCCACTGTCTTTCAGGCAAAGGTAATGGCGATACAATGCTGTGCAGAAGAGTTGACGAAACAGGAGGTGGATAACCAAAGAATCGTCGTCTACTCCGATAGCCAAGCAGCACTAAAGGTGTTAAGGTCATATCGGACAATGCCAAATCTGGTGTGGGAGTGTCGCAATTCCCTCAACAGACATAATACGGTGACCCTAGCCTGGATGCCAGGAAGAGTTTTTAATGAATAAAGGTACAAAACAAGATGATAGCTTAAGTTGTTTGTCATTATTCCTTAAATGGAACATTATTAAGCCATCAACACATTGATATGGACCAAAAGCTGGTTATTTACAACAAAATTACAGTACACACTATAACTTATGCTAGTGAGAACTGGGTACTGCAGAAAAAGCAGAAAACAAAAATAAATGCAACGGAAATGAACCATTTAAAGTGAATAGCAGATAAAACGAAATGGGACAGAGTAAAGAACGAAGAAATCAGAAGCATAACTAATCAAGGTCCAATAAAATCAAAAATTAAAAAGAAACAATTAAACTGGTTTGGCCACCTAGTAAGAATGAAGCAAGATAGAATTGCGAGAAAAGTTATGGAAACGGGAATATCAAGACAAAGACAAAGAGGAAGATCCAGGAGGAAATGGATATACCAAATTGAAGAAATTGGAAAGAACAAAGAAAAAACATTAGGAAAGATGAAGGCACTGGCCAAGGACAGAAAATAATGGAAAAATGGTTACAGGAAGAACTCCAATCCGACGCCTGAGAAGGCATAAGGATAAGAGGAAGAAAGAAAGGAAGAGCTAATATTTGATGGTAATTAAAATAAGTATACCTACAATGTATTTCCACCGCATCGATCGTAGTATCATACCTCGTGGTTGGTATATCATTTTTAATTCCAAGATTAAATAGATACTTCTCTCAAGTATTTAGTGAGTGGAGTAGATTCTTCTATTGTCGACTATTGATTGCCCATTATTGTTCTCACTATATATATTATTATTATTAATCTATAAAAGTAGTTTTTTATGCGACCCCTCTATATGCAATACACGTGTGTTTTAACGACCGTTTTGCGGCAAGTCTTTATCAGCGCTACATGACAAGTGAACCTATTATTTATTGCCTATATACGGTGGCTCTGCCAAGCGTTTTTAGCTTCACCCCCTCTCCGCGGCCGGCTGTAACGCGACATGCGATAGATGGACAAAGAAAACTTGCCATAGAATAATTATTGTTGCATGGATTGTATTTGAAAAATATCTATTTTAATATATTAAAGGTAAATAAACCCAATATTTATGGCAAAGTAAAAAAGGAGAGTCGTTTTAAAATCTATTATCGTCCATGTTAGAATTAAATAAAAGATTTGATGTATTTTTCCGTATAAAATCGATACACTAGGCGCCAATTCAACCCTTATATCGAAAGAAATAATTGATGAAAATCCTCTACGGAATATAATTTAGCTTTCCAGGAAATACTGTAAGTTCTCTTTTCTTATTTTATTTATGGTACAATCGGTTGTTTGTAGTACATTTTCAGGGTTGTTATTATTAAAAGCAACGTACGTTAAACCTTTCAGTAAATATTTATTCATTTATGTTTCGGAATCTTCGGCTTCCGCTTTTATAAACTGATGATTGTGGTCGTTGAATAATTGACATTTTTAGCGGTTTAACTTCAAACATGGGTTAGTTAAGTCCTATTTGTACCTTTCACATGGATAAAAATTAGAATTAGAATAGCTGAAAGCATAAAAAAATGAATGGGGTGTTGAACTTAACAAAAATATGATGTTTTCTCAATGTTAATAGTAAGTGGTGGACAAAATCATGATGGGGAATCAATTATTTTAAATATTTTTATTCTCACAGGGTGTTTGTGCCGATTTGAAAATTCAACTTTTGGATGATTTAAATAATCCGCCATTCCATATACTAAAAGAGAAGTTAGCTACATAAGGATAGACATAGGACCACAATTCTGATGTGATGAAGTACTTATAGGTTATGCTTATGTCATATTGCTGCTATAGTGACTTGGGAATTTCGTACATTAAAATAGTGCATTGTTCAAATAAACACACTGTATGTTTTTACACCTTAATAGCGTTTTTGTACGCCTTATAAATATATCAATTGTAGTTAGAATATAATAACAAGATCAAACGAACTTACCTGTGATGTTCGATCTTGATTATATGAAGGCCTCGTCGAAGTAAATAAGATGCTATGTAGTACCCTCGTCTCTGGCGTTATCGTCACATATTTTAAAGTAAACAAAACCTCCTTGCCGCTCGCCCCCGGGGTGCCTTACGCACCTCAGTCTTCATTTTGGGCGAACATTTTTTGCAACTATTTACGGGATTGGGTGTATACAGGGTGGGAACTTATTTACTTCGACGAGGCCTTCATATAATCAAGATCGAACATCACAGGTAAGTTCGTTTGATCTTGTTATTATATTCGGCCTCGTCTCGTAAATAAGATGCTATGTAGATATTTAGAGAAAGTTGCAAAAAGAAAATTCCTGGTCCAAGAGGAAGAATTTCTATTTTGGTAGGTAACCAAAACATAACAAAAGAAAGTACTCGGATAATGTTAGTTTTAAAAATCCGTTTTAGAACCAAAAGTAAACTAAACACAAAAGAGAAAACGTTAGAACATTACACGTTTTCTCAAAAAACTCAATTGTTAATGACCCTGGAGTAATTATCAAACATATAAAATTAAATAGACAAAACTGTCTCCTCAAAGGATAAACTGTTGTACACCTGGGAAAACATTGTAGATTTACTAGACCAGCCCTCTGAAAATCTAATAGTATCAAAACTGACACCCTTACTATTCGCAGCCAAAGTCGAAGCGTGTCTCGTGCTATGAGCAGAAAATTTGTCCGTATCCATACCACTTTTCCGCAAAAAAAGCTCCTGTGTGGAAATACTCTCATAAGGTTTTGTATCAGAAATAAATAAACTTTCGATTAATCCTCTAAGTGGACTTGTTTTTCCAAGTAGAAAAGCAAAGTTGAGGCTACGCAGGTTTCCGGATCAGAATTCAAACAAGGGTTGAAACCTGTTTTTGGCTGATGTATTAATTCTCTTAAGAATAGCAATTTCGATATTTGCCTCTGCTTTCTACTTCTATAGAATATAATGTTTGCAGGCGATGACTCGTCGTGAATGCTAATAAGGTAGCTAATTTTTGCGACAGAATAGTTAAATATATTTACGCATTTTTATGTTTCCTAAACTAAAACCTCCGAGGGATCCCAAGTATTTTTATATTTTGGCATACCTGGTCTTAGCATGTGAACCCCATTGAAAAATCTTTGAATTCTATAAACCTTGGAAAGGTCTATATGAGCTAATGAGCAACCGTACTTATTGAGACTCTTACTGGTGAAACAGAATAAGGATCGACTTTTTTTCGAGGTGATACGTATTGTTCTGGTGTGTTTTCGAAAGTAGATGCCATGCAGATTTCCAAGGATGATTCGGGAACTTGGCCTAGCTGCAGCGCTTTCTGAGAATAGACCTCCCATCAAAGAAAGGTGTGCTGATAGTGGATGCTTTAATCTGCCAAAGGAAAGAAGATTGTGCTTAGGAGTAAATGTTAGTGGTTTCCCTACCAAGAGAGATAAGAAAATCGGTACCATGGCTGGTTAGGCCACATGGGAACCACTAAAATACCTTTGGCTTGATCAGTAATAATTTTTTCTAACGTACGCAGAATGCCCGAAAAAGGCGGAAAAGGCGTAAAAGAAAGACTTCGACCAATTTATTGTAAAGGCATCTATCGCGCTGGTATATATGGGTCGTTAAGCCATGAAACATGAAGGTTGCACTTTTTATTTATTTGGTTTGCGAATAAATCAAAGTCCGGATGTCCAAATGTCGACTAAAGACAGGAAATTTTAATCGGCAAGAGCCCATTCTACATCTATGTGTACGCTCCGAGAAGTCTTATCCGTTATAATATTGGCCGATGATCTAATGTATGACGCAACGATGAAGATCTCTTTTTTCACACCACTGCCAAATTTTTCGAGCAAGACAATTTAGCTTAACGTATTGTACCCTCCCCTACGGTTAATATGATCAATAGCGGTAGTATTATCGACTCGGCAGAGCAAAGAACAATTTTTTAAAGTTCTGGCGTATCTTCTTAATCCAAAAAATACAGCCAAAAGTTCGAGATAATTTATATGCTCGGATTTCTCCTCCTCTGACCAAAAACCATGAGAACTGTTATAATTTCAGTAGCTTCTCCACCCCGTATTAGATGCGTCTGAAATAATTTCTTCAACGAAATCATGTTTCTTTAAAGAATTTTGCTTTTCAAATTTCTTTCCACCAATTGAAGCCATCTCTTAAGCTATTCGATATATTCATAATAGCGTTAAAATTGGCTGGCGATTTTCTAAGAGCTAATTATTTTCCACGCTCAAACAATTTGAATATATATAGCAATATTTTACAGCTAATAGATATTAATTTACCTATTATTTTGAAAAATGTATAATATGTATAGTTTTAACTTCTTAAAATTTTGCAGCATTAAAATTAATTTTTTACGTTTATCTTTAAGAACCGCGATACTAAGTTCCTGATAGATAAACTTAAAGCCTAAGTAAATACATACATTGCTTGGAATTAAGAAACTGTTTTCATAATTAATAACAAAACCCAAATATTTTAAGAGCGATACCTTTTGTGATATATTTAGTAAACACTCCCTGTATAGTTATTGCCCAGCAATAAGAAATCATCTAAATAGACACATCCCTTTTTCCTAAGGTAATGTTTACCGGTTCTAAAACTTTCGTGAATATCATAAGAGCTACATTTATGCCAAAGCAAAGACAATAATTATACTCATAAATATTGTTGTTAAATGAAAACCTCAAGTATTTCTTATCTTTCGTGAAACTGGACCAAAAAATATGCTTCCATAAAACAATTTCGATTAATTAACCTGGTGGTCTTCTAATATAAAATGAGATGTTTTTATATATTGATATAAATTCTTAAGATTCAATATAAAACGTGAGGTCCCATCTTTTTTTTTTTTTTTTGCAGTTAACAAATACTTGGATAAGAATTGATCTTTGCAAGCTTGAACTTTACTAGCACCGGATTTTAACATTTTTTCTATAGAATGTGTGATTGGCACGTTTCCCCTTAAGGACCATTCCGGCTGTTTAGGCGACACCGCCTGTGAAGGTATTAATGAAAGGTAATTTAACCCTGCTTACCCAAGACGGGATTTGCTTATTGTTTGTGATTTCTTTCCAATGCGACAAAAAATATTGTAACCTTCCTGCTAATTTCTCTACCTCTACTTCTGGCGATACCCCCTTTCTATAGTGTTAACGATGTAAGCGATTCTGCTGGTAGTACTTGGCGGTGGGAACACGAGGCTGGTAGTGTCCACTCTGTCTAACTTCCTGAAACTTCTTGAATGGAGTTTTCGAGTTTAAAGAACTCCCGGCATTGGAAACCTTCTTAAGTGGAGATTCATTAATTTTGAGCTGTATCGAAGACTGCTGAATGTTTTGACATTTTTTAGTCTATCCTCCAAATTCTCCACAAACAGTCATTCATCACTGATTGACTGTAATAATGTGAGGTATAGAAAAACTGCTGAGTGGGGAAGATCAGACAAAAGCCAACCGGCATCGCTAAGACGTTCAATAATGACCTTATTGTCTTTTTGACTCCAATGAATCTGAAATTACCGATCCTATTGCACCAATTTGAAGCTGCTTCGTGGAAAGACGCTCGTCTCTTTTTATTACAGGCTGTCACCATAAGGTTTAATCTTGGTGTCTCCAAACAACCGACTATTTCTCTCGGAATCTAGCCGGGATTTAACAATTTGAAGCCATCTGTTGGAGAATTGGCGGTCCATATACTTTAGCGGCGCCTATCTACTCACCTAGCATTGATAAAATATCCTAGTCAAGACTGGAAGTCGTAGTCGAAGTTGATTTACCAGTTGCTCCGTCAATCGGTATGTTAGTCGCATTTTCTTGATCGGGTTCAGCTTCATGAGGCCCATCCTCCTCTGCACAGAGGAGAAAAGGGGCATACAATAAAAATATTGAAACCACTTGTAACGGCTGTTATCAAGAAACAGAAATCCTGCTATCAAAAACAGGCTCGGGTCAGTTATAGTGTTGCGATAAAACATAGGCATGGCACGACGTCAAAGCGTGCCCAAACTAATGTGTGCGTTCTATCAAAAGAACAACACATCCTGCTATCAAAAGCAGGTACTCTGATATCGAAATCAGGCAACACATCCCGATGTCCAGCATGTTTAACACCTAAAATAAGTATCTGTGAAGGTAATGAAAAAAAAATAATTACCTTCGTTCGAAACTCTTGGAAACCACTTGGATCGGCAGATTCTGTTATCAAAAACAGAAATCCTGCTATCAAAAACAGGCTTGGGTCAGTTACAGTGCTGCGATAAAACATAGGCATGGCACGACATCAAAGCGTGCCCAAACTAATGTGTGCGCTCTATCAAAAGAACAACAACACATCCTGCTATCAAAAGCAGGTACTCTGATATCAAAATCAGGCAACTCATCCCGATGTCCAGCATATTCAACACCTAAAATAAGTATCTGTGAAGGTTATGAAAAAAAAAAATTAATTACCTTCATTCGAAACTCGTTCCGAATATGTATCCCTAGAATAATTTATTCTGGTTTTCACACGACGTCTATTACACAGATAACATACTTATAGATAGGCATCTGACCGTGGCGCTAACTAGGGCGAATTAATTTTGACGGGTGGCGCCATCTTACAGGTCGGAAAAGTAAGCTCTAACACCTTTTACATGGTTGTGGTCCTCGCTAACTGCCGAAAAAGTAGATTCCTGTAATTTAACAGTTTTTGGCGGCATATTCAAAATTACTGTAATATTACTTTTATTGAAATATGGCATTTATGGTCCATTTTTTGATATTTCATTCAAAGTAACTCAACATTTGATTGATATTATATTAATAACATTCAAATAGTCAAGTTAGATTAAATGAAATGTCAAAATATGGACCATACAATGCCTGAAGTGGGAAAAATTAAACAATAATCAACCAGTTTATATACTTTTATTCATTACCAAAAAAAACATAATAAACAGATCGTTTTTTTTTCATTTATTTAAAGACAAACAGAAAGACATAATATAAGAGCTTAACAAAAGTGATATTAGTAAGCACACAAATGTATTTAATATAAATATACAGGAGCCTACAATAGGTGAAAATTTCCTTTAAGTTTCAAGGAAAACAGTGGTATCGAGATTTTTTTAAAAACTTGAACAAATTGATCAACCGGTACTGTAGGCAGCTATATATACATTAAAAAATGCGAAAAACATTGACTTTTACAGGTGGCTACAAATAAAACTAACTAAATACCAAAACTTGCATACTATTAGCAAAGTGTAGTTTACAATGCCAATCTAGTAAATTGAATAGGCTTTTACTTGATGAAGATCCATACTAAACGATGATATTGAACAAACTAAATTGTTTTATTTCATCGTTTAATCTAGTCAATCTTGAGGACAATATGACTATCATCAATATATTTATAAACATTTTTAATTAGCTCAAACACATAGTACTGTGATGGTTTGAATATTTATTTTGTTTCTCGAAACTATTTACCTTTGAAAATTGTTCGACCTTTTTCCAGTATACTTTTATTGGCACTTCTTAAGGAGGGAGTCTCCATAGATGGTTCCAAAATGATCCTGGTATCTGCAAAGAATTTTATTATTTGGAAATATAATTATACTATATGAGACTTATATTACTTTTCATACGATTATCAACCACTCAGAATGGCTTTAATGCTCTTCAACACTTCTTAGACACACTATTTGCTTGTAGATGGAATTGTTTCTTGTGGGATACAATTGATACAAACAAATGTCCTTTAACTTCTTTGGTTTATAATCTAGAACATATAATCATGTTTAATAACATTCAATAAATATATGTGTAAAAAATTACCTCTTCAAATCCGAGCATTTGTTCCCACTTCGTTCCATCAAATTAAAAGCTGTTCTTCCTGGATTGGAAGTATAAAGCTGTATAAACAAAAAACTACTTTAGTAATTTGTCACTTTTCATGTTATGAAATATGTTTTGTTTTATTTTACTAAAATTAAACTTACCGAGTTCACTATATACATTATATTCCTTCACAATAAATTTGGACATTGTCTTTTTCGATAATGATTATTGAAAGATAATATTAACTAATTCACACTTTAACAACAAACTTGAAGCACGACATACATGAACCGTAAAATGGCGACTACAATGTGAGCCGTAGCCGTGAGGCATGCGCAAATATCTAGAATAACTACCAGCAGCGTTACAGTTTTCATTAAATCAGCAATTTTAGTAACTTTTCCGATCCAGTAGGTGGCCGTACCATCGCTCGTTCAGAGTTACCATACCCTGGTCTATTACTTCTTTCTAAAGAGGTATTATAATCCGTACTATAACTCAAACGTTTTGACCTAGACTTATGTCTTTTTAAGCCAACCATGTATGAATGTATGTAACATTTTAATAATACTCCGTTATCTCCATACGGAGAACGACTCGGCGATCTTTTAGGCATTGCACAAAACCACTTTATTATTTCAAGAAATACGCACTACACAAAAAAACATAATCGTTATGATGTGATTTCTAACGCACAAAGATGAAGACTGAGGTGCGTAAGGCACCCCGGGGGCGAGCGGCAAGGAGGTTTTGTTTACTTTAAAATATGTGACGATAACGCCAGAGACGAGGGTACTACATAGCATCTTATTTACGAGACGAGGCCGAATATAATTATATTTATTAGGAACATGTTCAGTGCTCCAGTTTTTTTTCCGATATATTATTGATTCCGCGTGAAAAAAGAAACCAAATTTTCTTACAGAATACATCTTAATAATTTATTCATATGAAGACGTAGATAGAAAAGGAACAAAACATTCGATTCTACGTCTTATTATAAAAAGCGGTTGTCAGCAGCGCTGCTTTTGATAATACCTAAAAGTTTCTGCATTAAATTTACTAGATTATAAGGTACCGCAAGATATAATAAACAAAGTTCAAAAATTTGAGTTCACTTATAAGTACATGGTGTCTGAAAAGTTTCCAGCCAAACCCAATCTACAGATACTAGAGGTGATTTTATGTTCATCCAACCTAATTTACCTACATTCAAACATTTCTCCTAAGGGAGCTACCGTCCTTTGCCGATGGAGGGGTTTAGTTAGTTTTTTAAGCATATTTCAAAAAATCCGTTACCTACACACTTAAAAATTGGTACATTATACATACGGGGTTGGGATAAAGTATGGAACCCAGTAAATATCTTTTAAACGAAAAGAACGATATTTAAGTGTCAAATTCTAATTGACGGAAATAAATTTTACAATTTAGAATGGTTGAATTAAGTGAAAAAGAGCGTATTGAAATTTTAATGATGATCGTGCTAGAACTCATGAAGAAGTGTGTCATATTTTTAATAATTTGCATCCGGAGAGAAATCCTATATCACGCTCAACAGTAACTAAAACATTACAACGTTTTCATACAACTGGGATGGTAAAAAATTTGCTAAAACCTGGAAGACCGCGGACTGCAACGAACGAAACTGTTAAACAAAATATTGCAATCGATTTAGAAGAATCACCTCAAACTTCCACCACAAATTTGGCACTAAACCATGGTATCAGTCGACGTTCTGTAGGAAAGATATTAAAAAGTGAAAAGTATCATCCGTATAAGGTACAGTTGGTTCAAGAATTGTCAGACGATTATTTTGACCGACAGCTGGAATTTTGCGAACGGCTAATGGACATCTGTAATGTCGACGACAAGTTTGCTTCTAACATAGTTTTTTCCGATGAGGCAACTTTTTGTTAAAATGGAACAGTTAATCGCCATAACTCAAGGTATTGGTCAAATGAGAATTCTCATTGGATTCATGAAGCACATACCCAGCATCCACAGAAGTTAAATGTTTGGGTGGGAATTGTCGAAAATAGGCTTATAGGCCCATTTTTTATCGATGGAAACTTGAATGGTGACAAGTATTTGGATCTACTAAATAACGAAATTATTCCTGCACTTCAACAGAATGAGCAATTACCACAAAATGTTTGGTTTCAACTAGATGTTGTTTTTTTCCGGTGTATCCATACATACAATAATCAATTTCACTGTATATATAGCACATTAAGGAACACAAGGAGTATTTCTGTGAGCAAATGTTTTTTTTTTAACCACTTCTTACAGAATTTACCCTAATGACGTCCTTATAAACTGCTCGGATTAATTAATAAACTCAATTTCTGTGAAGTTAGTAAGAAAGGTACCTCCACTTTACTTACACTAGGCTGATTTTCACTGGACTAGTAGCGGCACCCTTATTTTATTGAAAAAAAAAGGTTAAAACGTGACACGGAACAAAAAGGAAAATTTCTCATCACATCTCACTTCCAAATCATGCTTTATGTGACACTGGGTAAGTGAATAAGGAACAAATATATCACGCGTCGAGAAGATATTGGGGATAACTATGACTTGTCAGATTTTCTTTCGTTGCTCCTACCGAGGTAATATATAAAATTTAAATTTTAAATATTGATACTCGCAGAGGGTTACCTGAACAGAAATTTCAATATGTCGAATTATTGCTATTATCTTGTATGTCTTGGATTTTATTTTTGAAATACGTATTCAGGGTGTGTTAAGAATATGGTACAATTAAAGTTCACGAACCTCTGCCACTACACCACTGGCTCATAAGAATTTGTTTAAATTGATATTATTGATCTGTATTTAAAAAACTGTAATCAAAGCAAAGTGAAGAAATCGCGCTGTTCGTTTGACTCAGTTAATTCGTTTGCTGCTGTCAATCAGTACGTTTTGTCACTGTAAACTTGGTAAATATTGTAATAAAAATATATATCCAAGCAAACGTTTTGTATTTAATTTCATACCAAATACATCTCGTTGAATAATTAAATATCAAATTCAAACTAACGTCAGTCGTGCTAAATATTTTATGTTGGCTAAAATGCGCACTGTTGTCGCGATAAAATTCGTTTATCAGGCTTAATTTGACGTCTACTCTGGATTTGACGTTATGTTTTGAGAATCTCAATTTTGTTCATTTAATTTTTCGATTCTTTCATTTGGTTATTAGGTGCAAAGAACTATGAATAATATTTCAGAGGCCGTGATGAGTTATCAAAGTCAAGGGTACCTCCGAAAATAGGTATAATGAAACTGTGAGATATTGTACAGGTGAATTGGTACATCGTGACAAGGCGGAGCTTCCAGTACGCAGAGAGAGAACGTATTCGGCCAATATCGAACTGCCCACTGCATTACGTCTACCGCACGATTGGCTTTGCAGGATCCCCACTTTCAAATTTGTTACGGCGCATCGTCACCTCATTTCACGAGATACCGGTTGGAGTGTACATGTTTCTTTACGATCTCTCCGATTTATGGAACGTTCTGTATATACTTAGCAGGGTTTACTGAAGAACAGATGTATAGACGGATTTCTGATAGTCAGCGTGTTACGTGTAAGGACTGTTCTTTTATTGTTTCTTGGTGATCAATAGAAGAAATAACACCGAAATCAGTGGTTATAGCAAAAAAGCGTGATAAGAAAAGACCAGGAGAGTCAGCAAAACTGTGGAAGAGGAAATAGCTATGGAAAGAATTTACACATCAAGAGGAAGAGAAGTAAAATTAGATGTATTTGATATATTTAAAATATGACAATTTCAATTGGATGAGCTTCTGTTTACGTGATTGGTTGTTGAAAGTAAGGATACTGTCACGTTTTCCTGGCATGGTTGCTCTTCTCGTGATAAATTTTCTGATAAAACAGCTTTAAAAAGAAATTAACAGTTTTAACAAAAAGTTTGTATTCCGCTTTATTGCATCAGTGGTCTTCGTATTCTGACTCTTCTATTTAGGGAAGCGTAAAAATTAGCACACAACCTCTTCTGGCCCGCCAATAGTCCTAGCTGCAGCCTAAAAACATTCGTAGAAGTCCACTCATGTGCGCGTCGCGATGCCGGACTACAAGAAGGCCATGGCGCCGGCATCGACCCCGTGACGTAAGGCGCGGAACAAATGCACGTCGCTAGCTACTCCGTGGAGTATACTCACTGTACTCGGCGCTGTTGTACGCGAAGTTTACTGTGGTGACGAAATCGCGAAAACAAACGCGTGTCACGGCAAAGGCACATGTGATTCGAGTTATTTTATGTGTATTTTCCTTTTTGGCTGACGGCTTTGATAGGTCGAAGACGTAAATATTTTTGGGTAAAGTTTTGGTAAGGGAATCACGATTTGAGACCAGTTTTGAATTGAAAATAAAAGGTTGCTTAAAATTAGCAGTAAAGTTTAGAAAAATATTTTGATATTTTACCGTTATGAAAATTTGAAAAATCAAATGAAAAAAATCATTTTTGGTAACATGTAAGAGGACAAAATTCACGGTTTGAATTTTTTTTGTTCTTCAGCTAAGATTGTAGAAACTATATTTGTAAAAACGACTTCAAAATAATTTTCAATTATCTTTAATCAGGTTCCTTTCAAAGTGAATCTGATCAAATCGAATTAAATAACGTCGAGTTGGTTTTGATTGTTATTCATTGGTGTCAATTTTTAGCAAATTTTCTTACAGAAACTTTCAAAACAGTAGCGGAGAACTGAATTTTCACAAGTACCGAATTGGTATCTATAACGTCAAGTTGGTTTTAATTGTTGTTCATTGGTGACAATTTTTGGTAAATTTTTTTACACAAACTTTCAAAACTAAACTAAAGTTTTAAGTCGCTACCTACTAATTATTGGAATGATTACACTGCAATTCGGCACTTCGTTTTTACCCCTTTTACTTCAACTGCAGTTAATATGCTTCCATTTTAGAACGTTGATATTATTTTGGAAACATTTTCATCCGAATTTTTTGAATTACTATAGCTGAAGCAATTTCACGAATGAAAAGTAAACCTACGATGGAATTGGATCAGAATTCTGATTAGCTCATTTTTATTTGCTGACCTTCATTCCATTTTCGGAAATAGTGTTCCCTGTGGTATATTTCTTGATTTTTTTAATATGTTTGCCGGCATCTTCCTAACTGCCACTAAATGAAAATAAAAAGTATCGGCATGTAACGGTAGAAAAATTAAAACTCTTATCAAAAGTCACTTCCAACTAATTATGTATGATGGGGTGACATTCGCTGAGACCTAAAAGATCTATTGTGCCCCCTTACTTCTACTTAGTTCCTGGAGAAAGCCTCGGAGTCTAGTAGCTGCTTTAGTCCTATGTCCCTCTTCTATCCAATAATCTACTAAGTGCTGTGACCTACGCATCTGAATTGCTGTGCTGTTCACAAGTATGTGGATGGAGGTTTCTTCTTCATGTCACATAATCTACATTTTTCTTCCACCACTATTTTGAGCTTTTTCAGATGCCAGTTCAGGCGGCACCCGTTAGGATCTCTGTTAAAACTCTTAGTGCAGTTTTACTTTGACATATGCATTCATTTGATCTCAACGGGTTGTAGCCACCCAGAAGAATCTTTGATTGTCTAAGCCCTACTAGATCTTTCCAATTATCAGATCAGATCTCTTCCAATATTACATTTTGGCTGACACCGCAAAAGGGTCTTTCAGTCCCCCTCTTTGCTAGTCCATCTGATATTTCATTTCCTCCTATTCCAGTGTGTCCTGGAATCCACAGGAACAGTAAAGTTACTATATTGTTCTCGCCTAGTTCATTGAGTATGCCTAGGTATTCCCACACCATTTTAGAACTGATTACACAAGATCTCTCAGTGCTTTAAAGGGGGTATTCTGGTCTAGAGCTCTACTTTTTGGGTATTTTTCAAACTAGGATAAAAAATAAATTAAAACATTTTTACTATCCATTTTTTAATACAATATTTATTGATTTTTTAAGTTTATAAAAAAAATTTAAAAAAAAACAAAAATAAACCCAGTGGGGGTTGCCAGTCAAACGGTGCTCCCTGGTTCACATGATTCCAACCCTTGTAGAGATCTATTTCGAACAAACAAACAAAATTCTTAATTAGTAAAGATGTCGCTATATCCTGGACCTCGGCCGAAAAAAAAAAAATTCACAAAACGGTGTCCACTTGAAAAAAAAACCTGTTTTTCGACCTTTACGAATTTTTAAAAAATACTTCAAATTTAAATTTTGCAAAAACCAAGGTCCAAGTGATAAAGAGATGTATAAAGAAGATTCTCACAAAATTTCAAAGGAATCGGTCCGATAGAACTTGACATATCGTGTCAACCACCTCAACAAAAGAAGTTTTGAAAAAAACGCGTTTGAAGTTTGAGAGAGATTTTCAGTAGAATAACTCAGATAATAATATTTAATACTCATTTTGGATTAATCGGCGATCCCATATCCATAGATTGGACCTTCTTCTTTCTTAAAATCGAGATTTTGGGAAGTTCTTTCTTCTAAACGAGCTGTTCTACCTGCTTTAGAAGCAGCAGAAGCTCGTAGTTCAGAGCGGTTAATCCTCAGCTCGTTACGTCTAACAGCAAATGTGTGAGCTTCAGTACCAACGATGATGCCCATGAGTGCCATTATATTTAAAACATTTAAAAAGCCTTCATTAAAAATAGCAACGGCTAAATAATTTGCTTTTTAAAAGGGTACATAACGAGCTCAAGTCGGATACAAAAGAACTCCTGGAAAACATTTGCTGTTCATTGTGTGATCAATCCGCTCGACCGGCTTGGGTGCCGCGTCACAAAATCCGTTGTATCTTCCAAAATAATTCAAATTTTTAAAAATCCTTTTAAGAGCATATTTTTGAAAGTCTAAGCTTTGAAAACATGCAAAAAAAAAATTTGATATCTTCAATTTTTTAGACCTGAATACACACTTTCTTATGAAACTTCACTTCCAACTAGATCCATTATGTTATATTGAATTTTGGTCAGCAAAAGCTGGTCTTCATCGAGTTTTATTTGACTTAATACTCATCAATTGTTATATAATATGACTCTTATCATTTTTATTCACAATTCACTATAATGAGTTTCGATTTTAGTGTATGCTGCCATTGAGAATCTAGTCTTCAACATTAGTAAGCAAACTGTCACACTAATCGATAATCAATCAAAATCTACGTCAGCCATCTCTTGCTCATACATTATTCAGAAGATCTGATGTGTGTTTCATCTATAAAATGTTTGTTTTCATTCAAGTTTATTAAATAAACATCTTTCAAGAGTCGACTTACTTTTTTCTTCAAGGACGTTTGGAAAATTATCGAAGCCCAGGTAATTTTCGTATCAATATTTGATTATTATTGCGGATTCGATGGTCAAACGTTATTGATCTACTCCGACACCTAACAACGAAATTAATACTTACTCTGTCAACCGAATATCTGAACTCAATATCCATTATTTTATTCCGAATGAATTTGAAAAATTGATAAGTTAAGTTAAAAATTGATTAGTCATGTCACCGGTAAATATTTCAGTTCCATTAAAAGCCTTTTTACTTGGCTGACTTGATGACGGATTATAGTACGTTCGAAAATTTAATTAGCTGTGTTCGCTGAGTGAATCGAAACAGCAATTTCGTTCTAATTTTTTGCCGGTTTTTTTTTTCCAAAAGCAAACATGAAATTGTGTTACGTCTATAATCGAGGTTATTTTTCACTTTCTCGTCGGGGTTTTGAAATTTAATTTTTACCTTTAGAAGATGCGTTTTGGATTTTACGGTTTTAATTAACCTCGTCACTCTCCACCGTCGGTTGAATTTCGTTGATGGCATTATAATAATCTAGAATTTTACTAGGAAAAACAATTTAATGATATTATACCAGGATTGTCTTTTATATTTTGCATATAGAGCTGGAAAATAACAGTAGGTAACTTTCCAGCACTATTAAAACACAGAGAAAAGTATTTTTGTATCCTTTGGAACCAATCTGGAAGCAGTTTTTTCACTCGTTTGCTGATACATTCAAAATAAAGTTTTTGAATGCTTTGACTGTATATTCTGGGGGCTGTAACCCTTGCCCAAACAAGGACCTCATAGAGGATGATCCTACAGCTCGATATATACGTGCTTTAAAAACTCAATTGTTTTTTGAGCTGTATCTGTTGAGTAGGGACGGTGAACTAGGCCCACAGCACTTAGACCACAAGTGACCCATTGTACATCCTCCCGAGTAGTTGTCCTGTCCTGTCCTTTCCAGGAAGGCGGACAGGTGTAGGCCAAGACTCACTAAACACACACACCTTTGCTCCTGTCGTGCCCCTTAACCCACCTCAGGATAATATTGTTATCTACCGAGGCGTTAGCTAAATCTCGATGGCACTCTAATACTAGCCCTGATGTAACACGTTGTCTGTTCAAGGCTAGTAGAGCTATCATGGTGTAGGACACCACCAAATTTTCAGGCGAAACTAGGGAAGCTAGACAAAGCTGGAGAGCTATTGAGCAATTATGGTGTTCATAAACGGTTAAAATTTCACTAATTTTCGATAAGCAATTCAATAATTATTAATAAATAAATGAAATGTTTCATTATACCACGTTTTCTGTTCAAGGCTAGTAGAGCTTGTCTGCTATCAGTGCAGATTATATTTTTGCCAGAAATTCCTTTTCTGGTTAATTCATTTGTGGCAATTGAGATACCAGCCAGTTCTGTTTGAACCACGCTGGTGTTTTTTCCCATTCTCTACTTAATCCTTAGGCTTAGCGATCTGGAGTAAATTCTACATCCTGAGTCTTTGGTTCTTGAGTCGTCTGTATATATGCGTATTGCATTTGCAGCATCTGACTGTGTGTTCTGTTTTATTTGTATTTTGGGGGGGTTATTAAACACAAACTTGGGTTTAATATCATCATTGGCCGCCTGCAGCAGAGGTAGCGCAGTTAGCGCTTTTCGCCACAGTTGCACTTGTAATGGACCCATTCCTACTTCGAAGTTTACATCAGCCGTGTGCAATCTTAACATGGCCATTAACGCAACCTCTTTAACGTATAAGTCCAGTCATTAATTCCATTACCTCGGTTGGTGTTGTTCTCATGGCTCCTGTAATATTTTTTGAGCTGTGTGATAACTTGTATTCCCTTGGAAGAGGATCATTTGTCGTTGTGGTTGATTTATGAAAACTTAGCAATTACTCCCGGCAAACAAATCGTATAATGCTTCAATTTCACGATATGTGACATGTTGATCTTCTCGGGTCAGCTTACGTACAGCCTGTTCTTGGATATCGTCGCTAAGATTAATCCGGATACGTTCAAATTATCCATAACAACGAGAAACTTCAGTTTAGATGCAGCTTTAAATGGAGCTTTGGAGTTAAATTAACTAAACATGATATTTGATATTTCTTGACAGGCGTCAACTATGGTGTTAAATGCACCACTTGACCCCGTATTGAACTAGGCACACTTTTCTGTAATAACGTTTGACAGATGCTTGGTATTTTTTCCAGGACTTCATGCCTTTTTCAAAGGAATTAATCATCGAATTTTATGACGTGATAGTGAAAAGAAATTAATCATATATCTCCAATACTTCGTTTTTATTTCCTTATACCCACATAAAAAATACTGTCACTTGATTGAATTAGTTCACATGTGTGGGTATAAAAATAGAAAACTTCTTTTTAAAAAATGATGTATTGCTAATTTTTTTATATTCAAAAAAACTGACTATTCATCCAGTAATAATGAAAAATGCTTTAAAATAATATTTTTCCACAACAGTTTATTATTTTATTAGTAGAAGTATTTATTAAAATAGAACGGTTGAGAATTTGAAATAACGATTTTATTTGTTAAAGTGTAATTAGTTGAAATCACATTTCTTTCAACTGGAAATCCAGACTAATCACAAATCCATAAAATCTGTCAAACTGCTATTCATTTTAGTCTGGTTCTATTTTCCATTAACGCCTTTCAGCGCGAATAACCACAATTTTATTGTAAGTCTAAGCAATTTATCAAGAATTAATCCCTTTTCTTCCATTAAAGACGAATTAGAGTTGTTTGGGTTTCAAAGGCAGTGAAAACATAAATTGGTGTCATCAAAATAATGGGGAATCTATAAAAGGAAAGGTACTTGAATCGAGTTAACTTTAAACGGAAAACTTTTCTTATGAATACAAAAGAATAATGTGAGATCTTAACGAAATTAGTTCTGCATTTTTAAGGTATCTTATTTTATCACGAAATTAATTGCTTAATCTTTGAATACGATGTCTTAGGACATCCATAACCAACGTGTGAAGCTATGTTAAACATTGTCAAATGTCTTTCACATAAATGAATGAATTTTTCAGCATAGAAATATTTCAAATTGAAAATTATCTGGCTTCGCCACAAGTAGAAAATTCGTGAAACTTTCGAATTTTTGGTTAGAGATTTTTTTAATTTTAATTTTATCTTCAAAAACTTAAAAATGTAGGCACGACAAACGGTTTCATTACGCTAAAAAGAAGAAATTTGTGGACTAACTTTACTCCGTTTTTTTTGTCGTCTCACTTCAAATTTTCCAGTGAGATGATATCAAAGTTAACTGTCATTTTCAGTTAACTCAGCGCCAAAGTTTTAAACCTAAATTTTTGATCTTGGTGAGTCAGTAGAAAAATGGAATTAAGCCGAGAACATTTTCGTGAAATGATTTTTTGAATACAGTTTTCCCAACAAGAATGCCTTGCTGAGATGGTCCCCTTAAGATAAGCTTCCAGAATTTGTTTAGGCATTGTATCAGAACTGGTTTTGAACTAGTCGACCAATATCAAACTTCAACAGTTTAAAAACACGAATTAAGGGCAAAAATTGTCCAGCATTGTGCAAACATTACACCGAATTGGCTCAGAGATACAAGATTATCTTTGTTCAATAGATTCGGGTTTTTGTTTGGCTCAACATTTGAACCTTTCATCCATTAATTTTTTAGTTTTAGCATTTTGAGTTGTTTTTTGGAACTTTTTATCAATTTGTTTTAATTTAAAGAATCTTATTTTGTTTTATTAACGAATTCATTTTTATTTTGGAAGCTGTTATGACCAAAAAAATCATATACACTTGAATACTAAATCGCACATATGCACATAACTAACAAATATTGGAAGGAGAAGAGGCGGGGTTTCTTACAGTTGTTCTGAATCCAGCTAAATACTTTATATTTATTGAAGTAAATTTATAGAAATACATTAAATCCCTATGTTATGTAAAAGACAACCCTCGTATCTCAACATTTCCCATCATTCATTATCCAAAGCTTTCGGAGATGTGTCTGCTTACCTATATAATATCGTCTAGCTCTTTGTTCCTTCTCATAATATCTAAGTGCTCAATTCATTCCATAACTTTGTGAAATATACCATTCTGAATGATAATTTTCAATAGGAAGATTGTGTACCCAGTATTTTCGAGCATAATAATCAAATATCCTCTTGAATTTTCCAAATAAAAATTTGAGTCATTAAGATTTGTGAACGCTGACAATATAAAACGGTTTCATTAAAGTAAGACAAAAAAGGGACTCGAAACGACTGTATATTGAACGATCAAAATTTTTCAATAAACGGAAACAATAGGGTGGAACTTTTAAGTTGATTGTATCCATTTCGTTTGTATAATTTCTCGATATAAACTTGATTTTGGGAATTTGCATATTTTTCTCCAAGTACACAGTTCTAAAGGTTGAAAAAAAAATTGGTTTTAAAATATAAAAGCAGCACGTGGAGGAAGAAACTTTCACTCACATACACAATACCTGGAAGACTATTGGACAGAAGAAAAAGATGTTCCTAACCTAAAGACTACTTCCCAAATTCACATTTTTATGATCTGAAGATGGTAAATGATTTCAATAAAAAACAGGGAATTAATCTAGTAACAATTGTACTTTTAATACCAAACTGGAAATTATAGAAATCATGCTCAAAACGTTTAGGTTAGGGTAGTCAACAAGAGCGCGGAAGCCACAGGCCCGTTTTATTTTTAAAAGTAATGTGATTAGATTCCATAAAGTAAAGGTTCAGTAGATTCAGCATAATTTTGTAGTTACGGAGAAATCTAGAATTTTGGCAGGAAATTCCAGGCGGGATACCTAGAGTTTTTGGCGCAAAACCTAAAATTTAGGCTGAAAACTTAAAAGTTTAGACATGAAACCTAGAATTTCTGTCGGGAAACTCATAGTTTAGGCGGAAAACCTAGAATGATTTTCCTAGGCTTAAAAAAAGTCTAGCGGTCTAACGAAAAAGCTGAATTGTTGGATTTTTCGCGCGATTGAACCTGTTAGAACCTCAGCAATCACAAAAAGGAAGCCTAGAACTTTGCCTTTGGAGCCTAGAACTTTTTCCGGAGCCTAGGCTTCGAGAAAAGTCTTGCTGCCTACCGGAAAACCTCAATTTTCGTTTTTTTTGCGCGTTTAAACCTGTAAAAACTTTAGCAATCGCAAAAAAGGAAGCCTAGAATATTTTCCGACGACTGGGCCTAACGGAAAACCTAAATTTTCATTTTTTCGCCGTCTAAGCCTGTAAAAACCTGTAAGTTTAGACAGGAAACCTAAAATTTCTGTCGGGAAACTCATAGTTTAGGAGGAAAACCTAGAGTTTTTGACATAGGCTTAAAAAAAAGCCTAGCGGTCCAACCAAAATCTAAATTTTTGAATTTTTCGCGCGTTTGAACCTGTTAGAACCCCAGCAATCACAAAAAAAGAAGCCTAGTACTTTGCCTTTGGTGCCCAGAACTTTTTCCGGAGCCTAGGCTTCGAGGAAAAGCCTGGCGGCCTAACGAAAAACCTAAATTTTCGGTTTTTTCACGCATATACCTACTGTGCCTTGATGTGTGGAGAGTATTTTCATAAATAAGTCAAAGTTATTTGTGGCCCTGAAAAGGGCCGTTTTTTAATTCCAAATTTACCACATTTCCAGGCTTTTCCGAGCATTTCCAAAGCCATTTCCTTCATATTTAAATTTTTTACATATTTTTTCCTTTTTTTTTCATATTCGTTTAAATATGTATCTACAAAATAGAAGTATTTGATTTTTCAGCTGAATATGCACAATTTTAATGAATAACCAACATTAGAGAACAGGCATGATGACTGATTTGAAAAACTGATCCACGATGTCAGTACGCATATAAGCATTATCCTAATAAATTTTGTTTTTAGAAAAAATGGAGTGTTTTAAAGGAGAAATTCACGTTTTTAAAATATAATCAAAATTTCGCACCAAAACACACATCTGTAAAAATTTATTTTTATTGCCAATTTGAATTATGTTGTGTGATAATCATGAATTCTATAACGAATAACCATCACTTAAACGATTCCAAACCAAATGATACGATAAAAGTTCGAGCAATATACAAAAGGTTGACGTCACACGTTTTTGTGATCGGTATTTTAGCTGGGAATAAATATAATCACAATTCCAATGTGAAAATAAGTGATTTAGAATCTTTGTAATGTATACAATTATTTTAAATAACTATTTCAGGTATTCTTAGTGACTGTCATCATGCCTACTCTAAGATATTGAAAAAAGTGTGTTTAATATGTGAACAAACTTATTTTAAGGATGTTTATAAGTGGCGAATGTTATGTGCAGTGTTAGTATCGTTTTGTGGCTATTGGCCTTACCAAATTGGACAAATTGGGCTGATGGTAGTGAATATCCCGATCGCGAGTGTTGCGATTTACCGTCACTACCTCCAACAACTGTGAGTCCTTCGCCCACAGATCCTCCTGTTACTCTAAAATCTGGTGAGTAGATTTTTTAAACGACAAACTTTGTAGAAAATATGTTTTAAATATAAAATATGACGAATTGAATCATTGAGCTAAAACATTGTCATTCAAATCCGGTGTTATCCATGCTTTTGCTTTCCTCTCATCGTTTGTCGGGTTTTACGGAAAACTTACTTAAACATCCATAACGTTCTTGGTGATAATAAAGAGCCAGTATCCCTTTTCCAGTACATTTAGTCTTACTACTGTGGACTTTAAGAGGGAGTTTTTTCGAAGAGGATTTTGCTGAGTGTTAGACGGGATATTAATTGGTGATTCTTTTGGGAAAGCTGGAAAAGGAAAAGTGGATTTTTTGGAAATAAGATAAAACACTTTTTATGTTAGGAAGGAAATAACTTAAGCGGATTTGCTTTATTGGTCTAATTCGATTTATTATTATGGATGATATGAGGCTTTATTTTTCTACTGGATTTACGAATTTGTAGTCACTTGAGAGACATTGGGAATAACAGTTTTATAATAATATGAATTGTCTACTCTATTTTTCGGATTAAGTACGATGACATTGACTGAATAGTACGATTGTAAATTCCCCCAATATTATCCATTAAAGATTTTTTATTTCACACGTTCAACAATTTGTATATTGGTTTATATTAATTTATATTCTTTGTTCTTTTGCTGCTATTAGAAATTTTTACCGGCGCGCTACTGCCTCATCCAGTTAAGACCTCCAGTTTCTTTTCCTGGTATAAGACCGAAATGTTCAGTCCAAATTGGACAAATTCCATAGTACCCAATTTTAATTCCTTTATTATCCTGCATAATAAAATATTTTCCTATAAAGCTGAAGTACATGATGATTGTATAGCAATGCAAACCTAAAAATCAAAGTTATTTTTCGTAGCTAATAGTACTTTGAAAACTACAAAGGAAAAAGTAAAATTGTTCCTGATAATTCCGATTTCAAACTGAATCCTTTCATCGTAACACATGTTCACTGAGTTGTTAGTGGACAGATTGCATTGCATTCCACTGCCCATTCAGAAGGCATTGTCCTATTATTACACCCGTCTCTTTATCCCACCTGGTCCTATCTTTCCAGCAATACCTTAGCTTGTCTTAGTCCTTCCATTGGTCCAACCTTCTTGTTTCTTCGTTTTAATTTATATTGGAGCTGATTCCACGTCAGTATTCAGGTCCCCAAAAGGGTGTTTTAGACCCTATGTTAGGTCATCTTCTTGCTTTCATTCCAGTCTGTCCTGGAACCCACAGTAGGGAGGAGATGTTGTTGTTAGAAAGTTCATCAAGTGTTTCTAGCATTCTCATCCCATTTTATAACTTAATACTCTAGCTAGGTAACTCCAACTCAAATGGAGCTCGACGTGTACAAAGAGTTTACTTTACAAGGTAGACAATGAACTCTCAACCAGGTAAGAGACTTTTGAAGAGACATTTGATGACAGTTACCGACCTAGTGACTGGACACTGCATCTCGAGGAAACATATTCACAAAATGGGTAAAGTATGATGAAAAACCTACTCATATACTCTGCATCTGCTTGAACTTACAAGGACTCAGACGGAAGCAATTTGGAGAGGAAATAATGCAACCTCCACAACTACTAAAAATATCTCCAGTGAAACTAGTGGCCTATATATATAAGAATGGAAGCTTCTAAACAATTGAACAATGATTCAGTTAGGGTACCGGAGCTGTAGAGCATAACCCAATCGAATGAATGAATCAATTATTAGAGGAGGTAAACTACTACATACCTCAGCTTCTGTCTGTAGAGTAGGGAGGGTGAGTGTAGGCTCACAGCACTTAGGCCACATGTGACCCATTGTACATCCTCCCGAGGAGTTGTCTTCCTAGGTAATTGTCCATCCTGTCCTTCTCATGAAGGTGGACAGGTCACTAGGAGACATCTCCTTTATATCGGCAGGTGTAGGCCAAGACTCACCGAACACACACTCTCTTATTGACGATAACTCCGGACACTCGCATAAGACATGCCTGACAGTTTCATCTTCCTGTTCACACATCCTGCATAGAGGTGTGTCCACTAGCCCCATAGTATGGAGGTGTTTCCCTAGTTGACAGTGACCAGTCAGAAATCCTACTGTTAAACGTAGGTTTCCCCTGGTCATCGCCAAATATTTCTTCGGCTCCAGCTTCCCAGGGTCGCCCAGGGTGATCCTGGCAAGACTGCATCCTTTGATTCCATCCCATCTCTTAAGGGATTGAGTATGGGTGTAGCGTTTGGCTAGTTCCGCAATTGTCGAAGTCGTTAGGCCGTAGGTGTCACTGGGTCCTAGAATTTTTAGTCCAGCGGCTTCCCTGGCTAAAGAATCAGCAATGCGATTTCCTTTACTCCTGTCGTGCCCTTTAACCCACCTCAGGATAATGTTGTTATCTGCCGAGGCGTCAGCTAAATCTTGGTGGCACTCTAGTACTAGCCTCGATATAACACGTTGTCTGTTTAAGGCTAATAGGGCTTGTCTACTATCAGTGCAGATTATTATGTTTTTGCCAGAAATTCCTCTTCTGGTTAGTTCTTTTGTGGCAATTGAGATATCAGCCAGTTCTGTTTGAACTACGCTGGTATTGTTTCCCATTCCCCACTTCATCTTTAGGCTTAGTGCTCTTGAGTAAACTCCACATCCTGAGCCTTCTTTCATTTTTGAACTACTACATACCTCATTAACTTTCTAAGAAAATTGTTGTTTCAATGAATAGTAATTAAAAATTGAATGGGATCAAATTATTCCCCATTTGTAATGGAGAACTACTCAAAAGAACACCTGAAAAATCAATTAAACTGCTGATATTGCATTCAACGTAATTTTCCACAACGCTATTTATACATCAGCTAACAGAGTTAAGGCTGACTCTAGAAGTCGAGTTTTTTCAATTCGCTTCACTCTCCTCTTTTTTAAATTACATTTTAATTTCCACTCCAATTTTAATTCTGGAATTATACTGAGTCGTTCCGGCTTCCTTTGTTACTAATGACCCCCTTCCTCAAAAAATAGAGGCTTTCAGTTGATCAACAAATCATCATAAAAAATGCAGCCGATGTTATGGTGATATTTACATTGTTGTCAGATCTTTTCTTTACTTTTCTTCCATCGTGTGATCCGTTTCAGAGATAATTGAGAAGTTCAATACTTTGTATTTGTTTTAAAGAGATTGCGTAGACAAAGTACACAAAATATCCGTAAAAGGCCGCAAAAAACACAAAAAACTTGAATCTGCATTAGTTTTTAAAATATATACGAAATTTCCATAGTAGTATTTTTGAACATCATCAATTTTCATGTTTTTAATTTTATGATAGTAAATAAACAATGACATTTAGAAAAAAATGTTTCATATGAAATGTGTTCTAAAATGGGGTATCTACAAATACATTGAAAAAAAATAAAATTTTTAATGTATTATCATCGATTTTCCACGCTCTCTCACCTGCTTTTTCGTCTTTATTTGTGCTCCCTCCTCTTTCTTACCCGAGCCATAGGTGTGTTCTTTTGTATCGCAATCACATCTTAATAGGTTCATTATAAAGTTCACAAATTTTTAGATAATATCATAAACGGTATAAAAAGTTATAGAAGGTTTGCTGACAGACCTCTGATTTAAGTATTTATTTTAAATAATTGTCTATTATTTAAAAAATTTGATATTTATAGAATAACTGTATAGTAGTTTAGAAAGTAGATGCTTCAAAGTGTTTAGCAGTAAAGTTTCATTGACAAGTAAAATTAAGCATGTAAAAAAACAAAATTATTAACTTTTAAGTCGAGCGGTTAATAAATTTGGTCCACGGGCCGTTCGCGCGTAACCACGAATTGAATACCACTGAAATCCATTTTATCTCGTAAACTTTTCAATTTACA
The DNA here is from genome assembly GCA_949126875.1 of Lochmaea capreae. Taxonomy (NCBI): domain Eukaryota; kingdom Metazoa; phylum Arthropoda; class Insecta; order Coleoptera; family Chrysomelidae; genus Lochmaea; species Lochmaea capreae. Next base: position 2,998,651 of record OX421400.1, read on the forward strand.
GAAAAACTTTTTCTACAAAATTTGTAGATAAATGCATCAGCTACAAATTTTGATTTGGAAGTTTTTCTGTATATTTATTATTTAAACAATTAGAGCGAAAAAACAAAAACAAAAATTTTCACACGACGATTTTCCGGAAAACTGCATGCCTAATATCGTAAACTTTTTCTCATGTTAAACACCACCCTTTTAAATACCCAATTTTGAATTTTCAAGTTTTTTGTGAGGTTTCATGTGTACTTTGATTAGGCTAAGAATGAAAAAGGTTCCGTTATTTTTATAGTGTACCAGCTTTTTTACAGTAAACAAAAGCTAACAGTGAATTGAGCTTAGTGTACCTCATTTCTCAATTCATTTATAGCAGAAAACTTAGCTTCAATTCCATGGATTCCTTCCACAATATCCATTGTTTGTGGAATGGGAGATATCTCCAAAAAAAACATCTAAATTCGACTCGGCTACATCCGATTCAAAATAAACATTTACCTCCAATTTGAAAGAATAAATAAAGTCAGAACAAGGTCAAAAGTCATATATACGGAAATAAAACACAAAAACAAACATAAACTTTTCGGATCAACGATTGAATGGCGCACGACAATCGTAAAAAAGATCTCAAAGAGTTAAAGTTGTGTACTATAGGGTGGCATAAACATAAATGGAGGTCAAAATGTTTTTTATAAGCAGATGAAGATAAAACTGTTTCCAAAAAATTTGAAGGCGAGGGTATTTGTTACCTTTATACTGAAAAGGTATTTATTTTGTTTAGGAAGTATCAAGAAATAGATTTGTCGAGTTAACGAGTATCTTCCTTGTAATATGGAGTAGATGTTTTTATTCAATCACTAGTGTCCCCCTTTTTTTTTACTCGTCACGTCAAGTTAATACAGGCTTCTGGAATCTTATTTGTTATAAATCCATTCGACCCTCTTATATGTTAAACTGATCTTCTACTAAATCCATTTTTGTATAAATTGTTTTACTATTTTCCACGCATGGATTTTTCGTTGAGTAAAAAATTCTACATCTAAAACTGTCTAGTTTATTCAGATTTGTATACAGAGCATTTCAATGAAAACTATCACATAATTCTGAAAAAAACACCTCAAAAATCATTGGAATGTAGGGGGACGTCTTTTTACTTATATGAAGACGTTATAACTTTACTCCTCCCACCGTATACATTATAACATTGTTGGATTCTCCTCTACAAGAGGATTACAGGAATTTATAATACATAAGTGCAAAGTCAATCAATTGGAAATGGGAGAAAACGGTGGATGATTCCAGACTAACGTCTGATCGATTAAGAGCAAAAGAAACCGACACGAATAAGATGAATTGCGACCCCATAGAGATCAAAAGAAAGCACGTCTCTTCTAATTGTGATCGATGATTTTTAACATAGAAATTGCTGAGAACCTCAGTTTGGTGGTACAAAAAATTATTGCTATATAATTGGATTTCTGCCAAGGGAAATATTTTCCATAGATATCTAACTCCTTCCATTCATTCATTCGATTGGTTGTGATGAACAGCCCAGGAACTTGAACTGAATGTTTGTGCCATGTTATCTAGTTCCATTCCAGAAGCTTTGTGTCTTCTATGTAGGCCACTAGTTTGACTGGAGGGATTTTCAGTAGTAGTCTCCAAAGTGCTTCTATCTGAGTCCATGTAAGTATGTGAGTAGGTGTTTCATCATAGAGTTTCCTGAACATAAGTCTAGTTGTTGGGCTACTGATAGCTTTAAGCAGAGCCTGGCTATTTTTTATCAGGTGTATCCTCTTCTATTGTTTTTATCCATACAGGCAATCGTCTCTGCGACTCTCCTTCCCTTTATAAAAAAATACATAAGTCAACAGAAAATATAAAATATATATTTGATTTAATTATTTTATTTGTTTGTTTCAGGTAAGTGAATACTGTATACTTATAAAAAGGTAAGAAAATCTTAAAATAAAAAAGAAACGATATTTCTAGTAAGCTTATTTTTGGTTGAATTCATCCCTGAACGGTTTTCAAAATGGTAGATAAAAATGAGAGAGAATTGGAGCGCCGGGATCGATTCCATCTTCTACAATAAACGTATACCGTGCAATATTTATGAAGCCATATACCTGGTCAATGAGTCGATGCTACCGATACTCCCCGTGACGTAGAAACTCAATCCTGTCAGTTACTATCGTTCGAATTCCTTAAATATTCATCAACACCAAACGCTGACCCTGTTTGTGATTTGGTTAATCGATTAAATAAAAATAAAGCTCAACAATTAGCCGATTTATTATTTAAACAATTGTTCTATCCAAAAGCAAGTGGTCTTTAAGAAAATAATTTCCAAAAAGAAGAACAGTTCTGACGGAGGTTAGTGAAAGATTTTCTAAATATTTTTGTGAAGCAACTGAAAGTTGAAATTGTTAAAACAAACGAACTGGAATCGAATTGAACGATATTGGATTTATATAATAAGAACTGTTTTCTCTAACAAACAAACAGGTTATTATGTACGCTATAAAAGTAAGGAACAATATTTGAAGTAGATAAATCAGCTTGATTGGTTTTCCGAGTTTGATATCGTAGACTGTCATCATTTACACTGCAATGTTTCATCACGCTATTCATTGGAGAACAGCATCCAATGAAAACAATACATTATCACAATCAGGTTAATTATTTCGCCCCATTGAATGCGTTTTTGTTTACTTTGTTTTTTTTTAAATAAACATACATGAAACCGGTGGTGCATATTGCACGGGAAGTAGTTGTTGCTCCTAGTCATAGAGTGTTGAATATTTATAATTATTCCTTTCGACATCTGTTAATTAGCTTTATCTATACACTGTTAAAATTAAATTTACCAATGCCAAAACTAATTTTGTCCCGTTATGGACACTTCACATTTTATATTCTCAACTGTAAATTGACGGATGGTTTGATTGATAATAAACCTGATTCCTTTTTTTTCGATCTCCCAGAAGACGATCCTTCCTTTCTTATCTTCTCTTGGCGTGTATTTGTATCCTTCTCGGGAAGAACTTGAGTGGCTGAAACTCTGGAGGATATCGGTCTGATTATTCTCTCTTATGTTCCTTTGGGCAGCATAACTATGGAATTATTATTTGATTTCTTTACAAAGCTGTACTATTCATTAAGCACAATCATTTTCTATGTTTGAATTGTATACAAATACAGAAATGACCATAATGGAAGGTTCAAACTTAATTTTGTTAAAAAACTAGACTTTTCCACAGGACTATTTGCTGAATATACCAAATATCCTGTTATGAATTCAGATATTCCATGTTCTGCTGTAAAGTCGAGTTAACTCTTCAACGATGTGTATATATTCACAAGTTGATTCATCTAGAATATTGACTCGATGTTTTATAAGGAAAACACGACCTGCTGTGAAACTGCCGACAAAAAAAACAGTGCTTAAATAGCTTCTATTATGGAATTGACTTGCGGAAGTTTAAAGTCAAAGCCCAAATTACTTTCAAATTTGTTAAAGAAAGGGTTTACACTCAAAACTAAGTGGGACTTCACAAAGCTCGGGCTTTCTGTAGAAAGTCCGGAAGATGGGACGGAAACAGCCCGAGGGACATCGGCAGAAAAGTCGAAAACGTGAAGCACCGGCTTTATCATTAAGAGTTAAATTTGACTGATTATTTGGATGCCGAAGGGGTAGGAGTGCCGTGACTTAAGAAAGTTTTCTCTTTTATTTGCTTTCTGCTATATCAATCCAAGGATAAATAGCTAAAAGGCTGGTTCGACCGAACTGTCGGAAGCAGCAGAAACTTTCGATATATATTTTCCGCAGGTGTGTGCATGTATATTTGGGATATATTTCTTGGATCTCGATTGTGGAAGTAGATATCTGCTTTGATATGCTAAAGAGAATATTAAAGATCGATTACAGTTCGTTTTCCCGGAATCGTAAAATATTCTTATCATTAAAAAAAATATCCATACACCCTCTAACACTCAACTCCCAGTTAAAGCCCACTCCAGTTACACATTTTCTTTTAACCATCCTTTGGTGTTTCATTTTCTCCAAGCTGCTCCAAGTGAACTTTCCATACACGAAATATTTTCCTAGACTGTTTCAAAGAACTCCCCAATGAGTTTGGAATCCACCTGCATTAAGCTGATTGCTTTTATACCCGTTTGGTTGTCGGGGTATATGGCAACGGCATTTCCCTTAAACTCTCACCTCGATAACTCACCTGTACATTGTTGTATCGCTGCAACTTCAGCCTGGAATATCGCCAGCTTGTTTGTATAAATTCCTGCCTATACACCTTCCTTAGTTTTTGAGCTTTTCTGTATTAATTGGAAGTCTTACCTTCCATATCCCTCTGCCTTTTTTACTGTCTTAGAAATTTTTCCCAAGTTATACTTGGGAATAATCTTATTCCAACACTTTGTATAGTTGGGTATACATCTTACCATGCTGTCTGCTTATGGGCGCTTATCCTCTGGTTAAGCCTACCAGTCAAGCTTGCTTTAAGGTACCACTTAGCTTTTGGATCGCCCAAGTTTGCAAATTTTTAGCAACCATACCAGTTAACCATATGCTAGGCTGTATATGCATAACAGGAGCAATGAGTATATGCCCAACGGCAGCAATGGAAGTGATTCTCAACCTCACACCATTACATATGGTGGTGGAGAGTGATGCAGAAAGAACAAGATACAGACTAAGTAGAGAGGGAATCATTAGAAAGAAAACCACCTCTTCACTTCTTAGAAATCAGACAACCTGGGACATGCCACAAGATGGTATGATGAATCAAGCAACAAGAAGTAATGGGATCCAAATACCATTACCAGACTTGGAAATAATACCATTCAATGGTACACAGACGGCTCAAAAGCAATAGAAGGAACTGGGATACGGGCCAGGAACCAAACACTCTGAAAGCTTGGGAAAAACCCCAAGTATCTTTCAAGCGGAAATTCACGCAATAAGAAAGTATGCCCAGTTCAATATTGACAAAGGTCTGATAGTCAAGCAGCCATTAAAGCGCTGAGTTCTTGTGTAATCAGTTCCAAAATGGTGTGGGAATGTCCAGGCAAACTTAATGAAGCCGAAGAAAAGAGAAGATCTGACCATTGGAAAGATCTGGTAGGGCTTAGATTCTTCTGGGAGACTACAACCTGTTGAGATCAAATGAATGCATATGTCAAAGTAAAACTGCTCTAAGAGTTTTAACAGGAATCCTAACGGGACATTGTCGCCTGAATGGACACCTTAAAAAGCTCAAAATAGTGGAGGAAGAAGATTGTAGATTTTGTGTAATGGAAGAAGAAACCTCCATCCACATACTTGCGAACTGCACAATACATACCATGTTGTCTGCTTATCGGCTCTTATACTCTTGTTAAGCAAACCAGTCAACCTTGCTTTAAGGTACCACTTAGCTTTTGGAACGCCCAAGCTGGTCAAATTTTTGGCAACCATACCACTTAACCATATGCCATCAAAGATCTGATGACACTGGTATATAACGATATGATTATATTCCAAAAAAATCTTTTGTAAAATTATGATTGTCATATTCTATGCTCTCCACTAATTTTTTTTTTTAAATAAAATGAACAAAAGAAATTACAACGAACCTGCAACTAGCTCTAAGTATTATAGAGAAATACATAAACTTAAATTCCTCTAATGCTCAAATATTAACAGAACAGTGTCGGAAGGTTGGAATGTATTTTTAACGAACCTTCATTACTTTTGCCCAAACAAAAATTAAAATCAGGCTGCATCGTTTAAACGAAACGTCGACAAAAATTTACATAAAATTTGCGCAATACTCATTTTTATGAAAGCTTTTGCAATAAATGGGGGTAAATTATATGCGGTTGGGGTCAATAAAATACAAGCTTTAGATAAGAATTTTTAAGCCTTTCAAAATTATGTAAAATGTGTTATTCCCGATGAGCAGACTAGAAAATACAGACTTGTATGTTGGTATGTATGATGGGGGGGGCATTCAGTAAGACCTAAAAGATCTATTGTGCCCCTTTACTTCTAATTAGTTTCTGAGGAAAGTCTCAGAGACTAGTAGCTCCTTTAGTCCTATTTCTCTGAGGAGTTTTAGGATATCTGCAAGCTTCAACTTTGGTAAATGTCCCTCTGCTATCCAATAACCAAGTGTTGTGCCCTAGGGTTCTGAATTGCTGTGCATGTATGTGAATGGAGGTTTCTCCATCGATGTCACAGAATCTACATTCTTCTTCCTCCACTAATTTTAGCGTTTTTTAGTGCCAGTCCCGTTGGAATCCCTGTTAAAACTCTTAAAGTAGTTTTACTTTGACCTATGCATACATTTGATATCTACACTTCTATACCAGTTCCTTTTATTGCTCTTGAGCCGTCTTTGTACCATTTAAGTGTTAAACTATAATTTGTAGTGATGATAATAGATATAAGAATACATTCATCACAAAAAAATCTTCAATCAGACTGAAGGCACAATGAGAATTGATATCAATTGACTACTATTACTAACAACCAGCAAGCTTCACTGATACCATATCTATCCCTCTCTTATGCTATTTCTCATCTCTAGCTTAGACTCAATTAGAGCTTTAGAAATCTCCATAACAGTGGAGATATCAATCACAAAGTTACTTTTCGGAAGATATGAGAACGCGCCACCGTTGACAACAGCTTGAATATATTCTCTTAACCAACCTCTAAATTGAGTCCAGGCGTTTCAAACCCACCTTTGCTGTGAATATTAAATGTATAAAAGTGTGTGTAACTTACAAATGAATGAAATGACGAGTTCAAAGATCTACCGTCATGGAGAATTGATTATTAGGAATGGAATAGCTGTAATTTCAAGAGCATTTGATTACACCCGAATTAGTTTAATGTTACGTAAAAATAATGACGTCGAGCTACATAATTTTCTTTCGAGAAAAATATCGAATTTAAGATTTTGATTGACGTTGCGGATGTTGGAAATAAAAAGAGTGATGGAGAGAGGATCATCTTACAGTTTTACCTTTACACAAGAAGGTATAATTGAAGTTTTTGTTTTTTATTGAATGAAAATGTCACTTCCAGAGAAGGTTTAAGCAATTAAAAGGATTGTTTGATCTTTTAATTAGTTTAATATTTTCTTAACTTCTGATAAAAGCGTAATTTATATTCAACCAATGTATTCTTTTAATTATTTCCATGAAGCAAATTAGAAAACGTTGAGAATTCGTCAACTGGTGTTTTTTTGGGGTGAGAAATTGACAGGTTCTCTTAATTTTTTGATAAATCATAATTGCAGCTCCAAAACTTTTTGAAAATACGCGTTTTAAAATTAAAAAGTAAACTGTGAATATTGGACTGACATTTTTAGAAAGGTACTCTCAAAATACCAGTTTACTGAGAAAAAAATTTACAAGAACAAAACTTGAGGGGTTTCCGTTTTATGGATAATCAATGTTAAATTAGTGAAAATATTCAAATCCACATTCTGGAATCGTTGTAATGACCACCAATCGATTCAGGGTACAACTTTACATAATATAAGTGAATTTTGAGTCGGTATTTCCAAGCATTAAGGATATTGGCGAAAAAAAAATTCAAATCGCGAAATATTTCCAATAAAAAAAATTTTTATAGGAGCGAAAAATTTGTGAAATAGGGATTTTGAGACGAGAAATCGACTGGTTGACAAAGTTTTTTAATAAAATCACTCATTAACCTTCAAATAGTGTCATGAAATTTTGGAAGAAACGGATTTTCAACATAAAAAGTCTTGTGAATACCACAAAACTATGAATTTTGAACTGAAATTTCAGGAGAGTATTCTCAAAAGACGAGTCTACTTGGAAAAAAATTCTCCAGAGCACAACCAGAAGAGTTTCCGTTTTATAAATAAAAAATATAAAAGTATTAAAAATATTCGAAAATGCACTTTCTGGAACCAAAAGGTACTCATAACTCTACGTTGAACACCAATTGATTCAGATAAAAATAAGATAGATTTCCAAGCACTAGAGGAATTAAAGGAAAAAATTTAAAATCGCAAAATGTGTTCCTACATCAAAAACAAAGCTTCCTATTAGCAATAACCAAATAAAAAGTAAACCACTAACATTTTTCAATATTTTTTTGACCCACTTTCAATATCTCTGGTATTCGTCAAATATAACATTTTCTCTCCAACTCTTCAGTAAACCTTGCAAGTTTCCCCAATTATTCTGCTTCTCTTCAACATATTTTACGTTCCTCAGCATAGAATGTTTCTAATATTTCACGTCAAGATGTCACTGAAATTAATTTCCACCTTCTGTATGAGTAGTATGAAAAACAGGCGGTCTGTTCTGAATTCCTTGGTAAAAGATTACGAGTCACTGATCTATGCGGATGAGTCTAAGTTTTAGAAACAAAGAATATAATTGAAATTTTCATAAAACTGTTAAACACTCAATTTTAATAATTTATAATATGAATTTCCTGAAATACTGACTCAATTAAATATCTTGTACCTACTTTACTTCCTGATTCATTTTAACTGAAAATATGTCTGAAGTCTGAAGCAGTAGTGACTTGCTTTATTATGTTAGGTTAACATTACTTGGCATGTCCAATTTGAAAGAAATTTATTACTATGGAACTTTGAAGCTGCGGCTATTTCCGTAAATCAAGTAAGAGAGAAAACTTGAAAATTTTACACATTTTATGTAAAATTCACAATAAAGTAAAAAAAATACTGACCTACTATATAATTAATACTAAGATATATAATTAACAAATCTGACATCCATTTAAGGGCAACGTCGATATGGAGACTGAGAAACTTAATCGAATTTGAAGTTCTTATTAAGTTTTAGAGGCTGCAAAACTCCTTTGTAAGGTAAAACTGAAGTTTTCTCCGTGTTAAAACAAACGTTCGAGTGAGACCAGGACTTAAAAGTTTATTATTGATTGGAGTATATTCTTCATTAAGGACAGAGAACATTGCGTCATTGATTGATTGAATCGGCAACACAAGACAGAGGCTTAGAGACCTCGGCACCTCTACCTTTAGACTGTCTCTGTATCTCTAGGAGTTGTCTTCACAGGTCATCGTCCATCCTGTCCTTTCCAGGAAGGTGGACAGATCACTAGGCAGGTGTTGGCCAAGACTCACCAAACACACACTCTCTTATTGACGATAACTTCCTTCCATCTTCCTGTTCACACATCCTGCATAGAGGTGTGTCCACTAGCCCCATTGTGTGGAGGTGTTTCCTTAATTGACAGTAGCCAGTCAGAAATCCTACCGTGAAACGTGGGCTTTTCCTGGTTATCGCCAAATATTTTTTCGACTCCAGCTTCCCAGGGTCGCCCAGGGTGATCCTGGCAAGACTACATCCCTTGATTTCATCCCATCTCTTCAGAGATTGAGCATGGGTGTAACGTTTAGCTAGTTCCGCAATTGTCGAATTCGTCAGGCTGTAGGAGTCGCCGAGTCCAAGAATTCTTAGTCCAGCCGCTTCCCTGGCTAAAGAATCAGCGGTAACCTTTATGCTTTTTGAGTTCTTGGTTAAACCGTTTATATGAGGAGACCAGTAGCACTTATACGAGGATATAATGAAAAATTCTTAGCCAACTATAGAACCAAACAAAATTTCAATGTCAAAATATTTTATTACTCCACATATTCTCCTCTTAATTGGATACATTTATTACAGCGAACTTGCAACGTCTCTAGAGTATTCAAAAAAAATATTTTTTCTTGCTCTGCAAACCAGACCTCCACAGCTTTTATTACCTCCTCGTTGGAAGAAAATTTACGACCTTTAAACTTTTTTTCAGTTGAGGAAAGAGATGATAGTCGGGCGGAGCCAAATCTGCTGAATAAGGGGGGTGTTCTAGTAATTCAAACCCTAAATCACGAATTTTTTGCATGGTAACATGATATTTGTGTGCAGGGGCGTTGTCCTGCAAAAACAAAACAACTTTGGATAGCTTTCCGCGTCTTTTCTCTTTAATTTTTTCCCGTAGAGTGGTCAGTAATGTCAAATAGTAATCTCCAGTTATTGTTTCACCCTCATCCAAAATTTCAATTATGATTACTTCATGGCAATCTCAAAAAACTGAAGCAAGAACATTTCCAGCAAATTTTTGGACACGAAACTTCTTAGGTCTTGGAGAACCAGAGTGTCGCCATTCCATCGATTGTTGCTTTGTTTCTGGATCGTAGAAATGTACCCAAGTCTTACCCATAGTAACAATTCGGTTTAAGAAGGCTACATCGTTTTCAAATCGAGCACAGATCGAACGCGATGCTTCTACCCTTGCACGCTTTTGGTCAACATTCAAACATTTGGGGATCCATTTTGCAGCAATTTTTCTCATGTCCAAATTGACGTGAACTATATGATGAACGCGTTCGTATGAAATATTCAGTGCTTCAGAAATCCCTTTTAGCCCAATTCGACGGTCTGATAAAATCAAGTCATCCATATTTTCAGGCACTGACACAGAAACTGGGCCTACCCGATCGGTCATCATCTTCAATGGAAAATTAACCTCTTTTAAAGCTTGCAGTCCAATTTTTCACGGTCGCATACGAAGGACATTGATCACCAAGGGTATTAAGCATATCTTCGTAAATCTGCTTACCTATTAACCCTTTTAAATACAAGTACTTGATGATGGCTCGATACTCCAATTTTTCGATTTTCACAACTTCGGTGGACATCTTTTTTCTTTTAATTTATTGCGTAACTCTGGTTTACTTTTTTGACGTCAAACTTCACACTGACACTTCTAATGAGTTATTGTTCGTTGCTGTGGTAATTCAATATTTTGTTTATTCATGGAACTGGTCTATGCTAACTAGATATCAATACATCCTCGTAAAGCTCAACAGTTAGGTTTGAATGCTACCCTGTACATTTATGGATAAAAAGAAGAAAAAGTCTTTAAAAATACATAAGGCAGCTTGAATGAATGGTAGAGAAAAGTGAGAGTGACATTTGTTTTATGGAAGAAGTTAAATTTATAACAACCGAAGTTAATATTTTTCAGAAGACAAAATGATAAAAAAAATGGGCAAGACGTGGAAAAACAACACCGTTTTACCTTTACGAGTGTTTTATAGACTCTTTTATTCCATACATTTTTTAAGAATATATAGTGAACGTTCTAAAAACGGCCAACTAATGAACATTATGAGTTTGCTATTATATTTTTATTTGAAAGACATAAAATCAATAAGCGAAACGCTTTCTCATAAATACTTCATGTGTGCTCACATACTTCTTGAATCACTTGGGATTTCAGTTGGGATAAAAAAAAACATCGTTAAAAAATAAAACTCAGTTCGTAACCCTGTGAATTTTCCGCCTTACTGACTACATATTCACATTTAAAAGTTTTTTTTTTAAGTAGAAACAATAAATATAAAGAGAAACCGCCAGATGCAGAGGAAATGGTTTAAACACGGCCGCTTCCAGTACATGACTGTTTCCGTTGTAGCCGAAAGGTTTTTAAATCCAAATTAAAAGCTTGTTTTTAAATAATACCACTAGCTACGCAATAGTTTGTAGACAAATGTCAAAAACTATGGTTAAACAATGAAATAAAACAATTTAATTTGTTTAAATCTTCATTATATTAGAACTAAGTTCAATATACAATTCGTGACGCGTTTCGCTAACACAGTAGCTTCCTAAAAAAAAAATATTAGCAGAAATTTTTGATGGATAATATAGAAAAAATAATTCATAAACACCCCCTTAGTAGAAAATGTATGTACTGGCACCGATATGTAGACGACATTTTAGCTTGCTTCACCTGCACAACTAGATAACTTCGTTACTTACATCAACTCAATTCATATAACAATATCAAATTTACCGTAGAACTAGAACAAAATAAAAAACAAATCTATAAACTTTTTAGACCTTACCATTTAAAATATAGTTTCATAATAGTTCGGTCCACCCATTCAGTCATAAATTTTCAATAGTATGATACATAGACTTTTAACAGTTCCATTTAATACTGACAATTACAACAAAGAACTAAATATCATAATACAAATAGCAGTTAATAATAATTACGATCCAAATTCATTAGACAATAAGGCCAGGTGCTGACTTGCAATTTTGCAACTGTTTGGTCGCGATTGCATCAAACCCCGCACACATACGCAACTGAACTTATTCTTTTCCTGAATCTTGAAAAGGAAAGTGCTGAGAAAATATTTAAAAATATATAAACTTCACTACAGCTGGAAATTTACAAGAAATCAATATTAGGGAAGAAGGGGGGTCTAACAAAAACCGAAAAACACGGCAAGGGGGTCTCCGACACAAAAAAGTTTGGGAACCTCTGCCTTAGACCAAGTATTTCCTTCTGATAGAAACAAAAATTATCAATTTAAAAGCTTGACATACTTTGGAACACCATCCTTAAAAATAAAATCATTTTTAGAAACTTTATTCTTGAATATTTGCTTTAAAACCGATTACAATTTATCCAAATTCATTAAAACCAACAAATCTAAATATTCAAAATTAAACAAATCAGGAGTTTATAAATTAAAATGTGGTAATGACGACTGTGATAAAATTTATATAGGTAGTACCTTTAGGAATTTTAAATTAGAATTTCGGAACACAAACTTAGCTTTGACAACCAAAAATTAGATTCCAACTACTAAAATCATTTATTAGCAAAACAAACACACTTTTGATTCAAATTTTGAAATTTTGCATGTAGAACCTAAATCCTTGACATTAAATATTTTAGAACCTCTTGAGATAAATAAAAACAAATATTCAGGAGATCTTAACGACCAAAGAATTCTCCTTTATTAAACCTTTTTACCTAAAATAGTATGATTGTTGTGAATGAATTTCCAGGTAAACTTGTTCAATACTTTAGTTGATACCCCATATTTAGACACTTTTTTGCTTTTTATTTCCATGTAAACAGATTATACTCAATACTTTTGTATAATGGAAGATTTAAACAAATTAAATGGTTTTATTTCATCGTTTAGTAAGGATCTTCATCAATTAAAAGCCCTATCTATTCAATTTTTAACATGGTTAAACTATAAGGATATTAGCGTTGATCCTTCTAATAACCCTTTTTTTTAGGGCAGTTGCAAATAGTTCTAAACTTAAATTAGGGGTTGATCCATAATATAATAATACTTTTTGAAGCACCCTTACATTCAAAATTTACCATTGCCGAAGATAAATTGGATAACAAACAAACTAACACCTATTATCATGATTAATGCTTAGACTACAATTTTCGGCTTCCATCTTCAAGGTCTTAAATAGGTTAACTTTTTTTAATCTACCCTTTTCGTGCTTTTGACATACGAAGCTTTTGTAAGTGGAAGTAATTAATTGTGCTACAAATTGACCTCAATTAATAAAAAATAATTTAGATACAAGCATTACATTAACGATTTTTGTCTTTTGGAACAAAGTTTGTGTTTGATTTTTCTGTAAAAAGGATTTTTATTCGCAATGTACTTTTTTTACACTTTGGTTTTGACACTGAAATTTAAGGAGGGTATTCTCAAGAGAACAATCTACTCTGAAAAAAACTTACAAGAGCATAACTTGAAGGGTTTCCGTTTTATGAATAATCAATGTGAAAGTAGTAAAAATATTCGAAAATCTACATTCTTAAACCCAAAAGGTACTGATAACTCGACTAATTGAACAGTTAGAACGTTGTAATTACCACCAATCGATTTAGGTGGAAATTTTACAGCTATAAGTGAATTTTGAATCGATATTTCCAAGCATAACCCGAATGGTTTTCATTTAACATACGTGGAAACGTGTAAATAACTTTAAAATTGATACTACAAATATTCACTGATTTTCAATGTTTTTTTATAAGAAACACGTCAAGATTCTATCGTCAAACAAATACAAACAGTTCATGACAGTTCTCCGATTTATTACAAACTTTTTTTTACTACAAAAAATCCAAAGTTATTCCTCTTTTTGTGATTCTAGTTTTCTTTCCTTCTACTCATCCAAACAACTTAAATTTCATGTCTGTAGCGACCGAAATCCAAAAGATAATCAAAAAGTACATAAAAACTAACAAAGAAAAAGAACATTTAATTAGAGCTACAGGGTGAAGTTTTACGGGTTTTCTTAAGCCATTTTTTATTCAATCAAAAACTTCCAGTGGATTTCTGACAAATATAAAACAGATTTAGCTCGTTTAAATTTAGTTTCTATGAATATACCTGCAAATTGTACTTTATAGTTACTGTCACCAAACAATCTACAAAATAAAAACTATTTTGTTGAATTTTCTTTAAATTCAGCATGCAAGAATTAACCAATTGAAGTATCACCAAGGGTAAAGAATTAACGGTTTATTCACTACACCCCGAAATAAAACGCGTTCATTTCTAATTTCAAGACTCCTTTGTCGAGTATAATTCATCAAACAGAATGGATCCAGGGTTACTGTGTCAGGTTTACACGCAAACGTGTCGAGAATATTTTTATGTGTCGGAATAGCAAATTTTAGGTCTAAGTAGATACAAAAAGATTGAATCACATTCATCGTTAATTAGTAAAAAAAAAATACATTTTAAAGTTCACAAAATTCACTCCCATCGCAGTATAACTGCACTGATTCAAATTAAACACACGTCTCATGTTATAGTTATAGCTCAAAAAGCTCCAGCAGAATCAGTGACGTCTCCCATTATAAACAATCTCATGTTATAGCTCAAAAACGATTTAAGCTACTGAAAGAGAGAACAGAGTCTCACGTTACCTTGAAATAGAAAAAAAAATAAAGAGGAATAACCTGGGGGTGAGCCGCTGACCCCAATTGTGTACACTAATACCTACTAATTCCTCAGTAATGCTTGCTAATTCCCTAGTGATAAGTACATATTGAATTACTCCACAATTGACCAATGAACATTTTGAAGATTTAATATTTTCACAATTGGAGCTAAAAATATATTTTGGTTTATCAAAGAAAGTGCATTTGGCGAAAAGTAGAGAAAACCCATTTTTTATGTGGGTTAACTTTTGGGGTAATGGTTGTGCAAGAACTTTTGTGACTGCTTGAGACGAAGAATGATTACGGTTGCTACCTTGATATTTTCCACGTAATTCTCCATTTACTGTCCTCAAACTCAGCTTGCTGCTTTTTTGACCGTGTGACAAAGCGCTTAAGTTTTGAAAAAGGTATACTATGTCGTTTTCTATATTTTACCAATATGTTATCATTTATTCACTAGCAATAGAGGAATGAAGTTCTTAGTGGTTAAGTCCTAGATATTCATCGTGCCTTTTTTGTCACTTTATGTTCATGTGAAGTTAATTCAATGTTCAAATATCTACAGATAGATATACAGGGTTGGGATGAAGTATAGAACCAAGTAAATATGTATCTTTTAAACGAAAAGAACGATATTCATGAAAATTTGCAAGTGAGTGCAATGGAACAAAATTTATCTGATGTACATTATTTGTTATTAATATACCGTAAATGCCATCAACTTCTTTAATTTAAATGGGACACCCTATAAATTTTTACAGATTTTGAAAGAGCTTGTTATTTTTAATTCATACATACTGAGTTTAGTGTAAAAAAATTTGTAAAAACGAGAAATAACTCGCTGTTAGTTGTACAATTAATAGGTGTACATTTCATTATTTTAGAATAATGAGAAACAAAATTACTTCAAATGTTCAAAATGATCGCCGTTTACTTGCTGACAATATGCCATCCTATTAACAAATTCTTGAGTCACTCTTTCCAAGACTTCTCCACGTATTAGTTCACATTCATCAATAATTCTTTGTCTCAATTCCTGTAAGTTTGTTGGTCGTCTAACGTAAACACGTGATTTTAGATAACCCCAAAGAAAAACATCTAACGGGTAAGATCCGGAGAACGAGCAGGCCACTCTATGAATCCTCTACGTCCAATCCATCGATTTGGAAAATTCGCATCCAGAAAATCCCTAACCCGTCTATCATAGTGGGGAGGTGCTCCATCTTGTTTAAACCAAACATTTTGTGGTAATTGCCCATTCTGTTAAAGTGCAGGAATAATTTTGTTGTTTAGTAGATCCAAATACTTGTCACCAATCAAGTTTCCGTCGATAAAAAATGGGCCTATAAGTCTATTTTCGACAATTCCCATTCAAACATTTAACTTCTATGGAAGCTGGGTATGTGCTTCATGAATCCAATGAGGATTCTAATTTGATCAATACCTTCAGTTATGGCGATTAACTGTTCCATTTAAACAAAAAGTTGCCTCATCGGAAAAAAACTATGTTAGAAGCAAAATTGTCGTCGACATTACAGATGTCCATTAGCCGTTCGCAAAATTCCAGCCGTCTGTCAAAATCATCGTCTGACAATTCTTGATCCAACTGTACCTTACACGGATGATACTTTTCACTTTTTAATATCTTTCCTACAGAACGTCGACTGATCCATGGTTTAGTGCCAAGTTTGTGGTGGAAGTTTGAGGTGATTCTTCTAAATCGATTGCAATATTTTGTTTAACAGTTTCGTTCGTTGCAGTCCTCGGTTTATTAAAAATATGACACACTTCTTCATGAGTTCTAACACGATTACCATAAGTTGGAAAAGAAACCTTTCAAACATAAATAACAGCTTGGTCTGACAAAAGAAAAAGATAGAGATAGAGATTAACCAATTACTAATTATACTCGGTATGGTTGTAGTTTTGTTTCAATCAGATTTTGTTGAAGACATTTTCACTTGTACCAAAACTCTTGCTGTTTTTAAACAGTAGCAACACTGCTAACTTCAAAAATTCTACTGTTCCACCTTATTTTTCATTAAAGGAACATTTAACAGGGTCCATTTGCTGTTCGGTACCAATTACACATTATCCTTTACAAAGGAATTTAAGCAGTTCTACAAGTTTTTACCAAAAATATTCAACTTAATGACACCAATTTAACTTTCCAGTTTCGTAAAGTTCCAAAGATAAAAAGAAACGGAAGAATTTCAACTTCCAATTACAACTTTCCGTTATAACAGATATTAACAGTAGGGATTCCTGATAAAGTGTGGAAATAACTTTAATCCGAACAGATGGCGTTATAGATTCCAATTATTTCCAGAAACACAAGTATTGAGGGAGCAAACAGTGAGGTGAACATATTTTTTGAACGGTGGTTGTGCGCTATTTTGTAAATAAATCCATCGAATCATAAATTACGTAATAAGGATCTGAGGAAGAGTTTCGGGAAACTTAAAATTAGTAAGTTTAAAATATAAAATAACATCCTTCTCACTTCGTTTTCCCAAGAGCGACTGAATCTTTCACACATCTAAATTATTTCCCAACATCACGTAACATATTTTCTACGTCATTTGTAACTTGAACGTAATCGACGCTTAACCAGAGCCGTTCTTAAAACAGGACACGTTTCGTAGACATTTTATCTAACATTATCTTAACCTCGTGTTTTTCCTGGAAAAAAAAGGAAACCGACGGTTTTGACAGAATGGCAATTATAGAACGATAGATGGTATGAAGGGTTTGTTATTGGAAATTGCTTTTTCTTTTTTGATATTTGTTTGCGGCGGTAGATATGATTTTGTTGCTTGTAGAATAATAATGTTCCTTTTAAGGATTATTAAAAATATACGTGTCTTGTCCAGATTGCAACGGTTTAAAAGTTCTTTCATAAATTTTTAACTACTCATATATATCGAGATGCTGGAAGTAGTTGCTGCTATAGAAAAGATGCTGGTCCTGCTTTGGCTAAAATTGTATACAGTAGGAAGAAAATGGAGAAGTATATTTCTAAAAAAAATGATACTTTTATTAACATTATCATTACCCCATTCCTAGTAGACTGTAATGTTGTTAGAATGTCATACAATAATAGCTATTTATGTAACCAGTTATGAAATGCATCATAAAATGCCACGAGTTACACAAAAAAGCATTTCATAACGTGTTTCATACAAGATTTTATCTAATTTTGACAAAAAGTAAATTTTCTTTATTTTATGTGTTTTTTAACAATTTTTAATTAATTTTTCTGATTTGAAAACAGCACCTTTTGATTCCTACAAGTTATGCTACCAATATTACACAAGACAATACTTTTATTTTATACATTAATTTCAGACTTTTCTTTATTATTTTACCATTAATATTAAATTAAAATCGAAAATAGCTAATAATGCATAAAATAAAAAGTAAATTGTTCTAGTTGTTCTTATTGTTAGTAGTTCTCATCAGTTCTAGTTGTTGTTATTTTTCTATAATAAGACATTAAACTTTCTCATTTTCTCCTTTGTTTTTATCAACTGGTGATAAAATTAATTTTTCATTATGTAACTGGTGACGAAAAAGGTGACGTTTGCTAACGGAAGTCAGTTTTGAAAAATGTCACTTTATATGTCAAAATTAGATAAAATATTTTTCCGCAAAAATTTCTTAAAGAAAAAGTCAAAACTTCCCATTCACTTTCTTACTGAAATGAAAGAAATATTATTTTTAAGTGAAATAATATGAAAGTTCGAATTTTTGTGCGTTAAAAAAATTTGTTTCGTCTACTTTACCATTTCAAAAGATTCAACTCTAGTTTGTGGTGACTTTCCGCGAAGAAACGGTGAAAATACTTCAATTCTACCTACTCATGAATGACCTAATAATTTCATAACAATACAACTTTGGTAAAAAAGCTCTAAAGTAAACAATTCACTTCGCTAAAAGTTAATTTTCATGTCGTTGATAAACTGGGTCAATTCAAAACAACCTTCTTGAACCGTAAAATCCTCAATTTCAAGTGTAAAATCAATACACGTGTACAATATCCATTGTTTGTCGTACAATACAAAAAAAAAGCTTCAGGAAAAGCTTCAAGACTAACAATATCAGTTGACCGTCGTCAGTAGTTTCAAAATGAATTTAAAGTGCTCGTTAGAGATTTTCTGAAGATACCATTACCAAAGCAGATTTTGTTCATTTTTCCAAATTCTGATGACGAGATTGGTGTTTCATAACCGAGGCTAAATTCATTTCATTGTCATGTGAAATACCGGGGCTGGTAAATTGCGCACAGCGGTCAGTTTGTAGCCAGGTATACCCAAAATGTTTCTTTTTCATAGGTAAATTGCGTACAAGTGACCCTAAAGAGGGTCTAGGTGAATAGCATACAACTTTCTACCGATTCCACGAATTTTAAAAGTCACCAGAGATTCAAAGGATTATCCCCTAATGACTTTACAGTTTAGTTTTTGCATTCGTGTTAGTAAGTTCGTCCGATTTCTAGAATAAAACAAATTCTGAGTGAAAAGAACAAAACGCTAATAATAATAGAAGGAGCTAAATTTCGCAAAGGAAGAATCTTTGTTTCTGGCAAAACTCATTGACGTTGCACAAATAAAAATTGCAAAGCCAAATTCTATACCATTAATGAGAATATATCATCGACAGGGATCTCATCCATAATCATGATATAGATTCCGCAAAACTGTGTCGTGAAAAAATCAGTAACAGCCTAAAAAGGAAAGCTGAAGAAGAAATATCAGTTACACCATTAAAAATGATACATAAGGAGATAAAAGGTAAGAAATGTCAATGTGCTTAGGCATAATTGAGGTAAATATATTCTTTTATTGTTCAGAAACCCCCGAAGTTATTCAAGAACTTACATTAGTGGACATAGGATACATACGGAAGAACTTATACAATGCGCGACGAGCATATTTGCCTCCGTTGCCGAAAAGCGTGCAGGACGTTCAAGAAGCATTAGACTCGATGTCTATTAAAACGATACAAGAAGAAAGTTTTTTAATAACAAACGATCGAGAAAATAACATTGTAATATTTTCATGCTTCTCAAATTTAAATTTTTTGTGTTCTGTAGAAGTAATTTACGTAGACGGCACGTTTCAATATTGCCCAAAGTTTTTTTACCAATTATTCACTCTACACGGATTTAAAAATGGACAGTATGTACCAGCGGTTTTTGCATTACTTCCATCTAAAGCCACTTCTGCTTATGTTAAACTGTTTTCAACAATTCAGTTGTGATGTTCAAAATTTGAATTAACGTTAAATCCAAAGAAAATAGTTGTAGATTTTGAAGATGGAATACATTCAGCGCTGTATACGGTTTTCCCTGTATCTGAAATAGAAGGATGCATTTTTCATTTAAAACAGGTTTGGTACCGGAAAATTCTCCAATTAGGGTTGTCCGTAGAATATCGTAATCAAAAATCGGAAGTAGAAAAATAGCTAAAACATTTGTTTGGTTCACCTTATTTGCAACCAGAGCAAGTAAGTAACATGGTTTGCTTTGAAATGATGGCTAAAAAACCCGAAGGTGATGCTATCACGAAATTTGCTGATTATTTAATTAATACGTATATAGATGAAAATTCAAAGTTATGGGCAAAAATGTTCCCAAGCGTTTCTCGCTCTACAAACGCTTGCGAATCGTTTCATTCGCATTTTGATGCAAGTTTCTACACTTCCCATCCAAATATTTTTAATTTTATCCAATTATTAATTACTTTTCAAACAATGTCCTATATAAAAATGAAAAGTGCAAATACCAGTACAAATAAAGTATTGCGTACAAGAACTCAAAAGAAAGTCGAGTTCTTGGACCAACAAATAAGTTTTTATAAAAATAAATTGATAGATTTAAGCACTTATGTAAAATCAATATGTTACCACAATTTGCCCAAATAATTTGTGTTTATTATATTTTTGAGAATAAAATTTTGTTTCTGTATAATGTAGGTATTTAATAGAATGATAATGATAGTCTGTTTGTACATAATGAAATATCAGTTTACAAGAAGTGTTTTTTCATCAACTTTTATTCGTTGATTATATCAGAAAGAAAAAGTTTTGAAGTATACCGGACTAAGGATACAATTTGACCGCTGTGCGAAATTTACCTACGCCCGTGAAATACATATTTTTTCCCATAAAAACGCGTCTACTTCATATCATTGTTAATTTTAATTTGTGACTAACGTTTTTTTGGTTCCCAAAAAGACCCTTTGAAATCTTTTACTTACTTTAGAAAAGTTAGGATACGGTTGAACTGAAATCTTTCAAACAAAATCACTTGAAAGAGTCAAATGTACAAGAAAATTATTAGTCGAGTTAAAATACAGAAATTCACTCGTATATTACTGTAAGACATTTTCATCTCTGAGCTACCTACATTCCTATTTCGCTTTGTTGATACAAAAAATATCATTTCTATTTATTATCTATACGTAGTTGAGACTCCATCATCGGTGAGAGGATGTAGGAGTGAAGAAATTATAGAAAATGAAAACCCGTCAGTAAACATGACTTTTGAAAAATATTTACAGTTTACTTTGCTCGAAGTTTTTAAATCGATGCATTAAGAAATAAAAATAAACCAATAGTTCAATTAGTCTCACGAAAAAAGAAAGTTGAATTATCGCTGCCATTTGGGCAATGGGAATAAAATGTTTGTGATTGCCTTCTCCCGAAATCCTGATAAACTGTAACTCTAATGCAATTTCAACACAGAAATTGCTCCAGTTTAATTACTGGCACGAAGAAAACAGTAGCGTACTACAAATAAGGTTCAAAATAATCCAGTGGTGTAATTATTTATATTTTTAATGAATTTATTTCCAAAGTTCGGATTTGCGGGTACAAAAATGTAAATATCGTGAAATAATAGAAAATACTGTGTGTCTAAAAAACTAAAAAAGACATGTATCCTATCACCTAAACAAAATCCTGTGGAGTTATTTATTGAAATATAAAAAGGTTAGAAAATGTCTCAATTACACAAGATTGGCAAAATCTCGATGACAAAGTATCTTCTTTTTTAAATTTAAAGATTGATTCGTATTGTTTTCCACAAAATAATCCATATTCGATTGATTTATAACAACAAACTTACTTTATCCATGACAAAAATGGATGTGACGTGAAATAGACCTAAAAGAATGGAACTTCAAGTGATAGGTTCGATCTCTAGGGTCCCTTTTGCCACCGCTACTGATCTCTTAAATTACCCGCACCGGAAAAAAATATTAATTGCGTTGACCGAGGGTTCAATACATTGAAGGTACACTAGCTGGTAGACGAGAGAGAAGAAATGGAAAAGAAGAAGAAAAAGAGGACTTTTATTCGTTTTCTGGATTGTATTGGACCTCAGTTGATGTCGTAAAATGAATCAATTAAAAAGAGAAACCAGTTTAGCTGTTGGCTCGTGTGGTTAGACCTTTTTTTTTCAATTTCTCATCCGGTTATTACATTTTATGTTTTAATTTAATTCAATTAAGGTAATAAACGTATTAATAATTGTGATTAATTCACCCGTCGTAGCTTCTGAACGAAAGGTATGATCAGGACTAGGTTTTCACTCTCAATAGAATCCAAATTCCGAATTATATTTTGAGGCATATGATAATTAACTTTTTGAAGCTATGAAATGGCTAAGAATACCAGACGAATTTATAAGGTTAACAAGAATGACTCTCTGAATACAGAAAACAAAATAACTTAACTTGGAACCTCTACAGGTCAGCTCTCTTCAAGACAATGTGATTCAATATCAACTGTGGTAATCAACTTTGCGCTAGAAGCTATCAGTAGATCCACAATAAAAATAGATGGTACAATTTATAATAACGAAAATCAGTGTATTGCGTATGCAGATGATTTGATAGTTCTGGAAAAATCAAATGGAGAGTTCAAGAGAATTACTGAAAAGTATTGCAGAACAAGCAGAAATTTAAGGACTAAAAATCAATAAAAAAAAAACAAAATATATGATCCTAATACTGGAGGTATCGAAGCAAACGAGTACACTTAATAAATAGTAAAGGAATTTGCTCATACCAATAACCAGCAATGCCGAAACCCGAAAGGCAACAGAAAATTTTATATGCTTCAGTCACTGTTGAATAAAGATAAAAATAAGAATCTACATTACCGTCACAAAACCCACCAAAGGATATAGAAGGCAAAGAATTATCATAATGTCTGATAGTCAAGCAGCCATTAAAGCGCTGAGTTCTTGTGTAATCAGTTCCAAAATGGTGTGGGAATGTCTAGGCAAACTTAATGAACTAGGCGAGAACAATATAGTCACCTTACTGTGGATTCCAGGACAAACTGGAATAGAAGGAAACGAAATAGCAGATGAACTAGCGAAGAGGGGGACTGAATTACCCTTTTGGGGGCCGGAACCCTTTAGCGGAATCAGCTCCAATGTAATATTGGAAGAAATAGGTAAAGCCGAAGAAAAGAGAAGATCTGACAATTGGAAAGATCTAGTAGGGCTCAGGCAGTCAAAGATTCTTCTGGGTGACTACAACCTGTTGAGATCAAATGAATGCATAAGTCAAAGCAAAGCTGCACTAAAAGTTTTAGCAGGAATCCTAACGGGACATTGTCGCCTGAATGGGCACCTTAAAATGCTAAAAATAGTGGAGGAAGAAGATTGTAGATTTTGTGGAATGGAAGAAGAAACCTCCATCCACATACTTGCGAACTGCACAGTAATTTAGAATCCTAGGGCACGGTACCTGGGAGACTACTGGATAGAAGAGGGACATTTACCTAGGTTGAGGCCTGCAGATATCCTAAAATTCCTCCGGGAAATAGGACTAAAGGAGCTACTAGTCTCTGAGACTTTCCTCAGGAACTAAGTAGAAGTAAGGGGGCACAATAGATCTTTTAGGTCTCAGTGAATGTTACCCCAAAAGACATACATTCATACATACAAGGGGTTACCCCAAAATACATACATACAAAACCCACTGTGTGTGTACGAATGTGAAGCATGGACAGTAAAAAAAACAGGAAGAGTTGCTGGAGAGATGAGAACGTAAAATGCTTAGAGCAATCTTCGTCGGCATAAAAATAACTAAAGGTTGGAGAAGAAGAACAAAATGAAGAAGTAAATATGTACGGATAACCAAAAATAACACAAAGAATAAAAACACTGAGGTTAAGAAAGGATCTGTTATAAATAAACTGAAAATAAAAAAGATTGTAGTTCAATTTTCCAAAATAACTAACGAAAAGCCATCCAATATCTGGATCTCAATCCAATTAAATTTCCTAAAGACGAAATAATAGTACAGAGCTACTTTGGAGAAAATGATAAGAAGCATACATTGTCAACTGCCGGCAATTGTCAAGTCAAGCAATCGTGAAAATCCATCGGCGTACCCTGGGGATTTCAACAATCAACGAATATTACAAAACAACATATATTTAATTTAGTATTAGGCAAGATTCATTTACCAAGTTTATCGTTAATTAACTAACGATGTAGCCTTTTCTCTTGAGGGACATGCAGGAAGCCAGAAGATTGAGGTACACAGCATTATCTCTGTTAACTAGACTTCCTGTGTGGGAAAGCTGCTATAGTTTCGTAATTCCGAGTTAATATATATGTAACACCAAAAGTGTTCGCTAGAAGTTACTGCAATGGTAAAACTTTATAATATACAATGAGGACGTTTAGGTTGGAATAAATTCTATATATTTATTTTCAATTACTTATTGGATGTACAAATGACGTCGTGTACATGACATCATTATTTTTTTTAATAGAAGGACATATTTTGAATTTTCAAGTTTTTTGTGAGGTTTTATGTGTACTTTAATTAGGCTAACACGCATTTTATTATTTCATTTTGTCTCTTGCGCTTATTAGTCCCAATATATATGACCTATTTTACTCGCTCTGATATTCATATGAAGATGAAGTATGGAGAAGAAAAAAGACATCGATTACAGTTACGTAGTATTGCCGGAAATGTAGGTTTCATGAGGTATTTGGAACCATTAGTAATTCTGAATAATGTATTTGTTCGTTTCGCAAATTCACCTAAAACATTGTTCATTTGGTTCGCAAACAACTCAAAAGTTTAGCGGAAACAGAAAGGTTTCTTTCTAATAACCTGACATTTCATTTTATAGCGTTTTTATTTTATTCATTTTATCCACTACGATGTTTTTTTGGAATAATTCTTCAAATTTTTGATAAATATTTATTGGAATTTAAACACGAATTTACATATCTTGCTTTCAGAGTCGATTTAAAAAGTTGACGCTTTTATTAATCATTGATTGTGAACACCAACGTATGTGGGTGGCTGATCAAAATACCATTGAACTGGAAAATGATTTGCAAACAGGAGATACATCCGTCGAAAATGTCAATGTGGTTGCACTCGCCCACGTCCACTCATTGACTACAAACGCTGTGTGTTTAAGAGAAGAATTAACAAATTTTATGGGTCACTAAACCTAACATCCAGCTTTTTAGCTCTATAATAAAAATTGTAGATTTTTTCACGAACGACTGGAATGTTCGCAAAATAGTTAGTTATGACTAGCAAGCAGGCAAGACTAAAGATTCCACGAGCAAAAAAATCGATGTCTTTGATTTTTCTGAAACTTTGAGACCATATTCCATTTGCGATTTCATGTTTTTTTTCCAAAAACCGTTTTAAGAGCCCTGTAGCTCTATGTCAAGGTATACATCGTTAAGCCGTTATTTCGAAAACTAAAAACTACCTTTTGCCTAAAATGGTCGCCATTTCGGCCCAAATAATCGTATCGCAACCGTTTTTTTAAATGTGCGTAATTTAATCAACTTTATCATAATTTTCAGTTTTTTTTCAAAATGTGATTTCTCAAAAATGCCCATTTCGATTAACGCGAATTTTCTATATGTTATTCTCGAATATATAAGCTATTTTTTGGGTCAAACCGCAATATGCCAACTTTTTTCTTTCCAGAGATACAACCTAAAGGAGTACAAATTTACGTTAATACATCGTGAGACAAGACGCGGTACGCGAAATTTTTATAATTGTCAATTTTCAAGATCTACTAAATAAATTTCTAACATGTGATACATGTCTCCGATGTGTTTCTTTTTGTAGAATATGATGGTGCTGTTGAATTTATCATAGGGCATACCTGAAAAGCTCTAGAAACCACAAACTACGTGAAAAAAGTGAAAAAATGACATTTTGTGTTTGCAAGGTTGTATCTCTGGAAAGAAAAGAGTTGGCATATTGCGGTCTGGCCCAAAAGATAGCTTGATTATTCTAGAATAACATATCGAAAATTTGCGTTAATCGAAGTGGGCGTTTTTAAGAAATCGCATTTTGAAAAAAATTTCTGGAAAAATTTTTCAAGATATTGGAAATCTGGAAAAAGCGTGATAAAGCTGATTACATCACGCACATTTTGAGAAAAAAACGGTTCCGATACGATAAGTTGGGCCAAAATGGCGACAATTTTAAGCAAAAGGTATTTTTTGTTCCTTTGATTACTAATATCAACACCTCGGTCTTATTTAAACGTAAAATCAAGTGGACTTCGTAAATAATTAATTTCACAACAGCAAATGACAGTTATTGTCACAGTCATTCTCGCACCGTGCCATATCATAATCACCACAGCATACGAAGTGTTTGCGGACGAAAGATACTTGACGACAAAAATAGGCGAAAAATTTTGTTTAAGTACCGTCACAACGAATAATGGTATCATACAATTTCCAGACCAAAAACGAGACTCTTGAATGTGTCTAGAATAACTTTTAAAATATCTCGTCGAAACAACACGAGAAAAATTACCCTGAACCAAATTGAGAAAGCAACAAAGGGAAAATGTATAAAATTCAACAGTAACTGGAAAAGATCCACTTAGTTCCACGTCTTGATCTCATGGAAGTTGGAAAAACTATATGTGATCTGCAGTCAGGACTTTGGTCTGGAAAACTCTTTCATATCGATTGTTATGAATTTGTTATAAACCTCGATTCTAGAAGTAACTAATTTATTTCACGCTTTTCATTTATTTTCAAATCATAACTTTTCTATTTGTTTAACACTTCAAGACTTAGTGTTATCTCCCCATTTTTGCATAATTTGATTAAGTTGGTGATGCTAAAATGTTTGTTGGATGGCTGGCTCTACTTTATAGTTCAAGTGAGAATATGTTTAACTTTATGCTTATGGGACCGTCGTTCCCTAGAGTTAATATTGAAATTTTAATCTACTTCCACAGGTTAATTCATCCTTTACTTACTTTTGGTACGTAAGTAAGATACCAAGATGTATTTGATACGTTTAATTTAATTATATGCAGGAATTTTTATGTGATATAGTTGATAAAATTTTTGTAGTTTCGATTTAAATAAAGAAAATACAGATCGCAAATCTTCCTGAATCGCTTCTTTAAAATCGTTCTAGATATTTTCATATTTTTGCTTTATCTAATTGATATTAATTGATATTATATAATCATGTATAATGCTGTAGGTATTTTCTTTTTCTATTAGTTCTTGAGTAGGGTGGTTCACAAGAAAATACAATTAATGAGATAATCATATTATAAAACATCAATTTAAAAGATTTAAAAAAAAATAAATGGACTTTTCAATATTTTATTATTTTCCATCAAAATAACCCAAACTTCTCCATGCAATCCAGTATAATAGATGCTGTATATGATTCTATTTGTACTAAGAATCGCATCCTAGTTATAAAGTGTCATTGAATACTAAAAAATGTGAAAAATTGATTATCCCGTGCGCTCTCACCAAATTTTGAAAAAATTCAATGGGCTGTTCAATATTTTCCTATGTTTTATTAAAATAACCCAAACTTCACCATGCATTCCAGTCTAATTGATATAGTATATGATTCCTTTTGTATTAGGAATGTCGTTCTAGTTATAAAGTGTAATTAAATACTAGAAAAAGTAAAAAACTGATTATCCCGTGCGCTCTCACCAAATTTTAAAAAAAATTCAATGGATTTTTCGACATTTTTCTATTTTCTAGCAAAATAATCCAAACTTCATAATGCAATCCAGTCTAATAGATGCTGTGTATGATTCTATTTGTACTAAGAATCTCATCCTAGTTATAAAGTGTAATTAAATACTAAGAAATGTGAAAAAATCGATTATCCCGTGCGCTCTCACCAAATTTTGAAAAAAAATTCAATGGGCTTTTCAATATTCTCTTATTTTTCATCAAAATAACCCAAGTTTTACCACGCATTCCAGTCTAATAGATTTAGTATATGATTCTATTTGTACGAGTAATGCCATCCTAGTTATAAAGTGTAATTAAACACTAGAAAATGTGAAAAAATGATTATCCCGTGCGCTCTCACCAGATTTTGAAAAAAATTCAATCGGCTTTTCAGTATTTTTCTATTTTTCATCAAAATAACTCAAACTTCACCATGCATTCCAGTCTAATAGATGCTGTATATGATTCTATTTGTACTAAGAATCTCATCCTAGTTATAAAGTGTCATTGAATACTAAAAATTGTAAAAAACTGATTATCCCGTGCGCTCTCACCAAATTTTGAAAAAAAATTCAATGGGCTTTTCAATATTTTCCTACTTTTCATCAAAATAACCCAAATTTTACCACGCATTCCAGTCTAATAGATATAGTATATGATTCTATTTGTACTAGTAATGCCATCCTAGTTATAAAGTGTAATTAAACACTAGAAAATGTCAAAAAATGATTATCCCGTGCGCTCTCACCAGATTTTGTAAAAAATTCAATCGGCTTTTCAGTATTTTTCCATTTTTCAACAAAATAAGTCAAACTTCACCATGCATTCCAGTCTAATAGATGCTGTATATGATTCTATTTGTACTAAGAATCTCATCCTAGTTATAAAGTGTCATTGAATACTAAAAAATGTAAAAAATTGATTATCCCGTGCGCTCTCACCAAATTTTAAAAAAATTCAATGGATTTTTCGACATTTTTCTATTTTCTAACAAAATAATCCAAACTTCATCATGCAATCCAGTCTAATAGATGCTGTGTATGATTCTATTTGTACTAAGAATCTCATCCTAGTTATAAAGGGTAATCAAATACTAAAAATTGTAAAAAACTGATTATCCCGTGCGCTCTCACCAAATTTTGAAAAAAAATTCAATGGGCTTTTCAATATTTTCCTACTTTTCATCAAAATAACCCAAATTTTACCACGCATTCCAGTCTAATAGGTATAGTATATGATTCTATTTGTACGAGTAATGCCATCCTAGTTATAAAGTGTAATTAAACACTAGAAAATGTCAAAAAATGATTATCCCGTGCGCTCTCACCAGATTTTGAAAAAAATTCAATCGGCTTTTCAGTATTTTTCTATTTTTCAACAAAATAAGTCAAACTTCACCATGCATTCCAGTCTAATAGATGCTGTATATGATTCTATTTGTACTAAGAATCTCATCCTAGTTATAAAGTGTAATCAAATACTAAAAATTGTAAAAAACTGATTATCCCGTGCGCTCTCACCAAATTTTAAAAAAATTCAGTGGGCTTTTCGATTTTTTTCTATTTTCTAACAAAATAACCCAAACTTCACCATGGAATCCAGTCTAATAGGTACTCTATATGATTCCATTTGTACTAGTAATCTCATCCTATATATGATATGTAATTAAATTCTGGAAAATGGGAGAAAATGAATTTCCCGTTTGCTCTTTAAAAAAAGTTGCGCTCTCACCACATTTTCGAAAAGATAAAATACCAATGAAAAATTATAATTTACAGTGTTTCCATTAGAAAACAGCTTTATTCCAAGCTATTATTACTGTTTTACCCAACCAAATACTCACCAAACTAAAATTAACATATGTTATAAAGTTAAACTAAGTTATCTACATTGCCTGATCCACTCAGTAACTTAGAATCATAGTCGATCCTATCTATATATATGTCGAATAAAGCCGATGAAGGCTTAAGGTACTGAAACAGAGCCGCACTAGCTCTAAATAATATAATAATTTGTACGTCGATGAGTTTAAGTGAATTTAGTGGAGTTCTCTAAACATTTTCTGATGATTTCCAATAATTTTTTAGTGTTTTCGTATAGTAAGCTATTTTATCTCACCTTCCAGTCTATAAATAAATTTGTTCATCATTACATTCTCGTGAATTTAGTCGGTTATTCGATAGCTCAGCTTCGGCAAGCTCTGAAAAAATTGAAAACTTCATCAGACTGTTACGAAATCTGTAATTCAGAAGCGAATAAAAATAGTGCAATATTGGAGTGTTAAAGATAAATTAGGACAATAATTATACCGAGTGTAGATAAATTAGTAGACATTAAGTAGTGTGTGTATAAATTAAGTTCATGTTAGTGTGTAAGTGTTTCTTTTATAAATCAATAGTAACTAGCCATAGTGTTTGTATAATTTTATCCCACTGTAAAAAAAACTGTTTAAATAAATAAGAAAAACTGGAATTGAAAGGAATTTTTAAGAGAGAACAAACTATTTCCATACCGATAATAAATTATGCGATCTACTCCTATGGCGTTATAATTCTTAAGTTATGTGACAGTAACTACGATCGATAGAATGCACCTCAACGTTAGCAAATAATATGGAAAACCGCTTTCTAGATAATGTACGTCCAATATGAAGTAGGTAGAGTTCATGAATTACCTTTGTTTACAGTTATGTTCTGCAACTTTTGATTAATGAAATAGTACAATGGTTATAACGACTAAAACAATTCGCCGCTAAATATAAAAGAGACAATAATATCAATAGATAAACTTTTGGCACAAAATATTTATCAGTTTCTTTTTTAATGTTGAAATTCATTTAAATACCATAAATTACAAGTTAATACTTAACTAAAATATACTATCAAGTTATGTGGAGTGGTACATTCTATTTTAACAAACGCAATTTTCCTCGAATGTCTCTCAAGAGGTCCTGGACAGAATTCAGATTAATTCCTCTCAGTTTTTCGTAAATTTTCTTTCTTCATAGTTCTTTATCTTGTGTTCCCCAGCCTCCATAATAATCGTTTTTGGGAACAAAAGGTATATGGTGTTGTCGACGCCAGTTTTGGGTATCTCTTGAGTCAAGGCATGATGCTAGGTCTGGCCAAAACATGATATCGTCGACAAACTGAAGTAATATAGAAAGGCAGTTATCAATATATATCTGACTATTCAAAGCTTCAACCCTCACTCTTCCCACAAAAGGTTGCTAGAAATTGCTCACCAGGATTTTATCTGCAAATCCACCTTTGTATTTGCATCTAACATTGTCAGAGGAATCCTTACCGCTCAAATATGTCAACAAACTTTAACAATAGATGCTTCAACTCTACATAAAAATTTGCTATAAACATTTTTTCAATGTGGCGTCTAATTTTATCAATAAATATCCTAATTATAATTAAATGAAGTGAAATTTCACCGCCTCATGTCTAATATCGAATAGAGATTCTGTTAGTTCAACAGCCATTAGTTCTCGAAAGTACTTGGTAGAATGAAATTAATTGCAACAGTTTCATTTTCTATGAATGATAGGATGTGTTTGGACCCCTTCATTATTTCGAGTGTTATTTTGTATGTATTTGGGTCGCATTCAAAATTACGGTCAACCAACGTTCATTAAAAATTGATCGACGTTTGTACCCTTATAAATATCGTCAAAAGTAATAATATCGAAATAGTCTCTTTGATGCTGAGTTTGCAAATGTTGATGTGAAACATAAACAAGGTGTATGTGGGCTGAGAGTGGTCAACTTCACGGTTTGCAATGGATTAAACAGTTTGGTTTGTTAATCTTCGCTTTCCCTTAAGAACTGGCCATAAAATACTACAAGGAAGAAGTTCAACAATTGTCAAAGGTAAGAAGTATCGAGAAACAAATGTTTAAACATTTACAGTATTAATTAAAAATGTCTATGGATAAATAATATATTTATTGAAGAAAGTCAAGCTTTAGTAAATTATCCTTGTAAACCACTCTTTGTTTATATTATATGCAAGTTTTGGTTTTTAATTAGTTTAATTTGTAGCAACCTATAAAAATCGATGTGTTTTTTGGTTTTTGTGATACATATAGCTGCCCATAGTACCGGCTTTTCAAGCTGTTGAAGTAAATGGTTGTTAAACTCTTATGTTGTTTCTTTCTGTTCAAAAATATATGAAAAATAGCTATTTATGTAATCAGTTATAAAATGCATCATTTTGTGTAAAGAGTGGAATTTTTGCGGGACATTATGCGAAACTCACTTCGTTCGTTCCGCAAAAATCTCACGCGTTACACAAAATTAGGCATTTCGTAACTGATGGCATAAATAGCTATTATTTATGATGTTATTTTTGATAATGAATGAAAATATATAAACTGGTTGATTATTGTTTAATAATTTCCCACTTTAGGTACATTTTTTGTCATTTCACTTAATTCAACTTGACTGACAAAAACTTCAAAGGAGACGCTCTGGCTTATCCTACTAATTATTTTCCTATACTATGATATAACTATTAATTATTCAAACTACAAAAAAAGAAGTGAAATTGGAATTCAATACTAGCCTTCATTCTCATTTGAAGTTACATGGATATAACGTGACGATTCCATTAGAAATTAATTAATTGTTCCAATATTGACAGAGAAAATTGCACCCCGGTTGTTTTAATTGTGTATTCGATGGAAACAATGTTTAATGCCTCCTTTTTTTAAACAGTAAAGAATGAGGTTAAGCGTAAATATTTGATGTAGTTTATACACTTTCATGAAAAAACACTTTAAATCATTTTTTAATGATGATTTAGTGGTTATGTAGTTTCTATGGAGCGCTAACGATATTTATTACTTGAATCGAATTTAACTCACAATACATCCCGAAATAAGTGTTTTCACTTACAGTATATTCATTAGGGTGTCCTCAACTTGAACTGTCAATCATTAAAATTACAAATAACAACGTCCTGAGATACCTTTTGGTTACTCTTGGAAACTAAGTAACTGTTTTTAATGAATTCCAATATTTAATGAAACATTTTATGGAAATTCTTATAATTATTTCGATATTGACATATCATAGTCAGAATGACAGAAGTTACATTTGATGCAATGCCTAGCTGATGTTTAGTATTTTTGCTAGCCCAAATAGTGAACTATTCAGTATATAAATCAAAGGAGAAGATATTATGTTATTACAAATATTAACCCTATGGGAATATCCTGGATATCTTTTTTCCCTTTTAAGATAAGGAAAACTGTGCAATGATATAGGAAACCAAGAAAAACTATACCTTCTATTACTTAAGAAGGTAGTTTAATAGTGAGGAGCTCCCTAGATTTATCTGTTCATTGTCAACTTCATATATTGGGTCTCTTAAGTTTCTTCTAATTTCTAATTCAGTTCTTGTTTCTTACCACAAAAATGTTAAATGTTAATTCAATGTAACCAATTGTAACGGTTTTTATTAAATGTCACTAAATGTTATCTATCTATCCATCTACTCCCCAAAACATTTGTTATTTTCGAATATTAGTAGATTTAAAATGCGCCTCTGTCCACTTTACCAACTTTCTTGTCTTTTTCAATAAAATTTTCAATCTCTTCAACCTTTAATAAGGATCAGAATTACTATTGATTACCATAAATTCTTCATTATTGTTGTAGAAATACGACTTTATTAACTAGAGCAGATTGACTCGCATCTATTATAATTTATAGGAGCCCATAAGGGAGAATGTTCCAATAAAGTCTATTGATATGAATATAATGGTAAATGGAAACTGGGAATACGGAACGTCGTAAGTCAATCAACGTGAAAGAACTAAGAACAAATAAGTGGGATTTACCTAAGAAAGCGAAAATCTGGGTGGAAGGTGGATAGGATTTGGGTTGATTTGTCCAGGCACAGACATTCCGATTCAAACCATCAAGGCCGTACCAAGGAAATTAAAGTTAAAGTCTTTCAAAATTTAAGCTGTGAAAATGACGCTAGCTTAGTACTGGTGGGCAGTATGGTGGTCAGAGAGAGAGAGAGAAGAAGAAACAGTCAAGTTAGCGGTACACCTCTTACTACTGACTGCATTGGTTGTGAGCAGAACAGTTAGTCAGCGTTTCCAAGGGTTTTTTGACCAGGATTTTGCTGTGTTTCTGTTTTGGCACGTGTCTCCAGTACGACTGATGTTTAGTTTGAGTCCACCGAGATGTACAATCACTTGAAGTAGTTTTAGATATCCCAAATACTGGTTCAGGACCACTGAATGCAGTTTCAGACGGTAGCTTTGCTAGGATGTCTGCCTTTTTTTGATTTCCTACAATGCCCTTGTTTCCCGGGTTAAGAGTAACTCTATTATGATTAGCCTGGCTTAATAGTTTTTGTAAAGCATGGGAAGTATGATGTTGGTGATTTTGGAAGCAAAGATGTCACTTTTCTGTCGCACATTTGGTGGAATGAAGGATAAATAAGATATATGTCATGAGATTCTTCAAAAATTGAAAGTATTTGGAGTAAATTATTAATTAATTTGTTAACTAAAAGAACGATAAGTTTTTGATCGAAATTATCATTTTTTTATACACTCTGTGCCTTTTTTATTGTTATATACCTTTTTCGCTTTAAAATTTAACAAGCATTATCCACATACCATCCTATTTACTATCGATCGATTCAGTTTGAAAGCCAATAATTAGTGCAGCCAGCATTGAGGGAAATTCTAGTAATTAATGCTTTCTTCGTGAATATTTACCCCTAGACCTTTGTATCCTGTCTAGACAGTTTAATAGGACTTTGAATTTATATCAACCACCATCTGTTTTAACTGAAATTCTTTAACCATTATACGTATAACCGTACGAATTTTTTTTGGAAACCTGCGTGATTTGAGAAGTTTGAAGGTTTTTCCTATTTTCTGTACTTGTTCAGTAAATTATTTGAGATTGGAATCGCCATTCAAAGCAATGACAATCTCACTTCATAACATAAATCTTTTTTTAACGCTTAGAAAAATCCATAAATATCTCAAAACAAAGCGAATTCAAAAACACAAACAAGCCTATCCACTTTAATATACCCCAATCGAACATAAAAAGGCATCAAGGAATTAAATATGAACAAGGTCTCCCAAGTGTCTTCCACCTTCTTCATTTCAAACCTCCCTCATTGAATATTTATTTTTAAACTTATAACAAAAAGTATTCCAAATCATCCCAAGTTATGGAAATACCTTCTTTGTGCCTATTGTTAAGTTCCCTGGAGGTTTTTTTTTAAATATGATTAATATTTTATCCGTCAAAGCCAACTTTACCGCCCACAACAGCCTATATATAATTTTTATTCCATTTTTCTACAAATAACTCTTGAACGTGAATTTCTGTTGATACTTAATGTAAATTTTTTTCCTGCTAGCTATCTTTATCGTAATTTACACTCCTATTGTATTTACGAGCACCACATTTTAACTGATTCAAAGTAGCGACATTCTTCTCAGCCATTTACTGTACAAGTATCTTCAGTCTTTCAATGAACATTATTTCAGCCTTTTAGGTCGATTGATACGTGGAGTCAACCAATAGTATCAAAATGGACAGATTGCTTGATGTTTGGCACCACCAGTCAAAGGCCGTTTATCAGTCTTCATCAGCCTTTATCCTTTTTTGAAAAATCCTCCCTTGTCCGCTCTGGTCCTAAGAATCTATATCTCCACAAAGAGCCGGTGCTTCACATTCGAAGATGTGTGAGACTGTCTCCTCTTCTTCATATTCGTTAAAAGATACTAAACCAACGAAAACAGAGCGCACATTTAATACAAAAGTGTCAATGCACAAAATTTTAATTTTAATACCACAACTAAGCCAAAAATATCACTGTTGCATGCGGCTAACCAGAAAATTCTATCAAAGGTTTCTAATACTTAATTTTGAAAATTTCGTCTTTCGGTCTTATAGAGCAATTGAAAAGTTTTTCATCGTCGTCATATAAAACATCGTTTTTCCTATAATTTACAGTCATTCTTCTTTCCATGACGTTCTAACCTTCTGTCTTATGACATGTATTGAATACGAATCTAATCAAAAGTGTAATTTCATGACATTCTTCCCGCCTTCTTATTTCTCGAGGAAGTCTTCTAAATATTGAGGACGTCTTCGTGTCCTAACTGGTCTAATGATATTCAGTACTACGTCTTGATTGTGTTGGTCTTGAATGGAGTAGTCTTGAATGAGATGATCTTGTTTTTCTTGAATGCTTTGGTCTTGATTTTGCTCAATACAATATCCAAGAACTTGCGACGTGAGCGAAGTGGAAGCGATTTTAACATTAATTCTTGATGAAATGACACAAATATTTCTACTGGCAACAATTTCACTTAAAATGTAGCTATCAGAACTTCCTGTATCGACTAATACATCTGTTATTATGTTGTTTAATTTAATTTGAATAATAGATTTGGATAAACAACTAGGAGAAACAGCAGAAAACGTTGACATAATAGCAGCAGATGTTTTCTGAGTTCTTCTGGTGTTACTTGATCTACACACAGTTGAAAAATGACCTCTTTTAATGCAGGGATTGCAAATTGCATTTTTAGCAGTACAGTGCTCGCGCAGGTTGATGAATTTTCAAAATCTTGTGACTGTTCTGCGTTTTGTAAAACGGCAACACTTGAATCAAAAGTTGATGAATATGATTCAGCATGTTGCTTGGCTATTTCTAACGCTCTCGCAGTATCAAACGCTTGAATTAAGCTCAAAGAAGAGTGCTCTAGAAGGCGCTGTCTAATTTGTGGTCAACTTAAACCACTGATAAACGAGTCTCGAATGAAATCATTTCCATTCTGTTCGGCTGTAACAGCTTTAAAGTTGCAGTCTTTGCTTCAAAATTTGTAAATATTTGTCAATTGACTCACCTGCTAGCTGTCTTCTTGATGAGAGGGAATGTCGAGAAAATATTTCATTTTTGGGCTTTACGTAGAGGCTTTCAAGGATTTTTATGGCATCTTCATATTTTGTACACTCACTAATGGCCTCGAAAACGACAGGACTCACGTAGTTTATTAGTAGATTCAGCTTTTTCTTGTTGTCCTTCGTATCTGCCGCTTCCAGAAAGTTCACGAACGATCTGTACCAATGATTCCAAAGTTGACCTGCGTTTCCAAGTGTAACATCTATATCTAAACGATCAGGGCGAAGTAACTTATCCATTTTATAGAATTCTGTAGAATAAATTGTAAAGAATACGAAGGATTACCTCTAGAATAAGGTTTGATTCTACAGAAAACAACTAGAAGGATATGTTTCCCTAAAAATCTACTTTCCTAAATGTTCTCATGCAAACAAATTTCTTCTTGTTCATACAAAATATCAACTAAATCGGACAACCGTTTAGGAGAAGCTCAGCATGAATCCGATTGCGGCGCCTCCTACCGGAACTGATTGTGAAACTAAACCATCCAGTTTCTTACTCAAACACACACACAGAAGAAATATTTATATAAAGGTTGATCAAGCTGATGTATATAGAGAGTATGATAATGTCAAACTAAGAAAGTGACGTTCTAAATAGTTTATAACTGATTGCAAAAATTTTGATGATTATACTGAATTTAAATTGAAATTCAGTGAATAAATAAATTCGTTTATAAACAGGTAATTAATAGTGGTGGATAAAATATAGTATTCTACTCGCTAATATTCACTTAGCCATAAATACTAATTATATACTTGTAGAATGACATATCATTATTGTACATAAGCTAGTGAAATTAGGAAAACTACGATTTGGGAATCTACGAAAACCATAATGGCGTAATTGAAATCACGATATTTTTATCGAAAATGGAATAAAGCTTGTGGAATTGAAGCACCTATACATTCATTTCTGTGTTCAAAACTCGAGATGGAAATCTCATTTATTTTTATTTTTGAAAAAAAGAAATCCAGTATAGACACTCACATCACTGGCTGCAAATCGAATATTGGATATGTATGTTATTCACAGTTCTTCTTCAATATTCGTTTTCCACTTTTTCTTTATTCAAGTTTTTGGTTTTCGAATCATATTTCTAACACTCGAGACACACTATTTTCCTAACAAAATTGTAAGTCGTAGGAAAAAAATAGTATTCTACTCGTTGGCTCGCAAACAAATCATTTGAGTCTAAACATTCTATTCTTGAAATATTCACTATCTCTGGAAAAACACTGGACATCATTTATCTCTTAACCATACAGTCGCACTACAGTTTTCTTCCTCTAGAATCTAGAATCTGCATATGGTTTCATCTTTCAACCCCATCAGTTCAGTCTCCTGTTAGCATCAGATCTTTGACAGTTTTCCTATGTTTGCTTATTGGGTACGCCATAAATTTTGGCAAATGTCTTCTTATGAAATATCCTATAATCCTAGAGATTTGTAACCTTTTTAACTGTCGTGATTCAGTACTCAGGCTACCGTGACCTTATGAGAGTCTCTGAGTGTTGCTGCACATCCCATACTAGACTCTGTTCAATCTGTCATGTCAAGTCTTCTGAGCTCTCCAATATTGATTTCGTTGGTCTCCGCATGTTCAGATTTTCGTTTCTAGCTCGATTTTCCCATCTCTTCTGAAATCCTTAGCATGATCTTCTTAAACTCACTTGAATTTCTTCAATATGTCGACCTTATATTCCTGAGGATGATTTATGTGAAGTTTTTCAGCTTTTGTTTCTGTACATATTTTCTAAAAAAACCCACAGAGTAAGGGGAGCAATTGTAACTCTTCGAACATACATTTTAGATGCAGTGACTTCAACTTCCAAGACCAAGTTTTTTCCCATAGCAACACTAAGTCAACCAGTATCTGTTAAATACCAGGCTCAGATACCTCTAGAGCCACTTCCAGAATGGTCCTGGAAATGTAAAGTCCACTGCAACCTACTTTTTAATTCAAGGAAGTTTTTAGGTTTTCAAAGCTGAATTTCTTCTTTAGCAAGACTCTGGAAGTTCCAGATGTTTGCTGAGCCACTTGTAGATACAAAAATTATGACATTCTGCTTGATAACTATGAAAAATGCTTGTATCCTTCTGCATCTGCTCCTTTCCAGAAGTCCTATAAATAGTTAAATTTAGGTTACAATCGATACTGTCTACCGAACAAGCCGACTTACCAAAATTATCACGTAGTTTTTATGAAAATTTTAATATACAGGAATTATTTACTAGGCTATGATATTGGGGGTCGATTCTACACATATTTTATGAAAGTATAGAGGAATATGAAACCTTGAATTGAGGTCGAATATTCCAAAGGTTTTCGTTTAATATTTTCTTTCGAATAAGGTTTATATTTCTGTATTATTCACTTTATTAGACATGGCGAATTAATTTTGAATAAAAATGATATTCATACAATTTTACAAAATACATAACAAGCCTTTGATCCGTTTCCGCTGTCTCAAAACTTGGGTTTATGTCTTTTTAAAAGTTCAAATAGAATTATAATTCATATAAGTTTAATTTTGTATTAAGCTCTAGGGTGAAAAAATTATTCTTTCTCAAAACAATAACTTTGAAGCCCGTTTAAATCCAATTAACTATACATAAACTTTTATTATTATATATACCATAAAAGCGGTTAATTTCCTTTTTGAAACTCCCTGCAAACTGAATCAGAGACGAAGATTTCGATGTTCTTTCCGAGGTATATAATTGTAAATAAAAATGTCATATTTATTTCCATTTTTCCTACCATTGACGTATTGTGCTGGAATTAGGAAGGGGATTAATACGGGGGTTGGGATAAAGTATGGAAACAAGTAAATATTTTTTAAACGAAAAGAACGATATTTATGAAAATTTGAAGGTAAGTGCAATGGAACAAAAATGCATCTGATGTACATTTTTTTGTTAATAATATACTTCCGGTTTAACCGGAAATATCATCAACTTCTTTAATTTAAAAAGGACACCCTATATATTTTTACACATTTTGAAAGAGCTTGTTATTTTGAATTCAAACATACTGAGTTTGGGGTAAAAAAATTTGTAAAAACGAGGAATATAGCACTTTAATCAACCTCCTTTGAGTTTTTTGCATATTTTCAATAATTTGCATCCGGAGAGAAATCTTATATCACGCTCAACAGTAACTAAAACATTACAACATTTCAATACAACTGGGATGGTAAAAAATTTGCTAAAACCTGGAAGACCGCGGACTACAACGAACGAAACTGTTAAACAAAATATTGCAATCGATTTAGAAGAATCACCTCAACCTTCCACCACAAATTTGGCACTAAACCATGGTATCAGTCGACGTTCTGTAGGAAAGATATTAAAAAGTGAAAAGTATCATCCCTATAAGGTACAGTTGGTTCAAGAATTGTCAGACTATGATTTTAACCGACGGCTGGAATTTTGCGAACGGCTAATGGACATCTGTAATGTCGACGACAATTTTGCTTCTAACATAGTTTTTTCCGATTAGGCAACTTTTTGCTTAAATGGAACAGTTAATCGCCATAACTCAAGGTATTGGTCAAATGAGAATCCTCATTGGATTCATGAAGCACATACTCAGCATCCATGGAAGTTAAATGTTGGAATGGGAATTGTCGTCGAAAATAGACTTATAGGCCCATTTTTTATCGACGGAAACTTGATTGGTGACAAGTATTTGGATCTACTAAGTAACAAAATTATTCCTGCACTTTAACAGAATGGGCAATTACCACAAAATGTTTGGTTTAAACAAGATGGAGCACCTCCCCACTATGATAGACGGGTGAGGGATTTTCTGGATGCGAATTTTCCAAATCGATGGATTGGACATAGAGAATTCATAGAGTGGCCTGCTCGTTCTCCGCATCTTACTCGTTAGATGTTTTTCTTCAGGGTTATCTTAAATCACGTGTTCACGTTAGACGACCAACAAACTTACAAGAATTGAGACAAATAATTATTGATGAATGTGAACTAATACGTGGAGAAGTCTTGGAAAGAGTGACTCAAGAATTTGTTAATAGGATGGCATATTGTCAGCAAATAAACGGCGAGCATTTTGAACATTTGAAGTAATTTTGTTCCTCATTATTCTAAAATAATGAAATGTACACCTATTGTACAACTAGCAGTGAGTTATTCCCCGTTATTACAAAATGTTTTTACACTAAACTCAGTATGTATAAATTCAAAATAACAAGCTCTTTCAAAATCTGTGAAAATATATAGGATGTCCCATTAAATTAAAGAAGTTGATGGCATTTCCGGCTAAACCGGAAGTATATTATTAACAAAGAAATGTACATCAGATGCATTTTGTTCCATTGCACTTACCTGCAAATTTTTTATGAATATCGTTCTTTTCGTTTAAAAGATATTTACTTGGTTCCATACTTTATCCCAACCCCGTATGTTTAAATCTACCCCAAGTTATTCTGACCACAAATGAATTTACAAAATTAGTAAATTTCAGCCACCCACTTCTTCTTTTCACCAATAACTTTTAGGAGATTATAGTATTTAAATATTTCGTACTTGGAAATAGATTTTTTCGTAGTATCAAACAAAATTATATGCGTATTGATCTCGATATTTTTTGGAATGAAACTGCAAAATTTCTTTCTAACATATATATCCGTAAGATGTGTTAACGATACGGGAAGATAAGACACCACAAATCCCTCGAAGTTTCTGAGAAAATCGATAACAGCAGAGGTAGAAGCCGAGGAGCGAAAAAATTCATGTTATTATTCAACATCAAAGTAGTGAGAATCGCCAACTTTGATGTTTAATAATACTCTATTGTTTCCGAAAGGGTACACCAAAAACATAGAATGCCTTTAGTCTCTCTACGAACGAAGCAAAATTGATAGAAAAAAAAACTTCGTCATCCATTATTAGTACGGAGCAAAACGGTAAAACTGGTGCTTTGAAGTTATTATTCCACTCAATACAAATTAATTATAAAATCATTTGTTTCAGTAAGTGCTTCTCGTGTTCTAAAAAATATATTTCGAGAGCCATCGTGTGAAAGCTTCGAACACTCTATAATAATTGTATTGTTTGTAACAATTTTGTTTTGCTTTGTGAGAGGGAAAAACTGGCAATTTTATCAAAAGAAAAGTTATGTGAATGTTTTACCGAAAACAGAAATGATCAGTCATGTAGTAGAAATAAATCGATTGTCTAAACAAGCAAGAAAGAATTTCCATTTCTATTGAGATTGGAAAATAAAATTCACTCGATATACTGGGTGTAAAAAGTGGAGATGTAAATTGTAAAAACAGTTTTTTCTTTTATTCAAGCGTTCGTTTGCAGTTTTAAACAACAATTTGGGACTGTGTATCTTTTTTTATTTCATTAAAAATTAAAGTACATACTTCAATAACGAGAATGGTTTCTTCTAATATAATTTCCAGCCAAACAACACTTCTTCATATTTTCAATAAGGTCTTTGAAGCTTTGTCTATAAAAGTTGTGGTAAAAGTTGTCAAGTTTTTAGAGTGTCTGGTTTTTTTTGCATGTTTGAACCTGTAAAAACCTTAGAAATCGCAAAAAAATAAGCCTTTAATTTGTTCCTCGAAGCCTAGAAATTTTTTGGAGCTTAGGCTACAAAAGAAGCTTTGTGGCCTAACGAAAACCTAAATTTCAAATTGCAAAAGAGAGTGCCTAGAAATTTTTCTTCACAAAAAGCGTGGCGGCAAAACGAACAACCCAAATTTTCGGGGGTTCTTTGATACGGAAAAATAAAAGCCACAGCAAATTTTTTTGATAAAGTCATTCTTTCGCATTTAAATAGTGTTATGAAATTTTCCAAAAAACACATTTTCAACATAAAAAGTCTTGTAAATACCACAAAACAATGAATTTTGAACTGAAATTTCAGAAGAATATTTGCAAAAGAATGACCATTTGGGAAAAAAAGTTTCAAGAGGCTAACTTGAAGGGTTTCCGCCTTGTCAATAATAAATGTGAAAGTAGTGAAAATATTCGAAAATCCGCTTTCTGAAACTTCATGTTTTCATAACTCGACTAATTGGAGAGACAGAACGTTCTAGTCTCCACCATTGGACTCAGGGGAGCATTTTACATAAAGGTATATGGGGTAGATTTTTTCAAAAAACTATAATAAAAAAACGGAAGTAGTTTTAAGCATTATTTCCATACTTCATGCATCGTTGGATATACTATAAAGCATTTAAAAAGAAAAAACATGTTTTAAAAAAAAGCAGAATTAAAAAAAAGTGCACTTCCCCATATTGGGGGCATATGATATCCTAATATGGGGTGCACTATGTTCGCAATATGGGGTACTCAATTTAATATGTAAATTTTTTTTTTTGAGAAATATTCATTTATGGAAATGCAAAAAGTATATCTAACAATAAGTTTCGTCCCTTAAACATAAAAAAATTCTCATCTAGAAAGAACACAGAACAAATTATTTAGAAATGCAAAAGTCACAAATATAGCGATTTCTTTCACAACCAGCACATTCAACATGAGCCTATTTGAAGCAGATTTTACACATTACCCATTCTTCGCCTCTGACATCCTCGGAGTACGGATTTTCACAAAAAATACAGAGCTCTTCTATCTTCTATATAGGCCACTACTCAACGAACCGATAAACAATATTGAATTGGCAGAAACAACCATTCGCAGGTCTTTCCAAATTTACCAAAATAAATAGGACCTAAGGTCTAATAATATTGACAAATCTAGACAAGAAACTCTAACATAGCATGAGGGCACACTGAAAAGTGTTGATGCTCTCACCAGCACATAAACTCTAAATTAATCTTAGTATTTCTGGGAATTCTTAAATCGAAAAAAAAGTTTTTAAAATTACGTCGGAAGCCGAATCAAATCTCCAATTTTCCTAGCTATTACAAAGATATATTACATGGAATTTTTCACAAGCTCCTCCGATATGTCTGCTTCCTGAAAATTTTTATTCGTCTTGACAAAACTCATTTGGCTCATTAATCTGGAGCAGTCCTATTTTAATATAATCACTCTTAGAATCCGAAAAGATAGCTGATGATTTATTTAACACGACTTTTATTGATGATAATATTTAAGACATTGTTGAGAATGGGAATAATTAAAGCTCATTAATCTGCTGAAATTAAACGACAAAAGACGTACAACACTGTTTAAAATATCAAATTAAACAGGTCTTTGAGCTGACAAGTTGTGAACAAAACAGTATCTGGATACCAAAGAATATCTGTTTGATATTAAACATCAAGTAGGCATCACATAAAATGTAACTTCTGTCATTCTGATTTTCATTGATTGTTTCATTAAATAATGGAATTTATTAAAAACAGTTGGTTTCATTTGAAACAGTAATATTAGTAGATTCCAAAAAGTAAAGGACCAAACAGTTAATTCAATACTCGAAGAATAATAATCTATATTCACACTTCATGCATTTTTGGAAAATAATATTTTTCAAAAACAGTGACCGTTCAACTAAGGAGCAACAACTACTTCCCGTGCAATATGCACCGCTGGATATTGAATTACACCCCAAAGTCAAACGGGGT
The DNA here is from genome assembly GCA_949126875.1 of Lochmaea capreae. NCBI lineage: Eukaryota > Metazoa > Arthropoda > Insecta > Coleoptera > Chrysomelidae > Lochmaea > Lochmaea capreae. Next base: position 3,043,004 of record OX421400.1, read on the forward strand.
TGGTATATCTACAAGATATTTTAAAACCAACCATTCTGGATTGCGATTAAAAGGGACAACACAACTTGTAGACCGGTTTCGGCAAGCAATACATGTCTTCCAGTAACGGAGATGTAAAGATTGTGACAGTAGCGGCATCTTCACTTCCAATCGCAAACCAAAATCCGAAAAATTTTTGACAACAAGTCACACGGGTTAGAAACAATAAAGCTTATTACAGTTTCCTGTAATATTGTCAATACTCTATCATAGTTTCTACTTAAACTTAAAGACATTGACATATCCATTGGTATATAGAATTCTTCTTTCTTGACTTTAGTTTCGTTAACTCAACCTATACGTCAGTCGTATTTTTATTCTATATATTTTTTTTTCTCTCCAGAAAAACGAATAAAGCGTGAAGAAATAAAAACTAATAATTGACAAATATTATGTTCGAATTCCCGTTCTCCGAGTTGTTCATAATCTGTTTGAGAATTTGATTTCTTGAAGGCTCGGTTTTTTCCCAAAGGAGGTGTCTGCTTGGGAATATTTCAATAACCGAAGAAGGGGCTATGGAACAAATATATTTTATCCACCTTTAAAGTTTTTTCGTGAAAAGCTTTATTGGTACATTTTAAAATTTGTAAAAAGAAGTATTTCAATCAAGCGCACAGCAGACTGTTCGTTGGAAGTTTAGAAAAGAAAAAAATTGAACTCTAGTGGTTAAAAAATATTTAGTAGATTATTCTTCATAATAGGTTTGTTTATAGAAAAGAGTCTTTGAAAATTTGACATGCTATGTCAGTTTTATATCGTCTGTGTATCGCACCAACGTTCTTTCCTGACTGCATGCTTCCAACTCATTCCAATTTTATTCTTAAGTGGGTCCCGAGACACAAGGGCATTGTAGGAAATGAAAAGGCAGACATCCTAGCAAAGCTAGGGTCTGAGACTGCATTCACTGGTCCTGAACCAGTATTTGGGATATCTAAGACTGCTGCACGTGGTTGTATATCTCGGTGGACTCAAACTAAACATCACTCGTACTGGAGACACGTGACAAAACAGGAACACAGCAAACCCTCGGAGATGCTCACTAATGAAATAGTAAACCTTAGCAGGGGCCAGATAAGGATAGTGACGGGTAACCGGTCACTGTACCCTAAGCAAGCACATGCATACAATCGGCATATATAATATAATGGCTTCTGGTCTCTGGCTTAGCCAAGAGCACAAAAAACCTGAAGGCTGAGGTGCCGAGGACTCCAAGCATTTGACTGGTGTGCTAAACCAATAAATCATTCCAATTCAGCTAGATATGGTATGGTTGGTTGTCGATAATTGTGGCCAGCATTTCGTTTCAAGAAGCAAGTTTCTAATAACATCTGTGATTCTGGAATGGCTATGGGTGTTGGTTCATCTCAGAAGTGTAGAACCAGCTCGGGTTTTGCCCATAGCTCTTCTGCATTGCTAGAAAAGTTTTCCTGGTAGTAATTTTTTCCAGGTTTGTCCTCCATTTCAGTTTGTAGTTAATTGTAACTTCCAGATATTTATATATACAATACAAGAAACAACATATGCATAAAACAACAAACCTTTTATGGTTTATGGTTGAACTAATGTACAAGAAAGGTGCTACCACCAACAATAAAAGGTTATTACTCGAGTCCGTTGAGAATTCAATATTGTATGCATGAATAACATAAACGAAAGCCATAAAAACAAGAACATTTAACTCCCAAGCATTCCAGTGGAACCCGCGAAATGCATTTTTCTTTGTGGTCGAATACAAATTCTTTCCGTAGAGGATTCTAATTACACCATTAAGCAAACTAAATTACTAAGGCACAATCTTAGCAATAAGGATTATCCAGCAGCAGTGTCGTGCTGATTATTTAGAAAATTATAATTTTTTATTAAAATTTGTTCAACTTTTGCTATTGAATATTAATACGAGCTATACTAAACTTACTAATTTATTATGTGTATTCTTTAGACAAAATCAAATGGGACGAAAGCTAATTCTCACCTTTAATCTTTTCCTTTTGATCTTAACACTAATTCGTAAGGAAGTATCTCATTAAAAAAACACATCCGTCGGAAAGGAGCTCCGACGTTTTAGTTCGGTAGCCGAGGAAAGCTCTGCGATTAGAAATTAAAATGAGGAAGTTTGCTATTTTGGGCGTTTTCGCGTACAACTCGGTCTCTTTCATAGACGTCCTGAAAGATTTCAATCGAGGTTTCAACGAAGAGAAAATATTAAAAATTTACAGTGTGTTTCATCATTTCTAGATTTTTGTAAGGAATCATTTTGAGACCTTGACATAGGTTAAATGAGCTTAAGTTTGTTGTTAAGTCCTCTAGTGCGACTAACGGAAGTCTATTTTAGGTCTTGGGTCTAGAGACACTCTGCCAAATATGATATACCTTATTCGTACTACGTTGGGACAGGCACAAAGTATATGCTAAGCTGTTTCATCATCTTCCAGACAAAAGCGACATTGGACGGATCTTTCATCAATGCAAGCCTTACTATATGATGGTCCAGAAGACAGTGGACTGTTAAAAAACCTGTTGTGAAACGTCTGTAGTTTTTCACTTATAGTAGACATAGTTCGTAATATTTTTAGGTCTTCGAATGAACCAATCCAAAACTCTTCTAGCTTTTGTATTCTCGAAATTGGGCCACTCGATTTTTCTATATATTACTTTAATTTCTGTGATAAAATTCCCATTACATCTTATAATTTTCTTGAGATATGCTGCTAGATACTTACAATAATAATTGACAAAAGTGGCAAAAAATTATGTTCCATTATTTAACAGCAAGTCAAAGGCAAATATTGTTTCAGTATAAACGTTTTCGAAGAAAAATTAAAAAGTGTTGGTACAAAATATAGTTGAAATCACCTCAAAAAGAAATTATCACATCCTAATAGGCGTTCATAGCGCTTTTCATTCTTTTTATTCACCATTTGGATACATTCCCTACTATCTAGTAGTACGAAGTCAAAATGAAAGCCGAAATTAGTTCCAAAAGCGAGATGAGACTTTCTAATAGTTTCAATCGATTAGTTCCTGTTAGGTTAAAATTATGTGTTCCTGTCCTGGAAATTGTAGAAAGTGTAACAATTATTGCGATGGCATGAACGTACCTGACTAATTTTGTTATTAATGGTCGAAAAGGAGTGGGACAAAGCGATGGTTGTATGACGTAGATTAACGACACATAAAAAAGTCATGCGCTGTGACAAATTCAAAAAGGACATTGTCGTGTAACTTTGTTATTATAGATCAGCTCCTTCTTGACGAACGCCACTTCTGTTACAGAATCCCCTTTGCTTATCTACTATAATATAAACAAAAAGGTTAATGTGATGTCCAAAATGTTACTGTACGTTGATATTAAGAAGGATAAAAATCAAAATAGGAAATCTAAACAAAAGGTAGAGGGTTTTAGTGTATTTAGTACCTAGAATCGATAGAATCGTTAAAAAAACGAAAATCTCAAAAGACAAGCGGAAAATACGCAAGCTTATAAGGAATTTATAAGCGCCTTCAACGGTAAAAAGCTCTAACCGATGCAGAAAGCCATAAATATTTCTCAATCGAATTGTAAAGCTGAAAATTTCTTTAACAAAAGTATCCGACGTCATCTATCATCATTTTCCAGCTCCTTTCACTCGGCCATTTTATTCTATGATAAATAATACCCATTTCGTATTCATTACTTTTGAACTCTCTGTCGGAATTCGTTACAATAAAATGTTATTCATTGAATTTTCTTCTTCTCCCAAGAAAGTACTTCGTCGAGGGTTTAAGAGAAGCCGCCACAATCCGGAGGGCGTTGGGTAACTCTAAACCGGAGAATTAAAAAGATTATTTCAACAATTTAATGATTTTAGGGATGACAAAATATTACTTATGAAGTAAAGCAGGGTTTTTATTTCGAGAAAAAGAGGTAGGTATTTACACTAGTCCAGTAGACAAAGTTTTCCACCGTGTGACTATATCAAGCGATCAAAAAGCAGGATACGACGAAAGATTACGGATTTGCTAATGATCTGGTGTTCAGCGTCAAAGCAACATTTTATTGAAGTGGTAAGGTATACTGTGACAAAATTCAGAGATGGGACACGAAAAACCTCCAAGATTCTGTCCAGCATGAAAGAGATTCTCAAACATTGAATGTTTTAGATGCTGTATCCAGCAAAAAAGCGTATGGACCATTTTTATTTCGTGAAAAAACTGATTCCAACAACTTTATATACCAATAAGATGAAGTTGGCACCTCATTGGCATAATGAGGTGCGTCGGTACCTAATCTATCAATTCCCCCATCACTAGATAGGCTGTTGGAAGGTGTGGAATTGTTTGCGTGGCCTCCCAATTTTCTTAATATTACTCTGTGCGTTAAGGACAATGTTTTGGCAGCGTGTATCGGCTGAACTGGACAATCGTTTAGCCGTCTGATGAGTCCTTTAGCAATTTGATGGGCTACAGTAAAGTACAAACTTCCTCTGTAGTGATTCTGAAAATAATTTACTTGGAGAAATTATTTCAATTGCGTCTTATGGTTATAATTCTCTTCATACACAATTTATAAGTAAACTGAAGTTTCCTACTGGGAAATCCTTAATGCATCCTATTTTGTATTGTTTGTTTTCCATTGTCTGTTTTTAATGCCTTAAAACTATAAAAATAAATAAACATAAGATGGGTCTTCTTGTTATATAAACAAAGCTTTTGAAAAATTTAGATTAAGACGCAAGGAAGTTATGATAACACTTGGGAAATTCAATAGTCATTAACAATTCAGTGTTCTGATACGCGTACACGTTCGGGTGTGGATTGTAGGTGTTTTACAGAACAACAAAAAGTGTGTTGTGTATCAAAGAAGTATTTTTAAATTGGGTTTCAATAGAAAAATAAACTGGTAGAACAGAATAGCGGTCAATATGAGTCATAAGATCGTTTTAGCAAACGCCTATTGTGAACTGAATGAAGAAAGAACTAATCATAACATTTACAACGGTCACAGTAGATAAAAGATGTTTTCTACTTGCCACGTAGGTACTAAACGCACAATCCAAGCGACAAAAGTATTAAAGGAAAATCTGGAAATGGGTAATCAGCCTTTTAAAGTAGTTATATTCGTGCTGTGCGTATATGTGGCATGATTTCGGTAAATTGCCTGAACGTTATCTCCATCACTAATCTCATTCGTGGAGTTGACCTATACGTCTTCGACACTGGTACAAAGGCATATACAGTAGAAGCCAATGTGAAAAACAAATTAACGCCGTTTAGGACAATACTTCGAACCAGTAAACAATACTATGACTATAAAGCTGGAAATAATTGAAAAGATATACACATTCTGAAATAAAAGTGAAGAGGGTACCGCACTGGCGGGAGCAACAATTGTTGTAAATCATTTAAACGACACAGTGGACCGTCGTAATTCAGAAGGCGTCACTTTTATGAAAAAATAAAAAAACACTTCAAAAATATAGGAGGATGTCTTTTTATTCATATGTAGACGTTACAATTTCACCCACCCATGGTCACCCCAGCCAATTTTTGGAATGGTTCATACATCAATATATTGTTGGATTTTCCTTTACAATTGTAAAGATGATTACAAAAAAATGTATAATATATAAGTTACGGATAATTCCAATGTGAACCATGCCATTACTGTGGCACTAACTCTAGTCAATTAAGTAAACGATGTTTTGCTTCTTAAGGCGCCAATTTCGTAAAAAAAACAATCATATAATGTCACTTCTCTTTATTCGATGTAATTTGTTTAGTTACAGCCCTAATAAAATAGCAACCTGATATCCAACAAACCCACACACTTCTTCTCTCTATACCTTTCATAGAGCGTCCAAAAAAATTCTGTGGTATAAGTATTAGTCGAGATTTTCCCACACTTTCTAGGGATTTTACATATGAACTTGACGGTGGTTGAAGGTTCAGACACGGTTGAAGAGGTGTGTGTGTGTTGGTTATTGTTTACAAACGAAGGGGAGAGCAGGTGGATTACATTTTAAGGGTGGTGATGTACTGCGACCAAAAAACTGGTGTTTGACGTTTTTTTAAATAAAGTGTCAAGTGGGTAGCTTAGTTTTCATAAAAAAGAAGTATACGCTGCGAGTGACGCCTTCAGAATTATGTGGGGTGGAAAGTTTCCATTAAAATGCTCTGTATAATAATCAATAATAAAAAAAATGTTTAGATGAGCTCGGACCCACGTACTGAGACCAATTGTGTATCTTAACCATTTAGCAACTCACTCAAATACACACACAGAGAAGATGTTGCATCACATATACACGAACAGAAGAATTTCGCACATATAGGTTTACTAGACAATAATAATTGATATGCCTGGTTCAATTTGAAGTCTCTTTAATTTGCCGTAACAATCCAACTAGTGACTAATGTTGCTTCAATTATTTATGTCCATTGTCCACACTTCAATTCGTTGACTTAGTGACAAAATCCTAGCGTTAATAAATCTAGTTTAGTAAAAAGTCTTATACAACTACGTAAATCTTTGCGAACTGAGAGTTTTAAATGTTGGCGGTAATAAAGTTTCCAATTTTATTAATCAGTCTAACCAAAAGACAAGCATGAGAAGTAGTTAAACTAAAAAGGAATTTACAAACTAATTAAAATCATTCAATTTTAAAAAAGTAAATTTATAGATCCTAGTGAATTCGATGCAGTTTATTTTGTACTTTTTCAGTTCCATTAAATGTAATTGGATACTCGTCTTTTCATATTCTCTATCCTAACTCAAACTGTATAAAGTATTTTAAAATACAAAGACATTTTGAATAAATCAAACAGCAAATATGCTTAATTAGAACCTGGTGGTAGTTTAAAATGTTCTTCATGTGTTTACCAATCAAAACTCCTCTTTTTGGATGAGTGAACTTTCAGAAGATCAATACATGCATCCATCAAAACATCAATAGATAATTTCTGTTCGAATGCATCATAGTTTACCGAACAAGTTTCGTTACCGATGTTTCCGATACAAATCCTTGTTCAATTCAATATATATTGCACATTTGTTGAAAAAGCATATAAAAGAGAGTCTATTTTGATTGGTCTTCAATTTCGATATCCTATGCTATTTTTCTCAGTCTGATTTCGTGTACTCTTTATAATTATAAAGAGGTTATATCTTCTTGTTTAATTCCCTTTTCCATGTTGAATGGTTCAGATCTTTCACCACTCACTTGAATTTTTGTCTTATCACTTCGTTTTACATTGATTCTACAACTTTCATGGATTTCTCAGCGATATTATACTTTTCCTCAATGTTTCTCTGTGTATCCTGTCAAAGGCTGTTTTCAAGTCTTTGATTAGTGAAAATTAGGTTAGCACTTTCAGCAGAACTAAGTAACGATGGATTACTCTAAAAAACTTATCAACTTCGTTGGGATGAACGCAACTATTAATTCAGGTTTGCGGTTTGCAGAGCATCCGGCAATTTCAATAGTTACCAAGATCTTTCAAACTAACCTCAAATCATCAGATTATTGGTCATAAATAAATTAACTACCTTCAAACTTCTAATGCTTGTTGTTTGTAGAAGCTCATTTTATATTGATGCTCTACTTATATCAATTTATAACGGGAAAATGTTAAGTTTGGTTCATCTCATTAACTTCTTTAGAAAATATACAAATATATTTTTTTATGAAAAAATAATGTTACGTTTATTATAATGAACCAAACGGCGTTTGAAATTGCTATAAAATGGCACGTCGTAGCCATAATGTCACAGACACGCGAAAAGTTGACCTGAGATGTTAATTTTTTACATTTTCACATGAAAAGGAGGTGGCTTTTTTAAACTAGTAAGATTAACGTTATTTACCGCACTAAATCATCGAAGGAGAATGTGTACCAAACAATAAGTGGTCTAGTTTATAAAAGGTTTGATATTTTGTCACTAACTAATACATACGAAGAACGTAAACCTAGTATACATAAAGTATTCAGGGTTAAGGACGCCATTTTTCATCCAAACAAAATGTACTAAAGTATTTCTCGAATATGAGTTTCTATAACTGTACTATTTAGTCCATATCCTTGATTCTCCACAGTTTTTCGGCTTTTTTTATTTTATATAACCAGATTAACGCGTTTAATCGATTTAACCAAACCCCCAAACTAATCTAGGGCTCAAAAACCAGTATTAAAACCTCCATGCTATAGTAAAATATTACACTAAATGGCCCTTATTATTTGTCTCCAAGTGGTCGCGTGTTCACTTGTGTGTATGTGTGTGGGTGCCCTTTCGCCCTTCTGCATTTTTACGTAGGTATAAAAACAGTCACGTTACCTTCACATCACATCAACTTTTTAAAAATGGTTTCACTTTAATTTAGCAATATTTATTTAATCAATCCAATTTTTTCAACCCTTTGAATGTGGGACTGCATTTAATTGAGTAGGTAGGTGAAACCAAATATAATTAAAAATTCTATATCATATTTATTTTGGTCCTTGACCGGTTTCCGTTTCCGTGATCAAAAGTGTGGGCAAGTTTGCTTTTTGAAATTTCCAAAAAATAATTCTGTGTTGATCACATGTATACTACTTCGCGAGCAGGTCGGAAATTTTGATGAAATCTACGGAAAAGCTGGAAATACCAGTAATTATAGAAATGGAAGTTATAAGCGAAATAATCGAAACAAGTCAATATCCGAGATTGTGCACGACTATACTCAAAAAATTGTAGAGATCTTAATAGTTGAAATATCGAGTTGAAATTTAAAATGGATACTCTTAGATATTGGTAAAATATGGAAAAAAATCAGGAGACTCGTATGTATGAAATTGTGAATACAGAGTTATCCTAAATTGGAAAGTCATTTTATTCCAAAAATTTAAAACTTGTCTAAATTTTTTATTAGCGACTTTAGGAAATTTTTATATGGATTTTTGGAATGTACGGGTTCAAATTAGTCAATTTTTATATAAAACACACAAAAAATCTGGTCCAGAAATCGAAATTTTTCCAAATGCAAACTTTTCGACCAAAAAAACACACTTTAAATATTCATTTTACAAAATTTTCCTATGCATTTTCGTATTCTGCGGGGTCATATTAGGAGATTTCCATGATCAAATATATGCAAAATCACAGAGTCGAATTAAACAACGACCTCGTTGGCCGAGTAATGTAAGGACCACTTTGAGATTGAGGTCAAACATACTTACACAATATATTGCTTTTCTTTTTGATTCTTCTTTCGACCTAATTCATTATTTTTTACGTAACATTTATATTAGACATATTACATTTGTCCAAAGTAAGTTCAAAAGCATCAAAATAAACTAGATAAAAGAAGGCTTCCACATAAAGCTGGGATTTACAGATATCCTATTGGTTTCTGTTAACTTTGGCAATATATGAAGTACGTGCTTCCTTTTAGCAATGTTCGGCTTTTCACCTTGAAAGGGATTCCTGAAACTTCTAAGATCAAAAATCGCATCAAATAAAATAAGCCGCAAACGTTTCAGTTGTTTCGTATCAACATTAAATAACAACTTTTGATAGAAATATTATATGGATAATACGTTTTAATACATTTCTTTCTTTCAACATTTTAAAATATCAATGCTCGTCCAATCGAGGCTACAAAGTCTCTTACAGATTTTACTTCAGCTCACTGATTAGCCAATTCATTACCTGCAATACCTTCATGCCCCATAACCCAAATTATCTCTTGCCAGCCTATTAAAAGAGATTTCTTATAGTTTTTCACCAGTCTAGACGTATTGATGATAATTTTATGCAGAGTCTGACTGTCTGTTAAAATAATCTTGGTCGGTTCCCTACTGTCATCAAATCCTGTCCATCACACAATTATTATTTCTATTTATAATTATGTATAATAATTTCTATCAACAAACAGAATTCATATTTATTGGAACATAGTTGTTTACCTCCGAATATTCGATACTGAACACTGGATTATTATTCATTTTATTGTGTTCAATATTTATGTTAACATAGCCGAACGTATTGAGGTAACTAATACAAATAAAGTAAAAATTTGAAATTAACAATCATGCTCCAATTAAAATCGAATCATCGATTCGCTAGTGGGCGCCATGGGAAATTTCTTCAAATATTAAGCAAATATTTATTAATATTAATCCTGCTTGCTGATGCTGTGCGCAGGCTGGGTTATAGTAGAGATCAATGTCTTATTAAACATAAAGTAATTCAATTATATTTATTGATTAACCTCATTTTGACCAATATCAGTGTTGAATTTTTCCTCCACGCAGCCTGGGTACTCGAAATTCCCGAGCCGGAGCACGACCCCCTTTTAACCCCTCGTATAGTCGCGCTTCATTAAAACCACCCTCATTAAGATAAGTACCCGTATTGCCATGCAGACGGAATCAAAACGAGAGAATATACTGGTGAAAAATTTATGAAATATGAACAGAATTTAAGTACAAGGGGGATGTAAAAGATGGTGTGTGTTATTTGGAGAGGATTTAACCATGAGTTTTTCCTATATAAAATTCTCAAGGGTTGGGGGTGATGAATTTTGAGGTTTCTTAATTAAAATTGTTGTGCGTTTAGTATTTAACGAATTTTTTAGGACTGGCAAAAATATTGAGCGAATCTAGAGGGCATTACAATCATTTAACGAAAATAATCTCAAGGACATAGCTCTACTTTACGTTTTAATCGTGTTAAAATATTAATAAAGGTCCACCAAGAAAAATACTAATCGCTAACACTATCTCATTCACGTTTTATTAACCAATGTGTCTTCTTCAGAAACTGTGGTACTACGTCGTCCTTTACTTTTTCCCGAACAAACTCTAAGGTCCTTTCTCTTCATTTAAAATATTAGTGCATTTAACTATATCTATACTTTGAAGCCTTATGCCATCACAACCAAATGAAAGAAGCTGCAAGATGTGGCGGAGTTCACAGTGCAATTGTCTTTGTAGGACGCTCACTCCATGCAGTCAAATTGTTATTTCCTTCTCAAACTAAACATCAGTCGTATTGGAGACACGTGCCAAAACAGGAACACAACAAACTCCTGGTCAAAAAACCCTCGAAGATGCTGACCAACAAATTACTAAACCTTAGCAGGGGCAAGATAAGGATAGTGACGGGTTTACTCACCGGTCACTGTACCCTAAGGAAGCACATGCATACAATCGGTATATATAGGGAGGAACCTATCTGTCGGTTGTGTATAAAAGAGGAGGAAACAGCCTCTCACATACAAGGGAGGATTTCTCCAAGAAGGACCTAGTGAAAAGACTGTTGAGCCTGATAAGAGCTACTGGTCTCTTCACATAAACGGCACAACCAAGAGCACAAAACCTAAAGGCTGAAGTACCGAGGATTCTAAGCCTCTGACCGGTGGTGCTGAACCAATCAATCAGGTATTCCCTTTACAAGTGCTTTCAGGTGGGCAAATCTACTTTTGACACATTCATGACATATATGTGGCTTAATGAGATTATTTACGTTTGGATAAGATGTGCATGGATCAAAATTATTTCAAGTACAGGTAACAACTGCAACAAATACTGTACTAGACGAAGACTAAAGATCATCAATTCTATCCGCAGTCTACTAAATATCACCCACCTATCACTCTAATATATTAGATACTATATGGAAAAAATCCGCTAATGACTCTGATATACTTTTTCTCTGGCTTTCTTTGTCGGTGTTATTGGCCACAAATTTAGCTTGAGATTTGAATTATGCAAAGCCTCTGGCGAAAAAAAGCTGATTAAAAAAGTAAAAAGAAAGTTAAGAAACCATTTAGCTTTATAAGTGCTGTTTTACTTGTCCGACTTTACTTGTTCAAGGTCCCATTTAACTATAGGTTGGAAGTGACCTCACAAAAAAATACGACTCAGGGCTGGTACATTTTGAAAAGGTCACACAAAAGTTGTATTGGATCATTTTTGTGGACGGAATCATGTCACCAAAGATATTGATCAAGAAGTTGGACTTGAACTTGACATTCCATCAGCAAGTTGTGATGGTGTTGTGGTATTTGACGTTTTGATGTTTGGATCACACCACATTTTTTCTGACTGTCAATATTTTAAAAGCAGAATTTTTAACATATTTTTTTGTAATATTTTCATTTCATGATTTGTTTAATTTGTCAATAAAAACTTTCGAAACAGGACATTGAATAATGAAAAATATTTGTGGAGCTTTCTATTCCAAACGATCTAAGGATATAGATCACAGGAAAAACGTTTCCAGCACTAAAAAGAAGAAGATAACCAAACTCGTAGCAGATAGTTATTTATTGTACCAATTTGACAAAGGAAAAATGCTAGAAAAGATTCTCCCACAAATATAACAGCGGTAGCGAGCAATTTCCCACTTGATTTACTTACTGGTAACTATATTTTTCACCTTAAAAACATCAATCATTCTGTTTGGCCTGTTTGATTACAGTTGTCTAGAGATTGGAATGTCGTCCTTTTTATCTCTTCTTGATTAATCTCGCCGGGCTAAGTAATGTGACACTGGTTTTTCCATTTGTTCCACTCAAAAGCCTTCTAATTTCATGTTTTAGAAAAAAAAATCCACTCTTAATACAAAGAGTCCTCTAAACTTGACTGTCGTTCATACAAAACACTGTAATGGCCTTAAAATGTATCGTCACTCTTATACTATTTTCCCTCACTTTCTCCTGGTTTATAATGTAATTGCTCGAGAGTTTCCTAATTTCCTATGGAAATGTTTAATAATCAAATTCACCTTTATTTTGTCATAAGAATTAATTTTTAAAACATATCTAGTCGATTTTAATTTAATGATTTCCGGCGAGATTCTACATCTGGTATTCAATTGACTCGCCATATTTTTTTCCATGTTTTCAATAGATAGAGACAGCTCAGAGATCGTTACAGAGAGCTGCAGATGCAAATATATAATGAAAAGCATTGTACGCCCACAAATTTAGAGCTATGAATAATACGTGCTTGGTTGGCATATTATCCATAAATACGAAACAAAAGCTGGTTCCATAAGGGTCTCAAATATAAATTTAATCAGATGTCAGTGGCGTTACAAATTGTTTTAAGACGAAACTTTCGTTCATATTATCCTATTTTTCTGGCATTCGAGTAATGAAGTTTATTGTCTTCTCACAATTTGTGGACAGCTTTGAAGCTCTATTGAAGATCTTGGTGTTTTGACACTGAAAAAGCGACAATCTGGACCTGGAAGAATGAACAATGCTTAGCAAGTTTCATGAAAAATCTCTGACCACGTGAGTCTTCATGCCATACAGATTATTTACATCAATTATTACATCACTAAAATGGATCACTTATTACGAATGATTGTTTTAAAATGAAATTTTGTACGTATCTTATTTTGCAATGGAACTCTTTACATATAATGCAATGCTATCTCTTGGCACCAAAAAAGCGACCATCCAGACTTGGAAGTTAGCAATTAGTGTCATGAAGAATGACTCTTTGGCTACGACTATTTTCATGCCATACAGATTATTAACATTAATCAGAATAGCCTTGGTCTACAATCGCAGAATAATCTTAAGAACAGGAATAGGAATATTAATACCCACGACTTTCCTAGAACAGCGAGAGATAATGTTCCCAGTTAAATATGTAGCGCTGGGTTGAGATCGTCACCAGTTGATGATTCAAAGTTAATAGGAAACGATGCTGGGTAAAAATGTTCAAATTACAATTTTGACCGGTGTTTAACAATTCGTTGTATCGGATTGTTCAGCAACGGTAAACAACGAATGTGAAAATGTAGTTTTCCCATAACGTTCGCAAATTTTATAATTATTTCTTCTTGGAGAAGTCTGAACTTAATTTTGATATCGTATTCGAAAATATGTTAATAAGAAATTGAAGTGAGTGAGAAAACAAAAACAAGGATCGGTAAGTTGAAACTTACACCGTCCTTGATTTTCTATACTTAAAACTTAAAACGTCGTGTCTAACACAAAACGTCTAAATTTCAAAGTTAGATTGAAAGTAGATCATACCGACTCGAAAGGTACTCGTATTATGCTTATAAAGTTGGTTAAAGTTGACAGAAACTTTAACTGACATTAAAGTTATTTAAGAGTTCCAAGAAAGCGTTTTCTTTGTCGTTGAATGCTTAGCTTAATTTTTCTCTGCTTTATTCATGGAGTTTTGAGTGTAAACTATCACAATATTTATTTAGTTTTCATCACATTTACTTTCAATAAAACGGAGTTTAAAGTCTAGAAGATCTAAAGCATCCCAATCCCCATTTTCCTCATCTTATCTTTTCTTAACCACGAATCGGAATAAAAAAATGTTAAAAAACCCTCTGTTATGTTATTTTGTTGATTCCCTTCAGAGTACTATATTGTTAAAACTTAAAATACGAAATTTAAAAATATAAACTCCAGTTGTGAATCTATCTAAAGTTGCGAGAACAAAAAGGAAAACGTGTAAAGTACATTGGGAGTGATAAAACTGTAGCACGTTGACTTTTCTTTCCCATTCTTACACGGTATCTCAACTATTGAAGTGGAATAAAATTTTCCAGTTAAGAATGTAGCTAACAAAATATCGAATTGAATTTTTCCAACAACTTTTTTTTATTTAATGTCACTTTGAAAGAGGCATACTTTTATTCTATAGGTAGGAGATGTCAAAATTACATCAATTTTTAAAGAAACACATTTTTTTTTGTTTGGAATCTTCCGCATACATGACAATTTCTCTGTTTTGCGCCTCTGGGGATATGAAATATTTATACAACAACAATTTCATTCTTTATTCAATAAAAATTTTTTGAGATGGCTTACAATCGAAAACGACGTCAAGGAAACTTAAAATTATATTTACACTGACATTCACAACTATAGTTTTAGATTGGGGCAAAGTAAATCGCTTTTAAGTTGATAAATCAGAATCATTCTAGCTGTTTATTGTTCGTTTAGTTCATCATGAAACTAAAATTTGGTATATTATTTCATGGGTTTGAATAAACTCTTTTCTCTCGGGATCAGAATCATAACGTCGATTAAAGCTATGAACAGAAATTCATTTGCACTAAATATTCAGATAAAGAGCCAAAATTTAAACAAAACTTGTTACAAAAGTGTTTCTCTCTTTTTGTAGATTTCGTTATTACAGGACAGTGTCGCCTGAATGAACACATCAAAAATCTCAAACTTGTGGGGAATGAAGAGTGTTGATTGTGTGGAATGAAGAAGAAACATGCAAAATCCCAACTTACAACTTTTGAAGACTACTGGATAGAGGAGGAATACCAATGAAGCTGAAGTAACTACTGGTCTCTTAGACTTTCCTCGCCATAAGTATACATAAATAGAACGAAGTGTAAGCCAGGATATTAAACAATACAACCTTAAACCTTAAAAAGACACGTCTTGTCAGCTATTCACTTCAACTTGACCTCGCCGTGATACAACTAATGTTTTAAATAAACTAAACGTATTATTTTGATTTGTAATTAATTTCAATGAATTTAATTCTTGTTTTTCATTAATGCCAAAAGGCATCACACCACCTCAACTGTCAAGGCTGCAACGAATTAAGCTCCATTCAATCTTTTGTCGTACCATATTGAACCAATCATTCACTCAATCTTATCATAATATCCAAAATTAAATACCAATTGACCAATAAAAACACCTTCAAACAAATTTTATATGAAATACGATATTTTTGTGATGTCAACGACAAATTTTACAGCTAGTCGATGATGTTTCAAACAAATTATCCTCATTTAACATGAAATTCAAGAACTATGCTTATTTTGTTTTAAACGTAAATTATTTAAACCGATATAAAAACAGATAAAGGTAATTAACACTTTGCTTATTGTTCGTTAGCACTACCCACACGAGTCATTATAATTGCCACTAAGTTAATGTAAACAATGATGTTTCAAAAATGGAATTTAATTAATAAGCTGGACTTTTCTTTATGAATATTTAATTGATTTAATTTCACGGGAGCTGTAAGGCTCTTAAGTAGCACACAAAGGTTTGCTTGTCTGGGTATTACGGGAGTCATAAAAACCACAAGTGCGATGGAAGCCTTGCTGAATCTGCCCACAAGGCTCATTGGAACGGAATCCTCCTGCGGCATCGCAAAGGTGACAGTTAATATGGCCAAAAAGAAGTAGGTGGCACGGGTCGGTATTCTCATCAGGAAAAAACTAGCGAAACAGTTCAATGGAGGGCATTTGCCAACTTTTACGGCAGAACTAATAAGTAAAGAAATGGAAAACTGTCGAAGATAGGTTAACAGCTTAATAGGCACCCAAAACACAGCCAAATTCATGTGCAGATTATATCATCTAGAAGAAGAAACTTCAGAGTACATTATATGCCAGTGCGGTGTCTTGTGCTGGGCGATGAGAAGTCAACAGCAAAAAATTACATGGAAGTATTAGTCTGGAGGCTACTTGAAAATATTTGGGTTGGAAAATGTAATACAGATTAGAGGACCACAAAGGTCGATTAGACACCTCATTAAATCTAATCTAATCATTCCACGGATGTCCATAGAATATATTTAGATAATCAAGACCACTCGCAGGTCTTCTTTCCTCACCAATATATCTTAAAAGCCTCTTAATTAGTTTTTGTCACAAAATACCATTACAAAATGGAATCTGTATGGAGTGCAATGTGTATATTAATATTGTCTTTTTATTACAGGTCCCAATACAAAAACTACCGTAGCCATATTAAATTGTCTTCTAGCCAGACAATTCTGCTTCGAAGATGCTTCTTGTTCTGCTATATTAGAAATAATACCAAGAGTTTGCGGTCCAGAAGTTGGTAAGTAGAAATATTGTTTATTATTTAAAAATTCTATGTTTTAAATACGTTTTTACTCGATAAATTAAATCGTTGGCACGTAATTACGTAACAAATGTTAATTTTATCTAATAAACAGATACTCTTCCATGTTTTCGGGTGATTACTGTGTATCCGTTAGGAATAAAAAACTACCCTTCATTAAGTCAACTACATCTTTTGCATTCTAAGTGGAGTGTAACGGACCAGATCTAAGTTACAGAGGATTTTACCTTAAGGAAGTCACATTATTTTAGGTAGTCTGTCTAGGATTCTGAATTGCTGTGGAGGTTTCTTCTTCCATAACACATAATCTACATTATTTTTCCTCTACTATTTTGAGCTTTTTTAAATGACCTTTCAGGCGACAGTATTTCGTTAGGACTCTTTCCAATGGTTTGATCCTATTTTTTCGGCTTTGCCCGCTTTTTATACTCTCCACATATTCCAGACAGTTCTCGATTTTTCCTTGACATTTCTAGACTTCTCAATGACAGTTCTAGATGATTCCAGATGTTTGTCTTTTTATTTTTCTTCATGGACCTTCCCATATCTTCAGTCTAACAATATTATATCATTTATAAAGAATCTACAAGTTAAATTTCTGCTAATCTCGTACAAAATTTATATCCAGCATTGATGAATGTCTATTAAGTGATATTTGGATGACATTTCTTAATGTGAATTAGGAGAATCTGATTAAAAATGTTTATTCCGTGAAGGTTTTCAAGTGATTTTCCCTGTATACCTACTTTTTCGTGTTTCTATGTATCAGACTTACTGGTTGAAATGATGTAGGCACTTTTAGGATGACAAATTTTCGATAGAAACTAGGTCAAGCACCATCGTTACCATGAAGGATGTCTTTCTATAAAATTTTTGCAAACTTGAATATTATTGAAACATCAACTGTAAAATAATGATGTTTGCGGAAACGTAAAAGTTATCTTAAGCAGAAATTTGCAATTTAAATTGTAATTACTGTTTGTGATTATTATGTTAGCTCAACGAGAGACTGTTTATTATAAAATGTTTCCTTTTTATCGTTTTATTCTACAAAAACAGTGGGAATCATTAAAAATAAATTTAATATTTTTTCAATTGTGTATATTGTAAGAATTACAATTGTCATTCCGTATATTTTATCACTTATAATTGCACAAGTGGTTTGTATTTTATCGGATAAATTTGGGTTGTTTAATGAGAAACTGTTTCCTAGCAATTTGACGAGAATAACTGTCAACTATTAAAAACCTTCGGTGTCGTGTTTTTAATAGTTGACAGTTATTCTCGTCAAATTGCTAGGAAACAGTTTAGAATTTGAACAACACAAATTTACCCAATATCAATACAAACCTCGAGTGTAATTCGGCAGGACAATTTGATAAATGAGAAATTTGGAAACATACCAATGCAAACTTTATTTATGAAACATTAAAAATAAACACATTTTTATTTTAATGTACAATTAGTAAAAACGCAGTTATTGAAATTCATACTAGGAACAGTGATATCGCTGCGGGTGCCACAGCTAATCGTTTCTGTAGTAGATGTTGAAGATTTTTCATTTTCCAAACGAATTGATTGAATATTGCTTGAATGATACTCTTTGTCAACTTGTAAGTATGGTTTTATTGATGATGAATTGCTGTGTCCTGTTATTTTTATTAGAGCTTGTTCTTCAATTCCGCTTTTACTTAATTCGCTAACTGCTGCCGCTCGATTTGAGCGATTTGTAATTTTGACACGTTTGACATCTAAACCAATGCGTTGTGCTGAGCGTTTAGTCCATTTGGAAATTTCATTAATTCCAATCGGCAAATTCTTGTACCAACCTTTAGAATTTTTCTTTTTCCAAAAGGGATTTGGTGTAAGAAATACTCTGTCCGAAGTTATAAAAGTGTTTCGTTTTTCCATTAACTTTTTGAATAAACGTATTGGGCAAATATCTTCGTCGAAAATATTAGGCGTGATCCATTTGCTGTCACATAATTTATTGTTGCCGCCTTGTCTCGTTTTCGAAAATAGAGGATTATACTCGATACGTCCAGTTTCTTTTCCATTATTTTCAATTTCAGATACGAAATAAGTGGTTTTACAATAAGCTGCTTCTCCTCCGCGCCAAGCTAGTTCAAACGCCAAAATGTGATATAATTTCTTTTGAAGTCCTTCCGGTTCATTTTCGTTATATAATCTGGCCATTGCAAATATTTCAGATTTATTAAGAGCTGATGCACTACATTTTCTCTTTTCGGGTTGTGCTTGTAGAATTTTACGTTTAGCATTACGTGCAGCTCGTGATGAATTAAACTGAACATCGGTGAAAGGGTTGAATACAATATTAAATTCGTTATAATATTTACTTTTTAGCACTTTATCGGTGGTGTTCCAAATTGTTTTAACTACCGCTTCTTTGTAGTCTTCTCCGTTACTTTTTCGCATATTAAATGCCCAATCTTGCAATATTACATTCAATTTCTCGATGGAAGTATCTGGCTCAAATGTGTATCTTTTTGCATCGCAAAACGTAGAAAATTGTCGCCAGATTGATGATTGCGTCACAACTGTATTAGTAGGCACACAGGTATTAACAATTTGACTAATTTCGGCGTTCGTAGACACACCGAATCGACTCATTGTTAGTTCTCGAAAATTCAATAAGTTGTTGACAAACATGCCAAACTATTTATTCTGGTAACCAACACCGCGATAATTGATGAACAAATGAATAAGTGAAAAAACCACTAGTGTATTTGTCGCTGTAAAAGTTAAAGCTAACTTTTGCCGCTGTCAAAGTGACAATTGCACTGTGGTATATGCGATTTTTTATACATGAATTAAATTGTCACACCAAAAAATACAGTAGGTACAAAGTTCGTTAAGAAATTATGTACAGCAGTTTATGAGGCAAAGAGATTGTTCTGGTTAATTTCAAGATCTTTTGTTAAAACTTTTGATATTAATGTCTTTTTTTCATTGTGAGAAAAGTATCGAATTTGAGGATCGTAGACTTTAAGAAATTATAAACTGAGCCCCTTTCCTTATCCTGGAAATTAAATTATCATCATTTCGAAAGTGAATTTTAATGGAAAAAGCTCAACCGCGAATAAGCGATCCTCGTGATACGGTCCATATTCTCTAGACGCAAAATTTTCCTAAGTGACATTTTCCGAAACGGTTTACGGAAAATATTAAACTGCATTTTACGTACAAGCTCCCGTCATTTAAGTGAATTGAAAAAATGGGATCTGTTGTTGAATTTTTAAATCATTTTTGATAAGCTGTTCTCAATTGGATAAACAGACTCCACGCCGCTATTTCAAACTTTCTAGGTATTTTCAATTCGGGTTGGCCAGCTCACATCATCTTCATTCATTCCCATATTAGAGACACTTTGTTGTCTCTTGCCAGCCTGTTGAGGGATTCTTTACTCATCATCTTCTTATTGGATCATTTTACATACCGTCAACGTCGGTGTTCCATTTTGTCTTACCAGCTACGAACTCGTCTCACCTGTTACCACCAAGTAGTCCTGGGTCTTCCTCTTTTTATTGTAACGCTAGGTTTCCAGTATAACATATACTACAGCTACAGCTTCATCTCTAGCTTCCCGTACTTGTCCTACAATTTCTTAGGTTCATTCTTCTTTTGAGCCCATTGTCTTGTAATTTCACTGCTCCTCATATTCTCCTAAATATTTTCTCCCAATAATTCTTAAAATTTCCTGTTTTGTGGCATTCATTAGTACCGATCTACGAATTGTCCAAACTATCGTTAAATTATCTCTGGTTTGCTTATTTTGTTATACCATCCTAAAAACTATGAGGAAAGGGTCTTCCTCTTCTTTTTCTAGCATATAATGAGCTACAGCTGCTCTAACTTTCCATACTTGGAGTATTTGAAGCAAAACATGAAATGTGTCTTAAACATAAAAGTGAATATATTTCAATTAAGTTCATAATGATGTTGCTTTTGAAAGTAGGTCTTTAAAAAAAAAGTAAAGAAATTAACGAAGTATGAACTTCTTGTACAACAAACTTTCATCTATTATATTAAGAAATTTTATATCCAAAAGCGCATTTTATTATATAAATAATATGTGACTTGTCGAATTGGATTTAGATCCCATTTAGCTGGAAGATCAAAGAGACAATTCAAGCTTGAACAATACAATAACGTACTCTGTATGTCCTTTCTGTAGTTACCGAGTAATACATGGTCGGTTCTCGTAGGTCAAACACAAACGGTCGCATAACCAAAGCCCTATAGTGAAGTAATCCAATTCCGATATGGGTGGTTAGGCGCTAGACCAAGGGAACCCCGAAGTCAAATAGAGATATTCGACGATCAAATGTGTTGAATTTAGGCTTTAATGGTTGTGACATTGTGTGTCGGATGAATTGAAATCAACAAAATACATTATCGCTGAAACTTTTAAATAAGTAATTGAAGGGTTTTTCATGAATTTTATACAATTTAGAGTGAAATGAATGTGGAATTACAACGTGGAAAAGTATTTCCTCGTTTCACGTCGTTCTATTTGTGAAATTGTTACGTATCCTGAGCAGAAGTAAATGAAAATGTATTATTTAGGAATTTTAAGAATAGAATAAATCGAACTTAGGACCAGTAAAAAGCTGCTTCATTGTTTTATTATGGATTATAATCATTGTCTCTTTGATTTTGGAGAATAAAAACAGCGTTGGAATATTACTAGGCGAACACACTGGTTCAGATCATTCTCTATCTTGTTCTCTTTATATCAGCCCCAATGCCATGGTTTGTTTTGGAACTATCGGTGAACCAGATGATTTGTCCTGAATTAACTGGGTGCATCACCAGTTCCCTAGATGGGATGATGATGTTCCTCGCTGAGTGAATATATTCTCCGGAGTCATGCTATCAAAACTCATGTGAAATATGGGTTCATCTAGTATTGTCCCAGTTGTATAAGTGTGTCCTTCTCGAACATTGTTCCGTGACTATAAGTCTCCCGATTTCAGCCTAAGAATTGCCACCATTGACTTCGCCTTTACAAAAACTTCCAAAGGAGAATACCGTCCTCGTGCTGTTGATTGCCCCGGTAATACCAAGAAGGGCTTTTCTTTGGATTGCAGTTAATATATTCACAGAACACACTGGTACACTGGTACAAACGGACCTAGAAAGAAAAAAAACTAAGTATCGGTCGATATACGTATGTATTTCGAGCAGAAACGATTGCTATCATAGCCTATATTGATGAAAATATCAGGAGAGAATATACTGAACAAAAAGTCATCAGCAATCGAACCACTAAGTCTAGACTGATAAAAAGCTGTAAGAAATTCCTTAATAAGCTGGCAAGAGATAACTGAGTGTCTTATATATGGGTACCGGGTAATGAATTGGAGAACCAGTTAGCTTGAGAAGGCTCAAAAGGAGACATCATAAGTTCCGGAACTGGCTAGGCAAAGAAGTTGACAGAACGTCACCTTCTGAACAAGGTAAGACTGAGTAAGAGAAATTTGAAGATGGTTACTTAACCAGTCACTGGAGGTTGAATCCTGATGAAACACAATGGAAAGATTAAATGAGCCTTTGAGCAGAAAATGTGAACTGAGGGATGAAACACTCACTCAAACTCGTCTTGTTTACCCTAAAACTATAAATTTCACACTTTTCAGTAGCAAAAACTATGAAATTCACACTTTTACGTTTTAAAAACCTTAAAATTCACTTATTTAAGAACTCAAAACTATAAAATTCGCACTTTCAAGTACCAAAAACTATGAAATTAATACTCTTAACTACTAAAAACTTTAAAACTCACACTTTTACATACTAAAAACTATGAAATTCAAACGTTTAGACATTAAAAACTCTCAAATTCACACATTCCTCGTTGACAGTGAATTGACAGCTGTCAACTGTCTATTTTTCCAATCTGAGATTAGAATTGAATTCAGCTCCCTCAAAAGCCAAAACTCTCAATGTCAACAGAAAATATTCACTTTTCTATTCTTCGTTGACACTGTATTGACAGCTGTCAAAGGTCAATCTGTCCAATCTGACATGAGGGTTGAATCCAGTGACCTCAAAAACATTACTCTATATAGTAGAATAATTAAAATATGCTTTTGACATCTGCAACGGGTCAGGGGAGCTTTGGCAGCTCCGTAGCTGCCAAACTATTCATTTTGGCACTTTGTGCCCATGAAGACTTTTGTTCAGGATGAGAAAATCTACAGCATATCAGACAATTTGACAGAAACCCAATTTCCATAAGATTATTGCGGGTCCTTCACAGTTTATGACCCCCAGCTTCTAAATATACACACTACAGTGGATAATATATACTTTGTGTTGTATTCCGATATTGAATAATAAATGATTCTATCGATTGTTCTGACAAATCACTTTGCTTTGGAAGCACATAACTTAATTCTCACAAATTGTTTTTGTTTTGGTCGATACCTTTAGAATGCCACCAAATTTTATTAGTAGTTGTATTGATTTGTCTCTGGAACGTTCTTACTTCCATTTATTATTTAGTCTTTAATAAGTTTTTCTCATAACTCGAACTGTAGCTACAACATGCGGTAACTTTAGTGTTTGTTCCAGTAACACCAAAGGCGTATATACATTTTTTTTTAACGGGAAAATTTAACATGAACAATCGGATTTTAAATACCAGTAGCATCAAAAAGGTCGTAACTGTGCTAAAACACACTATTATTTTCCCAATGACTTCTCCTCTCCTCTTTTATAATTTCAAGCAATGTTACACCTTTAAAATTTTCACTTTTACAATAACCAATGGCTGTTTCAGTCCTTAAAATACCAAAAACCCCTTACGTACGTCATTGAACCGGTTTCCTTGGGAATGGCATGTCATTATTTTTCCTAAAACCAAAGTTATGGCAGCATCGGTGGAAAAATTGGGTCTCGCTGTCGTTATGTCGTAATTTTAAACGTATAAAAGTCGTTCCTACTTTCCGTAATAGGATCAACCCCGCAATTTTAAAAATAATTTATCACAAAAACTAACTCGTTGTTTCTTCTAAAATATGCCTCAAGAAACTAACCACTTTTTAAATTTAGTTTAAACTTTGTAATCGATAGATCATTTCGTTAGTAGTTTTAATTATTCCTTTAATTTTATACATTTCACGATTTCGTGGTTTCAATTTGCCTACGTCACTGGTCTTACTACCGAAAACAGCTTTGCCTATGTACATCAGTAAAACATGGGTCCTAAAAATATGGACTCTAGGTATTATTGAGGATTCTGAGAGGGTCGACAAAGACCGCAACAATTCTCCCATATCAGAAATTCAATGCTCTATCTGCAATTCTTTGAGCACTTGTCCAATTTCTCTTTTTGAAACTTGTACTTTCTCCATGGTACAAACACTAACCAAACA
The DNA here is from genome assembly GCA_949126875.1 of Lochmaea capreae. NCBI lineage: Eukaryota > Metazoa > Arthropoda > Insecta > Coleoptera > Chrysomelidae > Lochmaea > Lochmaea capreae. The sequence continues at coordinate 3,067,284 of OX421400.1, forward strand.
TCACCCAGAGATGAATAGTAAAGTTAATCAGATACAACTTTGAGGAGTAATAAAAACATTACGCTCGTAAGTCGTAAACTGCAACCACGAAATTTTCATCGACACTTTCTTTGTCGGCCGCCTTTTGCGCTCTGGTGAAGAATTTTTTATTAAGGTGCTACTACTACTACTAATTTAGTCAGGCGAACCTTGGCCAAGACAAACTCAAGCCAAGGTTCCGGCACTGATGCCACTGGCGGGCCCATTGTGCCATTCCTGCTACTTCTGCATCCATGAAGCCGAGTCCCTCGATGAAGGACTCAGTGAATGCTCAGTGAATGCCTGCTTATGTCCCCACAGGCCATAACAAGGACTCCGAAGATTCGCCTGCGTAGCACAGCCCAATGTAGTCCGACGTTTCGTCAGCAACCCCTGCATAGGGGGCTTTCCTCTAAACCTAGGTTACAGAGGTGTTTCCTCAGACAGCAGTTAGGAGTCCTGCTATCTTTTTTAACCTACTCCTTGGTAGTTCTAGAGCAGCTCTAGCATGTCCATCAGTCCATCCCCTCAATAGGAGCTTGGACTGCCTGAGACCCTATAGAGCCTTCCAGTGAGCAAGGTGCTGGTTTCTCAATCAGTTCCTCGTCTCCTTACATATTGTTTGTTTTGTGAGGCCCAGCGTCGGGCCGTTAAAAGGAGTTCATTAAGGTGCTCTTCATACTTCTCTTTTAAGGGTGTCTTATCCTCAGCAGAGCAATCCTCGCACTAGTCTTTCTTCCGCTGCCAAGTTTGACTTTGTATGTCATGTGCTCGTGGTAGACTCCTTTGCAAAACCTGCATAGGCTGTCATCTGCTAGGTCAATTGTGTGCATATGCTTCCTCAGCCTACAATGTCCGGTCAGCATTCCCACCATCATCCTCGTCGTTCCTCGATTTTGACAGTTTGGCCGAAGGGCTTTTAAGGAATAGTTTAGCGTGCCTTTCTCCTGGGGTTTTATGCCACCAACGCAACGCCTGGTTGTTTATCCATTGGTGGATGCTTTCCTTAGTGAGGTTTTTTGCAATACCACAGGAAGGTTCTGGCCCTATCATCCATGACCTCAGTCGCTCCCTACTTGGCTAATTCATCGGCCTTTTCATTGCCTTTTATTCCTCGGAACCTGGCACCAAGGCTAGGGTCACTCTATTATGACTACCTAGTCTGTTGAGGGCCTTGCGACACTCCCACACCAGATTTGACGTTCTCCGATATGAGCTTATCGCCTTTAGTGCTGCTGGCTGTCGGAGTAGATTACAATTTCATTGCAGCGCCTGAAAGACAGTGGCATGTTTCCCTAGACTTAGAGAGAACGTGATCTTATCTTGTACCCCTTAGATTCCGGCTCCTACCTAAATCTCTCCACTCCTCCCAAAGAGGAATCAAAAAATGAAATTTAATGGCTCAAAGCATCCACTAATCGCTCCTTAATAAACTTTGAACTCTTTTCATTGCTTACAAGTAAACCTTGAACATTAATAGGCGTCCGTGGTTCATTCTTACATAACAGTACGTATAATATGTAATATATATATATATATTATATATATATATATATATCCTTTCGGCGTATAATCGAAATTGAATTAGCTCCCATACAATCAGGTGCGTTGCAAGCAAAACATGCACTCCGATTTGTTACACGATTTATGCCCCTGGAGTTTCTGAGGCAAGTAATGGAACCGGCTCCTATGCAATTACTGCCACGTAAACGTAAATTCGATTAACTCTGAATTTATTTTCTATTATTTAATCAGCAGAATTCAGGTTGGAGTTATCGGGGATATTAATAATGCTGCCTTGTGCTTTTTGAATTAGGGTAGGTATGTGAAATCCAGACAGAACTGGGTGAAAAAAAAAAAACGGGATAGGAGCATGATTGGGTTAATAAGAGTGAAGACAGTTAAGACCGTAAAATGAACATATTTTTATGTAACTAGATACTTAAGGATTTGTAGAGCCTATTACAGACGTTTTATTAAAAGTAATGTACTTACAGAATAATTATTGTCATTCCAACGCTTCACACAGTTTTGAAAAATAATATTTTTCAAAAACAGTGACCGTTCAACTAAGAAGCAACAACTACTTCCCGTGCTCACTTCATAGTCGAACGGGGTTGGTATATCTACAAGATATTTTAAAATCAACCATTCTGGTTTGCAATTAGAAGGGACAACACAACTTGTAGACCGTATTTGCGCCTCATCAGTACAAGGTATATGTAACGGAAATGTAAAGATTGTGGCAGTAGCGACATCTTCACCTCCAATCGCAAACCACAATTCGAAAAATTTGACAACCATTCAATGGGTTTAAAACAATAACTATTATTACAGTTTCCTGTAATAATCTTTATTGAATTTACTTATTTGATCGATATATTATTCGTAACTAATTACCAATAAAATTAGCTATAATCGACTGGGCTATTTTATCTAAATCGCTGAAAACTCCTTAAAGAGATCCTTTTCTGCTGCCTTATGCATGTAAATTAGAACGTAACGGTTCGAAGGATCACAATAAATCTTTCCAGCTAGATAGTTCCTGTACGTTCGTTTCTGTTTTACTACCAACTGATTGGAAACGATTCGAATTCAAAAAAAAGGTTTTGAATCGATACTGTGTATTTAATAGTGATGTGAAATTGGAAAAATTATCGGGCAAACATTTATTGTAGCTAAAACAAAACCAAATCAGCTTTTTTTTCCATGGAGGTCACTGCTGTCCGCTGGTGTTGTCTTACAAGTCGTCTGTTCGTGGAGGACTCTACATCGAGTCGAAACTTCTTTTAATTTTTTCCAAAAGCTGGCATAATATCTTTCTAATGCCGCCTTTCGTTTGGTGTTAGATGCAGATGTTTAAATAAACAATGCTAGTTTCTACTCGCTACCGTCCTAAGTGACACAAAACTGTGACAAAATATTTTGAAACCTTTGTCATCAAGAATATTAATTTCCATTTATTTTATTTTTTCAATTTAATTTTTTTTTAAATCAGGAGATAAATAAAATATAATCACTTTGCCTGTGGACTGGCCTATATAGTTGTAATCTGCTTAGATATCGTAAAAGGAAACTGAATTTCTGTTTGTATACCTCAAAAGTATGCCGGTAGAAATCAGGCACATTCAAAGAATATATCCTTGATTGGTTAAAGGAAGGATTTAAGAGCTGATCATTTTATTTGGATAAATTGACGTAAGCAATAAATTTAATTGAAATGTTCCTTTAGTTCCAGAAATATTCGCTTTTCTCACTTTTCCTGCTTCGGATAAATAACCTTGTAGAGTCCTTTAAAGGATGTTTTTCGTATATCGCTCCGAATATCATTAAAATGTATGATTGTCAGTTGCCGACTTCCTATAAAGATGAAATTGACAGCCGATATCATCTTGAAGCTTCACAAATACACCACGCAAGCTGCATGATATTTTTTGTAGTCGCAAGTAAAAAACGAGTGGTAGTATAAAAAGTCAAAGTTGTATCATTTCCAGAAATACAAGGACAAACAACTTTTATGTTCTATATCGAATATAAAAAAACATCCTTTCATGACAAAAGAATTATTATTACATACTTATGAGTTTTTCGTTATTGGTAAAGTGCTTGAGGTCGTTTACCTTTCCTTTACTACCTTTTGTAGCTTTATCGGATGTCATAATATTTTTCTATTGTAAAACGCCATATGGCATGGATAATAAGCTCTCCACCTTTTTCTATATTTTGGAATAATATATTGGGTTCGAAGGATTATGAAAATAGTTTAAAGTCGCTTGTAAAACAATTATTGGTTGGAAAACTCAATAAGCCATAAAACAAATGTTTACCATTTAATCCTGTGTTATTTATACCTTTTACCATTCAAAACTATAAAATTCACACTTTTCACCCTTCTAAACTATAAAATCCACGCTGTTTACCCTAAAACTATAAATTTTACAGTTTTCAGGACAAAAAACTATGAAATCCACTCTTTTCAGTACCAAAAATCATGAAATTCACACTTTTAAGTACTAAAAACATTAAAATTGACGCATTTAAGGACTCAAAACGTAAAAATTCGCACTTTTAAGTACTTAAAACTAAAATTCACACTTTTAAATATTAAAAATTCTAAAATTGACACTTTTAAGAACTAATAACTATAAAATTCACAATATTAAGTACTAAAAACTATGAAATCCACTCTTTTCAGTACCAAAAATCATGAAATTCACACTTTTAATGACTAAAAACTATAAAATTAACACATTTAAGGACTCAAAACTTTAAAATTCACACTAAAATTTTTAAAATTTACACTTTTAAGAACCTAAAACTATAAATTTCACAATTTTAAGTGCTAAAAACTATGAAATTCACACTTCTAGGTATTAAAAACTCTCAAATTCACGATTCCAAGTACTTAAAACTATCAAATTCACACTTTTGAGTACTCAAAACTATAAAATTCACATTTTCAAGTACTAAAAACTCCAAAATTCACATTTTTAAGGACTTAAAACTATAAAATCCTCATTTTAAGTACTAAAAACACCTGGAATGTACACTTTTATGTACTAAAAACCAAAAAATTCATACTTTCCAGTACTCAAAACCATGGAATTCACACTTTTAAGTACTAAAAACTTCAAAAATCACACCTTTAAGTACTAAAAACTCCAAAATTCACACTTTCAAGTACTAGAAACTCTAAAAATCACATTTTTTAGGAAACAAAACTATAACATTCACACTTTCAAGTACTAAAAACTACAAAATTGACACTTTCAAGTACTAAAAACTCCAAAATTAACATTTTTTAGGACTCAAAACTATAAAATTCGAACTTTTGAATACAAAAAACTATAAAATTCACACTTTTCAGTACTAAAAACCGATTCAAAACCTTGAAAACTACATTTCCCTAAAAACTCTTTCAAATCTTGCTGCCTACCATCGGTCCCTATTAACGTCGCAATACAAAGTTAGAAACTCAAAACTGAAATAAATTAAAATAATCCGGGACCATGCATTCCACTTGAACTTTACAAATCCTTAAAGAGATCCAACGACGTCTGAAAAAGCTCAAAAACAGGGCCTCAAGCTCTTCGCATTATGCATGTACATTACTTGCAAAATAACGGTTTTCAGGATCACTATAAATCCTTACCTTCTGAAAGTTAAAATATGTTCCAGTTCTTCTTGCGAACAGTCTAGGTCGAGTGGAATAACTGATTGAAAATAAATAGCCACAAGTTACCACAATGGGATAAAAGTTGAATATTTATAGAAAGAATGAACATTTTATTTATAAACATTTATATTTATCAAAATTCAGTTCCAAAGATCAATTCTTTAATCATATTTGTTTATGTAGATAGAAAAATAGGGAATGAACTTCATAACCAGCAAGAAATGTATATAATTTTTTATGTTTCTTATCAAATTTTCAATATTTCGATATGGAAATGGCAAAGTATAAATAATTATTAGTCGGATGGTGAATTTATCAAAAGTATACAAAGTTTCGATGGCTTAAGTTTGGCAATAAATTTGCCAATGATCGTAAATTAATATTAATTAACAAGAAAACTTGAATTGTTAGAATAATTTTGAACTGTCTCAAACATTATATCCGACTATATATGTTGATATAATTTATATCGTTCGTAGCAATTAAAGAAGACAAAACATATTATTCGAAAGCCTGGGCAAAAGCGTTTTGTTACTACACTAGAATCGATTAAGCGAACTAATTGCTATATTTCGAAAATCCGGATAATCGAATGTATGAAGAAAAGCGATTTTTGTTAAAACATATCATGTATTATTAATACCTACACAATGCTAGACAAAAATAAATTGTTGTTAATAAAAATCAATGTTTATTAAAAGTATAGAGACACATTTTCGTATACTTATGTAGTTTAAGTTGGTTGAAAATATTTGGTAATTGTCATTTGGGGTAAACAATTTTTTCTCTTCATTGCTGCTACATCAGGAATTTCTTTTAACTGTAGTTAACTCACAGTATCACATTCTGTTTGTTTTCCGAACCATTTGAGAGCTGTTTCTAGTGCCTGAAAAGCTTCCACATGAGATGGTCCTCATTTTCCGCATCTACGTTTCCTTCTGTTTTATCTTCTTTCATTTCCTGCTGTACGTTTGCCTGCAATATGTTGTCAACAATTTCATCATCCGACAGGATCTAAAATCTTTGATAATTACTGTGACAAGTGAGTCACTCTTTCACATCATCAGCATCACATTCCTGTCATATTTGTATGTACTATACTACAACCCTAACTCATACTAGGTTAGTGAGTGGGTCTATAAGGCCCTCCACTGCGACTTGCAAGAGTCTATTGGGGCTCACACCTATTCAGATTTCACCAAACAAATTCAGCTTCTTAACAAAGCCGATTAGTTTATTTGGTGAATGATATTTCAGGTCAGAGGGCGAGAGAGAATCCCTGCCAAACATCAGATACCTGATTCAAGCCGCGGCGGGCAGGCACAAATTATATGCTCTGCTGTTTCATCATCTTCCAAACAAAGACGGCAGGTCGGATCTTCTGACAGTCCAAGTTTTAGCATATGATGATTCAGATGACAGTGGCCTGTTAAAAGGCCTGTTAGACAACGTAGGTCATGCCTGCTATAGTCTAACATTTGTTTGGAGACATTCTTCGAAGGATGTACAAAAGCCTTTGAATGAACCAATCCTGGTAAATTATGCTAGAAGTCTAAGGCTCTTCTTGCCGTCCAGGTATTCAGTGTTATTGCGATGCCAATTGTAGGTTCTGGTCCGATAGAAACACGGGCGGCACCCTCCCTTGCAAGAGAGTCTGCCTTCTCGTTTCCTTCCATGCCAGAATGGCCAGGGATCCAGACCAGCAATACTTTATTGAGTTATCCTATTGAGGAGAGTCTTTTTTGGCAGTCTAAAATCAATTTCGACGTTACACGGTGAGAGCTAAGTGCTTTCAAAGCCGCTAAGCTGTCCGAGAAAATTTTTATTACTCTATGTATGAGATTGGCCTGCTCCAATCTCTCCACACATGAAACAATGGCGTAAATTTCTGCCTGAAATACGGTTGCATCGTAGAGAGGTTGAGATTTCTGTCCTAGGTCTGCGCCCGTATACACCTGCACCAGAGCCTGAGGGTGTTTTTGAACCGTCTGTGTACCAACAGCTGTCTGCTGTTAATAGTTCATCCTTACGGAGGACCCATTCATCTCTATTTGAAATTAGGACGGTATAAGGTAGGTCGTAGTTTACTGTTGGAGGCATTATGTCAGAGGTCATTCCCAGAATACAGTGACTTTCAGTGTCCGCTAGCATTCTGCTTCGTTCTGTATAATCCTGATTTGTATGCATAACTAAAAATCCATTTAAATCCCATCAATTCAACTTTTATTAAAAAGAATGCTGTTGATAAAACACCGTTAATTTCCCGTTTCCTTCGTCCTTTATAACTATGGATGTAAAACAAATCTAGTTTTAGAGATTCTAAATTAATTCGGTGCGTTCGTACTTTACCAAATGGAAAAATTTGTGAAAATAGCGTATCGGTTTTGACTGAAACCCAGGTCGTGATATATGTATCTATCCTTCGTGAAAGCAAACGTCTGTTCTATTTGCGTGTTCGTCCATGACCCTTACAAAATGCCAGACGAATGAATCTTTACTCGCTTTCTCGCTTTGGATTATTCGTGTAATTCCACTACAATTTCTGGGATTATTTCAAAGGAAAATATAGTTTTACTTCTTCAACTGCTTCTTATTTATGTAAATTCTTAATTTCAACACGCTTCATTTGTACGTATATATCGTTTTTGCTTGAAACGTTCTACTAAAGCAAATGCCATAACTGGCACTTTAGACGCTCAGATTAATTCGAAATTTTGCACACACGTCAAGGAGCGATTATAATACAATACAGTAGTATACAATATAGTGTGTTCCATTTGTAAAAAAATAAAATTCAGTACAATAGAGACCCTTAACATGTGGGGTCTAAAAACCGCCAGAATATTTTCTTGTTTGGTAGCACCAAAATGCGTTAAATTTTTATTGACTATTTTCTGGGATTTGAGGGCGTAAACTTCCAGAAATAACTTTTTTTATTACAAACTATCGATTCAACTCAACTTGTATTATCAATTTTTCCTGATTTAGTGATTCTTTTGTTCCAGTTGCATGCTCGACCGTGACCGTAACGAAATGCCAAGCAGCCCTTCGCACCCTTCAGGCATTTCCCTTCTTCAAACCCACGTGTCTCTGTCGAGAGCCTCACGTGGACCCGGAGTGCAACTCCTTTAGAGATTTTCTATTTGATCACCCTTGCGTGTTCGTAATGAAAAAAGGTGAGTAGATCATATATTAGATAAAATGTAAGGTTAGTAGGTACACTCGACAAAAAAATCTACATGTATAAGAAAACTAAAGAGAGTTCAAATATATAGGGTAGTACTATGGGGTGTTAAACTTGACGGAAATATGATTTTTTCTCAATGTTGATAGTTATTGGTGGACAAAATCATAGTGGGGAATCAATTATTTTTAATGTTTTCATTCTCACACGGTATGGAGTTTCATTATTTGTCGTTACAGATCTACTAGTCTTTTTAGCATAATTGGAAGAGGTTCAGGGCTAGTACTGACCCCTATTGCTAGGAGAAAAACGTATATTAGAGGACACTGTATCCTAAGAAGCTGCTGGACGTACTAGGTCTATCCATCACTACTCAAAATTATTGTAAAACTAATAACTTTGAAAAATTAAAACCGTCTTCAAGGGTGAGTTTAGGCCAACAGCACATGTGACCCAATGTACGTCCTAGGTCATTGTCCATCCTGTCCTTTCCAGGAAGGTGGACAGGTCACTATGATAATCACCTTCATGTCGGCAGGTGTGGGATAAAGCAAGATGCGCACTGAATCCGCTCGACACTGCTTAAGACTTCCCGAACACACCCTCTTATTGACGATAACTCCGGGAACTCACATAGAACATGACTGACAGTTTCGTCTTCCTTTTCACACATCCTGCGTAGAGGTGTGTCCACTAGCCCCATTGTATGGAGGTATTTCCTTAGTTCACAGTGGCCAGTCAGAAATCCTACCGTTAAACGTTTCCTAGTCATCTTAAACAAACATGTTTAACTAAAAATGTTGGCATTGTTGTATTAGTAACAATAATTTTCATTTATGTAAGTTAACATCAAATTAATAGTTTCTCCCTTTTGTAAACATTATATATTCTAACGAAAAGTAGAATTATTACAATATAAACCAAATCCTTTCGTGACTAAACAAGGAATTATGCTACTGTTAACGACACCGCTGGTCGTGATGCCAAGAAAATATCATGTTTATACGATGTTCGTAGCCCAGACAACAATCTATTCTTCCCCAACCTCGTAAAACTTGCATATGTATACGAAATTTTCCAACTCAAGTAGGAAATTTAAAGAATAAACGTTCTCCGACTTCTACGAACTTTTTGTCGTTGTTAAAATATCCACTATATTTCTGGCGGTTTTGTGTAAAACAGAAATATATTTCAGTGGAAATGAATAACATATTTTCAAATAACTTTTACTACTCAATAATTACATAGTAAGATAAGATGCGAAACAAGTTTGGAATTTATCTGCATGGAGCCGCTTGGCTGTCGGAGTATAATTAATATGGCAATAGTTTTTCCTCAAACTCTCGCCTTAATAGGTCTTCTACACGATGCTAAAATATTGTCACATGTTTGCCTAAGCACAATGAGACTCTTGTCTTTGGCTTGGCTTGAAACGTTCTACTATAGCAAATGCACTAACTGGCGCCGTGTAAATATAAAAGCGGCATATAGTTTTTCGAGCAATGTGGGAACTTGCATTGTTTTGGTGGAGGATTATTCGTCGTTGGGGGTAGATTTTTCGAAACAGAATTTATTTCCAGCAAACAATTCGATATGTACCGAACACCAGTAACAGTTCATTGATCTTTCAGAGGAATTGTTGCTACATGACCTGCTTTTGAGACAAATCTCGCCATCATCTTTTTGGAAACATTTTGGTTATTCCTGTTGTAACACCCCAACAGCCAACAAACGTTTACTTTCGGGTTTATAAGAGTAAATCTAGGACTCATTACCACTGACAATACTGTGTATATATTTATTGAGTTTCCTGCTTTCTTTTTTTCCGTCAAACCAACCTACAGAAGAGCCTTCAAATCGTCTAGAATCTGTTATTTATTAAATTTTCACTGCACAACTATAATGAGTGGAATTAGCAAAAATAATTTACACTGAATACCAACAATTCAAATCGCACTACTCCATCTATTTCCTTAACAGATACCTAATTCATTTAGAGCAATTACATAAATCGAAATCCTAATTTTAGACGTTTCGGATACAACCATGTCATGAAGTCTAAGGATTTGTATATAACAGGGGCGTTTCTACAATCTGCAATTTCATTGTTTAGCAAATCCCCCAGTAGTGCTAATATATATATTTATCACCTGACGTATGTCAGCTGATACCATAAATATGGCTGCAACTTTTATACCGGAATTATTCTACTTTTATTTTAAAAAAAGTTAAGATTATTGGTTAACTCCGTAAATAAGATTGTTTTTGTTTGAAATGCAAATGTATACAACATTTTTGCTGGAATCCCTTCGTTATCCTTTAACTACGCTCATTGCATTTATCAACGTAGCGTCGCTGACCAGATAAGGATCTGTTTCTTTGTAACAAAGCCAAAAGAGAAAGATTCTCTTTTGTTTATGTTGTCACTTGGTAGGGTGTTAATAGGACCGAGGGACTGACTCGGAATCGGGGTATTTATTACCTGGAGAACCACTTGGAAGAAAAAAAAGTGGAAAAGAAAAAGGATTTGTTGGAATTGGAAAAATTACGTGTTAAAGTTAGAGATGGAATGCGTAGAGCAAATTTTCTTGTTATTAGTAAAAAGTAAGAGGAGAGTTTAGAGTTCCAGGATGGTGGCTTCGAAACAAAGTGTGTTGTTATTCATCTGGTTTACTTTTCATGGTACTATACAGGGTTAGGTTAGGTTAGGTTTATGGTGAGTGGGTCTATAAGGCCCTCCTCGCAAGAGTCTATTGTGGCTCACACCTATTCAGATTTCACCAAACAAATTCAGCTTCTCAACAAAGCCGATTCGTTTATTTGGTGAATGATATTTCAGGTCCGAGGGCGAGAGAGAATCCCTGCCAAACATCAGATACCTGATTCGAGCCGCGGCGGGGCAGGCACAAATTAAATGCTCTGCTGTTTCACCATCTTCCAGACAAAGACGGCTGGTCGGATCTTCCGACAGTCCAAGTTTAAGCATATGATGATTCAGATGACAGTGGCCTGTTAAAAGGCTTGCTAGACAACATAGGTCATGCCTGCTATATAACATTTGTTTGGCCACATTCTTCGAAGGATGTGTGAAAGCCTTTGAATGAACCAATCCTGGTAAATTATGCCAGAAGTGTAAAGCTCTTCTTGCCGTCCAGGTATTCAGTAACTTATTGCGATGCCAATTGTAGGTTCTGGTCCGATAGAAACACGAGCGGCACCCTCCTTTGCAAGAGAGTCTGCCTTCTCGTCTCCTTCCTTGCCAGGGTTACATAAGTTACTTTTCTATAAAATAAAAACTCTAGCAAAGTATTTCACTCACAATTACATTCGAAACGTATCTTGTCACTGACGTGTTACGTTGTAAATAAAAGTAATTTGATACACGGTGCATGAAAAGAACTCTTTTTGACTTCAAAAGAAACTCAAAAGTTTTATCTTCTTCATTATTATTTCCAGTAGAAGCCTCAAAAGAAGGGACTAATTTTCTATCCCGGTAATACGGAGTGTGAGACACGTTTGTACGTGAAAAAATGTTAAATAAGGCAACTAAACTATAATATAAAAGAAACGTTATCCATACGAACGAAAGAGCGGTGAACTCATAAAATATATTTTCAAGATAATTACACAGGGTTCCTTTCAGTACTGTTTGTATAATAGCAATATTCCAAGGAAGGCCAACCATTTATGCGGCTTTATGGAAACTATGCCGGTCTGTATGTTACAGACATAAAAACAGTGAAGACGGATAGTACCCTGATATTGAAATAGTTAGAATTGGAATTAGATCATAAATAATCGCTGAAATCACAACAGGATAAGAAAGAAGAAAGTAAACTAAAACATTAGTATGAACTGTTAGGTGAGTGAGCTGCGCAACTGGGCTTGTAGGACGAAAACCTGCTATTTATGGGTACTTTGAAACCCTCGTGACTTTGGCCACTAAGTTTCAGTAAAACAGGATGTAATGACTGGTACCTTTGAGACAAGCTCGCAAAAATTTTAGGCGAGGAGGCTTTTGGTTGAAGCCTGCAGATATCCTGAAATTCCTCAGGGAAATAGAAGGAGCTACTCGTCTCTGAGATGTTCCTCAGGAAATAAGTGGAATTAAGGGGGCACAATAGATCTTTTAGGTCTCAGCCCATCACACATACATACAAAGTGTTAATTTAATTTTGTGAGTTCGCTGCAATCATGTGTTAAATTGCAACAATCTAAAAATGTTTCCATATTGAAACTCAACATAAACGTTAAAGCAATTTTATTATTGGTCAAAATGATATGATACATTCCGTTTTATTGCAGAGAAAGATCCGTATCCGGTGGACGCGTTGCCAACATGTAATCATGCTCTCTCAGTTTGCCAACAAGAACATAAATGCATCAAATTATACGAGGATTTCAAAGCCAACTGCAAAGTGCGAGATAATAGATGCCGTATGGATGACAGGTAAGCGGTCGGTTACTTTACCGGAAATAATTTATGGAAATGAAGTTTTTAAAATTGAATAACAATTTTTGAAAATTGAAACAAAGTTTAAAATGGTATAATTTATTCCTTCCAGTTCATTTTGTAGGATTTTACATTTATCATTATTTGCTGTCGCGACAGCTCCGGCATTTGCAAACGAATAACAGTATAGCAGAGTACACGATAAACCTTATCCGCTCCCCCCACACCCCGTGAAAATTTTTCGACCAAATTTTGATTTTTTTATATTTTAAGACATTTTCAAACGAAAAACTTTAAATATATATTTACTTTTGCTGTTTTTGTTACTGCAAATTCGTCTATCAATTTTTCAATATCTAGATTATCCAATAAATCATTATTTATAAAAAATGAAACATACTTCGATAAACTTTCGTCTCCAAGTGCATTTCTTAAATAATTTTTTATGCGTTTTAGAACAGAAAATGCACTTTCACCAGATGCATTAGAAACAAAAAGACAAAAATATATTCTTAAAATTATATGCATAGTGGGAAATGTAGAAGAACGATTTCTGATGTATTTCAAATATTTTCTGGGGCAGTTATTCTCTAGTTTGAGAGCTTTTACAAAACCCTCTTCAACAAAATCACTGTCCAAATCATCAGGAAAAATTTGCAAGTGTTTTTGATGATTCGCGGAATTCATCAGCTGATTTCTACCAAAAATGTATAAGCTACTCGCCGTTTTGTGAGTTCGTTGATTACTCTGTCAATTAAAATTATATTTTTGTATTTTTTCTTGGGCCCCGGGGTATTTGCCCATTTTGCCATATGGTTAATCCGGCGCTGAGTCGTGATGAATTAAACTGAACGTTCCTAAAACGGTTTTCCACAAAGTTATTTTTATGGCATATAGTTTTTAATACATAATAAACAATTCTAACCACTACCCCTATAGCCTAATCAAAGTACACATAAAAATTCACAAAAATTACAAAAACTTAAACATTCAAAATTGGGTATTTAAAAGGGTGGTGTTTAACATGAGAAAAAGTTTACGATGTAAGGCATGCATTTTTCCGGAAAATCGTCGAGTGAAAATTTTTGTTTTTGTTCTTTCGCTCTAATTGTTTATAATATATAAACAGAAAAACTTTAAAATAAAAATTTGTAGCTGATGCATTTATCTACAAATTTTGTCTAAAAAGTTTTCCTGTAAATTAAAAAGTTTACGAGATAAAATTAATTTCAGTGGTATTCAATTCGTGGTTACGCGCGAACAAATTTATTAACCGCTAGACTTAAAAGTTAATAATTTTGGGCTTATAACATTCTGAAGCAATAAATAAACTCATGTAAAATGTAAAGAAAGATCTCAACTTTTAGATAGAAATACTTTCAAATTTGAAAAAGTAGATTTTCTGACTGTAATATCAGTTTATTATAATTCCTATTTAATTAATACTTATCCCAGCGAAAATTCCTTTTGGATTTAGCATTGCAAATGAGCATAAAACATTAATATTATAAAAGCAAAGCCATCAATATTTAGAATTTTAAACGAATGCTTCTTAAAAATCTGTTTTTTTTTGCATGCTTAATTTTACTTGTTGTTTTTTAGACTTCATTTAATTATATCTTTTTTCGAAATTAATATAATTCAATGAAACTTCACTACTAAACACTTTGAAGCATCTACTTTCGAAACTACTATACAGTGTTTCTATAAATATCAAATTTTTTAAATAATAGACAATTATTTAATATAAATACTTAAATCAGAGGTCTGTCAGCAAACCTTCTATAACTTTTTATACCGTTTATGGCATTATCTAAAAATTTGTGAACTTTATAATGAACCTATTTAGAAGTGATCGCGATACAAAAGAACACACCTATGGCTCAGGTAAGAAAGAGAAGGGAGCACAAATAAAGGTGAAAAAGCAGGTGAGAGAGCGTGGAAAATCGATGATAATACATTAAAAAATTTTAAAAAAAATTATTTTCTTCATTGTATTTGTAGATATCCCATTTTAGAACACATTTCATTTGAAATTTTTTTTTCTAAATGTCATTGTTTATTTACTATCATAAAATTAAAAACATGAAAATTGATGATGTTCAAAAATACCACTGTGGAAATTTCATATATATTTTAAAAACTAATGCAGATACAAAAAAAATGTTTAGACAAATTTTGTAGATAAATGTATTAGCTACAATTTTTGATTTGAACATTTTTCTGTGTTTTCATTATTTAAACAATTAGAGTTAAAAAACAAAAATTTTCACTCGACGATTTTCCGGAAAATCGCATGCCTAGCATTGTAAAATTTTTCTTATTTCAATCACAACCCTTTTAAATAATCAATTTTGAATTCTCAAGTTTTTTGTGTTTTTTGCGGCATTTTACGGATATTTTGTGTACTTTGACTACGCTACTAGTAGACCGGACATATTCTCTACCAGAAATTGTATAAACTCAAATTAAACAATGTATTAAAGTTAATTACATTTAGACATAACCACATTATGTCCAGCAACCCGCAGCACTTCAACAATGGGCTTAATCATGTACTCTCTCCGTGGTTTCACAATGATTACCCCCATTAAAACAACGTCAGCGTATTGTTATCCACAAATTTTATATTACGTAAAGTACAATGCTAACTTTGATACATAGTCTGGGAGAAAAATGTTGAAAATCAAACCACCAATTGGCTCGGAGATTATTTAAATAAAACCCTGTAAACATTAATTATCTCAATTTTCATAAAAAATGCAATTAAGATATTGGAGATGGAGAAGGGACGAGATACAGGGTGAGCTATGAGGAACTGTACATACTCCTATAGTTTGTCTCAAAATATATCGTCTTTGCTTCTGCCGGAAATCATTTACGACTTTCTTAAAATAATTTTATCTGAAATGAAACCCGAGAACAGTCGACTGACAAGGCAAGGGCGGGCTATCAGGTTTGTATCGGGTGTATGATGGCTGCATTGAATTCATTCGGCAGTATTAAATATTCCGTTTAAGCGTGCGTTTTCAAAGAGATTTCTATATGAGTATTATAAGTTGTTGCGTCATTAGATGCAAGGCAAATTGTGAAAAATGTGTATGATTGTTTTGTAAGTAGAGGATTCATTAAACAAGAAGCTTTCAAAGAAACCTGCTTATTTACAAAGACTCCAAGTGCTATAGAATTATGCAACTGTGAGACGCTGGACCACAGGAGGCAAAAACTATATGGAAGACCCCAAATGAATATATACCCATTCAAAGATGGAAAAATTCTGTACAGCACGTTATAAAAATTGAAGATTCATACATTCATATTCAAAATAATATAGAGCCTATTATTAATCTTTGAGACAAACTATACCTCGTGTATGGAGACCATTATGGGTAATGTCAAATGGCCATCAAACAAAGTCTGCGATCATATTTCAATAATTTACAGGGGGAGTTTTGACTGATAACTTTTAATTTATAGTTTCCGGTCATTCTTAGATATATTTGATAAATAAACTGATTTATTGGTACTTGAATATATTTTTATTCATTTCAGAGATTCTTGCTACCAAGCTTGGACCAATCTCCGAAAATCTCCTATGTTCGGTTGTATATGTCCGAACAACCAAATGAAGAAGAGATGCGATAGGATTTTTAGTATGGTTAACCACAATCCTTGCGTGGGTGAGTTCTAAATTTCATTGGCATTGATCCGAGGCCGGTAACAGATTTAGGAATAATAAAATAACTTACGAACTGTTATATAGTTCACCCAATCTCTTGTCAGCTTTCAAAGGCACCGGCAAGTGGTCTTTTGATTTTTTTTTTGTTGCCAAAATGGGATTGGGTAAACTATAACGATTACATTATTCCAGGAATTATTTTATCAGAGAGTAGAATGTTTTTAATACGTACGTGGGTTGATACTGCTGAAGAAAAAATCAATATACTTTGTCAGCTGTTTCAATTTTCGAGTAGGTGCTGGTTTAAAAGTGTATACGATTTTTTTGTGGACTTTTCATTGATTTTTTCTTAATTTGATTATTCAAGACTGAAAAGGATTGGTTAAATATGATGCACTCTTCAATAAGAACCTTGTTATGATGAAAATGTTTATACAGTTATACAGTGTGTACATAAAGTAACGCTATTATTTCGATTTCCGTTATAGGTTTACAAAAAAAATCTAGACCATCTGCATAAGTCGATTAGATTAGATTAGGGTGCACCGTTGCTCCAAAATAACTTATAAACATATTTTTTTAAATAGTAAGTACACCATGTAAATATCTTTAATAGTTCCAAAGCTATAGTTCTTCCAAATGTGATGACCCATATTTTTAATCCCTTTGAAGGAAAAAGCCGCCCAATGGCGTGCATATAAATTTTTTTATAAATTCGAATATTGTGAAATAATGTTAATCTACTATAACAATTTGAATGAAAAAAATTAACCTGCATACAAAATTTGTAATTCAATAATAAAGCGCTTTCCTCTAGAACACGGAGTATCTAAAGAACAGTTTTTTGTATCGTCAACCCAACCATATTTTAAAGGTGGGTGTATATCCTCATACAGTTTTAATTATTATATAATTACCATTACTACTATTTTCTTACATATTAAGTTAAAATGTATTTTATTTTATATATTTATTCATGTAATAGAACCGTAAGGATTGTTTGAATAACAAATAAATGAATAAACACTTGACAACATCATGTGTATCAAACCAAGTTTCGTCTAAATAAATTATAGTTCTATTTGAATCACGGTACCCTTTTGTTTTGCGCAAATACTCCTGTCTAAGTTCAGCGATACGCCGAGATTCCATTATTACCATTCGATTATCTAACTTCTTATATTTAAATCCACAATTCAATAATCCTTCGCATCATCTTGGACTGTTGTTTCAAATGGTCTCCAAAATGCCATTCTAATTAATTATATTATAAAACTTACCCTAACGTCTACGAACAAATGAATATTATATTAATATCAATTCACTGACGCGACCTAACCACTACACCATCAAAAAGGTATTATATTAATGATACCTTTCTACACTAGATCACCTACACTTTCCTATAAATACCTATAACAATTCACTAAACTCACTCAACCAAGAAATAGATATTATATTAAATATTTCTTTAAAACAAAATTCACACCCGACACTGAATGATACTAATGGATTATAAGCCGAACCGCAACACAACCCCCCCCGAACACCCTCAAGACCGTAGAATTTTTTCTGCCAAAAACGTCAAACGGAGTATACTTCGGTTATTTCGTTATATTGCGATGAATATTGCAGTTAATGATTGGTTGTTTCGAAGTCTTGACTGCACGTGCAACTACGTTGCCAACTCTTCAAAATTGTCTTAAACATAGTAACATATAAAAAGTGGTTTCAATTTTCAGTAATTTTTCAGTAATTTCAAGCGACTTATTTTAATGTTTACTAATAAATTTACATTATGTATTTTTTTAAAAATATTTCCAAACTAGCTTTCTTATAACATCACGAACTAACAGTTTACTGAAGTAAGAGGAACATTTGTGTAGCGAGCCTAACAATTTTAGAAAATATATCTGACAACATTACTTTATTTTATGGTCATCACACTGACTTTAGTTAGAGTATACATTGGTTTGAATTGGAAATTCTAAAAAAATTGTTTATGTCAAAAAATTAGAAGAGAAAGTGCTCTGGTAATAAAAATATTCTTACTTAAGAAAAAGTTTTTGTTAATATTTCCATTGATTGTCTACACTGTGAACCAATTTAAGCTGGAACATAACTTGAACAATAAAATCCATTAATAAACAGAAATGTTATTGGGGTTCAACGTATGTTCCAGCTGAATTCAGCCCGCGGTGTATATATCAAATTTTTGAGGTTAGTTCGGAGAAAAAAACTCAAAAATGTAAATATTCTGAATAATGGTAATATTGGGGTTTAATTCTTATTAAAAATCGAGCAAAAATAACATGGTGTTGACAATACTGGTTTTTTTATCGAAAATTTGAAAAATATATGCATCATATTTTATCAACATTTTTCCAGCAGTTTATTTCACTTTTCAATCCCAGCAAGTACAATAATATTTCATCACGAATCAACGGAAACGCCGCCAGATCTATTTTTAAAAACTACTATTATTCAGATTTATCGAAATTTAACGGAATTTTTTTGTGATAAAAATTAATAGATCTCTTGTTCATCCATTTCGACCGTAAAATGATGCATGGTACATTGACTTTTAGTTTTTTCACTATATTTTCGTCATTCTGTTATAGGCTGGTCTTTGAATTTTAAAAAACTAACCACAAAGATAATATTTTGTTGAAAAAAACAAACAAAAGTTTCTTCAATCGACACGACTATCAAATTTTTCCCAAATATTTCCATTAAACATTTTAATAATTCAATTTATAGTCTTCTTCCTCCTTTTTGTACAAAACCTCAATCTTTCGTGTCAAAAGTTACGTTACTTTCCACCATTTTGTTTCAAATAAACAACAAAAATAAGTTTTAACTAACTTTCATTCCACATAAAATCTAGACTTTGAAGTTTTCACATCCTTTTCAAGGACACTTGGTTAAGGGTATTCCAAATTGGATACCTACCCAAATATTTGGTCGTAATTGATGATATTAAGCAGGTCAGCTTTGTGAGCTACTTTAAGGCGTTTGCACACCGGCGTACTGAACGTCCTGGACGTTTGGAACGTTTCGGACGTCCGGTACGCGCCCCTTTCACACCGCCCAGCAACGTACCAAACATCCACTTGTTCGCTCATGAGGATTAGTCAGTGCAAAGATGTCTTTTCCGCCAGTTCCTTGGTGTGAGACCGGGTTTTCTGTTCCGTGGATGAACGAGTCGAGTAGTGATTGTGATGACGACTTATTATTATTATATTCGTTAACAGAAAGAACAAACACAAAACACGAGCAACAACAAACACACTGAGATGACGCGGGGTTTTGCAGAAATTAGGGCATCGGAGCACGTGGTTCTGAAGTGTCCATTGCGCATGCGCTAAGCCGTTTGTAGAAAATCACTCGCCGAGCAATCCTCCGAAAACCGTCGCGGACGTCAAGGACGTTCGCAACGTTCTGGACGCGCGGTGTGAACCGTCTCATTTGATAGCATGGGCAGCGATTTATTTTGACAAAAACGTACTAAACGTCCATGACGCTCAGTACGCCAATGTGCAAAAGCCTTTAGAGTCAGCAGAGATCGACACATGCATCAAACAGAGTAGTTTTTTCGACATAACTAACAACAAAGATAAATTTTGTTTAAAAAAACAACCAAAAATTTCTTCAATCGATACGACTATCAATTTTTTCATTACAGCAATATCAAAATTACCCCATAAATCCCAAATAGTTTCATTAAACATTTTAATAATTCAATTAACAATCTTCTTCCTTCTTTTTGAACATAACCTCAATCTTTCGTGTCAAAAGTCAAGCTTACGTTACTTTCCAAATAGCAAGTGTGTGAACTACTTTAAAGATAGCAGAGATCGACACATACATCAAACAGAGTAGTTTTTTCGACATTTTAATAGATACACTTACAAATAAACTTGAATAATAAATCAAAAAGGATTTAAATTGATTAAAACCTATGTTTGATTAACTTATGCTCATTTTATAGACACATTTGACCAGCCTATAAACCAAATCATTTTCATTCACTGTTACAAGCATGGACGATTTTCATGAATTTGCAGCACTTTTTTTGCGGGGATATCTAATGAATATATACCAGATAAATGGATGTGTCAACAGTAAATATAATAATACGCAAACACAAAGTTTATTCAACAATGGCTAGACAGTTTAAAAATTATTATCGTTATTTGAAATGGTTTGTGAAAGTGGGTCCTGAAAAATCTTGTTGGCAGTTTTTCTTTGGGACTTTAAGAGTACATCTGTATAGGATATTCTAAAAATTGAAGTTTTTCGTTAAACAGGACAAGGTTCAATCAAATCTTCAGTAAGTTTACGAGATGAAGAACGATTTTCTAAATATAACTAGCTCAAGGATTGTATGTATGGAAAAAGTTAGGTATCTTCAAATGGGACACTGTATATTATTTTGTTTTCTCTTTTAACCTTTTTTCACATGTTATAACAATTTAGGACGCCCTGTACATATATACGGAGTGTTAAAGTAGAGAGTTCCATCATCAAATCACATATACTTCATCTACTCACTCACTGCTTGATGATACTACGTCTACTTTGAATATATTACTCATAACTAAGTTTATTTAGATGGGACTTTAGATGGGTGTATTTTGGGATTTTTGTTTCCACCATTCACCTTGTACATATATAAGCAGTGTTAAAGTAGAGTTCCGTTATCAAAATTAGTTTACTTAGTCTGCCCACCGCTAGATGATACATTTACTTTGAATGTATCACTCATAACTAATGCCCGTATATATAGTCGAGACTTGAGCCCGAGCTCGAGAACGCCTTGAGACGAGAACGTATTTCATAGTCGAAACTCGAGACCCACAGTTTGAGAAAAGCTGCACCTGCGCATGTGCAAGTGGAGTCTTGCTCAAGACAGCCTGCGACCTGTCTTGAGCTCGACTTGAGACGCGGTTTCTGACATTTGTCTTTTTATTTGTGGTTAGATTGTGTTTGTAATAAAATAAAAATTTTAATAGTGATTAGTGAAAATCAATTAAGAGAAGACGATGAGGAGGAAAATATGCCAAATGATAGGATTCCAAAAAGATACATACGGGATCCAGAAAATCCTATAGAATTTTATAACGCGGAAGAATTTCGAATAAGTTATAGATTTCCAAAAAATATCGTTTATGATATTATGTTTCCTTTGGCTGCCCCAAATTTAGCGAAGGTAAATAATCGTGGATTGCCTATTCCTTCACTAATAAATCCAGAAAAGTCCGAAATTCACACACAAACAATAGAAATACTCAAAATAGCGTTACGGCATCAAAATCCACGACAAATAGGTCACAATTGTCTTAAAATACACAAACAATTTTGAAGTACTCCTTCTTTTTTAAAATTGTCCATGTTAGCCAACATAAAAAGCCTAATGACTTTTAAGTTTACGCTTGAGAACGTCTTGAGTCTTTCTTTCGCCGAGAATTCACGAAGATCGGACTATAATATGCATCCAATCTCGAGTCCTGAGTAGAGCGTAGAGCTTGGCCAAGCACGACTCAAGTCGGAGATTGTGTTTCGACTATAAATACGTGTATGTCTTTTTAAAACCTCATTAATATTGTTAAAATAAAAATGAAGCTACAAAACATACACACCCAATTGCTCTTTTCACACCACCCCATGTTAAACACGAAGCTGATTTCTGTTTTGGCATTCCCTGTGTAATTGTTATGCATTAAACAGAAACAAAGTAATGACTAAACCAACAGTTCATTTTCCATGCTTTACTTATGTATAAGATTCAAATACATTCTCTACACTATTATTATCAACATCACACTTGTATTTAGAAATTTTAAACGAGGAAATACAAAGTTGGTATAGTTTCTTTTTGTGGCTTTTGATCGCTACATTATTAAACAAGCACATGAAAAGAAGGACTTTTATTAAATGATAAGGAAGTTTAATAAATTGGTATAATATTTTCACTGGGACCTGAAAGATCTGTTGTATCCATCTCCTTTTTCTACCGATTTCCGGAGGAAAGTTCCTCAAGGCTTCAACTTAGGTCAGTCTCCCTCTTCCATACAGCAGTGCCTTGGGATTCTTTGGAGTCTTCAAGTGTGTCAAAGGAACTTTCAAGATTCCCATTCAGACGGTAGAGGCTTGTTACAACACCGGTCAAAGTATTATTGCAGACTTACTCTCTTCTGGTCATAGTTTTCATAAATTCGCCACCCCATCCTATGACTCGAGTAGCCTTGAGGAAACTGCGTTTATTATATTGCAGCTTCCTTAAAATTACTTAATCAGCCTTCTTCCCAATTATCCTTCCCTTATCTTTGCTCGATCTTCCAACAGTTAGCACTGTTATAATTGAGTTTTACGGGTAAATTCCTTCCTTTCTAATCCTAATGTGATATAAAGGGTCATTATGCCGGTACCGGCATATTAATTCAGTGTTGCCACATAAATGGTTGGTCATAAAAAGATTGTGATAAGTAATTACACCGGCACCGGTTCTTTGTACCGGACCTACCTACCGACATATTTTTCGACCCGCTGAATCTGAATTTCAAGTCCGTTTTGAGTAAAACGCAAAAAAACTCAAAAAGGACAAAAATTGCAAAAAACAAGTTACAGCAATGAAAAAATTTTTGTGGATCCGAATCACGTACGATTTTTGTGTATTTCAAATAACTGAATCTAAATATAAAAGTTAATTAGCCCGGTGAGCTATCCAAATTTGAAAAAAAAAAACGAAAAGCCCAAAAAAATGGCAATAAATGATGAAAAATTGAAGTTTTCGAAATAAACATTTTTTTGCACTCAGATTCAGTTTGTCTTTCATGTATTTTTCTGCAGAGTTTGAATCTGAAGTTTTCTTGTCCCGAAACGTCGAAATAAAAAATAAAAAAAAACATTATTGTGGTTTGACTCCCAAAAAAATAAGACAAAAAAGTACAAATATGAAAAAAAATCTATAAAACATGATTAAATGCTTTTTTTGTATTTTTCACGCATCAAATACAAGTTAGGAATATAAAAAATTGTAAAACTACAAGAAAAGTATTTAATATGTTTTATAGATTTTTTTCTCATATTTGTAATTGCAATTTTTCCGATTTTTTGGGGTTTTTTTATTATAAAACGTTAACGGGGCAATACAACTTCAGATTCAAACTCAGCGGAACAAAATACATGAAAGTCATACTCAATCTGAGTCCAAAAAAATTTTTATTCCGAAAACTTCAATTTTTCAAGCCATTTTTTCCTTTTTTTTCAAATTTGGATAGCTCACCAGGTTAATTAACTTTCAGATTTACATTCAGTTATTTGAAATACACAAAAATCATAATTATGTGATCCAGGTCCACAAAAATTTTTTCATTGCTGTGACTGCAGTTTTTTGCAATTTTTTGCCTTTTTTTACGTTTTTTGCATTTTACTCAAAACTGTAGGGTGTCCGGGCCAAACGGACTTGAAACTCAGATTCAGCGGGTTGAAATACATGTCGGTAGGTAGGTCCGGTACAAAGTACATTCCATTTTTTTTTGGTGTGCTGGTGTTATTTAAGCATTGTGAACTATGTGCCCTTTAAAAGTTAATTTCAAGTTTGTTTGACATTTTGAACCTGAATAAATCAGTAAAGTGCTCGATAACACTGCAATTTGCAGTTCGAATGAAATTATAATTAGTTTGAAAAACTTTATCGGTAAATCCCGAAAAACTGCCAGCCAGCCATCTTGAGAAATTTATTTTCTATATCCGTCTAGAGCTGAACTCCTTATTTCTGAATATGGTCGTAAATATTTCCGTCGTTAATGAACTCCTGTAGTGAACGAAACTGGATTTGAAATTCGTTAACTTCGGAATCGGCTTAGCGCTATCGTCGGAAAATCATCGTCTGTAATCTATGTTATTAAAATTCTATATCCAAGGATTAATAAAAGATACAAAACTAGTTATCAAGGTAATAACTTTATTGCCGACATCCATTTACTTCGATATTTACAGAGTGACTCTCACAAAATTCTTATTGCATACATTTTTATTTTCCTCCACTTTAACTAATTTGCTTTATACGGAGAGTTTTTAGGTTAAAAGTATCTCTCTCTCTATCTGTAGAGTGTGGAGGGTGACCCATTGTACATCCTCCCTAGGTCATCGTTCATCCTGTCCTTTCCAGGAAGGTGGACAGGTCACTAGGATCTGTATCTGTAGATTAGGGAGGGTGGTAGAATGGGATCCCAACACCATTACCAGACTTTGATAGAGTTGGGCTAGGAGTGTAGGGTTCAGGAATCAACACTCTTGAAGTTTGTGAAAAACCAAAGTATCTTTCAAGCGTAAGTTTACGCCTTAGTCAATATTGAAAACAAAAGTTTATTGTTAATATTATACATAAATAATCTCTAAAATAGTGTGGGAAAACTCAATGAGCTAGGCAAGAACCACATCGAAATGTAGATAAAATAGCAAAAAGAAGGGCTGAAACACCCTTTTGGGGGCTAGATAGCTCCAACGAAATATCAAAGATACTCCTAGAAAGCTACAACCAGGCTAGAACAAAAAAATACCTCAAGCAAAGAGTTTTGGTAGGTGTCCTACCTGAATGGTATCGATCAGTTGATTTGTTCATCCCTAGAGACTGCTGTGACATTGGAAAAGGATTATGACCAAAAAAAAATTAGCAAAATGAAGTCATTTTATAACAAAAAACCTACCAGATGATTGTTCCTTATAAATGTCAACTCTTGCTTGAAAATTGTTCTTTTATGCTTTTTGTTTTCAACATCTTGTATCTTTAAGGCTTACATTTATTCGGTCGGCTTTAACAGAATTATTCTATTTACTTTAACTTCAAGAAACAAGACTAGCGCTGTTCAATTATCCTTAAAAGGATTAAGAAAAACGTAGATAAAGACTGCTCTCACAAATGAATTTAAATACGCCAAAAGAACTATTATATTTAAAATAATCCCTATTCGTATTAAACGTATTTTATTTCCATTTTTCGAGTGTGTTTTGTAAAACTTATTACAGAATCAAAAAAGGGATGTTTTAACTAGGACCATTCTGTAAATATCTGTCGTTAGATATCCTTATTAATTACACAGCGCACTATATGCATGAGCCATCTAATTTACCTAGAAACCTGTGAAGGATTCATGTATACCAACTGATTATAATCCTGTTTGTGCAGTTTTTTTAGGAGTTGATTAATCATTTTTCAGAAGCTCGGATTAAGTCGACTTCATCCTGTTTTGTTTATCAACAGCTTTAGGTGGTTGAAAAATTTGTTTGAGAGTGAATTAAGGGGATTTGTTACTGGTTAAATTTTTTCGAAATATAGAAATTTGTTTTAAATATTGAAGTATTTGTATGCTAAGTGTTGGACGTAGGTAAGCTTATTTAATTATCCTTTGGATTACTTGATTTTCTAATTACATTTTGAAACATGTTGAAAAATGGCATGGAGTGTAGGTAAAACTATATTAGTATATTTACCATTTTGTTATTTTTTTTTTTAAATAAAAATCAGTTTTAAATTTAGCGTTGTCAAAGTACACAAAATATCCGTGAAATGCCGCAAAAAACTTGAAAATTTAAACTTGAGTATTTAAAAGGGTTGTGATTAACATGAGAAAAACTTTACAATGCTAGACATGCGATTTTCCGGAAAATCGTCTGGTGAAAATTTTTGTTTTTGTTTTTTCGCTCTAATTGTTTAAATAATGAAAACACAGAAAAATGTTTAAATCAAAAATTGCAGCTAATACATTTATCTACAAAATTTGTCTTAAGATTTTTTTTGTATCTGCATTAGTTTTTAAAATATATACGATATTTCCTTAGTAGTATTTTTGATCATCAATTTTCATGTTTTTAATTTTATGATAGTAAATATACAATGACAATTAGAAAAAAATTTTCATATGAAATGTGTTCTAAACATTGAAAAGAAAAATTTTTTTTAAATCTTCTAATGTATTATCATCGATTTTCCACGCTCTCTCACATGCTTTTTCACCTTTATTTGTGCTCCCTTCTCTTTCTTACCTGAGCCATAGGTCTGTTCTTTTGTATCGCGATCACTTCTTAATAGGTTCATTATAAAGTTCACAAATTTTTAGATAATACCAAAAACGGTATAAAAAGTTATAGAACTCTGATTTAAGTATTTATTTTAAATAATTGTCTATTATTAAAAATATTTGATATTTATAGAAAAACTGTATAGTAGTTTCGATAGTAGATGCTTCAAAGTGTTCAGTAGTAAAGTTTCATTGAATTATATTAATTTCGAAAAAAGATATAATTTAATGAAGTCTAAAAAAAACAAGTAAAATTAAACATGCAAAAAAAAACAGATTTTTAAGAAGCATTCGTTTAAAATTATAAATATTGATGGCTTTGCTTTTATAATAATAATGTTTTATGCTCATTTGCAATGCTACATCCAAAAGGAATTTTCGCTGGGACAAGTATTAATTAATTAGGAATTATAATAAACTAATATTACTCAGAAAATCTACTTTTTCAAATTTGAAAGTATTTCTATCTAAAAGTTGAGATATTTCTTTACATTTTACATGAGTTTATTTATTGTTTCAGAATGTTATAAGCCCAAAATTATTAACTCTTAAGTCTAGCGGTTAATAAATTTGTTCGCGCGTAACCACGAATTGAATACCACTGAAATTAATTTTATCTCGTAAACTTTTTAATTTACAGAAAAACTTTTCAGACAAAATTTGTAGATAAATGCATCAGCTACAAATTTTGATTTGTAAGTTTCTCTGTATATTTATTATTTAAACAATTAGAGCGGAAAAACAAAAACAAAAATTTTCACTCGACGATTTTCCGGAAAATTGCATGCCTAACATCGTAAACTTTTTCTCATGTTAAACACCACCCTTTTAAATACCCAATTTGGAAGTTTTTTGTATTTTTTGTGAGGTTTTATGTGTACTTTGATTAGGCTAATTATCAAAATGTTTTATCTAATTCTGAAATATAAAGTGACATTTTTCAAAACTGACTAGCGTTCTCAAATGTCACATTTCACGTAACTGGTTAGGCAACCAGTGACCAAAGATTCATTTCATCACCAGTTAATAAAAACAAGACAAAAAAGAAGAAAGTTTAATGTGGCATCTTATAAAATTAAGGACACCTAGAACTGATAAGATTCATCTAAAAACTTATAGAACATATTAACTCTTATTTTATTATTTATAAACATGTACGATACTGGACATTTTTTATCGTAGGCTTGAATATTTTGCAAAATATCTGGGTACTAATACTTAAAGCAGCAAGAATTAAGATGAACAGACGGACTGTCAAGCCAAATGAATAAAATTAATATGAATAGCATGGAAACTGTAATTCGAATCGAAATATCATGTTGGCGTTTGTAAGAAAATTAGTTGTAATATCGTCGCCTTGGTGGTGAAAAAAGCTAAGCCACATTTTTGGGTGAATTGAGTTAACAATAACATGCCATTCAAAAAACTTTGAAAAATACAGTCTTTAGTTGTAACCTTGAATTCCAGTAAAGTGTGAAAGAAGCTAAATGAAAATACGCAGTGGTGGAACTACCTCTAGCAGCATATACATTTCTTCACCAATACAATCTCCAACCAATTACGAATTTTCTTTTGTGGTGAACAGAGCTAAGCCGCATATTAACATTCCATGGTTGATAATCTGTAATGTGCCTTTTGATGGTTTAAGACCATTACGACCATACTAATGCCCTACCATAATTGTTGGGGTGTCTGGTATTATAATAATAGTTCATTTTTATTACTTAGCTCTTTTCACATACATAAACAAATTATGTGATAATAAGTTTTTTACATTTTTTAATGTTGTCATCTTCAAAGTAGATCGCCTTAAATATGAGAGCAAGCTTTCATTAAATTAAGATAAATAAATAAATTTGATACAAATGAATAATTATTGAGTAAAACTTTACTGCCCATTTTCTACAAACAGCAGTTGTGTGGCTTACCTCACTTCTCCTCTAAGACGACGATATGTGCTTTCGTCAAAATTAGATAAAATCCTGTATGAAACACGTTATGACATGTTTTCGAAAAGTAAATATCCTTATATAATTTTTTCCAATTTTTTTCGAGAGGTTCTACATGCAAACATTGTAAGTGTCAATTTGAAAACACCCTGTATAAACAATATCTGCCTTTAATCGTACAGCTCTGGAAATACCGTAAAATATAATGGGTAAATGAACACCCATAAAAAACACCATATTCACAACGATAAATCTCTCAATATTTTAAAACAGTGATAGATAGATTAGGGTTTTTTTTATTTAAATTTAATTACGAAATCGTTTGCGAAACCCACAGTAATCAATCATTTTTAACACGTAATTCAAATTCAATATTTCGCAATTTTCACTGTAGATCTATTAATCAATTTTCCAATCATAGATGAAAGAATAGTACAGAAATTTCACATCACGCCAAACAAAAACCGAAATATTTTGTGATACCATACACGAAGTAGACATTTTTGGTGGGCAAGTCACGCAGTTTTAGTTTACAAGCTAATAATTCCTATTTCTTTCAGTGGTCCACAAAAATCTTGGACCCTGTTTGATATCTTTTGTCAGTTGTCAAAGGGGCACAGGTTCGTTATTGAACTGTCATATATTAACCGGATTTTGAAAATGGCTTTATTTTTTATCGTTTTGCTGACGCTACGTGTGTTACTTCAAATTATGTCGTTTTCTACAGGATAATTAAATAATCTTCTTTCCTTTTCTATTTTTTCCATTTTTTTTTTAATTAAAGTCATGAAAAAGAAAAAGGTACTTTTTCTAAATAACAAAAAATATAGATGTCGAAGAATAAATATATTATTCTAACGCTTTACAAAGTTTAGACAAATATTTTCTAAAAACAGTTCCCGCTCAACTAAGAAGAAACAACTACTTCCCGAGCTATAGGTGTAAAAACACCTAAACCGGTCTGCAAGTTATGTTGTCCCGTCTAATTGGTTAAATCTTGTAGGTCTTACCGACTCCGTTTGACTAAGAAGTGTAATTCAAGGTCTGTTCATGTCTATAGCCCGAGAAGTAGTTGTTTCTTCCTAGTTGTACCTTAACTGTTTTTCAAAAATATTCTCAAAACATTGGAAAACGTTAGAATATTTATTGGTAACACGATTTACCACATACGACAATTTTACAGCAAACTGTAATTTCACACGGTCTCGTTTTCTGTTAAATTTAAAATTCACAGCAAGAAGTAAATCTCAGACGCTGAATAATCCTGGAAAGGAAAGATTTCTCCAAGAAGGACCTAGTGAAAAGACTGTTGAGCATGATTAGTGAAAAGACTGTTAAGGGCTACTGGTTCCTTCAAATCATCAAATTTCGTTTTTGTTATATTATATTTTCCCCCACACAAACCCCCCTTTCTTCTTTTAAATTAAATAAAAAATAAATCCTTTTCCTAAAATATAATATTCTCCTACCACTGTCTTAGTATTATATCAAAAAATTACCCCAACTGATATTGTGGCGTTTTAAGGGAAAAACAATCTTTATTACCTCTAATTAATATTTTCCAAGATCCGATTAACGAAAAAACAAATTTATACTCGTAACAAAGATTGTAACATTTTGTGATTTAATAAAATGTTCAGCTTTCCTAATTGTACGCAAAAACACATTTTCGAGGGATAATTAACAAGGCGTTACCGAAAAAAAAAACTTCCCTTAATAAACACGTCTTATCTAAATCTAAATCTTCTCATCCTCATATACCCTAATGCGGAATCCTTCTAAGTTTTGACTAATATAATAAAACCTTTCAGAATACTGTAGTTTATGCAGGTTTGGCTTGAATTCAATTCGACTGTATTCGTTCGTTGAAATCATTTAAGTAGATATTATATACAGGCTGTTTCACTAAAGTCTGTCCCAATGGAGTTGATCGGGGGTTCGAACCATAAAATAGTTGTAAACCATAGGCGCAATGGAACTACCTGTTCCTTCTTAGTCTAGATACATTGTAAAAGATAAATAAGAGATAAAATTGACAGGCGCAAACCTTCATATTGAAAATTCTGTGTGAACATCCCCAGCACCAAATAAAAAATATCTTGTCAAGTTGATTAGAAGGATGATCGAGATAATTGGTGACATGTCAAAAACATATTTTTCGTATACAGGGTTGTAAGAAATGTTCAACATCTTTTCTTAAGTGAACCCCGATCCAGCCTTCACACAGTGAAGAGAAGTTTGAAAAATTAAACACAGTTTGGTTGTTTTCAAGCAAAAGTTAAGGAAGAGAATCCTGTTGTAGATAACAGTGATGATGAAATATTGGATAATTGAATACTATACAGGCAGGATCGTCATGTGATGTTGGGAAGTCCACTGAAGCATGTGAATCTCCTAGACCTCTGGGAACACTCACAACTTGAAGTAAAACTAGGGTGTCATGAGATATTATGTAGATTATATTGGAATAATAATTGTAAGTAGAATAATCATTAGACTTGAATTGTAATTAGAATTAACAATCCTATCTTCGTGTCGTTCTAAACTATACAGTGCTATTCAAAAGTCTTCTCTCCCCCTCGTATCTTTTGAACGGCTACACTTACATTAAGAAAATTTGGAGCGTGAAAATAAAGTGTTGTAAACTTCTCTACGAATGGTAACAGCTGACGTAATAGTAATAGATGACGTCACAGTGCCACTCTGGCCAATAATTTTCAATAGGACCTTATGGCAAGTGATATCTCGTTTGAAAGGCATTGGCATTGGCTACATAGCCATATTAAACTAATTTTGACGGATAAATTAAATAAATACCAAAATTATTATTTCACATTTAAATATTGAAGATTTTTCAGTCCGCCTCTGGTTAGTTGTCAAAAAAATTGACGTTTTTAAATTAATAGTATTTGTTGCTTTGCAAAGTTTTTCTAAATAGCTTAAATATTTAATTTTATTATTGTTTAACGAGACGTTTAAGAGTTTACATAGGCAAAATGGTACGTACTCAAGCCGACAAAGTAGCAGCTATCTTAATAATTGGTGAATCTGGAAAGAATCTCCATGAAGCGGAACGTTTATTTAATGAGAGATACCCAGATCGCCCTATCTCGAGAACTTATTTGAGGGAGCTTCTTCACAAGTTTGAAGCAGCAGGTAGTGTTCAAGATGCCAAACGATCTGGTCGACCAACATTTAGTGATGATAAAAAAATTGATATAGTTGCTGAAATGGTAGTAAACCCTACTTCCTCTTCAACTAAGGTTGCGTCTATCTGTGAAGTAAGTAAAAGTACAGTACAGAGAGTGTTGGCTAAAAATAAATTTCATCCATACAAGTTAAAAATGGTGCACCACCTTTCGGATGACGACCCTGACAGAAGACTCGAATTCTGTGAATGTATGACAAATAAAATTAGTCAAAACCCACATTACACAAAAACAATTTGTTTTATTGACGAAAGTACTTTTTGCCTCAATGGAAATGTGAATACACAAAATGTAAGGTATTAGAGTGACACAAATCCTCACACTTTCGTGAACAACATACCCAATTTCCAGAAAAAGTCAATGTTTGGGCAGGTATTTTGGAAACCACATAGTTGGTCCTGTTTTCCTAAATTCAAATTTAAGCGGTGAAGTGTATCTGGAGGTGTTACAAAATGCAATTGAGCCGTTAATTCTTGAAATTCTGAAAGATAATCCAGATGAATTTGGCCATCTGGAAATAACATTTCAACAAGATGGTGCTCCTGCACATTATTATGGTGCAGTAAGACGTTACCTGGATGAAGGATATCGAGGTAGATGGATCGGCCGGCGAGGTCCTATAGAATGACCACCTCGGTCACCAGATCTGATACCATTAGATTTTTTTCTATGGGGGTACTTGAAATCCAAGGTTTATACTACGGCACCAGATAGCATTGGCGTTTTGAAAGAAAGAATTATTGAAGAATGCAATGCAATTTCAGCTGACACATTCGAACGAGTACAACAAGAGTTTACTAATAGGATGTATTACTGTCAGGAAGTAGACGGAGCACATTTCGAACACTTGCTATAAGAATCCATTGTTGATATTTGATTAATTAAATTTAAAAAAATAATTTCAATAATTTTGGTATTTATTTAATTTATCCGTCAAAATTAGTTTAAACCCAAACTAAATTAATATGGCTATGTAGCCAATGTCAATGCCTTTCAAACGAGATATCACTTGCCATAAGGTCCTATTTAAAATTATTGGCCAGAGTGGCACTGTGATGTCATCTATCACTATTACGTCACCTGTTACCATTCGTAGAGAAGTTTACAACACTTTATTTTCAACCTCCAAATTTTATTAATGTAAGTGTAGCCGTTCAAAAGATACGAGGGGGGGAGGGGACTTTTGAACAGCACTGTGTACGTATGTCCCTACAAACATTACCTTACCGACATCACATATTGTTATTGAACATGCAGACCATAATATAATTAATGTTTACATATATAAAACGTATTGTTTATAATTAGTAATACATTTCAGTGAATTTTATTCTTGTTTTCACGCAACGCCAAAAGGCATCACAAGTTTACGTTGTGGTGCGAGAGATTTAGGTTTACCAATGATATACATTGAACAAATTTAAAAAAAAATAGTATATTACACTCCAAGGGCCGAAAGTTGAATTTTCGGCCCTGCGCGTCATGCTGCTCCAAAGCGAATTTCGGCCCTGTTCGTCATGATGCTCCGAGGCGAAGCCGAGGGCATCATGACGCGCAGGGCCGAAATTCGCCGAGGGCATCATGACGCGCAGGACCAAGATTTCAACTTTCGGCCCGTGGAGTGTATACTATTTTTCTTCATAGCCGGTCGGAAGCGAGTGCCGCTGGTCGTAGTTACGAGTATAAATACGCATGAGAAACTCTTTCCTCCCGCTGTTATAGAGGAAACGCGTGTACTTTTCACAGGGAGTAAATGTTGAACTTTCGTCCCTGCTATGAGGAACGAAAGTGCGTACTTTCGACCGAGGTATGAAGAAAACATAGTTTAATCCCTACTCTTTTAACCCAGTTCACAGTTTAAAGCAAATATAAACATCGAACAGCAGCAAACAATGGAACAAAAATACCATGTAAGTTTTAAGATTCCTGGAATCCGACTCTGCAAGGAATCGATATCCGGTTTGAACGACCGAAGACAAAAAAGCCGATTTCCTGCTACCCTAATGAGATTTACTTCTTGCGTCCGGTCCACGCCTGCCTTAGAAACCGAGGCCTTTAGATAACCTTTTGATATTGACCGTTAGATAAGTTTATTTTGTGTGTTTCTCATCGCTCGGCGACAAGTCTCGACCCCCTTTATCTCTTTGGCCCTACGCCAAATAGGCCAGTCCGTACACTTTGTTAATGCTGATAGTCATCCTGTTACTGCTAATGCACCGGGTGCGTCATAATGTAAGTAATTGGTAGATGTTTTAGGTCTATTTTACTTTACTCTCCTATTTCTGCTTGAGATTAATGTCCTTATTTATAAACAAGATTTAGAGCACATCCTTGACCATTACTTCTTGGCACTATTTAAAAGTGTCATAAACTGAGTCTTGAGCTGATTATAAGTATGGACATTGAAGAATTTATATGAGATCGGTGCTCAGTATACAGGATGATTTGAATGGGTTTCATAGAAGTCGAAGAGGGAAAAGTTTCTTTCAATGTAAAAATATGTTTTAACAGTGCGGCCTGGCCTATATAAACGGCTTTTCCTATAGTCAGTAACTTTCTGCATGTACTAGCACAGATAGTGTAACCGACACTGGCACAGGCTCAATCACAGGCACAGGCACAGACATAGGCTCGATCCTTGGCACAATTGCAAGCATAGCTGGCGTAGAGTTTGACTCTCACTTGGTAGAAGGATCTCTCGTCCCTTCTGTGCAGACTTCTTCAGAGATCCACGATGAAACGGACAGTACTGGTGAGAGTAATTTTTCTCAAGGTGTACATCAATCTGTTTATGTAGAAAAACGGTAAAGTAGAGTTTTTATTTATTTAATTGAATATTTAAGATTGTAAATCGAATTATTGTTACATCATTTACTTCCTCTAGCTCGTCTGGATCTTGTAGATAAACGTGAAATATTTTAAGTGAAAATTCTGTTTAAAATATTTTCCCAAAGGACCCCGCACACCTTATATGGGAAAATGGCTCTCCGTCAAATTTCTTGAATTTTTTATGTGTTGTAGAATAAAATTGATCATTGACCTTTCTTTTAGTTCGCATATTTTCCGGGGCTCATGTTTGCTTCTGTAAACTGTAGTTCATACAATTCATACAAGGTGATTCACGAATATTGAAAAATAACGAATTTTGGTTTTTCGGACACCTTGTAGTAATAAACCCACCGAAAATGACAAAATTCTCGTGAAGGATGTTAAATGATTTGTTTCATCGTATACAGAGTCGAATGATGTCAATTTGAAGAATTACGTATACTTTATTAATTTAAATCCTTGATTTTTTTCATCACCCTATATCTCATAAGGAAGTCCGAAAAGGTAGCGATATTATTTTATGGGAGAACTGGAAATACTTTCATTTATATCGTACAAAATTTTCAACGGAATCCTATGACGTGTTTTTGATATACAAGGCGAACAATTTGTGAAAAAAAGCTGATCTGTATATTTCCCTATTGCTATATTTTCACTCCAGTTTTCTAGACGTTGCTGCAAATGTTAAATATTCGAGTCGTCGTGGCTTTTTTTCGAGAGATACGGAAACTGGAGTGAAAATATAGCAATGGGAAACTGTACAGATCTTAGCTTTTCTCACAAATTGTTCGCCTTGTATATGAAAATCACGTCATAGGATGCAGTTGAAAATTTTGTACGATATGAATGAAAGTATTTAAAGTTCTCCCATGAAAAAATATCACTACCTTTTCGGACTCCCTTATGAGATATAGGGTGATGAAAAAAATCGAGGTTTTTATTAAATAAAGTAAACGTAATTTTTCAAATTGACATCATTCGACTCTGTATACGATGAAACACATGATTTAACATCCTTCACGAGAATTTTGTCATTTTCTGTGGGTGAATTACTACAAGGTGTACGAAAAACCAAAATTCGTTTATTTTTCTATATTCGTGAATCACCTTGTATGAATTGTATGAACTATGATGAACGATGAATTTATAATATTATGTGATAATTCAACCTTTTTTCGCATTTTCTCTTTATAAAACAACAAAATTATGAAAGTCTCAAAATAGCATTATTATCAAGTGAAATCGCCCTGTAATACGAAAAGATTTGGAAATGAATCTGCCATGAATTGGTCATACAAAGATGTGATGATAATACCACCAAAAATAAATCAGAACTAAGTCTTAACTTGGGAGATGTATACGGAGGGATGAAAAGTGAATATTTCTCATATTTAACACCCTATATCTCGAAAACTAGTCATAGGATCGTGTTGCGCCCATTGAAACATTTCACCAGAATGATCAATTCTACATCATATCAAAAATTCAAGAAATTTGACGGGGTCCTTTACAAAAATTTTTATTTTTCGTTTTTGATAAAAATATCTTATACCGAACCTACCAGACATTTAGGAAAAAATACGAATTGAAACAATTTTGCAAACACTATACCCTGCACCAATTATAAATAATTATAATATTAATTTTTCTTCCTATATACACATACTTCATTTGCTGCGAATGTTGAATAAAATTTTTCTCTAGATCAAAATGTCCGGTAAGTGTCTAGACGTAAAAATGCCGATATAATATATTTAGAAAACGCCTCATGCATTCAAATTGTTTCTCGTTTCTTATCTCATTTTCCACTTTATATTCTTATGAGGATGAGTAGCGGAAGCCGACGTGAAATACGACTCTATACGTGATGATTTTTTCGTTATATTTCTTCACACGTTTTCATTATATTTATCATCCAATGTAATAGGATGATTTTTCATCCAAAAACTTTAAAAAATCTGAATAACTTTTGTAGAACCATTAATATTTATTGTTTGCTGACAGTGTTTTTGATAACAACCACTAGAACCCTTTCAGACGTAGATTCTGAATCCCAGATTTAGCTTCTGTATCAGAATCTCTGTTGAAACAGCTTGTGACGAATTTGTCAGTTCCAGTGCAGTATTTGTGCAGTCTGGTACACATTCATCCAACAATGTTGTTTTTTATTGCGACTGCAATAATCTGTTTGTGGAAAAGATAGCTATTGGGCTCGATAACATTCCATGGTGATTCTTTCACTACTTTTCCTGCGTATGATTTTGTAACGATGTCTCCCTGAAACATCGTTCTAGAGACGACTATGGTTCGATACAAAGCTGTTTTTACCAAGCCAGTGTAGATATAAAAGGACGAACGAGAATCGTAGCATCAGTCTAGCGAGGTATTGACTCGGTGGGCTTCCTTCTCCGGTTGGCAAGGTACTGACTTGTCGACAATCCCTCTCCTCGTTCAGCAGGGTATTGACCTGTCTGAATAAATCTGTCCGCGCTGAAGGTATTGACCTCAGCGAAAATCCTGAACCTGCTAGCATGCGAAAGGTATTGACTTTCGTACTCCTCTGAAGCTCCTGTCCCTAAGGTACTGACTTAGGGATACTCCACCCTCGCTGAAGGTATTGACTTCAGCGTACAACCAGAAACCCGATAGAGAGCGAAAGGTATTGACTTTCGCCCTCTCCTGAATTTCCCGTCTCTAATGTATTGACTTAGGGATATTCCGCTGCGTTTACTGTACGAACCGTTAGACACTCCTCTGATCGAAACCACACCAACAGAAGACGTCACCTTCGGCAAAATCCCATGAACAGAAGCTTTCATTTCGAATTAGCTGTTAAATCCGAATGCCCTTTTTGTAAATATCAACTGTACATAGTGTTTTTAAGAATAAACTTTTATTTTATCTTGAAATCCTGTCTCTGACTGTACGTACCTACCCGGCAAAACGTAACTACCCACACTGAGGGTTACAATTTGACTTGTAACAGTAAATTAGGTTAGGTTCTATGTGAGTGGGGCTTTCTCTCCACCTCCTCACCCCCTAGGGTGAGGAAATAGTGATCTGCCAATTGAAATCATTTTCTCAAGAAGATATTTCAGTGATAACTGCTTATGACTTGTAATTTTCTTTCAACCTTTCCAATTTCATCCCATTATATCATAAAGCGATTGCAATAAAGTTATTCAATAAACTTAATCGTTTTGGAATCGTTCATAATATTTTTTACTACCACCATTACGGTTTTATATACACCCGCCATGTTGTTCCGTCTTAAAATCTATAATCTCCCTCGCCGATAAGCACGCACATTAAGAATTCACTTGGAAAGAAGCATAAAAAAAACGCAAAGTTATTGTGTGTATGTATGTTAATTATGATGAATTTGATATTTACTTTGCGTTACTTCATTGTTGCCGCTAAGAAAAATTTAAGTTGATGAATATAAATCGCATTTACAGGTTAGAGTATAAATGCAGGAAATGTTTCAGTAAAATTGTTTTGTGCTGAGTTGGAGATATACTGTGAAATGAGATTTTCACCAATTGTTACGGTAAACAAAAACTAAAATGATCGTATACTTCGTAGCTGGCTTTGAACGAGCCAGAAAATGTCCAACTCCAAATCAATGGGCTTTTTCAGCAATTCTTTTGTATTGCTTTAAATTGAAGTAGTTTATAAAAAGATGTCCTTGTATTTCATTCCTAAAAAAATTACAAAAAGTGCGGAAAGCAAGCGCGAGCTTTGAACGTGATGTCACTCTTTCCCCTTGGAGTAATACTACAAACAGAGTACGCAAGTCATTCATAAAACTATCCGAAAAGACGGCTAACATTCTATTGCCATACATATGTTTTCATCAATGACTATCAAGGAGTGGGGACAATCTGTCGGATAGTGCTACTGGCCAATAGAACTATTTACTTACAGGTGAAAAGTGAAGGTTAGGAAAATTCCCTTTTTTTTTGCAAATTTGGCACTGACAAACCATGATTTTCCATGGTTTTTAAATTTTGACATCTTATCTAACCTCGAAATCGATACTGATATCTAGACCATTCCAGAATGACGTCACTGACAGGTCAGTCATATTGCTATTCGAAAATTAAATCAAACTAAAGCAGCTATTCTGACAAATACTGCCAACCTAACAACGTCACCTGCCTCAAGGTCAAACGAGTGTTCAAATTACAATATATTCTTTACTTTTTTATTAAACTTAGTGACATTTATATTCGAAGCAAAGCTGCAAAAGGTGAAAAATTATCAGTAAGCTTTCAAATAAACATTTGACATTTAAACATCCACTGAAAAGTCCCATTGCAAAAGCTGAGACTCAACTTTTTGCTTGATCAGCATATGCCGACTAACTTTATACAGCTACATTTGAAAAAAATATCGATAATATTTCACCACCAGCTATAGAGTCGATTTCCATACTTATCCCGGTTAGAATCCATCGTTGAGAAAGCAAAAAATTATCCAATTTAAAACTGATTGATGTACACCGTTAAAAAAAAATCAAACACAACAAAAAACTGCCTTAAATGTTAGCCTAACCTTAAACAAAAAAAAAAACAAAGCCATACAGCAAAACAGGCAGAGCATTTCAGTAAAGGTCATTTCACAGCTTCCTCTGACAATACGTCGTTCTTCGCATCCGGCTCTTCCTTCGACGACGAGTTAGGCATTGGCGTAGTTGAAAACCCGCTGGTAGACGCGGTCAACGGTCAAGAAGCTCACGCTGGCTACGACCACATCAGCGTGAGCGTCTTAAGGAACAAAGAACGAACTTCTACGCTCGTGCGGAAATACCCGGAAGAAGCCGAGTACGGTCAAGCCGTAGACAACTCCGTGTATCATCAAAAATTACCAAGTACGTATTTAATTTTATTTTACTAAAGTATAAAGGAGACATGATTGGGTTTGGATTATAAACCTTCAGACACACCGAGAATGTTGAGTCATTCGAAAAAAGTTCTTTTAATCTGAAATATTGTTAACGTTAATAAAAAACTGGTTTTTAGAATAGCTTTAAAGGAAGTGAAAAAATTTACAAATGAACATGGTTTTTATGTAAACTTTTAACAGGTAAAAATTAATTAATAAAGAAAAACATAATTATTTGAACAATAGGTAAAAAAATTGTTTGCCAATGGATGATTCTTTAATCATGTGTCTAGATAGTACCAAAATTTATTTGTTCCTTAATATTCATATTGAAATGTATTTTGTTTGCATGTTTGAGGTCTACCTATATTATTACCTTCAGTGTGAAACCACTACAACCCTTATTCACACTATATTTAATTGTTTGAGCAATATCATCAACATCATCATCATTTTTTTCAACTTCTGTATGAAAACTTGCATCTCCTTTGTGAAGATGACATAATAACCATGGAGACTAGATATAAGGAGCACAAACTCTGTATATAAAAAGTGTCCGTCGAAATTAGGAAAATTGTGGTGGCGCTGGGGAGGCTAGCGATTAAAATCATGTTTGACGTGTTAAATTTTAGGTTATGTAAATGGAGGGTTTGTTTATTTTCATTCGGTTACCTTTTATGCTTGGTTTTAGCAAATTTCAAGGAAAAAATAAGTATTTCCCGTAGCTGGTGCTATGTTTGGTTAAAGGTAAGTTTCTTCAATATCATTATATAGGCAATTGTGTTGCAAAATAGTAATGAAAACAATAAACCTAACCCGAGAGTCCTACATCAACCACTTACTGTTGCTCGAAAATAAGACAGGGACTGGGGTGTGTAATTTTTTTTATTTTTAACTTCACTTCTAGTTGGACAAATTTTCACGACACACGTTTTTCACATTGTAAATTTTTATAAAAACTTCTATAAAAATAAACACTATTTTCATTTTTTGTTAGGTTAACTTGTTCAGCAAACTTCACTCTGTAATTTTAATCGCTAGCTACTCTCGCGCCATCTACTATTTGTACCTTACCGCTGGACACTTTTTCGAGATTTTTTCTATACAAGTTTGTGCTCCTTATATCTAGTCTCCATGATAATAACCTTAAATATATTTGGTATATATTTTGAACATTATGAATATATTAAATGCTACTTGGATATAAATACTATTGGTACAGTTTCGTGAGGTATGACTTTTTATCAGAAAATTTCCTGCTCCTTAAAGGTCTTTTTTCAAATTGTCGATATTTCAAATAGTTATTATTGTACATCACCTTTATGCTTCTGGAAGTATCTTTCATCTCCTTTGTATTTTAGTACAATAATTACCATGTATGTGTTTGTGGTACTCAAAAACATGATTGCATGCAGTTTGTAATTTAGTAGGAGTTTATTACAATTTTATACGTCTTTTTCTGACAAATGTTGAGTAGAGTCATTTAAAATTTAAGCACTCTCCAATTTCATATACGACACATCTAACGATAAGCAACAAAGTATAATAATATCAAAAATAATATTATACAACAGCAAAAATAAGGTCAATAATTTATATAGAAAAAAAAACACTGGAATACTAGAAAAGTTTCTAGGAAATTTTAAGCTGAATCGATTGGCGTTAACTAGAATGTGATGAGATGGACGGTTGTACAGTTACAGTCAAAATTATTGACGGGAGTCATAACGCTGCAATAATTCTGATTTTGGGAATATTGAAATTTTTGGACAAAGAAGATAATTAGGTAAGCACAACAAAATTAAAAGCAACGATGCGTTTATTATTTAAATATGTTTGTAAGTAATTTGCTATCTGTTTTGAAATAGAAATTCGTTTTAATTTACTATAATATCGATTTTGTCACAAGTTTCAAACAAAACCATTAGAGTGGTTAAATTATTTTAGTTTTCCGAACAAACAAATCATTTGGTATATAAATAGTTAGAATTTCTAAAATGTTCTCTCTTCACTTTTGGGTAACGCTGTATACAAAATATCATTGATACGGCTACGCTGATTTTTTTAAATATTCCTCCATTATCTGAAAGTGTGAATTTAAAATTTCAGCTCAAAATTTTCATTGCTATGGATTCTACAATTTTTTGAACTCTTCAAATTTTCGAATTTTCAAAATTGGAACTAAGACTTTTCCGATACTTTTATATATGGAAATCCACCAATGAGAGTACGAATTACCAATTTCTGGTAAAAATTCCCATTTTTCATTTTTTTTTTAAATTTTATATAAATAAATCCCAATTCATCTGCTTCTTTCGAAATTGTATTATTTTATATAAAACAAATTTTGTAATTTCCAAAATTTAACTACTATTACTGTTGTTTTTCTTCGAAAATAATCTCACATTCAATAATGAATTAACCAAATAGTCAGAAAAAGATGGACAATAATTTTAAACATTTTACGCATAGACAATAAATAGTTTTTACATCCACCAAAACCAACATTATCATTGCCACATATTTTTTAACACCAAACTTGAAATTTTGTTTTTCCAAATTATTTCAATTGGGGTTTGTTGAGCTACTCTACAAAGTGTTCTACGTACCCAGCCGCAGTTTAATCTTCTGTACCAACTTTGGAATAGTAAAGTAATTTTTCAAATAATTAGTAGAAAAACTGTAGCTGGAATTTGATTTTTATAGTTTTATTTCAACTCCCCAACCGAAAGAAAAAATTTGCTTAAATCAATGAAAATTCTCCTTTTCAAAAGAAATTTACCATTAATGGACCACTTTGTGAGCGGAAGTGAGCGTTCGTCGAAAGGGGACTTTGGAAATTGAGTAATAAACATTCTGGCGTAAAAGGTCGTACGTCAACAAGGGGTGTATATAACTATTAGCAAGTGTCATTTGTCTCACTCCAATCTGACCAATAATAATGAAGATATATGCTACTATATTATATTATATTATTATTATATTATATGTATTATATATACCCCTCTTCTCGACATACAATCTCTCGCGCTTACGTCACATCTCGCAGAAAATGTCTTACTTAATTTCCAATGCCCCTTTTTTAACGTACGCTCTGCTCCCGAACCGGCTTTGCTGATCTACTTACTACAAATTTTCAAGAATTATCAAGAAAAACATTAAGCGTCTGGTCCATAAGTGGTAAATTCAGATAAAATGTTGGTAATCCAACAACTTCTGAACAATATGATCCTTACCAAGCGTCTAGATAACTAGATAACTTTCTTTGCTGTAATCACCTAGCCCAAGCCAATGGTTTCATTTACTAGCACAAATCCTATGGCATTGCTTCATGAATGTTGTAGAC
Organism: Lochmaea capreae; assembly: GCA_949126875.1. Classification (NCBI taxonomy): domain Eukaryota; kingdom Metazoa; phylum Arthropoda; class Insecta; order Coleoptera; family Chrysomelidae; genus Lochmaea; species Lochmaea capreae. Next base: position 3,110,099 of record OX421400.1, read on the forward strand.
AAAAATAAATACATTTCAAGAATCCAAAGTTGGTATAAGGAAATATTGAAAAATATATGGCTGCCCTCTTAAATAACATTTTACAGTAGCATATTTATTTATTGGCAATTGAAAAAGCGTAATTAAAAGAAGATTAAAAACGTTCCACACAGAATAAATGTTATATTTGTCTTTATTGTTTCGAATTTCTATAAACAAATTTGTTACTAATAATAATCCTGGTTGCAGGTTCAGAAGATTTCAATGAAGTGGAAAAAATAGTGTTCCAAAGTACATGTCACACGGCGCTGACAAGCTGCAATAATTACTACCATTGTCGAATGCTACTAAATCCTGTTTTACACCACTGCGACATATCAAGATGCAACAGAAATTCGTGCATGGAAGCTCTACAGAAATTTTATAGCAAACCAGACTTCCCATGGAATGTAGAAATTGCATTTTGTCTTTGCAAGTACGTTATCTGTTTCGTCCGTTGTTAATGATACAGTATGACCACCCTATATGAAACAACACAAACAAACTGCAACGAAAAAACTATTTTCCGCATATACTTATTTTCCAATAAAAAACTTAATTATATAAGTACGTCGTTTTGAAAAACATCTATTATGTACACAAAAAAGTGTTTTACATAGGAGCAGATTATTCAATGGAAACAGTGATTGATGGACTGTCTTTTATAAAGCTATTACGTCCTAAATATAATGCTTTAATATTGAAATGATTAGATATAGGGGGCGTGTTGTTATTGGCAGTGGAGTACAGAAAATAAATTTTATAGTTTCTAGAGAATTTGAATGGGATATTTTAGGTTGAAAGTATGTAGCTGTCGGCTATGACCATGAAGTTCCATGCAAATCCCCTTGAAAATTTAAATGCTGATTCATTAGATATTGTAGGTGAGCCACAAGGAAGAACATGAATGCCTAGGCAAACTCAACGAACTAGGCGAGAACAATATAATAACCCTACTGTGGATTCCAGGACACATGGTTGTTTGGTTGATTGGTTGGTTGGTTGGTAATCAGACGAAACAGGCCGGGTTAGTGGGCCCCAACACTGCAGCCGTTGGCTTATTGTATTGTCCTGTCTGTCTGCTAGTCCGTGAGAAGATTTGTGACCTTGATGAGATCTAGAAGTCTCTTCACAGTATATCTTTTGATGAGGTTGTATATAGGGTCATCCGGCCCTATTTGTCTATACCTCCACCAACGTAGAGCCTCACATTCGAAAATTATATGGGTGGCTGTTTCGTCCTCCTCACCACATAATCTACATATAGGTTCTTCTTGGAAGATCCCCATTGTGTGGAAGTGTTTTCTCAGGCCGCAGTGTCCGGTCATAAGGCCGGTTTCCAGTCTGATATCTCTCCTATTTAACTTCAGGATTTCTTCAGTAAGTTTTGGTTTAACCATCAGTTTACTGTGTTTGAGCTTCGGAATTGTTTGCTAGTATTTGAGGTGTTGTTTGTGTACCCATTGGTTTAATGTGGTTCTTACCGAAGCCTTTGTTACACCGGTTGCCGGCTCAGGGCCGGTGTAGCCGGTTGCCGATCCTTCTCGTGCTAGGGCGTCTGCTTTTTCATTCCCTACAATACCCTTGTGACCTGGCACCCATTTCAGGGTCACCTTATTCCATCATACATACATACAAGGAAGGACATTTGGAAATTCAATAGACTAATAATAATGGATTTTCTAGGGCGCACGGTAGAGGATTAAGTGTTATTTACTATATAATGACCCCTCCTATATAACTGTTATTATTGGAAATAAACTTTTTCATACCAATTGCAGGGTTTTACCAATATTTTGTTAATACTTCATGAAAAATCAGTTTCATTGGATGGGTCACGTGATACGAAATCAATATTCATTATCATAATTCCAAGAATCCCTTTTTCATAGGTTTATCATTAATACTTTTTAATTTATACGACAAGAAAAATGCAAAAAGGTTATGCTTGTCAAAATGGGGATCGTAATGAATAAGGTAGAGTCCGTTTCAATAAGGAAGAAGCCACCTGAAGTTGGCGTACCGACCTGCGCATAAGTCAAAATCTGTCGAGCGATCGTTCCATGCCATTGGCGTTACAAGCGATGTTTCATGCCGACAGCAATTAAATTATTTACATTTGAGGTTGTGTTTGAAACAATCATTTACTGTCGAATATTTTTCATTTTTGAATATCTTAAGACGTTCTGCTAGTTTATTTGTGAGTGCTGTGTGTTTTATTTGATCTAAAACCATGCCTCCTACAAAACTGGTTGGTGTTAAAAAAAAAGTTATCCACAGTGAAGGCCGACAGATTCTTGAAAACGTTGCAACTTTTATGGAGTCTGAAGCTGAACATGGAATCCAAATTCCTTTAAAAAATCATCGGTAAGTCAAATAAGAAAGTATAATAATCCAATATATTACTCATGGCATTCAGATTGTTGTAAAATATATGGAAGAGTATACATTACTTCAAAAATAATTGAATTCTGCTAATAATTCATATAGTCTGCTGCACTTAGCAGTTATTTATGTGGTTCTAATACTTCTAATTTTGTGTTACCCTACAAAATGTGAAAACGTTACGCTACTGATTTGGATTAAAATATCAATTTTTAAATATGGCGCTGGTTTTGACATCAAGGTCGCGCATCGACTGCAGCTTCAGGAGGCTTCTTCCTTATTGAAACGGACTCTAAGCTGAGGAAATAATTATTACTAACATTTCTTCAAACAAAATGGGTTATACTGAGGCATATTAAAAAGTAATAATCATAGACCCATATATCCGAAATTTGAAACTTTCTTGATCTATAAATAATGTGAAGTATAGAAAACAGTTCCACTCCAAACTTATTCTAAGCCAATGGAAAATATAGTGACCTACATTATTCAAATATTATTGCACGTTGTTATTGTGACTTCCGTATGTGTATGTTTGAAAACCAATTTTTTTAAATAGCTTTATTATCATATATGTTAACCATTTAGTTATTTTAGGTCAAACCGACCCTGCTTTATCTCTTTTAGCTTTCGTCTGCCTTATTAGGTCTTTACGCCCTTCAATTTACCGCCTCATGGCAATATTATGTACGCATAAATGAACTACCTTCGAATAACTCGTATGCCAATCATGTCAAATTTACGATCCTCGAGGAAGCCAGCAACGATGAGTGGTTTTTTTTTACTACCGTCCAGATAGATCTTGATTCTCACGAATGCGATGAGGATTATCCTGAATTTTTCATTCCGTAATCTACATACTTATATTTTAAAAATAGTCTATAAAAAATCTAACCAAATATAACCAAAAAAAGGTTGTTCAAAATTGTGTTTAGCATTTTCACATTCAATTCCAAATAAAATCAACTAGTGATATCGGGAAGCAGATGAAAAACTGCAAAATTGATATAGTTTTTCGTTTAGAAACAAAAGTAACTATTCGTAAAAAAAGGTTATTCCAATTTTCCAGAAAAACGGACAACAAACATGATGCTTGTTTAATCGCACAAGAAAAACTACACCCCGTATGTGCGCAGAGGACTGAAGAGCCTCCTCAACCTTCCTGTCTTCATTTGGCTGAAGTTTGCAGGGAGAATAAGGAATGTAGGTGAGTATCGAAAAAATCAAATTGTGGAAATCGTAACAATATCATATTATGTTAAAGCATTGTTCCATGCAGTGCCATCTACCTGATGTTTTTCGAACTAGTGCGCTAGAGGCGGTTTAGTATATCTACTAGTGAATTTTTATTAATGCTTGGTTTTGTTTTTATTTTTAAGAATGTAATGGTAACTGTCGGTAAAAATTCAGGAATAAACGAAAAGTATAGCTGTGGGTGAAAAAATTGAATAACAAAAAAAAACCGCAAATAATTCATAGTGTTACAAAATTTATAGAGTCGAAGAAGTTTTCGTATATTTTTGTTAAAAACTGTTCAAATAAAGCTAAATGGGAAGATCAAACTGGGATTTGAAGAATCCCCAGTCCGATTCCACTTTTACAAAATCGTTATTTGTAAGACGTCTTAGGGCAGTAAAATCAAAATCTTTCACATTTACACTTTTTCAAGATAACCTTGGATAGAAGAAAGATATGAGCTTCAGAGTAACGTTTTTCCAAAGTTAATGTGATGACCCATATTTTTAATCCCTTTGAAGGAAAAAGCCGCCCAATGGCGTGCATATAATTTTTTTATAAATTCGAATATTGTGAAATAATGTTAATCTACTATATCAATTTGAATGAAAAAAATTAACCTGCTAACAAAATTCATAAAATTTGTAATACAATAATAAAGCGCTTTCCTCTACAACACGGAGTATCTAAAGAACAGTTTTTTGTATCGTCAACCCAACCATATTTTAAAGGTGGGTGTATATCCTCATACAGTTTTAATTATAATATAATCACCATTACTACTATTTTCTTACATATTAAGTTAAAATGTATTTTATTTTATATATTTATTCATGTAATAAAACCGTAAGGATTGTTTGAATAACAAATAAATGAATAAGCACTTGACAACATCATGTGTATCAAACAAAGTCTCGTCTAAACAAATTATAGTTCTATTTGAATCACGGTACCCTTTTGTTTTCGAAAATACTCCTGTCTAAGTTCAGCGATACGCCGAGATTCCATTAATACCATTCGATTATCTAACTTCTTATATTTAAATCCACAATTCAATAATCCTTCGCATCATCTTGGACTGTTGTTTCAAATGGTCTCCAAAATGCCATTCTAATTAATTATATTATAAAACTTACCCTAACGTCTACGAACAAATGAATATTATATTAATATCAATTCACTGACGGGACCTAACCACTACACCATCAAAAAGGTTTTATATTAATGATACCTTTCTACACTAGATCACCTACACTTTCCTATAAATACCTATAACAATTCACTAAACTCACTTAACCAAGAAATAGATATTATATTAAATATTTCTTTAAAACAAAATTCACACCCGACACTGAATGATACTAATGGATTATAAGCCGAACCACAACACAACCCCCCCGAACACCCTCAAGACCGTAGAATTTTTTCTGCCAAAAACGTCAAACGGAGTATACTTCGGTTATTTCGTTATATTGCGATGAATAATGCAGTTGATGATTGGTCTTGACTGCACGTGCAATACGTTGCCAACTCTTCAAAATTTTCTTAAATATAGTAACATATAAAAAGTGGTTTTAATTAAGTTTTCTTTTTCCAGTAATTTCAAGCGACTTATTTTAATGTTTACTAATAAATTTACATTATGTATTTTTTTTTAATATTTCCAAACTAGCTTTTTGAGAACATCACGAACTAACAGTTTACTGAAGTAAGAGGAACATTTGTGTAGCGAGCCTAACAATTTTAGAAAATATATCTGACAACATTGCTTTATTTTATGGTCATCACACTGACTTTAGTTAGAGTGTAACTACATTTCAAAATGAAATAAAACAGCGCCCTCTACTGGCTTGGTCCAAACCAGATCGTTTTCAAATCTTTTTTTCGTTGGTTTTATTATATAAAGCATTTGTTGAACTATAAAAAAGACTATAATATTATACTTGTCATTTGAATAAACTTTGACAACCTGGCTGTCGGGTAACGTGATTAAATAACTATATTATTCGTTTCAACGGAAGTTATGCTAAACTTTCTTACTTATAACTCTGGGAAATTTTCTTGGAAAACAACGGGTACAAATATTTAAACATGAAAGCGGAGAGTTTTAATCTCTAGCAAGAAGTATGGCGAAAATAAAGCTTTTTCAACTTCTGTTTTACTCGATATCATTTCCGTTAGTATTTAGCTTGGCAATTAATTGTAATATAGACCAGTTAAATTCTCCATTATTTTTGGTATTTTGTCCGGGTTAACGTGGGGCAATTTGTAACTAAACTAAGCCTAGTGTAAGTAGGCTTTATACCTACGTAGAATTGTGAATTCAAAATGGCACACAACCGATTGTAAGCTTATTCAAAAAAAAAAAAAAAAAAAAAAGAGTATTTGGAGTACTTATAACGAAATTTTTCAAAATCAATGTGAACTGAAGAGAGTCACTTGACTCTACCCCCTAATTAAATTCCTTTTCTGTCGTTGTTCCCCTTCTGCGTTACACTCCAAAAGATAAACCCTCATCGTTCAACATTCAACATTTCATTTCGAAAGTACTCGAGATATTCAAGTTTTCTATTAACAAGGAAAGCTTTAATCTTTGCGAAAACACAACCTTAAGATTTCGTATTCTCTAGCTGAAATTATTTTGTATTAGAGTTATGGGAAGTTGTTGGGATATCTACAGTGGCGTACCAATAGCTAAATACACACTCGTTTGATTTCTTTCACTACAATTCCTGTAGAGGGAGTTAAAAATTATTGATCAAGTTTTCAAATAATTGTAGTTTATACACTACTGCACAATCGTACGTTCTCATCAAAATCAGCTTGGACGCCTTTGATTAGTGGAAGATTGTAAAGTTATAACTTACAACCCTTATCAAGGGGTAAATCCACAAAGGAATCGAATACTGGCAATCTCACGGAGATCTTAGAGATTAGTTTACAATTTTCGACGACAAACCAACATTGAAGTTGGGGTGTTAAGACCTGTTTATCTTTTTCAAAGAAAAAATAGGGTGGAAATCTTCGTAAAACTTTCCCTCTTCCCTATGGAGGTTTTAATCTTTCTGTTTAAAATAAAACCAAGAAAGAAATTAGATTCTGAATTAGAGGAAGTTTTAATTTGTATTTTAAGCACTGGTGATTCCTGCTTTATTAGTAGATTTATTACACATGAGTTACCGTGACTTTATTGGGGGTGAAATATTGGTTCTGATCGTTTACATGAGATGGGACAAGTCGCCCCTTTTTAATAGTAAATAAATTTCTGTTGGACGAGCTGGAGCATAATCCGTATCTTAACGATCTTCCTCGTATTGGAATTAAGCCAAATTAACATCATTTTAAGCAAAAATTGTCTTGTTCCTTTCAGTTAAAATATTGTGCAAAAACGAGTCACAGATAAGCCAAATTCGTACAAATTTGAGCCAAAGTTGTCTAGTTAGAAAAGGTAACTTATGTCCAAAATGTTGCGCTGTATCTCAACGATTTTTCACTGGCTACAGGAAAGTCAAATTCATAAGGGTTTCTTCAAGAAATGTCTTGATGGAAAAGGAACCTTTTGGCCAAAATGTCACGCTGCAGCTATACTTATGTAAAGTGTAATCTTTTGCCGATATCGATTTGTAAATTTTTAAGTAAATAAAAAAATCCTTCAGGAAAATCAGTTTTCAGATCAAGTTCGTATTTATTTTTTATTACTTTCAGATCGAAGCTGGAGTATTACGAGCAATCTTGTGCCGTCGACGCCGTGACGAAAAAATGTGCCGGATCGCCGATTGAATGTCGATCGGCTATTTTGGGAATTTTAGGTACGGATCTAAGGACGACGTGTGCCTGCAAAGGTACGGACATGACCCAATTGTACGAATGTCTCGGCTGGCAGCGACTACTCTGGGTCAATCCTTGTGTAGGTAAGTTACTTACACAGAGTGATTTAATTCAATGTGAAATAATATAAATGATATTAAAATGTAATATGCTGAATTTTAATTTGTAATTCCTTCACATACAGAGTGTTTTAAAAGTTGTAGCTGCTAATCCACATTAATTACACATAACAACTGGGCCGAAAAGTCCCGGGACTGACACATAGTTAACGCTACTTTTATTGCAATCGCCTGTTTTTCAGTTAGCACTAACCTTAAAAAGGCAGCTGTCAAAAGTTCATGATATCCTATTCATTAGTTCGTGAGTTATTGTGCTAAGAGTGACGCTACTTTTAATATCTTCAAAACAATTTCGTTTTTTTCATTTTAAACTGCTTTTTGGTGGGAGTCAATCAAAACAATGGCAAAACTACATGAATTGAACTTTGAATCGCTCCCACATCCACCGTATTCGCCAGATTTGGCTCCCAGCGATTACTGGCTGTTCGCAGACCTAAAAAAATTGCTCGCCAGTAGGAAATTTTGCTCGAATGAAGAGGTTATCGCTGACACTGAGATGCAAAAGATAAATAGTTCTACAAAAGTGGTATTGAAATGGTCCGGGTCCGGGACTTTTCAGCCCATGTGTTATATTATGTTATATTTTTCCAAAATAGTATTTTTTTGCCAGTTTTACTCGGTAACTGCTAAATTATGAATAAAGTAGAAAATACATTTCTTCTTATTGTCCATCTTTATTGACTTTAGAAGTACCTTCAACTTCCGAATCGAAAAGTTAATTTAACTTTATTATAACGATAATCTTTTCCAGTTTGGTATGAACATACCGTTAGTAAGTTCAGAAGATTCCATCTCGGAATATAGAGAAAAACAATTTTCATATAAAACTTTGGCTGGCACTGGACAAACTAGTCGAAATAGTTTTCTGGATTTATATTAAAGTCGGTTTGTTCATCTTTGCATTAAATCCACCATTTTTTCAAACTTTTTACAATGTTAAGCGAACAAGAATGCATAAAATGTTATTGGTTTAAAAACAAGCAACAAACGCAAGGACGAAGGAAAAACGGAGTTGAAAAATTATATTATGCCGGCATTATACAGACGGCTCAAAAGCAATAGAAGGAACTCTGAAAGCTTGGGAAAAACCCCAAGTATCTTTCAAGCGGAAATTCACGCAATAAGAAAGTGTGCCCAGTTCAATATTGACAAAGGATATAGAAGGCAAAGGATTATCATAATGTCTGATAGTCAAGCAGCCATTAAAGCGCTGAGTTCCTGTGTAATCAGTTCCAAAATGGTGTGGGAATGCCTAGGCAAACTTAATGAACTAGGCGAGAACAATATAGTCACCTTACTGTGGATTCCAGGACACACTGGAATAGAAAGAAACGAAATAGCAGATGAACTAGCAAAGAGGGGGAGTGAAATACCCTTTTGGGGGCCGGAACCTTTTTGCGGAATCAGCTCCAATGTAATATTGGAAGAAATAGGTAAAGCCGAAGAAAAGAGAAGATCTGACAATTGGAAAGATCTAGTAGGGCTTAGGCAATCAAAGATTCTTCTGGGTGACTACAACCTGTTGAGATCAAATGAATGCATAAGTCAAAGCAAAACTGCACTAAGAGTTTTAACAGGAATCCTAACGGGACATTGTCGCCTGAATGGACACCTTAAAAAGCTCAAAATAGTGGAGGAAGAAGATTGTAGATTTTGTGGAATGGAAGAAGAAACCTCCATCCACATACTTGCGAACTGCACAGTATTTCAGAATCCTAGGGCACAGTACCTGGGAGACTACTGGATAGAAGAGGGACAGTTACCTAAGTTGAGGCCTGCAGATATCTTAAAATTCCTCCGGGAAATAGGACTAAAGGAGCTACTAGTATCTGAGACTCTCCTCAGAAACTAAGTAGAAGTAAGGGGGCACAATAGATCTTTTAGGTCTCAGTGAATGTTACCCCAAAATACATACATACAAGGACGAACGAAAAACGGAGTTGAAAAATTATATTATGCCGGCATTACAAAAAGAAGAAGTTAGTTATCATTTTGTAATCAAAGATAAGGAACGATTAAAAAAAACTGACAGACTATAGATTTGAAAGAGAAATAATTTGGTATCCAGAGACGTAGAAAAGAAGTTCATGTACCTACTATGTATGAATGAACAATAAATATATCTATCTATCTATCTACAATCGTTGTCACAACAGAAGACAGACTGACAAACCGATATAAAGACGTAATTAGCTTAATTTAGGCACAAAAGACATATGACCTTTCCATTTGTTTTAATTGGACATATCTACGCAGTCAGTGATATCCACATAAAATTAGAGTGTCTTTGATACATTCAGGGAAGTATGACGTATCGAGAAACATTCGTGACTTTCACTGTATCTCTTTTTTAACAGCCGTTACTTACAAATCTCTGTGAATTCCTAATTTTTGACCACCCTGTATTCCTTTCACGATTGAATAAGAAAAAAAAGGTGAAATAAGAACGCGTAAGTCTTTTTGCCGAATAATCAGTAGTTTTGTCGAAAAAAACGATCCAAAGTTGAAAAAATGCGGTAAATAGTTTTTGCGAAATCACCTCTACAAGAAAATTTAGAAAATAGAAAAATTCATCACCCTGTATAATGAAATTTTGATTACCAGTAACGCTTGGAACGAGTTTGCTAGAATTTGAACGAAAACGATTTTTATCCAGTTGATGAATTTCCAGTTTCATCCCTGTTCATGAGTCTAACAATAGCGAGAGAATTTTCCAATGATATATGAATTCAAAAAGCATAAAAACTTCAACATTAACTCTTGTTGATGTTATAGTTTTTGTGAAATAAGGTTTCATGTAGGGAATTTCTTATAAACACCAGATAAAACTTTAATATCCAAAAAATGTTTAAACATTTACGTATATCGATATTAAAAATGGAAATAAAAGTTACAAACGAATTTCATATTTTACAAAACTTTAAACAAAAGTTTTATATATTGTATTTGTAACAACACACTGTGTGAAATTAATTCTACACAAAGTAAAGATTTTTCATTTTACTTCTTCAAACAATTTCGTTTTAAAGGAAAACCGACTACGTTATCGATTAAGAGAATGCTGAAAATAAAATAGGCAGTTTTATCTTTTGCATCTAACATGGTGGAACACACACACATACATTTTATCCAATGCATCGATCTGTAGATTAAAAATGACTGATGGCGCTTGCGGTTTTATTCCAAACGTGTACAACAGTAAACGAAGAAAAATCTTTGTATTACTCTATGCTGGATACAACTGTGTGTAAAGATTTGATAAATTGATCAAAGAAACATCTGGATAGGCACGTATAGTTAGATTAGGAAAGAGTTTCCGCAAAATGTTTTCTATTGAACGGACAGTTGAGTTTCCTTTTTTGATCCGCGTTAAAAATGTTGGCAAAAACAAAATTAAATGCTTGTGTCTTTATTTTCAGTCGAATCCCAGAAAAATTATCACATGGCAAAAGCTATAGAACAAGCCAAACATGCTACAACAACTTCAACTACGTCAACTCCTTTAGTTATCCACCGTACTATACCAGTTCATCAACACAACAACCACCACCATCAGATTGGACTATCGGCAACCGAAACTTCCATGCATACCAGAGTTAATACAATCGCTGAGTTTATACCACCTCCACAAGCTTTCGTTCCGACTAGTACTAGTACAACAAGTACCACCACGACTACCACTACAACAACTACTACCACTACAACTACCAGACCTACTACAAGGCGGACGAAACCACCTACTACGACTACCACAATGCCACCAAGTAAGTTGTTTCACTTCCAGGCAATATTTATCGCCGACAAATGTCATAAATTGTTAATTTTGTAACTTGTCTGTGTATATGTAGATGCGTACCTTATATGGCATTTTTTTTTCAGGATCTTGCGTTGTTCAAAGGCCGCAGTTTCCAAACCATTTCATCCGAGAAGGTTCCTTTAAAAGGGTAAGTTTTCATATAAGACTTATGACCTGGTTACACAGTGCGAGCAGCTGCAGAACTGACTAAGCCAGTTCGCTACAAATATTATTCAGGACAAATAATTTCTGTGAAAAAACAACTATCAGCAGCGAAGAAGGACAGCGTTAGACAGACCAAGATCACCGATTCAACTCATAGAAGATATAACAGGAGCAGAACACGGAAAGAGATGGAGCGAGAGAAGCGATTGCTTCACTTCGCGACAGTTCTGCTCAAAAATAAACAAGGAAAGAACAAGAGAGATCCTAGAATATAGAAAGGACTCAATTCAGAAGATCACGGGCACTGCACAGTAGGGGCAAGTTTCCGGAAAATCAAAGTAAAACTGGATGAGGAAGAGACGGTGAAACACCTCATGTGTCTATGCCCTGCCCTGGCAGGTAAGCGCCGGAGGTATTTGGGGAGTAGACGACTTGAGAGTCTAGTAGAGGCATGATGAAACTGCCTAAGACAAGGAATTAAAAAAGGATATAAAGGACTAAGGATAGGTAAAAACAGACTGGTTCAACACCATGAGCCAAAGGGTATCACTGTGGGCCTAGGAATACTTTCCGCCCCATTTTTGGAGTTCATATAATTGGTTTTCCGGTAAGGTAGACGAAAATAGTGTATTGTGTTACAAGGGCAGAAAATGAGCTTTAGCAGGCCAAGGCTATTAGATTCATGAGCGAGCAGCTGATAGTTAAGGGTTGCTAAAGCGTTTCCTGCATGTGTGACACACAACTATTTTTCGCTTACCGAATAAACCAAAAAATTGGAAAATATAACAAAAAGCTTTGACCTACACTGACGTTTAATTATGAAATTCGCGTGAAACGTCAAAGTAATCAAGTGAAAAACTTCAAAAATCGTAGCATTATGAATTTTCCGCCCTATTTTTGGTGTTGATTCCAAATTTTCCGGTGAGGTAGACGAAAAAAGATATTTTGTACAAATATACATAAATCCAGAAAGGAAACTGCGTATATAATTAGGTTAGGGGTAACTGAATCGGATTTCGACACAAAGGTTTAAATTAACTCGTAGTTATTACCTTTAATTTCAGTACATCACGGGTTAACTGATTCCAGCAATTACAATTTTGAGGTTATACAGTATAACTCATATTCCAACGGTTTACAAAGGTTACAGGATCGGCTCTGGCTCGAGTTAAATAAAATGGAGTTTGAGCACTTTCCAGTCGAATTTATATTATCATCATGGGGAAAAGCATCTTAGTCTACAAATCCTATCAATTTCAGGATAATTATCGTCGAAAACAATATCTTTGGTGTATTGTTCGAAGTAGAAGATGAAAATTGGCTTTTCAAGAAGAAATTTTATGGTAAAAAATGCAGAGTGGAATTTCTTTAGTAAAGCCTCTACATTTAGAGACCATTATTGGGGCTTTCAACAAATTATTTTCAGAACTGGAACAAAGCCTAATCGAATAAGTCCAATACTTGATGGTGGATTGCAAAGTTGAGATATTTGTACTGCCGAAACATCGTTCGGAAGAGAAGGAGGCCCCAGAATTATCCTTGAAATGCACCTCGTCCTTCTGGTGTTTTTGTTTTCCAGAATGATCTTATAGGTACTTTTAAGTATGGAATAATGGACATCACTCACGTTTGGTCAATGGAGAATTTCAATTTTAAATTTAAATGAATTTTTTGGTGATTTCGGTCAAATAATCCTCTCGACCTTTGTATAGGCGTACAATCAAGTATTTTGTTGAAAACGGGCCATACATTTAACCGAAAAACATAGATATGGCAAATCCGGTAAAATGTAATCGAATTAAGCAGATTTATTCATCCGTTATTTCCGGGTGAACTTTTAGAGCTAAAACTATGCTTATATTTCATTCTACTCCTGCTTTGGTTTTACAGCACATAAACCCCTTATTATTTCATTAAATTCCCACTTGTTATTGCCGGCTAATGAAACAAATATTATTTTTTATATTCTGTTCAAAAGAAACATTTTTTCGCCACGAGACAGTTTCTTTGAGTGTCTGTGGGGGGTAGTTCAAGGGAACTCAAGGCTCTATGTAGCTGGTCACAAGCGTCAGAAAACCGTCCATACCTCGCGATTCATCTGTGAACATGAACAATGCGGATTTCCATTCACATGTTCCTTAGCCCATGCCAATCGAACGTGCACGTGAATTTGTATTAATGGAACCCAATAAAAGTTGGCGACAATGAATACAGGCAACGTATGAATCATGAAATACTGAGAGAAATGAACGGGGAAGATATAGTAAAGAGATAAAAAGGCAAAGAATAAAATGGCTTGGACATGTATCGGGAGAAAGAGAGCGCGCAATTGCTTGCTCAATGTTACATTGGAAGGAGAAGGCAAGGAAGACCCAGATCTAAGTGGCTGAAGGAAGTGGAGGAGGACTTGAGAAGGATAGGAACCGTTAGATGGAAGGAAAAAACGAGGTATAGAATACTATGGAAAAAAATAAGCGAAAAAATAATGAAATGATGGGGATTGATCCACCCCACCAGAAAGCGGATCTAGCGGATTTATGAGGCGCAGCCCCACAAGAGGTGTCTAGCCACTTTATATGTTATATTTATTTATAGTTATAGTTATAAAATGAAACCTTACACTTCATATTCCTAAAATTTATGTGTTATGTTTACAGTTATTCCTCTTTTATTTTACCATCTCTTATTTCAGGCCTACTATTAATGCTTTCCTGTATTATGATAAAGCACACTGATCATTAATCAATGCATATTACGTGATTGGTGATTTATTAATTAGTTAATGTTTACTAGGCGTACAATTAGTGTACTAGAATATCAATCCAAGTCAATGGTCATTAATATCAATACTTTTATATAAAACGTTTCTGATTGAACTCAATTGAGTGATAATTTAAAAGCATTGTGGTAACGAAAATTTGGGTTGATGTGAAGTCGTCGTGAACGTAGTAAAATCTTCGATGTACTGTTTCAATTGAAACCGAAAGACCAGAAGCTGCTGTATGATCCGACAAGTACTCTCTACGTCTATACACAGTCAGATAATAACCTTGTGTGGGGGTGGCAGCCTTTGGTAGGTACTGCTTGGCAAACCTAGGAGAACCCCTGAGATTTTGATACGCCGTAGACAAGCCAGCACCACTACCTAGTAAATGCACTTCGTATCACTGGTATGGTCTTCGGAAAAAGTTAAGAATATTTTACTTTGTATATTATTCAAAAGAGATTTTGCCAAACAAAATGCCGTCCAAAAGTAAGGTGAAAAATAAAGTTTTAACAGGACAAAGTCGTGAAATTATTAACAAAAGTTTTTTAAGCAAGAAGCTGGAACTCCCATATCTACGGAAAAGCCGAGAAATTACACTTTTACTAACTTGGAATAAGTCCACCACTTCTCTCTGAAGAAGACCAGAATCAATCATACCAATAACCCCACTGGCACGTGCCAATAATCCAGCCGTGTGCCAATGAAAATTGCTGAATTGTCGGTCTTCTTCGAAGGAAGCCAAAGAGAACGGTGAGGGGACGTGCCAACCACTGGCCTATCACGGCTTTAGTTGTGATTCACTGTCTGCCAGTTAGCACGTGCTTTCTAATGGAGTGGACGAACGGTAAAATTATTAAATTGACAAGTTCATACCGGTATCGTCCTGTTCTGTGAACATTAGGTGACTAACCTAAATGAATGCCAACACCTATGTTGACGTTTCTACAGTCGCTGGCTTTGCCAACGGTTAATCGCGGCATAGTGTGGACGCGCCTTTAAACTTGAACAATAATCAACAAAAAAGCTAGTCAGATAAGCTAGTGAACATTCTATATATTACAAATTCAAAATTTTCCAATAAAAAATGACGTATTGTTTCAGATATACCACGAGGACGAATTTGAATGTTCTGACGTGTGTGAGTGTGAAATAGGCGAGAAACTAACTTGTAGAACAATTTGCATAGACAGGATGCCCTGCAAGACTGAATTTGCGTATTACAATCACGCGGCACCGGCGTTTCAAGCATACCGCGGAAGGTGTCTCTGCTATTCCGGAAGGTTTGTATTCTATCCCCCTAACTGTTGTTTATGATACCGATTAACTACACAACACATTGTTAAGAAAATATTGATTTCCTTTGAATGAAAACGACAATATCGTTCGAAATTTATGTAAACGTTTCATTTTAAGATGTTTGTTCTGGTGTTTAAACATAAACATATTTCAGGTCAACAAACCTGAATTGTACATGGTAACGCTAGATTAAGACAATAAACACAAGAGTGGAATGTTTTTTTTTCAAATTACAGCTATATTACACAACTTAGAGCTGAAGGAGATCTTTTTCTAGAATAGGTTCCATCGTCTTCCTTTTGAAGATAGAAATTGAGTATCATGCCCCAGTTAGTTTCATTCCTTTTCACACAATTGTCGCCTTGTTGAGGATTTGCTTAAGATAATTGTTCCAGAGAAACTTTCTATCCAAGTTTATTTTAAAAACTCAACTGACATTGTTCCAGTCAATATTTATTCCTTCAAAATGTGTAGATGGTAAGCTTTCTTTTTCCGGTAAACACTACCAAACTTGTTTTGGTGGACTTAACTCTGAGTCCCACACCTGATAAGCTCGAGCACTATGGTTTATTTACGATAAATAAACTCCAATGTTAAAATGTCATATACCTGGAAATGTTATTGTCACTTTGACATCGATAAAAAAGGTGCATCCTTTTTTATCGGATAAAAACGTCTCTTCCTCAATATCTAGTAAGCGGACGTCACTTTTACACAATCATGACAATGACAATGAGTCGCAAGTTTGGTTACTTATAGTTTCACAGCAATTAAGTGTTGGCAAAACTGCAAAAACTGTCAATTAGTCTGTCAGATTTTTTAATGTTAAACATAATAATGAGATAATAATGAGATACTGAACCTAACCTCAATTGTGTCAAAACTACTGAATTTGACAACGTCTTGAAGTTTTGTCAGCCCGTAAGCTGAAAATTGCCCTGGCCATTAAGTATACATTGTATTTACGGCTGGTAAATGTATATTTACTCCGATATGCAGGAAAGTAACTAAAAATGCCATCATCGTCTTTTTATCGTAAATAAACCATATGATATATACACACTGTCTTCTCAAATTTCTCTCGTACTATATAGGATACATTTTTACTTAAATCTCACCATATTAATTGCTGTAACTGTTTTCTAAAACGTTCAAATATGAAAATTTTCCATCTTAGGCTCGTATAATTTTTACCGAATTTCATTCAAACGCCGTAGGGCTCCACCTCCATATTACCCATTCGAAATCTCAATTTAAGTAGACGGAAATGTCGTATGTACCCTAAAATAACAATTATCAATGTACATTTTAGGTTCATCTGCATGAAACCCATGCCTAGCGATTATACATTACCTCAGGGTGTTTTTCTCTTTTTGGGATACAGCGAAGTGGATGAGAAGGAGCTTAACAAGAATCACACGGTTATTGTAGTACAAGATATTGTAAGAGTCTTACAGAATATTATTGAAGAGGAGGCTGCTAATGGGGTAAGTTTGGATTCTTTCCCTCCACTTGTGTTAGTTGTGGAATGTGAGAAGATTGAAGGATCGCTCGATAAAATTAGGATTCTTATACAGGATGATTTTATATAACGTTACTAGATGTGATGTCCATATACCTCAATAGTTCCTTTGAGCCTATTTTCCTCTTTTATTCAGAAGTGTATTAGGTGTTGTGCCTTCTACATTGTTGTTTTTCCACTATTTTCAACTTCTCAAGGATATAGTGTCCCGTTAAGAAACCTGTTGAATCTCTGAGTGCAGTTTTACTCTGGCTTAGATATTCATTTATTCTTACCAGAGTATTGTTGTAGAGTAGGGAGGATGAGCTAGGCTCACAGCACTTAGGCCACATGTGACCCATTGTGCATCCTCCCGAGGAGTTGTCTTCCCAGGTCATCGTCCATCCCGTCCTTTCCAGGAAGGTGGACATCTCCTTTATATCGGCAGGTGTAGGCCAAGACTCACCGAACACATATTCTCTTATTGACGATAACTCCGGGCTCTAGCATAAAACATGCCTGAAAGATTCATCTTCCTGTTCACACATCCTGCATAGAGGTGTGTCCACTAGCCCCATTGTATGGAGGTGTTTCCTTAATTGACAGTGGTCAGTCAGAAATCCTACCGGTAAACGTAGGGTTTTTCTGGTCATCGCCAAATATTTTCGACTCCAGCTTCCCAAGGTCGCCCAGGGTGATCGTGGCAAGACTGCATTGCTCCTGTTGTGCCTCTTAACCCCTAACCTCAGGATAATATTGTTATCTACCGAGGCGTTAGCTAAATCTCCATGGCACTCTAATACTAGCCTAGATGTAACACGTTGTCTGTTCAAGGCTAGTAGAGCTTGTCTGCTATCAGTGCAAATTATTATGTTTTACCAGAAATTCCTTTTCTGGTTAGTTCCTTTGTGGCAATTGAGATACCAGCTAGTTCTGTTTGAACCACGCTGGTGTTTGTCTACCAGGGTATATTTGATCGTCTAAGCCCCACTAGATCTATCCAATGATCAGATCTTCTATTTTAGATGCTGCTTCTTCCTTCCACAAAACGATCCTGTCAACCAAAGGGGTATTTCAACTCATCTCTTTGCTACTTCATCTACTATTTCATTTGCAGGTGTAACCTACCAGCTTCAGTACTTTCAGGTACCAATAGCCCGGTTTAAAAAAAAAAACTTTGTACCTGCTTCAAGAGCTGGTTGAGGGGTTGATCAACATTATGATTAATTATTTGTTTTTTTGTCCCTTGATTAATACTTTTTCTTTTGTATTTCAGACACTTTGTACTCTGGAATTCTTTAACGCTACAAAAGAAAATGTCATTCTAGCCGGAAAACTTTCAGAAGACATCGATTATAGTAAACTATCCCCACCGGAAATTCTTGCAAAAGAAAAGGTATGCTTTTATCTATCTCAAGGTCGATTTTATAATCTCTGCCGGATGAGTTACCTCCCTGAGAGCTGCAGAAGATTCTTCTCTAAATTCTTTATAAAACTGATAGAAGTCAACCGGCAGACAACTACTACACAGTAATATTTTTATATGATATTTTTAGGGTGAATGCGTAGATCTATTGGAAATGGTTAGCGAAAAGATTAATACGAAAAACAGCGATTTCGTCTCCCACCTATTATTATCAATTTTCAAGATGGCGGAAGTGGAAATAATACCTATGGAACCGAAATCATCATCGCCGAGATATTTTTATAGAACGCATGTATTAATATTGTCTATAATATTAACGAAATTATTTCAATATATGCAATCGACGATAACGTGACATTAAGACTGAACATGTTAAAAACAAATATATATGTATACATATCATTATAAACTTGATAATATAAATGTGGGGTGAATTTTTAAGAACAGTGTGAGAGCTGACGAGAAATAGTTTTCAATTTGTGATGGGATTTTTATATAAAACAAGTCAAATAATTAAAACTAACCTAACATTCTTCTACATTTGATTAAGGCAAGCAGCAATAGTGGGTTTAATGCTCACAAGTTGTATGATGTACCGGGTATGAGGTACCGTATCTCGGAAACCATAAATCGTGGAGTTTGGACCAAATGGAGGCAGCCAGAAGATCACCTTCATACAAATAGTTTACTAAGCAAAGTAGAGAGTAGAGAGATATTTGTTTACAGTTACCGACCTAGTTCTGGATCTTATACTCTGAGGAAACATCAACACAAATCGGGAAAAGTCAGTGAGCCTGTGGGTAGAAACATCCTCCCACATACTCTGCTTTTGTGAGAACTTACAAGGACTCGGACGGGAAGACTTTGCAAAGGATATAATACAACCGCTATAACTACTCAAAATCGCCCCAGTCAAATTGAAGTAAAAAATATAATAAGTTCTTTACCCTGTTAAGCACAAACCAAAGAAATTAATGAATGATGCAATGACATCTACTTCATACATAATAAAAAAAGGAAATTCAAAATATTATTCCTGACAAAACCACAGAGTTCAATGTAGATCTGTCCACGTCAAACTCCATTCTGTTAAATTAAAACAACACCAACGCTAACCAACTTTTTAGTGGGAAAATTTTGAAACATATATCAAAAAACCTCAGATAGTTTTGACACTGGAGAATTTAGAGCACTTGCGCTGTACGATTACGGTTATTATATAAAGAATGTTCACATAAGGTGCAATTCTGTAAGCATATGTTAAATTTTAACTTATGGTTGAAAATTAGACAATCTTCTAACTCCATTTTACTATTCTGTACGGATAATAATCTTTAAAATATGAACGGAAAACTCTTAATTGGACACCAAATCTGTTAAAATTCAAATCCTTATCTTATCTTATCTTATCTTATCTTATGTATAGATTAAAACATTTCTAATAGCGTAAACTTCGTCAAATATAACGGCTTATAGAATTGACCCTATATTAAGTTAAAAGTTACTTCTTATATAAAAGATGTAAATCTAACGATCGTGAGTGAAAAGAGAAATTATTGAAGTGAATGTTAACCTCACTTATAACTATATGTACGTAAATCGTACGTAATAAATGTTACTTCATACATCTTACATGAGCATAAACCCACCATAAGCAATTTTCAAGCTCTTGAAAATTCTAAACTGCGTTCCGAACTGAATAGTGTTTATAGTTCTAGTAATTTAAAAGAATTTATAATTCTAAGTCGCTAACCTCACTTTATTTTGATTCTGTATTTTCCAATTTTTTCAATTTATCTGAGATATCAAGTAATAATGATACTTTTTCAAGGATATTTTAGAAATAAGAGAAAATAATGAATAGATTTTAGTGATTTTATAAAGTGATTAAGTTTGTTTAAAACATTATTAGTGAAAATATTGAGGAATCATTAACTGGTGAGTATCGTAAGTACCATTGTGTTCAAAATGGGAAAATTAATGCTCAGTCAGTTCCCTAATGGTTCTAACAAAGTGAAGTCGATTCTGGAACTATAAATAGGAATTTAAATAGTTCTGAACTCATGCGAATATAAAAAATAAAGGATGTGAAAATTTGTTTTTTAATTAAATCAGTTTTTTGTTTAAAAGTATTTAAAATTCTTGAAAAAAAATCTATAAAAAATATATAAGTGTAAGCATGTTCTGTTCCGTATATTTGTTGTTTGTAATGACACAGAAAAAAAATAGTTAATTAGCTACTAATTAATACATAATCAAAAAACTATAAGTCTGCCTTCACTCTGTTCAAAATTAAAATCATTCAATGTATAACTAGGTTTTACTAGAACACTCTGTACATATCATTGTTGACTATTATTGTTACTGTTAAGAAATAGACTAAATTAGTCACAGACTGTACGTTTATTAAGAGCCGTGTACAATTCTAAGCTAACATATTTTAAGAATATAATCAAGGTCCTGGTGATTGTACTGATTGTTTGTGTTCAGAAAAAAATGAAAAATATTTCAAATCCTTTCTCACTACTTTATTGACTTCTATTTTTCACGATTTTTCGTCCCAAAAAAATAAAAAAACCCCATTTTAAATATTATTTCTTGGTGAAAGAAGATTCATAACATTTTTCAAGTCGCAAAATAGTTTTTAACGGCATAAAAAGTTAAATTCTTGATGCTGTTAGCTTAGAAGTATTACATTTTATACTCATTCAATAGGGTGTTTAACTAAAAATAAATTCTCGTCAATTCTAAGGGAAGAAATTTTGGCGTCACTAGTATAAGTTGAAGTCAGTCACATATCTTGGCATGGAAGAAAATATTCATAAGAGAGGGTAGTTACCCAAATTTAAGAAGAAAAGAAGAAGTTTAGGGTAGTGAGTTGTTTGGATTCGCATGTGGTTTGAATTTTTAATTAGTTCGGGCTTAAGTTTCACGCCTTTTATTAATAAAATGCTTCAAATTAAAATTGAACAAGATAAGCAGATGTCAACATTTTTGTCCTGAACAATCCAAACATCCCAATGAAGGAGAAAGAAGAAGAAGCTGAAACATGGAACAGCAAAGAAAGATTACCGATAACTTAAATTTAAACTAGTGACGTATGTGCATTATAAGTTGCATAATTTTAGTAAATTTTTGTTTCCATTTTTCTCTAACAATCTAGACTTCCCGTCATTCTTCACTCCAGTGCTGCCAGATGCTGAATTTAGTTATGAGGAATGAGTAAAAAAAGTTAAAAATACACGGTACATATAAGTATTGCTCAGAACTTTAGATACGTGTCCACGTCGGATCTACTGTTTATACTTTATTATCTATTTTTTGACTAAGTAGTCATAGTGGTGTATAATTTTGTAACTGCTTTTGATGTAGAAATAAATAAATTACAGATTACTTAGATCAGGAAACGTCTTCCTAAAATGTAAGTTTTTGACATCGAAAATGCCTGCTTGTCTGATAATGATATCTGGTTGTGTATTACATTATCTACAATTTAATATATTCGTTAGTTGTTTCGCCTTGATCTTTGATTATTACAGTCGAGTTGATTTTTGGTTCAATCGGTTCGATAGCCTGGCTGATGAGGCCTAAAGGCCGAAACAGCTGTCCCAGGATGCGAACCGATTGAATGAAAAATTAATTTGACTCCATTTTGATTTATATATATATATATATATATATATATATTATAAATTCACTGACGGAGGATATCCGAAGTGTTCTAGACAACCAAGTTACTGTAATATGCGCATTTTTAGATATAGAAGGTGCTTTTGACAATAATCCTCATGAGGCAGTCAAAAGAGCATTAAATAGAAGAGGTGTAGACAGTACAACATCCAAATGGATGTTGGAACTGCTCACCACTAGAGTAGCAGAGACGAGAATGAGCAAAGACATCGTCTTCAGCTGTACAACCAGAGGATGTCCACACGGAGGAGTGGCATATCCATTAATGTGGAGCCTGACGGTTGACGAACTCATGTGTGGTTTAACTGACCTCGGAATATCCTGCCAAGGATCTGACCATTGGATAGTAGGGCTTAGACAATCAAAGATTCTGATGGGTGACTACAACCCGTTGAGATCAAATGAGTGCATGAGTCAAAGTAAAACTGCACTAAGAGTTTTAACAGGGATCCTAGCGGGAAATTGCCGCCTAAACGAGCACCTGAAAAAGCTCAAAATAGTGTAGGAAGAAAAATGTAGATTCTGTGGCATGGAAGAAGGAACCTCCATCCACATTGCACCGCAATTCAGAATCCTAGGAGATTATTGGATAGAAGAGAGACATTTATCTAAATTGAAGCCTGCAGATAGCCTAAAATTCCTCAGGGAAATAGGACTAAAAAAGATACTAGTCTCTGAGACATTCCTCAAGAATTAAGTAGAAGTACAATAGATATTTTAGGTCTCAGTGAATCATACGAACATTATAAATTCGATAATTACTTTAAATCTGATGAATATTAAAATCTCATGCGTAAATTTAATCGCTTTCATTCAGAATTATTCAATCTAATTTATGGACATTAAAAAAATATGTACATATTATAGTTATTGACGTTGATTGGTACAAACCGATGGAAAAATTCACGAAAAAAATTTAAATTACATATTTATTCGGAAAATTACAACAGGAGCTATTTTTTCTCATATCAAGGTTGGTATTTAAGTAATAAATATTTTTTAATCATAATATGCTTTTATCGACCTTAAATAATTTTTTCTTATGAACTCAATGAGGTTCTGGTGCGATGAAACCCTCTTCAGCACCCTCCAGAAATTTATTAGTTAGCTTGTGTTAAAAAATATTTGTAAAATTATCTTCCACAAAGTGATGAGACAAAATTTTCTTCCCCATCAGCTATTTTATATCATTCGTCCAAATCAGGATATATATTCAGTGCGACTCTGTTCGCAAATAGCAATATTGATGTAGAAAATATATTGCTGTCATAGCAACATTCCAAAAAATGGTATTTTGATCATCATGCTTAGCAATATAATATGACCTATCGATTTTACAGATATCTTGTTATTTGCCTTGCTATCTCAGCAACCTCATTTTTGTAATTGCTAAACTTTTTAAAAATTAATGAATCAATTTGTCCACGACCACTTAATAATAAGTCAATATTTTACCTCCTATTATCTACTAGAGTGAATTATGAACTAATAATTCACGCTTCACATGCCTTGACAACTCAACACTCACAACATTTCGGTACACAGGTGACTAGAGATGGGGGTACAATATGAAATAAACTATTAAATCTGCGTATTTTGTTTAGAACATTTGTTTTTCTACTATCACTATCGAAAGTCGTTTTTTGTGCCTTGATTAGCAACTGCAAAAATGATGTTTTCCGCGAGCTGTCATAATTTGATATTATTGGCGCTCTTAAGCAGAAAGTACCTTTGAAGCACGCCTAATTTTCCGCGAGCTGTCATAATTTGACATTATTGGCGCTCTTAAGCAGAAAGTAACTTTGGCGCACGCCTAATTTTATTTATAGATAAAAGAGAGCTAGTAGTTATAATTTTGGTGTGATAGTAGAAAAAATCTTGTGTGTATTTAGAGCAGAAAGTAGTTTGGTAGTTTCGACAGATTGGAAACTTTTTGACTCAACTACTTTCTGCTCTTGATACACAAATAGCTATTCTGAAATATATCGTATCGATAAAATAACGAAATTTCTATTATTTATTATTATTTTGATAGGTTATCCTACAGTTTAATGAAATTGAGGATAACAACCTAAGATATGGTCTGTTAACGCATTGGCATTTTTTCTAAATGCTTCTGACCAAATGATAAATGCCCAGTGCCATTTTTTCCATTCTTCATTTTCCACCATATTCTTCGTATTAGTAAGGTATTAATAATATAGTTCCAGGACCATTATCACGTAATCAATATTCTATTATTTTCTAAATAATTAATGAACAGTCTCATTTAGGCTTTGATTGTTTCACGACTTCGCGACAATACTTTAGGAAAAATAAATAAAAACAGTAGGACATATCCACCAACTGATTGACACTAATGACAGTCGCCCTGAGAATAATAGTATATTATTAAACGAGCAATTTATGATAGCCATTATTCACGCTGGGTGACGCCTACGGCTCGGGACGTAAGTCACCCGAGAGAATAATAGCCATAAATTACGAGTTGAATACTATACTTTGTCCACGACCCTTGATTTCAATAATATAAAAAAGTAAAATAAATAATGCGAGCGTAGAACGGAAAGTAATAATTTGGTTTTTGTATTATTGACAATTCTAACGTCAAAATTAATAAATTTCTGGAGTACGTCAACTAATGTGACATATGGAGATGGATGATACTGTGTAAAGTATCGATACACCGTACCGTTATAAATATATTGTTTTAAAACGATCAATATTAGAAAATATCGTTATGAAAAGTATCAATACTAAAAATTCCGATATTTTATCGATACGATATATTTCAGAAACAAATTTCCTAAGCAAAAATACGCAGATTTAATAGTTTATTTAATATTGTACCCCCATCTCTAGTCACCTAAGCCGAAATGTTGTGTTGTCATAGCAACATATGCTATTTAAAATGCAAAAGTGTGAATTATGAACCATAATACACTCTAGTGAATTATAACCCATGATACACTCTAGTGAATTATGAACCATAATACACTCTAGTGAATTATGAACCATAATACACTCTAGTGAATTATGACCCATAATACACTCTAGTGAATTATGAACCATAATACACTCTAGTGAATTATGCACCATAATACACTCTAGTGAATTATGTATCATAATACACTCTAGTAGATATTTGGGTACCATATACCTTTTGTTATGAGGTAAAATATTGACTTTTTATTAAGTGGTCGTGGACAAACGATTATTTTGATAGATTAGATTTGTAATTTGATTGTTTTGTATTGATTTAATGATCCTTTTCATCATAAACAGTCGTATATAAAATTAAAACAACAATCATAAAAATATTGTTTATACAACAATGTTTGCAACAACATGCAAACAGAATAGCGCTGATTATGTATTGAATAATAAAGTGATAACAAGGTGAACTTACCAGTACAGGAGGGGTTTAAGTTGCCTAACTGGAACAAAAAATTTCAATAAGTACAATGTAGACTAGGGGAGATGTTTTTATCAAAAACTGCGACTTACTAAAACGTAATTGCGAGATAGAAGACATAATGAAGATACAAGTCGTATTTATATAATATCGACTATGCTATTTAGAGAGTTGAAAGCCTCATATATTGCCTCCTTGATCTTCATCGGTGTCGCCATCGCCTTCGTATTTTTCTTCCCTAGCTATAACTACATCCACTAAGGCGGACCAATTCTATATATGATTGGTTTTGTTTATTTTTGATATAAACCACAATTTTTCTTAATTTAAAAACCTCGTCTTTTGACACAAGCTACTAAAAATATATTTTCATGTAAGACAAATTCAGTTGAGCGGTTTTAATGCCTCCACTTGAATACCCTGTATTTTAAAAACTGGTGCATGGACTTTCTATGTCATAAAAAATTAAAAACAGCATTTGAACGATATCATAGATTCAGGCATTGTGATAAAAACAAGAATATTGGACAAGCAGAACATTTTTTTAGTCCAAAAAAAAACAAATCAAGCATTATCTAAATGCTTGTTGTATAAAAACATGTCAAAGCTTACGTGTGTAACTCATACATATCATAAAGGCTTTAAATTAAGTATCAAAGTTGTCTTGAGGCATAATGTAGTTAATAAAATCTCATAGAGAAAATCGTATGTCAAATTTTTTTATATATGTTAATTTTAGACATTAGAAAATCGCACTAAGTGTTCAATTATAATAGTTCATATGTGTGGTGGATAGTAAGCCACAAAGTCCAGATTCAATTTGACAAGTGGTTTCAATAGTGCCGTTTAAATCAGCACAACAATTCTCTTCCACACTGTACACCACCCGTCATTTATTTAGTTGTGTGCTAACCACCTTAATTAATGTAGTTCACAATTAATTCTTATAACCTCCAGAGCCGGATTTAGCTAGTGGCTTGGGGGGCCATAGCCCCGGGCCCCGTGTCAGGCACAGGGCCCTCTTCAACTTCATCATATCTTTGACATACTTGAAAATGAATTGCTTCGAAAAATTGACTTCGACAAGCTTAAACAAAAGTTTACTTCTCAAAAATGTGGAAAAAAACCTCAAAATAACAATCTTTTACTGATATTTCACTGACTGGCCGTACTCAACCAACAATTTTATTTCAATAAGAAATAGACAATTAAAAATATCTGGAGCATTCAGTGAGCTAATAGAATTGTAAGGTGGCCTAGCAGATCACAACACAACAACTCCAACTGATTCTAGGATTTCATTAGTAAGCTACATTTACTTCAATTACACGAGTGTTCACTGAAAAGTTATGTGGAATTGTTATGCTGATATTAATAATATAAAAACTTATTTGATTGCAATTTTCAATAAATACTATTCTGTAGAGAAATATTCATATTAAATGTATGTGATGCATAAATCTGGACGTTGTGGCTACATAGATTCCCTAAAAGATCAATAAAAATGACATATCAGTTCAGCAATATAAGTAAGTACTATTCGATAACAAAAACTATTTTATTTTCGTTAAAAAGAGATAATAATTGCGATTTTAATGTAATTTACAGCATTACTTTGTTAGACATTGTTAAAACAATCCATAAACATTAAGAAATATGTTAAGTTTCTAATTTTCCAAAAACTTATCCTACTAACTGCGCCAATTTTTTTGAAAAAAAATCGATGGTTAATATAAGCGCGTTGGAAGCAGATATTTAGTCATAAGCTCTGTATAGTTTGTAAAATTTATTTTGTATTAAAATCCAAATTTTTTCATTAGAATTTAAGCGAAATTGAACATTCAATTAGGGGAAATACGCAATTGTAATTAAGTAAGAAAAAAGAAAAACGTTTTATAAATCTAAATAACATGATTTGAATAAATTAGATAATAACATGTTGCTATAATTTTACATAAAAACACTTTGGATAATATTTTTTTGTAATAAAGGATCCATTTTTTGTCCAGTGCTTTTCTACTTGGATTTTCCTTCCTATTCCAATACCCAATTTGTCCTAGTCGTTGGTATTTTAAAAAAGATGTTTCCCAAAGTGTTCTTTAAAACGTTCTACATAAGCCAAATTTTGTATAATTATTTTATGATGTATTTCAAAAACCATTAAATCTATGAAGGCTTATAAGGATTTTAGAAGTAGTTTTCCCTCCATTTTTAATTAATCAGTATGATCTGTTCGCGAAAAATGTCTCAGTAAATCATGTAAAACATCACCAAAAATTAGATCTGCTTTTTTTGACAGAATATGTTGAAATTATGTGTTGTAGAGTTTAATCTAAGTACGACGTACACTAGACCATTAAGCACTGTCATGGATAAATATAGTGTAAGAGTAAAAGGGGTTAGTATTTTTACAAAATATTATACAAACCATCAACATACGCAACTGGATAGTTACAACTTTTATTTTACTAATTAGGGAATCCAAACCACGTGACTTTTCAACTGTCAAGATGGCGCCTGGTTGGCAAACAAAGCTTTTAAGCCGTAGCAAGGTAGCTGTATACAGCAAGTTTTAATGGTGTTTATTTTGCATTTTGATTATTATCGAAGTAATCTTTAGTTGTTTCAAGGAGTTTCAAGTGTTAGATCTTCCCTCTTGATGGCTGCTAACCACATATCCCTCCTTTTCCTTGATAAATCGTTTATATGTGGGCAATGTACAAAGTTTTTCAATGTGGGAATGCGAAAAAAACTAAGCAAATGGTCCCGATCTGCACGGCTTCCACAACCCACCACAATACACGTTACTGGCATTTTTTTTCAAAACTGAACTTAGGTCTCACTATTTTCTATAAATCTGAATAAAACCGAAGGTAATTATACCCAAATACTTCAAAAAAACTTCAACAATTAACAAAACTGAACAAGTAAACAAACGTATTAAACAATTGTTTGCCAACCAGGCGCCATATTGAATTTATTTGACAGGTCGTTGGATTGCCTAATAATTTCACTCACCTAACCTCAAAATGGTACCTACCTTCATCTTTAATTTCTTTCCGAGCTTTTTTCTGTATATCTTTGTTGTTGTAAAAATGCTTTCCCTTAAATTAGCATAACCAGAGCTTACTTCAGATTAGTACTGAATACTTTAGCTTCTAGCACCCTAGTCACAAATCCGCCCTAAAAATTTGTATATACATTGGTTATAATTTATGTTGACATTGCCCAATGAGTCAGTGATACTATTTTAAGTTTATAGTTTAATTTAATAATAAAAATATTCAAAAAAAAAACGAATTATTATTTTAAAAACATAACCTATTACCTTTGAATGCTTTGTTTAAAATCAACACTGTATATGTCTAGCTTGAAAAGATAATCTCCTTTTTAATCTTGAAGCAGCTCATCCATTTTCTGTAGGATGCAATTTTTTTTATTAGCTTTTTTAAAAAAAAACAAATCTTTTCATGGCAATTAACTACTTGAGGTACAATTACTTACTAATATACCATAATTTAAAATGCAATCAAACTAAGTATGTAAGTTATTTTATTTTTATTTTTAATTAATTTAATAATGCCAGTCAATCTGGTTTTGCGTTTTTTTTGTTATTATTTATTCACAGAGAGACAGAAAATAAATGCAAAAGGTGGGATTGCAAAAAGTTCCAGGCAGGTAAATTGCCATTTTTACATGCTAGATGTTTTCAAATTGCATTGAAATTACCAAGAACGTTGCCCCAAATGTATAGGCCAGGCAAATTAGCTCAACGAACGTCGGAATAACTCCTAAGAGTTCATTAATACAGGAGTGAGACACTAATTGCTTTCTGTTATTTCGTCAACAGATGCTCCAATTTCAGGATATATATGTGACATGTGGATCCTCTTGGATCAGCTTCCGTACAGCCAATCTTAATTTCTTGAAAGATATATTCTGTTGTACGTTTTTAAACTGTCAATATCTAATCTGTCTGTCAAGTTATGTGAATTAAAGCCTAATTCTGTAAAAGGTATTTATTACACATCTGTAAAAGTGTGGCTAGAACTTTCTTCCGAATATCGCCAAATAGTTAACTAAACATAACAGTTAATTTCAACATTTGTTGACAGGTGCCAACTATGATGTTATTTGCAACAATGTGAGCATCATTATTCTATTTTTAACAATAAAATAGTTCAGCTTAAAAATTTCTTTATTCTCATTGATAACTTCCATACAAATAATTATTTATTGATACTTTTTAAAAAAAGATAATTTTATTTACCTACGTCAACAATTTTATAGAATCCTGTTAAATTGGTGTAATTATAAATTAAACTCGATTTTATTTATAAGTAAATAATAAACAGAATATAGAACTACGTCACTGGCAAATAACTCTGAATCTTATCATTACAAGATCGACGCAAATTTAAACACAAAATGTTCACGTCCTTCGAATTAATAAATATTCAAAAGTTTTTGCAGGTTTTTTCTTAACGATTTTTTTGCGTTTCCGTATTCCACCCAACGCACAAAAACCCCGTTGCGACACTGACTGGTGGTTACTTTGATTGAAACGTTCATCTCTAGCGGTTGGTACCTATTGGTAGTACCAACTACTGACTTGTTTCAATCGGGGTAAACTAATTTGAATCGAATTGTAGAAAATAAAATGTTTATCATTTTAATTTCCGTTTTTTGCGCACTTGGATTAAGTGAATGCTTAAAATTTATTCCACGTCAAAACGTTGTAAGTAAACTATTTCATTTTTTTATTTAAATAATTATTAAAAATCGTAAAATTAATTTTACATTTTGCATTGTTTGGAAAAATAACAAACAAATAAATAAAAACACATAAATTAAGAAATAAAGACACAGTTATGAAATACCAACAAATAACAAAAGAGATATTAAAAACACATAAAGATATTAATACAGAAAAAGGATGGAACATATTCAAAAATATAATAATCACCGCAGCAGCTGGAGTAGGGTGTCAGTTATTTAGACTTTGCAGCGCCCCTAAAATTTTTAGTTTCTGACCTAAAAAAAATATCAGACTCATATAAGCCCTTAATGTTAGTATTAAACCGTGCCACAACGACGATTCATTTCTCATTTAAATAACATGGGCTTTTTGTACTTTTTGCCGTCAATTTTTTTTCCTCAACCATTCCATCCATTGGTGCTGTGGCAATTAATTTTTTTGTAGTAAATTGAACGATCTACAAAAAAGGTCTCTCACAATTTTTTGATATATTTATTCCTTCAAAAGTTCAACTCAAAATGACTTCATAATTTTCTTTGTATTTTGACCGAAAATCTATCATTATTTATATTAAAAATTATTCTTTATTGCAAAAAAATATCTAATTTCAACTAAAATTAGTATTAAACATCCCGATATCCAAAAAATTTAACTGCCGATATAAGTTAAGCTTAAAATATTAAAATTCTGGTAAAAATGTGACAGATTTAATGGTGACATTTGGAAAAAAAAATTTATTTTCACTTACAATTTGAATGACATACTGTTTTTGATCTTCGTGCTTAGCTAGAGTATTAATATATTCTTCAGTTACTTTGACAGCTCGTTCTGCAGAATCATTGACCACTTTTAGATGTTAACAATTTAGTTATTTTGAGTTAAAACTTTGACTTCGAATAACTTTTGAAGGAATAAATATATCAAAAAATTGTAAAAGACCTTTTTTGTAGAGCGTTCAATTTACCACAAAAATAATTGATTGACAAAGCTTTGGATGGAATGGTTGAGGAAAAAAAAATTAATGGCAAAAAGTACAAAAAACCCATTAAGGGCTTATATAGGTCTGATATTTTTTTTAGGTCAGAAACTAAAAATTTTGGGGGCGCTGCAAAGTCTAAAACCAAATTGGTAAATAACGGACACCCTAATGTGGAGCCTACAAGACTAATAATAAGAGAAAACAAACAGCATCGTGGAGTAATAGTATAAAAGAAGAAAAATGAATTAAAAAAATAATGCCAGAACAATATGAAGTATATAAAAGTCAAAGAAAAAAGTTTTAGAGTTAGTAATCGAAATAATTCATGAACAGATTTTGGAAATAAAATGGAAAGGGATAACTCAGAAAACCAAAAATTATTTTTTGGAATTCTAAAATTATTTGGAACAGAAAAACAGATAAACCACAACTAAAAAGCAAAAACGGAGAAATACTAACAAATAAAATAAAAATCATGGAAAGATTGAAAGAATATTTTAAAGAGCTACTAGAACAATCCTCTTATACAGTTGAATACAACACTGAAGAAGCAAAAACCGAAAATCAGGAAGAAGAAATCGAAGAAATACAAATCGTTAAACTGGCAATGATAAAATTACAGCTGAAATGAAGAATAATTATTTATATTCACACTTCATACATTTTTGAAAAATAATATTTTTCAAATACAGTGACCGTTCGACTAAGGAGCAACAACTACTTCCCGTGCAATATGCACCGCCGGATATTGAATGTACTGTAATAAGCTTTATTGTTAGAAATATTAAATAAAAGGGATGGAAAAGCGAAACAATTCCAGAAGAATAGGGAATAGCTTTAATTACACCTATATACAAAAAGGGGGACCAAAAACAATGTCACACTTCTAGAGAAATAACTCTGATCAATACTATCGTGAAGATATATTAACAAATAATGGGAATAATAATAATAATATCTCATCTTCAAATATTGTACTGTTTTCGTCTTTATGATCAGGAACAAGATTTTAAATTTTACCTGCTATTTTAAATCCTTTTTTTTTCAATGTAAAATTATAAAAACTGCTCTATTTTTGGGTAGGCACGGCCCAATTTTTTTTTTTAAATAAAAATAATAAATAAACCTGATTGTAACTTTATGAAAGCACTGTAGTATTTTCAAAAATTTCGTTAGCAAAACGATTCCTATTTAAAATTATGCTATTTTTTTGTACTATTTTTCAGCGTTTAAAACAAAATTTATAGAAATAAATTAACTGCTTATTTATTTATTATAATTTTGAATAATCATTTACGCAAAATCGTTATTAATTTGATATCAAACAAACAAAAATTAATAAATTCCACGTGTGTTAAATCAGTGCGTTTCATTTCTATGTATATCATTAGTTGTTAATTTAAAAAAAAACAATCTTCAGTTGTTATTATTACGTTTTATTTGTTGATATTTGCTTATAATAAAAATTATGAAAATTTGTATCGAAGCGACCTTCAACTGTATTAATTTTTTGGTATATTCCATTCCAAGATATTTCGTTTTAACTTTACAGTGATTAAAGACAAAAACCCACAGCAGGTAGCGTGTATGCTGGGACGTAGAAATGTACGCTACTGACATGTTAGTCGAGGCAATGAACTAGTAAAAAGGCCAAAAGTTGGAAAACTAGTTGTAGTTGACGGATCGGAATGCGGTTTTCGGCATTCTCTTCCAAAAAATATTTGTAAAAAATGTGACTGGTTAAATTTTCCAGCAAACGAAAAATTGCATTGCTGCAGCCGAAAATGCATTCAAAAAATGTATTATTTGGGAGGCCGTTTGGAAGATTTCAAAACTTGGTAAATAAGTGTCAGAACTGGCCCAGATCAGGTACTCGGGGGGTTTTGGAGGTCGCTGATCACGAATATGATGTTCAAATTGACCCCCCGAACACCTGGAGCTCAGGAACGCGCCGAAGAACCTCGTCTCCGTGGAACTCTCCCACAAATCACGCGAGAAAGAAGAGAAACTCAACGCCCGTGGGTTTTTTGAGTCGCTGAACCCAAATCTGGCATCGGCGAACACCCCACGGGCACCTGGTGCGCCGTACCCTGGGCGCGGACGTCATCTCCGAGAATTTTGCTGAGAGGCGTGTTTATTTTATGTCACAAAATAGCAAATCTCATCTCTTTCTTCTAAATTTAAGTAAAATAAGGAAACATTCCAAAATTAAGGTCATCCGCAGTGAAGAATAATTAACTGCTTTCTTTCGAGCGGCATTTCAAGATCAAGATCAAGAAGTAGCATAAATATACATAAATACTTGTATCTAGCGGTTTTAATTTATTTACTGCAATACGCTTCATTGAAAAACTACAAGGAAACGACTTTTAAATAATAATCGACATTATAAAATTGTCTAATTAATTTCTAACCTTTATATTGAAACGCGTGGAACATAAAATTACATAGTATCATCGACCAAGGTCCTCTATGCCTTTATAAATAACAATAGTACATTGTTAGATGTCTTAATTCAAAAATATCCCATCTAGAAGAAAAATAAAATGACTGTAAGCCTCGCACACACTATACTACAGTCAATGAAGGCAAAGATCTGCGACATCCTCAGATTTCGTTGAACCTTCATAGATTTGGATGAAAATTTGGGATTGAGTATGTTTTACCCTCTACTCCAAAAGTGACATATCTTGCGCTTTTTACATTTTAGGGGTGAAATCCACCCCTTTTGTTAAAAATGGGAAAAAATGCAGATTTAACCATTTTGGTTAATTTTTAAGATATCAGGTTCATCCAAAAACCATTTGAAAGGTAGTTTCAAGAGCTATAAGATCGTTTTAAATAAGTTTTTTTAAAGTCCTCATTTTTTTAAAGATAAAGGGTTAAAGGTTCCCCGTTACATGGTTCTCGCAGTAAAAGTTAAGCTTTAAACGTCTCTATCTCGGTTATTTTTCATTCTATAAATATAAAAAAATAAAAAATCTTTGTTAAGAAAAGAACTCAAATTTCGTTTTTCATTATTTTTCACGAATATCCAATATTTTTGAAGTTATTTTCAAATGAAAATGAAATTTACGAAAATTTGAAAAATTTCGATTTCATTACCTAAATCATACTTTTTTTCAAAAATAAGCATTCTAAACCGGGCAAAACTTTTGACGTCATCACTTATGCTAAAAAAAAGAAAGTCCTTTAGGGATAACCATAAATTTGAATTTTTTTGTAAATGGTGAAGGTTTTATTTTTCGTTTTTTCCAAAAAAATTCGAAAGTGTCATTTCATTTTTATCATATACATGCTCAATTTTAATGCTATTAACTTCTTACAGTGCCCATTAGAAAGGTACTTCTGAGTACTTTAAAAAGTGTTCCGCGGAAGTATATCATAAAATCCATCGGTTTCCCGTTATTTAAGTTTGAATGCTTAGATTTAAAAACATACATACAATTACCTAAAGCTCACTTTGAATAAATATTAGAAGGTTTTTCAAAGTAGGTATTTGTTTGTTTTTTTATTAGCTTCAATTTTGGAAATGACACATTTTTTGTAAAAACTTATAGTTTTTGAGTTATTTATGAAAAACCGTTTTAAAACATGTATTTTTATCACGAAAAATCACAATCTTTGATCTTTAATAACTCGGAAAGTATTGATTTATTCCAAATACTTCATACAACAAATTTTGCTTAGAATTTGTCTCTCTATCGATTCCTGAGGTTATTTTTATTAAAATAATTTTCACCACCGAGAAGGGATATCATCCACCCTCAGGGCAAAAGCGCACTATGTCACTTTTGTTTTTTAAGGTATCCCCCACCTACTCACCAATTTTCATGAAAATCGAAGGAGGTTCAACGAAATCGGAGGTGAAAACCTTCATTGACTGTACTACTATTGTACTACTATTGTACTACTATTGTACTACTATTGTACTACTATTGTACTACTATTGTACTACTTTGTACCAAGTATGAACCTTTTGGTGCAGCGAACTGATCATGACACTTAATTAGAATAGTTGTTAAATACCAAATATTGTTATTATTCCGTAAGGCAATTTTTCAGGACCAAAGTTTGGTGGTACCAACAGCCTCCGGGTATGTACAAGGAATTAAAAAGAAGACTTATACTGGTACTACCTATTGGGCATATCAAGGAATTCCATTTGCAAAACCACCTTTAGGAAACTTAAGATTCAGAGTAAGTTTTTCCTTAAGAATCGTAATATTTTGAAAAAGAACAGTTTGTACCACCCTGTATAAACCATTTTTTTTTCAATTACAGCCACCAGAAGAGCCGTTACCCTGGAGAGGTGTCCTAGATGGAACTGAAGAAGCAAATTGTTGTGTAGAAACAGGTATAACCTTAGAAAATGAAATTGTGACATTCGGAGATGAAGATTGTTTATATATAAACGTATATACTCCAAGAGTAAGTAAATAAATAACAAAATGTTCTTATTATTCTTGACAGTAAACATTATTTTTTGAAGCATCCCCTCAAGCAAAAGGGGTATCTTCCAGTCTTAGCTTGGATATACGGGGGAGCATTTATGTTTGGTAACTCTTCTAGTTCATTTTATGGATCAGACAATTTTATAGACCAAAACATTATTACAGTTACCTTCAATTACCGAGTAGGACCTTTTGGTGAGTATTTTATATCGTTTTTCTACCCACTAGGTAAACCGCGTTAATAACAGACCAGGGTCGATAATTTTTGAAACCAAAAAAAATAATAGTAGAATGAAACCCATTGGAAAAGGAGGAGAATATTATAAAAATGGAAGGAAAAATAATTTAACGGCGATCTGAGGTCGGGAAGGGGAAGGGGGTGAGTTTTTGAGGGTGAAAAACGGTCTATCTTGATTTCCAGCAAAACTACAAGTCCTATGGAAAAAAGTCAAAAAACAAAGTTGTAGGTAATAAAAAGATCTACAGCTTTTGTATTCACACTTTTTTCACATAACCTCAAAATTTATGTGGAAAATTAAAAAAAACAAGTTTTTGGTTTTTTATTTTTGTCTTCTGCAAAAAAATTGTTTTTATCACGAAATTTGGTGAAAACTTACCTTTTTATGTCCCAAATACACTGTAATTTATTTGATTTGAAATATTCATTTTTCCACCTTATTTTGACTTAATATCGAAAAAGCACCCTAATTTTCAATCGAAAACTCACCCGTCAAAATAGCAGCTTTTTTCAAAAAGTTTGTGTGCTTTCTGTTCGTTGAAATCTCTACTTTCTGATGGTGTAAAAAAATATATTAATATAGTAGATATTCTCAGAAAATGCAAAAAAATCGAAAAAAAATCGAATTTTGAAATTTTTTTTAATACCATTTTTATACAATTTCATCTAAAAAATGTGACTGCTGCAATTTTTTTCAATTAAAAATTTGGTTTATTAAATTCTAATTACATTTATGTCATAGAAAATCTCATAATATATAAAAATAAATGTAAATCGTCCTATTGAATTTAGTTACTTTATTCTGATTAAGTTATTCATTACAATATTTTTGGCATTTTCTGAGAAGATTCACTATAGTAATATATTTTTTTACACCATCGTATAGTGGAGATTTCAACGAACAGAAAGCACACCAGCTTTTTGAAAAAAGCAGATATTTTGACGGGTGAATTTTCGATATTAAGTCAAAATAAGGTGAAAAAATAAATATTTCAAATCAAATAAATTACAGTGTATTTGGGACATAAAAAAGGTAAGTTTTCACAAAATTTCATGAAAAAAATAATTTTTTTGTAGAAGATAAAAATAAAAAACCAAAAACTTGGTTTTTACAATTTTACACATAAATTTTGAGGTTATGTGAAAAAAGTGTGGATATAAAAGTTGTAGATCTTTTTATTACCTACAACTTTGCAATTTGACTTTTTTTCTATAGAACTTGTAGTTTAGACGGAAATCGAGATAAACCGTTTTTCACCTTTAAAAACTCACCCTCTTCCTCTTCCCGACCTCAGATCGCCCGACAGACATCGACCTTTTAACTTAGAAGTGTAATTCAATGTCTGTCGGAGCATGTATCCCGTGAAGTTGTTGTTTCTTCTAAGTGAACGGAAACATTTTTAACGGCGTCGAAGAATAGTATAAAACTATTATTCAATATCTACTTACCACATATTGATTTAAATTTTTCTATAAATTCTACTTGTTAAAAAATGGTTTGTTAAATGCACAATTGAGTTTTCCTCTGTCAACTGTCATTAGTGTCAATCTTTCTGTTGTTATTTGCAGGGTTTTTAAGTACAGATGATCTGGAAAGTCCAGGAAACTACGGTCTAAAAGACCAAAACTTTGCGTTAAAATGGATTCAAGAAAATATTCAAAATTTTGGAGGAAACAAAAATCGTGTAACCATTTCCGGCCAAAGTGCCGGCGCAGCTTCTGTACTATACCAAATGGCTTCTCCAAAAAGTAAAGGACTTTTTTCATCAGCCATAGCAAGTAGCGGAAGTCCTTTATGCCAATGGGCATTTGTTTATGATCCTGCTAAAGTTGCATTCGATTACGGACTAGCAATGGGAATTGAGACAACAAATTCAGAGGAATTAATGGAAAAATTGAGAGGAGCTGATATTGAAGATCTGAAACGCGCATCGAGAATATTGTCAACGGTGGTGAGTATATTTTTCTAGTTTATTAAGTGATTTTGTTACCCAAGTACCTACACAAAGTTGTAAACATTTTAAAAACATTTGTATTTTAAATGAAACTAAAAGTTTCTAACTAACTACATTTTAATAATAAAAAATATATGGAAACTAAATTATTAAAGATATTCGCAACAATCTTTATAATAACTGACGAAAAATTGGGCCACCCTTACCCAAAAATAGAGCAGTTTTTATGAATTTTACATTGAAAAAAAGCATTTTTCATCAATTTTGATGTTTAAAATAGCAATTTTAATGAATAGAAGTTACAGAAGTTAACTAGAACCTTTTAGTTTCATTTAAAATACAAATATGAGTAGATTTCACGAAGTAAGGGTTGAAACAGTAAATTCATGTAAAAAATAAATGCATACTTGGAAAAGTGGTACTTTTAACGATACTGTAACCGAATATTTCGTTATAACTTAAGAGAAAATAACTTTTTATTAGTTTTCGATACAGTGAGACACATTGAAACTTCTCGATTTTGACAAAAATTCTATTTTACGAAAAAATGTAAGTTATATGTTTACAAAGTAAATACATATCACTGACACAGATCAATGTATATTAGAAAAAATAAATTAATATTGTAACCACAAAATACAGAGAGAAATGAAGATTATCCTGACAATATGACAACATCGCAATTATAATATTTTAAAACAGATAATGGGTTAATTTATCGAGAAGGGCAAGGAAAAAGATTGAAAAAGGTATATACATGGCCGCGTAAACTAAAAAACTGCAACTTTAAAACCCCGTTGTAGAAAATTTGAAGGTCAACGACAAAAAATATAATACCTATTAATGTTGGCGTTGTAAGGAATCTGGAGGTAGACAAATTATTGTTAAAATCGAGAAGTACCTGTTCTGCACACCACCTGAAATTACAAAGAGTGCAAATAATATACTGGAAAGTGTACTAATATAAATGTGATTTCCATCTAAAAATATATATTTAAAAATTTTTATCGTGGAGAAAGTATAGTCTGCTACTCGGTTAGAATGAAAATTCGTGACGCTCGCATCGAATTTGTTTCTATTATTGTTACAGAATACACTATTCTAAATTTTTCTCTGGAAATTCTGAATAACGCACAAATTTTTCGACGGATAATGTTCAAAATAGAGTAGTACTATTGATTTTTTCTTGACACCACAGTCTGGTTTTATATCGATAATAATAAATAAACAGTTTTAAAAACTTACAAAGCAAACATCGACGAAAATCATTCCGTGTACTGCAATTTTACCATGATTACCATTAATATGTTCGTAGTACAATCACTTTTCACTATAAAAGTCACAAAAATCACAAGATAAAATTTGTTCATAGGTAGGTACTAAATGAAAATATTATATTTATTTTAAATACACTCCCGATATAGGTACAAAACCGTCGACTGTACCTTTCTTATTAAATAGGAATGAACAACAATAGCCTAGTTTTGTTTATTACTCATATATTCCGTTGAAACGTTTTTTGTCGGAAAAAAAAACTAGTTAACCGATAAATCGAGTTGGTTTATGTCACAAAAACAGTTAAAATTAATATTCCAACTCGGATCGTATAAATAACTTCAATAATATATTTATTTAAAAATATAATCGATTAGAAAATAAATAGAGGTACGTATTAAAATTAAAAAAGGGTTTTATCAAAATTACCACTAGATATAATAAAAATGAAACAATTTTACGGGATGGATACCAAAAAGGGGTGCTGGGTGGGTAAAATGAACTAGAAAAATATATACAGTGTGTACATAAAGTAACGTAACTTGCTAATATTTCGGTTTACAAAAAAAATGTTGAAATAAAAGTTTTTTCAAATAATCCAGACCATCTGCATAAGTCGATTAGAAGTATACAGGGCGCACCGTTGCTCCAAAATAACTTATTAACATATTTTCTTAAATAGTACACCATGCATATATTTTATATTTTAGGTTTCCCAATCAAATTATAGGTTTCACGCCAAAAATTTCAAGTTTCGGAGGGAAGCCTGGAATTTCGGCGGAAAACTTAAAATTTTTGGCGGAAAACCTGAAATTTGGGCGGTAAGCCTAAAATTTGAGCGGGAAATTTGAAATTCTTAACGGAAAACATGGAATTTTTAGCGGGTGACATGAAATTTTTTTGGGAAACGTGGAATTTTTGGCTAGAAACCTATGAATTTTTTTCTATTGGACTGAGAAAAAAATAAAAAACGATGCGGAGGATCTTCCTATTAAAATTAAGAGCTCATATTTAGTGAGAATTTTTTTAGGGTGTCTAGCAACCCATTTTTCCGTATTAGTTGAAAAAAAATGGTTCATTTTTTTGACCCACCCTACTGTATACACCTATTGTTAAATATGGAATTAATGGGAGTATCATCCAAAAATAAATATGTAGCAAAATATAAAATATTGCACACAAGTTATTAAAAAGATTTTTCATAGTTCTACGGTCGGGATTTTCGTTGTATACCCATAAACTACTTGTAACATATTATTTTTTTGTTTTAAGTTTATTCCATTAACCATAAGGAGTGGCTTTCCTTTTTCGCCTACCTTAGAGCCCAATCACAATGGAGCTTTTATTACGAAAAGTATCTACTCAATTTTAGATAAAGGAGATTTCAACAAAGTACCAATTATGATGGGAATGAACAATTTGGAAATGGTATTTTTTTCAGGACGTAAGTATATTCGATTTTCTATTAATAAACATTTTGGTATAGGCAACTAAACATACAGTCATACCGAAAAGATTTGCGCATGACAATTAAAATAAGTCAAACTAATTTGGAATTTTTTTGGTGCTGTAGCGCAATTTTCATGGTTACTAAACATTGGTGTTCTTCATCAATAGTTTCTTCGACTTAAACTTCATTTTTTAGCCATTTATTATTATTTTTTACAATATTAGCCCATGAAACTACTGAAGAAATATATTTTCAGCTTTGCAGTTATTAAAACCAATAAGTATTATCTTTGATGTCAGTCCTAGCTCACTACCGAGTGAACATATGAATATACGTACCCAAGCTGAAAAAAGACAAGCTGGTATGGATATTATAAAACAGTATTTTAAAGATGGAAGTTACATTGGCTCTACTGACTATGAATATTTTCAAGTAAGTAGGTAGACTCCGCTTCAAGATAAGAAGAAGCCACGTGAAGTTTGCCATCTGTCTTGCGCAGAAACCAAAATCAGTGTCGTTTATCTATGTCGCCTCGTAACGAGTGCTTCATGCCATTGGCGTTATTTGAGGTTGTGTTTGAAGCAATCATTTACTGTGGAATATTTTTGATTTTTGAATATCTTTTAGCTAGTTTATCTGTGAGTGTGGTGTGTCGAAACCCGTCAGCATGTAAGAGAGAGATAGAAAGTCAGAGATTCAAGCTGTTTTTCTTTAATGGCTTGTATACTGTCTCTTTCCCTTTCACCGGAGTTCAGACGGAATTTCCCACTTTCACAGCGGCCTATGGCTTGTTGCCTCTATCTGTAGTATCTCTATGCTCTCACCTCAGTAAACCACCCTCCTCGTTTTATGGTATTAGAGGAAAAACGCCAGAAAGAAACTGTAGGTTCGTACGTCAGCGTTCTTCCTACATACACTCCTTCATCTTGTTTGCTCCCTTGCTCTGTCTTTTTCCTCTCATGATTCCGGTAATAAAAAGCATTCGACAGAGGTCATCAGGGGTCTTCTTAATTCTATGAGTGAAAGTCCCAAGAGAACCATGTCCTGTAAGGAATTGTGTAAAGAAGTATGTCTCTTATGCTCGCATTTTATCCATTGCTTTATATTTCCAATCAATCTCTTCGTCCATGCCATTTTTCCCGTATTTCTCTCCCACCTCTCCTGCCATTTCATGTATGTTTTATCCCTGGCCATTCTTCTGTTTCCTTCAAGGCGTCCTCCTGTCTTATATAGGAAACACCTTTCTTCCACCATAAGATCCACAGGTGGGAAGCCGGAGATTACTTGAGCTACCTCGGCAGAGATATTACCTTAAGCAGACTTCTCCTCTGAACCGCTATCATGCTGTTGCAGTGCTGCTGTATTTTGATGACCTCTCTCCAGACCGTTGCCGCATATAACATAACGCTATGTATCACTTGACATGGTACCCGTCTTTTACATGAGCTGGGTCCCCCAACATGCCTCTTAAAA
Organism: Lochmaea capreae; assembly: GCA_949126875.1. Classification (NCBI taxonomy): domain Eukaryota; kingdom Metazoa; phylum Arthropoda; class Insecta; order Coleoptera; family Chrysomelidae; genus Lochmaea; species Lochmaea capreae. Next base: position 3,152,324 of record OX421400.1, read on the forward strand.
AACTTGTTGGTTTTAAAGGAAAAATTATCCATAGTCACCGACAGATTCTAACCTACAAAATGTGAAAACGTTACGCTACAGATTTGAAGTCGAATGTCAATTTGACGTGGCTTTTTCTTAAGTGAAACGGAGTCTACGTGAAGTTATTTTATTTATGTAGATCAATTTTTTGTTATAATAACGCAAAAAAGTATTATATTCGAATTTACAATATCTTCGCCGAAGTTAAAATGATATACAAGTTTCCCTCAATGAAAAAGGAACCAATTACTTTGTCGTCTATTATCCCAGCCCATGCATTCAGTTTTTGTGTATATTGGGTGTGGGATTCACGCATCCAACGAGAATTATACGTGACCACTATTTAGAATTATACCGATTTACGTTTCCATTTATAAAAAAGTATCCTCATCGCAAAACATAACATTACTTTAAAAATTTGTATCGTTTTGGTTCTAACATTTTTCCATCATTATGTCTGCAAACTCTTCACGTCTATCGATATAATCATCTGACAACTCTTGAACTAAACTATTTTGTATGGATGGAATTTATTTTCAAGTAAAATTTTCATTACGGACGTTTGCGAAATATCAAGCTCCCTAGTGTGGATCGTCTTCTCACAGGACACAAAAAAGGAAGGTTCTTACAACAATCATATTATCGACCATATCATAACATCTTTGCACACAAAAATCTATAAAAATCGTGTATAAACTGGAAAAGATAAACTTCAAAGAACTGTCAAAGTTAAATACTTATAAGTTGATAGTTATTTTTTATTTTTCTATAAAAGTAAAGTACTTGCTATAAAATAATGTTTTTCAGTTCACTAGTGATGATCGATTCATACGACCCCTGCATAAAACAGTGCAACTTATTTCAAGGCATACCCCTTTGTATTTATCTCTATTTTCCTATATTAGTGATTTTGGAGAAGTATTACTTCAAGGATTGGCAGTTAAAAAACCTTTGCCAGGTTAGTATTATTTGTTTTCTCCTAATAGTGGGTACATCACTATATACAGAATTATGTCAATGAAACCAGTTTACAAACTGTGATGGTCATGAATTTACAAAACTAATAAAGATTGTCTGAATCAGACATAGCAATTTTCTATGATAGCTATGAAAAAAATGTAAGCAAGGATTTTTTTATATCAGGTGTAGGACATGCGGAAGATTTGTTTTACATATGGAAAAGGAAAGGAATACCTCTTCCGGTTGGACTGGATAAAATCACGGCCACTAGATTGATTAAAATATGGAGTAATTTTATTAAAACTGGGTAAGAGATTATTTCCCGAAAAATTAGCAGTTGAACTGAAATGATGTTTCTTTTTAGAAATCCCACGCCAATTAGAGAAGAGATACTTGATAACGTTATATGGCCAGTTGTAACTTCCAACAAAAACATTCCCTACTTCGAAATTGGCAACAATGTTTCTGTTCACTACAATTACAGGCGGAAGCAAATGAAATTTTGGAAAAATTTGTACAGGAAATACGGGCATTCACCTTACGTCACTTATTGATTTAACTTTAAGGATAATTTTGTGATATTTAAACCAAATAAATAGGTTATTGCTTTAGTTGTAAGCATTAGCTTATATTTATTATGATTGTACAACGATTATATCAAACGTTTTTTAACAAAAGTGATGAATACAACAATAATTTATAAAATTTTGTTTGGTTACTATGACAACCAAAATTTCCTACAAAAAAAAATTTTGCGACATGAAATTGGCTCTAAATTGGTAAACGGGGGTTTTTTGATACGGGAAAATGAATGCCACAGTCAGTTTTTCGATAAAATCATTATTTCACATTCAAATAGTGTAATGAAATTTTCGAAAAAACGCATTTTCAACATAAAAAGTTTTGTTAATAACACAAAACTATGAATTTTGAACTGATATTACAGGAGAGTATTTGCAAATGATTAATCGAATGGAAAAAGAATTTTCAAAAGCATAACTTGAAGGATTTCCGTCTTGTGAATAAAAAATTTAAAAGTAGTGAAAGTATTCGAAAATCCAATTTCTGAAACTTCATGTATTCATAACTCGACTAATTGGAGAGATAGAACGTTCTAGTTTTCTGCATTCGATTCAGGGGAACATTTTACATATAGATTTGAATTTTGTGTTGATATTTCCAAGCATTAAGGGAGATAGCAGGGAGCAATTTAAATCGCGATATATTTCCAGTGCATAGCCAGCTTACCTTTACTCTACAATGCCTCTACTGTCTCAAGCTCAAACTTAATAATCTACTTACTTTCACTTATTGATTGAAAGTATTATAATATAATAGTTCTCAAAAAACCTCATGTTTATTTAAATACATAAAAACAACATTCTAATATTATTCTTTTATTTAAATGTAAATAAAAATTTCACTACATAAATAAACAAATTAAAAAAATGAGTATTCCGAAAAAAAGTTTTAAATTAATTGTCTGCCGAACAATGGCGGATGTATCTGAAGGAATAATATCATCAACATCTATCATGCCTGCTGCGTATTTCGCCATTTCGAAAATTAGTTTTTGATTGGGATAATTGCAATCTGGTTCTACTGATAAAATACCTAAGAGTGCTTCATCACATACCAGTAAACTACCCAATGAACTCTAAAAAACAAACAAGCAATAAACCGGAACATTTTTATCTGAAGAAAATGTAGAATTCAACAAAGCAAATGTCATGTTTTCAAATTTTGCATCTCCTGACTTCACTAGCCAAGTTTTAACTGGAATTTAGCTGCTAGATGAAATAGGTTATAAAAAATAAAATGTTTACTTACTTCACATAAAGAACTATTTGTAGAAATCGGTAGCGCACATAGTTTTTTGTCATAAACAGTATCACAATCAGTTACTTCTGCATCTACGGCTTGTAGAATTTTGGTATCCTAAAATATATACATATAAAACAAATATTTTTTCTTTTTATAATTTATAATAATTGTATAACTATTGCACCTTATTCCACCCTGTAACTGTACAGCTATTGTAACTAGATGATATATCTGTTGCTAAAGATATTGTTCCTATTGCAAACTGTCTAGATTGGAGTGTTTTCGAAGCCTAAAAAGAAAATCAAAGGATTTTAAAAATATTCTAATAAATATTAACAAATGTTTTATCAAATGAAAGTTTAAATAAATACGTAACATCTTGAACATTCTATTAGTGTTTAAAAACCGCACAGATTTCACGATCAAGGTCACGAAATGTGCGCAAAGTATTGTAGGTAGATGAATTCTCCATAGACGGAGTTGAAAAAGTTTTACTTTTTCTTATACCTTGCCCGCTCTGGAAAAAAAGTCCTAATTTCAAAATTGAAATTATTTTGGAGCAAATTTTTTTTATCTTTTGTATGTTTTTTTTTATTACCAGTCACATAAAATATTCGTAGCTCTCTATAACTTACATGTATCACAGCTAAATCATACTGTAGGGTACTAGAATCATAATGATCATGAAAAGTAATGTTGGATACACCCGTGGTACGAAAATTTGTAGTATTTAAATCAGATCCACCGACTTTTACAGAAACTATAATAGGGGGTATAATACCACCCCAATTGTAATAAAGACAACTTCCCAAGGTGAGTACTTCGTGTGAAGAAACTACAGCGGCGCCACACAAAAATTCATCGTTGTAGCTTAAGTGAATCGAAGCCTGAAATAAAAAATAAAAAAATATCCTATATCACCGTCGAACTATATAGTTTGCTTACAGTTTCTAAAAAATTATTCCAAGAGCGGATCTTACCTGATAAAAAATATTGTTGTCTTTTTGATCTTGTAGTTTATAATCATGACCTGAAACTGTAAGAAGCTTTCGATAAAAAATATATTTTTCTTTCACCTAGTGATAATAACATTCCATCAACGCTGCTGCCTACGGCGGTAAATATCCAGAGACGTCAAAATTCTGTGACATTATAACTATATCTACCGAAAGATAATAAATATTGTTAAATATTAACAATAATAGTGTGCACAGTGAAGTTAGCCTATGTACCTATGTGTGACGTGGAAGTTGTTTGATTCTTTGGGCCTGTTTAAACCACGTTATCATTGCTAAGTAAAGTCTGGGTTGATAGGTACCGTTTCTGAATTGTTTAGTTGGAAATCAGAGAAATATTTTGAAAAAAAATGATTTTTTTACTGCCTAGGCAATAAAAAAGTGTAACTTTTCTACTAACGTTTAATGTCAATCGGAAAAAATAATATTTACCTGATATAAAAAAGCAGATAGTTAGAATCGTACCGCAAAAGCTCGATCCAGTCATGCTGGAAAATAAACTAAATACCCATGACTTAATATTAGATACCTATTAGTGCGATCCCTGAAAACTTTTACTCACCACAAACGCTAATTATTGTCGTAAAAACGTTATCTATCTTATCGTCTAAGCATTGTTAAGGTGAGATAATATTAAACAATTTATGTAAATTTGAATTGAGATTATTTTTCTGCAAATAAATTTAACACTGAAAAAAGTGCGGGTTTGAAATATTTAAAAGGGATAAGATAAAAATCATGCTATAGTATTACTGCAAAACTAGTAAGTATACTCCCATTTCAATCTGAATATAGTATGGAGGTTAGTTTTACATATTACAGTTGACAAAAAATAATATAGTATCAACTGTCAACGTACCGATACCGTACAGATACATTATCTTTTTACAACAACAATACAAAAAGCCCTCTCATTTAAAATGTATTCCAGTGACGGAGATTGATATTCTAAATATAATAAAAAAATATTAAAAGTAAAGCTACTGGTGCGTATGGTATTAATATATTGAAAATACATTTAGAATAGCTTTTTTATTGCCATATATTTAACCCATTTTATAAATTATTGTTTAATTAATTCAGTGTATTTCCTTTACAATGAAAAAAAGCATTACCAAAAAGGACAAATCCCTGAAATGAGTTTAGACCAATGCGACTTACTGTCTAAGTTTCGAAAGAGATTTATTAAAATTCAGTTGCAAGAGACCACCTATAACTGTGAACCAAATGATTCCAACCAGGCTATCCAAGCAGCTGTCAGATGTCAACACAATACTTTCTCATATATTTAGAAATAACTGGTGCTCCCCAAGGATCTATTTTAGGTCCAATTTTATTTTTCATTTACACTTCGAGTTTTCCTTCTAGTTTCATATCGTTTACACAGCTTTATTATGCTGATGACAATCAACTATACTTACCATTTTATCCAGATGAATACAAGCAAGCTGTAGTCTAAGTGAACTATTATTTGCATAAATTTCTGACATTTTATATACGGACCAACTAAATATGATGCCTCCAAAACAAATGCAATTTTATTTGGTAAACTTAGGGCGCGTTGTATCGAACATCTAAACTCGGTTGAATTATAACTGATGTTTAGACTGATGTAATTGATGATAATAAATAAATCAATATGTCACAGAGTCTAAACATCAGTTATAATTAAACTGAGTTTAGGTTTTCGATACAACGCGCCCTTAATCAGGGACAAACCTTACCAATCAAATTGTGTTGGATGATAAATCCACACATTTAAGTAAAAAAGTTTGTGGATATGGCTAGGTGAAGAATTAAGATTTACGAATCATATCAGTTTACGTCTGCAGAAGGTACGGTTTACTGAAGCTTCTGTACCAAAGACGTGATGTTTTGGACAAATTTACTAGTTCATCGAAACTTCTGAACCAAAGCCGCGATGTTTTGGACAAGTCTACTGGTTCATCGAAACTTCTGAACCAAACCCGTGATGTTTTGGACAAATCTACTGGTTCATCGAAACTTCAGACTTTAAGCCGTGATATTTTGGACAAATCTACTGGTTCATCGAAACTTCTGAACCAAAACCGTGATGTTTTGGACAAATCTATTGGTTCATCGAAACTTCTGAACCTAAGCCGCGATGTTTTGGACAAGTCTACTGGTTCATCGAAACTTCTGAACTAAACCCGTGATGTTTTGGACAAATCTACTGGTTCATCGAAACTTCAGACTTTAAGCCGTGATGTTTTGGACAAATCTACTGGTTCATCGAAACTTCTGACTTTAAGCCGTGATGTTTTGGACAAATCTACTGGTTCATCGAAACTTCTGAACCAAAGCCGTGATGTTTTGGACAAGTCTACTGGTTCATCGAAACTTCTGAACCAAAGCCGTGATGTTTTGGACAAGTCTACCGGTTCATCGAAACTTCTGAACCAAAGTCGTGGTGTTTTGGACAAATCTACTGGTTCATCGAAACTTCTGAACCAAAACCGTGATGTTTTGGACAAATCTACTGGTTCATCGAAACTTCTGAACCAAAGCCGCGATGTTTTGGATAAGTCTACTGGTTCATCGAAACTTCTGAACCAAACCCGTGATGTTTTGGACAAATCTACTGGTTCATCGAAACTTCTGAACCAAAGCCGCGATGTTTTGGACAAGTCTACTGGTTCATCGAAACTTCTGAACCAAAGCCGCGATGTTTTGGACAAGTCTACTGGTTCATCGAAACTTCTGAACCAAACCCGTGATGTTTTGGACAAATCTACTGGTTCATCGAAACTTCTGAACCAAAGCCGTGATGTTTTGGACAAGTCTACTGGTTCATCGAAACTTCTGAACCAAAGTCGTGGTGTTTTTGACAAATCTTTTGGTTCATCGAAACTTCTGAACCAAAGTCATGGTGTTTTGGATAAATCCACCAGAAGAACCGAATTAGTTTTTTAACCACAACTACAATATCAGGCCGGTTATTCGTCTGATTAATCAGGGCGACTGTCACGTGTACTTGCTCTATTCCAGTTATCTGTGCCCTGCATTCTTTCGACTACCTCCTCACTTGATGGGTTAACCCATAGAGATTATTTCAACCAACCTTAGTGAACACAACCAATAATTAACTTTGTCAAGTGTTTTGTTCCAAAATGTTCACTGGGTAAGTCAAAGTTTCTTCCTGCATGTAATACATAGCAATAAATAATCCTAGGAAACTGCTGGATAGAAGAGGGACACTCACCTAAAGTGAAGCCGCGTATATCCTAAAATTTCTTCGGGAAATGGGTCTAAAGAAGGAAGTAAGTACCTAGAGGAAAGGATTGTAGGGAAACAATAATATAAACAAAACATCATTTTTATTGAGAAAACATACAATTATTTACACTGTACAAAACGTTTGGTTACCAAACAATTATCGAATACACGATTAAACATAACACAATAAATTCTAATTAGAGAAATTGGAAAAAAAAATGTAAATACCATAACGGACGATTCAAATTAAAATAATTCAACGGATTAATCAAGATGGTGTGCTAAAATTATTAATCTGTTTGTATAATGTATATTTTCTTTTCAATATTTATTTATGTGCCAAGGACGAAAAACTGTCTTATTATAGTCGAGTCTGCAAATCGAGGCAAGCTAAAAGGCGAGACCGTTTTTCACCGAAGTGCATATTACATTTTTCCGTCGATCTTTACAAAAAATTACTAACTTCCAATGCAAGTATTTTTGGTTTCATTTATCACTATTTTAAGACTAACGCTTCGGGGGGGTTTATTAATTGTATTAATAAAGCAATTATAACAAAACCTGGAAAAAATCTTATGTTTTGAATGGTAGACATTAACTGTCATTCTTGTCAGAAAACCCACTTTTTGTTGGCCAAACTAAGGCACTAAAAAGATAACCATTCTCATCCGCCATTTTGGTGCCTGAATTTTATTGTTTTGACACGTGTCGAGTTGACATATTGAGTTGTTTTGATATTGAATTTAATTTACCAACTTTCCTTCAGACTATTATCACCAGAAAATTGAGAAAGTGCAACGAATGGATGCTGGCCACGTCGTAGAAATACCGAATATCATGTCAAATACTTGACCAACACAACAACAACGTCAACATACAACAAGGAACCAAAATGGCGGACGATAATACCTATGTCTACAGCGCTCTAGCCAAACTGACCTTAGACTGAACTCCTCTATTCTACTGAACGTGCTAATCTTGATATAACAGCATAACCAAATTTCATTTACATATGAAATCATAGTATAAAAAAATTAGGGAGCAAATAATAAAATGGTTGGGACACATATGGAGAGCAGGTAAGAGAGCAATAATATACTCAACGGTAGAGTGGAAGCCTTGTAGTAAGAGAAAAAGGGGAAGAACCAGGATAAATTGATTGCAGGAAGTAGTAGGTGATCTCAAGACAATGGGAATTAAAGACTGGGAAGAGAAAACTCGGGAAACGAAGAAATGGCTACAAATAGTACAAAAAATATGAAAAAGTAAATTTGGTTTGATCCACCATTACAAAAGGATCTAGAAAGCTCGTTAGAGCGGCGGCGCTATTCCTACGGGAGTGTTAAGCCACAATACAAATGTCTAAAATATATTCAAACAAAAATATTAACGTGATATTTGTCATAAATGACAGTTAATGCATCAATCCTGATGGTAAAAATGGCGACTACTACCACAGCGCTCACATCAATCAGTTGACAAATGACGTGTTCAGCAGGAAATTGATTATCGCTCCGGTAAGAGTATTCTCATCCACCATTTTGGTGCCTGAATTTTATTGTTTTGTGATGTGTCGAGCTGACATATTGTGTTGAAAAATTTTTGATATTGAACCAACGTCAACGTACAACAAGGAACCAAAATGGCGGACGATAATACTTATGTCTACAGCGCTCTAGCAACGTAGGGATGAGCGCGACCATTCTCGCATCGTGCAGTATATGGTCACGGGAAAAAGGTGTTTGCGGACGAAAAGTAAAATGTTTACTGTCTAAAAGTACTCGACATCAAAAATAGACGATTTTTCATCCGGAAATTAGTACGTAAAATGGCATTTTTTGTAAAGGTCGACGAAAAAATATTTCATTTAGAAAAATAATTAAGCTAAATAAAACTTTTGTTTACTAATAAAATGAGTAATAATTCAGAATTAAATCGTCCACGGAAAGTATAAAGGTTTTTAATTATTTGTATCACAATTTCAGTCTGAATGGCTAATACTCGTACTAAAAGAAAAGTCATACGTCATTATTTTCACAAAATTCAGAGGGATAGAAAGAGAGACATTTTTTTGTCATCTAGACAACCGCTAAAAATTTGTAAAATAGGTTTTTTGAATAAGAAATCGACTAGTAGGGGGAATTTTTTGAAGAAACTAAAATGTAACCACGAAATTTTCGAAAAATAACAGTAAAAACTTTTTAAAATCTTAAAACCCACAAAATTGTTGAAATTGAGATGAAGTTTCACTAGAGTGTTTCTGAAAGACCAATCTAGGACAAAAATCAACAATACCACAACTAAAAGGGTTTTCATTTTAGAAATCGTCACAGTAAAAGCTTCGAAAAACCAAAATCCAAAACAAAAAAGAACTTCTAACAAAACATTAGCTCCGAGCTCACTACAAAAAATAAAATCATCATTTATTTTGTATTTGTTATTAGATCTTTTCATACAAAAAATCGTTGTCAATTGTCAAACGTCAAATTTTAGGACAACTGCGCATGTTCATAACAATCACTGACAGTTTCGGACGAATCTACCGATATTTTTTGAGTTAAAGTTAAATAAAAATGTTTTTCAAAACAAATTTTCTTGTAGCAACGAATCTATTAGCCAGACATTTTACCGTTTCATCATAGCCCAAATAACAAAAAGAATAATCAATAGTTCGATGATTATTCATCATCCGAAGGGAAGTCATCGAGATCTATAATCATAGGTTCATTCTCAATGGGTATAACATCGTCATCTAAATCTATCACTTCACTATTATTTTTTTCGGTTGTATCACCACTTTCATTACTACCACCTTGTTGAGTCGCATCGTCTGCATTCGTGCTGATTACTTTATTGTTTTTAATAACGATTTCAGTCTTATCGGTACTCGCGGATTCGTTAATCAACATAAAACCGCCTTCAGAATTTTTTACTAATTTAACGCCCGGTATATATTTCGGTTTGTCCACCGGAGAAGTTGTTAAAGCTAGCGGATCTTTTTCTTCTAGACATTTCAGATCCATTCTTAATAGTATGTTATCTTTTCCTAATGGTACTGTCACTAAAGGTTTAAGAACCGATTTCAAATTGGATTTTGTTGATGTAGTCGTAGTCGAAGTCGAAGCACGCTCCTAGAATGAAAAAAGTCATTGTTTGGAGTAATTTTCAAGAAGGAAGAGTTGAGAGTAAATGCAGGGAAGTCAAAGTTTTTGAAAATTACAACCCCACAAAGAGAAATTTTATAGTAGACAGAGATCAATGGAATTCGAATAAGTTCAAAGCTATATCTATCTAGGTACAGTTATTAAGGAGGATGGCGATGAGGAGGTGAACATAGAAACAAGACTAACAAAAGGAAGTAAACAGGCAGGAGAACTATAAAATAATAACTTCAAAGAAGGTAGCTAGAAAGACATCTATACAAAACAGTTATTGGACCAACAGCACTATACGGTAGTGAAACTTGGATATTGTGTAAAGAAGAGGAAAATAAAGTAAACATATGGGAAAGGAAAATACTCAGAAGGATATTAGGAGGGAAAAAAGAAGGGGTATGGAAAAGAAGAACAAACCAAGAAATAAGAGGTTTATTTGGAGAACAAGAAATGAGCAGCGTAACAAGAGCAAAAAAACTTGGATGGTTATGTCATATACAGCAGATGCCAGACACCAGAATGACAAAAAAATGATTGACATAGACTTAGAAGGAGCGCGGAAACGAGGAAGACCAAAAAAAGGTGGTATAATGAAGCCAGTGAAGACCTAAAAGAGGAAGGAATACCAGACTGGAAGGCGAAAGCAAGAGATAGAAAACAATGGAAGGGTATTATCACAAAGCTATGGGCCTAAAAGGTGGGGTCACAACTACAAGTAATTAGCAATACGGCTGATTATTTTTTTATAAGTACCTTAAAGTATGTAGATTAATATAAAAAAAAGTTTACCAGTCTATCGATTTCCCAAATTAAAAAAAAAATAAAAATTTTTTTTTTTCGAAATTCTTTAATATTTCGCGCTGGGAGGAAGGTAGAGAAAAATAAAAAACACCACCGTGTAGGGGAAGTGTTTTGCAATAAAAAAGATCTTTTGCATTTTTTTCGACCGAGCAATGGTTTGTCCGGAAAAAATTCGGCAAACTAAGTATGTATTCCGCATCCGCGCGTCTCTGCCACACGGCAGAAAACCTATTTTCTGAAGCGTGGTGGAGTACATTATAAACTATTGTATGGTTATAATGTAATGTATAAATAATTGTAATAGGGCGTTTTGAAGAGGGAAGTGTCAGCTTTAAGATGGCATTTTTTTTGTCATGCACATAATCATTTAGCAAATTACTCATATAAATATATATATATTCTAATCAAAAACCAAGTATCTCAATAAAAAATATATTATATAATAAGGAGGAACTGAAACCATTTTTTCGAACGATGGAAACTGTTATTTAGGAGGTCTCTTCCATAAATAAAATTTACGGATAATTAATTTTTCCTAATTACGAAATACGACACTTTTCATTATCTTGTAAATTTTAGGAATCTTGAATTTACAAGAAAATATATATATTAAGTATTGTAACTTTAATAAAACTAAAGTAATTTTAATGGGGTTTGCCTAGAAATGTTGGGGAAACTTCTAAGATCAAGAATATATAATCACAAAATTAATTAATTTACATACATTTTTGGATTCAATGATTTTTTGTATTATAAGCGGAAATAGCAATTTTTATAGATTCGGGTAGGAACCTTCTTTATTTTTTCAAAATAAAATTTGATACTCCTGTAATATAAAGATGAATATTCAACGAACAGAATGTATATAGTGAAAAGGTATAAAAGTATCCAGGTATAAAGTATTTTATAAATGAAAACAGGTATAATAATGCACAAGATGCAGATGATTAATTTATAATTTTAAGATATAATTTTTTGCATACCTTTCTCCAATAAAAATATGTAAAAATTAATTTATTACTTTATATTTATTATTCACAACTTTGACACTTACCAAAAATAATAAAAAAATTCTGATTAAATATGGTTTTTTTCGCAGTGCAGCAGAGTCGCGCGGATGCGGAACACATACTTAGTTTACCGAATTTTTTCCGGACAAACCATTGCTCGGACGAAAGGAACGCAACAGACCTTTTTTATTGAAAAACACTTTCCCTACACGGTGGTGTTTTTTACTTTTCTCCACCTTCCTCCCAGCGCGAAATATTAAAGAATTTCGAAAAAAAAAAGATTTTTTGATTTTTTTTTTAATTTGGGAAATCGATAAACTGGTAAACTTTTTTTTATATTAATCTACATACTTTAAGGTACTTATAAAAAAATAATCAGCCGTATTGCTAATTACTTGTACTTTTGGTCTAAAATTTCCCCTACCGACAATAATATAGAGAAACACGATTGTCTATGTAATGTTTTAGTCGTATTGCACCAGTCAGTTATTTCAAGATCTTGATGTACTTCTCAGAGATGACTGAGGAGTACAAGTTTGTGAAGCTAAATTTATACAGATGTGGGATTTAAGGGAAAAATAGTTTTGTGAATCTGCACTACAAAGAGCTGAAAAAGTTCACTGAAAACCCACTTCTGAAACCATTTTCACTAAGCAGCGAAGCTAAGACCCGATTTAGCATACTCACCAATTTTGAGCCTTCCAGTTTATTCGCTTCTTCATCAGAATCGTTAATTACTATAGGTAGTTGGTCAGTCTTGTGCAAAATGGCTCGGAATTTAATATTTTCGATATTTCTTTGGTCTGTGGGTAATTGAGACAAAAGTTTGTGTAATTTAATTGCGTTTTCGCGTTTCTTTAAAAACAAAGTGTTCTTGATTATTTTGTATTCGCGTTCTTTTTGTATTTGTTGTTGGATCTCTTCGGCAGCCTGTAAATAATTAAAATCGTTGTTAATTGTCAAATATCAAAACGTTCAAATGCATTTACCTTTCTCAAAATTAAGGGGAGATCGAAACACCTAGTTTTATTCTTTGGTATTTGTAGGAGATAGGAAAGTGTTTCGAGTTTTTTTCGAACGAAATTTTGAGCTCGTTTCGAAAATAATTTGAGAACCTCGTCTTTGGAAACGCCTACTTTGGTTTGACAGTCTTCTTCGCTAGTTTCCAATATATTCATATATCCAAAGTCGCCGCAAATCTGGAAAAAGTAATAATTTTCATTCAACAACATTTTATAAGGAATGATCCGCTGCACGTCATGGAATATATTAATCCAGCGTTGCCAAATCGGCAAAAAAGTTGCAAAATATTTTACTGCAAGAATTGATCGAAATGTATAGCAAGCGGCAAACGTGATGGCGAGCCCGCCCCCATGCGCACAAACTCATTTTCAATGTTACCTCCCACTACAGCCATATAAATGCTCTGTACAGAGGCGTATTGTCCTCCAATTCTGTTGGCGTTTGGCATTGTCTGAATAAATTTTGTGTTGTTTCTGAAAAAATGTCATAGCCTAACAAAAAAACCAGTTATCAAAAGTCAGGCACGAGAAATAATTGTTTAAAGTGTTCAATTATTTTCAAAGTGTCAATTGTGAGTTGGATACTTTATCAATTGTGAAAAATAAAACATCTCTCGCTACAAGTAACATTAAATAAATTTCAAAAATAACTATTTCAACACAAATCTTCATTTTGTAATAGGTATTTCGATAAGAACCATTGAAAGAGTGGTTAAAGAAGGGGAGCAATTAATTTCTGCAAATAACGTGCAAGTAAAATGTTCCACCCCAAGAAAGAAGCGGCAGCGGATTCTCAACCTCACACCATTACATATGGTGGTGGGGAGTGTTGCAGAAAGAACAAAATACAGACTAAGTACAGAGGGAATCATTAAAAAAAACCACCTCTTCACTTCTTAGAAATCAGACAACCTGGGACATACCACAAGATGGTATGATGAAAAAGTATAACTTTTAAAAGAAATTCGTTACGGAATTGAGCAACAAGAAGGAATGGGATCCAAATACCATTACCAGACTTGGAAATAATGCCATTCAATGGTACACAGACGGCTCAAAAGCAATAGAAGGAACTGGGATACGGGCCAGGAACCAAACACTCTGAAAGCTTGGGAAAAACCACAAGTATCTTTCAAGCAATAAGAAAGTGTGCCCAGTTCAATATTGACAAAGGATATAGAAGGCAAAGAATTATTATAATGTCTGATAGTCAAGCAGCCATTAAAGCGCTGAGTTCTTGTATAGTCAGTTCCAAATTGGTGTGGGAATGCCTAGGCAAACTTAATGAACTACGCGAGAACAATATAGTCACCTTGCTGTGGATTCCAGGACACACAAATACCCTTTTGGGGGCCGGAGCCCCTTTGCTGAATCAGCTCCAGTGTAATATTGGAAGAAATAGGTAAAGCCGAAGAAAAGAGAAGATCTGACAATTGGAAAGATCTAGTAGGGCTCAGGCAATCAAAGATTCTTCTGGGTGACTACAAATGAATGCATAAGTCAAAGCAAAACTGCACTAAGAGTTTTAACAGGAATCCTAACGGGACATTGTCGCCTGAATGGGCACCTTAAAAAGCTAAAAATAGTGGAGGAACAAGATTGTAGGTTTTGTGGAATGGAAGAAGAAACCTCCATCCACATACTTGCGAACTGCACAGCAATTCAGAATCCTAGGGCACAGTACCTGGGAGACTACTGGATAGAAGAGGGACAGTTACCTGCAGATATCCTAAAATTCCTCCGAGAAATAGGACTAAAGGAGCTACTAGTCTCTGAGACTCTCCTCAGAAACTAAGTTGAAGTAAGGGGGCACAATAGATCTTTTAGGTCGTCTCAGTGAATGTTACCCCAAATTACATACATACAAGAAGCGACCTAGAAGAGCATCAATAGTAACTGATATTCCCGAGTATGAGTGTTCCAATATTAGACGGATTATTTACGACTTTCATAAGACGGAAGGGTGTCGTAATACGGTAAAAAAGTTACAACACAAAATTAATGACGTTTTGGGAATCGTGGCGTCCGGAACATCTCTCTGTAGAATTTCAAAGAAAATAGGTTTCAAATGGAGAAGGACTGAAAATAATAGAACAATTTTGTAGGTATAGAATGTGTTATAAGGTTGAATACTACATAGTAGGCAACCCCTTGTCTGATTAGGTTGGCAACAGTGCACAAGGCAGTTGTTGTTGTCAGTCACTTGAGACCACATGTGTTTATTAGAAGACAAATAAAGAATATAGTTACAATCAGTAATAACATCATTTCAAATAACTCCTGACCCAGCTACATAATGATACATAGAAGATCTTTCTCGATAAGATGCTTTAAACAGTTTGCCTGAAAATTTAAATCAATATAAAGATACTTACATAATGACCATTAAGTACTTTTGAATCGATTGGACTGTAAACTGTCAAATCAACACTCAAGGCTACAATAATATTGATCCTGAAAGTTTCCGGGACACTTTGTAGCAAAGAAGAGAATCGACTGTAAAATAAAAAAAAATTATTACCCTAATGACTACAGTATGTCTCAAATTCGAGGCGTATCATTGGGATCTCGAAAAAGGTAAGAAATAAATGAAAAAAAAACAATCACTTACTCTTGTAGGAATGAAGTGGCTGCAGTTTCTGAACAAAACCGAAGTAGTTTATTTTCAAAAGGCCAAGAAACATCAATTTCTCCATGATTGTGCATGTAAGCTCCAAGATACCCAAAATGCGGAATGTTCGTAATAATGTACCGATTGAAATCTTCAGGTTTCCTCGGCGGTGCATCGATAATTTTAATCTCCTGTTTATTATGAATAATCTTCGACGAAAAGGGATAATACTCCTGCGTATCGGAAGGGTGTTTAGTAATTTCACAAACGGTTTTACTATTTTCTAATTCATTATCCGAAGTTAAATCTATGGTGTTATCTGTCGGAGAATCCATGAAATACACCGCGTTCGTTACCGATTCTTTTAACCAGTGTCCGCATTTATAATCACCCTTACCTCGCATCATATTAAAGGATTTAGTCGAAACTAAAGACTGGTTTATGTATCGAAGAGTTTCGACGTCGTTGGAATCGCAATCGTCGTAATAAGGTCCGATGAAGATGCGATCGGAAAAGTTCGGTTCGAAGTAAATACCGAACATTTCGTGTTTATAATTCCTGGACATTGCTTTATTTTCAATTCTCACCGTACAATTTTTAGTTTTAGCGTAATGTTCTATAGCTAGTAGATCGGTGTATCTTATAGAGTACGATATTGATCTAAAGAAGAGAAAAGTAAAGTCGGAGTTTAAAAATAACATGCGCCATTTACAATCGTCGGAAATCGAAGGTAAACCCACCGATATATTCCTTATTTTAACCTGGTAATAATCCGGTAGATCTTCAGCTAATACAAGAGTGTCATAACGTTCTTTATGTAACTTGAAAAACCGTTCGACTCCTGATAGATCTTTATGGTAAAATATTTCAGTTTTTTCAGTGGTAACGTTCTCGGGGAGTTCATCGGAATCGGATTTTTGCGGTTCCACCTTCTGAACGATATTTTTAGTGCAAATCCCGCAGATTTCGAAATTATTCTTAGTCTCTTTCAGTATAAACGATAAAGAATCCGCCTCGTAACAAGGAGGTAGCTTTTTTTCCTTTATCCAGTTAATTACTTCCGTCGACGTCGGTAATTTTAAGATATCCACATAATTTTTCGGACACTTTTTATCGTACGTATTAATCAATAACCTTGAAGGTTGATCTATCATGCTCCAAATCCGTATCGACTTCTTATAGAAGCTGGTTATTAAGGAGTTCCAAGGTAGTAGTCGAGCGTAGCCTTCAGCAACCGTTCGAGGTCCCATTTTCTTCAACAGATCCATATTACTTCTATCTATTATAATTTCCCCGTCGAAAACTGGTCTTGTTTTAGCGGTGAAAAGCGAATGTTTCGATTTGTGACGTCTTTGTATCGCTGGATTAGTATAAAGAGTCGGTGGTGAAGTATACTCCTTTCGAGATTCTAAAGTTTGTTTTCTTTTAGTTTTATTCCGATGATCCAGCTGTATTTTTTCGGTTAAAATCGTTTGTTTCAGCAAATCAGCTTCGGTAACGATCATATCGGGAGTGTTGGATTGTAACCGAGCTCGGAATAGATCAGCGTCTGATAAGGTGTTGATGAAATCATCTTGGTATACGTTTGGAGTGTATTTTAAAGATCTTTTATATTTTTTCGATAATTGTATAACCCTAGCACATCTCGATGTAATTTCCCCGGCGTAATCATCAAGGTAATCGTTATTAAACACCTTTCTCTTAATACTTCTTACGGGTCTCTTCGATGACTCTTCAATGTTTAAATTTAAATTTTCTTTCGGAGTCCACAGTTCATCTTTACTAGACTCCGACTCGCTTCGACTGTTAATCGCCAGAGGATCCTTTTCAGTTTCAGCTTTAACCGTTTTCACTTTTAAATTCCTCTTAATCTTCTTGCTTTTAATATCGATCAAAGATTTTTTTTTTGGACTCTGTACTTCCGGTGTAGAATGACATTTACTAATCGGGCTTGCAACTTCCAAACCCTTACAAAAACAGTCATACATATTATGCGTTAAACAATATGGGATTATTTCGGAAAGATTCAGCTTCGCCAAGCTAACTACGCAGCTTTTTCTATACGATTCTTCGTTATCGTGAATAATGTTGGAGGAAGAAACGAAATCTGAGAATTTAGCTGGTATCTTTGCAGCTCTTCTCGTTTTCGTTCGATCCCCTATACCTACTACTATAGTTTTATCGTTAGTATGGATTACGGTTTGAGTAAATTCTTTTTCGACTTTAGCTAAATGTTTTTTTGCTTCATCTTCGATTCTATTAACAGTATCTTCCGATAACAAGTTAGTACCAGCTGGAAGAGTGAGTTTGTCGTATATTAACGGTTTTTCTTCGGGACAAGTACAGTTAAACATACAACTCGGTTTCTGACAATGTCTTGTTAAAATATACTCGCATTTTAAGCTTTTACACAAACATCCTAATTGACAATAAGGTTTGGAACAAACCGTATCATCTTCGGTTTCTTCAACTTCCACATTAACCACTTTACAACTGAGTCTAAGCAGCTCAGATTCGACTTTTGATCGTCTTTTATGCGGTTTTTTAAACACACTAACATTATCTTTGGTCGGAGATGAAGTATTATTTGTTAAATAATCTTCTGTTGGTAATTTTGAGTCATCTTCTTTAATCAAAGTTGGAGCAAGTTCTTTTATTTCAACGTATCTTATTAAACCTTCAATTACATCAGATACTGCATCTGTAGAATTAATTGAATCGTTCCAAATTTTTTCTTCTTGGATAACTTTTTTCGCTCGCCTCGTTAGTACTTGTTCTACTTTATTGTGGTACTCCAAAGGAAATTGTAGTGGGTCCGTCTTTTCCTCCTTAATTCCATTATTAACCTTAACAGCTGATAGAGCAAATTCAATTTTATTGCTGTCCAATTCCCCGCCGATGATATTGGAGAATTTGTGGCGTATTGCGTTGCAGAAAGGTTTACCAAGTTGTGGAGATACTTCTAAAAATAACTTTGGGAGTTTAACCGTTTTAGTATCCCATTTATCTTTACCGGTTAGTTGGAGACTAAACTTTTTACTTAGCGGACCTGGAGCGTATTTAATTTGACATTGTTTTTTAAAAGTTTGATGTAATAAAGACAATTTTTTTCTTTGAACAACTTTAGGAGATGCGGAAGATTTTTTTAAACAATCAATTCTGGCAAAACATTTATTTGGGACGTTACTTTTTATCCAGATCTTATCGTCGTTGCATAAAACATAGCTTCTGTTCGGTCTATGTTTTTGTACAACTTTATTTTTAATTTCTATATTCTTTTTCAGTTTTATCTCTTCTATTTCTTTTGTAACTTCCTTTACTCTTTCTTTCAGCTCTTTGAGTTTTTTCTTTTTTTGTTTTTTCATCTCCTTCCTTCTCTCCTTTTCTAGGAGTCTTCTTTTCTGCGCTACTGTTTTTGCTTTTACTGTTGGGGTAGGTTTTGTTTTAAAATCTTCTAGATAATCTTTGCCTTCATTGTTATCTTTAATGTGCTCCACTCTTTTTAGGATTAGAGGAGATTCTTCTGTGAAATTCTTAAGACCTTCTTCTGCTCCTAGCTTTGGTACTTGGTAACTAATATTCAACTTGGAATCAGCTGTTAGAAACTCATCTAGCGTATCACTGATAAATGGAGATTTTTCTTCTACTTCAGTGAAAGAAGTTTGGGAGTTTTCGCAGGATATGTCCATTTTTTTATCTTCATTAGATTTAGGCAAACGTTTTTGCATACACAAACTGTTATCATTTCTTTTAGATATACTTAACTTCGGTGGTAGCTTTTGTTTATTAATAATCTTTCTAATTTCATTAAAAACTCTTTCTTCCGATTCATTCCCTTTTCCACTATCTTCTTCATCCACTCTGTTATCAACGTTTGTACCATTGCTTTCTAATCCTTCTTCTATTTCCACTCCTCCTTGAACATCTGATATAACAAGCCCGAATTCATTGGTCTGATGATATATTTGTTCTTCGGTACTTTTTAAAGCCTCATTTTTTTTATTTTCCAGCATAGACAATTTCTTGCTGCATTGAATATTGTCGATAACATTAGTTGAAGTAGTTTCCAGAAACTGGCTCTTTTTTTTGGTTCGCAAAGAGTTTAACTGGAGTTTTAAATTATTTCTAATATTTTCCATTACATTACTTTCTTCTTCTACTTTCTCATCTTCGCCAGTAATTTCCATTGGTCGAGGCTTTAAAATTGACCTTCCCATGGGATTTTCTTCAATTATATTTTGCGGCACAATTTTTTCAATTGTATTCTCTTTAATAATGCCACCTCCACATCCTAACCTAAAAAGTGAAGACTCTTTATTGGGAGTACAAAGTGTAGCAGCTGTTTTTAGATGTAGAACACCAAATTTTTTATTGTTTCTATAATGTCTTTTAGGGATGATGGAGCGTTCTGTTAAGTCGATGGTATTGTTACCCTTCAAAGAAATAACTTTTGTAATCGTAGAAGGATTATTAACAATCCTAGTAATGCTTGCCATAGTTTGACCAAAGCTTCCCGATTTGATTGGAGGTTTAACAAATTTAGTCACGTTTTCTATTTTTTGTCTGTTATAAGAATCCATTTGTTTATTATCATCTTCAGGTATTTGTAATTTTTTCTTAATTATCACCCTCGGGCGATAAACAATTTTCGGTTTTTCATCTGGTACAGTTTCAACTTTTTCTATTGACGATACTTTAAATTTTGAAAACATCCCTTGTTTCGATGCATATTTTCTTACGACTTTAAATTTTTGACTTGGACGTATTTCGATGTAATCAATTTTTTTTTTATCCGACTCCGTTTCCAATGTAATCGTTTCGGAATCATCATTGCTACGATATTTTTCCAGACGTTCGATTTCTTCCGGTTTTAAAATATTTTCTTGTTCTTCAACTTTATCATCTTCTTCTTCGTTTACTTCTATGACTCGTACTTCCGTTACTTCTGGAGCGTTATTATCTTGTAACTCGCATTCGACATTGAGACAATCTGTATCTTTGACTTCGTCTGTTTCTTTTATATCATCGATAATTTCATTTATAATACTACTGTTGGTGGCGTTAACTTCTTCTTCTTCATCGTCAGTATCCGAAAAAGACTCATTCACATTATTTGTTGTAGGGATACTTACAATTGATTTGTTAAAATTCGATAAACCTATTAAATTAGATACATTTGCTTCCGTAGAACTATTAGTAGTGGTCAATGGGGCGTCTTGTTTTGTGTTTGTTGAAGGATCTTCAGTAGTTTCAGTTTTTTCTGTTTCTTTCGGTTCTAAAGTAGGTTTAGGATTTTTGTAATTTTGCAATTTTTGTAACAAATCATCACACGACCACCCTGTACTTTGCAATAATCGCTGAATGGGGTCCTCTTGATCCATGGTGCTAAAATAAATAAAAAATTAAAAATAGACTATAGACAAAAGTTAAAACACAAATAAATGATTCCCTTTGAAATGTTTATCGTACGCCCAAGATAATTGTAAATTTTTTTCAAAAAATTAACCCCCTTTGAAAAATTTATCGTACGCCTATGAAAGAAGAAAATTTTTACAAATAAATTAACCCCCTAAAAAAATTATTGTACGCCCATGGTAAGTGTAAATTTTTATAACAAATTAACCCTTTTTGAAAAATGTATCGTACGGCTATGAAAAGAAATCTTTACAAATTAACCCTTTTTGAAAAAATTAATAGTACGCTCTTGGTAAGCGAAATTTCATAAAAACTTAACCGTATTTGAAAAAATGTTTCGTACACCTATGGAAAAAAATTTTACAAGCTTATTAACCCCGAAAAAAAATTAACGAACGCTTATGGTAAGTGTAAATTTTTACAAAAAAATTAACCCCCTTCAAGAATTTTATTGTATGCCTATGGTAAGCACAAATTTTACAAAAAATTAACCGTATTTGAAAAGAAATTTCGTACACCTATGGAAAAAGTAAATTTTTACAAATAAATTGACTCCTTAAAACATAGGATAAGTAGAACACTGAAACGTCTTTTTAAACTTGTTTAAAAGGATAAGAATCGTGTAACTAGCGCCATCTATGATAGCAAAATATATTTATAAAAAATGTCATTAAGATGTTATCAGTATAGTATCGTCCTAATCGTATAAAATCTGTAAATTTTTTTTCAACACCCTGTATCTTTAATACAAATGCAATCCCCACTAATTTTTTAGTGCTCTATTTATACTAGCAGCGGGGCCACTTTTTATACACCCTGTATAAACGCATAATATGTCTAATCAATTGCAAATTTCCACGATTTTTTTATCGATACAACCTGTATATTCTGATTCTGTGAAATTCATGAACTAAACATCTCATTTTGAAACTACATGAGTTCACTCTGTATCTATTTTTTTCATACTACCCACTGTTTGTTTAGCTAATAAGGTAGGTGGGTACCTACTCCCTTTATATAAGCTTACAACAATTTTGTCACCAACGTTGTTCTATGGTTAGTACTAACAATAAAATCAATGAACAATTTGCAACTTTTCTTGTGACCATCCTATATCATTTTTAGGAAATGACATAATTTATTATTAAATACAAAATAGAGACATTTTACACATAATAAATTCAGAATCACTACCTACCCATATCATTGATAAAAATATTTAACAATGTTTTACAAACCTGATAGGTATCTACTAATCTACTACCTAGGTATTTATTTGTAATTACATAATAGGCAAATCCTTGAATAAAAAAATATCTCACTAATCACACAATAACGGAAAAGTATTGCAATTCATGGTAAACAAAGTATTTTCCATCGCCACAGAAACCAGTTCATTTTTAGAATCGCGAAAATCAGAATTCGACACTGAAAAGTGAGGTTAGGTTACGTATTCGTTGCATTTCAAGAATTTCAATAAAAATTTCTTTTACCTGTAAACTGAATTTGATCACTATTTGTCTGTCAAATTCCAAATTACACATTAAATAAAAGTACGATGAATCTGTTTTAATTTTAGGTATCTTTAAATTGGAAGTTGTAATAATGATTTTCAATGATGAAGCTTTGTTGGCGAAAATTTAATTTTGATCGTAGGTACCTAGTTATGAATAACTTTTTTTCTAATGTCCATACCAATAATTGAACAGCAGAAAATGTCAAGAGCAAACGTGCAAAAAACTCGTAACTATTGATAATTGTTTATTAAAAATACATAAAACAAAACATTAGGTATAAATTGAATAGGTAACCTTAAAAAAATCATGTACAATGAAAATCTTTCTGAATGTTTCAATATCATATAAAAAACTTAGTTATTATACTTAGTTATACCTTAATTAAAATTGCAGGTAGGTAATTACTAGAAGATAAAAATATAGGTACCTTACTAATCATTATGTAATTGCCCACATGTTTCCGCGAATGGCAGACAAATCCCTAAACCTAGTTGTATATTTTTTGACATATTATGTAATAAAAGACTACTACAAAAATGACGTGGTATTAAAACATTTTTCACGCTTTGGAAACTATATTACTTATAATATTTATCAGCAATTCAATACAAGTTATGTTAGGTATAGGTATACCTAGGTAGGTATCTATTCAAGTGGTAAAAAAGAGTAATCAAAATAAAACCCTACTAAATCGATGAAAATAATTATTTTTTATGCTTAGAACTTCATTGCCAAACTATAATTTATAAATATTTAATTATAACTGAGAATTTTGTACGATTAAATTGCGAAATCCCTGAAGATAAACTGTCAAAAGCTCGAAACACACAAGCATGCGTGAAATATGACAGGAAGGTACAAACGAAACACTTGACATTTTGTATCTTAAATATATAATGCAAAATATCCTACCTTATTTTCAATTCTTACACCGTTGTCCTATATGTTTTAAAACTCAATTCATATTTGCAATAATTAGTCATTAACAATTTCGTGTACAAAGAAAAAACAAAAATCTGACATAATGTATAACATAGGTATCGTTTCACAAAATGGCCGCCACCCATAGCGTAATGAATGATTTCTGT
Source organism: Lochmaea capreae (assembly GCA_949126875.1). Classification (NCBI taxonomy): domain Eukaryota; kingdom Metazoa; phylum Arthropoda; class Insecta; order Coleoptera; family Chrysomelidae; genus Lochmaea; species Lochmaea capreae. Next base: position 3,176,001 of record OX421400.1, read on the forward strand.
ATTTTTGATCATGGACTTGCGTTTATCAAGAAATACCGTTGCCGGCAAAGCAGTGCGTTCTGTGAAACACTTTGAGACTACTACCAACGGAAGAATTTGAATTACCGATCAGCTGTTTGTAGACGCCGTAACAAAACGAATGGGTGTGTCCACAAAATTATTGAATTAAATGCTATTAATTAAATATAAGGTATCAAGACATTTTATAAAGCAACTTGTATTAAAATAAATTAACTTATTTCTTAATTTTAAATTGCAAAACAAGCTGATTGAAATTAAGGCATTACCTTATAAAGAAGTGAGTAGGATACCATGCCACGGGTATTTAATACAAAATCTTTGAATGATAATTTTTTTTCGTAACATTGATCTAAGGTTGAATTCTTATAAGCTATGTTTTTTAAAACTGTTTGCATTTCAATTGGATACATCATAAGCAGATGCTATTTTCAGTTAAATTTCCGAGACTTATCCATAAGCTGTTTTAAAAATCAGAACCACCACCAGGAGGGGCTGCTGACGCATTTTGTCTCGAGCCCCAAGTTTTGCAGTTGATTTTTTGGGAGGGACCGTATGTGAATTACCCCATTAAATGTAGGGGGGCTCCAATAAGTGTTTGCCTCAGGCACTCAAATTTCTGGGAGCGGGCATATTGAAAATATTTCAGAGGTAGACCAATCGGGATATTCTTCCTTATACATTCTAATCATTAGATGTCACTATCAATAAAAATCGAAAAAATAATATCGATATTTAAATAAATAAAAAATAAACAAACCATTCTGTGTGAGATGGAGCCGTCAGCTGGAGTCTTAAGCACAATTGTTTTGAAATTGTGAAGTATAAGATTTTGTCCGATTTTTTACCAATAGATTTTAGGACTGTTTTTTTTCTAATAACAATTATAAAAAAACTAAGTAATAGTTCATTCAAAAAATATAAATCGTTTTATATGTAGTAGTCACAGTATGTTGTGTGTTTATAGTTGAAAACTGTATCGACTTGACAAAAACCAACGCGTCCTAATTGTAACCGGTCACTTACAATAACATATGAACATGACTAAACTTGACAACCAGTTGAATCCTGAATTATAATTACTCAGTTGAATTTAATAATGAAGCACAATCTAAACTCACTTTTTTGTTTTCTCTAAGTAGCAGTTTAAAAACAGCACATGGTAGTTTTCTAATCGGTTTTATAACTGTTGTAGATCAATTATAAAGCGAAATACATTTCATATAACTTTACGCCTGAAAACAAAATGGTCGTTAGAATATGCGTTACCTGCCGGGCAGTTCTGCCAATCATAATACTATGACATAAATACAAGAAAAAACTGATAGATATTGATTTCGAAAATGGAATAATTTTTAGATATATTTATTTTGAACAACACTAGTAATACTTGCACGCTTAAAATCAAACAAACCATTCTCACTGACAACTTGGCAGTATGCAATGTATTTTTAAATTGTCGTAAGGTTGGCAACAAATTTCGGAATTGTCAAAAAATGTTTTATAAATTATAAATTAAAACGAATAGAAAGTATTCTTCAGTAAACACATTTCTTTAACTATTTCAAATATATTTGTAAATTTTCATTTAAAACGTTACTAGGAATACTGCTGGACCCAACAAACCAAATTATTTATCGATACGTAATAGGTACATATTAGCATGGTGTATAATATAGGTGGGTAGGTACTTACCGTTTACTGTTTTGTAGTCTAGTTTTGCGGTACTAGCTGATTCAAACACTTTACAAATCTTCAACTTTATCTATCAACTTTAAAATGTAAGCGTTGTTTACAGTTACACACATAAAATAATGTGACAAGATTGTGAGAAAGTAATGGCGCCGAAACGGATGTTCCGGAATAAAAATATAAAAACAAAGGAATTTCGTCTTATATTGTGATTTGTCTTTATCTAAGTTGAAAAGTGTAGATTTAATAAAAGTTCAAAAGTGAATTCATAATTACAATATTTAAGTACACTATTTGATGTTAGATCATTGGATTCCCACCGAAAAATTGAATAATCTAACCTCGCATTTTTGACATTCACTGAGTTTATTTTCGGGATTTTCATAAAAATAGTTTAGTTTGCAGACATCGTTTTTGTTATTTATTTGATGTAATGAAATTGTTAGGTGAGTTTCATTTCAATATACCATGCCTCAAACATTGTTGTATCTACTGAAAATACGCCAGTAGATATTTTAGGTTACCGATACCTAAGTACTGCAAACAAAAATACTTTTTAATGATGAAAATTAGATATATTTACATATTAATACAGTTAATTATTCAAATATAAGTTACTACTAAGTCTAAAATTGATGTAATAACAATATCACTTTTTGATGACTAGAATTAAAAGTGAATCTATTTTCCAGTAGATACCTAAGCTTTTTTTGTTTGCTTCTGTACCTGAAGCTGGATGGGAAATGCCATACTGTTAGGAAAAACTATCATTTTGAAACAGTTTTATTAATAATACAATTATAATAGTAATAATTAAATAGTTGATAATGTAAAAATATACCATAACTTTTTATTACCTATGATAATAGCTTATAAAATAGTTGCAGTTGAAAATGAAATTAGGTACCTAGTACATATAACATATAATTAATTCCTCATCATTTCAATACTATTCAATTAAAATTTGTATTCTACCAGTTGCGAGTAGTATAATATATAAAGAATATTAGTTGAAGACAAGAATTGCATCATCGTAATCTAATTTTAAGATATAGGTATATTTTTTAAAGATTTGGTAGTAGATGTTACATTCAGAATTAAAACTAACTTAACACGAATAATTTAAGTGACAAACTATGTGTCAGTTTGGCATAGTGGAAAATTGTTTTTCTTTCAAATAAATTGTAGAGAATCATAGTGATTACTGCAACATATAAGTTGTATTTGGGACTATAGTATCATTTTTAATTATAGAGCATTTTTCATATGGTTAGACTGGTCATAATGTGTACTGTAATTATAAAATAAAAAAAATATCTGAGATATATTATTTCATAGTAGATGGTAATTTTTTGATTGTCTGAACTTCAACGATATCTTTTTGGCACAAGAACAGAATTCTAATGCAAAAAATTATTAAAAACTACATTTTCCAATGCTGTACTCTATTTTTAATTATAACTTTCTGATTTAAATTTATGGAAGACTTGAAAATTAAACGGAAACTATAGCATCAACTTTTTGTTCCAGATTAGTACCTACCTGATATTTCCAATAACACTCATCGGTCTGCATTGTTAAATCCAGCAGTTTTATAAAATCCAGAGCTAAAATGTTACATATAAAACTGGATTACAAGAAAATTGAAAAAATTTGTATCAGTCGATATACAAGAAGGATTCAGAGTGATGTTATGACCACTCAATTGATTAGATTTAATCACATCAGTTTTCCATCTTTTAAGGCATTTAATATAAAAAGTTTAGTCAGCTGTTCCTCTGTAACTTGATGTCAGAAATGTATTTAAACGTTGGAAAGTAATTTGAAGCTCGGTTTCATCTTTGTGTGTAGCCAATTAGAGCATCGAGTGAAATGATTTTTGTGGTACCATTTTTGTAAATGTAATTTTAAAAAATATATATATCGATAGGTATTTGCCAAAGTAACGTAAGCCACCAAAAATGATTAGTAGAAAAAACGCGTTTCTTTTACGGGTATGATTAAAAAAATTATGGACATACGTTTTTAAAATAGTTAAAAATAAAGTTTAAAGTATAATTTAGGCTTACTACACTTTGGCAGTACCTTCTTCACAATAGAAGCTTTACGTTAATAATAAAAAATATTTGATTTATATTTAATAAAATTTTCCAAAAAATTGTAGATTGTTTTCCGTACAAGACAAAATCCAGAATAAAATTGGAATTTTTTCCAAATTAATGAGTATTCTAAAAAAATTAAAGATTTTCCAAGAAATACAAAGTGGTGATATTTATTAATAAACAAAAATTTGTCTCAAAAAATTCATCCGGATTTTCCTAGATACACCTACCTGTCAAGTTTGATAAAAAAAAAATTGTAGAATTTCATCTGTACGTGGAAACTTTTTTATATGCGGCCAGTTCCACAATAAAATCGCGATTTTCGTATATAGACGTCAAATTTTCCAAAAAAAACTGTTGATTTTCCTCTGTACTCAACAAACTCCAGAATAAAAACTCGCCGAGTGATGACATGTAGTGATTCTTGGACGTCGAAAAGTAGATCCAGCTGGCTAATTGAGCGTAGGAACTTTCGTGGCCAGAATTGTAGGATGAAACGGAGTATTTATAAAAAATTTGCCTTGGATGAAATAGGCTTATCGTGGGCAATTATTGACCATTCGTAGTGGGGGTTTCGGAGTCTCAGCCGTATACTATTGCACCAAGAAATGTCGACGACCGATTTCGGTTGAATAAAAATAAAACCAATTTCGAGAAAATGCTTTTTATTGATATTTCTTCAATTTCATCAGTGATTAAATAATTTTTAAAACACTAACGACAAGATTGTAGACAAAAATATTTTATGAATGAAAAAAACAAAAAGTATCACATGTAGTACAGAGTAATGGATTTTTCTATGTACAATATCGACGAGTTCGCAAAACAAGTACCTAATCGGAAGGTAATCATAAAAAATTTCTCAGTAAAAAACTTTCTTTGTAACCTCTACAAAAAGAAAAATAATTCAGCTATAACGTCGCACGAATATAAAAATAATTTATACGAGGCCGATTCCAAAATAACCCGCTTCAATGCATTTTCTTTTTTCTTCTTCTTCGATGTCTGTTGTTTCAATTGGAAATATTTGGAATTGTCTAGCAAATTATTTTAGAACCAACCTGTAGGCTTTAACGTTTTTTTATTATTATTATTATTATTATTTCAACTCTGTATTCATTAAATTAACTTTAAAAACAATAACTTAAATTTTTATCTTCAGCTAAGAGGTGGGGGCCGTGTGAAGAGCCACGTGCAAAGCTTGCTGCAGTTCCGGTGCCAAAGATTGGACCACACTTTGGAAAAACGTTTCGTTCGATTGAACCTGTCTGACGATATTCACCATTCTAAAACCTTCCGGTTTAGCCGGATCTATCGCTTCTCTGAAAAACGCCTCCGCTATTATACCAATTATCCTTGGAATATTCGAATTATTTACGCCTGAAAACATAAAAATTCCTCAATTAACATCCCCAAGCAATTTACTCAACGGTGAGACACTGTAAAATAACAAAATTAAGGGGACTAGGAGTAAAAGTATAGGAAGCGGTTCATATGTTATCTCGCTTGTGTCTCTATGGTATTGCGTGTAAATCTATGTTTACGTATAAAATTGAGAGTTTTTGTATGTTATTCTCTTTTCATAGTATAGGTATAGGTATAGTAGTAGTTTTACGTATTTTCCAGCGAAATTCTGAGATTTTCAAAGTTGTCGAGTATTTTATTCAATGTTCAGTGTTTTTTGTGTGCAGTTGATTGATATTGTTTGTAATTCTGTGTTGTTGAATAAAATATTGTATAATTGAACGATTTCTATTATTTTTATGCACATTTGAGTGGTTTTGTATGTTATCGAGTGGTTTTGCATGGTATCGAGTGGTTTTGTGTGTTAACTAGTGTTCCTGTATGTGGTTTTAGTGCAATTGTGAGTTGGTGAATACTGGTACGTTATTCAGTGTTTTTTTTATGTTATTCTGTTTTCATTTGGAATATTGTCTAATTTCGCGATTTCTATGATTTTTATTAACATTTGTGTGTTATAAAGTGTTCTAGTATATGTTTTTAGAGATATTGTGAGTTTTTGAATGATTCCGAGTGTTTCTGCAAATGTTTCAGTGTGATAGTTTGTAGCATGGTGCGTTATTGTGTGTAATTCTGTTATGGATATTTGAGTGCCATTGAGTGATTTTGTGTTATCAAGTCGTTTAGTGAGCAGTAGTAGTAGTCATGTGTTTTCTAAAGAGATGATTAACTGTATGTATTCTAAAAACCATAGAATAAGAGCATAATTTACACCAAAATGCAGAAGGAGCACAAAGTTCTCAAGGAACTTCGAGTTTTTGAAAGTTGTCGAGTGTTTTTGTGTGTAATTTATTGATATTGTTTGTAATTCAGTGTTGTCGAATAAAAAATTCTATCATTGGGCAATGCCTATAATTTTTATGCACATTTGAGTGATTTTGTGTCATATCGATTGGGATTCTATGTTATCGAGTGGTTTTGTGTGTTAACCAGTGTTCCCGTATGTGGTTTTAGTGTTGGTGAATACTGTCGAGTGTTTCAGAGTGATATTATATACAATCAAGCATTATTGTGTGAAATTATAAGTCGTTGAATAAAATATTTATCAATTGCGAGAATTATATTGTTTTTATATTTATTTGAGTGGTTTTGTGTGTTATCGAGTGATTTGGTGTATTACTAAGTGGTTTTGTGATATCGAGTAGGTTTTGTATGTTTTCGAGTGGGTTTTGTGTTATTGCTTAGGTTTTTATGTGTTTTTGAGTGGGCTTTGTGTATCACTAAGTGGTTTTGTGTTATCGAGTAGGTTTTGTGTTTTTTCAAGTGGATTTTGTGGTATCGCATAGGTTTTTGTGTATTACTAAATGGTTTCGTGATATCAAGTAGGTTTTGTGTGTTTTCGAGTGAGTTTTGAGTTATCGCATAGGGTTTTGTGTGTTTTTGAGTGGGTTTTGTGTATTACTAAGTGGTTTTGTGTTATCGAGTAGGTTTGGTGTGTTATCGACTGGGTTTTGTGCGTTTTCGAGAGCAAAATTGCGAGTTTTGAATAGACGAGTCCCTTTCGTAGATCTGGGAGAAAAAAAATTGAAACTCACCTAAAATGTGTTGATTATTCTGTTCTATAAGATCGCACATGTATCCATAAATGTGCGGCGCTTCGTCGGCGTCTTCTATGACCGGCAACCAAGTGAACCACAACGGTATAATTTCGTCCAAATTAATTTGCGAACTATTATATTTCATAATTTTCGTAACGGCTGATATGGCATTTTCGGTGGCGTTGACGTTTCTAGGATCCTTCGAATCAGGATCGTTGATAACTTCCGCTAAAGGCGTAATGGCTTTCGCTAATTCCCCAGCGAATTGTTCACCTCCGAATTGAGCTAGTACTCCCCATCCGTATACGGCTGCCTGTCGGACTTCGCAACTTTTATCTTTGATGTATACAGCGAGAGGTTGGAGGAAGAAGCCTTGGTATTTGGCACAAGCGGGTCCTGTGAATTCTATGATGTCGTCGAATACGCATATACCCCATTGTCTGTCCGCCCAGCTGCGATTCGGCGTTAAGAGGTTCACGAAGTGACTGCTAATTTGGTCGAATAAGGGTAGGAAATTTTCTCTGTAAACTAGGAACAGCGAGTGTATGACGTCGGTGATTTTACTTAGTACGTAGATATCGTCAGATTCTTCATCCTCTAGTTGTTCCTGAACTTCCTGAAAACGTATGAAACTATAAACTTGCTATTTTTAACAACAAAATGTGTAAGACCTGCTAAATGATCAAAAGCTGCAAAATTCATAAAAACTGCTATTTGACGTTAGAAAATTAATAAAAACTGCTGGCTTCGGCAAAAAATGCATAAAAACTGCTATTTTGATCAACAAAATGCATAAGAATTACTTTCTCGAACAAAAAATGTATAAAACGGATATTTTAAGTTAGAAAATTCATAAAAAATTCCTATTTAAGGACAAGAAATTCAAAAAAACTGATATTTAAGGTTAGAAAATTCATAAATACTGCTAGTTTCCACAAAAAAATACACAAGAACTGCTATATTGAACAACAAAATGCATAAAAACTACCGATTTGAACCAAAAAAATGTCATAAAACTGATATTTCGAACAAAAAAAATTCCTAAAAACTGCTAATTAGAACAAAAAATGCATAATAATGAATAAAAATTCATTACAGTTACTATTTTGAACAAAAAATGTATAAAAGAAGAAATTCATGAAAACTGCGATTTTAAGCTTTAAAATATCAAAAAAACTGCTATTTTGAACAACAAAATGCATAAAAACTGCTATTTTGAACAACAAAATGCATAAGAACAACTACCTCGAACAAAAAATGCATAAAACGGCTATTTCAAGTTAGAAAATTCATAAATACTGCTAGTAAAGTGCATAAAAACCACCGTTATTAACAAAAAAATGTCTTAAAACTGCTATTTCAAACAAAAAATGACTAAAAACTGCTAATTAGGACAAATAATGCATAAGAACTACCATTTAAAATAAAAATACATTGGAGCTACTAAGTATTTTGAATAAAAAATGTATAAAATTTGAAGATATTCATAAAAATTGCGATTTTAAGCTTTAAAATATCTAAAAACTACTATTTTTAACAAGATGCATGAAAACTGCTAAATGAACAACAAAATTCATATTGGAAGTTGGGAAATTCATTAAAAATGCATAAAAACTGCTATTTTGAACAACAAAATGCATAAGAACTACTGGTTTGAATAAAAATTCATTAGAGATACTATTTTGAAAAAAAAAATGTATAAAAGAAGAAGAAATTCCATAAAAACCGCAATTTTAAGCTTTAAAATATCAAAAAAAATGCATAAAAACTGCTATTTTGAACAACAAAATGCATAAGAACTACTGGTTTGAATAAAAATTCATTAGAGCTACTATTTTGAACAAAAAATGTATAAAAGAATAAGAAATTCAATAAAATCGCAATTTTAAGCTTTAAAATATCTAAAAACTACTATTTTTAACAAAATGCATGAAAACTGCTAAATGAACACCAAAAATCATATAAACTGCTATTTTGGTTATAAAATTAATCAACTTATGTATTACGATTTGAACCTCTTCAAACTCCCCACTAAACAACTTGTCCTTAACCGAAATCTAAAAACGTGCCAAATATATTACAAAAAAAACGTTTTTTTTTAATCTAAAAATACTGTCATTAAAATACGTTTGTCCAAAAATTAATTCTCTGCATGCAAAAAAAAACAAAGATATACCAATTTCGATCACTAATTAATTTACTTACCTCATCGTAATCTTCATCTAAATGTTTTTTATGTCTATCGTTGGCCCTTTCAAAATGTTCCTTCATCAATTTATCTATAATCCTTAAAATTTCAGTCATGGATTCCTGATCGATGTAGCTCGGTCCTAATTTTTGAATACACCTCGAAAGCGAATCCAACATGATCATCAGCACTTCACTTTCCGGTTCGGTATCGATTGCCTTGAGTAATTCCGGGCAAATAAAACTCCACATGCCGCCCATAAAAGCCGGACCTTTGCAAATTGCACATTCCAATAGCGATGGTAAAGATTCGGCGGCCGCGGTTCTTACCCCGTCGTGAAAATAGAATTTTAGCATCGGCACCATAAGTTTGACAACTTCCTCGGCGTAATTCGAAAAACTTTCTTTCAATTCACGCGCGTAGCAAACCAACATGCTGCAAGCTGCCGCTTTGTCTTCCAAACCTGCAAAAGTATTTTATATAAAAATAACTAGAAAAAGAAAAAAAAAAGTTCATTTGAACTACTTTTTTTAAAATCTCATAATACGGTTGTAATCAGGGTACAATTTCAGGAATTGGATCCATTTTTATAATCATTTAATATAAAGTTTTCGTAGAAGACATTTGAACTACTTTTTATATAATTTTTACCTGCAGTGCGGATGCCGAAGTTTTTCTGTTCCCCCAGCGATACAAACTGCCAATCGTCATCACCTTCGACTCCTTGCATGTCATCGTTGTCTAATAAAGCTACGTCAGGCTTCATAGCGGCTGTTCGCATTACTGGTCCCATAACCAAAGGCAAATATTGTTCAAAATTTTTACCGAGAACCTAAAATATCATCATAATTTCAATATTTTTTATCAATAAAAATAAAATAATTACCTTGCAAATTCTAGACCAAGCGGAAATAAGATAACTGGTTTGAGGATCGTCGTCTGGAAGTTCGGCGCCATCTCCGTGTGTTTTCAGTAACATATCCATAACTTCAGTCGCATCTATGCTGAATTTTTCAGATCCCACCGCCATGCCGATCAAAGTAACGCACTCAATCGCTTTACCTGTCAAAAATCCCATTTTAAAATAATCCCAACACTTTTTTGACAACAAAACATACCTCTGAGTAATTTTAATTCATCCTTGTTAGCGTTTTGAATTATATATTTCAAGCAAGGCATTAAACGGTCGTAGTATGCAATGAATTCCTGTTCTGCGGTATCCGCGACGCTAGCTATTGTCGTTACTACTTGTTCCAACACTAATTTTGTACCTTTTTCCACCAATTCTTTAAATTTAGCAGTTAAAATTCCCTCTAGTTTGCTCATAAGAGCATCTAAATATCCACTAAGAATGTGTTTGGGACAATCTTCGGCGAAGTTAACCAAAGCGGCCCCTAAAATTAAAAAATAATTATATTAATGTCCCAAAAACCACCCTGTACATGTTTAATCAATGTTAAAATGCTAAAATACTGCCCAAAACTTTAACAAATAATTTTTAACAATGAACACCTTATTTATTTGCTTACCCTGTACATTACAACAAAAATATACGCTTACCTGCGTGAGCTTGAACTCGAGGATTGGCGTTGTCGTCTAGCAGCATAAGCAAACCCGGTACTACGCGGTCGTGGAATTTTTTTTCGAAGACTGAAGCAAAGTCAGTGGCCATTTGACCTACTGCATTGCAGGCTGCGTATCTAACGCGAGGATGGGGATCTTGCAAATAATGTAAAACGCCTTCCATAACACCAGGAACGCCGCACATTATTTGTTGAAGCATGCCTTCCATTTGTTTATGACAACCTGAATAGAAATATACATGTAATTGGTCCCAATAGTTCAGTATTTCAATAATAAAAAAAGATCCAAAGAATCAAGTAAAGTGCAATAGACTTTCCACAAGAAAACAAGTTCTTGTCCAAGTTTCAGAGAATACGAGTAAAATTGGTCAATATCACATGTAAAATGCATAATTCCTTTCTTTAGTAAAGAATTGGCAAAATAATCCCAGTTCTTGTCTCAGTTACAGGCAATATGGGTAAAGTTGGTCGATATCACATGTAAATTGCATAAGTTCTTTCTTTAGTAAATAATTTGCAACATAAAACAAGTTCTTGCCCGACTTACAGAAAATAAAGATTACTCTGAAATAAAACAAAACATGGCATGGAAAGAAGTGGGTTTTCACTCAGGAAAAACACCCTGGATCATTAATTTAAACAAATAGAATTATAACGTACCTTCTCCAATGGCGCTGATTGCCATAAGTGCAGCATGTCTTTGCTTCCAATCAGGACTCGCTAACATTGAAGGAATACTCTGTGTTACAAGAGGTAGGATGATTTTGCCACCTATAAAAATGTTTATAAATAAATTATTGTTGTTAACATAACATTGAACAAAGACTTACCCAAACCACAGGCAAGCCGATCTAAAGCAGCCTCTGCAACTACATTGTTACAGTCATTGTCTTCGTCTAAAAGTTCATCAGATTCTGCCCATCCAGATTCTTCTTCGAGATCAGCCATAAATTGCAATATCAAAGGAATTAGTTGTTCCATGTATTTAGCAGCGTTTTTACGTACCATTGCTGGTGCCATTTCTGCTAAAGTTACCATAACCTAAACATCACACAAAAGTTATTTGACACCACCTGAAATACAAGCAAAAATATACCTCCAAAGAAAGCTGTCTCCAACTATCCAACGCTCTCGAATCGCTGAAGATTTTCATGCACATTTCATAAATAGGCAATAATTGGGGTCTCAAATATTTCGGTACATTTTCAGCTAAATCGATCAGAACTTTTAATAGAGAATCATCGTCTTGTTGTTGGATACTTTCGGCGATAATGTGTAACATTGGAGTTAGAAGATCGGCAAAATGTTTTAAAATTTGAGTTTCTTTGTCATTAATCAGCATGAAGGCACCTACTGCTCTTACAGCTTGAAAACGTACTTCATAAGCTTCGGTAGGTTGTAAACTTTGCAGTAACATTTGTTTGATTAAATCCAAATAGTTGTTCTGTTGATTACCAAATACACCAGGCACACTGGTAAACATCTGTAGAGCAGATTCTTTAAGAACGGGACTTTGGTCATTGGCACAATGAAAGAGGAACTGAAAAAAATGTTTTATTCCAATAAAAAAATCCAGTATATTGCAATGAAATGTTTTCAAGTCACTTATAAAGTAAATACAGTATTTAAAATATCTTTTCTGTTATCATAAACTATGCTACAATATAAAACAAGCTGATATAATTGTATAACACTATATTATTCTGGGATATTTATCTTCACATAATGAATGATAAGTAATTGATACTAGAATCCAATTTTTATTCATATGTCTATAAAAAAGTCCAATGCTAACAGATGTAAATATCTAATAAAATGTTTGAAAAATTTCAAACAGAATCAAAAATAAATTTGTTTAGTTTAGTTTAGCATAAAATCAAAGCTAAAATGTAATGAACAGTAAATTAGTTAAAAAAATATACCTGAAGGAATTCTGGCCATTGGTTATTCCCATCATCATCAATCAAATTCCTAGCAACTTCAGCAACTACTTCACAAACTTTATGTCTTAATTGGTCTGTTTCAACTTGTTGAACGGCTAATAAAACTTGCTCTTTCAACTGATTTTGACTCTCTGGTGGTAACTTTGGATAAAAATCCAAGAAGTCATTAGAGAATACTCTACGCAGCAATACTGCAGACATTTGTCGAGCTTCATGACTTAAACTGGAGTTGTGGATGGCTCCTAATAAGTGACTAACCTTGCTTTCAATAGGCAAGTTGGAATAAGCATCCTGCGAAAACAAAAAATCCCAAATTTTGTATTGAAAGTTTCATTGTAAAAAGATCACATTAATTTCTTTGAACAAGTTTAAATGAAAAATATCTAGCATCTGAATGTCTTTAAAATTCAATATATTAGAAGTGATAATGGTAGTTACTTAATCCTATTGGTTAAACTAATGAAATAACTGAAATTATAAACCCATTACTAATATCAGAACAGCTAAGCATGTATCTATCGGTAAGAATGTTAACAGAAACCCACCAAAATTTAACAAGTACATATTTATGAACTTTTCTATAATTAGCCCATGGGCAAAGCAACAAGTTCCTTAATTATATTCACTAGTACAACCCAATTAAGACAATGTTGAGGTAGGAAAACAGAGGGTTTTGGTTTTTGACATTAAATGAAGTTCCGGCAAGGTGGTTTTTGAAACGAAATGAATACAGTAAAGTAAATGGAATGGACGTTGCCCAAGTATTGGCGCTCTTTTTATGATGCTCAAAAAAAATTAACGTACACCCTTTAAATAAAGTTATTCCAGAGCTGGGAATCAAAACCACGATATTGATATATTAATTGTTAGTAGATCTGATTGTCCACGAGTGAATCATAAGTTATTTCCCGTTCTCGACATAAGCATGCCTTGCTAACGGTACACGTTGTGAACGTTGACCAATTTGAAGGTTCATCTACAAAAAATATTAGCTGCCCCGTATTTCTCACATTCTTAAATTATCAAAATAAGATTAAAGAACAGTTTAACTTACCTCAGCTTGGGTTCTGATATTATTATCTGTAGATAAAAGTGTTGTCAAGATTTGGTAAAATTGCTCCTGTTCGGCGGCCATGGCGCCTTCACATCAAAGAACGATAACATCTCATGAACATGATAGGCAACATACGTCAGCTTGACATTTATTATAAAAATCCCTAAGTTTTATCCTATTGGTTACTTGGATAGGACGTGTTCTGTGGGTAAGTGACTTTCTAAAAATGTTTAATTAAAAATAAAAAAAATATCAAATGCATAATATGTAGAAAGTAACAGTATGGTTTCAGCATTCCAGGATATGGGAAGAAGTATTAAGAATTTTTTTGATTACGTCATGAATAAAATGATGGAATAGTTTAGAAACAAATTAAGTATAGTAGAAGTATCATTATTCAATATATTTTTGATTTTAAGGAGAATTAAGTAGAACAAAATGTTTCCGAGCATTAGATTTCATTTTTCTTGGCAACCAGCTAAGCAGCTAAGCTTTGCCTAAAATGAAAAAGTTACTACTCAGAAACTATTTATTTTTGACTTTGACATATTTAAAACGTCAATAATTTGACAGAATCAAGTAAACACACGTGGGAATCGGGAAGTTGTAGGAAATATTAGGTTATTTTATCAACCAGCAGAAGTGAATTTAGTGAACCATTAAAATAAATTGCCATAAAAGAAAAGTAATACATCAATCATGCCGAAAGTACGATCTGTTGGCGGGGCCCCTCGAAAGCAGGGGTTCAACAAATCTAATCACTCTATGAATCCTGAAAGGCCTACAGAAGGATTAAAAGGAGTAGCCAAGGCTCGTACTAAAGGAACTATAAAAAGATTGCAAATGTACAGAAATTTTAAAGCAAAAAGGGATAAGACAGGAAAAGTTCTTACACCAGCTCCATTTCAAGTAAGTAGTTGTATAAGTTCGCTGATTTATTGAATTATTTCATTGTTTGTTATTTTAGGGAAGATTACCTTCTGGAACACAAGCTAGAGTTGAGCCTAACCAAAAATGGTTCGGAAATAGTAGAGTTATATCACAAAATACCCTACAAAAATTCCAAACAGAATTAGGTAATGCTTTAAAGAATCCTTTTCAAGTGGTAATGAAACCAACTACCTTACCCATAACATTATTAAATGAAAAAGCAAAGAATGCCCGGGTCCACTTATTGGACACTGAAAGCTTCCAAAGTGTTTTTGGTCCTAAAAAAAGTAGAAAAAGACCAAACTTGGCAGTGAAAGGAATAGATGAATTAAGTGAAATAGCAGAGAAATCAGCCAGTGAATATAATAATGAAAAGGATACCAACATAATAAGAGATACTGGAGGTGTGCGTGCATTGCCAAGAGATTGGGTTATGGCAGCTGGACAATCTAGAAGAATATGGGGCGAGTTATACAAAGTTGTAGATAGCTCAGATGTACTCCTCCAAGTTTTGGATGCAAGAGATCCTTTGGGAACTAGATCTTCATATTTAGAAAAATATTTGAAAACTGAAAAACCTCATAAACATTTGATATTCATTTTAAATAAAGTTGATTTAGTCCCTACATGGGTTACACAGAGATGGGTAGCTATTCTGAACAAAGATTACCCAACCGTTGCTTTCCATGCTAGTATCACACATCCATTTGGTAAAGGATCGCTTATAAATTTACTTAGACAACTAGGTAAGTGGAAACATATTTTGCATAACTCAAATGTTCATACATTTGTAATTATTGATTTTCAGGGAAACTTCATATTGACAAGAAGCAAATATCGGTGGGCTTCATAGGTTATCCTAATGTTGGAAAATCATCAGTGATCAATACACTTAGAAGCAAAAAGGTATGCAAAGTGGCTCCCATAGCAGGAGAAACCAAAGTATGGCAGTACATCACGCTCATGAAAAGAATCTATCTTATTGATTGTCCAGGAGTTGTTTATCCATCAGCGGAGACAGATGTAGAAAAAGTTCTAAAGGGAGTAGTGAGAGTTGAGTTGGTAACTAATCCAGAAGATTATATAGAACATGTTTTACAAAGAGTGAAGCCTGAATATATTAAAAAAACTTACAAAATAACTGAATGGTCAGATCCAACAGACTTTTTAGAAAAGTTAGCACAAAGATCAGGAAAATTGTTAAAGAAAGGTGAACCGGATATAGCTAGTGTTTCAAAAATGGTCCTTAATGACTGGCAAAGAGGCAAGTTACCTTTTTACTGCAGTCCCCCTGGATATGAGGAACCTCTAGCTACAACAGAAGAAGAAATTGATGAATCATCACTAGGCGTTGTTCAAGATTTTAGAAAAATAAGGGTTAATCTAACATTTGAAGGAGACGATATTAAAAATTTGGAACCAATTAAAAATCTAGATAAAGCAGTTTCTGAGTACAATGAGGATAAATCTGAAAGTATCTTGGATGAATCTACAGAAAACAGCACTTTAAATGGCACAGAAAATAGTGAAAATAAAACTGAAGATGATGATTCAGATTCTGACATCAGCTTTTATTCTGATATGGAAACTGCTGAAAATACTGACAAAATGTATACACAATCCGCTAGTGGTACATTTGAAGTGCAAGATTTTTCTAAAAAGAATAAAGGCAAAAAAGAAAATGTTAAAAAATTAACGAGCAAACAAAAGAGATCGATTGATAGATCTCAAAAGAGGAAAAAGATTGGTAGCAACTTTTACGAAATTACCAATGTTAAAAACAGAAACAGGAATAAGAAAAAGAATGTTACTTAATATATTAAATTATTTGTAAATACATTTTTTATTCAACCAAAGTTAAAAATCATTTGTTTATGCCTATGTGTTCTAGCGTTTATCTCTATATGAGGGGGTAATGTAAACTTGGAAGGTATTCAGTAATTTTTTTGATTCTTATTAGAAGAATACTAGAGATATTTACGAAAGTCTGCCATAAGTTGTTAAAGCACACCAAAAATTTTGCATCGAGTAGCTTGTAATAATTGGCTGTTGAAATAAAATGGAGGACCTTAGATTGTATGGGACACAACTTGTCATATCTTGATCTTACTGAGTAAATATACTGAAAGATATCCAAACAAAATACTCATTTTATTCATTCTTCCAACTCTTGAGAAATCTACCAAGGAACTAATAATATTTTGTAAAGTTAAAATGAGATATAATTTAGCCATTTAATTGAGATTCGGAATGAAAGATAGTGGAATTATTTGAAAGGTTTATTTTCAAAAATCAAAGTACAAGCAGTAACAATTTTTAAAATCAGTCTATACTCTAAAATGTAACAGCTGAAGTAATTATAAGTTAACACATCACTTAAATTTAATGGTTAGTCAAAATCACAGTAGAAATATTATTTTAACACTTGAGCAAAATGTGGAATCTCAATAACGAACATTAACGTGAGGTAAATCAAATGGTTAAACATGTCGAGTTAATAATTTTTTTAGATGTAAAAAAGCCAAATAATCAAAACATTTTTCTTACATTAAGTTACGGTCCATTTAATAAGGATAATGGGAATGTCACAAAATGTTAATCAAAATTAAAACACAAAAAACTTTCAACTTTATGAATTGGGCCCTAATCTAGGAATAGGGAAAGTCCACGTGTGATTCTGTCCTGAGGAATATACAACTTTGCTCAACAGGTGGTTCTTAATAGTTTTTTGATTTGGTAATTTTTTCGACGTTGTTTTAATTGTTTAGGTATTTTAAAAGCTAAAAAAACAAGAAATAATTGTTTTTCCTCAGGGGTATTGTCAACTGTCAGTTGGTGGACATGCGTCATGCCCTATTGTCTAGTACAAAAGCTGCGTGCGCTTCATTGAGCATTTGTTGCACGTGGCGGCTAGTCGTTTGTTAAAAAGTGTGGTTAGGTATATCATTATGTTTTGGCGGAATTTCAAGCTTTTTTAGTGACAGCAACAAAGTATTAAAAAGTATAGTTTTTAAGGAAAATGCTATTTACATTAAATCGTTTCCACTAAATATAAAACCAAAAATTAACACGACTTTCAAGTACCGACACCAAAAATAAAGAATTTATGCATAGCGTTGATATTATAAAAAGGTTCAAGATGGTATGTAAAGGGATTGTGTGGCGAAAGGTGAAAAACTAGAAGAAATTGGAGTAGTTAGTAATATGAGAGGAAGTTGAAGAATGTTAAGGTAATATATTTTACTTTCTATCTTCTATACACTTTAAAAATTTAAATGGTGTAGGTACCTATAAAAACAACCATTTAAGTTTAACATTTTAAAAAATCTTATTTTAACCCAAAACATAACAAATCATTTAAAAATCGTTATGGTTTATATGTGACGATTTCCTTTATATATCTACCAACTTTTTTTAAAATTCATTTTAATATAAATGAGGTTATCAAGTTGAAAAATATCAACAACTTTAAATTATACATACATCCTTTCACTGCTAGAGTTCAAGTCCAATGAATCGTAATAAACGTGTTAATTTATAAAACTCTGAAATAACTATTATCGTTAAAATTTTGTTTATTAAACTTTAAATCTTGAATTCGCCAAAGTTGTCAAAGCTTCAGCGGCATCAAGCTCTTCCCTTCCATGTATCAAGGAATTGCTGCTATTTTCACTGATTTTAACCCGTTTTTTGGTACTTTTGTTAAAAGACCAACCAAGATAACTACTCTCGCTAGGTTTGAAATTAGCTGCACTCTCCAACCATTTCGAAATCATAGGTTTTTTATCATCATTTCCATCAAAAGGTTTTTGACAGTCCTTCAAATACTTCTCCATTATATGATTTTTATATTTATTGACGTTTTGAGCAAAAGGATTTTCAGGATCAGTCTCAGTTGTTGAACTAATATAGTAACATTGGTTTTGTATATCATTGTTGTTATTGAAATATTTTTCTTCGTGTTGACGGCTTTCATTTTTATAGTTTTGGTTTTCGAACATATCACTTGTGTAGTTTGAAGTACGATCAGATTCTTCCCAAATGCTGTCTTCTGAACATATGCTGAAATGTTCTACATTACCTTGAACTTGATTGTTGTAAGTTTTTATGAGGGAAGACCACGTTTTATGATGAGGTTCTTTACCGGCGTTTTTCAGTTTCCGCCGCCAATTTGCGAACCAATTACATACCTGCAATACAAATATTGTGACATTTTGAAAACAACTTTCTCACACAAGTGATGTACATTATTTTTTCTAAGACCACGCGAGTTTTTGACTGATTTTGCTGATTTTTTCAAACAACACAGATTAAATGTGACGCTATACCTACAGGAAACTATTCAAAATCATATATTCTTTTTTCATCTAGAAAAAATTCTTTTATTTTCTCTCTAATATTGTACTAAATATAATATTTTATAAGACACCAATACATTTTTTTTTAATAAATGACATGAAATGATTTGTTTGATGTCAAATGTCAGATAGTTATAAAACTATAAGTAGAGATGGGATTATTCAGCTTCCTAAAGTTCCCATAATTAAAAGGAAGAAATTTATCAAGGTATAAATTCATTAGCCTGTATACATATACTGTTATGCAACCCACAAAAGGAGTAGTTAGTATGGATGTCTGTTGTGCTGCTGCCAAATTTTCAATACTAATGTTCTTCAAGAATGGGAAATTTCATTCCATTCACCGTTTCCCTTCTTGAAAAAATTGATGTCATGCACATAATGTGCTTTATTTGAAACATATTAGGAAAGGGAAAATAATAATTCCATACACCCTTCCCCTTCATTTCTAGATATTTTTTAAAATAGAAAATTTAAAATTGTATTCGTTATAGTCTTCCAGTCAATCTATAAAAATTAAGATATTTAAAATAACGGATTTAAATGTGTGCCCACCTCTAGCTTATTATTTGTCTGGCATTTATAACATTATAAACATGTAAATAGGTACGTACTTTGAAAAGTGGTAATTTTAATTTCGTTATAACTTAGGAGAAAACATCTATTTGAATAGATTTCTATAACAGTGCGACACATTGTAACCGTTTTTTTGTATAAAAAATCGGACCACAAAGTGATGGTTGAAATGTTGAAAAAAATAATTTTTTTTCGACGGAATATTTTCAAAATAGGTGAATACTATCGATATTTCGCAAAATAAGTAAAAAACTCGTGTCACCGGAGCCAAGAACTTTAAGAATAATTTACCTGTATATAAGTCAGACCAGTTTGAACGGCCAGCATCTTCTTTTCATCTCTATTCGGATAGGGATTTTCTCTTCGTCTTACCAGCCAATCTTTTAAAAATCTCTTTATCTCTGGAGTAAATAATCTTTTTGGTGGTCTTCTTTCTTCACCATAGGGTCTTCTAAAAATGTATTTAAATCAGTTTTAAACCGTGCTAGGTGTTATGATGGTCATAATCAAAGTTATTATAAGTTATATAATCTAAAAATTTGTTACATAATAATACGAAGTTATAATTTATAATAAATTTCCTTTGTACGGAAAAGTGTTGTAGGTGTTAGTAAAAACAATACACAAAAATAAAAGTAATGTAATAAACCATGTTTTTTTTTCTGTCTTAAAAGCTCTAACCTGTTATATCGTTTATTTCTGATAGGTCGCCTGCTTTTGTCTCGAATGACGTCCCCTATTCTTGTATCCATTTTTTTCTAAATAAAAATATCCAAAGTGTCACTTATACCTTGAGAAAATGTTGTGTAAAAATAGAAATAATGTTGGATAACAGTCAAAAAACAAGATGGTCGTTCTCATGTTATTCGATCTTGTATGCAATTTTTTTTAAATCCTTCCATATAATTTTCACTTTTCCGTCAAACAATTCAAACAGATATTAGTATTGGTGAAAAATTTTGCGTTTTAAATTTAGAAAGTGATGTTTATTATAATAAAACAGCGACTACCTTATGTGATTCATCTAAAAACATGAGTAATTTCATAAAATACATTCAATGTTTTCTTTGTTATTCGTACTGTTTTCAAAATTGGAATTTTTTTTAAATTCCCATGTACTTACCTGTATATCTATCGAGTATTCTACTTTTTAAAAATGTTTTGTGTTGGTCTGAAAGAGACGTAAACAGCATCGAAGATTCTGAAAAACTGACTTACACAATCTGGGGACATCTAAATGCTGTTTTATTTTGAGATCTTTCAGTCTCCCGCATAGTGTTTTTATAATTCGTAATAGGTACACACTATTTTATTTCTGATATAGACAGTTTATCTCCATACCATGATTCCTATAACTATTTTGCACAGAAAAATTCATTTATTCCACTAATTTCAATACAATTTTTCATCTTCAATAAATATAAATAAAGCGGAAAATTATTTTTCTTACAACCACTATGCAAAACACGCTTTTCTACACAAATGTTCATTGCATTTTATGATTATTTTTTCCATTTAAATCAAATTTTGTTGAATATTGCAATAGCTTTAAATTATTACCACCACAAGTCTAGATAAAAAACGTCAGATTTTATATTATTTACTATAATTAACTTGTGGTCGAAGAAAAAATATTGTATACTACTAGTGCGAAAGGGATTTTTCACACTGTTATTACTATTGTATAAAGTTTGACAACAGTAGATCTCCCGCATGGAAGATTTCTTTATCTGAAAATGTGGGTTTGTGAAAATCTATTATCTTCTAACTTCAATAAAAGGTAGTCCATAGTACCTAATATGAAGTATCTACTAACATTATTTTCCAGACTTTATTCTTTAATTCCTCTATATATTATTACATATTCTCTAAATATGTTCTATTCTATAGTAATTATTATTATTTTATCATATATGTAACGTGAGAATTTTTTGTATTAGGTCCTACCTAATACGTAAAACCGATAATTTTTTTACGTCAAAATACTGTCCTGTATAAATTGTAATCAGTAAGCTAGTAAATTTTAACACTGAATTATAAAAATGTTGAATTAAATTGCTACAATTTAAATACAGTTAACCATTATGAACTGGATCACAAACCACATGTGAACTGGATCAAGTCACAGATAACATATCAAGTAGCAGTCAATTTGTACAGTGTTGTCGTGAGAATAAGATTTTCTTTTATTTTTAGATGTTTTTCACTCCCCTTTATTTATTTTTGATTGGTCTTTGTACCTTATTTATTGTTTTTCAATCTTCAAAAAATTAAAATAAAAGAGAATTGCACTGTTAGTTATTTAGAGACTGCTAAGATCTTTATAAATCAAATTAAATTATATTTTGAAATATTTTCCCTGTATACAAAACATTCAGTTTTCTAATGTATTACATATACGGAAGTAAAAACTGTAATATGATAAGTAAGCAGTATTAAATTCGTTAAAGTTATCTGGCGAGTCGTCTACTATCAAGTTTCCAATAAAACCGATATTTCACTGGAAAGTGTGACAACGCTGGTTTGGTAGTAAGAATTTTAATGCGCATGCCTGCGTGATCTATGGGCGCCAACTACACAATCGCAAAATGAAATGTGAGCGAAAAACCTAGCGTTGTATTCAAACTGTTGAGTTTAGTGTTGTGCCGGTCTTATATTTGTAGAGTAAAATAAAACCACGTGCGTGATGCAATAACCTTAAAAGTGACAATCAACCAAAAATGTGCCATAACAACCCTTAAAACAGTAATTTTAGATTGGAAAAAAAAGTATAATTGAAAATGGGAGTTGCAACGACCCCAGTTTCAAATGGAAGCGCTGAGAATTATGAAAATTCCGATGGAAAAACTGTGAAACTCCAAAGAAAAATAACTCTGATGAATGGTGTGGCTATTATTGTTGGCACTATTGTAGGAAGTGGAATTTTTGTATCTCCTACTGGAGTTTACGCCGGTACAAAATCCGTTGGTTTGTCGATAATAATATGGTGTCTTTCTGGGGTTTTTTCTATGTTAGGAGCTCTTTGCTATGCTGGTAGGTTTTTATTTAATTTTTCATATTTCCATGGTTGATTTTGATTTAAATTTGAAATTACAAATACGCGCTCATATTTGTGCACAGGCCAATCATGGAAATAAAAATATTTTAGTAAATCCGGTATTAATTTTATGCTTTACAAAGTTACAATAAATCAAAATAAATACAGATGCATAATAATATTATACGAGGGCTGCTCACGATATTTTTCCTACTATCAGTTACATTTTTTAAGATTTAAATTACAGAAATTATCAAAAGCAATTTAAATATTTTCGTGTACAAATTTTCATGTATTTACTGTATAGCCATACTGTTTCTAATCAATTCCACTATATTTCAAAATTCTAATTATTTCGATATATTAAAATAATAGGATAAGATTTATTTTTGTGCTTTAATTAATTACAAAGAAAAGAAAATATGTACAGTTTTAATTAGAGCATACAACAATGAAGAAGTATACCTACCTACACTTTTATACATTTTTCTGAAAATAAAACATCCTCTACTATAAAAATCTTTCACCAACACAAATAATTTTTTTTTTGTTCATACAGAATCTGAAAATTATCCAAAGCTTCAGTTCAAAGCAGTGTGGGAAATTGGAAGGGTGTACAGCGTGTTCACAAAGCTTATAATATGGTGTATACCTAATACCTATTATAGCTTATGACTCATACATTAATCGTTTGATAGGGAGAACGATATTTCGATTTTCTCTATCGTGGGAATATTCCTAAATCTATTCAAGTAGATAAGATAAAGTCATTTACAGTACAGCTGAAAATAAAACAATATCTAATAACAAGATATTGAGTTTGTTTCTTCTTTCTTCTTAGCGCCTCTTATGGGGATCTAACTTTCGAGTTGTATACGATATAGTATCTATAAGGGAAAGTAAACAAACATACTTTTTGGTATTTGCAGAATTGGGGACTGCTGTAACAAGATCCGGAGGTGATTATGCGTACATTTATGTCGCATTTGGACCACTTGGAGCATTCTTAATGTTATGGGTTTCATTACTTATCATACGACCAACTACTCAAGCTATAGTTGCCATAACTTTTGCCGAATATGCTGCTAAACCATTTTTTCCGGAATGTCGTCCACCTGAAAATGCCATCCGACTACTAGCTGCCGGTTGTCTATGTAAGTAATTTTAAAAGTATAAATTGTTATATTTTAAATTCTGTAAAGAATTTAACTAAAATATTTACATGCAGTGTTTGCATGTCCACCCTAACCTCAAATTCAATTTACAAATCTAAAATCTAATCAAACACTTATTTTTCCTCAGGGGTATTGTCAACTGTCAGTTGGTGGTTATGCTTAAAGTGTATCGGGTATACAATGATGTCATTTGCGATAAAGCAAAACTTTGGCCTATCTGTAACCGAACAAAGCCAAAGATTAACAAAACAAAAATTTTTATTACTTAATATAATAACATAATATAATAAACAGAGTGACCCAAATAAGAAAAATTTGTCAGGAGCCTATTTTATTTTCAATATTTTTATAAATTAGAAAGTGATAAAGTTGTCCGTAAAAACTTTTGATAGACGAAATACTAAGCCAATGGCGTGGTTGGAAATTTTTTTTAAAGGGTTTATGATATAATATTAGACTATTAAGTAGTAGCTTTACGAATTAATTTTTATAGCCATTTGCTTTAAAATTTAACAAACTCACTATTATTATAAATAATACAAACATGTAAGTAATAATAATTTGGTGATGTTTATTTATATTATGATGTCTGTATAGTTGAAAACATTCCCCATATTGATAACAGGTCTTATCGGTATTTTTATTTTCATGGGTAGCACAAATTGTAACATCGATATACAATCAACTGGATTGCTAATAAAAATTTTTCATTATGTACTGGTGGACGTTATTATTTTATTGTCATTTCGTGATAAATATATCTAATGGAGATTTTTCTCACCCATAATTCGGAACTTTACGTCCTATACATACAGATTACAATTTATAAAACAAAATGAGAAATAGCAGAAATTCCATTAAGCAAGAATTGTGCGTCACATCCAAAATATAAATATGGTTTATTGCGGACAGTTAGGAAACGACGAATATAGATAAAAATAATTTCATAATTTACTAATTTCATTATATATTTTGTAATCAATTAAAAAAAAAAACACTAAAAATAACTGTAGGTTAGAAAAATATTGACCTGTGTGATTAAAAAACGGTAGTCGTTAATCCGCATTTATTTGAAACATTTTTGATAGCAGCCAATTAGATGTAATAGTTCCAATTATTACATAAAAGTTATAAATTTGCCTTATTATTGATTCTTGAAACAAAATAAATGTAATTAATGTTTTAGTGTTTAAATTTTTATCGACTACGGATGCCGAGTAAACGGAATATTGTGAAACATACCACAAAACTAATATTTTTCAATTTTAAAAACAGCAAAAGATATTTTATTGAAAAATCTGACTACACCACTGGATTTTTAAATTTTTTTAAAGTATAAAAACATGTTTGAAGGACATTCTTTACATCTAGTTAATCTAGTTTGAGAAATAATTAGATAATATTGAATGGTATTAAGATACATTCAATTTGACAGTATAATATTTAATAGAATGCATGTGAAAAGGAAATTGAGGTAGTCAACTAGTAAAACGACTTTTGTTAATAATTAAATGAAATTTGAATCTAAGGTTAATAAAAGTGCTATGCATGTAACAATAAAATATGAATTTTTCTTTATCGTCTGTGAAACGATATAATAACAAATTTAAATGTGCATAATCTGCATTGTCGATATCTGTCATGTATGAAAACTATGCATTCATTTCAGAATATCTCCAAAACGATATTTTTTAAAAACTAATACAATATAAACCAGTGTTAAAAACTTATTAAAAAAAACCCTGAAGTGTATAATAGGTACAAGCTTTTGTATTGTGTACAATCTCCTTCAAAAATAATATTTTCAATTATTGAGAACCGCTAACTTTTGGCACTTACTGTCTACTGTCAGAATACTCCTCAGTCCACGTCAGAGTGTCGTCAGTCGAGTAATCCTTATCAGTCAAGTAAATCATGTCAGCTAGTAGTAAATGAAAATAGAAATGTTTTTCGTCTAAAGGCATAAGTCTTTTAATATAAATAGTGAACCATAAAGTGACTTCCCAATTCAACTTCAAAATTCCATAAATTTGCAAATCAACTCATTTTTCATCAATTTATTGAAATAAGAAGTTGCCAATCGTAAAAGTTTGAGAAGCACTGCTTTAGAGAAAAGTAATCTCACTAATACCCAACAGTTGGCTTAGAAAATATTCAAATAAAAGTTTATGTCAAACGATAATGGAAAATCATTCAAACAAAAGTCAATTTAAGAACTTTTAGACGGAACTAAATAATAATATTGAATTTTAAAATATGGCAACCTAGAAAAAGATATGCATTGATGAAATTGTATACTATATAGGTATGCACGCCAATCCTGTAACCACAATATCCTTGAATATATTTAATTATAATAATACTTTGTAAAAACGTTATTGATTAGAAGGGTTTATATTATATTGTACAGTATGTCTCACATTCGTTGGTATTTTGAAACGGAGTGATTTTTCTTTTGATTTTTTTGTAGGTCTATTTAAAAAGATATAAAAAACCGGTTGACACTTCTTTGTCATTTTTTATTGTCTTTGACATAATGTAATCTACAAATCCTTCTGACGTTTCGGATTCCCACATTCATCATCAACTCACTTCTTTTAAATACGGAACTGGAACCATTCCAAATGGTTCCTAACATTCTTACCTCACATTTTATATTTAATGCTTTCAAACTCCATAATTACCCCTTTGAGAATATTAATACAATTTTCTCTTGATGTATATTCCTTCTATTCATCCTTTCAACTGTCATTAAGTAAAGCAAAACCGGAAAATCCACTTTCCAAACAAGAATAGAGAGCTAACGATGCTTGAAACTCAATTTGATATTTCCCATACATCCTGCTCGTGTCAATTTACTCAATAAGATATTTTGTTTTCTCTTTTAAGGTCTACTGACAGCCATTAACTGTTTGAGTGTTAGATGGGCGATGAGAATACAGAGTGTGTTCACTTATGCTAAAATTTTAGCATTGATTGTTATCGTTATATTGGGAATATATCACATGGGAAGCGGTAAGTCTGAAATATTTTTGTCATATTTTAGAGTTGAATGATCTGGGAGGATATTTATTTATTTTCAGGGCACACGGAGAATTTTCACAACGCATTTGATGGTAAATACGAGATCTCACAAGTTGCTTTGAGTTTTTACTCGGGATTATTCGCATTTGGTGGTTGGAATTTTCTAAATTTCGTTACAGAAGAATTGCAAGATCCCTACAGGTAAATTTATTACTCATATTTGCCTTTAAATAAATTTCATGTGTACAGCACTGTCGGTTTATTTTTGGATTTTCTTAAATGGACAATTTTCTAAAATGGCTGCATTTTCTTTCCTTAAAGACATTTTATATAAACTAAAGCCTGCTTCACACAACATTTTGTTCTTGTAAGGTTTTGACTGCATACACAAGTGATGTCACATGTCATACATCATCTCCTATCTTTCTCTATTGTTTTGTTGGTACCAAAAAATTACCAACTTTTCCCCCAGAATTGCTTAAAAAGGCAGGAGACTTGCCAAAATCCTTCACTGCGCATAGAACATATCATTTGCGGGAAGAATTCGAGCCCTAATTTTTTATTGTATAAAAAAATCCCTCTACATAAGTCACCAAATATACTTCAGTGAACAGCTGTACTAAATTTCCTTCAAATGTCACTTTTAAGTCAAATCGCATTGGCCCATATGTCTAGTTCTTTGGTTATGACCACAAAACTAGCGTTTAGTTCTGTGATTTTCACAGAAACAAACAGGAAAATGACACATGACATGACAGCTGCATTAATTACCAAAAAAGTTGAGGATACCAACAGTAATTTCACCACATGGCGCCCAAGGTAACAGTTAGTTAAGTTCAAGGTCACTCTTTTGACGTTTTGGAATCCAACTGAGGAGCGTCTGAATGTAGCTCTGCACCAACGTTGCCAAGTGTAGTCCTAAACTGAAAGGGCGCCATCGAGTATCTCCGGTGGCGCTCGGCTTTCATGCGACGGTTCTAAAGCTTTTAACCTTCTATACGATATCATTAATGTGTGCAGAGATTAGCCCAGCGTAAGTGTGCTGGGCTCCTAACACAGAGGTACCAGGTTCGAGTCGTGTCCGTGATATTTTTATTTTTATTTTCTTATTGTTTTTTTCAAAAATTGACTAAAAATACGAAGAATTTTTCGATTCGGATTAGGGTAGGGGGTAAGGTAGGGTGGTTTTGGTTAGGTTATTATTGAAAATTATTATAATAATCTGTCAATTACACAATTCAATTTTTCGATTCGGATTAGGGTAGGGGGTAAGGTAGGGTGGTTTTGGTTAGGTTATTATTGAAAATTATTATAATAATCTGTCAATTACACAATTCAATTTTTCGATTAGGGAAAATGTATCTATGCATTCGTGAGTTTTCCTTTTTGTATGATAATTCTGTATTGTAAACTCGAACAATTTTCAGTACGTTTTGCTAAACATAATTTTAAAAATGACAAATATTGATTTCTTAACACATTGCTTTTTAATCAACTGTGATAAATATCATTATTAAAATATTTTTACTTTCCAAAACACAAACGTTTTAGTTTAGGACTACACTTGGCAACGTTGGTGCAGAGCTACATTTAGACGATCCTATCCAACTGCATTGTTACGTCAAAGATAATTGAAATGTCAGTTAAACTCTGAAATTTTCTTTTCTATCGGCAAACGTTATCTTGAATTGAAACATTTAAAATATTAGAAAAGCTTTTATTTTAATACCTTCCATTATTTTGGATTAAAAGTTTACTTGTACTGAAATGTTTAATGCATGAGTAAGGGAAAAATAAAGGCATCTGCATTATACATGTTCTGCTCTGTATCAGATAGGGGTGATTCTTCTTCCAGCAAAATACAGTTAGGGACTTGGATTTTTACAAATTACTGCGGTATAAGTTTGCCCACCTAAAAGTTTTCAAAATTCTTCACCACCGGGTAAGGAAAATTGTTAAAATTATGTTATGTCGATTAATACCATTTTTGACAACTTATAACATTTGATAACCTCAAACATCTATCCTTTTTCGTAATATAAAGAACATAACAAGCTGTGTTTATATTGTTTTATCAATTTCTTACATACATCTTCATATTTCTTTTTCTTATTCAAGGGTTTCGATTTTTTTAGTTTGTTAAACTTTCGAGTCCGATCCTGTTTCTTCTCCGATCCCTTTCTATTATTTCACAAACGTTGGATAACAGAATGGTTTTCATTGTCAGTCTGAAGAGACTTCCTTTATCAAGTCGAGAACATGATTTTCAATGAATAGAGGCAATTTTAATTCTTCCTATAAAGGATACATCACGTTTTAACTGTGCCTGCATTTTCTTCGTTTTTTTTCTATCTATTAGTAGCAACAAATGTCAACTTCGCATAATTCTTATTATACAGTGTGGTCCAAAAAGTTTCATACAAATAGAAATAAGTTTATTTTACATTTCTCAAAAAAAAAATCTTTGCAAAAAGCTTTGCATAGCCTGTAGGATCGTAGTCGAGTACAGTGCTGCCAATTTTCCCTGTATATACAGATATATTTTTTATACTCGGATCTACAAGTCTTGTAGAGTATCTAAGTGATTTGATATGATAAAGTCTTTGCTCTTTTTGTTTTCAATTTATTTGTTGTCCACTTCCAGTTATAAGTAGATTAAATACCGCCCTTAATGGGTAATAATTTTTACGACAGATATACATTTTATTATAATTACTTATATTGAACAATATCAATGAAATTGTGAAAGGTTGTAAAAGATTTTAGTACTTATAGATTTTAATTTCATCAATGTTGGTAAAACTTTTTAAAATAATTTGTCAAATTGATGAATCTCATCGTGAAAAAAGGCTATTTTGTCGAATAAATAATCAAATGAAGGACTTTTACTGTTAACAAGATTTTGCTACTCCTTAGTTAGGTTTTTCCATCCAAGTTCCTTAAGGGCCTTCCTAGGCAAACCTGTCAGCGATGTAGTTGTCTTTTGATGTTCTATGGCCACTTTAGTGTTGTATTCTTAGACCAAGACAAGAGTAATGTTTCGTCTAGAAATGATGTTTACTAGACGCCTTAAAAATGTGATCAGTTGCCAAGCAACCGGACGTTTTCGGAGATGGCGGTCTGTACTAATAACTCTACCATCATCATTTTATTTTCTAAAAGAATTTCAGTAACATTTGCATGTGGTGGTTCATTCCCCGACCAGTTCATAATTAATTCTGAATTGTTTAGAAGGTATGGTTACGAACCACCAAAGCATTTTATTTTACACAGAACCTAGCCCTTTTCACACTTTTTGTTTTATTTTGATATATTTTCAATACAAACAAAAATAGATACTGTAGAAACGGTGGAGCTTTATCATCACGTGACTTTTACGTCAGCAACAATATTCATATGAACCAAATCAAAACTTCTGTCAACTCAATAGAAATAATCGTTATGACTAATATTCCAAAGGTCCGCCTTTTACGAATTGGTAATTAAATAAGAAATTCAACTTTTTTAATTGTATTTATTTTATTTATATGGTTAACATCGACATATTTATTAAAACGATCGATATACTGGGTGAATAAGTCACAAAGCTCAAAATTAATAAATAGTAAAATTAGCATTGTAAAGTTCCCGCCTCACGGCATTTTAGGTGCTATGAAATGTCAAAAGTTAACAAGTTGATAATGTATTATATTCGTACTAACCAATGTCAAATGGAATAAAAATTTCAATCCAAAAATTCGCTAAAAACAAGACAATAAACTAAACTCACATAACCTCAAATGCGGTAGTGTCAAACTCAACTTTTAGTACGATGACTTATACACGTTACGTCAATTATATCGTTGTCTCTTTTTACGATTACCACGGCAAATTTAAAGAACCTATTACGTATGTCTTGTAGTTGGTATTGTGAAGAAGAGAATCGATCGTACGTTATTATGTTTTATTTATATTGATAGAAGAAGATAGTAAGGAAATATGTGTTGCATAAATCGTAGATTGGGTTGTTTGATAGTAAACCTCCACCGTTTCTACTGTAACTGGTACTGGAGGCATCAGCTGTTGAATATTGTGCGTTACTTATCTAGTCTATTTATTGATCGAAGACAATTATTAATAAAAATACTGAATATTGGATATTTGTTTCCAGGAATTTACCAAAAGCAATTTGGATTGCTCTTCCAACTGTAACAGGTATATATGTTTTAGCAAATGTTGCCTATTTTGCTGTTTTGTCTGGAGTTGAAATTGAAAGTTCCGCAGCCGTTGCTTTGGTATGTTTTATATATATAAACGAAATATAAAAACCTTGGGTCAAATTTCAATACATATCCGGTTAGCTCAGTTTTTAAAGTCTAACTAAAGTCAGTGTGATGACCATAAAATAAAGCAATGTTGTCAGATATATTTTCTAAAATTGTTGGGCTCGCTATACAAATGTTTCCCATTACTTCAGTAAACTATTAGCTCGTGATGTTCTCAGAAAGCTAGTTTGGAAATATTTTAAAAAAATACATAATATAAATTTATTAGTAAGCATTAAAAAAAGTCGCTCGAAATTGCTGTAAAAAGAGAAATTAATTAAAACAACTTTTTGTATGCCTACTATATTTAAGAAAATTTTGTATATCTAGCAACGCATTGCAGGTATTCAGCGTTATACAATCATCAAGTACATTATTGTTTATATTATAATGGAGTAACGGGTCACTTACTAAGGCGGACTAACTGTAACTAAAAAAAATTAAACTTCGAGGGTGGCCTGTGATATTAGAGAGATATTAGTATTGTGTGTCGATTCAGGGGCGTGTGTGAATTTTGTTTTAAAGAAATATTTAAAATGATAGTAGCAAATATCTAGTATCTATTTCTTGGTCGAGTAAGTTTAGTGAATTGATATCAATATAATATTTATTTGTTCGTAGGCGTTAGGGTGAGTTTTATGATTATAGTTTATTTGTAATTAATTAGAATAGCATTTTGGAGAAACGACAGTCCAAGATGATGCGCGGAAATCTAATAATTTGGCGCTACAAACAAATGCAAATGACTTAGCAATAAATGATACCGATGATAGGGCCGAATTTAAGAACAAATATTTACATGTTTAGTGTCAACGCGTTGTTTTAAATATGTACACGTGTTTGAAAAAAGAAAATTCTGAAATTTCTGATAATGCGGTTATCGCGAGAATTCCCGAATTAACGTTAATCGGGTTTACAACGATTTATAAATTAATAGTACCAAGTTTAGAACTGATTCGTGATAAATTGCGGGATATTCCTGAATATACTTATCAATGTTTTATTGAATTGTGGATTCAAATATAGGAAGTTAGATAATCAAATGGTGATAATGGAATCTCGGCGTATCGTTGAACTAATACAGGAGTATTTGCCCTAAATAAAAGGGTATCGTGATTCAAATAGAACTAGGTAAAATTTATTTAGACGAAACTTGGTTTGATACACATGATGTTGTCAAGTATGGTTGGGTTGACGATACAAAAAACTGATCTTTAGTTACTCCGTGTTCTAGATGAAAACGCGTTATTATTGTATTACAAATTTTATGAATTTTGTATGCAAGCTGATTTTTTTCATTCAAATTGATATAGTAGATTAACATTATTTCACAATATTTGAATTTATAAAAAATTTATATGCACGCCATTGGGCGGCTTTTTCCTTCAAGAGGATTAAAAATATGGTTCATCACACTGACTCTACTTAGACTTTACTACAGCCCCTTTTTTATCCACCTAGCTTTATCACCAAACGTGCACTATATTTGGTTGATTAGCATATCAACTCGCACTTTGCAGAAATAATTATAATTTTTTTTTAGTCCTTTGGAATGAAAATGTTCAGCAGCGTTCAATGGCTAGTTCCTATATTCGTCGCTCTTTCAACATTCGGCGGCGTAAACGGCATCTTATTTACCTCTTCGAGACTGTTCTTGACTGGATCCCAAGAAGGGCATTTACCTGATTTCGTATCATACATTCACGTGAAAAGAAATACTCCAATACCAAGTTTAATATTTACAGTAAGTTACAACAATTTTCATTACTTCCAAGTTGGCTAACCTGACGCAAAACAAAATAATTTGAGGTTATGATAACTTTAACAGGAAGGCACATGTCATATTTTATTTAGTGGTAAACAACGTGTATGATAGTAATTAGTAATTGGTTCTTAAAATTATCTAAAATGTCATCGTTTTTTATTTTTGTTTAGTGTGGAAAGAAATAAGGTATCTTTTTTCGATTTCCTGCTGTTTTAATCAAGTGATCTCTTTGTGAACCTTAATATGTTGCTCTTGAATCGCATAACTTCTCTGTTGATTGCTCTTTTCGTCGTGTGACATTTTAATTATTATTTAATTCAATTCACTGACTGCGCCATGTATTTATTTTAATAAAATGTTCTACAAAGTCTGTCTGACAACCAACCCAGCACATTCCAAAAAACACAAGTAATCCAGTCGAATAAGCATTAATGGTGGATGTAAGAGCAGTAGGCGAAATTTTTGAAGCAATCCCCTAAAAATATCATGGTAACTGATAATCCGTTGCCTCCACCGGTTTTTAGGCTGTGCTAATTGAACAATAACAGTTTAAAGCCAAAACAACCAAAAATAGGCCTATTTTATTTATACAGTGTGACCCATTTTGTTTGGAAGCACCCCTATAAAATCCGCATTTTTGAACCGATTTTGATTTAGTTTTTTTTGTTAGATTCAGTATCAAAAACAGTATTTTAGCACAAATTTTCATACCATAATAGCTATTTTCAAGGCACTCTACGTTAATTTTTCTTTGCCAAAAAAGATGAAAGTATATTAGGCATTTTTTTTTCTCAAATATGACTACACCACTGGATTCAGAATCATCACAAATGTAAACTATTAAAATTTTATAAAAATAGTTTTATTAACAACAAAGTTATCACTACATGAATTTGGAAAAAGTTGTTTTTTAATTGATTTTTTACTAAGAATGTAGACACATTTTAAAAATGGCAACATGGTAAACAAAAACTAGGACTCAAACATATTGCACAGTAAAAATTCGAAGCCGATACCTTAACCCGTTCTGGAGTTATAGCTTCTGAGAGTAATGTAAAATTGTGCTGATGTGATGAAAATACAAATTAACACCTGATAATACATTTTAATTATGAAACTACTTAATAATAATTTAATTCTACATTTTTGTAGCCTCGACCTCCGTTAATTTTCACACATTTCTCGTATCGTTTGCGACTATGTCTTAGCGCTTTTTTTATTTCATGTGGTGTTATTCCAGCACACGCCTGTAGTATTCTGTCACACAGTTCTGCTCTATTCCTTGGACGTGTCTTATACACTTTTTGTGTCAAAAGACCCCACAGATAAAAATCCAATATAGTTAAATCGGGCGATCTAGGTGGCCATTCGATTAACTCGCTACCGCGACCTATCCAACCATTTGGAAATTTTTCGTTAAGCCACTGCCTGACAATCCTAGAATAGTGTACAGAACAACCATCTTAGTGAAATATCAAATTTTTTCTTTCTGCTAGTGGCAGTTCGTCAATCACTGCGGATAACTCACCTTCCAAGAATGCCATGAAGTTATTGGCACTCATGTTACCCTCAAAAAATAATGGTCCTATCATCCTGTCTTTTAAAATTCCGGCTTAGAATTTTTACAGTGCAATATGTTTGAGTCCTAGTTTTTGTTTACCATGTTGCCATTTTTAAAATGTGTCTAC
The DNA here is from genome assembly GCA_949126875.1 of Lochmaea capreae. NCBI lineage: Eukaryota > Metazoa > Arthropoda > Insecta > Coleoptera > Chrysomelidae > Lochmaea > Lochmaea capreae. The sequence continues at coordinate 3,210,497 of OX421400.1, forward strand.
ATTCATAGTAAAAAATTAATCAAAAAACAACTTTTTCCAAATTCATGTAGTGATAACTTTGTTGTTAATAAAACTTTTTTTATAAAATTTCCATAGTTTACATTTGTGGTGATTCTGAATCCAGCGGTGTAGTCATATTTGAGAAAAAAAAATGCCTAATATACTTTTGTCTTTTTTGGCAAAGAAAAATTAACATAGAGGGCCTTGAAAATAGCTATTATGGTATGAAAATTTGTGCTAAAATACTGTTTTTGAAACTGAATCTAACAAAAAAAACTAAATCAAAATCGGTTCAAAAATGCGGATTTTATAGGGGTGCTTCCAAACAAAATGGGTCACACTGTATATCATTTGCCATGATATTTTTAGGGGATTACTTCAAAAATCTCGCCTACTGCTCTCACATCCATGTTTTGATAGTTTTTGTGCTAACCCGACTGGACTAAAGGTTCAACTCCAACTGATCCATTGCTCTCCAGAACAATAATATGGCCGACCTGTCAAAGTCATGTAGGTATTCTGGGATGGTATATATTATACATTTTTTTTTTATTTCAGTGCTTTACATCTCTAGTTATGTTACTAGTAAGCGATGTATTTCAACTAATAAACTACTACGGGCAAATATTGTGGCTTTCAAGTGCTGCAAGTGTAGCTGGGATGCTTTGGTTGCGTTACAAACAACCCGATCTACCGAGACCAATCCGGGTGCATTTATCTATACCTATACTGTTTTTGCTATGCTGTGCATTTATTATTATATTCCCCATACCTACACAACCTTGGAATACTGTCATAGGATTAGCGATTACGTTATCAGGTAAGATGACCCATAATTTCCCGAGCGATTTCTAATTTTTTTCCTTCCAGGTATCCCTGTTTACTATTTATGCGTAAAATGGAAAGATAAGCCGGAAAGTTATTACGTTTTCTTGAAAAATTTGACCAACTTTGTCGAAAAATTGATGCAAGTTACCAACCCAGAGGCTTCTTCGTCGTTAGCGCATTCTTGAGCTGTTCATATTGTTTATTTATTTATTTATTATGTACAAACTGGAGGTATTTATTGATACCTCGGTCTCGATTCTTTTTATAGTCTATTATACATTTTAAGTACTGAGCATAAATAAAAAATCATAGAATTCTCTTTTCTTATTTTCACGCCCAACTACCGTTTTTATCGGTGACGTTAAAGGAATCTACGGGTAGTTAGGCAACCGTTAAGCGAAAATTTCTTTTATTTCAAAACGATTGCCTACCACCAGTGGCGTAGAGGAAGACTCGGTGCCGCCGCACCGGCCGCCCGGTACCAAGCAATTGTCACTAGCACGTCTTCTCGCCTCGCACGTTTCCAAAACTTCCAAATTCATATAAAAAAACAATTTATTTAAACTTATTGTATTATAAAGTCAGTCAACACTAATAAAAACTTCTTCAGACTCTCCCCACAGTTTAACAGAACCTACAGCAGCTGTTAGAATTACATCTTTTTTAGGATGAACACTGATGGAATGCAAAACTTTTCCAGTGGTGTGTACAAATTTATTAACGACCTCTGTACTAACCAAGTCCCAGCACCATAATTCTCCTGTTCGGGATCCAGACAATATGTAGTTATCGTTAGTTATTATGGCACTTTCGATGTTTATATCATCCGTTCGGTGTCCAGTGTATCTAAAAATATATCATTTTAACTGTTTTTCTTGTATAAATATATTGAAACTTACTGTCCTAACATTTCCCCTGAAGTTTTATCGAATAAGCGAATTGTATTATCAGCAGATCCTGCTAAAACACACTGGCCATCGTGTGAGAAGCATACTGACACCACTGGAGCTCCTACAAAATCAGCATCACATCTGCCATTCCTTAGATCGTATCTTCTAAATGAGCAATCTACAGATCCTACCAATATTTCATGATCAGTAACTTGTAGTGATGTTATACAGTCTTTTGCGTCTTTCAATGTTTGAACAGGATTTTGAGATCTAGATTTTACATCCCAACACATCACGGTATTATCTAAACTTCCTGATATGACTATGGTTGATTCTTCATTGTATTTAACACAACTAACTGAGGCTGCATGTCCTCTAAAGAATAAACCTTTCAAAATTTACAAAAAAAAATTTTGCCATAAGAAAAATGCCTAAAATTTGTAACAAGGGTTCTTTTTGGCACAAGAAATTGACTGACAGTCAGTTTCTTGATAAAATAATTTGTTCACCTTCAAATAGTGCCATCAAATTTAAAGAAAAACGCATTTTCAACATAAAAAGTCTTGTAAATACCGCAAAACTATGAATTTTGAACTGAAATTTTAGGAGAGTGTCCTTTAAAGTCTAGTCTACTTGGAAAATAGGTAAAAATCGAAATGTACCTTAATCTGCGAGTGGGCTGTCCAGTTGTAACGTCCCATAATATACACGATTTATCTGAAGAGCAACTCACTAATTGGCTACTATCACATGAACCACAAGCATCAAGGACTTCATTTCCATGTCCACCATATGTTTTAAGTAGGAGACCTTTATAAGGGTTCCAAAGTTTTAGTTTTTTGTCTGAACCACATGTTAAACAATAAGATCCATCAACTGAAACAAGAGATTAAAACTTAATAGGATAAATAGTTAATGTTATCCGATTTAAAAATATAAAAGGTTACCATTAAACCTTACTGCTCTAACAGCTCCCTGTTTACAATCGAAGGTATTCAAATTTTTTATATCCATACTATTTGTTTGAAAATTTGAAAACAAATACACAATTTGTCAATCCTAACCTTAAATTTACATCACTCGTCGTGGATGCAGTTACTTTAGCCGGTTAATTATTATTTTCCAAAATCTAATTCAATCCTTAAGATTAGTTAGTTAAAGGGATGATTGGAAAAAGCATCTTTTTAACTAGAAAAATAGTAATTTCCAGTAAATTTGTATTTTTATAAACGTAGCAGTATTAATAGAATTTAAAGATCATTAACTTGCCGGCTCACGAATCCTAGGCACCCAATGTGTGGAAGTGGACTGAAATGACTGGACCGGACTAATTCCAATTTAATATATTGATTGAAGGAAAGTAAATAATAGTTGTACCTTAAAAACCAAGAAAGTCAAACTAGAGACAAAACATTCTATTATTTTCGATAATCGTACAGAATAAGCTTTTCCTATATTCACTCTATTTTCAGCTTTACAATAATTTAAAATATTCAAATGAGTACTTGACCTTTAACTATCTGTGCTTAATTTGTTATGAATCCGGAGCTGTCCTGCGTCATTCAGTACCGTTCAATAAAACTGCTACACGAAAATGACCTTTACGACAATTATCTATAAGTCTAGGCCATGTTTGCCATTTACCTGCATAACTGGAAGCTCGATCAACAAGCCTCTTCCACAATCGACCAGTGGAAGAATCTGTCTGTCGCCATTTCCTTTACGTGCTCGTGTTTGTAGTTGTGCATCTTTTTTGTTGTGTTTATGCTCTATATTTTGACTTTTACAAGTTAATGATGGAATTAAAAGTGGACTCTGTTAACCTCTTTGATTTAGGCAAAATTTGTAGAGCTTGTTTAACGGAAAAAGGTGAAATGAGATCAGTCTTTATGCAAGATGATTCTACAGGACAACCATTGGTCCTGGCAGAAATGATCATGGAGTTTACTTCTGTACAGGTTTATATTTTTTTTCATTAATTATTTACAATTTATCGTCACTAAATACTAGTAATACAATGTACAAGGCCAGATATTTGCTTAATTTTCCCAATGAATTTTATATATTTAAATGATATTATGTAGGTACCTATATTCAACAAATTACTTACATATTTAACAGTTATCCAATTAATTAATCAGTTTTGTAATAACTATAAAGCTTGATAAATTTCTTTTTGTGTTCCTGATTTTCAGATAAAAGATGATGATGGTTTGCCCTCCTTGATTTGCTTACAATGTTGTCATGAAGTGAGCAGATCCTACTCCTTCAAGCAACTTTTTGAACAAAGTGATATAAACCTTCGGACATATTTGGGTAAACCCATTGATCATTTCCCAAAACCTAGCAAAGATGAAACGATACAAAACGATTTTACAAATAATTTTTTTCTGGATAATTTTGGAATCATGTCTTCATCAGAAAGTAGTGATGAAGATAGTTTGAAAGACGAACTTATTGCCTTACAGTCTAACTTGCCAGAAAATCAAAATGATGATAAAGTTATTGCTCAAAAACAGCTTCTAAAAGCTTCAAAATTCCATAAAAGTCGAATTTCTAGAAAAAAGATGTTAGCCAAGGGAGGCAAATCAGCAGGTAACTACATAATGTTTATTTAAAAGATTATTTGCTGACTCAACTTATTTTAGCATTATCTGCAAAACGAATGAAACGCAACATTAATCAATGCAACGTTTGCAAAAAACAATTCATCAATCTAAAATCATTTCGGAAGCATCTACGTACCCACATAGAAGATAGACCTTTTAAATGTAAACTGTGTCCTAGGGGATTTACAGAAGAAAACTATTTAAACAACCACATGCGTACTCACGTTCCAGATGAACAGAAACCACATGAGTGTGAAATATGCAAAAAACGTTTTATACACAGCACAATGTTGGCTAAACACATGCTCAAACACAGTGGAGAAAAACCATTTGTTTGTAAAATCTGTAATAAAGGTTGTTATGCTGAAAACAGTCTTCTTAAACACATGAAAATTCATGAGAAAAAGGAAGGAGATCCTGCATTACTGAAACATATATGTGATTACTGTAAGGTTGAATTTCCCGATCATCAAAGTCTTTCCATACATATTAAACAACATACTGGGGACAGACCGTTTGTTTGTAATATTTGTGGAAAGTGTTTTCCACAAAGGTTTAATTTGGAATTACATGCAAGAACTCACACAGGTAAATATTTCTACTTATAGCGTAAAGTTCACAGATTAATTTTTGATTATTCTTAGGAAGCTTATTTTTTTAAAACCTATCATTACTTGCCTTAGGCAATATGTATTGGCTTTATGAAACTTGGTAGACACATAGAATATACTGTCAAGAAGGATATAGCTAACTTTATTGTTTAAAAACAATTCAAATAGGTCCTATGGCAAATATTTCAGTTCCGATTGAAAAATTTGCAATTATTTACCATTTAATTTCGTTTTAAATATTGAATTTGTTTGGATTTTCAAGAACAACAAAGTAATTGAAACAGAAAAAATAAGTTGTTCATTTGAACTACTACATTTTTTATGTATACCACCCAGTATATAAATCTTTTTTTTTTCAATTTATTCCTCACTTCTCATTTTCAACCCGTTTCAAATATTAAATTGGAATGTTCGAGAAAAACAGAGTGAGTGGGAATAAATATGTGAAATTGTTTTGTAACTCCCTCATTTTGAGATTTTTATTGGAAAAATTTGATATTGATTTTTTGCCAAAAGTATACTTTATTCTATACTGAGTGAGCCAAAAAAAAAGTAACTCGATATAAATCGCCTATTGTTTTGGGTCATATGATGTTCGTTGATAACTTATGTCACTTGTCAGTAAAATCACAGAGTATGGGAAGTAGAGGGAAGCGTTTTTATTGTATGCTACAATTATTTTTAGGTGAAAGACCATTCCAATGTGAAATTTGTAAAAATGGTTACGTATCGAAAGCCAGTCTTAAAATTCACATGAGAACCCACACAAACGAGCGTCCATTCGTTTGCGACTTTTGTGGAAAAGCTTTTAGACAGTCCGGTGATTTGACCAGCCACAAACGACTTCACGGAACAGAAAAACCCATCGAATGTTGTATATGTCAAAAAAGGTACGTTTTCAAACTAAATTTCATATTTTTTTAATAAACTTTCTTTTTTAGATTCACAACTGTAATGAAACTGAAATACCACATGCGTAACCATACTGGCGAACGTCCTTACGTTTGCAGTGTTTGCGGACGCGGTTTTACAGTAAACACCATCCTTCTACGTCACATGCGCGTTCACTCCGGTGAACGACCGTACGTTTGCGTTACTTGTGGTAAAGCTTTTTCTCAATCGAGTACACTCAACACGCATATGAAAGTGCACGCTTCTACGAACAATCAAGAACGTGTACCTAAGTATCAAGTTGTCGAAGACCAGAAATTTCAACCTCCAACACAACAAGATCATAACAGATTGATGCAACAAGATAACAGGATGTTGATACAAACCCAACAGCTCAGCGACGGTACTAGAATTGTAACAGATCCTTCGCAATTGTTGGGAGATCACAGAGGATTGATTAGTGACACGAGGTAATATTTTTTTATCTTCTTATTTATAGATTAATAGACCTTCACCGATTACAGTTTTAACCTCTTTGAAAATTTGTGTTTTAATTCACTCGTCTACGACTTTTTTTTGGTTTTCTATAGGTGAAATGGTTTTTTAAATCGACTCGGTAGTTTTTGAGTTTATTGCCTTCGAACAGACTACTAATTTTTGAAACCAATAAAAATAATAGTAGGATGAATCCCATTGGAAAAGGAGGAGAATATTATAAAAATGAAAGGAAAAATAATTTACGGGTCTATCTGAGGTCGGGAAGGGGAAGGGGGTGAGTTTTTAAGGGTGAAAAACGGTTTATCTCGATTTACGGCAAAACTACAAGTTCTATGGAAAAAAGTCAAATAGCAAAGTTGTAGGTAATAAAAAGATCTACAATTTTTGTATTTACACTTTTTTCACATAACCTCAATATTGATGTGGAAAATTGAAAAAACTAAGTTTTTGGTTTTTTATTTTTATCTTATACAAAAAAATTATTTTTTTCACGAAATTTGGTGAAAACTTACCTTTTTAAGTCCCAAATACACTGTAATTTATTTGATTTGAAATATTTATTTTTTCACCTTATTTTGACATAATATCGAAAAAGCACCCTAATTTTCAATCGAAAATTCACCCGTCAAAATATCAGCTTTTTTCAAAAAGTTGGTGTGCTTTCTGTTTTTTGAAATCTCTACTTTACGATGGTGTGAAAAAAAAAATGTTTTACTATAGTAAATCTTCTCAGAAAATGCAAAAAATCGAAAAAAACTCGAATTCAAAATTTTTTTTAATGCCATTTTTATACAATTTCATCTAAAAAATGTGACTGCAATTTTTTTAAATTCAAAATTTTATTTATTAAATTCTAATTACATTTATGTAATAGAAAATTTCATAATATATAAAAATAAATGTAAATCGTATTATTGAATGTAGATACTTTATTCATTGCAATATTTTTAGCATTTTCTGAGAAGATTTACTATAGTAATATATTTTTTTTCACACCATCGGAAAGTAGAGATTTCAACGAACAGAAAGCACACCAACTTTTTGAAAAAAGCTGATATTTTGACGGGTGCTTTTTAGATATTAAGTCAATATAAGGTGAAAAAATAAAAATTTCAAATCAAATAAATCACAGTGTATTTGGGACATAAAAAGGTAAGTTTTCACCGAATTTCGTGAAAAAAAAATAATTTTTGTAAAAGATAAAAATAAAACACCAAAAACTTGTTTTTTTGAATTTTCCACATAAATTATGAGGTTATGTGAAAAAAATGTAAATACAAAAGTTGTAGATCTTTTTATTACCTACAACTCTGCCATTTGACTTTTTTCCATAGGACTTGTAGTTTTGCCGGAAATCGAAATAAACCGTTTCTTACCCTTAATAACTCACCCCCTTCCCCTTCTCGACCTCAGATCGCCCGTAAATTATTTTTCCTTTCATTTTTATAATATTCTCCTTCTTTTCCAATGAATTTCATCCTACTATTATTTTTTTTTCACTTTTTATTATTTTACTCGTGTAAAAAAGTACAACTGATAATACGCAAAATTTTTGAACGTTTTCTTCCAACAAAATCCATCTTTTATTTTCTTACTATCAATAATATGGTTTTAGGTTAATAAACCACGAAGGATCAAGACTTTTAGTAGATGTTTCTGAACCTCCTCCATTGAGATTGCTGGTTACCGACAATACCAGTCTAGTTACGAACGATAACAGATTGATAACACAAGATAATCGACTTATTGCCAGGGTGAACGTCAACGACACTAGACATTTACCCGTATTGGACGGCTCTAGAATATTAACCAGTGATAAGTATCTAGCGACATACGATCCTTACCAAAGAGGACATTTGTAAAAATAATCCGGGAAATTAAGTGTATTTAATATTTATATCGAGGGTTAAAACGTCTAATTATTTATTTTCCTTCTACTCCAGGAAACTGAGTTTCTTTACCGACGATTTTCTTTTATACCTGTTACAATATAAATACCAATAAACGTCATAGCCGTTGAAATAGTATGAGAATGTAGTAAATGTCAAATAAAGTTCTTTGCTGAATATAATTCCTAAAAGTTAATCAAATTAACTGTAGAAACGTCAAAATTGTACCTAATAAACCATTCTTAAATCCGGCAACTTAAAGTGGTTTGTCATAAGTGTAGTGCACATCAGTGAACTACGGAACGCACCTATTGTCAATGTCAAATGTCTGTATGACATACATTGTCAAGCATCTTCCATACCCATGTCGAGCACCACATTTTTGACACTGTTTGTGGTGTGCTGGAGGCTTCTGGACCATGTTAATGGAGTCGTTTTCAAGGTAACCATTTCCATTAGTAATTTCTTTACCATGTTCTTTACATTTTTGAGCGTTAATGTAATACTGAACTACATCTTCCAAATATTTCACATCAGCTTCTTCTAGTAGCCTTTCCCTGTGTTATGTCATACAGACATTTGACATTGACAATAGGTGCGTTCCATAGATCACTGATGTGCACTACACTTCTGACAGGATTGAAATAGCAAACGAGCTACTGTGCGCTGAAAACACTGTTTGGTTTTTTTTAATGACGTAAATTGGTATTTACGTTGTACCAACTATAAACTGGTAAATTATTGCAAACATTTTAATATGTAATATGCTCAATTTTTGCCATTATATAACATAAATGGTGTTTTTCTTTCAGTTATTTATTCTTATTTTAGTTTTATTTTTACTGTTATTATATACGTGACTAAAATACCGATCATAAATTAGGTCCATTCTGTTTTCTCATTTTTTTGAGCGTCCCTACCAAAACTTCCTATTTTAAATTGTATTTCGTCTAGTGAAAATGTTACACAACAATAAAACTTTACCTACAATTATGATCGATATTTTTGTTACACCCTATACATTAATATTGTATTTTAAATATTGTCAGTAATAAAAGTATTTTCTATCGATTTAAAATGAATTTTCTGAATCCGCTTTCATCCCAGAAACGCTAATTCACTTCTGGAACAAAAATATGCTTCGTCTTTTATAGTCAGATAAATAATTAATAAATAAAAGCCTGATTTCTTTTAAGCAATTTATATAAAAACATTTAACAAATATTTATATCACATCCTAATCAGTCCTAGTACTTCTCCCAATCGTCTTGGGCATTTTTTTATTAGTAGAATCTTCCAATTCCTTTTGTTTATAATAATGCGGAGCTACTTCTAACAACCATTTACTTTCAATTTCAATAACTTGTCTCATAAATTCTTTTGTTGTAAAAACTAATTCGTGGTACAAAACCCATCGAGGTAAAGATTCGAATAATGCGCTGTTCGGGTGAATGGTAACACTTTGATTGTGTTTGACCGTTTTGTAACTGCCTCCTTTAGAAAACCTTGCTATGTGGTAAAAATATCCAGAAGTAATGGCTTTTCGGATATTTCCAGTTTCCGAAACACTAGATAACATTTCGATTTCAACTCTAGTCATCAAGTTTACCAGCTGTTCTCTGACGTCTCTTGCTCGCTTCATAGACCTAAAATTGATTTAAATTTTGAATATTAATCGTTTAATAATAAACTTCTTACCTGTATTGTATAAAGTTTTCATAACACCATTGAACAGAGTAGTCGGAATCTCTCCATTGGTTGTAAACGTTCAAAAGACTTAAATGGTCCCCTCCCGTGTGGTCAAAATTTTTTCTAGCAGTGTCTGCGTGAATTATTTTATCTTTCGGTCTATAGAATATAGCTCCGTTTACAGATAACATTGCTGCTATTGATACTATTTCTTCAGCACACTGGTACCTGTAAAAACCAAACTGGTAAGTCTAATATCACCTATAACATTGTTACTCACTTTTCGGAAGCTAAAATCATCTTCGCCATCATAGGATCCACTGGTAATTCAGCCATTCTCCTTCCCAACTTTGTTAACTCCCCGTGATGATTCAAAGCTCCCAAAGCATACAACTGTTCAAGTGCCAACACTAAAGTTTCGTGAGGCGGAGGATCTAAAAAGTCAAAATGCACCAAATCATTTATTCCTAACGCTTTTAACATCAAAACAGCATTTCCTAGATTTATCCTTTGAATTTCAGGAACTGTATTATCCTCTAATTCATGTTTGTACGACCAAGCTGTATATAATCTAAAACACTTCCCTGCTGCCACTCTTCCGGCTCTACCTGCTCTTTGGTTGGCGGAAGCTTTCGAAATAGGCACTACCATTAGACTTTCCATACCGGTTCTCGAATTAAAATGGTTTTGTTTTGCAAACCCGGGATCTATTACGTAAATAATGTTATCTATTGTGAGTGACGTTTCGGCTATATTAGTAGCTAGTACGACTTTTCTAGCACCAGGTGGAGTCGGTTCGAATATTTTAGCTTGCATATCACTAGGTAGATTCGCGTATAGTGGTAGTATTAATAATTCTTTTACTTTGGAACCTAATCGTCGTACTCTATCCTGTAAAAGTTCATGACAAGTTTCTATTTCGTCTTGACCGGTTAAAAACACTAATATATCGCCTAGAGGTTGAGTTACGTGGATTTGTAGAACGGATACGACGCAGGCGTCTACGTAATCCGCCTCGGGAGCTTTGGTGTAGTAAATATCAACTGGGAATCTTCTGCCTGGGATTTGATACACTGGCGCTTCGTCGAAGAATTCCGAAAACTTGGTAACGTCCAGAGTTGCACTGGATATTAATAATTTTAGATCTGGCCTAAATCTTGCTATATCTTTTACCAAACCGAATAATATGTCTGTATGCAAAGTCCTTTCGTGTGCTTCGTCTATAATCATAACACTGTAAGATGCTAAATCGGGTTCAGATAAAAATTCTCTGTGCAGAGTACCGTCAGTCATGTATTTTATTACTGTCCTCTCTGAAGTGCAGTCTTCAAATCTAATAGCATAACCTACTTCGTTGCCAAGTTTCACACCCATTTCTTGAGCTACTCTTGCTGCTACAGACATTGCTGCCACTCTTCTTGGCTGAGTACAACCGATTTTTTTACCTGAAATAATGTCAAAATTAAATATTAATTGATTTTAATCAAATATTTACCATCTTCAGTAAATCCTGCCTCATGTAAATACTGTGGAATTTGTGTAGTTTTGCCAGAACCCGTTTCTCCCTCGATGATTAGAATCTGATGTTCTCTAATAGCTTGAATTAAATCATCCTTGAAAGGATATATCGGGAGACTTTTTTTAGTTTCTTCTATCGATAATTTTTTCATTTCTACTTCGGTTAGCTCTGGCGCTTTTTTCTCAGTTATACCTAAAGAATTTTCATTCGAATATCAAAAAGTTATTAAAGAATATATAAGAAATGGTAAATGTCTTCAAAAAATTAACCCACCTGGCATTTGCAGCGCTTGGATGAAATGAATTTGATCGTCTAGCAGCAGCTCATATTCCTCTTTTTTAATACCATCTTTAGCTCCAAATTTAAATACAGCTGATGCCATCTGATCTTTTTCCCATTTTTTCTGTTCCGACTGTGGTACTTTCTCCAATTCATCAACTTCAATGTAGTCAGCAGTGGAATCTTTGCCTAAATCTCTAGGCATATGATACCTCTGAACTCGTTCAAGTTCTCTAGCTTTTTCATGTTCTTGTGCTAGTTGCAACAGTTCTTTTTTGTGTTGACGTTCTTTCTTTTCCCTTTCGGTTAATCTGAAAACAAAAATAGTTTAAATAATTGTAGAACAATAATAAAAAAGTTATAAACTTACATTTCTTCTTCAAATAAGTATTCATCATCGGCTATATCAGCCTCAAGTTCCTGCAATTTATCATCTTTTCTCTTTTCCAAATACTTTCGCCTCGAAGCAACTCTGAGCATAGGAATAAGTTTCTCCCTTTCTGCATTGTCTAGCTTAAGCCTTTTGGCTGCTTCTTCGTAGGCTCTTTTGTCTGAATTCTGAACAATATTTCTTGTACGACCTTCATCTCGTTTTTTAAGACGAGTGGCAAATTCATCTCTTTCTTTTAAATCTCTCCTTCGGGCTTCTTCGGCGCTATCGACACTGTCTGAGTCAGAATCTGAGTTATATCTTTTACTTGAACCTTGTCGACTCATTTTATAAAAACTTTAACGATTTGTTTATACATATATTCTAGGTTATGTTTATTTCATAGGTCTCTTCTTTTCCCGTAATGAGGATGCTCCCAGGGGATAATTTGACCATCTTATTACAGGGGATAAGAAATACATGTACATTGGTAAGTAAAATAAAAAATAAGATCGATTGACAACTTAATATTAAAATTTTGAAACAATTTTTGTTAGGTTTTTATCGACATGTTGACTTATTTATGGTTGTAGCTGCAAATTTTATTTAGAGAAGACCAAAAAATGTATGGTAATATTGTGGTTACCTTCTTCTTCTGTTTCCTTTATCGGTTAATATCCCAGGGGATAATTTGTCCAGAAACACAGGGGAATGTCACGGTTATGTCTGAATTTTCATGATCTTCTTTTTTTGCGTAATAATTTTGACAGCACAGGCATCTTTTCGCGACTTATTTATCAAAGGTTCTGATATACTAAAATAATCTACTGGACTTACCTAATAGTATCTCTGCCAAATAGTAATAAAACTTATGGCTTCCTTACTTAACGAAGAAAGCTACATATGCAGACTAGATGAGTTGTAGTAAACTGACGTTTTAGATTATGGACATGTCTGCTGTTTTTGATGGTGTATGATCTGTTCACTCATCATTTACATGAAGTACATAATGTCAAAAAGTCAAAAACGTCAAAATGTGTTTGAATTTGTCGCGTCAAATTCAAAACAAACTTATCAAAATTAATTTTGTGTTTTTGGAATGGGAACCATCAGCTACTTAAATACTTTACCAGGATTATTTAAATTAGGAGAAATAATATTCTGCCTATTGTGTATATTTTGTTTATCTATAAACAACGAAGCCAAACTGGGTTTTTACTGGACAGAAGATGCAAAAACATGTACATTATTTATCGCTTGTATTTTCGGAGTAGTATTAAGCACCTTAATTGTAATTTTGGTCTCAGTACGAGCCGAAGAAAGAGGATTTGTTAAATGGATGTGCATAGCGTGGTACGCGTTATTTATAGCTCTATGTGTATTTGGAGGTTTGTTAATTTTTAGTGCAAAAGGTATTATAGTCGTTTCAGCATCATTTGGATTCATCGCTGGTTTTATCTATTTCCTGGATGGGTGCTACAATTGCATGTTAGTTAAAGGTATGAAGTGTTATCCTGGTTGCAGAGGTAGATCATCCAGACATTCCTCAAGACCTCCAGAAAGAACTTCTCGAAAACCTTGTTGTTTTTGAGCTCAAATATATACATATAGAGAATTGATTTTTACACATAGTTTAATAGTCGACAGTTATCTGCAAAGGGATATAAAATAATAAAGATATTTTGAAACAATGTGTATTTGTTATTTTTATAAGAAAGGTACAAGGATATGAGTAAAATCTACATAAAAATTATACCACAATATATCACCATGATCGGTAATGTACATGTATAACAATATAATTAATTAACAATTATTACAATCACTATTTATGTACAATTATATACATAGAACCAGTAAGACCACAATTTATATCGACAAATTTTTTAATATATAGAAGTATACGCCGCTAGTTTTTAGAAAGTTCTAATGTAATTTAACTACAAAATATTTATATTAATTTATCAATTTATACAATATTTATCTTTTCTTCTAATAAACTAAAACGTTTAGAGTAAATTAAATATGGATAATTGCATCTAAAAATATAGGGCATGTCCATCAACTGACAGTTGACAATACCCCTGAGGAAAAACAATTATTTGGTTAGATTTCAGATTTGTAATTGGGTTGTTTTGTATTGATTCAATGATCCTTTTTATTATAAACAGTCATATATAACTTTTAAAATACCTACGCAACTAAAACAACGTCGAAAAAAGCAATAAATCAAAATCAAATAACTATTAAGAACCACGTGTTGAGCAAAGAACGCTTGTTTATTATCAGATGTTATATGTTCAGGTCATGACGTCACGTGGACATGCCCTATAGTCATAACCTTTATTTATGTGCATTCATGACTGTAAGCACCTTTACAAAAAGACTAATATAAGGCTATGTGTATAGAATTTTATTATGAATGTTCTGGAGACAGCTGTATAAGGTAAAGGTAGACCAAATCTGACACAAAATGAATGGTGTGCGTGGGACTGATTTCTAATTCTGAATCTGAAAGTGGAAGATATTCCGAGTATCTACAGGTAACTACAGTTTTAAAACAATCATGTCAATAATTAATTCACTGATATATAAAATAAATTGACCTTCTAATAATTATACCGCTTTACTATTTAAATAAGTTAGTTATAACCTACAATCACAGCATAATCTCAGACTAAAACTATATTTCCTATAGAACTAATCATGTCTTCTTCTTCATAGCCACTTTCGTCACTACAAGCACTACCGATTTCATCATCCGATGCATTTCCTTCACTCATCCGTCTATAAATAGGATCGGACAGAGTTCTTCGTTTAAAAACTTTTAACGAACTGAAATCTGAGTGAGTTTCTCCTACTGGAACTAAAGAAACTTCTTCCTGGTCCAAAAGCTGTTTTTTGTTATTAATCCCGCAGTATTTTAATAGATCCGGATTTGATAATTTTTCAAAGCTTCTTACCCTAGATAAAACGGCACCGCCAACTTTAAAATCTAGCTCAGTCTTCTTCTCGTACTCTTGATCTTCTTCTTGCAAAACCGCCAATTCTGTTATGGTAGGAAATACAGGGTGATCCGATTCGGACATAACCGTACTGGCTGACTCACAACCGCTAGACAGGGAACCTTCGTCACTTTCAATCGGTATCAGATCTGGTTTGTGACTCAAAGCGTTGTACCAAGCTTTTTCGCACGATTCTAACAGATCATTTTTAAAACTATTTTCCACCAGTTCTTTCAAAATCACATCACTCTTATCATCCAACGTTAGAGGTTCCGATTCATCGGATCTTTCTTTTTTTAAAGCTTCATCACAGGTCGATTCTTTTACAGGTACTATATTATTGTTATTGTTTCGAATATTATTGATTAAAAACCATTTTCTTCTATCAAGAAGACTGCCGGTACTGTTACAATGATTAAGAAGTTTCTTAACTGTAATGCTTTGTTTGGAATCGTGGAATACATCATCGTCTTCTTCTTCTTCGATAATTTCTTCGATACTCATTAATTTTGGAGCCGATTTGGATCTTTCTAAAGGAGGTCTGTAGTTATGGGAACCTGTACTAAGTAAAATCTTTCTTCTTGGTATCGTGGGGTTTTCATAAACGGAGTTGACTAGGGATAGTCTTGCATTTTGTCTGCAAAGTTTTTCTCGTTTAAATTCTAAAAGTGCTAGAGCTAGCGATTCTTTAAGTTCTTCTTCTATTTGTTTAGCTACAGTTGAAGAAGAGCAAAGTACTGCATGGCACCTTAGTTCGTGTCTTAATCGTTTGCCTTCATGTCGGTATACCCAGCAGAATAAACGGGGAAATTGTAATGGAGCTCCACAAGCTGTTAATCTATTAGCCCAATATTCGGTAAGGCCGTGATCCTTTGTTGTTGCTTTCAAACCGCCGCCACTGACTGTCAAATTCATGCGCACATCTGGTCGGGAAGATTGGGTGTAGTTTCTCCATAACGTTGTCAAAGGCTTCTCGAAACATCCCTCTCCTGTAACAAAAGACAATATTATAGAAGTGTTGTTATAGTTAAGGAAATGATTTGAGTTTTGAAATTAAATTATACAAACGAACATCTAAACTACCTAACGGTAACTTTAACTATACTTGTAGAGCAACATAATAAACAAACAAAAAAAAGTCATAGGCGCAACGTCCAAACTAAAATCAAACGAAGGAAATCGTATGGCAAAGAAACTAAGGTTATAAATCAATGTACGTAAAACGAAGTAAAGTAGATTGAATATCCAACATCCTCCTGGAATTCTTATAAAATAACTTGAAACACTTTCTCTTGCATTTTTTTCAATTCTCCTTGTCAAGGTGTTGCCAGTTCCGATAATCAAATGCAATCGGTCTTAATTATGTATCTACAGCCACACAGTTAACTTAATTAGACGTTAATAATGTTTATTTAAAAAAAAAACTAGCATATGACCGACATGCGACCAAGAAAACAATGTCATGTAACGCATTTCTTCCATAATGCGAATCGTGACTTTATTATTTTTTAATTATCTTTACCTGCTATGAATAATAATGATTTACTATTTATCTTCTAGTTATGACTACAAAAGTATTGCCGCAAGTGATCTACTTAATTTCTTGAGGCCGGAAGTCGTTCATTATTCTTCTTTTCTTTTAATATCGCTACCAGGTTATGTATTTTATGCGATTTTATTTGAAAAACCATGTTCGAAAGTTATTGCATTCGAAATTAGAAAAATTTACACGTACTGTATAATTTTTCTGATAAATATTAAAGTTTTGTGTGGAGCATATCGTAGCGCGATCTATTGGCGAGAGCCAAAAGTACACCCGTGTTACTTTTTCATGATGCCTACTTTTTTTACTTTACACCCATTCTGGACATCCACCTCTAGATACCGCCACGAATGTTCGCCCGCAACATCGTCGTCCTTAAATTATTTACAGATATTTTAAAATATTTTAGCATGTATGGAATGAATAAGTTCATTAAAAATTTAATATTTCATTTCACAAATCGTTGGTAAATGCTTATCGATCAGAATAATTCAATACTATTTTTATATTTTTAATTTTTTTTTTAAATCATTAACTTTCTTTCCTGTTGGTTTCGTAATAATAACGCAGGAAGGTCGATGTGTGAATAAACTTTTACGTAACCAAGAAAACGAATTAAACAACGGATATGCCGGTTTTAATTATTGCTTTGTTCCACAGTCCAAAGAATATGTTGGCGAGACTAAGATCTAAATGTATCTTAATAAATTGTTTAATAACGTTTTACGTGGCATGGGCATTAAGATTTTTGTTATTTCAATCGATAATTAGGATTAAATAAACAAGTTTCAAACAAGACAATTATACAGGTTTTCTTAATGACAGCTGGTGCAAAATAAAATGCAATAAAATAAATAAATTCATTTCAGAAACTTGTTGAATTTGTTCTACTTCTTAATATAGAAATTGGAAAGTATAACAATGCGTTTATATACGCTATTGCTATATACATGAAAATTATTCACCCCACATAATTCTGTAGTCACTTTTTTGATCATATGTAGACGTTATAACTTTAACTCCCTCCCCCCTTTGGTTAACACTACAAATTTTTTAAATGGAACACCCTATACATTGTTGTATTGTTGGACTCACCATTTAAGTATCCCTCAATAAAATAATATATGGTCACCAAAAATGCCACAGCAGACGTTTAATTTTAGTGGTGTTTGACTATGAAACGCCCGCATTTTGTGTGGGTCCTTTTCTTCCGAATATCTACAATAATTATTGTGACTCGCCTTCAGAATCACGTGGTGTATGTATACGGTAGAACCGGAAGTCGGCCATCTTTGAAAATATTTTAGTTAAAAAGATCGTATCCGAAAACCCAAACGTAGAAATTTTCACGATTTTACTATAAGTATTTTGCGATATACAGATAGTTTTAAATCGTCGTGGGACGTGGGACGTATAGGATTTCCCCGAAATATAGTTTGAATCGCTATTATAACATGAAAAATTATTATCAACATTTTTTAAACCAATGTGAAGACACAACAAATGCAAACTCTCGTATTTAAACGTCAATTTTTCACTTTCTATTTAGTTTGTTAAATTTAAATGAACCAATCTAATTTTTTCGCGAATCATTCTCGACAGCCTTCACTTTCAACTACCGGACATCTGTTAAAATCTGCTAACCACACAGACAGCAATAATTATCTTTTTACATCCAAAATTGGTTACCTACGATTTTTGTTTTCAAACCGATTTATGATTTAATTGCATAGCAATTTCTAAACAACTCGAGGCGATACTTTCCCATTAAAAAATTATTAACTGAATATAAACATTACCCTCGGGCGATAATGTAGTCTATTGTTTTGAAATACACGATTAATGAATCGTGGTCAGATTAGAACCATGGTACTCTTTTTCAAGGACAAACATTGAAGTACATTCTACGTTCGTTCATTAATTACTTATTTTTTATGAGGTTATAGACGTGAGGTATTTGAAAATTTATTTAAATACGTAGATCGAAAACAATAACATAACAAGTAAAACAAGTAGTTTTACTTTACAAACAAGTGGTTGATAAATTTCGTTATATGAGGTCAGTAAAATTGTCGCTGAATGTTGATGTGATCGAGTCCAGTAGACAGGTGGTTCAAAAAGAAGAAGCAAAAAGAAAGTACTTCAGAGCAGTGGTTGACGCTGAATGCGCAGTCCGTGTGATATTTTGTACTCTTTGAAAATTAGTTATGATCTACTTAATAAAGTCGTGTAAATCTGAAGCAAATATTTGTGGTAACCGGAGGCAGCAGCCATGGAAATCCTTCTGAACCCACCTCCTCCTATACAAATAAAATTTACCACTGTAAACTTTAACAAGTTTTTTGCAATTTCTTTTACCTTGTTATTATTTTATAAATATTGTTTGTGGTTTTAAGAAGAATGCATTTAGAATGCACTCGGTCAGTTAAATCTAAATGAGGTCATGCATATCTCAAAGGTACGGTAACTTACACATTCCTACCACGTACAGTGCGCAATTGGGTATGTGTAACATAAAATTATTAAAGAAATTGTTATTTTACTTTATTTTTGTTGGAATATTTCATTAATTAGAGTCTCCGTTTTCATTTAATTTGCATGAAAGTGTAGTTTTAATATTTTTGCATAAGAAACTGGATTATAATGTCGTGAAAAGTAGCATACTGGTAATAATTAAACTGTAATCTATAAAGAATTGTTTTGTGTATGTCTTTAAAAAAGTTACGATAAGTAATAATTAATTTGTTTGATTTAAAAAGAAACTTCATACTCAAAATTACTTTATTTAAAGCAATTTTGTCAGATATATTTTTTAAAATTGTTGATCTCGCTACCCAAATGTTGCCCTTACTTCAGTAAACTGTTTTGTGATGTTATAAGAAAGCTAGTTTGGAAGTATTTTTAAAAAAATACATAATATGAATTTATTAGTAAACAATAAAATGAGTCGCTTTAAATTACTGAAAAAAGAAAAATTAATTAAAACCACTTTTTATATGCTACTATATGTAAGAAAATTTTGAAGAGTTGGCAACGTAGATGCAGATGCACTCAAGACTTCCGAACAATCCAATCATCAACTACAGTATTTATCGTCATATAACGAAATAACCGAAGTATACTGCCTTTGACCACTTTCCCAGAAAAAATTCTACGGTCTTGGGAACATTTCGGCTGTGGGTTTCACACAAGTGATCCTCTTTATTTTCATATTTGACACTAAGAAATTCCGGTTTTAGTTATAAACGAGTGGCCTTTTCAATTAATAAAGTTCTGTTATGTATTTCAAATATTAAGAGAAAAAAAACAGAATTTAAAACTGTGGCAATTAATTTAATCGTTTAATTGACATAAAATATTTTTGAAATTTTGTTTAGCATCCAATAATGATTTCCTGCGATCTCTTAGAAGCTGGTTTTAACTTTGTCGTTTGTAAAAATATTTGTCGTAAATCTAACAGCATTTTTTGAATGTTTGCAAAACTTCTTCGTTAATTATATAAAAATTTATGGTTAATAAAATAACCATAAATTTTAAATGGCATTTATATAAAATCGTATTAAACAGGTTTATATAAATTGTTCGTTGGTTTCAAAACGTTTTACATTTTAGGAAACATAATATTATACCAGATGTCTCGCTTTACATTTCCTCAGCTATAAAATAGTATTTTAAAATTAAAATTTACGAATTCCATTAAAAAGAAAAATGATTACTCGCAATCTTTACTTTTACATACAATAGAGTTAAAATTTGGTCAAACTACTAGTGCTACCAATTCCTGACTTAAAAAAACACCGTTAAATCTTAAATAGAAAAGTCGATTTTTCGCGACTATACTCATCTATTTCGTTGGTTCTAACCACAGAACTAGAGATTAAGTTTTGTGGTTGTCAATCTATTTCGTTGGTTCCAGCCACAGAACTAGAGATTAAGTTCTGTGGTTGTCAAAACCTGAAGGGTGGTTAAGATTAACTGCACCACAGATATCGACAAAACGCTTAGCGTGGCAGTCACCTATCGCATCATGTCATTATTCAATGCAATTACTAGTTTTAACACAAGTCATTCGGCAAATAATTAATTGTTGTTATTTATTTAAACAACTTATAAACATTTGTTAACGTTGATTGCCGGTTAGTAAAAAACGTGTTAATATAATAAAAAGTGTTTAATTTACTAATGTCAACACAACATAATAGACTACATATCGCACTTAAAAATTTATTATCACACATTTTTTTTTTGTTATGTTAATAGCAAAAATAAATGCGACCTTCAAAATTACTTAATACACTTGGTAAAAAATTAAATATTCATATTTTCATTATTAATGTACAAGATACGATGTGTATTTTATATTAAAGAAGCTTAAAAAAATGCAAATAATAAGTTTCTGTCACTCGACGTGATAAAAAAATTCAAGTTTTAAACGGTAAAGATAGAGTATTCAATTAATTCCTCTTTGTACAGCTGTAAATAGTTCTTAGAACGTTTTATTAAAATAATAAATAATCAGAATTGACATTATATCCCGTTTCTATATCACATCTAAGTGATAATCATATTGAATTATGGTTTTGTTTTTCTTATAATTCAAAGATTATATTTTATACTACAGGGAATTAAAATAACTTTAGGTACTCAATGTATATTTAGAAATAAAAGACTTCTTTTAATTTATAACATTCATATGGGTATTGAACTGTGTTTGCATGTCAAATGTAAAGATAACATTATTTCATTTATTTATAAATAAAGGAGGATATGCTTTACATTTATTTTATTATATCAGCAAACGCAATGTTTCGTATCACTCTCTCTCTTTCTTCCCAAAAACATTCACGTGCAGGTACCTACCAATTTAAATAAAATTCTTTGTCGGATTTAAATTCACTGCGAATAATAATCAAGTAAAAGTTATTGAATTCTTGCACGAATATAGTTTTCCCAACTTGGTAACTGGCCTAATTAATTCGTAGGGAAAATTTTATGCAATATTATAACAATTAATGTTTTTCAAGTTGTTAATAGATGGTGCCTAGGTACTACCAGCTAAATCTAAAGTTCTTGATGTATTTTTAATATTTATAAGCTAAATATTCTCAGAATTGAAAAAGCGAAACCACCGGGACCCCTTAGTTACAAGCAGGCACGTATCTAGGATTTGGTTTCGGGGGGGTCACTGTGCCACCCAAATTACTCTACGACTCACAGGATTGATCCGTTTTAGACGTGCGTCACCTTAAAATGTTCGTCTTGAGTCTGCCTATCCACCCTTGTTCCGGGATTTTTGATTTCGAATTTTATTTTTCTGTAATTTGTGTCCAAAAATTTACTTTCATGGAAAAATGGCGATTTTGGGTGCAAAAGTCATCCTAGCGAACGCAACATTGAGTTTTTACAAAACTTTTTTGAAGGAAACTCTTCCTCTTGACAACCTGCGTCTTACATATTTTATTTTAACTATTGTATTCATAAAATTACATTAAAATCTGTATTACTTAAAAAACAAACAATATTATGTCAGATAATATAAAAATAGATTTATCTACCTGTTCTTGATATAGTCGCGATAAATGAAGTCCTAAATACTGGTCCGGAGACCTTTATACCAAAATACTTTCTAACACGGTCTAATATGGAAAAACATGATATTCAAAAATGTATTATGTTTTGAAACACTTCGCCCACACTATTAAGTACGCATATTATATCCATTCGATTTTAAGTTTCCGCAAGGTCGTTGGAAGTCATTGCTTCAAATCCAAATGTCTACATCAGTGGTGGCTAATTTATATATATAAAAAAAGGAAATTAAATTAGTGGAGGAGGATATATTCTACCTACTGCAATTAATTTTTGTTCTACAAAACATTAAACAAAATGAAGAAAAACAAACACCAGACCACTTTGAATTGTCAGGATTCAGTAAACGAAATTATTTTAATGAATTTAATGAATTTTTGAGATTTAGCATTGCAAAATAAGCTTTGCACGTAAACACTTTGTTATATCTGTCGAGTGGAGTGTTTTATTAATTAATACATTGATAAGAACTTTTTTTTCGCAAATCTATGAATGCCGAACGTTTTTACAAACTCATATCAATGAATTAATGGACAAACTATTCTTAATATAGAACGTCAATGCATTTGGTTATACCAACAAGACGGTGCCGCATGCCACAGTAGGATCTATCTTTTTTTTAATGGAAAAGTTATTCATAGGTATTCTGTTGCCGGATGGAGGTGTTTGATTTTGCCTAATAGTGCATGAGCTCGAAAAGGAGTCAACGATGACGAGACAAAAATATAATTTGCACAAATTAGACTGCGCTTCTGGCAACAGCGGTTGAAATGGGGGGGCAGTGGACATTCGGGCGACCTCTGGAACTAAATACACGTCCTCGTTGGCCACGCATAGTTATTCTTTCTCTCTCTTTCAAGCTGTTTTTCTCATATTTTCCTTGTCGTGCTTGTGTAAATCGTACGGTTCGAAAAGCCCTTTCGCAATCTGTATATTCACCTACTTGTTATTATTAAAAAAGCACGCCTCTGTCTTTTTGTTAATAGGAATTTGCCAGTCAATGTTAAACGCATGTTACAAAATTGTGAATAGAAATTAGATAATAAATATTACAATACCTTTGTTTTCCAAACAAAATGTAGAAAAACTAATGGCATATAAATATATAATTGATTATTTTCTGATTATAACTTCTCCAAGATATAATCGTATAGCAATAATTACAAGCAAAGGATTTTTTTCCAAAGCGAGTTCCATTATCTTTGAGAAATGTTTGCATTTGTGTGTCATGATTTCTTGCACATAATTTTTTATCTAACAGTTTTTGAATCACATCATCATTGTATTGATGCGTAATTAAAGTATGGAAAACATTTTGTCGGCAAGATTTTTGAAAGGGATCAATGTTTGTTGCATGGCAATTTCGCGAGTGACAAAAAATAGTAAAATTAGAGAACTTCTATTTAACAATTGAGCATAAACTTAAAAAATATTTATGTAAAAGTTTCGGTTATGCATTATTTAATAAATTTACTTGATCTGGTGCTTTTCAATAATTTTAAATGATGTTCAGAGTTCAACTGCAAATAAGGGTTGTTAAGGGAATGTCTGGTTAATTTGATCCTTCCTTGCTCACCAACAGGGCCGTAACTAGACGAGGCTGCGCCCTTGGCAAACCTGTAAAGTTGCGCCCCCCCCCTTACTAATAGATTGGCAGAAGTTGTCCAAGATCGTCCAGGAAAAATAATAGTTTACTCTGAACGCAAATATTTCTTTAAAACCTGGAATAATGATGTGAAGTATTAGGGTAAATGTTCGTTGAGTTAAAACTGTACTTTTCTTGCTTTCAACAATGCAAATTCATCGATGATGTCGTCAAATTCAAGTTTTGAAGCTATGTCGTATTCAATGGACATAATAGCCAAGTTGGTCAACCTGTTCCCGCACATACTTGATCGTAAGTAGTTCTTGATGATCTTCAGTTTACTGAAAGAACGCTCACAAGATGCTACAGTAACGGGCATTGTTAAAAATATCCTCAATGCAATTTCAATGTTAGGATAAGCATCTTTTAGTCCATATTGTGAAATTACTTGTAGAATTATTAGTTCTTTAGCGTGGAATTTGAAAGCAGCTACTTCGTTGACAAGCTATATCTTATCAATATCTCTGCTATACATCTCACCAAAGTCAGCGGCACACTTTTCAAGATAAAAAATTAAAATCAGAAGAGATCTTGTGGTATATGTGTCTATTTCGCTTAAAATTATATCGAACACAACAAAGCACTCTCTTTAAAATGACTTCTCTGGACTTATTAGGTGTAATTCATCATCAGCGGTCTCTCCAGCCATTCTCTTGACTTTTCTCAGTCTCTTATAGCTGAAAAACCACTTGGGATTTTCATGGTGTCACAGACTAATTTGGCTTTTTCAATGTACTTTGTAATCCCTCCTTTACGAATGCTTTCAATTTTCTTAGTTAAGCCGGAAAGCAAACTTGATGCAACATCAAGTGTGATAGTCTTCCCTTGAAGTGACTTGTTGGTGCAATCCAAACTTATTAACACCTCCGACCACTTCTCTATAAGACACACAAATTCGTAGTCAATTTGCTTTTAGAAGTTTCATTGCACCAGAAACTGTGTCCGAGTTCCAATCGTTTCTTCCGTCAGCCATTTTTTGTAAAACTTCGTGAACAGATGTTAAGTTATTCTTGAGAGCTGTCATTGCTTGACGTCTCGAAGACCATCTGGTATCGCAATGCCTCTTAAGGGTCGTTTTGCGCCACCCTGGCAGTTGCGCCCTTGGCGGTCGCCCCACTCGCCAGCCCCTTTTTTTGCAAGGTCAGAAATAGAGAAGAGCGATCTAAATGATTAGTTAAATATTTCGGTATTTACTTGTTACCTCACCAGGCAAGTTCAATTCAAATACTTTTTTCTGTCGGCCATCTGGGGTGACTTCGTCATTAATTTTTATTATTTAGATTTGAGAATGAAATATGGCGTAAAAGCTTTTGCATCTAAAATAATTTGTAAAATTTTTGCACAGCAGCATAATATGTATGATTTGAAAAATTAGGAGATTAAATTTAAAATATAATTTCTTTATTAAAATTATTATTTGAATGACTCATCGTTATTATTTTTCATTGTTACGTGGTTTTTATTACGAATGCTGTGTTGTATAATGGTCCCTAAAACCTTGACGGGAGAAAATTGTGAATCGAATTTTGCGGTAGAGCAACAGTAAAAGTAGGAAAACGATTTCTTGGTTTTTGTATTGAAAACAATACCTTGTGGTTATCGTATTTATTTTAAAATTTAAAAAAAATTACTTTTACTTTTTTTTTAGATAAAACGTAAAAAACTAATCGTAAGGTTGTTATTATAAATAATAAATATGATGAAACGATTGAGTGAACAGAGTAAATATATTTTTTTTAATAAAAATGCGGATATTTAAGATTAAAAAAAATGTTTGTATCACACCGTATTTTGTACAAACAATAATTATTACATTTAAATCATGGATACTATATAAGGAGATCGAACTCCATTTTTTTTTCAATTTTTGATAATAGTAGAGGGCGTTAGTGGCAATACCATACCAAAAACATCTGGCTGCAGAACAATAACAGCCAATCATCAGCTTTGCATACACTTTCAGTTCATTGTATTTTATTGGTTGCTAGCTCATTTGACAGTATGTTAGGTAAGTGAGGTTAGGGAACAGAAATGAAAAATTTTATGAGTAAGAAATCCGTTTTAGTCCCGTCTTAAAAAATATCGAAAACTGTGACCAATTGTTGGTGGTAATTGTTAACAATTTTGGTTCGTACTTTTAGTTTTTATCATTCACTAACACTAAGTAATGTCAGGTATTGTTTACAATTTGGCTACTGTCATTTATAAAAACTAAGGTTACTTATTTGGATGGTATCGTATTTGCAAATCGCGACGCCGCGGTGAAAAAACAAACTGCTTAGATAGAAGATTTTGAGGACAGGTTTTGTCAATTTTTGGTGATTTTGTGTATTGAAGTGTGTATCGATTAACAACCATTCCAAAGATAAATCATAAGAAAACCTGGATAAAAACTTATGATGCTATCCTGATAACGCAGGTAATTGATTATTGGAAATTTCTCTTTCTAACATTGGTAACCAAATTTGACTACATTCGGCTGAAATACTAGCGACACATTTATCTGAATTTAGTTGTATTAAAGCACTTTCTTTGATTTTTCGCCTTTTATTATTGGGCTATTTCAATATTATTAATGTCGAATCCCATTGAATTTTATGCCCCTCTTCTCAAGCATGTTTGCAAATCCCTGACTTAAAAAACTCCCTATCTTTGATATACTTTTTATGTTCATTTATTCGGACTTTCAATGGTCTAGATGTTTCACCTAAATAGAATTTGTCGCATTCACAAGATATCTGATATATGCAGTTTTTTGAAGATTGTTCTTAATTTTTTGGTTTCGTTTTTGTTAGTATAGATCTTAACGTATTGTTAGATTTGAAGCTAGTTCGAATATTGAATTGATTACCAATTTTCTTAATTCTTTCTGATAAACCCTTAACATACGGTATTGTCAAGTTTTAAAAATTATGTTAGCTGAATTATTAATATTATTGTTATGGGGTATTAACAATGAGCCCTTCTCTATATTCTTAATTTCTTGATTTACAAATTCTGCCGGGTAATTATTGGCATTTAAAACATTTATCAGCAAAGTTTTCTCCTTTGTGATTCTGGCTCTATCGTATAAAGATTTTACTATTCTTTTTTTTAACGCTTATAGAATGATTTGATTCAAAATTCAAAAATCTATTAGTGTGTGTTGGCTTACGGTAAACACTTGTTCCATACCCTGTAGGTGTTTTATTGATAAGAACATCTAAAAATGGCAAAACATTGTTATTTTCAATTTCAAATTTTATAGATTTTTCTCCTTCATTTATATTTGTTAAAAAATCATTCAGAGATACAAAGTGATAAGGCCATATTGCAAAAATGTCGCCTACATATCTCCACCAGACAATTGATTTTAATTTTTGATTATTTACTATTTTGGCTTCAAAATGTTCCATGTAAATATTCGATAGAATTGTTGAGAGGCAAGAGCCCAAGGCAAGACCAAAATTCTGTTCATAAAAATCATTATTGAATTGAAAATATGTTTTTGTTATACATAATTTTAATAATCCTATTATTGCTGTTACGCTCAATTTGGTCCTTTCTGTAAGGGTCTGATCAATTTCTAATTTTGATTTGACAAGTTCTATTGTTTTCTGTACCGGTACATTTGTGAAGAGACTAACTACATCAAAACTGACCAAATAATGGCTTTTGTTGAACTTTAAATCTGATAGATTTTCTAAAAAATGATTACTATTTTTGATGTATGAATCTGTCTGTCAATATTTGAACTAGCTTCAAATCTAACTATACGTTGAGATCTATACTAACAAAAACGAAACCAAAAAATGAAGAACAATCTTCAAAAAACTGCATATATCAGATATCTTGTGAATGCGACAAATTCTATTTAGGTGAAACATCTAAACCAATGAAAGTTCGAATAAATGAACATAAAAAGTATATCAAAGATAGGGAGTTCTTTAAGTCAGGTATTTGCAAACATGCTTGGGAAGAGGGGCATAAAATTCAATGGGATTCGACAAAAATAATATTGAAAGAGCCAAATAATAAAAGACGAAAAATCAAAGAAAGTGCTTTAATTGTCAATTTTTATTTCTCCTTATATAGTCTCCATGTTTTAAACGATCAAATTTCACTTATCAAGGTCTGGGTATCTTCCGAAAATCTGGGTTGCTCATAAAGATACAACTGTTAGTCATAAAATAATTGATTTGAACTTCGGGAAAAATGGTCAAGTGGCAAATTAAAGTCCTGCTAATAGAAGTTCATGCGTAGGTGAGCAAGTCGAATAAATAACGGTGGAATGTTTAATATTATTCCACGGTATTTTGGAGAAAATCTATAAAGATTGGCCCAACAAAATCATACCAAACATAAAAATTTTATTATTTTTGTTGATTATTTTCGAAATTAAATCACGATGTTTTTTTTATATCTTTTAATTCAACGTTTTGGTAATGTTCCAGGAGTTATCAAGAAAAATTAATTTTTTTTTTAAATTCCGGTCCCTATCTGACGCTAATGAAAAAATTCCACAACTAAACAATCAATAATAATTTGAAGTTTAAGAATGTAAAAAATTTGTTGTCAAATTTTTAAAATCCATTCACAGTTGATCATATTCTTGTCAAAATGTGAAATAAAATCTTTTTTTGTATGACATTCTAACATGTTATCTATGATTCAAACAATATCATAATCTTCTAGGAATGGGATCCAGTGAAGTACTCGCTCCAGGAACGGTTTTATTAAGGATAGCCCTTTTTTTCTTATTTCAGTAATGTTGTTAATAGATCAACAAAAAGAATACAAGGAACATACAAAAAATATAAAAATTTTATATTAAACTTGAAAAACTTATTTAATTATCAACATACTATGCGTGGTATAGGTAGTCATGGACGTCACGCTACATGGGGTTAAGGGATAAAGAAGCATTTCAAATAGTAATAGATGGACAATATTAACAATTTTAGATATAAAAATTATTATTCATTAAAATTAACCCTACTTGTATGACATATATATATTTACCGTACATAGACTAATGGTATTCCCACTTCTAAATTTTCGCGATGAATGTAAAATTAGTCAGTTTTCAAACTGGGCTAGGCCGGCAGCACAAGCGGCTTTGTCTCGAAAATAAATTCGACAACACCAAACTGGATTCTTGAGTTTGTTGCCGGTAAAGCTTCGGCTTTAGAAACCCTACGCCAGACTCAGCATTCATACTGACAATACGACTGTTATTTCTTGCACAACTTGATGTAATTTAAGAAAATACTTTCAATATTATCTCGGGATATTGAAAGGTACATTATCTCCGATAAGATTGATTGTTTTTCTTTGAAATATACTCAAGTTCAATGTCACGTACTTAAAACAATCAATTTAAAACTTCCCAAACATACAGAAAAATCGCTCTATCAATCCTTTGAGGTAAAAATCACTATAGTTTATTTCAACAAGTACATAGAGTATTGGATTGCGATAATCCCCTTAGTAACAGGTGTTTATCGGATATTACAGAGTTGACGAAATATTTTACAACAATTTGATAGTAACTGTTTGAAAACATATTATTTTGATTGTGTGATAAATATAAACGTATAACAATGTAAAAAACAACATAGGTACTGTAAAATAATGCCTAACCGATAATAAACGAAAAATACACAAATCGATATTTTTATATTCGAAGTGGTCCACCACAAATTTTCTTAAAAATTGTTGTTCTTAAAATTATTTATTTTTCAATACCCAAAGTTAAGTTACTATTAAATTAACACGTTGAGCGCCACTTGCACACCAGTGGTCATTTTAATTTTTCATGAGAGGACCAAGTGACCACCGGTGGACATTATTGATTTTCCTTGCTGGGACAGCATGCCCACCCGTGGTCACATCACATATTTCATTTCAAGACCGTGTGCCCACCAGTGGGAACGTTTTACGTGAATTTAGCATTGAGATATCTTAAGTTTAGTCCCAGGATGTAAACTTATTTTACTTGGACTTGGCAGTTTGGTCTCCCAATGTCTACAAAATACTGAGTGATGTTTAGGAAAGAAAACTTCATTTTCGGTTTGAAAAACTAATTTAAAATATATTTCTAGGTGGCGCTCAACGTGTTAAGTTTAAATCTGTAAACCCTAATATACAATAAACACCTGTTCGTTAGGGGATTATTGCATTCCAATTGTACTTGTTGAAAACTATACACTCCTCGTCCACCTTAGTTATAAACAATTTACAAATAATTAGATTAAAACAATATATTTTTTTCTTCAGTAGTTTATCTTGCAAAATCTATTCCGAACAAGTCATTTAAAGGTCAATAATATCTCACTCAATTTAAATCCTTTGTAATGTTGAAAGAGTGTTAAAAAGTAAGAGTGTAATAAGTGCAAGGTTATGTGCTAATACGTGGGCAGGTTCTTATTGCGAAATAAATGGAAAAAACAAACAATAAACGTTTTAGTCAGTGATATTTTACACTTATTAATAACAATTTATTTATTTTGAATTTAATAACAAATATTTTACTATGCCATAGTAAATCCTTCGAAATTATAACAGTTACAACTTTTCTTAACGGCGTCCAAGGCGCCATTCCTACCAGGTCCTCGATTCTCCACTTTACAAGATAATATTCCTATATGAACTGTTTCCCATACTCAATTTCCTATAGGAATAAAAAACTCTATTCTCCACTGCCATTCGAATTCACTTTCCTAATATGTCTGAGAGAGTCATTCATATTTTTTTATTCTAACCAATCACTCTAGAGCATGCTAATTCCTTTTAGGTATTCTATGCCAGTTGTATGTTTTGTTGTAGTATTGGCAGCTCTGAGAATTGAAATAGTTCGTGTTTTTGTTTTGTAACATAACCTCTTTGGTACAGCAGACACTGTAGACAGCGGAGAAATATTATTATTTAGCACAAATTGTTTGGATAGCCTCAACAGTTTTACAAATTGTTGATCACTTATGACATCCGATGTGCCATTTTTACCAATAATCTCTGTCAAACCTCTAACTTCTCGACAATTGATTCAAAAGAACGATTTCATCATGGTTACAATACAATAAAAGTGTGTGGATATATCGTCAAAGCGATGACAGATTGGAACGTGTTCTGACATATTCTGTGTAGTCCATACGTCCTTTCTGTTATCTCTAACTTGAAGTTACTTCTAAATTCGCTCCTAACGCCTCTTAGTAGATCCCAACTTTAAATAAAAGTCCGACTAGCAGTTTAACAAGTAACGGCAAGATGGATGAGTCGTACTTTAGCTATACATAGGCTGCTATTTATATTTTGAGCCTAATAATGAAAAGACAGTAATTTATTATTAAAAATGGCTTGATTGTTTTTCGAAGTATTCTCCATGATGATCAATACACTTTTGCATGCACTCGAACCAATTTTCGTAACACTTTTTCCATTCCGATTGAGGTACCTCCAAAACATGGTTTTTGAATGTATCAACAGCTTCTTCAGGCGCCGAAAAACGTTGGCCACGTAATTTATTCTTGATATGCGGAAATAAAAAGAAGTCATTTGGTGCCAAATCAGGGCTGTACGGAGGATGACCCATCAATTCGACGTTTTGGCCAGTCAAATAGGTGGTTGTTTTAGCCGATGTGTGAGAACTGGCATTGTCATGATGAAGAATGATCCTTCGTTGCCGGTTGTTTTTTCGTATTTCACGAAGCACTTCTGGCAAACAAATGGTTGTGTACCATTCAGAATTCACCGTTCTACGTTGCTCTAACGGCACGACTGCCACATGTCCAGTTATTCCGAAGAAACAGGCGATCATTTGCTTCGAGGTGCTTCGCGCACGAACCACTTTTGTCGGATTGGGTTCGTCTTGGAAGACCCATACAGTGGATTGCTGTTTTGTTTCGGGCTCATATGTATAGATCCAATATTCGTCACCTGTGTAGATGTTATACACAGCTTTTGATGCACCGCGATTGTATTTCTTGAGCATTTCTTTGCACCAATTGACCCGAGCATCCTTTTGAGCTTTTGTCAAATTATGCGGGATCCAACGCGAACAAATCTTTTTAACAGCTAAATGTTCATGCAATATCTTATTGATGCTTGTCATACTAATGCCCAAAGATACCTCTATCTCGCGATGTGTCGATCTTGCTTTATCAGTTCGTGCACAGCATCGATGTTTTAATCTTTATTTATACCATATGACTATATTATTTTGATAAGTTCTATTCTTGTCAGGTAATCTCAATTTGCTATCTTCTTTTAATCATCGATAATATAATTGGCGTCAGATTCTTTTAGGATATTAAAAATGTATCCAAAGAAAACATTTTTATCTAATAGACCTAAAAACATCGATAGAAATGTTTTTTGACTTTTAATAAACATAAAGATTAAATGTACTAAAAAAGCACGTATTGGGCCAGATCTTATTGGTGGATAGACCAATTCAGTCGAGGCTTGTGTCTATAATTGTAAAATTTTGAACTTTCGCGATGAAAGCATTTTTCTAGGTTTGTTTTCTGGTGCTTCCAGTAGTATAGGAAACGTGACATCCGATTCTGTTGCTACGAAAAGTAGTTTCAACTGTCCGACGGGTGTAGAGTGAAGAAGTGCATTTATAAAAAATTGGCTTGGGTTGAGGATATTGTTTGAATTAATTTTAATGTATAGTAGAGGTAGAAATATGAACAAATAAAAAATATTAATGGTTTTAAACAATAATTTCTCAAAACGTCGTTTATTATTAAAACTACGTAGATTTTTTCGAGGATGTTTTGTCCAAATATTGTCTGTATCTTGACGAATATATTTGAAATATCTTAATGACGAACAATTCACAATAACCAGTTTGTACATAATTCTGTGTGGGCAAAGAATATTTATAATCGAGTTCTTTGATCCCATTGATTATTTTTATTTTATTACGCAAAAAAACAGTTTTCGAGTTACTTTATTTTCAAGAAATCATTTTTAGAAATGTGAGATAATCAACACGTACAATTCCAGTCTGTAAACCTACTTTCATCTTTTTAACAGCAGGTTCTCTGTTACTTTGGCCGATGGTTGTGGAAAATGCTTCAGTATACTTTTATAAATGAACAAATGGATACTCTGCATTCTCCATTGTCAGATTGTATTTTAAAATGTATACGAATTAAATCTCGATCATGCAATATCTTAATATGACATCTATAAAATTTACTCCTGGTGATGCAAATGTAACTTGTGGGTATTTAACGTAACAAAATTAGATTTCATTAACTTTTTCTTTGTTTGTTATGCATAAAAATGTGACTGATTTCACTTGTAAATTGCATACAATACGTCTATCGGCTTTTAAATCAACTGAAATAATTAAAAGTGTTCGTTTATGTCGTAGAAAGTTCATACTATTCAATTACGCACTTTAAATTATACTTTACTAATATATGAGACTGAGAAAGTTGATACAATCGATTATTTAAAGGTAGAAATCATCCTTTAATTGAAAAAAATTTAAAAAAAAATATATAATAAACAGAACGAGATAGAGACATCTATCGTTGAAATTTTTATGACATCCCTCGTATACAATAAGCAAGTTGTATCGGTATAATTAAACCTACCAGTTGATTGACTACACCAATTATAAAACTTATTAGAATAGCTCCATAATTACTGTTCATTAATACATAAAAATAATTATTACTTTCGATTACGTTTTTTTAACGATAAAATCAATCAATCAATTTTTAGCAAATTGGTTGGAGACTGAATTACATAAAGAAGGTACGGGCAATAAATAAGCCGTCAAATGAAGTTCTTACTCACAAATGCTTTTTAATTTGCTTCTTTTGATTGAAATTAAATTTTTCGTTCAAATAGTGTAATGAAATTTTCGAAAAAAGTCGCAACAGGCATGTATCTAGGATTTGGTTTCGGGGGGGAGTCCAATTAGAAGTATGATTGATGATTGGTTCAGCACATCAGTCAAAGGCTTAGAGTCCTCGGCACCTCAGCCTTTAGGGTAGCATTTATCAGGCTTAAGAGTCTTTTTACTAGGTCTTTCTTGGAGAAATCTTCCCTTGGATGTTTTATTCCTTGGAGTCTATATCTCCGATGAGATAATGCCTCAGAGGGTTTTTTGACCAGGAGTTTGCTGTGTTCCTGTTTTGGCACGTATCTCCAGTACGACTGATGTTTAATCTCGAGACCCACTTAAGAATAATAAGCAGACAAAAATTTTTGAAGATGTCAAGGTCACATGCCTTATATGAACTTAGCTTTTCGTATGATATTTTATTTCTTAGAAATTGTTTTACCATTTCAAGAGTAGAAAAAGATCTCTCAACACTGCCTGAAGTAACAGGTAAAGTAGAAAGAATAAGCAGTAAATGATGAAGAGCAGGGAAAATTTTTTGCTACAGTGCTCCAAAACCATTGGGGTTTCGGTATTTCTAACTAAATCTTTACAGACTAGATTGTACCATAAGTAGTATTCACCCTGAAGAGTCAATATACGTAGAAAGGATCTCTAGCTGATTTGCATTTTTATTTAAGTCAAAACCTGGTAATGAGCTTTGAAAAGCTATTCGTTTAGTTGGGCTTGTTTCAAAAAGATCTTGTATAGACTTGTTTGATCATGGGGCGTTACCAACAGAATGAAAGGTAAATGCAACATTTTCACCGACACAATAAGCTTAAACCACGCCGCATTGCCAGTTCTTTGTGTTGCCAATAGTTAAGCAATGTCTACAGATTTTTACTTTACCTACATAAAAATTATGAAAAAATTTTTCTAGTATGTGTTTGGATAAATTTCGGGGGGATCCCCTGGACCCCCTTGGATACGTGCCTGAATCGCACATACCACTAAACTATTAATATTAAACTAAAATTTTAGTTTAATCTCGCTTTCTATACACTTTTGTAAATAATACCAGGAAGACTCAAACGCTTGCAATCTTTGGAAGGTAACTAACAATTTTTTTAAATGAATTTGTTTACTTCTCATTTACAAATTTATGTGGATTTAATGTTTCATAATGACAAATTAAATAAGCAATGATAACAAAACGTGTAGAGAACCGTAATAATTTAAATTTGATTGAGTTCCATGTTCAAGGCGTTGTTTATTGAACCATGACACTGTATTTTTTACATAACTTTTTATTAAACAAAAAATTTGCATCACTTGTTATTTGGCGTTTATGATTTACCATATCAGTCAGGTTTACACAGTACTTGACAATGCTGTTTATGTCTTTTCCTTAACTGTTAAGCTGGATTTATAAAATCTGTTGTGCGTTATTCGTTGTTCGTCGTTGCTCTCAAATAACCAAATTTTAAATCTTTTGTATTCCAGGACACACTGGAATAGAAGGAAATGAAATAGCAGATGAACAAGCAAAGAGGGGGACTGAAAGACACTTTTGGGGGCCGGAACCCTTTTGCGGTATCAGCCCCAATGTAAAACTTGGAAGAAATAGGCAAAGCCGAAGAAAAGAGAATATCTGACCATTGGAAAGATCTAGTGGGGCTTTTTTTTTTAAAAGGAGCCGTCCTTTCGCCGGCACCACCTCATCCTCTTGGGCTTATTGTGGATCTTTCTAGTGTTCTGACTACAGCCTATTCAGCCAATCCGTTCCCTGTATCAGCTCATACAGGTTCTTTACTGGTTGGTTGTAGAAGTCTTCTGGAGTCATTTGGGGTCTTCCATATAGTTTTTGCCTTCTGTGGTCCAGCGTCCCACAGTTTTGCATAATATGTGCAGAGCTGTTTCAGTGTCCTTTTTGCATCTTCTGCATGTAAGGTTTCCGTTATATACAGCCCTATTTTGTTCAGGTGCTCCTTTGTGGGAAAGTACCCCGTAAGAAGCCCCGTTATGATGCGTAGTTTGTTCCTGCTCATTGAGAGCAGTTCTTTCGCTAATTTTTCTGATGGTTCTTTTATAAATTTCTTCCCATGTGTTTGCCAGTGTTTTTTGTGTTGTTGTTTTACCCACCCTTTTAACCACGACCTAGTGGAGCAACAGGGAATGCCCACAGATGGTTCGGGTCCGTTCATCAGGGTTGACGATCCTGCTCTTGACAGTTTGTCAGCTTTTTCATTGCCAGCGATTCCTTTGTGACCTGGGACCCACTCCAGTGTTACATTGTTCCGAGTCGCCAGTTCGCTGCATTCCCATACCAGCCGAGATGTCACCTTAGAGCTCTGAAGTGCTTTAAGGGTAGCTTGACTATCACTATAGATCCTGATCTGCCTGTTGCTGTAGGCTCTCATGTTATTTGCTCTTGCACATGCAAGTATTGTAGAAGTAAGGGGGCACAATAGATTTTTAAGTCTCAGTGAACGTCACCCCATCATACATACATACATCGTGTCAAACTTCACATATTTTGATAATAGATTTACTGGTCTCATAACTATATTACTTTCTTGATATATTGATACAAAAACGAAAGACACTTAACACTTAACAACGATGAGCAACGAACAACATTAACAACAGAGTTTATAAATCCAGCTTAAAACACTCGCATTTACATCTTTTGTTAACTAATTTTTTATAAAAACTAGTTTGACTTCTTCTTCTTCATTTGATATGGCCTCTTGATTTTCAACTGTTTAGGCAAAATTTTATATTGTTCTTCTAATATAATACAAACTAATTATTTTAATTTGGAAATATTCCGCAGAAAGTAACTAATTGGATTTATTGTTTATAGTCATAATATTTGCACGTCGAATTGTTTGTTTCTAAACTCGAGGGATTAATTTTAAAAGTTATAAATTTACGTACCTATATTAGTTTTGTTTACGCAGTATTTACTTTTTTATTTGAGAGCAATAAAATCTCAATTAAACAATAACTAAATAAATTATTTCTATTTGTTGATAAAATGACGTAACTTCCTCAATTAACAGCAACTATTTTGGATACAACAATGGAATTCGTTTCTCTTTTGGACCAAGAGGCGCTAAGGTGTACTGAAAACATGAATATTATTATACCATTTGGAATTATGTCTTTTTCTTCAAAATTATAACCTCTTGGTTAAAAAAGATCATTGTTTAATTTATCAAGAATGACAAGGAAAATGATTGAAGAAGCTATACAGAAGGGGAAGGGTGGATGGAATGGTTACTTTTCCTTCCCCTTCTTGAAAAAATAGGAGCCTTTTTCTCGGTAAATTAACTAATGACCGTTTGGGGATACTGAGTAGGGAAAATATGGTCTCGTCTTATAGCTCTCAAATTCCATTATACAGAGTGTCCTAGAGAGAAGATAGGGGGGGTTAAAAGTGTGACTGTGGTGGAAAGAGAATTTTGAAAACATTTCAAATAATAATAAATTGCAAAAAACGTTCTTATTGGAAAAGTTTCTAGTGGATAAAACAACAAATTTCGTATGAATCTTTGACTATTATTTTACGTTGAACAAATCCCTGGTAGGTGCAGGTGCAGTATACAATGATGGCTTTGTTATTGTTTGATTCCTAAATGAAATAACCTTGTCAAAAATAGCCATGAAACATTAACTAGGTAATTATCACAAAAATTGATGACTTTCATGCAAGACACGTGTCGAATATTGGTTAAACAGACATTTTTACGACTGTAATAAAGTCATTAAATCATTTTTTTAATGTAAAATGACAACTGAACAAATTACGGAATTGACAGCAAGAGGAATTGAATACATGTTCATCTATAAATCAATCAATCAAGTTTTTATTTCTTTTTATATAAGAGCTTCCATAAGTTACGCCACTGGTTAAACGTTTGTCCAAAATCAATTGTAACAGCTGAAACACGGGTTCGTCGCCCCTATCGACTTTTTCCTAGGTGATTTTTGACAAACTTTATTTAAATTAATAAGGAAACATCTCGGGAAACATGTTTTAGTGAAAATAGTTAGTTAGTAATATTCCAGATACATAACAAAACTCCAGAACGCAAAGTAGTAGTTTTTTTTGAGATATTGAAAATTGAAACTTACCTTTGGCCCATCCAGTAACAACGTTCCCCAGATACGCCACTCTATAAACCGGATCTGGCTTCGAAATTGTAGCACTACCGTACTTCTTCAACCTTAACCTACTCAACAAACACTTAAACGCCTTCTTCCCCCTATCCTTCTGTAACTCCTTCCTCGGCATTTCACTATTTAAAGTTTCGATAGAAGGCACTTTTTTCATATCACCCGGAGTTTTCGGTGATTTTGGAGGTAAAATGGCGCAGTCGATCATATCCTGTCCGATATTTTCTTTCACTCCATTTAACGACACGTACATTTTACTATGTTGAAGAGCTGAATTGAAATCGGTCTGCATTAACATGGCTTATACCTTCGCGAACACAGTTTCTACTCAAGACGTTAATAATACTATTTCCCGATGAAATTTAAGTCACAGTACAATAAGTTTTACGACAGGTGTTTGGTTCGTTACGTAATAATTACATCGTGGAAGTGTGTTGCCGTATTTCTACGGGTTTACTTGTTACAGAGGTTGTTGACGTTCAGGTAGATCTGGAAGAAAATAAAATAAATTAGTTTTGAACCCGTCCAGACTGTTAAATTTATCGATTTTAGACCGTTAGATTTGTTTTTATATAGCTATATAGCCGTGTCTTTATGTAAATTGAATATTTAACTGGAAAAATCACTGTACCACTAAATTTGTCCAAGGCGTTGCGTGGTGGACGTGGTTTGACGTTTAAGACGAACTCGAACTCTAGCTTTTCAAAAAACATTCGATATTGGTCGCGACCATCCCAACGTAGCGCTACCTGAGCGATAATCAATTTTCTGCTAAAGTACTCGCAATTTTTCCCGTCACAGTAGAAATACGATACGCTTCCAATCAATGATGCGTTAACTGTCATTTATGACATATACGAGGCATGTTTTTTAAGTAAGTACCGTTTTTGAATTAAAAAAAGACGTGCAAAGCGATATCGCAATAATTTTATTTTTACATGAAAGCCTGTGCCTTAATCTACTTTTTTACATCATTTCCGTGAATATTGAGGCACTTGTCATAACGGAGCACCAGTTTTTGAATACCCTCTTCATAAAATTCTGCCGCCTGACTTGTTAACCACTGTATCAAAAATGTTTTGACTTCGTTATCGTCTTGAAGACGCTGACCGCCCAGGTGTTTCTTCAAGTGCAGGAACTTATGGTAGTCGCTGGGCGCTAGATCAGGGCTGTATGGAGGATGATCTAGAGCTTCTCCGTTCTTCATCATGCACATTTGTGCGGCCATCTTTAAATACTCTCACCCATTTCCTTACCATTCCATCACTCATAATGTTTTGTCCGTAAACTTCACAGATCTCACGATGAATATCGATCGGTTTCACGCCTTTAGCACTAAGAAATCGTATAACAGCCCGTACTTCACAATCGGCGGGACTAACGATTGTCGGAGGCATCTTAAACACTCAGTAAACAACGTATACAATGAAGAATCAGACTGTAATGGCGTCAGTGCATAGACAAGAGATGTAGGTAGCCAGAGCGCATGCGCGGAACGCCGACCGTAGCACTGCGGCAGCGGAATCGCAAAACGGTACTTACTTAAAAAACATGCCTCGTATAATGTTAATAATATTGTTGGGATGAACACGACCATTGCCACGTTTAACTATAAAAAAGCTAAAGCGCTAAGTATGTAGTAATAATCATTAGAACATCGACAACAATATATCAATAATGATTAAACGTTTGTTCTTTAATGGGGTTGTTCCGTTGGATTTTGTCTATCAAAATTCTTTTTTTTACAATTGTTGAATATTAAAAGTTACACACACTTTTCCAAATAAATTATATTACCGAACGAATTCAATTGGTGAATATTTATCGAACAGCCCGTTGCTATGCTATCACCTGACTTGATATTGGTAAGCGCGTGCGTGTGGTCTTCCCTCCCACTTCGATTTTGACTGATATTGATTATCCAGTGGCGTTGGTGTTGATATATTTGTATTTTCAATTTTATTTGGCATTTTAAACTTTTGTATCTTGTGTTTAGTATTAATAAACTTTTTTGTGATTATGAATAGTTTTGTGTTCAAAAATGAATCAATATACTCGTGGAAAGACACTTCATAGCCAAACTAGAAAGGTGATTGCTATTGTTTATAGGTAAGTAAGTAATTAGTAAGCCACTGGTAAGTTTATGACAGATATCGGCAATGTTTCCTCGCCCCTTACCGATGACGCGTAGCTTCAGATAGAATTACCAAAAACTATTCGACTTTCGACATTTTTATGTTTTTTTGAACTCGGTATTCACTTCCGTGCACTTGAATATTGAAAACGTTTTGTATTAGGTTATAAACACGTATAAACAGGCGTTTAATTTGTATGTAGGAACAGAGTAGCCGATAATTAAAATAAATAAAAAACAAGACTGCTTTAAAATTTAAAATACAACCTTCGATTCGAACGTCAGCGAGTACATGTTTTTTTTTTAATTCGGTATCTAATAACTAATGTAATAATTATTTCCACACGTCCATTTTATTTACGGAAATAAACTAAGTTTAAAATACCACTATTTAAAAATGTATACAGGGTGCGGAGGATAAATCGTCATTTTGAAAGATCTAGAGAATTCAAGATGCCTGAAAAGTTTCAACTTCCGCTTTTAGCTGCTGGTAACGCGCAAAATCCCTTCTTTTGCACCCCTACTATCAAGAAACCTTAATCACACCAGTAAAAGTTACTAGATAGTGTGTTCCGAAATGGTCGTGTTCAGACTTTTTGAACAAATTGACAGTTACGTGACATGCGTATTGTTTTGCTCGCAATTGTCGTGTCCAATGAGGGATCAAGGTATCTCTAGAATTTGAATAATCATTGACCACAGGCCATGGCGAAAGTGTATGGTTATAATGAGTAGTTTATGTCAAATTTGGTGATAAATAGGTAAGTAGGTAGAAAATGCAATTGTTTGTTTAAATTATGCTATATTTATATTTGAGCACAAACTAAAAGTCCACAGAAGATTTGGTATTGAAAAATCATTGTATGGAAACCAATGGTAGTCAATTTGAGCATAATTTGCATTGTTTTGCTGATTTGTTACGAATTAAAATGATACTATTAATAAATTGGAAGTATACTTAACTCCCAACTGATTGACTTTTCACTCATAAAACATTTTTGTAATCTTCTATTTGTGAAGTTCCAAATCAGTGTACATTTTTGTAATCCTCTATTTGTGAAGCTCCAAAGCAGTTTATACTTGCATGTTTCTTACAAGTGATAAAAATTTTAACAGTAAGTGGGTGGGTATTATGTAAATTTGTTTTTTCCAAATTAGATTTCTTAAACAATCGAAATACTATTTATAAAAGATTATTATTATATGTATTTCTATTAAAATAAGAAGTTTAAGTCAGAATAATAATTTTACAGATAAAGCAAGTAGCAACAAAAACATATTTGATAAAATCTCAAGTTTGTACTTAAAGGTTGAAATTTGGAATTGAAAAAAAAATAGGATGAAAGTTTAAGTGATGAAAGGCATAAATGAAATAGGAATACAAGTAGTAAATTTTTCTAAACGATGCTATTTCAAGTTATATAATAAATACATTTTTACACAAAAAATTTAAATTCTTGTTTTATTTTCCATCGGAAAAGCTATTTTATAACAATACGAAAATCTACTTCTCTTTACAGAGAGCAAAGTCAAGGTATTTAATCACTCTTGAAGCATTCTTCCGTCTTGCTAAATGCTTTCTCACCTTCTACCACCGTGATTGACAGACTGTAACTAATTTCCAGTGCAGTGCTACACTTCTGGACAAACAATTCCGTACAATTTCCTCTCAAACTATTCAAATTTGGAACAAATGAAAACAGAAATGTTTAAGATGCTTAAAAGATGAATGAGCTTTGCTGACAGATATAGTTGACGTTGTAATTTATAGTAACTACTTAATTCCCTTTTAAATGAGATTAACTTTGTTAAAATCTATTGAAGGGTATTAAAGG
Source organism: Lochmaea capreae (assembly GCA_949126875.1). Taxonomy (NCBI): domain Eukaryota; kingdom Metazoa; phylum Arthropoda; class Insecta; order Coleoptera; family Chrysomelidae; genus Lochmaea; species Lochmaea capreae. The sequence continues at coordinate 3,252,329 of OX421400.1, forward strand.
TCAATCATTTTATTAAATTAACATTCCCACTTTCCCTTAATAGTTATTTTAAGAGATACACATAAAAGTGGTAGACAAAATTTATGTAGAACGGTTTCAGGATTATATTTCTATGATTTTTACCAACTTTTGCTTGGTATTTTGAAGAAAAACTGGGAATTTTATGTCGTTAATTACTTGGAGAGCTAAGATTAATTTCCAGTTGTTTTCCTTGTCCAATTTTATATAATTACCTACTGAGATTCAGCAGCTCACGTCTCTTAATCAAACACCCAGTATAGCAGCAGCAATTGGTATTTTGATACAAACTTTCACCGACAAAAAATTCCTTCTGCGTCTCTGCTTTCAGAGTGGATACTTTTCTCTTTACTGCTTGTTTTAATAACATCAGGATCCTTTGGCAGTCACATACTGCTTTGAAAATTATTGTGAGAAGAGATATTGTTGTACGCCTATGTATTATTTCTGCTCTTCTTCCCTTTTCGTTATAACCCCGAGAAATCCCATTTCCTAGTAATCATATTCTGCTATTACTGTGGGTAGTACGAAAATAATGCAAAAATACCAAAGTTGTTTTGCTCACCAAACCGAGCAAAAGTCTATTATGCAATTGTACAAGTGTTTCAATTTTAAATTAAATGTGGTATCTAAAGAGTAATTATTATTCTAGCATAATCATTATTTCAAAGAATTACGGGTGTATATACAACGTGAACAACACTGTACAATTTTAATTGTTATTTATATTATATAGTAAAGCAACCTATCCCGGCTTCGCACGGGTTCTTTACAGAAAATATAAAATAGCCTTCGCAACAAAAAAAAAATCTATCATCTTTCCTCGTTATACATAATATTAATTTAGGTTATTTTTTATGTGGCAATTATTTATGAGGCAAACAAAACAGAAAACATTTATAGCTTCTTCACCGATTTTGCGCCCGTTTAGGATTAAGTAAGAAAAGGTTGATACAAGTGGCCAGCTGTTTTAACCATAGGCGGGTGCCAAATTGAACCTCTAAGAATAAAATTGTAATAATTTTAATAATCGTTTAACAGTTTTAAAACCTATGCCCATGGTTAAAACAGCTGGCCACTTGTATCAGCCTTTTCTTACTTAATCCTAAACGGGCGCAAATTCGGTGAACAAGCTGTTAAATATTGTGCAAAATCAATTGCAGAAGCTAAAACACGTGTTCGTCGCCTTTGGAGCTCAAAGAAAAAAAAGTTGGTTCCCATTCTTTTATATTTTTCCCTCTGACCTCTACATTTGAAGCTCCACCTTTCTCTGTATCACTATTATTTTTCAGAGACCAGGAGATATTTGATCTAAAGATGTGTAGGTTCGTCTTTCAAACGGTTTCAGTTCTATTGGAACTTACTATTGCCACACCTGGGTTTATTTTAAAGTTCCGTCTCTTTACATCTCTACGTCTCCAGTCTCTATTTCTCCCTCTGACCTCTACATTTAAAGCCCCATCCTTCTCTGTGCCACTTTTATTTTATTAATCAGTGTCCATATTTAATCTTGAGGTGTAGCACAGTATTCTAAAAGGTTCCAGTTCTTTTGGAACTTATCATTCCTACAGTTTAGAAGAGTTGACAACACCTTGCTGCACACCTAGCTCTATTTTAAAGCAGTTGATTAGGGTTGATTCTGCGATCAACCGGAACTTAGAGAATACTGTGATGGTCTACAGTGTCGAAAGCTTTTTCGTAACAAAGCTAAATTGTACTTGGTTCTTATTTAATTAAAGTCACGCCTCTAATATTAACATTGTTGAAAAAATAGTATTTTTAACAATCATGGACCAAAAAAATTTAGAAAAAACAACTTACAACTATTAATCTCACTTGGTATCTAATACACGACCAGGTATTTTTAAATTTACGTATAAATAACACATTCACTAACTGAAAATATATACCAGACTGAAAATGGAGCTCCTAAAACAGTTATATTTATTAGGTAAGTTGTTTTATCTCGCCAGAGTACGTGAGACCAGTAAAGATAATGATAAAAATGAATCAGATATTAAATACACTTCTTACATGTAATTTTATGAGTTCCACTCATCTAGTTACTTGTTTATAATTGAATTAAAGTGGCTTTAAATCTAATTATAGGTTTAAGAAGGAAGACAACGTGTTTGAAAAATTTGACGATGTTTTGTTGTCTAAAAAGGAATAAATTAAATAAAAAGAGTGTTGTGATCAGTCTACTGTTAAAAATAACGACTGGAATAACGTTGCTGAAATTTTAGAAGAGTATTCTCAAACACCAGTCTGATAGGAAAGAAATTCACAAGTGCATAACTTGGAAGGATTCCGTTTTATGAATCATCAACGTAAAAGTTGTGAAAATATTCGAAAATCCACTTTCTGAAAGATTTTATGGGGATTTTTGAATTCTAGGGGGTCAAATTAGTGGATTTCCATATAAAAAAATGTCAGAGACCTTAGTTCCGATTTTGGAAATTTGAAAATTCAGACAATGAGTTTGCCTAACTGTCGCAAACATACGAGATAAGTCAAAAAATCATAGAGGCTATAATCATAAGAATTTGGAGCTGAAATCAGAGAAGAGGTATCTACCATATTTTGTATACAGGAATACCGGAAAGTGAGATGATCTAAATTTGGAGAAAAAAAATGTCAGCTGTCTGTTTTTTTAACAAAATCATTCTTTCGTCTTCAAATAACGTAATGAAATTTTCGAAAATCCACTTTCTAAAACCAAAAATACTCAACTCCAGAGAGAGATGGAACGTTCTAGTCTTCACCAATCGATTCAGAAGAGCATTTTACTTATAGAAATGAATTATGAGATTATATTTCCAAGCATTAAGTAGAGAGCAAATTAAATCGTGAAAAGATTCTTTATGTATCCATAACTCCACTAATTGGAGAGATAGAACGTTCTAGTCTCTGCCATTCGATTTAGGGGAACATCTTACATACAGATATGAATTTTGAGTTGATATTTCCAAGCATTAAGAGAGTTATCAGAGATCAAATTAAATCGTGACAATATTCTTTATGTATCCATAACTCCACTAATTCGAGAGATAGAACGTTCTAGTCTCTGCCATTCGATTTAGGGGAACATCTTACATACAGATATGAATTTTGAGTTGATATTTCCAAGCATTAAGGGTGATAGCAGATAGCAATTTTAATCGCGAAATATTTCCATACCTACCCCGTGCTTCAAAATTTCCTACAAAAAAAATTTTTAGACATGAAATTGTCAAACCAGGGGTTTTTTGGGACAGCACAACTTGGGAAGTTTTGGTTTGTTCAAAATTTGAAACAAAAAAAGAATTTTGGGACATGAAAAATGCAAAACGTTCGCAAAATGGTTTTTTTTGGGACGACGAATCGACCACTATCTGTTTTTTTTGATAAAATCAAACTTTCCTATGATTCTTAATTAAAAAAATGTATCGTAATGATAATATAAAAAAAAATAATACCTTTATTTATGTAAAACTTTATTCAATTATTAGGAAGAAGTGTCACTTTCAAGTCTAAAAATCAATTTTCAAAGGTGTTAAAAAACTTCACTTTTCAATCAGTAGCACAACACTAGTGTGTTATTATGTTGTTCATATTATCATTAGAATGTTTTATCAAAGCAAATCTGTTTATATAATTTCACGTTCTCTATACATGTACCGCTAAATTAAGTATATGAAGTAGTAAAAACACATACATCACGTGTTTTCATAACACATACCAGGAATATTCATGCCTATTTCATCTGCAAACACGTTCTGTCAAGCGCCATGATTTCATACCTGAAATGTTCCAAATTAGAGATGGTTTACTTTAAATCTCAATTATGCGGTCTTCTTCTTTTCTAGGTTACCGTGGCAATTCAGTATATTTAGTATTTCGGTTTAATAACCACGAAATTAACCATTTGTAAACAGTTTTTGTGTATTTTGAAGTACAAAAAAAATATATTTTCAATTATAAAGAATTTGTAGATGATTTAGCATAAATACTTTTATGTTATATTATTATTTTAAGTGTGATATTTTTCTTCTATTTATTTTTTAAATATTAAATGCCGGGGAAAAGTTTTCAAATTTTATGCATGAGATTCTCGGTCAAGTATTGGCCTAATTATATCTCTATTATCATGCGCGTTCGAGACTGGTTTCAACGGTTTTTTATACAGTTCGTTTCATGTGTGTTTGAGCTCATTGGCGGCTTGATTTTCCAAAAGGGAGGGAAGCAAAATAGGGAGAAAAAACAATTGAATCATAAACTTTGGAAAAATTTTACGGGGATTTTCGAAATCTACGGGGTCAAATTAGTATATATCCATATAAAAAAATTTCAAAGAGACAGTTCCTATTTTGGAAATTTAAAAATTCAAAAAATGAGTTTGCGTAACGGTCGCAAATTCACGCGATTAGTCAAAAAATTATAGAGGCTATAATAATAAGAATTTGGATCTGAAATTTGGAAAACATACTCTCGGATAATTAACGAATATGGGAAAAAAAGAGCGTAGAGGTATCTACCATATTTTTTATACAGGAATACCGGAAAGTGAGATGATCAAAATTTCACGAGAAATTTTTTTTTATTAAATACTTTGGAAAACTTTTATGGAGATTTTCGAAATCTGCGGGGCCAAATGAGTGGATTTCCATATATAAAAGTGTCTGAAAAAATTTGGTTCAGATTTTGAAAGTTCAAAAAATGAGTTTGCGAAACAGTAACAAATACATGCGATAAGTAAAAAAATCATAGAGGCCATAATAATAAAAATTTGAAAATAAAATTTGGAAGACACACTCTCAGATAATTAACAAATATGGAAAAAAATTAGCGAAGAAATATCTACCATATTTTGTATACAGGGATACCGGAAAGTGAGATGATCAAAATTTCTCGAGAAAAAAATTTTTTTATTAAATACATACTTTGGAAAACTTTTATGGAGATTTTCGAAATCTACGGGGTCAAATGAGTGGATTTTTTATATACAAAAGTGTCTGAAAAAATTTGGTTCAGATTTTGAAAATTCACAAAATGAGTTTGCGAAACAGTAACAAATACATGCGATAAGTAAAAAAATCATAGAGGCCATAATAATAAAAATTTGAAGATAAAATTTGGAAGACACACTCTCAGATAATTAACGAATATGGAAAAAAATTAGCGAAGAAATATCTACCATATTTTGTATACAGGGATACCGGAAAGTGAGATGATCAAAATTTCTCGAGAAAAAATTTTTTTTATTAAATACATACTTTGGAAAACTTTTATGGAGATTTTCGAAATCTACGGGGTCAAATGAGTGAATTTTTTATATACAAAAGTGTCTGAAAAAATTTGGTTCAGATTTTGAAAATTCACAAAATGAGTTTGCGGAACAGTAACAAATACATGCGATAAGTAAAAAATTCATAAAGGCCATAATAATGAGAATTTGAAAATGAAATTTGGAAGACACACTCTCAGATATTTAACGAATATGGAAAAAAATCAGCGAGGAGATATCTACCATATTTTGTATACAGGGATATCGGAAAGTGAGATGATAAAAATTTCTCGAGAAAAACATTTTTTTATTAAATACATACTTTGGAAAACTTTTATGGAGATTTTCGAAATCTGCGGGGTCAAATGAGTGGATTTCCATATATAAAAGTGTCTGAAAAAATTTGGTTCAGATTTTGAAAATTCAAAAAATGAGTTTGCGGAACAGTAACAAATACATGCGATAAGTAAAAAAATCATAGCGGCCATAATAATGAGAATTTGAAGATGACATTTGGAAGACACACTCTCAGATAATTAACGAATATGGAAAAAAATCAGCGAAGAGATATCTACCATATTTTGTATACAGGGATATCGGAAAGTGAGATGACCAAAATGCATGCGATACCTAAAGTCAAAAAATCATAGAGGCCATAATAATAAGAATTTGAAGATGACATTTGGAAGACACACTCTCAGATAATTAACGAATATGGAAAAAAATCAGCGAAGAAATATCTACCATATTTTGTATACAGGGATACCGGAAAGTGAGATGATCAAAATTTCTCGAGAAAATTTTTTTTTTATTAAATAACTTTGGAAAACTTTTATGGAGATTTTCGAAATCTACGGGGTCAAATGAGTGGATTTCCATATACAAAAGTGTCTGAAAAAATTTGGTTCAGATTTTGAAAATTCACAAAATGAGTTTGCGGAACAGTAACAAATACATGCTATAAGTAAAAAAATCATAAAGGCCATAATAAGGAGAATTTGAAAATGAAATTTGGAAGACACACTCTCAGATAATTAACGAATATGGAAAAAAATCAGCGAAGAGATATCTACCATATTTTGTATACAGGGATATCGGAAAGTGAGATGACCAAAATGCATGCGATACCTAAAGTCAAAAAATCATAGAGGCCATAATAATAAGAATTTGAAGATGACATTTGGAAGACACACTCTCAGATAATTAACAAATATGGAAAAAAATCAGCGAAGAGATATCTACCATATTTTGTATACAGGGATACCGGAAAGTGAGATGACCAAAATGCATGCGATACCTTAAGTCAAAAAATCATAGAGGATATAATAATAAATATTTGGATCTGAAATTTGGAAGACACACTATCAGATAATTAACGAATATGGAAAAAAATCAGCGAAGAGGTATCTACCATATTTTGTATACAGGGATACCGGAATGTGAGATAACCAAAATGCATGCGATACCTAAAGTCAAAAAATCATAGAGGCCATAATAATAAGAATTTGGATCTGAAATTTGGAAGACACACTATCAGATAATTAACGAATATGGAAAAAAATCAGCGAAGAGGTATCTACCATATTTTGTATACAGGGATACCGGAAAGTGAGATGACCAAAATGCATGCGATACCTAAAGTCAAAAAATCATAGAGGATATAATAATAAGAATTTGGATCTGAAATATTGAAGACACACTCTCAGATAATTAACGAATATGGAAAAAAAATCAGCGAAGAGGTATCTACCATATTTTGTATACAGGAATACCGGAAAGTGAGATGATCAAAATTTCTCGAGAAAAAATTTTTATTAAATACTTTTAGGGGGATTTTCGAAATCTACGGGGTCAAATTAGTGGATTTCCATATAAAGAAGTGTCTGAAAAAATTTGGTTCAGATTATGAAAATTTTTAAAAATGATTTTTCTTAAGGATCGCAAATACACGAGATACGTCAAAACATCATAGAGGCCATAATAATAAGAATTTGGATCTGAAATTTTGAAGACACACTCTCAGATAATATAATTAACAAATATGGAAAGAAATCGGTGAAGACGTATCTACTATATTTACACAGGAATTATTTCAAAATTGAAAATATTCAAAAATGTGACATTATTATTAAACTGGGTAAGCTTTTATAGGTATATCGCAAAATTTCACAAACATGCGTTGAGGTTTTACCAACCTATAGAATTCATATTTCGTCTAATTTATTTTAAATATCAAAACGTTAGTATTGATGTTATCTCAATTTACGAGTGTTCCTTGTAAAAAGAACACAATATTTTTAATCAATTTTACAAGAAAATGAGGACAATTTGCTAATTATTTCGATAAGATGTTATACATTGATTAAAAACAAATGAAAAGTGAGTACTTACAACTGATTCAACTCTTTTTAAATTATTATTCCCTGAAGAAAATCGCAATTCTATACCTACAGAATACCAAACAATCGTCTTTTTTATAATATAAACGTAAGGAATAACCTCTAAGTCTTTATTTGTAACACATCATGCTTATGAATAAAAAACCTTTCATAAAGATATTATTTGAACACCTGACTATTTAGATAAAGTGTTTGATTATTCTAAAACTTCGTCGTAATGTTCGAAGACATTCACTTTAATTTTACTGTCCACTACTATTTGGTGTTCTCAGCACGTACCGGTAAATTTTTTGTTTAAATAAATTCTTTACTGAATTTTCAATATTGTTTATTTTATTAGTATGTGGACGACATCATCAAGTTTTCGTTTAAAGCAAATACTCACACTCCAATGAAATAAAAACAAAATGTGACTGTTAAAAATAGTATATCTACAACAACATACAGAGGGGGAGTATCCACAGAGGTTTTATTTGAATTAAATAAACAATACAAAATACTATTAATACAAAACTGACAATTTTTGAATATTTTTCTCTGGGGTTTTAGAACCCCATCACGAATAAAATTGAAAATAATAAAAATTTGCGTTGTTTAAATGGTGTACATTTCATCATTCTTGAAAGTTTCCTCCCTTTTCCTTTTTTTTTATTTAGTTTTCAGAGCCCCCCCAACAATTTAACACAAAGAAAATAAATGGGGGGTCGCTGGTCTCGGCAAAACTCCTATAATTAGATGGGTTTATAAAATAGTGTATTTTTTATAATTCTTGCAGGTTTCGTTTCTTTCTACGAATTAACTAAGTTTTTAGAGCCCCCCCAACATGGAACTTACCTTTCTATCGCAATTCTTCTATTGTTCACTCTTCTGAAACAAAAAAATTAAATTATAAAATTATTTATCACTTTTCAAAAAAACTATTTCATTTCATAAGTAGTGCAAATTCATATAAAACGAATAAAATAAATTCATTCCGCATCAGAATAAAATCCCCTCGATACTATATCAGTATTATATTTATTTAATTGCGTTTATGTAACAGACAATAAATTATATTGTCGAGATTTAATTTCTACTAGCCTAGCGTTGAATACAAAAACCACATCCTGTTGTTTTTTCTTTCAAAGCGTGTAGTTAACTTGTCTGCTTGAATTCTACTTATTTATGATGTTTATTTATGAGATTTATTAAGAAATAATTTTGTATGAAAAACTGGTAAAATCTAGTGCAACCTTTTCAGGAAATAGAGTTGTTATTATAGGTAGGTATGTTTCAGAAGACTACCAAACAAGGCGAAATCGTGATAAAAATGTTTTAAACGTAAGTATTTTCATATAAACTATCACAAGAGAAAAAATTTTGTCTTTCGGCTCGTGATTTTCTTCAATAAAACCTTGAGAACTATTTTGCCTACACAATTTTTTCTCGAGTGGTATCTGTAGAGTACAGAGGGTGAGCTAGACCCACAACACTTAGGTCACATGTACATCCTCCCTCCCTCCATCATGTCCTTTCCAGGAAGGAGGACAGGTCACTAGGAGACATCTCCTTTATATCGGCAGGTGTAGGCCAAGACTCACCGAACACCCACTATCTTATTGACGATATATTACTCCGGGCACTCGCCGTAGGTGTCGTCGGGTCCAAGAATTCTTAGTCCAGCCTCTTCCCTGGCTAAAGAATCAGCAATGCGGTTACCTTTGCTCCTGTCGTGCCCCTTAACCAACCTCAGGATAATATTGTTATCTACCGAGGCGTTAGCTAAATCTCGATGGCATACTAGCCCTGGTGTAACACGTTGTCTGTTCAAGGCTAGTAGAGCTTGTCTGCTATCAGTGCAGATTATTATGTTTTTGCCAGAAATTCCTTTTCTGGTTAGTTCCTTTGTGGCAATTAAGAGTTCTGTTTGCACCACGCTGGTGTTTTTTCCCATTTCCCACTTAATCCTGAGGCTTAGTGATCTGGAGTGGTATTCGACATGACTACTTCACGAAAAAAAAAACAATAAAATTTGAAAAATTTTAATTAACAAAGAAATAACTTATTTATTTATATAAAAGTTATGGTTATGCTAGTTAAACGTTTGTGCATTATTTTTATCGTTATGATGTGATTGTAGAACGTGTACTTGCGGTTGAAAATGACTTTTTGGTCAGTAACCTGTGACAGTATCAAAGAAGATATATTTGATTGGAAATCTATGTTTTTTATACTATTCTTTAAGGCAAAGGATGCATCCTGCATGCTGCAGAATATTTATAGAATTATCGCTAACAGTGCTAAAAATATGGGATAGGGATTCAAAAATGTTCAATGGTTTAAGACAATACATAAGACATAGTTCTTAAAAGACGAAAAATCAAAGAAAGTGCTTTAATACAACTAAATGCAGATAAATGTGTAGCTAGTATTTCAGCCGAATGTAGTCAAATTTGGTTACCAATGTTAGAAAGAGAAATTTCCAATAATCAATTACCTGCGTTATCAGGATAGCATCATAAGTTTTTATCCAGGTTTTCTTATGATTTATCTTTGGAATAGTTGTTAATCGATACACACTTCAATACACAAAATCACCAAACTGAATTATACATAATTTGAAAACAAAAATAATCATACACAAAAAAGTAACAACAAACGCGTTTTTATTAACAAAATTTCCAAAATAAGCGAAAAAAACCAATAAAAAACCGTTCCTGGAACGTGCACTTCACTGGATTCCATTTCTAGTGGACTACATATCGTTAGAATGTCATAATATAAAATATTTTATTTCACATTTTACCAAAGGTGTGATCTACTATGAATGGACCTTAATAAAATTTGACAACAAAGTTTTGTAGTCTTAAACTTCAAAATATTATTGATTGTCTAGTTGTCAAATTTTTTTCGTTGTGTCAGATAGGGACTAAAAATTATTTCATTATTAGTTAATCTTGACAACGCTACCAAAACGTCGAAATAAAAAAATAAATAACATTATTGTAGTTTGATTTCCAAAAATAAGAGAAAAAAGAATAAGTAATGCCACAAGGAACTTACAGAAGATATAGTTCTTAAAAATTTAGACTTGGATTTGTGGAAAATTCAATTGTAGATTGCGAATTGCTTTGAAATTTTGATCCTCTAGATTCATACGAGTATGTGTTCAGTTGAAGTAGGATGTTTCAAGACAGGATAAGCATAGAGTAAAAATTTAAATTATTAAAATATAATTTTGCAAAATTTAAAAAATCCAGGTCGACCATAAATAGGCTTAAATCTATAAGAGGATCATTGATTCATTGCACTGTTAAAGATAACAAACACACTTATGAAATAATAACCTCGTTTTGTTAAATGCGATTCACGAATAATTTTATTTTTTAATAAAGCATTGTTTTCAGTGATAACAATATTTCCAATTATTTTTTTTTAATTAAAATTAGTTTGATACGAAAATTACAATACCCACATTAAAATACACTAGTTAAGTTAAGTTCATATACCGGGTAGATATAAGAATGGCTTTCGGCCATATAATAACAAACCGTTTGTAGAACAGCTGCGGGAAGAAACATTTTATTACAAAAGTGCCGTTATTTCGAAAACTAACTTTGCTTAAAATGGTCGCCATTTCGGCCCAAATAATCGTATCGAAACCTTTTTTTTTTCAAAATGTGCGTAATTTAATCAGCTTTAACATGCTTTTTCCAGTTTTCCAATATTTTGGAAAATCTTTCCGGAAAATCGGAAAAACTGAAAAAAGTGCTTTTTTTTTCAAAATGCGATTTCTCAAAAATTCCCACTTCGATTAACGCGAATTTTCGATATGTTATTCTCGAATATATAAGCTATCTTTTGGTCCTAACCGCAATATGCAAACTTTTTTCTTTCCAGAGATGCAACCTTGCAAACACAAAATGTTATCTTTTCATTTTTTCACGTAGTTTTTGGCTTCTAGCGCTTTTCAGGTACAACCTATGATAAATTCAATTGTATTATGTGTGTAAAATAAGTATCATATGTTCAGCAGTAGTACTGAGTCCATCTCCGTTTCGAAAGGAGTACAAATTTACGTTAATACATCGTGAGGCGAAGTCGCGGTGTTGCTATGCGGAATGCGAAATTTTTGTTATTGTCAATTTTCAAGATCAACTAAATAACTTTTTCCAACATGTGGTACATGTTTTCGATGTATTTTTGTTAGTAGAATACGATGGCGATATTGAATTTATCATAGCACGTACCTGAATAGCGCTAGAAGCCAAAAACTACGTGAAAAAAAGTGAAAAAATGATATTTTGTTTTGCAAGGTTGTATCTCTGGAAAGAAAAAAGTTGGCAAATTGCGGTTTGGCCCGAAAGATAGCTTATATATTCGAAAATAACATATCGAAAATTCGCGTTAATCAAAGTGGGCGTTTTTGAGAAATCGCATTTTTTAGTTTTTCCGATTTTCCCGAAAAAATTTCCAAAATATTGGAAATCCGGAAAAAGCATGATAAAGCTGATTAAATTACGTACATTTTGAAAAAAAAAAACGTTTCCGATAAGATTATTTGGGCCGAAGTGGCAAAAGGTTCAAAGGCTCAAAAACATTTTTTGGAAAAAAGATAAAACACGTGTCTCATGAAATCGCAAATGGAATATGGTCTCAGAGTTTCAAAAAAATCAAAGACATCGATTTTTTTGCTCGTTGAATCGACTTGCCTAAAGAGTAACAAGCATAGAGGGCGCTATTTAAATTTCCTTTTGTCATCTTAACGGAGTTTTTTATAGAATTGTTCAATTAAAGTTTACCATAATATCTAGCCAATAAATCAAAACGTTTTTTTGCTTTGTTTGCTTATTAATAAGAAGATTACATTTGGCAGACAGACAATTTTTTATAAAATTCGTTTTAAACTATTAAATATTATGCTAACATTGACATAACAAGCTGAAATACTGCGCATTACTATTTTCAGAAGTAATTTTATGAAATTAAATAATAAACCAATCGAGAAAATTAGCATTAATTTTTTTTTAAACTATTAGTATACCTATTTATTCAAAAGATTAGAAGTTTAACACTAAAAATTGAAATTTATTCCAAACAATTAACCTTGAGAACCGTTCCCACACTATCAATAAAACTAGAGATAATAAAGAATTAAAAATTATTTTTTATAAAAAGAAAAATTACCAAAAGTTACAGGTGTGTTTAATTGTGAAAACCCGAAGAATTAATCGAAATCATATAATATAAATTCCTCCATATTTAAAATACAAGGTCTCTCAAACTTACGTATATATTAATGGTGGTTAAAAGCGACCAATTGTATACAGGGTGCGTTAGTAAATTAGACAAATGACAAAAGATTCGTTTATATAGAAATATATTGGTTGATGGTTTTCGTTGGGATATTGGAAACAAACTTACTAATTTGTTGTATTGCCATCGATCCTAGATAAGTATGCAAAGTTACAATTCGATCTGACGTGTTAAATTCAATGAAAATTCCGTTACAAAGTCTGAACTAAACTTAATTAATAATAAGGATGCTTTGATGCTGCACGAAACAATTTCTTTATTAAGTTGATCAATGTTGCATGGAAGAAGTAAACAGGATGTTGCATTTTGTTAACCAACTGTTTTATGAAAATATCGCTGAATAAGTCATTATTTTATTGAAAAATTGCTTTGCCTCATTACTAGCCTCAAGTTATATTTCAAGAGAAATTATTTAACCTAAGACGTAAATACCAGATGATTTGCTATGCCTCTAGTAATCCATTGCAACGAGGTGTGAACCGCTGACCAAAAGTTGTACACTAAAATACCATATTTGACAAATGATACCAAAATTACCAACTTAAAATACCAAAAATTACCAGAAAATACCAACATTACCCCAAATATTACCAAATATATACAGCATTATATCCACCACTGTGTCATTGTTAGAAACATTGAGTTGTACGCTCGGTTTTGCCTTAGCCTAATCAGCTTCAAACTTATCGTCTAGTTCATCTTGAAATTTGCTTATTGTCTAACGCGGATTTTCAGCTGGAAGTTTGATATCTAGTCTGTATGCAGCTTCTTTACTGCAGATTATTCCTAACGAAGCTTAGTCCCCTATAAGCGTCATTTATAGAATTTTCAATAATAAAATCAAGGTCAAAATTTAGCAGTTCTTCCTCAAGTTCCCCATTTGACACCAATAACTTTTGTTCAGCAAATGTTTCTTTGAGATCAGTTAGGACACTATTTAAGTAAGTACATAAGAAATTCTATGAATTTGTGATATGAAATCTCTAATAGAAAATTTATTTTAGTCGAAAATGTAGACGTCATTGATCTAGCAGCTCTAAACAAAGACTCGCAGGGTTGGCTGCTAAAAAGCCAAGGTATAAAAAGGTTAACATTGAGGTTTTCATTTGTCTGTTATATTCTGAGTAATTTTAGCAACATGTCCGTTAATTTCAATGCAAGTGTCCTTTTTAATTATAGACGTTAGTACGCACGCGCATGTTAAATAATTATCCTAAAAATTTCACGATAATACCAAAAATTCCTATAAAAATTCCAATAATACCAAAAAAAACACCAAATATTTCCAAATAATACCAAATATTACCAAATATTTCCAAATAATACCAAGTTTTTAAAGAAAATACCAAAATATTTCCAAAAATACCATACACCAAAATACCGTCATACCTCGATTGAAACCATATTTTTGAAAATTTCAAAAACTACAACCATTCCAATTTCTTTCAAAGGCCCACGTTTTCTTACCCACTTTACAAACTATAATATAAAAGTCCTTGATGCTGTACAAACGTACCCACGTCTATTTATATATCTATTTACTATTTTCTACTATGCACATCCTGTTTTTGTGGTTTATTTTTGGCTTTATAATGGAGAAATTGCAAATGACTATAACAAAATCGTTAATCATAAGAGTTGGCTTACAATTCGAATCATTATTCAATTTGATTCGTTGTGGACTGTTTTATACATTATATCTATCAGTTCGCGTTTCTTCTATCTTTAAATTAAATTTGTTTTATTCCAATTTTTCAATTGTAATGCAAAAATCATAATTATATTGAACCTTCTAAAAAAATCGAAAATTGGACGTGTAGTATCACGGGAGGAAGAAGAATCCTGGATTTGCTTACGAGTTTTATATAATTTGATTATAATTTCCACAATACCATAACCAAAAAGTTTTCATTTTACATATAATTAAAATAAGACCAGTGAAAATGTTCAATTTTTTATTAATTATAACACTAGGGCTACTAAAACCAATATAACTAGTAAACTTAAGATCCATAAAATTTAGAAACGTCCAGGTTGAATGAGAGCTGAGATCTATTGTACTCCCTTAATTCTACTTGTTACTGAGGAACGTCTCAGAGACTAGTAGCTCCTTTAGTCCTATTTCCATGAGGAATTTTATTATATCTGCAGACTTCATCTTAGGTAAATGTCTCTATTCTATCCAATAATCTACTAGGATTCTGAATTTCGGTGCAATGCTAGTATGTGGATGGAAGTTTCTTCTTCCTCCACTATTTTGAGCTTTTTCAGGTGCCCGTTCAGGTGGCAATGTCCCCTACTAGATCTTTTCAATGGTCAGATCTTCTCTTTTCTTCGGCTTTGCCTATTTCTTCCAATATTACATTAGGGCTGATACCGCAAAAGGGTTCCGGTCCCGAAAAGTGTCTTTCAGTTCCCCTCATTACTAGTCCGACTGCTATTTCATTTCCCTCTATTCCAGTGTGTCCTGGAATCCACAGTAAGGTTACTATATTGTTCTCGCCTAGTTCATTGAGTTTGCCTAGGCATTCCCACACCACTTTGGAACTGATTACCTAAGAACACAGTGCTTTAATGGCTGCTTGACTATCCTTTGTCAATATTGAACTGGACACACTTTCTTATGACGTGATTGAAAGATACTTGGGGTTTTTCTCAAGATTTCAGAGTGTTTGGTTCCTACACACCTATCCCAGTTCCTTCTATTGCTTTTGAGCCGTCTGTGTACCATTGAATGGCATTCTTTCCAAATCTGGTGATGGTATTTGGATCCCATTCCTTTTTGATGCTTAATTCTGTAACGAATTTCTTTGAAAAGTTATACCTCTTCATCGTACCATCTTGTAGCATGTCCCAGGTTTTTTATTTCTAAGAAGTAAGGAGGTGGTTTCTTTTTAATGATTCCCTCTCTACTTAGTCTGTATTTAGTTCTTTCTGCAACACTTGTAGTGTAGTGGTTGCTCCTGTAATGCATATACATGCTGGACTTTGAATTTTGGAGAGGTTTTCTCTCGTCGTCCATAAACTAGTTCTGCTACTCCAAGCAATGGCTCCATAAGTGATAATTGATCTCGCTATGGCAGTGTACATCCAGCCGAATGTTTGTGAACCAATATCCAAAGTTTTGTATCAGTTGATATTTTTTTTTTATATCAAAAGCCACTCCCATTTTTAAAGTAAATCATAGTTGAACAATTATAGAAATTGCAATCTTTAATATCAAACCAACAAAAACAAAACAACAACCCAATGTTTCCCAACGTTTAAAAAAAAAATCAAAACATTGCTGCAATTATTTTGTTTTGTTGGTGTTTTCAACACTTTTTTTTATTTCCCCGTCGCCTGTCGGTAAAGATGGAAGTGTTGATGTTTTGCCTGCGACTCTGTTGCTTTAGTGTGTACGAACACTCAAAGGAAACAATTAATTAATGTTAAATTTCACCTTGACGTATGTATTTAGAGGACTTATGTGAGCGTCGCCGGCTGCTAAAAATCTTAAACTTATCACTAAACGTTCTGTTACACTAATGGCATTTCGAAAATTTGTATTTTTCTTCTCTATCGTGAGTACGATGATTTGTAATGGATTTTCAAAGAGGTTTGTTCCAAGAAGCTTGAGAATCAGTATTTATGTCGATGTTTTAAGCTTGGTCTAACCCAAAAACGTTTTTTTCTTTTTTTGGGGTTAAAAATAAGTCATTGTTTCTTGCCAGCGGCAGTACGCCACATTTTCTATTATTATTTCATCAGGAAGCACAAAGTTGACAAATTTTTTTCTGTTTTCTGTTGTTGGCTTGGTGTGGACCCGGCTTTAGACTTCGATAGACCTTGAGCAACTCATTGTACATACCAATAGTGAATATTATTATTACGATTTGCATTTTTCTTAACAATTGTTTTAAGTATGCAGAAATATAGATGTTGCCAGTTCGAATGTAACAAATTAAATAAATAATGAAAAACATACAGCCGCAAGTAACTGAGGGCCACCTTTATGAACTGTGGTAACCAAAACGAACCTTAATCGGTAACATTTGATATAATGGTAACCGCAGTATACAAAATAGCCCTAAACATCGTCAGGGTTCACGCTATATTTGACCGCCTGTACATTTTTAGTATAAAAGTACTTCGGAAGCATTTGAGGATAATTTTACGTCAAACTAGGTTTTATAGCAGAAATTTTTTTAAATTCTGTATAAAATAGGACTTGTCAGAAGCTGTCATATGTCTAAAACTACTGCTGAACAATACTAATTATAGTAGCATTATTTTTATCCACTATTCAATGGAGTTGTGTTATAGTAAAGTGAACTTAATAAAAGCAAGCGACTAGGAAGTTACTTTATTAAAAGCATCGTTATATTGAGGCCCGTACGTTGTAATTTTTGCCATCATTTCTTATAAAGTGTTTGTCAATGATAAAGTAATACATTCGACAACGCTGTATTTAAAAAAAATAGTATTACAAGTAGGTAGCTGGATGTAATAAAAGCGGAGGTGGTCTCATTATTGATATGTTGATTAAGTGACGATGATGTCACCAGAAAACCTAAACAAGTTATTGTTTTTGTTATTTAAGATTCAAACAAATGATTGTTTTCAAAATGTTCAGCAGGTAGTCTAAAGAAATAACAGCCTGGTATGAAGTTTTGAGGACGATACGTTTTTTTCTACAATGAAAATATAAAATTAACGAAAATTATACAAAAAACTAATTTGTCGTGTAAATAACCAAAATTACTCATTTCTGGTAAATAATTGTTTAAAATGATTATCTGTAATTTAGATACATTTATTCACTTCCTGTTGTTTCATTCGAAATAACCGCAAAAATTACATATCATTGTATTTTATCAATTATTGTTGGTATTTAGCGGAAAGAAGATGAAGAAAACTATAAATATTATTTGACCCTAAAATTATTTTTACTGTTATACACGGTGGCCGGGCGAAAACGAAACAGAGCCATTACCAGGAACTGCGTATCGTTTGAAAGCCACTTCAATTTTCTTCACAACGATATTTAAATTTTAAAATTATCCTTAACATCTGGAGATGTGGAGAAAGCATTTTATACGGTCCGTAGAGAGAAAATATGGGAAGGATTGAAAGATAGAGGAATAGAAAATTATTCAAAAAGTATATGAAACAAATAATAATTTCATAGTACGAAACAACATGAAGTCTGATGGGTTCAAAACCACCATAGGATTAAGACAAGAAGGAGGACTAAGCCCAATATTATTCAACGTACATATGGATAGTATCATCAAGAAAAGTGAAGAGAAAATGAAGAAAATGTTTGTAGGTTATAGAAATCTAGAAAGAGTCGAAATAGCTGAAGTACTGATTGCAGGAAGTGAAAAGAGATTACAAGAAAATATAAACATGTGGATAAATGTAATGGAAGAAGAAAATCAATACAAACAAAACCAAAATACTGGTAATAGGAAACCCAAATATCAAAACAGAAATTAGGATAGACAACACACAAATTGAACAAGTAAACGAATACACATATTTGGGAGTAATGGTCGAAAAATCTGGAAAACAGGAAGCAGAAATAATTGATAGGATCGATAAAACTATTAAACTATACTATGCCATGAATAAAAAATTTATAGATAAAAAAGAAATCTCGAAGCAAACAAAGATAAAGGTCTATAACACCATATATCGTCCAGTCTTAACATATGGATGCGAATCCTGGACGCTCACAAAAAAGCAGAAGAGCAAAATACAAGCTGCGAAAATGAAATACCTGAGAAAAACTTTAGGAGTGAATAGAAAGGACAAAATAAGAAATAAAAAAATACGAGAAGAATTGGGTGTGCAACCAATATTGAACTTTATAGAACAACGACAACTTAGCTGGTGGGGACACATTCAAAGAATGGACAATAAAAGACAAGTTAAAAGAATATATGAAGCAAAAATACAAATAAAAGGAAAAAAAGGAAGACCAAGAGAAACAGCAATGGGTAAAATTCTACAAGACAGAGGCAAAACATGGAAAGAGGCTAAAACGTTAACACGAAACAGGAAAGATTGGACAAAATTTATATATGAAAAGTAAATGTAACACCTTAGGGTTCTAAGGTTCTCATGTCAAGAGAGTTGTTTTTTTTTGTTAAAAATCTAGGCCTTGCCCCTAGAAAGATTTGCTTTCAAAGCAAGTTCTAAGGTTCTTATGTCAAGAGAGTTGTTTTTTGTTATAGTTCTACGGCATTGTCCCAAGAAGTGGATTCCTTGGAACAAAATATTTAAATTTTGTATCATGAAATATCTTACATACTAGTTTGAAGCTAAGACTGTAAGGACTTTGAACAAATAGATTAAGTTCTTCCGTGAAGGAATTTTAAAAACTTATGAAAAGACAATTAATCCTTTGGCTGAAGAAACCTCGCTCTTGGACCTATTCAAACGCGCCAATTCTTTGGGCCAAAGGTATAATCTTTTCTTCCAAGAGTTTCTTTTTTTCAGTGTAGCGACTTACATAAATATATGTCCTAATAGTTAGGAATCCTCCCAACTATTATAATATTTTAATTTCTGTTTGGAATCACATGAACAAAAACATATTTTTCTATCTACTTTTATATCAAAATTATAAAGATATTAAGCATTTTTTTTTATATTTGAATATTATATAAATTATCATTAAAAACAATATTATGAACCATTATTATATAATGTGTATAATTACCGACAGACTTTGACCAGTTTTTTTTGGTGAATTTACGTCAACAAAATCGAAAGTAATAATATATTTTTTCCGGGAGTAGAAATCAGTTTCTATGACATCAAAATTAAAATAGAAGTAGTCGATTATTCCCAAGGGAGTATAATGAAAAACGTTCTCCATAATGTAAACTCCCTTGGGAGCATTATACTCCCTTGGGAATAATCGACTACTTCTATTTTAATTTTTATGTCGTAGAAACTGATTTCTACTCCCGACCGTGGAAAATAGTATATACCATTCGGGAGAGATGCTATTTTGTCCTCGGTGCATTGTAGCCCTCGGGCTTCAAATTGCACCTCTGCCAAAATAACGCATTTCTCTCTCTTATTGTCACAAGGGCATAAATTGAGCTTTAGCACTTTTAGCAGCCAAAGTTGAAAGAGCGAGCGTAGTGAAGCGAGGGCAGCTGATAGATAGATAGATAGATAGATAGATAAGAAGATACAAAAAAACAGTTGACACTTCTTCATTGCCATTTTTGACTGTCTTCAACATCGTCATTTACGTATCCATCTGACGTTTCGGATTCCTACGTTCATCGTAAACTTAATGTTTTTAAATACGGACCTGGACTTTTTCAACTTCACAAATCACATACATTGTGGTCACTATTAAGTAGTTTTTTTCAATTCTTAATCGGATTTATTCAACAGTCCTATGGAATATATTCATTTAATCTTAATATTATGTACAAATAATTATTGTTAAATAGGTTTTTCTATTTTCAGACGAATAATTTGAATAAATACATTTGTAATTTTAGAGATATTCAAATGTGTTTCCTCATAAAATGCGATAAACTGAATCTATTGTTATTTTATCTCTAACAATAAACAATAACGTCTGTTAATAAATAACTTCAGGAGGTCAGTATTAAAAGTTTTAAGATACTTTTCATGTTTTTTATAAAAAGCGTCATCACATTTAATATGTAACTTTAATAAAAATCCAGGTAGAACACACTTCCGGTGCATCTTGAATTCCCTACAAATAGGTAGGTGGAACCAGTTTAAAATTAGACCAGTCATTGAACTATTTACACCCTTCTGTTTGCGGTATCTTAAAAACTACCACAAAAACATCATTTTTACTATAATATATATTGTTAAAGTACCACAAAAGTTAAATACTCGTAATCGTTGAATCATTTTACATAAGTTTGCTCCTGTACTTTCTCCTCTATCTTGTAAAATAGCTGGTAGGGGTGAGTGGGAAAGCTGACTCAATAAAACTGTTATAACTTTTGTACCACTTTATGGATTTTGACCAAATTAGTATCATTTGAAAGGGAATTCAGTGACTAATAATATATTTATATTATATCATCGTTTTATTCCAGTGGTTTTAACGGTCGCTAGGTGTCGGTGAATTAACAATTGTTTTTTTTTTCAACTTTTTTTTGGGAATCTTCATAAGCGATGCTATATGTTTTATTCATTTATTTGAGATGATGGAATTTAAAAAAAAAAGCCAAAAACCGCATCTTAATATCTATTTTTTAAGCGAAAGTAAATAGGTATATTAGGGAATGTCATAAATTGTTGACGACGTAGAGTGAATTTATGAAAGTCCAGATGGACCCCCAGGGGGTCTACGTTGTAGTGACAAAAAAGTAGACTTTGTTTTTTCATTTTGACATTTTAATTTCAGACATTTCCAAACCAAGAAGATGTCGAGAAGAAGAGTGGGGTAATCGTATAAAGTGAAGAAGAAATTCAATTGAATAGATATAATTTAAATTAATACTATTAGATTTCATGTCCAATTTACAGTTTTAACGACTGTTCTGCAACTAATTACAGAAATAACCGATAAATAAACCGATTTAATATACTCTATTTCTCGAGGATAATTACATAAATGAATTAACCCATCAACATATCTAATAAAATGATAATAAAGCAAATGGCTACGAACGTGCAATTAAAAATCAAATCCTCTATGAAATTATAAATATTACGGTAATGTGTCATGCATGATACTTGAGTCATGTATTGTTTGGTGCAGTAAAGAAGTCAATGATTCATTTTCATAACATAAATTCTTGGGAAACCTTTAAAACTTTCTTTCAAATATATCAACAACAATGTAAACGTTGGTAGGTAAAAAGGAATGTTGAGTACCACGTAATAGAAATGTGTTGAATTCATAGGATTTGTATCAACTAGGTATATTACACGATTCTAACGAATAAGGAGGCAGAAACAAACGGAAAACAATAGAACATAAATGAAGGCTTCCATCTTGCAGGTCTTTAGAAATTTTAGATTTATCGAAGCTTGATTATTTCTTCCACAAGAGTTATGAATACAATAGAAAACTATAATAAATATACCCGTAATTAGTGAATTTAGTCTACTCACCGGTATGTACTATTCTAATACCGCTACCACTGCATAATACTTATATAATTTGGGTGAAATAATCACTTGAAAAATGCATTCTGCAAAAATCGAGCAGAACAATACATTTTAAACCTCGTACTGAACTATTGAAAATCAACGTGTTTTTCGTTTAGGAAATATCGAATTTATTCCATACTTTACGTACACACTATACAGAACATTTCAATAAAAACTATCAACCCCACTTAATTCGGAAGGTGTCACTTTTAGGAAGAATTCACTTACATATTACACATTTTTGTAATCCTCTTGTATAGGAGAATCCAACAATGGAATATTATATAGGGTGTTTTGCATTAATCCAGTTATAGTGTTTCTAATGTGAATGTAACGACAATAAAATAAAGCAATGTAGTCAGATTTATTTTCTAAAATTGTCAGGATCACTTTACAAATGCTCCCCTTACTTCAGTAAACCCTTAGTTCGTGATGTTCTTAGCAAGCTAGTTTGGATATAATAAAAAACTTATGAATTT
Organism: Lochmaea capreae; assembly: GCA_949126875.1. Taxonomy (NCBI): domain Eukaryota; kingdom Metazoa; phylum Arthropoda; class Insecta; order Coleoptera; family Chrysomelidae; genus Lochmaea; species Lochmaea capreae. The sequence goes on from OX421400.1 coordinate 3,274,936, forward strand.
ATTAGTAAGCATTAAAATAAGCAGCTTGAAATTGCTGGAAAAAGAAAAATTAATTAAAACCACTTTATGTAAGCTACTATTTTTAGGAAAATTTTGAATAGCTGGCAACGTAGCAGCAGGTGGATTGGAAATGGAATAGTCCAACTCCACTAATTGGCATAATATAACGAAGTAACTGGTCAGTTATTAACGCGGTCCACTGTTTCATAAAAAAATTTAACGACCTAAAGAAGTTGGGGTTACTTAGCATTAATTTCATCCAGGGGCGTGTGCGAATTGTGTTGTAGGGAAGTATTATGAATATACGTTACGAAAAAATCCATTTTTACAGTTATTATGTGGGGTGGATAGTTTTCATTGAAATGCTCTGTATATTCAGTGTGTGAAGGAAAAAACCTAATTTTTAGAAGTAAACATTGTACCTAACTAATATTTTTACAAATTCGTTATTAGTCATTTTGTTTTTGTCGTTTAGAGTTTTTTTCCTAAACAATTAGATAAATTTGAATACTTTTCCTAAATATATGCATTACTTTTATTCCAATTATAATATTTCGAATTTATAAGGCATATATTATGTGAGTATAAAGCAGTTTTTTAGTAGGGTTAGTTCTCCATGGCTGATTTCAACAGGATGTTGATCTTCCTGGTAATTTTATTTAAATTATTATTAATGTTCCTCAGTAGAAATATTTATCACGTTGGATACGTTTCTAGTCAGTTATCAACATTTGATTATATCAAAAAAATTCTACTTTCGTTGACCCGCAGATTGTTTAAATTTTCACATATTTAGGAATACTATTTAAAACCATTTTGCTAATTTTATACAAAACGATACAGAGTGAAGCTTCTGGTTTTTATAAAGAAAATTTAAAGCTTTAAAATATAAAATGTAAAATGTTCGTCGTATTGGGCACTGTATACAACCCTATTAATACGAATACGTCCCCCGTAACGTTTTTTACACCTCTTTAAAACGTTGTCAGTAGGATTTTTGGAACTGTTTTAGCTACTTATTGCAAACGACAAATACATATCTGGAACGTTTCAATAACGTAGGTACATTGCAAAGTACTCTTGAAAATACTTACTATTTTAATGTAAATTTGTCAGATAATCGAGGTGACTAAAAAATGCAGTAGTTTATTATTATATTCCGAATTTTTTTTATTTTTTCATTAGAAACAGATATAATGAAAAACTTTTTATTGAAACGCAAGAAAATTAGTTTCCCTAATTTTCTGGGATCCATATCCCGGAAAATTCAGAGTAAATAAGTGTACTACAAAAAAATTCGAGCAAATTGCGGGCGAGGTCCAAATTGCGTCGGAGCAGAAAGTTTGACCCGTTTTATCAACATGGACAAAGAGTCAAACCGTGACTCAAGTGACAGGAGATGATAGCGGCAGATTTTCTCTTTCACATGAATTTTGAATCATGAGAAAATATGCATTTTTACCCAAGTTATTGGACAATTTGTCCGCCCGCGGATGTGTAAATTCACGGAGCGTGCTATCCGATACTCAGCTCAGGAGTTCAAAATTGTGGCTGCGCCTGGACCCATTTATCTCGTAAACGGTCAATTTTTCGGAAGAAATGATAAGGACCATTTTTGTAGAGAATGAAATGATCTTCATTTTTTGTTTGAACAAAATTTCTCTAAAGGCCATATTTTAGGAGATATTGGCGGAAAACCCAATTTTCCAGGTTTTGAGGGCCATTTTCAGGCCCGGGCAGGGTGTTGATATGTGTAGAGGTTGGCTTATTTTAAATGATATGTAATTATCTGTTATTACGCGCAGTATGAAATTTATAGGCGATAATTTACAGGTTGATCCCTTCATTTACTGGACTAAATAACAAATATTTGAGTAATTTTAATGTTTGTGATAATTAAACTGTAATTTGATTCTGTACGTAATAAGAACGTTTTAAAGTATTAAGAAACTAGTATTTTTCGAAAATGCATTAATATAAAAACACGTTGAAGAGGAAAACAAAAACAAGAATGAAAAGAAAACCACACTGTCTTGCTTATAGCTAGATCGAGGCCTACTTATTCACATTCTACACATCGACATTCCTCAATTACCGTAACAAAGAAAACGCTTTTATAATTCCTTTTAAAACAAACACCGAACCAGTCTTTCGAGAGTAAAAAATATACTTACAGTTGAAGAATATTTTTAATCCAAATATCGTATATATTCGAAAGCGCTTAAAACGAGTTTCACATAACAAAGTATGCACATAATATAGTCTTAAGAAATCTTCGGACGCAACTGCCGGCCGGTCAAAGCTACGGCTAACTACTATCAAGTATCAACAGGTGGATCAGCGTAATCACGATAGCCGCGATGAGGTAGACGCCTATTGCTCTACGCTCCACGGCCTACTAACTCCGAGTCGGATTGTAATAATTATAAAATATCCAATCGCTGGAGTACCGTGGTCATGGTAGCGGTGGAACGGGTGACAGGTTCTAAGCAGTAGAATGTCGGGATGAAGAAAACAATTTTCACTTCTTTAAAAAAAAATTATAAATACCGGATATGACGTTGAGTTTTCAATAGAGTAGAGGCAATAAAATATAATAGTTATTTATGTATCAAGGGTACTAATTAGATGATTATGCCTAACCAAACACGAGTGCCTTTGGCCCGAGGGTTCGTGATTCGCCCGAGGGTATACATCTATTAGTACCCGTGGTGCATACAAACTTTTATGTCGTACCAGTTCGTTTTGAATAATAAATGAAATTGCAAAACTAATACGACAAAGAATATGACCAATTTTTGAAGTGGATGTCAGAAAATGCTGTAGAAAACATTAACGAAATGTATAACCACGTGCAGCAGTTTTTAGATATCCCAAATACTGTTTCAGCTTTGCTAGGATGTCTGCCTTTTCGTTTCCTACATTGCCCTTGTGCCCCGCGACCCACTTAAGAGTAACTATTATGGTTAGCCAGAGTTAATAGTTTTTGTAGACAGTCCCAGACCAGTCTAGATCTGATCTGGGAACATGCTAAATAGTCCAGTAAATAAAGGCACCAACCTGTTCATCTCATTATTGTCGGAATTTTTTTTTGCAACTTGTAGGTATTCATGTGTAGATTACTCTCTGAAAATATGTCCTCCGCGGGATTTGCGGAAGGGGTTGGAAAATGGCCCATGATCCCAAAAATTCAGTTTTTGGCCGATATCTCCCGAAATATGCTACTTAGAGAAGTTGGGTTTTGCTAGAAATGAAGTACAGTTCATTACCTACAAAAATGGTTCCCATCATTTTTGTCTCTGGATCAATATTTCTTGCAAAAAAAGGCTTGCAAAAATTTTGCGGAAAACTAAAAACTTAGCCAAACATTTTAAAAACCATCGAAAAGAGGACATTTTCAGCTTTCCAATGGTGTGCATTAAAGACCGATATTGCCAATCATTGTTTATCAATTTGCGGTAGACCCGAGAATTTTCAGAAAACTCCGGAAATTAAAAAAAAACGTCCCAAGAAAAACATGTTTATAAGAATACACAAAAATTATTTATTCATTCTTTCGGAATACATTCACCACCTATCAAAGTCCCATTATCCAAAAGGTTTCGGTAAAACTACGCTTAATTTAAAAAATATGAACGGATTGATAAGGACGGTCAAATATTCAGGAAAAATAAAGTTTGGCCAGTTTTTTAATATTCCTAATATTCCTGGAAAATAATAAAAACGAAAAAATTAGACGATGTTATAGGTACAGGTCCCTCCTTTCATATGCACTTTGAATCATGAAAAAATATTCATTTTTACTCAAGTTATGGGCCATTTTGCCCGCCCTCCCATGCCTACATTCACGGAGCGTGCTCCCGGAGACGCCGCGCAGCAGCTCGAAATCCAAGGTACGCTTGGGCCCGTTTATCTCGAAAACGGTTAAACTTTTGACAAAAATGATGAGGATCATTTTTGTAGATAATAAACTGCTCTCCATTCCTATCAAAACCCCACTTCTCTAAGTGTCATATTTCCGGAGATATCGGCGGAAAACTCAATTTTTGGGATTATTGGCCATTTTTCAGACCCTTCCGCAAATTTCGCGGAGGACATATTTTCAGAGAGTAATCCACCCGTGAATACCTACAAGTTGCAGAAAAAAAGTCCGACAATAATAAGATGAACAGGTTGGGGGGTTTCTCGGTCTTTATTTACTGGATTAAAAGATTTTAGTGTTGTCTGACTATCAGAGAGTATAAGGATATTTTGGCCTCTATACCCCCTTTCGATATTCAATTGCAAACACATGTCGATAGCGTAGATTTCTGCCTGGAATACACATGAAAGATTCCCCAACGATGCGTGGTTATTGCACCTGGGTCTAGCACCATGGACTCCAGCTCCTGTCCCAATGTCAGTCTTAGATCCGTCTGTGTACCACACCAACGTTCCTTCCTGACTGCATACTTCCAGCCCATCCCAGTTTAGATGAATATGGTATGGTTGGTTGTCGTTAAATGTGATCAACATGATGTCACTTTTTATTTCAAAAAGCGAGTTTGTGATAACATATGTGATTCTGGAATAACTATGGGTGTTAGTTCCTTCATGCCAGTTCCCATTGCATTCCAGTCTGTATGTTGGAGTTAATGATCTATCCGAAAAAATTTCCCCCATCATCCCCATCTGTAGGCTCAATATTCGATGATAAAGAAGACTTTAATGGTCCTACTTCATCCGCTATTTCATTTCCTTCTTGAAAGATACTTGGGGTTTTTCCCAAGCTTTCAGACTGTTTGGTTCCTGGCACTCCTATCCCAGTTCCTTTTTTTGCTTTCGAGCCGTCTGTGTACCATTCTTTCCAAGTCTGATATTTGGATCCCATTCGTTCTTGTTGCTATCTTTAATTTATCTATAATGAAATAATGGATTTTTCCATTATTTGTTTTTGAACGTTGTCTACATCGACTGTAAATAAAAGTAAAATCCAACAATATTTTTCGGATTGTTAAAGGCCATAAAATGGTTCCATCTTATAAGAATAAAAAACAACAAAAGCAAGTCATTAAAATTCGTCTGGGTATATTATTTTTCTTATCGGTAGTTCTTAATTATTTTATGACACTTTTGTGGTACCTGTCGGTACTAATAAACAAATTTTTGCAGCGAAATAAATTTCCGGATAAAAATATTTGGTGCAAATGCAAAAATACTATAATTTGTGCCATTGGAGGGCGTTTGCCGTAAAAAGGAATTAAAAAAATATCTTTCTTCACATATACTTTAGAAAGAGTATTATTTTTATAAACCCCGGTCGTCTCCTATTACATAATTTTTTTTTACATAACACTTGGTCTGATTCCACCCCTCCGCTCTCCCCGTATTTGAGTGGCTACTTAACAGGTGTGTTTTTGGCGACTTTCTCATTGTAATTAACTCGTAATGTCAATGAAATACACTACTGGCGATAAAGGTGAAAGTTTTTGCTTTAATTTTGTCGTTAAAATAGAAAAAGGTTATTGTACCCATGAACGAGCGAATATTCCTAGACATTGATATTACTCAACCAATTAGAAACTAGAGAACACACAAGAATTATTTATTTTAAATTAGGCAGTCTATGATTGATTACCTCAAATCAAATTGGTCCTAAAAAAAAATTATTTTCAGATGTTATAAGTTTTAAAAATATAAACACTGGCAATCACAAAATATTGTTTATCTGTACTGTATTTTGCAATATATCTGTCCCTTGGTCTAGTTCGACTCACTCAAAAACTCGCGTATATATTTTAGTCTTTCGCAACTCCAGAACCTTCTTGAATTTACCACCTCTTCGTATGTGGAGCTTCCAGACTAGTCGGGAATAAACCATCGCATTCGCCAAAACTCATAGTTAACGACAGGACCGGCTTCTGAATTACTGAGCTCGTAACAATATATTCTTTAAGCTGTTTCGTGATTTCTTTACTTGTCCTTTGGTCCTATTTTAATTTCACTGTAATTGGACCTTGGAAACTACATCAGATACAGTATTGGATTAGCCCAATTGACAAAATTAACAAAATTCTTAGCAATTTATATCTTTGATAATCGCTTAAACAACAGATGACTCATTCAATCGGTTTGAAAGTAAAAACACTCAAAAAAACATACTTTTGTTGATTACTGAAATGGAAACAGTCACTTGTTATACCAAAATACACGGTCTGTCTCACACAAATAAAAGTTTTATCGTTTTTTTTTTGCATATTCTTTGTTTGCAATATCACCACTTTCCATTAAATAATTTAGTTTTTGTGTAGCACTAATTACTCTAGCATTGTCTTTGAAACATGTTTAAAATTCGCGTTATTATATAACGCAAAATAGTATAAAAAGGAAGGAATAAACAATACCGATATTTAATTCATTTTAATTGCTGTTTAAGATATCCTGCTTACATTTTTTGGTAAATCAAACCACAATCTTTTTCAAGTCAACGTTTCGGTAGAGTTCCAGCTACACATTCGGTTGTATTAAAGCACTTTCTTTGATTTTTTTGTCTTTTATTATTAAATATGTTACCCCTCTTCCCAATACACCACAAGGAACATACATAAGATATCCTGCTTAAACTTTACTTACCAGGATTCGAACATCCACAGTCAATTTCCAATAATAAAGGATCCTGCAATAATGGATATTGACAAATATTTCAAGACCGTTGAGTTGGTTGGTGGAAAAAACTGTCTACCTTACAAATTATAACAAAAAATTAGTGTAGTTTTATACATATTTCCATACTTGAATACAAAGGGACATATATTTTATGGTAAAAGCATGTTTTTCAAATAGGCAGATAAATAAAGATAATGATTGAAATTAAGTAAATCAAGCTATAAGAAAATATATTTACTTTAAAACTTCAATTATTGACAAATGGCTGTGACCGAATGTTAAGTTGCATAACTAGTAGGGTCATTATCAAATACTATATAATCTCCATGTACAGCTACAAAAAAAAAAAGCAATAGTCATCGTAAGACAGGGAAGGAAGGTACTCTGTTTGAATTATATCCTGATCACCCTGTATGTTAGTTTTAGTGTATAATTTGGTAACTAATTATGATAAATGTTTTAGCTGAAAAAAATCTACCAATTACCTATGGCCAAACCGTAAAATTAAAACAAGTTTCTATTAGGTATATTTTTAGTTGTCAGCTTGTTTACTGAATTAATTAAATATTGTTGTTCCCGACCAGCAAAAAAACTAGTCAACACACACACTGTTAATTATTTGCCAAAAGCAGGTTTTTTAGAATCCTAATCGTAATTATTTAATATAATCTTTGTGAGTTTTATTTGAATATTCAATTTTAGAAGCTTACAAAATATAGTGTACAGCTCGTGTGTACATAATATTCACCCAAAAAATACTTACCTCAGCTGGAAAACTCAATAAAGCCACTCTAATTATTTCGATATGGATGCAAACGAAATAACAGCACGAAAGGTAGCAAGAAGTTTCATAGCACTAGAACATGCCGTTAGGTAAAGTATATTTCACAATATTTCGTTTACTCGGCATTTGGACTTGAGAATTTAATAATAATATCTTGGAATGGAGTTTACATGCCAAGTTTTACCAAACCAAAACTCGGCAACATTGGAAGCTAGTCCAAAATAGATAAACAAGGCTCGTCTATGCTAGTACATACCCACTCACTTAAATTATTATTAGATAAGAATAATCCACACGATTTAATTAATTAATTTTATTGCCTCGTCCTTCAAACGTGAAAAAAGTAATCCTACCTTTTCCTGCAATCCTTAGACTCCTTCGTTTATGTTTATTAATTATTTCTTATGATTTATAGACAATATAATAGCAATTATATTACAAACAAAGCGTTCAGGTGTGACGTACGAATTAAAAATTAATATTTGTTATTCGGGATTATCTTAAAATTGATTATTTAAGGCTTATTAATTTGTAAGTTGCGTAATAAAGAATAAAATTTACACTGTGACCAAATAAACGTTTTGCAAGGTTAGATAAAAGAATTATTAGTCGTTTAACAAACTAAAATCAAATCAGATACAGTATTCTTAGTTCTTTTATGTCCTACGTCCTTCAAAGATACCTGATGATTGAAATCAAGTAAGGATAATGTGTAAATATTGAAATATAAAAACTTCCATAGCAATGACAGCAGAATAAAAGTAAATCAAGCTAAGAAAATATATATTTTTACTTTTAAACTTCAGGGCTGTGACCGAATGCTGTGTTGCATAACTAGAAGGGTCATTATGAAATACAACTAGCAGTAGTCCTCGTAAGACAGGGAATGAAGGTACACTGTTTGAATTTATTATATCCTGAACACTCTGTATGTTAGTTTTATTCTATAATTTTGTAACTAATTATGATAGATGTTTTAAATGAAAAAAAATCTTCCAATTATGGCCAAAACAAATTAATTTTCAAAACAAGTTTCTATTATATTTTCAGTTTTAGCTTGTTTATATTTGTTATCATCAACTGAATTAATTAAAATATGTTCTTTTTGACCATCGTCGACGCCTCTGACAGAAAATTTATTTATTTTTAATAAAATTTTCACATTCACAGTTAATAATTTCAAATTTCCTGCTTCTTCTTTTGTAATTTCGTTTTAGAAAGCGGAAGTGTTGATTTGAAGGTCAAGGAATAAATAAAAAAACACAAAAATAAAAGTCAATATGACTAAGGGAAGAATGTAGTCGGCCCTTTATGTTTATTTAATTGAAAATATAAAGTGATAGACACAAATAATATAATATAATCGGTTCCATAAAAATCTAGAAATTTTGTTTATAATGCTCGTTTTATATAAATACGTTCGAACAATTATTACAAACACTACGTCATTTTTTTTTAATTATAAAGATTGAACAAGGCACGCAAAAATAGTTTAAATTTTTCAAGTTTAATCATTAAAATACAGATTTTTAATTATTTATTTATTTTAGAAACAAAAATCTCCCGTCTTCGAGGAAAAACATAATGAAATTAAATCAAAATTCAGCATTTTAGTTTAAATATTAAAAACAATTTTCAACTCGCCATCAACTTTACATGATTCCATCTTCTCATTTATTTTTGTCTGCTTTCAAATTTCAATTATCAATAAATTTTCTTCTTTCCTTCAAAATTTCCAGCTTTAAATAAATTTCTTCACGCATCTTTTCATCAGAAACAATATATTTCATTCATTTTCACGTACCTACCATTATCTACCATTTATTTCGACTTCCAGTGAATTCCATTTGTAATTATTATTCTCCTTTTAGCATCTTCTTTCTTTTATCTTTTCTTTTAGAGAAAAAATATTTTTCTCAACAAAATTGACTTCCTCAAACAATGCTTACAACTTGGTCTTCGTTGTTATCTACGCTGCTGAACTTTGATCTAAAATGAAATACAGCCTACAAATATGGCTTGCATTTATTTCAGCAGATATGAAGAATTTGAATAAAAATTACAAGAAATATGATTTATTAACAGCATCATTTGAAAGTAAATCTACTAAAAAATACATTTAATATTCTTTATATTGAGTAAACATAATACGGAATTGTTTTGGCCTTGTGATTTCAAAACTAGTTAGCGCCCTGGCCCTTTAAGTGTTTATTTACGAGAGCTCTTTGTGGTAGATCATTGTCGGTTAAATATCACAACACCCTGTATAAAAGATGAAGCATATTTCATAAATATACGTTGATAAAATATAATATGCACTTCGGCGAAAAGTTGTTTAGTGTCTCGATTGCTTGCAGGCAGACAGTGTTTCGTCCTTGATATAATATACGGGGTTGGGATAAAGTATGGAACCAAGTAAATATCTTTTAAACGAAAAGAACGATATTTATGAAAATTTGCAGGTAAGTGCAATGGAACTAAATAAATCTGATGTACATTTTTTTGTTAATAATATACTTCCGGTTCAACCGGAAATGCCATCAACTTCTTTAATTTAAATGGGACACCCTATATATTTTTACAGATTTTGAAAGAGCTTGTTATTTTGAATTCGTACATACTGAGTTTAGTGTAAAAAAAATTTGTAAAAACGAGGAATATAGCACTTTAATCAATCTCCTTTGAGTTTTTTGCATTAGAGCAAAAAACTATTTAGATAAACTAATTGATGTTGTTTGTATGCATAGTATAAATAAACAAGTACTGTTTAGTACGTCTTTTGTTGTCTAAGTGTCAAATTCTAATTGATGGAAATAAATTTAACAATTTAAAATGGTTCAATTAAGTGAAAAAGAGCGTATTGAAATTTTAATGATGATCGTGTTAGAGGTCATATTTTTAATAATTTGCATCCGGAGAGAAATCCTATATCACGCTCAACAGTAACTAAAACATTACAACGTTTTAATACAATTGGGATGGTGAAAAATTTGCTAAAACCTGGAAGACCGCGGACTGCAACGAACGAAACTGTAAAACAAAATATTGCAATTGATTTAGAAGAATCAGCTCAAACTTCCACCACAAATTTGGTACTAAACGATGGTATCAGTCGACGTTCTGTAGGAAAGATATTAAAAAGTGAAAAGTATCATCCGTATAAGGTATGGTTGGTTCAAGAATTGTCAGACGATTATTTTGACCGACGGCTGGAATTTTGCGAACGGCTAATGGACATCTGTAATGTCGACGACAATTTTGCTTCTAACATAGTTTTTTCCAATGAGGCAACTTTTTGTTTAAATGGAACAGTTAATCGCCATAACTCAAGGTATTGGTCAAATGAGAATCCTCATTGAATTCATGAAGCACATACCCAGCATCCACATAAGTTAAATGTTTCGAAAATAGGCTTATAGGCCCATTTTTCATTAACGGAAACTTGAATGGTATTTGGATCTACTAAATAACGAAATTATTCCTGCACTTCAACAGAATGGGCAATTACCTCAAAATCTTTGGTTTCAACAAGATGGAGCACCTCCCCACTATGATAATCGGGTTCGGGATTTTCTGGATGCGAATTTATAGGATTTATAGAGTGGCCTGCTCGTTCTCCGGATCCTAGCCCGTTAGATTTTTTTCTTTGGGGTAATCTAAAATCACGTGTTTACGTTAGACGACCAACAAACTTACAGGAATTGAGACAAAGAATTATTGATGAATGTGAACTAATACGTGGAGAAGTCTTGGAAAGAGTGACTCAAGAATTTGTTAATAGGATGGCATATTGTCAGCAAGTAAACGGCGAGCATTTTGAAAATTTGAAGTAATTTTGTTTCTCATTATTCTAAAATAATGAAATTGTACACCTATTGTACAACTAACAGTGAATTATTCCTCGTTTTTACAAATTTTTTATACACTAAACTCAGTATGTATGAATTCAAAATAACAAGCTCTTTCAAAATCTGTAAAAATATATAGGGTGTCCCATTTAAATTAAAGAAGTTAATGGCATTTCCGGTTAAACAGGAAGTATATTATTAACAAAAAAATGTACATCAGATGCATTTTGTTCCATTGCACTTACCTGCAAATTTTCATAAATATCGTTCTTTTCGTTTAAAAGATATTTACTTGGTTCCATACTTTATCCGAACCCTGTATGTTTATTTCAAAAATATGTTTCATTTTAAAAGTGGTGGTTTAAGACTTAGTAATTGAATATTTAAACTAATTTAAAAAAAAGATTAACACAATATTTATGTAATATTATTATTAATTCTGAAAAAATCACTATTTCTTGTATTTTCGATAATTACAATTCTACTGATGAATAAATTTCGATACCCAACGTAAAAATTGTGATTTCAAATAGTTATTTGTCTGAAAACAAATAGCAAAGTTTTCTACATTAATATTTAGGAAGCCTAAAACGTTTTTTTTTGTCAAATACTTCAGGTAAAGAATTTCTCTTTCATCCCTTAATAAAGTTGGACCCAGTAGTTAGTTTAAAAAAAACTCTAATACAAAAATGTCCGCTATTATTAACGTGCTGTAAACTGAGAACGAGCAGGTGTCTGCGGCTCTCCTTTCAGAGTGGATTCCTCTCGCAATAATGCATGTTTCAATAACAGACGGAAGCTTTTAAGGTTTGTGTCACTATATCAAAGAGTATAAAAATAAATGGGATGAAGAAAAAGAAAAATTACTACAATTTTAATAAAATCTTTCCCAACCAAGTGGTTACATCTATACCATACACAAACTCCAGTGGCTTGGTTGTACTCATACCAAAACATAACAAAGTAGTATGCGCGAAATTTTTAAGTTGCATTTATTTTTTCATCTTATAAAGTTAGCTAGAAAAGTGTTTTTAGTTAAAAGATTATCCCAAATTTTAATGCAAAAATATTGTTGATTATACAACTTTGATGGTACATAATGAGTTCTGAAAAAACTTTATACAAATAGCAAGAAAGACTAGCATTTTATATATTTGTATTTACACTAACTTGATACTAACACAGATCAGGCCGAAAATATGACATACACTCAGGTGCAAAATCGATGTTTGTTTTAATGTGTGCAGTGAGATATAAAATTTCCGTTTCTCTTCACAATATCACAATAGGAGTTTTTTTTCGTTAAAAATGTTTAAAAAAAAATAATTGTTGCATTTATTAATGAAATAAGTTACCGTACCTGAGCTTATACAAGGGTAGTGTAAACTTTAGAGCCCTATAGTTCGTTAACGAAGGGTGGAAGGAAAAAAATTCATATGAAGTACAAAATCTAAGATGGTCGTTTTTAGCACCTGAGCGTAGATGAGTTATCACAGACGAAGCCTACAAAAAAATTGGTTCAGTATCTATCTTGAGTTAACTCATTCAAATATCGGAAAGAAAAGTAAAGTGGTCGAAGCTGTGTTAGTTGTATTAGAGATTTTTGAATACATTTTTAATAATATTCCAAAAGTAAAATGGATTACAAGATATGTTCTCTACAGTTACAAAATCTATACAGCTCTCTCTTAAGGAAGGTATAATTTGTGCGACCAATTTTATTATAAAATTCTTCTTGCTGAATCCATTCAATTGCAAGAATCGTCTAAAAAAATGCAAAAATATCTAATTTGCATACCACAAATTTTTCTGCCTCGAATATCACGTTTTCGAAATATTTTCACTTTTCTTTTTTCTAGGAATGATTTTGACTTAGACCTCGTTGATTTTAGGGTACATTCGTAATCAATTCGCTGGACAAGTGGCACTTTGGTACCCAAGCTGGCACGAAATTTGCCATTCACAATAACTTCAAAGTTTACTTTAGCGCAAGCGCGTTTGTCCTAAATAATTGTCAGGATTCCTTCAACATAATATAGTCGAAGCATGATTCTGGTTGCGTTCCGAATGAAGGTCCCTTTAAAATTTAGGCCGTAAGGTTGGCTAAAGTTGGTCGAAATTGCATAGCTACCAAGTAAACAAGGGCTTCGAGTTTATTTTTTATAGCAGTATATACTGGAGTGATAGATTTTAAATATTTTAAATCGAAAATTTTTTTCATAGTTTGCGACTACAAAAGCTACCATTTACCAAATTTTCATGCAAATTGAATATTTTTTGCGAAAACTAAAAATAAAAAAACGCAAAAGTCAGTTTTTGCCATTTTACTCAGAAATTTTGAGGTTATCTTACAAAGTCACTCATATACAAGTTTTAGATCTTTTTGAGATCTACAACTTTTACATTTAACTTTTTTTTCTAGCACCTCTGCTTTGGCCGGAAATCGCTGAAATGTTTTTTTCCACCACTTTTCCATCCCCCAAATCCACCCCGCAACTCCGCAGAAGTTGGAATTATTTTTAATATGCTTGTAATAACCCCCCTTCCACTTCCCCCACGCAGAATTTAGATAACACTTTTTTCTTTTTTCAAGAAAAAATGAGCTAATTTGCCAAATTGCGTTGTGAACTATCACATTGAAATATATTTGCTTATAGCTTGCGTGCCACTTGGCTAGCGAATTGATTACGTAAGTAGCCTTATACATTTTTAGGCCGATTGTGCTTAAAAGTCTCTATCTGTAAGAAATTGTCGATAAACAAATTAGATATTTCCATAGATATAACAAGAATAGACTAATAAGTCTAATATAAATATATATATATATATATTAAAGCTAAAACTAAAATATATTTTGCTTTTAAAATCTTACAATAACAAGTCAAGTATAATAAATCATTTGAGTTATGGTCTCGCTCTCTTACTAAAAGAAACTGTTCAGAAAATTGTGACACATTTTTATTATTTTCCATATCAAACAAAAAATAGTTTCTAAAACGAATATTTACATCATAAATATCTTTAAAATCATAACCAGTAGACATGCGTAATTAGTATCAAAATTGACAGTTGACAATTGATCGTTGATAGTTCACAATTGATCGTTGACAGTTGACAATTGATCGTTGATAGTTGACCATAGATGTTTGTGGTTTTGACTCTTGGAAACGATTATTGAGAGACATTAGGTTAGAATTGTTACATATTAACATTTTAAACTTGAAATAAAGATATTTCCCAAATATATAAAAAATCTACTTAATTTTATTATACACAGAATGAGTTTAAAGTATAAATTTATCTATAACATATCACAAAACCGTCAAAAAACAAAATTTAAGAAGATCGTGTGTTCCGTACATAAAACTCACTCTGTACACTCTGAAAAAATTGTACAACAAATCTTGATATAACTTTTGTGCTATTTAGTCCTTGACATATTTTTAAACTTATACTTTTTTTAATAAAAAGATGTCGCAACAATTTCGTAATAATTTTTAAAACAAGCAGCAAGCAGTAAAAAAGCGCGACCACAAGAAACATTTTCATAAAATCTGACAAAAAATCCAACAGCGAAAAATGTTCCCGAAAACGACACAGCATTTTTCTTATCCTCAAAATATCACGCGTTTCTCAACAGACGTTACAGATCTGTACAGATAAAGAAGTAGTATTCAGTTGGGAAAATATCGTTTCTTTTCATTTTAATATCTAAGTTACAGCGATATGACGAAGCTCTCTAACTGTACAGATCTGCAACGGCCGCCCGAAGCATGACCAAAAAATTGATGCTGTAAAAATGTCTTTATTAGGTAAAATGTAAAACTTGTTTTTCTCTAGTTTGTTCCAGCGCGTCCGTCGACGCTCAGCCTGTACTATGTTAGTAGCTTGAAGAACATGATGGCCAGAGAGATGTTTATAAAAAGAACTACAAGGACCAACTGTTGGCGCGAGAACCAGTCCTGTAATATCAAAAATATTTCATGAATAAACTCTTTAATGATTACATATTAATTTACAATTCAAAGTATACATCCCTCAACTAAAAAGTATTGATTATTACCGTGTTATAATCACTAGTAATAAAGTGAAATTTATTTCAATATATTTTTCAATGTTGCCAGACAACATTTTCTTTAAATATGAAATCTTGCACCACATTTAAGTAGACCTTTCGTCAACTCAGCTTTTTATATTTGAACTGTTTCCAATATTATACATGCAGGGAGAGATTTCAATGTTGCCGGACTGTCAAAATTTTTGATTAAGTATGAATTTCTATCAATTTTCTACCTCCAAAGCGAATGGAGTCACAAGACGTCAAAATAGGTGTTCATGACGATATTATTTTTTGAATTAGTCAGAAATGTAACAAATGTACATCTGGGGAACAAAAAAAGGTTTAACAAAAGATAAAAATCTACATCGAAAAAAAAATTCATAGAAAAATAAAACGTTTCTTGAATTTCTCACAAAAAAATTCTTGTATAAAACTTTTTGGGACACACTATATTTATAACGATCATGCCATAATATAAAGTATATATTTTTAAAACTTCTACACTATTCAATATCAAATGCAGGATTATAATATACCAAACTAAATTGTGTGGACATTAAAACCCATGCTGAAACATGCTGGTGGAAAATTTGAAGATGAAAGGTTTTAACGTTGTGCTACTTTTACAGAACGTCTTTGACGGTTTTAATTACAAACGGTTATCAAAAGCTTTTAAATATAGGTAATTTAGTAATATACAGTAGGTACATTTTTCATGTAACCAAAAAGCAAACACATTCTGTATATTTAATTATACGAAAAGCTTCAATTTTAGCGAAATGTTAGACTGAACCTAGGTACATTACCAACAGAGACATTAAACACCGAATATATAATTTTTCAGGTTTAAATGTACAAATTGAGAATTTAATTTTCAAATATTTTCATTAATTTTATTAATATCTTAAATTAATATTTTTATAACAAGGCAGAATGAAAAGACAAGATCAAAACAAAAATCAGCAAAGACGATAACTGATATTACTGGCACCGTACATAGACAATAATTTAAGTTCACTCCAAGCTCCTTCCAGTTCAATTCTACCTCACTCGGTCTATTTTTCGGGATCTTGAAGCTCCCATCAATCTATCGAGCGGAGTAGTAATAGTATATCGGCTGGACTGTTTTTACATTGAATTATTCAATTATTATACGATGCACGTGTCTTGTAACGACCGTTTTTCGGCATGTCTTTATAAGCGCTACATGAAACTGCCGACGACGAGTTACGATGATGTATTGACATCTAGTTAGCCTAGACCAGTTCCAAAAATATTGCGTTACCATATCAACGAACAATAACTTATTAGAAGTGTCAGTGCGAAGTTTGACGTCAAAAAAGTAAACCAGAGTTACGCAATAAATTAAAAGAAAAAAGATGTCCAACGAAATTGTGAAAATCGAAAAATTGGAGTATCGGGCCATCATCAAGTACCTGCATTTAAAAGGGTTAAGAGGTAAGCAGATTTACGAAAATATGCTTAATACCCTTGGTGATTAATGTCCTTCGTATGCGACCGTGAAAAATTGGACTGCAAGCTTCCAAATAGGTAAATTTTCCATTGAAGATGATGACCGATCGGGAAGGCCAGTTTCTGTGTCAGTCCCCGAAAATATCGATGCAGTTCATGACATGATTTGATCAGACCGTCGAATTGGGCTAAAACTGAATATTTCATACGAACGCGTTCATCATATAGTTCACGTCAATTTGGACATGAGAAAAATTGCTGCAAAATGGATCCCCAAATGTTGACCAAAAGCGTGCAAGGGTAGAATCATCGCGTTCGATCTGTGCTCGATTTGAAAACGATGTAGACTTCTTAAACCGAATTGTTCCTATGGATAAGACTTGGGTACATTTCTACGTTCCAGAAACAAAGCAACAATCGATGGAATGGCGACACTCTGGTTCTCCAAGACCTAAGAAGTTTCGTGTCCAAAAATCTGCTGGAAAAGTTCTTGCTTCAGTTTTTTGGGATTGCCATGGAGTAATCATGATTGATTTTTTGGATAAGGGTAGAACAATAACTGGAAATTACTGTTCGACATTACTGACCACTCTACGGGAAAAAATTAAAGAGAAAAGACGCAGAAAGCTATCCAAAGGTGTTTTGTTTTTCCAGGAGAACGCCCCTGCACACAAATCTCATATTGCCATGCAAAAAATTCGTGACTTATTCATTGTCTATGTACGGTGTTACTGGTAATTAAAAAATGTCAAATATATCACAGATTTTGAGAATGTTTTCAAGTGAGGTAGTATTCGTTTCTTTCTACCCGAGCTCGCCCGAAGTTTTCAGGAAAAACTCATAGAAGATAGCATATAGAAAGAAATTTCTTTCATTTGCTAGTTTTTTCTACGTCTATTTCTATTGAGTGAGAGAGTTCACATGCTCTGGAGTTTTAGGAAAATATTTCTAAGGAGTTGTACGTAAACATTTTCAAAATAATAGAATTTTTGACACAATTCTATTACATTGAGTCATTTTATATTTTGGAACAACGTTTTCAAAATAGTTTTTGTTAAAATTTCTCAATCTGTACACTAAAACACATCGAATGCGTTTAAACATAACCTACAGAAAACAATCCAACCAAAACTGAAAAATGATTACATACATAAAATGTCACAAGTTTTGTCCGTTTACATTTTTATTATAAAAACCTTAGAATTGTTTAGGAATTTGGTGAATGGATCGCGTTTTATTATAATTATTTAATATATTCAAATACTCTCTAGTTCTAGTATATAATTCGGTCAAAAATAACTTGGCGAACTTTATATAGATGTTACATAGGTGCATATATTTTTGGCGAGTCACAATTAACATGTTACAGACTTCTAATTGAAAAAATTAATTGTTTATTTATAAAAATATTCATTTTTTCTACTACAGTCTTTGTATATACTTCTGGGTATTAAAATGAGGTCCGGTAAAGTCCACGACCATTGGAATTTCACAAAAATTGTTATAAAATAGTCAATTGCAATCAAAAGTGCTAAGCTTTTAAAATTTCCGACACTAAAGACACCTCAAACAACGGTTATGTAAAAGATGGTCATATATTTTATAACTAGCGTTATATAAACTAAGTCTCGCAAATCGCTGCACTGTCATGTATTAGCTGTATTTTTGGACACAAGATTCTGGCGCAAAGCAAAGTAAAACAGGTGAAAGTACATTCTTTAGTGAAATTTTTGCGTGGTCGTAGGAAAAATAAAGTATATAACTTGCCTCTAGCCGATAACGTATTTTGCTTCGAGCTTAACTACATACAAAATTTTTTGTATAGTGTTTCTAATGTGAATGTAACGACAATAAAATAAAGCAATGCAGTCAGATTTATTTTCTAAAATTGTCAGGATCACTTTACAAATGTTCCCCTTACTTCTGTAAGCCGCTCGTGATGGTCTTAGAACAGCTAGTTTGGAAATATTTAAAAAAAGTATGAATTTATTAGTAAGCATTAAAATAAGCCGCTTGTAATTTGATTGCAATTTGATTCAACAAAGAAATTTAAGTTTTCTTATCTAAACGCACGTGTATGTTATGAGATTTTCATTACGTGCATGTTACTGTTAAATGTCGCTTACAAGGAATGTCTACATTGCGTTTTTTGACGTTTACGGACATGGGCGTAGAAAAACATTATTTCACGATATTCGAATTTGTAAAAAATATATATATGCACGCCATAGGGGAAAAAAGTTTTAATCACGTTCCATTCAATGTCGACCAACTTCCGCCAGCTGAATGTAGCATTATGAATATCTGTTTTTTATAAAAACATTGATTTGAAATGGAATTTTGGCATTGTATCAATAATTACATTAACGTCATTACCCAATCATGATTTTATGCAAAAAATATCTACATTCATAAGTATTACAAATGGACAAAACTCGTAGTACATCTGGTAGCACAAAAAAAACAGTGTCTATAGCTAACATACCTATCGGATCTCTGTAATGCGATAGCAAAGGGAAACAGATAAGTTACATAAATGAATTTTTTACTTAAGGATCAATCTAAAGGGCTTAATGCTTATAATAATATTTTTTTCGCTCCAAAAGAAAGACGAGATTAGAAATCTTAGATATTTTTTAGCAAAATTTGTACAAACTTTGGTAGTTATTTGAAAAAATGTTTACCGCGCCGCATAGCCCTTTTGAAAATACTGTCCCTTAGTACGACAATAGGTTTTCCGTAGACTCTAAGATAAAACCTAGGTAAAGTCGAACTAAAAAAAGGTGTGCGAGGCATTGTATTATAATTAACTTCAAAGTGAAATATATCGAAAGTATCGTTGTGTCTATATGAATTAAAAAAAATCTAGAGCCAATTGTTCTTAGAAGGCAAAAGAAGTTGCTAAAATTTTGGTTACTACTGTAGAATGTAAGATGTTTATTTAAAATATTTATAGAAAATATTCCCTAAAACACATAAAAAGATCCAACAATCGGATATTTTAGAGGCAGCGGCAACCGCGCATAAATCGCTTAACCTATTGTGAATTAGCGATTGCGGAAATACGCTGATATATCTAGTGTTCTCACCAAAAACTTGTGACATGATAGAGGGGCTTAAAAATAATGGTAATATGTACATTACTCCCTACGAACACATTGGCGTACCAAGCCATGATTTTTGAATTTGGTGGGCCAAACCGCAGTTTTCTATTATTTGTGACTCTTTTGTATTAAAATAACGGGTTTGTTTGATACTTCAGTGTTTTTCATTGCTTTTGGTTATTTTTTTTGTGATTATGTTGTGTCACTCATATGTGAGAGACGTGGCCCTGTAGCAAATAAAATGTAATAGAGGCCACGTGATTCAAATATGAGTGACAAGAACTTAGCCCAGGAGGTGGGACGTGCATTAGCGAAATCTAGATCTAAATTGACGTACAACTACTGCGACAAGTGTCCTGGCCAACCACAAATTTGCTTGACATGTTTCAATAAGATACATTAGTTAAATTTTTTCCTTCTATTTTTTTATGTATACCTTTTATTATACAGATTGCGTAAATTACATCGGAACCGTCCGGATTACACAAGTACGACAGAAAAACAGCTGAAAGAGAGAGAAAGAATAATTATGCGCGATCATTAAGGCGTGTACTTTGTTTCTCCTTAGGGGTGTATACTTATTTCCCGAGACTGGCCGAATGCTCATTGCCCCCCTATTTTAACCGCTGTTGCCAGAAGTGCAGATTAATTTGTACAAATGATATTTTTGTCTCGTTATCGTTGACTTTTTTTCGAGGGTGAAAATACAGCACGTTTGTGCCAGCATTACGCCAAATAATCTTAGAGATATGAGATCAAATCTTTATCACAGATTTGGTTATTGTCTGGCACAGGAAGGTGGTTTATTTGAGCACTTAATTCATTAAAATTATGTTTACCTTTAGAATGGATTTTTATTTTTATTTTTTCAGGAAGTTTATATTTTATGTTTAGAATAGGTGTAGGTACCTACCTACTTATTTTATTTTTTCAATTTAATTTATTAATGGAAGGGATTTTTAGTTCATTAATTATGGTTCTCTCAAGAAATGCTGTTTTATTTTCAAGGGCTAAAATAATATCCTATTGTAGTTAGAAATTGTCAACTTGGTCTGAAATGATCATGTTGACAAAAATGAATTTTAAGACTTACAGGTTACGTAATAACGATTGTATTTTTTTATTTCTTCAACACCCTCACTCCTTCCATGCTGGGAGCATACTGAATACCACCAACTAGTGAATTCTCTCTGTAAAGGACCATTCGGTCAGTCTCGGGAAATAAGTATACACCCCTAAGATGAAACAAAGTGATGACCGCGCACAATTATTATTTCTCTCTCTTTCATATATCCTTGTCGTACTTGTGTAATCCGAGGCCAGGGTTCCAAAGTAATTTACGTAATCTGTATATGAGAGACATGTCACGCGATGTGTTAACGAATCATAGGCCTGTAAAGTTAGAAAGATAACATTTTTTTAGAGAGTAATGCACAAATTGTATTTGAAGTATTATGCTTTTTTTTAGTCATACGCTTCAAATTTTTGGTAGTAATTACAGGAGGTACTTCGTTGCTAAAATTACTTAGGCGTATATACAGGTTGTCCGAGAAACTTTTATATCGAAATCCTACATTCTACAGCAGTTAAAATAAGAAAACAAAACGACACAACACCGACTAAAAGTTGATCTAGTTCACACGATAGACTTTAACTCATCAAATCAAGTCATACAGCCGACTATTTCGGCAATTATTATAAGAGACCTACCTTGACTTGGGGACTGATAAGGTAGAGAAGTGGATTGGCACGAAGTCTTTCATAATCATCTTGTTGCCTTCGCATTTCTTCTCGACGAGCCGATCCCAAATAGGAAACCTCCTCTCTGGACATCGCTCCCGTCGCTCTGGGCAACTCTTGAAAATCAGGCAGTGATTTTTTCCTCTGCAACGAAGTTTGAGTCACTAGGTTCTGAAAAAGAATATTTTAATGATGTAGTGGGTGATGTTGAGATAATGCCAAAAATTTTTGTTAATAGTGAAAATGCAGAATTGTTTTAAAAAATTTGTTAACGACAAAAATGCTTGATGATGACAAGTTTATGTTAAAAAGGTTTTGTCTGTAAAAGATTGAATGTTGGTTATCTAAACTAGGTTTTTGAATAATGCCCAGGTGTATACTTGCTGCGGATGAAGTGTGATTGATGCGAGTCGTCTTCAGAGAGAAAGAAGTATCGAACGTTTTCCAAGTCACTGAAAGTATCATTTCCTTGGATATCGAGCAGCTGGAAACGTAAGATAAAAATCTAGAAATGGACGACCAAGGGTTATCACTCCCCCACAAGTTATTTACCTGACTGTGACTCTGATTACTAGTCGGATCATACAACAGCATCTTTTAAATGCTTCTGGTGTTTCCGTTTCAGTTGAAACAGTACGTCCAGATTATTAGGTTCCCAATGACTTCCTCTAGTGACAAAGTGCAGTATAGGAAGTTCATCGTTATAGAGAAGAATAACTGTCCGTTAGGAGATAGTACAGTTGCTTTTTGGGGAAGTGCTTGATTGATTAGAAATGGAGTGGCTCTTTGTCCTATCCCACTGAGACCTTTGCAGATCTCCCTATTTTTAGAGCTCGATATCTAGCTTTATTCTTTTTGCTAGACCTATTAGCCTGGATACCGCCTCCCTTGCGTAGCTCGCTGTTCTCGGCCTTTCTCTCTGGAATGACTACTGTGTATTTATTTGAGGAAGTGCTTGATGGGAACATATATAAATATCAAAAATGATTTCCAGATACCTTGAAGTATCGAGAATATACTCTTATTGAAATTCTATGAAAATATGTACCTACTGTATAGATATAAAATGAATGAATATGTGAAATTCTAGCTTTGGAGGCCTAGAGATATAAAGTACTAACATTATTTTGGCTTAAATTATAGTCTCCCGGCGGGTAGTCAGTATATAATAGTGAGTGGTCTAAGCGTCCTTAATAAAAGTAAAAATGTATGTCCGCAGATTTGTCGTGTCTACAGGCAGTTGTGGATCTGTTCCAAGATTTTTTTCAGTACAGCATAATAGATAAATAGCGATACTGTCTAAAAATAAAACATTCCAAATTAAATAGCTAATGATAATACACTTTTTTTTTCTAGTAGAATTATTCATGTATTATTTTTAACATAAATGTTCGTTAGGTGGAATTGTATTTAACAAAAATTCTAAACGTAAGTACACGATTAAGATTTACAAGGAATTTTTTCACTTGCAAATGTTTTGTTTTCTTAAAAACCTGTATGAGTTTGGTTTGGTGGAAATATTAAAAAACGATTTTATATAAAAACTTAAGCAGAAATTTATTCTTCATTTCTTTTATGGCATGCGAATTTTTACCATAACGATGTGCATTATTTTCCAGTACTATAACTTGTACTTCATTTAATCTAAAAGTAACCTCTCAATAAAGATTTTGTTGGAAAGGACCTGAACAGTGGAAATTCAAAATATTTCATTATCCTAGATATTAAATTTTAAAAGAGGTAGAGCAAATTACGACTCCTTAGTCATTAGGAGATCAGGGAAACCAAAATGGAAATTTTTAAATATGCATGATTATGATAATACTGGAAGTAAAAACAACGTTTGGTCAAAAAATGCATAGATTTCGAAAATTAATTTATGTCAGAAGCGAGATTTTTTTAGAAAATTAGTAGCTTAAAAAACACATTTTTATATAAGGTCCAACAAAAACACCCCCCTTTTTTGCAATGAATTAAAAATAATTTTTTACTTTTGAATTCGATCTGTAATAATTCTTTTTTGAATACTTGGTCTTTAATAGTTATGTATGTACCAAAGACGAAAAACTGTCTACAGTAAAAATCACAAATCTTTCCCGTTTACGACACCACCCCTTCCCAATGTGATCCAGCGTAGTCTTAGATCGAGCCCCCCCCCAAAAAAATTGGCTACGTCATTTATGGAAAGCCCCTTGAAACATGGAATAAACCTTTAAAAGAAAATGGGATCAACATAAATAAAACCAAAAGAAAAGTGGTGCAGATCTGTAGAGACCATAGAGAATGACTTTTAAATATGGAACGACTTGATTATCTCGAAAACTTATCGGACGATTTTTATAGATTCTGGTTTCGCTACACAGTAGCTTTCTCAAACGAATGGAGGTATCATGAAAAGTTTTTAATTTATATACAGTGCATTGATAAGGAATTTTACGGATAAAAGTATTATAATCTATTTACTTGGAAATAAAAAGCAAAAAATATGGGATTAATAAAAGTATTAAGCAAGTTTACCTGGAAATTCATTCACAACAATCGTACAGGAAGTTTCTAAGTAAAAAGGTTTAATAAGGGAGAATTGTTGATATCTATTTGGTCGTTAAGAAGGTTATCTGAATATTTGTTTTTATTTATCTCGAGAGCTTCTAAAAGATTTAATTTCAAGGATTTAGGTTCTACATGCAAAATTTCAAAATTTGAGTCGAAAGTGTGTTGGTTTGCTAATAAATGATTTGAGTAGTTGGAATCTAATTTTTGTTTATCATAGCTACGTTTGTGTTCTGAAATTCTAGTTTTAAAATTCCAAAAAGTTCTACCTATATAAATTTTATCACAGTTGTCATTACCACATTTTAATTTATAAACTCCTGATTTGTTTAATTTTGAAGATTTAGATTTGTTGTTTTTAATGAATTTGGATAATTTGTTATCGGTTTTAAAGCAAATATTTAAGTCTAAAGTTTCTAAAAATGATTTGGTTTTTAAGGATGGTATTCCAAAATACGTTAAGCTTTTAAATTGGTTATTTTTGTTTTTATCAGAAGGAAATACTTGGTCTAGAGTATATTTTCGTATCTTTTTATTTATGATATTGTCTATTAAACTTGGATCGTAATTATTATTAACTGCTATTTGTTTTATGATATTTAGTTCTTTGTTGTAATTGTCAGTATTTAATGGAACTGTTAAAAGTCTATGGATCATACTATTAAAAGCTGCTAATTTATGACTGAATGGGTGGACCGAACTGTTACGAATTGTAATGTCTGTCTGTGATGGTTTGTGAAATATAGAAAAATCATGTGTATTATTTATATTTGTAATTGTAAGATCTAAAAAGTTTATAGACTTGTTTTGTTCAATTTCTACGGTAAATTTGATATTTTTATGAATTGAGTTGATGAAAGTAATAAAGTTATCTAATTGTCTAGTTGTGCCGATGAAGCAAGCTAAAATGTCATCTAATTTTTCACTAAGGGGGTGTTTATGAATTATTTTTCTATATTATCCATGAAAATTTCTGCTAATAGGGGACTGAGAGGGTTGCCCATAATTAAACCGTCTTTACTGCTATAAATCTCTCCATTGAAATGAAAATAATTTTGATTTAAACAAACACTTAATAAATTTATGATATCAGAATGAATTATAGGATTAACATTATTGTGTGTGAGCAAGTTATTGACCAGGGTTATAGTTTCATTAGGAGGTATACTAGGGAATAGATTATTTGTTACATCGAATGATATGAATTTAGAAGTATGAGTAAGTTTTATATTGTGAATATTATTAATTAATTCTATTGAGTTTTTAATTGAAAATTGAGGTTTAAATGAGCAATATTTAGAAATGATATCTATGAGGATCTTTGAAATTTTAAATGACGGAGCTGTGAAAAAGAAACAACCGGTCTAATTGGGGACCCTTCTTTATGGAGTTTAATTAATGAATACAGTTCAGGGTGTTGTGGATTGGGTAAAAATAATTTATATTTTTCTTTATAAATTAAAATGTGGTAATGACAACTGTGATAAAATTTATATAGGTAGAACTTTTAGGAATTTTAAAACTAGAATTTCAGAACACAAACCAAAACCAAAAATTAGATTCCAACTACTCAAATCATTTATTAGCAAACCAACACACTTTCGACTCAAATTTTGAAATTTTGCATGTAGAACCTAAATCCTTGAAATTAAATCTTTTAGAAGCTCTTGAAATAAATAAAAACAAATATTCAGATAACCTTCTTAACGACCAAATAGATATCAACAATTCTCCCTTATTAAACCTTTTTACTTAGAAACTTCCTGTACGATTGTTGTGAATGAATTTCCAGGTAAACCTGTTTAATACTTTAGTTAATCCCATATTTTTGGCTTTTTATTTCCAAGTAAATAGATTATAATACTTTTATCCGTAAAATTCCTTATCAATGCACTGTATATAAATTAAAAACTCTTCATGATACCTCCATTCGTTTGAGAAAGCTACTGTGTAGCGAAACGCGTCACAAGTTGTATTTGAACATAGTTCAATTGTAATGAAGGTTTAAACAAAAAATTTTATTGTTTTATTTCATAGTTAAGTATGAATCTTCATCAAGTAAAAGCCTCATCTATTCAAACGTGATTTTACTAAATTTAAAGAATGGGCATTGAATTTATTCTACGAAAATTTTGTAGATGAAAATTACGAAAGAAGATTCCATTCCATACATTACATTACATTTCTCTGAAATATTTTTAATAAAAACCTCATAATAATAATAAAGTGATTTTATGAATATTTTCCATCAATCCCTCTGTTCGATTTTTGCATAGGTATTCTGCGCAGACAGAATATAAAACAAAAGCGTATTGAATGAGTGTAGTAAAGAATAACCTCAACAGGTGGCGAATCAATCCAGCTTTCCGAAGCACGTCTCGCCAACAAAGCTGGGGAAAACATAAGGTCTTCTTCTTCATCATCATCTCCTTGAAACCACTTCATTTCCTCGACAAACCAATCACATGAAACGAACGGAAACTTTCGGACCGGACCGATTATATATACTGTTTTCGCGTGTTCCAAAAATTTTCCAATGTTGGCCAGTTCATTTAGCTTCGTTCGAGATGGGAATTATTTATATCTACGGAACCGTTATTTTGTAACTTAAGTTGTTGAATTAAAATTTTCAGTGCAGCAATATGGATTATTAGGAGGAAAAGTTTTGTTTTATTTATTTACGATTTGAAACAAATCAGGTAAAAACTCGAAACTCGATTGCGGGGTCGTAATTTCAAACTCAAAAAAGAACATATCTTACACCATATTTTGTCACTTTTAAAATTACCAACTTTGTGTTTATTGTACAATTTCAGTCCATATTTTTCATTTTTTTTTTAATTTCAATATACTTAGGTCTATACCTCAGCCCATTCCCTCTTTATAATAATAATAATAATAATGAATTAACGCTTCCAACCCAATGCGAAGTATTAAAGATAGACAAGCCTTATTTACATTTTGGTTGTCCCCAACATATTTAAGACGAGACTCTTCTTACATGATGCCAAATTTCGCATAACAAAAATCGTAATTGATGAATATATTTAATATTTTATCAGCATTTTCTGTTTAAAACGTAAGAAAAAAGTGGAAAGCATTTAAAATAGGTATGACTAACCCACGGTCCAGCTCACTATTTTTTTTTCGGTTAGAATTTTTCATATTCTATTAATGCCATAACTAAAATAGTTTATAAATATTTATCTTGGCAGCCTCCAACTACTTCTGTCATTTTGGTGAAGTTTGTCAATAAGATTTTAATTATAATTGTGTTTATTTTTGGTTTCTGATTGATATTTTTATATTAAGGTACTTTTAAGACATTTATGATGGTGAGAATGATAATCTGTCATTTCACAGGTAAGGTTATAGTAGCATGAGCGACATGAGCGTAGTATAGGTATAAGACGAGGGATTCAACATTGGTTTTCATAATAATATTGTTAGTTTTTTTTTATTATCAGGGTTCTGAATTGTCAAAAGATCTTCGTGACCATGATTATCTTTTGGTTTATATACTAAGGATGTAGTTGCTCATATTTTTGGATTTGTGGTAAAAATCTTCAACAAAAAAACTCATTGCAAACAGTGTTCTATACTTTTAGAAGGTAGTTTGTATAAATTACAAATTAAAAAAACTTTTGGAGAACAAAAAACCTTTATATTAACATGTTTATAATCTGTTGTGAAAAACTTGTTTTAAAATATCGAGCTACCCACTGCATAACGTCTACTGCACGATTGGCTTTGCTGGATCCCCACTTTCAAATTTGTTACGGCACATCGTCACCTCATTTCACGAGATATCGGTTGGAGTGCAATAATGTGCAAATAATTGACGGAATCACAGCCTTTACATCGTCGCGATCAGGTCCCCAATTCTTGACCGTTCGCAACACTCAAGGTTTCCCGTTTCCTAACGAATTCATTAAAATACTATTCTGCTTTGCGCATTCGCTTGATAGTAGGTATTCGTTAGGCAGCGAGTACATTTTTGTACGTCATAACCAGAAAATCTTTATATTCATACTGAAAGTGATAGATAAGTGACAGCGCGCGTTTAGGTTGATGTTATTTTTGCTGAAAAAAATTAAAATGTAATTCTGTTTGAGAAATCGAGTACGGATGAGCTTGTGAATTTAATGTTAATCTATAACACCTGACTTTGACAGGTCGGCCATATTGTTCTGGAGGACAACCGATCAGTTAGAATTGAAGCTTGTGTGTTTTGGCATGTGCTGTAAATCAGTTGGTTGTCAGACAGACTTTACAAATAACACATTATTAACAATTAAAATGTCAGACGACGAAAAAAAGCAATCAACGGAGGAGTTATGTGATTCAAGAATCAACAGATTCAGGTGCACAGAAAGATCAAGTAAAACAGCCAAAAATCGAAAAAATATCTTATCTCCCCGCATTCCACACTTAACTACACTGAGAAACGAAGATATTGCAGATAATTTTAAGAACTTATCACTAATTAAAGTATAACTATAAATAGAATATGACATGTGTCATGTATGTGACATGTATGGAATGGTCTATACTAAAAATAATATAAATATAACTTTATGTTATTGGAAAATAACTGTTTATTCCCAGCTCTATACAAGGTACAATGCGGTGTGTTTTTAGACGGTCTTGACCCCCCCCCACTTTGAAAAGTCGCCTCGTGGCTACGACAAATTACGACGCTACCGACGCTACTTTTCACCAAATTTATTTTTAATACTTTAGGCAACTTTAAGGTCGTTCAAACAGTTGACATATATTGAAACTGTACGACTTGTATATTGATTTTTTTCCATTTATTGCTAGCGAATTTCTTTGAAATAATATACGGTGTGTTCCAGATAATAATACCCAAAATTCTTTTTTTATCTCGCCGTTCAATTATTTTAAATAAAAACATTTTATTGGATAAATAATTTTATTCAAGGATATGCTCAAAATGTCCACCTGACAATAAAATTGCGTTGTGTAGTTTCGTCTTTTTAATCTCCGAGCATTTTTAAATAACGAATTTACTTTATACAAACAGGAAATTTATATTATAACTAATTTCTCACTGTTTCAAGACATGCGTTAAGTCATAGATCAACTTTTAGTTATTTAAAAAAAATCCTTTTCTTTGAAAAATTCATCATTTCAAGCCTAAGTAAAAGTCACGAATGTTTCTCGTTACGTCATACTTCCCTGAATGTATCAAAGACACTCTAATTTTATGTGGATATCACTGACAGCGTATGTCCAATTAAAGCAAATGGAAAGGTACATTATATGTCTTTTGTGCCTGAATTAGGCTACGCCATTACGTCTTTATCAGTTTGTCACTCTGTCTTCTGTTGTGACAACAATTGTACTTAAAAAGCGAAACGTTACTTTATGCGGAAATCATTCTGTCACCATTGAAGTTCGTGGTCATTGTCATTACTTTAAACATATAAAGTTCATTTACATTTATTGTGATATTTTTCGACAAAATGTCCGGTAAACGTTTGGACTAAAGTAAACGTGAGTGAATTGGCTATTAGCGGACCATTTCTGCCGTTAAATGCCATTCAAGAGGTGAGTTTCGTAACAATTTATTTGTAGAATTTCAAATTGTAGTCTAACTATGATAGGTTCAATTTGGTTTTAATGTATTTCTTCTCATATAATTAGATTACCAGAAATACATGCAGAACCCTCTAACAATGATGCGCCGCTGGTGAAAACTGTCTGGTTTGATTCGGATGTTTTTGAGTTATGACGTAACGAGGAACATTCGTGACTTTTACTATATAGTTGCCACACTCAACAAAAAATAATAAGGTTCTACTATCTTTTTCTTAACATAAATAATATTCAGAAATATAATTTTTGATATTATAATGAACACTATAATCACCAGCTCTAACCTTATTAGATTATTTCTTTACGCAGATCATGAAAAGTTTTTTTAAATAATAGAAAAACCTCATTATTTAAAATATTCTCACACAAAAAACTCATTCAACACTCGATACCGACCTGAGGAGTACTGACCTTAGCAGCAGGAGTAGTTTGCTGCCCAGGAATGAAAAGACTTTCCGTTCTCTTCGGTTGGTTGAGAGAAGGTACAATGTCTTGCCCCAATCCTCGTTTCCTCATTATAATATCCTCGAAAGGTGGTACGGGGGTAGAATTTCCCGTCAATTTGGCGTTACTTCCGGTCATCTTCACTGCATTTCCTGTCATTACCGAACCGTTCTTAGCTACCGAGGAAGGGCTAGCAGCGCTGGGCGGTGCTGGGGTACTTCCTCTGACTGCGGAAGGTGCTCTTAGCGTTCGGTCTGGAGTTTCAGGGGGTCCGAGACCGGCTGTACGATCTACAGATGGTTGTCGAGAGTTCATTGCGTTACTTAGTCGACCGGTTGCGCGAGAGTACCTGAAAAAAAAATAAAGAAAGGGTTTCTCAATCAAAGATACGTTGGGAAGCAAAAAGACTGCTAACACACGGGAACATTGTCTCTACTATAACTTCTTCCACCTATAACTGGGAATGCCAATGGATCAGATTGCCTGTCAATATACTCGTAGCTTCAAAAATGATTAGTGATTCTAGAGAGAAGGGTCTGGGAAGCAGGGCCTCCTATAACAGCGAATCTCAACTGGTACACTGATGGCTCTAAAACAGACTCTGGAGTAGGAGCCGGAATATATGGGGTACAAGAGAAGATCACAATCTCTCTAAGCCTAGGGAAACATGCCACTGTCTTTCAGGCAGATGTAATGGCGGTGCAATGCTGTGCAGAAGAGTTGATGAGACGGGAGCTGGATAACCAAAGAATCGTCATCTACTCCGACAGCCAAGAATCACTAAAGACGATCAGCTCATATCGGACTACGTCAAATCTGGTGTGGGAGTGTCGTAATGCCCTCAACCGACTAGATAGCCTGGGTGCCAGGTCACCAACAAATAAAAGGCAATGAAAAGGCCGATGAATGAGCCAAGCAGCAAGCGACTGAGGACATGATAGGGCCAGAACCTTCCTGTGGAATTGCAAAAAACCTCATTAAGGGGAGCATCCACCAATGGATAAACAGCCAGGCGTTGCGCAGGTGGCATAAAACCCCAGGACAAAGACACAAATCGAGCTCTAAGGAAGGACCACAATAAATCTGCAAAGGTCGCAGTGGGATAGGACATAGAGCCACTCCATTTCTAATCGAAACTAATCCACCTATAACAGGTATGTAATGTTTACTTACCTATCAACGCTAGAATCCCTACTGGGCGGCCTCTTATAATGATCAAAATGATCTATCGAAGATTGCTGTCCGATATTTCCTAAATACGGTCGATCTCCAGAAACCCTCCGTGACATTCTCATCAACGCAGCTCCTTGCGAATTGTCTTCATTGGTTATCGAATTTCTAGGAGCGTTTTTAAAGCCAATTTCTAGGTTAGGCGCTTTAAAACCAATATCCGCATTTACTGGCTGTTTAAATCCGATATCATGATCGTGATCGTTTAAATTACTATAAGGATTACTACTGGAAGGATTACTGTAAGGATTGTTAGTTTTATTATTAGGATCTATGTATTGTGATTGGGGATAAGGGTTGGAAGATTGGGCGTAGGTGTTACTTTGTTGGCTCTGTTGGTTGGAATTCGACCAGTTCGTTTTCACTTGGGATTGGTTCGGTAATTTGTTGGGAATTTGATTGGAGATTTGGTTGGGAATTTGGTTGGGTATCTGGTTGGGTATTTTGTTAGGAATTTGGTTAGGAATTTTAGGCATTTGATTAATTGAATTAACGTTTGGTTTATTTTCTATATCTATGCTTTGATTTTGCATTTGCATTTCTCTATATTTATTCTGTCTAGCTTTTAACCTCTCCAGTCCAGGTTGTTTAAAATCAGGAGCGTATTGTTTGGCTACACCTTCCGCTATATCGGAATCTTCTTTAGCGTGAGCCGCCGCTATATCGGCTTGTTCGGCTTTTCCTCTAGCGGTGGCAGTTCGATTTATAGCGATGTCGGATTTTTGTAAGGCTATCTTCGAAGCGCGTTGGGCCGCATTCACCGCCGCGTCTATTCTTTCCCTAAACTTCGCACTTCTCATTAAAAATAGTTTTTTCTTTTGACTAGTTATTAGAACGTTGTTTTTGTATTTTCCTTCTTCCTTTTCGCCGTTACTGAATGTCGTTACGCCATATCCGTACTTTTTATTGTTGTACCATTCACCTTCGTATTTTAGACCGTCGGATCTTTCACTTATACCGTAGCCGGAACGTTTGTCGTTTTTCCATTCGCCCATGTAGGTTTCTACTACGCTAGGATCCATTGTTTCGTCCTGGAAAGAAAGAAAATTGTGTATTTAAACAAAAAAGATCATTTGAAAGAAGCCACATACTGAATAATTATTCACTTACAGCCAGGCTCTGCTTAAAGTTGTCATGATACCTGTTATGATTCTCAGCTGATTCTTTTATAAAAGTTTTCCCATGCATTTACCTTGGGACGTTTACCCAGAAATTTTTATGTTGTTCTCTCATCCAGATTCTCATACTATAGTTTTTGGTATACCGAGAATCTGTCCTGACCACTTACAATTTTCATAGATTCAAATAATAATAATTTTCAAAGGCAAACTTTTTTTTCTTTCGACCAAATTGTCGCTTTCGAAAAAAAATAAAAATTCCGGTGGCAATTAACGTTCTAATCAAATTCCTAACCATAATTTGTTACAATTTCTAGAATATAGATGACACACAGTATTATTACGAAATTTCATATTCACTTTTTGGCTCATCACCAAGACCAACCTTGAAAATTTATTTCGGATAAGCCTTGTTCATTTGTTTTTATTTATCTATTATTAACATACATTAGTGTAGTGTTGATTAGGATTTGTCGTATTAAATAAAAAAATTACAGCCTTTGGCGCTTTGTTGAAGTTTTTATACTACTGAGATATTAATTGGAATTCGTCGGCGCAACTATCCAAAATACGACTAGTCTTAACCTAATATTATAAATAGAAAATATTTGTTTGTAATGGAAACTACTTAACTGATTTTGAAAAATCCTTTGGAGAGAATCTTGTTAGAAAATATCTTCTACATCTTCGCATTGATTCTCTTTTGGCTAGCTCAAGGTCATTTGCGTTATATATTTTAGTTTCTATCCCCTTCAACCCATACTCCAGGTCTTTTCTGTGGCTATGGGTTTTGTATGTATGTATGTATTTTGGGGTAACATTCACTGATACCTAAAAGATCTATTGTGCCCCCTTACTTCTACTTAGTTTCTGAGGAGAGCCTCAGAGACTATCGGTGTTAGAATGCCTTAAAAGTTATCTATATTATTATACTTACTTCTATAACAAAACTGGCATTGGAATCGGACGGAATCGAGGCATTTGTCATAGCTGATTGTGCAGAATCGGTGCTCACCCACGACGCTGAAGACCCTGTAGATCGTATGCTTCCCGAGCCCCCTCGTTTCTCTAAATCGCCGGTACTTCGTTGTTTCTTCAGTTTCAAACCCTTAAAACCAACAGAAAAATAATTGTATAGATTATTAGAAGGTATTAAAAGTTATACTTACGGTAAATAATCCTTTTTTGACATTCCCCGACCCTAAGGACCTCCTCCTCGCCGTTGGTTCCGCTGAACTCATCTTCAGTACGAAGCCACCTCTGGAATCATCCACCCTGCGGTCTCTTTTGTCTGTCAACTCTGGATTTGGACCACCTTGGGCACCTTCGTTACTTCGTAACGATGTCAAAGAAGCCCTCAGTGTTTTGTTTGCTCTGTATTTCGACGCTTTGCCGAAAGGGGCGCTTTTTCTTATCCCGTAGCCATGTCGCATGCCACGCATCCATTGTCCTTGATACGTTCCTGAAGTAAAAGATAATAATAAGATACGATTGAGATTGTAATGTTTTAAATATGGCTTGATACTGCTGTCTAAATTTTCTGTATAAGGATTTTTTCTTCTTTTTAGAAAGAAAGATATTCGTCAAATTGAGAATAACCCACGATTTTTGAAGCTCGTGAAATGGTCTAGCATTTGAGGCCTTTCATCTGATATGTCACAAAACCCCCCAAAAAGAGGACGTCTATGATCCAATGGGATCAATTTCTAGTCACATATATTCCGATTTGTGAAGCGGAACGAAAAAACCGAAAAACGGAAATTAATAGATCGGAGGAAAAATGTTGTTTAGCCCAAATGATGATATTGACAATTCAGTTTACAGACAAATAGAGAAAAAATTATAGTTTAAAAAAAACAAAAAACGTTCTTTACAGGTAATCGAAAAAATAATTATTAATTTGTTTTTTGCATAAATGTAAAAAAATAGTTATTTATTTAATTAGTGTGTAAAGTAACCCTTTTTTGACGAATGTGACGATCACGTGAGTCAAAAAAGGGACTTTACACATGAATTGCATACAATAATTTTTCTACTACCGTAAGTTTTATCAGAATTTTAATAGAAATTAACTATTTACTCCACACATTAGTACGTGAAGTAATTTACTTTTTTGGCACAATATAATATTATTGGATAAAGAAATATGAGTTTTCAATCCATTGAAAAATATTCAGGTTATACACCTGTAATAATTACGTTCCGATTTCCCTGATGACGAATTTACATGCGTCAATTCGTTTATTCACTAATTTATACTCGACTTTTGCCAAAAATTTTTACAAAAACTATATCTCAATACATTAGAAACATTGAGCTTCGTATAATATGCTCGTAATAAATATTAATGGTTAAATAATGGAGGGTGCGATGGTTATATACACTCACTCGTTCCAGATGTTATACAGGGTAATTCATAAGAACTGGGGTAGCTGAAAAGATTCTTACTTTGACTAGTGATATAGGTAGGAACATAGGTATTTTAAGCATTGTATCAGAACTGCTTTTGAACTAGTCGACCAATATCA
Source organism: Lochmaea capreae (assembly GCA_949126875.1). NCBI lineage: Eukaryota > Metazoa > Arthropoda > Insecta > Coleoptera > Chrysomelidae > Lochmaea > Lochmaea capreae. The sequence continues at coordinate 3,310,082 of OX421400.1, forward strand.
AGCTTCAACAGATTAAAAACGCGATTATTTGGACACCTAGAACATATCGTACAATTCCCACCACTCACCACTCCGTAGTCTCAACTATGGGCGGTCCTTAATTAGCGTCAGACAGTCGGTAAACAGCAGTCGATATCCAAGTAATTTTCAAGCCCATAACTATTCAAAATAAAATAAATTCCTAGAGAAATCAGAATGTACACCCTTCAGGAAAAAAATCCAAATTTTATAGGGGTATTTTGGAGGCTACAGTTGATCGAATAATTGAAGAATTTCGTAAATTTGGATGCAACTAATGCAGTAATCTCGGTCAACCACCTGTAACCTGAAAATAGTGAACTATGTTCGAGCAGGGAAGCTGAAGAAGTAAACATGAATCATAGTACAGTTTAACGTATTTAAAAAAAAATGAGTATTGGTGCTATAACGTGCAAACTACACAAGCGCTATTTCCCGACGACAATATGGATGTTCTGTGAAGAAATGATGGAGAAAGAAAATTCAAATAATAATTTTTTAAATAACGCACATAACTACTACTACTACTGATTTAGTCAGGCGAACCTTAGCCAAGACAAACTAAAGCCAAGGTTCCGGCACTGAGGCCATTGTGCCATTCCTGCTACTTTTGCATCCATACAGCCAAGTCCCTCGATGAAGGACTCAATCCTCTTCAGTGGATGCCTGCTTATGTCCCCAGTGGTCATAACAGGGACTCCGAAGACTCGCCTGCGTAGCACAGCCCAATGTGGACTTACGAGGAGAACATGGTCCGACGTTTCGTCAGCCATGCCGCAACTCCTGCATAGGGGGCTTTCCTCTAAACCTAGGTTACAGAGGTGTTTCCTCAGACAGCAGTGTCCTGCTATCTTTTTTAACCTACTCCTTGGTAGTTCTAGAGCAGCTCTAGCATGTCCATCAGTCCATCCCCTCAATAGTAGCTTGGACTGCCTGAGACCCTGTAGAGCCTTCCAGTGAGCAAGGTGCTGGTTTCTCAACCAGTTCCTCGTCTCCTTACGGATTGTTTGTTTTGTGAGGCCCAAGGTCGGGCCAGGACCGTTAAATGGAGTAGCCACCCCTTCGTTGCCTTCAAAACCAGAGTGAGACGGAATCCATTCTAGCCACACTGTGTTCCGCCTTGCTAGGTCAACAAGGCGTTCACGACATTCAGCAGCAAGCCCTGAGTTGGTGGTATATCCACTCAGTGCCTTAATTGCCGCCTGACTGTCGGTGTATATGGTTATGCGTCGATCCGTATAACCTCTGTCTAGGTTTATCTGCGCACATTCTAGGATATCGTATACCTCAACCTGATATGCAGACACACTGGAACACAGACTTGTGTTCTTGGGTTCCTGGAGTAAATTCCAGCCCCCGCCCCATCGCTGGAACATGAACCATCTGTGTACCAGACGATCCCATTAGGCTCTGAATTTCCCTCCCTTTCCCAGAATTCTCTATACCGGATCTTCACCCTATAGGGGGTTACGAATGAGTACCTGCGCAGGCAGACATCAGCCACTCGAGCCAGAACTGGGACATCTACCAGAAGCCTGAGCTTATTGACATGCCTGCACCCTTCCTCGTTTCGCACATATTCCAAACTTTTCAAGCGTAGGAGTGCCCTCCCAGCCTCAGCCTCGATCACATGGTGAAGAGGCCGAAGTCCAAGAATCACCTCCAACGCAGCAGTTGGTGTAGTTTTCATGCAGCGAGTTGCCCCCAAACCGACCACCCTAGCCGTGGCCGGGGTTAAACTTGGCCACCAGACCAGAGCCGCGTATCTGAGCATCGGCAGCATGATCACTTTATAGAACCACAAGATCGTCTTGGGGGTTAGTCCCCATTTCGGACCAATGGCTCTCCTACAGGCCCAGTACGTGTTGTTCACCTAACCACATAACTAACAAATATTGGAAGGAGAAGAGGCGGGGTTTGTTACAGTGGTTCTGAATCCAGCTGTCCAGCTAAATGCTTGATATTTATTGAAGTAAATTTATAGAAATTTTTTGTTGGTCGACTATTTATTTTGGAAAATATACATTAAATCCATATGTTCCGTTTCTCATCGCATGTATCTTTATATAGCGAGGGAAAAGGGGTGAAACAGTATGAAAAGAAGGGAAAAAATTGGCAAAATATACCGAGCGAGTGAAAATACTGGATAAGGATGAATAAAATCATGGAAAATTCATTCTATTCAATCCTTTATTGACCTACATCAAAAAACTTTTCTCCATTATTTATAAAATTGATCAATTACCTCAGCTTTACCTTTTGATTAATTTCATACTAACACTAGAATTTCAAATAAATACTAACTCTCAAATTCATAAACATTGGTTGCAGAATGTTAAACTGACACGTCTTCTTGATCTAACGTAGTTTTAAATTATTTTCGCACTGTCGATGTTGGACAGCCGACATAGTAATAATAAACAATACAACCAAAATATAACTTAGGTAAATAAATAAACAGGAAATTTATACAACAACTACAAAAGGAAACAATTATCAATACAGAGTCGGGTTCTGATAATATACATATCCTTTGATTTTATTAAAAATAAATAAAAAATATGATTTTACAACGGATCGGACTAATGGGTCTATTCTGTGCACGTCTGTAAGATAATCTGTAACTTTACAGGGGAATTGCTATTCTGCGTACAACTGCATCTTACAGGAATCTTTAAAATAGTTACAGATTTGGTAAATATTTACGTGTGTATTGACTGCTGTCGTTGGAAATGGAATATTTTCGTACAGTTTGAGGTTGTCTCTGGTTATTTGGTTAAAGTTATAGGTTAGAAGTATCGAAATTTGACGTACAGTAGTTCAAATGTCTATCTGTAATTCAGTGAGTTACAGACAACATCACAGAATCGCAAAGTTACAGATTCTGTAAAATCCCATTTACAGAACTTTCGCTAGCTACAGATTCGTAAGCTATTACGAAAAACACAGAACCGACCTATAAAAAGCAAAAAATAATACAATTTTTTCACACTTCTCACATATTTTTAAGGTGGGATTATACAACAAGTAAAATAAAACAAGGAACAAAATAAGAAAGATGAACATAGGCATCTATAAGAAAGGTGAAATTTGAAATAAGAGTTAGTACAAAAGATGGCCAACTTTTATCTTTTATTTTATTTTGTTTGGAAACCGATATTGCGCATGACCAGATATTTCTGTTCTAAATGTTCTGAGTTCCCAATTATTCTCAAACATCTAACCTAAAAATATTATTTGCTTACTTTGATTGAAAGCAAGGAGACTAGATGTAAGGAGCACAAACTCTGTATATAAAAAGTGTCCGTCGAAATTAGGAAGATTGTGGTGGCGCTGGGGAGGCTAGCGATTAAAATCATGTTTGACGTGTTAAATTTTAGGTTATGTAAATGGAGGGTTTGTTTATTTTCATTCGGTTACCTTTTATGCTTGGTTTTAGCAAATTTCAAGGAAAAAATAAGTATTTCCCGTAGCTGATGCTATGTTTGGTTAAAGGTAAGTTTCTTCAATATCATTATATGGGCAATTGTGTTGCAAAATAGTAATGAAAACAATAAACCTAACCCGAGAGTCCTTAATCAACCACTTACTGTTGCTCGAAAATAAGACAGGGGCTGGGGTGTGTAATTTTTTTTATTTTTAACTTTACTTCTAGTTGGACAACTTTTCACGACACACGTTTTTCACATTGTAATTTTTTATAAAAACTTCTATAAAATAAACACCATTTTCATTTTTTGTTAGGTTAACTTGTTCAGCAAACTTCACTCTGTAATTTTAATCGCTAGCTACTCTCGCGCCATCTACTATTTGTACCTTACCGCTGGAGACTTTTTCGAGATTTTTCCTATACAAGTTTGTGCTCCTTATATCTATAGTCTCTATGATTGAAAGTTTCTTGCGGTGTTAAAGTAGAGAAGGGTGATAAAACTGCCACAAATCGAAAAATGTATACGTTATCTCTTACTCCCCGCTTTCCACACTTAACAACAGGACAAAACAATGGAATTTTCGATAATCTTAGGAACCTTGTACTGATTAAAGTTTAATTATCATCCGTTGTTTACCATTAAACAATGAAAACTAAACAGAATATGACATGTGCCCTCCAGAACAACATGACCGACCTGGAATGGTCTATTTGGAAGACAATACAATAAAATATTTTATAAGAAAAATGGCAAACGTCAAATAATTATAATGAATACCTACCACTCGAGGAAACGGAAATTCCAACCATCTCACTCGACTTATTTCCTTAACGCGGCACTCGTGACTCAGAAGTGGGATCGATAATTTTTTATATTCTTGTAAGTTTATTACCCAAAAATTTCACGCCTACTACTTTCGGCCAACGAAATAGTCTAATATTTTGACTATAACCATATTTGCAGCAAGATTTCTTGAATAAATGACATTACTAGTGAAAATATGATCGGATGTAGGTATGTGTGAACCTTTTACCCTTTGAATTAATAAAATATTTTTTATAAAACCCAAAAATACAGTTATAAACGCAAATATTTCAGTGAAAAAAGGTTTAAATATGAAATTGCCGATCATATCTACTATTTAATCCCATTGGAATAGCGTGGGGGACGTGAAAAGCGATAAAAATATATTACCAGTCATTAAAAAAATTCGTGTCTGTCATTGGCATAGTATATGCTACTTCTGGAAAAGGTTAAATATCGGTAAATGTCAAAGATAACAGTTAAATACTGTTATAAAGCGTTACAAAGTTTTTGAAAATTACTTTTCAACGAGCAACAACTACTTCTCTGGCTATATACCACGACAGATATTGAATTATACTTATATAATCTAATATTAGATAAGAAATTTAAAAAATACGTAGCAAGCGAAAAGAATTTTTCTTTCTGTCTCTTCCATATTCTCTACAAACTTTTGTTCGATATTCAAACTTCTCATGATTTTTCAATAAATATGAAAATATCTCTACTCGAATCGGAGATTGTTTGCCATGCTTGTCTGTAATTTAATTTGCAACGTGTTTTGTCGGATATGGCTTCGTGATCGATTTTCCCACTGTTTTCCGGGTCAAGGTCATTGGAGACACATTACTTTATTGCGGTCCTAGCAGACGAAGTTACTAATTATAATATATAGATTTATCTGTTCAAATTATTAATTTGAAGTTTAAAATTTTTTTTTTATTGAAACTCATCAAGATAAACTACCACTGCTCGTATACATCCATGGGAAAAAAGGCGTAAGGAACCGACAGTTCGTTCGCGTCCAGGAAAACTAAGGTGCTAGGCACTACTAGGCAGTTGTCACTAGCACTTCGGCAATACAACTTCATCTCGCCTCCTCTCTTACATTTCATGCCGCCCAATCTACACTACGCTACTGATTCTGTGAGCTACTTATATAGATTTCTATGGTTTGCAGTGAACCTACCCCATCTTAGTAATAGCAGCTTGAGAGTGTTCTTAAATAGAGAGTGTAGACAGTTGGACAAGATTAATTATGAAAACCTAATTTCTAGTAGGTACAGATAAACAAATTACCAAAAAACTTGAACTGTCGGTGTGATTTGGGTGACATTAATATGTCGCTCGAGCCTCTGAAAGCAAATATTCGTTAAGAAATATCCAATTTTTTGATGTAATTTTCTTCAAATATAAATAACTCAACTTGATAACACTATAACATTCTCAGAACAAATTCATTTAGAGAAAAAAAAGTAGGGTTACGAACTATTAATGACCGAACTTCATTTTCTCCGTTCGCTAGCCTCATTTAACCTCAAAAATATTCGTGTTTTGTTTTCCAGGCACGTATTTATGCCCGTGTATGCAGAACAAAAGATTCTGCATCGCTTACTTGTTTTGCGAACGAAATAAAGTTTGTTTTATTGTTTTTATAAAAATGTATGTGGAAGTATGAGCGAAAAAAATCAATTACATTTTCAATTATTTACTTGCGGATTGTCTGTTTTAATGGAATAATACAATTTAAGTTTAGAATTTCGCTTTCCCACAACATAGAATCGATTTAAATCGAAATAATTATCGAGTAATAATAGAAAATCGTTCCTAAAATAGTTGGCAATAGTTATTGTCACCTGTCACCTTGTAACCACAGAGCTAACCATTAGTTCTGTGGTTCGCACCACATAGACCTGAAATATTATATTAATAATTAAAACTGGGAAAAACCCTATTACCAACACATTTTTTACCTGGCATGATACCAACCTTAAATTCTTCCCTTTTTTGGATATATCCTGAGGGATAATTTACCCAGAACCTTAAATTCAACGATTAAGTTTTGGTTAAAATTATCTGACAGTTATCCATAATCAAATATGACGTTGTGCGCGACGAACAGAAACAACACATAGACGGAGGAATTTTCATTAAACAAGGTTAATGAATATTAAGAATCACTTAAATTTAATTAAAACACTAGTAAGCTTTTTTAACGCAAATTAAACCTAAAGTGAAGGTTTAGTCTTTCTCTTTATGGATAGTTTTCCTAATTTTTATTTCCACCGTGATGTAACCGCCAAAATCAGGTAGAGATTTCGTTTTCAATGGTTTGGCGTATAGCCAAATGTTCGGGCAAGGTTCAAGTATAATTCATTGGAATAAAAAACAGTTTTCCAATCTATTTTTGGCTATAATTATGCGATATGACGGAAAGCGAGATACGTTAAATATTTCTTTATGTTTTCGCATTTGAATTTACAGCATAATTTTTGTTGTTGGAAGATTAAACATGAAGTATTTTTGTATTAGTGATTTTATGAATTATCAACTAAATAGATATATGCGGGGTGTCTCAAATTTTCATTTCCAATATTAACACAACATTTATTTCAATAATAATCAAATGTCGTCATGACTTTAACATTTCCTTCACTTGTGGCCATGTATTGATTGTGATTTCAGTGTCATCTTAACTTAGAAGTCTAATTCATTGTCTGTCGGGCCATATAGGCCGAGAAGTAGTTGTTTCTTCTTACATGAACATTTTTTGGAAAATATTTTTCAAAAACTCTGTGAGGGACGAAATAAGACAATTTAATGTGTTCAAATCTTATTTATATTAGAACTCCGTTCAATATATATATTCGTGACGCGTTTCGCTAGCACAGTAGCTTTCTCAAACGAGTGGAGGTATAATGAAAAAAATTTTAATTCATACAGTGCATTAATACGGAATTTTATGGATATTGACAAAAGTATTATAATCTATTTACATGGAAATAAAAAGCAAAAAAGTGTCTAAATATGGTATAAGTATTGAACAAGTTTACCTGGAAATTCATTCACAACAATCTTACCGGAATCTTTCTGGGTAAAAAGGTTTAATTAGGGAGAATTGTTATGATATCTATTTGGTCGTTAAGAAGATCATCTGAATTTTTGTTTTTATTTATCTCAAGAGCTTCTAAAAGATTTAATTTGAGGGATTTAGGTTCTATATGCAAAATTTAAGTTGAATCGAAAGTGTGTTGGTTTGCAAATAAATGATTTGAGTAGTTGGAATCTAATTTTTGGTTGTCGTGAATCTAATTTTTGGTTATCATAGCTACGTTTGTGTTCTGAAATTCTAGTTTTAAAATTCCTAAAAGTTCTACCTATATATAAATTTTATCACAGTTGTCATTACCACATATTAATTTATAAACTCCTTATTAGTTTAATTTTGAAGATTTAGATTTTTTGTTTTTAATGAATTTGGATAAATTGTAATCGGTTTTAAAGCAAATATTCAAGTCTAAAGTTTCTAAACATGATTTGATTTTTAAGGATGGTATTCCAAAATATGTTAAGCTTTTAAATAAATTATATTTTTGTTTTTATCAGAAGGAAATACTTGGTCTAGAGTATGTTTTCGTATCTTTTTATTTATGATATTGTCTATTAAATTTGGACCGTAATTATTATTAAGTTCTATTTGTTTTATGATATTTAGTTCTTTGTTGTATTTGTGTGCTCTAATATAATGAAGATTTGAACAAATTAAATTGTTTTATTTCATAGTTAAGTATGAATCTTCATCAAGTAAAAGCCTCATCTATTCAATTTTTCAACTTTGTAAGGTATTAAATCTATTATTCTTCGTATAACACGCTTTACTATACGAAAATATACAGGAAACTGTAAATTTAGCATAAAAAAAAAATAAAAGGAACCGCATTGGGCATTGCCCTTTATATCGCTCGACCTCAAACCCTTCGAGCATGCTTGGAACCAGCTGCAAAGGGCCTTAAATACTTATGAACTACCCCTAGAGATACTACAAGAACGTTAAGCAAAAGTAGTTGTAAATTGTTGTTTAAAGTAATTCAACAATTCTTTCATATTTGTAAACATTTAAAAACTTCACATCCTCTTAGGTGTTGAAATTTATTATAACAAATTTTGTTATATTGTAGCATAATTGCAGAACATATAATTATTGTTGTTAAATATTGTTTTGAGATTAATACACCCAAATTATAAACATACATGTTTATAAGCTGTACGACGGTATTTTAATTACTCCAAAAGATTTCGTCGTTTGGATGAAATTATTGAGATGGGCGACGCTTATTTTTCAAAACTCTTTTGGTTATTGCTGTTTCTATTGGCTCTGACTGACAGTTAAAGAATAATTGGAGCCACTAACTACTCCTTTTTGGTGAATTTTACTTTTTTTAATGTTTCACATCTCCAATAGTTTTTCTTGGACTCTTTCATTTCCAAACATGAAAAAAGAACAACAATTTACGTCAGTCTAACTTTTCTATAAGCATTAAATTATTTATTTGGAAGTTTGCCAAAATTGTAATATAATTTTGACAATAGCATTCCGGTAAAGAACATAAATCTGCTCAGCGGAAATGGACTATATACTTCTACGGAAAAGCATTTTCCTGCAGTGACATTAATTTAACATCAAAAAGTGTCGTTTTCAGACAATCAGAAATTGGACGATTACCAGTTATAAAGAAATTCGTTGTATCCGTCTTTAGATTATCCCAATGACAAGTATTGTCGAGTAGCTGAGAACATCTTTGACATGATCTTTGCCTACAATCATTAGCAGTATTGTCAGCAAATGTTGCTATCAGTTTGGCCAAAATTCTTCCCAAGATGCCATTAGGATACTAACTAATAATATATACAAATAGTCTTGATAAATCTATGCCTGCTGTTGGTGTCTTTGTCGATCTAGCTAAGGCATTTGATACAGTTAACCACGGTATACTTATAAGCACTTTGGAAGATCTAGGGATACTCTTACGAAGATACATATCAAATAGACAACAAAAGGTAAAAATAGAAAATACATTGAGTAATGAACGAACTTTCTCATCTGGTGTACCTCAAGGCACGGTGTTGGGACCTATACTTTTGAATGTTTACCTGAACAATTATTTTTATTAGAAACAAATTGCAAAATTATTAGTTTTGCTGATGATTTTTGTGAAGACAGTAACTGGTTTAATTTAAAACAAAAACTAGAACAAGACTTTGCACCAAAAATTTGGAAGTTTTTCCCAATGAATAAAAAAATTGACCATAACTAGCACAAAAATCGGGCAATTTGTAAATTACAAGCTATTTTAAATAAACTGTTGTATTATCATTTAAAGCAAATCATTTTTCGTCTAGTAACTATTTTAAAAAAATTGGAAAAATTTAAAATTCCTCCTAGGTGGCCATGACTTCAAATCTGTATGTATTTTTTAATGATGAACAACTGTTTCAAATAAAATTTTTTGACATTTACTGAAATAAGGGCACTTTACTCCTGACTCAAAATCAAATTTTCGAATGCACCTCGTATATTACGCGTCTTTCGCCACATTTTGATGCTGCATTTTTAGTTTTAGGGGATGCACAAACTTTTATGAGGAATAACTTTTTATCGTAAAACCCATAATAAAGAAGTTTTTAAGTTTTAAGATTTTTCTTTATAGATTCACTTCTACTCCTTTAAATTGATTCATTTATTTGTAAGATGCGTTTTTAAGTCATACATATAAATAACGTACCGGATCAATGGAAAATAAAATGCCAGACAATTTAACTAAAATTCTAATTTTTCATTTCGAACTGATGACTCAGTATCCAAAAAATGGCTGTTGTACATCCTATAGTTTGTTATTGCTGGCCGCTATAAATAAAGAAATGGAAAATGTTACAATATTTGTTTTGGTTACTTTTAACTACCTTTAAATCACTCTGAAGCTATGATTTCTTTTTTTATGGTTTGTTTTAAAACATTTTAAGAAATAAATTGATTAATTCATAACCTTAGATAATAATTTAAGGTATTTTATAACGTTAACCAGTTGAATTTTGTTTTCTTTACAATTTAAAGTGCTCAGCAGTTGGTTCTAATTCACAGCATCCAGTCAAACTTCCGGAGGTGGTACAGCGTCGCAATCAGTTGCTAAAAAAAAATATCCGTTTCCAGTTTCTGGACACTTAAACATCTAAATATCTATCAGTTTTTTTAAATCGCACGTGCCTTATCGAAGATTGTATTGCCAACATAACATTCCTCCCATAAATAACTGTTTATGTCATCCTTAAAAAGCAAGTGTATGTGAACCTTAAACAGGAACAGCTGCTCGCATGAGTAAATTTCCACTTTCGAACGAAACATTGTCATCATGATGCCCAACTGACGATCTTCCCCACATCCTTCCCAAAATTAGAGATGGGATCCACTTAAATCGTGAAAACACGATTATCTAGAAATTTTTGGATTGAAAGTGTATTTATTGTTAAAATCAGTTCTTGTAAGAACTAATTTGACTTTTTATTCCATTTGACATTTCATAACACCTTAAATGCCGTGAGACAGGAATATTACAATAAGCCAGCATGGTTAATATTAATTTTGGACTTTGTAACTTATTCACCCAGTATATCGATAGTTTTAATAAATATGTCGATGTTAACCATATAAATAAAATAAATACAATTAAAAAAGTTAAATCTCTTGTTTAATTACCAATTCGTAAAAGGTCGACCTTTGGAATATTAGTCATAACGATTATTTCTATTGAGTTGACAGAAGTTTTGATTTGATTCATATGCATATTGTTGCTGTCTCGTGATGGTAAAGCTCCACCGTTTCTACTGTATAAAGATGCAAACTGACTAGAGCATCTAACTTTGCAGGCTTGCATGCGGACTCGGTGGATTCGAGTCACATGAATACAATGTACATTTTCTTCTTTTTCGCTTTCTCCCCCCCTCTTCAGTTGTATGGATCACTTCTTTTGACCCTCTATTCACCTTAAAACTTGTAATTTCTCTTATAAACTTATCGGAGGGCGAAAGAGGTTACCATAGAAACAACAGTAATCAGGAGCGTAGATCTGGGGACCATTTATTGAATAGTTAACTCATAGAAATACATGCACAGAACTGTTACTATTAAGATCTGCGCTGTAAACTATGCTTGAGTTTAAGTACAAACTGTTATTTTAAGGAAAATCTTTCCCCTATAAATAGTAAACTACACTCAGTTTCGTACATTTCTTTTTATAATTTCGGAAAGTACGCCACTGTCTAAATGTTACAAATTATTAAAGAACAATATTCTAATAATATACATCTCTAGCTTTGTGTCGAGAAATCAATGTTGGCCCAGATTATACGATGGAGATGCTGAACAGCGCCACCGATGCGTCTCGACGCTCGACTTTCTGTACTGTTCGCTATTTTAGTGGCACTATGACCCCCTGACACTTTTTAGTCTGTATCGGCGACGTTGCCAACTGTTAACTTTTTTCCAACAAAAAACTGCTAAAATATTTTATGTACAATTATCAGTATTTTGACTTTGCTAGAACAATAGGAGAAAATGAAGAAGCAAAAAGTCTCGTTCTTCGAATGGTTCTAAATGTGTTTGTAGCTTGAAAAATATATTAGTAATTTAAGGACTGAGAAAAAAGACTAATCAGGATGTAAAATTCTTTGAATGGTGCTACCTACAGGAACAAGCACCTTTTAAACAATCCATAATGGAAAAATTCCTTCTAATTAAAAGTATTATCGAACGGAAGTACCGGCAACACTGTTAGAGCGTTTATAAAAAGTTTACACTTCCGCTTTACATCAAAGGAATGTAAATTATAACCGCATGCAGCGGTTGTATTTTTTCGCGTTCAAATTTGACTGCTTCATTTGAAAATGTCGATTCAAATAATAAAGGAAATAATACTATTTACTCTTTGTCTATTTGCAGAGATGTCTAGATGGGAATTAAGAAAATGGGTGAAGAGAAATTGACTTGCTGGATAATTGTAAGTGAAAACGTTTCCGGTTTGTCGGCTCGATGGAAAATGTTTGAATTATAAATTAAAAGTTTGCTGGTCTACAGTGGCGGTCATATACTCTTTGAGAGGGGGCGGCCATGGGCGATTGTCTGATACGACTGAACCACGGTAAAAATACACGGTATGCTGACTTGTCGACTCAAATTGTGCACGCTCTGCGCATGACGTCACCTTGGAATCAGAATCAGAAATTGTTGGATAGAGTTGTACGTGTTTAGTTTGTTTTTCCTGAGATTTTTCGATTTTTCTGCGTTAATTGATAATGTTTTATGCTAAAGCCAGTGTTTAAAATTATTATAGAGTTGATCCAAGTGTTTTTTTTTGTTTTAAAACGTTTAACTTTATTTTACTTTAATTATAAGACCATGATGCCGGGCTGTGCCGTGGCTACATACCCCGTGCCCCCCCCCATATGACCGCCACTGCTGGTCTACAGATATTTACTTACTATACCTATCATAATTTATACAGACAGAGCATTATTATCCATTTTTTGTCGTTGTGTATGTTTTATGCTGAAAATATTACAGACTATTCACGTTTTTTTAGTATAAATACATTTTTCAATGAAATAATAACAGACATTTGACTCATCAACAATATTTATTCGTAAACTGAACTGAAGTGAATATAAAAACAAGACGTTAATGAAAATTTGGTGATTACAAATAAATTTCATCACTTCGAGGAAAAAAAGTTGACCAATCTGCTAAAAGTTGATGTATTTGTTAGAAGTTCTTGATGTGGAATTTTTACGAGCGTATATCACTGGCTATTTACAGACTGATATTCACTGTTGTTTTTTTCTCGCTGCTTTCTGCTCAATTTTAGAGTAATGTACCTATAATGAATCATGTTATTCATTTTCTTTAAACGATATAAATTTAAGGAAAATAATCATAGTATTCACTCTTCCCCTTCTTGGGTATACTTTGTATTGGGATTGTTTTGTCCGGGATATTTTAATAAATCATATAAACTAAATTGAATTTTATAAAACTAAACCATTAAGAAAAGTTAGCCAAAAAGAACATTTCCTGCATCCTTATACAGTGGCGGTTTCACAACCAGGCTGAGTAGGCTGAAACCTAGGGCGGCAAATTTGAAACCAAAATTTTGTTAATGTCTCACAAGAATAAAAAAAATCACTGTTAAAAATAAGAATAGCCTTAATATAATTTCTTTTACTACTAAATATTTTTGACCTATTTGGTAGCTGAATACTCTTAAATCTAGTGACACAATAGTATAATAGTAAAGAGTCAAGGGCAAACTGTTGTTCAGTGTTGCACGGAATTTTTCCATTTATAAAACAATATTTTTAAATTATTTTTAACACTTTATATTGCAATCTTTGCAGTAGTCATTTGCCCCCCCCCCCAAGTAGAATACTATGGAATAACGCATAGTATACTATCGTTAGAGTTTTTTGTTCCATAGTTTTCGAAAAATAAAAATTAGTTATGTTGTGTTTCTTCAAATCAAGTCTATATGAATATTCCATCTTGATCTATAGTCTAAATATAACCCTAGGTATTTACAATGCTCTACCCTTTTTACATCTTTATTTTTAATTTTTATTTGCAAGTTACCAAAGTTATAAACACAGTTTTTTTCAATATTCAGAAATAGTTTATTTAGTGCAAGTCAGTCACAGTTAGTGCATTGTCTCTAGTAGAACGTTTCAAGCAAAAACTCATGAATTTTTCTATACTATAAGTTCAAGATTTAATAACACCCAATATTTTATTACCCTTTTCTATTGTATAGTCATCGAAGTCGGTTACAAACAAACATACATCCAAGTGAAGCTGATATAAGAGTGTTAAAAACGATTTATTCCGACACAAGTAAACTATTCCAAAAAGGAAAAGTAAAAAAAGAAAATTTTGTTAAACCTTGTTATTGTTCGCACGAATATCCGCGGTAATGAATAAAAGAAAAGTTACTGCAGAAAACCTTGCGATTATACATTTGTCGAGAACGAAAATGAGTGTAAGGCGTTTTGTATTTTAGCGACGGAGAGAAATTGCTGGTGGCTTTTTCCTAATTAAAAATATTTTAAACTAACAGTTTAGAAGTTTACAACTTGTCAGGCTGCTTTTAAATTTCAATTTCTTTATTAATTTTCATTGAATTTAATATAGTCAAACCACTCAACCAACAAATAGATATTATATTAATAATATTTCTCTACAACACAATTCGCACTCGCCCCTGGATCAAATTAATGCTAAGTAACCCCAACTTCTTTGGGTCGTTAAAATTTTTCATGAAACAGTGGACCGCGTTAATAACTGACCAGTTACTTCGTTATATTAGGCCAATTACTGGAATTGGACTATCCGATTTCCAATCCACCTGCTGCTACGTTGCCAGCTATTCAAAATTTTCATAAAAATAAATAAAGTGGCTTATTTTAATGCTTACTAATAAATTCATATTTTTTTAAATATTTCCAAACTAGCTGTTCTAATAACATCACGAACTAACGGTTTACTGAAGTAAAGGGAACATTTGTATAGTGAACATGACAATTTTAGAAAATAAATCTGACTAGGTACATTGCTTTATTTTATTGTCGTTACATTCACATTAGGAACACTATATCTGTATATAAATTTATTGTTCTCACTAAAAGGTTTTCACCAACACTGAGCTCTCTTATCGAAATAAAATATTGCATGTAATTCAGCACTTATAAAACGCACAACTTATTATCAAAACGTCACCTCCTAAGCCCAGCCCTGTTTCTTCATAATTTACGTATCTCATCCATATCTACGATCTCATCCACGCTTCTTTGTTTTTAAATGAAATACAAACATATCATTACCGAAATGTTTCAGTTGAATTTAAAGTTTCCACCTTTTTGTATTGCAAAAAATTCAAAATCACTGTTAACTCATTTTAAACTTTTGAAACTAGGCTAGAATAAATCGTAACAGGGTCAATGTTTAGTTGCAAAAATGAATTGAAATTATTATGCTAACAATGCTGAAAGAATTTGCATTTAAAAGAGGTCATTATAATGGGAACCATACACCATTATTTTTAATTTAAAAATTAAACTACACGAAAAAAGAAACATCCAATTCGGAAGGGACACGTTCCGAAAATTTTTATTTCTGGTTTCTAGGCGAAAGGTTATCCCACGGGATAACTTGAAATATAGAATCATGATTGACTATCACTTCGATCAACGTAGGATAGATACAGAGCCGGCACAAGATAAAATTATGTTGGAGCTTAGTATTTTTATAAATTGTGGCTTGCAACTAAAAAGAAACCAAATTAAATAAAAAAACCGGCAGATTAGACAGGATTGCTTGAAGACAAAGAACAATTTAAAGATAATTCCTGGACATTACCTAACATGGAAAGGGAGTGTCTATAAAAGTTAGGTCCAGAGTAGACAGTTTCATTTTGTGCAATAGATTTAGGAGTTTTAAGTTTTATACTTTTTTCAAATATTTTAAGATCAATGCAAAGCGTAGGTCCTCTTGCCAAAATGACCTCACACGATTTAATTAATAAGGTTAGCAAAGAAAGGATAAGGATTTTCATGGAGATCGCAGATCTTGTATGCTGTCGACTACAATTGCGTCTCTATAGTTATCCCTAGAGATGCTCAATAGGATTGAGATCAGGCCTGCAAGCTGGCCAAACCATTTGTTGAGAATTTTGGCAAGTAACAACCGCGTTTGAAGGACTTAATTTAAAAGCATGTAACTTCTTTAATAACAGTAATAATGTCGAAAATAAAGAACCAAAAATATTCATAAAGCTTGGTGCTTCATTTTGATAGCATCCTACAGGATGTCTCAAATTTCGGGTAAAAAACATCTTCACATTTATGCACACCGTACTTCTTCAAATTTAACTTAAACACATAAAAATATTTCTCCGTTATTGTTATATAAATTTCCTTCTAAACGACGCGACGCCCATGTCTACGCAGATGCAACTTAATTATATTTTTTTGTTTTCTTTGGAAATAAATTCCACAAAAAGTTGAAAAATCTTAAAAATGTAAATCTATTTCAGTGAATTGGCACATTCTCATAAACTATTATTATATGGAATCATGGAGAAAGCTTTTGACAGAGTTTGTAGAAAGAAAATATGGGACATACTAGAAGCGAGGAAAGTTGATAAAAAATTAATACGAGTAATAAGAAGTATCTACAGAAAAATAACCGAGCATCTGAAACTTTGAGACAAAACAGGGATTAAAGCAAGGTGGAGCTCTATAAGCACAACTTTATTCAATATGTTCATGGACCATAAAGCAAACAAAAAAAGAAACACAGGAGCTTTCTGTGGGTATGAAGCAATTTAGACCAGTTAAGAAACGTGAATGTGCATTTGCTGACGATCTAGTTATAATGGCCAATGGCCAAATCAAGAAAGGTTGAATATAAGAATTAACAAAAGTATAATCCAACAGGTTACCTACTTTAAATACTGAGGAACAACAATACAATTGACAGCACTGGTAACCAGAAAAGGGATATTATGGAAAGAACAGAAAAACCCATAAAAATTTACCACATGCTGAAACCTGGATTTATTAATAAGAAGGAAATCTCAAAAAGAACCAAAATGACAGTATTCCAAACAGTTTTTAGACTGATACTTACTTATGACAGCGAAACGTGGGTACTGGACCAAAAAATGAAGAGAAGAATACAAGCAATAGAAATGAAATACCTGAGATCTGTGAAAGGAAAAACAAAACGAGACAGAATAAAGAATGTAGACATAAGAGAGGGGCTGGAAATAAAATCCATGCTAGTTTATATAGAAGAAAGACAGCTGAACTGGTGGGGACATCTACAGCGAATGGAGGATACTAGACTAGTTAAAAATGTTTGGGAAGTAAAGGTGATTGTTAAAAGAGACAGAGGTTGACCCAAAGAATCCTGGGATAACAACATAGTTATAGAATCTTCCTACACCGAAAGGTAGAAGGGAATTTGATTATATATTTTATATATATGGAATCATGATATACAATGGTTTGTTATTAAAAAAAAACCTATTTTTCTAGATATATATGATCAAGTATCTGTGTAAGTTTTATCTAAAAAATAAAGATCAGTTTCAAATTTGTCTAGCGATGTTTATTTGCCGGGTTTGCAGCTGCTCGTGATAAGAAACAAAAACATAAAATATTTTATACACCGATCGATTAAAATTAAAAATTATTAATAACCAGTCAGTTACTCAACCAACCCAATCACTTAAGACGAGGTTTGACTGAAGAAAAATCAGTTGATAATGATGTTTTAATAGAATTTTTATTACAATCGTTCATGATGATTTTATATAAATATTGGATAAAAATGATTTAAAAATAACAAAAAAAATATTATGTAAATATTATAACTTTGAGCTTCTTCCTTATGCAATATTGTTTAAAAAACTTTTTAATAAGTAAATTGCCAAAATAATTGTTATACATTAACAATTAACTGACAAGGAAATGAAGTTTGTTTATTATATCGAATTAAATCTGCCAGTTTAGATAATATTAAAATTAAATACCTCGTTCGTGAAAAATTTAAAACTAACAAACTTATTTGAGACAATCTTTATATCAACAAAGATTTAAATTAAATTATTTATGTAATGTTTTTGTATATTTCTGTAAAATTAAGTCCTGAGATTTATGTCCCTCTATTTTATAGGTCGATTCTGTGTTTTTCGTAATAGCTTACGAATCTGTAGCTAACGAAAGTTCTGTAAATGGGATTTTACAGAATCTGTAACTTTGCGATTCTGTGATGTTGTCTGTAACTCACTGAATTACAGATATACATTTGAACTACTGTACGTCAAATTTCGATACTTCTAACCTATAACTTTAACCAAATAACCAGAGACAACCTCAAACTGTACAAAAATATTCCATTTCCAACGACAGCAGTCAATACAATCTCTTTCGTGTATACTTTTTGAAATTACAATTGGTGTATTTTTGTAGTTTGTTGTACAATCTCACATCACATTTATTATTTTGTGGAACGCGTAATTTAGATTTCAACGGTACGAAATTCATCGCGTTCCTTGTATAGTAATTATGAACATCAGAGTGAGAAACCAACGCATCCCTTGTGTTCATGGGTGTATAAGATTGTCTGTAAAATATACACACAGGGGAGCGGAAGAATCCCGTATTTTTTAAAGAGAGGACATCTTAAATTTGTCATTTTCCTGTATACTTCCAGAATCAATATACAAAAACTATAACAATGAATAGAAATAAAAAAAATAACCTCACCATCATCTGCATAAGTTTCAGATCCATATCCATCTTGTAATCCATTCGCCCAAGTTCCTTCGTACTTGGCCGTCGATGTATTCGATTGTCTAACACCGTACCTTCCCTTGAAACCCTGCGTCCATTCTCCCCTATATATCCAACGTCCCCTAGTCTCCACCCCCAAGCCGTGTCTCTTTCCATTTTGCCACTGTCCCTCGAAACAACTTCCACTAAAATAAAACAGAACAAATTAATACCAAACAGTACAAAATGTAAATCAGTATACAATAATAGTTTTTTTGTTCACCTCGTATAAGTGATAATATAACGACAAAAGACTGGTAAATTGTTGTTGGCCAAACGTATTATGATAATAATCATTCAATACCTTCCTTAAAAGGTGAATGAATCAAAACAATTACAATTAATAAGTTGATATTATACACCACACCGTGACCTTTATAATCTAAACAATCTATAGTATTTCCCGTATTTTTATTTATTTAAATTTAAAAATATACTTCTTCATTTATAAAATAGATAAAGTATATATATAAAAGCGGAACTCTGAATCAATGGTGCCATTTTAGGCCATGTTCTTCGGCCGTCTAGTAACACTACTAGGGTTACTTTTAGTAACGGGTAGTTTCGTGTCGTCTGCACCTACAAAATGTAAATGCAAAAGTTTAGTTGTTTTACCATCCGAGCAATCGTGTTTATTGGGACATCTCATACAAATATTAACTCACTTGGTTAACAATCAACAAAATCCAGCTCGTGCCAAAGATTTTATAAAACAATTAGAAAATATTTGCCATGAACCTAAATCTACATGCCAGTTTAATCGTACCTTTAAATCATGTGCTCTACAAGGAACTCCTACAAGGCCAATAGAAAAATCAAGTCAAGGAATAAACTGTAAAGAAACAATTTCAACTGGAGATGGAACAGCAAAAGAAACTGTGGAAACTTCTGAAGATTCAACAGCTTGCGATAAATCAACAACTCCTGAAGAAGCTCATTTGGATACAACCTGTAGTGAAACAAAAGATTATACTGCAAGTGAAACACCTGAAGAAACAAAAAATATAGACATAGAAACAACAAGTAAAGAAGTTAGCTGCATATCAACAAATAGAGAACCTACATGTGAAGAAATTGATAGTTCCACTATGGAAACTTCAGATGAGTCATCTGAAGAAACAATCTGTGAAACTATGGAAGAAACGACAACCATTGAAGACAAAAGTTGTGACACAACCAGTAGCCAATCATGTGAATCTTCTGAAGAATCAACATCAGCTGGAGAAACAATTATTTGTGAAACTATGAAACCATCTGAAGAATCAGCAGCAACTGCAGAAATAAATTGTCAAACTACAGACCCTATTGAGCCAACGACATCCATTGAAGACATTTGTTCTGATACAACCAATAGTCAAACAACAGAAGAATCATGTGAAACAACAGAATCATGTGAAGAATCAACAGCTG
Source organism: Lochmaea capreae (assembly GCA_949126875.1). Classification (NCBI taxonomy): domain Eukaryota; kingdom Metazoa; phylum Arthropoda; class Insecta; order Coleoptera; family Chrysomelidae; genus Lochmaea; species Lochmaea capreae. The sequence goes on from OX421400.1 coordinate 3,330,181, forward strand.
GAGAAACTACCGAACAAATAACAACCACTGAAGACGTACATTTTGACACAACTTGTGGTCCAACAACAGAAACAAGTGTAGAATCAACAACAACTGAAGAAACAAATTGTCAAACTACAGATACTAATGAGCAAACGACAATCATTGAAGACAAACCTTGTCTTTCAGCCAGTAGTCAAACGACAGATCAAGGAAACAGTGAAACATGTGAAGAATCAGCTTCAACTGAAGAAATAAATTGTCAAACTACAGAAACTGAAGAGCGAACCACTTCCATTGAAGACGTAAGCTGTGACACAAGCAGTAGTCAAACAACAGAAGAAGATACTAGTGAAACAACAGAAACATGTGAAGAATCAGCTTCAACTGAAGAAACAAATTGTCAAACTACAGAAACTAACGAGGAAACGACTTTCTTTGAAGACGTATGCTCTGATACAACCAGTAGTCAAACAACAGAAGAAGGAACATGTGAAACAACAGAAACATGTGAAGAATTAGTTTCAACTGAAGAAACAAATTGTCAAACTACAGAAACTAACGAGGAAACGACTTTCTTTGAAGACGTATGTTCTGATACAACCAGTAGTCAAACAACAGAAGAAGGAACATGTGAAACAACAGAAACATGTGAAGAATCAGCTTCAACTGAAGAAACAAATTGTCAAACTACAGAAACTAACGAGGAAACGACTTTCTTTGAAGACGTATGCTCTGATACAACCAGTAGTCAAACAACAGAAGAAGGAACATGTGAAACAACAGAAACATGTGAAGAATTAGTTTCAACTGAAGAAACAAATTGTCAAACTACAGAAACTAACGAGGAAACGACTTTCTTTGAAGACGTATGTTCTGATACAACCAGTAGTCAAACAACAGAAGAAGGAACATGTGAAACAACAGAAACATGTGAAGAATCAGCTTCAACTGAAGAAACAAATTGTCAAACTACAGAAACTAACGAGGAAACAACTTCCTTTGAAGACGTATGTTCTGATACAACCAGTAGTCAAACAACAGAAGAAGGAACATGTGAAACAACAGAAACATGTGAAGAATTAGTTTCAACTGAAGAAACAAATTGTCAAACTACAGAAACTGACGAGGGAACGACTTCCTTTGAAGACCTATGTTCTGATACAACCAGTAGTCAAACAACAGAAGAAGGAACATGTGAAACAACAGAAACATGCGAGCAAACGACTTCCATTGAAGACATTTGTTCTGAAACTACAGAGTCATGCAATGAATCAACAACTGGAGGAACAACTGAAACTTCTGAACAAACAACAACCATTGAAGACATAATTTGTGACACAACCATAAGTCTTGGAACGAGTGAAGAAAATTGCTTCGAAACAACTACGAATTCTCAAGAATTAACAACTGACGAAACTACCAGTTGTCAAACAACAGAAGAAACAGCAAGTGAAGGAATAAGTTGTGAAACAACAGAAATATCTGAGGAACTTACAACATGCGAAGAAACAACAACTGATGACTGCAGCTGTGAAACAACGGAACCTTCTAAACAAACAACAACATCTGATTGTATAAACAACGAAACAACAGAAATTGCGGAACAATCGACACCGACTGAAGACATATGCAATGAAACAACAGAAAGATCAGGAGAATTAACAACCTGTACTCAAACAACAAGTGAAGAATTAAGCTGTGAAGAACAAACAACAGAAGGTACCAACCAAACTACTGAAGATATATTTATAGAAACAACCTGCTTTGAATCAACAGATAAACCAATAACTGACGAAACTGTAGACTGTAGCGATGAACAAACTGAATTAGCTCAGTTAGAACCTGTAACTATTTCACCACAACGTCTTCCTAGTTTGTACTTTATCCCTATCTTAAAAGCTGATGAAGTCCCATGTATATCTGCTACAGATCTGAAGGACTATATACTCAAAATGTTCTCGTGCTACGGACATCCAGTTCAAATAAGATCATGTCCTCACCATTGTTAAAAAATAGTACTCCAATTTGTAATTCATGAGTTTCTATGAAAATCATTTAAGTTGATGAATAAAGTGTATTTCAATTATAATCAATATTAATGTTTTTATTTTTTCATTTTTACGTTTCATCTTACAGCAAAAATTTGTTATTACAAAGTAATTGTGAGGGATTGTACTTCTGTTTGTTATACAGAATCCAGTAGCGTAACTTTAAATCCGGGGCCCAAACAAGGATTTTATTTACATATAAGGGGTTGGCGCGTGGGGTCACAGGGCCTCCAAAACTACGAGCACTTAGTTACGCCACTGACAGAATCATCAGAAGTAAATTAATTCAAGTCATTATTGGATGTAAGATGCATTTCTATTCAAATTTGACAATTGACATTTAAGTAATCTATCGATTGAATTATTAAGCCATATACAACTTTCTAATCCTACGCACACAAAAATAATTCATGAATATTGATTTTTCCTCCCTTGGCCCTATTACAATAAATTATTAACTTGTATAAATAAACCTCTTTATCCAAATCAATAAAATTTTATTTTCAATTACAAAAATATATATAATTTTAAAACTCTTTTTTCTCGTTCATTAATTCTTGAGTCAGCTGCTCTAAAATCTGTTGTTCAATAGAATGCGAGTCGGAAGTAAGTTCAAACTGTTGAATCCAGTAACTTTCAGCCAGCTCTTTTATCAGATCGTATAAGATTCGTTCATAGTTTGGATAACTATATGGATCCGTATGTTTTTTAGATGGAAAATTAATTGGTTCCTCGTATTTTATTGTTTGTTTTCGTATGGGATACTTTTCTAAAATAGCAGTGGATTTTATCATTGAATTATTATTATTATTAAATGTATTAGAGAGTGCGACATGTGGAGGTGCTGTCGTAGTGTTGCGCTTTACGTCTGTATAAGCACTGTTGTCTACCGTTTCTTTACAAAATGTTTCAAATGTATTTTCTGGCAAATAACGTTTCTTGTGACATGTAGTTGTTTCTGGTACGTTATGACAAGTGGTTTCTTCATCAACTGTTATTCCTTCTGTATCTGTGGTAATTGTGGTTCCAAAACAAGTAGAATGAAAATTTGTCCAATTGTTGGAGGGGTTCTTAACTGTGGTTACATTATAATTTGATGTTGTTACTCCTAAATCTTCAGAACTAATAATTGAATGGGTAGGAAGTCTTTCTATAGTGATATCACAGTCTATATTAGCACTATTTTCTTCAGCTTTTTCACATAACGCTTCAACTATGTTTTCTGGCCAAGAAGATTCCTTGTGACATGTAGTTGTATCTATAATTTCATTATCTGGTAAAGTATAACAAGTGGTTTCTTCGCAAATTGTTACTATTTCAGTTTCAGAAGTAGTTGAGGTTTCAAAACAAGTTGTAAGATAAAAAAATGGATCAACTGTGGTTACATTATAATCTAATGTTGTTACTTCTAAATCTTCAGAACTAATAATTATTGCATCGGTAGGTAAACTTTCTATCGTGATATCACAGTCTGTATTAGCACTATTTTCTTCAGCTTCTTCACATAACGCTTCAACTATGTTTTCTGGCCAAGAATATTCCTTGTGACATGTAGTTGTATTTATAATTTTATTATCTGGTAAAATATAACAAGTGGTTTCTTCGCAAATTGTTACTAATTCAGTTTCAGGAGTAGTTGAGGTTTCAAAACAAGTTGTAAGATCAAAAAATCGCTTAACTGTGGTTACATTATAATTTGATGTTGTTACTCCTAAATCTTCAGAACTAATAACTGCATGGGTAGGTAAACTTTCTATCGTGATATCACAGTCTGTATTAGCACTATTTTCTTCAGCTTCTTCACATAACTCTTCAACTATGTTTTCTGGCAAAGAAGATTCCTTGTGACATGTAGTTGTATCTATAATTTCATTATCTGGTAAAGTATAACAAGTGGTTTCTTCGCAAATTGTTACTATTTCAGTTTCAGGGTTAGTTGGGAATTCAAAACAACTTGTAAGATCAAAAAACCGCTCAACTGTGGTTACATTATGATTTGATGTTGCTACTCCTAAATCTTCAGAACTAATAATTGCATGAGTAGGTAAACTTTCTATCGTGATATCACAGTCTGTATTAGCACTATTTTCTTCAGCTTCTTCACATAACTCTTCAACTATGTTTTCTGGCAAAGAAGATTCCTTGTGACATGTAGTTGTATCTATAATTTCATTATCTGGTAAAGTATAACAAGTGGTTTCTTCGCAAATTGTTACTATTTCAGTTTCAGGGTTAGTTGAGGATTCAAAACAACTTGTAAGATCAAAAAACCGCTCAACTGTGGTTACATTATGATTTGATGTTGCTACTCCTAAATCTTCAGAACTAATAATTGCATGAGTAGGTAAACTTTCTATCGTGATATCACAGTCTGTATTAGCACTATTTTCTTCAGCTTCTTCACATAACGCTTCAACTATATTTTCTGGCCAAGAATATTCCTTGTGACATGTAGTTGTATCTATAATTTCATTATCTGGTAAAGTATAACAAGTGGTTTCTTCGCAAATTGTTACTATTTCAGTTTCAGGAGTAGTTGAAGTTTCAAAACAACTTGTAAGATCAAAAAATGGCTCCACTGTGGTTACATCACAATCTGATGTTGTTACTCCTAAATCTTCAGAACTAATAATTGCATGGGTAGGTAAACTTTCTATCGTGATATCACAGTCTGTATTATCACTATTTTCTTCAGCTTCTTCACATAACGCTTCAACTATATTTTCTGGCCAAGAATATTCCTTGTGACATGTAGTTGTATCTATAATTTCATTATCTGGTAAAGTATAACAAGTGGTTTCTTCGCAAATTGTTACTATTTCAGTTTCAGGAGTAGTTGAAGTTTCAAAACAACTTGTAAGATCAAAAAATGGCTCCACTGTGGTTACATCACAATCTGATGTTGTTACTCCTAAATCTTCAGAACTAATAATTGCATGGGTAGGTAAACTTTCTATCGTGATATCACAGTCTGCATTAGCACTATTTTCTTCAGCTTCTTCACATAACGCTTCAACTATATTTTCTGGCCAAGAATATTCCTTGTGACATGTAGTTGTATCTATAATTTCATTATCTGGTAAAGTATAACAAGTGGTTTCTTCGCAAATTGTTACTATTTCAGTTTCAGGAGTAGTTGAGGTTTCAAAACAACTTGTAAGATCAAAAAATGGTTCCACTGTGGTTACATCACAATCTGATGTTGTTACTCCTAAATCTTCACAACTAATAATTGCATGGGTAGGTAAACTTTCTATCGTGATATCACAGTCTGCATTAGCACTATTTTCTTCAGCTTCTTCACATAACGCTTCAACTATGTTTTCTGGCCAAGAATATTCCTTGTGACATGTAGTTGTATCTATATTTTCATTATCTGGTAAAGTATAACAAGTGGTTTCTTCGCAAATTGTTACTATTTCAGTTTCAGGAGTAGTTGAGGTTTCAAAACAACTTGTAAGATCAAAAAATGGCTCCACTGTGGTTACATCACAATCTGATGTTGTTACTCCTAAATCTTCAGATGTAATAATTGTATGGGCAGGTAGACTTTCTGAAGTAACAATATTTTTAGAACTAGTAGTAGAATCAAATTTTATACAATTAGTAAAGACCTCAGTAGTTATATATTCAGTGGTAGCATAACAATCTGTATAAACTTCGTCATATTCACCAGTACATGTATTGGTTTCATATGTAACTTCATCACTATCGTAAATCTTATCATATTCCGTTTTTACTCCATCTATCCTAAAATTACTATCAGTTAAGTCATTTTGTTGTTCTTTACAAATTTCTTCTCCTGGTGGAACGAAAGTACTGTTTCCACATGTTGTATTTCTGACCAAACAACGCTCAAGCTGATTAAACTTCACTGATCCACTTTTATTTTCTTCTTTTTCTTTAACCTTATTATTTTCATTTGCAGCAATGAATGTTGAAAAGTGCGCTATTGAATAAGATTGTTCTGACGGGTATCTGTGTTGCTTATATTCCGTTAAAGGAGAGCACGCAAAAAAATGCTGCACTTTTAAAAATACCCATGATAATAGGAGTATCTTGTAAGAAAACATACTTAACTATGGCCGTGACAAAGAATTACCTTCGTTTATATAGCATTTTTATCTTTAGTTAGTTTATTTCCGTGGTTTTGATAATGATAATAATAAATAATATTAATTTACCTCCTTTTACTTGCGTTGAAAGAGTCGATGAGTTCAATGAAAACGTTGTATAGATTTTTAAAAAAAGGTTTTTGTTGGATAAAAGAAATTGTTGGTGTAAGTTAAACAGCAATAAAAACATTGTCCCCCTACAGTGACATCACATAGAAGGAAATAATATGATCTAGCAAACACTTTTTTGGAGATCACAATGAAAGATATTTCTTAGAAATTACAATCAAGTGAAATTACTGCCGCCTCTCTGAGGCTTGCAAAATTTAAACTACTGAAGAAGGAGTATGTAGTTTCTGTGATTTGGAAGAAGAAACCTCCATTTACATACTTAAAGAATCCCAGTGCACAATTCCACCAGTCATTTCGCTAGTCCCTTCTGTTGAGGTTTAATATTTAATTATGTAATCTGCTTTTCTGAGTGCTTTTTGACAAGAAGTTTGCTGTGTTTTGCTTTGGCACGTGGCTTCCGCATATCTGATATTTTGTTTGAGTTCACCTAGATGTAAAATCACGAGCTGTCTACCGTTTTATTTACCGTTTTAAAAGGCAGTCTAAATCTGATCTGGGGACATGCTAAAGATTTCCCTAACGATGCCTGTTGAGTAATAGGACTAAAGGATATCTATTAGTTTTTGAGAGTTTCCTTGGGAACAGGAAATGATAGAGCGAGCTTGAGCTTAGTTAGACAGAGATGTATTTTAATGCTCTGAAGTAAAGGGTAGAAGACACAGATCAAAATTGTTTTCTGATCAAATACCTCCTTCCTTAACATAAATACACTTGATATAAAAGATCCACATCCATCATCCATCACATCAGCATATTTTTATTGACAGCAAATTTTGCATCTGACAGTTTTCTTAAAATGTCTCGAAAACAGAGGATTCTGTACAAAAGGACTCTAATATTTTCCATAATATATATAAACTTTGTGATTTTCGATTACCGTTTAAATTTTCTAAAATGGATATTAAGTTTTTGTTATTTTTATTCTTTGCATTTTTACTTATGAATCAACAAAAAAACTTGTTAATTATTAAAATTACATATTTTTTAAAGCATATGTTGCAAATGTAGGTTAATGAGTGATATCGAATGTAAATATAACATTGTTAACAAATGACTACGTGTTTTTAAAACACAATATATTTTAATTTGAACAAAAATCATTATCATAATTGATTAAAAGAAACTGAGTCACTGAGCTAGACGTATGAATTTTTCGGATTATTCAACAAGCGAACAAAATTAAAATAACAGTGACATATTCAAATACAAGAAAAATAAAGCTACTTTGCTTACAGAAGTTAAAGAAGAGAAATAAGCTGAATATATATTTAAAAATGTTAGTGCTGCCGGTTTAATGTCAATTTCTTTATTATAGTTTGTACTAAATTAGTTGGAACATGACATGAATGGAACACTGCATACTATAAAATTCTACTATCGATTCTATTAACACGTCTTTAATATCTTTAAAACGGATAGTAATTAGTAAGGAATAAAAGAAGAGTTGTCGACAGTAGACAAAGTCATTCTTTCGACTGCTGTCGACTGGAATTATAGTAATCTACTGTAGTGTAGAAGAGGGACAGGTTTAGTTTGAGTTTGTGAGACGTAAATGCTCTATTACGTCTGACACTAATGACAGTCGTCCTGCATATAAACAATTATTTGGATATATTTTATATTTGTAATTTTGGTTGTTTTGTATTGATTTAATGATCCTTTTTAATATAAACAGTCATATATAGCTTTTAAAATACGTAAGCAATTGAAACAACGTCAAAAAAGCACTAAATCCAAATCAAATAACTATTTTAAAACTCCGTGTTGTGCAGAAAACGCTTGTTTATCTCAGGGCGACTGTCAGATGACGTAACTCCGTTTCATGTATGAAGAACCCACTTGAAGTTGCAGTCGTATGCGCGACCTTGGTGTCAAAACCAGTGCCATATTGTAAAATTGACAATCAGTAGCGTAACGTTTTCACATTTGTAGGTTATTCAAAATGTATTTATCATATTTATAGTTTAAATAGGACATATCTGGGAATTCTTCGAAGTTTTCCGAGATATTTTCACATTGTATATGCAGTTTTTGGAACAATGTTCATCACTTTTTGCTAGAATAGATCTTAACGAAGTATTGGTAGATTTGAAGTTAGTTCGAATATTGAATTTTCATTTTTGACATAGGTATATAATCTGTAGTAAAACAAATTTTTCGGTAGTTATTATTTTAATAGTACAATATTTAATGAGGTGGAAAGACAGTTATTGCATTCGGGAACGGAATTTACAAGAAAAACCGAAGTCGAATGTATAAACCGTGACAAAATTAAATAGTTATAACAATAGCCCAGTTTGGTGAATCTCCAAACACATCACCATGTATTTAGTGTAAATATAAGAGATAATTATATCACGTTGTAACATGTCTTTCGACCTGTTTCGATTTTACGAAATAATTTCGATTTTACCGCTCGCCGTCATAGTAACCACTTCCAATATAGTTCTGTGATCTAAATTTCTCCTACTCTCGTTGACCGTTAAGACAATTGACATATGATGTCAACGCTCGATTCGAATATTCCATAGGGTGGTTTCATCCCTTTCCGTTACCGACCCTTGAGTAGCAAGGACGTATCTTTTTATCGTCTCTTAAATTTTACCTTAAATTGCTGTGGTAAGCACAGCTGCCAGGTTACCGCTGTCAATATACCATTCCAGGATACCGTTTATAAGCCAGGTTACCCCTGCCAGGATACCGTATATTACCAGATACCGTTACATTGCAAGATACCGTTACACTCCACTAGGATACCCCTAGGCATCTAGTTTCAACTCCAGGACAGCTATACTTCAACTCCGACATCTATACTTCAACTCCGACATCTATACTTCAACTCCAAGACATCTATACTTCAACTCCAAGACACCTATACTTCAACTTCAAGACATCTCTACTTCAACTTCAGGACATCTCTACTTCAACTTCCATTAAGCTAAGTACCTTCCTGAAGTACAGGTTTTTCACTCGTTCCTTTGTTTTACTTCCTAAGACAAAATAAATTTGATATTTTATATCTCTTTTAATTTCTTATCTACCCGGCTGTAAGAGCTGTAGGGGATCGTGTCCGGGTTCATGTAAGTTTGTAACTTTTTCATTTTTAACTTTTATTAAATTCTACAAGGTGTTTGTACCTTTCTCACCTTAGTTTCTTTTCTTAACTTTAAATTATCTTTTTTCGTCGATGTCTAAAAAGGTAGTGCTAAGCTTTTATAGTCTGTCAACCCTCTGGCATACCTAGTGTAACACTAACATGGAGTCGATCCACCCTTGAGAGAGTCTCTAGCCGGGATCTGTCTCTTGAGGAGAGAACAGTGTTACAACGTATAGAAAAATAGAGCTATTGTAATATCCTGCTGACGTAAATAGCAGTAGGTGTGTTGGTTCGAATCATACCAAAGTTAGTTTTTTTCTTTTTGATAAATTCCATCAGAAAGACGTTAAACTCGTATTATTATTTAGACAAACTTCATTCAAATGCCAAATAAATCATTTTATAATAATAAATGAATAATATTCAAGACTCGGGTGCATTTTTCATGTAAGAACATTAATTAACTACCGTATTATATAAATTCTAGCCAAGACTGAATTCTTAATATGGCGTATCGTAATGTTTCTCCTAAATTTTTTATTGGCATTACAAAACAATGCTCGAAAAGAGTTAGTGGACCAATGTGCTTTTTAACGGAGTACGAATATTTAAAAATAGTTCACACACTGGCAAGTCCAACGCCGCCTGGGATGTTAGTTAACTTTTTGATTCGGTGTTGCCAATTATTCTCATAATTTTATTTCTGTAAATATCGTTCTTCAAATTTCCTGGATAAAACAAAAAGATAAAATTATTTTTTTTAATATAAATTGGAAGTAAATTGTACTCGGCGCGGGCGTGTGATTAAAAGAGAAGAGATGCTGTATCTTCGAAGGTATAATATACAGATTGCGAAAAGTCTATTCGCGCCATATGATTTACACAAGTACGACAAGGAAAATATATATACTTGAAAGAGAGCGAAGAATAATAGTTGGGTGTGTGTTCAGTGCCCCCTATTTTAACCGCTGTTGCTAGAATCGCAGATTAATTTGTACAAAGGATATTTTTGTCTCGTTATCGTTAACTTTTTTCCGAGCTCATGCACTACTAGGTAAAACTAAACACTTTCATCCGGCAACAGTGTCCTTTACAGAGAGAATTAATATTTAAACTTTACACGCTCAACGCTGATCGCACAATAATTATTCTTCTCTCTCTTTCAAGTAGTTTTACTCATATTTTCCTTGTCGTACTTGTGTAAATCGTATGGCAGGAATAGACTTTTCGCAATCTGTATATAATGCTATACACAGGCCTTTTAGGCCCATAGCTTTGTGATAATTTCCTTGCATTGTTTTCTATCTCTTGCTTTCGCCTTCCAGACCGGTATTCCTCCCTCTTTTAGGTCTTCAATGGCTTCATTATACCACTTTTTTTTTGGTATTCCTCGTTTCCGCGTTCCTTCTATGCCTGTGTATATCACCTAACCATAAAAGTCTTTTTGCTCTTATTAGGCTGCTTATTTCTTGTTCTCCAAATAAACCTTATTTCTTGGTTTGTTCTTCTTTAACATAGCCCTTTTTCTTTTTTCCCTCCTAATATCCTTCTGAGTATTTTCCTTTCCCATATGTTTACTTTATTTTCCTCTTCTTTACTCAATATCCAAGTTTCACTACCGTATAGTGGTCTAATAACTGTTTTGTATACATGGTCTTTCTAGCTACCTTCTTTGAAGTTATTATTTTATTTAGTTCTCCTGCCTGTTTACTTCCTTTTGTTAGTCTTGTTTCTATGTTCACCTCCTCATCGCCATCCTCCTTAATAACTGTACCTAGATAGATGTAGCTTTGGACTTGTTCGAATTCCATTGGTCTCTCTTTGTTTAGCTCTACTACAAAATTTCTTTGTTTCTCTTCTTTGTGGGGTTGTCATTTTCAAAAACATTGACTTCGCTGCATTTACTCTGAAGCTCGCTATCTCTGCCGTCTTTGCATGCTCTTTTTAGTTTTACCTGGTAATTTATACGAATACGAATTGAGTAAAAATGTGCACAGAACATATATCTAACAATTTACGACCATTTTCTAAATGAAACATTAATTAATGTGTCAGCAAAGTAGTAATTTGAAAGTTTTAATAAAGTTTCGATTAGCAATATAAAAAGTGAATATTTTCCTTTCGAACATGTTTATGGTTCACCTTCTGTTTAATAACTTTCGGGAATTATAAATCTTTTTACATTATGTAAAATACGTTTGAAAATTATGGATTTCCAACAATCTAAAAGTGGAGCAATGGAAATTCCTACAATAATATTTAAGAATTAAACAGTCACAGTCAGTCAGATATAGAACGTTGGCAAAACTGCTCTATAGGGTCCACGTGACGTTACGTGACGCAGTCGCCATGATGAATCGATGCACAACACTATTTTTGATCGTGTTTGAGCTCATTTAAGTTTGATTTGGTGCTTTCTACGACATTCTTTTAATTATTTAAGTATTTTAAAAACTATATCCGATTGTTTATAATAAAAAGGATCATTAAATCGATACGAAACAGCCAAATTACAAATCTAAAATCTTATATCCTCAGGGCGACTGTCATTAGTCTCAAATTGTCAGTTCGTGGACAAATGTCTAGAGGGATTTATTAGGAGTTTTTCTATTGAAACCCTAACCTAAAAATTTGATCAAATATTGGATAAAATTGGTGAGAGGCAAAAATATATTCACCAGTACCAGTATAAAATGTTTCTGTACCGCTTATGTGTTCGACATTATGATATAGTGATAGAGTTCATTTTTAAAAAGCATGTTTTATATCCATTTTACTCAATCTAATTACATGAGATAATTCAGCATAATTTGATAGCATTCTAGAACTTTATTATAACCCAGGGAATGTTGTTAATCAGAACAAATTAAATAAATTGTGATTAAATTCTATCGACTATCTACCGGTTAATGAAAGCGTTTGCTCGAGATTAACGAACGTTCAAATTATAACACAAATACCATAATTTTTTGACAAATACCTACAACAAATCACAGGTTTGGGATGGCGAATCGACAAAATGATCAATAAAAATCATTATACATCAGCTACTGATGAGTGATTTAGAAAACAGTTGATAGATAAGCGTCCTCTGACGTGATATGTCTAAAATACAAACGTGACAAACATATTCGAAGGGTTTGCTCTTTTTGTACAATTTATTTGCAAAGTTATTCTCTACAAGGTACTTGGTAAAACTAAAACTTTATTGAAGTTAAAACTTGGTTTAGTGCTGTAGAAAGTGAGGTTAGGTTGCATTCTTCGTTTTTCCTTTTTTGGGTAATATATTATAGTTCTTTTCACGATCTAAGAAATTAACTTGACTTTACTTAGGTTTGAGATGCAATAAAACCATAAAACTTTTCGGATTTACCGTACAGGGCCGCACTCTATACCTGATGAAAAAGAAAAATTCTTATAGATGTCAACACCGACCTAACCTATGCTTTAATGTGTATTTTCTTTCTTATTTTGACTTATTTGATGAAATTTTCGCATCACAAGAAGTATTTATTTATTGTTTATATACAGATTGTCCTATAAAGTAGGTTTTTGTGATCAAAATCATAAATTAGAATAAATAGATTTAAAAAAAAAACTGGAAAATATAGGTAATCGAAATAAAAAGTAAAAAATAGTTTAAACACTAAATCTGCATTTCGGAATAGAAGTATAGTAAAATCGCAATCGGTGCGGGGTAATAAATTTTGATTTATTACTCCGTACCGATTGCGATTTTACACCATATATTTTGCTACTATATTGTAGTCATCGGTCCTTGACAAGTGTGCAAAATTTGAAATTAATCTGAGTGTTTAAAGTGGGTAAAAATCGAGTTTAAAGGTTGCATTACAAACAAACGTTACAAACAAGTGAAGCTAATATAAAGCGTGTAATAAAAAATATTCACACCTTCCTGTATATCTATATAAGTATTTCATAAATAATTTCAACAAATGTTTGAATAAATTAAACATTTTAAACGAAGGTTAATTATAGAAAAATTCAACGCGGAATTTAAATATAAGAATTAGAAAATTAGCATACTCTTACTGGACTATAATCCGATAATTTCTAACAAAAGAATGGATGGAATCAGCAACGCTAACAGTATCCGAAAAAAAATAAAGATAACACTGATTACTGATTGCTACACGATATGTTTATCTTTGATGCACCAAATGTTATGGTATTACTTCAATACCACCTCAGTTAATAATAGCTTTGCTTTACAAGATAAATTCATATGCCATAGGCGGTACTTTTCAAATTTGTTATCATCTAAATTATTTTAGAAACAAATTATACTTTTTTTTTGGTTTTAAAACGCTACATTTCATAAAAAAAACATAATCTTCATGTGTGAGTGACACGGCAAAAGGACCCTGCAGAATCCTTATGAAAAATGTCTATTGGCTATTAATTTAAATTTGCTTTTAGTAGTTCTTAACATGTAGAATAAAAGCGTCCGTATCTCCAAGGTCCAAATCGCGGACAGTTTTCGAGATGGTGCTACACTTTGACACCTATTGCAGTTGCTACATTCTAATAGACTGTTTCAAATTTCGGGTTAACACATCTTCAACTTATAAAACTTAGCAGGTTGAAATAAAATTAAGAAACCTCAAGGTAGGTTTTAATGAACAAAATTGAACATGACAACTAAATAAATAAACATGACAAAATATCCTAGTAACAATTTAAGACTAAGTAAAAATATATACTACATTCTTCCCGGAATGCAGGAGGTCTTCTTGCTCTAGTAGGTCTAATGTTATCGTAATCCTGCACGGAAGGTATAGTATCCGTTTCGGGTATTTGATGGCCAACTAAACGATTAGGAGGTGTTACAGCATCGTCAAGACTAGTCCCAGGATCTTGGATAACACTGGACCTTTTTGGGAGTGGTTTATTCTCATCAAATTTTTGTTCATCTTGAGCGGCCGGTGGAGAATCTTCTTCTGAAACTTGTAGAGTGTTATACTCTTGAAGAGGGGCTAGATGTCTCAAAGATACGGTGGTTTCTCTTCCATCAGACAAACGTACTTGAGCATATTGGGGATTCACATGAACAAGCTCTACTTTTTCAACTAAGGGATCATTCTTGCTTGTCCGTTTAAATTTTTTCATTAAAACGTGACCAGTACTCAGCCAAGTCGGAAGAGATGTTCCGTTCATTGAGCATCTCGGATGGGTGAACATTCTTTCGTGAGGTGTAGTAGTTGTGCATAGTAATGATCGGATAGAGTGAAGAGCTTCAGGCAGTACTTGTTCCCATTGATTGATCTCAAGATTACGAGACTGAAGAGCCAATCTAATCGTTTTCCATATAATACCATTGTAGCGTTCGCACTGGCCATTTCCACGTGGATTGTATGGAGTAGTTATGCTCGTAGCTACTCCCAGAAGTTGTAAAAAAGACTTAATTTCACGGGACATAAAGAAGGAACCTTGATCAGTATGTATATAAGAAGGTGTACCGAATAGAAAAAAGAGTTGTTTGAGATGCTTTATAACTTCAGAAGAAGTAGTACTAGAACAAGGAAATGCAAACGGGAATAAAATTAAGAAACCTCAAGATAGGTTTTAATGAACAAGACAACTAAATAAACATGACAAAATATCCTAGTAAGAATTTAAGACTGAGTAAAAATATATACTACACAGGTGCCAGATAAGGATAAGGTAACTGTACTCTAAGGAAGCACATGCATACAATCGGCATATATAGGAAGGAACCTATCTGTCGGTTGTGCATAGAATAGGAGAAAACAGCCTCTCACATTATCTTCAATTGTGATTGGATATATAGACTCCTAGGACTAGAGCATCCATGGGAGGACTTCTCCAAGAAGGACCTAGTGTAAAGACTGCTGAGCCTCGCATAACCAAGAGCACAAAAAACCTAAAGGCTGAGGTGTCCAGGACTCTAATCCTCTGACTGGTGGTGCTGAACCAATCATTCAACATTTGAAAATGTGTCAAATTGTTAGTAGCCAGATTTTTTTGTCGATCGGTGTAGTTAAAGGGAGGTGACATTTATAACAGGCTTAACAATGTTTTTAAAATAATTTACAAGCAAATTGCTATTATCAGCCGAGGAAAGGAATGAACAACATTTTACATATTCCTTATGTTGAATATTTCTGATAGTTGGAATGTTTATTATGCTTTGTAATACTAATTAAGCAGATCTTTATAATGCTGCACACACGATTTTTTTATGAAATTAATTATGGCTGCATAGTGAATATGTATCGAATTTAATTCACTTTAAACCGTTTGCCATTTCGAATGGCACATTCCAAACTCTATAATAATATACACCACTTGAAAATTTGGACCGTTCCATTATTTATTCTATGGAACATACCATTAGCCGCATTAAGTTTTGTACCATGATTTGTAATTCCATTATTTTTATAAATATAAATAAAAAATATATATTTTATTTAAAACATAACGACAAATTGCGTACAATTAAGAAGTTATGCCATCACAAATTATCTTTAATAAGTTTACAGACAACCTGTTGTTAGTTTATTGTTATATTTTATAAAACCAAAATATTTATAACAATGCCAAAATTATTATTTTAGTACGTAAATCAATTCCAGCTTGGTAAAACTTAATCACTGTGTCAGTGACATGACATACCTTGACGTATACCTTTATTCACTTATTTCAGCTCAATTCATATTATATTTTCTGTTTTATTCAATTTTGTTAAGTTATATATCTAAATTTATATTAAATACCTAACATTCTTTTATTAGTATTGTTTTAAAATCGAAAATTCGGGCCAAAACTGCTTTTTTGTTTCATAACTTAACTTGACCTACAAATCCAGACTCTTTCAGATTTCCACACATGTAAATTTTAAGCGTACGCTGATAGAAAAAGAAAACAAGTCGGATTCAAGCTGGCAAAAAAATATATAAAACGATATAAAATTACCTCGGCCAAGTATAGACTCCCGACACTTCGAATCCATAATGCCAAGATCCGGAATATGCTCCTTGTCCTTTAGGTCCAGTGCATACCCCATGTCCATGAGCTTTACCTTCCTCCCAGCCCCCGCAGTACGTCCCCCCGTCGTCGAAGTCAAATCTGCCGCCGTTCACGTGACTCCTGGTGGTCGCCGTGCCCGTGGCCCCCGTAGAAGTGGCCCCATTTTCAGCGGGTTGTGTTTGCATTTCACTGCACTACGGTGTTAGGCTTCGCGAACATAAACATCGTCTCGTTTTAAGGTGTTCGATTTTTATTTTATTTTATTTTTTTGGTTTTTTTTTTAAGCTATTTTTTTTTAACTCTCGAGAGGTTGTCTATCAGCTCGTTGGTGACGATATTTTCGTCATTTCGCAATAACCGATTGGTCGACGCGGCCGTACTGACTCCCGGGGCCCAGCTGAGCGGACGTCGTGACGCCTCACAAGCGCAACGACGCTTGCGTCGCCGTAGCCTAGTTGTATAGCAGCGGCGGGGACTTCGGGATATAAGAGAGAATTTAAAGTGAGTGAAAGAAGCGGATATTTAAATTAAGAAAAAAATTACCCTGACAGTTTTCATTTAAATTTGATCCAAATAAGCCTTTTTTTGCTCTATTTGGTATGTAATGGAACGCTACCAAAACGTTGAAATAAAAATATAAAAGAATATTGTGGTTTTATTTCGCTAAAATCATGAATTTACCACAAGAAGCATATAGAAAATATTTAGTGCTTAATTGGTTTGTTATTATTATATTTTAAATAAAGCTAGGAGTTTTTTTCAGAAGTTTTCTCGACATTTTCCAGTCAGTAAGTGCCTGATTTTAAGTTTGGTTAGATTTCTGCGAGTGGTCTTTTCAGTATCGTCAAAGAATACTCCAACAATAAGAAGCGAAACTTCGCATAAAACCGTGTCTACAGCATAGAGATACTACAGATAGAGGAAACAAGCCACCTCGGAACCCGTCAGCACCTAAGAGAGAGATAGAAAGTCGGAGGTTTACGCTATCTTTCTCTAATATCGCGCATGCTATATACACAGACAAAAACGGGAAAACCTCTGATCGTCTGTCTTTTTCTATCTCACCGGAGTTCAGACGGACATTTCCATTTTCCACTTACACAGCGACCTATCGCTATATATATAGTATTAATACAATAATACAGTAAATATATGTCTAAAACACTTGTAAATAGAATAGCCAAAATTCATTGTTTGCATCCAAAAACTTGAAATAGCAAAAATGCGTTCCAACCACGAGAGAACCATTTAGCGAACGATAATTGTTTTGTTCCAACCCAATTTGGTTTCGTTATGGAACCGGTTCAAGAACGACTTGACGAATACAGGTAGCAAGGTACTGACTTTCGCAGTAGGTACATATATCCATATCTAGTTAGGTGAGTTGCCTTGATTTGTTGTTTTTGTTGAACTTTGTGGGAGCGAACATATTTATATTTATTTGTTCTATCTGTTATAAATAAACAGTTTTTTACTTAACAATATGTACCATATACACATAAAAGTATGGTTATGTTTGATACGTTCCAGATTTTATGATTCGAGTCAGTAACCAAACCGTTCCAACCATGATTTATTATTTTGGAATCGTTATAAGAACGGTGAACACTTAGCTTCTGCGTAACAAATCCCTAAGAACTACATCGATAACGATAACCATTACAATTTGTGTGTTGGAACAAACCTATGGATATATGTATTGCGCAAGTCAGTTTTCTTGATACCTTCTTTCAGACAAGAATCGAAATCTTCGTTCTTGAACCGGTTCCATAACGATACCAAATCGGGTTGGAACAAAAAAATTATCGTTCGCTAAACGGTTCTCTCGTGGTTGGAACGCATTTTTGCTATTTCACATACGAGTCACCGTTCCAAGAACGGTTTCTTGATGTGTTGGAACAAACCTTTACCTCTTCTTACATTCTTAGTGCGCTCAAACGACTTTTAGACAGAAACGCTTCTCAGTATTTTCGACCAGTCCTATTCTGTCAAGATGATTGTTTTTTTAGCCGGTACGGATGTCAGTTATAGACCTGATCTCCTCCCTCTGCTTTGAGCAAAATTGTACAATATCCATGCCCGTGCATGTCTCATTTTGTTGCTGGATGCAGCTGTAGTTACCACCGTCAAATTCGCTATGAGCTGCAAAGATTCCAGCCCTTTAAAGCTACGTATAGGTCACCGGTGTAACAGACAAACGTTTGGAAACAGATGATCGATTGAATATCACGATTTAAAGACTTATTGGGGGTTAGAAAACGGTTAAAGGTTAAAATAAAACACAATTCAACATTATTAAAATATAATATTTACAGAGATAGTTCTTAGAATCTACGGACTTATAAAAAACATCATTTCTTTGAATTTATTGTATAACAAATGCTCCTTAATAACGAAAATTGTAAAAAAATACATGGGGGATAGAGAAACAAGGCACAATCTAGTTTATTATTTTTATTTTTACTTAGGATGAAACTTCTTGCTGGGATCTTTGGCCATATCGATTAGAGTTTGAGCTGGTTGGAAAGGTAAACCGTAGGAATGTTGGAATTTCTCCATTTTCGAGACTAATTTGGCAGCTCCGTATTGGTCGACCCATCTGAAAGGACCTCCTGTGAACGGAGGGAAGCCCAAACCGAATACCGCACCGATATCTCCTTCCAATGGATTCGCTAGGATTTTTTCTTCCAAACAGAGGACAGCTTCGTTTACGAATCTGTAAATAAAAATTGAAACTACCGTATCGTGTGTAAGTGTCTTAAGGAATAGAAAGTTTTACCTTGAAACCATTCTCAAAGTTTTATCTTCGTCTTCGAAACTACCTTTCGGTTCCAGTGAATATTTCTTAAGTACTTCTAATGCTTCGAAATTAACTTCTCTGTGTTTACTGCCTTTTTCATAAACATAAATTCCCTTTCCAGATTTTCTACCTAAAAATCCTGCTTGAACGATGTCTCTCAATACGCCCAAATCTCCTCCAGCAAACCGTTCACCAAATGCCTAAAAAAAAAACAAATTCAACAAACTACATAAGAACATATGTATATATAGAGTGTTGACATACTTTTGCCAAATTAGGACCGATGTGAGAAGCTACATCCAAACCAACTTCGTCCGCTAAAGTAGCAGCCCCAACAGGGAAACCGAACTTCTTAGTCAAAGAATCCAATTCTTTAGGGTCAACTCCTTCTTGTAACAGTCTTATACTCTCCGCCATCATGGCTGATAAAATTCTGGTTGTGTAAAAACCGGGACCATCGCCAACGGTTATCACTACCTTTCCTTGTTTTAGACCGACGTCTACAGCAATAGCAGTGGCTTCTTTGCTAGTTTTATCCGTTGTGATAATTTCCAAAAGTTGCATTTTGTCTACTGGAGAAAAGTAATGCATACCTAAAAATAGTAAACGTAAATGCCAAAAAGTACCACTCTTATGGTGCAAACGACATTCTGTATCCAAGGGACTAGGATAGAAGTATAACTCTTATGGTGCAAACGACATACTGTATCTGAATTTTAAAAATCAAAGTTTCAATAATTTCGATTATATTTGAAAAAGAAATATTGGAAATAGTGTGGAAATCAAAATATTTACCAATCACGTTTTCAGGTCTCTTAGAAGCAGCAGCAATCTGTCCAATGGGTAAGGCGCTAGTGTTTGTAGCGAAAATACAATCTGGCTTAACAATTGCTTCGACTTCTTTCAGTACTTTGTGTTTAATATTTAAATCTTCAAATACTGCTTCAATTACAATATCAGCATTTTTAAAAGGGTCATAACTTAACGTCGAATTCAAGTTAGACATAAATCTGTCTCTTTCCAATCTACAAAAATATTTTATCAACAAAAATTTAAAAGTTTGAAATAAAAAATTTACCCAGACAACTTCTTTCTTTTAACAGCCCCGTTAAGACCAGCGTAAACTTGTCCAACTCCTCTGGTCAAGCCAGCAGAAGTGGAATCTTTCAATACAACTTGATAACCTTTGTCTACGCTAACATGAGCGATGCCAGCTCCCATCAAACCGGCTCCTAATACAGCTACAGTTTCAATTTGCTTGCTCGGTTTACCGAAACGATTTTTCTTACACTGAGTTTGTCCTTTGAACAAACTTATTAATCCTTTACACTGCGGGGTTACTGCTAATTCGCCGAAAGCACGAGCCTCTTCCTTAAAACCCACAGTTTCACCTTTATCTAAGCTAGTACGAAGAACTTCTAGAATCTGAAAGGAAAAATACAATTTTTCTACTTATTCACTTATTTTTTAATTTACCCTTAGAGGTGCAGGATAAAGTCCTTGAGACATCTTCATAACTTGCTTCTTCGCTTTATTAAAGATGAAATCTTTTGCGAAATTAAATTGTAAAGCGTATGCTAATATTTTATCTGTCAAGTGTTTTTCTCGTTTAGGTGTGAGTTTGCCAGAAGCTAAATCTTTTGCTGTGCTAACGGCGATTTCCTCGAGATATTTTAATGTGTTGGCTTCAGCAGATAGTAATCCAGGTCCTAAGGGATCTACCAAAAGATCTACAACGCCCATTTTTTTAGCCTTATCAGCTCGTAAATTTTTTCCCGTTAATATTAGATCCAAAGCGTTTGGTATGGAAACTAACCTAGGTAGTCTCTGAGTACCTCCACCTCCTAAAAATATAAAATAATAAATAAAACTCAATGAAATGATTGTATTACTTACCTGGTAGAAGACCCAACATAACTTCTGGCAATCCCAAAGCAGTTTTTTTATCTTTAACAGCAATTCTGTAATGTGAAGCTAATGCTATTTCAGTCCCGAGACCAAAACAAGAACCTTGAATAGCCGTTACAAAAGGTTTTTTACTGTCTTCTACTTCCTGCAAAATCTTATGACCTTCTGAACATTTTTCGATTCCTTCATCCACACTATTCCAAGATTCCAGCATGTTTACATCAGCTCCAGCGATAAAACATCCTGGCTTACCAGATATTAGGACGCAGGATTGAATTTGTGAATCATTTTGAATTTGTGGAAGCAAAAGTTTCATCTCATTCATTACTTCTTCATTAAATGAATTTACCTGAAAAAAGTTTGTTGGATAAGTAACAGAACAATTTTATACAATAAAGACTTGTTACCTTCATTTGGTGCAGGGACTTGTAGGATTGGAGTGGAAGTGACTAAGGAAAATATGGACATGATTTAAAGTTTGTACTAATAACTAAGTATTGGGGATTCAATATAAGTGCTAGTCTACCTAAAGGAATAAAACAGAACTAGTTTTTCGTAGATTGTTTTATAACCTGTCGATTTGAAGATTCAACTTTTAGATAATTTAAATATCCCGCCATTTACGATGTGACAAAATACTAAAAAAGAAGTTAAATACCGCAACTATGTCGTCTTCTTTTTTGGAATTTCGATTGCCTAGAGCAAGACAAGAATATCAAGAGCCAACTCGTTTAATTTGGGAATACTACCCCAAATGATATAACATATAACCTATTACCATTAAAAGAAGTAGAATAACAGTAATATCGTGGCTTCTCTCCTGTATAAACTGGGTAAATTATCCTCTGGGATATTTCCCAATAAAGAAGAAGTCTTAATCTTATGGTAGTCAGGTTACACAATAAAGGAGAAAGAAGAAGAGTGACGTTATAAAATAATCATCAGTTGTCACCAAAGCGGCGCTACGATCTTAATTTGAATTAAATCCAATGAATACTACAAAATAATTTTAATTTTCAGACTATCGTCAAAGCAATGTCTCCTTGTACAACATAAAACAAGGATATATTTATCATCAATTACAATTACTATGAATGTAGTCATAAACTGAGGACAATGTTGACTTAAATGGAATCCAGGTTTATACAAATTTACTAAAAACGCCCAAACATGTAAAATTTATCCTCCTTGAAGAGATAGTGCCTACCGATTCGACCTTGTCTACAATAAATCTGAGTCATGAGAAACTATTATGGTAATGCTTATTGTCTATTGAATCATTGGATATATATAAAAATAGATTCAGATTATGCATATATTACAAAATGGTTCGAAAAATATCACTTTACATAATAATGAAAATAAGATAAACTAAATTATAAATAAATTAACATCAGATAATAAATAAACTGCAGATTTGAACTTTATTTGAATTTGAAATATACACACAAAAAGTAATAATTTCAGATAAAGAAACTAAACACATCTTAGAATTTCATAGATTTCTTTGTATGGTCATATGGAATGTAGGATTGGAAACTTCAAAACTCAGGTAACATAACAATTTCAAAATGCACAGAAATACCAATTTTACACATGTTACGGAATCAAAAACATTTATTTTTTTAGAAAATTTCTACTTTTCTTGTCCTATTTCAATTCACTTATAAATAATTTTATAAAAATAGTATCAATTAAAAAATAAAATGTAGATAAAATAAATTTAATGTATAAAATCACATCTTGGCTTTTGTTAAACATGACACAACATCATCAATAAGTGTATTCCAAATATCAGTATAATTATCAGTTTCGTTTTGCGAAGAATTTATCAGCTCCACCGCATCTTCCACACTTTTGTGAAGTTTTTTAATAACCTCCTTATGAAGATTAATTATCTTAGTTTCCAATTTAATTTTATTCGGGATGCTTACAACACTCTCTTGAATTGTCACATTATTGTTGTTCTCCAGGTTATAACAGCTGTTTGAATTATTATCATTTGCTTCTGTTGTGTTGGTGAATGTATCTCCTCCACCTCCTAGTTCTTTGACTCGATCAGCGTAACGCAATGTATTCAACGTATTTTCACAAGAACTAAAGCCTGGAGAAACCATAGCTATCATGCATGTTTTTGAATTGATTCCGACAAAAGAATCCCTCAACACTTGAGTTAATTTAGACGCTCTGAAAGGTAAGTGTGCCCCTTTTCTTCCTAATGCTCTAATGCATTCTTTGAGAGAAAGTAAAGACTGATTTATTTCGGAGCCTTCTAACCTGGTAAGTTTAGAAGATGAAAACGTATCAGCACCTCGTTCGTTTCCTGCTAGATCTATTAGTGAAAACTTGCCGTGGATTTTCTTCATGTTGGTGTTGCTTCTTAGATAAATTTGAAATATAGCATGCGATCTTGAGGAGTTAGCATTTGCTGATGTTTGTCCAGAAGCTCTTTCGTCGTTTCCTATATTTATTAAATGCAATACTTCTTGAACTGATGATACAGTGCGTTCAGTTAATCCTACTATTTGAACTTGTTGTTTGCCATCTTCGAGTATCTTTAATGCTTTTTTATTGTTTAATAAGTCAGATACTTTTTTTACATAGATTTCAAAAAAACTACAAGATACTGTTAAAGCTAAGTTCCAATATTTTGGTGAACGGATTTCTTTAAAAATATCTGCAGCAGTTAATGCATAAATACCTTTTTCTTTGGCATCGTTGAAATTACCACTCATTGTAAAAGTTTTGCCAGAGCCTGTTTGTCCATATGCGAAGCAAGTTGCAAAACCTCCTTCAAAAACTGTTTTCACTAATGGCTGTGCTGTATATTTATATACCATGAAGTTAGTGCAATTTTCATTAAATGTATAATCGAATGTGAATGAGTGATTCTCAAGGTATTTAGTTCGATCCACTTTGTATTTGGGTTCATGCACTATAAGCTGATTTTTACTTGGAACTGTTATAATGTCAATTTCTTTCTTAAATAAATCAACGTTATTTAATGGTCTCTTCCTAACAGCTACTGTTATTAAATGGTCTTCAATGCTATCATCTTTTGAAGAAAGAGGTTTAAATTCAATTTTATTTTGATAAGCAGCTATCATATTCAAAAGCTCCCAGTGAGGATTATTTTGATTTTTTTTAACGATTTCTTCTTTTTCTGCCTTGACTTCAGCATGTTTCTTTCTTCGCTCTATTCGATCTTTTTCTAATTTATTCAGTTTTTTTAAAGTAGAACTTTCCTTTAATTTACCACTATATTCAATTGCAGAATGTGTAGTTTTGGTATTTGGGATTCTTTTGCCATCTACAACTACTTCACTAATTTCAGATGAATGTATAGTAACATCATCTTGTGTTAACCTGGGTTTGGCAGAATGAGCTCGGTAATCTTTACTTGAGGCTGAAAGTCTTCTTTTATTTTTATTTATCATACTATCATCCAAGACTTTACAACAATCTGTACTTAAATTGTCTCTTTTTGCAACAGGTCTTATTATCTGAATATTACAATTAAGTGAAGTAATATTGGCAAAGTGAACTTCTTTACCTTTGGTCTCCCCATTTTCAAACCACTCCACCTTGACACAATTTAGGTCATAGTCAATAGATGATACTATGGCCCCTTGAACTCTTCCATCACTTCTCTTTATATTAATTGTACAACCAACACTAAGAACATTCATATTAAATATGTTTTTTTTAAATTAAAATGAAAGAAAACTGACATCTGCCATCTCCAAATTTGGAAATTCATGGACAACAAGATTGCTAAGAACACAAAAATTGACACTATTTTGAGGTCATCAATGATACAAAAAATTACTAAACAAAAAACTACTTACCTTAGCTCCTGGGGAATCTATTGTTATCACGCCTACATTATCAACCACCTTTAGCTTGAAATGTTTCAATTCTGTTGAAGACATACATCTTGTTGGGTCTAAAAAAATAGTCGAACAACATGAATTGGTATAATGAATAATATATAGCTGTTACTGATATAAAAAATACACAAACATACTATGTACTTACAAATATTGCAAGACATAAGATAATTTTTTGATGACCTAGAAAATGCTCCCAAAAATCGTATGGAAGACATTGTAGGAAAACTCCAGTTTACAGAAACAATCAAATCCTAATTCCTAATGTAGAGTTAAAAAATTCACATAAAATTGGACTTTGACCCTAACAAATGGACTTTAATACATTTTTAACCTAAGAATGAGAGAAAGTCAAACTTGACACTTGACATTCTTTTAATAGAGATGCATGCCGCCAAAAACTGTAAAATTACAGGAATCTGCTTTTTCAGCTGTTAGCGAAGTTCACAACCATGTGAAAAGTGTTAAAAGTACTGTTGGGACTCGCAAGATGACGCCACCCTTCAAAATTAATTCGTCGTAGGGAGCGCCACGGTCAGATGCCTATCTATCAGTTGGTTATCTATGATGTGAGCCAAATCGAAATCACATTAATAAAATTGTAAAACAAAGGACGAAGGTACATTTTTTATACAGAACGAAATTAACCAAAGACGTCAGAATTCTTTTAAGTAGACCAAAAAACAATGTAAAAATAAATAACAACAAAGATTTCAAAAACCCCCCTAACCAAAAATTTAAGAAATGTATGTAAGTTGAAAAAAGATCACCGTCCCGCTTAAATTTAAAAATATCTAAGCTCTGCTGATCTATTAGCCTATCATATACCAGGATATACAGCTACTGTTTGTACACCCTGGTTTTCACTGAACAATAAGTACATCAATGTTTCGATAGATGGCATGGTTCAAGATATTTGTAGTGGCATATCATTTTATTTCAGCTGTTGTGTGCTACTTTGACATTGATATATTTCTTAACCTAGAATTTAATTTATCCAACTTAACCGTCAATGTAAAAATAGGAGCATAATTTATAAAATTTACAATATTTCAGAAAAGAGCGCAATGGATTCAGGAGATGTGATTACTGAAGAAGAGTTATTAAAAAAACACAAACTAGAAAAAAGGGAACTACAGGCTAAAATACAATCTTTAAAGAAAAGTATTCCAAAAGGTGATAAAAAGAAAAAAAAAGAAATAACCGAAGAGATAGCAAAACTTGAATTAGAGTTGGATCAAAAACACAATGCAGAGCTTAGCGAAAATAACTTTTGCTCAGAACCTTTGAACAGTAGTACAGAAAATGATGAAGAAAAAGAAATTCTTGAAGATCAAGAATTAGAAATTATAGCTAATAATACGCGCGTGTCTAGAGCTCAAAAACGAAGAAATAAAAAAGAATTTGAAGCAAAAGAAAGGGAAAAACGAATTTTAGAACAAGCTGAAAAAAATAAAGAAGGCCCTAGGCAATTAGAAACTAATGCAATTAAGCAGGCACTTAAACCCATGCATTTGAAGCTTCACAACATTCCTGCAGATGGAAATTGTCTTTATCTAGCTGTCAATCATCAGTTGCAAGTGACTGGGAGACCCACAAGATCTGTTAACGATTTAAGGTAAATATTTTTTCATTTTGCATATTTTTATTGAAATATCTTGTTTAAAGGAAGTCGACTGCAGAATTCATGAGAAAAAACAAAGATGACTTCTTACCTTTTATGTGCAATGAATTAGATGAATCTGAAGTAGTTAGTGAAGAACAATTTGAAAATTATTGCAAAGATGTTGCTACAACTAAATTATGGGGTGGACAACTAGAATTAAGAGCCTTATCAAATATTTTAACATGTCCCATTCAAGTAATCCAAGCTACCGGACCTCCTACTTTACAGGGTGAACAATTCAAAGCTCCACAATTAATTCTAACGTACCATAGATATTTATACAGATTAGGAGAACATTACAATTCCACTACACCAATTGCAGATGATGAGGATGTATGAAAATCACTGCCAATATCTCTGATTAGGAAATTTAACAAAAATATGTGACAATTACTTGCAAAACTGAATGGAAAAGCCTGTCTATAGTTTACTGTTATCTACTATATACATTTTGGGTGTAAACAAATTTTAAATGTGTAATATATGACTAATTTACTCAAAAGAAAAAAGTTTATTATACATTATAGCAAATTATGGCTATCCAAATTGTTCACCGCTGTAGCAGTATGTTGATTTCTGTAGCCGTAGCCACCAATAGTTTAACCTGTGGTTTGCACTTGTCTGGAACGGGACATAGTGTCTTTCAGCCTGGTATTTTAATTTTTGATATTAAAGAAAAACACTTGTAAATGAAATCTTTTATTTCAAATCAAAGTATAAGTATTTTCTTCTAGGGAAGCTTGTAGTGCAGCAATTGTACCTAAATAAACGTTGAACACCAGATCAAGGTCTGTGGTTCAACGTAATCTGACAGTCGACAACTGCGTTGCAGCCCATCATTGAAGTAACTTCAAGATGTATTCCTATTTAGCACCATTTGTTGACACATCTTCTGATACTTCTTCTTTATTCTTATTAGGATCATCAGGTTTCATGGCTGGGAAAAGCAACACTTCCTACAAAGATAACAGTTTTAAAGTTATTAATGAATTAGTTACATTATTTTAGTCCAAACCTTAATGTTGTTATTATCAGTCAAAAACATTGTCACTCTGTCAATGCCCATTCCCCAGCCGGCAGTTGGTGGAAGTCCAAATTCCAGAGCCTTGCAAAAATCTTCATCCAATAAAGGTACCTCATCATCTCCTTCGGCTTTCAAAGCTGCTTGCTGTTCAAATCTTTCTCGCTGCACTACAGGATCATTTAATTCGGTATAAGCATTGCAGATTTCCTTTTTCATAACGAATAATTCAAATCTGTAAAAAAAATTAAGTTATTTATGTTAATTAAACTGGATTTCTGGAAACTAACCTTTCTGTTAACCCAGGAATCGATCTATGCCATTTAGCCAATGGACTCATGACTTGGGGATGTTCAATGATAAAAGTGGGGTTGATAGATGTTTCTTCTATAAAATCACCAATCAGTTTGTCCAGCAGCCTATTGGCAGTCCTGGGAGGAGTACAATCAACATTATGTTTAACGCAGAGATCATTCAGGAACTTTTGAGCTTCACTCGAATTTAAATCGGAAGGAAATTTAACATTCAACTCTTTTTCCAAAGTAGAAATTATAGAAACTCTCTTAAATGGAGGTGTAAAATCTATTTCAACAGCTTCTTCTTCAGGACCGTTTGGATGATACAAGATTTTGTAACTACCGTGTATACTATGTACCATACCTGACACCATCTCTTCAGTAATTTTCATAAGGTCGTTGTAATCAGCATAAGCCATATAAAATTCACAAGTTGTAAATTCAGGATTATGAGTTAGATCTATGCCTTCATTTCTAAACTGAATCATACAAATTTATCAATAAACTATTATAGTGAGAAATAAATATTTGTCTTACCTGTCTACCAATTTCATAGACTCTATCTAAACCTCCGACAACCAGAGTTTTATGGTATAATTCTGGTGCAATTCTCATATACAAATCCATACTCAATTCATTATGATGGGTGATGAAAGGTTTAGCTATAGCCCCTCCGGGTTGCATGTTCATCATGGGAGTTTCAATTTCCAAAAATCCCATTTCATCCAAGAACCTCCTTACATAAGCAATAATTTTGGCTCTTACTTCAAAGATTTTGCGTACTCTGTTATTTAATATAAGATCAAGATATCGTTGCCTGAATCTAGTTTCTTTATCTTTAAGACCGAAATGCAGATGGGGTAACATGTGGAGACAAGGAGACAGTAACTTTATTTTCTTTGGTAAAATAGAAAGTTCGCCTTTTTTGGTTTTAGTTGGGACTCCTTCAACTCCAATGATGTCTCCTCTTCTTATTTTACCTTGAAATGTTCAAATAATTCTTAACTTCAGTGGACTTTAATGTGACAGGTTATAAACCTATTTTAATGTTAGTGCATTCGATGTATACTTTAATTAATAAAGATAAGATAAATAAAAACTGCAAATAACAAAAAATCTATTTTAAATTATTAACATGATGCAATTTTAAAACATAAGAGAAACATCATACAAAATTATTGAAGATAATATGATTTTTTCTTCAAGACTTAACAATTAAAAACGTACCTGTATCTTCTGTAAATTTAGCTTCATCTTCATAATGCCTGGCATTAGCCATAACTTGAAGTTTAGTTCCTTCTCCTCTCAAGTCATAAAATACTAGTTTGGGTCCAGATTCCCTAATAGCATGAATACGACCAGCTACACTGAGTCTATCATTTTCTAGTATTTCACCCTCTTTTAGAGATGAATACTTTTCAATAAAACTTTCCAATGATGATGATACATGAAACTTGTGTGGATAAGGAGATTGTTCACCTCCTAAATCTTTAAGTTTATTAATAGCTGTTGATCTAAGCTTGTAATATTCATTAGGGCTAACTTCTTCTTCATTTATTTTTGACTCTTTCTGTTTTGGAGTTTGAGGAGCTTGTTGGGTAATTTTCTCAGCTTTTTCTTTGGCTTTCTGTTCAGATTTAAGTCGCCGTTTCAATTCGCTGAAATAAAAGGAAAATTGTAATTAATTTAGGTCAAATGGTCCTTCAAATTACCTTTTACTTTTTTGTAACAATCCATAATTAATAGAAAATAGTTGTTTCCTCATATATTGAAAACTTTGCATCATGGTTTTAGGTTATAAGTAACCAATGAACAGATTGAACTATTTTCCAGTTTGAGCAAAACTTACTTTTTGGACAATGGTTCACCAGTTGCGTCAGCCATGGTTTTTAATTAAAATAAATAACTTTATTCAAATATTTTGAAGTAAGTTCAATACTAAATATTTGCCGTCTGGATTCGGAGAACTTACAAAATTGCAAAGAACATCTAAAATTAAATATAAAATAGGCAACTCAAACAACACAAAATTGATTCATGCTCGCCATCTATCGAAATGTTGACAATGAGAGGTGTCGCTCACAGATAACATACTTAGTGTCGTTCCTGTAGTAACAGCTAGCATCGCGTTGATCGCAGCGCACCAAGAAGGGGTGCTGGAACTAATTTTTACAGGCGGGATATTTAAATTTGGTAGTTTGGATTATAGGTAGGTAAATTTTACAATAAGAACTTTTCTCCAAGACCTGATCCATCAGAAAAGGCAAATATAGACCAATGGTAGAACTGAAGACAAAATAAACAGAGTACACAAAGCATTATATAAACAAATTGTGGCTGGAAGTTGCTCCTCGTAGATGGATGCTTGTCCTCCATGGCTGGAAGATGACCCCAACCAGTAGAAAATATAATCAATCGGTCAAAAAATCTACAACCGACAGAAAATATTCCCCACCGGTTTACAGGATGTTTTCTACCGGCTGCACCCTGCTAGAAGTTTGTCTTTACTAGCAAAGTGCAGAAATAAAAATATACAATCAGGAACAAATCAATTCAAAATCAACAATTATAAAACATTATATGTCAAATATCAACAAAATATAACAATGTACATTTATTACAATATTTTAACCAAAAATATCAAACACAAATTACACAGCATAAAGATTAACATATTAACACCCCAATATCACCACTACTTCACCAACCCCTACCACACTCAAGCTTGAGCATGCAAATATTAAACCCATGCAGATAAAAAAATAAACATGCAAATAATATGTACTTTACCAAATAATATAAGCCTTATAATTAATCAGAATGGAAATTTTGATTTATTGATAGTACTGGAAAAAAATCTGGAGCTCCAAATTGAAAAAGTCAAAGATATCTTTTGTAACCTGAAAAATCCTTAAATATATATATTCCAAATTAATTCTGAAGAGTATATCCATCGCTGGTAAAATTTCTAGAACAGAAAATCAAACAAAATTAAAAAACTCAACAAAAATTCGATGGAATCTATGAAGCCTGTAAGAGAGTGTTAGTGTGCTGAAAAGGAAGCGCTGAAAAAAAAGTAAATTAAATTATATTGATGAAAAAAAAGTATCTAAAATTTTTATTATTTTTGAGATAGGCCTATCAGCAAGTTTGAATATATCGATATATTCCAAATAAATTCTGAAGACCATATCCATCGCTGGTAAAATTTCTAGAACAGAAAATCAAACAAAATTAAAAAATTCAACAAAAATCCGTTGGAATCTTGAAGCCTGTAAGAGAGTGTTAGTGTGCTGAAAAGGAAGCGCTGAAAAAAATTGTTAGTAGTTAGTCGGAACCTGCCAAGTAGCCATTTTACATGTACCATCTTTGGCTTCTACGATATTTTGATAGCCCATACTGGGCAACAATTTCCCCAACTTGTTCATCCATACCCATTCAACAAACGGAAAACACTTAAGCGCACTCGCCCCATCTGGATGACCGCCCGCTTTGCAAACGAGACTGACCGACAACCTAGTGAACGAGCACTTTCCCACAGTGTGGTACTGCGTGCATCCGTGAAGGAAAAAGTCAATCGTAAGCAACCAAGTGGTTACATGTGGTGTCCTTGACAAGTAAAATAAAAATCTTACCAATGTCTGTTGAAAAAAGAACCAACTTGTGAAAGAAAGGCTGGACAATATTTAGAAAAATAAGGAACGACACAGCTTACCTATGTCTTTTCAGAAAATAATTCCTAAGAGAATGGGAAGACAATATTTAGAATAATGTGGAACGACATAGCTTACCTATGTCTTTTGTGAAAATAAACTCCTTGTTAAACAAAGGCAGGACAATATTTAGAAAAATTAGGAACGACATAGCTTACCTATGTCTTTTGAAAAAATAACCAGCTTGAAAGAAAGAAAGGGAGAACAATTGAAAAACTAACCAACCTGTAGAAGAAATGGGGGACAATTGAAAAACTAACCAGGTTGTAGAAGAAAGGGAGGACAATGTTTAGAAACATGAGGAACGCCACAGCTTACCTATTGTTAGTTGCTAGTCAGAACCTGTCAAGTAGTCACTTTGCATGTATCAGCTTTGGCTTCTACGATATTTTGATAGCCCATACTGGGCAACAATTTCCCCAACTTGTTCATCCATACCCATTCAACAAACGGAAAACACTTAAGCGCACTCGCCCCATCTGGCTGACTGCCCGCTTTGCAAACGAGACTGACGGACAACCTAGGGAACGAGCACTTTCCCACAGTGTGGTACTACGTGCATCCGTGAAGGAAAAAGTCAATCGGAAGCAACCTAGTGATTACATGTAGTGTCCTTGACTGGTAAAATGAAAAGCTTGCCAATGTCTTTTGAAAAAAGAACCAATTTGTGAAAGAAAGGTAGGACAATATTTAGAAAAATGAGGAACGACATAGCTTACCTATGTCTTTTGAAAAATAACCACCTCGTAAAAGAAATGGAGGACAATACTTAGGAAAATGAGGAACGACATAGGTTACCTATGTCTTTTGAAAAATAACCACCTCGTAAAAGAAATGGAGGACAATATCTAGAAAAATGGGGAGCGACATAGCTTACTTAGGTATGTCTTTTGAAAAGTTAAGCAATTAAGGCTGAAAGTTACCTTGCGTAGATGGAAGTTTGTCCCCCATGGCTGGAAGATGACCCCAGCCAGTAGAAAATATAATCAATCGGTCAAAAAGTATAAAACCGATGGAAAATATTCCCCACCGGCTCATAGGATGTTTTCTATTGGCTGAACCCTACCAGTAGTTTGTCATTACCTGCTAAGTGTGGGAATGAAAATGTACAAACATGAACACATGAATTCAAGAATTATAAAAACGGTATGTCAAATATTAACAAAATATTTACATTTTCAATAATGCTTTCACCAAAAGGTATACTAACCTATGTCTTTTGGAAAAAGGCATATAAAGAAGTGATAATAATTGGGAAAATATTGAAAACAATATAGCTTACTCGTGTCTTTTGAAAATTAAGTGCATAAACAGTTTT
Source organism: Lochmaea capreae (assembly GCA_949126875.1). NCBI lineage: Eukaryota > Metazoa > Arthropoda > Insecta > Coleoptera > Chrysomelidae > Lochmaea > Lochmaea capreae. The sequence goes on from OX421400.1 coordinate 3,363,178, forward strand.
AAATTCTAATATATAATTTGTAACAATATTCCAAGTTCATATATGTTAATAATCATCAGTTGGCAATTATTATTCTATCGAAGAGTATTCTAAACTATTTCAAAATCAAATAAGTACTTTTATCAGTTTGTTGATAAATTATAAATCGGTTAATCTTATTGTATAAAAATTATTTGTAAAAGATCCATAACATTTTAAATACAGTGTATTTATTTATTGCTAGTAGTAGTGAGAAATAAAGAAAGGATAATATTTTGGGAAACATAGGAAACAACATAGATCTTCTATGTCTTTGGAAAAAAATATTTTGGAAATAAATTAATACAGAATGAATTTTATAAAATAAGTAACCAACTGTACAATAACTAAAAAGTATATAACTTACTGTATCAAAGATTATTCTTAACTATTTCAAAATCTAATAAGAGAGTACTCAGATTATTGATGAATTTTATATCTGTTAAACTTTTTGTATAAAAATTATTTGTAAAAGATCCAAAATATTTTAAGTACAGTGTGTATATTTATTTATTGCTAGTACTTATAGTGGTAGTGAGAAATAAAGAGAGGATAATATTTTGGGAAAATAACCGATTATACAATAACTAAAAAATTTGAAAAGTAGGTATATATAACTTACTCTATTGATGAATGTTTTAAACTATTTCAACTCAATTTGTTGCTAAATAATGAATCTGTTAAAATTTTTGTATGAAAATTATTTGTAAAAGTTCCATGATATTATTATAAAAACCTTTAAATACACTCTATTCATATATTGCTAGTAGATCTAGTAAAGAAAGGGTAATATATACGGGTAAAATATACAAAGCAACATAGTTACTTATGTCATCTTTTGAAAAAAAAATGGAAAATGAATAAATAGAGGATGTATATGTAGTGCTAGTAACTACCAAATAATAAAATACAGACTTACCTTATGTAAAAAATTATAATCCTTGGAAATTGTGACCAAAAATTCGAACTACACTTAGGTACACTATCGAAAATTTCGAAGACACACACAGTTCACTACCGAAAATAATTTCGAACAAAGGTACACTCCCGAAAATTCGAAAACACACTTATATTCCCGTAAATTAATAAAATACACTCCCGACACGACCGTCCGATTTAAAAATTCATTCGTTACTGAAAGCAAGATATTCATTAATCATTAGTCACTCTATTAGACATAAACAAGTATTTGTCATCGATGTGAATTAAATATACACTGGCCGCACTATTTAAGAATATAAATATAGTTTATTTAAAAAACGTTTTTTCAATGCTTTTTGATATTTTCAGTATACAGGGAAAGTAGAAAAGTCCTTAAAAAAGTTAATAAACAAAAATTTTTAGCATATTCTAAGAATTTACAAGAAAATAGTTACTGTTAATTCTATTTTCAGTATCATTTTGGCGAGCAGTGTATGTATCGACACAATTAACATGTATTAGAAGGGATATTTTACCTTAATTTGTTTCTGTGATTCACGGAAAGAAGAAGAGACTAAGGAATATCTGTTAACTTCTTCTTTTTCTATAACAGGGGATAATTTACCTGGTTTATACAAGGGAAATATTTTAGTGTAGGTGATATTTTACATTCATTTGTTCTTCTGATTAATGATATGAAGAAGAGCTAAGTTATTTTGTTTAATTTATTTTCTCGTTTACAGGGGATAATTTACCTACTTTATACAGGGCCTTTACTTAAATCCCTTTTCATTTGTCTATGGTAATTCTGTTCATGAAATGAGATCCCCCTCTCATAAACAAAATTTTCCGTCAACTGTACGGAGTATTTGGTTTGTGGTTGCACATTTTCTTGGTGTATGTTTGGTTGCCTATGCCAAAATCGTTAAAGCTCCTCCTTTAGGTAACATAACTCTATTAAAACTAAAGTATACATTTTATTTAACTTCTTTAATAACCTGTTTCGAATATTTGTTAAAATGTGGACTTTTAGTAACCATAAAGTAGAAATAAAAATTTTCTGCTATCAATGCTATTAAACCAATGAAATAACCGAAAATTAATGCTAGTAGTCCTCCTGAAAATTTCCGTAAGTTCATTATGGCTTTTGTAGTACCCGAGTCTTCTATTTGTATTTCACTAATGAGAATTTTTTGCATTACATCGTCTAGCCATTTTTTGATAAATCCTGCTTCTAAAACTCGTCTGATATATTTGTCAATGCGTGGTTTTAAAGGAGAATTCTTTTGAAGACCTTAAACAAACGAATTTTTGAAAATTAATTATTATTTCTCTAAATGAATTTTTCTTATGCCTACCTAGGGAAACGGGCATGTTGATTATATACAATCTTCCATAATATGAAGGGTTCTGTCGTCTTGAACATTCGCTATATTTTTGGATGGATTTGTTAAGTTTTCGTTAGAAGTAAACTGATTTTGGAAACGTTGTTGTCTTTTAACCAAAGCTTCTTTTAAAAAATAAGTGTTTTCATAAAATGCTAAAGATGCTTTAGCCACTCTATCTACCGCCTCTTCTGAATCATTTACACTAACGAAGTCTCGAGCAATGATTTCCAATGAAGGATCTGTAGATGTTTTGAAAACATTCTCATTTATTTCACCCCAACCACCGTATATCAGTCGGCTTTCGATTAGTTGTTCAACGGTATCGATTTTTACTCTAAAATTTAAAAAAAATTCTCGACTTACAAATCAGTGTGATCTTTATTGTAACAGAGATACGCAAATGTAGAGCAACTTCGTATATATATATACATGTGCACATACTTACTTCTAGCTAAAATAGCTGTCATACTAGCGCGATAAGCTGTCACTACAAGTAAACAGCACAACCAGTACCATCCAGTTAACATTCTCAAAGACCAACCCGTAGGTAATTTGGGCAAAGAAACTAATAATAACATGCTGTACGTATAAAGTGCGCTGTTGACAGGTTCGCTAAATTGGTAGAGACCATTTGGTTCGTCTTCTTTTTTAGTTTTATTATATTCTTTTTTCATCAGAGTATACTTTGCGTTTACATCGATTTTTTCTAGAGTTGGAAGAATAGATAGCGTTATAACGTTTTTGTGTTTTTCAATAGAGTCTATGTAATGAATTTCCTCACTGTTTTCTCTTGTTGAAGCGGTTTTTACGTGAAAATTTGATAAATAGTAAAAACTAATAATTGTTATGATCAGTGATACCAAAACACCTGCCCACAGTATCGGCCTAAAAAATTTTATCTCAAAAGTATCTCTTAAAAAGTACTTTGAACACTTACTTAAAGGGTAATATTAAAGTCTTCCAAGAATTGTCCGTTAGTGCTTCCGGTGTAATAAACGTCAAACACTCTGTGTTGTAAGGTACCTACTGTAAGATCCATTAAATCTAACAAATAGGGAGTGTAATATAAATCTCCTAGAGCAATATCGGCGTGTGTCCGGACTATTTCTCCAATAACCCCGGTATATATACCCCCCCTTAATTTTCTTCCCCATAGTTCCGTTTCAATATTTTCGGGTTCGTAAATTTGTATTTGAAAGTTCATCCATTTCGACATCGTCTGCAAAATCTAATGAATAAAGTTTTATTTACGATTAAGATAACTTGAAAGCGTTCAATGAATATCATCATAATTATTTTATCTTACAGAGGAACTAGGATACTACAGTGGTTACAATGTGTCAAATTTTTTAAAAATGTTTAGTTTTTTAGATATAAGGGGGCGTCCATTATTTACGTGAGGTATTTTTGAGCTTTTTTCGACCCCCTCCCACCTCGGTGAGATGTAGTAAGGTTTTTCTCGACCCCCCCATAATTTTGAGTGAGTTTTTGAATGTGTTTTGTATGTGATTTATTAAAAAAATACAATTTGCTCAATTACTTTTATTTAAGACTAGCAAGTGAGATTTTGCTTCCCACCTACCCCCCCCCGGACCCCCCCGCATAATTAATGGACGCCCCCTAAAAGCTCTCTACATACTACTTTGAAAATTTTTAATGTTTACTTACTTCAACTTCTGAACCAGCAAAATTGGTAGTTTCGTTCTATAGTTGGTTATCTATGGTTTCGTTTTGTACGCCACTATTATTTTTAATGACAGTGACGTAAATGACGTTTAATTCAACATGGGGTCAAAGTTGTTGGCATAATGTATACATTTTAGATTGTTATTATTTAATTAATAAATAGCATATAGTATATAATTTAGAATAAGTTTTTAGTTAAGCTTATATTTATCTCGTCACCGACATAAATTAATTAGGACAAAATGATAAGTACAAATTTCTTGTACGAAAAAAGACCTTTGAAAAAACAACGAATAGGTCCTCCTGATGTATATCCGCAAGAACCGAAACAAAAGGAGGATGAGTTGACTAGCATGAACGTAAAACATGGATTTCCTACAATGACCCATCTTAGTGATGAATTCGGAACAGCTAGAAATTGTAATGTCACCGCCAACAAGGTATGAACACTCGGGCATTAGTTTATGTATAACACAGTTTCATAATATTTTCCAATATTCATTGCTCTAACATTTTATCTGAAATATACAATTAGACATTGATTTTTAGGTTGGAGCTTATTTCAATTCAATTATTTCACGAAAAGAAGAATTATCCATGCTACCAGACTCTGGTAAAAAAAGACAGCAAATAAATCCAAAAGATAATTTTTGGCCGGTGACAAATCGTACAAAAAACCACATAGAAGCATGGTTTAAGGATTTATCAGGAAATAAACCTCTAATGAATTTATCAAAGAGAGCTCCAAATTTTAATAAAAAGGAAGAAATATTTGTGATGTTGACTGAGTACCAAGTCCCAATGCTTAGAGCAGCTTGGTTTATTAAACTGAGCTCAGCTTATACTGTTGCTGTATCTGAGGCTAAAATTAAAAAAAGACAAATGCCTGATCCAACAACTGGTAAGTATCTTTTTATGTACCCCAATTGTAGTAATTTCTTAAAAATATTTTCAGAATGGACCGGTACTACTTTGAAGTTTCTGAAAGATCAGTTACCGAAGTTACAAGAGCTGTATTCTCTGACAGAGAAACCAGTTAATGCAATATTGAATTCAGTTCATACAAATGAGACAGAACAAAAGCTTGCAATGAGACATTGGAACTACTGTATGAGATTACTAAAGTATATGTATGAAGAAGGTAATAAATATATAAACATCATGTACTTCAATTTATAATTATATTTTTTTAGGGCTTATGGATCGACAGGAAGTTTTGAACTGGATAATAGAACTTCTAGAAAAACAAAAATCACAAACACCAGGCGATGATGGCATTTTAAGGATATTTCTACCTGTTACATTACAATACTTGGATGAATTTGTTCAATCAGAGCTTCTATCAAGAAGACTAGCACATTTTTGTTCCAAAAAATTGGGAACTATGCTCACAAATGTTGCTGAACCAAGTGTTATGACATCACCAACTAGTGAAAGTAAGACTGAACAGAAAGAAAATGAGAAAGATAAGAAGGAAACTACACCTAACAATCCTCTTCAAAGTACAATGGTTGAATATCAAAATTGCCCTCACCATCGTGACATAGGTAAGTTACTCAATGAGAATATGGGTTATTTTATCATTTTTGTTTAACAGTTTTGCAGCTAAGTACTATAATACAAACAATGGTATTAGAATGTCCAACAGCATTGGTATGGTGTTGTACTGGTGTTGGAACTATTTGGCATGGGTCTCCATTAGATAATTTACCTGTTTTACCTTCCATGCTACCAGTACCGGCTCGTTGTGACATGACTACTTTTAGAAAGCAAATTATGTTTGCCGAGAGTTGTATTAGAGAAAGAAGTAAAAAAGCAGAAGGGAGATGGTGTACAGAAAAATGGCAAGTTTCACCTGCAGGTAAAAAAAAAGCCAATTGTAACAAAATATAAATGTTTTTTCCTCTAACCTTTGATGACAAATGTTTTTACAGTTAAAATAGATAGTGAAAGGTTTTGGACATTTAAATTTTGTTTACATTTATTTAGTCTTCGATTCCTGTTGGTACACTTTTAGGTACAGTAACAGCAAAGGTCCTAGCAGCTCTGGATGCTTTAGATAGACACCGTTTTGATAAAATGGACTCTACAAACTCCCTGGATACATTGTATGCAAAGGTAATTGTTAAATAAAATGTTATTCCTTATATTCACCAGTATTTGATTGACTTTTAGATATTCTGTGGACCTAATGATCAAGAAAATGCAGTTGTTAAATTATTATGTGAATGGGCAGTATCTCCGGAAAGAACTGGGGAGCACCGAGCTTTAGCAGTTGCTGCTCTCCTAGACAGAAGACAGTCTGATACAAATAGTTTGGGAGATCAGGAAACTACTCCTGGTGATGATAAGGATTCAAGCAGTAGTGTTCCAGGTGGTCCCCCAATGTTTCAATCACTGTTGATGAAGTTTTTGGATAATGATGCTCCTATACCAGCTCCTGATGATTGTTCGATGGTATGAATAACTAAATTTTTAAAATCTTCCTGTCTATACATCTTAATATTTATTATTCTTGTGTATGTGTAATGAAACTCTTCCTAAACATCGTATCTGCTAGCTGATTTAACAATATTTTTTTTTTTAGAAAAAAACTGCTTTCTCAAATTTAGTTCATCTTTTTTCTGAGCTTATACGTCGAGATGTATTTTCCCATGATGCTTACATGTGTACTTTAATATCCAGAGGAGACTTGCTGGGTCCGGAAGAAAATTCAGATAGTACTTTGAATCATCATCATACAAAAATGGAGGTTGGTTTTTCAAAAAAAAAAATTACTTTGTACTTTTATTTTGTATAAATTTGTTGCTTTTAGCCCATGGACTGTGATGATAATATTGACCATGATATAGATAAAATCCTACAAAACATCAAAGAAGACCAGCAAAACTCTATGGACTTTCCAGATAGCCCAAAAGAACATGACCATGGCCATCATTCACACGTTCCATCTTCAATGGGTCAGCAGATGGAAGCAGACCACAATGATCATAAAGTAAAACCATCAAGGCATTTATTGTACACAACACATTTTCCTCTAAGCCAGGACGATCCTTTTTCTCAACACGATTCTAATCAACGCCACGTCTTGTTGTATGGCGTTGGAAAAATTCGAGATGAAGCTAGACACACCGTAAAAAAGATGTCCAAGGAAATTTGTAAACTGTTTTCAAAAAAATTCAGTATAGACGTTGCAGAAGGTGGCAAAGTAAAAAAACAACGCAACGAATTCAACTTCGAAGCCACCACACAAAAATGCCAAAGCCTCAGCTACTTTGATCAACATTTGGTAACTTGGCAATGTAGCGTTACTGTGGTAGAAATGTTAAATTCATTCGGAACTGGTAATTCAAACTATTTACCTGTACAAGAACACGTTGCATTTCTTTTCGATCTCATGGAACTGGCATTGAATATCTATGGATTGATCGAAGTTTGTATACAGATCCTGAAAGAATTACCCGAAGTAGAGACACAGCTGTATAATAAAAATTTAGCTTTGAGCAGGAATTATACGACTTCTTTGAGTTTGTATGTTGTAGGAGTGTTGAGAAGGTACCACTGCTGTTTATTATGTAAGTTGCATTTGAACTACTGGGTTAATTATTGTGTTTTTGATGTTGTTTGATTATTACATAAGTTGCATTTGAACTACTGGTATAATTCTTGTTTTTTTGACGTTTTTTGTTTATTACATAAGTAACATTTGAACTACTGAGATAATCATTGAGCTTATTGACGTACTTTTTCATATTTTTAGTATCTCCTGAACAAACTTCATCAGTTTTCGAAGGATTATGTAAAGTTGTCAAACATGTATCCAATCCTGGAGATTGTAGTTCAGCGGAAAGATGTATCCTAGCTCATTTATACGATTTATACTCTTCATGCAGTTTATTAAAATCAAAACCACATGCAGTGGAACCTTTCGGAAACGCTTATCCGAAAATTAAACAGGCTTTATATACTTCTCCTCAGCCGACACCGAGTAATATTTATATCTATAATCCACAGTATATGCAAGAGTTATTTATCAATCCCAAAAGAGCTGGTAGAATTGACAGTGTTTTGGCTAAACAGTTGAATGAAAATGGTAATAATAGGTTAGTAGTTTGGTATTTTTTTTTTAAATTTTAATTGTCTGTCGAAGAAGTAGGTGTACTAACCAGATTCTAGCCTAGTAGTTTGACAATTGACGAAGAACAATGCTTTGACAATACTATTACTCGTTTGCAATGACGTCAATAAGTATTTATATTGTACCAGCTATATATATTTTTTTTAGATATTCGTTTGTTAGTAATGCTGTTATACAAGTATGCAGAGAGACGGAAAATGAAAGGTTGAACGATTTGGCGATATTATGTGCTGAAATGACTGCTTGTTGTAACTCCTTAGCATCTGAATGGTTGGGAGTGATTCTAACACTTTGTTGCCCTTTATCGCACCCTGGGTATTATTCCGAAGTACTAAATCAACTAGATATACAGGTAAAGAAGCTGTAAAAAAATTTACAATGTCAAAACTTCGGTGTTACATTTCGTTGCAGGATGTCAGCATCCACAACGCTTTAGCAGTTTTCACTTGCATTCTAATAGCAAGACATTGTTTTTCGCTGGAAGATTTCGTACGAAGAGTGGCTCTGCCTAGTTTATTGAAGGTAAGCAAAGATCGAATGAATTTATTAATTTAGTTGTAAATACGATTTAGTAGTGTACAATGGTTTTTTTTGTGATGATTTTCAGCTGCAAAATGTTTATCCTCAGGATTTCAAGATGTTTGTCACAAACGTTAGTAGTGAATGTATTGTTGTTTTTAATGTATTTAATTTTTTCTCTTTTAAACGGTATATTCTTTATTTTTGATTTAAAAATACACTGGTAACTCCTAACTTCTATTCCCTTCGTTTGTTATACTTTTATTATATATTATTTTAAATAAACAAACAAACATACATACACCACACACGTAATACTAACTTTAAATTCTTATACGGGTTTTCCCAGAAGTTTCTGACTCATTTTCACTCCAAATACATCAGTTACAACAGCATCCAGCTTGTGAGTTTGGATTTATTCGCAGTGAAAATGGATCAGAAAATTCTGGGACCCTGTATTGTCCAAGATTTCGATCAATAAACAAACTAGATAAGTAAAACACAACCAAAGCCGTACACTTTGTTTGAAGCTAACATCTCAACAACTGACTCCTCCAGTAAGATAGATTTCGTTCATAAGATCAATGTCATATGTCTTAATTTTGACGTTTGTAAAAGCGGCGTTGGCACATTTATTAAAAAATACTGAAGTCTTTAGTTTAACCTGTTGTTTATATACTTTTTCTAAGGTATAAATAAGGCACTGCATTGAAATGTTAAATAAATTGTGTTTGCATCAGGTAACTTTTGTGTTAACTCTTCTAGTAGGTTCATTGTTTTGAGGTCTAAAATATTGAAAATGAAAGCTTGATAAATATTTGACTTTAACTTCGTCACTAATTGCTACTACCAGTTTTTATTAATCATTGACAAAGCTAAAAGTTGAATTTTTATCAAGATCTAATTATTTTTTTTTTTTCGACATTATTTCCTTTGAAACATTTTTATCTATCTAAAATATATGTAAATGATTGATTTGTGGATTCTTCAAACTAAATTGTACTTTATATGAATTATTTGTACATGTTATCAATATCAAAACTAAATATATCTATTCAATATTATAAAAGTATTTGCTGACTCCAGAATTCCATTAATAACCTACATTTAATTTAAGTTTATGAGGGGCATCAGATCTTTATATTGATTCTTTCAGTTTTCAGCTTTAAAAATTATTTTTTTAAATTCGAATCAAAGGAAGTAATAATTTATAGTCTTCGTTTCTAATCAAATGTTCTACAATTACTGTATACAATTACAATCACTAGATAAAATTATTTCCTCTTTACTAAACGTTTTGCATTCAAACATATCTTAAATGTCTTAAACTGTGTAAAGTTTTTGTCCTATTATTTGTCTGTTGTTAAAAATTTAACTCGTGTTCTTCATATTAGTCTTTTCCTTCCATTTTTGTAACCAGTATTTCATCAAGATCATCCACATCAGCTCTGCAGGTTTTTTATGTCAACTGTCTTCTGAAAAATCTGCTTTCTGTCAACTGTCTTCAGTCGAATATAAAGACTAAACATGTTTGCAACGTGCACCAGTTAATTATTGTTTAATTGAACAAAAAAAACAATGAGATGCAAGACATTTAGTATAAAGTAAAATCCACTTGCTGATTACAAAATTTGCAGGTAAAATCTTTGGATAATGGTGAAGGTAGAGCCGAAGGAGGCATGCGTTTAACTTGTCATCTGTTACTTCGATTGTTTAGAACAGCTGAAGGACCTCAACCGGGTCTTTACTCTGTCGGATCTCCACCGCTAACTGCTCCAAGACCACCGTTAGGAGTTAGGCTTAGTTGTGATCGGCATCTTTTAGCTGCGGCACACAGGTAATCCGCTTTTTTTTTTTCTTGATAATTAATAGAAACTACTAGATAGTGTTATTTTGTTGATAGGAACATCCATGTTGGTCCTGTATTGGCTGTGCTGAAAGCGGTATTAATAGTTGGCGATGCTACAGCCAAGGAGGGAACAGAATTGAGCTTGAGCAATATTTTAGGAACAAGCGATCTACATAGTGGCGTAGATGGTCCTAATTTGGATTTACCGTAAGTGGAAAATTCTGATTCAGTGTTTTATATGATTTAATATTAAAAGGAGATTATGGGAAAATAGTTATGTGCCGAAATAACCGTTAATAACGAAAATGTTTGTTTTTTAATTCACCGGGAGAAATATATATACAGGGTGTATCAATCAAAGTTCGGTATATGGGTTATTTTATGAGTTATCTAAAATTCTTATTAAGAAATATAGTAAATGCTTTTAAGGTGCATAACTCGAACTATACAGACTGTTGCATAACAAACATATTATTCTTTAAATAAGAAATCCTGTATATTAAACCGAATTTTGATATAAGGTTTTCCTACGTTCTACAAAATCCTCTAAAAAGGTATGGATACGTTTATGTAAAAATTAACGCTCTGTAGCTTACTGTACGTTAAAGAAAAAAAATGTATTTTGCCTAACAGAGTTTCGCAATAATATGCAATATTTCTGTATTTGATTAAGTTTTAATTATTTTCTATTTTGTATACAGTGTAGACGGAAACTCGAACCTTTCATTTTCTTTCTATTTTCAAAAGGAACAGCCTCTATTTTATAGCACATATAGATAATTCAGTTCTAATGTTAGAGAAACATTTCTCAGCATATTAAGGTTCGAACGAAATCTGATTCTCTCTTTCATGTCCTCTCTAATAGTCGGGGGAGTTTTATAAACCTCATTTTTAGTATAATTTCAAAAAAAAAATAATAAACTTTTAAGTGGAACTTCTAATAAAAAAGTATTAATTTTAAATACTTCTCACTTTAATCAAGAAAACTATAAAGTGCAGGGTATAATTACTGCTATTTTTAAGAAATAAAATATAGTTATCTCAAATTTTGTCAACGTTTACAGAGAAAATGTGGTTTACTGTAAATATTACAAAATAATTCGTTTTTATAAACTTTGGGTTCAGGGAATGCTTAACAAAAATAAAAGTTATGTAATTGAAGATTCCATTTGTGCTATAAAATACAGGGTGTTTCATTTGAAAGAAGAAAGAAAATGAAAGGATCGAGTTTCCGTCCACCCTGTAAACAAAATATAAAATATATGATTACGAAACTCTTAATTTACCCACGATTTTCACAAACGTGTCCATGCCTTTTAGAGGACTCTGTATTAACCTGCGAAACCTTATATCGAACTACGGAAAAATGTACAGGGTTTCTTATTTAAAAAATAACATGTCTGGTATGTAACGGAGTTATGCAACACTCTGTATAGCTTGAAATAATTTCAAAATGTGGACCTTAAAGACATTTACTATTTTTCTTAATGACAATTTTTGATAACTCATTAGTTCAGTCGGGTAAGCAAAAAAACTTTCAAAACATGGATGTGAGAAAAAGGCTTTTTGTTGGAATCCCTCAAAAATATGACGGTAAATGATAATCCGTTGCCTCCACCGGTTTTTATGCTGTGCTGATTGAATAATAACAGTTTAAAGTCAAAACACCCAAAAATAGGCATATTTTCAAATTTTACTCGAAATGTATTGAGTTTATCGTGCATATGTATAGAAACAAAGTTATAGAGCGTGGAATTTGCTATAAAATTCTGTGATACAAAATGTGAAATTCCATTCCCTGCAGCAACAGAGGATGAATAATTAAAAAAAAAATGGAAAAAAAAACAGCTGCTTTTTGGACGCAAACTACTATAGTATATTATGCAATGATCATGTAATGAAACTGTCCAGTGGAAGGAGATGGAAAATGGTCCAATTGCATGCTAATTTCTGTTATTAGGAATGTTTGAGTGGTTTTGTGAATCTCCTCATTTCCACTCATCTTGTGTGCTTTTCAGTCGAATTGAGGATTTTTGAGTGATTCCTTCGAACGAACACTTGATCTGCAGTCTCCCCTTCCAGGCGACAGAATCTGTTCATGGCTTCGTCTGTCAACCACATTACCTCTTAGAAACTGTCATTCTACATTCTGCCTACTTGGCTATTAGCCTAAAAACCGGTGGAGGCGTTTACCATGATATTTTTCCAGCATACATATACCAGACTTTCTCATAAGAATAGTATATTTCTTATAATCTCCTTTTTATAAGATTTAAAAAAAATCACCCCACATACTTTAATTTATTTTCTTATTATTATTTTATATTTTAGTTGTTTCTATTTCTTTTTTTGTTAGGATGAACGTAGATGTGTGCGGATCGAGGACGACACATAGGTTTGTCAAAACGATAATAATTAAAATCATCGCTTTGCCTTGTTTGTGTCACCCTACGCTTGCACCGTCCTATTTCTCTTTATAGAACTGGCAAATTACTTCAATTAAAAATGCACTTACGAAAAATACTTTGAATAATCAACTTGATCGATCGATGTTTGTTTTTTTTGGAAAGTTTTTAAACCTGAAAAGTAATTTTTGTTTGTACATTCGCCAGTTCTATTTGTGTGTCTGTATCCTGGTTGCAAAGCTTTGTACATTCACGATTCGTTTCTGTGTCTGTCTTTTTAAAAACACACTGGTTTTTCATTTACCGAAATTTCTCAGCTATGATAAAGTACGTTTCACAATATTTCGTTGACAACATGTTATTTTTTGTCCTTTATTTTGCATTTTCCCGATGAGTCCACAAAACCCTTCGCTGGAGTATCGTGGGTGTCATACCATGCCTCGTCGAGGTAGATAATTGAACAATTGTCACATATACAGATTGCGAAAAAATTTAATAGGTCATACGATTCACACAAGTACGACAAGGATCAGATAAACAGCGCTACTTGAAAGAAAGAGACAAGAATTGTTCTATGTGTGAAACTCACAATTAGATCAGTCCCATCTACCTAAACAGGTGGGCGTGTGTTCATCGCCCTTGTTACTTTTTAATCGTTGTGTTTTGGTAGATGGGACTGATCTGATTGTGAGTTTCACACAACAATTCTTGTCTCTCTTTTTCAAATAGTGTTGTTCGTATTATCCTTATACTTTTGTGAATCGTATGACCCATTAAACTTTTTCGCAATCTGTATATATTGTACCGCTACCTGCTGTCTTAAATTGGCATAAGTCAAAACGAAATATCTTGAAACGAAGTTTACAAGAAAATGTATCAAAATTGAAATACAGAAAGTAGGGATGGATTTTAAAATATAAACTGTTAAGGTCGATATACACTTGTGACCAAACCTTCTCTAGTTTTATGCAAATTTTTCTCAAGTTAAACTTATTATAAGATTGTTCATCTCTGAATATATTTTCTGTTTGGATTAATTAGTTTCAATTTTGATTTTTCTTGTTAGTTTTTTTTTTATGTTGATTAATAATAGTGAATAAACACACTTATCATTCTTCACTTGTATATATTATGTAGTCGTAAGTAATATACTTCACTCTTGAAAGTTTTGATGTCTACAGTGTATTTGTACGAACTGTTATATACACCATAGCATTATTTTATACTGCGATGATTCAACAAAGTTACTTACTGTCAATGTCATTATCGACTGGCTTACGTCAATTTAAGCGACATTGACACATATGCTGAAATATATCAAAATCTTCATATTGACATTGGCTCCGAGTTATGAAACACCCTGTAACATTGTAACTAATTACTAACTACAATTATTATGGTCAACTTTTTTTGGTATCCTTCATGATAACAGACTTACTGAGCTTTATCAACCACTGAAAATTCCTCCAGTCAAACTAGTGGTCTACATAGAAGACACAAAGCTTCTGGAATGGAAGTAGATAACATGGGAAATGGTACAAAGATTCAGTTCAAGTAAATATGGAAGGAAGAGATGTTTATAATTATTATTCTTATGAAGTGAGATATCCTTTAAGTCTGTAAATGTTTTGTGCATGTTTTATCTAACAGTTCGTGTAGTTATTTAAAATTGTAAATAGAGATATTGTTATTGACTATATAATTGAAATTTGAACATTTCAGTGAATTTCAGGAGTGTTATTAGATGTGTATTGTTATAGTGATAGTTTCCGAAAAGAAAAGTTAGATGAAAATTCTTTATCAGAGTGAGTTGTAAGCATGGAACGCATCAATTATCTAGGAACGTTTTTATAGATTTTGGTGCAAGTGAATAAAAATATTTAAATGTTATAGGTACGTCTAACTATGAGTAGTAGAAAAATTAGGAATTTTAGGAAACATACAGTAAAGGTGATTACAACAGATGCTGAAAATGTTGTCCGTTTACTTCAGTACAACAAGCATTGCGAATTTTAAAACATTTTTTGCAACATCCCTAACCGCTCAATTCTTCTTATCTCTGTGGTAATCCCATCTTTTAATTCCTGAATATTAGCTGGTTTTTGTTTTATAAACGATATTTTTTAAGTGACCCCACAGGAAATAGTCTAAAGGATTGATGTCAGGTGATCTCGGGGGACAGGTGGAGCACCATCTTGTTGCAGCCAAATATTATCTTTTGGGATATTGTTATTCATTTGATATAACCATAATATCGGCCATATCACAAGATCCTTACACATAAAAATCTATAAAAATCGTGCGATCCGGATTCTAGATAAATGAGGTCTTCCATATTAAAAAAATTACTCTGTATATTGGTTTTTTTTTGTTGAAACTCGAAATTTTTATCATTCGGTGACTTAATAATGGATCTAGGTAAATTGTTCGAAATCAATTCTTCGAAAGTCAATTGTTCGAAAATCTATTGTTCGAAATTCAATATTCTGAATAGAATATACAAAAATAGATAAATAGAAGTTTTTATTACTTTGTGAATTTATCGAATGACAATTTTTGTAAAGTAAATTATAATAATTTTCAATAATAACCCAACCAAACCTACCCCTACCAAACCACCTTCGTATTTTTAGTCAATTTTTGAAAAATAAATTATAATAATTTCCAATAATAACCCAACCAAACCTACCCCTGCCAAACCACCTTCGTATTTTTAGTCAATTTTTGAAGAATAAATTATAATAATTTCCAATAATAACCCAACCAAACTTACCCCTGCCAAACCACCTTCGTATTTTTAGTCAATTTTTGAAGAATAAATTATAATAATTTTCAATAATAACCCAACCAAACCTACCCCTACCAAACCACCTTCGTATTTTTAGTCAATTTTTGAAGAATAAATTATAATAAGGGGCCATCCATAAAGTACGTCACACGAATTTTAGGACTTTTGAACCCCTCCCTCCGTCCTTGTCACAGGTTGTCACATTTTTATAACCCCCCCCCTCCTGATGTGACGTCACACATTATTTAAACTTATGTATGTATTTAAAAATAATCGAGAGAAAACAGCACTAGAAGTTAAATGACGTTGCATGAGAGATTATCGCATAGCGAGAATGCTAAATTATTAATAAATATAGATCAATTTCGTAAATTGTTAAAATTTTAATTCACATCCAAACTTTGCGTTTTAGTATTTTAAATTTTAACATGTGACGTCACAAAAGTATTGACCCCCCATGCCCCTTGTCACACGATGTCACACTTCGGTGATACCCTCCCTCCCCATTAACGTGTGACGTACTTTATGGATGGCCCCTAATTTCCAATAATAACCCAACCAAACTTACCCCTGCCAAACCACCTTCGTATTTTTAGTCAATTTTTGAAGAATAAATTATAATAATTTCCAATAATAACCCAACCAAACTTACCCCTGCCAAACCACCTTCGTATTTTTAGTCAATTTTTGAAGAATAAATTATAATAATTTCCAATAATAACCCAACCAAACCTACCCCTACCAAACCACCTTCGTATTTTTAGTCAATTTTTGAAGAATAAATTATAATAATTTCCAATAATAACCCAACCAAACCTACCCCTACCAAACCACCTTCGTATTTTTAGTCAATTTTTGAAGAATAAATTATAATAATTTCCAATAATAACCCAACCAAATCTACCCCTACCAAACCACCTTCGTATTTTTAGTCAATTTTTGATGAATAAATTATAATAATTTCCAATAATAACCCAACCAAACCTACCCCTACCCCTACCAAACCACCTTCGTATTTTATCACCATTAGGAACCTGCCACCTATTCGATAAATTGATTTCGAACAATTGAGTTTCGAATAATTGATTTTCGAATAATCGGTCATTCGAAAAATTGATTTTCGAACAATTGATTTCGAATAATTTACCGGTACCCCTTAATAATACATTTTTATCCTACCAAGTGTCTAAAAATAATTTTTACCGCCAAGGGTTGTATATAGATGTGTTTTTATCTGTAGAAATCTACTAATATGAAAACAATTTGTTTATTTAGACAATCTAGTACGGGCAACTCGGATTGTACAGCTTCGCTCTCAGCATTCGCTTGCCACGTTTTAAGAGAAATATGTTCTCAACAATGGGTACTGGAACGTTGTTTGTCATCGGATGAATTATGCCATGTGGATAATTTGTTAGACCCGTTACTGTCGCATTCCCAAGCTCAAAGACTTTTACACATGATATGCTATCCAGACGCCGGTTCTATTATAGATTCCTTGGACCAAAAATCGATGATAACTCGAATACTGGAGGTACAATAAAAATTGTCTATCTATCAACAACTATTTCAATATTTTTTCTCTAGAATTTAGAACAATGGACCTTACGAATGTCAATCCTCGATCTCCAACTGATGTTCGAACAATTTTGCGCCAATTCCCCAGAACTATCTCAATGGCTAGACACCGTCGCCAAAGCTGCGATTGACGTTTTCCAATTAAACGTTCCATATGACATTCCCGCCGAAGAAAAAAAGAACGACAAGAAACCACAGGCTTCGATATGGCTAGTCGCCCCGTTAATTTCCAAATTACCCGCTGCTGTTCAAGGTCGAGTGTTGAAAGTAGCCGGACAAGTTTTAGAAAGCGGCGGGTGGTGTAAGGAACAGAAAAATAAACTGAAAACTTGCGGTGGGGAAAGTCAAAGTTTGTTGACGCACCAACCGTTTTTACAGTTAGTTTTGACGTGTTTGAAAGGACAGGAGGAAGGATTGCGCGAAGGACTTTTGTCGTCGTTGCATCAACAACTGTCGCAGGTGAGTGTTTCGTTATAATGTGTATTAATAGCGGGATCATTAGAGCTTATTCCAGCACAAAAAGTATCACTTACTTGACCTCGCCATGATACAAATAATGTTTTAAATAAACTAAACATATTATTTTGATTTGTAATTAATTTCAATGAATTTATTTCTTGTTTTTATTCAAAGGCAAAAAGCATCACATCTCTGTATTTGATGATTTTGTTTTAGCTTGTCCAACAGTCGAAAGAAGGGAATCTTCAAGATGTAACAGGAACCGAGAGGACTCTAGACGGTCTACAGCTACGTTTCGCTTTAGTAGGAGGAGTATTTGAAGCGTTTCAAAGAAATCCTTCGGCAACAACGGATTGGGCGCTTCTACTCGTCCAATTAGTAACCCATGGACTTATCGATCTACATACTCATAGCGATTTATTTACTATAGTTATTGATATGTTGGCAACTTTAGTTCATTCCGCCAAAGCGACCGATAGCCAGGTACTATTTTTTTAAATTATGTATCTGTTTGAGTTAACCGTTTATTTTTTTTGTTTCAGGACGATAGTCGAAAAATGTATCCGAATTTATTAAAGAAATTAAAGAAAGAGGTTGGAGAGAAGCAGAACGCTTCACTGCAACACATCCGGCAACTACTTCCTTTACCTAGACTGCAAACGGAAGTTATCGCTGTGGAATCTGCTGGGTCGAGTAAGGGGAACAAGATGACTTTTGACAGCGTTGACAAGAAACATGATCTACAGGTAAGCTACTAGCATAGGAAGCGTTAAATTTCCTGTTTAGTGTGACTACAAAAGGGGTTGATTATTTACATTTCAGGTAACTGATAAACAACGTGTAAGCAATTGGGACATACTGGAGGGTATGAAAAATCCAGCTCCGCTATCTTGGGCTTGGTTCGGCGCTGTGAGATTAGAAAGGAAATCTCTAGCTTGCGAAGACACTTTTCGATTACTCAAATTCCATACGCATAACTTACAAAAACCGATTTCGCATTACTTAGATCCACCTCCACTACCTCCAGAAGATTTAGAACCGATACCGGATAAACCGGTAAGTGAACTAAACGGTTGTTTCAGGAAGTTAACTATATATAGATAATATTTACAGGCCGATACTCCAACTTCAGTAGATCAAAGCCCAGCCGGAGCCGTCGGTAAAGGTCGTGGTAAGGGTCAAAGAAAGCCTCGTAAAGCGAAAACCGTCCCGGGACCGGTGCACGTCAATCCTATGAGTATGGGACAGTCTCCGATAGGTCAAGGACAACCGGGTATGCCTATGCAAGTTCAAAACAACAATCCTCAACTGGGACACAACATGGGCGGATATGGACAAGCACCGGGTATGCAGCCGCAAAATCAACAATACGTAGGAAATACGGGGCAACAAAATTGGTTTGCGCAGAATCCGCAACAAGGATACGGTTATCCTCCGATGCCGGTTAATAGATTCGAGCGACCGCCGCAACCTATAAACCAATCGAAACAAGCGTTATCCAATATGCTTCGATCGAGACTTCCGATCAACTCTTACATTCCTGGTATGCAGAATAATCCTGCGGCTCCGCAACAACCTGGAAATTATAGTCAAATGCAAAGGGGTTTCCCGAGACAGCCGATGCGACAACCTCATCCCAGTACCATGCAACCTAACCAGGTAAAAAATTAAGGATTGAGTGAAAGTTAACGATCACAGCTTGCACGCTACTAAGTGTTTTACACTGGCTGGCGATCACTATATTTAATTAACTTTCTTTTTAGAACATGTTCCCTCAACAATACAGCAACATGCAAAGTGGTATGGTGCAACAATACGGGAATTACGGTGCAAATCCTCAGATGCAGATGCAAAGCAATATGCAAGGAAATCAACAAATTATGCAGGGAGCACAAAGCGGCATGTTTGCCGGACAACAACAAGGTAGAACGTCGAAAATATTCTTTACATCCCGTTATTTAAGTGATTGAATTTTTTTTTATAAAGGTTTCGGACAACCCCGACCATCTCAACCGGACTACCGACAAATGGGACAAACTCCACGAGCTCCTTATATGCAACAATCTCCTAATGTGACTATGAATACCAACATGGGTACCATGAGTGGAATGGCGAATCAAGGTGTTGCGGCTCCGCCGTATTCGAGAACAGGAGCTCAAGGAATGCAACAAAACGTTCAAAATCAAAATCAGCTCCAACAGCAAAGAATGAGATTGATGGCAATGCAACAACAGCAGCAGCAACAACAACAACAACAGCAACAACAACAGCAACAACAACAACAACAACAAGGTGGACCGCAAGGAAATCAACCTTCGCAGGCTTTGATGGCTCATTTGCAGAGACAACAGCAGATGAATCAAAATCCTTACCATCAACCGCCTCCTTATAATATGCAGTAGATAGTTTAAGGTCATATCACACGGGAAATGCAGTATTAATAATTTTCATTTGAAAAAAAAAAAAAAAAAAAAAGATGAAGGTAGGTAACATATAACTAATGTACGATTGTATTAAAAAAAAGGGTACAAGTAAAAAAAGATTTTATTTTCGTAAAATCGGCTGTATTTTGAGGTTAGGTTGTCAAAATGGAGTAAACGTGTAATTCCAGTCGGTTATACATTAACATTATTTAAATACAACTGTAAGTATGTTTTTCTTCTTATCAGTATTACATGATCGTTGTAATTTCCTTTTTATTCAAAATATGTAAATTCTAGTTTCATTACTGACTTCCCTATTGATCGGTTTCATCGTCAGTTCTTCAATTGTATCGCATCAGTTTTCACTGATAGTGTAAGCGGACCTTAACACCCTACGTGATAAACGCTTATTTTCGCCCGTCGTTTTATTGGTCGGTGAGAGAACGAAACTACTAAAGATTGCCACTTCGATAGTCGATTTTACTTTTTAGAGGTGACCGCTATTGTTACTATAACTGATGCAGTATAAATCCCAATACACGTCATAGGCGAATTTTGACGTCATCACTGGACTATGCTGTCGACCCGTTGAAATTGTATGAGAATATACAAGGAAATGGCACGTTTTTTTACATCATTGGTTGACTGACGTCGGTTTTCGCTATTATTGTTTATATAATTTTATCTGACAACTGACAATCGATACCTGTAGAAATGTTTTCAATTTCTGACGCTGTTAATAGTGAAGTCAATACCTAATAATCACATTCTAAATTGATTTATATTTATTCGTCCATGTCTTTGATAATTCGCTTCAAATCTTTACTTTTTTGTCATTTTGTAAACCACCAAATTTATCCACCACCTCGAAACAGCGGTGGAATGGTTTGCAATTTTGATTGATGCAAGAGTAATAAATGAACGCGTCATTTCTTGCATCTAAAATCCACCAATGAATATTAAAACGCAGTTCGTGGATCTACCGGTAAATAAAAAAACATGCCTAAATATTACGTGGTGGTAATTTGACGTCTGTCGTCGTCCTAAGACTAACGAACTTTGTTGACGTCATTGTTTTGTATTTCTGATGTTATATTGCACCATCTATGAACATACGTTCAGACATTAAATCGACTTTTTAAATTAAAACGTGAAAGAAAACATTAATTGTTTAGATTAATTTTGTTATATATTTGATTATATTATTTGAATTAGAAAACGGCCAAAATGTAGTTAATGTTATTATCTATCATTCAACAATTCATTTATTGTAATTATTTAATCGATCGATGTAAGGATAGTTCATTAGTTGTGAAAGGTTCAGGACGAACTGGAAAATGTGATCTTTTTATTTTGATACATGTGTCTTGTATAATTTTTATTTATACAATAAACTTTATATAATTATAAGTTGTTTTATTTAATGATAAATTTAAAGGTAACATGAAAAAGGAGAGTATTAATGAAGAAAATGTTGCCCCCTAATTTTCCTTCTTTGTTCAACCGAGGTAACATGATGGAAAAAAAAAATAAGGAAATTGGTCAAAATAGGGGAATACGTGGCTAGGAAAATAACCGAGTACCGGGTGGTTAAAAGTGGGCGACCTAGAATTTTAATCTTTTCACAAAGTTACACATTTATCGACATTTTGTTGTAGATAAAGGTGATAAATAATTAAACATTATGTGTTTCAAGTTTTATTGTCACACCTATAAAAACATTTATTTAGCTTTCTTAGACTTAATTTTACGAATGTAGAATTCAAGTTCTTTTCCTTCCAATATGTAACCGTCTGCTCTACCACATTGACCGGGTCTTGAAGCTAAACAAGCTGGAAAAGAAAAATTTCAATTTATATCTCGCCAAACAATTTTCTATGAATAATTTCATCAATTTAAAGGATCAGAGTAACTATGACAAGCTAATCATTGTTCACTAGGCATACTCAAAACGAATATAACCGTTAAATGTGCAACTCGCTTAAGTATTATCATCATGAAAAACATCTAGAATTAGATATAAGTATATTACGAGGCTTGAGCAAAGTATACGAGATGGTTTTCAAGTGCTGTACTATTGTAGGATCATCTAATTATATTTTAATCCACATTTCTATTCAACGGGATGGTACATTAACAATTCGAAAGAAAACCTATCAATTCTGTCACACAAATTACAATATTTACACAAACTTGCTTAGAATATTCTCAAATGACTAGCATTTCAACAGGTAAAATCACAAAAATAAGATAACCATCGCTAAATTTTTTGTACTCAGGTTATGACAAAAATGTAGATAAAATGGTTTGAAAGTGTCAAAAGAGCAGGTGAAGAAACAAAATATAAAAGAAAATCTAGATGAACTACTTCTCAGTTCACCTACCATTCTGAAAATATATTAACGAGTAGATCAGCAGAAAATATCAAGCAGTTGCAATTAAATTTCAATCCATTATTTTGGAAAATAAAAAAGTTTAGGCAACGTTACACTCATAATTTGAATGAAAAAGTGAGTGTATTTAGAAAAGGCTAGCAATTTTTAATAATAAACTACAAACTAATGCAGTTCATAAAATACAATAAATTTTTGCAAACTATTCCTTACCTATCAATCTACCAGTTTGAAATTGTTCTTCAAGTGCAGGCTCAACCTTTGCTGTTTTTTGTCTAGTCTCATATTTTTTCTGTACTTTTTTGCTACGTTTCTTATTAAAAATACCTTCTTCTTCAGCAGTCTAAAAATAAATAATAAATGAATGCACTTTCAAAATAAGAGAACTAAATTTTTCTTCGTTTACGATTCTTAAATCAGTTAAGGCAAAATAACTTTCGATCATTATTTATCATATGACACGCATGAATCTCATCACAATCAATGAATACAATAAAAAACGTAAAAAATAATTAGTGTTACTTACCAATTTCGCACCCTTCTTGCGTCCCAAAGGTAAAATATAATGACTTTCATACCACTGTCTGAATGGAGTGGCATCAATAACAACAATAGCGTTTTTTACCAAAGTCTTGGTACGTACCAATTCATTATTACTAGCATTGTAAACAACATCTATGATACGTGTTCTACGAGCAGTACCTTCGCTACCCCATGCAAAATTACCAGTGTCTAATCTTAGTGCACGGTATTTTAGATTGCCACCTCGCGTACGAACATAATGAATTCTGCGAGTTCCTAACTTTGTATTCGCAGCTGGACGACCTAATTCGAACTTCCTCTTCTTACGGAGGGGCTTCCTTTTACCTCCGGTGGCCCTCCGTTTATGCCAATGGTCTCGGCTAATACCTAAAAATTTACAAGTGTCAATACTCAATTTTCACAAAATTTAATAAAACGTTGAATTTATTGATATATCAGATCGCTGTGGGATGGTTTGAGTCGTCAGCACAACACATCGGACAAAATAATATATTATGTATCATCATGAAAATATGTTTATCAAAAACAATTTGGTTATGTTTTGGAAAACCAATATATTTAATTAAAAATAGAGAAAATACAAAAACTGTAGTGACTAACGTTTACAGGAATATTATAATAACTAAGATTTATTAAAAGAAATGCATTACTTACTACGATGAACTAGGATTCAAATGAAAATTATTTCACTCTACTTACCCATTCTGTACGAATAAACTAAAAGACTAGAAGGAAGTTATCAACAGAGTACGTCATTTAGTCATGTCAAATTTAAAAGAGTTTCCGGTAATTCTACTTTACCGACTAAAATCAGTACTGCCAATCAAAGATTTCTCCATAGAAACTTAAATCATAGAAAGATCTAACAAATATATATAGAGGTACAAACAAATTTCAAATTTTACATTCACTTGTGGAAAATTATGATATTATTTAACTGTTCTATATATAAAATGAAAACTTTTACTTAAAAACTTTATAGGGAATTTTGGAATCTGTTGTCACTCTGCAAAAAACATAAATATTGTCAGCATCGAAATGTCAAATATTAAAGAAAAATGGCTGACGAATTGGAAGATGATCAGTGGTTATACGGGGAAACTCCAGATTTAAATACTGAGGATGCCCCCGAAGCTCCAGTTACAGAATCTGTTGAACCTCAAGAAAATGAGCCACAAGAGGAACAAGAAGATTCTGAACCGCAAGACGTAAATTTTGTAGTTTAATTCTTGGCATAGACATAACCTCTTTTTTTTAGTCTCAAAAAGACGGACCACCAGAAGCGGATGAAGAAGCGAAGCCTACTGAACCTGAAGAGAAAGAAATCGAAGAACCCAGTCAGGATGGCATGGAAGATGGTGAAGTACAACAAAATGGAGAGGATAGTGAAAAAGAAGATGATGATGATGATAGTGACGATGATGTTAATGTAGTTATAGGAGATATTAAAACAACGGCACCCTCATATACTGCTCTCAATATTAAAAGAGGCGGTTTGCTTACCTCTGTTGGCGATAAAACTAAACAAATTCAACAACCACAACAGCAGTCTGGAAAATTTACAGTAGAAGAGTTCGAGCAAATTGGTACCATTAATGGTGTATTAAGCTCAGAGTTTAATTTAGATAGCTTAGAAGATAAGCCTTGGAAGAAACCTGGAGCTGATATTACTGATTATTTTAACTATGGGTTTAATGAGGATACATGGAGAGCTTATTGTGAAAGACAAAAAAGGTGAGATTGTTAAATTGGTTTCAGTTTTAAGAATTGACATAACAACTTTTTTAGAATGAGAGTGAACGAATCAGGAGTTGGTATAATATCAATGAATATGATGGGAGCAATACCAAGAGGACCAGTCCCTATTATGAATGATAATAGTAAATATACAGGAAATTTCTTAGGTGAGTATAAAATTCAGTTTTTGCCGCCGCTCTTGATTTGAGTTTCTAAATATGTTATGTTCCAGGAAGCAATCAAAGGATGCAACAACCTATAAACAAACCTGATCAAGTACCCAAAGTTAATACAATTCAGGTTATGACTGCAGATAGGAGAGAATATAGTAGAAAGCCAGGATTCCCTGATATGACTGTACCTCCCCCTGGAAATTTCGAAGCATTTCAGCCCGAATATGGATTTAATCCTGAACCAGAACCATTCTATGGCGGTGGTTATGAACCAACCCAAGATTCACAGTGGGGTAATTATACATTATTTTTCAGAGTAGTTCTTAGAATTGATATAAATATAATTATTTTCAGGTAATGAACCACCTCCTGGCTGGGCACCAACAGAATTGAAGACTTTAACTGGCCCTCCTCCAATGGGACCTCCTCCCATGCATATGGGACCACCACCTGGAATGGGTGTAAGATCTCCAAGTAGCAGACGTGATGGCAGTCCACATAAGGATAGAGATCGCGATCGAGAATCTAGGAGTAGATCAGAAAAACCTAAAGATAGGGATAGAGATCGTGAAAGGTTAGTTATATTTTCACACATTTTGCGCTAATTTTTTCATTCTATATTTTGTAGGTCTCACAGAAGGGATAGATCAAGAAGTAGGTCTAGAAGACATAGGTCTCGGTCAAGGAGCCCTAGCCATAGATCTCACAGGAAGAAGAAGTCTAAGAGGCATGAAGATAGTGAATAAGATTTGGAAGGAAGAATGAGACTTCTAGACTAAGTTATTATTAAGATGCAACATACAATTCGAATTTGTTTGTAGATTTTTTCTAATTGTATTTTCAATTACCTCGAGTTACACAAGGTAATAAAGTTTATTGAAAAGTTTTGTTTTATTCAGTCCATTTTCCTATATCGTTGAAGATTTTAGTAAGTAGAGAAGTACCATTGTCTCTGCTAGAGGCTAAAATGTACTCTGCCTAATCTTAATTTCTACGTCCCTTTCCCTTATTGAAAAACCAAATGGGCACCTACTTTACAACTATTTAAAATTGTATAATAAATAAATAGTGTAATTTTTCTTACTAGTAACTTAGCACTTATTTTAATCACCCTATAACAAATTTTGCAGTAAATAGAACCTCGCAAAAAAACTAGCTCTCAGCCGATGTGAAAGCTTCTCTAACTCGTGTTTAGATCCATCAAACCCGTTTCCTTCCTTTAGAAGGTATTGTTATCTCAATGCTGAAGATAAAAACGAATTTTAAATCTTTTCTGCAGCACCTGCGTAATTTGAATAATTTCTACTTATACATTTAATACAAACATGAAGTACCTACGTATATAAATTATTGAATTCATCATTGAAACATTGTTTTGCAGTATATAATATTGGAATCACCCTGTATAAATTCCACGGAAATCAAGGATACCTAAAAATTAATCGATGAAGCCTTTGCGCACGTTCACAGTGAGGAGATGGAACTGGAAGTTTACTGTCACTGTCAAAATCAAACAGAAGTTGTGTATGTGTACGTCCGAGAAAGTTCGTGTATTCTAATAATATATTGATTATTTTTTAAGTTCGGTATCCGTGATTTTCAGATAAAATCAAATCAAATAACTATTTCCAACATTTTTAATAAAACCTTGTGCAAGAACGAATATGTAAAACAAGTTGTCACAAAAACCTAACCTGCTTTTTAGGAGTCGGCATTTACTAACAATGCATGTTTTTGTTGGTTGTTTGTTGTTTTGAACTTTCGTGTTGTGTGTTTTACTCTAGATTGGTGAATTTTCGGCGAATTGTGCTTTACTGGGTAATGGCAGTGAACAGTTTTTCTTAGAATATTACATAGAAGTATCTAAAATGTAAGTAATTTTACAAATCCATAATATTAGTTGTATAATGTCTGCATTGTTAATATAATTCTTGCGTAAAACGATTACCACCTCTAGATAATTTTTTACTTTATAAAAGCTCAGCAGTTTTTCGTTCTATAAAAACGCCTTATTATAAAATCAAATAGTTCTTATAGATAATATGATTAATCGTACTTTATGTTGGATTAGGTTACTAAGGTGAACTTAAAACAGCTGGGGAGGTCAAGGCCATTGGGGGGAGGGCGGATGCCCTAATTGGGTATTAGTAATAACCTTCATTATGTGACATCAATTATTGCAACCCTTACAAATTCCCAGTAATCTGTTTGTCGAACATTTATAGAAATCTAGTAGTCTAGCAATTGTTGGTTATTATTGATTTTTTTACCAGCCAGCAAAATAAAAAACTACTACATGTGTTTTTGTGCTGTATTTATTGCAGTTTTAATATGTTCTGTTTTATCATAATTTTCAAAATGGCTAAATGTTTATTAAAAATCTGTGAAAAATAAGGATTTTATATGAAATTTCAAAAAACTAATGCTTATATAGTGGTTTGGGTTTTGAACTTTCAATCGTATGCATACTTTACTCCCAAGCTAATCTTTCATTTTGAATGTTTTGGTAACATATATTTACAATAATAATTAATAACAAATAAAACAGTGTTTACGCTGGTAATATGATACCAATGAGATCATCATTGAATAACACTTGACTATTATTAAATATTTGTATCAACTAATCAACTCGTTAATTTTGTTATTATCTTAATTATTTGGGTCCAGTGAAACATTTCAGACAATATATAACCAAATTCTGGATCAAAACCCAACGCGTAAGTCAGTTTTTTTGGTAAAATCATTCGTTCACTTTCAAATCGCGTCATGAAATTTTCGAAAATACCTAGGTATACGCAATTTCAACATAAAGGGTCTTGTAAATATCACAAAACGATCATGTTAATTATTGAACTGGTATTTTAGGAGAGTAGACCAAAACCAAATCGTCAAAGTAAAATCACTGAAAACACTTAAAAAACCAAATTCTGGAACAAAACACCGCCTTAGTTTCATTTCTTGTACTATATCTGTCCAAAATTTCAGTAAAAATGATCCAATCTGACTTGAAAAACAACAAATTCATTTCTCACTCCTTGTTAGGAGTTTGTTCGACATTTTCTAACAATCATTTTTCTCCCTAACGTTTTCCATCTTGCAGCTCGACTGAAAAAATCCTTTATTTCTCCAGTGAATGTTAGGAGTATATATATCTCCAGAATTTTCCTAGAAGTCCAATCGATATCGGGTAACAAAGAGTTAGAGGGAAAAACTACTGTTCGGATTCTGTTCTAGGAAACTGCATTCCGGAGTTTTCCACCTAATTTGATTTTCCTGGTACTGAAACGCGCTCGTTACGGAGATAATTTGTCGAGTTCCAATTTAGTCCATTTGTTTATGAAAATGCCAAACTCCAAGTAGATAATGTTGGGGAAGTATATTTCCATGAATGTAAATATTTGTTTTACCCGAAATTTTAAACAACCTGCAGGATGCAGAAACTATAGAAGGTGGTCAACAAATGCGTCTCTGTAGTTGCTAAAAGATGCTCAATAGGATTGAGGCCAGGGATGTAAGCTGGCGAAACAAAATGTTCATAAAACGGCTAGGGTCGAATTCCACAAAACTACCTGAAGCATCCCCGAAAAAGGGATTATGGTATCTTTAGCCAAAAGGGCCAAATAATTTATTGATTTCCAAAAATAGAGGATGTCTTACCTGGTTAAATACTGTATCGTTGTGTGTACCGCGAAATTGTATTCTTTAACCAAAATTGAGGATTTTTGAAGGATAAATTATAATGTCTGGCTGACTCGACCTACCTGCACTTCTTAGCGGCGAAAATACATGTCGGATTATCTACCTTTCTTGGTCAGACAGGTAAAGAAGGATGGTTAGCGCCTAAATTACACCCGCCGCTTTTGGGACAGGGACCAATTCAACTACACCCATAAAACATGGAGCTACATTTTGTTATCAGTTTACACCTTCTATTGTAGCTCCTGCATGGTATAGTGCATTTTTTGTTGACTACTATTTGTTTTGAGAAGTTTATCCGATGAAATATGAGCTATCCTTAAAATAAATAGTACTGGAATTTTATATTACACAAGAATCAGCTTTTTTTTTTAACTTTGATTTCATTTATTAAATTTTTTGAATGCACTTAATATAATTGTTTATAAATACCTTGATTTATTACGTAATAGACATTTGTTATGCATTGAATGAACATTCATAAATCTTCTAACAAATTGACAGCAAACACGAAAAAAATAAACAGAAAAACTGTCGACGATTCGTTGGCTACAGTGTTGTCAGATGTATTTATTTTATAGATTAATCTGTTTCATATTTTAATTAAGTACCTCTTTGCAACTACAAAGGATTCGGGATTTTAAAACCTGTTACAATAACTCGAATCAGCAGTTACAGAGGGAGATCAATTTATAAAAATAATAATAAGAGGAATATTTCTGAATTTTGAATATGTCCCCAACCCAACGCTTATATACAGTGTGAGACAGGGGATAGTTATTAAATTTTTAAATATTTTGTATTTACTAAAACGTTTTCGCAGAGTCAATATGAAAAATTAATTGTGTCAACATGGCCTTCTTTCTCCTTTATTTATTCATATATATCAAGCTTTTAATCTGTCCACATCATTTCTATCACACGTGAAACATCTTTCCTTTAAAGAAAAAACTGGAACAGTATCTAGTAACTTCCCATCTCTGTTCAAACACTCGAATTTCGTCCATCTACCTTCAGCAACCCAAAACGTGTTAAAGTATTAACCCTTCGCTTGGGAAACCTTTAATTGGGCGTTAAATTTCAGATGTAATTTTGAGAACTGCAGAGTTGATTTCAGGAATTTGCCATCTGGATAGATAAATACATCGTTGAAAGGGTTTTCGTTGAAAGAGATTCCGTTACGTATTCCCGTAAATTGTTGATATATATATATATATATATATAAATCGAAAGATGGAATTACATAAAGATGGTTGGACCTGCTCTATTGCAAATAGATTCTCACGGGATGGAACCCTAATAAAATAACTATTACTAGAGCCACAAAATGTTCTTAGTATTTAAAAAACTATATCCATATTTAAACATGTATGTAGGTTTCTTTTCGTTCGTCTAGGGGAAAATTAAATAATACTCCCAGTGAACCAAACAGTTTTATTTTCCAAATTATTCTCACAAATTTTTACAGTTCAAAGTTGATCGTCTTTCCGTTCTAACCTGTCAGCTTAGATATTTCTTCGAAATCTTCAATCCACTTTCGAACTGGATAATTATTATCTCTTCCATCAAAAGTTCTAATACTATCCTCAACGTCTTTGAATGTCAATGAGAATGAACCCTTCATCTTCATACTCTTAGAAGATTCGCTACTCTCGTTACCTCCATTATTTTCATCTTCATCAGAATTCACTTCTTCATCCGATTCTTCTTCTACTTCTTCATCATCTGTTACTTCATTTTCGTCATGTGACTGTAGGTCATTAATGAAGGAACAAATGCGTGCAACTACTTCTTCATCACTACCAGAATAATCAAGATCAAGTATATTACAAATAGCAATAAGGTCAGGCAACTGCACTTTTTGTTTTACCTCGTTCAATTTTTGTGAAAATTCTGAAGACTTTTCGTCTAAATGGAAACCAGAAAAGCCACGAATATCTTTCCGCGTTTTCCTACTTTCCCCCTCGTTTCCAAAGGCAATTATATGTAAAACCTTAACTGCTTTAAGTGAAATACTGGAAATATTTTTCCCGATTCTTGGAATATCTCCCAAATTAGTCATTGTGAGTAAATATTATTATCAAATATTATAAAAGATAAAACAGTATTAAAATAAATGCGTTAAAATATAACCAATCAAATAATACTTCAAAAAGAATTCACCTTATGCCTCAAAATTCAAATGAATTTGTCTGACTAACCTAATCGAGTCGCAACAAATTTTTCTATTATTCGGTAAATATAAAAATGAACTTGACTATTATGACGTTTACAGAATTATCAAGAAATATGAATTTATAACTCAAAATAATTGTTTCTGTAACCAAATCAAAGTAATAATAATAAAAAACAATTATGTCTTCGATTAACAGCTGGTGCAATATGATCTTCTAACGTCTAGCTCGTCTATTGGAAAAATAAATCGTACCTTGTTAACTCCACAATAATAATGTACAATTACGTATGTATTTACTTGAAGTCCTCTTGCTTCTCCTACAAGTCTTACTTCTTGGACTAATTGTATTTGAAGTCGTCTTACTCCCGTCTTTTCACGTCTCTTGCTGCTTTGCTTGAAGTATTCTCACTTCCGTCTTCTTCAGTTGAAACAAATGTGTCTCTGTAGCCTAAAAAGTTCCACTACTGCGTCTGGTTGTGGTAGAAGTCGTCTCACTTCCGTCTTTTCTCGTCTTTTATTTTACTTGAAGTCTTCTTACTTCACTGCGTCTGGTTGTGATTGAAGTCGTCTTACTTCCGTCTTTTCACGTCACTTATTTTACTTGAAATCTTCCTCGTTCCGTCTTCTTCAAACGTAGGTTCAAATCAATTTTCGTTCCCCAAACGTCAGAGAAAAATGTCAACTGGTTCACCCTTGAACTGTAATCTCCTCTGTATCCCGGACGAGCCCCCAAAATGTAGGTTTCTTTTCGTTCGTCTAGGGGTAATTTTCCCCTAGACGAACGAAAAGAAACCTACATGTATGTGAATAAGAATAACCAGAAACGATGGCGTAAAAATATTCTTTTGAGTGAAACAGAGTTATTGTTAACCTACCTCTATTTATTTTGCTTTTACGCGGTACTGCCAGATATAAATACAACTCAGTAGTACCTTAAATTTTGTTTTAATTTTTTTATCTACGCTTTTTGTGCCAAGGCTATCTATTTAATTTTATCTTAATACCCGAAAGATCATTTTTTTGTTTCATTTGTATTGGAAATGTTTTTTGTGATATTAGTGGTGCAAGGTACTACAGGTTGTTATCACATCAGATGATTATGATTAAATTCACCAGGTATTGTTATCGTTTTATTAATCCGTTTTAAGGCTAATTTCAATTTTGTTTTAATTCGAATTTATTATACAGTGCTATTCAAGAGTCCTCTCCCCCCTCGTATCTTTTGAACGGCTACACTTACATCAATAAAATTTGTTTGTGTCATGTTTGTGTTTCATGTTTGATTTTGGTTCGTCAAAGGCATGGTGTGGTAGTTATTTCGCTCTTTGTATACATTGAGAAGTGACTCTGTAGTGCGTGTCATTGTGGCTACTGCCACCTCTGGTCATCTCAGGGACTTAATTTTAAAGGTTCCAAAAGTAGCTTAGTCAAAGTACACAAAATATCCGTAAAATGCCGCAAAAAACACAAAAAACTTGAAAATTCAAAATTGAGTATTTAAAAGGGTTGTGTTTAACATGAGAAAAACTTTACAATGCTAGGCAGGCGATTTTCCGGAAAATCGTCGAGTGAAAATGTTTGTTTTTGTTTTTTCGCTCTAATTGTTTAAATAATGAAAACACAGAAAAATGTTCAAATCAAAACTTGTAGCTAATACATTTATCTACAAGATTTGTCTGAACATTTTTTTGTATCATCTGCATCAGTTTTTAAAATATATACGAAATTTCCATAGTAGTATTTTTAAACATCATCAATTTTCATGTTTTTAATTTTATGATAGTAAATAAACAATGACCTGCTTTTTCACCTTTATTTGTGCTCCCTTCTCTTTCTTACCGGAGCCATAGATGTGTTTGTTCTTTTGTATCGCGATCACTTCTTAATAGGTTCATTAAAAAGTTCACAAATTTTTAGATAATATCATAAACGGTATAAAAAGTTATAGAAGGTTTGCTGACAGACCTCTGATTTAAGTATTTATTTTAAATAATTGTCTATTATTTAAAAAATTTGATATTTATAGAAAAACTGTATAGTAGTTTCGAAAGTAGATGCTTCAAAGTGTTTAGTAGTAAAGTTTCATTGAATTATATTAATTTCGAAAAAAGATATAATTGAATGAAGTCTAAAAAAAAACAAGTAGAATTAAGCGTGCAAAAAAACAGATTTTTGAGAAGAGTTCGTTTAAAATTCTAAATATTGTTGGCTTTGCTATTATAATAATAATGTTTTATGCTCATTTGCAAAGCTAAATCCGAAAGGAATTTTCGCTGGGATAAGTATTAATTAAATAGGAATTATAATAAACTGATATAACAGTCAGAAAATCCACTTTTTCAAATTTGAAACTATTTCTATCTAAAAGTTGAGATCTTCCTTTACATTTTACATGAGTTTATTTATTTTTTCAGAATGTTATAAGTCCAAAATTATTAACTTTTAGCGGTTAATATCCGGTTAGTAACCACGAATTGAATACCACTGAAATTAATTTTATCTCGTAAACTTTTTAATTTACAGAAAAACTTTTTAGACAAAATTTGTAGACAAATGCATGTAAATTTATTATTTCAACAATTAGAGCGAAAAAACAAAAACAAAAATTTTCACTCGACGATTTTCCGGAAAATTGCATGCCTAACATCGTAAACTTTTATATAACGAATTTTGAATTTTCAAGTTTTTTATATTTTTTGTGAGGTTTTATGTATACTTTAATTAGACTAAAGACAAACATCTCCCATTTTTGGTAGCCAAGCATGTGAATCCTTGTTTCGAACTGCCAGGTCCATGACCTCTACATTTCTACATATTCCACAATAATCAATTTTAGTATAAAGGATACGCTAAACCGAATTGAGAGGATTAAAGCAACAATTGATACCACAAACGATCTGATGGGCACCTTTACATTTCCCAGGGAAGAAAAAAGATTAGGAAACATACAGAAGAAAGAAAATTTACCAAGTGAAGAAAAATTTCTTGAATTGGATATTAAAGCTAAAGTTGAAGAAGCTCTACAAAATGTCATAGAGGACATGAAACATTTTTGAATCAAGGCAAAAGAGAACGATTGGAAATATTATGCAGGTACCGGTAAAACGTGAAAACGGAAACCAAATTTTTAAAAACACAGGAGAACGAAGACATCGAGGAAATTGAGGAAGCCCCAGAAGAAAATGAAATTGATCAAGACGTGGTAAAAACAAATAATATTAGTAATGAGGACGATATAGTTGCGGACCTAATTTCGCAGCTTTTTTATTTTAACGCCTATTGCAAACAACATATTGTAATATGCTTGATCTATTTTACACCATTTTGTGGCCTAGCATACGTAACAGATTTGTTTAATTAGTATGTTATTAGCTTGGGAATTAGTAAAATTAGGGGAATTATTGGGAGATTACTTGATATATTTTAAAATTAATTAGGAATTAAAATATAGAGGGGGAATTAGTGAGGAATTATAGGAATTAGTAACAATCCTGGGAATTAGTGTACACATTTTTTTCTGCGGTTCACCCCTCGTAATGTATTTGATTACCCCACTTTAACTACTGCTTTTCCGCGAATTGAATGGACACAGATCCGGAAGTATCAATTTTTTAAAATGGATTCATTGATCGATACTCCGAAATGACCTTGAAGGTGTGCCGAGCCAGTGCCGAAACTAGGTCGCTTCAATAAATTCCACCCCCGAAAGTTTCTCGTGGTGATTTTCATGTAACACTTTCCTTTCCCTATTTGGAACGGATAACTTATGGGAAAGAGTCTAGACGAGTGGTGGTTATTCGAGAATTGTTTTTTGTTGAAACCGTGGAAGGTTTTGGTTTAATTTTCTTAGTATTTAAAAAAAAACAAAATAAAATTTGTGCTATCAACAATTTCCAAATAGACTATGGTATTTTATGTAGAATAAGTTTTTAATATTAAAGTGTTAACTTATTAAACTTTTTGTCATGTCTTCTGGAAAAAATTATATTATAAAGACCATTCCAGAACACCTCAATTTGACAGGTCGGCCATATTGTGCTGGGTCCCCCAATCAGTTGGAGAAGTTTGTGGGTTTTGAAATGTAGTGTGAGTCAGTTGGTTGTAAGAAAGACATTGTAGAACAATGCCAATGTAATATATTTTATTTTAATAATAATAATGAGAAAGATAGCAGAGATAAATTAAAATCGAGAAATATTTCCATACCTACCCCTTGCTCCAAAATTTCCAACAACAAAAAAAATTTTGCGTTATGAAATTGGCTATAAATTGGTAACCGGGGGTTTTTTGAAACGAAAAATCGACTGGCACAGTCTGTTTTTCAATAAAATCATTCTTTGGCCTTCAAATGACGTAATGCAATTTTCAAAAATCCAATATCTAAAACTAAAAATTCTCATAACTCGGCTAATTGAAAAGATAGAACGTTCTAGGAGGTTAAGAGCCTAAATCTAACCAAGAAAAAAGCCTAAACCCTACCAAGAGCCTAAAGGAGGTTAAGAGCCTAAACCCAACCAAGATCCTAAACCCAACCAAGAGCCTAAAGGAGGTTAAGAGCCTAAACCTAACCAAGAAAAATAGGCTCTTGGGGAGGTTAAGAGCCTAAACCTAACCAAGAAAAGAGCCTAAACCCAACCAAGAGCCTAAACCCAACTAAGAGCCTAAACCCAACCAAGAGCCTAAAGGAGGTTAAGAGCCTAAACCCAACCAAGAAGAATAGGAATATCTAAAACTAAAAATTCTCATAACTCGGCTAATTGAAAAGATAGAACGTTCTAGTCTTCGCCAATCGATTCAGAACAGCATTTTACATATAGATATGAATTTTTCAGTTTATATTTCCAAGCATTAAGGGAGATACCAAATAGCAAATTAACTTGTGAAAATATGCGAAAATCCACTTTCTGAAATTTCATGTATCCATAACTCGGCTAATTGAAGAGATAGAACGTTCTAGTCTTCACCAATCGATTCAGAAGAGCATTTTACATATAGAAATAAGTTTTGAGTTTATATTTCCAAGTATTATGTAAGATAACGGAGAGCAAATTAAATCGTGAAAATATTCTTTATGTATTCTTAACTCCACTAATTGAAGAGATAGAACGTTCTAGTCTTCACCAATCGATTCAGAAGAGCATTTTACATATAGATATGAATTTTGAGTTGATATTCACAAGTATTAAGGGAGATAGCAGAGATAAATTAAAATCGAGAAATATTTCCATACCTACCCCTTGCTCCAAAATTTCCTACAAAAAAAAAATTTTGCGTCATGAAATTGGCTATAAATTGGTAACCGGGGGTTTTTTGAAACGAAAAATCGACTGGCACAGTCTGTTTTTCAATAAAATCATTCTTTGGCCTTCAAATGACGTAATGCAATTTTCAAAAATCCAATATCTAAAACTAAAAATTCTCATAACTCGGCTAATTGAAAAGATAGAACGTTCTAGGAGGTTAAGAGCCTAAATCTAACCAAGAAAAAAGCCTAAACCCAACCAAGAGCCTAAAGGAGGTTAAGAGCCTAAACCCAACCAAGAGCCTAAACCCAACCAAGAGCCTAAAGGAGGTTAAGAGCCTAAACCTAACCAAGAAAAATAGGCTCTTGGGGAGGTTAAGAGCCTAAACCTAACCAAGAAAAGAGCCTAAACCCAACCAAGAGCCTAAACCCAACTAAGAGCCTAAACCCAACCAAGAGCCTAAACCCAACCAAGAGCCTAAAGGAGGTTAAGAGCCTAAACCCAACCAAGAAGAGTAGGAATATCTAAAACTAAAAATTCTCATAACTCGGCTAATTGAAAAGATAGAACGTTCTAGTCTTCGCCAATCGATTCAGAACAGCATTTTACATATAGATATGAATTTTCAGTTTATATTTCCAAGCATTAAGGGAGATACCAAATAGCAAATTAACTTGTGAAAATATGCGAAAATCCACTTTCTGAAATTTCATGTATCCATAACTCGGCTAATTGAAGAGATAGAACGTTCTAGTCTTCGCCAATCGATTCAAAACAGCATTTTACATATAGATATAAATTTTCAGTTTATATTTCCAAGCATTAAGGGAGATACCAAATAGCAAATTAACTTGTGAAAATATGCGAAAATCCACTTTCTGAAATTTCATGTATCCATAACTCGGCTAATTGAAGAGATAGAACGTTCTAGTCTTCGCCAATCGATTCAGAACAGCATTTTACATATAGATATGAATTTTTCAGTTTATATTTCCAAGCATTAAGGGAGATACCAAATAGCAAATTAACTTGTGAAAATATGCGAAAATCACTTTCTGAAATTTCATGTATCCATAACTCGGCTAATTGAAGAGATAGAACGTTCTAGTCTTCACCAATCGATTCAGAAGAGCATTTTACATATAGAAATAAGTTTTGAGTTTATATTTCCAAGTATTAAGTAAGATAACGGAGAGCAAATTAAATCGTGAAAATATTCTTTATGTATTCTTAACTCCACTAATTGGAGAGATAGAACGTTCTAGTCTCCGCCATCCGATTCAGGGGAACATTTTACATATAGATATGAATTTTGAGTTGATATTCACAAGTATTAAGGGAGATAGCAGAGATAAATTAAAATCGAGAAATATTTCCATACCTACCCCTTGCTCCAAAATTTCCAACAACAAAAAAAATTTTGCGTTATGAAATTGGCTATAAATTGGTAACCGGGGGTTTTTTGAAACGAAAAATCGACTGGCACAGTCTGTTTTTCAATAAAATCATTCTTTGGCCTTCAAATGACGTAATGCAATTTTCAAAAATCCAATATCTAAAACTAAAAATTCTCATAACTCGGCTAATTGAAAAGATAGAACGTTCTAGGAGGTTAAGAGCCTAAATCTAACCAAGAAAAAAGCCTAAACCCAACCAAGAGCCTAAAGGAGGTTAAGAGCCTAAACCCAACCAAGAGCCTAAACCCAACCAAGAGCCTAAAGGAGGTTAAGAGCCTAAACCTAACCAAGAAAAATAGGCTCTTGGGGAGGTTAAGAGCCTAAACCTAACCAAGAAAAGA
Source organism: Lochmaea capreae (assembly GCA_949126875.1). Lineage (NCBI taxonomy): Eukaryota > Metazoa > Arthropoda > Insecta > Coleoptera > Chrysomelidae > Lochmaea > Lochmaea capreae. Next base: position 3,401,112 of record OX421400.1, read on the forward strand.
GCCTAAACCCAACCAAGAGCCTAAACCCAACTAAGAGCCTAAACCCAACCAAGAGCCTAAACCCAACCAAGAGCCTAAACCCAACCAAGAGCCTAAACCCAACCAAGAGCCTAAAGGAGGTTAAGAGCCTAAACCCAACCAAGAAGAGTAGGAATATCTAAAACTAAAAATTCTCATAACTCGGCTAATTGAAAAGATAGAACGTTCTAGTCTTCGCCAATCGATTCAGAACAGCATTTTACATATAGATATGAATTTTCAGTTTATATTTCCAAGCATTAAGGGAGATACCAAATAGCAAATTAACTTGTGAAAATATGCGAAAATCCACTTTCTGAAATTTCATGTATCCATAACTCGGCTAATTGAAGAGATAGAACGTTCTAGTCTTCGCCAATCGATTCAAAACAGCATTTTACATATAGATATAAATTTTCAGTTTATATTTCCAAGCATTAAGGGAGATACCAAATAGCAAATTAACTTGTGAAAATATGCGAAAATCCACTTTCTGAAATTTCATGTATCCATAACTCGGCTAATTGAAGAGATAGAACGTTCTAGTCTTCGCCAATCGATTCAGAACAGCATTTTACATATAGATATAAATTTTCAGTTTATATTTCCAAGCATTAAGGGAGATACCAAATAGCAAATTAACTTGTGAAAATATGCGAAAATCCACTTTCTGAAATTTCATGTATCCATAACTCGGCTAATTGAAGAGATAGAACGTTCTAGTCTTCACCAATCGATTCAGAAGAGCATTTTACATATAGAAATAAGTTTTGAGTTTATATTTCCAAGTATTAAGTAAGATAACGGAGAGCAAATTAAATCGTGAAAATATTCTTTATGTATTCTTAACTCCACTAATTGAAGAGATAGAACGTTCTAGTCTTCACCAATCGATTCAGAAGAGCATTTTACATATAGATATGAATTTTGAGTTGATATTCACAAGTATTAAGGGAGATAGCAGAGATAAATTAAAATCGAGAAATATTTCCATACCTACCCCTTGCTCCAAAATTTCCTACAAAAAAAAAATTTTGCGTCATGAAATTGGCTATAAATTGGTAACCGGGGGTTTTTTGAAACGAAAAATCGACTGGCACAGTCTGTTTTTCAATAAAATCATTCTTTGGCCTTCAAATGACGTAAGGCAATTTTCAAAAATCCAATATCTAAAACTAAAAATTCTCATAACTCGGCTAATTGAAGAGATAGAACGTTCTAGTCTTCGCCAATCGATTCAGAACAGCATTTTACATATAGATATAAATTTTCAGTTTATATTTCCAAGCATTAAGGGAGATACCAAATAGCAAATTAACTTGTGAAAATATGCGAAAATCCACTTTCTGAAATTTCATGTATCCATAACTCGGCTAATTGAAGAGATAGAACGTTCTAGTCTTCACCAATCGATTCAGAAGAGCATTTTACATATAGAAATAAGTTTTGAGTTTATATTTCCAAGTATTAAGTAAGATAACGGAGAGCAAATTAAATCGTGAAAATATTCTTTATGTATTCTTAACTCCACTAATTGAAGAGATAGAACGTTCTAGTCTTCACCAATCGATTCAGAAGAGCATTTTACATATAGATATGAATTTTGAGTTGATATTCACAAGTATTAAGGGAGATAGCAGAGATAAATTAAAATCGAGAAATATTTCCATACCTACCCCTTGCTCCAAAATTTCCTACAAAAAAAAAATTTTGCGTCATGAAATTGGCTATAAATTGGTAACCGGGGGTTTTTTGAAACGAAAAATCGACTGGCACAGTCTGTTTTTCAATAAAATCATTCTTTGGCCTTCAAATGACGTAAGGCAATTTTCAAAAATCCAATATCTAAAACTAAAAATTCTCATAACTCGGCTAATTGAAAAGATAGAACGTTCTAGTCTTCGCCAATCGATTCAGAACAGCATTTTACATATAGATATGAATTTTTCAGTTTATATTTCCAAGCATTAAGGGAGATACCAAATAGCAAATTAACTTGTGAAAATATGCGAAAATCACTTTCTGAAATTTCATGTATCCATAACTCGGCTAATTGAAGAGATAGAACGTTCTAGTCTTCACCAATCGATTCAGAAGAGCATTTTACATATAGAAATAAGTTTTGAGTTTATATTTCCAAGTATTAAGTAAGATAACGGAGAGCAAATTAAATCGTGAAAATATTCTTTATGTATTCTTAACTCCACTAATTGGAGAGATAGAACGTTCTAGTCTCCGCCATCCGATTCAGGGGAACATTTTACATATAGATATGAATTTTGAGTTGATATTCACAAGTATTAAGGGAGATAGCAGAGATAAATTAAAATCGAGAAATATTTCCATACCTACCCCTTGCTCCAAAATTTCCAACAACAAAAAAAATTTTGCGTTATGAAATTGGCTATAAATTGGTAACCGGGGGTTTTTTGAAACGAAAAATCGACTGGCACAGTCTGTTTTTCAATAAAATCATTCTTTGGCCTTCAAATGACGTAATGCAATTTTCAAAAATCCAATATCTAAAACTAAAAATTCTCATAACTCGGCTAATTGAAAAGATAGAACGTTCTAGGAGGTTAAGAGCCTAAATCTAACCAAGAAAAAAGCCTAAACCCAACCAAGAGCCTAAAGGAGGTTAAGAGCCTAAACCCAACCAAGAGCCTAAACCCAACCAAGAGCCTAAAGGAGGTTAAGAGCCTAAACCTAACCAAGAAAAATAGGCTCTTGGGGAGGTTAAGAGCCTAAACCTAACCAAGAAAAGAGCCTAAACCCAACCAAGAGCCTAAACCCAACTAAGAGCCTAAACCCAACCAAGAGCCTAAACCCAACCAAGAGCCTAAACCCAACCAAGAGCCTAAACCCAACCAAGAGCCTAAAGGACGTTAAGAGCCTAAACCCAACCAAGAAGAGTAGGAATATCTAAAACTAAAAATTCTCATAACTCGGCTAATTGAAAAGATAGAACGTTCTAGTCTTCGCCAATCGATTCAGAACAGCATTTTACATATAGATATGAATTTTCAGTTTATATTTCCAAGCATTAAGGGAGATACCAAATAGCAAATTAACTTGTGAAAATATGCGAAAATCCACTTTCTGAAATTTCATGTATCCATAACTCGGCTAATTGAAGAGATAGAACGTTCTAGTCTTCGCCAATCGATTCAGAACAGCATTTTACATATAGATATAAATTTTCAGTTTATATTTCCAAGCATTAAGGGAGATACCAAATAGCAAATTAACTTGTGAAAATATGCGAAAATCCACTTTCTGAAATTTCATGTATCCATAACTCGGCTAATTGAAGAGATAGAACGTTCTAGTCTTCGCCAATCGATTCAGAACAGCATTTTACATATAGATATAAATTTTCAGTTTATATTTCCAAGCATTAAGGGAGATACCAAATAGCAAATTAACTTGTGAAAATATGCGAAAATCCACTTTCTGAAATTTCATGTATCCGTAACTCGGCTAATTGAAGAGATAGAACGTTCTAGTCTTCACCAATCGATTCAGAAGAGCATTTTACATATAGAAATAAGTTTTGAGTTTATATTTCCAAGTATTGAGTAAGATAACGGAGAGCAAATTAAATCGTGAAAATATTCTTTATGTATTCTTAACTCCACTAATTGAAGAGATAGAACGTTCTAGTCTTCACCAATCGATTCAGAAGAGCATTTTACATATAGATATGAATTTTGAGTTGATATTCACAAGTATTAAGGGAGATAGCAGAGATAAATTAAAATCGAGAAATATTTCCATACCTACCCCTTGCTCCAAAATTTCCTACAAAAAAAAAATTTTGCGTCATGAAATTGGCTATAAATTGGTAACCGGGGGTTTTTTGAAACGAAAAATCGACTGGCACAGTCTGTTTTTCAATAAAATCATTCTTTGGCCTTCAAATGACGTAAGGCAATTTTCAAAAATCCAATATCTAAAACTAAAAATTCTCATAACTCGGCTAATTGAAAAGATAGAACGTTCTAGTCTTCGCCAATCGATTCAGAACAGCATTTTACATATAGATATAAATTTTCAGTTTATATTTCCAAGTATTAAGTAAGATAACGGAGAGCAAATTAAATCGTGAAAATATTCTTTATGTATTCTTAACTCCACTAATTGGAGAGATAGAACGTTCTAGTCTCCGCCATCCGATTCAGGGGAACATTTTACATATAAATATGAATTTTGAGTTGATATTCACAAGTATTAAGGGAGATAGCAGAGATAAATTAAAATCGAGAAATATTTCCATACCTACCCCTTGCTCCAAAATTTCCTACAAAAAAAAAATTTTGCGTCATGAAATTGGCTATAAATTGGTAACCGGGGGTTTTTTGAAACGAAAAATCGACTGGCACAGTCTGTTTTTCAATAAAATCATTCTTTGGCCTTCAAATGACGTAAGGCAATTTTCAAAAATCCAACATCTAAAACTAAAAATTCTCATAACTCGGCTAATTGAAAAGATAGAACGTTCTAGTCTTCGCCAATCGATTCAGAACAGCATTTTACATATAGATATAAATTTTCAGTTTATATTTCCAAGCATTAAGGGAGATACCAAATAGCAAATTAACTTGTGAAAATATGCGAAAATCCACTTTCTGAAATTTCATGTATCCATAACTCGGCTAATTGAAGAGATAGAACGTTCTAGTCTTCGCCAATCGATTCAGAACAGCATTTTACATATAGATATAAATTTTCAGTTTATATTTCCAAGCATTAAGGGAGATACCAAATAGCAAATTAACTTGTGAAAATATGCGAAAATCCACTTTCTGAAATTTCATGTATCCATAACTCGGCTAATTGAAGAGATAGAACGTTCTAGTCTTCGCCAATCGATTCAGAACAGCATTTTACATATAGATATAAATTTTCAGTTTATATTTCCAAGCATTAAGGGAGATACCAAATAGCAAATTAACTTGTGAAAATATGCGAAAATCCACTTTCTGAAATTTCATGTATCCGTAACTCGGCTAATTGAAGAGATAGAACGTTCTAGTCTTCACCAATCGATTCAGAAGAGCATTTTACATATAGATATAAATTTTCAGTTTATATTTCCAAGCATTAAGGGAGATACCAAATAGCAAATTAACTTGTGAAAATATACGAAAATCCACTTTCTGAAATTTCATGTATCCATAACTCGGCTAATTGAAGAGATAGAACGTTCTAGTCTTCACCAATCGATTCAGAAGAGCATTTTACATATAGAAATAAGTTTTGAGTTTATATTTCCAAGTATTAAGTAAGATAACGGAGAGCAAATTAAATCGTGAAAATATTCTTTATGTATTCTTAACTCCACTAATTGAAGAGATAGAACGTTCTAGTCTTCACCAATCGATTCAGAAGAGCATTTTACATATAGATATGAATTTTGAGTTGATATTCACAAGTATTAAGGGAGATAGCAGAGATAAATTAAAATCGAGAAATATTTCCATACCTACCCCTTGCTCCAAAATTTCCTACAAAAAAAAAATTTTGCGTCATGAAATTGGCTATAAATTGGTAACCGGGGGTTTTTTGAAACGAAAAATCGACTGGCACAGTCTGTTTTTCAATAAAATCATTCTTTGGCCTTCAAATGACGTAAGGCAATTTTCAAAAATCCAACATCTAAAACTAAAAATTCTCATAACTCGGCTAATTGAAAAGATAGAACGTTCTAGTCTTCGCCAATCGATTCAGAACAGCATTTTACATATAGATATAAATTTTCAGTTTATATTTCCAAGCATTAAGGGAGATACCAAATAGCAAATTAACTTGTGAAAATATGCGAAAATCCACTTTCTGAAATTTCATGTATCCATAACTCGGCTAATTGAAGAGATAGAACGTTCTAGTCTTCGCCAATCGATTCAGAACAGCATTTTACATATAGATATAAATTTTCAGTTTATATTTCCAAGCATTAAGGGAGATACCAAATAGCAAATTAACTTGTGAAAATATGCGAAAATCCACTTTCTGAAATTTCATGTATCCGTAACTCGGCTAATTGAAGAGATAGAACGTTCTAGTCTTCACCAATCGATTCAGAAGAGCATTTTACATATAGAAATAAGTTTTGAGTTTATATTTCCAAGTATTGAGTAAGATAACGGAGAGCAAATTAAATCGTGAAAATATTCTTTATGTATTCTTAACTCCACTAATTGAAGAGATAGAACGTTCTAGTCTTCACCAATCGATTCAGAAGAGCATTTTACATATAGATATGAATTTTGAGTTGATATTCACAAGTATTAAGGGAGATAGCAGAGATAAATTAAAATCGAGAAATATTTCCATACCTACCCCTTGCTCCAAAATTTCCTACAAAAAAAAAATTTTGCGTCATGAAATTGGCTATAAATTGGTAACCGGGGGTTTTTTGAAACGAAAAATCGACTGGCACAGTCTGTTTTTCAATAAAATCATTCTTTGGCCTTCAAATGACGTAAGGCAATTTTCAAAAATCCAATATCTAAAACTAAAAATTCTCATAACTCGGCTAATTGAAAAGATAGAACGTTCTAGTCTTCGCCAATCGATTCAGAACAGCATTTTACATATAGATATAAATTTTCAGTTTATATTTCCAAGTATTAAGTAAGATAACGGAGAGCAAATTAAATCGTGAAAATATTCTTTATGTATTCTTAACTCCACTAATTGGAGAGATAGAACGTTCTAGTCTCCGCCATCCGATTCAGGGGAACATTTTACATATAAATATGAATTTTGAGTTGATATTCACAAGTATTAAGGGAGATAGCAGAGATAAATTAAAATCGAGAAATATTTCCATACCTACCCCTTGCTCCAAAATTTCCTACAAAAAAAAAATTTTGCGTCATGAAATTGGCTATAAATTGGTAACCGGGGGTTTTTTGAAACGAAAAATCGACTGGCACAGTCTGTTTTTCAATAAAATCATTCTTTGGCCTTCAAATGACGTAAGGCAATTTTCAAAAATCCAACATCTAAAACTAAAAATTCTCATAACTCGGCTAATTGAAAAGATAGAACGTTCTAGTCTTCGCCAATCGATTCAGAACAGCATTTTACATATAGATATAAATTTTCAGTTTATATTTCCAAGCATTAAGGGAGATACCAAATAGCAAATTAACTTGTGAAAATATACGAAAATCCACTTTCTGAAATTTCATGTATCCATAACTCGGCTAATTGAAGAGATAGAACGTTCTAGTCTTCACCAATCGATTCAGAAGAGCATTTTACATATAGAAATAAGTTTTGAGTTTATATTTCCAAGTATTAAGTAAGATAACGGAGAGCAAATTAAATCGTGAAAATATTCTTTATGTATTCTTAACTCCACTAATTGGAGAGATAGAACGTTCTAGTCTCCGCCATCCGATTCAGGGGAACATTTTACATATAGATATGAATTTTGAGTTGATATTCACAAGTATTAAGGGAGATAGCAGAGATAAATTAAAATCGAGAAATATTTCCATACCTACCCCTTGCTCCAAAATTTCCTACAAAAAAAAAAATTTTGCGTCATGAAATTAGCTATAAATTGGTAACCGGGGGTTTTTTGAAACGAAAAATCGACTGGCACAGTCTGTTTTTCAATAAAATCATTCTTTGGCCTTCAAATGACGTAAGGCAATTTTCAAAAATCCAATATCTAAAACTAAAAATTCTCATAACTCGGCTAATTGAAAAGATAGAACGTTCTAGTCTTCGCCAATCGATTCAGAACAGCATTTTACATATAGATATGAATTTTCAGTTTATATTTCCAAGCATTAAGGGAGATACCAAATAGCAAATTAACTTGTGAAAATATGCGAAAATCCACTTTCTGAAATTTCATGTATCCATAACTCGGCTAATTGAAGAGATAGAACGTTCTAGTCTTCGCCAATCGATTCAAAACAGCATTTTACATATAGATATAAATTTTCAGTTTATATTTCCAAGCATTAAGGGAGATACCAAATAGCAAATTAACTTGTGAAAATATGCGAAAATCCACTTTCTGAAATTTCATGTATCCATAACTCGGCTAATTGAAGAGATAGAACGTTCTAGTCTTCGCCAATCGATTCAGAACAGCATTTTACATATAGATATAAATTTTCAGTTTATATTTCCAAGCATTAAGGGAGATACCAAATAGCAAATTAACTTGTGAAAATATGCGAAAATCCACTTTCTGAAATTTCATGTATCCATAACTCGGCTAATTGAAGAGATAGAACGTTCTAGTCTTCACCAATCGATTCAGAAGAGCATTTTACATATAGAAATAAGTTTTGAGTTTATATTTCCAAGTATTAAGTAAGATAACGGAGAGCAAATTAAATCGTGAAAATATTCTTTATGTATTCTTAACTCCACTAATTGAAGAGATAGAACGTTCTAGTCTTCACCAATCGATTCAGAAGAGCATTTTACATATAGATATGAATTTTGAGTTGATATTCACAAGTATTAAGGGAGATAGCAGAGATAAATTAAAATCGAGAAATATTTCCATACCTACCCCTTGCTCCAAAATTTCCTACAAAAAAAAAATTTTGCGTCATGAAATTGGCTATAAATTGGTAACCGGGGGTTTTTTGAAACGAAAAATCGACTGGCACAGTCTGTTTTTCAATAAAATCATTCTTTGGCCTTCAAATGACGTAAGGCAATTTTCAAAAATCCAATATCTAAAACTAAAAATTCTCATAACTCGGCTAATTGAAAAGATAGAACGTTCTAGTCTTCGCCAATCGATTCAGAACAGCATTTTACATATAGATATGAATTTTTCAGTTTATATTTCCAAGCATTAAGGGAGATACCAAATAGCAAATTAACTTGTGAAAATATGCGAAAATCACTTTCTGAAATTTCATGTATCCATAACTCGGCTAATTGAAGAGATAGAACGTTCTAGTCTTCACCAATCGATTCAGAAGAGCATTTTACATATAGAAATAAGTTTTGAGTTTATATTTCCAAGTATTAAGTAAGATAACGGAGAGCAAATTAAATCGTGAAAATATTCTTTATGTATTCTTAACTCCACTAATTGAAGAGATAGAACGTTCTAGTCTTCACCAATCGATTCAGAAGAGCATTTTACATATAGATATGAATTTTGAGTTGATATTCACAAGTATTAAGGGAGATAGCAGAGATAAATTAAAATCGAGAAATATTTCCATACCTACCCCTTGCTCCAAAATTTCCTACAAAAAAAAATTTTTGCGTCATGAAATTGGCTATAAATTGGTAACCGGGGGTTTTTTGAAACGAAAAATCGACTGGCACAGTCTGTTTTTCAATAAAATCATTCTTTGGCCTTCAAATGACGTAAGGCAATTTTCAAAAATCCAATATCTAAAACTAAAAATTCTCATAACTCGGCTAATTGAAAAGATAGAACGTTCTAGTCTTCGCCAATCGATTCAGAACAGCATTTTACATATAGATATGAATTTTTCAGTTTATATTTCCAAGCATTAAGGGAGATACCAAATAGCAAATTAACTTGTGAAAATATGCGAAAATCACTTTCTGAAATTTCATGTATCCATAACTCGGCTAATTGAAGAGATAGAACGTTCTAGTCTTCACCAATCGATTCAGAAGAGCATTTTACATATAGAAATAAGTTTTGAGTTTATATTTCCAAGTATTAAGTAAGATAACGGAGAGCAAATTAAATCGTGAAAATATTCTTTATGTATTCTTAACTCCACTAATTGGAGAGATAGAACGTTCTAGTCTCCGCCATCCGATTCAGGGGAACATTTTACATATAGATATGAATTTTGAGTTGATATTCACAAGTATTAAGGGAGATAGCAGAGATAAATTAAAATCGAGAAATATTTCCATACCTACCCCTTGCTCCAAAATTTCCAACAACAAAAAAAATTTTGCGTTATGAAATTGGCTATAAATTGGTAACCGGGGGTTTTTTGAAACGAAAAATCGACTGGCACAGTCTGTTTTTCAATAAAATCATTCTTTGGCCTTCAAATGACGTAATGCAATTTTCAAAAATCCAATATCTAAAACTAAAAATTCTCATAACTCGGCTAATTGAAAAGATAGAACGTTCTAGGAGGTTAAGAGCCTAAATCTAACCAAGAAAAAAGCCTAAACCCAACCAAGAGCCTAAAGGAGGTTAAGAGCCTAAACCCAACCAAGAGCCTAAACCCAACCAAGAGCCTAAAGGAGGTTAAGAGCCTAAACCTAACCAAGAAAAATAGGCTCTTGGGGAGGTTAAGAGCCTAAACCTAACCAAGAAAAGAGCCTAAACCCAACCAAGAGCCTAAACCCAACCAAGAGCCTAAACCCAACCAAGAGCCTAAACCCAACCAAGAGCCTAAACCCAACCAAGAGCCTAAAGGACGTTAAGAGCCTAAACCCAACCAAGAAGAGTAGGAATATCTAAAACTAAAAATTCTCATAACTCGGCTAATTGAAAAGATAGAACGTTCTAGTCTTCGCCAATCGATTCAGAACAGCATTTTACATATAGATATGAATTTTCAGTTTATATTTCCAAGCATTAAGGGAGATACCAAATAGCAAATTAACTTGTGAAAATATGCGAAAATCCACTTTCTGAAATTTCATGTATCCATAACTCGGCTAATTGAAGAGATAGAACGTTCTAGTCTTCGCCAATCGATTCAGAACAGCATTTTACATATAGATATAAATTTTCAGTTTATATTTCCAAGCATTAAGGGAGATACCAAATAGCAAATTAACTTGTGAAAATATGCGAAAATCCACTTTCTGAAATTTCATGTATCCATAACTCGGCTAATTGAAGAGATAGAACGTTCTAGTCTTCGCCAATCGATTCAGAACAGCATTTTACATATAGATATAAATTTTCAGTTTATATTTCCAAGCATTAAGGGAGATACCAAATAGCAAATTAACTTGTGAAAATATGCGAAAATCCACTTTCTGAAATTTCATGTATCCGTAACTCGGCTAATTGAAGAGATAGAACGTTCTAGTCTTCACCAATCGATTCAGAAGAGCATTTTACATATAGAAATAAGTTTTGAGTTTATATTTCCAAGTATTAAGTAAGATAACGGAGAGCAAATTAAATCGTGAAAATATTCTTTATGTATTCTTAACTCCACTAATTGAAGAGATAGAACGTTCTAGTCTTCACCAATCGATTCAGAAGAGCATTTTACATATAGATATGAATTTTGAGTTGATATTCACAAGTATTAAGGGAGATAGCAGAGATAAATTAAAATCGAGAAATATTTCCATACCTACCCCTTGCTCCAAAATTTCCTACAAAAAAAAAATTTTGCGTCATGAAATTGGCTATAAATTGGTAACCGGGGGTTTTTTGAAACGAAAAATCGACTGGCACAGTCTGTTTTTCAATAAAATCATTCTTTGGCCTTCAAATGACGTAAGGCAATTTTCAAAAATCCAACATCTAAAACTAAAAATTCTCATAACTCGGCTAATTGAAAAGATAGAACGTTCTAGTCTTCGCCAATCGATTCAGAACAGCATTTTACATATAGATATAAATTTTCAGTTTATATTTCCAAGCATTAAGGGAGATACCAAATAGCAAATTAACTTGTGAAAATATGCGAAAATCCACTTTCTGAAATTTCATGTATCCATAACTCGGCTAATTGAAGAGATAGAACGTTCTAGTCTTCGCCAATCGATTCAGAACAGCATTTTACATATAGATATAAATTTTCAGTTTATATTTCCAAGCATTAAGGGAGATACCAAATAGCAAATTAACTTGTGAAAATATGCGAAAATCCACTTTCTGAAATTTCATGTATCCGTAACTCGGCTAATTGAAGAGATAGAACGTTCTAGTCTTCACCAATCGATTCAGAAGAGCATTTTACATATAGAAATAAGTTTTGAGTTTATATTTCCAAGTATTGAGTAAGATAACGGAGAGCAAATTAAATCGTGAAAATATTCTTTATGTATTCTTAACTCCACTAATTGAAGAGATAGAACGTTCTAGTCTTCACCAATCGATTCAGAAGAGCATTTTACATATAGATATGAATTTTGAGTTGATATTCACAAGTATTAAGGGAGATAGCAGAGATAAATTAAAATCGAGAAATATTTCCATACCTACCCCTTGCTCCAAAATTTCCTACAAAAAAAAAATTTTGCGTCATGAAATTGGCTATAAATTGGTAACCGGGGGTTTTTTGAAACGAAAAATCGACTGGCACAGTCTGTTTTTCAATAAAATCATTCTTTGGCCTTCAAATGACGTAAGGCAATTTTCAAAAATCCAATATCTAAAACTAAAAATTCTCATAACTCGGCTAATTGAAAAGATAGAACGTTCTAGTCTTCGCCAATCGATTCAGAACAGCATTTTACATATAGATATGAATTTTCAGTTTATATTTCCAAGCATTAAGGGAGATACCAAATAGCAAATTAACTTGTGAAAATATGCGAAAATCCACTTTCTGAAATTTCATGTATCCATAACTCGGCTAATTGAAGAGATAGAACGTTCTAGTCTTCGCCAATCGATTCAGAACAGCATTTTACATATAGATATAAATTTTCAGTTTATATTTCCAAGCATTAAGGGAGATACCAAATAGCAAATTAACTTGTGAAAATATGCGAAAATCCACTTTCTGAAATTTCATGTATCCATAACTCGGCTAATTGAAGAGATAGAACGTTCTAGTCTTCGCCAATCGATTCAGAACAGCATTTTACATATAGATATAAATTTTCAGTTTATATTTCCAAGCATTAAGGGAGATACCAAATAGCAAATTAACTTGTGAAAATATGCGAAAATCCACTTTCTGAAATTTCATGTATCCGTAACTCGGCTAATTGAAGAGATAGAACGTTCTAGTCTTCACCAATCGATTCAGAAGAGCATTTTACATATAGAAATAAGTTTTGAGTTTATATTTCCAAGTATTGAGTAAGATAACGGAGAGCAAATTAAATCGTGAAAATATTCTTTATGTATTCTTAACTCCACTAATTGAAGAGATAGAACGTTCTAGTCTTCACCAATCGATTCAGAAGAGCATTTTACATATAGATATGAATTTTGAGTTGATATTCACAAGTATTAAGGGAGATAGCAGAGATAAATTAAAATCGAGAAATATTTCCATACCTACCCCTTGCTCCAAAATTTCCTACAAAAAAAAAATTTTGCGTCATGAAATTGGCTATAAATTGGTAACCGGGGGTTTTTTGAAACGAAAAATCGACTGGCACAGTCTGTTTTTCAATAAAATCATTCTTTGGCCTTCAAATGACGTAAGGCAATTTTCAAAAATCCAATATCTAAAACTAAAAATTCTCATAACTCGGCTAATTGAAAAGAAAGAACGTTCTAGTCTTCGCCAATCGATTCAGAACAGCATTTTACATATAGATATGAATTTTTCAGTTTATATTTCCAAGCATTAAGGGAGATACCAAATAGCAAATTAACTTGTGAAAATATGCGAAAATCACTTTCTGAAATTTCATGTATCCATAACTCGGCTAATTGAAGAGATAGAACGTTCTAGTCTTCGCCAATCGATTCAGAAGAGCATTTTACATATAGATATAAATTTTCAGTTTATATTTCCAAGTATTAAGTAAGATAACGGAGAGCAAATTAAATCGTGAAAATATTCTTTATGTATTCTTAACTCCACTAATTGGAGAGATAGAACGTTCTAGTCTCCGCCATCCGATTCAGGGGAACATTTTACATATAAATATGAATTTTGAGTTGATATTCACAAGTATTAAGGGAGATAGCAGAGATAAATTAAAATCGAGAAATATTTCCATACCTACCCCTTGCTCCAAAATTTCCTACAAAAAAAAAATTTTGCGTCATGAAATTGGCTATAAATTGGTAACCGGGGGTTTTTTGAAACGAAAAATCGACTGGCACAGTCTGTTTTTTAATAAAATCATTCTTTGGCCTTCGAATGACGTAATGCAATTTTCAAAAATCCAATATCTAAAACTAAAAATTCTCATAACTCGGCTAATTGAAAAGATAGAACGTTCTAGGAGGTTAAGAGCCTAAATCTAACCAAGAAAAAAGCCTAAACCCAACCAAGAGCCTAAAGGAGGTTAAGAGCCTAAACCCAACCAAGAGCCTAAACCCAACCAAGAGCCTAAAGGAGGTTAAGAGCCTAAACCTAACCAAGAAAAATAGGCTCTTGGGGAGGTTAAGAGCCTAAACCTAACCAAGAAAAGAGCCTAAACCCAACCAAGAGCCTAAACCCAACTAAGAGCCTAAACCCAACCAAGAGCCTAAACCCAACCAAGAGCCTAAAGAAGGTTAAGAGCCTAAACCCAACCAAGAAGAGTAGGAATATCTAAAACTAAAAATTCTCATAACTCGGCTAATTGAAAAGATAGAACGTTCTAGTCTTCGCCAATCGATTCAGAACAGCATTTTACATATAGATATGAATTTTCAGTTTATATTTCCAAGCATTAAGGGAGATACCAAATAGCAAATTAACTTGTGAAAATATGCGAAAATCCACTTTCTGAAATTTCATGTATCCATAACTCGGCTAATTGAAGAGATAGAACGTTCTAGTCTTCGCCAATCGATTCAGAACAGCATTTTACATATAGATATAAATTTTCAGTTTATATTTCCAAGCATTAAGGGAGATACCAAATAGCAAATTAACTTGTGAAAATATGCGAAAATCCACTTTCTGAAATTTCATGTATCCATAACTCGGCTAATTGAAGAGATAGAACGTTCTAGTCTTCGCCAATCGATTCAGAACAGCATTTTACATATAGATATAAATTTTCAGTTTATATTTCCAAGCATTAAGGGAGATACCAAATAGCAAATTAACTTGTGAAAATATGCGAAAATCCACTTTCTGAAATTTCATGTATCCATAACTCGGCTAATTGAAGAGATAGAACGTTCTAGTCTTCACCAATCGATTCAGAAGAGCATTTTACATATAGAAATAAGTTTTGAGTTTATATTTCCAAGTATTAAGTAAGATAACGGAGAGCAAATTAAATCGTGAAAATATTCTTTATGTATTCTTAACTCCACTAATTGAAGAGATAGAACGTTCTAGTCTTCACCAATCGATTCAGAAGAGCATTTTACATATAGATATGAATTTTGAGTTGATATTCACAAGTATTAAGGGAGATAGCAGAGATAAATTAAAATCGAGAAATATTTCCATACCTACCCCTTGCTCCAAAATTTCCTACAAAAAAAAAATTTTGCGTCATGAAATTGGCTATAAATTGGTAACCGGGGGTTTTTTGAAACGAAAAATCGACTGGCACAGTCTGTTTTTCAATAAAATCATTCTTTGGCCTTCAAATGACGTAAGGCAATTTTCAAAAATCCAATATCTAAAACTAAAAATTCTCATAACTCGGCTAATTGAAAAGATAGAACGTTCTAGTCTTCGCCAATCGATTCAGAACAGCATTTTACATATAGATATAAATTTTCAGTTTATATTTCCAAGCATTAAGGGAGATACCAAATAGCAAATTAACTTGTGAAAATATGCGAAAATCACTTTCTGAAATTTCATGTATCCATAACTCGGCTAATTGAAGAGATAGAACGTTCTAGTCTTCACCAATCGATTCAGAAGAGCATTTTACATATAGAAATAAGTTTTGAGTTTATATTTCCAAGTATTAAGTAAGATAACGGAGAGCAAATTAAATCGTGAAAATATTCTTTATGTATTCTTAACTCCACTAATTGAAGAGATAGAACGTTCTAGTCTTCACCAATCGATTCAGAAGAGCATTTTACATATAGATATGAATTTTGAGTTGATATTCACAAGTATTAAGGGAGATAGCAGAGATAAATTAAAATCGAGAAATATTTCCATACCTACCCCTTGCTCCAAAATTTCCTACAAAAAAAAAATTTTGCGTCATGAAATTGGCTATTAATTGGTAACCGGGGGTTTTTTGAAACGAAAAATCGACTGGCACAGTCTGTTTTTCAATAAAATCATTCTTTGGCCTTCAAATGACGTAAGGCAATTTTCAAAAATCCAATATCTAAAACTAAAAATTCTCATAACTCGGCTAAATGAAAAGATAGAACGTTCTAGTCTTCGCCAATCGATTCAGAACAGCATTTTACATATAGATATAAATTTTCAGTTTATATTTCCAAGCATTAAGGGAGATACCAAATAGCAAATTAACTTGTGAAAATATGCGAAAATCCACTTTCTGAAATTTCATGTATCCATAACTCGGCTAATTGAAGAGATAGAACGTTCTAGTCTTCGCCAATCGATTCAGAACAGCATTTTACATATAGATATAAATTTTCAGTTTATATTTCCAAGCATTAAGGGAGATACCAAATAGCAAATTAACTTGTGAAAATATGCGAAAATCCACTTTCTGAAATTTCATGTATCCGTAACTCGGCTAATTGAAGAGATAGAACGTTCTAGTCTTCACCAATCGATTCAGAAGAGCATTTTACATATAGAAATAAGTTTTGAGTTTATATTTCCAAGTATTGAGTAAGATAACGGAGAGCAAATTAAATCGTGAAAATATTCTTTATGTATTCTTAACTCCACTAATTGAAGAGATAGAACGTTCTAGTCTTCACCAATCGATTCAGAAGAGCATTTTACATATAGATATGAATTTTGAGTTGATATTCACAAGTATTAAGGGAGATAGCAGAGATAAATTAAAATCGAGAAATATTTCCATACCTACCCCTTGCTCCAAAATTTCCTACAAAAAAAAAATTTTGCGTCATGAAATTGGCTATAAATTGGTAACCGGGGGTTTTTTGAAACGAAAAATCGACTGGCACAGTCTGTTTTTCAATAAAATCATTCTTTGGCCTTCAAATGACGTAAGGCAATTTTCAAAAATCCAATATCTAAAACTAAAAATTCTCATAACTCGGCTAATTGAAGAGATAGAACGTTCTAGTCTTCGCCAATCGATTCAGAACAGCATTTTACATATAGATATAAATTTTCAGTTTATATTTCCAAGCATTAAGGGAGATACCAAATAGCAAATTAACTTGTGAAAATATGCGAAAATCCACTTTCTGAAATTTCATGTATCCATAACTCGGCTAATTGAAGAGATAGAACGTTCTAGTCTTCACCAATCGATTCAGAAGAGCATTTTACATATAGAAATAAGTTTTGAGTTTATATTTCCAAGTATTAAGTAAGATAACGGAGAGCAAATTAAATCGTGAAAATATTCTTTATGTATTCTTAACTCCACTAATTGAAGAGATAGAACGTTCTAGTCTTCACCAATCGATTCAGAAGAGCATTTTACATATAGATATGAATTTTGAGTTGATATTCACAAGTATTAAGGGAGATAGCAGAGATAAATTAAAATCGAGAAATATTTCCATACCTACCCCTTGCTCCAAAATTTCCTACAAAAAAAAATTTTTGCGTCATGAAATTGGCTATAAATTGGTAACCGGGGGTTTTTTGAAACGAAAAATCGACTGGCACAGTCTGTTTTTCAATAAAATCATTCTTTGGCCTTCAAATGACGTAAGGCAATTTTCAAAAATCCAATATCTAAAACTAAAAATTCTCATAACTCGGCTAATTGAAAAGATAGAACGTTCTAGTCTTCGCCAATCGATTCAGAACAGCATTTTACATATAGATATGAATTTTTCAGTTTATATTTCCAAGCATTAAGGGAGATACCAAATAGCAAATTAACTTGTGAAAATATGCGAAAATCACTTTCTGAAATTTCATGTATCCATAACTCGGCTAATTGAAGAGATAGAACGTTCTAGTCTTCACCAATCGATTCAGAAGAGCATTTTACATATAGAAATAAGTTTTGAGTTTATATTTCCAAGTATTAAGTAAGATAACGGAGAGCAAATTAAATCGTGAAAATATTCTTTATGTATTCTTAACTCCACTAATTGAAGAGATAGAACGTTCTAGTCTTCACCAATCGATTCAGAAGAGCATTTTACATATAGATATGAATTTTGAGTTGATATTCACAAGTATTAAGGGAGATAGCAGAGATAAATTAAAATCGAGAAATATTTCCATACCTACCCCTTGCTCCAAAATTTCCTACAAAAAAAAAATTTTGCGTCATGAAATTGGCTATAAATTGGTAACCGGGGGTTTTTTGAAACGAAAAATCGACTGGCACAGTCTGTTTTTCAATAAAATCATTCTTTGGCCTTCAAATGACGTAAGGCAATTTTCAAAAATCCAATATCTAAAACTAAAAATTCTCATAACTCGGCTAATTGAAGAGATAGAACGTTCTAGTCTTCGCCAATCGATTCAGAACAGCATTTTACATATAGATATAAATTTTCAGTTTATATTTCCAAGCATTAAGGGAGATACCAAATAGCAAATTAACTTGTGAAAATATGCGAAAATCCACTTTCTGAAATTTCATGTATCCATAACTCGGCTAATTGAAGAGATAGAACGTTCTAGTCTTCACCAATCGATTCAGAAGAGCATTTTACATATAGAAATAAGTTTTGAGTTTATATTTCCAAGTATTAAGTAAGATAACGGAGAGCAAATTAAATCGTGAAAATATTCTTTATGTATTCTTAACTCCACTAATTGAAGAGATAGAACGTTCTAGTCTTCACCAATCGATTCAGAAGAGCATTTTACATATAGATATGAATTTTGAGTTGATATTCACAAGTATTAAGGGAGATAGCAGAGATAAATTAAAATCGAGAAATATTTCCATACCTACCCCTTGCTCCAAAATTTCCTACAAAAAAAAATTTTTGCGTCATGAAATTGGCTATAAATTGGTAACCGGGGGTTTTTTGAAACGAAAAATCGACTGGCACAGTCTGTTTTTCAATAAAATCATTCTTTGGCCTTCAAATGACGTAAGGCAATTTTCAAAAATCCAATATCTAAAACTAAAAATTCTCATAACTCGGCTAATTGAAAAGATAGAACGTTCTAGTCTTCGCCAATCGATTCAGAACAGCATTTTACATATAGATATGAATTTTTCAGTTTATATTTCCAAGCATTAAGGGAGATACCAAATAGCAAATTAACTTGTGAAAATATGCGAAAATCACTTTCTGAAATTTCATGTATCCATAACTCGGCTAATTGAAGAGATAGAACGTTCTAGTCTTCACCAATCGATTCAGAAGAGCATTTTACATATAGAAATAAGTTTTGAGTTTATATTTCCAAGTATTAAGTAAGATAACGGAGAGCAAATTAAATCGTGAAAATATTCTTTATGTATTCTTAACTCCACTAATTGGAGAGATAGAACGTTCTAGTCTCCGCCATCCGATTCAGGGGAACATTTTACATATAGATATGAATTTTGAGTTGATATTCACAAGTATTAAGGGAGATAGCAGAGATAAATTAAAATCGAGAAATATTTCCATACCTACCCCTTGCTCCAAAATTTCCAACAACAAAAAAAATTTTGCGTTATGAAATTGGCTATAAATTGGTAACCGGGGGTTTTTTGAAACGAAAAATCGACTGGCACAGTCTGTTTTTCAATAAAATCATTCTTTGGCCTTCAAATGACGTAATGCAATTTTCAAAAATCCAATATCTAAAACTAAAAATTCTCATAACTCGGCTAATTGAAAAGATAGAACGTTCTAGGAGGTTAAGAGCCTAAATCTAACCAAGAAAAAAGCCTAAACCCAACCAAGAGCCTAAAGGAGGTTAAGAGCCTAAACCCAACCAAGAGCCTAAACCCAACCAAGAGCCTAAAGGAGGTTAAGAGCCTAAACCTAACCAAGAAAAATAGGCTCTTGGGGAGGTTAAGAGCCTAAACCTAACCAAGAAAAGAGCCTAAACCCAACCAAGAGCCTAAACCCAACCAAGAGCCTAAACCCAACCAAGAGCCTAAACCCAACCAAGAGCCTAAACCCAACCAAGAGCCTAAACCCAACCAAGAGCCTAAAGGACGTTAAGAGCCTAAACCCAACCAAGAAGAGTAGGAATATCTAAAACTAAAAATTCTCATAACTCGGCTAATTGAAAAGATAGAACGTTCTAGTCTTCGCCAATCGATTCAGAACAGCATTTTACATATAGATATGAATTTTCAGTTTATATTTCCAAGCATTAAGGGAGATACCAAATAGCAAATTAACTTGTGAAAATATGCGAAAATCCACTTTCTGAAATTTCATGTATCCATAACTCGGCTAATTGAAGAGATAGAACGTTCTAGTCTTCGCCAATCGATTCAGAACAGCATTTTACATATAGATATAAATTTTCAGTTTATATTTCCAAGCATTAAGGGAGATACCAAATAGCAAATTAACTTGTGAAAATATGCGAAAATCCACTTTCTGAAATTTCATGTATCCATAACTCGGCTAATTGAAGAGATAGAACGTTCTAGTCTTCGCCAATCGATTCAGAACAGCATTTTACATATAGATATAAATTTTCAGTTTATATTTCCAAGCATTAAGGGAGATACCAAATAGCAAATTAACTTGTGAAAATATGCGAAAATCCACTTTCTGAAATTTCATGTATCCGTAACTCGGCTAATTGAAGAGATAGAACGTTCTAGTCTTCACCAATCGATTCAGAAGAGCATTTTACATATAGAAATAAGTTTTGAGTTTATATTTCCAAGTATTAAGTAAGATAACGGAGAGCAAATTAAATCGTGAAAATATTCTTTATGTATTCTTAACTCCACTAATTGAAGAGATAGAACGTTCTAGTCTTCACCAATCGATTCAGAAGAGCATTTTACATATAGATATGAATTTTGAGTTGATATTCACAAGTATTAAGGGAGATAGCAGAGATAAATTAAAATCGAGAAATATTTCCATACCTACCCCTTGCTCCAAAATTTCCTACAAAAAAAAAATTTTGCGTCATGAAATTGGCTATAAATTGGTAACCGGGGGTTTTTTGAAACGAAAAATCGACTGGCACAGTCTGTTTTTCAATAAAATCATTCTTTGGCCTTCAAATGACGTAAGGCAATTTTCAAAAATCCAACATCTAAAACTAAAAATTCTCATAACTCGGCTAATTGAAAAGATAGAACGTTCTAGTCTTCGCCAATCGATTCAGAACAGCATTTTACATATAGATATAAATTTTCAGTTTATATTTCCAAGCATTAAGGGAGATACCAAATAGCAAATTAACTTGTGAAAATATGCGAAAATCCACTTTCTGAAATTTCATGTATCCATAACTCGGCTAATTGAAGAGATAGAACGTTCTAGTCTTCGCCAATCGATTCAGAACAGCATTTTACATATAGATATAAATTTTCAGTTTATATTTCCAAGCATTAAGGGAGATACCAAATAGCAAATTAACTTGTGAAAATATGCGAAAATCCACTTTCTGAAATTTCATGTATCCGTAACTCGGCTAATTGAAGAGATAGAACGTTCTAGTCTTCACCAATCGATTCAGAAGAGCATTTTACATATAGAAATAAGTTTTGAGTTTATATTTCCAAGTATTGAGTAAGATAACGGAGAGCAAATTAAATCGTGAAAATATTCTTTATGTATTCTTAACTCCACTAATTGAAGAGATAGAACGTTCTAGTCTTCACCAATCGATTCAGAAGAGCATTTTACATATAGATATGAATTTTGAGTTGATATTCACAAGTATTAAGGGAGATAGCAGAGATAAATTAAAATCGAGAAATATTTCCATACCTACCCCTTGCTCCAAAATTTCCTACAAAAAAAAAATTTTGCGTCATGAAATTGGCTATAAATTGGTAACCGGGGGTTTTTTGAAACGAAAAATCGACTGGCACAGTCTGTTTTTCAATAAAATCATTCTTTGGCCTTCAAATGACGTAAGGCAATTTTCAAAAATCCAATATCTAAAACTAAAAATTCTCATAACTCGGCTAATTGAAAAGATAGAACGTTCTAGTCTTCGCCAATCGATTCAGAACAGCATTTTACATATAGATATGAATTTTCAGTTTATATTTCCAAGCATTAAGGGAGATACCAAATAGCAAATTAACTTGTGAAAATATGCGAAAATCCACTTTCTGAAATTTCATGTATCCATAACTCGGCTAATTGAAGAGATAGAACGTTCTAGTCTTCGCCAATCGATTCAGAACAGCATTTTACATATAGATATAAATTTTCAGTTTATATTTCCAAGCATTAAGGGAGATACCAAATAGCAAATTAACTTGTGAAAATATGCGAAAATCCACTTTCTGAAATTTCATGTATCCATAACTCGGCTAATTGAAGAGATAGAACGTTCTAGTCTTCGCCAATCGATTCAGAACAGCATTTTACATATAGATATAAATTTTCAGTTTATATTTCCAAGCATTAAGGGAGATACCAAATAGCAAATTAACTTGTGAAAATATGCGAAAATCCACTTTCTGAAATTTCATGTATCCGTAACTCGGCTAATTGAAGAGATAGAACGTTCTAGTCTTCACCAATCGATTCAGAAGAGCATTTTACATATAGAAATAAGTTTTGAGTTTATATTTCCAAGTATTGAGTAAGATAACGGAGAGCAAATTAAATCGTGAAAATATTCTTTATGTATTCTTAACTCCACTAATTGAAGAGATAGAACGTTCTAGTCTTCACCAATCGATTCAGAAGAGCATTTTACATATAGATATGAATTTTGAGTTGATATTCACAAGTATTAAGGGAGATAGCAGAGATAAATTAAAATCGAGAAATATTTCCATACCTACCCCTTGCTCCAAAATTTCCTACAAAAAAAAAATTTTGCGTCATGAAATTGGCTATAAATTGGTAACCGGGGGTTTTTTGAAACGAAAAATCGACTGGCACAGTCTGTTTTTCAATAAAATCATTCTTTGGCCTTCAAATGACGTAAGGCAATTTTCAAAAATCCAATATCTAAAACTAAAAATTCTCATAACTCGGCTAATTGAAAAGAAAGAACGTTCTAGTCTTCGCCAATCGATTCAGAACAGCATTTTACATATAGATATGAATTTTTCAGTTTATATTTCCAAGCATTAAGGGAGATACCAAATAGCAAATTAACTTGTGAAAATATGCGAAAATCACTTTCTGAAATTTCATGTATCCATAACTCGGCTAATTGAAGAGATAGAACGTTCTAGTCTTCGCCAATCGATTCAGAAGAGCATTTTACATATAGATATAAATTTTCAGTTTATATTTCCAAGTATTAAGTAAGATAACGGAGAGCAAATTAAATCGTGAAAATATTCTTTATGTATTCTTAACTCCACTAATTGGAGAGATAGAACGTTCTAGTCTCCGCCATCCGATTCAGGGGAACATTTTACATATAAATATGAATTTTGAGTTGATATTCACAAGTATTAAGGGAGATAGCAGAGATAAATTAAAATCGAGAAATATTTCCATACCTACCCCTTGCTCCAAAATTTCCTACAAAAAAAAAATTTTGCGTCATGAAATTGGCTATAAATTGGTAACCGGGGGTTTTTTGAAACGAAAAATCGACTGGCACAGTCTGTTTTTTAATAAAATCATTCTTTGGCCTTCGAATGACGTAATGCAATTTTCAAAAATCCAATATCTAAAACTAAAAATTCTCATAACTCGGCTAATTGAAAAGATAGAACGTTCTAGGAGGTTAAGAGCCTAAATCTAACCAAGAAAAAAGCCTAAACCCAACCAAGAGCCTAAAGGAGGTTAAGAGCCTAAACCCAACCAAGAGCCTAAACCCAACCAAGAGCCTAAAGGAGGTTAAGAGCCTAGACCTAACCAAGAAAAATAGGCTCTTGGGGAGGTTAAGAGCCTAAACCTAACCAAGAAAAGAGCCTAAACCCAACCAAGAGCCTAAACCCAACTAAGAGCCTAAACCCAACCAAGAGCCTAAACCCAACCAAGAGCCTAAAGAAGGTTAAGAGCCTAAACCCAACCAAGAAGAGTAGGAATATCTAAAACTAAAAATTCTCATAACTCGGCTAATTGAAAAGATAGAACGTTCTAGTCTTCGCCAATCGATTCAGAACAGCATTTTACATATAGATATGAATTTTCAGTTTATATTTCCAAGCATTAAGGGAGATACCAAATAGCAAATTAACTTGTGAAAATATGCGAAAATCCACTTTCTGAAATTTCATGTATCCATAACTCGGCTAATTGAAGAGATAGAACGTTCTAGTCTTCGCCAATCGATTCAGAACAGCATTTTACATATAGATATAAATTTTCAGTTTATATTTCCAAGCATTAAGGGAGATACCAAATAGCAAATTAACTTGTGAAAATATGCGAAAATCCACTTTCTGAAATTTCATGTATCCATAACTCGGCTAATTGAAGAGATAGAACGTTCTAGTCTTCGCCAATCGATTCAGAACAGCATTTTACATATAGATATAAATTTTCAGTTTATATTTCCAAGCATTAAGGGAGATACCAAATAGCAAATTAACTTGTGAAAATATGCGAAAATCCACTTTCTGAAATTTCATGTATCCATAACTCGGCTAATTGAAGAGATAGAACGTTCTAGTCTTCACCAATCGATTCAGAAGAGCATTTTACATATAGAAATAAGTTTTGAGTTTATATTTCCAAGTATTAAGTAAGATAACGGAGAGCAAATTAAATCGTGAAAATATTCTTTATGTATTCTTAACTCCACTAATTGAAGAGATAGAACGTTCTAGTCTTCACCAATCGATTCAGAAGAGCATTTTACATATAGATATGAATTTTGAGTTGATATTCACAAGTATTAAGGGAGATAGCAGAGATAAATTAAAATCGAGAAATATTTCCATACCTACCCCTTGCTCCAAAATTTCCTACAAAAAAAAAATTTTGCGTCATGAAATTGGCTATAAATTGGTAACCGGGGGTTTTTTGAAACGAAAAATCGACTGGCACAGTCTGTTTTTCAATAAAATCATTCTTTGGCCTTCAAATGACGTAAGGCAATTTTAAAAAATCCAATATCTAAAACTAAAAATTCTCATAACTCGGCTAATTGAAAAGATAGAACGTTCTAGTCTTCGCCAATCGATTCAGAACAGCATTTTACATATAGATATAAATTTTCAGTTTATATTTCCAAGCATTAAGGGAGATACCAAATAGCAAATTAACTTGTGAAAATATGCGAAAATCACTTTCTGAAATTTCATGTATCCATAACTCGGCTAATTGAAGAGATAGAACGTTCTAGTCTTCACCAATCGATTCAGAAGAGCATTTTACATATAGAAATAAGTTTTGAGTTTATATTTCCAAGTATTAAGTAAGATAACGGAGAGCAAATTAAATCGTGAAAATATTCTTTATGTATTCTTAACTCCACTAATTGAAGAGATAGAACGTTCTAGTCTTCACCAATCGATTCAGAAGAGCATTTTACATATAGATATGAATTTTGAGTTGATATTCACAAGTATTAAGGGAGATAGCAGAGATAAATTAAAATCGAGAAATATTTCCATACCTACCCCTTGCTCCAAAATTTCCTACAAAAAAAAAATTTTGCGTCATGAAATTGGCTATAAATTGGTAACCGGGGGTTTTTTGAAACGAAAAATCGACTGGCACAGTCTGTTTTTCAATAAAATCATTCTTTGGCCTTCAAATGACGTAAGGCAATTTTCAAAAATCCAATATCTAAAACTAAAAATTCTCATAACTCGGCTAATTGAAAAGATAGAACGTTCTAGTCTTCGCCAATCGATTCAGAACAGCATTTTACATATAGATATAAATTTTCAGTTTATATTTCCAAGCATTAAGGGAGATACCAAATAGCAAATTAACTTGTGAAAATATGCGAAAATCCACTTTCTGAAATTTCATGTATCCATAACTCGGCTAATTGAAGAGATAGAACGTTCTAGTCTTCGCCAATCGATTCAGAACAGCATTTTACATATAGATATAAATTTTCAGTTTATATTTCCAAGTATTAAGTAAGATAACGGAGAGCAAATTAAATCGTGAAAATATTCTTTATGTATTCTTAACTCCACTAATTGGAGAGATAGAACGTTCTAGTCTCCGCCATCCGATTCAGGGGAACATTTTACATATAAATATGAATTTTGAGTTGATATTCACAAGTATTAAGGGAGATAGCAGAGATAAATTAAAATCGAGAAATATTTCCATACCTACCCCTTGCTCCAAAATTTCCTACAAAAAAAAATTTTGCGTCATGAAATTGGCTATAAATTGGTAACCGGGGGTTTTTTGAAACGAAAAATCGACTGGCACAGTCTGTTTTTCAATAAAATCATTCTTTGGCCTTCAAATGACGTAAGGCAATTTTCAAAAATCCAATATCTAAAACTAAAAATTCTCATAACTCGGCTAATTGAAAAGATAGAACGTTCTAGTCTTCGCCAATCGATTCAGAACAGCATTTTACATATAGATATAAATTTTCAGTTTATATTTCCAAGCATTAAGGGAGATACCAAATAGCAAATTAACTTGTGAAAATATGCGAAAATCCACTTTCTGAAATTTCATGTATCCATAACTCGGCTAATTGAAGAGATAGAACGTTCTAGTCTTCGCCAATCGATTCAGAACAGCATTTTACATATAGATATAAATTTTCAGTTTATATTTCCAAGTATTAAGTAAGATAACGGAGAGCAAATTAAATCGTGAAAATATTCTTTATGTATTCTTAACTCCACTAATTGGAGAGATAGAACGTTCTAGTCTCCGCCATCCGATTCAGGGGAACATTTTACATATAAATATGAATTTTGAGTTGATATTCACAAGTATTAAGGGAGATAGCAGAGATAAATTAAAATCGAGAAATATTTCCATACCTACCCCTTGCTCCAAAATTTCCTACAAAAAAAAAATTTTGCGTCATGAAATTGGCTATAAATTGGTAACCGGGGGTTTTTTGAAACGAAAAATCGACTGGCACAGTCTGTTTTTCAATAAAATCATTCTTTGGCCTTCAAATGACGTAAGGCAATTTTCAAAAATCCAACATCTAAAACTAAAAATTCTCATAACTCGGCTAATTGAAAAGATAGAACGTTCTAGTCTTCGCCAATCGATTCAGAACAGCATTTTACATATAGATATAAATTTTCAGTTTATATTTCCAAGCATTAAGGGAGATACCAAATAGCAAATTAACTTGTGAAAATATACGAAAATCCACTTTCTGAAATTTCATGTATCCATAACTCGGCTAATTGAAGAGATAGAACGTTCTAGTCTTCACCAATCGATTCAGAAGAGCATTTTACATATAGAAATAAGTTTTGAGTTTATATTTCCAAGTATTAAGTAAGATAACGGAGAGCAAATTAAATCGTGAAAATATTCTTTATGTATTCTTAACTCCACTAATTGGAGAGATAGAACGTTCTAGTCTCCGCCATCCGATTCAGGGGAACATTTTACATATAGATATGAATTTTGAGTTGATATTCACAAGTATTAAGGGAGATAGCAGAGATAAATTAAAATCGAGAAATATTTCCATACCTACCCCTTGCTCCAAAATTTCCTACAAAAAAAAAATTTTGCGTCATGAAATTAGCTATAAATTGGTAACCGGGGGTTTTTTGAAACGAAAAATCGACTGGCACAGTCTGTTTTTCAATAAAATCATTCTTTGGCCTTCAAATGACGTAAGGCAATTTTCAAAAATCCAATATCTAAAACTAAAAATTCTCATAACTCGGCTAATTGAAAAGATAGAACGTTCTAGTCTTCGCCAATCGATTCAGAACAGCATTTTACATATAGATATAAATATTCAGTTTATATTTCCAAGCATTAAGGGAGATACCAAATAGCAAATTAACTTGTGAAAATATGCGAAAATCACTTTCTGAAATTTCATGTATCCATAACTCGGCTAATTGAAGAGATAGAACGTTCTAGTCTTCACCAATCGATTCAGAAGAGCATTTTACATATAGAAATAAGTTTTGAGTTTATATTTCCAAGTATTAAGTAAGATAACGGAGAGCAAATTAAATCGTGAAAATATTCTTTATGTATTCTTAACTCCACTAATTGAAGAGATAGAACGTTCTAGTCTTCACCAATCGATTCAGAAGAGCATTTTACATATAGATATGAATTTTGAGTTGATATTCACAAGTATTAAGGGAGATAGCAGAGATAAATTAAAATCGAGAAATATTTCCATACCTACCCCTTGCTCCAAAATTTCCTACAAAAAAAAAATTTTGCGTCATGAAATTGGCTATTAATTGGTAACCGGGGGTTTTTTGAAACGAAAAATCGACTGGCACAGTCTGTTTTTCAATAAAATCATTCTTTGGCCTTCAAATGACGTAAGGCAATTTTCAAAAATCCAATATCTAAAACTAAAAATTCTCATAACTCGGCTAAATGAAAAGATAGAACGTTCTAGTCTTCGCCAATCGATTCAGAACAGCATTTTACATATAGATATAAATTTTCAGTTTATATTTCCAAGCATTAAGGGAGATACCAAATAGCAAATTAACTTGTGAAAATATGCGAAAATCCACTTTCTGAAATTTCATGTATCCATAACTCGGCTAATTGAAGAGATAGAACGTTCTAGTCTTCACCAATCGATTCAGAAGAGCATTTTACATATAGAAATAAGTTTTGAGTTTATATTTCCAAGTATTAAGTAAGATAACGGAGAGCAAATTAAATCGTGAAAATATTCTTTATGTGATCTTAACTCCACTAATTGAAGAGATAGAACGTTCTAGTCTTCACCAATCGATTCAGAAGAGCATTTTACATATAGATATGAATTTTGAGTTGATATTCACAAGTATTAAGGGAGATAGCAGAGATAAATTAAAATCGAGAAATATTTCCATACCTACCCCTTGCTCCAAAATTTCCTACAAAAAAAAATTTTGCGTCATGAAATTGGCTATAAATTGGTAACCGGGGGTTTTTTGAAACGAAAAATCGACTGGCACAGTCTGTTTTTCAATAAAATCATTCTTTGGCCTTCAAATGACGTAAGGCAATTTTCAAAAATCCAATATCTAAAACTAAAAATTCTCATAACTCGGCTAATTGAAAAGATAGAACGTTCTAGTCTTCGCCAATCGATTCAGAACAGCATTTTACATATAGATATAAATTTTCAGTTTATATTTCCAAGCATTAAGGGAGATACCAAATAGCAAATTAACTTGTGAAAATATGCGAAAATCCACTTTCTGAAATTTCATGTATCCATAACTCGGCTAATTGAAGAGATAGAACGTTCTAGTCTTCGCCAATCGATTCAGAACAGCATTTTACATATAGATATAAATTTTCAGTTTATATTTCCAAGTATTAAGTAAGATAACGGAGAGCAAATTAAATCGTGAAAATATTCTTTATGTATTCTTAACTCCACTAATTGGAGAGATAGAACGTTCTAGTCTCCGCCATCCGATTCAGGGGAACATTTTACATATAAATATGAATTTTGAGTTGATATTCACAAGTATTAAGGGAGATAGCAGAGATAAATTAAAATCGAGAAATATTTCCATACCTACCCCTTGCTCCAAAATTTCCTACAAAAAAAAATTTTGCGTCATGAAATTGGCTATAAATTGGTAACCGGGGGTTTTTTGAAACGAAAAATCGACTGGCACAGTCTGTTTTTCAATAAAATCATTCTTTGGCCTTCAAATGACGTAAGGCAATTTTCAAAAATCCAATATCTAAAACTAAAAATTCTCATAACTCGGCTAATTGAAAAGATAGAACGTTCTAGTCTTCGCCAATCGATTCAGAACAGCATTTTACATAAAGATATAAATTTTCAGTTTATATTTCCAAGCATTAAGGGAGATACCAAATAGCAAATTAACTTGTGAAAATATACGAAAATCCACTTTCTGAAATTTCATGTATCCATAACTCGGCTAATTGAAGAGATAGAACGTTCTAGTCTTCGCCAATCGATTCAGAACAGCATTTTACATATAGATATAAATTTTCAGTTTATATTTCCAAGTATTAAGTAAGATAACGGAGAGCAAATTAAATCGTGAAAATATTCTTTATGTATTCTTAACTCCACTAATTGGAGAGATAGAACGTTCTAGTCTCCGCCATCGGATTCAGGGGAACATTTTACATATAAATATGAATTTTGAGTTGATATTCACAAGTATTAAGGGAGATAGCAGAGATAAATTAAAATCGAGAAATATTTCCATACCTACCCCTTGCTCCAAAATTTCCTACAAAAAAAAAAAATTTGCGTCATGAAATTGGCTATAAATTGGTAACCGGGGGTTTTTTGAAACGAAAAATCGACTGGCACAGTCTGTTTTTCAATAAAATCATTCTTTGGCCTTCAAATGACGTAAGGCAATTTTCAAAAATCCAACATCTAAAACTAAAAATTCTCATAACTCGGCTAATTGAAAAGATAGAACGTTCTAGTCTTCGCCAATCGATTCAGAACAGCATTTTACATATAGATATAAATTTTCAGTTTATATTTCCAAGCATTAAGGGAGATACCAAATAGCAAATTAACTTGTGAAAATATGCGAAAATCCACTTTCTGAAATTTCATGTATCCATAACTCGGCTAATTGAAGAGATAGAACGTTCTAGTCTTCGCCAATCGATTCAGAACAGCATTTTACATATAGATATAAATTTTCAGTTTATATTTCCAAGTATTAAGTAAGATAACGGAGAGCAAATTAAATCGTGAAAATATTCTTTATGTATTCTTAACTCCACTAATTGGAGAGATAGAACGTTCTAGTCTCCGCCATCCGATTCAGGGGAACATTTTACATATAAATATGAATTTTGAGTTGATATTCACAAGTATTAAGGGAGATAGCAGAGATAAATTAAAATCGAGAAATATTTCCATACCTACCCCCTTGCTCCAAAATTTCCTACAAAAAAAAAATTTTGCGTCATGAAATTGGCTATAAATTGGTAACCGGGGGTTTTTTGAAACGAAAAATCGACTGGCACAGTCTGTTTTTCAATAAAATCATTCTTTGGCCTTCAAATGACGTAAGGCAATTTTCAAAAATCCAACATCTAAAACTAAAAATTCTCATAACTCGGCTAATTGAAAAGATAGAACGTTCTAGTCTTCGCCAATCGATTCAGAACAGCATTTTACATATAGATATAAATTTTCAGTTTATATTTCCAAGCATTAAGGGAGATACCAAATAGCAAATTAACTTGTGAAAATATGCGAAAATCCACTTTCTGAAATTTCATGTATCCATAACTCGGCTAATTGAAGAGATAGAACGTTCTAGTCTTCACCAATCGATTCAGAAGAGCATTTTACATATAGAAATAAGTTTTGAGTTTATATTTCCAAGTATTAAGTAAGATAACGGAGAGCAAATTAAATCGTGAAAATATTCTTTATGTATTCTTAACTCCACTAATTGGAGAGATAGAACGTTCTAGTCTCCGCCATCCGATTCAGGGGAACATTTTACATATAAATATGAATTTTGAGTTGATATTCACAAGTATTAAGGGAGATAGCAGAGATAAATTAAAATCGAGAAATATTTCCATACCTACCCCTTGCTCCAAAATTTCCTACAAAAAAAAATTTTGTGTCATGAAATTGGCTATAAATTGGTAACCGTGGGTTTTTTGAAACGAAAAATCGACTGGCACAGTCTGTTTTTCAATAAAATCATTCTTTGGCCTTCAAATGACGTAAGGCAATTTTCAAAAATCCAACATCTAAAACTAAAAATTCTCATAACTCGGCTAATTGAAAAGATAGAACGTTCTAGTCTTCGCCAATCGATTCAGAACAGCATTTTACATAAAGATATAAATTTTCAGTTTATATTTCCAAGCATTAAGGGAGATACCAAATAGCAAATTAACTTGTGAAAATATACGAAAATCCACTTTCTGAAATTTCATGTATCCATAACTCGGCTAATTGAAGAGATAGAACGTTCTAGTCTTCGCCAATCGATTCAGAACAGCATTTTACATATAGATATAAATTTTCAGTTTATATTTCCAAGTATTAAGTAAGATAACGGAGAGCAAATTAAATCGTGAAAATATTCTTTATGTATTCTTAACTCCACTAATTGGAGAGATAGAACGTTCTAGTCTCCGCCATCCGATTCAGGGGAACATTTTACATATAAATATGAATTTTGAGTTGATATTCACAAGTATTAAGGGAGATAGCAGAGATAAATTAAAATCGAGAAATATTTCCATACCTACCCCTTGCTCCAAAATTTCCTACAAAAAAAAATTTTGTGTCATGAAATTGGCTATAAATTGGTAACCGTGGGTTTTTTGAAACGAAAAATCGACTGGCACAGTCTGTTTTTCAATAAAATCATTCTTTGGCCTTCAAATGACGTAAGGCAATTTTCAAAAATCCAACATCTAAAACTAAAAATTCTCATAACTCGGCTAATTGAAAAGATAGAACGTTCTAGTCTTCGCCAATCGATTCAGAACAGCATTTTACATAAAGATATAAATTTTCAGTTTATATTTCCAAGCATTAAGGGAGATACCAAATAGCAAATTAACTTGTGAAAATATACGAAAATCCACTTTCTGAAATTTCATGTATCCATAACTCGGCTAATTGAAGAGATAGAACGTTCTAGTCTTCGCCAATCGATTCAGAACAGCATTTTACATATAGATATAAATTTTCAGTTTATATTTCCAAGTATTAAGTAAGATAACGGAGAGCAAATTAAATCGTGAAAATATTCTTTATGTATTCTTAACTCCACTAATTGGAGAGATAGAACGTTCTAGTCTCCGCCATCCGATTCAGGGGAACATTTTACATATAAATATGAATTTTGAGTTGATATTCACAAGTATTAAGGGAGATAGCAGAGATAAATTAAAATCGAGAAATATTTCCATACCTACCCCTTGCTCCAAAATTTCCTACAAAAAAAAAAATTTGCGTCATGAAATTGGCTATAAATTGGTAACCGGGGGTTTTTTGAAACGAAAAATCGACTGGCACAGTCTGTTTTTCAATAAAATCATTCTTTGGCCTTCAAATGACGTAAGGCAATTTTCAAAAATCCAACATCTAAAACTAAAAATTCTCATAACTCGGCTAATTGAAAAGATAGAACGTTCTAGTCTTCGCCAATCGATTCAGAACAGCATTTTACATATAGATATAAATTTTCAGTTTATATTTCCAAGCATTAAGGGAGATACCAAATAGCAAATTAACTTGTGAAAATATGCGAAAATCCACTTTCTGAAATTTCATGTATCCATAACTCGGCTAATTGAAGAGATAGAACGTTCTAGTCTTCACCAATCGATTCAGAAGAGCATTTTACATATAGAAATAAGTTTTGAGTTTATATTTCCAAGTATTAAGTAAGATAACGGAGAGCAAATTAAATCGTGAAAATATTCTTTATGTATTCTTAACTCCACTAATTGGAGAGATAGAACGTTCTAGTCTCCGCCATCCGATTCAGGGGAACATTTTACATATAAATATGAATTTTGAGTTGATATTCACAAGTATTAAGGGAGATAGCAGAGATAAATTAAAATCGAGAAATATTTCCATACCTACCCCTTGCTCCAAAATTTCCTACAAAAAAAAATTTTGTGTCATGAAATTGGCTATAAATTGGTAACCGTGGGTTTTTTGAAACGAAAAATCGACTGGCACAGTCTGTTTTTCAATAAAATCATTCTTTGGCCTTCAAATGACGTAAGGCAATTTTCAAAAATCCAACATCTAAAACTAAAAATTCTCATAACTCGGCTAATTGAAAAGATAGAACGTTCTAGTCTTCGCCAATCGATTCAGAACAGCATTTTACATAAAGATATAAATTTTCAGTTTATATTTCCAAGCATTAAGGGAGATACCAAATAGCAAATTAACTTGTGAAAATATACGAAAATCCACTTTCTGAAATTTCATGTATCCATAACTCGGCTAATTGAAGAGATAGAACGTTCTAGTCTTCGCCAATCGATTCAGAACAGCATTTTACATATAGATATAAATTTTCAGTTTATATTTCCAAGTATTAAGTAAGATAACGGAGAGCAAATTAAATCGTGAAAATATTCTTTATGTATTCTTAACTCCACTAATTGGAGAGATAGAACGTTCTAGTCTCCGCCATCCGATTCAGGGGAACATTTTACATATAAATATGAATTTTGAGTTGATATTCACAAGTATTAAGGGAGATAGCAGAGATAAATTAAAATCGAGAAATATTTCCATACCTACCCCTTGCTCCAAAATTTCCTACAAAAAAAAAAATTTGCGTCATGAAATTGGCTATAAATTGGTAACCGGGGGTTTTTTGAAACGAAAAATCGACTGGCACAGTCTGTTTTTCAATAAAATCATTCTTTGGCCTTCAAATGACGTAAGGCAATTTTCAAAAATCCAACATCTAAAACTAAAAATTCTCATAACTCGGCTAATTGAAAAGATAGAACGTTCTAGTCTTCGCCAATCGATTCAGAACAGCATTTTACATATAGATATAAATTTTCAGTTTATATTTCCAAGCATTAAGGGAGATACCAAATAGCAAATTAACTTGTGAAAATATGCGAAAATCCACTTTCTGAAATTTCATGTATCCATAACTCGGCTAATTGAAGAGATAGAACGTTCTAGTCTTCACCAATCGATTCAGAAGAGCATTTTACATATAGAAATAAGTTTTGAGTTTATATTTCCAAGTATTAAGTAAGATAACGGAGAGCAAATTAAATCGTGAAAATATTCTTTATGTATTCTTAACTCCACTAATTGGAGAGATAGAACGTTCTAGTCTCCGCCATCCGATTCAGGGGAACATTTTACATATAAATATGAATTTTGAGTTGATATTCACAAGTATTAAGGGAGATAGCAGAGATAAATTAAAATCGAGAAATATTTCCATACCTACCCCTTGCTCCAAAATTTCCTACAAAAAAAAATTTTGTGTCATGAAATTGGCTATAAATTGGTAACCGTGGGTTTTTTGAAACGAAAAATCGACTGGCACAGTCTGTTTTTCAATAAAATCATTCTTTGGCCTTCAAATGACGTAAGGCAATTTTCAAAAATCCAACATCTAAAACTAAAAATTCTCATAACTCGGCTAATTGAAAAGATAGAACGTTCTAGTCTTCGCCAATCGATTCAGAACAGCATTTTACATAAAGATATAAATTTTCAGTTTATATTTCCAAGTATTAAGTAAGATAACGGAGAGCAAATTAAATCGTGAAAATATTCTTTATGTATTCTTAACTCCACTAATTGGAGAGATAGAACGTTCTAGTCTCCGCCATCCGATTCAGGGGAACATTTTACATATAAATATGAATTTTGAGTTGATATTCACAAGTATTAAGGGAGATAGCAGAGATAAATTAAAATCGAGAAATATTTCCATACCTACCCCTTGCTCCAAAATTTCCTACAAAAAAAAAAATTTGCGTCATGAAATTGGCTATAAATTGGTAACCGGGGGTTTTTTGAAACGAAAAATCGACTGGCACAGTCTGTTTTTCAATAAAATCATTCTTTGGCCTTCAAATGACGTAAG
This sequence comes from Lochmaea capreae, assembly GCA_949126875.1. Taxonomy (NCBI): domain Eukaryota; kingdom Metazoa; phylum Arthropoda; class Insecta; order Coleoptera; family Chrysomelidae; genus Lochmaea; species Lochmaea capreae. The sequence goes on from OX421400.1 coordinate 3,436,791, forward strand.
GCAATTTTCAAAAATCCAACATCTAAAACTAAAAATTCTCATAACTCCACTTTCTGAAATTTCATGTATCCATAACTCGGCTAATTGAAGAGATAGAACGTTCTAGTTTTTTATCATGTATTTCTTCTCATAATGACTAAAACATAATTTGAGCTATTGCCAATTTCTTTTACATTATTGGAAAACTTTTTTGTTGAGTTGCCCTTATATTGTTCAGATTTCAACTAAATTGTGAGAGTCCGACCACAATCACTTTGGGAGACCACGTGATTCAACGTAGGGCCGCCTCGAATGCGTTGCCGATCTCTTACTGGCTGCGGCTGCGAGCCAGTGGCGGAGCAACAGGCGCTTTATTTTATGTAGTTTCTTCGTTTTTATTTCAGTGTTGACAGCAGACCATACAGTACTTTGCTTTCGGTTTTCTTGTGCGATTTTGTTGTTGCGAATAGTGAATTTTTCATGTCTTGTAACTTTTTGTGTCTTGTCTTCCAAGAGAGTGAAACAAGGAAAAGCTTTGCGTAGTCAAACAAAGGAAATTATAGATCGTGTTGCTGCAATTATGCCCACTTATGTATTGGATGAATTGAACCCTACTGAAAAAAATTGGGCAAAAATTGGGTAGCAGCTCACAATACTACATTTGTTTTAAAGGTTGTCGAAGCATTATCCCGAAAAAGATTCGACGAGTTGCCACTTGGTGATTGAACGAATATTTGTCGACACGTCAAAGAATATGAAAACTCACAAATAGAAAACATCCTCGATAATACGTTGGATCATTTATAATACTGGCTCTTCTGATTAAAGTTTCTTAGATCTTGATAGTGACAGTAGTACATCTGCAGAACCATTACAATCAACTGATGACTCCAGATTAATAATAAGATTATATTTATGATCCGTTTAAGTCGCCTACCTGCATAAAGCGACTGATACCATTATGTAATTTTCTACAGGTATCCAAAACCATAAAGTTTGATATATATTTGAAATAAATTTAGTATGAAAATTACATTTTCATACGCAAGTCAGTAACGCCACTGGCTGATACGCCACAAACGCGACGACGTGGTGTCCCTCCCAAAGTTATTGTGGTCGGACTCATATTAGGAGTAATTTGACTGCGACAGATACAAGAGTGTCAAGAATTGTTTACGGTGTATTTATAACATGATAACAAATATTTATTATAAAATAATCATCCTACCGTAGCGCTACCGGATCGATCAACAATTTCCAGTGATGTAAGCGCTAACCATTTTCCGAATACGGCCGTTTTGCGCTCGGCCGTTTTGCGCTCTTACCTGAAATCGACCTGTTTGCGCTCTGCGATTTTCATAATAGAAATGTATTATCCTTTTTTCTAGGATTTACCGATTTGCAATATAATTTTAAATTTATTATAACATAATAGCCCGGTAAAGGTTAGCTTAGAAAATTTGCTTAAAACCCATGGTACCTACTACAGAAAAATAGGAGCGTCTAAATGTAGCTCTCTTCACCGACGTTGCCAAGCGTAGTTCCAAGACACCCCGTGTCGTTCTCTATGAAAAGAACATCTCCTCGCTTTCCATACACTTTTTTAACTAAACCACCCTACCTTACCCCCTACCCTAATCCGAATCGAAAAATTGAATTGTGTAATTGACAGATTATTATAATAATTTTCAATAATAACCCAACCAAAACCACCCTACCTTACCCCCTACCCTAATCCGAATCGAAAAATTGAATTGTGTAATTGACAGATTATTATAATAATTTTCAATAATAACCCAACCAAAACCACCCTACCTTACCCCCTACCCTAATCCGAATCGAAAAATTCTTCGTATTTTTAGTCAATTTTTGAAAAAAACAATAAGAAAATAAAAATATCTTGACTCGGACACGACTCGAACCTGGTACCTCTGTGTTAAGAGCCCAGCACGCTCGAATAAACAAACATGGATTTTTGTATTTTACTTTATAAAAAAACTTTGAAAAAATAAATATAATTTTTGTACTTTCTTGTTTTCTTGTAAAACTAATATTTTTAACTTACCCTTTACCGGACTATTATTGTAGGTAGGAGGAATTTAAAATTATATTGCAAATGGGCAGATCGAAGAAAATAAAGTAGATTATGAAAGTAGCAGAGCGGAAAGTGGCCGATTTCAGGTAGGAGCGCAAAACGGTCGGGCGCAAAGTGGCCGACACCCATTTTCCCATCAGAATTAAAATCTGTTTTGCTATGATCATTAACTGTCATTTATGTCAAATATCATGTTAATAAACATGACATATTTATGTTAGAAGTTATTCTAGACATTTGTAAAAATGAATGAATACCAGTAGGAACTTTTTGAACTAAATTGAAATCGAATAAACAATTATTGAATTGAATTATTGTATTGCTGTGAATGACCATGAAACAAATATACATAAACATAACAATTATCTTTACAGTGTCTTACTAATGTTCGAACATTACTTAAATTGTTAGATTAGATGCCTAAGTAGGTCTACTGATGTATTTATAAATAGCTACTAGTGTGAATTTTTAACGATATAAATTCACTTTTACCGACACGGACATATTCTATGCTACAATCATTTTACATCGTATATTTGTTTTTACGGTGTGCTACGTTTTTAAATCATTTTGATTTTAATTAACAAATGTAAAATTTCAAAAGCAATACGTTTATTGTTTTCAGTTAAAACCATCTCGATGAATTAAGTACTTCAATTGGTCGAGTTAATTAGTCACAAGTTGTTGCTTAAAATAATTGATGCGTGAAGGCGGAGCTTGAAATATGTATCTAAATTTTTCTATGTTACTGCTGTGTTTGTATTTGTTTGTCTCTTATTTTTACGTTTCTCGGTAACTGATACACGAGACATTATCCACCGTAATGGATACGCCAGCGTTGTCAGTTTATTTTTTTGAATCAACTATGTGTGGAATATAAAAACCGGAAGTTATAGTTGACGTAAAAGATATAGTGCAGCTATCTAATCGTATATCCCCTTTAAGTTAAGTTGCGGTGCTAAATTCTGAAAGGTATTAATATTATTTTCGTCTACTTACCAAACATAATTCTATATTGTATTTGTATTTTGATCCATCAGTCCATCCTTTCTTTCGTCCAAATAGATAATTGGCCGGTTTTCTTGTCTATACTTGTTTCAAGTATGTATACCGAATATCCACTATTCTTCTGCTTTCCATGACTGTTTGACGTTTATTAATCGTTTTGAATTTGAATCCCAATTTTTTAATCCAGTTTTCAATGGTTTTCTTACTGCAATTTACATTACGGCCGGCATTTGTCAATTTATTTCTTATTATTTCAATCGTTATTACTTTTGTAACAGTCATATTTGGTGGTTTTTTAATAATTTTATCAAAGACACATCTAAACATTTGACCAATCCCTTATCACATCGCTTCTTGCGTTCATAAGGCCCATTCTTGGCTATTTTACGTATAGGTTGACAGGGGAACTTCTGTTGAATCAGATACTGCTTGCATTAATTTTGTTTTTTCATCGAAACCAAACATTTCTCGTAGATTCTGATCCACACTGAAACATATTTTCTGTGCTTCCAAATTTAAATGTCGTCGAATCCTGTCATCATTACTTTGTCTATCACTAAATCATCACTATTATTTAAATTTTCGTCGTTGTTACACACAATATTTAGGACCAAACTCGATATTTCCCAAGGACGCCACATGGTAAATATATAATTTTTAAATAAAAATATAATTGCTAATAAATATGTGTATACTTACTTACAATTTTCACAAAAAAACACACACACACTTTCTTGATGTCAGACCACCGACTAAAGAGAACACCTGCAACCCTCTTATAGTTCAGTTAAACTATTAAAGGCACTCACTCGCTATCACTTGTTCGTGCTTTAAATAGTTTCCATTAACAAACTAGTTTATTAAATAACTATTAACGATTATTAGTTGAAATTATAACATTAAATGAATTTATCGTCAACTAAGTAAGCATTTTAAAGTATAAGTAATATTGACTGGGCTATGACGGTATACTCTTAGAGTCAAACAAAAAGCCGACAACTTTAGTTTGCACTATATGTTTCACGTCAACTATACAATTTCTTCGGGATCAACAAAAACGGGAACAAAAAAAAGGGAAAGTGTTTTTGGTTGGGAAAATTGAAGCTATGGAAAAACGATTCGGTGAAGAAGAATCATAACGTTGTATCTGGTTAAGACAGGGCGCTAAGATTTTTTTTTGCTTTATGCTGTTTATAGAGCTTACAAAATTCAGCCAAATTTTTGTTAAATAGAAAAAATACATTCCAAACTATTGTTTTAAAATTACATCGATCAAAATATAATCTTAGTTACTGGATAGAAAATGGCGTTGTTTTTATACTTATTTTTTTAATGTGCTTTATTTTGCTACACTTTATTTTTTTTTCGCTTAATTTTATTTTCCTTTTTTGTCTCTATTTTCAGATAATTTGTTGTGATTGTGTGCTATTGCTTAGTAAGTGTTGCGCGCGGACAGTATGTCAGCACATTCTGGTGGCGAGTGCCGACAACAGCGGTCGAATTCTGTAGGAGCCAGACTCTCGTTCCGAGGCTTGCACGCTTTGCTAAGAGATGGCATCAACTGGCAGTGAGTGAACTATTTTTATTTTTCGTTTATTATTATTTATGATATATTTTTTTATGACAATGTGTTCAACTAAAATTGTAAGCCAATTCAGAGATGGAGGTTTTGTACGATTAGATTAGAAAACTTCCTTTTAAGCGGCTTTTCGCGAAGTACCTATACTTTTCCACATATTTTCCGGCGTTCATCGCTTGAACTAAGCCAGAAATCATGTCAACAGTCTTCCCAAATTTATGTCAGTCTGGACTTTGGAGATGGGATTTTCCAAAAAAAATATGACAATATTTTTACAATCAAAACTGTTTTTTTTTTAATTTAACGTTTCTCTATTTCCACGTATTTAACATAAGATTAATTGAACCTTTAGGTGATAAAAAATCTCGCAATGACCCACATTTCTTCTGGCCTTTTCTGTAAATGGTTTTATTGTTTGCAGTTTCGCGTTACATTAGAATTTTATTTTATTTATTTAGAGTTTTAAGAAGGCCTTATCTACATCACGTATCTATCAACAGTCGACAGAAGCAAACAAGAGCCCTGGATGGGCGTATCCATGTCGCTGTAGTTGTATTTTTGTAGTAACAATCGATATTTTGCATCGATTACCAAATATCGATACCATAAGGGGGCGTGCATTAACTACGCATTTTTGAGGATTTTTTGACTCCTCTTCCCCTTGGTGAGATGTAGTAAGATTTTTCACCTGCCTCTTTAATCCATTAAAGGTAATAACTACCCATAAAAAAAATTAAATGAAAAGAGGTATCGTTTAAAAGAGGTTTCAATTCTCCACCTGAGTTCGGAGTAAATGGGTAACTTTTTTATTATCAAGTTTACGAAAAAAGTTATTCTTCATAAAATGCTCGGAATGATCTAAAAAAACTAAAACGCAGCCATCAGGTATCGAATTTCCAAGTCATATACGAGGTATTTTCAAAAATATGAATCTTATAGTTTGTTTCAAAATATATCGTCTTTACTTTTGCCGGCAATCATAAAAGTAATGGGCCAATTGCTATAAATCATATGGCCAAGTGGACGGAAGTATAAATATTATATTATACTATATCTATATATCTATTATTATTGTATAAATTTCTCGTTGTCTGCGTAAATTTCCATTAATCGCCGGATTAAAAATAATGTCAAATAATCTATTTGAACAATGCTGCAAATTTTTTTGTTGCATCGAAATCAATCTCACTGTACGTATTCAATTCAAACACACTCAAAGGAAATGTTGGCGTTGAAACGTATCCAATTATCTTCTGATACGGCCTGGCCGCTTTGAAGTTCATTAATGGGGTGTATTAAATAGATTGGATTATTTGTGTAACAATTCCATACAAATATAGTAAGAGAGTTGGATACTATCAATACAACTATGAAATATATTACATTCGAGGCATAGTGACTAGACTCTTTTGTAATTTTTTGTTGCATTCAACGCTTATAAATTGAAATAAGAAAGAAATAAGAAATACATGCTGTATTTGACAGTAACCCAAACGGTGTACAAATTCTTGTTGAAACTTGTTTACTGTGTCTTGAGAAATATTGTTTATTGCTGTCCGAATTCTCTCCTTTGATTCTTGAATATTTTCTGGTTTCGTTTGATACACAACATTCTTCAGATGGTCCCACATAAAATAATCCAAAGGATTGAAATCTGGTGACCTCGCTGGCCATTCAATAGGTCCACGTCTACCAATCCACCTGTTCGAAAAAATTTCATCTAGATACCTTCTAACATCTACAGCATAATGTGGAGGTGCACCATCCTGTTGAAACCATAAACTTTCATCAAAACCTCCACGATTACTTTATGAGCACACACAAAACTATTGTATTTTTGTCCACTCTAATGGTGTGCAGGAATCTGGCAGGGAGAAACTGGGGTTGTAACCCAAAAATCCTGAGCTGGATGTACACTGCCATAGTGAGACCAATTATCACTTATGGAGCCATTGCGTGGAGTAGTAGAACTAGCCTCTTGACGACGAGAGAAAACCTCTCTAAAATTCAAAGACTAGCCTGTATATGCATAACAGGAGGAATGAGTACATGCCCAACGGCAGCAATGGAAGTGATTCTCAACCTCACACCATTACATATGGTGGTGGAGAGTGTTGCAGAAAGAACAAGATACAGACTAAGTAGAGAGGGAATCATTAAAAAGAAAACCACCTCTTCACTTCTTAGAAATCAGACAACCTGGGACATGCCACAAGATGGTATGATGAAAAAGTATAACTTTTCAAAGAAATTCGTTACGGAATTAAGCAACAAGAAGGAATGGGATCCAAATACCATTACCAGACTTGGAAAGAATGCCATTCAATGGTACACAGACGGCTCAAAAGCAATAGAAGGAACTGGGATAGGAGTGTACGGGCCAGGAACCAAACACTCTGAAAGCTTGGGAAAAACCCCAAGTATCTTTCAAGCGGAAATTCACGCAATAAGAAAGTGTGCCCAGTTCAATATTGACAAAGGATATAGAAGGCAAAGGATTATCATAATGTCTGATAGTCAAGCAGCCATTAAAGCGCTGAGTTCCTGTGTAATCAGTTCCAAAATGGTGTGGGAATGCCTAGGCAAACTTAATGAACTAGGCGAGAACAATATAGTCACCTTACTGTGGATTCCAGGACACACTGGAATAGAAGGAAACGAAATAGCAGATGAACTAGCAAAGAGGGGGAGTGAAATACCCTTTTGGGGGCCGGAACCTTTTTGCGGAATCAGCTCCAATGTAATATTGGAAGAAATAGGTAAAGCCGAAGAAAAGAGAAGATCTGACAATTGGAAAGATCTAGTAGGGCTTAGGCAATCAAAGATTCTTCTGGGTGACTACAACCTGTTGAGATCAAATGAATGCATAAGTCAAAGCAAAACTGCACTAAGAGTTTTAACAGGAATCCTAACGGGACATTGTCGCCTGAATGGACACCTTAAAAAGCTCAAAATAGTGGAGGATGAAGATTGTAGATTTTGTGGAATGGAAGAAGAAACCTCCATCCACATACTTGCGAACTGCACAGTATTTCAGAATCCTAGGGCACAGTACCTGGGAGACTACTGGATAGAAGAGGGACAGTTACCTAAGTTAAGGCCTGCAGATATCCTAAAATTCCTCCGGGAAATAGGACTAAAGGAGCTACTAGTATCTGAGACTCTCCTCAGAAACTAAGTAGAAGTAAGGGGGCACAATAGATCTTTTAGGTCTCAGTGAATGTTACCCCAAAATACATACATACATTTTTGTCCACCCTGTACCAATTGGAATCAACATGTGATACATTTTTGGAATCAGCTCAGCTAGAGTAATCCGAAAACTGAGCTAAAAATGAATTTGTTCCTTACTTTACGGACACAGTGTATAGAGAACAAAATGTACAACAGTAGCGATAGTAAAGATTTAATATGTTTATTTACGTATATTTATGTTATCTCTATTATTATTCCTAATAATGTGATAATTTCATTTAAAAATGTAAGTGTTTCTGATAAATATGAGTTACCAATAAAAAATGTGGTAGATAGCTCAGTGGTAGAGATGATTGATTCTTACGTGTGGGATTATGCATAGTCGTGGAAAAAGTATAGTCTTTTACGTAGAATGGCTATTATTCACTTGGATGATTCCAAAACGTGCGAGCGCGCTTATGAATTCTACTTTTTCCAAAATATGAAGTCGTATAGAGTAGGTATATAGTAGTTGTTATTTTTTTTATTTGAACTAAGTGCTAATATGATTAGTCGAAAATTATGTCGCAGATAACAGTAGATTAAACAAAATTTGATACGCAAGGAAAACTACCGGTTTAAATTATTCATAGTAACCGAATTCTAAAAATTAACGCAAATGTTTATTTTGACGTTAGTTGTCCTCAATATTATTACATCAAATTAAAGTGTAACAAATTCGATTTTGAATAAATAATATATCTGTATTTACAGGGTGTGCCAGGGCTTCGTACCAAAAACTTGGGAAATGATAGAAAGACTAAAAATAGTTGGTTCTAAGATATTTTGTTTTGACTTATGGCCAACATTTAATACCAAAAGACATCAGGTAGTAGTTAATCTGATAACAACAGCACAGAATCGTTCTCCGGACGCTTAATAGTATGATGATTTTTTAGCTGAAATGTTTGGCTGCACTCCTATTATTTTTATTATCTTTATCATTTCCAAAATTTTTGGTACAAAGTCCTGGTATACCCTGTATACTTAACATAATCACGTGATAAATGTTTTTATTTTATTGAATAGACAATAAACAATAACTGGGATCTGTTGGGGGGATATAAACAATATATAAACAATACTGACACTTATAGTTTAGTGATATCGACTGTGTGCGGTGGAAATTAGGTTAGTAAATGTAATTTAACTGATTTCGATTAGGTATTCGCTAGATAATATCAAGTGAAAGAAAACTTTAAATTGGTTTGAAACTTGTGCTGTGTTTATATTTATAAGTGCGACGTTATATATTGTTCTCTTTTAATCCGATACCGAATCTAGTTAAATTCTAAATTAGAAAGCCGACGAGATTGTAAAATGATACGATGGAAAATTACCTTTCTTCGCTAAAAATAAAGAAAAAATTTAGAATATTAAAATTGGCACAAAAGATCTATAGAAAGTACTAAAAGTGGTTTAGTTGAACCCTGAGTCTTTTTAGACGATTAATTTCATTAATTCATTCATTTCCGACAGTGTCATCCACAATACATGCACCATAAGGGAAACTTGAAGATTTTTTGACAAAAAGCTAGATACAATTTTGTGCACCCTCTAGAACAGAACATGTACCAACAAAATCTAGTAAAACACACCCAATATATGGATAGCCTTCATAACACACTAAAAAGTCCCGGGCCTAACATATAGATGGCGCCAGTTTTATTGCAATCACCAGTTTTTCAGTTAGTACTAAACTTAAAGAGACATCTGTCAAAAATTCATGATATTCGATTCATTAGTTCGTGAGTGATTGTGCTACGCTACTTTTAATATATCAAAAGAACGTGTTGGCTTTATATTGCACAAGCGATTGACTATGAGAAAGCTCTGTTCAAATTGGGTTTGCTCACTATTGACCAAAAACAAGAACGTGTTGATGCTTCTGAGCAGTGTTTGACCATGTTTAACCCTTCGTTAGGCGCGTGGGCTACGATCGTAGCCCTCTCTAATTTGAAGTGAGATTATTAAACGGAGAGAGATGCTACGTTCGCACGACTTTTAGTAGCTGTCGTTTAAACATGAATCTAACAGCCGGTAAACACCCACTCGCTATAAAGCACGGCTGTTCGAGATATTTGAAGATTAATGTCACCGGGCTACGAGTGTAGCCCACGCGACCAAAGTCGTAACAGTTTTTATAATAGCATTTTATTAAGGCTTCCTTAATTTTTTTGTCAAAAAATATTTTTTGGTAAGTAACACCTAGTACTCAATGTAGTACTTATATTTTAATAATTTTACTGAAATTTTTAGACCCAGTAGTAGTAGTCGATTATATTTTTTCAATGTAAGTATGCGATGAAATAACAATTTTTTTTATATCTTGTTTTCTAAAGCCAAAAGATCAATATTTTTTTTATATTGTGGTTTTCCCTGTATTAATATAACATATATTGACAAAAGGTTGTATTATTTTCACTTTTAAAAGTTAGATAAGCTAAAATTCAAATGGGCTACTATTGTAGCCCGCGCGACCAACCTAGTGACAAAACACCATGCGCCTTACGAAGGGTTAAACATAACAAATCGGAATTTTTGCGTCGATATGTGACAATTGATGAAACATGGGTTCATCACTTTACTTCGGAATCAAAACAACTGGAGAACCTTGTCCAAAGCACCCAAAAGCACAACAATCAGCTGGAAAGGTTATTGCCTCGAAATTTTGAGATGTACGTGGTGTAATATTCATCGACTATCTTGAAAAGGGAATTACGATCAACAGTTAATATAAATATAGCGTTATTGCAGCGTTTGAAGGCCAAAATTGCAAAGAAATGTCCGCATATGGCAAAAATTTTGAGTATAAGTAATCTTAGCCACAGGTTGTGCTTTTGCGCGACGGTTGTTCAAGTACCAAGATAAGTTGTTCTATTAACAACAAAACATAAGGTTAATAACCTTAACAACAACAAAAATAATAGCGATTAGCTTGTTTTTTATACTGTATTGTTCAATATTATTTGGATTTTCTTTAAGAAATTACTGTTGGATATTTTTAAATTTGAATTATAGTATCTCTAAAAAGTTTTACGATCACAAAACGGTTTTTGTGTTTTTTTTTTGGTATTTTTATGGGGTAATCAAATAGCACCAAATAAATCGGTTTGTATAAATTTTTAGTTGTTTTTATTTTCGATGAGAAACAGCTTGTAAAATGCGTTCTTTATGTCTCGATTTAGCACTTTTATACCCCTTAAATTACTACGATAGGTATTTCTGGGTCTCCAAGATCTCCTATTCTAATTTCTATCTATTCTTATGCATGAAAAACCATATTTTTCCAAAATAAATCCAAAGAAATTGAAAAAAAAGGGAAATTAACACCAAAAACGACAAGGATCAAATTTGGAACTTTTCCTAACATGGTTTAATGATATATTCAAACCATATTTGTTTATTACGAATATTATTTCTAAAAATTTACTAATATTTTTTCGTCTATCGGATGATTAGCCACTTTCTATTTGAATAATATTTTATGTGTACGTGTTGTGAATCATGTAGTTATTTCATAATATTGTTGAAGATTGTATAGGATTTCATTTTAAACTAATTAACGAGATACAAGAAAATTCCGAGTAGTTCCAAATAATTGAGATTTGCTATCTATAATTTGAGTGTTGTTTATCTTTTTTTCTGTTTTTAAAATCACGTTGTAAACGGCAAAATAGATCGATTCTTGTTTTCACTACTAAAAATACCGTTTCCAATTTTCACTTCTTCCTCGGTCTGCTCTACTTAACATTTTGTAACGGGTGACGATCGCCATCCACCTCAAAATACTAGTCCCTGAGTCAACCAAAAACATTGAAGAAAATTTAATTTACTGTTTCAACCCTTACTTCGTGGAATCTACTCATGTTTGTATTTTTTTCTACGCCCATGTCCATAAACGTCAAAAATCGCACTGTAGACATTCCTTGTAAGTGACATTTAACAATAACATGCACGTAATGAAAATCTCATAACATACACGTGCGTTTAGATAAGAAAACTTGAATTTCTCAACTTTACCTACGAATATGTCTGTTAGTAGTGAAAAATATGAAATTATGAGCACTCAGAAGAAAATAGATGGGCGTAGAAAAAGTATAGTACGTTACACGAGTTGTAATCCCATAACGCTCTCGTGTAATTTACGCACTTGCCGCTGCGTGGCCTAGTGCGTAATGGGTTACTTACAATTCTTGTTATGTAATATACTATAAATGAAACTAAAAGTTTGTAATTAACTCCACTTTAATACTAAACAATATTTAGTTGCATTTAAAATACAAATTGAAGAAAATGTTCTCATTCCTTTCCAGATTATTTTTGGATTAAAAATGTTTAAAATATACACCCTCCTTAGATAAGCAATTTAGAAAAAACCCAACCTTATCCTCAACAATAAACCGTTCTCATTATCGGGACAACGTTCCTAGCAGCCATTAAGGTCAAAATCGATCTCGAGCTCAACCTTCGAAGTCCTTGTCCTACATTTCCTCTCCTCTCTTCTATCGTTTTGATTCTTCTCCACTCTTCCCTTCAGCACACTACGACAACTCTCCGCACGCCAATACGTATCTGTCTACAGTTATTATTGTGGTAGTGTAACCCTATTAAAATACACCATTAAAAAAATAATTAATACAAACTTTTAAATCTAAATTTATATTGCAAACTAACACAAATATGCGTATAAATGACATTATTTGACAAAACGTCTTCCGCTAGAGCTGTTGTTACGAGAATTGGATGAAGTAGCGAATATTTTGTATCAGATCTGCTACAAATTGTAACATCTCTGGCAACACTGAACAAAATGAATGGAACGGAAACAGTAGGTAACCTATAAAAAGCACATGATTGTATATTCTTCAACGAGTGTAGAATGGTGGCTATTATTCACGCGGATGAACCGCAGCAAAATACAATTTATTAGGAATCAATAGAAGTCTTATAGTTTCTTCTAAAGAAAAAATAACTTTACTTTACGGACTAAAAAATTATTTAAACTTCTGTATTTTGATGAAATTTTCGGTAGTAGAAAAAATATTGTATGCAATTCGTTTGTAAAGTCCCTTTTTTGACTCATGTGATCGTCGACAATATTCACATTCGTCAAAATTGTTACTTTACACACTTGTTGCATAAATAACTATTGTGCATTATTATATAGTCGTGGAGAAAAACTATCCTATCTCTTTTTGGAATCAACGGCAGTAGTTCCATCTACTGGTCGGCTCCAAAATCATGATGGACTATATTTCCCAATTAAAGCGTTGACGTGCGCATATTGTTTATTAAGCACGGGTCACATTAGGCTGGCATCAGCCGCGAATAAAAAGAAGCCGCTACTATCAGCTTAATGTGACCACAAAATTTGCAGATGGCATCGCCAGCCTGCGAGTATTTGTCAGCGGATGGTGAAGTTGGACATGTTCAACTTTTGGCAGCCAGGCAGCGGCTTCTAGCAGGTCACATGATCACTCGCATCCGCTGGCACCATCCACCAGCGTAGTCTGACCACCCCTCACCACCACAGTGGCAAGCCAGCGGCGACTAGTCCAGCACGTGGTTCAATGTGTACTTGTTTGATTTGGCTTTCTTTGTTCAGTGTTAATTGTTTATATTGTTAATTTTAACGTGAAGAAATGACTGAGTTAAAAGTAGGTTATTGACTTCTTAAAAATTTATTCCAAAACTGTCCGTGGGACATTTCTTCAAAGGAATATCTAAATAGAAAATATGTGAAAGAAGAAGCTTACAGTAAACTGGTGAAAACCCTCAAGGAAGCTGGAATGCCTACTACCGTTGATCAAATGAAAAAGCTCGTTCGCGCACATCCTCAATAACCGAATAAGTACCTACTCGTTTACGTGGACCTACAGACGACATGACGACTAGAAATGAGCTACTAAAAACCAGGTGAGTAGGTGGTTCAATGTGACCGGGGTGCCAGCCGCTGATCGCTGATGCTACTGCCAGCCGCTGATCGCTGATGCTACTGCCAGCCGCTGATCGCTGATGCTACTGCCAGCCGCTGATCGCTGATGCTACTGCCAGCCGCTGATTATCAGCGACTGGCAGCCAGCCTAATGTGACCCGTGCTTTACTTATCTCTGCTTTAACTAAACGCATATCAAAACCATCCATTTTTAGTGGTAGGTACCTATAGACATTTCTGAAAGTTCCTATACCAAACATTTCATTTCATACACTCTTGAGGTATCTTAGTTACTTGTTTATTTATATCAATTTTTATCATTTACACTCTTAACGATGCAAATGTTTCAATTTGTGAAACCACGTAGTAACGGTGGAAACAATTAACTATTATTAATAGAACTGGGGGTTTGTACTTATCGAAAACGTTTCTGTAATGATAAGAGAATTCCAGAATGTATCCCGCATTGCTAACGGAGAATTATAGGATCCCACATAGCGATATAGCTGCCTTGATGACACAACTCCCAATTCGTCGATACTATTCCCGAAGGAACTTCAAAGCGAATCTCTTGTGACTCGGTATTTGTGTACTGCAGATTTATGAGGTTAATTGCCATTTCAATAATTTTTATTTGGTAGGTATGAGGTGAATAACCTGAAATTTTGAGAGATAAATGGAGTGAGAATAAATTGGGTTATTCGACATTTAAGTTAAAGTTTTCAACTTGTTGGAAATAATTCAATCCTTGTCAAAAGTTGCAGCGTCGTCAGAATGTGATCTATCATCCGAAATTTTCGTGAAACTTTATATTCACGACTTCCCGTCCAATAACAGACTCCAGGAAAAAAGATATCTCACCCAACGATAATTACGGTCCTTTAAACTAGCAGATGAAAAATTAGATTTGTTAGCGAATTACGACAACCGCAAATTAAGGTTAATTCGATGATGACCGGTTTTAAAAAAGAAAACGACGTGAATTAACGAAATTGGAAAATAATTTTGTCAATTTACCTCGGGAAATTGTTAATCGGGGAGTGGTTTTTAAAATTGACATAACAAGCCACAAGGAAAAATATAAAATGCTGCATGCATGAGATTTAATTTAATTTTAAAACTTGATAACATATCCACTTAAACAGCAATAAGGGTCAATTCTATAAGAAGTGGTTAAAAATTAACGGCAAGCCGTTATATTTGACGAAGTTTCCGCCATTATAGGTAAATGTTTTAATCTACACTGTGGGCCGAAATAAAGGAGTACATTTTTTAATTGAAAATATTTTTTTTGTTTTTTGGGCGATTTATTTTCTTTTTGCAGGGCTAATAACCTAGCATGTCCTCAACATGACTGTAAATTTTAAAGCAAAAATAATGTACAGGATCGGACTTATAAAAAAAATTATATAACAGTGCATTTGAGGTGGTTGCAAATGAAAACTGTCTTAGCTAAAATTGTACTAAAATGCTTTTTCGGTAGATATAATATTTATATTAAATATTGGTGTATACCTAAATGCTGATGCTACTGGTCCTTGACAAACATATATTTGAATGTCTAATAACTAACGAATTACTTGATATACAAGGTGTTACACACTAGAGGGCGTAATAAATGACCTATTTGTGAAACGAGAGTGATTATTTCCAATACCTTACATGGCAACCCTGCCATAGAGTGAGAGTAGGTAACGGGGCAATTCAGACGTTCCCCTCTACTTTCCATTTTAGCCCCGCCACCTGTCAGCTGTTGGTCCACCCCCCTCCAGTTTGACAAGTGACGCCACCAGAGACATTGTCACCTGTCACACGTCACATCAAAATGTCATAAATTTCTTAGTTTAGCTTTAAGTTGTTTTTCGGAATTTATTTTTAATTTAAAGAATCTTATTTTATTGTATTTACAAATTCATTTTTATTTTGGAAGCCGTTACGGCCAAAAGAAATCAAAAGACACTTGAATAACAAATATTGGAAGGAGAAGAGGCGGGGTTTCTTACAGTAGTTCTGAATCCAGCTGTCCAGATAAATACTTGATATTTATTGTAGTAAATTTATAGAAATTTTTTGTTGGTGGACTATTTAGATCGAAAAATACATTAAATCTCTATTTTCCGTTTCTCATTGCATGTATCTGTATAGTCCAGTCTAGTCTTTTCCAAGATTAAAGCCTCGTGCTGATTAAAATTCATACTAAAAATTCGAACAATTCAATTGGGAACGCCGTAAACATCGATTACATTTTCCGGACGAAATAGAACGACAAAAGAAAATTAGGAACGTTAATTAAACTACTCTCTATTGTTTGTCGATAATTAAAAATTGTTACCGATCCTCGGTAAATAAAGAGCAAGGACGTTTTATTTTCAGAATCTCTTCTGTGTAAACAGGGTGGTCCTTAAGTAATTTTGTACATAGAAGTTTAATAAAATGTTGATATTAAGAGAGATACAGGGTGCTAAACATGAAATTTTTATTTTTTACAATAACTTTAAAGATTTTTGACGTGTATGCACAAAAATTAGACGTTGGGGGTTTTTGGAGATGAGGAATCATAATTTTGTACCTATTTCGATGCTTTTGTACGCTAAACCTTTTTGCTATCTAAATTAGCTTTATTTTTGTAAAAAAAAATATGAAAGCCAAATTATTTTAACATAAAATAAGTATATTTGTTAGTATATCCAAATCTTAACGGTTTTAAAGATAATCACATTTTAGTCATTACCTGGCATTATCCTAATTTAATGAGAAATATGAACATAATAGGATAATATCTGGGCTTTATAATACTTAGCTGGTATTTATTTTGGTGAAATACAGTAAAAACATAAAATGCACATACATAATAATTACTCTAATACAGATACGAGAGAAATTATTGCTATTTGTTGTCAGCAAAAATTCAACAGTCGTGCTGCGAGACGAGAATATTTTAAAAAATTTCCATACAGGCAGCAACCTAACCATCAAATGTGTAAAAATTTATTTAGAAATTGAGGCAGTGATTCATTTCGTTCTCAATATGACAAGGTAGGCCGACCATGAACGATTACGCCTATCTCTCTTTATATCAACATTTTATTGCAGCTATGTACAATTACTTAGGTACCTCCCTGTTTATACGGACAGGTTTTTTCTTCAATTTAAAACCTGTAAATTTAAATAAATGTTCGGTTATAAATATGTCAAGATTGTGGCAAGTCTGCGTTTTAGATAAAATATTAATTGTTCGTTGTAAATGAACGTGACACAGAGGATTTATGATAAATTCGATTTTGAGAAATTTTTATTTTACATTCACGTTATGTTGTGCATTGTGTTGTATTCACTTCTTACTGGGTGTCTATAGCACTTGCTTCCGTCTGAGTCCATGTAAGTTCCCGCAGAAGCAGAGTATGTGTTTCATCATAGAGTTCACATTTTCTGCACATAGGTTCACTAACTTTGCCCATTTTCTGCAGGGTGCAGTGTCCAGTCACCAGGTCGGTAACTATCTTCAAATGTCTCTTACTCAGTTTCAATAGCCTAGTTGAGAGTTCCTTGTCTACCTTCTTCAGTAAACTATTTGTATGGAGATGTCCTTGTGTCGACCTCCATTTGAGTTGCTGTTCCCTATTTAGCCAGTTCTCGATTTCTTCTCTTATACAATCTTTTGTGATTCCACAAAACGGTTCCGGACCTATGAAGTCTCCATTAGAACCTTCTTTAGTTAACTGGTCAGCCATTTCATGACCTGCAATCACCTCATGTGCCGGCACCCATATTAGAGACAATTTGTTGTCTCTTGTCAGCCTGTTTAGGGATTCTTTACAGTTTTTTACCAGTCTAGACCTAACAAACAAATTGGAAACATATGGAAAACTTTTTTATTTTAATTACGACTTGGAAATGGTCCGCAACTTCTTTATGAAGATGACCCGCACTTCAATCATACCAACAGCTTAAATAGAAATTGTACTTATTTACAAACAAGTTCCATTTTCTTGAGTGGTAAATATAAGAAAATATCTAAATATCCATAGATTAATTTTAATGAACAATTTATATGCACATTATGATTACACCTTTAGCAGTTTGCTTTTCTGTACAAGTTTGTTAAAAAATGCTCTATTATATTCGACAGGGGTAAAATACACCGCGCGACATTCATGAATAATTAATTTTAACACGCCGAGTGTAGGAGAGAATACGAGTGTATGTTTGTGTGTTTTTGTACTTACACTACTTACCCTTCACCCTCAGGGATGAGTGGTTTTAATAACGTTTATAATTCATTCTAGTTGTAATTAAAACTATTTTTGTAATAAAAATTTAGATCGCCTGTTGCATCTTGCAACCGTTTCCTTTCCCGGCGGGTGTAATTTAGGCGCTAACCATCCTTCTTTACCTGCCTGACCAAGAAGGGTAGAAAATCCGACATGTATTTTCGCCGCTAAGAGGTCGAGTCATAAAATAACTCATCTTAATAAAATACGAAGGTGGTTTGGTAGGGGTAGGTTTGGTTGGGTTATTATTGAAAATTATTATAATTTATTCTTCAAAAATTGACTAGAAATACGAAGGTGGTTTGGTAGGGGTAGGTTTGGTTGGGTTATCATTGAAAATTATAATAATTTACTTTACAAAAATATATCTTATTATAAATGTCGGTGATTTAATAAATAACTGTATTTCATAAATCACGTACTTCAGTCGGTTAGCGCCCAAAATACACATAGGATTAAAATGACCCTTCGGTCTTGGCGCCTAGTTTACATGTTGTAAAAAGTGCATTAATCCTTTAGCGCCCAAATTACATCCGCCCTCCTTTCCAGATGGATTGACTGTATTACCTTAAAAAATGTTTCATTGACAAGGCTCAAACATCTAATTTGCAAGAGCTGGTCACGAAAGCAGATAAAAACTATTCCCCCTTCGATCTTGTAAACCCAGATAAGAAATTTGAAATCGATACAGTTTCTGACAAACAGGCAGGGTGGTCCCAGGAAGCGCTTCATGGTCGTCATCATCACTACCTCAATCAACCTCATATCGACCAGGAAGCATCAAATAAGTGGCTCTCTGATGGAACATTGTTTCCAGAAACAGAAGGATTTATGATGGCAATTCAAGACCAAGTAATTAATATCAACAATTACAAGAAATTTGTCATAAGAGATAAAAACATCGTGTGGGACGAGTGCAGAAGATGTCAAAAAAAACAACAAAGACGGTACAACACATTACACTCCGACCGGTATCTCGTGAAATGAGGTGACGATGCGCTGTAACAAATTTGAAAGTGGGGATTCAGCAAAGCCAATCGTGCGGTAGACGTTAAGCAGTTATGCAGCCGAATACGTTCTCTCTCTGCGTACTGGAAGCTCCGCCTTGTCACGAGATACCAGTTTACCTGTACGTCGGGATGTTCAGCCAAAGCTAACATTGATTACCTACGCAGGTACAATCCATCAGAAGTTGGCCAACAAATTTGGATTCGTTATCACACCTTATTACAAGGACCATCCGTATTCAATTGAGGTAGGGCAGATGTGGCAAGCAGATAAAGTAGAGGTGGCGCATACTGTTATTTTATTGTGAAGCAGTGTAAACTAATTTTCATCACAACTTGATCAAGGCGATTTTTGGGCAATATTGTTTGCACTTTATCTGGACACCTTATCGCTATAAGTTTCTAATTCGAAAGTGGTAAACTAAGAGCGGCCTTACTACATAATTTATGAGCAATATTTTCGGGACACCCTTTATAAACAACATATGCGCAGCTAGTCATCTCACTGTCTATAAGTATATTTAATTTTCAATGTTTATTATTTTTGATTAAAAAGAGTGTTCGACTTCATAAGTTTAATATTTTAAATTGTTTATGTTCGAATAGTATTAAATAAGCGTGTTTTAAACAGTTAGATTTTCATCACTTTTACGCAATTGATAGATAATGCCGTCATAATTTCCAGCGGGCGTTTTAAACAGAGTACCTACATAATTTCTTAGTTAAAAATAGTTTTTACAAATAATTAAACTAACCTCCTGTATCATAAAAAGGACTAAAATTAACTAAAATACTTGTGATATATTTTATATTTCTACCTTATTATATTCATTATACAGATTGTATGTAACGCCTCAATTATCTCGAATAGGGTCTTGTGATGCGGCCGATATTATGGACATATTTACATTGTTGTCAGATCTTTCCTTTTTCCGGAATATTAAATGAACTTTGCTATTTCAAATGGATCACCCTGTATATTTTTTTGTCTTTTGAAATCCTTATTTTAACTTCGGCGGAAATTCTTAGATATGAAAAATTCGTCATAAAATGTTGAATTAAAAAAAATAAACATTAACCATCCTGCATATCTGTAAGTGTAGAGTAGGGAAGGTGAACTAGGCCCATTGTACATCCTCCTGAGGAGTTGTCTTCCTAGGTCATCGTCCATCCTGTCCTTTCCAGGAAGATGGACAGGTCACTAGGAGACATCTCCTTTATATCGGCAGGTGTAGGCCAAGACTCACCGAACACACACTCTCTTACTGATGATAACTCCGGGTACTCGCATAAGACATGCCTTACAGATTCATCTTCCTGTTCACACATCCTGCATAGAGGTGTGTCCACCTGTCCACTAGCCCCATTGTATGGAGGTGTTTCCTTAATTGACAGTGGCCGGTCAGAAATCCTACCGTTAAACGTAGGTTTTCCTGGTCATC
Source organism: Lochmaea capreae (assembly GCA_949126875.1). NCBI lineage: Eukaryota > Metazoa > Arthropoda > Insecta > Coleoptera > Chrysomelidae > Lochmaea > Lochmaea capreae. Next base: position 3,457,344 of record OX421400.1, read on the forward strand.
GCCAAATATTTTTTCGACTCCAGCTTCCCAGGGTCGCCCTTGGTAATCCTAGCAAGACTGCATCCCTTGATTTCATCCCATCTCTTTAGAGATTGAGCATGGATCTAACGTTTAGCTAGTTCCGCAATTGACGAATTCGTCAGGCCGTAGGTGACGCCGGGTCTAAGAATTCTTAGTCCATCCGCTTCCCTGGCAAAAGAATCAGCAATGCGGTTACCTTTGCTCCTGTCGTGCCCCTTAACCCACCCTCAGGATAATATTGTTATCTACCGAGGCGTTAGCCAAATCTCGATGGTTGTCTAATACTAGCCCTGATGTAACACGTTGTCTGTTCAAGGCTAGTAGAGCTTGTCTGCTATCAGTGCAGTTTATTATGTTTTTGCCAGAAATTCCTTTTCTGGTTAGTTCCTTTTGTGGCAATTGAGATACCAGCCAGTTCTGTTTAAAACACGCTGGTGTTTTTTCCCATTTCCCACTTAATCCTTAGGCTTAGTGATCTGGAGTAAATTCCACATCCTGAGCCTTCTTTGGTTTTTGAGCCGTCTGTATATTATATATGCGTATTGCATTTGCACCATCTAATTCTGCGTTCTGTTTTATTTGTATTTTGTAGGGTTTATTAAACACAAACCTGGGTTCAATTGCATCACCGGCCGCCTGCAGCAGAGGTATTCTAGCGCAGTAAGTGTTCCCGCCACAGTCGCAGCCTAAATTGACCCATTCCTATTTCGGGGTTTACACCAGCCGTAACATGGCCATTAACGCAACCACTTTAACAATCCTACATATTTTAAAACATTAAACTGTGGGAAACTGTTTCACATTTAAAAAATTTCTTTGTGATATCTCTTTTAGTTTCGGTGCTAAAGACCGAATAGCAATAATCAGCGCACTCAGTATACCAAATTTGACTTCACTTTCGTCGCAATGCACTATAAATATTTTCAACGTAATGATTCATTCGAACACATTTTTAACTTTCCGTTTCATAAATTTGATTTATATTTTTCCTTTCCACACAAAGCTATATATAATTTAAACCTTGTTTCTTTTGGCAACCAATAAGAAATGAAATAATTGATGTTTGGAATACAACAAACAATTTTCAGTTAATTTACTATTGTCTCACTTCAATTATTACACTTTGGTTTTTTTTTCATTTTAAATCTCGAAAATACTCGGGTTGAAAAAAAAATACCTCAGTCATAACACATTCTAAAATTGCTCAGAATCTCACGTATTATGTTCACGACATAACCATATATGTATTCTTAAGGTAATAATAAAAATGATCCTTTCTTATAGCCCAGACAACCCAAATATTTGCTGTCAGATTTAGTTTGCATTGAAAATAAAGTAATAACTTTATATCATGCTCGTGCAGTCGAACGAAGACACACGGAACGATTTCTTTCCTAACAGATGATCAACATTACCGTTCTCCACCGTAAACGGGTCAGTAGTACCTCACTCACATACACAAACACGTAGTACTGTGCCTAATTAAAAAATTGTGAATTTTAACCTGTGAATATAAATCTTGTTGGTCTAAATCTTCGAGGACGCGTAATCAATAAATTGTTTAACAAAACCTAGATACCAACTACCGATCAAGGATAACAAATGTTCGTTTACAAAAATAATGAAATAAAATAGAGTTAGGGTAGGTACCTAAATTATTTGTTCCATGATGATTAAATGCGCACGACACAATGAATAAATCTCAAACCACGTTTTTCCAGCACTCTTTCGGTCTGGTTACCGAACTAAATAGTTGTAGCTGTAACCCTCATTTCGCCAAGACCAAAAGATAGTGGCTGTTTATCTTGCTATGAAAAAGGCTCACATCTATAAAAGAAGATTATCAGTGCGCAGATGCTATAAAATTTAAGCGGGACTTGGTTACCCCACCATGCAAAAATGTTGTTAATAACTAATTTAATAGAATAAAAATTTTCTCTGATATAATATTGATAACGAGAAATTGAGTTTTTTTTAATTTTAGTAAATTAGTTATTGAAGACTTAACAACATTTTTGCAAGGTGGGATTACGAAATATACATTAATTAATGAAATAGTTTATGGAATGAAAATGTAGCTAAAGGTTGAGGGCTCCTTTCATTTGTTTTAAGACCTCTTATTATTTCTCTATGCTTTTGCCTAGTTGAGATTCTCTACCAAGTGTCTTTACGTTAGTCAGTCAGTCTTTTTCTTTTATAAAATAATAAATTTTCAACTGGTTCTTATCGACTGGACTATACATTAATAGAATGACAAACATTTTTATGCAATGCTACTTACTGCTGCATTACCATAGTTTGTTCTTACTACCGTCTATGCAGAAGTGCAAAAAGAAACTGTTGTGACACGTTTCTACTTCACAGGTCGTCGGATACCACCACAACGTCTAACAACAGCAATGTTTTTTTCGTTCTTTTAAATCTAAATATAACCGTTTGGAATCCGCATAGGCGTACGCCATCAATCAGTGAGCAATCCATGATTTTACTATTCATTTACTATACGAAGATGAATACGTAATAGAAAATTCCCGAAAATACTTTGAACGGTATTTGTTTTTTTTATGTGCTCCAAATTTATACGGGGTTGGGTTAAAGTATGGAACCAAGTAAATATCTTTTAAACGAAAAGAACGATATTTATGAAAATTTGCAGGTAAGTGCAATGGAACAAAATGCATCTGATATACATTTTTTTGTTAATAATATACTTCCGGTTAAACCGGAAATGCCATCAACTTCTTTAATTTAAATGGGACAACCTATATATTTTTACAGATTTTGAAAGAGTTTGTTATTTTGAATTCATACATACTGAGTTTAGTGTAAAAAAATTTGTAAAAACGAGGAATAACTCACTGTTAGTTGTACAATAGGTTTACATTTCATTATTTTAGAATAATGAGAAACAAAATTACTTCAAATTTTCAAAATGCTCGCCGTTTACTTGCTGACAATATGCCATCCTATTAACAAATTCTTGAGTCACTCTTTCCAAGACTTCTCCACGTATTAGTTCACTTTCATCAATAATTCTTTGTCTCAATTCCTGTAAGTTTGTTGGTCGTCTAACGTAAACACGTCATTTTAGATAACCCCAAAGAAAAAAATCTAACTGGCTACGTTCCGGAGAACGAGCAGGCCACTCTATGAATCCTCTACGTCCAATCCATCGATTTGGAAAATTCGCATCCAGAAAATCCCTAACCCGTCTATCATAGTGGGGAGGTGCTCCATCTTGTTGAAACCAAACATTTTGTGGTAATTGACCATTCTGGAATAATTTCGTTATTTAGTAGATCCAAATACTTGTCACCATTCAAGTTTCCGTCGATAAAAAAAGGGCCTATTTTCGACAATTCCCATCCAAACATTTAACTTCTGTGGATGCTGGGTATGTGCTTCATGAATCCAATGAGGATTCTCATTTGACCAATACCTTGAGTTATGGTGATTAACTGTTCCATTTAAACAAAAAGTTGCCTCATCGGAAAAAACTATGTTAAAAGCAAAATTGTCGTCGACATTACAGATGTCCATTAGCCGTTCACAAAATTCCAGCCGTCGGTCAAAATAATCGTCTGACAATTCTTGAACCAACTGTACCTTATACGGATGATACTTTTCACTTTTTAATATCTTCCCTACAGAACGTCGACTGATACCATGGTTTAGAGCCAAATTTGTGGTGGAAGTTTGAGGGGATTCTTCTAAATCGATTGCAATATTTTGTTCAACAGTTTCGTTCGTTGCACTCCGCGGTCTTCCAGGTTTTAGCAAATGTTTTACCATCCCAGTTGTATTAAAACGTTGTAATGTTTTAGTTACTGTTGAGCGTGATATAGGATTTCTCTCCGGAAGCAAATTATTAAAAATATGACACACTTCTTCATGAGTTCTAACACGATCACCATAACCGATCATGATTAAAATTTCAATACGCTCTTTTTCACTTAATTGAACCATTCTAAATTGTAAAATTTATACCCGTCAATTAGAATTTGAAACTTGGAGAATAAAAGTTGTACCAAACAGTACTCGTTTATTTATTACTATGCATACAAACAACATTAATTAGTTTATATATATATATATAGGGTGTCCCATTTAAATTAAAGAAGTTGATGGCATTTCCGGTTAAACCGGAAGTATATTATTGACCAAAAAATGTACATCAGATGCATTTTGTTCCATTGCACTTACCTGCAAATTTTCATAAATATCGTTCTTTTCGTTTAAAAGATATTTACTTGGTTCCATACTTTATCCCAACCCTGTATATTACCAATAACCCAAATACAATTTCTTATTCAGTACTAGTCGGTATCTTTCAGCAGTTTCTGTGTCCCTAACTTTGTTTGTTTTAATTGATTTTTATTCTACTTTTTTGCTTGGTTTCATACTACTTTCATCTCTATATTTACTTTAGTTAAAATCGAAAATTTATAGTTCACCTTAAAATATTCCTATTAAAGCAAACAAGCTAAAAATATGAAACTAAATATATTAAAAACATCAAAAGATCTGTATAATTAATTGCATAATGAAAAAGTATTAAAAAGTTAAATCTGAATTTTTATGTACTGATAATACCGTTGAGATATTAATATTTTGTCTTTCCTATTGGGAGTATGTTTTACAGTATGTATATTGGACAAACCTCTTGTTGTTATAAAATTTGAGAGAAGTGAGCTTACTTGTGACAATGTTTTATAAAATTTATTGTATTTTAACTGGCCTATAGCGATACCAGGTGTTCTTATCTCGAACACGCCTAGCAAGAACAATGGGATCATAGCCTACGCTATAGCAGAAGTTTAAAAAAAGTATATTATGAATTCTTGCAATGGTTATTGACATGGTTCGATCCAAGGTTGGACAAAAGTCAAATATCGTGTTTTTTCATCAATTCGTAATGTCAATGTGGAGGTTTAATTCGGTCATAAATACTGTTCATGTTTCAATAAAAAAGGAAAAAAAAATTGAATTTGTTTTAATTGAAATGTGTACATGTGTGTTGAAGAAACACATTTATAAGTCCGGTCCTGTAAATATATAGTTACCTCATTTTATTTTAACGCCTTATTAAGGATGTGTTCGGTTATTATTCTAGAGAATAGAAAATCAATCAAAAGAAGGATTGAAGGATTGAAAAATTTATTTTGGGTCACAGTGTATATGAAGTTTTTGGAACGTTCTTAATTTTTTTGTTTTAGTTTTTGTTAAATTTTTTAAAATTATGTCTGATGAATCTTTCACATTTAATATTTTCAAGTTTTTAAATTGATATAATTATTTTGTATTGAAAAAATATTTCAAATTTCTTTATTTATAAATTAGTCTAACTTTTCTTCGAAATTACAAATTTAAAATCCCAGAAATTAATGCTAAAAATTAAAAAGAGATTAATTGAAATCTCTGGCTTTGACTCAAATTTTTCAACATAAATACACACGTTCCATCAATGCATTTGACGTGAATCAATCTATCAATAAAAAAAATTAATTACTACTGTAACTACGCCATGTTTAACTGGACGAAATTAAATATTGATTTATTCTGTTTTGGCGCAAACAATTAAGGATGTTTATAATGCGCCAGATGTGTGTTCTATCGCATTTTAAATTTTATTTTTACTCACAACATAAAACTACTTCCTTAATTTTTTCATAAAAAGGAAAAAAAAAAACCTGTTATGTTTCATATTTAATATTTATTAGACAAGACCCATTAACAAATCACTTTGCTTGTTAGCCGAGTTTGTTCAATACATGCAGGTTCTTTTTCTGAGCCCGTCTGAAAAGTCTCCGATACACTGCAGCCTAATGGCTTATTGTATGTTTACTCGCGCTTTCTCATAGCACCTTTGTCCCCTGCACTAGTTTGTACAAGTTCTTAGCTGGGTGTTTGCTATAATAGCTCAGCGTTTCCTTGCGGTTGGCAAAGTAATAACTGTCTTTTGCGATCTAGAGTCGCGCATGTAAATACAGTCGACTCTCGTTAATTCAAAACTCGAGGGACTCTTAAAATATTTCGAATTATCGAATGTTTGAAATATCAAATGGTTCGAAATTTGTGAGAGAAAATCAATAAAACTTCGAATTACCAAGTATTGATCAATATGTAATGTACATATTTATTAACTGCTATTCTATAACAATGAAAAAAGTTTAGAGTGTACATACATAAATCTATTCATAATGTGAATTAATTAATGTTTCTACGACTCATAATTAACACAAACTTTTGCTCTGCATACCAACGAAAGACTAACAGTAACACAACTACACAAACCAATTCGTGCGGAAGTGTGAACTAAACTATTCATAACAAAAACAAAGGCTCGTGTATGTTGATACAAGTGTTTGAACTTGTCGCAAAATGTACTTACATTACAATCTTCGACCTCTTTCTCTCTGCAACTTTGAATTGTCGAGTGTTGGACGCCGATGAGTTCGAATTAACGCGTCGTTTTATTATATAGCAATGATTTTTTCGTGCGAATTACCAAGTGCATAAAAATGTATTGATTTAGTTCGAAATATAAAGAGATTTTGTAGGGCACTCGTGATAACTTTGAATTATAGAGAGGTTCGAATTATCGCAGGTTGGAATTAACGAGAGTCGACTGTAGTATGTTTCACTGTCTCAGTTTCCCTACTGCATGTAAGGTCTCCGTTGTATAGTTTTAATTTGTACAGGTGTTCCTTTACTGGTGCTTGACCAGTCATGAAACCTGTTATGATTCTCAGCTGATTTCTGCACAGTGTTAGCAGTTCCGCTGTACGTTTCAGGCATGGTTCTTTTATAAAGGTGTTCCCGTGCATTTGCCAGAAATTTTTATGTCGTTCTCTGATCCAGCTCTTTACAGATCCTCGTACTATAGTTTTCGGTATACCGAGAATCTGTCCTGATTCAGGCTGCGCATCCTCTGACCCTCTTTTTGCAAGTTCGTCAGCTTTTTCATTGCCCTGGATATCCAGGTCAGCTTGACGTTATTCCCTTTGGCTAACGTCTTCAGTTCTTCGATGCAATTCCATACTAGTCTAGAGGTCACTTTCTGGCTTAACACATGCAGGTGGTCAGGAATTAATAGTCCCAGAGCTGGCTACAAAAAACAGGGTCGATAAGGTGCGCGCCATTTCAGCTTGTAAACTGGCGGCCTCAACTTAGTACATCACCAAACACCACTTCTTAAGGTCAGCACAGGTCGGATATGAAAATGCCAGCCGGTTTTCCCGAACGAAAAAATTGACTGAAAAACCTCATAACTGGCGCGCGTGAAACCTTTAGTAACGTGGGGTTCAAACCTCAAATAAGAGCGGTGTAATAGCGCAAGAAGTTTTGCAGGCCGGAAAACCCTCGTAAGAAGTGATCGAAAGTGTCGGAAAACTCATCTGAAAAACCTCATAACGTGCGCGCGCTAAACCTTTTGTAACGTGCGGTTTAAGCCTCAAATAAGAGCGGTGTAATAGCGCAAGAAGTTTTGCAGGCCGGAAAACCCTCGTAAGAAGTGATCAAAAGTGTCGGAAAACTCATCCGAAAAACCTCATAACGTGCGTGCGTGCGTGAGAGTTTTATTTAATTGAATCCTTTTTTTCTTACAAACCTTCCACAAGGCATTAGTTCAAATAATAATGTAGAGCTCCAACAAAAACCCCCCACTCAGTTTTTGGAAACCCTGTATGTGCCATTTCGTATCAATTTTGTTCCTTACAATTTAAAAAAAAATGTATTAAAACGCGATATATTATTATTTATAACGCTAGCCCACACTATTATATTTATGGAAATTGATCACATTTTTATAATTGACGTCTGCTCCAATTACTGAAAAAAAAATCATTATAACGTATAGATTGCTATCTTAATGTTATTTTTTTATTTATAGTTTTACTGAGCATTCAAACGTTATGGCCTTCCTTCCTGAATAGATTATATTTCAGTGTCAGTGACAATTTGAGAGCAACGAACGTGAATTTTCAACCAAATTGCTCATTGGGAAGTTGGGGTTTATATTATTTCCAGTTTTATTGGTTTTTTTTGGGATTAATGCAATTAAAATTAAGGGTGGCTAGATAGGGAACACCTACTCAAATGGAGGTCGATACAAAAGCACCTCCATACAAAGAGTTTACTGAACAAGGTAGACAAGAAGCTCTCAACCAGGCTATTGAAACCGGTTGGTACAAGTGCCTTGGCTGTTGAATGTAGCCAAAAGTAATCAGTTGCCATCTAATTGTCAATCCATGAAGTCTTTCTACAATTAAGAGGATGAGAAACAAAAAATCGGTTTGCAGTGTGGACATAAAATTATTAATTTCGACTAGATGACGTTTTTTTCTTGAAATAAGTTTAGGTTCTTGTTGAAATAAATCCTTTTTTGTTTGAAGACAATGAGTTTTTGTCTCACGTGTTATAATATTTTTATAAACAGTTTTATTTATTTCGGTAATAATAAACAAACTATTATTTATATATTCGTGGCGAGATTATCAACTATGTCTTGTGATTCATTTGTTTATATTATTTTACAAACAAAATACATTAAAATTCCAATATGACACACCTCCTTTACTTCCGTAACAGAGTGTTTCATTATTTTACGAATAGTAAAGGAAAAAAACTGAAAAAAATAAAGAACATTTTTTAAGGTACTTTTACGAAACAAAAACTATGTGCCTTTTAGGATATTGCTTAATATACATGTCCTATTTAACCAGTAAATTTTATTGTCTTCTGACTTTAAATTTTTTCCTCTCCTTTCTCATTCGTCCAGTCACTCAGCGAGATTCGCCTACTTATAAAAATGTCACCATCCTCCGATATTTTTTTTATTATTCCTGGACTTCCAAGTAAATTAATTTTAAAACAAAGTACGCAAACATAGCTTGTTAGTTATTTTGAAACCAAACTGAAGTAAAAAAATCAACGACATTTCTGGAATTCGACCTAGATAGAGTTGAAAAATACATCGGTAACTTTTCCAGATGAGTGGAGGCTTTTAAATATCGACGGAATGTTGTCTTTTCTGCTATTTCTCGCCTTGTGATGAGTAGAAAGTTGAATTATTTTATATATTGACTGTATCATGAATTGAAGAATAAAGTTTTGAAAAAAATATTTTTCAAAAACAGCGACCGTTCAACTAAGAAGCAACAACTACTTCCCGTGCTATATGCACCGACGGGAAGTAGTTGTCGACGTGTCTAAGCGTTTTTCCCGACACGCCCTCATTTATTCGTTATCGCATTTATTCAATTTGGCTGTTACACACTGTATGTGCACTGAAACAACCCGCTTATTTTGACAGTATTTATAAGCGACCATAATAATTGATTAGTGACGAATGGTAAGGCGATATTATTCATAATCTCGTACCAAAGTTGAACGAACACCGAAACAAATCTAATACAACGTCTGCATTATAATATTATAATTTTGTAATGTCTATTATTATTGTTGATATCAATTAATAGAGCTGTACTACTAACGGTATTCTAAATTATAATGAAACGTGATATGATTTGTTTCAACTACTAAGTGATGCCTTCCGTGGAATTCTACAGGGTCCGACAAAACTTCTATATTGTATTAAATATGAAATTAGTCAGTAGGCTAAAGTTTTGAGGTAATGACGTGGAAATTTGAAATTGTATCACCCATATTATAACAATTTACTTTTTACTTTTACTGTTTCCGATGTCCGTCCGGCGGTCAGGGTAAAACGCAGGTACGTCCGAGGTCCGTCCCGCGGTTAAAAGGGTCAAGACGTTTGTCCGAAGTCCGTCCCGTGGATCCGTATGATAATTTATATTGCAGATATTATATATTATATATACATATAAGATATAATATGTAGCAGATACTTTATTTGTAATGATAAAACTATTTCATTTTAATTCATATTTTTCCCTTCACACTTCACACCGAAAGCACTAACCAATTAAAGTGGTGCGTTTTTAAGCCAAAAGTCGAACGGTATCACACGCGAAACAACGAGAAGCACTACTAGCTATTATTTAAAATATTCCTCTATTTATAGGTAAGGGTCTGTGGAAGGGTGTCGATAATACACGAATCATACTAATTATTCTAGGAATAATATTCTACCCTGCCCATTCTACCTGTGTATCCACCTGACCGCGGGACGGACATCGGTCGGGGATTAAAAACCCTTTTCCTAAACCCTCAATTTTCTGACCGCGGGACGGACATCGGTATTGCCCACAATTGTCAGAAAATATTTTTTATAGATATGTTCATATTAATTGCTATTGAAACATTATTTTTTTTTTAAATTTACCTTTAAAATGATTTTGAAATCGTTACCCTTGTTTGCAATATATAGTGTGTTTTTTTTTACTTGGAATTCTACAGGGAGCGACAAAAGTGTTTCTTAAATAAACTTTCTTACATGTAATTTATTTTTTGACGGGAAAAATATGGTTGAACTCGAACAAAGACAGAATACGTATAAAAAATTAACCGCATTGTTTAAAACGTTTTTTTATTTATCTAATTCACCTGCTATATTTGATGATTTTAATGCAAACAGGTTTTTGTTTGAACGTTGGTAAACTTCTTTTGTTCTAAATCAAATGTCAATGTTTGCATTTTTTTTTTACTTTGTAGATACATATTTGTGGAGATTAGTAAAGAATTCAGTTTGATACCGAGGTAGATTTTTGACGAGAGGGTAAATGCCACATACTTAATTATTTTCCCTTTCCCTTCTTGAAAACTCCGACGTTCATTAGAAAGCATTTATGTTCAATAATTAGGTTTTGTTGAAGTAAGAAAAATGGTTGGGTGGTGTTATACTCTAACTATTGTCAGTGTGATGACCATAAAATAAAGCAATGTTGTCAGATATATTTTCTAAAATTGTTAGGCTCGCTACACAAATGTTCCTTTTACTTCAGTAAACTGTTAGTTCATGATGTTATAAGAAAGCTAGTTTGGACATATTTTTAAAAAAATACATAATGTAAATTTATTAGTAAACATTAAAATAAGTCGCTTGAAATTACTGAAAAAAGAAAAATTAATTAAAACCACTTTTTATATTTATGTTACTATATTTAATAAAATTGTGAAGACTGTGCAACGTATTGCACGTGCAGTGAAGACTTCGAAACAACCAATCATCAACTGCAGTATTCATCGCAATATAACGAAATAACTGAAGTATACTCCGTTGGACGGTTTTCGCAGAAAAAATTCTACGGTCTTGAGGGTGTTCGGGGGGGTTGTGTTGTGGTTCGGCTTATAATCCATTAGTATCATTCAGTGTCGGGTGTGAATTTTGTTTTAAAGAAATATTTAATATAATATATATTTCTTGGTTGAGTGAATTGTTATAGGTATTTTTAGGAAAGTGTAGGTGATCTAGTGTAGAAAGGTATCATTAATATAATACATTTTTGATGGTGTAGTGGTTAGGTCGCGTCAGTGAATTGATATTAATACAATATTCAGTTGTTCGTAGACGTTGGGGTAAGTTTTATAATATAATTAATTGGAATGGCATTTTGGAGACCATTTGAAACAACAGTCCAAGATGATGCGCGGGATTATTGAATTGTGGATTTAAATATAAGAAGTTAGATAATCGAATGGTAATAATGGAATCTCGGCATATCGCTGAACTTAGACAGGAGTATTTGCGCAAAATAAAAGGGTACCGTGATTCAAATAGAACTAAAATTTATTTAGACGAAACTTGGTTTGATACACACATGATGTTGTCAAGTGTTTATTCATTTATTTGTTATTCAAACAATCATTACGGTTTTATTACATGAATAAATATATAAAATAAAATACATTTTAACTTGATATGTAAGGAAATAGTAGTAATGGTAATTATATTATAATTAAAACTGTATGAGGATATACACCCACCTTTAAAATATAGTTGGGTTGACGATACAAAAAACTGTTCTTTATATACTCCGTGTTCTAGAGGAAAGCGCTTTATTATTGTATCACAAATTTTATGAATTTTGTATGCAGGTTAATTTTTTTCATTCAAATTAATATAGTAGATTAACATTATTTCACAATATTCGAATTTATAAAAAATTTATATGCACGCCATTGGGCGGCTTTTTCCTTAAAAGGGATTAAAAATATGGGTCATCACATTAACTTTGAAAGACTATACAGTACATTGTAAAATTGGATTAATAAAAGTTTCCTTGAAGAAATTCTAGGAGAGTACCCTTACACTAAAAAAAATTTTTTCTGATATAATAAATGCCAGAAAATCGTAAAATTGGGTTTTTTCATAAACCTTTTCTTTTTCCTTTAAATAGTGTAATGAAATTTTCCAAAAAAACGAAAAAGGAACAAACTTTTTCTCGAGTGGTATTCGACATGACACGAGAAAAAGACAAAAAAGCAATAAAATTGGAGAACTTTTATTTGAAAATGGAGCATGAACAAGAAAATAACTTATTTATTTATAAAAATGTTACAGATATGATAATGAAACGTTTGTGCATTATTATTTATATCTTTATGATGTGCTTGCGGTATGTTTGAACTTGTACTAAGAAAATTTACTTTTGCTAGGGAAGAGCGATTTGAATGGTTTCTTACTTCAAATTTTTTGCTATTTACGCCAATTTTTTCTGCCGAGAGCTTGGTAGATTTTGACACGCTGTTCATTCCAATAGGCATGTTTTTGTACCAAATTCCTTTTTTTCCAGTTTGGATGGACTGTCAAAAAAAGCCTGTCACTTGTGATATCTGAATTGGTATTTCTTTTTACCAATAATTTTAAAAATAGACGAGTAGGACCAAGATCTTTCTTACCAACCATTTGCTACTAGCCAAGGCACCTCGTGTGGTCTTTGAAAATATGGGATTGTATTCGATACGCCTTGGTGTTCCATATGCTTTTGACTCTTTGTAGTCCTCTCGGTTTTTTTTTCTTATTGTAAGCAATGTACATAGAATAAAACGATGAGGTAGGCTCTTATTGTATCGTATCGTAAACAAACATCACATCTCCGCTCTGTATGTACATAATAAATTACATCGAAGGTTCCCCCCATACCGTAATTTATCATTTTTATATGAAACCTTATAATGAAAATTAATGAGGATCGCATAGACCAGATACCCAGTACAAAATAATATTTAATTCGTATTTTCATAACACTGATTGATGTTTATGCACGGATTTCAACTTTTACAATGGGGGGGAGTCGATAAATTATATTAAAATGATATACTTTTAGCCTTGATAGTTTCACACCTTTAAAGACTATTTTTTCGATTTCAAGATTGTTTATTAAGGTATTTGTTGTAGAATTATATAAATTTGTTGTAAATGTATCGAACTGGGAGTGAACAAGATATTCCAGCGATAAGTGAGATTCTATTTATATTTTATTGGCTTTGAAAGTTATCAAACATGCATTAAAGGCTTGTTTTAATGTGTGAGAATAAAGCACTGCTCACATTAGTCTGGCTGGCAGTAGCACCAGCGATCAACGGCTGGCACCCCGGTCACATTGAACAACCTACTCACCTGGTTTTTAGTAGCTCATTTCTAGTCGTCATGTCGTCTGTAGGTCCACGTAAACGAGTACTTAATCGGTTATTGAGGATGTGCGTGAACGAGCTGTGTATAAAAATGGTTAACCGCAAGAAGAGACGTTGGTGGTGTAGGCCTTGAATTCAAAGAAGGGAACAGTTAGGAGCAGCTTCAAGACTTCCAAGAGTTAAAAGAAGAGGACCCAGAAACATACAGAAATGTTTTACGAATGCCTAACCTTAACCTTAACGTTAAATTAACAATATAAACAATTAACACTGAACAAAGAGAGCCAAATCAAACAAGTACACATTGAACCACGTGTTGCACTAGTCGCCGCTGGCTTGCCACTGTGGTGGTGAGGGGTGGTCAGACTACGCTGGTGGATGGTGCCAGCGGATGCGAGTGATCACGTGACCTGCTAGAAGCCGCTGCCTGGCTGCCAAAAGTTGAACATGTCCGACTTCACCACCCGCTGACAAATACTCGCAGTCTGGCGATGCCATCTGAGAATTTTGTGGTCACATTAAGCTTCTTTTTATTCGCGGCTGATGCCAGCCTAATGTGACCCATGCTTAAGAAAAGGTCATTTGGAATCAAATCACTGCTACGTAGTGGATGATTCAGGAATTAGACAGTCAAAATATTTCCGTCATTATCAAAATCTTGTCGGTCCTGACGGTACGAAATTAAATTTTTCCCTCAGCAGTTTTCAAAAAGTTTTAAACTAACTACTATAATTAATTACGGTTAAAAAAAACCAGCAATTTGCAAAATTTGTTAACCTAATACAGTAGCAAAAACCACCGCGCGGATTTGTTAACTTCTCATTATCTCCACCGACACAGGAGTAATAACTACTTAAACAAATATTTACATATTCATTGTACATTTTTTCTCTCCCGGTTATCACAAACATCACACTCTCTACCGTTGAAGGTTTAATATGATCATCTGCTGAATTATTTATGATTTGTGTTCGTTATACTTTACCCGGAATTGCATCAGTAGCGAGATGATAATATATCTGCAGTAGACAGAAGCAAACAAGCGCACCGGGTGGGCGTGTCGCTGTAGTTGAATTTTTGTAGTAACAATCGATATTTTGAATATCAAAAATCGTTATCATAAGTGTCAATAAAGTAAGCAAAGTCAATGTTGCTAAAGGCGGATTCATTATAATTACATTTTCATTATATTATAACTACACTTAAATTACATTTTCACTGCCTAATGAAACCAGTTCATGGAACGCGTTTATTATGGATTTGCAAATGCGCATGAACTGACAAGAGTGGCAAGACTGGTAATTGACAAATGTCATATTTGAATCGTTTGTTGTTGTGTCGAAAAGTCGGTTATTTGTAATTATTTGGAAATTATGAGGTTCTCACGGCAAAAACGTGATGGAATTGCTTATCAAATTAATATGAACATGCCACTTGTAAATTGTTTTAAATAGTTCTTCCTTCACCTTAGTATAGATTAGTAAGTGCAAATGTCTCTAAATCACTGTCGGAATCACAATCGTCAATTGAGTAGTCATTATTTATTGTAATTGTTAATGGTGTCACTGTAATGTCTGCATCTTAGATTTTGTATAGATTCCACATGTTTTCTCCTGTAATAGGGACCTGTCTAATAATGCTTGCACATCTTTTAGTTTGAATGTAGCATTATGTCGACCTGTAAACTTTTCACTTGTGCCCATATCAGTTCTATCGGATTTAATTGGTGGTGATATGGGGGAAGTCGCACTACGTCAATATCACGTTTTTTGACCAGTTCGTCCACTGCATATCGAGCATGAGGCTTATTGAATTTTACAATTTGTAGAAGTTCTGATTTTTGAGGAAAATTAATATTTTTGTCTGTTAGCCATTCAATGATCTCTTGTTTTCTCCATGATGTGTTTGGCATCTTCTCAATGTGACGAGAATGGTAACTAGCGTTATCTAATAATATGACTGAACCTTTTGGTATTAGGTCAATCATCTGCTCAAAATTGTTTTCAGATATCTCCTCTCCAACAAATAATTAGTATATTATATTGTTTTGTATTATTAGTATAGGATCGTAAATATATTTTTTTTATATTTTCGCTTTGTACAAAAAATTTTTCATGACAATAAAGCTCTCTATCTCTCTCTGTCTATCCATGTGTTGGAAAAGCGTATATAATCCATATTAAATACATTATTTATAAGAAAATACTACTTTTTTTTGCATAATCCACCTTGTATGAAAGTTAATTGAGAAATCTGATTAACACACTTCGTCAAACAATCTCCGTTATTTCATAGATCAAATTTAACACCTTAACTGTGACATATCTCTTTCAATATCGTTGCTTGAGTGGTTAAATGTCACAATACAATTAGATACTAATTCCGTTTCGATTATTCATTTATCAACTTCACAAAATATCCAAAAACCATCTTAAACTTAATATTTTTATAAAAATTTTGTAATATAAGCATGATTTATTAAAAAATTAACAAAAAAACTATAATATTATTTTTTTTTCAGGTAAGTATCTACTAAATTTTCAAAATTACAGACTTCAAGGGTAAACATCAACAGGTAAGTTGATTTTTTCAAATTATGAAAACCCAAAATATATTTAAAAAAATTATAGAAGTTTTACATAAATTGTTAAGGCTATTTCATGACATTTCATTTTTTATTTCAACGTTTTGGTAGAGTTCTAGCCAGTGGCGTAGCTAGGGGGACAAGGGCCGTTGTACAACGCAGATGCACTCAAGACTTCCAAACAATCCAATCATCAACTGCAGTATTCATCGTAATATAACGAAATAACCGAAGTATACTCACTTTGACCACTTTCTCATAAAAACTTCTATTGTCTTGATGGTATTCGGATTGTAATCCAGTAGTTACATTCAGTGTCGGGTGTGAGTTTTGTTTCAAAGAAATATTCATAATACTTTAGTCAATTGTTATAGGTATAGGAAAGGTTATTTTTTTTTTCAACGCTGAGGTTAGAGGCCCCCCTGAGCTCCGGAACCCTGGTGTACTGCACCACCTGGTCCTATGATAGCTACGCCACTGGTTCTAGCTACCGTTATTAAGAATAATTAAATTTTGGTCCCTATCTGACACTACGTAAAAATTGGACAACTAAACAATAATATTTTGAAGTTTATGACTGCGCTTGCTTCAGTTTTTGTTTTTTAATTTCCCCAGATATTTCATTTTATCTCGCCCTGTACATTTACCATACCATTTAAACAGTTTTCGCTTAGAAATATTTAACTCACATTCCATTCAAAAACTTGACAACATCCTATTTTAAGGGTTTATCTGAATTTTTTCAAAAAAATTAATACCAACTCAAAATTGGAACTAATTTCAAATCTACCATCCCATGAATGTGACGAATTTTATTTAGGCGAAACATCTAAAACATTAAAAATCAGAATAAATGGACAAAAAAAGTACATTCAATATAGAATTTCAATGAGAAAACTTGTAAATAATTACGTCATATTTTCCAATCAAAATCATTGAAAGTTTCTTTAAAAAAAATTACCATCCGAATTCATCTTCAAGAATCATTCACGTGGTGCCCTCTGTGAGAAAATGTAATATTCTTTGTCTAAAGTTATAAATAGCCCTGAATATAGCTACAGTAGTCATGGGAAATATGTATCTCTTAACAGGGGTACGGTTTGGTTAGACAAGACACCTCACTATGAATATGAACAGAGTATACAGTAAAAGTCACGAACGTTTCTCGTTACGTCATACTTCCCTGAATGTATCAAAGACACTCTAATTTGATGTGGATATCACTGACGGAAAGGAAAAGGTACGTACGTCTTTTGTGCCTGAATGGCGGACCACTTCTGCCGTTAAATGTCATTAAAGAGGTAAGTTTTGTAAAAATTTATTTGTAAAATTTCAAATTGTAGACTACATTAAATTTGTTTTTATTTATTTCTTCCTATAATTAGATCACCAGAGATACATGCCGAACCCTTAAACAATGATGCGCCGCTGGTGAAAACGTATGACGTAACGAGAAACATTCGTGACTTTTACTACACGTTATTTTTGTACCACTAAATAAGATGCCTAAGACATCAATTATATAGGTATCTTTAATAAAACTTTTTGAACGCCTTCAACATATCGAAAAACCCTGTAGAGTTGCAATCCTCCGGTGGAGTCTTTGTGAAAGTGACCATGATGTTGTTCTAAGCCGCACCGCAGTCTCTCGAAGAGGAAGCACGACTTGGTGGGTATATTCAATGTCCGTATCAAACGAAAAGCTCGAGGTTAGTGCACTTCAACGACGTGATTCGTACGTACGTACAAACATTGAAAACTCTCCCATATCTAAAGCAATCTAGTTGGCACAGAGACACACACTCTCTGTACTTACTCTCAGTCATCTGTTCCTACCGTTAATTCGATCCCGCGATTCATAAAAGCGCGGATTTCTGTTCTTTCCGTAGTTATTTTTTTTTTTTAGTGTTTTCGAATCGCGACCAGGAATTTTTTGTGTGAAAGTATTTCGATTGTCTTTTCTATATACGCGAGTGTTGTTAACCTACTATTGTTCTGTACGATTTGTTCTCTTCTGTTGGCTTTGAGGAATTTTTTTTGTCGTGAATACTGTTACGAGGTATTTGTTGTTTTTTTTTCGTTAATTTAATTTTAGTTGTTGACGTGAAGTAGAGCCTTGCGGAATTTATCTTTCTTTCAGTGATAATTTAAGTTTATCTATTTTGGCCTTGTTTGAAAAATATAAAAACAAAATATAGCGGTGAGGATTTTTATTTAAATATATTTCAAAAATTGAGGAATTAAATTTTGTATTAACTTATTCATTTATATTTTATGTTTAAATTTGTTATGTGTTGTGGAGGAATAAAATTAAAAAGTTATTTAAATGCTACAACTATACAGTGCTTTTCACACCTACCGGCCATGAGGCGGTTCTCAAAAATAACATAAGAAATTTTGTATTGAGGGATTTTGCGACATTACGAGTCTATCTAAAATATTTTTATTTTGACAGTTAGGTCTTTTCTGTCATTTTATATATGGAAATCTACTAATTCGATCCCGTATATTCCGAAAATTATTATAAAAATATCCCAAATTCCAAGGTTTTTTTTTTCGAAATTTTGATCCTCTCACTTTCGGGTACCCCTGTAAACAAAATATCATAGATTTGTTTTCGATGATTTTTTCCCATATTTGTTCATTATCTGAGCACGTAAATATAAAATTTCAGCCTAAAATTTCTTTTATTATGGACTTAACGATTTTTCGACTATGTGACTTGAAAAATTTTCAAAATTCAAAAATCGGATCCAAGTCTTTTCTGACATTTTTATATATGGAAATCTACTAATTCGACCCCTAAGATTCCGAAAATGATTCTAAAAATTTTCTAATGTCCAAGGTTAAAAAGTTTTTTTTTTCGTAATTTTGATTCCCTCACTTTGGGATACACCTGTAAACAAAATATTTCAGATTTATGTTCGCCAATTTTTTCCCAAATTGGTTCATTATCTGAGTTCGTATATCTAAAATTTCAGCCCAAAATTCCCATTATTATGGACTTAACGATTTTTCGACTGAGCGCATATACTCAGTTACAAATTTTCAAAATTTCAAAATCGAAACTAAGTCTTTTCTGACATTTTTATATATGGAAATCTAATAAGTCGACCCTGTAGATTCCGAAAATGATTATAAACATTTTCTAAAGTCCAAGGTTAAAAAGTTTTTTTTTCAAAATTTCGATCCTTCTACTTTTGGGTACCCCTGTATACAAAATATCATAGATATATTTCCGCTGATTTTTTCTCATATTCGTTCGTTATTTGAGAACGTCGAACTAAAATTTCAGCTCAAAATTCCCATTATTATGAACTTAACGATTTTTCGCTTATACCCACTTTAAAATTTTCAAAATTCAAAACTTGGAACTAAGTATTTTCTCTACCAATTCGACCCCGAAGATTCCGAAAATTATTATAAAGATTGTAATATTAATATGCTAAATTGAAAACCATCATCAAACCAATTTAATTAAAATTAATAATAATTTAACTGCTTCATATGATAACTGGTTTTATCTATTTGTTTTGTTCAAAATATAAAAATAAAGAAAATTATAAAAAAGTCACGCGTATTTAATTTTATCTTTTTAGTCTATTTCTAATATTATCTCAAGTGTTCTTCAAGATTTATTATCATTATTTAAATTTACTTTTTCATTTTTAAGATAAACAAGTGACAGTTTTATCTCTTTTAACGGGATCC
Organism: Lochmaea capreae; assembly: GCA_949126875.1. Classification (NCBI taxonomy): domain Eukaryota; kingdom Metazoa; phylum Arthropoda; class Insecta; order Coleoptera; family Chrysomelidae; genus Lochmaea; species Lochmaea capreae. The sequence continues at coordinate 3,477,217 of OX421400.1, forward strand.
TAATATATATCGGGCTTCGAAAATTCTAGCATAATATAGATTTTATAATTTTTCATTGATATACCTGAGTTGCTATGTTTGTATAGTCACTCTAGTACGAACACAGGGACTATGATTTCAATAAATCTAGTTTACTATAACGAATGATCAACAGCAAAAAAGTCGACCATAGACGTAGATATTTTATGTGTTTAAATTTTTGCTGTGATATTTCGTTTTAAATATTTTGTAACAAACTAAATACTTAAAAACCTCTTAACGTCAGTCTTAAAATTGATTTAAAATACTTTTGAATGGATTAGAATCGAATTTCAACTTTTTTTTTCCCCAGCCCATCTGACAAGTCTCCGATACACTGCAGCCTAATGGCTTGTTGCCTTTTTGCTCGTGCTTTCTCTGGTAATACCCTAACCGAATTTGAACTTTGTTATATTTTAAATAATTTTTATAACTATGCTTATATTATATTATCCCTAATTTAGATTGTTTATAAGTATATTATTTAATATTATCATTATATTATCTATAGGATAAAATAAAAAATAGATTACCCGACAAAGTGGTTCGATTACAGAACAAGACATAAAATTGTATCGATGCCACATATGGAAAAATTATATAGAGGATTATTTTCTTAATGCGCTGATACAGTAATACTGATTAGATTATCGTTAAGATATTTCTTTGAAGTTGGATTAGAGGTTTAAAAGTTGTTCAAGATAAAAAATAGTTTAAATAAATATTGGCAAGGTCTGATACATCCTCTTTTTGTATTATACAAGATGTCCCAGGAATTCGTAACAAAAACTTGGGTGATGATAGAAGGGCTGAGATTAATGATAGTAGTATATAAAATTTGTACTTTTCAATATTTATTTTTTGAGTGGCCTGTAGTTTAGTCGAGGAAATAGGACTAGTTCCTTTTTTGAGCCAGAAGCAACTCCCGTGCTATCTTGAGACATTTGATTCCTCGGGAAAAAAATCTAGAAACATTCGTATTCGTTGGTAAAACTTCTTTTGAGTGAAAAGTTAAGAACGTTATAAAATATTTATTTGCGGCCAAGACAGAGGTCAAAAAGTGAAAAAACTGCCGAAATGTGTTTTTTTGCATCTGCATGCCTCTTAGGAGCTGGAAATTTAGGAGGAGAAGATCCAAACTAGCCCAAACAAGCCCCAGAGTCAGTTGTTACATTGTTATTGGGTATGGCCCTTACAAAAAATGATAGAATATTTGAGACATTTCAAAATTATTATGACAATTTAAGTTTTAATGTCAATTAATATTAATTTCCTACGTGCCTAAATTTAGTAACTTTTTGTCTCATACATTTTTTATGTAAATAATAGAGAAAGAAAAATAATCGGCCAAGTGCGAGTCGTACTCGCGGACGAAGGGTTCTGTACCATTATCTATAAAAATATACATACATATAATTTATTCATATGATTGATTTTACCTTTGTGATTCATATTCATAGCTTCGCTTAGTATACAACAAATTTTAAAAAACATGAGGTCGCAGGGAGATTCGAACTTGAGATCCGAAATACATCATCTTTGAAAATTTCAACTATCTAACTATCACGATTCATAAGATACAGCCTGGTGGACGGACAGCGGTCTTAGTAATAGGGTACTCCAATTTTAATACGACTTATACATTTTTAAAGGGCACAAACAACTCACCCGTATACCGAGCATATTATCTGTTTACTGCGAAACTTTGTCTATTGAACCAGTTTTATATCCAAACAAACATTAAAAAGCATTATTTTTATAATCTATTTAATGCTACTAATAAAAGAAATATAAAGGAAATATAAACATAGTATATTTATCAATGGGATAATTTGGTTTTATAATTTGATAGTATTTAAGTAGGTCGCGGCTGAGCTTCCGGAAAAGTTGTTATATTATCAGAGGTTGTCGTTTATTATGTAAAAATGTTCCAAGATTGTTTCGCAAGCGTGCAGTGGCGTAGCGACAAATTATGGAAAATTTGATGAAAAAGTGCTATTTTCCACAATTAAAAACACAGCAAAGTCTTTAATATTTTGAAGGGAAGCAATTTTTTACTTTAATGGCATACACAACGCGACTATCTCTAAAAGAAAAGTCGCAGATAGATCGCTGGAATATGTCTGCTGTACAGTTTCTGCATACATAAATAATTCTTTTCCAGACAAAGTTATCAAAACTTGGGGACATAGGAATTTGTCTTCAAATTCTGGGTTTATATTCCATGATCTTGATATGTCAATAGCTTCATTCTTTAAATCTACATAATTATTTCTATATTCGTTAAGATTTTTGACAGACAATCGGGTCTGAGCCGCTAGGGCGTTGGCCTCTGTAGGCCAGGATTTCGGCCCCTTCCGATCCCTATCGATAGACTCTTTCGGGCCTCGTAACCTTCGCCCCCCCCCGCAGCTTCGTTGGTTCGTGGTAGTAGCGCTACGCCACTGCAAGCAAGGTTTTATAAAACTATTAGGTAGGTTGAAAACTAAACTATTGCCCCTCCTTTTTTTTCTCAGATATTCTATGAAATAATATGTAGACGGATGGTGAATTCTGGTCGTCAATAAAATTACACGACTCTAATTTATTTTCAACTGTGAACATTCACTTGTTAATGTTTGTGACTCTGCATATAATTATTTATGTTCTAGTTACTATATGTAATTTTAGTTTTGTCAGTAGCCCATTTAAATATAACATGCACTGTCAGAAGGCGACAATGTATATTAAAATCAATAATAGATTGGTTTTTTTATTTGATAATATTCAGTCGTGTAAAAATATTAGATGTATTAAAAAACACACACAAAACGTTTAAATATAAAAATATATATTATATTTAATGTTAAGGTCGCTCAAGGTTACGGTATTATTATAAATATTATTGAATAAAGGTCATTTCACTTTTTTGTTAATGTTTTTCATGTACCTAGTTTACAAGTATGTTTTTCTATATCCTAGAATTTGATAATCAAATCAGTAGGTGAAAAACGATGTTTTATTTTGTCACGTACACCAACTCGGTTTTGTTCCATACGCAGACCATATGCTTACCGTTTTCAGCTTAAAGATTTATTCCTCCACATGTGATAACGATTTTATTCGTTCACGAATTTTGTAGAGATGTTTTGCTCCGAATGGAGCTTGTTAATTAATACGCTGTCGCTTTTATACTAAAATAAGATGACTACTTCTCTTTAGGATTCAGACTCCTTTCGAGACCCGATACCAAATTATGTAAGACTCCAGAATACTCCTTATATAACTTTTTCCATGGTTGGTAGGATTCAGGCTAGGTGTTTGGGAATAAACACCATCTTTGATTCTCTCCATGCAATTGGTATATACCCACTCGCCTTATTTGGTAGTCTTTGTTTTGGCAACCGGCCCGTTGTCACAGCTTGAATCTATCTTTACCATACCTGGAAACAGCTCTAGAGTCTCAACCTCGCTCATCAGCTGAATAGAACAAAGTACAGTAGAATTTTGTTAATTCCAATACTGTTACAGAACTTCCTCCAGACCTCTTCATGGATTATTTTGTCTTGTTTTTTTTCCTTAGCGTTGTCAACTCTGTTTCACCAGATTGTTTGACTAGAAGAGCGACTCTTCTCTATCGGATAAACTAGTGAGGGAAGACACACCTGGAAAACATTACTACTAGAGCGACTAGCCTTTTCTGGCAATGCAGAAGGGTTATGGGCAAAACCTGGGGAATACGACCTGAGGTAGTTTACTGGCTTTACACAACTATGGTGATGAGGCCAAGGATCACCTAGGGATCAATAGTCTGGTGGAAGACAGAAGTGGCAGAGGAATATATTAACTGCAATCCAATCTTGGTATTATCGGAGCAATGAACGGCACGGGGACATCAAGGTTCATCAATGGTTCCAAAACAAACCATGGCACTGAGGCTGGTATAAAAGGACTTAGAAAGAGAATGATCTTTAGCATTGGCCGATATACGACTGTGTTTCAAGCAGAGACGATTGGCGTGCAGGAAATGTGAACTCTATGAGCACAACCGAGCCGATCAAAGGAAAAAGTCGGTTAGGGCGACGAACACGTGTTTAAGCTTTTGCAATTGGTTTTGAATTGAATATTCACATAAATTGTTGGTAGGAATAGAAAATGAATTTTAAAACGCAAATTAATGTGACATGTAAAAAGAGTAAATGGTGTTATACAACAAAGAAATGTTATCAAAGAATAAACAGATACTGTTGAATGTAGGTTAAATAATGACAAGACCAGATGTTTGTTACAAAAATAATTTATTTTATTTATCACTTGATGTTTGTTCGCGAAATATTGCACAAAATTTTTAAATATTGATATAAAAACACAAAGAAACGTTATAAGTCGAAAAGTTTTTAGAAAAAAAAAGGCTCCACTTCATCTACCGAAAAATATCCGAACAATTTTTATTTCGAAATTTAGCTGTTTGTAGAATTTGATTTTCTTGTATTTTTATGACTAGTGTTCCGATGTTTTTCATTTACCGAAAAACCCACGCATTCGATCAACTTTTAATAAAATTTCAGCTGTCCTTTGGCGACGATCACAAAAACGATCTTGATCCCAAAATTTGAAATGGGTCGCTGCCTGTATCTTTCTAAGAATATTACGACGAAAATGTAAATTTTGAAAAGATCTCGGAGTTAACAGGAAAACTAGGACAAAATTAGGAACGAAATATCGCGAAAAAATGATGAGTCAAGAGGTGCTTCAGGTAGGTGTTGAATTTATCGGAGGATTTGTCATTTTGTTGGGATATTTGTAGATTGAGCATCGTTGAGCGTGTTTATTGTTATAAAAGTAATTAATTACGTTTATTGAACTAATTTTTTCAATTTAAAAGCGATTGAGATGTGGCAGAAGGTTTGCGTCGCTCTGATCGGTCATCAATTGACCTTGATATTGCTAAGTTGAAGGAAATATTGTGTAGGCAAATTTATATACATTCATATTAGACAAATACTGAATTAATTTCTTTATTTGTGGACAAAAATTACACCAAATAGCTGAATTTAAACCTAAAATAATGTTTGGTAATAAATTTAATAATGAGAAAACCTTCATAAATTTCATAACAACAACTGCACAATTAATAAAAATTATAATATTTGGGGATACAAAAATTTTCAAAAAAAAATAACAGAAAAACAACGCAACCTTCAACTTTTCCACCTTTTTCTGTGGATCCTGTAAAAATTGAAAGTTAACTTTTTCTTGCCCCAGAACATTAGTATACATTAGAGTGTGACATTTTTAGGCGACATTATTTTTTAATGGTATACCAGAAAATCTGGTAGTTTATAGAAAATAAAAAAATTATGCCCCTGGACTAAATGGTTTAAGTCCAATACCGGTTAGTCATGAGAAAATTCGATTTTCCATTTAAATAACTCAGAAAATATTTTTTTTGTTTTAAGTGGATTTTTCATTATTAAATTTTTTTTTCCAAAAAACCTTCTTATGGCTTTCGTAGAAAATTAAATTCTCTACAAAAATATGTCTTTGGTAGAAGACCGTAAAACCACTAGTTTTTTTATAACGAAAAATCCACAAAAAAAAATTTCTTTGTCCAAAAAAATATCTAATAATTTTTTTTTGTAAAACTTACACCTACAAATCGCTTTTCATATCACCGATGCTCAATCCACGATTATAACAATAAAATTACATGAAATCACCACGAAAACTGATCCAGGTTGTCCACGAGAAAGATCCCTGGGTCGAAGAGACAACAATCACTCTTCGCCAGCACGATAACTCCTGGCCAAAAATCGACGAAGACGTTCCCACCGTATTGGATAAAAAAGGCAGAAGAAAATCTTGGCACGCCATAAAATTCGAACGGAAGAGACGAAAGGGCGTTACCGAGGGATCTCCTGAAGGTTCGCCGGGGGAAGTTAGGCAGAAGAGGCCTTCTTGGTGGAATATTTTCGCGAATCAACCGTGGCCAAGGTAAATATAATTCTGATTTTGATATTTATTGTTTTAGTAATATAAACTAATATTTGATTGTTTGTAATGAATAATTTCAAAAACTACTAAACTGATTTTAAGAATTCTTTCATCTATGGAAAAAATATGGATCCCATCAAAATTTACAATTTTTATATTGTTCTCAAGAATTTATTATTACCCACAAAAAAGTCCGCGAGACTATAAGTCTAGATTAGATTCGATTAGAAATGGAGTAACTCTTTGTCATATCCCACTGCGACCTTTCCAGAGCTATTGTGGTCCTCCCTATGTTTAGAGCTCGATATCTAGCTTTATTCTTTTTGTTAGACCTATTAGCCTGGATACCGCCTCCCTTGCCTGCCCTCGGTTTTCTTCTACGAATAGATAACCGCACCCTTACTAGGACTTCGCACTCACAGAGTTTCGTTTTCTTCCTGGCAAAACCTACATAGGCTGTCATCTGCTTATGCTTCCTCAGCATTCCCACCATCATCCTCGTCGTTTCTCGACTTTGACATAATAGGTCGCGTGACAGTTTAGCTGAAGGGCTTTTAAGGAATAATTTAGCGTGCCTTGTCCTGGGGTTTTACGCCACCAGCGCAACGCCTGGTTGTTTATCCATTGGTAGATGCTCTTCAACGGGAAGGTTCTGGCCCTCTCATGACCTCAGTTGCTCGGCTAATTCATCGGCCTTTTCATTGACTTTTATTCCTTGGTGACCTGGCACCCAGGCTAGGGAAACTATTATGACTACCTAGTCTGTTGAGGGCCTTGCAACACCCACACACCAGATTTGACGTCCGAAAAGAGCTAATCGCCTTTAGTACTGTTTGGCTTTCGGAGTAGATGACGATTCTTTGGTTATCCACCTCCCGTCTCATCAACTTTTCTGCGCAGCATTGCACCGCCATTACCTCTGCCTGAAAGACAGTAGCATGTTACCTTAGGCTTAGAGAGATCGTGATCTTCTCTTGTACCCCATATATTCCAGCTTCTAGTCCAGAGTCTGTTTTCAGTGTACCAGTTGAGATTCGCTGTTATAGGAGGCCCTGCTTCCCAGTTTTTCTCTCTGGTCTAACTATTATAGTTACATCACAATCAACTTTTTGATATGTACTGGAATCAATTTTAGATTATGAAGACCAATCCTAATGCGAGCTCATAGTTTAGAATTTTTTTTGGCATTCGAAAAACAATTGTTGCTTATCGTCGTTCTAAGATGCAAATTGCACAAGTCCATTTTTGATGAAAACAAAGGTATTAGTGCCTTCTGGTGACAAACGTACAAACCAATGATGTGACCAGCGGCCCAAATCCCTAATTTAACATTTATAAAAAACGAGAAATGCTGAAAAATATTTAAATTTGGTTTGCTTCTAATTCAAATTAAAACTGTCATTTTGTGAGTTAGGCAATTTGCATCTTAGAACGACGTTATGCAAGATTATTATTTGTAGCATTTTCCAAGGTAGATATCGTTGAAATTTTTATTTTAAATTTTTGGTTGGTAAAATGTTAAAAAGCTATGAACACATTTTACGTTTCTTGAATATTTAGGAAACTAATACTTCAATAATCTGATTGAACACGAGGTCGAAAAAGCTGAAATTTGTTATTTTTATTTACATATGTAAATTGTTCGACATTCTATATAATATATACATATTAGCATAGCTCTGCTGAATATTTTTTAATCTTTACATAAAAAATAGAACAAATTTGTCGTCGTAAATGGATGACTGCAGTTTTTATATCAAACCTGACTGCACAAGCAGAGATAATAATTAGGTATACGTGGGTGTCTATATGTAATGGAAATTATAATTTCAAATTGTTGATCTGTTAAATGATGAAATTATTCATTTTAATCAATATTTATTCGAAATTATAGAGTTTCACCATGAAAAAAAAAACGTGTAATAATAAGAATACTAATTTTCTAAACGCTTACTTAAATATTAATAAAATATATAGAAGGTAAAGGACTATTATCATGTCCGAACATAGTTTTTTTTGCACTTTTTTCACATCTATTAAGATGAAAAAAGATATTTGAGACAGCAATTTGTGTCATTATTAAAAAATCGTTTTATATCTCGAAAATAAAGCAACTATCACGTCCGAAAATAGTTTTTTTTTGCACTTTTTTCATATCTAATAAGATGAAAAGAGATTTTTTAGATAACAATTTGTGTCAACATGAAAAAATCGATTTATATCTCGAAAATAACACAACTATCTTGTTCGAAAATAGTTTTTTTTGCACTTTTTTCACATCTATCAAGATGAAAAAAAAAAGATATTTGGGATAGCAATTTGTGTCAATATTAAAAAATCATTTTATATCTCGAAAATAAAACACTAAATATGTCCGAACATAGTTTTTTGCACTTTTTGCACATCTAATAAGATGATAAAAGATATTTGAGATATCAATTTGTGTCAATTCGGGAAAATCTTCCTATATCTCGAAACGAAATAACTTAATAGTTTTTTGCACTTTTTTCACATCTAATAAGTTGAAAAAAATATATTTGAGATAGCAATTTGTGTCAACATGAAAAAATCGTGTTATATCTCGAAAATAAAACACTAAATATGTCCGAACATAGTTTTTTTGCACTTTTTGCACATCTAATAAGATGAAAAAGATATTTGAGATATCAATTTGTGTCAGTTCGGGAAAATCTCCCTATATCTCGAAACGAAATAAACAATAGTTTTTTTTGCACTTTGTTTCACATCTATTAAGATGAAAAAAGATATTTGAGATATCAATTTGTGTCAATTCGGGAAAATCTCCCTATATTTCGAAACGAAATAACTGTTAATAGTTTTTTTGCACTTTTTTCACATCTAATAAGTTGAAAAAAAAATATTTGAGATAGCAATTTGTGTCAACATGAAAAAATCGTGTTATATCTCGAAAATAAAACACTAAATATGTCCGAACATAGTTTTTTTGCACTTTTTGCACATCTAATAAGATGAAAAAGATATTTGAGATATCAATTTGTGTCAGTTCGGGAAAATCTCCCTATATCTCGAAACGAAATAAACAATAGTTTTTTTTGCACTTTGTTTCACATCTATTAAGATGAAAAAAGATATTTGAGATATCAATTTGTGTCAATTCGGGAAAATCTCCCTATATTTCGAAACGAAATAACTGTTAATAGTTTTTTTGCACTTTTTTCACATCTAATAAGTTGAAAAAAAAATATTTGAGATAGCAATTTGTGTCAACATGAAAAAATCGTGTTATATCTCGAAAATAAAACACTAAATATGTCCGAACATAGTTTTTTTGCACTTTTTGCACATCTAATAAGATGAAAAAGATATTTGAGATATCAATTTGTGTCAGTTCGGGAAAATCTCCCTATATCTCGAAACGAAATAAACAATAGTTTTTTTTGCACTTTGTTTCACATCTATTAAGATGAAAAAAGATATTTGAGATATCAATTTGTGTCAATTCGGGAAAATCTCCCTATATTTCGAAACGAAATAACTGTTAATAGTTTTTTTGCACTTTTTTCACATCTAATAAGTTGAAAAAAAAATATTTGAGATTGCAATTTGTGTCAACATGAAAAAATCGTGTTATATCTCGAAAATAAAACACTAAATATGTCCGAACATAGTTTTTTTGCACTTTTTGCACATCTAATAAGATGAAAAAAGATATTTGAGATATCAATGTCTGTCAATTCGGGAATATCTCCCTATATCTCGATTCGAGATAACCTATTGAAGATCTGGTTGAACCACGGTTTCCTAAACAACAAAAAAAATCATGATAGCGCGTCCGGTTATACCGGATACATTTTGGATTTTGCGGTTAATTTATTAACCGGTCTTGGAGGTCGAGAAGAACCATTATTGGCAATGAAACAACTATTTACTTGACAAATTATCTCATTCTCGAGCTCGTATGGTTTGGTCCTATTCAGTCTTCGAATAATCCGGCAGTTGATTAACTTTTTTGTTGTCATTAACGATGGTTAGGAATAAATTGATTGGAATCCTAAAATAAATCAATAAAAACTCAAAAAGAATAAGATTTTGTTGTTATTATATAATAAATTGAAGCGTTGTTGATAAGAAACGTGTATGAGTTCGATTTTATTAGGTTATTGATAATATATGTATAAGAAATGGCGGCAACACCGGAAATACTTCTTCATTAAACAAACTGATGCAATAAGTTGAAAGGATATTGTTGTTAAAAACACTATTAACGCGTAATTTGATAATTAAACCTAATTATCATACGAATATAACGCCCGACGACCGTCAAGTATGCTAAATAACTTTCCTATTTCTTTGATTAAAATAATGAATTAATTTTTTATTCTTGAAGATTCCACGTAGATATATGATAATGTAAACGTCCAAAATAAACAACTAGAGTCCTTTTGACTCCTTTTTACACGAACTAGTTAAGATGTATACTAATCGCCCCTACTAATAACTCTCGGTAATTTTTAAAATTGTTACTATAGTTAGTTTTAATAATTCCGAATTTCTGCTTCAGATAAAAACACTTTTAAAATTATTTTTATCACGTTGACTTGTAAAAAAATATCGTATGATTTATTACTTCGTAATTTAATTGGTATTATGTTCATGTACAACCACTGTACGTGGTCGTTGAGTTTGCAATCTTTCCTGATTGTAGTACATCTCTACAGAAAAACATTCGGAATACAAATAATAACATTTTTATTCATATCTGTAGTCATAAAATGCGTTAAATATTCATTATGCTTCCAAAAATCGAGATTAAACCATTGAAAAAGCAATTAATAAAATTAATGCTCGTATATTGTGTGTTTGCGTTGGTTTTTAATCACAAAATAAATAAAATAATTGAGTTACTGAAAGGGGTAAATCTATACATTCTTCTTCTTTTTCCTTTATTCGGCTTAACCTTGCCGAGTTATCAAACCAGTAACATTTATATATTTAGTTTGTATGGAAATAAATAAAATCTTTTGTCCTGAATGAGTGACTGACGGACAGTGTTACCAATTCTCAGAAAATTTTCCCCCTAGATCTCCAACCGAAAACCCCTACAATTACTGGGAAGCTCCCCTAAAAAATGTTATTAATAAAATAAGTAACGGCCAGTTCGAAACCTTCTATAAAGCGTCTACACTGTGTCGGTAAAGTATGGAACAAATTCATTTTTAGCTAAACAGAGCATTTTAAGAAATAATCCTGAAACACGTCGATTTTTTATTTTGATTTACCCTATTTTAAAATAATAATATAATATACAGGGTGAATTACTTTCGAGTAATGACTACACCGTCATTTTTTTTAAATGGAACACCCCCTTTTTGTCTCAATTTTCGGATTACTCTAGCTGAGCTGATTCCAAAAATGTATCACCTGTTGATTCCAATTGGTACAGGATGGACAAAAATACAATAGTTTTGTGTGTGCTCATAAAGTAATCCTGGGCATATAAAAGCACACCTTTATTTTTAAAGTTAAAAAAAATTATTCGAAGTTGAAAAAAAACCCTAAAAATAAATCCCATTTGACTTTTTTACCCCCTAAATTTGAGGGGAAACCTCCTAAGCTGGCAACCCTACTGGCGGATCAACGTACAGCCTAAACCGCCGATGGTAGAGACCTGAAACCTGGAGGGAGTGTTCTTTGTATGACGTAGGCATCCGATAATAAAGGATTCTCCGAAATTCTATCCCTAAAGGGGATTCCGTGATCGATTCCTCCGCACATACCAACCCCTTACATCATCGGTGCGAACTGAGAGGAGTTGAGTATAAATCTTCATCCTCAGCTCCTATACTATAAATGATACACCATTTTGCATTATAATTTTTTACTTTTGGTCTTTTTTGGAATGTCGGTTGAATGTTGTTCAGTTTGCTCAAGATTGATATCGTGGAGAAATTTCTTAGTAAATATTTTATGTGGTATAAATGGAAGAACTCGTAAAACCCTTTGTTTTTTGCTACAACTGTAAATGATAAATGACTTCCTACGTGTTGATACGAGGAAAATTGAGCGTGAAAATACTTGACGATGCCAAATTTTCAACGATACTTCAATTAAATTTCTGCAAACAGTTCATTGGCATCATAATTACTTAACCTGAATTTCCGAAGATGAATATAATCATCTATTTAAGTTAGCAATGAAATTAAATTGTTACTACATTTAATTTTACAGCCATTAACTTGGTGATGATATGTTATAGATAGTTTTAATTGTTATAGAATGTACTAGTACCAACTGAGATACAGAGTGTTTCATTTTTCATCCGTAAATAGACATCAGTTTGGTTGTTTTGAAAAAATTTGTCTTGTATACTTTATAAATTTGACCTCATAACTTCCGAATTACCCTGTATATAATTTTGAAAACAAAATCCAGGTTTAACAAAAAATTTGGAAAACTCTTCATAACACCCTGTATAAAGATTTTTTTTTTAATATAAATTGGGAAGAGCAGAAAAAATTGAATCTACAAAGTTATAATTTAGGAATGTTTTGGGTGCATATCCCAGAATCAAATTTTTGTTGGCTCCTCGTATATTACGAGTGTTCTACTATATTTTGTTGATACAATTTTAGGGGTAGCACAAAAATAAGTTTCCCATATTTGCATCCTTTGGGGACGACACTATATAAACGTTATGTTTACTTTTTTATTAATTTTATTTTTCAGATCGTACCGTTGTAATCCACAATTTAAAGTTGCTTAATATTTACAAAACACGTTAATAAAAATATTCTATAATCATTGTTTTTACATGAAGGTTCACGGTTGTTTCAATCAAAAAGTTCATCTAAGGTCACCCTATTAGATTTTAAACGATATTAAAAAAATAACAAAATATTTTTGTCATTGAACGTTATAAATGAAATTTTAAATATTTATAGTTATTATGAATATATACGTAATTGTCTATATCTTGTTTAAACAAATAATATTTGCAGGCTCGACCGTTATAAACAGGTTTTCGTCCTTGGTACATAATAGTATACTTCACCTACCTTACCGGAAAACCAATCAAATGAACATCAAAAATAGGGCGGAAAATGCATAACGCCACGATTTTTTAAGTTTTTCACCATCTGTCACTTGATTACTTTGACGTTTCACGTCAATTGTTTAATTAAACGTCAGTGTATGTCAAAGATTTTTGGTTTATTAGGTAGGCGAAAAACAGTTGTGTGTCACACACGCAGGAAACGCTTTAGCAGCCGTTAACTATCAACTTCGCTATGCTCGCTCGTGCAACTTTTAGATTCCCTAAAAATTTATGTGAAACGTCAAAATTACAAGTGACAGATGGTGAAAAACGCAGTAGTCGCTGGATGCCAGATCTCGACATTACTGTGGCTGAAACAGCAATTGGAAATTTATTTCCATCTACAGTTGCTGTTTGGGTAGGCATTATATCCTCCGAATATATGCAATTAAATGTGTACAGTTTGTCTCAAAGTATATCGTCTTTGCTTTTGTCGGCAATTATAAAATTAATGGGCAAATTGCAATAAATCATATGGCCAATAGCTGCTGTAGAAGAGATTGCCAGTGGCGGACTATTTAAAATTATTTTAAAAAGGATCAAATTCACAAATACCTATCTTTTTGTATTTTTATCATACACCCTTTTATTTGTTTTTTATTTAATATGTGTGACCATTTCTCTAAACTTTTTTTTTCTCCAAAATGAAAGGTTATTAAATACTATTATTATTATTAACAATATCCAACTTTATTATTATTCTAAATCTAATTCTGTCTCACTGTCAGACTTACCATTAAGATTAATTACTATATTATTTTGAATATGAATGTATGAATCAACAGATGCCGAAAGGAATAATTATAAATATTCAACACTCTATGAATTTTTTGAAAAATAATATTTTTCAAAAACAGTGGCCGTTCAACTAAGGAGCAACAACTACTTCCCGTGCATATGCACCGCCGGATATTCAATTACACCCCAAAGTCAAACGGGGTTGGTATATCTACAAGATATTTTACAACCAACCTTTCTGGTTTGCAATTACAGGGGCATCTGTTGATACATTCACTCTATTAAATACGACAATATTACAGGAAACTGTAATAAGATTTAATGTATGAATCTTCAATTTTTATAACGAGCTGTACAGAATTTTTCCAGCTTTGAATGCGTATATTATTAACTACATTTTTAATTGCTTCTATAACAATGGGACCCAAATTAAGATTAACAATATCTGCTCTTTATAATACGGTATTTTAAATTTATTTTAAGGATCTACCATCCCTGTTATTTACGGGACACTCTGTATAAGCATCATAAGGAAATTATATTATATATACATATTGCGTTGCTGCAATTTTTGCTAACATTGTAATATTATGAGAAAATTACAGTGTTTACAACATTTTTTTTGTCTGATTATAAGGTGTACCACTTCTTTCCAACTACCGCATATTTATGTAATAAAATATTTACTTCGCAGAAGGTCGTAAATTTGTAAAATAGCTGCAGACATCTATTTTGTCTAATAATTTTGTTATTACTTCAACTGCTGTATGATATTCATAACCTTAATGACGATTATAACGAGGCATTTTAGTTTTGAGATAAAAATAAAAAAAAAATATCAAAGATATTTTTTGCGACAGTTCTATAAAAATGTAGAAAGAAACTAGAGAATTATGGCAGGTTCAAATAGTGACAGTCACTAATAAATGCGGTCAGTATTTTAGAAAGTGCCATAATTCTCTACTATCAATAAATAGTAGTTTGTACAATTAGTGCGCAAAGCGTCACTTTTCCCACGAGCGCAGAAGTTTGTGGCACGAGCCGTATGGCGAGTGCTGCGAATCTAGCGAGTGGGAAAAGTGATTTGCGTACAAGTTGTACACAATATTTTTTCTACAACCACATTTATTAATGAAATAAAAGCAGAAATTTATATACTTAGGTATTTTATTAAAACTTTGAACAGAAAGAACATACAAAATGAAAATTCAATATAGAAAAATCAGTTGAGTGTATGTTTAATAGTGAATAATGAATAAATAAATAATCAAATAAATAGTTTACTTATTTTTGGCTTAAATTTAAAATTTTTACACCCAGAAATTCACTAAGTATAATAAATATGTTGAATTGTCAAAAAAAGTTGACAGGTCATAGGTAGCTTTGTTTGACATTTCGGTGCGGAAAAGTGCCATAGCGTGTACTTTTCGCATTACTTTTCCAACAGTTATCAAAAGAATTAAGAAATTTGTGTAGAAAAGCGTGTTTTGCATAGTGGTTGTAGGAAAAAATATTTACTTGACTACAGTTTCTTAAAACGCATTACAAATTGGACAATTACTTTCCAAAGGGTAGACCGTTCACTAGGAAGCAACATCTACTTCTCGGTCTACCCTTTGGAGAGTAATTTTCTAATTAGTAAGGTGTTTTAATAGTTTTATACTATTATTTTGATTTCTATTAATAAAAAATATAAATCCATTCACATAATAATTAACAAAAAATAAAAAAAAATATTTTTACTTTTTAGTTCGTTTTAACAACGTGGTATACTAAAAACTTTTATTCCATGTTTCAGCTTGAATTAAAATAATTTCAGGACGTTGATTACGTCCTTTGATAATAACCGAGTTAATGACGCATGTCAAATATCTTAATAGTTTCCTGAATCTGTTGTAGCGAACGGAGGGAGATCATTTGCAAATCCTGTTGTACAATGTCTATTCTTGATTGTATATTACCCTCATCATCTTCAAAAGACGTGGCACATTTTCATCTACCCACTCTCCACCAGCTGTCACATATCTCGAAAATTAATTTTTTAAACGATACGTTACCATTTTCTATTAGAATATTTAATTTACTTTGTTTTGACGAATCATCGCCTTCACACAAAATTAGTAAAAACTGCCAATGAGGAATTAAAAAAAAACGTTTTTCAAAATAATACAGGGTGTACATAAAGTAACGTAACTTGCTAGTATTTCGATGTCCGTTGGGTTTTTAGTATTGATACTTTTCATAACGATATTTTCTAATATTAATAGTTTTAAAACAATACATTTATAACGGTACGGTGTATCGATACTTTACACAGTAACGCCCATCTCTATGTCACATTATTTGACGAACTCCAGAAATTTATTAATTTTGACGTTAGAATTGTCAATAAGACCAAATTATTACTTTCCGTTCTACACTCGCATTATTTACTTAACTTTTATTTAATAAAGAAATCAAGGGTCGTGGACAAAGTATAGTATTCAATTCGCAATTTATGGCCATTATTCTCTGGGGTGACTTGCGCCCCTCGCCTACGGCTCGGGACGCAAACTGCGTGAATAATGGCTATCATAAATTGCTCGTTTAATAATATACTATTAATATTTTTTTTGAAGCCTCCTAAAAATCTACGCTACTGACGTATATCAAATGTTAATAAGTAAAAATAGTACCTTTGCCAACCTTTTTAAACAGCCAAAATTAGAATTTCATCAAATGAGAATTTTAAGGTATAACTGTGAACAAATTAGAATTTTTACATTTATGGTTATTTTTTTATTTTATCAATATATAGTTTTTATAATAATTTTTGAATAATTTTATTATATTTAGATGTGCAGTGCAACATTTTTCCAGAAACTTTATTTCCAACGTTTATGATTACACTTCCAAATTTGTAAAAAATGGTACACCCACAAATTGGATGTTGTTCAACGCTATAATCAACTCAGAAGAATTACGATTTGCATGTACCTACGTACGAAACATAAATTGGCAACAATATAAAAATAACTAAAGTAGAACTGAGCTTCATATAAATATCGGAGTTTATCACCAAATTTCTGAAAATGTTAATTAAATACAAAGTGAGGAAGCAATGTATCTTTTCGAGTCGTAAAACATATTATACTCTAACTAAAGTCAGTGTGATGACCATAAAATAAAGAAATGTTGTCAGATATATTTTCTAAAATTGTTAGGCTCGCACTGCAGTAAACTGTTATTTCGTGATGTTATAAGAAAGCTAGTTTGGAAATATTTTTAAAAAAATACAATATAATGTAAATTTATCAGTAAACATTAAAATAAGTAATTACTGAAAAAAGAAAAATTAATTAAAACCACTTTTTATATGTTACTATATTTAAGAAAATTTTGAAGAGTTGGCAACGTAGCTACACGTGCAGTGAAGACTTCGAAACAACCAATCATCAACTGCAGTATTCATCGTAATATAACGAAATAACTGAAGTATATTCCGTTTGACGATTTTGGCAGAAAAAATTCTACGGTCTCGAGGGTGTTCGGGGGGGTTGTGTTGTGGTTCGGCTTATAATCCATTAGTATCATTCAGTGTCGGGTGTGAATTTTGTTTTAAAGAAATATTTAATATAATATCTATTTCTTGGTTGAGTGAGTTTAGTGAATTGTTATAGGTATTTATAGGAAAGTGTAGGTGATCTAGTGTAGAAAGGTATCATTAATATAATACCTTTTTGATGGTGTAGTGGTTAGGTCGCGTCAGTGAATTGATATTAATATAATATTAATTTGTTCGTAGACGTTAGAATGGCATTTTGGAGACCATTTGAAACAACAGTCCAAGAAGATGCGAAGGATTATTGAATTGTGGATTTAAATATAAGTTAGATAATCGAATGGTAATAATGGAATCTCGGCGTATCGCTGAACTTAGACACGACTATTTGCGCAAAATAAAAGGGTACCGTGATTCAAATAGAACTATAATTTATTTAGACGAAGAGAATCTTTATCGCTGTTTTGTTACAGAGTGCAAATCTTGAGTACCCTCACAGTGATACACCGTTGAATTTGATATAAAAAGCCCTTTCATTTGAGCTAAGTTTGATCCCCCTTCCATTTAATTATTTTCATTGCGATGACGTCCCTGGTTTTATTATGGCGTCATACATACCCTGTAGGTATACCTCGGATGAAATTATTGTAGGTCCCAAAAAGATTACCCAACTTTCAAATGAACCTTTTCGTGAGTTCTTGAGATACAGCCTGAAAAAAAATCTTATATATATAAAGCTTCATCATCAGATGAAAAATCTTAGTACGCTCCTGAAAAATAATGGTTTAAAATGAAATATTTCATTTATTATAAAAGTCATATCCTGTGATAAAAAAATCAAGGTACGCTCCTGGTTATTCACGCTTCTTGTATCGGTTGTTATTTGAAAAATTTTATGCATTACAATGATTATATTTCTATCGTTTGTGAAAGTTGACCCAAATCCTGATTTGTTTAGAATGAAAAATATATTTCCTCGTTATTAAAACGGAAAATATTAATACACTGTGGAATACTTGTAGATATCCGTTTGATCTTCTTGATTTTTTCCATCGTTTTCTATAAAAGGTATTTTTATTGAAAATGTGTCAATATTTTAACAAAAATATGCAAAAGATTTCCTTTTTAACATTCTAACCAGGGGGTCTATTCTCAAACAATGACATTTAACATTTTCTACTTTTGTCAATCAAGAATTATACAAAAGAGTACAATCTCGCATGCGACAAAAATACCACAAATTAGTTTTTCGAGATTTAGAATGTATTTAATTTTTGGCCAACTCTAATCAATAACCTGTCTGGTAATATATCCCGAGAAGTAGTTGTTACTAATTAGAATTATATTTTTTTTAAATTTTCGACTTTTATTAGAATTAGAATCCCCAAGCAGTTATTTCCTTCCTTATGAAGGACCCTACTCGTGAATTAATAATCACTTTAATGTTTTTAATGAAGTCTATAAACTAATCCTTCTTCCTAGTTTAGTAGATTAATTTGCGTTCGCGTTTTTATCTT
Organism: Lochmaea capreae; assembly: GCA_949126875.1. Classification (NCBI taxonomy): domain Eukaryota; kingdom Metazoa; phylum Arthropoda; class Insecta; order Coleoptera; family Chrysomelidae; genus Lochmaea; species Lochmaea capreae. The sequence goes on from OX421400.1 coordinate 3,496,079, forward strand.
TTAATATACAACTTCCGAGGCTAAACAAGACGCCATCTGCCATTATAACTCAATTTACTTTTTGATCAAAACTTGTTAAGTACGTCAGTTGACTAGATTGTACTTTTCAACCAATTAAACACAAAATTACATTATTTTTTAAGCTTTTTTGTAAGATGGACAGTGGTGTGTCCAAATGTGAACAAAATCTATCTTATTTTCGAGTTTAATAATAATGATTATTAAATTTTTTTAACGATCCATATCTCGAATTCACTATACAGTGCTATTCGAAAGTCCCCTCCCCCCCTCGTATGTTTTGAACGACTACACTTACAATAATAAAATTTGGAGGGTGAAATAAAGTGTTGTAAACTTCTCTCCGAATGGTAACAGGTGACGTAATAGTAATAGATGACGTCACAGTGCCACTCTGGCCAATAATTTTAAATATGGCAAGTGATATCTCGTTTGAAAGGCATTGACATTGGCTACATAGCCATATTAATTTTGTTTGGGTTTAAACTAATTTTGACGGATAAATTAAACAAATACCAAAATTATTATTTCATATTTAAATATTGAAGATTTTTCAGTTCGCCTCTGGTTAGTTGTCAAAAAAATTGACGTTTTTAATTTAATAGTATTTGTTACTTTGCAAAGTTTTTCTAAATAGCTTAAATATTTAATTTTATTATTGTTTAACGAGACGTTTAAGAGTTTACATAGGCAAAATGGTACGTACGCAAGCCGACAAAGTAGCAGCTATCTTAATAATTGGTGAATCTGGAAAGAATCTCCATGAAGCGGAACGTTTATTTAATGAGAGATACCCAGATCGCCCTATCTCGAGAACTTATTTGAGGGAGCTTCTTCACAAGTTTGAAGCAACAGGTAGTGTTCAAGATGCCAAACGATCTGGTCGACCAACGTTTAGTGATGAAAAAAAAATTGATATAGTTGCTGAAATGGTAGTAAACCCTACTTCCTATTCAACTAAAGTTGCGTCTATCTGTGAATTAAGTAAAAGTACAGTACAGAGAGTGTTGGCTAAAAAGAAATTTCATCCATACAAGTTGAAAATGGTGCACCACCTTTCGGATGACGACCCCGACAGAAGACTCGAATTCTGTGAATGTATGACAAATAAAATTAGTCAAAACCCACATTACACAAAAACAATTTGTTTTAGTGACGAAAGTACTTTTTGCCACAATGGAAATGTGAATACACAAAATGTAAGGTATTGGAGTGACACAAATCCTCACACCTTTCGTGAACAACATACCCAATTTCCAGAAAAAGTCAATGTTTGGACAGGTATTTTGGGAAACCACATAGTTAATCCTGTTTTCCTAAATTCAAATTTAAGCGGTGAGGTGTATCTGGAGATGTTACAAAATGCAATTGAGCCGTTAATTCTTGAAATTCTCTAAGATAACCCAGATGAATTCGCCCATCTGGAAATAACATTTCAACAAGATGGTGCTCCTGCACATTATTATGGTGCAGTAAGACGTTACCTGGATGAAGAATATCGAGGTAGATGGATCGGCCGGCGAGGTCCTATAGAATGGCCACATCGGTCACCAGATCTGACACCATTAGATTTTTTTCTATGGGGGTACTTGAAATCCAAGGTTTATACTACGGCACCAGATAGCATTGGCGTTTTGAAAGAAAGAATTATTGAAGAATGCAATGCAATTTCAGCTGACACATTCGAACGAGTACGACAAGAGTTTACTAATAGGATGTATTACTGTCAGGAAGTAGATACCCGGGCAAATCAACGAATTTATAAATTTAAATTTCTTTTGTAAAGTTTATTTCCCAAACAATAACAATCAAATGATTATTTATATAACAATTACATTAATTTTGTCAATATTTCAAATTATTTCACAACATTGTTGAGATTAAATAAGTAATTATTAATTTGACCTACACATAATGGAATATTTGCAATTAATTTATGCTCACTTCCAAAAGTCAGAATTATCAGAAATTTTGCATATGTATTAAGATCAAATTACTAATTAATATCACGATCGAGATCATCAGGATAAAAAAAGTTATATTAGTACTTTGTATTAATATAGAACTAGTAATTGCATCATTATTATGAACGCGAACACGTGGACTATAATTTTAGTCCTTCTTCCTTACCCTACCGACCGATCTAAAGCAAATTGAACCAACAAAAAAGTCTATCATGGGCGTGGATGTGTATAATTTTCGAAAAATACATTTTTTTAACAAAAAATTATGTGAATATCATCAAATACCAAAGAAAACATATCTTGTACCACCATGTCATCATTTTATCTTCCATTAATAAATTAAAGTTGTATATAGTTTAATTTATTTATCTCGAAAACGTACTCCCTTACGTCTCAATTTCCTTAATTTACCTCATTAATTCAAGAGTGCCTTTGTTTTAACCGAAGGAACTGAATAAAAAAGAAAACAGTAAGATTAATGTTTCCGGATGTGATTAAGTTGTTTTCCTCAATAGAAAATTTTTTTCTGTACATACAACTCGGTTTGTGTGCCATTAAACTTAATTGTTATTCTGGTAATCCGAGCTTTTATACAGTGTGACCCATTTTGTTTGGAAGCACCCCTATAAAATCCGCATTTTTCAACCGATTTTGATTTAGTCTTTTTTGTTAGATTCAGTATCAAAAACAGAATTTGAGCACAAATTTTCATACCATAATAGCTATTTTCAAGGCACTCTACGTTAATTTTTCTTTGCCAAAAAAGACGAAAGTATATTAGGCATTTTTTTTTCTCAAATACGACTACACCACTGAATTCAGAATCATCACAAATGTAAACTATCAAAATTTTATAAAAAAAGTTTTATTAACAACAAAGTTATCACTACATGAATTTGGAAAAAGTTGTTTTTTAATTAAGTTTTTACTAAGAATGTAGACACATTTTAAAAATGGCAACATGGTAAACAAAAACTAGGACTCAAACATATTGCACTGTAAATATTCGAAGCCGAAATTTTAAAAGACAGGATAATAGGTCCATTCTTTTTTGAGGGTAACATGAATGCCAATAACTTCATGGAATTCTTGGAAGGTGAGTTATACGCAGTGTTTGACGAACTGCCACTAGCAAAAAGAAGAAATATGATATTTCAGAAAGATGGTTGTTCTGTACACTATTCTAGGATTGTCAGGCAGTGGCTTACCGAAACATTTCCAAATGGTTGGATAGGTCGCGGTAGCGAGTTAATCGAATGGCCTCCTAGATCGCCCGATTTAACTATATTGGATTTTTATCTGTGGTGGCTTTTGACACAAAAAGTGTATAAGACACGTCCAAGGAATAGAGCAGAACTATGTGACAGAATACGACAGGCATGTGCTGGAATAACGCCACATGAAATAAAAAAGCGCTAAGACATAGTCGCAAACGATACGAGAAATGTGTGGAAATTAACGGAGGTCTGGTCGAGGCTACAAAAATGTAGAATTCAATTATTATTAAGTAGTTTAATAATCAAAATGTATTATTTGGTGTTAATTTGTATTTTCGTCACATCAGCACAACTTTACATTACTCTCAGAAGCTATAACTCCAGAACCGGTTAAGGTATCGGCTTCGAATTTTTACAGTGCAATATGTTTGAGTCCTAGTTTTTGTTTACCATGTTGCCATTTTTAAAATGTGTCTACATTCTTAGTAAAAAATTAATTAAAAAACAAATTTTTCCAAATTCATCTAGTGATAACTTTGTTGTTAATAAAACTTTTTTTATAAAATTTTGATAGTTTACGTTTGTGATGATTCTGAATCCAGTGGTGTAGTCATATTTGAGAAAAAAAAATGCCTAATATACTTTCGTCTTTTTTGGCAAAGAAAAATTAACGTAGAGGGCCTTGAAAATAGCTATTATGGTATGAAAATTTGTGCTCAAATTCTGTTTTTGATACTGAATCTAACAAAAAAGACTAAATCAAAATCGGTTGAAGAATGCGGATTTTATAGGGGTGCTTCCAAACAAAATGGGTCACACTGTATATACAGGGCGATATTCGACCGACAAAACTTTACCACAGCTTTATACAGTCTGTCCACGCTTGTTATGTAGTAACAAAATCATATGAAACAGATCAGAAAGATTGCGAAGCTCTCAAGAACGAAGTGATTTTCAAAAAAAATTTGCCAATTGCGTGTTAAGTCCTGCCGCAAAATGAGGCGCAGCTTGTTGAAGTGACGCAGCGTGAGTCACGGGGAGTTTATGGCGGGAGAAAACTGCTAGCGCGGGTTCGGCGCAAAATAAAGACGCAGCAGGAGGTGGGTGTAGCTAGTCACGGCGAGACCGTACAAAAGATACGATTGTAGTTTTCACATTGAAGCTTGGACAGTTCTGAAAAATGACAAATGCTATTGCACTGATTGGTTCTGATTTAGAAGACGTGTTCGAGTTCGAAATGATATCCTTTATACAGTGCTTTTCAGATAAAAGTATCCACCTTTAATAACTTTTGTAATACTGGCATTTAGAAAAAATCCAAAAACACGTCAATTTATGTTGGAAGGGGCAAGCATTATGGCTTATTTAAACTTACTGGAAAAGCCACCCCCTCACCCCTAGCAGCATCCCCTTTATTTTTTTAAATTACTTTTCATATTTTTTATGTAAAATTTGGATACTCCTCTTTGAGCTGATTTCAAAAATGTATAATACTTGTAGGTTAAAGTGGTTAGTTTATGAGATAAACAATTTTTCTTTTAAGAGCACAAATTTTACTTATTATTTACTTTCACCTTATTTGCCTGTACTAAAATGGGTTGTACAACAGTTCAAACTCTTTAATCTTTTTAACTGTGCTATTTATTATGAAGTTACAATAAGTGTTCAAAATGAGTACCATTCACTTCCATACAATGGTATAATCTATTTTGAAATGCCTCTCTGACATTGCTTAATACGGCTGGATTTAATTGTCGACATTCATTTTCTATCCTCTCTCGTAAATCATCCAGAGATTCTGGTTGGGTAGCATAAACTTTTGTTTTTAAATACCCCCATAAAAAGAAGTCTAGGGGTGTTAAATCCGGTGACCTAGGTGGCCACTCCTTCATCTGCCCCCTTCTACCTATCCAACGAGCGGGGAATGTTTCGTTTAAAAATTGTCGGACAGGCATATCATAGTGTGGGGGAGCTCCGTCTTATTGTTGTAATACGTGGGTCAACCCCTTCCCTGAGTAACTCAAGATATGATTCACCATTTAAATTTCCGTTGATGATGAAAGGTCCGACAATGTGGTCACCTAGGATACCACACCAAACGTTTAACTTTTGGGGATGTTGTGTATGGAATTCACGCATAATATGTGGATCACTTTCAGCCCAATATCAATTATGCCTACTTACTAAGCCATTTAATGAAAATGAGCATTCATCAGAAAAGCAAATATTGTTTAACAATTGTGGATTGTTATTGATAATTTGCGTCATTGATTCGCAAAACTCTAGACGACGATCAAAATCATCTTCATTCAACTCCCGCACCAACTTAACTTTGTATGGGTGGTACTTGAATTTATGTAGAACTCGGAAAAATGTAGAAGATGAAACACCGATCGCTCTACTTATTGTTGACAACGATTGGGGTTGTTGAGCCTCTAAGCTGACTTGCCCTAAAATTGCCACTTGGATTGCTTCGTTATTTACGAGTCCCTCTCGCTTATGCACTTTATTGCAAACAGACCCTGTTGTGGTAAATTTCTCCATCAGTTGAATTACATACTTATGAGTTGCATGTCTTCCGTCATGTAATTCGTTAAATATTCTAGCAGCAGCTCTTGCACAATTATTATTTTGGTAGTATAAACCTACAATTTCAATTCTTTCTTGCAAAGAGTAAACCATTTCAGAGAAACAAAATAAATAATGTATCAAATTACACTATCAATAGTGACTAAAAATTCTAGTTGACAATGTCAAACTTTAATAAAAAGTAGAGTTTTTTGTTGTTTGGATTTTTTAAGTAGAATAAATAGCACAGTTAAAAAGATTAAAGAGTTTGAACTGTTGTACAACCCATTTTAGTACAGGCAAATATGGTGAAAGTAAATAATAAGTAAAATTTATGCTCTTAAAAGAAAAATTGTTTATCTCATAAACTAACCACTTTAACCTACAAGTATTATACATTTTTGAAATCAGTTCAAATAGGAGTATCCAAATTTTACATAAAAAATATGAAAAGTAATCTAAAAAAATAAAGGGGATGCTGCTAGGGGTGAGGGGGTGGCTTTTCCAGTAAGTTTAAATAAGCCATAATGCTTGCCCCTTCCAACATAAATTGACGTGTTTTTGGATTTTTTCTAAATACCAGTATTACAAAAGTTATTAAAGGTGGATACTTTTATCTGAAAAGCACTGTATATTGATTTCTTTAGCGATTTCCTTCCATATTTCAGTTTTGTCCTCATGTAGTCTAATGACTTGTATCGTACAAAACTTGTCGAATCCGCACAGCTTCGATTAATTTTTCTTCCATGGTTTTCAAAACACACGCAGTGAGCCGAGATCTGAGAAAAACTGCGGCAACTACACTACGTTCCGCAGGGTCACTTTGCAACAAAACTGCGTCACGTCACGCTGCGTAGAAATATGCGCAAGCTACATTCTTTATTAGGTTCACAAAAACTCGCCGTGACTAGAGCTGCGTCACCTCACCAAGCTGCGTATCATTTTGCGGCGGGGTGGTCACTTTTACCCCTTTATTTTGTACACCACTGGAACAAATACTTTTTTTGGTTTATTCATTTTTTATGAAAATAGAAATCGCAATGGTACAAAAACTATCGAAATAATTGTAAAATGTTCGCCGTACATAATTTGAAAAATTTACAGGTTGGGTCACGACGAGCTTACACTGTATCGGTATTGACAGACGTGATGCTTCCGGTTATAACGGAAGTGAGCAGTATCTTATTATTTTAAATAGAACACCTTGTATATTATTATTTTTTTGAATTTTAATGTTACTTTGTTTCGAATACCCTATGTCTCAAATTTATATTTATCGAGATATTAATTTTTTTTAAATATAGTGGTATACAGGGTTCGTAAAAAAGTCAAATTTTAAATATATCAGTTTTTTCCTTTTTTATTGAAATTTATGGCCGTTGTCGGAGTATAAGAAAGCCTTATATATAGTATAGTATATAGTGTGTCCCAAAAATTGTACTAAAAATATTTTCTCATTCAAATCCGCTAGTAGAAAATAGATTTTGGCTATTTTCTACGACCAAATATCAAAAAAACCATTGCGTTAGACTTAAGAACAAATTTAAGGTAATTTTAAGAAACATTTTTGGCCAAAATATATTTGTCATTGTTGGGATTTTTATACTTATATTACTTTTTATTACACCCCAATACATTTTTAATCTGTCTGTTGGAAATAATAAATCCTTGATATTTTCCGATTTATGACGGACTCAATATAAAATAACCATAAATATTTAATACCATTGATATTGCTTGTAATTTTTCTGTACTAATTTTACATGCACAAACGCAAAATAAATGTATACTTTTGTTTGTCGAATTTTATTACTGCATATCTAAAATAGGAAGTAGTAGGCACTTGATCACGATTCACTGTGTACACACCTCCATGTTAACACCGGACAATCACACGTGTGTAGGTTAATTCAACCTCTTTCTTTGTTAAAATTACAGATTTTCCAAAATACACATTGATCATTAACCAAATTCCCTTCGGGACTGAGTTAAACTTTCGTAGTAATAGTCCAAGACAAAGTTTCTTCAGTCTTAAACTCGGAACAAACAATATTTTGAGTATAAGCGACGAGGTACGGTCTTCAATCATCGCGCTCAGTTTTACCTGAAAGTGTGAAATGCGTTTAACGTAATAATCATACCGTGAAGTATTACGATATTACCAAACGGTGTTTTAACACAGTTATGAGATTTGTGAATGTTGAATGGTACGTGTTTTAGTTTGATTATAATACGACTTTCAAATATTGTGGGAGAAATACTTACGTCAGTCAATTCATTATATTAAAATATACAGAGTATTTCAAGTAAAAATATCCACCCCACATAATTCAAAACTTCTATCCCCTCCCCCTATGGTCACCCCTCCCAATTTTTTTTGATTGATTGGATAATATTTTAGTATATCTTATTTTTTTTTCTCAAATATAGCTATTAAATTTAAGGATTTTATTTGATTCATAACAAAGTTGTATAGTTTGGTTTTGCTATAAAAGTAATAATTACTTTTAAAATGTAATAAATATTTTTATGGGCGAAGATTAAAATATACAGGGTGTCCCACGACGAGTTGAAGCTATCTGTATATGGCAAAATACTTATAGTAAAATCATGAAAATTTCTACGTTTGGGTTTTCGGATACGATCTTTTTAACTAAAATATTTTCAAAGATGGTCGACTTCTAGTTCTACCGGAAGTCGACTGTAACTTTGTTATTTTAAATGGAACACCCTGTATATTAATACATTTTTAAAATTTACGTAAAATTTTAGTACATTTTTGTCTGAAAACTTTTTATTAATATTTTTGGAAAAAATTTGACCGTTGCAGACCCTTATAAATTATTTTTTCTCCAAATGACATTAAAAGCGGCCTTTTAATGACACTTGGCAGGCTTAGAAGTTGTACTTTTAATGCCTAGGCAGAAAAAGTCCACTTTTAATGCCTAGGCAGAAAAAGTTCGTTGCTAGGCAACCTTCCAAGTGATAATTTAAATTAAACTGGTTATTAAAATTGACAATGACATTAAGAAAACTCAAAATGATGCTGGATATTGATAATGAAACGCAATTTAAATATAAAAAAGTCGATTTTGCGTGGAATTGGAACAAATTTGAAGAAAAAATTATAAGTTTCACACGGCAGAAAAGCAGATTTAATCCCTTGGCTGGTTTCATAGCCTCGCTACGCTCGGCTATGAAACACCAGCCGCGGCATTAAATCTTGTGCTTTTATGCCTAGTAAAACAAATAACTATTTTTACGAGAATACCCTTAAAGATGTGAAAATGGTTTCGGTTCGGATGCTTTTGGCAAGGTCAGACGTATTTGAATCTGTTGAAAAATTTTTCATTTTATACAGGGTGTGTATAAAATTCATAATTATCAAATTTCTTTATTTTTTTTAAATAGAACCATCCGGTTTTCTCTATTTTAATGCATTCAGGTTTAGGTATAGGGAAGTATACACGAATTTGCCTTATTTATGAAGTTAAACAATGAAAACTTTTTATACACACCCTGTATAAAATGAAACATTTTTCAACATAGATTCAAATACGTCTGACCTTGCTAAAAGCAACCGAACAGAAACCATTTTCATATCTTTAAGGGTATCCTCTTAAAAAAATAATTTATAAGGGTGGGCAACGGTCAAATTTTGTACAAAAAAAATTAATAACTCAAAAAGTATGCATTTTTCGAAAAAAGTTTTTAGACAACAGTATACTAAAATTTTACGTAGATTTAAAAAATGTAGTTTATTTGTATATCTAAAAAAATTTTCTCCGAGGTTGAATATTAAATTACCTATAGATTTTGATGAAAACAATTAAAAACATTTAATCTAAACAAACATTTTTCGCATTTTTATTTTTTAGGTAAATGGTAGCAAATGCGCAAGGAATGTAGGATATTTGAATTTTTTCTCCACAAAATTGTTATCAGATATTTTGAATAAGTTATTTTGGTCATTAATATAGAATTTCAAGTGTGTAGTTGAAAAATAGTTTTTTTTGCAAAAAAAACTAACAGCATCCAACTAACAAAAAATTTAAAATTAAAAAAAATACTTATTTGTTTTACTAGGCATTAAATCTGCTTTTCTGCCGTGTGAAACATATAATTTTTTCTTCAAATTTGTTCCAGTTCCACGCAAAATCGACTTTTTCATATTTAAATTGCGTTTCATTTATTATCATCAGCATCATTTTGAGTTTTCTTAATGTCATTGTCAATTTTAATAACCAGTTTGATTTAACTTATTACTTGGAAGGTTGCCTAGCAACGAACTTTTTCTGCCTAGGCATTAAAAGTACAACTTCTAAGCCTGCCAAGTGTCATTAAAAGGCCGCTTTTAATGTCATTTGGAGAAAAAAGTTATTTTCGTAAATAAACAGACTAAAATTGAGAAATCAAGTTGACTGCCGATCTAACTACAGAAATCTATTGAAGCATACTGCGCAATTGAATAAATGAATGAATGAATTCGAAAATTCACTTTCTGAAACCAAAAGGTAGGTACTCATAACTTTTAGAATGATCTGATGACCACCAATAGTTTCAGGGAAAAATTTTACATTTATAAGTGAATTTTGAGTCGATATTAAGGATTAACGAAGTTAGCAAAGAGCAATTTAAATCGTGAAATATTCTACTCCTTTGTTCAAAATTTAGATTTGCAACAACAAAATTTTTTTGCGACATTAAACATGCTAAAAATTTGTGAAATGGTTTTTTTTTGGGATGAGAAATCAACCGGTCAGCCTAGTTTTTTATAAAATCATTCTTTCGCCTTCAAATAGTGTCAAGAAACTTTCGAAAAAACACATTTTCTACAGCAAAACTATAAATATGGAACCAAAATCTAATGAGACTAAAAATACTAATATACTGAGGATAAAATTCACAAGGCCATAATCTAGAGGGCTTCCATTTTATAACAGCTGTAAACTTTTTATATAGTTGCCTCTTTTTTAACAAAAAAAAAATGAATTTATTTTATGCATTTTTTTGCGAATTTTGAAAAACAATAATTCTTCGATCCGTCGTCTTGCCTTAAGTGAATTGCTTTCTTGTAAAATGATTTCTGTGCTATAATTAATCGCAAGGTCACATCTTGACACCAACTGAACTGGTCAGCAAACTAAAGGCCGTTTGGAGATAATTGAAAAACCGGAAAAATGCCGTGATATACGATCGGCCGTTTAATATTATGTGGGTCATAAATTTTTAAACTTGAATTGTACTATAGGCGGGTATTTCGATTGAATTCGTGTAGGATTTATTAGGCAAAAGAATTAGATCGTTCATTATTAGTCCAGTCTTGATCGTAGTTTCTTTAACTTTCGTTTCGTTTTAATCATAGAGATAATAAACATAGAGTAGGCAACCTATAGTCGGAAGCGTCCAAGAGATGGCGATTGAAGTTGGTGATGCTGTCTCTCTCTAACATCGCGTGATGCACATGCGCGAAGACTGTAACACTACTAACCTTTTAAGAGCTACGTTCGGTATTTGCATCGCAGAGTCGACAGATTTTTGGTCAGTGGTCACAGATTAATCTGAGCAAATTGCTATTACCGAACGGCCGTCCACCAACCATAGATATAAACGAACTTCAAAGTCAATATTGGTCATTTTTACAAAAGACATGTTGAATGGATAAATAAAAATTAAATGTTTGTATAAAAACACAAGAGGTAATCAAGAAAAACAGTACTTGATTTATGTAATGACTACAACATAACAGATAAATAGATTAATCTTTTTCGTCGGTCAAAATATTTACATCGGACCTTTCTGAGCGGAATTACCGAACAGCTCGGATTTACCTCCTCTACCTCTAGATGTAATAAAGGAACGCTTCAGACTAAAAAGATTCATCGAACGCAAATAACGAACGCAACTGAGAATATTACAAAGAGAAAGCAATATCAAACTGGTTGTCAATCTCTTTCTAATGGGTGGACGAATACGCTTACACGAGCCCCTATGGCATGCCTACTCTATGAGTATTATCTCTATGGTTTTAATGCCGCTGTACTGCGGAAAAACGTAAAACTGTGTGATCTATTGATTCTGCATAACTGTCCAAATAATACTTTCTCATTGCTCATTATAAATTCAAAAACGTGTCTGAAACACTTTAGGGTGATTCAAATAATTGTAAGCGCTTCTTCATGTAAGTAACTGTTCAGTTAGCAACTTTCCCTAGATTCTTCCTGTATAGTGAACCGCAGGTAGCGAGGACAATAGAACCCTAATACCATTACCATTCAAATATATTTAGAAGTGATAAATTTGCCGTGACAGTACAGTGTAGTTGTGTAAGAATAAGATCCTATTAGGTATTTTATTATAGATATATTTTATTACAATATTTATTTCTTTTATATAAGTAGAGTCCGACCACAATAACTTTGGGACACCACGTGATTCAACGTAGGGCCGCCTCGAATGCGATGCCGATCTCTGACTGGCTGCGGCTTCGAGCCAGCGGCGGAACAACGGGCGCTTTATTTTTTGTAGCTTCTTCGTTTTCATTTCAGTGTTGACAGTAGACCAAACAGTACTTTGCTTTCGGTCTTCTTGTGCGATTTTTTTGTTGCGAATAGTGAATTTTTCATGTCTTTTTGTGTCATGTCTCCCAAGAAAAAGCTTTGCATAGTAAAGAAAGGAAATTATAGATCGGGTTGCTCCATTTATGCAAACAGAAGCAGAGGAAGGTATACAGACGGGTCAAAGACTGGGAAAGGGAGATGAGGAACACAAGGAGTACATGCTTCTGTATTTCAGGCGGAGATTTATGCCATCCTAGAATGTGTCAGAATTAACAATCATAGGACTGACACTCCTAGGATAAACATATTAACTGACAGCCAGGCAGCCCTTGCAGCTCTAAATAGCCGCAAGGTAACATCCAGACTGGTAGAAGAATGCCAGAAAGAATTGAATGAACTGGCAGACCACAGTAGAGTAAGACTAGTGTGGGTGCCGGGACGTAATGATATTTCTGGGAATGAACAAGCTGATGAACTCGCCAGAAGAGGTTCAGCAACGACATATGTTGGACCAAAACCAGTTCTTGGGACCACAAAGAAGGTAGTCCGAAAAAACAAATACGAAAATGGGTACAACGCCAACATAGACTCCAAAGCAGGTACACAGTAAGACCTTCATAGGAGATAGATGTGTAAAACGGGCTGAAGAACTACTGAATGCTAGTAGGAACAAGCTAAGAATTATTACAGGTTATCTAACGTTTCATGCCCCGGTAAAGGATCATCTGCATAAAATGGGGCTATATAACGGGGATATCAGCTGCAGACTTTGTGGCATGGAGACCGAGACCGCAACCCATATTTTATCCGACTGTGAGGCATTGGACTCAAGGAGACAGACAATCTTCGGAGAGGCTAAGTGCCGCCTGTAGCATATGGCATGCACCCAGTTGACATATATCATCTACTCGAGGGTAAGGGAATGGCTGGGTGGGTGGAATAAAGGTGGGAGTAGAGTACAATAAGTCAACAGGCTGCAGTGCTTCCGGTACTAGAACGGCTCCCAAAACCAAAAAGTTTGATATATATTTGAAATAAATTCCTAACAATAAATTTAGTATGAAAATTACATTTTCAAATGCAAGTCAGTAACGCCACTGGCTGATACGCCACTCCCGCGACCACGTGGTGTCACATAGTTATTGTGGTCGGACTCTACTTAATCAAAATTCTATTTCATCATAATCTGACGAATCTTCAACTCCAACATGTATGTATGTATGTATGTATTTTGGGGTAACATTCACTGAGACCTAAAAGATCTATTGTGCCCCCTTATTTCTACTTAGTTTCTGAGGAGAGTCTCAGATACTAGTAGCTCCTTTAGTCCTATTTCCCGGAGGAATTTTAGGATATCTGCAGGCCTCAACTTAGGTAACTGTCCCTCTTCTATCCAGTAGTCTCCCAGGTACTGTGCCCTAGGATTCTGAAATACTGTGCAGTTCGCAAGTATGTGGATGGAGGTTTCTTCTTCCATTCCACAAAATCTACAATCTTCTTCCTCCACTATTTTGAGCTTTTTAAGGTGCCCATTCAGGCGACAATGTCCCGTTAGGATTCCTGTTAAAACTCTTAGTGCAGTTTTGCTTTGACTTATGCATTCATTTGATCTCAACCGGTTGTAGTCACCCAGAAGAATCTTTCATTGCCTAAGCCCTACTAGATCTTTCCAATTGTCAGATCTTCTCTTTTCTTCGGTTTTACCTATTTCTTCCAATATTACATTGGAGCTGATTCCGCAAAAAGGTTCCGGCCCCCAAAAGGGTATTTCACTCCCCCTCTTTGCTAGTTCATCTGCTATTTCGTTTCCTTCTATTCCAGTGTGTCCTGGAATCCACAGTAAGGTGACTATATTGTTCTCGCCTAGTTCATTAAGTTTGCCTAGGCATTCCCACACCATTTTGGAACTGATTACACAGGAACTCAGCGCTTTAATGGCTGCTTGACTATCAGACAATATGATAATCCTTTGCCTTCTATATCCTTTGTCAATATTGAACTGGGCACACTTTCTTATTGCGTGAATTTCCGCTTGAAAGATACTTGGGGTTTTTCCCAAGCTTTCAGAGTGTTTGGTTCCTGGCCCGTACACTCCTATCCCAGTTTCTTCTATTGCTTTTGAGCCGTCTGTGTACCATTGAATGGCATTCTTTCCAAGTCTGGTAATGGTATTTGGATCCCATTCCTTCTTGTTGCTTAATTCCAACATTAATTATTATGGATTCAACGGTTCCATCCATGATATTGTCCAGTTGCCACATCTTCTGTTCTTCTGTATGCGTATGACTCGCAGCTTTTTACCAGTTTTCTGCAGACATTTTTGACAAAGATAGGTATTTGAAAATATTTCCACTATTATTTGATATCTATTGCTTTACCAAATAAAACAATTTCACAGGAAACTAATAATCTATTAATTATAATGAATTTTTTGCTTCTGTGGTATTTAGATAAATTATATACTTTCAAATAATTACAAAAATTGCTACTTGTTGAAAAAAAATCTGATTTATTAGACATCGTCTAGTAATTTTACCTGGAATTACAACTAATTATAATGAACACATTAGAACATGTGACAACGCATTGAGGTCAATGTTGGTTGGTGTATGGTTTAGCAATAAAAAAAATGCGATGGGTCTAATTATGAAAGTAACTTTTATAATACTTTCGCCACACGAATTTAAATAATTGACTTCTGAGAAAATTCAATAAAAAAAGTTTATAAACTGCTAAACAAAAAGTAAGAAAGTTCATAAATTCGTAGAGTCCAGTTTTAAACAACAAAAACAACAAGGTCGTTGAAGAAATAAAACTAGTCCCAAAGCATTTTACATTCCAGCAATAAATTGAGGAAATTTTTTTTTCGAATTTCCAACGGAAAAAAGTTATGTACATATTTCTGAATACGCAGTATTGAAATCCAGAGTTTTTGGAAAGTTTGAGTTATTAATATGGAGTAGAAAAAAAGAACTCGCAACATTCACGAAATTGTTATAAGTTAAAACAAAAAGAAAAATTTTGTCTTTAGTTTTTTGTTAATAACACCAAAGCTTATTGACTAATCGTAATGGTGTCAGAAGATGAATTGTGGATAATAATAATACAAATATAATGCATTTTTTATCGAACTGATTGGATAATTAGAAACGAAGAAAATTCGGAAAAATTGGATCCAAAATTTATCGTTGTTCGACCTGGCACCTTCGCCAAATTTTCAAATTTTCACTCATCGCTAGCCAAGCATTAAATAAATTATTTTAAAAAATTTTAATTTACGTAATAAGTTGATGTAATATTTCTGTATTAATTAACAGTTATATATTACTCAATATATTGATATACTTTTACTTTTTTTACGATAAATAAACTCCAATGTTAAAATGTCGTATAGCTGGAAATGTTATTGTCACTTTGACATCGATAAAAAAAGGTGCATCCTTTTTTATCGGATAAAAACTTCTCTTCCTCAATATCTAGTAAGCGGACGTCACTTTTACACAATGACAATGAGTCGCAAGTTTGGTTACTTATAGTTTCACAGCAATTAAGTGTTGGCAAAACTGCAAAAACTGTCAATTGGTCTGTCAGATTTTTTAATTTTAAACAAATAGTGCTTTTATTTTGAATTATTGTTGTTGTTCATCCATATATTCTGTCGTTAATTTATCTTGCCAAAAAACACTCGAGCTTTCCTTTTATCAGATAAATTTCTCTTTAACTCAAAGTTTTGCCAATCACTTTTGCTCGAAAAACTGACATTAGATAAAATCGCTCCACCTTCGGTGTCGCGATTTTATCATGTCAGTTTTTCTCGTAAAATTAGTGATTGGCAAAACTGTGTCGTTGCAAATAGAAATTTATCCGATAAAAAAAAAAGCTCTTGTGATTTTACTGTTGATAAAAATTGAATGAAAAATCTCAGGTCTTCAAAAGAACATTTTTAGTAAAATTATCTATTCCTATTAATTTTCTTCCGCAACTCTTATAAATAATACATGAATCTAGTTCTTTGTAAATAGTTTTTTTTTGTGAGATTTAAATTTGCTTTAGTTTTTAATTGCTAAAATATTTCATTAATCTAATTTAAAAAATTCAAATTGCTTAACAGACCTTCCATTTTTACGGTCTCGCACGGTTAACGTTGAAATAATTGATTGTAATTTCTGGTTTCGATGTTCATGAATATATAAAAAAATCTATAAGAGATCGATTATAACAGATTACGTCGAATTTTATTCAATCATTTGTGAAATACAAAAAAAAGTTACATTTTTCAGTAGAGTTACCACGCGAGTTTTTGCAAAAAAACTAAGCGTTGACAGATGATGCTGATTTTAACCCCTAAAGGGCTTAGTTACCGAAATACAGGGTGTTGAAAGTTTGAAAATTTGCCATAAATCAAAAACGCCTAGAATTTTTTTTTTCAAATTGGGTGACCAATATATACTCTATAAAAATGTAATATTTTGACATAAAGTAACTTTTGAGAAATTTAACCAGTGGCGGGCTATCGGGGTTAGTGGCAACTTTTATCCCCTTATTTTTTACGCCACTGGAACAAATATATATATTTTAATTTGTTTTATATTCTTTGTTCATTTTTAGTTAAAAAAGGAATAACCTTTTATAGAACGGTATTGTAGAAATTTGCTTCCGAACGAAAGATTTTGATTTATGGTGAATTTTGAATTTTGATTTCAAACTTTCAACACCCTGTATTTCGGTAACTAAGCCCTTAAAGGGTTAAGATCGTCCTCGTCTCAGTTATACAAAGTAATAAAAATAAGTGTTTAAATGGCGTATTACGCACGAAAAGAGAAATTCCATGACTGCGTAATTGCTTTACAACACGCATTACGTACTATACTTTATCTAGGACCATGTATACAGTGTGCCAAAATAGTCTGGATCACTTTTAATATTATTATTCTTGAACAAGTCGATTTTTTATTTTAGTAGTTTTTTGTTGTTTGTTTTATGAATACAGTAATTTGATTTTCATCAACAAAGTGGAAAGATGATGTTCAAACCGGATGCGATTGTCGTTACCTTTTTGAACGTTCCACAAAAAATGTTCTATTTTCTATACGCATCATAGAAAATTGATAAAACTTTTTTGAGTACGCTAACAACACAAACTGTGTTGCTGAATGTTTGATAAGTTCTCAGAAAAAGTTTTATCAAAGTTCTATGCTGCGTATAAACAATAGAACCTTTTTGCGGTTCCCTAACTCAAAAGGTAACGACATTTGCGTTAAATATTAACATGAAATTCCTCCATTTTACTTCAATTTTTAATAATTTCCTACACACATTCACAATAACAATCTGTTGTCCTTGTTTTATTAATATCTGGTTAAAAAAAATAATAATTTCCGTTGAGAGAGATCCAAAAAAAATCTATGAAAAAATGTTTAATTAATATGAACTTCATTTATGTGAAATGTCAAACATTTCATACCTTGGTTCAATAAACTCGTTTACATTCGTTAAACCATAAATCAATGGCACTTTGGACTTGTGAATGACACAATTATTTTATATATACATATATAGATAACAATTAATTTATAATGTTGAGGTAATTTATAACAAAAGATAATTAGTCACCAATTTGCTGTACTTAAAACAAGCAAAATTTATTTAATATTTTTATAGAGCTTAATTACAGTAAAAGTCACGAATGTTTCCCGTTACGTCGTACTTCCCTGAATGTATCAAATACACTCTAATTTTATGTGGATATCACTGACTGCGTAGATATGTCCAATTAATAGAAATGGAAGGCTGCATATGTCTTTTGTGCCTGAATTAAGCTATGCCTCTACGTCTTTATCGGTTTGTCACTCTGTCTTGTGTTGTGGCAACGATTGTACTTAGAAATCGAAACGTCAATTTATTTGTAGAATTCGTGAGTTTTACTATAACTGAAGTTTACTCCTAGATAGCACTAATAAATGTGAATCCATCCACTTTTTTAAACTAATTCAATAAAACCTTATAAAGTATAGAACTACTTTGTTATTCATGCCCCTAGTCTAAATCTCAACTCATCTTTCTGAGGAAGTTCCGAACTACTAACTAGTTTTATCGTCTGGTTTCCTTGAGTTCTTTGCTTGGTGACTTTAGATCCAGAATCCAGAATCTGCTACTACGTCGGCGTTGGCGATTCTTGGTTGCAGCCTATTATTTATTGCTAGTGGGGAACCTTTTTAGTTCCTTGGGTGTTCTCCCTGTCAATTCGCGCAAATGACAGTTTTGTATCTTGTTCTTGGGCACTCGTTGGAACGGTGTGGTCTTCCGCACTTGAACCACTTGGTGTTTACCCGGCAAGTCGTCTGTCTTGCATTTTTTCCCATCTTATCCCAAGTTTATTATCTTCCTTTTTTCTTTCGCCGTACCTAGATTGGATCTGTCTGATTTTGCCGATACGGATTTGTTCCTTTTCGTTGTCATCTTGTACTTCGTTAATGTCCTCGCTGTTTGTCAGTCCTCGGATCACGATCTTCGCCTTCGTTTCTTTTGACGTGTATGTGTGACATGCCACTTCCTTCCTCTCTTCGTTCAGATACCTTGTTAGCCTCCTGCAATCTTCGTTTCCTTCGCAGGAGATCTTCACTCCGAGCCTGTCTCGAATGGTAATATAGCTTGTTTGTCAGTGGCAGCTGGTCGTCGTCTTATTTTCTTGGATGGCCTCGTCCAGCATTTTTTTGTCTCCGGATATTCTTTAGTGAAATCTATCTCATCGTCTTCTCTGGAAGATTCGATCCTCTATGACTTCCTCCTGACGCTTTTTGACTAGCTTCTACTTATTCTCTACTCTTGCACAACCAAGAGCACAAAAAGCCTGAGGTGCCGAGGACTCCTAAGCCTTTGACTGGTGTGTAAATAAAACAATGCAACAGTGTAAAAATATCGAGCTGCCCACTGCATAACGTCTACCGCACGATTGGCTTTGCTGGATCCCCACTTTCAAATTTGTTACGGCGCATCGTGACATCATTTCACGAGATACCGGTTGGAGTGTACTTTCGGACACTTTCAAGGAGTTCAATAATATTATTGATAAATACATTGACATATTTATCGGCATCGCTTTTTTCAAGCCATTGTAATAAGGAAATTGATAATATTTATGTGTATATTAAAATGTCATAGGTTAATAGATATATAAATAAAAATGTGGTATGTACATTGTTTTTCTCTTAATTATGGAAGATTTAATGGCATCCGGAGAGCAGCGGTCTAAAAATAATTTAAACAAAACATTTGCGATGGAAAATTTTGATAATTATATATCGCATTGTAACTGTAGATGATATTCGCCAAATGTTGACAGTTTGTAATGTAATACTTTCGATGGGCGGTAATCATTTGATACAGTGTGGCGCAAAAAAATAATGCACTATAGACATCTATTTGGTTATTTTACTGACGCACTGTATTACACTGATTTCGTATTTTTATACTACTATTATATAGAATGTCGTATCGTTTTTTTTTCTATGGCTGCGTATTTTGAATTTGTAGGTATTCTATAAAAATATTGTAAATTAAAACTATGTACAGTTGAAAAATATTTTTGCATGATCTATCATCTATTAATAAAACAAATTGAAAAATTGAATTGGGTTTTCATAATTTGTATTAAATACATAATATTAACACTTTTATACACTTAACGTCATTGACGTACCAGCGTAAAGAAAAATTGTTTGTAAACTTTGTCAATAGTTAAAAGCATACAAAGTTTAAAAACAATTTACTACTATATATTTTCCATTTTCTTGCCACCATTACCCACTTTGCACGATTTATTTACTTTTTATTTAATTTGCATGTTTTTTTTTAATTTCACCTCATTATTGGTTTTCTGCTTAAATCACAGGTCACGGAGGGCATCACAAGATGTCGGAAGGGTTACAAACAAAGAAGGTTATCCCGGAATGAGGTACGTATTACACAACATTTTAATAGACACTTAAGGCAGCACATACACGTAAACGTTTTGACGCTACGTATACCCAATACGGAAATAATTTAGAGTTCGCCTACCCCAACTTTATTGTATGATTTCTATTCGGTATTTTTTTTATTTTGTGCGTAGTACTTACTGCGCACGTTTACGTATCAATTATTGTCTTAAGTGTCTAAAATTTCATTTCATCTGGCTGTAAAAACTCTTACTGGTTTAAGCTTGTAACACTAACTTATAGATTTAAGAAATTTCATAGTTTCTAGTCTTACAATATATATCAGAGTTATTTTATTTATTTACTCCTCTATAATCTCCCAAAGGGGGACACCCTGTATAATTTACCTGAACTGTTTTTGAATTGAAATATTTATCTCTATATTTGTAAAATTCCTCACAAATTTACCTAGTCTATAATTTAAATAATATTAGGGAAAAAGATAGATTTCCGCCCTTTTTCCCGTATTGTTGGGTATAGGTTCTGTGAGTAGGGCCTTCTTGCCACCTCCACTCATCTTCTTTAGGTGGTAATTTAGTCGACAATGTCCAGTAAGCAGTCCCGACAGAATGCGTAAGTTTGTTCTACTCAATTCCAGGATCTGCTTAATTTTTGTACTCAAAGGGTTATACAGATTGCGTAAATTACATCGGAACCCTGGCCTCGGATTACACAAGTACGACAAGGATATATGAAAGAGAGAGAAAGAATAATTGTGCGCGGTCATCACTCATCTTAGGGGTGTATACTTATTTCCCGAGACTGGCCGAATGGTCCTTTACAGAGAGAGTTCACTAGTTGGCGGTATTCAGTATGCTCCCTACATGGAAGGAGTGAGGGTGTTGAAGAAATAAAAAAATACAATCGTTATTACGTAACTTGTACATCTTAAAATTCATTTTTGTCAACATGATCATTTCAGACCAAGTTGACAATTTCTAACTACAATAGGATATTATTTTAGCCATTGTAACTTGAAAATAAAACAGCATTTCTTGAGAGAACCATAATTAATAAACTAAAAATCCCTTCCATTAATAAATTAAATTGAAAAAATAAAATAAGTAGGTAGGTACCTACACCTATTCAAAACATAAAATGTAAACTTCCTGAAAAAATAAAAATAAAAATCCATTCTAAAGGTAAGCATAATTTTAATGAATTAAGTGCTCAAATAAACCACCTTCCTGGGCCAGACAATAACCAAATCTGTGATAAGGATTTGATCTCATATCTCTAAGATTATTTGGCGTAATGCTGGCACAAACGTGCTGTATTTTCACCCTCGAAAAAAAGTCGACGATAACGAGACAAAAATATCATTTGTACAAATTAATCTGCGCTTCTGGCAACAGCGATTAAAATAGGGGGGCAATGAGCATTCGGCCAGTCTCGGGAAATAAGTATACACCCCTAAGGTGAAACAAAGTACACGCCTTAATGACCACGCATAATTATTCTTTCTCTCTCTTTCAGCTGTTTTTCTGTCGTACTTGTATAGTTTGGACGGTTCCGATGTAATTTACGCAAACTGTATATGAACGCCAGTACGTGAAGGTTTTCCACTCCGCCCAGGCTAATCTAGCAGTGCTTTCCGCAATGCCAAAAAATGGTTCAGGTCCGATAAATAGAAGCTCTGATCCCTTTTTTGCCTCGTTGACCTCCACTCCTCGATGCCCCGGCACCCAGGTCAAACTGACTCTGTTTTCCTTGCCTAGTATTTCAAGGGATTGTAGACAGTTATGTACCAGCTTCCAGTATTGTTGGAACGCTCTGTATAAAATACCAAACCCATTTCTACTGGTTATATAACCACGCAAATTCTTTATTATTCCTTGAATTAAACTATAGTATTTTTAAATTAGAAAAAAATATTTTCTTGTTTTCGTGATATTTAACTTCTGTGCACTTCAAACTGGTTAGAATTCTAATGAAGTCAAATAACTCCAACAAAACAGTATTCTAATCGGAAACAACAACTCAAACATAAGCCAAATATGTCATATGTCAGCGAATACACGAAATTCATGAGAAAGGACAGAACAGACAATGGAATTACAGCGCTACTACCGCCACCTGCATCTAACTTCAGACAATGGAATTACAGCGCTACTACCGCCACCTGCATCTAACTTGTTGACTTTTGAACAAAGACGTATATATGCAGTTCCAATATATCAGATTAAGAATTCTTCTCACCGAAATAATTTTCCTATGCACTTGTGCGACTCAGGGTTGCCTCTGTCTATAATTCTTTAATTAATGTTTCAGAGTTTTCATTGTTCGATGAGACTTGTTGGATAATCTCTGTGTTGAGATTTTAAAAGGGTTTAGTATTCTCCCTTCCCCTTCTTGAAAAATAATTTTTTTTTCGATTTTGTCTTGCCATCTAAAAATTAAAATTCTCTGAATAAATATATTGTCGTTTTTTATTAATTTTCGTATAAAAATTTATATTTAATTTAATTTCAGGAGCAAAAGTAGGAGCGTGGACCACGGAATCACATCCCCATTCGATTTGGATGCTCTACGAGCTAAAGTGGACAGTCAGTTTGATAGGAGTCTTGATAGAGGTAAGTGAAATTGTTGAAAAATTTATATTTTTTAATATTTTCTTAAATTAGATTTGTTTATTGCAAATAACTGGGTCTATTGTAAATACGCTAAACGCAATCTTATAGAAAAATTTTTATTTGAAACTTTTTTCCATATCTTCGTATGTTTTCGAGATATTTTCAAAAACGTGATTTTAGGGGTATTTTTTTATTTTTTTTCACTCCCCAAATAGAATTCAATATTTTTCAACTGCATATTCTTCAAATTTATCTCGAAACGAACTTATATTCAAAAATGCAAGCTTTCATGGTAGTTCATTTCACTTGACTATTGACTTTATGAACCTTTTCGAAAAATATTTAACTTTCTGGGCACATAAGGACTTTTTTATATATATATAGTCGTATAAAAAACGACATAAAAAGTTGGAAATATACTTTTATGATATTTTTATTGCATACTTCCGGAATTTTTTTATCTGTATCCCATTTTAAATGTATATTTATATTTTTCAAGGCAATTTTCTCCAGGATGATTCGTGGTTTATTTATTTATTTAACTAAATTTTTTTTTCGATATTATTTTATTAAATTTTTATAAGAGAATAATTTATTTATAAAAATTTCTTTATCATGGACGTATGATAAAATTTTTAAAACGGGCTAATTTTTTGATAAAATATTTACCCAGGGAGTAAAATGAAATTTAAGTCATTCATATTTTGTAAAAAATTCCTTTTATTGTAGGCGTACTAGGTATACCATGTGCGTACGATACATTTTTTAACGGGGGCTAAATTATTTGGTAAAATACCAATTACCATGGGCGTACGATAAAATGTTTAAATTATATTTATTTATAAACAAAAATTTCCATCTACCACGGGCGCACGATAATATTTTTTTAAGGGATACATTTATTAGCAAAAATTTTCATTTACCTTAAGCGTATTATTAAAAGGTGCTCATCCATTATTGTTTTCACTTCAGCCTTTTCTTTTTATTTTAAATAAAAAACTTCGGAGATGCAATTGGAAATATTGAAAGAAAAGCAAATCTTAACTTTAAAAGCTTTATTAAAAAAAAACAGGTGCAGGAACCAAAAAAAAAAAAATTGAATCAATACAGTTGTTTGATGTAAAAGCAACAAGAAGTGAACACCTTTTGCCGCCTCAAATTCACTTTGAGGACTGCTTGGTTCGCACTCTCTCAAAGCCTCCAAGCTGATTATAAACTTTTGTAAGTAGAAAATTCTGCTTCTCTCTCCTTTATCGAGATTTTGTTTTCAATTGCCTTTTTTTTAGGGAATTTGTGCATTTTCCGTCGAACCGATATTTGTGAATTTGATCCTTTTTAAAATAATCTTAAACAGTCCGCCACTGGCTATCTCTTCTACAGCAGCTATTGACCATATGATTTATTGCAATTGGCCCATTAATTTTATGATTGCCGGCAAAAGTAAAGACGATATATTTTGAGACAAAATATATCTTGATACGTACATAATGATCAAATTAAAGCATGGGAGTAGAAAATTTTTTATTGCATCATCCTCTTATTCTTTCGTTCCAACAACGACATATCAATTATCAAGTATTAGCAGTTGCAGATTTCGTGTGTGCCAAATTATTTGTACATATACAAAAGTTATTAGCAAAAATGTGGTATTCCTATGATTAACACTATATTGTTGACGTTTTTGATTAACAAATTTTACCATTTCATACACATTTAAATTGAATGTTTTCCTTAGTTTAGTAAACTAAAGAAGAACTAAAGTGACCCGATTACAGTATTTTACATTGGCACCAACCAAGTCAATTGCTTTTGCTTTTGTTATAAGATTAATTAACATATTAACCGACAATAAAATGAACCCAAATTACTCAATAATTATTCATTTGAATTCAACCGAACGGCCTTTAATTCCAAAAAATTGTCGATTTAAAAGGATTTCAACGTAAATGTTAATGAAACTGAAAAATAACAACCCATAATTTCACACATATGCAATTTCAAGTTTCACAACAATCATCTCGCGAGTATTCATAAATAATAATTAAAATATTGTGAAATCTTTACCTTTAACAAAAAAAAATCTTTGTTCAAGTTGCTTTCCTGAAATATATATTGAAGTATCTACACTGGGAAAACAGCTGTGGTGAAATTTAAAAAAATCTATTTAATTTTTTGTTTGTATTTCCAACTCTAAACTAAAAATAACAACAATTTTTTATATATTTTAACAAGGTGTGGTCAGTTTTTAACTCCGACGTTTCAAGTAATTTTTATATTAAAACCTGTACATTTAAATTTCTTCGTGTACCTTCTTCTTCTAAAAAGCAGTAATACTTATATCGATTTGTTTGAAGTACCTACTCCGTGAGTCTTCACAGATGGAACATCATGCTGTCAAGGACGTTCAAAGTCAACTTTTGTTTTATATATAGATCGCTATCGGCATTTTTTCGTCTGGATTGATTTTATAAATAATTTACGATACGAAATAATAAAATCTACATAAAATGAATACAGACATAACATTCTAATAAAGTCAGTTTACTCGATATTAACTACAATTTCGAGAAAACTAACTCGTAGTGATTCTCAAACCAAATAGAACTCATAATTGTAAGATTTAAAAACTGTTGCCGGATGAAAGTGTTTAGTTTTACCTTATAGTGCATAAGCTCGAAAAAAAGTTAATGATAACATGCCCAATCTCCAAAGAGATGGGATGAAATCAAGGGTTGCAGTCTTGCCAGGATCATCCTGGGCGACCCTGGAAAGGACAGGATGGACGATGACCTAGGAAGACAACTCTTCGCGAGGATGTACAATGTACATGTGCTGTGCTGTGGGCCTAACTCACCCTCCCAACTCTACAGAACGGAACAGAACCAGTACATAGCGGTTACCAGTTCCTTTTTAGCGTTACCGCTATTTTTATAACAGAATTTTGTGCTGCGACAGTCGAAGAGGATCTGGAACAGACAATGACAGTTGTGTAGCAGTGATAAAGTCGCACTTCATGAAATCACAACCCATCTCTAAAATAGACTAAGAATTAAGAGTCTAGCGAGAAGTGTTTATAAGTGGCGTAAAGTGTTTGATAAATGAAAATTATTAATATAAATTGAAAATAAGTGACTTTGATAGATTCTTTAGTAAATAAACGTCTCAGTATATACCAAGAAAAATATTTTTAATTCCCTAATAAGTTGTTTTTGTTTTCTTTTTTCTCTGCGTCACTTTTTGATTGTATTTCAGTTGTTTACCGTTCTGTAATTGGATACGCCAGTTGAACATTGTTTAAATAAATAAATAATTTACCCCTTAGTACGTACTACGTCTGATGCTGATGTTCTTATTTTAATTTAATATTCAACATAGGATGCTTAAAAAAACAGCAACCATCTTTCCGTCGGATGTAAACCATACAAATATTTATAATTCAAAATCCGTAGCTTCTGGCTATCCGCTAGAGATGTGTTTATTGGTCCCTACAAGGCAATTTAATTAAAGCGATACCAGTCGAGCTCTAGTTTATTCCGATTCACTATCCAATACCGCAATTAGAGGTGTGAAGTTATTTTAAAGTCAAGTTACCATCTCTGAAATTTAAATATCTATAACGTCTTAGATCAGGAATTCCCAACAATGAGTTTCCTACTTCCTCACCTCACCTTAACCGGCACAAGGACATTTGATTCTGAAGATAATTTTAGATAATTGAATATAATTTTTGGATTTTATATAATTAAAATCTGATTATTTATAGTAAATAATAAGTATGACCTGATAAACATCAGCAAATACTTTAAAAAATAAAATTTTCTTATTGTTTCCTAGTCCTATTTCCCGGAGGAATTTTAGGATATCTGCAGGCCTCAACTTAGGTAGCTGTCTCTCTTCTATCCAGTAGTCTCCCAGGTACTGTGCCCTAGGATTCTGAAATACTGTGCAGTTCGCAAGTATGTGGATGGAGGTTTCTTCTTCCATTCCACAAAATCTACAATCTTCTTCCTCCACTATTTTGAGCTTTTTAAGGTGCCCATTCAGGCGACAATGTCCCGTTAGGATTCCTGTTAAAACTCTTAGTGCAGTTTTGCTTTGACTTATGCATTCATTTGATCTCAACAGGTTGTAGTCACCCAGAAGAATCTTTGGAGCTGATTCCGCAAAAGGGTTCCGGCCCCCAAAAGGGTATTTCAGTCCCCCTCTTCGCTAGTTCATCTGCTATTTCGTTTCCTTCTATTCCAGTGTGTCCTGGAATCCACAGTAAGTTGACTATATTGTTCTTGCCTAGTTCATTAAGTTTGCCTAGGCATTCCCACACCATTTTGGAAATGATTACACAAGAACTCAGCGCTTTAATGGCTGCTTGACTATCAGACATTATGATAATCCTTTGCCTTCTATATCCTTTGTCAATATTGAACTGGGCACACTTTCTTATTGCGTGAATTTCCGCTTGAAAGATACTTGGGGTTTTTCCCAAGCTTTCAGAGTGTTTGGTTCCTGGCCCGTACACTCCTATCCCAGTTCCTTCCATTGCTTTTGAGCCGTCTGTGTACCATTGAATGGCATTCTTTCCAAGTCTGGTAATGATATTTGGATCTTATTCCTTCTTGTTGCTTAGTTCCGTAACGAATTTCTTTGAAAAATTATACTTTTTCATCATACCATCTTGTGGCATGTCCAGGGTGGCCGATTTCTAAGAAGTGAAGAGGTGGTTTTTTTTAATGATTCCCTCTCTACTTAGTCTGTATTTTGTTCTTTCTGCTCCACCACCATAAGTAATGGTGTGAGGTTGAGAATCACTTCCATTGCTGCCGTTGGGCATGTACTCATTGCTCCTGTTACGCATATACAGGCTAGTCTTTGAATTTTGGAGAGGTTTTCTCTCGTCGTCAAGAGGCTAGTTCTACTACTCCACGCAATGGCTCCATAAGTGATAATTGGTCTCACTATGGCAGTGTACATCCAGCTCAGGATTTTTGGGTTACAACCCCAGTTCCTCCCTGCCAGATTCCTGCACACCATTAGAGCCATTTCCGCTTTGTATGTAATCTCCTTCTCGTGCTTGTT
The DNA here is from genome assembly GCA_949126875.1 of Lochmaea capreae. Lineage (NCBI taxonomy): Eukaryota > Metazoa > Arthropoda > Insecta > Coleoptera > Chrysomelidae > Lochmaea > Lochmaea capreae. The sequence continues at coordinate 3,524,028 of OX421400.1, forward strand.
CCACAGGAGTTTACTGTCTAGAGTCAAACCTAGATACTTGACTTCTTGTCTCCATTCAACGTCGTTCCCATCAAGTTTAATGGTTTTGAGGTTGAGTTTTCTTTTCTTAGTGAAGGCTATCAAGATGGTTTTGGTGGGGTTGATTCTGAGTCCCACTTGCCTACAACAGCTATTTGTATAGTTCAGACCCTTTTGTACGATGTCACAAAGGGTGTTTTCAAATTTTTCCCTGGCTGTTATAACAATATCATCGGCATATCCTTGGCAGGATATTCCGAGGTCTGTCAAACCACACAGGAGTTCGTCAACCGTCAGACTCCACATTAATGGGGATGCTACTCCTCCCTGTGGGCATCCTCTGGTTGTGCAGATGGAGACAATGTCTTTACTCGTTCTCGTCTCTGCTACTCTAGTGGTGAGCAGTTCCGACATCCATTTGGATGTTGTGCTGTCTACACCTCTTCTATTTAATGCTCTCTTGACAGCTTCATGTGGAGTGTTGTCAAAAGCTCCTTCTATGTCCAAAAATGCACATACTACAACTATAGTAAAGTCATAATTTGGAGAACCTACCAAACCACAAAGTTTAAGATTTCTTTACAATAATAAAATGGAAGTAAAATAAAAAAACATAAGAATAAGGTCTCAGTAACCTATCCCAATACTAATCTTCATCAGAATATTATTATTATTATGAGGAAGATTTTGGTAGAAACCGTGAAACTTTAATAAGTTTTGAAGATATAATAATAATAATAATAATACATTTATTGCTTCTCAAACATAGATTTTACAGCAAGGGTTTGGGATTAACAAAATTTCAATATTCTCTATATATAACAGAAAAAAAAATAAAATAAAGTAAACTGAAATAAAATAAGTTTTGAAGATATATTTTTCCCCAATAGGTTTTGGTGCATTTCTAGTAACTGGTATCTGGTCTGGAAATGCCACAGATTCTTCGTCAAAAGAAATTTTACAGAAAACAGAGAATTTCTTGTTCTAACGTGTCTGGCTGTTTTGTTGGAGATAGTATCTTGAGTTTTGACATGCGATGGAGATAGTATCTTGAGTTTTACACCAAATCCACCTTTAATGGATATAGTTCACCTCTCAATGATTTTGTCTACAGTTTATTTTTGTTTTTTTCATTACACTGTTTGGATTTGTATTTTTTTCTGATCCCCCTAAAAAGTTATGAGAGTATCACTAAAAATCCGGTTTTCGTAAATGGATATAGTACAATTTACCTCTAGGGTACAGATATACAAGTAACAACAAAATAACTGGTATTGTATTAAAAATAACAGTTCCATCTCTATGTAAGTCCAAAACAGAATGCAGGTTAATTGGATGCACAAAACGATAAAAATCTACTGTCACATTCTATGTCGCCTATTATGGTTTAGCAGAGATTGAAACTGAACAATATATACGAGCATTCATTCGATTAATTACCGTAAAAATATAATAACGAACAAAATCTCCATTCTAGATGATAATTATACGCTACCATAAAATACAAAATGTTGTACATACTATCGTTAACAAGGCCGTTTAGTTCAACGTGTATTTCAGCTTTTAATTCTTTTAATTTTCAACGAAAACTGAAGATTAATAATTCATAATAAAATGAAATAAGGACGAGTGAATTATGATCGTAATCAGGAAGTTTGAATCAAAGGTTTATCCGGGGTCTTTGAACAGATCAAAAAGTATCGTGAGATGATTTCAATATACTTGTCGACTTTTTCCCTGCAGATGAAAGGAAAGAGTCGACGAGGATGACGAACACGTACTTAATCTTTTGCAATCGATAAAGAGTTTTGCCGGAAAATTTAACTTAACTTAATGTTTTAAACGGGGCTTGTAATGCCTAAAGGTGATAGGAAACCAGTCATGAAAGGTTCTAAAAAAATTTAGGATTTTGCCGCAAACGGTATGGTACAGTATTCGCCAACTAACTTGATGTCCCAGAAAGAGAGACAGAGTAATAGTGCTCTGCCTATTCGGATGCTATTGGTGTTAAAATTTTGACAAACGCCAATTGCATCGAACCTTATCAGGTGTTAAGATTTTCAGTAGCGTAGCGTCACACAGTTATTGTTTCTGCTTTGTACAATAAAGTGTTTGTAAAAATGTCAGCCGTTAATGAAGAAAATCGTAAATGTACTGAAGAACAAACTCATCAAGTGATATATAGAGTGTTATAATCTTCAATTAGGTAAATAACATGTTATTGTAATGGGTACGGACTTTACTTTATTAATTGTACAAATTGTGTTAATTTGTAACAGAAAGCGTATCCTCAGAACTTGCACGGCACTGTTTACAGTTATCCGATGGGCAGCGTCAATAGCTCCCTAGAAAGCATTTAGGACATCAAGTCAAGTTTTAAAGCTGTATAAGCTGTAGGATGAAGCAGTGCATTTATAAAAAAACGACTTGGTTGTTGTTTGAATTGATTGTTCTTATTTTTTGGTTGCAATTTTTGTGTGTAATACTACAACAAATTGAATATTTTGTACGCTATCACTGAGGTGGGGTGTGTAATTCAGATTTATTTTGGACGCCACCTGCTTTTAAACGAAACATCAACAATATAAAGGAAAAGGTGGAAAGCTGGAAGAGAACAGTTAAACACACGTTTTTTTTTGTAATGCGGCCCAAGCTGTAGGGTGAAGCTTTGCATTTATGACACAAAAAATAAAGGAAAAGGTAGAGAGCTAGGAAAAAATTAAGGTTAAGTTTAGCTAAAAATTCAAAAAATTACTATATCAAACTTTCTATCTGTTTTAAAACGTCTTAATAAAGATATGGCAATAGCGCGTTGTTTTGAGGTGACAAATGGTTGAGAGACTGTCATTGTATGTAGCTTCACAACACAAATTTTGTTTCATTTACATTAAAATTAGGAATATCATAATTAAATTCCGAAAATGCTCATAGTCAACTTCGATCGGTGCTATAATCATAATTCATAGTATTACGTCATGATATTTATGATTTCCCGAATACTTTATCAACTTGATCGATACATTTTTACACAGTACCGAAATCGCGTTTCTAGAATTACTGTTAATGATATTATTATAAAATATAACAAAAATTATAGATATTTTGTATGTTCGTAGTGAAAAATCAAAAACAATTACAGCAAAAAATGTTAATACAACTTCCTACAGTTTAAACATCCATATTCGACCGATCTGTAGAAGCGTAATGCACCGTGTCTTTAAGGAATGAAAAACAATTGAAAGTGAAAAGAAAAGTGTATTTATTTTATTTATATGGTTAACATATTTATTAAAACTATCAATATACTGGGTGAATAAGTTACAAAGTCCAAAATTAATATTAACTATGCTGTTTACCGTTTCTACTGTATTTACACTTGAGTGTATATTATATTTTAAAGTAAACCCAGTCCGGCTCTGGCGTACCCATACGCAGTAACCAATTAATTTGTCGCTGTTGCTTTTTCTAATCGATCCGTCGCCGTGTTTACTAGAGAAAGTGTACACTCTACTCGTCATACGGAACTTTGTAAATAAAATCGTCAAAAACTAAACTATGTTGACCTGCGTCTAAGTAATCATATTCCACGCAGTGCAAATTTGACCTAATCTGCGGTTCTAATATTTCAAGGTCTACTACTACACCAGTTACAAGTTATCTTCCAGTTCCAGTTTATTTATCTTTTGGTTGTAACAGATTTCAGTGTAACGTTTAAAGATGCAATTTGAAATTTGTAAAGACGTTCGGTGTAGAAAAAAATGAACTTTAAGGACGATTATTACGAATATAATCACCCGGCGTCGACAGCATTCGGTTATGTGACTGTAGACGGTATTTTTGATTTCGTTGTAATTTATAAAGATGGCAGCGACGATTGTGAGTTTAAAGGTTAAGACGCAAGTTAGCGATAATTGTTAAGGATCCGTTTTTTTGTTGCAGATTTAGATGGTTCAACTAACAGTTTGTCGGAAAGAAGAAAACTTGGACCGCCGGAAAATACCACCGTTTATACGGTAAGTTATGTTTATAGCGAGTTAAATTATTATCGGCAACATTGTCGATCAGCTGAGTAAAGTAAACATGAATTAGTTTTGCATTTTTCGCACTTGAATATGGGTTTTATTAATCGTCCTTGAAAGAAAAATTTAAGCGTGCAGCTGTTAAACGTGTTGGTTTTTATTGAACAAAAGTAATTTTAATTTTAGCACATTTCACAACTAATCGTCTACATTGGCAACGTAGCACTTATTGCTATACGTAGAGTTGAATTCCTTTTTTATCGTATTAGTTTCATTTCCAAACTTTTTATCGTTTTATATGCTAACAGTATTTGGATTCCAGGGCTGAACTTGGATTTTTTTGGTGAATTTTCCGATCATAAATTTTCAAACTATCGTTTTTCTATAATAATTGGAGCTGAAGTTTGTTCTGGAAGGGTGGAAAATAATTGAAGATTGAAATCAGCTGAAATAAAAAATAATAATTAAAAACATGCTTTTTTTTGGGAGTACAAATATATTACGAGAAGTGTGGGGTAGTCTGGGACACCCGGTATATTATTTAATTTAAAATCGAATATTCTTTTTTTCATAGGTGGCTGATAGAGACACGTTGACCTCAGTAGCGGCAAGATTCGACACTATTCCGTCGGAATTAACCAAATTAAATCGCTTAGCAACGCCATACATTTTTCCGGGACAACAGCTCTACGTGCCGAATAGGGAACAAGCCGAAAACGATTCCGAAGGTTCGACGCCTGTTGAAGATTTTCAGGATGATTTGCCACCTGCGGAAAAAGGTAATGGATTAGAGAATGAAATCAAATATATATGAAAGATGAGTAAATTTGGTTTTTTAAAGGTCCTACTGTAGAAAAAAAAATGCTACAGCTAAAAGTAATCCAATTCATTCGATTGGGTTGTGCTCGACAGCCCAGGCAGTTGTATTGGCGGCGGAATAACTTTTTTTAGGAGGGGGCTTCAGCCCCATTAAAAAATGTACTTTTCCATTAAATACAAATCAATATAAAAGGGGTTTATCTATGCATATTTGAAAAATAAAACAAATAAGAACTATGCAGATGTGAAAAAACTTTAATGCGTATTTCTATAAATTTAAAATAAGATGTAGGTATGTATTTAGATACTTATGTACGTACTAGGTTGAGATAAAAAAAAGAACATTCAAAATTAAATTAAGACCATTTTTCTATTTTTCTTCGCAAAAATGTTCAAGACTTCTTGAGAGTCAATATCTTTACCCAATTCATTTTCAATGTGAAGTATGGAAGGTTGCGAAAATCTATATTGATCCATTCAAGAGCGTAACCACATTTTAATTCTTCTCATAGCCGAAAAACTGCGATCGCAGCCGGCGGAGCTAACAGGAATAGCTATTGCAACCTGAAACAGTTTGTATAGATTGACTCGGTGCTGTCCTCTTTTTTAACCATTTGTTTTGTCATTTTTATTTCTGCTTCTAAAAGTGGTATATCAATTTTAAAGAGTTGTGAATAATGATGAATAAAGGTATTTCCACCTTCAAAAGACAGATTTAAAAAGCTATCAATACTTTTGGCAAAGTCTAAGTCACCAAACCTTTCCACAAATTGATTTGTCACAGCATCCATGGCACGTAAAACACAAAACGTAAACATGCCCAAGAGGGACAAGAGTCCACATGTGCATCCAGCAAGACAAGCAACAACAGAGACCGTGCTGGCGCGTATCGCATGATTAGAAGATCGCTTACTATCACGATCACGATAAGATCAAGGTTTTGTTCGGCGGTTCGGAAGTGTAAAAGTGATATCGATACTGGACGGGGCTACCATGGTATCTGGAGGAGGCTAAGCCCCCCCCATTCCGCCGCCAATGCACTTAGAATGAAATTGACGAGGGGCAAAATTTAAAAAAAAAAGAATTTAAAACAATTATACATAAATAGGTATGGAAGATTCATAAACATGTATATTTAATGGGTTCCATACCCTTGGCAGTAGGTGTCTCTGCCCTCCTAGCCTTTGTGCTGAATTTTATTTTGCAACCCTAATTTTTAGAGAAAAAAGAATTTTTTATTAGCAATAACCTTCAACCTTGTGCGGCCGTTCTAGCCGTCGCGTTAGCCAGACGGTTTCCTTTCGACGTTCTCCGTAATTTGAATAAATAAATTGCTATGCATTTCCAACCTTTATCGACTTCAATGTTAAACGTTATCTAAAAAGTACCATCTTTGAGATAATAAATTAAACAAGTAAGTAATATAAATAGAAGAAGCAAATTATGTTCAGTATAAGTTTGTACTATGTTTTAAAAATACATATACCTACACTCCGACTCGGAACATTAAAAAAAACACACCTACACAAGCCGTACACCGGCCAACTTTTACGGTTTTGTTTATTTTTATAACATCCAGCGATTATCAAATTCCATAGATGTGTCAAATATTTATTTGTTTGTAATTTCGTCACCGGTGACATTTTACGATTCGATTGTGTTGCGGAAAAAGTGATAATTGTTTCAATCTGCTCTCCGCTGACACAAAACGACGTTTCAAATATTTTAAATCATGTGGCTAGTGCGTCCGATTCATTATGAAAAATCATGTTTCTAGTGAGTGTACAGAAAACTAACCGGTATATTTCGGAAACGATACCAACTAGGTTATGTAACCATTATAAGCGCAATCTATTTTTTTTTATCTATTTTTACGTAATACGAATACATATTATTATCTTATCTAAACCTGTTGAATGTTTTCAAGCTTATCATTAAAAAAATTATTTACAGTAAACTATAGATGTCATAAAAAAAAGGATGTAAAGTGTATAAATTTTAATAAACAATTGCTTGTAACCCGAAATAATATTTGTAAAAATGTATAATGTAGCCGCCATTGTTACTCGATACGTTTCAGAACTTTTGGAGAACTTGCGACCGGTCAGCCCGAAGCCCGGCCATGTCGAAAGGGTGCGCACACCGTCATGTCCTCAAGGCGGAAGCAGCACCGAGTACGAAGATTCAGAATCTGCCGTTTTTCGCGAAAGATTCCTCAAGATCAACGTTCGTCACATAACCGACGGTCAAGGTGTCGTCAGCGGTGTATTATTAGTCACTCCCAACGCCGTTATGTTCGATCCGAACGTCATAGATCCGTTGGTCATTGAACATGGACCCGAAGCTTACGGTGTAATAGCACCTATGGAGTTTGTAGTGAACGCAGCCATCTATAACGATATAGCTCATATGCGGGTAGGGCATTGCGAGGCAAATTTGTCGGAAAAACAAGAAATTTACTATCCCAAGACCGAAAAAGAAGAAGAACAAGATTCGTTGATGGTTAAGGACGAAACTTTTCCGGAACTCGGTAAGTTTTCTGCACGTAGGTTTTAGAGAATGGATATAAATGTAACTAACACCGTTATAACTACTAACTTTCCTGATTCATAGAGATTTCTTCTTAGAACAAAAAGTAATGTAAACATCATTGTGACAAACCCACTATCTTTTACGTTTCTGTATTTTTCTTTACCAGTATATATTCATAAATTTAACCAAATAAAGTAAGATGAAACTGGCTCAAGATACACCTAAAATCCTTTCAACCTTGGCTCTTTAGGCAAAGGAGTAATTCTGCTTCCTAGTCATAGACGCATCAGAACATTTTTGCTTTAAAAACTATTAGTGATTTAGATAAATTGTGCCAAAGATATATTTTATTTAGAAAAGCTTGCTCAATCTCTGTTAAAACAAGAATTCTTGACTGACAGAACTGTGAGACCAATAATATAGCTTGTGAGCATGTACTTTGATAGTTTTGGTAGATTTTGAGTCAGCACCAGTCCTAGCCCTTAATCAAAGTACAGCTAGATTGCTTTTCGGTGCCTTTTACTACCTGGTGACTAGAGCGACAGGTGCGGTAGTTCCAGGATAGGTGTGGTCGCTCTAGATTCTATAGCGAGCGATGCGGTCTATCTAGGCTTGGCCCGATTGCTCTAGAACCTAGAATGACCGCAGCTCTTGCTCTAGAGCCTAGAACGACTGCAGCTCTTGCTCTATTCCAAGGCTGCCGCTGAGAAATGGCAGCACTTTTTAGCACGACACATTTTATTTAACCACAGCTGGTAATAAAGATTGAAGCTGCTGTAATTTATAGCTTTGTAGTTTGCTTAGCAGTAAATTGATCAACAATTTTTAGAATGCTTTGAAGGACATTAGGAATTTATGTACTTTTTACACTATGGTAGCTATAGACTCCAAGATAGAAATACTGCCAACTCAGATATTACTCACCACTCATCTACAGAATCTCTTCATTTTTTCCATTATCTGTGGCACATGTATGTAATCTAGCGATCAATACTAACAGTTTGTATTTGCTTATATATGTTGAATGTTGGTTGTTGTGGGTAGTAGTGATCGTATCAGTGTTTCCTTTGTATAGTAACCGGAGATGATGCTGAGTCTGTGTGTTCCTGTACAGAAAGAGAAGGTGACGCCTTCCCCAAAGCATTCGAGAGAGAATTGGTTACACCGACCAATTTAGAAGATTCGGAAAATCAACATAAGTCTTTAGAAGAAAGGAGGAAATCTCTGCTGGACCATCACTGGGCGATACCGTCGAGAGATAGGCAGTAAGTAAATTTGATTTTTTGTTTAAATAAAACTGTGCGATCAAGAGGAAGATCTTATGGAGCGTTAAAGGTAAAACCTTGCACCTAGGTTAGTTCAAGTGAGCAGAAAATTGCCTAACAGGAATATAAGGTCTTGCTCTGGAAATAGTGACGATTTATGTTAATAATAACCTTTTTAGATCAATAGATACTGATGAGATTCCTGCAATAACACCAACCGGAGCACCAGACGAAAATATTAATGACGACGACGAAAGTTTAAACAAAGAAAGTTATCACGATTCTGGTATTGATATTAGAGAAACAAATATTCCTTCATCTGTACATGCTCCACCTAAAAAGGTAAGCCAAAATCTTAAAGTTTTAGTTACCTTTCCTCCATCTTGACATACTTCTTCTTCACCATGTCCTCTTCCACATCCTCTACCATATCCTTCTTTATTACTTCCAGTCGACATTTTCTAGATCAATATGTAGTATTGATGAAATTCATGGAGGTCGAGATTATGATTTATTAATTCCTTTTGAGGAATGTCACGTTACATCAGCTGTAAACATTATGATTCATATTATAACGATTTTGTTAACATAGAAATGTATTTAGTCGATATCACTTGTGAATGAGAAACTACGTTCATTGATAAACCAGATTTTTTGTTAGAGTTTTCAGTTTATATTGCTATCCGTTGTTCTTAGAGCTATCTTGTTCATTAAATACTTCTTTGCAGGCCTTTTGTTGAGAGATCTGTCTTTTTGTTTTAGTGAAAATGGATTACACAACAAATTATAGTGACACAATTTTTGTTTTTAGAAATACAGCGACGCAGATATAGTACTTTCCAAGGAATGGGTACCGCCAATCACCATTGCTCCGACAAACGTTACGTTATCCGGTGGACCAATAGATAGCCCGGCTAGAAAAAAGACCAATTCGGTGTCGTTCAGTTTGGATTCTAGTTCTGAAGCAGATGTTGTTCAAACATCTCTATCTACATACAATTCGGAATCAAAAGAAGATCTAGATAAGTCTGATAGTAGAAAAAATAAGGTGTGTATTCATTTGATCTTGTAAGGCAAAATTTTATTTTTGTTTATCATTAAAGGCAAAGTTAGTACTCCGCCCTGAAGCACTCCTGTCTTATTTTTTAGCTCCACCATTTCTAACTGTCTAACTTTGTTGAATTTACTGTCTGGACCCTTCTGACAGAAGTTAACATCAAATGTAATGTTCATCTTTTGAATTTTGATTTCCATTTTTTAAATTTTTATGTTCTTAACTTTTTCTCCTGGATAACGATTTCCATTTGGAAATATTTTTACATTCTCAATTGAGAAATTTACATAATTAAACGTTGTAATTAAAAGTTTAATGTGTAGAAATTTCGGTTTGTTAGAATGCCTAAGGTCTTGCAAATGGTTGTGGAGCCCTTCAATATTATACATCTTCATCAGCATCTTAATGAACTCCCAGTGCTGTTGTGGCGTTTAATTTGCTTCTCCTTGTCCTTCGTTTCTCCAATATAATTGTATTTACGTAATTTGAAGCGTGTTCACACACAGTTTATTGAAGTACAGAATAATGAGATAAGATCCCGAGGGGGTGTTTACACATTTAAATTATAATCTACAGATATGTCAAAAAGTAGGATTTATCAGATTAAACCAGTTTTACACGTAACGAGCTTTCTGGTAGGTTTTAAATTTTGAAAAAATAAAGCTAGATGTGTCATGGGGCATCTATAGCTTTCTCTTTCGTCTATCGCTACCTCTTTCGTCCATCGCTCCCTCTTTCGTATCTATGCTCCCGCTACCTCTTTCGTCTATCGCTATCTCTTTCGCCTATCACTTCCTCTTTCGTCTATCGCTACCTCTCGTATATCGCTACTTCTTTCGCCTATCACTATCTCTTTTGACTATCGCTACCTCTTTCACCTATCGCTTCCTCTTTTTTTTTCTACCGCTTTATAGTTGGAAATAAAAAGATCCTTCTTAATAGATATATTTTTTATAACCTACTTCCTCTCACTAACAATTTTTCTGTCAAATTGCCAGTTTTTCTGCCAAAATACCAAATTAGAGTTGGAAATATAAATATTGATCAATAGCACCCCAAGAATTGATCCTTGTGGAACGTCGAATATTATAGAATCATATATATATATGTTTTTCTTTTATGTGGATATTAATTTCAGATGTTAAAAAGACTGTCATATCCCTTGTCGTGGGTGGAAACTACGCTTGGCGGGGAAAAAGATGAAGATAAAACACCTAGTCATCCCCACTCTGCTGCCGACATACAACACTCTTCAGTTTTTTCAAAGGTGTTCTCAAGGTCAGTCAATATTAAAAATACATTTTTATAAATAACATTCACCAGTTATATGTTATTATTTTGTTGTATTTAAAATAATATTACCTGAAGGTCGTTTAATAATAATTATTGTTAGGTAATGATAAATATTGATGCTGTATCCAGTAAAAAATTGATTGTTTTCCATAAAATATGGAAATTAGTCTTCAGGTAATACAAAATATCGCTGTTACTAACAATTAAATTGACTATTTTGCCCGCTAACGCTAACTCAGCTCGCCTATTCACCTTTCGGACTTCGGTGCGGGTCTATTCCACAAGACCCCGTCGGAAGACAGCGGCTCTGGAGGTTCTGCAGGTCCTTATTCTAGCGGCAGTGGTGGTGCACCGCTAACAGGTGATTCTACTACCAGCAGCTTTTTCCCCACCAACATTATAAGTTCGGTCGGAGCTATGGGAGCTCAAGTTGGTGCATCAGTTGGAGCTATGGGCGCACAAGTCGGCGCCTCAGTCGGTGCGATGGGAGCTCAAGTAGGAGCTTCGGTCGGAGCAATGGGGGCGACAGTGGGAGCTATGGGAGCGCAAGTTGGCGCTTCGGTCGGTGCTGTGGGGTACGTGTGTGTGTGTGTCTACGTGGATTCTTCTCTTGCACGCCTCGTGTTTCTTATTATTGTATTTATTTGAAAAGTTTTTGAAGAAAAAAATAATAAAAGGTAGAAAATTTCTTTTTCTCAAATGTTCTTTACAAAGGGGTAAGTTTTTTTCAGTTTTGTAGGTAAATTGTCAATTTTTTTTTCTTCGAAAGCATTTTCAAAATGTTTCCACACTAAAAAAAACACACACTATACACACAACCACTATTTTCCGCTTTTTTAGTTGTCTTATAGCATTTAGTGTGCCAGGACATCGACTGCATTATTTTTTTTTAATATTATTTCTTGTAAATCTGTTGAATATATTTCCTAGAAGTTACTTAAAGACAAATTATATGCAACCTTAAAGAATTGGCGTTTAAAACTTCCTTATATTATTTTATATTCTTCTAACCGATTCAATGGCGATTAAAAGGAGTTTAGTATGTTCCAAATCCTAATGGACGGTTGTGAATGAACATACTATATTTAATAAACATCTATACACAATATTCTTTGGAAAAAGCCTTAAAATAAAATTCTTTAAAGTTGAAAACAATTCCAATTTAATTATACAGGGTTATGACAAAGTATGGAATCAAGTAAATATATTTAAAACAAAATATTTTTAAAGTTTGCAGATAAGTTATAATCATTTAATAATTTACCTCCGGTTTAACCGGGAATGAACTGAACTGTTTTAATTTCCTATTCATCAAAGATTCAATTCCCGCAAGGAAGTTTGATGCTGTCTTAAACCGGAAGTAAATTATTATTATTGTGTCTTAAATATCGTCCTTTTCGTTTTAAAGATATTTACTCAATTCCATAGTTTATTCCAACCCTGTATGTGAAAGAGTAAAAATATTTTTCAAAATTCCTTTGTACACGAATGGATCTTTTACAGGCGCTCTTCAGTGGGTACATTTATGAGACAACCGACGGAAAATAATTCAAAATCGAAAACGCCAGCTCCGAAATTGGATTACAGATCAATGGTGTCGGTAGAAGATATGCCGGAATTGTTTGTGTCGTTCGACAGTAAGTGTTTTCAATTTTTATCGATTTTTTTCGATGAAAATTATTAATTTTAATATTGTTTCGTATATTAATAGGTATTGGCATTGTTTTTTTTTGTAAAATGGGACATTCTATAAATTGGTCGAGGTTTTTTTTATGAAAACTTGATGCAGAATGATAGGTTAAAAGATATGTCAAAAAATACTTGTCAAAAGTTTCATTGCAGTCTTATTAAGGTGAAATAAAAAAATGCCCAATGTTTATATTAATTTAGAGGCACAATCCGGTCTAACTTCTGAATCGATTATTTTATTTTGAATCAAGAATAGCAACAGCAAATACTACCAGAAGTAGTGCCGTGCTTTTTGTTGATTTTTTTAGTTGAAAAAAAATTCAATTCGTTCATATTCTGAGTGATTTTTTTTACATTTCACTACAATACAAAATTAATTCATCTAATTCACAATTTTAACTTAATGTCGTTTTCTATATTAGAATAAAAAAATAATGGCGTGTTAAATAGGAATTGTCTTTTGCAAATTTTGTAGTGTTTCATCATACAACAAATTTTTTTTTATAGTTGTTTTGCTAAATTTACTGGTTTTATAAAATCGAATGTGCCAATAAATAGATTTTTATCATTTTTTTTTCAATTGTAATAAAATTAAATCAATTTCAAACGTTTTATTTTAAATCATATTTTGAAAAGTACAAACTCGATACACAATCATGTCAAAAGGCGTAAATAAGTATTAATTGAATCCTAAAATCATAGACAACAACGACTCGGAACTTATTTCAAAATCGCATAATGACAATCTAATAATTTAAAAAAAAATCTTCAACTCGTGATTAAAAAACTGAAATATCATTTTTGTCGCAGATTTTACATAAAGTTTCCTCTAAAACCATTTTATTTGTCTAAGATGATTAATTTACCAATGTTTGGAAGCCTATGACTAAAGTATTGTGGTTTTAGTGCGAAATTTAAAATAATCCACATTCCAATTTGAAAATCGAATAAAAACTGATATAATTTTACTTATTTACGTCAAAATCACTATTTATATGCTAGAAGTAGAAATGAAATTAGTTCATTTTATTTTTCTGTTTAATCGCTGCAGTTCGCTCCCCATACGATGGGCTAGATTATTTTGGTAGGTTATGCACTGCACGATTTCACCCACCTCACTACACCTATCTTTTTTTCTTCAACATTTACATAATTTATTACACGTTGAATGTTTCATTACTTACACAGCACTCATGTTAAAAGTGGAATGTTTTGTGTGGCATTTTGTATTATCAATTTTGCTCGTTTTTATATATATTCTACATTAAAAAAGGATAAGTAACAAAAAGGACCTTAATCTTCACCTCACCTAAATTCTCATCATCCAGAAACTTTTTCTGGATCTTTCATTTTTTTCTATTCCATATCTGTATAACCAAAGAGGTAGCAAAGGAAATTTTCTCCATTAAAGACTATAACCAACCCAGTTGATTCAATGCCAGAACTTGAGACCACTTGTCATGGTCATTTATGGCTGGCTTGAGAAACAAGGTAGTAATACCAAATAGCTCTTCTGTATAGTACCGAGATTACTCCAAAGATTGGAACTGGTAGCAATAAGGCCTATCTATAAGTTATGCAATGGTCCCAAATCAAAATTTGCTTCTCTCACTATCTTCCAAGCAAAAATGCTTACAGTAAATTTGTGCCAAGTCCTGTAATGGTCCCAAACCAAACTGTGGTTCTCTCATTATCTTCCAAGCAAAAATACTTACAGTAAATTTGTGCAAAGTACTCTAATGGTCCCAAACCAAACTGTGGTTCTCTCATTATCTTCCTAGCAAAAATACTTACAGTAAATTTGTGCCAAGTACTCTAATGGTCCCAAAACAAACTGTGGTTCTCTCATTATCTTCCAAGCAAAAATACTTACAGTAAATTTGTGCAAAGTACTCTAATGGTCCCAAACCAAACTGTGGTTCTCTCATTATCTTCCTAGCAAAAATACTTACAGTAAATTTGTGCCAAGTACTCTAATGGTCCCAAAACAAACTGTGGTTCTCTCATTATCTTCCAAGCAAAAATGCTTACAGTAAATTTGTGCCAAGTCCTGTAATGGTCTCAAACCCAACTATGGTTCATCAAAGAGCAGGAAATACTGTCACTATTTTCCAAACAAAAGGGCTTGTAGTAAACTTGTGCCAAGCTATTTCCATGGTCCCAAACCTACCTGCGGTTTTCCAAAGTGTAGGAAACACTAGTACTATCTTGCAAGCAAAAATGCTTACAGTAAATCTGTGCCAAGTCCTGCAATGGTCACAAACCTAACTGTACTTCACCATATAGCAGGAAACACTCATTATTGTTTCAAACAAAAATGCAGATGGTTTAAAAAATTATCAAAAAAATACATATAATGCTTGATTTCCAAGCAAAAATGCTTGCTAAAAAATGTTCTAGTCCCTTTCAGAGGTATCAAACTTTACTATGGACGTCCAAAAGGTAGAAAACACTCGCAATATCTTGCTTTGAACTTGTGCCAAGCTATTTCCATGGTTCAAAACCTACCTGCGGTTTCCCAAAGTGTAGGAAACACTCCAAAAATAATCTGTGGTTTAAAAAAGTATCAAAAAATAAAAATTACGGTGTAAATAATCTGCACAATAATGAGTCTTGGATGTGTATGAATTAAAATAGTCAAAGAGGTGAGCTCTGAATGGTACACCACCATTCTTTACCATTAATGAGAAAAATGGGATAAATTGAGATTTTAAACGCTTTCCAACGTTCCTCAATCTTCCATTTTTAAATATGCTGGTACTATTTTTGTATAATTGACTTTGACAAACGATCAGGTACATATCGAAATAAAATAAATTATTTTTCTTTCATTTCAGAATTAATACCAAGGCCAGCGAGATCCTGCGACGATCCTCCTCTGTATTTGCGGTTGAGAATGGGGAAACCCATCAATAAAATCATACCAAGATCGACGCCGTTAATGTCGTACGGAAAGAAGAAAATGCGACCGGAGTACTGGTTCAGCGTACCGAAAAACAGAGTGGACGAATTGTTTAAATTTATTCAAGGATGGGTGCCGCATTTGTATGGTGAATTGGACGAAGAAAAAGTGAGTTTTTTTACTATTTTTTATAAATAAGAATGAGTGAATGTGTAGAATGTTTTGTAGATGAAGGGATTGTTAGGGGGGATTCCCAAGTTATATTTTTAATTCAGTATATAAAACAATTTTGGACAATTTTTCTTTCCAGTTTTTTTTTCAAATGTAAAAAGTGTGCACGTAACACTTTAAGCGCGGATCACACTAGTCTGCCTTGCCTTGCTTTTTATTTGTAAACAAAGAAATTCGTTGGGAAGAATTGTATTTTTGGTACTTCATAATGACCATCTATTTTTAAATGACTTGTACATGAAAGGAATGTTGATAGGGCCGTTGTTATGTTTACATTGGAAATAATGATCAAATGGTTGCTTGAAAGTCTGAAGTGCTTTTTCTCTTTTTAAATACTTCGTACAGAAGCAAACAAAGAACTGACTTTCTTTTACCCACTTTAAACCATACAAAAATATGTTTGACTTAAAACTTCAAAAAAATATAGAAAAACTCAATGAACAACTTTTCTGAGCGCAATACATGAACGACAATTTCATCAATTAGCTGTACCCACTGAGAACCACACCATTCCGCATATAATTGTTACTTTACGTCATATCGGTGACTTAGGACCTGTCAAATGGTTAACCGAAGCAGGCCGCGGTAGCAAAGTCAATGACGTATTAAAGATAGACCACCCTTCACACATTATTGCATATACAATGTTTTGATCGCAACATAAATCAAGGCGAGTACGATGCACGGTAGCGTACCGCTTCAAAAGGGTTTATTTGAACTATTTTATGAAAAACGTTTTTATTGACTAAATTGATACACAATGAAATAAAAGAATTAAAACAATAATCATAATAAATATTAATTGTTTATTGTTCTCGACAATTAATTAAAATTATATAACAAGGATTTAATTAAGAGTGGTTGGTTTATTTCGCCTGTGAGTGATTCATGTTCAATATTGTTTTTAACATTGCAATTGGGTTGTGGGTGGACATACTATCAAAAAAACACCCAAGGTCATAACAGTATATTTAATCATATTGCATATTCCTCAACTTCTAATGTATTTTTGACAGCTGTAGTGAAGTGCAGTATGAAAAACAACCTGTGTCCAACTGACTTCGTATAAAAGTATAACGGTATTGACTTTAAAAGTTTATTTTTCAATCATAGAAAGCAATTCTTATTTCCTTTGATAAAACAATCGATTTTATATATTAACAACGTAAACAATGTTCATTACCTACTGTTTATGAGTTTTTATCGGTTTCTACCGATTAAGACGTCAATTTTTTTTATTCACCTGCCGACACGACTTTCCTCTTCTATTGGAATATTTACTGTAAAAGTATGGCATTGTTCATGTAATATTTATAAGAAGTACACATACGTGCGAAACTGCACAACATATCTGAATTATAATTAAGTGTTTAACTAAGAAATCTGTTCAAGATTCTTCAAAAAGATCTTTAATAAAGGAACATCAGGTATTTATAATATATTTGTGTAAGGGGGTGGTATTATTTTGACAAAATACTGTTTAGACGTTTTTTCAAAATTTACAACAAACAAAAATTGGGAATACATTTTACAGATTAGTACATATGGAACACAATAGTTAAAAGTGAGAAGGGCAATGAAGACACGCCCTTTTTTTTGGTAGAGGGGACTGAACTAATTGTGAGTTTCACAGAATTCTTGTCTCTCTCTTTCAAGTAGTGTTGGCATTATCCTTGTTATACTTGTGTAAATTGTATGACCTATAGATGTTTTCGCAATCTGCATGAGTGAATTTTGTGTCGTTATTTGCAAGTATAAAGGGAATCATCAAAGAGCAATTTAAATCATTATATATTTCCAAACCTACCCCTCTGTTAAAAATGTGACATGAAAAATGCTAAAAATTCTCAAAATGGGTTTTTTGGTACGAGAAATCGACTGGTAGCCTCAGTTTTTTGATAAAATAATTTCTCCTGCCAAATATGGAAAAATCGCATTTTCAACATAAAGTCTTGTAAATACCACAAAACTGTGAATATTGAAATGTAATTCTTTCCATCTGACGTCAACTTTTGCCATCAATTTTTACTGTCTAACCCTCCCAAGTTTGCAACTGTCACAGTATTAATTTTTTTTTTGGTGTGAATATAACAATGCAATAGTATTTTTACAAATAACTCTGTATTTAACGAATTTTTCTTGACAGTTAACAGTATACATAACTGGTTATTATCACAACATGCGTTTTATCATATAAACAGCGAATAACATCATGCAATCTTCGACATAAAACAAATTTAACGAAAACGATAAAATCCTACGAGATGTTGAAAATTAATTAGTTATTCAAAATAAGTACACGGTTGTGCGTCAGTTTTCCTTTCAAAGTGAAAAATTATTCAGTTTACTATAAACATTCGATTGAGTAGTGTTAAAAAAATTATGTGGAAATACAAACAAACATTTGTTGGTAAACATTTTAAACGTAGAAAGGTTCCAAATAAATGTAATGTTGATAAGGTAAGAGCAAAGTTTAGTTCAAAATATACAGTTTGCTTCTACCATGAATAATCATAAAAAGTCTATCCACTCAAGCCTCATTGTGTCCCTTTCTTAAAATTTGCAAAACCTACAGTGCAAGACAAAAGTAAAGCTACAAAATATATCTAAAAATTAATATTAAGATATTTATTATGACAGTAAATAATGTATAACTATTGGTAGGATTTAAAAATGTTTGCAAACGTTACCAACTTTTTAAAATGTTTCCGGTATAGCTTTCAAATTTTTTTCACTACAATTTCGATTGGGTTGTACTCAACAGTCCAGTCACTTGAACGGTTCTGGACCTATGAAGTCTCCTTTAGAGCCATCTTTGGCTAACTGGTCAGCCATTTCATTACCTGCAATACACTCATGTACCGGCACTTATATTAGAGACACTTTGTTGTCTCTTGCCACCCTGTTGAGGGATTCTTTACAGTTTTTTACTAGTCTAGACCTAGTTGTTGGATTACTGACAGCTTTAAGCAGAGCCTGGCTGTCAGTTATAATGTGAGTCCAACTAAAGTTTTTTCAATTCTAGAATATATTTTTTCTGAAGTATTGAAAGCATAATATATTTATAATTAAAATGATATATTATTATGGCACTAGACATACTGTTATGTTTATGATATTTGGTTGTTTTCAAATACATTTTCAAGACACTAACCTTCTACAATACAAGACCTTATTTGTTTCATTGACTAAATAGTTCGTAGACTTTAATTATATGGATATTATATAGTATACAAAATATGTACCTATAATAAATATGCAGCACGTGAATGAATTTCGTCAATGAGCTCGGCACATGCGCATACCCATTGTAACCGGGCGTGAGAGTAGAAAATATTCATTATTCAACAAAGAGCCACGAGGCGGACAGTGCTTAATAAATAATCTTCAAAAATCAAGCAAATTGTTTTATTGTGCTTCTCAGTGGCGTAAAACGGGGGGTGATCGAGGCCCTCTGAAAGGCTAACAAAAACTTTTAAAACACCACAGTTTTTATATGTTTATAATAATATGATCAGGTTCAGCAAAAGAAACAAAATATATAATATAATATATAATAACTTTAACGTAATGATTCGAAATATCAATGGTTATACGTTTTCAGGAGTATAAATTTCCCAGACCCCACCTCGTTCTTCAACATTTATCACCCCCCCCCCCAGATTCAAATCCTATTTCCGCCACTGGTGCTTCTCACATATGTACAGTCCACATCAAATCGTTAATCAACAAAACCCAAACACCTATTATGTGGCACTTCGAGATCAGGTACACCAGTGGCGGATTAACGTATGGGCTAGCCAGTGCTTAAGCCCCGGGCCCCGTGTATATTCGGGGGTCCCGTGATACAGAAAAAAATGTTATCTGATGTTTTTCTCCGCCCTTAAGTGGGCCCCCGCTCGACTTAGTCCTGGGTCCCTCAGGAGTTAAATAAATCCCCCACTGGGTTAAACCCTTATAAAATCGTCTGACTATCAACAATCTTCAAATTGAATATATATAATTATATTTTCATAGTTTCAAATAATCACGTATTCATTTTGTCGTTCTAGTACAGTTTTGTACCACTAGTTAATTGTTATCGATTATTAATTAAATGGAAAAGTGTTGTTGTGATAATGGTCTTCGTGACAGGTACAAATCAGTAGATAATTCAAATAATTTATTTATAAATATAGTTGTTGCTGGTTAGTAAACAAGACAAATATAAGTCGGTTTGTGTTCGAATGTGGATAAATATAAAAAATATGAACAAAAAACAAAGGCACTTGAAAAATTCTTTGAAAATGTTGTGTAAAAGATTGAAGGTAGGTATGTTGATTTAAATTAAATCTACAACAATGCTCCAAAAAAACATGAATCCTGAAATACACACTACCTAGTTTTTTTTTAAAACGAACAATAATGTTCTCAATCGTTTCTCAGTTGGAATATACTCTAACATTACTTATTTACCTCTTACCATTATCCAATTTTTTTGTCTCTAATACAATCTACAATCACATTTCTATAATAGTATTTGTTTCATGTAATTCGGTAACGAAAAGTTGTGTTGGACTATAAATAATGCAAATATCTGTACGTGCAGGCTATCTAGTCGTGTTTAGTGTCAATTTAGTATGAGTTGGCTTTCAATTGTTCTATTGACATTTTTACTAACTTTCAGAATTTGTGAAACAATGTGCACCTTCCTTTTTTGCAAAAAAAATACAGATTGATAATAAATTTGGATTTAATTTATTATATTCAACGATGCTTCAAAGCTTTTTACTATTCGAAAATTCAATTTATTCTAAGCTTAAAATTCCTATCTTCCAGTTCAAATGTCTTAAGACACTTATGAAGTTACAGGTTTTTAAAGGAAATTATTTTAACGCCATTCAACGGATGGTTTGACCAGCTGATCTCAATTCTTTTGAGCATCTTTAGAACGCCTCCAAAACCTTGAAGTTGTACACTCGATATTAGCGCATTACATTTGGACACCAGTTTATATCCTCTGTCAAAGTTGCTGCATTTTACAGGGTGCTTCAAATTTTAGAGAAAATATATTCTCACATTTATCCACCCAGTATATTTTCAAAATCAACTTTACATCAGAATTTCAACAAAAATATTGTTATAAAAAAACTCACCTATCATTCACAAAAAAAAATCGTAAAAATCAAATGAATGGTTCAAGAGATATCCATTTTTGAAAATATGTGAAATTTTTGTCAGTGTAGAATGTAAAAAAAACAACAGGAGTCGATCTGGACTGACAAAAACCTTATCCCAAATCGTTGGTAGGTAATCAAAAATATTTTCTGTTATCCTCTGTTGTTTCCGTTCAAAGCGATACCATATAATTATTTTTCTTAAGTGAACAATTGTATATTTTGGTTTGACAAAAAGTAAAATTTTCCCGTACTAACAACAATCTAACACAATTTATTCATTGACCAAGCGATTAAGATAATCCTCCGCAATTTTTATTTCGACATTCTTCTAGCAGTTCGTGAATTGAACGTTGTGGACTATCGACTTTAAAATCATAAATTATCGCATATTTTATATTCGGTTAAAAAGGATTTTTAGCGACAGAAATACAGTAGAAGCAATCAACCTGTCGGAAACGCGTCGTATTTTCGTTGATTCTCTATTTGTGAATAAAATAATGTCCAATAAGCAGCCTTGATGCACCCATAATGATTATTTAACAAGATTTGTTAGTGTAAAGGTGAATTATTTTGTCTGATTGAGTGTGTTGTCGTTACATGGCATCGAAGTTGAGTACTAAACGGGTTTTTTTATAAGAATCTCACTCAACTGTGGTACTGATTTTATTTTTTAAATAAATATGTCGGTAAGAATATATTTTACTTATACTTATACAGAGTGTACTATTAAAACTGTAATTATTTTCATATAAGTAAACAAAGTTTTTTTAAAGTGTCACAAAAAGTAATTAACACCATCAAAATATTCACGTAGCCACGATATGATTAGACGTATCCTGGGTGTCGACAAAACAGTTGTATTGTGAAGCAGATTTTTTAGCTAAAATATTTAATTTATAATGATTATTTTCAAAAATTTCGTTTTTAATGCTTGGCGAAATAATGTTAACAAACATCTGCATCTGTCAGATAATTAATATCACATAAAAATTTGTCTTCCGTGATGTTTGCAATAATTTAAGTCCCATTTGTCTTGTGAAAGATGCATAATAACTTTCGTCAATTGGCAGTCGTAAAATTGTATAGACTTTAATTTCAACTTGCTTGTTATTGACCTTAATAGAAAATTGAAATTATTACAAAAACGAATAAACAAACTAATCGTTTCTAATATGGAAACAGTGCATTTATTAAAATCGAGGGTTTTAATTTTCAATTTTAACGTGGACTGTCAATAAAATTTCGGCCATCCACAAATTTGACACATTTTCAAAATTGGTTATTTTTTGAATCAATTATTCGATTTTCGTAATTTTTTTTCGTAAATTGGGAAAATAAAATTAATTTTTTGGCATTTATCCGCAAAAATTGTAGACAAAAAAATTTGGACACCCACAAATTTGACACATTTTCCAAATTGGTTATTTTTTGAATTAATCATTTGATTTTCATAATTTTTTTTTCGTAAATTGGGAAAATAAAATTAATTTTTTGGCATTTATCCGCAAAAATTGTAGACAAAAAAATTTGTACATCCACCAATTTGACACATTTTCCAAATTGGTAATTTTTTGAATTAATCATTTGATTTTCGTAATTTTTTTTTTCGAAAATTGAGAAAATAAAATTAATTTTTTGGCATTTATCCCAAAAATTGAAGACAAAAAAATTCGGACACCCACAAATTTGACACATTTTCCAAATTGGTTATTTTTTGAACTAATCATTTGATTTTCGCATTTTTTTTTTTGAAAATTGGGAAAATAAAATTAATTTTTTGGCATTTATCTACAAAAATTGTAGACAAAAAAATTCGGACACCCACAAATTTGAGACATTTTCCAAATTGGTTATTTTTTAAATAAATCATTTGATTTTCGTAATTTTTTTTGGAAAATTGCGAAAATAAAATTAATTTTTTGGCATTTTTCCCAAAAATTGTATACAAAAAAATTCGGACACCCACAAATTTGACACATTTTCTAAATTGGTTATTCTTTGAATTAATCATTTGATTTCCATAATTTTTTTTTCGTAAATTGAGAAAATAAAATGAATTTTTTGGCATTTATCGCGAAAATTGTAGACAAAAAGAACAAATTCGCATAATTCCAAATTAATATTAAAAAAGAAAAAAAACGAAAGAAACTTCTCTATCCACAGTAAATAGTTTATATAACATTTTTATATAATTAAGATCGACTATAATAAGTGATATTTATCAAAAATCTGACCTATGCGAGCAATAATATTCAAAAACACATATCTGATACTATTATTATCAAATTAAATGGATCTAGTAGTTAGTAGTAGTTATATAACATTAAAAATTTTCTGGGAATCTTTCTATAACAATCGAATTGTGGGTTTGTAGAAATAAACAACTTTATACCATTGTTAATGTAATTAAAGAGTATTAATAGTTTGAAGCATGTAAACAAAAAATTACAACCTTTAATTTACGCTTTAAATATTGTTTGAGTAAAACTTTTTTGCCTTAATAATAATTTTTTACATCTACTGGTGCCGCTAGTTAAGCTCTTTTTACTTCTTCATTTTGTATTTTTTTTCTTATTTTGAATATTGACGTAACAAATTTTCTTTACACAAACTTTAATAAACAAATAAATATATTTGTAGTTGTAAGTTTTTCAAAATATTAACAAATTTACTAGTTGGTTATTGTTACTAACAACCTTTGACAGATATGAAATTTTGCAGAATTTACTGAGAATAACGTGCTGATTTTTGAATCCGCGCAACTACAAATTCAATTTCCAAATAAACATTCAATCATTTTATTTAAAAGTAACATTTGAATCGATTATTTCATACCAAAACAAGGATAGCAACAGCACTCTCATTCCCTGAACCCAAAATCCTCATTCCTTTCAACGTTGACTGACTAGGCTAGCTTTTCCAAGTGGAGAGGATGAAATTCTATTCTTCCTTTTTTTTTGCTGAGAATTTAGAACGTCGAATGGTGCGTCGAGGTATTGCGTTGGTCAAGTGGCGTGCTGCTAGTGGGTTTCGGCCTTAACACTCTTTCCGAAAAAAAAAGAATATACAAAAATAGAATTTTATTAAGTGATATCTGATTTTTTAAATATGTTATTGATAAACAAAAATAGCAATGAGTTTTATTAATAGCAGAATGATGTTATTTTTTTTCAAACTCCGTATTATTTTAACTCGTTAATGGCTTTGGTAAGTTGTAAAACTGTTTCGTTTTGATTACACCTCTAGAGCTATATTTAAAAATTTCCGGTAGTTTCGTTTTTATTATCACGAGTTATAAACAAAGTTTTTAACTGAATTTGTTTCGTGGAATATTCCAAATTGTTTTCCATGAAATTATTCATGTTTTTCCGAAAAGTCCATGAATTTTTTTCAGACGATTTAAAATTTGATGATTTTGAGAATTTTTTATTTTTTTTATAAAGCTAAATAATAATGAAGGAATGAACAAAAAAATTATACAAATAGAGGGGAACTTAATATCAAGCTGAAAATAAAAGATTTTAGAATGGGAAAATATATATAAATACAAACCACCCCCGTTTTTTGATTGATAATTATTTATTTTAAGATTTTAGTTCCATCTGAATGTTTTTTTAGTTTAACTTTAATTTTTATTTATTGATTTTTATTGTCAAATTTTCTAAAATTAAAATACTGCCTGAAAATTTCTCATTTATCCCTTATTCCTAAATCGGATGAATATTTAAATATACGCAGCATTATTTCTTGAAAAAAAAATTAATTTATAAACGTTATCTTTCTACTTAATCCGTGTATTTATAAACTTAAGCATGTTTATCTCGATGCGCAAATATTTTTCACATAATACTTCGCTTCTTTAATTAAACTCATTAACAGCAAAAAAAAACTTGCATAACCAACAAATTTCTCAAATCAAATAACCACCCAATTTAAATTTGTCACTACTTCGCAGTTTTACTAAGCGAGCGCGTTAATGAGGCGGCACTGTCGCGGTTTCCGTTTTTAAATAGTGTTTTTTTCATGTATACTGATAATAATTACAGATTTTATTGAGGTAGGTTTAATTTTTTTATTGTTCGCTACCTATTTGTTTCGATTGTGTGAAAAAATCCAAAAGAAGATAACCTTTTACATAATAAATATTATTTTTTGTTATAATTTGGAAAATATCTGCTATTTAGTGTTTTTTGGAAGTGACAAACTTTTTATTTTCTGAACAAAGTGTTAACAAAACTTTATATTTTATTATAAAAAAGGAATTGTAGACCCAGGGCAGTTAATGTCCTCCAATCTTATCTATTATCAGCTTTCTCTTTCCAACTTCGTATTTTCAGTTTATGTATATCAGACATGACACTTTGGAACCATTTTTCTCAACCTCTCTGCTGTTATATTATTCTTGATGTTATTTTTCGTTCTCCATACAAAATATTTACTTGTATTTGTTCTCCTTCTCAACCCTTCAGAGACTTTAATCTTGACTGCGAAGATTCCCGAAAGAACAGATATTTTGTCTTTGTCACTGCAGCCAAGCAAAATAAAGACAAAGTATTTGTTCTCTCGGAAAGCTCTATTTCTTCAGTCAATAATACAACGCCAGGTGTTTTTAGGCCTTCTAATATTGCTCTAAGCATTTTGCGTTCCCAGTTGTTTTTTTTGTTATGGTCCATGTATTGGACATCAGTGACTGAAGCATTCCAAATTTTCTGTTGCCTTTCGTAATTCTTTACTTTATTTCTTGTTCTTCGTGGGTATTGCAAGTTATTAGTACTTTTAGATAAACAAATTCGTTTACTCTTTGGAAATATCTAGGTAATCGTTTTCGTTTAGATAGGACAAAAGGAGCTACTAGTCTTTGAGACTTTCCTCAAGAACTGAGTAGAAGTAAGGGAGCACAATAGATCTTTTAGGTATCAGTGAATATCATCCCAATATACATACATACGTACAAGGTTGATAAAGAATTCGTTTTTTTTTCATTTCAGGTTAAAGATAGAGGATTCTCCTTGGTGGAGATGGATACAGAATTGTGGAGCGAAGAACCAACACCTTCAGCGAGCCGACACGGAAGTCAAGATGGAGAAATCGGTGATCTAACCAAAGAAAGTTGGGAGGTAAGGTTTTGTTACAATATCTTAACATATTTGTTTTCATATTTTCTTTTTTCTTCTCTTTTTATTGAACAGTCTTCCACGTAACTACACTGCCAAATAAAAAATTATTTTTCCTTCTATTTTTCGATAGTTTTTTTAAATATTTGAAATACAGCTGTAATTTTAGCGCTCACTGTACCAGCCAAGGCAGGTCAATTCGAGTTTTAAGTTGAAAATATTAAAAACTAGAGGTAGATTTTTCACAAAACAATATATTATTTGCAATATTTCGGTGATTCATTTTGTCACGAATAGTAATTTCATACCAGTTAATAAAATAAAGTTGTATTGACTCACAATAATTAACGAATAGTTTTGTTGATAATAAATGGATGTTAATTTTCTGGTAGATTATTTTGCATGATTACCGGAAAAATAACAACGATGTAAAAAATAATATTTTCTAAAATTGTATTTCAATTACAACAAAAGTAAATTCTAATTTCATAAAACTCGTGAAGATCATAACTTTCGAGTGGATTTCATTATACATGGTAGAATAAAAAATAATGTTCGTAAAAGTGTAAAGTTTATCCAAAATTAGTTAATCGTACAACCAAAACAGTGCAATTTTTCAGCTCAATCTCGTCAGAGGGATGATTTTCACTGAAACTCAAGTAAAAAGCGCATTTCATCTAATATAATTTTTCAGATAATTCCCAAATATAATTTCGTTTGTTCCAGTCACAGAACCAATATTTAGTTTACAAAAAAATTTAGGGTCTCAACATTAATTATGGCCAAAGTAAAAGTTTGAATAAGAACTTTGTGTTTTATGTAATCTCGTCTTCTTCTTTTTGGGTGTGAAGGCCTCAGCTACTTGGGTTATTTGTATGAAATATGTCAAATTAATGATCAACTCTTTCGTTTTACATCAAATAATAATTTTAAAAATATTAATAACGATCTCTATTTATATAAATCAAGTTCAGTGTATTTTTTGTTTTATTTAAAAAAAAAGGAAAACAATTTATTTTATGCCAATCAAATAATCATTTCTACCACTTGTTGATAGTTACCTAAATATATTTGACAGTGTAGTTACATAATAATTGTAGTATTTTTTCTTTTTGATTTACTTTTTAACACTTATGTAGTTGGGTAAATAACAACAATAAAAATTTGGTTGTGTTTGACGATGCAGCTTATCAAGGCCCCCTACGTTAAGATCTACACCATCATCAAGACCCAAACAATGTCTGCAGACGGGAACGATGAGGTGATTTACAATCACGCACGACACAAATGTCACACAAATATCTATCTCCAAAAACGTATCTTGAATCTTTAATACTCCGCACTTCCAATAACAAACGTTTACGTCAAGCCACTCGTTTAGAAATCTTCTTTTTTAGCTTTCTTCTTTTTTTAAAAAAGAACGTTCGTAAAAGCAGGTCCGTGTTGCAACGGCTTATAATTTTCTAGAAACGTATCCAGGAGGATTTTAAGTCGCTCCTGTATTGGGCATATAATAAAATCGAATGTATTTCGATATATTTATGATTCATTTAAAATATTTACGATATTTTAAGAAGATTGCACGTGGGATTTATTTATAATTAGCTACTAAACATGGGAGTATAAATATAACTCCTGAACTGTTCCTATATCTATCAACAGTTTATGCAATAATATTCATAAACGAATTTTCATTTATTTATATTGAATCAAAATCGCGAATTTTTAAAATAAAACTGATTTACAAGGTATCGCCATAACTAAAATGGAACATTTTTTCTGTCAAAAGATTACAATCTGACGCAGCTTGTGTTAATAATATGTTGATAATAAAAAAGATAGAGGTGGTAAAGTTGAAATGTAAAAAATGTTTTTTCACTGTAAATTAAAAGATTTTGGGTACGCGAAGGTGAAAATTCGAATATTGGGGTTTTGAGGAATGGAAAATCACCATATGATATCCGTTTCGATACATTTTATAGAGGGCGCCACAGACGAAAGATTGAAATAGTAAACGTGAATCTACAAATTGAATTTTAAGCAAATCCTTTTGCTCACTCTGTATATTTATTAAAACCGGTTCTGTATCCAACAGGAAATGACATTTTTGAGATTATTTCAGTATTTCAGAATTTTTATTAAATTCAGTTGAAAGTCCCCAACTTTTTATTTACATTAAGTATTTTTGGATCATATCCTCATGCAAGTTTATAACAGCAGGTGTTTTAAATGTTTGGCCAGGGGTTATTTCGAATTAAATTTAAACTTCGGTGATTTATCTGAATTAGTAAATATAAATAAAATTACCTATGCCCGATTTAGTGTCGAAAATCCTACGTTCTGGTATGTACAGTTAATTTCCACCGTTTCACAATTTGTCGGCGAGATAAAGAAATCTGTAAGCAGAAGCAGAACCGGTTTCAGACAAATTTTCATTATTGCAGGATCCCGATGCACTAGCGATTTCTGTACTCTCTTTTTCCGATGAATTTGTTCGGAGCCTTTAACAATGTCTTCCTCTTCGAATGGTCGCTAAAAATTCATAGTTTTAATTATTATAAAACAAAATCTCAATCACAGCAACATCTAAGAACACAATATCTCGTAAATAACAGAAATGAACTAAATCCACCCTGGATCAATGTGGACTAACAATTCAAGTAAATTTTGCATAGGCCAATCGGAAGCTACGTTGAACCAATGAGAATCAATTGTTCGCTTGTGGATAGGTCAAGAGACCGCACAAATAACAGGCGGTGGACGGGTGTAAGATAGAAGTAGCCGGATGCAGTAATTATTTCTTTTAGAAAAACTTATTTGTTTTTTTTTTGTAATTTCTATGACGTTAATATATGAATCGTTAATTATTGCTAACGAGATTTACAAACATGATTTTTTTGTTTTATGCAAAACATTATGTTGTTCTATCCGTCCTTGACTTTTAAATAATTCAATAACAACTAAAATAAATCTAAACAGTATGACTGAACTTTATTGATTATGCGGAATGATTTTAAAAGTCGCTAGCGAACACACAATGTGCCGATCTAATTAATATGCGCATTGAAAAACGTTTGTAAACAATACAAAAGTGGATGTTAATTTTCATTTATTTTTGCGATTCATTTGGTAAGAAAAACAATACAATTACACGCTAAATGCAAGCCAAACAGAATATATGTCTGATCTAAATATACATGTCAACGACATAAAATAAAATCTTTATTATCCATATCTTCAAAATCATCAATTTTCTTTTTAAACCAAAATAGTTTCCCATCTTTTTTAAATACATTGAAGGTTTGATTTCACTTTTTTTGTGACACTTTATATAACTCTCACGAAAAACCTGTCGTTTTTAGAGTTTTCAGTTTTCCTTTGGACACAATTACACAAAATCTGATCTGAAAGGATTCTCTTTGAATAAATGAACCCTTTTTTAATTGATTATCCCATTTCATAGAAGATGTGTCCACGACCACTTAGAAGCCCTGTCAAGGCATAGCCCATTTTAGTTCTAGAACATTCTTTCTACGAGGTTCCTGTCAATAAAATAAAACATTTCTTTCTGTTTTCCAAGGCTTCTTTGAAGAGTTCTTGGTCAAAATGACTTTGCCCAGGAGCAAACGTTAAAATAGGTGCCTGTAGGATTTACAGGATCTTTGAATAATATTTTATGAAGTCGAGCCGTTTCCAAGGTTGTTCCACTTCTCCACATAATTTCCTCCAAGATTTTCTTTTTATTTTCCTGATTTGTTTGTTGTTATACAGTGGTATACTATTCTTCCCCTTATCCTGTTACTATTAGCTTATTCCTGTAAGATTGGGTTACCTTAAGACAGTTGTGATAAGAGAATTCGAGAGACCTTCGCTATATCATCACTATTTTTAATCTTCTATTGGACATTCTCTTGTAGATTTTAGAGTATTTAAAATGTTTAGAAAAAATAAACAAATATAGGTATCGGTATAAGAAAAATAAAAATAGCTGGTGCCATCCTGACCGAGGAATTTTTTTGTTTTCCAAACATCATGACCAATAAAGTTCGAGATTAAAAAATAATAATTTTTGAGTATTGAACAAATTTTTTCTTGGCATATTTGTCAACATTCCATTTAAAAAAAATATTTGACACGAATTCCGATGGATGCGAAAAACCAGGAAACATTTTAATTTGGGATGACAAACAGTCGTGATGCCAAAACTGAAATTCATCAATCTATTTTTAGGTAAAATTTATATCAGGCAGGTGTGAACTTGTGGTCACTATTTCTTGATTCCAACAAATTAGACTATAAATAAAGTGTAGTTTGATCATTGATGAAAGTGTCTATCACTTTTTGCCGAAAATATTCCACCAAAACGTCAACGGTTCCCAGTAGATACGCCTATACAAATTCCGGCGGAAATCAGTTGTTTTTTTGGCATTAGGATTTGCTTCGCGGAAAAAAGTATTCGTTGCCAATTATATAGAAAAATTATTTAGAGGATGTATAAATATGTCAAAATGTCGTTGTAATTTTTGAATTTATGGATTTTAAACCAATTATTTGTAATATTTACAAGAAATATTAGTTTTCACAAAATTCGGTGTGAATACAACGGATCTACACGGGTAGCATACCGCAAAATCCAAGAATTTGTTCATTATTTACATTTACCCGAAATCTCCTAGGTGTTCTTGAATACTTCCTTCTCCTTTCGATTGATCCTTTTACCAAAAGAGTTGGTATTTCTTCACCAGTTCCAACGCTGTGATCAATTTCTATTGGTTTCATTCCAGCTTGATTTTTTGGTTCTACACTCTCTCCAAAAGTTGATGTGGCTACTGTCACAAAATATAAATTGCACAAAACTATAACGTTCAATAACGTAACTACGTATACAATGTAAAACTACCTGCGGAATCAGTTTTAGAAAGTTATAATAGAGAGCAGTTCGTATAAAAATATTAATTCCACATATACTTATATTCAGTTTCTAAGAAAATTTTTGAACCTTATTGGCATACTTTTTAAAGAAGAATTGGTTTTTTAGTTCCAAAACTATTCCTTCCCTTTTCATGATATTCAATTGGAATAATATACACTCTTTTACTATTTTGAAATAAAATAATGTTATTTAATAACAAACTTTCTGTTAAAAGAATCAATATTATTGTTATTTAATATCAATGCTATCAATATTTTGTAATACGAAACAGCCCAAAACTAATAAATGCGGTCTTAGGTCTCGAGTTTATCTTTCAAAACTATCTTCATGATAGACTTGCTGGCTTTACTTTGTAATGTTCTTAAGAATAACAACATATAATAGCTAAAAAATATTGACAAATCGTTTGGAAACCTGTTTTTTTCAACCAGAAGATTCGAGTTCTCGGCACATCAGCCTTAGACTTTTTGTCAGTTTATGTGATGAGACTAGTCCTGGGGGTTTATATCTCCAATGAGTCAGTACTTGTTATTCGAAGATGATTTGAAATACTGTTTCCTCCTCTTCCAGACACAACCAACAGATTGATTCATCCCTGAATATGCCTATTGTATGCATGTCTTTCCTTAGGGTATAATGACCCAAACCAGTCTGCTAACGATTTCAGTACTGCCTTTTCATCAACACATCCTTTAATTCTATGATAGCTGCTGTTGCTAGGCGTGGAGCAGACGACACCACATGTCGGTGGATGAAAAACATGCTTTTCAACAGAACTGCAATAACAACTTTATTTGGAGACTCCATGGAGGTGCGGATAATGAAGGGATGCCCACAGGGAGGAGTTCTATCCCCTTTACTGTGGGACCTCGTCATAGACGATCTCCTGGTGGAACTGAACAGGAAAGGGATATACACCCAGGGGTATGCGGATGATCTGACAATACTTGTACTGGGGAAATACCCTAATGTCATATCAGGGCTAATGCAACAGGCTCTGGGAATGGTGGAGATATGGTGTAGGAGGGAATGCCTAAGGGTGAACCCCTCAAAAACCGCGCTTATTCCCTTCACTAGAAAAAGGAAGCTTGAGGGACTAAAACTGCCAAGCCTCTTTAACGTGCAGCTGTGTCTAAGTCAGGAGGTTAAGTATCTGGGTTTAATTCTGGATGCAAAACTAACCTGGAACTCACACCTTCATGATAAAACTAATAAAGGGAAAATGGCCCTAATGGCTGCCAAACGGGCGATAGGGAACACTTAGGGACTAAATCCACGGATTGTACACAACAGTGGTAAGACCCATGGTTACCTATGGCGCCTTAGTTTGGTGGCCAAAAACAGATCAGAAGAAAGCTGAATTGGAGCTGTCAAAACTTCAGAGGCTTGCCTGTCTGTGCATAACGGGTTCCATGAGAAGCAGCCCGACTGCGGCAATGGAAGCAATTCTTAATCTTCCGCCTCTTGCTCTGCATGTTAAGGCGGAAGCGAGGATGGCTGCATACAGACTGGAATGTAATGGGAACTGGCATGAAAGAACCAACACCCCCTGTCACTCCAGAATCACAGAAGTTATCACAAACTCACTACTTGAAATGAGAAGTGACAACATGTTGGCAAGATGCAACGACACCCAACCATACCAAATCCAGCTAAACTGGGACGGGTTGGAAGAAAGCAGTCAGGAAGGAACGTTGATGTGGTACACTGACGGATCAAAGACTGACATTGGAACAGGTGCTGGAGTTCATGGTGCTAGACCCAGGTGCAATTTTCATGCACCGCTGGGGAATCTTGCTTCTGTATTCCAGGCAGAAATCTATGCTATCGATATGTGTTTGCAACTGAATATTGAAAGGGGTTACAGGGGTCAAAACATCCTAATACTCTCTGATAGTCAGGCAGCATTAAAAGCTTTAGCATGTCCTCAGATCAGATCTAGACTGGTCTCACATTATCTTTTATAATGAATATATAATTTGTGTTTTCTGAGCATTTACTGTCAGACCCTCTTCTATGCACCAATTATCAGAAATAGGACGCAACGGTATGCGTAAAAGAGTACTTGTACTTCTCAGTGAAAATTTTTGATACTTGTTGAGACAATCTTATTATAATTATACTTTGTTTTATTTAATTTATCATACAGATTAACTTTAAACCTCTAATAACGTCCTTGACCCGTTTCTCTAGACTTTTGGCATAATTTAGGGGTCATTTTCTGACCGCCATTATTAATAGTAGGTATCTATTTGTGCATCTAGCAAAAATTAATTTTCCATTAAACAAACAAATCGAGATTAATTATAATAAACGACGCATATTAAATTGTACAATGTAGCTTTCAAAGTATATAGTTTTAAGTAGATATTTATTTAAATATTTGTTAAGACTAATTTGTTTTAATAAGATAACTCTACACAAATATTGACAATCATAAAATATTAATAAATGTGTACAGAACGGACTACTAAAATTAATCTCTTGTGAGCTACTTGAAAAAAATCAGCTAGCTAGCCACCTTATTTTCCTGATTCATTACCGTTTGACGTGTATTTCTTTCAACTTTCTTAGCGCGAAATTTTTATGTACTTCATATGCTCTAACGGATTTTATTTAAAATGCGTCATTTCAAATATTAGGACAAATTGTGAGATCATTCGTAAAATAATATTTTTTGTCCAAAGTTATGCCTATGTGACAAATTTGGAACAATCTATAGGTGTATAAAATGCTTTGTCCTCCCCCCACTAAGGGGGAGAAAAACGAGGGCAAAGTTTTTGTGGTCCAATCAACTTCAAATTTTGCATAAACATTCTTTAACAGGATCGATGGAAGACGTGTTACGTGTGTTATTGAAACTGGGTTAAAAAGGGGTATAAAGTAATTTTGAGGGTGGTTTGCATTGAAGTTGATACCTATCAAGACTCCTTAATGCTTTTGATTTAAATTACATTTTATTTTGACACGTTTGAAAACTCAATCCGTTTGTATTCAAAAAAACGTTGAACTCACTTAAAAGCTTGAAGCACTGACATTCATAATAACGTAAAAAAACTAATTAAAAATTCTATTAGACCCTCTTTCGACTTCTACGAGAAGAAGTCGCTAATTGATAAATATACTAACAAAAAAATTTACTGTAATATTTTATCAAGGCATATTTGGTCGTTAAACCAAGACAATAACTGTATTGGAAGTGTGGTGCCTACTTAAAATCAACTATCTCTTCTTTACCTGTCCTAGTATTAGATGTGACAGAATTCCAATTACCTCAGAAACAATTAAACACAGTAGTGGCTTTTCTTAGAATTATATACAACGAGCCTCAATTTTAAGGGCTTAAGGGGAGAAATCGATAAAAATTCATCATTAAATGTATTCTTAAAAGTGTGTAAATACAGGGATTCGTGCGGAAAAAAATCAGATGGTGATTTCTAGGCAATACTTACGTATCCCAACTGGACTGAGGAAATTTAGTCATAAGGGGCTGTATATAAATCATGTAGCTCCAATTTTGCCAATTTTTACCTCTCCCATGTAGTTTACTGTACGTTTCGTTCAACCCCACCACCCCTAAGAAACTACGTAGCACTTCAAAATCAAATTTATTATATTACATTTAAAAAAATAATTGAAGAATTCAATATCCTCTTTATTGCTCGAAGATATCGTTCATTACAAATGGTGAAACATTGAAGTTATCAATAGGGTACAAGCATAAATTTTGCTATTGGTGGGTATTGATACTTTATCACTTTATCAGGTCTCCTAACACATTACATGCCTATTTTTTCAAAAAAATATAAACTTTACTTTTAAAACGACTTTAAAAATCATAAAATCTGAAAGTCCGCCAAAACGCGCTTTACGTCATAAAGATGGCTGTCACATGGAGTGACGTCATTTGTTTACGTTCTTATTCGTGTATCACACTCTGAGTTCTTGTGACCCAATTTGTTTCTGAAAGCTTTAAAAATGGATAAAGCCGAAAAAAAAAACTTTGTATTACAAGTATTGCATTGTTCCAGAGTGTAAATCAACGACTATTAAAACTCCAGACAAAATATTTGTTAATTTACCTGGTGGCGCAAGCAAAAATGCACTTAAGAGGAGGACATTGTGGTTGCAAGCTATGCGTCACTGAACACTGAACTAGTAAATAAAATATTTTCTTCTTAAAGTTTTAAAATATCCTCGAAAATATCGAATATTTATGTCCACTTTACGTTGACTTTTAGAAATAAAAAAAAGCACACAGAAACACGTAATGGTCTCAAACAAACATGTAAATGATATTTTTACGTCGATGAAGCAATTAATAGTTAACTAAAATACAATATAAACACAAAACTACACAGAACCTAATGCAATACCGGCCATATTGACAAAAGTAATCACATGGTATGACATCACACGTATCATCGGTAGCGTTCGGAAATCCTCGGGTGGTGGTCGGAAACTACAATAAAATTTGAATTTTATTTTAAAATTTGGAAGTAATTTCCAATGGAAACTGGTTTATTTCCTATTATTAGTTATTTTTGATATCAACTTTACTATTATAAATTAATATCTAAGCAAAGTATGCAATATGCGTGTACCTAATTACAGGTAAGTTTGACTCGGCATTCTCATCGCTCTCTACTGGAATATTTACGAAATTCAAAAGGAAGATCTTCTTCACTGTACCACGGTTTATAACCCCCCTCCAACGTGACCCAGCGTAGTCTTAGATGGAACCCCCGCCCCCAAAATTGTCTACGTGATTTATGGACATAATAATTTTATAACAGCAATCACCTTCTGATCTTTTTCGCATGAATTTAGAAACATCCTGTATTTGACAACATTTTTGTGTACCAACGTTCTATTTTAAAAAACACTCTGTAATAAGTCGATGATTAATTGACTCTGTATACAATCTGAAATATAAATTTAGAAACTACGAATCCAATTGGAACTTAAGCCCTTAAGTGAGTAATTAAGTGGGGATTATGTTTAGAGTTTAGAGGCGCACTGTATATAATAAGGTATGATTGTTTGATGTTAAATTAGTATTAGCTTTGACGTTGCACATAAAAATTAGTAGCATTTACCAAGATGACCTATCACCGGGTGCTGTGTTTATATATGCTTTGATTTTTGGCAGGATTTCAGAAATATCGTGTCTCTCTCTCTCTGAGAAATTCTCGCGATATGAACCGCTTACTTCGATGATTATTTTAGTGGAGCGTGGTCAGAGGTGAAGGTGTTTGGTTTTTCGATTTATTATTTTTTTATATTATAATAAATTTGTGATTATGCTTACGACACGGGTGAGGTTCAGTGATATATTGAAAAAAATGAAAAAGAAATCGAAGAAGTGTAGTGGGAGTGAATTTAATAACAAAAAGGTAATTTATTTTATTTTTTGGTAAGATTTTTACGAACTTTTTAATAGAAATACTAACAAATATCTGGAAAAATTGATATAAAAAATGTTGAAATTGGTATTTTTGAATATTGGTTTAGTATAGTGTTGAATATAAAAGTATACAAAAATAAAAACCATTAGAACATAAAGTTTATTGTTAAATTCGCTGAACAAATATTTTTACCTGCAATTTTATTGCACTCCCTATCTTTTATTTGTAAATAAATAATAAAACCCACTTAGATTTAAAAGCAGTCACCCTATAAGAGGGTTGTCTTTAATATTTTGCATATAGATGCATATTTTTTAACACTACTGTTTTTCAAAGTATTCTTTCCCCTTTTCAGTATTTTTTATTTTTTTTTGAGCTGGATTTCTATAATAAAAAAAATTTAAAAAGTGCGGAGAGCAAGCGAGAGCTTTAACCGAGATGTAACTCTTCCCTCCTTCGGGACGTCAAAGAGCCTACGACCTTGAAAACGTTAAACCGTTGGTTGCGCTCCGAATGAAGGTCCCTTTAAAATTTAGGCCGTAAGGTTGGCTAAAGTTGGTCGAAATTGCATATGGCGACCAAGTAAACAATGATTATCGGAATCTGATTCACTAGAGCTATACTCGAAGATGACACAAACTCTTCCAGTACTACATTAATCATTTCATTCTGTGGATCCATTATCTTTTTTTATAAAAATCAATTAAATTAGGAAACTGCTCACTAAGTACTATTTCATCAGTTTTGTAGCTGTCAGTAACTGTTGTTTATATGGCCATATGCAATTTTGACCAACTGTAGCCAATCTTACGGCCTAAATTTTAAAGGGACCTCATTCGGAACGCAAGCGTTATTTCCGTAGGATTTGTAAGGTTTGCTTCCCTGGTTTTTTAATTTTGACATCTCATCTAACCTCGAAATCGATATTGATATTCTGTTTTTTGTTATTACTGTTTTCATATCTTCTGTAAGTTCCTTGTGGCATTACTTATTCTTTTTTCGTATTTTTTTGGGAATCAAACCACAATATTGCCTATAAATAATCTAAATTTGACATGTAAAACTCGTCCATCATGCTAAAGTCAAGTTTTGAAAGATTTTCCGTACTGCTTTTTGAAAATCCCGGCTCCATATTGTCCAATAATAGTTGCTTTTTTTCTATTCCCCGGCTTGGCTTAGCTAACTACAGAATTCTTAGCTGAGCTGAATTGTAGTTCGAACGCAATTTTCAAACGGTGCACAGTCGACAATATCGGCGTAAGCGCATTCGCATACAAACAAAGATGAAAAGGTAAACAAATTAATAAATCAAAAATGTATTGAATTAAAACTTTCAATTTCGAAGGTTAAGTAAAATTACCAATAAAATCAGGAAACTAGTAGCAGATT
Organism: Lochmaea capreae; assembly: GCA_949126875.1. Lineage (NCBI taxonomy): Eukaryota > Metazoa > Arthropoda > Insecta > Coleoptera > Chrysomelidae > Lochmaea > Lochmaea capreae. The sequence goes on from OX421400.1 coordinate 3,561,853, forward strand.
AAAATAAAAATTCAAAACGGATTCTATTAAAAGAGCGCCCAATATGTTTTTATAAGGTTAGAATATTTATTAGATGTCAAAAATGACTTTTCTTGCATTCGCGATTAAACTTATCTAAGACATTTTGCTAGTTAAAAATCCGGCATAGGTACTTGGCGAAGGCAAGGGGGGAGGTCAGTTGTTCTTAGTAAATCTAACTTCATTGGCAAAACTAACGCTAGCTTAGCTTAGTTTAACTTAGATTGGTGGTAGAAAAAAAGCAACTAATATAGAAACAACTTAACTAAAATAATACACAACCACAAAAATAAAATTGTCAGCTGAGGTTCTTCTTCGGTGGATGTTTTGGTCTCGGCCGTACCAGCAATTGGCCAGCCACTCTACTGCCAAGATAATTCCACATCCTAATATTTGTTTTTATTAAACTTTGTGAAATTTATATTCGAATAGGCTACTGAAAAGGTCCATTTTGAAAGCAGTTAAGGCGAAGACTGGATCTTCTGAGTGCTCAAACCTCTTTGACCGCCCAGTGCATTCTTAATTTTTGGAGAAAAAAAAGTCGTTAGCACTGGATTGATTGTTTCAGCACCACCAGTCAGAGGCTTAGATTCCTCGGCACCTCAGCCTTTTTGTGCTCTTGGTTGTGCCGTTTATGTGAAGACCAGTAGCCCTTATCAACTCAACAGTCTTTTCACCAGGTCCTTCTTGGAGAAATCCTCCCTTGGATGTTCTAGTCCTAGGAGTCTATATCTCCAATAAGATAATGCTTCACAATCGAAGATAATGTGAGGGGCTGTTTCCTCCACTTACATGCACAACCGACAGGTAGGTTTCTCCCTGTATATGCCGATTGTATGCATGTGCTTCCTTAGGGTACAGTGACCGGTGATTAAATCTGTCACTATCCTTATCTGGCCCCTGCTAAGGGGGGGTTTTTTGACCAGGAGTTTGCTGTGTTCCTGTTTTGGCACGTGTCTCCAGTACGACTGATGTTTAGTTTAAGTCCACCGAGATATACAACCACCTAGATACTGGTTCAGGACCAGTCTCTAGCTTTGCTAGAATGTCTGCCTTTTCATTTCCTACAACGCCCTTGTGCCCCGGGACCTATTTAAGAGTAAGTCTATTATGGTTAGCCAGGGATAATAGTTTTTGTAGACAACCCGTAGATCTGATCTGAGGACATGCTAAAGACTTGCATTGTCTTGGTGGAGAATCATTCGTCGTTATGGATTGGTTTTTCGAAACTCTGCAATTAGTTCCAGCAAACAAATCGATATGTGATAATCAATAGTAACAGTTCTTTGATCCTGCAGAAGAATTGTTGCTGCATGACCCACTTTTGAGACAAAAGTCTACATTATCTTTTTGGAAACACTTCGAGATCGGTTTTGGTTCATCTAATCCCTTTCTGTTCTTCCATCAGCAGATGCGGTATCCAACGGGAAACTAATTTTTTTTACACATAATTTTTCATGTGAAATTTTCTACTGTGACTACTGTCTTTGAAAGGAGTAGTAAAAATCCATTCCATTTTTCGACTTACTCATCAATTTTAAAAACTCAGTTTAGGTACAGCGGCGTTAAGTTGACTAAACGTGACAGTTAGTTTTGACATTTGATATTAGTTGACAGGCGCCAACTATGTTATTCATATGCAACAATTAAAAGACAATCCACGTGATGATAATACTGAAAAATTTGTATTCCTAACTTGTGTGTAGGAAAAGTTGCAACTTTATTTATATCACTATCAATGTCAATAAATAATGTATGACTATTTTTAAGTATAATGACATAAAATACATTAATTTTAATTAAGATTTTATTTATATCAAGTTATCAGACTAATCGTATTTAATGTCTCGTTCTACAATTCAGCTTAAAGGTCGTTTTTTATTTCCAGTTGTAGATAATAAAAAAAACATTCTTGCACCAAAATAGATGCGAAAACGTTTTAATCCTTTTCTCAGTGGCGGATCTTAGCTTGCTGCCGCCCTAGGCGCGGTTTGATGCGCTGCCCTTTTAGTAGAAGCTTCTTACTAGCAGTATCGAGACGATCTAAAATTACATTTCAAACAAATACTAGAATTACTGTTGCTTTAGATCGCGTAGTCGGTTTCTCATTTCTGCTCTCGGCAATGGATTCCAGTGCATAAATTATTCCAGACTACTACTTTTCTAATGCGTAACATGCATCATGTCGAGCAGACCAACGAGTTTGAGGAAGAACCGTAACTCTCCAATTTGTACGCTGCACCGAAAACTCCCAACGAGTTGGGAGGAAATTAGTACTTGGAAATTAGAAAATAGTCGACTGCTTCAACTGAACGTGATTTTTCTAAATTTAAAGAATGATCATTGAATTATATTTTTTCATAAAAAACGTATTCTAATTTACAAAAAAACAGTTTCATCAACAGTTCGAAATGTACCAGAATCACTTCTCTACTGTCTTTGTCAAAGCAGATGTCCTCAAGCATCGTTTGAATTAAAATTTCACTCCTTTCGAGGAACACTTTTAAACAGACTGTCCAGGATCTTAATATCAAAAATTCGGGAACGAGTAGATTAGGGTTGAAGTAATTTTAAAAGTTTTTGTAATACGAGCCTTCGTTTCGGAGTTATAGGTCTCTAAGGTTTAGAAATAAAAATTTATATTTACACTATACTTTGGAACCCTATAAAAATTTACTGATTGATTACGTTGGTACATCCATGTCTGTTAATAAAAAAAGTAATTTTTTGCAAAGTTTAGACGTAATGGAATTAGATAAATCCTCTGGTTTATTTTTTTTTTAACCAACATAAACGGTTCGAGTCTGTATAATATATACTTACTAACTAATTCGGATTATTTATAGGCATGTTGTTTACCTTTAATTTAAACCCACAGTCAACAAGATCTGGCGTAGTTGTATTTACGAAGTGGCCAACTAACAACTAAACAGAACTTGCATGTATGTTTGTTTGTTGGTAACCGCTTTAAATGAACATATTTATTCGAAATTTTGCACACTCATCCAGGAGCGATGACAATACAATATAGTAATAAAATAATATAGGGTTTCATTAATTCTTATTGTATACAAAAAATTCTTGGTTTTGCTTGAAACGTTTTACTAGAGCAAATGCACTAACTGACGCCGTGGCATAGTTGGTTAAAGCGCCTGTCGGAACATTGTGCTTCCTTATGGTGAGTAAACCCGACACTATCCTTATAGAACTCATGTTTGTCGTTGCTATCAAGGAGCGTGAGCAGTGGCGTAGCTAGGTGGATGTATGTATGTATGTATTTTTTGGGGTAACATTCACTGAGACCTTGAAGATCTATTGTGCCCCCTTACTTCTACTTAGTTTCTGAGGAGAGTCTCAGAGACTAGTAGCTCCTTTAGTCCTATTTCCCGGAGGAATTTTAGGATATCTGCAGGCCTCAACTTAGGTAACTGTCCCTCTTCTATCCAGTAGTCTCCCAGGTAACGTGCCCTAGGATTCCGAATTACTGTGTAGTTTCCAAGTATGTGGATGGGGGTTTCCTCTTCCATTCCACAAAATCTACAATCTTCTTCCTCCACTATTTTGAGCTTTTTAAGGTGCCCATACAGGCGACAATGTCCCGTTAGGATTCCTGTTAAAACTCTTAGTGCAGTTTTGCTTTGACTTATGCATTCATTTGATCTCAACAGGTTGTAGTCACCCAGAAGAATCTTTGATTGCCTAAGCCCTACTAGATCTTTCCAATTGTCAGATCTTCTCTTTTCTTCGGCTTTACCTATTTCTTCCAATATTACATTAGAGCTGATTCCGCAAAAGGGTTCCGGCCCCCAAAAGGGTATTTCAGTCCCCCTCTTCGCTAGTTCATCTGCTATTTCGTTTCCTTCTATTCCAGTGTGTCCTGGAATCCACAGTGAGGTTACTATATTGTTCTCGAATAGTTCATTAAGTTTGCCTAGGCATTCCCACACCATTTTGGAACTGATTACACAAGAACTCAGCGCTTTAATGGCTGCTTGACTATCAGACATTATGATAATCCTTTGCCTTCTATATCCTTTGTCAATATTGAACTGGGCACACTTTCTTATTGCGTGAATTTCCGCTTGAAAGATACTTGGGGTTTTTCCCAAGCTTTCAGAGTGTTTGGTTCCTGGCCCTTATACTCCTATCCCAGTTCCTTCTATTGCTTTTGAGCCGTCTGTGTACCATTGAATGGTATTCTTTCCAAGTCTGGTAATGGTATTTGGATCCCATTCCTTCTTGTTGCTTAAGGTGGATACAGTGAGTTGAAGTTATCCCTAGTAGGATAAAAAAATTCGTCGTCTTTATGGTCTATTTGGTTCTTTCGTTAAAATTTAAAGAGAATATATTTGATCTCCAAAAAAATATATATTTAACGCATTTTACGTACGTGAACGGTGTCTGGTACAGTAATTTGTGATGATTATGATTATTAGCATCTGTAATGAGGCAATCATTTTGTTATTGATGTGGATTTAAATAATTTTGTTCCGTTTGATTATCAAATTGAATAGTATTACGATTAGTACTCGCTTTATCAGTTAATAATAATCATAATAACGCTAAATAATTAAGTTTGGTGGAATAGAGGAAGTGATAATGCAATAGTTTAAATACTATTACAAATGCAGTTGAATGAACCTGTTTGAATAATATGAGAAATAAATTACAGTTTAAAAAAAAAAACGAAAAAACATGGTTTACAGGTAATTGGACTAAAATGTAAAAAATAATTATTAATTTAAGAATAAAATGATTAACGAGTTTGTCTCAAAGTATATCGTCTTGGCTTTTGCCGAGAATCATCTAAATACGACCATTTACGACCTTCTTAAAAGAATGTTACCTTAAATGAAACCCAAGAACAGTCGAGCGACAAGGCAAGAGCGGGCCATCAGGTTGCGTTATAAGTGGAACACCCTATATTTTATTGTCACCGGTCCTTGACAAGTGTACAAAGTTTTAATAAAATCTGTTCCTTTAAAGTGGGTCAAAATCGAGTCCAAAGGAGTCGGTTACAAACAAACAAACCATGCAAGTGAAGCTAATATAAGAGTGTTAAAAAAATACCACACCTCTTAGATCTTTTGATAAGTTGGTCCATTACATATAATAAATCTTTTGTCTATATACATTTTTTTACTTTGATTCACTCCCGCTACTCTTAAATAGTAATCTGGTTGTATGCATGCCTCTGTAGCCGCTCGCCCTATAGGATATTGAAAACTACACTGCTTGAAATAATGTAAATGATATACGATAAATTAATCTTCGAATGAAGCTAAAATTTATTTATTTATTATTATTTAACAATAATTATACTGCAGACTCTTATGGGCAACATTTATGAACTATATAGGAACAATAATTTGTTGAATATATTTAATCCCGACCTATCGAGTTGGTTCGTTGAGGTAAATAATCTGTCATTATGACAGTGTATGTTTCGTTGTATTAATAGGTTAAAAAAGTACCTATTCTCTCTTGGTACCAGTCGAAGAAATGAACTGCGATGAAAAGGTGCACATTGGGGTTTTAATCCCAACTATATATAATCTGGTATCGGCACTATTAGATTAAATTTTGTGATATAAAACTGTAAAAGGAGGGAAGTACCTGTGTATGGACTAATTAAATAATTGAAACTGAATATCCGTACATTAAAAGTATTAATTCATTCATTCGGTTGGGATGAGCAATCTTTGTACCATTTCCCATGTTATCTACTTCAATTCCAGAAGCTTTGTGTCTTCTATGTAGGCCACTAATTTGACTGGAGGGATTTTCAGTAGCTGTAATGGTTGTATTTAAGTGCTTCCGTCTGAGTCCATGTAAGTTCTCGCAGAAGCAGAGTATGTGTTTCATCATAGAGTTCACATTTCCTGCACATAGGTTCACTAACTTTGCCTATTTTGTGCAGATGTTTACTCGGGGTGCAGTGTCCAGTCACCTGGTCGGCAACTGTCTCTTACTCAGTTTCAATAGCCTGGTTGAGAGTTCCTTGTCTACCTTGTTCAGTAAACTCTTTGTATGGAGGTGCCCTTGTGTCGATATCCATTTGAGTTGGTGTTCCCTATCTAGCCAGTTCCCGATTTTCACAAAACGGTTCCGGACCTATGAAGTCTCCTTTAGAGCCTTCTTTAGCTAACTGGTCAGCCATTTCATTACCTGCAGTCTCCTCATGTGCCGGCACCCATATTAGAGACACTTTGTTGTCATTGCCAGCCTGTTAAGGGATTCTTTACAGTTTTTTACCTAGTAATTGGGTTACTGATAGGTTTAAGTAGAGCCTGGCTGTCAGTAAATATTTTTTGTCCGGTGTATCCTCTTCCGATGTTTTCATTAATTCAGTCTATAGCAGCAATAAAAGCAATCATTTATCAAACAGGTACAGGTCAATTTGTTTCTTTAAAAGTAAAATTGTGGACGCTAAAAATAGTATGATATTAATTGATTTATTCTTATTGTTTACATCAAAATGTGGATCATTATATAATACAAAGTAAATTTCAATGTGATTATTCCAGTTTTAATAAGGTGAAGGTATAATTTTGCAAATTGTATTTTCCACACTTGTAGCTCAGAAACGGTTGCAAATTCACTATGTGTAAGTAATTCAATATAGGTGCTGATATTAAAAATTGAGGTAAATTTTGTAAATGTTGCATGTAATCCTTATTAGTCATGTTCGTGTTACTGAGTTTTTAGTGTTTAATAATGCTCAGTCTGTATTTCATACCTACATCCTTTTAGGATGTTTCTCTTTTCTAGTTTACCTTTGCTTTCCAAAATATCTTCTTTCAAATTTGTAATTACCAGAAACTCCATCAACAATTTAGACATTCCCCTGAAATACCAAGAATATTGTAAATTATATTATATGTTAATTAATTTATATCTTCTCTATGTTCATGTAGGTGTTACCAAGGTCAGAAGAACTACGAAGAGCATTCTATTCAACATCAGCAGCACCTTCCTTGGATATAGAACTCACTCCGCCAGACTTAGTTGGTACGACTGAAATTCTCACAGACCACCACAGAGAAAACCTTTGTAGGCACTTGCCAGCCAGAGCGGAAGGTTACGCTTGGACGTTGATATTTAGTACCAGTCAGCATGGCTTCAGCTTAAATTCCATGTATAGAAAAATGTTTAAACTAGAGTCACCCATATTAATGGTTATAGAAGACACAGACAATAACGTAAGTACATAAATCAACTATTGTGTCTTCTTCTACTGAGTTCCTGAAGAGATATTCAACAAATTACTGGTTTTTAGGTATTTGGTGCTCTAACCTCTTGTGCACTGCAAGTATCTGACCATTTCTACGGTACCGGTGAATCCCTACTATTCTCCTTTACTCCAGATTTCAAAGTATTCAATTGGACAGGTGAAAATCTATATTTTATCAAAGGAAATATCGAGAGCATCAGTATAGGTGCAGGTGATGGTAAATTCGGACTATGGTTGGACGGCGACCTCTACATTGGTAGATCAGAATCATGCAAGACGTACGGCAACGACCCACTTACACCAAAAATTGATTTCGTGGTGAAGACGTTGGAATGCTGGGCATTTATTTCGAGTTAATTTGTGATTGAAGTAGGTAAGAATGTAAATAACATTCAATATACTGTTACTTTCGATTTTCTGCCACCAGATGAAGTGTTGACGCTTACTGATGTTTTGGTCTGTTTTAGGAGGATAGAAACTCGCGTAAACAGTGGTGCATATCAAGGATGGATTATTTTTACAAACTAATAAATAATAATAATAATAATAAAAAGATTTACATTTAGCCGGAGCTTTAGTCGTAGAACAAGAGAAAAACACAACTGCACAACTATATGTTGGAAATAAAAAGAAATCATTAAAAAAAATGAATATATATTTATTGTAGAGAGGTAACGGCTGCCGTACACTTATTGTGGCTCGTTCAAATTAGTTTTTTATGAATAAATATTGTTATTAAAAGATAGCTGTCAGTTACGGCAAAATTACTTGAAACAACTCTGTAACAGTGAAGTATTTATTTCGGCCACTTTTTTTTAATTATATTATTATGATTAGGATTATTTTTTATGGAAAAAAAAACAATAAGAAAATTTACAAAAAACAAAGAATAATAGAAACCTTGTGTAGCTAAATTTTGCATTTAATCATTTTAAAACTATGCCCCTCTTTTATGTTTGCAAGTCCAGTACCCAAAAAAACTCCTCCACTAGGTTCATTATAATATTAATTGAGATATTTTTTGACTGTCTCTTGTTATTTCTGGATCTAGATTTCAAAAAGAACTTTTATTTGAACTAGAATTACGATTGTCTACCCCTGAATCACCTTCCAAAGCTTTTGTTAACATTTTTTGAAAATCCCTTGAAACTAGTTAGTATTCTATGAGATACTGTTTTCATTTGACTGTTTTTCTAGTTTTTTTTGTCAACTTTTGTTTGCAGTAAACCCCTTGAAACCACTTTCTGTTCTATGAACAACTGTTTTCTTTATTCGGCTGATCTTCTAGAGCTTTTGTCAAAATTAGTTTGAGGTATACCTCTTGAAACTACTTTCTGATCCATGAAATACTGTTTTCATTTTTCAGCTGATCTTCTAGAGCTTTTTGTCAACTTAGCTCAAGAGTATACCTCTTGAAACAACTTTCTGTTTCATGAAATACCGTTTTCATTATTTGGCTGACCTTCTAGAGCATTTTGTCAGTATTAGTTTGGGGTATACCCCTTGGAACTACTCTCTGCTCTATGAACAACTGTTTTCATTATTCGGCTGTTCTTTTGTCAACTTTAGTTTGCGGTATCCCTTTTGAAACTACTTTTTGTTCTATGAAATAAAGTTTTCATTATTCAGCTGATCTTCTAGAGCTTTCTGTCAACTTAGCTCAAGAGTATACCTCTTGAAACTACTTTCTGTTTTATGAAATACTGTTTTGATTATTTGGCTGACCTTCTAGAGCATTTTGTCAGTATTAGTTTGGGGTATACCCCTTGGAACTACTCTCTGGTCTATGAACAACTGTTTTCATTATTCGGCTGTTCTTTTGTCAACTGTTATCACATTTCTGCTGATTTTCTAGAGCTTTTTGTCAACGTTAGTTTGAAGTAGACTTCTTGAGACTACATTCTGTTCTATGAAGTACCGTTTTTATTCTTCGGCCGATTTTCTAGAGCTTTTTGTCAACTTACTTAATAGTATACCTCTTGAAACTTTCTGTTTTCATTATTCGGTTGATCTTCTAGAGCTTTTTGTCAACATTAGTTTGCGGTATACCCCTTGAAACATGAAATACTCTTCTTTCTTCGACTGAGTTATTGTCATATTTTGTTTATTTATATTTCCTGTTTTTCTAATATTTCTCATAAATACCTAAACCTGCAATATATGGAAATTTATGAAACCTACTCTGTGAAAAGTTACAATTAAATTCATCTCAATTATTTAATAGTACAAAATATTCACCAAACTGTAGAAACCTTAACATTTTTTGTATATCCATCTTGTATGTAACAAAGTGTCAAACGTCGTTGCTAAACTCAGTTCTGTAGTTTTTAACCCTCAAATTTGTAGAATATGTGATATATTAACGTTTCTAATATAATATCCGTCAAAATTTCTGATAGCTGTCGATGCAAAATGAAATTGTACCAAAGATACAACCCGATGGTGTGTCCAGCTTCAATTTGACGGGTAGAAACAAATTATATATTCCTATATGCATATAAAACTATTATTTAGTAGATTTTGACGGAATTACTGTCGAATCAATAAGTCGTAAAACAATATCAGTAATTCAGGTAATTTTGCCTCCAAAAAACAAAAAGTATTTTTTGAAAAAGAGATTACTTATTATGCAGATCAATGTAGCTTTGATTTTTTACGTTCCAAATGTGGAATTTTAGTTAACCTAGTCATTTTTTTCGTAATCTGGTTAATCAGATGGTTAAAAGTATGTGCGATTGGGTGATCGTCTCAATGATGTGTATGAGTTATTTTGACGTAAGTTTTATCCCTACAACTCGACGTTTGAATAAATCGGGGAAATGGGTCGAGCTTATTTTCGCTCCAAATTGTTTTAAAAAGTTGTAACTTTCGAATTACAGCATATCACGTGATAAAAATGGTATTATTGTGTATATTATTTAAACTGATATACCTGGTGATCAATTTTTTGATCATTATCTGTTTCGGTTTAATTTTGCCGCTGTGTAGGATAGATAAACTTTGATTAATTTCCAAGTGTAGAAAGAAATAATAAAAAATTCTAATGTTGAGTTGCAGGGAAGAATCTTGAGTTGGAATTGTTTGTGTATGTCGCGCTTAGCTTACAACGAATGACTGTTAGTAGTATAGTTAGGGGAACCACTTGAAAAAATCGATTCGTGGTTTTTTTTAATTAAGTTTTTAATTTAAAGTGTTATATTTAATGAAGTTTAATGAATAAATAAAGTTTTCAGTAGTATAACAAGAGTTTTTAAAATTTTGGTTTTAAAATAGAAAAAGAAATGCAAAACACGTTTACAAATATTTACGTTCTATAGGGCATGTCAATCGAAACTAATGACAGTCGCCCTGAGGATAAACAATTATTTCGATAGATTTTAGATTTGTATTGTTTTGATGATCCTTTTTATTGTAAACGGTCATACAGTAGAAACGGTGGAGCTTTACCATCACGTGACTGTTACGTCAGCAACAATATTCATATGAATCAAATCAAAACTTCTGTCAACTCAATAGAAATAATCGTTATGACTCCAAAGGTCGTTACTGCAATTATATCGTTGTCTCTTTTTACGATCACTACGGCAAATTCAAAGAAACTATTACGTATGTCTTGTAGTAGTAAGTTATTATGTTTGATTTATATTGACAGAAGAAGATAGTATGTAGAAAATATGTTGTATAAATCGTAGATTGGGTCGCGTGATGGTAAAGCTCCATCGTTTCTACTGTATTTAGAATCACGTGTTGTGTAAAGAACGCTTGTTCAGATTCATCAGGGCGACTGTCACACGACGTCACGTAGACATGCCCTTATTAAAAATTATTATTGATGGTGGTACTGATAGACAAAACGTTCTTTGGTTATTTTTGAAGTGAAAACGTTGAGCAAACGTCATGGGTTCGCGTCACCGACATGTTGTGCTTCTACTTTAGCATGTGCGTGTTGGACTCTTTTTGGACGGGTAACCACAAAATATCCTTTTATCATGGACGTACATAAATTTTTTATAGGGGTTTAATTTATATGCAAAAATTCCTATCTACCAATGGTGTACAATAAATTCTTTATAAGGGGTTAATTTCCCGTCTGCCATGGGCGTACATTGCAATTTGTGTAAGGAATTATACTTTTAGTTTCTCTTTTTATCTCATCGGCGGACAATTACATTCTTATAAGGAATTAATTTATAGATATGAATTTCCAATTACTATAGGTGTTAATGAATTTGCAAAAATTTCTATTTACCATGGACGAACAATTAATTTTTTTAAAGGGGTTAATTTAGTTGCAAAAATTTCCAATTATCATAGGCGTGCGATACAAACTTTATAAAGGCCTCATTTATTTTTTAAAATTTCCATTCACCATTGGTTTGCCACCTTTTCAGGAAACAACAGTATTTTCATGACAATTTCAAGCCAAATTGTATTGCCTGGTCATCTAGTTGTATTTCTGCAAAATAAAAACCAAGAAACGCCGAGTTCCGCTAGGTTGAAAAATTGTAAGCTAAATTATCCCCGCCAACAAAATAATAAAATAAAATTTTCAACATCGGAGGACCTAACTCTTTCTCAATCAAGTAAAATAAAAATTTATAAACATAATGTTTTGCATAAACTTAATTTCTAACCGCTCGTGGTTCACCGTGTGATTCCCATTCTGGTACTCTTAACTGATCAATTCCAACATGTTCTGTTCCTTTTAAATTACAACAAATATAGAATGAAATAATTTGCCAAGTAAGTTGAGAGAATAAATACAAAAGTTGGGCGGGCAAATAAAAAACTGGAAAAAGTTGAGTTGATTGGATTTTATAAGACTGACCAGATCTATCAGAAAACTTAGTAAATCACGTTCCAGCAGTACCTAGTTCAGATATTCAAAAAGTCAAATTGAACTTGTTTGGGACCAACAAAATTGTTTCGATGAAACTTTAGAACATGTGACACTGAAATAATTCAACTTGTAGTTTGTAGTGAGATTGACATACACACTGACATGTGCAAGTCGTCAGAGACATCACGTCTGCTAATTCCACAAAGATAAATTGGTGCAAGCACATCCACGCGAACAAAGTGATTTGAGTGGTGGGCAAATTCGGATGCTTTGGAGAATTAAAGATCCTGTGGAGATCTTGTACTTTTAGATTGTCATGTGGTTCATATGCGTCGCTATGAATTAATTCGTATCGGGCATTAGGGGTCCGAGTGAATCACTTGAAAAATTGTAGTAGGAAACTGTGAAGAGGAAAGGCATCAATGAACAAAGTTCAAGATATTTGATCGAATATGTCGGTATTTTGAACATGCCTATGTTGAAAGTTAGACACTGATCAATGGGAATTACTGCTGAAGGTACTTCCTACAATCGGGCTCTTCATTAGATTGAACCTAAATGCGAGTTTTTACATGTTTCGATAAACGAAAACAACCCTCCTCATTTTAAATCACTTAATCATATAAGATTTGTTTGTTTACCACTCAACTGATGGTCCGTGCTGTTTCGAGCTTCCCAAATGTGGTAATTTAAAAAAAATTGTTGGAAATGATCAATTGAATGTAGCGGACAATCAAAACCGGCAGAACGTTAACCTTCTATCTTTGCTGCCAGATTATTAAGTATATGATTGTGTTATAACAATTATTGTTGGAATATTATCTTGGCTATAGCCTATAACTATTTGTCAATTAGGTGCATAGAAGCACATGCCATATCAGTTGTCAATTTGATGATTTCAATGTTTAGAGGCTGTTATGCGGACTGCTTTATCCCCACCTCATTTCGATCATTCGTGATTCAAAGTAATTTCTAAATTAAGATATGTAGGCATCTCAAGCTCAATCTTCAAGTCACACTCACTGTATCAGCGACACCTCTTGACAACGTAATCAACTATGCGTGAAAAGTCGACAGGAAGTCGTAGGTTAATCGACACAGATACAGAAACCCCACTTACCGATAAGAATTCAATGGTATGGAAATCTTGAGGACAACAAATACATCCATATTAATCCAGTTAAGGGCGAATATTAGTAGTGTTAATATTTAAAGTAACAATATACAATAATAAAACGGTTTACTTTAATTTAAAACAGGTTTCATTTATAAAAGTGAACAAGAAAAATGGCCATAAAGACTTTACCAATTGATTTAAATGGCGGCAAACATCTGTCAAGGAAGTAACTTGAAAAAAAAGTGGCTAACAAGTTTTAGATTGATTTAGTTCAAAGAATGATGATGACCATTTTTCCAAATGCCATATTATCTACAAATTACAATATAGCTTCCAATTCCTTTCTCTTGAATGTAACGAGCGAGTGAGTCAGTAGTAACACTGGAATTTCTTATACGCCTCAGTTATCCAAAGTTGACATGTACAACAAATATCATAAATGAAACTTGTTTTGTTTGAATCTTTAAAACTATATTGAAAAAAAAAAAGGTAAATTCTATGAATTGCGACTATATTTATTTTCACGAACGATAAGTCGGATGAGGTGTCTGCCTTGTTGACTAGACTTACCCTAGGTTCGCTTATCCTATTTAGCATCTGGCGGCAGTCCGTACATTTCACTCATAGAGCGTCACGGAATATACCAATAATTTATCTATCCCAACTAAAAGTAAAATATGTATGTAGGTATATCCGCAACGTTCTATTTAATTTTAGTATAGCAGAACTTGATGTCAAAGTTATGTATTATAACATTTATCTAAAGATACTTATCTGTAAAAATTTATTGTAAATAAAATTAATATCAATAGATTCTCATAGTTGTATTTTATTATTTTGTTTTATTTTTGTAACCTTAAACCGATTATTTTCCCTTTAAGGTATATGCACATCATCATTAAAAAAATATTTGGTCGTTAAGCGGGTTGGGTTAAAAGTGAGTAGGTCTTTTCTTCACTGAGTGAGTCCTCTCAGTATCGCTGGCAGACATGGATAAAAGTGTTCAACCTACTGACAACCCTTTTTGGGTCAACAGGGTGAAGTTAGAACAACCTGTGCTGTCCCCTTACTTCTTCTAAGTTCCTGAGGAAAGTCTCGGAGATTAGTAGCTGGTCTTTTAGTCCTATTTCCCGGAGGAATTTTAGGATATCTTCAGGATTTAAGTTAGGTAACTATTCCTCTTCTATCCAGTAAGCTCTTAGGAGTTGTGCCCTAGGATTCTGAATTGCTATGCAATTCGCAATCGCAAGTATGTGGATGTAGATTTCTTTTTCCATGCCACAGAATCTACATTCTTCTTCCTCCACTATTTCGATATTTTTCAGGTGCTCATTCAGTTAACAATGTCCCGTTAGGATCCCTGTTGACAAAAAGATATCCAGGATATCCCCATATGGCTTATGATAAATAAGCTTTAATATTTGTAAAATATTTTATATTGGGTGTCCATGAATGAAAATGATACTGGAAAACGATAGTGGATCTCAAACATACACTGATACAGTATTCGCCAACTAACTGTCCCAGAAATTACCAACTAAGAGAGACAGAGTAATAGTGCCCTGCCTACTCGGCTGCTATTGGTGGTAAAATTTTGACACACGCCAATTGCATCGAACCTTATCAGGTGTTAAGATTTTCAGTAGCGTAGCGTCACACAGTTATTGTTTCTGCTTTGTACAATAAAGTGTTTGTAAAAATGACAGCCGTTAATGAAGAAAAGCGTAAATGTACTGAAGGACAAACTCGTCAAGTGATATATAGAGTTTAATTATTTTAAGACATTAAAAAGTGATGAAGATACCTTAATAAACTCTTTGTTAATATTTAAATCGAGAAGCAAAACAGGAGATTATCACGCAGAAATGAATGCGGAAAATTTCGGCAAATGGTTACGCGAAAAATTGATACCAAATTTACCTGCAAATGCTGTAATTGTATGTGATAATGTGCAGTCTAATAGGGTGCCTAACTCCAATTCTCGGAAAGCCGACATGATAGAGTGGTTAATGCAGAAAAACATTAGATACAATTAGATAAATAACATGTTATTGTAATGGATACCTAAAAATTATTTATGTACTCAGAATTCAGGTATAAAGCAGATCCGTTTCTATTAAAATCAATATACCAATAATTATAACAAAGAATTAAATATTATTTATTAAGTTAGGATCATATATTTCCGGACTGACTTTACTTTATTAATTGTACAAGGTGTGTTAATTGGTAACAGAAAGCGTATCCTCAGAACTTGCACGGCACTGTTTACAGTTATCGGATGGGCGGCGTCAATAGCTCCCTAGAAAGCATTTAGGACTTAAGTTAGTTGGCGAATACTGTAGTACCAATTTACTTACATTATACTATCTTATAATATATAGACGTCATATACATTTATAAAAGTACCTATGAAGTAAAAAAATTTATTATATACTAGTTAGTTAAAAATTTACAAGAAATCAATATCAGGTAAGCAGGGGGGGATCTACCAAAAACATGGCTCCGACACAAAAAAGTTTAGTTACAATGCCTAGCAAAATCGGGAACTTTGAAAAGTACTGCGTTTGGATGATGCGCACAACAGATACCAAATAGCATAAAATATAAGATCTAACTAATGGATATTCCAATTAATCATCAACACACTACGTCATTGAGTAGTTAGAAAACCCCCTCCGTTTTTATTTGTTGTTGTTCATGGAAGATGAGGGCTAGAGTACCCAAGGGAGAATTTCTCCAAGAAGTACCTAGTGAAATCTAACTTAATCTTTCCCAGGAGTATATTTGATTGTTTTAACTCCTCTAGGTTCCTTACTTTGCTAATTATTTCCTTCTATTCTAGTGTCCTGCAAGCCACAATAGGGTGGCAAAGTGATTTTTGTGAAAGTTCTTGTTTTAACTGTTGATACATTCACTCTATTAAATACGACAATATTACAGGAAACTGTAATAAGATTTCTTGTTTTAATATTTTTAGTAGTAGAGTGAATAAATTAGATGACTTATAATACAAGCAAATCAAAAAAACCGGATTTGTAACGAAAGATAATAAATGTATTTAACACGAAATAATACAAAATACCACTCAACTTAATTCTATATTATAATTTTTATATATGGTATTAATAATAAATACATCACATACAAACATTCATCACTAAAACAATGCATCAATAACAAATTTGTATTTTTATCAAATATAGAAGCCGAAAGTGAAATATTTAGTGGTAAGAAAAAGCGGTATTCTAAAAAGGTGTAAAATAACTAATATCATTTTTTAAATTACAGTTTGGAAAGAAAAATACTGATTTTTTTTTGTTACCACTTTCAACGCTATCGATCTTGAGCTGGATATAATTTTCTCCAGAAGATCTCTCTTATTTCAAATAATAAACTTTCTAATAAAAAGAGCTTGATGTTGTTTAAATTCTAACAATATCAATGGCAAATTAGATTGTTTATAAAAAATATCAATACTAAAAGTATTTTGTTTAAAAACCATGAATTAGATAAAATAAAAATTTAAACAACCTCAAGACATCATACAGCCTAGTCGTTTCTTTTGATATACCTTAAAAATAAAAACTCTTCATCATACAAAAACTTACAAATTGGAATAATTTCTCTGAACTAAAAGAAAATTGTAAACAAGTGCCCTATTTTAAAATTAATATAATTGCTTATCAACATAATTAACTAAGTTTCAAAGAAAGTGTTTTTTTAAACTTCACAGTGTAAATTATTTTAAACACAAAGTACTAGGTTATGTCTACGTTCCACAAAAACCGTAACCTCTATAATCAAAGTAGAATGACAAACAATGTTGCTTCGTTGTACAACACCCAGCCTCTAAAGTTTTAAAATTA
Organism: Lochmaea capreae; assembly: GCA_949126875.1. Taxonomy (NCBI): domain Eukaryota; kingdom Metazoa; phylum Arthropoda; class Insecta; order Coleoptera; family Chrysomelidae; genus Lochmaea; species Lochmaea capreae. The sequence goes on from OX421400.1 coordinate 3,578,931, forward strand.
AATGCAATAATAAACATCTTTTTTTAAATTGGGACCAACAAAATTGAATTAAAAAGTTTTAGCTCAAAAATAACATTCAAGAACTCAACTTTGGCTTTGCTCTGAATCTACTTGAGTAGGTACCAAATGGTACAACATAAGGATGTGTTTGTGCTCTAATTTATAATTCATTTGATAAATATAACTGCACTACAAATAATTAATTGTTCTTTGTAGTGCTTGATCATCAAAACACAACTAGAGACAAAAATTATCTGTAAAAGTAGTTGTAACAGCAAATACTGTTATCGTATATTTGAATTACCCAATGAATATTTCTAAGAACATTTTAGGCTGTTATTTGTTCAACCCGTACAGAGGTCAACCGAGTCGATTAAAAAAATCGTTTTAATGAATTAGAATATCGCCATATTATTTAAATAAGCGATTATCGTTAGCGACTATCAATTAAATTGCCATAATTACTTATGTAGGTTATGAATTTAGTCATACAAATTGAGGTATAAAAACATTTTTTTTAAAACACTCACCATTTGATGGATAATCATTTTCTTGTGGGTACCGACTAGGTAGATACACAAAATAAAATTTCCGTTAAAATGCTTCGAGAAGCATAACGACACTAACACCTGATCAAAGAATACACACGAACACGACAACAAGAAGTGAAGCCCGGCGAAAATACTTTGATGTTGAAGGGACAAAAATAAATAACCTTGAAGGTGACAGCTGACTCTGACATACACTGAGAAAAAGTATTTTATCATAAAGTTGTGTTTTATCAAATGTTTTATATAGGTATTTTTCCATCAGTAGCTACTACTGCACTTTTCGTTGACAATATACATGTGAAATAAATCGTTTGAAAACATAATTTCAAGCTACAATCCAACTTTAATCTGATTTGGGACTGTAAAGACCATAAGAAAGAGGTCCACTTAATCTAATTTGGGTCTGTAACTGTAATAATCTTAAGAAAGAGGCCCACAGGTGATCGTGTGACATATGACGTCTGATTAAAAACATGGCGTCTCTTATTATCGGTGTATTCTTTGACCTGATTCTTGTAAATTTTATTTCAATTTTACACCTAAGTACAAAAATATGGAGGTTACACTAAAATGGACGCCAACGTTTTACTCCGGTTGGTTGAAACATTTATACGGCTTGGCGGGTAATTCGAATATGAAATTATATTTTGGTAGTTTGTTAATTATGAAGTTTTTATGGAACGTAGAAGAACATAACCTAACATGCCAATAGTAAATTAAAAATCAGAATCGAGGAGATTCTATTATGATGGTTAAAATTTCGAATAAAACTAGCAGGCGCAATTGTCTTTATTCGCCTGTTGGTCACTAGACAGATTGTTACGACCGGGTTGTGACGGTTTATGTTGTACACCCGATTCAGCTGCGTTTAGATCTAATCGACCGTCTTGAATGCTTTGATATATTTTCTTTGCTGTTTCGAGGAATGCTTCTTCTACGTTATCACCGCTAAAATGGTAAAAGTTTGTTGAAACTATAGATAGGTAGGTATCTTATGTAATTTCAACAAACACTTCCTTGGGTTTTTGTTAAGAATTTCATAGGTGCGTGAAATATACATTAGTGTTTTCAATTGGTTGCACCACGGCAGCAATTGTTTGAACCAAAAATATTATGCCTGTTTGAAGTGATTTGAATGGAAGTGATTAAAAAATGAGGCAGCTTTCAGCAAAAGAAAGAAACCCTTGACAGTTTTGGACATGCAGAACATCCCTTATTTCTGAGGCACATATCATTCACCGGTCATTGCGCCACCAATGCATTCCAATTGAAAACACTATAAAACTTAAAGGCAAGTTGCGTTTTATAAAAACCACAACTTGTGTGGCTTATATCAACTGGTTAATCTTTGAACTCATTATTTAACAGGAAATAATATACTTGGGAATTCCAGATTTTTAAAAGGTAAAATTATATTTTAAACTGATTTCCTGGGTATTTAAATAAATAGTGTTATCTTAATGGCTGGTGAATATTTTGAATACATTTTTGTATAGTTACCTTTGTTTTTATCTATAAATGTAGGTGTAAACAGCAATCTTTAATGAGTAATTACGTTGCATAAAAGGTAAAGAACACATAATTATAATAAACAACAGGTGGAAAGACAAAAAACTATGAAAAATAAAGCGTCTTGGAAGAATTAGAAAGACAATGGTTAAATAATAACAATTTACCTACTTGAATGATGAAATTATTAATTTTTTACTTACGTTTTTGCACTAGCTTCTACAAACATTAGGCCATTTTCTTCGGCAAATTTGCTAGCTTCCTCATAGGTTACATCCCTTTGTCCTTCTAAATCACACTTATTTCCTATGAGAAATATTACAGTACTAGGATTGGTTAAGTTTCTTGTATCAGATAACCAACTACTTAGATGATTGTAAGTAGATCTTCTAGTAATGTCATATACCATCAATGCTCCTAAAACAATGTCTCCATCAGCAAAGGTTGGGTCAAACAAAGTTTTCCTCATCATTTCTAACATAACATTTTTTTAAAGAATAATAAATTGCCAATATTTATTACCTACATATGTCTAAAATTACCCAAGTCAGTCAGACAAAAGTCCAAATTAACTTAATTGGCATTTTACTTATCAAAATCAAAACATAAGAACATTTTAACCACACCAAGCTTTTAGGAAGTGATATTGATTTTAATTGCAGTTAAATATACATTAGATATTCTTTTTTATCAATATAAAACAGCATTTAAATTTCAACAGTTCATCTTAGTGTTAAAAAAAGATTGTAGTTGTTTATTCATTACCCAGATAATAATTTTTTAATGGCATGATTTGATTTTGCAACTTAAACATAAAAAAAATTCAATGTCAAGGTTATAATAATAATTAAGTAATTGCTGTTTACCTGCAGCTCCTCGGTAATATGATCTGGTAACGGCCCGAAAACGCTCCTGGCCTGCAGTGTCCCAAATTTGGAGCTTAATTTTTTGTCCCGATACTTCAATGATACGAGTGCCAAATTCTACGCCTATGGTATGGGGACAATCGGCCATGACTAGAAATTAAAAGATATAGGTTTTGTAATGTCAAACAGATTATCAAACTTCGCCTAATACTGCTTTCAATAAAACCAATCAAATCTTAAGATCATCAAGATGAATAGAGCAACCTTTCCTAGAGTAACTAAATATGATGAACTTTGAGATTGACCTAACATAAAAGAAAGTTTCTATTGTCCAAAGACTTTTCAACATGTTCACATAAACAAGGAATTAAATAAAGATATAGATATGGGTTATATACCTACGGTTCTAATATACATTTTATCTTGTTTGTTGGGAACAAACAGTTTATATGTGGTACCAAAAGCAGGTAGCATGCAGTAAATAATGAGATACTTACATTTTTTCTCGGTGAACTGGTGTAAGAGGCACGACTTCCCAACACCCATATCACCAATGATAATGTATTTGAAAATATAAGAATAATTGTATGGACCAGCAGACATTTTAACTGCAAGTTAAAATATGATTATTACAATTATGAGGTAGTAATCAACATTTTTTTTAAATTTCAATGTCGTAGAGACCGTATTTACCTTGAATGACTAATATCAAATACTCCTACTTAATAACAATGGATTTATGTGCTATCTTTCCGGCACAAAAAAAACTACGAAACGCAATAAAATTGATACGTACCTGATTATGAATGCAGCAAAATCTGAAATAATCTTGAAATATTCGCTGTTAATGAGCAATTCTAAAAAATTTAAGAAATATTGACACGATGTCAAATTTATATCTAGAATGCAGCCATCTTCAAATTATTTGACAGATAAGATAATTACAAAACAAATGTCCGTTTTCACTCTACTCTAATCACAGAACACAACTCAAAGGTAACTACTCCGTTTTAAAAGGAAGAGGTGTGTTCCATTTTTAATAATGATTTTCAGCTATTTGACAGTTTCTCAAATGTTCGTGATTATACTACATTATATTTGAATGTATATAAACGTCCAATTAAAATTGTGTTTTTGACGCTGATAAACGTTTGGATAACTCGGACGAAAACTTGCGTTCAATTTTTACACTGTTGGTGTAGTTAAATTTGATAGTTGTTTAGGCGATTTCGATTTATCTTTGGCCTTGGATGAACAAGAATTGTTTGTAGCTCAATTTTTGTATTTTGTGGAATGCAACAGTACATTAGTCTTAAAATAATGTCTTTGTTCTTGTGGTATTAAAAAAAAAGACGTAGTAATTCGATTTTTTTTATTTTCTAGTCAAAGCTCAGTACAGTATAAAAATTGAAAATAGGCCTATAGATTGTCCCCCCATATTTATTAAAAAATACTGGACGTGGTTTGATAAGCAAGGTGGTGCATTTTATTCATATTTTTATATTTTTCAAGTGGAATGATTAAAATAAATTTCAACTTTATACAACACTCTTTTAATAACAAAAAATTCTTGCTCGTTCCGATCAAATTTAAATAATTAAAAAATATATAGTATCTTCTATTTCATCGGATTCAATATTATTTTTTAAATATCAATCGCACAAACATAAAAAAAATCTATTGTGCAGAATATTCAAAAAATATAAAAACTCTGAAACCCGCCACGGGACTTCCATGAATATGTCAGTTGACAGGACACTAACTTCTATGGAGATCCCAGTTTGATTAAATTGACGAAAATGAATCGTATTATTTTACTCATAACTGAGTTTTTTTTAAATATATGTAATTTATACCAAAAAGTAATACATAGGATATAAAATACCTACATAAATAGCTACTTTATTATAAATGCAAAACTAATATAATGCATACATATATAAATTCCAGAGAAAAAAGTTTTATAATTCACAATTTTGATTACTTAAAATTATCGTATTATCACGCTTTCGGCCTCCTTTAGAGGTGTGTAACAATTTTCTGAATTAGTTCTCCTCACATACTCATTGTTTGATTATTAAAAATAAAAGTAAGGCTATTTCTCATGGACACCAGAGTGAAGGCAGAAACACATAACATAACCTAACAAAAAATGATTTTGACAGTCGCCCCGGAGATAAACAAAGCATCAACCCTCTCATTGTTGACAAATCTTGAAGTTGGGAAAGGATTTATATACCTTACTTCAGCACTATCACAACTGACTATATTAAAAATAATAATTAAAACAGTACAAAACAAAAAATTTAACCAAATTGTTTTTCCTCAGGGCGACTGTCATTAGTGTCAACTGTCAGTAAATAAGCAGCTGAGATTTCTTAAACAATACCGGGAAAAGTCAAAGCTGAAGATGAATAGAACCATACTTGCAAAAGCCTTCTTTAATTGCAGACACAGTAAAAAAGAGTTTAGTACCTTTAGGTTCTTATAGAATAGCAAAACGACATTGTCAGAGTTGTACGATTTAAGTAATGGATCATTTTGAAATAAAAAGATGCTCTACAGAATATTCGAATGAATGGAGGTTAATAGTTTCTATTGAGAAGTCACTTCCAAGCACAAATATTTGTGATATAAAAGAACTGTCACACACCTCTATTTTTATCCACTTATTAATGAAGTAATGAAATCCTGGTGAATATTTTACAATAAATGATACCTTTTGTGACTTTGGTACGTATTACAGCACTTTATATATTATGCGAAATAAAATAATATCAAAATGTACATATTTTAGAAATTAAACAAAATTACAAATTTATTTTGTAAACTTTGTGTACTAAGCCTGATTATATTGTTCAGGAAGTTGTAGAATAACTGGTGTATGGTATGAAGAAAGATTTACAATTTATTCTTGTAATTAAAAAAAAAACATAAACAATAATATAATTAAACTTGATGCTAAGTATGAATAAAAACAAGATTTGTGAATGCAAAATATTTTGACTTCTGCTATAACCAGTGGGGCAACTTTAAAAAACAGGAAACTGTATAAAAAAATAATAATAATAGAAATAGTGTTAGGCCACTATAATTATATAATAATTTACAACATGATATACTGTATATATATATAAATAAGTTTACTATACTGTAAAATATAAAAAAATACGATGAGTTAGATGAATATACTTCATGTAAATATAGGTATACACAGTGGATTTATAAAGTGTTACTATTTGACGCTTTTAACTACGTTGGTTAAGGGAAAATAATTGTAATTTAAGATACAACCATAAAAATACTGATTTGACTTTAAAGATTCATCTTTATAAATGCCATGTGTATAATTATAAAAAAACTAAGTGCAGATCTTATAGAAAATGTTCATTTTTAAGGAATACTTTGGTAAATAATTGGAAGCATGAGAAGCAAATCAAAAAATATATGTCGAGATATACATTACAAGGGAGTAACTCAACCACTAAAGAAAATTAATAATGTTAACACGAAGTATATAATTGTTATAGTAAGAGTTAAACTGTTTTGAAACTCAAACTTTAGTGTGTCAAATTTGTATTGGTTTTATTCAAAAATATTTGTATGCAAATAATCAGCATTTTTAATTTATCTTAGTGACAGAAGTATCACTTCAGTATTCACCGTTAGATTTGTATTACAAGCTTTTTACGTAATGTCAAAATCTATCGCAAAGTTCAAGCTGTAGCAAAATAATTTAGAAAGAACAAAAATTATTTTCAAGTGATAGCTTATTGAAGGAGACAAACGAGCCAAATATTTTTTGATTCTAGACCCTAATATTGACTACTACTGACACAAATATCATTAAATGGAATATAAACACATGTTTGATGGAAACAAAAATGCAGATTCAAACATGAAAATACTCAAATTAAAGAAGGACTTACCCATATTTCATATTCGCCAGCGTTTTAAAATAAAAACACTGCATGTTTAAACACTCTAAGTAGTGTATGGATAATAAACAAAACTGTTACATCACAAAATGAACTAGATATTTGAATATTGGGTTTAATCGAAGAAAAACGGTGAAGACGTACGTTTATATGTTTGATTTAACAAGAAATTGGAAAAAGCATATTATGACCCAACTGACATTTGTAAAATCAGGCGTTTGAAAATGTTTTCTAACCTCAATTGTATTTCTGTTAAAGATGGGTCGTTATGTATCTATCTGTTATTTCTATGCTGAAGTTGTGAAAATAACGGTTGGAAATGTAATTTTGTTTCAAGATAACGGTTGCAACAACTGTGAATTTAACGGAATTGATCAGCCTTTTATGACCAATTTCAAAAATTGCAACCTATCATTTAAAAATAGCGATGGCAGATGTAACTGCTACTTAAAAATAACGTTTTCCCATCTTTACTATCTGTCAATATAACTCATTAAATTCTAACCTCAAATATTTCAAAAGCATGTGTCTTATACCACTCAATAATATTTTATGCCTGGAAGATAATTTAGCAAAATGTGCTCATTCCGCTCTAGATAATTATGGTGGCTACAATATGAACCACGGTGCAGACGTTTTATTATTATTGCAAAAATCCATATTTAATACTGGATTTTAAATATGATTCTACTGATTGTTTGAAAATAAGATCATAACTCAGAAAATGTAATTCTGATAAATATACAGAATGATAATACTTTTCTCCACAAAAGAAATTACAAAAAAAATGGTTAGTTTAAAAAGTGGAATGTACAAAAACCTCTGTTTGTATCTAAAATTCTCAATAAATATAATCCAATCTGTATTTATTTTTGATCCATTTTAGAATTTAGAATTTACGCTGTAAAATGTAAGTAACTTTGGTAATTTTTATGTCATCAGTTACAATCTCATTTTAAAACAACTTTTAAAAGTGAAAATTTTACAACTGAAATTTGCTATTCAATATTTCATAAAATACCTTGGGTCCCTTAGTGGGCATATAAAAAAAAACTTGTAAAATGCCCCAAATACTTCTCAAGAATTAAAATAACATAAATCACGACAAAATGGCGATCGACCTTCTTGCCGCAGTACCGTTTGTAAGATTATCCAAACTCGACCATTTTTTCAAACCGTTCTTTACCGCTTCTTGATTATACTTATCAGCCATAACCCTAGACATGGCTTCCAACTTTTGCGCTCTTTCTATACTCAAAGGTTCACTGGGAAACGTCAGATCATTAGCCTCTGCTAAGGTACGTAAATCAAAATAGTATTTGGCGTAGACACTTGATGGTACGTTTATATTGAACTGTAAGAGTTCTAGGAATTGTCTTTCTAACTCGTTCATGTCTTCCACGGTGATATCTTTCAGTATTTGGCAGTAGTCGACATTCCATACGGCTTGGTCATCCCAAACTTTGGAAGCTAATAAGATTGCACCTGGAAAATGGCAACATCCTTCTTAGAACACTCATAAAACCAATAATTTTATACAATATAAATCTTTACAATGCTACTAACCACCAACCCATGACAAACATAATCATAATAATATATCATCATATATCATAATTCATAATAATCATAAGAATTTTACAGTAAATATGTTAACAATTTAATTAAAAAAATCAGTGGTGCTTACAAGTTTGTTTAAGTTTATGTTAAACTGTAAATAATTTATAAAGTATTAGGATTCATGTATATGGTAGCAACAGTAAATATACATACATAAACTATGATTATTTATAATCTTTATCAGATTAAATGATAAAGATTACATTGGATAAATATTAAATTTGGTTTGAAGAGTCTTTCACCCTGAAAGCTGCAAGATTAATATTAATTAATACTTATAATCTGGTGTATTATGAAATATGAAAAAAAAAGTTGGCCATCATGGGACACCCGGCAGATATAAAACATAAAATGAGAAAAAGTATTCATCATTACCAAGATTTTTGCCGCAATTTGGGGTTTAAATCCCAAAACATCGTGAATAAAACCACTTTTTGGGTGAAGGTAGTATTTAGGGGTAGTTTTTCACCCTTCCCAATTCCCCTTTAAAAATATCAGGACTTAGGGAGGTATAGATTGCCTATAAGCTATTAAAGGTCAATTGACGTCGCCATATTACGAGTCATCGTGCCTGCCGTATCAGTTTTTGGTGCTTATGGTAGTTTTTCATCAAATTTTTGTGTAATTTCATTTATAAAAGAAAGAGAAATAATAGTGTGTATTGTGTTCAAAGTTATCAGATTCTCAGCAATGTATGTTAACAGCTAACTTTCAATTAAAAGTCATGTAACATATATCGTTTTTTATTGAAATGGTCAATGTGAAGCTTACACTTTTCTACCTACTGGTATTTGCAAAAGCTATTTGAGGAAGGCCAAAGAAACTGGGGAAGACATCATGTTTTTTTTGTTTCCAAAGAACCCAGAAGTTACAAAAGAATGGATACAAAAATGATACAGAAAATACAGCTTTTCTGTTTAAAATAAAAGAGTGTGTAATAATAAAGTTGGATAAACCCAAGTATTAGTTTTTTTTGTTCAAAAAATTCTTTTAACTAGCAATCCATGAGCCCCTTCACAGCTTTACAATTACTTTTTCAAGAAGGTTTACAAAACGCACCCTTCAAAAAATATAAATCCGTTGGTAAATTTTAATAGAACAAGAACAAACTTACCTAAAACTATTCGTTTCCAATTTGAAGGTTGGATATCTAATTCAGCATATGTTAACAGTCTTTCTAGGTACACTAAAGTAATAATGGCACATTCAGCAGTCAACTGAGCAGCATTAAATAAAGTTCTCACAAACTTATAAATCTGTTTGTGTTCAGGGTTATACTTATCATAATCATCAGTAACACCATCTCTAGTTAATGGATGTAACTTCTCATCAAAAATGTCAATTTCCCTTTGAGAATCTCTATTCTTAATATGATAGTAAATGGCTAATGCCACACACTTCACTGTATTTTTCAAGTTTGGTTGGGAGACAGTGCTATCGTCTAAATATATTGTTGAACATGAGCTGCTCTTTTTTAGGGGGCGTAAGTCTGCAATTTGGTGTTGACTTTTTCTTCTTATCATACCATTTTCTATAGATGTTTTAGATCTGCAATAAAGATTACATTTCCGATCATGAAATCTTTCAAATAGTTATTGGTTACTTTATTCATTATGGTTTCATTTGCCTTAGTATAACATCAGAGATAATAAATATATGATAAAAGTTCAGTGTCCAGTTATTTATATCCATAGTAAAGACACTCAATATTATATTTTATACACATGATAATACTATGACAATAATTTCAAGATTGCCTAGTAAAAAATCATTATACTCTTAAATCTATTTGGCATAAAATAAATATAAAACAATCATATGAATCCTCACACAAACCATGATACTTTAGATATGATACAGAGTAATATTTTATTACCCCTTGTGACAAATATTTATAAAATAAAAAGTAACAGTATTGAATATTACATGCAACATTATTCATGCAGATCTAAAAGTACATGCATATATAATTTTTTCAGCACTCTTACATGATATATCAATCAAGTAAACATAGATAAATGTAATTGTGTGTTTAATGAAAATACACAAACTAAAAATCAATAATATTGCTATTAGTAATACTACCTACTTCTAAATCTCTAGAAATTGAATATATTCAACTTGTTTTAATTATTGTAGTACTTGATATATAATGTAATTGATATCATAATAGTATTTTACCTTTCAATGAATATAGTCTTTGCCATAGGATCCTGAGATGGATCAAGCTCTCCATCATCAGTTTCTCTTTCACTGATATGCTGTAAATTACTTGTACTTATTTCACCATCATGTAAAGTCTCTTCTATAGGAATAATCACTCTTTCTCTATGATTACTCTGTGGACTAGAGTACGAGCAGCAACTATTTTTATTTCCCATTTTGGAATGGGCTTATTAATTCTCAACTGTTCTTTAGGCACTGAATTCTTTTGTTGATTTTAAAATCGGATACTTTACACATGTTTTCACCAGCTAGGTAGTGTTGTTTCAATATTGGCGCATTAAATTATTTAAGAGCAATTTACATTATATGAATAGCTATGTCCACAAAGATAACGATAAACTAAACTGGATTTAGAATAATATCGCACACCCACTTAGTTCAATCTACGCCTTTTAGACTACCACTACCAGCCGGCATCGTATCTATAGGCAGTTAAGTTATACTCCAGTAATCACCAAACAAATTCCGATTCATTTTCTTTTACCGTTCAAAGTAAATACAATAAAATATATAACATGTCATGTTTTTATGAATATTGAAACATGAGTAGTTTTCTTGGAAATACGAAAATATGTCAAAAAGTATAAATGTCAAATTAATGTTTTTAGAATGAATAGTATTGACAGCAGCGCATACACACCGAGTTGTCAGATCATTTGTCTTTTACAATACTTTTCGGAAAATCAATGTAAGATACAGTAATTTTATTTATTTTTTAAACTATTTACCTCACGAATCACGTTTAACATTTTATATCAATTGATTCATCCATTGTGAAGTATTCAAGAATAATTAATTAATTATTACTTTATGAATGAATCAATTAATTGTATTCATAGCTGTTGAGTGACTTAAAGTTACTGGCAACAGGGCAGACATATTTTGGTAAGATTTAATAAGTTAGTTGGTATCACTGCTTATTACCAACTAAATATGAATCGGTTAGAATAATTTCGGTTATGATGGTGGTTACATATACATTACGACAGTATCAAAATTGTGTAAACAGTTTATATAATAAATTAGAGTCACAGATAGAGAGACATAATTTAAAAGCTGTAGCAATTGGACGAAATTATATCCTTTATATATGAAAAAGTATACGATTTAAATTCTTTGGTATAAGATATCGAATTTGACTATTTGACATATTGATAGGTTGCAAAAATGGGCTACTGGTAATGTAGGGCCCAGTTTTGTTAGCAAAACATTTCCCTGTTTATAAAAGGCCCAGTTATGAAATGGCGGATAGCATTGTATTTGACAAGTAGATTTGTGAATTAAAATCGCGTTAAAGTACCAATAACGTTATCTTAAATGTTTCATTATTTTATAATACGTAATATATCGATTTTTTTAAGTGTAAAATATTTAAAAGTTATTTTAACATGGGGTGAATTACCCATGAATACCCTAAAAGCTTTGTTGTGTGTTGTGAATTTTTAAGAAAACAAAACTAGAAAAAGCGTTTATGTGCTGTAGTTACTTGCGTAATGGAAATAGACGTTACACCAGATGGTATTTCAGAATATAATACAGGTAACTCGAGTCAAAGCGAAGACGAAAATGCCGAAAATTCAAGTGCCAATCAACAGAATGTAAGCAATAACAACGACACTTCTCCAGATCGTAGCAGAGCTAGCACTAGTAGAAGGAAAACAATTAAACATGCACTACGACAACAAGCTAAGCGTCGAAGGAAAAATACCACTATAGCTTCTGGAAATACAAATTCTGTGCCCCGAATAATAGGTAAATTAATATTCTTGATTAAGTTACATCAACATATACATTGTCTGATTCATGCATTCTACTTTAAATGTTGATGTTTTGAAATGACATTTCAGATTATGTTACTTAACAAACCAAGTTTTATCACATAATTATATTTGTTATTGTTCAAAATTATATTCATACCTGTAACTATATAAACTAATAATTGAAATTTTACTGAAATTCATTTAAAAAATCATTGTTTTATTAGATCTACCTTTTCTTACTTACTATTCATTAATGCCACCTTAAAACAAACAGTTTTACTTGTAAAATTGTAAGATTTTGCGTTTTAGTAAATTATTTACTTCAAAGTTAACTATATTTCCTTTTTCATTTATTTATTACTTCTTTGATACCTTCATATAACTAAAAGATTCTTAAAATAATACGGATAAAACAGAAAAGTTTAAGCAGTTTGATAATCCAGCCTGAAATTAGCTCCAAAGTTAATTCCATTGAAACCTACTCTTGTTTTTTTTGCAGTTAAACCTCTACCTCCACAAGCAGTTGAAGAACCAACTGTTACCATAGTGCCTACAACAAGAACACCAACGATGAAAGAAGTACTTGCTTCAATCCCCGGATTCACAAAGAAACCAAGAAAAAGATCCAACAAAAAATTATCACAAGCTGCACAACTTGAACAAACCAAAGAAGGTTGCATTGACTTGGAGACGCCAGATTCTATATTGGTCAATACAAATCTGCGCCATTTGCTTAATAAAGCAACATTTGCAGCTCTACCTACCCTATATCAAAACAAATTGGTTCAATTATTACCCAGTGTCGATAGAAACATTGTAAATAATGATCCTAATAGTGTAGATATCAGTAATTCGGGATTAAATAATGAGTTTTTTGCTAGAGCTTGTCTGGAGTGGCAAGACAGATTGGCAGAAGGTGAATTCACGCCTGAAAATCAGCAAAAACTTAAACTAGAAGCTGATAAAGAAAGAAATAAGGTGGATCCTTGGAAACTAAAACATTTTGAACCAATTTGGGGAGATAGATCCTTTGCAGCTGACTCTCTTGTATCCACTAGTGTAAATAGTACCTCAAATAGTTCAACACGTCCACCTATAAAAACAACCATAAAACTCAGGCCTTCCACGACAAATATGACCAAACAAAGTAGAAATTCCGCAGCACCTCCTGTAAAAAGATTAAGAACAGTTGGCGCTATGACTCGTTCGTGTACTAGTATGAAATTTTCAGAGTTAAACTCTGTAGAAAGCAAATCTCCCATTCCTGACTTGTTGCCTATAAAACAAATGAAACAAGTACATAAGGAAGAAGGCCGACTTAAGTCTGAAAATACTTTTAAAGTAGATGTAGATACGTCATCAGTTAGTCATAATCTCGTAGAACTTCAGGAAAAATGTATTGTTAATATAAGTGATACTATTTTAGAAAATAACCAAGAGACAATCATTATATGTTCTTCGAAGCCCGAGAAAAGACGCAGATCCCCAAGCACTGACTCTGAAGGAAGATCTCCAAAAAGTAAGTCAATATTTTACAAACTATGCCAAATGTCATCATTATTATTCGATGTTTTGTTTTATTTCTACAGGCACAGACAATATCATAAGTTCTTTCACTTTGGTTAATTTTTTATTATATCCAATTGATTTATTTCCTCTTTACCTTAGCCTTTTTGTGCTTTTGGTTATACCATTCATGAACAAACTAGTTCTTATCAGGTTCTTTTACAGACTGTCTTATCACAAGGTTTTTTTTGGAGAAATCCTCTCTGGGGAGGTTTTCTTTGCCACCATAGATATACATGGGTCTCACCACAGCTCTAGGCATCCTGTGTACATTCTGTGGATTTAGTCTCATCACTCTTTTGTCAGCCATTATCTGTTTTCTTTAATAATTGTTTTGACATCTTCCTTAGAATCGTTTCAAATATATTACCTGTTATTATTCAACTTCTCAATTGGTTGACTGTCATTTTGGTGAAGATATTTGATTAGTTACAATTTTTTTCATTCTTATCCATCATGAGCGCCAAGTATAAATATTTATATTTGTTTAGCATTTACTGTTTATCTAGCCGCAGACCACCTAGACCCTATAGAACCCAGTGAACATGAAAAGGACGCATTAGATGAAAGCAACGATCATTTAGCTGACGATGGTAGCGACGACGAAAAAGCCAGCGAAACCATGTCGGAAAATTTAGAAGAAGACCCATACAATTATGACAAAGACAGTAGGAATATCGATGAGAATAGTAGTAGTTCGAGCAGTATTGCAACTCATAACATTGAGGAAATGTCCAGTAACGAAACCATAGAAACAGTAGATTCTCTGCAACTCCATATTGATTACAAAGAAGAAGATCATAATCAAACAGACGAAACATCCTCAACTACTTCTACAACCGAACAAGAAGATCAAGAAGAACAGGAGGATCCTTTGGCTCCGACTCCTGATCTATCAGATGTTGCGCCTATGGATACTGACCCTTTGCAAATTACTGAAGATGACAGTGACTGTCACATGAGTGAGTTGAAAATTTACTTTTCCATTTTTTTTTAAATTTATCATTACAATTTTAGTTACAGACAATTTAAAAATCGCTCACATAGAAGATAAAGAAGCTTACGGTCTGGTAGTAGAACAAATCCATTCAGAAGATATCACCCTAATTCAAACTTTAGAAGTAAACGAAGACAGAACTGATGTAGATATTAACAAAGACCATCCTATAGAGTCTCCAGAAACGGTTGAAAATAACTTGGATCTCATAGAATCGATAGAACAACAACCCGAGCCCTTTCAGACCTTACCAAATACTTTAATACTTCGAGAAGAAAAACCAACTTGTTCGGAATCTGTTGAGAACGATAATGTAGTGGAAACTGGTGAAGGTTTAGTCGAAACTAATGAAAGCATCGTGGATTTTGCGGAAAAGCTAGGAGCTAGCGTAGAAGAATGTGATTTAGTGATAGCTCGATTGTCGGAAGCTAGCTTTCAAAATGTAAGGACCGATGAAGAAGACAGGTAAGAATGCTCAAAACTATTATTGAATGTATTATGCTTTCATTATTTTTGCAGGTTTATTGATGCCGAGAATTACGTCTTGGAATCGGGGCAGCTGACTGTCGTTCAGACAGAGAAAGGGGTGAAAGCAGAAAGCGAAAGGAGCGCTACGGTTGATATACAAGCTACCCTTTTTGGGGCAACCACTGTACCAGGTAAAATATTGAAATCTAATATATTTATTTAGCTTTGAAGTTCACCAAAATGAAGAGCAGTTCCTTTAATAGATGTATTTTTCCAGCATTGAGGTTTTTAAGTTGGTGCTTCTAATATAATGTGTAGTTAAATCTTATTACAGTTTTCTGTAATATTGTCGTATTTAATAGAGTGAATGTATCAACAGATGTCGAAAGGAATAATTATAAATATTCAACACTCTATGAAATTATTTTTCAAAAACAGTGGCCGTTCAAGTAAGGAGCAACAACTACTTCCCGTGCAATATGCACCGTCGGATATTGAATTACACTCCAAAGTCAAACGGGGTTGGTATATCTACAAGATATTTTAAAACCAACCTTTCTGGTTTGCGATTAATTCATAGAGTGTTGAATATTTATAATTATTCTTTCGACATCTGTTAATGTGTAGTTGTTTATTTTTTATTTTTCCAGTGTTTTTAATATATTTAAATACCCTGAAAGAAATTGAATTTCTTCCTTTGCATCTTTAAGCAACTTCCGGGTTTTGCTCTGGCCGGTTCTATTGTTATTTTCTCATTTTTTACTCAGCCTGGATTTGCAAAAATTAATTAAGAGCACAACCTCAGCTTCTTAACTTATTCGCTCTCGACATTCCTTAGTTCAACTAGCATTTTATTTAGAATTTCCATAAATGCGCTGTTTCATCCTACTTCCCCGCTAACTGACACCGATTCCATACAAAACGTTCTTTCTTTGCATTCTCTCCTACCCTGTTCACCGAACACACTAATACCGGTATTTCGGTTTTTCATGTCTAGCGTAATACATCTAGTAGTAAGTGGTGCGCCTATTAAGTTTCTTTCTGTATACTGACGTGATATCAAGGATAATTTACCGCCTAGTTCCTGTTCTCTATTTTCCTTCCTCTGGATACAATTCCCAGACACAGTTATTTTACCTTCTCTCCCTCTCTCGCTAAACAACAACCGATTCCGGCATATTCAGTGTATCCACATAAATGGTTGGCCTTTCGTGACCAATGTGAAATTACCTGCGATGAGTTTTTTTTATAAAAAAAGCAAAATGAGTGGTGGAATGAACAATGTAGAAATGTTGGGAAGAACATTTTGAAAATAATTTTAAAATGCTGGTATACTTTTCTTATAAAAATGGATTTAGTGAAAAAGAAAATGTCCTGAAATGTTTTAAACCTGCTTATATTGAAAATTTCACAAATACTTTATTGTTTTTATACCGAAGGTATTAAATATGCCAGACCTCCCGAAATAGTAAACAAAAATACCTTTAACTGAACATATCAAATTTCAAAACAATCGTTTCGTAGAAACAACAATTCATGGCATTCCAAACTTGACTTACTTGTTAGCGGCCAACTCGTCACAATTCAAGAAGGGTTTATAATATTATTTTTTTAAACTTCCTTATTCTATGCGATTAAAATAAAGACGTAGCTGTCAAAGCTATATAAACAGTTGACATAATTGACACCGTTTACAACTGTCAACTTAAGCAAGTGCTACCAACTTAAACGTAAAAAGAATGGAAACATTCAATAACGAGCGGAGCTTCACCAAATTGGGATAGGCCGGCGGCACTAGAGGCCCTTTCCGCCGCCATAAAAGTTAGCTTCTATCCAATATCACATCGATCCAAAACAAAAATCACAAACATAGAGTACCCTTTAACAACAAATAACAAACTAATTTGAATTAAATATTCTTTTGATCATTAACAGACTGCGGACATTTTATTTTAAAACTATTATCTGCAAAAGCCGGGTGCTTATAACGACGGCACTGCCCAGTTTGGTGAATCCCAAATTTTAACGATTTATATTTAGCAATTTTTGAATCCAAACGTTTGAAACACGCTGTATATAAAAAATAAATCGATCGTAATATTTTCTTAACCCGCCAATGAACAATTGTTTTGTAATCTAGACGACGGAATATTTAATTTAATTGCAGCGACAGACGAATGCTGTTGGGGTATGGTGGACAATCGAACGGAAAAATTGATGCAAGTGCCACCTTTGCATAATATGGAAACCGAAGTTGATGCTCAAACGCCGCCGGAAAAAAGTTTTACAGAAAAGCAGATAGACGAACACGTTCAAGTCATTCCGATGCAGGAGGAATTGGAGGTTAAGTTGGAACAAGGAAGGTTTCCCGTAGTTGTCAACGATTGGAGGTATATATATATATGACATTTTTATGTTTTTATAGTAAATTTTTTTGTATTTATTGTTGAAAAAGCTTCTAAGAACAAAAATATTTATTTTAATTCGTAAAAGCTCCATCTATCAAACGTCAAATGTCAAACTGTAGTAGACACTTGAAGTATGTCAAACAATGTATCGGTGACCTTGAATTTTTATTGCAATGTTTTGATTTGAACTAGATTTAGAATTTTTTTAAAAATATTTATCGATTATTTCAGATATGACGTTAACATGGACTCGGATATGGTAGAGGCAGCACTAGCGACTTCGGGAGGAGATGCCGGTGATAAAGAATCAGCAAAACAGGGATCTAATTATCAAGAATACAGTGGAAATCAAGTGAAACTCGAACTAGAAGTTACGCTAACACCAGAAATTGTTAGTACGCAGACTGTTACCACTACAGAGAATACCACCGGCACTACGTCTCCTTCAACTGTAACTCAGCCTGTAACCAAAGTAAGTTTCTATTTTTGATATTTTTCATTGATGCATTGTCTTATCATATATACAGGTTGCGAAAAGTCTATTCGCGACGATTTACAATTATGTGCGTGTTAAGTTCCCTCTACCAAAAGAGGTTGGGCGTGTGTTCAGTACCCTTCTATTTATTGTAATTGTTGTGTTGCCAAATGTACTTATCTGTAAAAGTTATTCCCGATTTTTGTCGACAACAATGTTAAATACCAATAATTGTTGAATCGAAAGCAGTGTCCAGATTTTATTTATTGCAAATTGTAATAAATTACCAATAAAATCATTTATTATTATTTGTCCATATTTTTTCTTGAACCATATTATTTTATTCTTATTTGTGTTGATGTCACTTATTTTTCAAAAGTCAATAATACCAATCTCGATTTATCGATTTATCCTGTGTTAAAAGTCAAATGCAGTTATTTCTTCCTTAGAAAGTACCAAACATTCTAAACTGGCAACGCTGCTTTCATATCAGATTGACTATCCCCACTCTGGGAGTAGGCTTCAGACATTGCTACGATGAGGGTTACCAAATTTAGGGGGAAAAAGTGGGATAGGGTTTTTTAGGGGTGTCTTATTTGTAGGGGTATTTTATTTCAAATATTTATTTATTTTTTATTTCAGAATAAGCAAAATAAAGGTGTTGCTGAATGAAATTATTTATTGATTGTTTGAAATTTATTATTTTTTAATATTCCATTATTTATTAATTATTTTTAATGTATTGTTTATTTAAAAATATTCAATTACTTATTTTATAAATAATAACATTTTTTTAGGGGGAATCCCTAGTAATTGTGGGGATTTTTAGGGGTTTTTAATTGGGATTTTGGGGAGATACATTTTTGAGAGTTGGGAACACTGGCTACGATTCTCTTTTGGTAGAGGAAACTTAACACACGCTCATCATCGCTGGGCGCATAATTATTCTTCTCTCTCTTTCAACCAGTTTTGCTCATATTTTCCTTGTCGTACTTGTGTAAATCGTATGTCGCGATTAAACTTTTCGCGATCTGTATAATAGCTCTAGCGTTTTTTGTGTAGTGTGCCGGGAGGAAAGAGAACCCTTAATTTGTGTACACTGTTTATAAACTTAATATTCCAGAGGTTTCACAATACTAAACTCTACACTTGTACTTAAAATAACGTGAGGAGAACTAGAGATGAGCTTTAACTGCTTTGTTGAACGATTTGGAATGGTATTTTAACCATTCCTCCCAACATGGTCGTACTTAAATTAATTTAAACATGAATAATATCTACGAGAAACATTGTTTTGCGTGCTCAGCGTCTTTCTGTCTTAATACAAACATTTGTTGTTGTTATTGATATTTTGATACTGTAACAAAAATAAATTGAGTAATTGACAAAACTTGTTCATTTAAAACATAATTATCGATACTCTTATGAAATTATTAAGCACACGTGTTCGACTGTTTATCTTAATATTTATTCACTAAACATATCATTTAAATATTATTAGTTTCTTTTGTCTACTAATTTCCAAAGATAGTCGAAATTATTCGAAGATCTCGTTAACTTGCATAGGCGTAGTGAGTATCGCTCATGTTGAATTCCCAATACAAAATTTTGTCTCTAACGTCCGTTTTCATAACAAGTGCTTAAAGTTCACTTTGGCTAAAGTAACTTTATAACTTTAACTTCACTTAAAGCTGAATGATTTTCATGACATTTCTGTTCTGTTCCTTTAAGTAAAGTGTGATTTTACGTTTATCAAGAGAAGTTGGTATCGGTGACTATGACAGTTTCGAGATTTTTTCAATTGAAGTAGGGTTATGTTTATGTTCGTATTATATTTTTATATTAGTGTTTATGCTTTCTTCTGATTTTCAACTTGAAATAAGTGTTATGGGTGAAGTAAATAGAAAAAGAGTTAGGGGCACAAATTTTACAACAGAAGAAGAATTGAATTTGGTTAAAAATAGCTGAAAAATATAAATCGACTATTGAGTACACAAACTCTCAATGTGTCGTCTTATATGATGTAACAATTGCTGAACAGCAGGTTTGTTTAACCTGAATCTTTGGTAAAATTCTTCATCTGACCAATTATCAAAATCTGTTATTCTCTGTTTATATATTTTTGGTTTCCTAATGATGAATATTTCCTTATCACTGTCGCTCTCGTTGCTGCTATCCTCAAAGGCTGATGACTCGGTATCTATTTCCATCTCAAGAGTATTTGTCCAAAATAGGTAGGTACTGACACAACGAACTGAAAACAGTCTTAAATTTTGAGGTTAAAGTCGCGACTCTGTCCACTTTAACTTAAAGTCGACTTGAAGTTATAAAGACTGTTATGAAATCGATTTTTATTTAAAGTTTGCTTTAAAACTTAAAGTAGTGTTAAAGTTTGTTATGAAAACGGCCGTAAGCTATACCATAAATAGTGACATACCGCGGGTTAATCAGACACCCGGTACAAATATTGTAAATAAAATTTTGTGGAAGCAAAATCTACCCGTGAAACGTTTTAGAAAAATACCCCAGCCGGCGATATCAAAACTATCTCTGATCCGTTGTCAACAATACAAATACTTCCTATAATTATATTTTAAATACTTTTCTTCGAAGAAAGGCCTCCAATAAACACCCTAGTGCGTTTACTGAACTACCTGCAGCTTTAGGAAGTTAAAATAAATAATTGTAAAATCCGGGTATAGCGGCGGTCGGCAATAAAATGCAAAATATTATGAATTTTGCATTGACCGTGGTAATTTTGTATTTAGTTTCCAGTCAAGATACGTAGTTTCATGTCGTATAATTATGTGTTGGTGAAATTAAATATTATTATTATTCGTGATATTCCATTGTAGTGATAAACAAAAATATTTAATTATTGAAAGTTTTTGTGTTTTATTCCAACGGATACAAAAAAAAACAGGTAATATATTTTTAATATAGATGGTATACTCTTTCTAAAGTACATGTGAAGATATGAAAAAAAAAGCAAGGATGCTTCGGATATTTTCTAAAATTTCTAAAGTCGCTATACAAATTGTAACGTTTATCACTATTACTGCTAATAAGTTCACTTTCAAAACTCGCGTTTATATAGTCTTTCTCAATTTTCAACATTTCCTGAAACTTCTATGGCCCTCGTATTCATAAGCACTACACCGTGTGTTGGTGGGCTTCCACGGTAACTAGTGGAATCCCTGGTTTTTTGGGAGCCCTCTCAAATACTAGTACTCAACTGGACCTTGATACTTTTAATGTTTTAAATAAACTAACGTATTATTTTGAAATGTAAATTAATTTAATTCTTGTTTTTTATTTAATGCCAAAAGGCATCACAACCGTTCTAGAAGACTCTAGAATTTGTTGGTATTTACTTCGTAGCAATGTTTCGTAGGGTGAATAGGGGCATATTTTTGAAGATTTACTTCAGTAGATGTTACTCCGTTCTTAGAAAGCTAGTTTGGAAATATTAATAAAAACTAACTAAATCAACTCTATGTTTATCACTATGCTTTAGAGCAACATGGCGCTAAAACAAAATAAGAGCAAAAGTGTCTCAATTACAATATTTTGCACCAACTGAGTCGGTTATAGTTTATTCATAAATGCGGCAGGGTAATAAAATCTTCGTGACCCTTGCAAAACCTATACAGGATCAACCATCCAAGTAATATTAAAATACAGGGTGTTTCTAAATTCATGCGACAAAATTCAGGAGGTGATTGCTCGTATGAAATTAAGATGGGTCTTTCCTATAACAAAATTTCCTCAGCCCACCCCTTTCCGGGATATCACCCTTAAAAGTTGATGACTAAAATTGATTTTTTATTTTTTTTCTAAAATTTCAGTAAAGCTAGAAACTTGAAAATCTATAATTTTCGTGCACTCGCAAAGGACTAACCACGGGTATTTTTTTCAATATTCCGGTTACATTATACGGGGGTGAAATTAGCAACCCTTTATTTCATATCAAAACTTTTTTTCGAGATGTTTTATGAAATAAAATTTAATTTATTTCAAAAAAAAATTTATTCTTAAATTTTTTTACAAAACCAATAGCTGCAGAGAAAAAAAAATAAACAGCATGATTTATATTTTTTTTTGGAAAACAGTAAAGATGTGAAATGTAATACGATTCATAATAAATGCTGGAAATGATCACCTCTACCTTGTTTTTAATTACAAAGTTTTAGAATAGTTTCTAGCTTTACTGAAATATTAGAAAAAAAAAAAAACTCAATTTTAGTGACCACCTTTTAATGGTTAGGTTAGGATATCTCGGAAAAAGGTGGGCTGAGGAAATTTTGTTATAGGAAAGACACCTCCAGAATTTTGTCGCATGAATTTAGAAACACCGTGTAT
The DNA here is from genome assembly GCA_949126875.1 of Lochmaea capreae. Classification (NCBI taxonomy): domain Eukaryota; kingdom Metazoa; phylum Arthropoda; class Insecta; order Coleoptera; family Chrysomelidae; genus Lochmaea; species Lochmaea capreae. The sequence goes on from OX421400.1 coordinate 3,601,677, forward strand.
CATTGTGAACATTAGTTTTTTTTTCAATTTCTGTGTCGGACAGGTAGCTTTACCCCTATCAGGCCGAATTTAGGGACTTTTCTATTGTCAAGAGATTAAAAATTGAGTTATTACTGGATTCTATAACTCCAGTTACTCCTAGTCGAAGTTGAATTAGTAATGGGCACAAGTGCATTATTTTAATAATAGGTTTTTGAATTACTCCTATGCTATTTGCACCAGAAAAAAAAAACAATAAACTTGTCTTAGACCTTAAACAAAAAAAAATAATAGTAGGATGAAATCCATGGGAAAAGGAGTAGAATATTATAAAAATTAAAGGAAAAATAATTTACGGGCGATCTGAGGTCGGGAAGGGGAAGGGGGTGAGTTATTAAGGGATAAAAAACGGTTTATCTCGATTTCCGGCAAAACTACAAGTCCTATGGAAAAAAGTCAAAAGGCAGAGTTGTAGGTAATAAAAAGATCTACAACACTTTTTTCACATAACCACAAAATTTATGAGGAAAATTCAAGTTTTTGGTTTTTATCTTCTACAAAAAAAATTTATTCCTCACGAAATTTGGTGAAAACTTACCTTTTTAAGTCACAAATACACTGTAATTTATTTGATTTCAAATATTTATTTTTTCACCTTATTTTGACTTAATATCGAAAAAGCACCCTAATTTTCAATCGAAAATTCAACCGTCACAATATCAGCTTTTTTCAAAAAGTTGGTGTGCTTTCTGTTCGTTGAAATCTCTACTTTCCGATGGTGTAAAAAAATATATTACTCTAAGTAAATCTTCTCAGAAAATGCGAAAAATATTATAATGAATAACGTAAACAGAATAAAGTATCTAAATTCAGTAGTATTAGTAATATTTTTTGTAAAAGATAAAAATAAAAAACCAAAAACTTGTTTTTTTTTTTAAACTTTCCACATACATTTTTAGGTTACTTGAAAAAAGCGTAGATACAAAAGTTGTAGATCTTGTGCAGATCTGCTTATAAGTCCAGTGTGCACACTATTTTTTAAACGGTTAAATTATTTTGATTAATTTCCAACTTTTTGATGCAACCCCTGCGAGACTCTATATAATATTTTCTTTCTGTGTCAAATATTCCGTTATTACAATTTTTATATATATTCAGACACTTTCCAGGTACCCCTGACAACAGTGATTCCCCCCAACGTAATGCCCCCAACAGTAATACCCCCTACTACCATAGTATGTCTACCGTCCGTCGTGACGACATCCGCTATAATCAACAACAATGCCATCATCAACGACATTGCTCAATGCGCCGCCGTTCCACGACCGGGGCCGGTGCAAAGTTCCAGTTCCGTTCCTTATTTAGCATTGAGTACGAGCCAACCAGTCAGGGCACTACCTACTCACAGTAAAGTTAAACCAAAGAATTCTCAAGGAGGAGGTAATAGAAACAGGTTAGTTTATACAAAAATGAACTGGTTTGGACATGTATAACGAATTTTATATATTTTACAGGAGTAACAGTAAACCCCCACCGGGCGCAGTGAATTTGGAAAGGAGCTACCAGATATGTCAGGCTGTGATTCAGAATAGTCCCAATAGAGATCAGTTAAGATGTCAGTTAAAACCGCCCCCGAGTCTATTGGCCGCCGCGCAAGCCAACAACATGAAAAAGAACGAAAACAACAGGTATGTATACAATTTTTATTTTCCATCTTATCCGACATAAAACTAACAATCTTTCAACAGGCAACCGCAACAGTTTGCACCGATACGTGGCGCCACCATCAACAAAACGTTCACGCCACCATTACCGGCACCAAACAACACCTATCAAATGGTTCAAGGTGGTAATGGTATTAGAGGTGTTCCCCAACGGATGCGAACGGTTCCGTTTCAACAGCAGCGACCTAATGCGCCGGCGCCTGTGGTCGTCAGACACGTCTTTACTGCTGGACAAGGAATTCCCGTTACTATGGCTGTCTTACCACAGGCTCCGGCGATAAGTCCGGAGGTTTGTAAATATACAGATTGCGAAAAGTCTATTCGCGCCATACGATTTACACAAGTACGACAAGGAAAATATGAGCAAAACTACTTGAAAGAGAGAGAAGAATAATTGTGCGCGTGTGTTCAGTGCCCCCCTATTTTAACCGCTGTTGCCAGAAGCGCAGATTAATTTGTACAAATGATATTTTTGTCTTGTTATCGTTAACTTTTTTTCTAGCTCATGCACTATCAGGTAAAACTAAACACTTCCATCCGGCAACAGTGTCCTTTACAGACAGAATTCACATTTAAACTTTTACACCCCCATCGCTGAGCGCATAATTATTCTTCTGTCTCTTTCAAGTAGTTTTGCTCATATTTTCCTTGTCGTACTTGTGTAAATCGTATGGCGCAAATAGACTTTTCGCAATCTGTGTAAGAATTAGACATATATGAATAGTTCTACAATGACAATGACAGTTCGAGCGCATATTAGTGGACCATTCTAAAGTTTGTTACGGTTTTCTGGATATATGGAAGTCTAACATGTACCATAAGCGACAATTTCGGTTTACTGATCTTATTCAACTAGGAGCGCATAAATAACAGGCGGTGTACGTACGGTAGAAACTACAGGTAAACTGGTATCTCGTGACAAGGCGGAGCTTCCAGTACGCAGAGAGAGAACGTATTCGGCCAATATCGAGCTGCCCTCTGCATAACGTCTACCGCACGATTGGCTTTACTGGATCCCCACTTTTAAATTTGTTACGGCGCATCCTCACCTCATTTCACGAGGTACCGGTTGGAGTGTACCTACGGTTGGAACATTGTCGATTATGGTACAAGTTAAACTTCCACGTATGTCTTCTTTACAATAAGAATTTCTCATTGTATTCAGGTGATAGAAACTCAAACTCCAGTTGGAACTTTAGGTCAATACATTCTCGTTCAACGTACCGGCGTACACGATCCTCTAAATACGCCACGTTCGTCGAGCGCCCCGCCCTCTCAGCAACAACAGCAGATGAACAACACGGTAAACGCAGGCGGTATACCGCATATTGTTTCGGTCGGGGCGGGGCGTGGTAGGCCAGCTAGTGTGGAGGTGGAACATCCGTCGGCTGCTTTACAATCTCAACCGTCGAACGATTTTATCGTGCAATGTCCGAATCCGGGAATTCAAGCGGTTACGAGGCGGCAAAGGTTACCTCCTGGTAAGTGGATGGAGTATATTTAGACTAGGGTCGGTAATTTTTGGAACAAAAAAAATTACAGTAGGATGAAAAGGAGGAAAATATTATAAAAATTAAAGGAAAAATAATTTACGGGCGATCTGAGGTCGGGAAGGGGAAGGGAGTGAGTTTTGAAGGGTAAAAGACGGTTTATCTTGATTTTCGGCAAAACTACAAGTCCTCTGGAAAAAAGTTAAATGGCAGAGTTGTAGGTAATAAAAAGATCTACAACTTTTGTATTTACACTTTTTTCACATAACCTCAAAATTTATGTGAAATATTTAAAAAACTAAGTTTTTGGTTTTTTATTTTTATCTTTTACAAATAATTTTATTTTTTCACGTAATTTGGTGAAAACTTACCTTTTTATGTCCCAAATACACTGTAATTTATTTGATTTGAAATATTTACTTTTTCACCTTATTTTGACTTAATATCGAAAAAGCATAATAATTTTCAATCGAAAATTCACCCGCCAAAATATCAGCTTTTTTCAAAAAATTGGTGTTCTTTCTGCTCGTTGAAATCTCTACTTTCCGATGGTGTAGAAAAAAATATATTACTATAGTAAATCTTATCAGAAAATGCAAAAAATATTGTAATGAATAACGTAATCAGAATAAAGTATATAAATTCAAAAATACGATTTACATTATTTATTTTTATATATTATTATGAGATTTTCTATGACATAAATGTAATTAGAATTTAATTAATCAAATTTTTAATTGAAAAAAATTGCAGCAATCACATTTTTTAGATGAAATATAAAAATGGATTAAAAATTTTTTTTCGAATTTTTTTCGATTTTTTGCATTTTCTGAAAAGATTTACTATAGTAATATATATTTTTTACACCATAGGAAAGTAGAGATTTCAACGAACAGAAAGCACACCAACTTTTTGAAAAAAGCTGATATTTTGGCGGGTGAATTTTCGATTGAAAATTATTGTGCTTTTTCGATATTAAGTCAAAATAAGGTGAAAAAATAAATATTTCAAATCAAATTAATTACAGTGTATTTGGGACATAAAAAGGTAAGTTTTCACCAAATTTCGTGAAAAAAAAGATTTTTTTGTAAAAGATAAAAATAAAAAACCAAAAACTTTTTTAAATTCTCCACATAAATTTTGAGGTTATGTGAAAAAAGTGTGAATACAAAAGTTGTAGATCTTTTTATTACCTACAACTTTGCCACTTAACTTTTTTCCATAGGACTTGTAGTTTTGCCGGAAATCGAGATAAACCGTTTTTTACCCTTAAAAACTCACCCCCTTCCCCTTCCCGACTTCAGATCGCCCGTAAATAATTTTTCCTTTCATTTTTATAATATTCTCCTCCTTTTCCAATGGGTTTCATCCCTGGTCTAATTTTATTAGTTACGTTTTATTTTTGACAGGTGTCGTTTATGGTGATGTGAGTGTGGAATCTCCTATTCAAAATTATACAATAATAGGAGGTGATGGTAACGTAATGGTGGATCATCCCGGTGCGGCGATGCAGAGTCAACTAGTCCTTCAACAACAGCAAAAACAACCAACCGTGCCGGCTCCTCCACAGATCGTACAAAAACCGGCGGCGGCTCCCGTATCGGTCGTCACTGGTGATTCTTCTTGTTCTTGCAGCCTTAAAGCGATGGTGATGTGTAAAAAATGCGGCGCTTTTTGTCACGACGACTGCATAGGACCCAATAAATTGTGTCGTACTTGCTTTATACGGTAGGCTACTATTTATTAGGCCAGTTCCTGGAGTTATTTTTTTTTATTACCTTGTGCAAATATTTGAAAAGGAAAAACTTTTATTGTTTGTTTTATAGAATTTTAATAGGAACAACAATATACAAATATATTTTGGAAAATAATACGTTTCAAAGGAAATTTTGGAAATATTTAAAAAAAAATTAATACACCTCTTCTTATTGATGTCGCGGTGGGGGTAAAAATACAAAATAATCATTTATTTGACGTATTAATAAAATTTTCTTTTGCTAATTTTGTACACTCGAAAATTTATGTTGCCAATTATTATTGACAGGTGCTCGTATTTTTGAAATTCTGCTGTTTAAATTTTACATCTACATTTTATTTTTCAAATTTATGGTCGCGATTCATATATTCGTAATTTCTTTTTACCAATTGTACATCCGAAATTTATTGCTGCTTCGTATATCCGAAATTTTTGATCGGTCCTCGCATGTTTGAAGTTTTGCTTTGTCTAAATTATCGAGCGCATCTCGTACATTCTAAATTTTATTTTTCTAATTACTGGTAGCGTCTCGTATATTCTCGTTATTTGGTTTCACCAATTATTGACCGCACCTCGTATATTCGAAATTTTCTTCGCGCCTTGTACATCCGAAATCTATTTCTGCTAATTTTTTATGCCTTCTCGTATATTCGAAATTATTGATCTGTTTTCGTATTTTTGAAATTTTGTTTTGCTAATTTTTGGTTAAATTTTCTAATTTATCTTGTATGTTCAAAATTTTATTCTGCTTACGATAAAAGTTTTTCATTTGCTTGCGCAACAGATTTTTTCAAAATCCTTTTCACGTCCATCGTTCACTAATTTTGCACTATAGTGACTCTAGGGAACGGCCCATTGTATAAATTATTTCTTTTTGTTTTATTTTTTATGGAGGTTTATTTGTCGGTAGGTGCCAGTTTTTGGATAACCCAATTTTGAATTTTAATCAGGTGAAAATAAAGTTTGTCGAGTCTCATTGATATTATTTTGAAAATTATTAAGAAATATTAATTTAAATCTCAAAAAAATGAGATTATTTTACTGTAAATATGGGTTCTATTAATTTCTTACATTTTTAATCTACCGATATTCATGATTGAAGAAAATTTGAGGGTTGAGCAGTAGGCTGCTTTTTTTTAAATAATTTCATTTTAGAAACTGAAATCTATAATAGAAAATACCTTAAAAAATGCTAAAAAGTGTCTTCCCTATCTTTTGAGATTCAAAACAAATCTTGGCTGAATTATTATGTTTTAAAAATGTTCAGAAAATGCGACAAGGGCAATGGGCACGTTGATTTTGGACAAACTTTACTTTGGTGGAGATGAAAGGTACAATAGAAAGACCTAACGAGTTGGTACGGGTCGGAATAATTTGTTTGTCGAATTAAAAAATTATAATAATTAAATAAATTCGAGGATTTCAAAAAAATAGGTTGGAAAATATGATGGTGTATGTTCGAAAACTGGAATTTGTATAAATATGTATATATATTAATTAGTTTATTTAACACCTACCGATTGGTATTCCTCCTAAATTTTTTTTTGTACTGTGGTATTTGAAAATGCAACAAGACTTGGTCAATAGTGATTTTAATACGTTTAAAGGTAAGATGGAACGTTTATGGTGGATGAGTTGAAAATAACAGATTTTTTAAATTATACAGAGTGGGGCTTAAAAAACAATTATTCTATAATCTTTTTAATGTTTTTTATTTGGAAAATTTTCTTTTTTTTTTAACATTGATGAAAAAATATCGTAAATATTACTATTTTAAATAAAACTAAAAGTTTCCAATTAATTCCACTTTAATAAAAAATATGAAAATTCAAAATTGATCATTATTTCGATATTTAAAAATAAATTAATAAAAAATATGGAAATTCAAAATTGATCATTATTTCGATATTTAAAATATCATCGACGATAATAAATATCGAAATAATGATCAATTTTGAATTTTCATATTTTTTATTAATTTATTTTTAAATATCGAAATAATGAGCAATTTTGAATTTTCATATTTTTTATTAACTTTTAAATATCGAATTAACGATCAATTTTCTACTTTCATATTTTTTATTAATTAATTTTTATTAATTTATCATCGTCGATGATATTTTAAATATCGAAATAATGATCAATTTTGAATTTTCATATTTTTTATTAAAGTGGAATTAATTAAAATATTTTAGTGAGAAGATTCCTGGCAGTAAATTCAATAACGTGAATATTCCTAAACTAAAAAGTATTTATCTGCCACACCCTGTAACTATAAAGCTGCTAGAAAGGTAGGATGAAAAATTAATTAAAGAAAAATTATTTATAAATTTTCAGAACAAAACACGTGAAATAAATCTCAACACCGATACAAATTATTCTTGAAACGGTAGCTGGAACCGAAACGTAAAAATAAAAATATAAAAAATATTTTGCCAACAAAATTAACAAAAAAAACATATTGAATACACCACTGGGAACATACAGAAGGATACTTTGTTGTATTTTATTTTTTTATTTAACTTCATAAACTGATGGTTTTTTAAAAGCGACCATTTTGCGAGATATCATATCGTGGCGCAGTCTAGCGGTAATCTTCTAAAGTAGGATTGTGCAAAAGTGATTATTGTGTCGCCATCTATATTTCACTCACTTTTGGCAGTTGACGATGCACGAGAAAGCCATACAACTTGACAACGTTGTAAACGCAGTTACCGGGAAGAGCAGGCGACGTACTATCCGCATGCAGAGTTTTAAAGGTAGTGAGGCTTAGCGAATTCTGCCAGCGAAGTGAGCTCTTGCAATCCGCATTTGTCTTTGCTTGTGACTGCCAAAATTACTTTTTCAACCTGTATATTAGTGTATATTCTGGAATTCCACAAATATAATAATATTTAAGGTGTTTCCCACTTAAAATCCACGAAACCCCCAGTTTAATAATTATTTACATTTGGCAACATTCACACGACTAAAATTGAATAAGGGAATTACTAATTACTTTTTCATTTTATCTATTTTTCTACTGCTGAAACTCACCGATAGAACGCGCCACGATATGTTTCCCAAATGCCAAATGATGTTACCCTATATTCCCACATATTCGTAATACAAAAAAATAAAAATCTGTTCTTTTTTGTTCACCTACTTTTAGACTATTTAAGCTTTTACTGAAATGGATACGTTGAATACTCGATTTACAGGTTTTATTTTTTTTATTTATTTTCGTATTTCGCGACATATCACTTAGTTTTTAACTTATTTATTATTTTTTTCTTGCTAGAAGTCTTCCAAGCATTTTTTACATTGGATTTTCGATGAAATCGGATCGGCTTGAAATTGAATGTTGTTTATTATTTTTTTTCCACAAATGTACTACCTCAGGTATTTGTCGTATACTTTTTCATTTTTGCTAAAAAGTTTTTACAAAACGTTTATAGTGCAATAACAATTATATTGAATGAAAACTGGACGAATAAGTATATTACTTTATTTTTTTTTTTGGATATTTTCAGATTTATATGCTTGTGAGCTTTTTCTTAGAAAATTATTTCTAGAAAATAGGGTTAAGATGTGTATAATTATTTTTCATATAAATCTCATGTAGCCTTAAGGTCTTTTGTGTACAGTTTTTTTACTATTTAGGTTTAATATTTAAGTTTAAACTACTAGTTTTGTGTACATAAAATAATCTTCATGCAATGATTTAAAATAGACAGTACTTGTTAAATAATTTTGGTTTGTTTTATTTTCCCAAAATTTTCCATTTATTTCATTTAATTAATTACAGTTTCCTGTAAAAAATTGTCATTTTATTAAAGCGTGTTATCAATACATGTCAAGGATAATAGTTAAATACTTTTTAAACGCCTTACAAAAGGTTTTGAAAAATACCAGACCGTTCACTAAGACGCAACAACTACTTCTCTGGCTATATGCCACGACAGACTTTGAATTACACTAAGTTAAAACGGGGTTGGTATATTTGCACGATATTACTATCGATTATAATATTACAAACCAGAATGGTTGTAAATATCACATGCAATAGGAAAATTTTACATAATATATAAGGCCGTCGATTGAACGAGCAAAAAAAATCTGAAAATGTCTTTGATTTTCTGAAACTCTGATATTGCATTTGCGATTTCATGAGACACGTGGTTTTCTATTTTTTCAAAAAACGTTTTTGGAGCTCTGTAGTAGTAGTAGTAAAGTCGTTATTTCGAAAACTAAAACCTACCTTTTGCTTAAAATGGTCGCCATTTCGTCCCAAATAATAGTATCGGAACCGTTTTTTTTTCAAAATGTGTGTAATTTAATCAGCTTTATCATGCTTTTTTCGGATTTCTAATATCTTTGAAAATTTTTCCGGAAAATCGAAAAACTAAAAAAAGCGATTTTTTTTCAAAATACGATTTCTCAAAATCGCCCCTTTCGATTAACGCGAATTTTCGATATGTTATTCTCGAATATATAAGCTATCTTTTGGGCCAAACCACAATATGCCAACTCTTTTCTTTCCAGAGATACAACCTTGCAAACACAAAATGTCATTTTTTCACGTAGTTTTTGGCTTTTAACGCTTTTAAGATTGATTCTATGATATATCGAATAGAACCATCGTATTCTGTGTGGAAAAATAAGTATCATATGTTCAGCAGTAGTACTGAGTCCATCTCCATTTCGAAAGTAGTACAAATTTGCGTTAATACATCGTGAGACAAGGCAAGGTATGCGAATTTTTTTTGTAATTGTCAATTTTCAAGATCAACAAAATAAGATTTTCCAACAAGTGATACATGTTTCCGATGTATTTTTTTTAGTAGAATACGATGGCGCTATTGAATTTATCATAGGGCATACCTAAAAAGTGCTAGAAGCCAAAAACTACGTGAAAAAAGTGAAAAAATGACAATTTGTGGTTGCAAGGTTGTATCTATGGAAAGAAAAGAGTTGGCATATTGCGGTTTGGCCCAAAAGATAGCTTATATATTCGAGAGTAACATATCGAAAATTCGCATTAATCGAAGTATGCGTTTTTGAAAAATCGAGTTTTGAAAAAAGAAGCACTTTTTTTAGTTTTTCCGATTTTCCGGAAAATTTTTCCAAGATATTGAAAATCTGGAAAAAGCATGATAAAGCTGATTAAATTACGCACATTTTGAAAAAAAAACTGTTCCGATGCGATCATTTGGGCCGAAATACCGACCATTTTAAGCAAAAGTTAGTTTTTAGTTTTCGAAATAACGGCTTTACGATGTATTTTTTTGGAAAAAAGAAAAGACACATGTCTCATGAAATCGCAAATGGAATATGGTCTCAAAGTTTCAAAAAAATCAGGCATCGATTTTTTTGCTCGTTGAATCGACGTGGAATCGGCCATAAGTGAATTTTGAATCGATATTTCCAATCATCAAGGGAATTGACGGAAATCGCGAAATATTTCCCTTTATTCAAAAAGTACAAGATTAAATTTTGCGAGATCAAAAATGCTCAAAATTCGTGACAAAGGACGAGAAATTTACTGACCCAGTCAGTTTTTTAATAAAATGATCCGAACACCTTCAAATATAGTGAAATATAATGAAATTTTCGAAAAAAGTTATTTCAGCGAAATCCCAGTTTTCGGTCATTCAGATTTTAACTTTAGTTTTTAACTGAATTCTGGGTAAATGCATCGAAGGGTAGGTACAAAATAAACGAGATCTTATAGTACATGATATATATACCTGAATTGATTTTATTTCACACAATAATTTATAAAAATAAATACGTAATTTCATTATTTAAAAACAATTTAATATTGAAAAACTAAAATTGTTGCGAACCTGAAAAAATTAACTGTAGTTTACAGTAAATATTAAGCAGCACCTATGAAATATTACATTATAATAATAAACTATTAAAAAAAATAAATATACAAATATTTTACAAAATTTAAAACTATACAAAGAAAAATAGGAGGGAGCTTGGGAAAATTGGAATCGGTGGGTTATAGTAAAGATTCTGGAATTGTATATAAAGGGTGAGTAGATAATTTTAGCCATACTTGTTATGACATTAAGGTTTATTCGTTTTAAAGAAAATATTACACCTTCATTTGTTAAAGTTTTCAAAATTATTTAAATATATTAAAAAAGGTTATTTTTACCTTTTTTTTATTTCTTTAAGATACCAATTTAAACAATTTGTACTTCTTTATAATTCAGGTAAATGTCTGTTAAAACTAACCTAACTTTTGTTTTTGTTAAACCCACAGAAATAAACATATAGTTCTGTGGTAAGAGTTCACGCGAAAAATGAAATGACGACAGCAGTTTTATCTACTTATTCTGGACTAAAAATGGCAACCATATAGTAGCTGTCATTCAAGTTTAACACCACTCTGAAATATTTTAATCAAATGATTATATTTTTTATATTACAGTTAAAATTTTGAAAACTATAACAAAGAACTTACTATATACGAAAAAAAAATTTATTTACAAACGAATTCCACGATTCGTGGAAGCTACATAATTCAATAATTCATCAGAATCTTCACAAACGATAGGCTTTTCGTGATAACAAGCAACGTCATGCCATGCAATACCGTCGTTATAAACGTTATTCAAAACTGCCAAGCAAGATTCCGTTGTTCTATTAATATCGAATTCAGCGTTATCAGGTTGACGTTGTTTCTTGTGGCCGGTTTGAGACCATGGATTGTAGCTCCAACCGTTCGGTACTCTGTTAGTTGGCTGGACCTTTTCTCTGTTAGCGGACCAGAACCAACCGAAGATGTTTTTGGGCTCGAGATCGGGGCGGTTTTCGCAACCTTTAAAATCGCATAATCGTCCCGATGTCCATATGTATGGAACGTCATCTAAAACAAAAATAATTATGTCCTTGAAACATTATTTAAACTCTTTTTCATCACATATCTTTTTACAACTTTTTTTGCACAAAAATAAAGAATATATTCACGAATAGTCATGGCTAATATTATTTTACATTTCACTAATTTAAGTGGTAATAACTAATCAATAAATTTAGTCGATATATCCCTCACTATAGCGTGATAATTTTTGAATCAGTCGTATTCAATTGTATAATATTTTACATTATGGAAGTTTTTATTGTATCAACTGTACATTTTTTATATAAAGGAAGTCAAGCAAGCCAGATTACACTAAAATTGACTTATTTCGGACACTAAATTCCCTATTTACACCCTTTGTACTACTTCAAAAAGTAACACGTTATTAAAATCTTTCTTTAATCCCAGCTCCTATAGTATATTTCGTAACACGTTGTAAAATAACGATGTGCACGTTTGAAGCTGACGACAACTTGAAAAAATATATTTATTTCGATTCGGTCATGTGCTCTTTGTAATCGTGAGTTTTAGAAAAAGTTCACACGACCACATCTCAAAAGAACGGATTGAAAATTATTGCAAAAAGTTTGTATGTGCTCTTTTCTAACGCACGATAACTGTTGTAATACGTTAAATGTACGATCGAACGTGTGATTGGCTGAGACTGATTTTAAATACTTAAGTCATGACGTATTGCATAATAATGCACGCAAGCGTAAGAAAAGCAAACGTGTCTAAACGGTAGATAAAGTTCGTCCAAAATACAATAGGACTTTCACAATTCATTATTAAAACTGCATACTTATAGTTAATACACGTTATTTACCAAGTTGGATTAAGTATATAACCTTTACATTTGTGGAAAAGACCTGTTTTCAACAAAACCAACGTTTGCAGAGATTGATCATGTATAGAGCCGAACAAGCGTTTTTCCGATATCCTCTCTCCCCGAACTTTTTAAAACTCCATCTAGCGGGAGACTTAAAAGTCTGTAACTAATTTCTAGATTTTTATCTCGACCGATTTTGTAATAATATACATGTACTACAATCATCTTCTAGGACATAGCCGACGGTCGTTTTTATTTGCCCACCCGGTACAACCATGAACCAAAAATATAATTTTAATGACAGACAAATATTTTTCGCACCTTATAAGTTAAGGTTCTGGGAAATTACTGACCTACTGTTCTTTGTTATCTTTAAATTACATCACGACATATATTTCTAGCTTAAAGTTCTAAAATTACTTAATATGAATTTTTAACTATTTTATATTGTTAATTGCGGTCACATAACCTTGCACTCATCTTGTGGCAAAACTAAAATTACGTATTCATACTTATTATGCATGGGAAGTGTAAATATACATTAATGTAAGAATATTAACTGGTGAGTTCTGCGGTTATTATCACCTGAAGAATATGCATAATTAAGTAATAATATAATAGAAAGTAGAGAAATATTGTTATAGTAAAAAAAATGTCACTTGCTGTGGGTTTTTATCGCGTGAAAGTAGTTAAATATTTGTTTTAAATTCGTCATTAGACCACAAATAAAAAATCATTTTAAGCCCGGAAGTTGCGTGTTCTAGTAAAAATTTGAAATGTATTAAGTATTCAATATAATAGTCACAATTTTGTATTTATTAGGGAAAGTATATTTTGTAATGTTTTCACTAGTTATTAGTTCTTAGCGTGTAGTGGTATATAAAAAAACTAAGAACTGGTTGCATACTCGAGTGGGGTTAAAGTTAAAACATGGAAAACATAAATTTTACAGTTGCTATCTCAAAATATAATGTCTTTCAGCAAAGACAATCAAGAATGTTACTTTCTCACGCAAAACGGGAATAAATAATAGATATAAACATTTTTTGAATATTAATGCCACAATCATTTAAAAATTAAACCAATGGCTACTATAAAAGTATAAATATAAAAATATGAAAGAACTATAATGAAAAAAAGCGAGATGTTATTCCCAAAATGAAAGTGACATACTAACAAACTTGTTTTCAGTATATGAAATGAGATTTCTAAGGCCAAAGCATCAATATTAGGTATACCTATCGTTATTTGGTATTACAGTGTCAGCTTAGAGCGTTTTCGTGAAGTGCATATTTTTAAACAACTATAAGTAGTTAAATGTCTAGCTAGTATTTATTATAATTACATTCAATTCATATTTACATTGTTGATTTTGCGGGGAGCGTATAGCGCAATCTAGCGATGAGGGTCGAAAGTAGTCTGAGCACCCCGAACTTATTAGTAGAAAGCTCCGATCTTTATAAGTCAGGAAGGAAAGCAGGCACCCCTAGATCGCGCTACGGTATGCTTTAAAATCGTAATGTTAATAATTTTGCGAATTAAGACCAAAATAATGTACATAGTTTATTAAAATCAGCTAAGCACAAGGAATCTAATTAACAGTAAACTATCAACAAAATTTCATAATGATTATATGAGTAGTTTTGCAGGTAAATTTACTTCAATCTTAACACAACTTAATACCTATACCTAATATATGCTTCGATCAGCATTCAAGATTGTATCCTGTTGTACAGGTTTAGTTACTTTAATTTTAAAAATGACTACAATGAATGGATTCCATCAATACTTATTGTTCAAAACAAAAATTTGTTTACATCCTTGAATTTATTATTCACCAGCAGTGGCGGCTCCTCTGAGGAAGTTCTTTTTATGAAAATGTCGGAAATTATGAACAAACACCGAACATTTTCCTTGAAAATGTCAATATTTTTCTGAAATTCAGAATTGTCGGGGGAACGCATGACTGAAAACTTTCGCCATTAGTACCAGGCGCGAGGGACTTTAAATGTTTGGCTTAGAATAGTCACGAGCGGCCGCTGGATGTCGATAATAAGGTATAATATACTAATGGAATTTGTTTTTTCAGTGAATAGAAATGACTAGATTTTATTACAATTTTACGATTTGTGTAATTGTTGCTTTTCGTGAAACAGCATTTAAATCTACAAATTAAACTTTTTAAATAATTGACAAAATTTAATGTACTTACTTTGTTGGATGAGTCTGAAAATCATATTATTTTCTTCCTGCGTTTCCGTAGAAACTAAATCCATGCAGTATTCCCTGCAAATATTTCTACCATCTAACCAGTCTACTTTTCTATTGGCTAATTCAGGTACGCTGCCGCTGAAGAAATAATTGTGACCTTTAAAGAAAAACTGCTTCGGCCCTAGAATAGATAGACAATATTAATATCCAAATAAAAATAAACTATCAATATCAAACTTAATAATTTTGGCAGTTATAGATTAGCGTCATCTGGATGTAAGTACGGGAACCTTTCAAACGTTGACAGCACTCAATAAGTTCCTAGGATGGCACAGAGATGACGCTACTGTTCAGAATTTCAAAATTTCATGACATGACACGACAAATATTTGCTGTGAGTTTTAGTTATAGCCATAGAGAAATAAATATGGTTTTAGAAAAGTGTCTTTGTGAATTTCAAAATATGGAAAATGCTTATCTGCTTTTAAATGATAAAATATTGGTGTAATTAACCACATGATCGCTCTTCACTCTTGAACATTTTTAGGGGAACTAAAGTAGGTTGATTTTCTAAATTTATTGTGAACAGGTTATCAAGAAAAAAAATAACTTTTTTCGAATAAAATGGAATATAAAATTTTTTTTCTAGATTCAGCCAAACGTAGATAAATCGATATCCTTCTATTCATCTTGCATTTTAAATAGAAACAATAATAGGATCCAATTTATAAAACAAACGTATTCTACTCTACAGAAAACGTTTAATGACTATAATAAGCAATAGTGTATGCGGCATGCTTAAAGGTACGGTTTTCATTGGTATATAACAAGAATTGATACCTTACGTAACCATCGTATATAAATAATAAAATGTCTTGAGACACAAATTAAAATATCTTCTTGATAAAGCCGAAATGTTAATTAACTAGTTTCTGAACAAGAAATATGATACTATGTCAACAGGTTAGTTGTTTTAAAGATTGGCAAATTTGTTATTTTATTAATAACATGTAAAAGTACTAGTATCATAGAAAATAGATAGAACAGGAAAGTGGTTATAGGAAATTAAAGAACAATCTAACTGTTAGTTTATTAAAAATTAGAAGTAGCTATAATTGAACTAGTAAATTAAGTTATTTTTATAAATTTATGATCTCGAATTTCACTTATTAACAAGAAAGAAACGCGTGAGTGGCACTGCGAGGTCGAAACAAAATCAGGTTCTTAAAGAAAGAGAAGATCCGATTTAAAATTACGAAATCAGATATGTGAAAGTCAAAATAAAATTTCCAGTTTTGTTGTATTCATGTGCGAAACAAGAATTTTTTATGAGACGATGTCTCTTATACCTAGTTTGGTGTAAACTTCGTATTGAATTTTAAATGTCTCAGTTTAAAGAAAATAATTGACATAGGTATATTGATGTAATTTAGAACTTTAATAGTAGTGAACAACAAAAACAAGTAGAATCCTTTTCACATAAGAAGAAGCCTTGTGACGTTTGACATCTGTCTTGCGCAGAAATAAAAATCGGTCTTTGTTTTATCCACAGACATATAAAAAACAATATTATATCTGTGGTTTTATCTATCGATGTCAAAGTGACAATAACATTTCCAGGTATATGACATTTTAACATTGGTGTTAATTTTTCCTTAGTACCTAATAATTGTACTGGTTGTTCTTATAAAAATTATGGATTGTTAACCACTGGGCACAATCCGCTTCTGGATTTTTGTGAGTAATATAGATTCATTTATATTTATTCTGTAAAATAAAATTTTAGAGTTCCATGTATAGGTACATACAAGATTTTATTTCAAAGCTTTGTAAACTAATATCTCCGAAACGAAGGTTCAAATAACAAAAATTTATTTTAATTTCTTATTCATGATTTTGACTTCATCTACTCGCTTCCGAATTTTTGGAATTAAGTTGCTCAACACCATCTATCTAGTGATGAGATAACTTGCCTTGATTTTATTTATTTAATATCAAATCATATTTACCTACACACATTCAAAGTGTTAAATCTAACAAAACCAGTTAAATTTATATAAAAAATATACATAATATGTTTACACATTTTTGTTGCACACGTTCTGTATCATACAGGATCTTCTTTCATTGACAATCCTATTGCTGTATAATTATGATTTGAATTATTATAATTTTTTACATTCTTTATATATTGTAAGTATCGATCAAGGAATAATAATTGTTTATTTATTCACGATTTTGTTGAATCGTTACAAGAGGACAAGGACAAAACCGTGTCCGTTCAGAGAAATTGAATTTTATAAAAATGGATGGAATGTTTGGCGGAGACTACGAACAGTATAGAGGATGACAGCTGACAATTATTTCAGTGAAATGATAAATACAAAAAAACAATAATGGTCGTGTTCATCCCAACAAAGTTGATCAGGTAGCGATTTTCAGAGTAATCCATCATTTCTTTATTCTGCTGAACGTTCTAATCTTGATATAACACCATAACCTAATTTTATTTGACATATGACTGCAATAAGTATTCATTCATCTGCGATTTCAACTTAGTTTAATAGTTCCCAGTGGTGTTAATTCATTTTCAAGACACAAAGATCTAAAATATCTTCAAACAAAAATATGTTACGTCATTTTATATGTTTATTCACATGATATTTGTCATAAATGACAGTTAATGCATCACTGATCGGTAGCCGTATCGTATTTCAATTCTGATGGGAAAAATGGCGACTACTACCATAGCGCTCACATCAATCAGTTGACCAAACATGCGTTCAGCAGTGAATAGATTATCGCTCCGGTAGCGCTACGTTTGATGAACGCGACCATTATCAGAAGCGAGTGATATGTCACGCTTTTGTAAATATCATTTAATATTTTGATTGATTTTATTGGGAATTGTGGAACCGTTAATGATATTCACATCACATTCTTCGTGGGCAGTTCAGCCATCTTACCCATAACTGTTGCTGGTATTCGTATTATATGCAATCGAATTAATCGTCCATACGTAAACGCATATTGTACTATGGAATGCTGTAGTTATCAGAGACTTAACAATAATGGTTTAACAATTGTTGGGTACCTGAATAAATAATTAACTTTTACGAGTTCAGTCATTACATTTATCAAAACTTTCAAATTAAACCCACTTGTTTTATAATGTAATGTTGATACTGTTATCGAACATAAAAAGTCCATTATTGAAATACTGACCTAACATATATTGATACGTTTATTAATACAACAGTTTTCTCCACTGAGATTCGACATAAATTTAAAAAAAAATGCATAGCAGCCTTATAAGTAGTAGATCTACTAATGAAACACTAGCTCACACTCTTTACGACCCGAACACGGCTACTATTAACAATAGTAGGTGAATTCCCAGTTACAGCAGTCCAGGTTTGAATGTTTTATGAGTCTGCGCACTGCAATTCTTGAAATTGTCGGAAATGTCATCGTTTTGTAGTGTGTTAAGTGTGGAATGCAAGAGATAAGGTATCTTTTTTTCGATTTCCGGCTGTTATTTTTTGACATTTATATAGAAAACCTATTTATAGTTAAAAGCAACTTTGTACTTACTGTTTGCACATTTATGTGCTAAGGGTAGTGACAAAAATCTTCCCGGCCTATTCGATACTGGTCTAACTTCATTTATGGCAGGTTCAGCTAAAGCACACGCGCATGCGCAGGCGACTATTACCAAGCACGCTATTTTCATCTGGAAAGAAATAAAAAAATTATTGCATTCCTATTGAAATAGTTGTTATACATATCCACTAGGTGCAAAATAACACTTCTTATCAAAAAATGAATAAGAAAATCCCAACATTTTCGTCGATATCCGTAAAAATAAAAACAATAAAATTAGAAAACTGTATGAAGCGTTGGAATAAAAATAATTATTCTGCGACATCTGTTGGTGAACCTAAATACGACAGTATTACAGGAAACTGTAATAATCTTTAATAAAATCAGACTTTTCAAAAACCTAATTTCCTTTAATTATTATTCAAAAATTACTAAATTCACGAGATTATTTTTAATAAAAGATGATTTCATGGAACATGGATTTTGGAGAATAATTATTTAGGCAACCTTTAACCTATTACCGGAATTTCAGAACGTGTTATTTCAAATTTTAAGTAAACCTTGCGAAACTTTTCTCACTAAACGGCAGCTTCGAAAATTCGATGAAACAACAGCTCACTTTTAAATGAAATTCTCATCTGGTACACTCACCTTTACATATTTTTACTTTGTAAACAAATCGTGCCCAAATTATTATATTTAAGGCACGCCACTGTACGTCTGATCTGACAGTTGACAATTAACTAATAGTTGGTTATGAGCGATTGAAATCGATATATCAGAGGCTGTATTTTCGAGATCATTCGAGTACAATTCGTGTATGAAATTGAATGAATTTGTTTCGCATTTGGTGACTCGAGAATACACAACAACAAGAAGTGAAGCACGGCGAAAATCCTTTGATGTTGAATGTGCAAAAATAAATCTGGTCAATCCATTTCATCCTGAGTCTTCCTCTTTGTCTTTTTCTTCATTTCCATAATTTTTCTCGCAATTCTATATTGCTTCATTCTTATACTAGGTTTTAATCTTTGATATCATTGGATCTTGATTAGTTATGCTTCTGATTTCTTCGTTCCTTACTTTGTCCCATTTCGTTTCACCTGCTATTTCCCTTAAATGTTTCATTTCCAATGCATTTATTTATGTTTCCAGGTTTTTCTGCAGTTTTCACTAGCATAAGTTATACCTAGTTGATGCTGTAATTTTCTTGTAGCTTTCCAGCTTTGTGTCAATTTACAAGCAAAGTTTAATCCAATTTGGGTCTGTAAAGACCATAAGAAAGAGGCCTAGACGTGATCATATGACATATGACGACTAATACGCGCATTTAGTGAAAACGTCACGGCTGCCATATGTCAAGTTTTTTGGATGCAAACAAACTTTTATAAATAGATTATTATTAGATCTAAATTTTGTTGGTATCATTGGTTATTGACATATTGAGAAGGCGCTATAAGCTCATTTAAAAACCAGGAGGAGTAATTTGAAAAGCCTTACTCACACCACTAAAAGTTACCAGATTAGTTACTAAAGGGTGTGTTCCGAGAAAGTAGTCAACAGTCGTGTTCCAAATCTATTAAATATGCCTTGATGGACGAAGAAATCAGCCACGCCACCAACTGTCTGAGACATTTTGGATTTAACATGAATATTTTTGGTTTTTCATCCAATATATTATATTTGTTTACACACATTTATTGTACATTGTTTTTCTGAGAGTCTTAAATAATCTATGTTCAGCGTTTACATTGTTTTGCCGGCCTAATAAGCGAAGGGCTGTACTCGAAGTAGAAGGATTCATAATTGCAGATATTCAATACAATTGCTTACTGAAGGTTTTAAAAGAACAGTTTTAACGAAATAGAGTGGAAACTAAGTAAAAATAATAAAATAACAACAGCGGATTGCAATGACAAAAATAAGCATATTCATCTGTCAGAATTGTTAAAAATGGAAATTAATAAATTAACAGCTGATGTCAATGTTACGAAGTGTTGTGTGAAACTGGGCGGAATCTGACCAATTAGAGGTCTACAGAATTGCCAACTTTAATTCACATTACTCCTCCTGGTTTTTAAATGAGTTTTAGATAAGTAATACTAAGTATATCTTGTTCATGGCTTTTTAATCGTTATATATGATTAATACAATAATACAGCAAATATATCTCTAAAACACCTGTAAATAGAATACCCCAAATTGATTGTTTGCATCCAAAAACTTGACATATGACAACTGATGACGCGTACTAAATGCGCGTATTTAAAAGATGGATTCCGCAGATTAGTTTTTTTCTGAATTTTCGTTTACATAAAGAATTGACAACCTTTTTTATTACAATTTTTTATCTGACATAAACAAACAAAACAGTTCTACTATTTTTTAAATAATAGTTTGGCTAGGTGTTAATGATAAATGTTGAAAAATGGTCTTAAAGATCTCTAATTCAATCGTATAATTTTGCGCCGAAATACTTATTTTATTTTGATGTTTTAAGATGGAATATCAATTCAATAAAAGGTATTTCGAAAGAATAATGTGTTCATCAAAATTATTTAAAGAGAATCTTTTAAAGACCTCCTGCAGTAACCTTATCCTCATAAATAAGCACGTTCAAATTAAATCAATACCAACTAGGTACTAAAAACATAAAAGTAATATATCTGACCTTTATTGCAAGTTTTGTAATCGCGATTATTTACAAATTACACAAAATGAATACTTATCAATGTAAACGTCTATCGTAATCACAGGTTCAATTCAGAAACCATCAAATAGAAAGCACTGGAGATTTGAATTTTTGTTAGTAAATAAACTGTTGGTAAAAATATACATCATAGATGGCGTACAACGCGCAAATCTTTATTTTGGACAATTATAATTTTAAATTGTATTATTTATTTAAACAGTTAGGTATTTATAAATTAAACATTCTACTCTGGAATCAGTAATAGTCTAGTTCCATTTAGGGGTTGATTCCCGAATAGATTTTAGACTCCATGTGAACGGTTTAAGAAATATTTAGATTCTCAACTATTACAATTACGTTTTAGATGAAAATAACTGGTTAAATGCTATTCTAGAATATTTTCTATACTTTTTTACTGTTAATTATTCTGTATAGAAATATTTAAATTGATTTTTTTTTATTGTGATTCCTTACATAACAAACGTCACTTCTACTCAAAAGAAAGGAAAAGTAGAGGTGTGTAAATAACAATTATAAAGCAATTAATTATCTTTACGAATGTTTTTAATATAATTATAGCGATGAAAATTAAAAGTAAACGATTAGATAATCAAAAGATGTCCACCAAAAAAAAAATTATCGACGTGATTCCGGAACTAATTCTTATGAATAAAAAAAAATACTGTTCATATCATCACTAAACTCTACCAGGAAGAATGTATAGTAAATATTGCATAATTATACGATTTACAATCAACGCGGTACAAAAATTCGAATCGAATATATTTATTGGTTTTGATCAATGTTCTATTTTTAGTTAGGAATGTCTAAGGTAATGTAAAATAACCTTGTCATTAATAATTATTATTAAAAGGTAAAACATTTAAATATAATAAATTTAACGTTTTATGCTTAATTCATGTGTTCCATCCAAAACGTCAAAATAGCGTCCACCTAACTACCTACAAGCATGTCTATCTATACACTTTCACAGTAGCTCTTACTAACCTACATAGGACAATATGATTAATAAGATTATATCAAATCTAATATGGAAATAATCTAGAGCAACCTGAAGATTTTCAAGTAGACTTTTGCAATATCTTTATTAGATATTATTTATGATGTTAATATAATAACTATTGTTACATTTTTCTTTAAACTAGAAGGGTTTGGTAATACTTTTTTCGATACGAGGTTATTAGTTATATATTTTATAATTAAATTTGAAAACTGAACATTAAAAGAGACAGATATCTTTTTAAGTATATTTTTTTGAGAGATAAATCACCTTGTATTTGTATTTCTAGAAAACTGATCACTAAAATATTTAGCATGTCCCCAGATCAGATCTAGACTGGTCTGGGACTGTCTACAAAAACTATTAACCCTGGCTAACCATAATAGAGTTACTCTTAAGTGGGTCCCAGAGCACAAGGGCATTGTAGGAAATTAAAAAGATATCCTAGCGGAGCTAAAGTCTGAGACTGCATTCACTGGTCCTGAACCAGTATTTGGGATATCTAAAACTGCTGCCTCTGACCGGTGGTGGTGAACCAATCAATCAATGGTGTTTTAGTTTTCCCTTGCTTCATATCTAAAGTGTATTCAAATTTCGAAAAGATATATAATGCATATTTGCGTTTTCTATAAGAATTTTCAACATATTTCCAGTAGATATTATGACGATCATAATCATAATTACAAAGTCGTATTAAAAACAACTACAATAATTATATTTAGGAGCTTGTTGGTGACTGTTTGGTACCGAAACAAATACTCCAACCTAACTTAATATAATGTTATGGTAACCACAATGAAATAAGTGATTTGTATGGTTGAAAAAAATCCAGGCCTGGGACTTTGCACACTATAGAATTCTATCGATAGTTTTCTACTATATTATTACTACTAATATTCCAGTCGACCTCAGTCGAAAGTCCCACCATGTATAGCATCTGCATACTGCCAACAAATCTTCTTTTAATTCTGACTTATTACTATGAAATATATTGAAGTTTTTATTAAGAAATCGTTGACAAAAAACGTTTAAATAGAGTCGATAGAAGAATTCTATGGTGTGTAGAGTCCTTATTTAAAAAAATTAACTTGATGATGAACATGGGAATCAGAAACGTCAGATGAATATGTAAATGACAAGACAAAGACAATGAAAAAGTGTCAACTGTTTATTAATATCTTTTTAACCCTTATGATCCCACACATATTTACACCTAATGTCTACGGCAGATAGTACCCGGGTACTCTGAACTTTTGTGCGCGCGCACGCATCACTTGGGTGATTGGTTACACACAACTTGTGAAAAACAACCCTGCTACTGGTCTCGACTTGCTGAAAAGGCGAAGAAAAACACGTAAAAGTTGCAGCAAATGCATGAATTCTGTGTGTGACCAGCACACTAACCCAGCACCTACAGTTTGCAATAATTGTCAATAATTTTAAAAAAAGTATTGTTTTCTTATAGCAAGTTTTCAATTTTTATTTAATGTTATTTTTAAAAATACACTGTGGGCCGAAATTAAGGAGTACATTTTTTAAGTGAAAATATGTTTTTTGTTTTTTGGGCGATTTATTTTCTTTTTGCAGGGATAATAACCTAACATGCCCTCAACATGACTGTAAATTTTAAAGCAAAAATAATGTACAGGGTCGGACTTATAAAAAAAAGTCTTAGCTAAAATTGTACTAATACGCTTTTTCGGTAGATAAACTATCCAGAACACTTCAGTAAAAAGGAAAATTTCCGAAGTTACCGGATTCGCGAAATACCATTTTTTTATTAAATAATATTTTAACAAATAACACATTTATGAAAACAGTTTAGTAAGTTTAAAACTTAAAGTAAAATATTATGAATGTGGCCACCATTATTTAATAAAAAAATGGTATTTCGCGAATGCGGTAATTTCGGAAAATTTCTTTTTTACTGAAGTATTCTGGATAGTTAATCTACCGAAAAAGCGTATTAGTACAATTTTAGCTAAGACAGTTTTCATTTGCAACGAGCTCAAATGCACTGTTATATAATTTTTTTTATAAGTCCGACCCTGTACATTGCTTTTGCTTTCAAATTTACAGTCATGTTGAGGACATGTTAGGTTATTAGCCCTGCAAAAAGAAAATGAATTCCCCAAAAAACAAAAAAAATATTGTCAATTTAAAAATGTACTCCTTTATTTCGGCCCACAGTGTATATTTCGCGTCGTGTTACACGATTTTCAAATAAAAATATATATAAAAATCTACTCATTTACCTTCAGGATAATAGTGAGTACCCTGGTACTAGTATGGTATACTAAAGATGTGCTATATAAAAATTGAAATATAAAAATAACAATCAACATGATGACATACAAAAAAATGTCTCTATGTATTAAACTACTTTTCCAGAGATGTCCCAAAAGCACAAATGAATAGCTCTAGCTCTATTTTCGTATTGGTTGTTTAAATTGCAAAATTCTAGTTATTATCGAAATTTCACAAACCATATCAGACTCGAGATCTTTAATAATATTATTATTAGTCATAATGAATCTTACATCACGTATAGTATGCCGAAACAAATTATAATCTTATTGTATTTAGATTAATTACAAAAAAATGTGTACGTTACATAAACCAACCGGCCCTATATTTTATTCCACACAAAAAAAAAAGATCGCTAACTATGTATGTCAACATACGTTTACATAACGCTTTGTTTATATTTAAAATAGGTATTAATTAATGGATAAAGATCGACTGATAGCACATAACAAATAAATACGAAAAAAAAATCCAGCTCACCGTATTTGTAATCCACCAATACGAACTAGAAAGTAAAAAAAACACACCCACTCGTACAACAGAGCACACACTGTATATTTCGTGTGTGATCCTACCTTGTCTATACGCTTACTTACTCGAAATCTTACATAGAAGAATGAGAGTCCTCATTTATATGTTAAGATGTAAGATTCAGGGGGGATTTGTCTCAATTCGTTAACGTATGGTACCAGTGGTACGAGATGTCCCTCATATTTACTTGGTTTTAAAGTTTTTTTTATAAAATTTGGTGGGTTTAATTTCATTTTCTTTTGCGCTTGCTAATAATTGTGTCGTTTCCGACTACAAACTCTTTCTATGGTCAGTTTTTACATGGAAATATCAGAGAGATGAATTTTCGAGATATAAATTTAAAAAATAGAATTTCAAGGTGGGACATAACGAGAGGTGGATTAGTAGCAACAAAATATTAATATTATTAAATCCGGTGAGAAAATACAATACTAGAAAACTTTATTCATTAAAGATTTTATCACTTACAATATTTTACCAGATAATATAAAAAATTCTAAAAGTCTTGCTGAATTCAAACATTTATCAATATATTACGTAGATGAAAACATTTTAGTACATTTGTAATTGTTATTTCCATTTTAACATTGTAAAAGTTTATTCTATATATATATATATACAAATGTCGATTCAAAGTACGAAATTCATTTGAAACTCTTTAAAAATCGTTTACCTTATTGTAGCTCTTGGATAACAAGCCATCAGCAAAAGAAAGAGGTGTCCCTATCCTTCAGAGTGAAACATGCTAATGACAAAATACACTGGCGAGCAAAAAATTGAGGTCACTTCAGAAATTGCGAATAATTTTAGCGTCAATATTGATAAGGACATTTCCCTTGCCTGTTTTCCAGTTTACTGTTGGTTCGTTGTGTAAAACCTAACGATTACAAAGTGTAGTGATTTAACAGGCCTTTAGATCCGATTGTTGTGGCAAGAATTGTTGCGCTGTTACAAGATGGTCGGGGGCAACGTGAAACTGCAAGAATTGTTGGTGCTAGTCTTTGTGGTGTGCAAATGGTGTACCAGCGCTTTCTGGAGACTGGCCTGATCACTAGAAGACCAGGGCCTGGGCGAAAAAGAGTTACCACTCAACGAGATGACCGTTTTTTAGTGTCCACAAGTTTGCGGAATAGGACCAGCTACTGCGGTTTCACTGCGAAATCAGTTGGAAGAAGTGGGAAATGTCAAAGTTAGTGAATGGACCGTTAGAAGAAGACTTCATGCTGCTGGACTGTCATGCAGAAAAATGGCTACAGGTCCCCCGTTGCAACGCCAGCATCGGACTGCAAGATTGACATTCGCCAGAGATCACGTTCTTTGGAATGATGATGACTGGAGCGGGGTATTGTTCTCAGATGAGTCGCGTTCTTGCCTCACTGGGTCAGATAGACGTCCACGAGTGTGGAGAAGACCTGGGGAAAGATACGCTGAAGTTTGCATTGACGAGCGTCTTCCATTTATGGTTTGGGCGGGAATCACTACACAAACTCGCACAGAGCTGGTCTTCATAGAAAATGGCTCCCTAACCTCTCACAGGTACATTACGGAGGTGCTAGAAGACCATGTTATGCTTTTCATGGTGACTATGGGGGAACGTGGCATTTTTATGCAAGATTTAAGTCAAAAATTAATAAAAACAAAAAATGAAAATAGTGAGAAATCCATTACCAAGAAGAGATTTACAAATCCATTAATTTAATATTAACATTTTGTGTAGAAACCAGAAAAAGTTTTATGACAAAGAAAACAATAATACTATTTCAAACGAAACCAAAAGTCTCCAAGCAACTCGACCCCAACTAAAAATATTCTAAAATCCGAGACCGATAATTATTTCGTTATTAAAAATATCGAAGCAACCACCAACCCCGAACTCCCAAACACCCCCTATCAAAGTGAAACCACTCAGAAACCCGCAGCCTCACCCAAAATAATAATTTTAGTAGATTCCACAGAGCAAAGGGGGTCCAAACAGTAAATTCAGATAAAATAAAATTAAAATAGATACATTACACTTTTAAGCTACCTACCATTAAGCAAGTTACTTTTAATTTCACTTCTATTCAATGTGAGTATTTTTAAATAATCGGGTATTCAGTTCCAAGTCCTAACTACAAACATAATCTGCACTTAACTATTTTACACTGTATACATTTTCAATGAGTCTAATTTTAATTAAACAATGTTTTTTCTAATTAAAATGATCTACGATTACACGTATTTTATTTAATTTTTTAGTAACGCATTGTTGTGTGAAGGCAGATAGTAAGATTATGTCATTCTAAGTTTAAATCAAAAGAAAATTACAGCTTAATAATAATCTACGAAGGATAATATTTAGGTCGGTGAAATTATACAGAAATCCCAATATAAAGACAAAGGGTATAGAATTATTGGAAGGTTAAAAAAAGTAGGTAAAGTATGTTCATACTAATAGGGTGTCAAAGAAAGCACCAAACCAAAATTAAATTAACTCAAACTCGAAACACGTGTTCGCATTGTACAAAGAATGCTTATGTATCGTCAGATTAATCAGGGCGTGAACCTATAGTGAACTTTATTAGTTCTACATTATTTGCCCACTTTTTTTGACATGTTTGACAAAACTCTCTGTATAGGGGTATTAAAAACTTCGGCTTCTATAAGTTTCAGTACACAAACTGTAATAATTAACCTTACTCTAAAAACAACAAATAAAATGTTCAATAACCTTTTCCATCTGATCAAAATTATATATTTAGGTACTTTTAATTTAAATAAGTTATTATTGCTCAAGTTTATAGATGACTTGAGAATGTCTTCTTCAATTTTATTTTGTGATAACGATTTTATGTAATAAGTTGACCTTGTGGCTTTCACTAAATCCTAGTTTCAATGTCACGAGAATTCCGTAAAGTGTGCTGAGAACCTCGAACATCTTTTTTTGTAAAATTCGTCATGGCTAGTATTACAGTGGTACGATATTGTTAGTGATTTTTTCCTTTTTTGAAATTAGATTTTGTCTTCAATAAGAATGTTTTCAAAAAAATATTGTCGATAGCTTTGGGCGATATTTCATAATATTTAACTTGTTCATTGGTTTAGTGATACAACATAATAATTTACCTTGTATTTCTAGCCATAATGCATTTTTATTACACCTTTAAATTGTAGTCGATAAAAATTACTAATTAAAAAAAGTGAAAAAAGAGACACTAACGTTTTTATTAATTATCTCTCTTTTTATATAATTGCAAATGTCTGCTCACTATTTTTCTTTAATATATTTTTTTTTAAATTTCAATAATATATAAGCAATTTTTAAACATAATATACTCTATTATCCAAAGATATAATTCTACTAGTATATTAAGTACCAAGTATTAAAAACTTTTTCTTTCCCGGGCCTGTCTGACAAGTCTCCGATTGTTCAGTCTAGAGCTATGCTTAGTAGCGATAGTGATATACGTTTTGTTATAAATAGAATTGTCATATAAAAACTTTAATTAATTGTCAATCTATTTTAAATAAAATAATCTAATCTAGTCCAGCAGTTATTCAACCCAGTATTTTCTCTCCGTTTCGTGGTTTTACGATCAGATGTACTTGAAGCGTCCCAGGAAACCCCACATGGTCCTTCGAGCCGGATATGAACCAGCGACCTAATGGCTTTTTGTATTTTTGCTCGTGCTTTCTCATAGCACCCAGCCCAGCACGTTTGTACCCTACACCAGTTTGTACAAGTTCTTAGCTGGGCGTTTTCTATACAGTGCTATTCAAAAGTCCCCTTCACCCCTCGTATCTTTTGAACGGCTACACTTACATTAATAAAATTTGGAGTGTGAAAATAAAGAGTTGTAAACTTCTCTACGAATGGTAACAGGTGACGTAATAGTAATAGATGACGCCACAGTGCCACTCTGGCCAATAATTTTAAATAGGACCTTATGGCAAGTGATATCTCGTTTGAAAGGCATTGACTTTGGCTACATAGCCATATTAATTTTGTTTGGGTTTAAACTAATTTTGACGGATAAATTGAATAAATACCAAAATTATTGAAATTCTTTTTTTAAATTTAATTAACCAAATATCAACAATGGATTCTTATAGCAAGTGTTCGAAATGTGCTCCGTCTACTTCCTGACAGTAATACATCCTATTAGTAAACTCTTGTCGTACTCGTTCGAATGTATCAGCTGAAATTGCATTGCATTCTTCAATAATTCTTTCTTTCAAAACGCCAATGCTATCTGGTGCCGTAGTATAAGCCTTGGATTTCAAGTACCCCCATAGAAAAAAATCTAATGGTGTCAGATCTGGTGACCGATGTGGCCATTCTATAGGACCTCGCCGGCCGATCCATCTACCTCGATATTCTTCATCCAGGTAACGTCTTACTGCACCATAATAATATGCAGGAGCACCATCTTGTTGAAATGTTATTTCCAGATGGGCGAATTCATCTGGGTTATCTTAGAGAATTTCAAGAATTAACGGCTCAATTGCATTTTGTAACATCTCCAGATACACCTCACCGATTAAATTTGAATTTAGGAAAACATGACCAACTATGTGGTTTCCCAAAATACCTGCCCAAACATTGACTTTTTCTGGAAATTGGGTATGTTGTTCACGAAAGGTGTGAGGATTTGTGTCACTCCAATACCTTACATTTTGTGTATTCACATTTCCATTGAGGCAAAAAGTACTTTCGTCACTAAAACAAATTGTTTTTGTGTAATGTGGGTTTTGACTAATTTTATTTGTCATACATTCACAGAATTCGAGTCTTCTGTCGGAGTCGTCATCCGAAAGATGGTGCACCATTTTTAACTAGTATGGATGAAATTTATTTTTAGCCAACACTCTCTGTTCTGTACTTTTACTTACTTCACAGATAGACGCAACTTTAGTTGAAGAGGAAGTAGGGTTTACTACCATTTCAGCAACGATATCAATTTTTTTATCATCACTAAATGCTGGTCGACCAGATCGTTTGGCATCTTGAACACTACCTGTTGCTTTAAACTTGTGAAGAAGCTCCCTCAAATAAGTTCTCGAGATAGGGCGATCTGGGTATCTCTTATTAAATAAACGTTCCGCTTTATGGAGATTCTTTCCAGATTCACCAATTATTAAGATAGCTGCTACTTTGTCGGCTTGAGTACGTACCATTTTGCCTATGTAAACTCTTAAACGTCTCGTAGATGCGGTTTTGTCTTCACAATGTCTGGAATGATATTTTTCCATCGTTGAAGTTGTTTTGCAACCCAAATATTTATCAATATCATATAGAAGTTATTGTATTGTATTTCTTGTTGTATATTACCGATAGCGATATTAATTTTTAAAATCCTCTGTAAAAAATGCTAAGTTGCTTTATTGAGTGGAAGTTTCAAGGTAATATTACCTCATGTTGACTAATAAAATGCTAATACAGATGCATATAAATCTGGAGATCTCCTATTATTACAGAAAACTAGATCGTGAACGAGTTTGCGACAGTGCATGAATTTAGCATCAGATAACTGATAGAAAAAGTATACAATCACTAAATCAGATCTGTGAGATGTATCAAAGCATACGAGTCGTTTTAACTGTTTCGATTGAGGAAAAAATAGCTGCTTTCACCAACAGGTAGGTCCATAATGTCGGACACCCCCAATTATTAACAAAGCTGGATGCAAAGAAATATCTTTAAAATTGTGACGTTAACATTAACTATCTTGATATGGCTCATTAAATGTGAGATATTTCTGACATTCAAGTAACGCTAAATTATTTTCTTATCTTTCTTCGATGTGTTGTTACGAAAAAATATGACTACAGATTTTCCTTGACCCTTCCACGTACATGATATGTTGCTGTGTTGGATCATCATTAACATAAAACGGATATTTCTTACACGTTCTTTGATATATGTTAAACAAGATTTAATTTTATCAAATTGGTAAATTGCGAAAATCAGTATTTGAACGATGCAATAAAAGGAGTGGAAAAGAAAAGCTTCAAGATTTAATCGTTTATCTACATGTTTTATAAACCGCCTCCTAAAATAAGTAATCAACATTTTTTATATTTATTTGTCCACGACCACTTAATAATAATTTCTCGTATTTTACTCTTGTTATTCTAAATGTAGAAGTGCATAGTTTCCAGATACATATCCTTTAACAGGGTGTTCGAAATATTCGAAACATATTGAATGAGTATGTCCTGAGTACGGTCCTGTAATCACATTATTTAGTGGTCTGTACTCGTAAACATACAAACTCAATTGAATTTCTAGGTTGCTTCTCTAGATGCATTAAATAGATTTCATTTCAAGCTAAAAAATAAAAAAAAAACCTCTACGACACCATTGTTAACCCCCAAAAAGTGTATAAATTATAACTTTGACGGTCAATTTTTGGTAGTGAAATTGTCTGCGGAAAAATAAAAAGGAAATAAGTAGATTCGATTTTTTATACTCTTTCCAATTATAAAGAGCAATTTAAAAAAAATCTATATACAAGGTGTTGTTTTTAGGAAAGACGAGTTTTGACTTTTTTTGTTAAGCCGGACCTGCATTATCTTTTTGGAGATGCTTTTGATGGAGTTTCTAGGTATTGGTTATTACGTGTACCAAATTTCAAAATAATATACAGCGTAACTCGGAAGTTATAACGTTCGAAAGAAATACGATAAATTTATAAAACCCAAAGTGATCCCCATCTACAGTTAAAGTTAGGCCCTTTCCCAATGAAACACCTTGTATATCGTATCGATAAAATATCGAAATTTTTAGTGTTGATACTTTTCATAACGGTATTTTTAAAACAATATATTTATAACGGTACGGTGTATCGATACTTTAGACAGTATCGCCCATCTCTATATCATGTCACATTTGACGTACTCCTGAAATTTATTAATTTTGACATTAGAATTGTCAATAATACCAAATTATTACTTTCTGTTCTACACTCGCCTTATTTAATAAAGAAATCAAGGGTCGTGGACAAAGTATAGTATTCTACGCGCAATTTATGATAGCCATTATTCACGCAGGGTGACGTTTGCGTCCCGATCCGTAGGCGGGGGTCGTTTAATAATAATAATGAATTATAATTCCTTTTTCCGTTCAATTCAGATTCGATTTAAAAAGAAATTAGTAACTAATATTGCTAAAACAATTTTTATATATATATTGATTGGTAAATAATTCTTTAATTTTCTTAATTGTTTTGAACATAAAGGTTAAGTATATAATCTGGTCTGGCACGTCGCTAACATTCCATGGTCGGTCTCTAGATCTGTTATTGAAGCAGACGTACCCATTTAGGATAATTGGTCAATTAGCTATTACCATCAATGTTTCTAACAGAAAATAGCTCTTAAAGTGTGATAACCATTGATTAGAAAAATGCATCTATTCATAATTACTGCTTTTATTTACTGTTTCGTGATGGTATTATTGTCAGTGGCGTTTCATTCATATATATCTTCTATTCTTTATTTTTTGGACTAAACAGTACTCCAGTCACCACTATTTCTACTTCAATATAATTACTAATACTACGAGGGTTGCTATTTATATTTTGAGCCTTGGTTTACCAAGTGTTTACAGGCGCCATCTGATGTTTCCAATTGAAAGTTTGATCTTTTTAACCAGCGAAAAAATGGAATTAACACGTGAACATTTTCGTGCGATGATTTTTTACGACTTTTGACGTGGCTTATCAAGACAAGAGTGCATCGATCAACTCACTTCGACTCGGCCACTGTTCAACGCTGGTATAACGAATTTAATTGTGGCCGCAGTTCGCTTGGGGACCAAAGTCGTGAAGGTCGTCCAAAATCAGTTGTTCTGCCACAAAACATCGATGCTGTGCACGAACTGATAAAGTAAGATCGACATGTGACATATCGCGAGATAGACTTATCTTTGGGCATTAGTATGACAAGCATCAATAAGATATTGCATGAACATTTAGCTGTTAAAAAGATTTGTTCGCGTTGGATCCCGCATAATTTGACAAAACCTCAAAAGGATGCTCGTGTCAATTGGTGCATAGAAATGCTCAAGAAATACAATCGCGGTGCATCAAAAGCTGTGTATAACATCTACACAGGTGACGAATCTTGGATCTATGCATATGAGCCCGAAACAAAACAGCAATCCACTGTATGGGTCTTCCAAGACGAACCCAATCCGACAGAAGTGGTTCGTGCGCGAAGCACCTCGAAGCAAATGATCGCCTGTTTCTTCGGAATAACTGGACATGTGGCAGTCGTGCCGTTAGAGCAACGTAGAACGGTGAATTCTGAATGGTACACAACCATTTGTTTGCCAGAAGTGCTTCGTGAAATACGAAAAAACAACCGGCAACGAAGGATCATTCTTCATCATGACAATGCCAGTTCTCACACATCGGCTAAAACAACCACCTATTTGACTGGCCAAAACGTCGAATTGATGGGTCATCCTCCGTACAGCCTTGATTTGGCACCAAATGACTTCTTTTTATTTCCGCATATCAAGAATAAATTACGTGGCCAACGTTTTTCGCGCCTGAAGAAGCTGTTGATGCATTCAAAAACCATGTTTTGGAGGTACCTCAATCGGAATGGAAAAAGTGTTACGAAAATTGGTTCGAGCGCATGCAAAAGTGTATTGATCATCATGGAGAATACATCGAAAACCAATAAAGCCATTTTTAATAATAAATTACTGTCTTTTCATTATTAGGCTCAAAATATAAATAGCAGCCTATGTACGCAAAATATTTCTTCTTTGATTCTCAATAGTATATCAGAAGAGTCACTATTAAAATATCTTGTATATAAAATTGTAATTTTAATATTCAATTCCTAAAAACCACCACTTGTATATAAAATTAGCGGTAACTGGAATCTTAGTCACTTAGGACAACATTAGGTTTATTCCAGCTGACAATTATGAACCGTTCTGGAATCTGTAAAGCGCGCAAACTGAAATAGGGATGGCTATTGAACTAACACATCAACTTTATCACCTCTTCCAGAAGGTACAGTTTTCGTACAGTCCCAAGAACGATACTAGAATCAGTTGGAACGCGAAAGAAATACACCACTTGCGCCAACGACACGTAGAACGCTAGTTGGACCAAACCTATCATGTCCTCCAAACAATAAACATACTAGAAGAGTTAACAGACGGATTATCTAATTCCAACATAAACAATAATGTCAAAGTTTATTTATGTATTTCACTTTATCTCTTTTTTCTCTTAATTAAACCCCAAAACCAAAATTTATTTAACCTTGACATGATTAACTAAATATTTTTATATCAAGTACCCATCTGTCACTATTGTCAAAATTTCTTGTCGACCAGTCAGTTCAGTGAATTTTCCAAAAATTTAAGTATATTTTAACCATTTTCAAAAATTATTCGTGTCTTAACGCCATTTTATAAAAATGGTATGCTGCAGCCCCGATAAATCCGCCGCCAGAAGAAGCTTATTGAACGACCTTAAGGCGTTAGTATGTAAAATAGGAGGTGATTGTTGTCCTCCGTGTAATCCTTGTGGTCCATGCGGTCCGTGTGGACCGTGCTGTCCAACTCCTATGTGTTGTCCAGGTACTTGCCCTCCTCCAACCAAAGCAGTACCTGTAAGTTGTTGCGGTCCACCTTGCTGTCCTTCACCAGTTTGTGTTCCACCTTGCTTACCTATTTGCACTCCTGTACCACCTGCGGCTGTACCCATTTGCAACCCATGTCCCGAACCACAACCTTGTGTACCATGCAATCCTCCACAGATGATGGTAGCTTATAGAATACCAAAATCTGCTCCTGTGTACAGGTAAAATTTTTTGTTATATTAAAAGTGTATCGAAAAATCTCAAAACTACGTTTAAATATGATTTCCTTTCCAGATCAAAATCAAGAGAGTTAAGAGCAAGTATTTTACACATAGGTTGTGACTGTGAGAGAAAAAACGGACTACAAGATGATTGTCCAAGAGTTGAATGCCAAGGAGGTCCAGCTTGTATTGATTGTCCTGAACCTAGATGTGGACCTAGTGCTTTTGCCAATGGTAAGGCGCAATACAGCTCCTCGTGAACTGTGCTACTATTACCAACTAAATAATAGATAAAAATAGCTTTGATGGTCGTTTTAAATTATGGGTTCTGCGCGTAATAGATTGTGAATTTCATTAACAAACATAATTATTTGAAAAGTACATCCTTTATAGAGTTATATGACGCGTGAAAAATAAAATCTAGTAAAAAAAACTATGAAGTAAGACTAATAAGTAGTTCTTGAGAAATTAATTTTATTCTCGCCTTTTGATTTTATATATATACTTCAAATACCAATATTTTCTTGAGTAACAGCAAGAATATATTTTTTTTACATCCTAAAACTTTAATTTTTTCAGGAAAACACCTAGGACGATCTGTCTGCGGCATGGAAGATTTAGAAAAATACCAATGTTACCCAGCATTTGTCCGATTACCCCCATGTGGTCCCTGCGAACCTTGTGCTCCATGCACACCATGTGGACCGTGTCCACCTTGTGGACCCTGCGGACCTTGTCCACCTTGCGGGCCCTGTGGGCCATGCGGACCTTGTGGTCCCTGCTCTCCATGTATGCCATGCCTTCCTTGTCCTCCGCCTTGCGTTCCTTTAATTGCTGCTGCACCTGCACCACCGCAGTGTCCACCACCTTGTCCTCCACCGGTACCCGTGGGAAGAGTTTGCCCTGTTTCTCCTGCAGTACCAATACCTCTGTGTCCACCTCCTGCTCCTTGTGGACCCTGTGCTCCATGTATACCACCTTTTGCGTGTCCTTGTCCTTGTCCCTGTTAATATTTGTAAAAGTATATTGTTTTTACCATTTAATGGATTTGTTTAACTGTGAATAAAGTGTATATATTTTTTTTGTATGTTCATGCATAACTTTTTTCGATGATATTAGTTTAGTTCCAAGATATTCCCACTTTAATTTCATTGGTAATTAAATGAAATGTATAGTTTTTAACGTCAAATCTGTTATATAGATCTAGGACATCCTATATATTGATATTTAGTAGTTATATAT
Organism: Lochmaea capreae; assembly: GCA_949126875.1. Lineage (NCBI taxonomy): Eukaryota > Metazoa > Arthropoda > Insecta > Coleoptera > Chrysomelidae > Lochmaea > Lochmaea capreae. The sequence goes on from OX421400.1 coordinate 3,637,730, forward strand.
ATATATATTAACAATGAAGATTTACCAAGTTTGATGATAGAAGATCATCTGTTAACCTTCTATACATCGGCATGAATACTCATTATCAGGTGATCAAGGTCTAAGACCAGAAAACGTTAAATGTTCTCCAAATCAGTGTAACTATGTACAAATAACTTTGTACATCCTTGCTCTAGTCCATTGATGACACGACTTTCGGTCCCTGCTTGATATTTCTCTATTTTTCAGCAGTGGCGTAGTGTACTCTTTTTTAAATTCAAAGGTTTTTCCACAGATTCGTCATCCGACGATTCGATCATCAGGAAGTTTTGTGATTGGTGGAAAATATCTTTTGTATGTTCCTTGTGGTGTATTCATTAGGTACTCTTTTTGAATTCACTGTTTGTGCCCTTACTTTGTGGAATCTATTCATATTACTATTTTTTAATGAAATAATGAAACTAACTGCTTCTAAGTAATTCCACTTTAATAAAAAATATACGAAAATTCTATTGACTATTTCACGAACTTATCAAATGAACCATTCAAGTTATTCGGATTATCGATAACACCAAACTTGACTCTTGATCCTGATCGGCCTGGCAAGTTCGGTGTTTTCAGATTTGTGTATATGACAGTTAAACGTCAAATATAAACGCACGCACCGACTTGCACGCATTTAAAAATGATCAGATTTGGGATAAATTCCATCGAATTAATTAATGAAAAAATATGAGAAATAATAGCCATCGAGATATTGTAAGTATAAGCGGGTGTTTAAATAATCAAAGTCATAGCTCAAATGATTGTTTATCCTCAGGGCAACTGTCATTAGTGTCAACTTGTCAGTAATAGTAGGTTATCACAAATGGTTGGAAACTGTGATTGCACTAAGAACAAGCAGGGCGTTTGACACTTTTATGATTCACAGCTGTCTAGGTCAAATCATTGGTCACATATTTATATTTAAAAATGGAGAAAATAGTTTTAATGCCTCACGATTTACTAGAAAAGGAAGATAATAATAGGGAGATTTGCAATTACGCCTAATTATTATCATAATCTACAAGTTTATTTACATTATTACCCTTGAGAAAACCTACCTTGAAAATTTACATAAACAAAATGCTTATAATTATAATTGATGCTAATTGAGAAGACTATAGAAAATCTAGATACTGGATGATACAAAGAAATATGCGTTAATGTTTATTTAAGATTTATGCGAGAACCACACAAATGACATTACGTAGTATCATTTTGATATGTTTTGGACACGTAAATGTTGTTCAGTAATTTGTTATAAACATTTTAAACGAAAAAAACCTCCTTTTTTTGTTTTTTTCATATAGCGTGAAACGTTCTGAAGCAATCTCAATAGTATGCATAGATAAAATGTAGATAATTAAAATACGAACAAAATCAGGGGTCGAGCGAGTCAATCGGATCATTAGGAACCAAGAAAATCAGGAAAAACCGGGAAATTTGTCATTTTTTTTTGGAAATTCATATCTTCATCATTTTTCAATTGCAAGAGATGAAACTTGGTACAACTGAAGTTCTTCGTAGGCCCTTTATATGCACGAAGAGCAGACGCCAAGTGACGGTTACTTTTATCGCAATTGCAATTTTAATTTTTTCATACGATAATTTTCAACGTATCTGAATGGGTGGTCGATTGTCCGATTTTAAATTTGAAAACGGTTTTGAAAAGTATAGATATAGAGCAACAAAACGTATATTTTCGATTTGAAATCGAGTGATGCGAAGTCGGCCAAAAACGCCAGGGAACATCGGCGAAAATGACTGAGAGCTGGAAAGCGGCTAAGTAGATGAATCACGGCGTCTCTTCTCTCTCTTCCTGTTTTGTATGGCGTGACCAAAAGGATTTTTTGGCGAGTTACCGTTTTATAATTGGTAACAGATAATCTGTTACCACTCCATTTTTGCGAAGCAACGGTTACAGGGGAGCAAATGTTATCACAAATTTACGTCATGGTTTATAAGACGGTTATAGATTCTGTAACACAACTTTATAGGTGGGTTATAATGTGGTTACAAGCATAGATAAATAATAATAATATGGCGGAAAAAGAGGTGTTAGAAGCTGGCAACATGAATGGCGAACAGCAGTTAGATGTTGAGAATGAAATCAACGACGAATCGCCTGTTGAAATCTGCCTAAATAATAAAAGGACAGGACTATCTCATAGTAGTACCCTTACAAACAGCATCCATATTATTAAATGGTCACTCAGTTACCTCTTTTTATAACCGCAATGTTTTCACGAAACCTCTGAAATTACTGTCCAAGGCTATGAGTGGGGTTATAACCGCTTGGTAACTAGCGGTTATCAACGGTAGCTCGCCAAAAAATCCTTCAAGGTCATTCTACGCACTCCAATTGCTGAGAAGTGTGACACTGACAGATGATTTTCGATTAAACCCATAGACATGCCGCGCGTCAGCGCGCTCGTATATCTATGTATAATACCTCTCCTCGGTCACCGATCTCTCGCCGCTTCCCCCACTACTCAGCCGCTTTCCAGCTCTCAGTCATTTTCGCCGATGTTCACTTTTTAAAATCGTACAATTGACCACCCATCCAGACACGTTGAAAATTATCGTATGAAAAAATTAAAATTTGCAATTGCGATAAAAGTATCCCCTCACTTGGCGTTTGTTCTTCGCGCATATAAAGGGCCTACAAAGAACTTCATTTGTACCAAGTTTCAGCTCTTGCAATTGAAAAATGACGGAAGATATGAATTTTCAAATAAATGACTAATTTTCCGGTTTTTCCTGATTTTTTCGGTTCCTAATTATCCGATTGACTCGCTCGACCCCTGATTAATTTTGTTCGTATTTGAATTGTCTACAATTTATCTATGCATACCATTGAGATTGCTTCAGTACGTTTTACGCTATATAAAAAAAACTAAAAAAATGAGGTTTTTTTCGTTTAAAATGTTTATAAAAAATTACTGAACAACATTTGCGTGTCCAAAACATAAAACATATCAAAATGATACTACGTAATGTATTTTATATGATATGGCATCATCCGTTCCGTTTTATACTAGGACTTTTGTCAAAAATATTTACCTACTGCTTGGCCTATATGTACAAATGAGAAAACAATTTTTCTGACATTTCCTTCAATTCAATTCTATTTAAACAGTAATTTCCGTTTTATTCAAATAAAACTGAAGAGAAATAAATTTAAGTTAAAAGCTTCCAAAGCACTTATCCCGCCACCTGGAATATTCAATGATGAATGAGATCGTTGTGCTAGATAAGATTTTTATTAAAATACGTTTAATATCAAATATAATAACCGTTTTAGCATAGCTTAAGGCCAAATTTATAATTCTATTAGACGCATTAAGTAGTTTAACAAATTATTAGAACCGTCATGGGATGTAATATGTTAAGAACTTAAATTGTGTCAATGTAAATAAGTAGATTTTACAATCACTTCTTCATTGAGCAGTCGACAGAAGCAAACAAGAGCCCCGGAAAATAAGCGTACTAAAAGAAAGGCCAATCGGGAACCAATGTAAACGATTGTACATTAGTAATTGTGAACATGATCGAAAAAATGATTTTATCAGTTGGTATAAATCAAATTGTAAACCTGAATGGTTGGTTATATAAACTAACCCCGTATAACTTAGAAGTGTAATTTAATGTCTGTCGGGGCATATAGCTCGAGAAGTAGTTGTTTCTTCTTAGCTGAACGGTGATTGATTTTTGAAGGCTTTGTAAGGTGTTATCAATAACGCGATTAAAGACAAGACTATTAATTATTCTAGAAACTACAAGCACCAAACCGTGAATAGATTTATGCGTTTCTTGATTGTTATAAAGTTGATACAATGGAAATATTATGAAATTGTTACTAAAAAACAACGACCTTCGTTGAAAGAAGTTTTCTGCAGTTGCATTTATATTCTACCTAGCCATTCAGTAATATTTTTTTTATCTTACTAGTTAAAAAGTGAACTTTTGAAATTACACAATAACATTTCACCCTTCCCCCCTCTTATATATATAATATTGGGCTGCATGATGGTAAATTTTATTACTATAGAATACTCAAACTTCTATATAAGAAAAGTATAAGTGAATCAAATTTAGATGTAATCTTTTTTTCGTGGTTAGTAGAGCAACCTTAAACTTATACTCGGCCATCATCGTTCTACAAGGTTGATTTTTGACATTATTTCTCAAAGGTAATTGTAGATTTGCTTACAGGGTCATTCATCTTGACGTGTTTTTGAAGACCTAATTATAATTATAATAATAGCCTCGTGAAGTTACATCGTACACCGAACTAAGTTTTTTATGACAGTATCGGCACCTACCACGCACTGGGAAAACTGTTTAACAGTTATGATACATGAAACGAAAGAGTGTAGAATGATAACCACGTGGGAACACTTTAGATACCAATCAACATTGATATGTGTGGCATATAATAAAGGGGCTGATTTTGATAAGGTGTCGCTTCTGTGTGAGTGGGTTAATTTGAGCTTTATCTGACGTCAAGAAAAAGGTTCGCATACAATAAATTAACAAGATGGCCACGCACCTGCGTACTTTGTTGACAGAAAGCGATCTTGGAGTAATCATCCGATATTTTGTTATTACTATTTGATAGTTGTGCGATGTTTGTCGCTTAAATATTATTTAAAGAATTACCCTGTACAATAGGAATGCAATAAATATTAAAATTGCGGAGAGTATTAAAGTGTATTCAATAAATAGTGAAGTAAGTAGACGGATGTCGAATGGAGTCGAAAAAAATAATCTCGTGTGGCATTTTTATAAGATGATGTAACGCTATATATTGAATTCGATGAAAAATATAGCATTGAAGTTGGCAAATAGATTTGATAATAAATAATATAGAATGCCAATACGTATCTACCGTGTGTTTAGCAAAATTATCAAAAAAAGTAAAAATTAATAAGAAAAAATTAAATAAAATCCTATATTTTAATATTTTAAGAATTTCTTTACGAAATTAATTGATTTATAGTCATCAGTTTGTGAGTCTTGGTGGTACATATAGAAATCTTATCACCGATACAGCACGACCCAGTCACTACTATATTATTTTACTTTCTAGAGAATTTATTAAAATCATTAATAAACATTGGATTCGCTAAACATCGTCACAGTGTGACTTATATCAATGCCAACTGCGTAATAATATTTTGTGGTGCCCTGCAGCTGATACATTCTCAACCTTATTGCCATATATTCGTATAAATAGATGCTTTTTCTCGGTGTATGTCAATGAATTAATCAAAGAAACTGATTTAGCAATTTTCAATTCAAGAACAATACTTGGAATACAGAACTTCAATAAATTAATACCTCTATAATTGTGAAACATCTTATTTACGTTTGAATGTCAATTACACTAAGTTATTTTCTTTATTTGGCGAAAACCTTCACGATATAAAAGGTATTTTTTTTTTCTTTAATGAGATGTTTTATTATAATGAAAGAATATGTGTAGATAATACATTCTGAACTTGATTTTTTTTTAAATTATAATCCAGTCATGCTGTGATTTCTAAATTATGTGCAATAAATTTTATTAATGTGTCATCCTATATTTATATTCAGAATATCATTATTTTCGAAATAAACTATCACAATCACTAAATTGATGTTTTTGAATGCTTTTTTCAAATATCAAACGGTCTTAATTTCATTTTTGCACAGTGGTTTGGATACGTAATAAGGATGAAATGCAAACAGGTTGGCTAGAGATTATATAATAAATGATCTTTATTGTTCAATGGATCCAGTTTCGTATAATATAATATAATTTATTCAAATGAGTTTTTTATTTCAATTTCTGTGTTTACGCGTTCATAGGATCTCCCTATTTTACGATGGTCATTTAAAATTGCCTAGATGAAATGTCACATACATTTGACGTTATTGACATCTGTCATCCGTATTTGTCAATTGTGATCAGGAACAAAAATATTTTGATTGAATTGAAATAAATCCACACTAAACAAAACATATTTTATTATTTCACTTATAACGTAGCTCAGTAATCTGGCTCAGTCTTTTAGTCTCGTTATGGGTGAAACTGAAGATGACCCTTATGCAGTTCCTACGAAGAGTAAGTTGAAACTCAAATGCGATACAACTTTCAAGAAAAAAAAGAAAAAGAAGGACAAATTACTGGAACAAGTTTCGAAAACTCTGGAAGCTGAAAAGGAAATAGAAGAAAAACCAGAAGAGACCAAGCCTAAATCGACAAAAACTAAAGCAGAGTTAGCATTTTTACAACAACAGGAGAAAATGGTTGGGTATATTTTTTGTATTTTAAAACTTCATAAATCTTTAGTATTTACACATAATAATATGTAATAAAGTATAAGTCAAAGATAAATTTTGTTTCAGAAAACAAAAAGGATATTAGAAAAAGCTTCACAGACTCACAAAGAAAGAGTAGAGAAGTTTAACCAACATCTTGATAGTTTAACTGAACATTTCGATATACCAAAAGTCTCTTGGACTAAGTAACTTATTTCTTGTTATGTCTATACCTTTGTAAGCTGTAATTAAGTTAGAAATAATAAAAAATATAGAATTAAAGTTTTAATTTAAAATTATAACTGTTCCTTTTCTTTTATACATTTTGTATAATGAAAACCATCTGTCTAAAAGTCATGTCATCTCACATTCAAGCTTTGTAGAATATAAATATATTTACTTTTATGATATGACTAATTATTAAAACAAGAGTCGAGCTTTAAAAATATTATCTTTATAAAAGTTTAATAAACAAAACATAATAATAATATAATAAATGTGTGTTATTCATTCTTGTTAACATTTTCCTTTAACAATTTTTCAATGACATTTTGTAAACACTTTTGAAAACTATTGTATGAGAATTTTCCATCCAATCTCTTTTTTCCATTAGCACCCATTTCCTTATAATTTTCAGTAACAATTCTAGCCAAGAATTCTGCCATGCTATCACCTGTTGGTTCACAAAGGTAACCTGTTATTCCATGGTCTACAGTTTCACGAGGACCTCCACTATTTATAGCAATAACAGGTTTAGAAACAAGCATAGCTTCTAAAGGCACTATACCAAAATGTTCTCTAACTGGAGTATATAATAAACAGGTACAAGAGTTTAGTAGTTCTGCCTTCAGGTTATCATTGGGAGATTTTAAAAATATAACTTTATCTTCCAATTTTTTTTCTTTTGCTAAATCTACAAGTTCTGTGTAGGTTTTTGCATTTATAGTAGATTGTGGGTCATATCCTCCAGCAATAATCAAATAAATTTTCTCCCAGTTCTCTTTAGAAACAATATTTTGCAGCTTTGCTAATGCCAGTATTGCTAATTCTAATTTTTTAGCGGGATGGAACCTATTCAATGACAAAAATACTATTTTTTTACCTTTGTTTGTAATCTTAGGAACCAATTCTTCTACTGGTCTAATTTGAGTTAATTTATTTACAGTCTCTTGATATGAACTAGCAATAGTAGGGTACAAAATTTTAATTTCTTTCTTTATTTGTGGGAATGTTTTACGAAATATAGATGCAGTATATTCACTATTTACTAAAATTACATCAGCTTGTCCTGTTGTTTTCATTTCAATCCAATCTATTGGCTTCCTATAGATTTTTTTAAATTCTCCTCCTGGTGTACTGGCAAGTAAATCGGGATGATGACAATAATAAATTACTTTTTCATTGGCAAGTTTTAAAAATACATTAGCCACTGGTATTAAATCAGTAATAAACAAATCTTGTTTGTCATTATTTCTATAGAATAATATATAAACTATTGACAAATATATCATACGTAAATAGGCACATAATGCCTGAAATCTACCAAACATACTTCTTGGTAACCAGTCTCCGAAAACTTCTACAGGATATTCACCATTCTTTAGTTCATCGAAAGCATGAGTTGGATCGAAGTGATTTGTGATAAATTTGACTGTATTTCCAGTAGCTGCTAGAGCTCCAGCCATATCAAGTACCAATCTTTCGGCTCCACCTATTCCAAGATCTGGATGAATAAAACATATTTTCAAGTTCTTATTTTTGCCCATTGTAATTTCCCAATTACACTATTAAAAGTCAATTATTGAGAATCGAACATAGTTTAAACCATATTGACTCGTATTTATCTGATAAAAATAAATATTATTCAGCTTATGTAGACATACTTCTAACCTAAGATTTCTTCTTTTTTTACTTCGGTTTTGTATCTACTTGCGTCCAGCCCGCAGATCTGTTTTCTTTTCTTTGTTTTATTGGTATAAGGAATCTCCCTATTATTTTTCATTAAATTTAAAGTGGTGTGAAATATAAATATAGACGTTAATGGCTATGCAATTATTATTAACAGCTTTTTCTTCACAATAAAAAATCTAGAGATGGTGTCATAAAAAAACTCCAGAAGACAGTATATTTCTTTATTTTCAATATCCTTGGACAGTGAATATTAACCATAGAAACTTTAAAAATATAACTAGCATGTTTAATATTTTGGTTTAACAGTTAATGTTTCTAATGATATCAAGTTTTATTTTTAAAGTTTCTATGAATTATTACACTACAATCATAAATATTTTTAGTCATTGTTAGGAACACAACCGTTGCTGGCACAAACTTTTTGTTTCTTTGCTATTAGCCAGTGGCCGATTTAGGCTTTCTGTCGCCCTAGGTCCGGTGAAAAAAATGAGAAATCCAGTGAACGTATTTGACTTTTATCCTCTGAATTCAAGTGACCCTTTTCTGAAATCTGCCGCCTCTACGCCGCGGCCTATTTATAAATCCAGGACTGCTATTAGCGCGTTTAAAGTTTTTCAAATTTGGCACTAATGACTGTCGCCCTGAGGTTGTTATGTATTGATTTGATGATCCTTTTTATTATACATAGTCAATATAGCTTTTAAAATACTAAAACAATGTCGAAGAAAGCAACAATTCAAAATTAAATGAACTCAAACAGGTTCAAAATAGCTATTTAGAACCACGTGTTGCGCAAAGAAAGCTTGTTTATCATCAGATTCATCAGGGCGATTGTCACATGACGGCATGGACTTATATATTGCGCGGCAGATTGTCAGCACAATCTTATTTCTCATACCGTTGCTCTCTTTTTTATTAAAAAATAATTTAATCCAATACAAAATAACCAGTTGAGTTTATGAGCGCTGCTGAAGTTTGCAAAACACGCATTCTATAGTGAAAATTGGACCAAAATACGATTGTGTTCTACAATTACCATATTTCATTTAAGTTTTAGGTTCACAAATTCTAGAAATGACGATAGTATATACCTATGTTATCGAGACTGTAACTAATTTATGGATCAGTTGAAAGCATTAGAAAAAGTAATAGACTCTATACCCACATCTGATTTATTTCACTGGGAATATGTTCCAAATATTTCACTTATTTAATAATAATCGCTATTTCTAGCTTAATATGAACCTTTTAGAAGAATGGCACACACCTTTATATACAAGTTTTAAATAAATTACTTTTCTAACATGAAACATTCAACTTTTTTTTTAACCATCTTGTGATGTAACTGTAAGATTTTGAAAATATACATTTCGTTTAAATGGATATTAATAAAATATCTTCAGAGTATTCTGTAGGCATTATCTAAACGAACAAATAAAAAATGATTCAATTAAATGTTTCAGGTCAACACAAATGCAACATTCAGTCATTCAGAGATATGTTCAAAAAATATTATAACACATTTCGTCAAACATCTATCGAAAAACATCAAACACCATTTGGATATTTACAAGGATTTTTATTTGGTGACAAAAGCTTCAGTATATGTTTAAAGAATATGTGCTTCTAAGATTGTTCGTAGATAACTCACAGGGGAGGAAATCTAATCCTGGTTTGATTTTGATTTTTTTTTTAAACGTAGGAAGAATTCAGAACAATTATCAAGATGTATACACATATTTTAATTCAACCTTCCAAAGAGATAATTTAAAACAAAGCAAATGAGGAATGAGAAAGGAGAACTAAAATAATGGAATAAATCAGAAATAGTTGGCAGAGTAAAGACCAAAATAATAAAATGGATAATGCCAGAGTACAATCAATAGGAAAAGGTGGACCAAGGATCGAAGTGAATGAATAGTGCAAAGATATGAATCCAAGATTGGGAGGAAAAAGATAAGTTGATCAAGTCAAGGGTCTGTTTGGTATGTAGTGATATTCTAAAAGCCTCTCTACTTCAATCTACTGTGTGTACAGTTATGCCCATTCTTATCACTAGTCTCCATTGGACAGACCTCAGGTTTACCATAAATTGGGAGGATGTTGCAAAATTCATGGTGGGCATGTTTTGTTTTTCAGGTGACTAAATTCGAATTTTCAGCTTCCCGCCATTTTGGTGCCGGTTATTGTTTTGTAATGTGTCGAGTTGACATATTGTGTTAAAGATTTTTTGATATTGAACAGAACTTTCCTTCAGGCTATTAACATCAGAAAAATGAGAAAGTACAACGAATGGATGCTGGCCAAGTGTCTGAGTAGAAATACCGAATCTCATGCCAAATACTTGACCAACACAACAACGTCAATCTACAACAAGACACCAAAATGGCGGACGAGAATACTTATGTCTACAGCGCTCTAAGTATAATAGACATATAGGTGTTCTCGTCCGCCATTTTGGTGCCTCGTTGTACGTTGACGTTGGTTCAATATCAAAAATGTTTCAACATAATATGTCATCTTGACACATCACAAAACAATAAAATGCAGGCACCAAAATGGCGGAGGAGAAAACTCATTTCTTTAGTGCCTTGAGTATGAACCACACCAGCGCCCTCTACGTCAAAACGTGAGAGTATTTTTTCTTTTTTTGGAATTACCGACCCGAAAAACATAAAGTGAGCGTATTTCCAGAACTACCATGAAATGTGCAAACTAAGGTTTTCATTATGGTCTCTATTGCCTTCTATTTTTATATAAAGTTGTTTTCTCTACTTTATAGACGTCACGGAAGATTTAAGACTCTCTGCTTATGATTTTAATTCGATTTTTTTAAATATATTTAATGGAAGGTAGAAGTTAAATGAATTTACTAGTCTATTTTATACATAAAAAAATACACCAAGCTCTATCACTGGACGCAAAATACTATATTGCACGTTTATGTTTATTTAACTATAAAAGTTAAATGAAACTATTTATTTATAATTGTTATTATTTTAGAGCATTCAATGCTGGTCTAGGTTTATACTAGATCGGTACTGTATGCAAAATGGGGCCCAGATAAAATTATCTGATTAGAAAAAAAATTTGTAGATTATTTACATTGAAATTGTCAACTGGAATATAGACAAATGACAGCTATTATACACAATATGTAGTTTATTGACGACCATTTTCATAATAAACTCCTTAAAGTCACTTTAAGAACTCAATAGTCATCATTTTTCATAATCACCTTGTTTGGTTACTTTAAGTAAAGTTAGGATTTTACTTTTTGTGATGCATGATGGCAAACCTGATTGTCTAACTTTTAACTGGCTATCTTCACGTTAAAAGTTCTGTCATTTTTTGTAAAAAAATACAGGTTAGAAGTGAAAACGTCTATATTGTTTACCAAATTAAAAATATAAGCAATTATTAAAATGCTTTCCTGTACAATGTGTGTAACGAAAGTTCCTCAGAAAGCTGTTACAAAACTATATAAATGCTGTATTTTTTATCCTAAATATTACATAATACCGATTAGAAAGTGAAGAAATTTGGTTTTGAATAATGGTTTAATATTGTTAAAGCCGCTTCTTTACTTAATCAAAATCTATAATAAAATTTGAATTCGGACCAAGCGTCAAATGGACGACGAATTCTAAGTTTTCTTCTTGTTGCCATCATGGAATCAGTTGAAATATCTGAATCTGTCGTGTCCATTACAGATTTTTAAATATTTATGTTATTATATTATGTTATATAAAACATAAAAATGTTACAGGTTAAAATAGTTCTAAAGACGGGTCAAAGACTGGGGAAGAGACAGGAGCAGGGGTGTATAGTGAGATGAGGAACACAAGGTGTTCCTTCTCACTAGGAGTACCTCTGTATTTCAGGCGAAGATTTATACCATCCTAGAATGTGTCAGAATTAACAAACATAGGACTGACACTCATAGGATAAACATATTAACTGACAGCCAGGTAACTCTTGCAGCTCTAAATAACCGCAAGGTAACATCCAGACTGGTAGATGAATGCCAGAAAGAATTTAATGAACTGGCAGACCACAGTAGAGTAAAACTAGTGTGGGTGCCGGGACATAATGATATTTCTGGAAATGAACTCACGAGAAGAGGTTCAGCAACGACATGTTGGACCAGAACCAGTTCTTGGGACCACAAAGAGAACAAATACGAAAATGGTTACAACGCCAACATAGACTACAGTGGAGAAACACTCCAAAGCAGGTACACAGTAAGACCTTCATAGGTGATATATGTGTAAAACTAGTAGGAACAAGCTAAGAATTATTACAGGTTATCTAACGGGTCATGCCCCGGTAAAGGATCTGCATAAAATAGGGCTATATAACGGAGATCTCTGCTTCAGACTTTGTGGCATGGAGACCGAGACCGTAACCCATATTTTGTCCGACTGTGAGGCATTGGACTCAAGGAGACAGACAGTCTTCGGAGAGGCCTACGTGCTGCCTGAAGCATATGGCATGCATCCAGTTGACCTATATCATCTACACGAGGGTACGGGAATGGCTGGAATAAAGGTGAGAGAAGACTACAATAATCCAACAGGCTGCAGTGCTCCCGGTACTAGAACGGCTCCCAAAAAAAAAGTTCTAAAGTGACGTAGAACCTAACTTTATAGTAAAAGTGACTTTAACGATCAAAGTGGTTTTATGAAACTCACTGGACCGGTTTAAAGTCTTAAAGTATTTTTAAAGTGCATTATGAAAATGGGCATGAATAGAATAATAATTATTGTCAGAAAATTCATCTGGGTCGCTTATAACTTTATCAACTGCTTTTGTGGCAACCAGTTCTTTGATTTATACTTCTTTTGCGATACTATTAATTTCTTTTTAGCCGAATTCTAGGTATTCAAAATATTTTTTTCAAAATAGTTTTCTTTATAATACGTACTTTTACAAAAAAAAAAGTATATTGCCGTTACACGTTGATATGTCATCATTACGAATTATTTGCCATATTCGCTATGTGCGTACCTACTGTCGCCCCCTCGCGGCTTAAAAACGCAAGTTACGACAGAGATTTGCACGTAAAGCTTATGGAAGCAACAATTATTATAAAGATAAGGAGCCTTTTAGCTTTTACAATGTAAATAATTTGAAAATATAAGTGCCTAATGACATAATGTTCAGTATTTTATAAGCGACTAGGTAAGTAATCGTTTTTAAAATGTATTTTTTTAATGTTAAGTGTAGATTTGTAGGTTAGAATCAACGGAGATACAGGTTGCCTAAAATCATTAATAAAAATCGATTATTCCATTTTTCATTCTGCTAAATGAAAAGTGAACAAACGCATCATATTATATCTACAATTGCTTAATGAATATTTATGGCTTTCAGCTCTGTATATATTTGTTGTGGACTTTGAACTTGCACTATTTACAATGAAAATTATAATAAAAACTGGGTTTGAGCTTATATCACACGGTATCAACTTTCATCCCAACTCGCAGCCAAAAGGTCAATCTCTGGTGGAATCTGGTCATGTAAGAGAGATGAATTCAGAGAAGATGGAAAAAGCTACTTAATTCAATCTAAAATCATCAGACAAACTGCAGTCACATCTACACCTTACACTACAAAAATCTTTGTAGGTCTATTCAATTAATTTTCAATCCATGTTGATCCGTCTGGACTGAAATAATAAATGTATTTATGAAAACATAAACAAACTACATAAAATTGATGGAGAAAACATGACGTATAGAATACTGTATCAGTGCACACTGTATTTTGAAGTGAGGTTAAGACACTCACTTTACTCTTTTTACAGCTGCAATCCATTTTTTCCTTTGTACCAACTTGTGTTGCGCAGTAGGAAACTTGTAATATTTCACATGACTGTTATTATATCCTGTATTTTTACAATTAACAACAGAACAACAGTCGTGCCCCATTTTCCCCTTTATTTATATACAATATACCACGTCAGTCTCTGACCGAATTGCGAAAATTCACCACTGCGCGCGCTGGGATAGTTTCGCCTATCCCCTCCAACGGTCCGCACACAGCGAATATTTTTGGGATAATTTATAGTTACAATGCCTGGAAATTGTTGATAAAAAACTATATTTTTTAAGTCATAAACTTTTGACATTTGTTCAATTAAAGAACATAAACGAGATAAGCAATTTCCATGGATTTAAAACATTTTGAATCTGTTTGAAACCTAGAACTTATTTATATCAAAATCTATAATTGTAACAAAACCAACAATTTTAAAATCCGAAAAATCATTAGCCACTGATTATACACAATCAACATTTTTTTCAATATAATATACAATAAAGGAGAAGCAACTAAGCAATGTCAATTTAAATCGGACATTCCATCTCAAATAAATTTCATATAATCCTTTAATAATTACCTACATCAACTTTAATTGCGAGTTCAATTGAAATTCCAAGCCAATTTTTCATAAATGCACCGCTACACCCTACAAATCAGGTCACGTTACTAAACAGCTATTACTCGACGAATTTTGGCAAATCAATCGAAATGTAACCCACGAAATTCGATTTTTCCTATAGAATCGATTGAAATCACTCGAAGGGTCCTAAGCTGTCGAGTTGATCGAATTTATGAGGTTATGTTTGTAGTTTATTAGTGGTGAGTGTTGTTTTTTTAAAATAAATCGACTTATTAAAAATTTGGCACGTCTAGTTTTTTTAAATAATATCAATTTGTTAATATATTAAATATTGTAGGTCATTGTTAAAATGCTACCCATTGTTCATGTAGGATTGCGGCAACATGAAAGGCTCGCTAGACCAAAAGACAATCTACGTCTTGTAAGAAAAAGACGATCATTACGAGTGAATAATGACCCTTCGTCAACCAAGTCCAGCTAAACACCGGACAAAGCAAGATCGAGTTTCGTACGCCACATGCATCAACTCGATCGAATAAAGTCTCGATTATTCGATAGATGTATGATCGAGTTTCATGCTCTCACTGCACATTCGTTTAACTCATCAACCTTTAATTGTATCTGGTACAAAATATTCTCACGTTCAACCGAGTCGGCTGTAACGGTCAATCACAAACTTCATGATAGTTATCTAACCCTTAGACAGAAGAAGCTACCCTTCCTCGATCTAGATTCGAACTTTATTAACATCACTAACACAAAAACTCTTTCTTCCCCCTATATTTGCATAGCAACAGCCGGCAGCATTTAGTGTAGCCACAGAAATGGTTGGCCTTTAAAATAATTGTGCTACAATTAAGTTAAGCATCTTGTACTAATAATAATAGACTTGTGCCTCTTTAAATAGTGTAATAAAATTTCAGAAAAAAACTCTATTTATTTGAAAAAATGCACCAGCCACAAAACTTTGAAAATTGAGCTGAAATTTTAGCAGAACACTCTTGAAAGACCAATCTAATAGGAAAAAAATTGACAATACTTAACTGTTTATAAATTGTCAAATTGATAGTAGTGAAAAAACTTCAAAAACCAAAAGGAACTCGTATTAATTGAATAGTTAATACAGGAGAAAATTTTACAAACATGAATGTATTTTAAATTATAGAATGACCTGCATTTCTACAAATTGAACTTTACAGAAAAAAAACTGAAAACTTACCATATATAATAATGCAGATGATGAGTGAGAGACATGGTTATGTTAATAATAATTCAACATTGAAATGAAAACGATCAAAATCACTGGTAATGACTAGAGACGAATTACACTTATATATAGCAAATACTGTGAAATTTCATAAATTTTCAATTATTTCACCATGAAATACTTTTCCAGCATCCAAATTGACATTATTTAGTTAATTAACGCTTCTGATATAAAACCTAACAAAAATTTAATCTCTTCCAACATTCTAGTCGCATTTAAAATACACGGAATAAAATATCTAAGTACAAAAATAAAATATAACCAATGTACATGAAATATACAAAATTGTCAAAGGTTTTGAAAATTGTACTGTACAGTAAACAAAAAAAGAATCGCACCATCACGTTGCACAAACTAAATAAAACTATGAATTAAAGAGAGTATATCACAAATTAAAATTATAAACTTATTATCACGAATAAGACAAAAACTTCCCACAAAATCGTCTAAAAAGCATTTCTTTATTTCACCGCAGTGTCGCTAATGTTTCTCCCATACCACTATGAAACCTTAACCTTAGTTTTTTTATAAAAATAGTACATCACTTACCTGACACGCGAACTATCAAAGGAACTAGCAACCAATAAAACAAATCAAATTGTACTCAAGTTCTCCTTGCTTATTATAATCAAAGAATACACAACAAACAAGAAGAAGGCTAGTAAGAAAATTCGTGTTCTGTAGAGACAATTTTTCAAATATTGTGGTTATGGTTGGTTGACAGACGACAAAATGAAGTATGACAACTATTTTATTTTAAAAATGTCGCCTTTTAGACATGCGATACAAAAAGTGTATATTTTGTTATATGAATCCCGTTCACATATCGAAACGTCAATGTCATTCTCAGACGATGTCATCGTTAAAAGCGTTTACCGAAAAATATCGAAAACTTCAAATCAACAAGTTGTTCTTAGACATTCAATCGTTTGACAACCTGTATGGCAAATAGCTAAAGCCTGTAAGGCACGAAACGCAACCGGATTTAATTGATTTGAAGCATGAGACAAACAAAAATGGAATAGTTTGGAGATAGGTTGTGCAACGTATTGTTATATTCATAATGACTGGTAAATAGAAGAATTTTTTATACATATTTATACAATAATTTATAAATAATAAAGCCAATGTAATATTTGTAAAAAATACTGTTAATCTTCCATTTCACCAGACAGTATTTAAAAGTGAAATGGTTTCTCTAAGTAAAAAAAAATGCGCAATAATAATAATTAATTTCAAGATCTCGCCATTGTCTGTTGACATGGAAAGACAACGTTTTAATGGGGGATAAGACTCTAGACAGAAAACATGGTATTCCTTTTTTTATTATTACGCATTTTTGGTACCTAAGAAAATCTGTTAAAGTTCAAACAATTAATTATCCTTACTATCAGTGTTATCGGATAAATCTTCTTTGAGCCAATTCGGTATAATCCGAATCCCATTTTTTTTAAATAGCTTAACTAGAGCCGTATTATGACTTAAGTAGTACCTTTGTAGATACTTGTGGGATTTCTCCTCCATGGGAGGATACTGTCTACCTTTACTGCGTCCCAGACATTTCGTATGGTCACCGGTTATAACTTGACAATAAAAACCTTTTTTCGGATCAAACCTTCAAAATAATAATAAATAATAATAATTTTAAAAATACTCGTTTTTATTTACCTCAAATGTTCGGTGTAATTGAAAAACGGCATGATCTTCAAAAACTTTTGGAGCTCGTTCATAACTTCCACCGGGTTATTTTTCAATTCTTCTCCGTCTATTATGTGAACGGATTGAGGCGGGAAATAAGTCATCCAACGTTCCAGATGCTGGGCGTATTTACCTGGATTCAAGCACCTAAGCGAATTTCGAATTAATAAAGCGCTTTGTTTTTTGAATGAACATCGCTTCATACCGAATGAAAACTGTTTTTTATCGACGGATGAATGTGTTATTGAGCATTTACTTTCATTTTACTCACCAGTGGAAATCGTTTTGTACCGAGCGGAAACCATTTTTTACAGAAAAAAGCGAAAATCGCTTTTTACCGACTATTTATTTTTATTTTTTACCGATCGAAAACCGTTTTTCACCGAGAGAAAATAATTTTTTACCGAGTGGAAATCGTTTTGTATCGAGCAGAAACCATTTCTTACCGAGAGATGCATTTTTTACCAATAATTGTGTTTTAACTGAGCTTTAATTTTTTTCACCAAGAGGAAATTATTTTTTACTCGGCGCTAATTGTTTTTTACCGATCGAAAACCGTTTTTCACCGAGAGAAAATAATTTTTTACCGAGTGGAAATCCTTTTGTATCGAGCAGAAACCATTTCTTACCAAGAGATGCATTTTTTTTACCAATAATTGTGTTTTAACTGAGAGGAAAGTATTTTTTTCTCAGTGCCAATTGTTTTTTACCGATCGAAAACCGTTTTTCACCGAGAGGAAATAATTTTTACCGAGTAGAAATCGTTTTGTATCGAGCAGAAACCATTTCTTACCGAGAGATGCATTTTTTTACCAAGAATTTTGTGTTTTAAGAGAGCTTTAATTTTTTTCACCCAGAGGAAATTATTTTTTACCGATCGAAAACCGTTTATCACCGAGAAGAAACCATTTTTAACCGAGCGGTAATTTTTTTTACACGCATTATATTTTTATTGATGATTTATTTTTGTTATCGTGACGAAATTGTTTTTTACAGAGTGAACATTATATTTTACCGACAATTTTTTTGACAATGCTTTAGGTTTCTAATCATCTATTTTTTTACCGATAATAAAAAATAACATTTGGCCGGTGAAAGTAGCTGCCTTACCTGTTTCTGAGATCTCTCAGCGGTTTTGGAGAGGTGTCGCTTGCAGTAATAACTTGATGAAAGCTGTAATTTTTCGCTATAGCAACACCGTGCGCTTTGGTGTGTTGATACCAAGAGTACGCCCTTTTTGCCGGCGAAATGAGAATAGTTATAAGTTTAGCGTGCGGCAACAAAGCGTGTACTCTTTTAGGTACCAATTCGCCATCAAAATACGTAGCACTCTTTTCGAAATAGTATTTAGCCGAAGAATTAGAATCAGTTGGAAAGAAATCCATGTACCTAAAAAGCAAATTTATATAATATGGTTCTATGAAACAGTCATGGACTCACCAATCCAAACCTTTAAGGTAATTATGAGCGTTAAAGAATTGTATTTCTTCGAAAGTAGTAGGACTAGGTAAATTACTAGCTATGGCGGGATGTAGAGATAAGAACGTATAAAGCGCAGTAGTACCGGTTTTTTGAGGACCGATCACAAGAAATTTCGGTAGAGAATCGCAAGATTTATTTCTTGACCAAATTTTTTGGTGTCTCGGATCATCGCAAGGATTCTAAAAACGAAATATTATAACGATCTTAAGGAATGAAAAATAACAACACTCACTCCCCAAACAGGATCCGCTTCGCCGGGATAAAGTTTAAAGTAACTTTCGGCTAGCTGTAAAGGAGGAGCTGAGGATAACTTTATATTGGTCCAGCATTGTACAAACTTTATAACAGACTCGAATGTATATAAACCTAATCGGTCGTTTCCGTAATTCGACATATGCGTCATAAATATATTGATCTAAAATGAAACATTTATCATCTACAATTCCAAGTTCTACCTCGATATAAACTTACAGGATTATAAACAATTGTCTGAAACAATTCCCCACCCTGTATAGATTCGTCCAATTTTTCTCTACCGCCTGGATATCTGTCAATAAACATAGTGTGGGTGAATAGCCCGCACGTTTGTCTCGGTAACACCATAATGTTCCTGTGTATGAAGCCTCTTCTTAATCTCGCTGGTCTTAAATGAGGATATTCCTCGGTGGACGTTACTCGGATATTCCAAACTTTCTTCCAAGCCGTGTAGAGTCCTTCGTGAACTGGATACACTCCAGAATGATGCGGGGAAACAGAATAACCAGAATCTACCGGTATACCTATCAAGCAAATGTTTTAAAAAAAGAAGAATTGTGTATATTGAAGTCTGTCAATGATAAAATATGTGAGAAGAATAAAGAAGGAGTTGAAATAACAGCAAATATGCGCGTTGAAAAGATGATTGCGACAATTTTTAGTAGGTACCTTTTTCTTTGGCGAAATTTTTGTTCAACATCATATCCTCCATGAGTAAGGTGAGGTTATCGTACAGATGCGGTTGTTGATGGTTCCACATGTGAGAAAACCACATGAATGTGTCGACGTTTTCCAAAATTAAATCGTCACCTTTATCTTCATCGTTGTTACCGTGGTGGTAATACTTTCCAGAAAAACCTACGAAAATTTAAAATGACGGAGGAAAAACAAAAAAAGTGGCTGGGAAAACATAGAACTAAATTGTTTAGTGACAGAACTGGCGTTTATCTCTATGGTTTCAAACGAAAACATTGACATATGACAGAAACTTGATGGTTTTGTGACAAAACTAGTTTTTAGTTTTATGGTTTGAAAAAAATATTGACACTTGACATATTTAGCTGATATTAACGTCAAAAATAACTTGTTTTACCTAAATTGAACTTAAATCCTTGAACCATATTCGCTAACCTTTCTTGCGTATCAATAAGTGCCAAAACATCGTCGGGTCGTATTCTAGTCCCAACTTCCCCGACAAATATGTCGTCGATGTCTACGAGAAATTTTCTTTCAAGAGATAAACTTAGCTGACCGTGACTAAGGTAACTTAAACTATCTAAGAACAATAGTCGATGCAGCCAAAATTTTAAACCGGAACCGAAAATTACCCGCTGGATATTATCGTACAAGCCGTGATCTTGGACGACCGTGGGAAGTGGAACTTTCGAACCACCTAAAAGACAAAATATTGGTTAGCGCGCCTGAAAACAGTCAACCGACAGACACAGGTGGTAAACTGGTAAAAATTACAAATTTGACTAGGTAGGAAAAGTGGTGCCAGGATAAAAAAGATATAGCATGAAAATACAAGTCTCAACGAGTAATTTGATACCCGCAAAGTCCAAAAATGTTTGAAAGAAGCTGAGAATTTTTTTAAAACGATTTTTCAACCTTAAATATTTATTTATTTGTTCACCTACTGCAATAAGTTTAATCCTGGCACCTCATCTTGGTCGGTTACGTCGATGACCTAAAATGTACTTACTGTCATTAATTTGGGAATAATCACTTCTAGTAGCCCATTCTAGAGGTTCGTACGTAGAATGATTGGCTTGAAATACAGTCCAATCATTCCCCGGTAATTCACCCCAGACTGTTTCGCCGGCTCTAGTTAACCTTAAAATTTGCGAAGCTGCGTTTAGAGCTGCATCCTGCAATTAAATAAAATTGGATGAAAAAGAAATTTTCGTCTGTATTAAATATACCTTTAACCTAAGATTTGTATGTATGAACAACGGAAATCCTTTAAGTTGAGTACCGACGTACGTTTCTTCTTCGGGCGTTATGAAACCAACGATACCAACCGAATATTCTCGACAATATTTATCGAGTAGTTCTCGATTCCAGTTGTCCATTTGAAGGTACTTATTGAAATTTTCGAAAACTATTACGCCATATCGACCCTTATCTAAGTTTGTGAGCACTGGTACACTTTTACCACTGACTTCAATTTTGTACCTTAAAATAAATTGTTATTATTTTTTTTAATATCACAGCATTTTATAACATACTTTATTCTAGTATGGACAAGAAGCTCAGCAATGGTTTTTCCTAATTGAGAATACATAGTTTCTACGAAAACTAAAACTTTAGGGTAGCTACGCAGTCTTGCATCACTTTTGTGATCGTGATTTTGTAAAATTCGAGGACCATTCATAACACCACATCGTATGTTAGGTTCCGGCCTTGTTGATCTCTGGATAAATCTGCGACAAACAGAAAAACGAAAAAATTACGAAAGCTAAGACACAAAGAGGTGGACTAGTTTTATAATTTCAAAATTTTTATAAACTTGACATATTATTATACAACGCCCTATACAGCAAAGACAGAAACAACGATCCGTCCCGATTCGCGTAGTGTACGCTTATCCTTATTACTGTATTCGCCAACTAACTTGAAACTTGATGTCCCAGAAATTACCAACTAAGAGAGACAGAGTACTCGGCTGCTATTGGTGGTAAAATTTTGACAAACGCCAATTGCATCGAACCTTATCAGGTGTTAAGATTTTCAGTAGCGTAGCGTCACACAGTTATTGTTTCTGCTTTGTACAATGAAGTGTTTGTAAAAATGTCAGCCGTTAATGAAGAAAATCGTAAATGTACTGAAGGACAAACTCGTCAAGGGATGGAGAAAATTAGGTTAGGTGAACATATTTAGTGTAAAACAAATCCTATGAAAGCAGTGAATCGAAAGCTTTTAAATCCAGACGCGATAAAGTAAATATTTTAGAAAAAATTCAACTTGGACTGTTTAAAGATGTTTCAACAGATAATAAATTTACAATTAACTTTAATACTAATAAGATGTTTATGTATACCTTTCAATTAAAAAAGCAAATAAATACTTTTCTTTCAGTTAAAAAGTAAACAATAAAAAACTATTAATGATTAACTGTTGTTAATTTTTTTTAATATCGTTTTTTGAGATATCGTGTACACGTCTTTTGGCTCAACACTTGTAGGTACCCTTTTTTTAAATACTACTGTACTTTTATACGATCCTTTTCGCCCCCGTTTGGCTACGCCACTGATAGGATTTACTTTTAACTAATTATTTTCAGGTAGAAGTAGGTGTCAACTTAGTAATGGCAGCCTAAGAAAATTGACATTTGTCACGAGTATAATCGTTTCCAAGATTAATAATAAACCAAGGTCAAAAGTAATATTTTCATTCCTACTCGAATTTTTTTACCACACCTATTTGAAAATAAAATAGTATTGATGTTTACCAACGTGCAAAATCCTATTAAAACAAAAGGCGTTGTACAGTCTAATAAAATTTTATTACTATAGCATGTTTAATTTGAATTGAGTGCTAATTGTTGTTTGAATTCGAGAGATTTAGGTTTATTACATACACAACATTGTTAATCAATTATTTTTATAGGTTATCACAAAATAATTACAGCTCATATGATATAGTTTGAGCAATAGATATAGACATGCAAAGCAATGCCGACATCTTCCGTCTGTTATTAAAACGTAATGTAAAGCGAGAACAATTTTTTTTGAAAGCAGCAGTGTATATTAAGGCCCGTCCACACTATGCCGCTATCTGCGTGCCAACGGTCGCGTCTACATCGAATCGAATTAAGAAATAATAAACACTAAATAGAATTCGCCCCTGGTCAATATAAGACACCTGTTCGTTGTACGCCCAGTAAAATTCGTTCTCTCTCGTTAATAACAGACGGAAGATGCTGTCGGCATCACTATATATCTTGCTCGTACTATAGGTACATCAACTAGTGACAATATTGTACTGGTCAATATTTAAGATTATCCGTCTGACAATTTGCGGTTAATCTAGGTTTTTTCCGGGGAAAAAAGCTGGTTTTTATAGCTTTCTCCACCATAGTAGTACATGTGATATCATTTGTAAATGACACAAAGGGTTAATAAAAAAAGTGGACCAGTTTTAAGCTACTTCTGCATGTTTAACTAATTTTGTAAAGAAAATTGTGGTGTAAAATTTGAAAATTGAGTATTGTATTTATTTCTATTTGTGAATGCATTTTTTTAAAGCATTTTTGGGCACTAGCTCCTAGTGTAACTCCATCTGAGTATAAGTATATTGTACCTGAAGATCTTTACTTATTTATTTTATAGGTTAGAAGTTCTTTCTTTTTATTTTTACTGTGTACAATATAATTATTGTAGTGTGAATTTAAAAAAAAAACGTTGTTTATTATTTTGATCTTTTCCTGTTCCAGTTCATTGAAACATCTGGTTTCATAAATCAACAAAGTGACGTAAATGTAATTTTAAGTATGTAAATACTGAATCATTTAAAATATCCAATTTAAACAAATAGACTAAAATTAAAAAATCTGTTCTTTGTAGGAATAAGTTTATAGTTCGTTTCGTTTCTGTAATAATTGTGGGGCATTCCATTTAGATTGACGCATAATATATCTATGATTTAAAAGTATATTAACAGTTTCACTACTAATTTTATTGCCTTAAACCTTTTATTAGATAAACTGTTCAAAACAAATCAAAGGGTAAATGCCATCAAATAAAATTGTAATTGATGGAATGCTGAGTTGAACTTCATGCGGATCAAATAAGTTATTAGTCATGCTAGGAGAGGTGAAAAGGTCTTTAAATTACAATAATCAAAACCCTTAACAAATACTTTTCTATCATGTATATCCCTTGTGAGAAATAGAAGGTCCACCTATGGTAAAAATCGAGGGGTAAACTGCTGCTGAATTTTGGTGTGCAAGCTTGCTGTATTAGCAGGAATTACCATGTATTGCTAGGAATTAGTGAGAATTTTATGGATATTATGTGGAACTACTACAGGTACTATTTGTAAACTACCTACTAGTTGTTGTGCAACTACATAAATAGAAAATTTTAAATTAATTTCCAGCAGTTTTTCTTATGTGAGTTTGTAATACAGATTTTTTTCTCCAAGCTGAACGATAAATAGTTTCTGAGATACAGCGGGTTACCTCTCTTATTCAGACACCCAGTATGAAATAAACAGTAGACAATTGTAGATTAGATTTTACTTAATCCACTATAATTATGATAAATATGTATGTCATTTTAAAGATTTGTCTCCTTTTGATTTATTAAATACTTTTGGTAATCAACATGTCTCGTTATTATCTTTAATTATTGAAAAGAAATGAACGTTTACAAACTTTTTGGGTTCCAAGAATTTTAGCTTGATGAATCACTTCTTCTATTGGTTTAAATTGTATGAAAATCAATTCAGTAGTTTTTGTGTTTATCATACCCAGGCAGACAGACAAACTAATTGAAAATAATATATACACAAACAACAAAACTTGGTGAAAGGTGAAGAAAATTCAAAAATGATTGCAATTAACTTTTTTTGTGCCCCTCAACAAGAAACTATGCCCTACCTTTTGTCACACCCTGTATACTTAAGTAGTGATATTCAAGATTATAAGATAAAGTTGTGTACTTACTTGGTTAAATAAGGTGAGCGTGTTTGCCTGGAGTAAATGATAATTAATATAAGTGACAACAGCACAATAGCGAAAACGCATTTTCTCAATGTTGACGGTTTTGGAATCCTGATCCTTTGGTAAAATGATCGCATCGAATATTGTCTCAGGGTTCCCAAAAGTGGCCGGGAGTCGTCAGTCATATTTCACTAATTTATTTTTAAAAACTATTATTAATTTTATGTACGTATGGCACACTAAAGGAATGTAAAATTATTTTTGATTATAAATATTATCTTAGTTTATCAACAGTCCGCCATTTGCTGTGCTTCCAAATTTGAAAATCACAACACAAACATTTTCTTGCCATCTTTCTTGGATACTCCTTCCAACATATCATCATTGCTTTTAGGTAAAACTTCGCATTGCAAATACATTACTTGTTATTTCACGATTTTTCTTCAAACTATTAAAACCTGAAACAAAGAAGTATATGAAGAAAAGGTAAATCAACCAACTACACATAGTAAATAATTTAAAACATATAAGCTCTTTTTCCAAAATTTTGTTCAAAATATTTTTCTTTATGTTTGAAGCATATTATTTTCACTCATATTTTCATTAAATGCAATTAGTGACAGTATAAAGACTTGTTTTATTATAAACTAATTTGTTTTAATAGCTTTATCACAAAAATAATTAAACAATTAATGAAAAAATTTGTTATGAAAATGTAAAGCACTTCTAAATGTATTTCACATATAATTATTTACACTGTAAGCATAATTAAAAATATATATATACCTCTAAATGTACAATTTATTATACACACAAGCAGATAAATAAGGAGGTAATAGCTGTAATCAATACAAAGTCCTTGTGTACTTAGCATAAGTTTTTGCACTGCTACATTTAATTTTAATTAGTTTTTAAATATTTAAGATATCTGTTAAATTTTAATATGGCATGAGTGATGTAAATATTATCGAAATGTTTATATAATCTAACTGATGATACATTATATGTTATACATTTCAAACTATAAACTTACATTTTTGATAAGAAGGAATGATTGAAATTATATAGCCCTCAGAAAGGATAAAATTTTTGCATCCTTGGAGTCAAGATATCCATGAACCAGCAGTTAAGGATCATTAGTGCTCATCCAATATACGAGAGGTATTTAAATATGGGGTAAAATATAGATACTTTTGCCTATATATATAAATTTATTATTTTTACTTCCAACAAACTCAAAATTAAAATTTCCTTGAAAATTGAAGGAAAATTTAAGAAAACCAGAATTTTATTATTTTTACTAACTAAAGATGATTTCAATGTAAAGAATAATATCTACTTACTTCTTTGTAGGTGTAAATGTTTATAAATAGCTGCAGGTATAACATAAATAACTAAAATTAAGCAATGCTTATTTTGTTTTTCAAAAATATACTTATATAAATATAATTTTTATAAACATATTTTCAATTGCTATGAAAATTGAATATAAAAATTATACTACTTAACAATGTTAATATGCACATATATATACCTACCCTTTTTAATTTATGGCTGTTAGGTAGGTTTAGGTATATACTATGTACAGTTTTAATAAACGAGTGTACATTTACTCAAGCCACCAAACTTTTTAATTTGAAAGAATGCAACAAACGTTTTACACTAGTTGTACCTACTCAAACCAAAACACCTTATCAAAGTGTGTATCAGATTATGGTTTTGCTGGTACCTGATGTGAATAAACCTCTTCATCGAATCGTTGAATGTTAAATACAACGTTCAACGCAAATAAATTTTATTGTTACATTCATTGCATACAAATGAATCAAAATATAACCTGTATAGGCATAATTGCACATCAAACTTACTTGAATGTGTTCACATATTGATACAACAAACTAACTGTTCACTATTCACTGGAACGTTACGATGGTGATATTACTAGTTCAACCTACGAAAATTTCTTTTTCTTAAGACACACTTCCTTTTAAAGTTCAATAATCTTTTATTTGACTAATCTTTACTATCTCCTCCAGAGATAATATACATAAGCTCCTCTCTGAGGACTATTTCTAAATTTGACAATTGTGTCAATGTCACGTAACTAAAACATTTTGCAGTTTTCTTTATCGTCTGCTAGAGCTGTTAAGTATTTGAAGGCTAGGTGGCGTTACATGTATTTACACTTGTGTAATTATGCTTTTTAAGTATTAGAAAAGGGTTTTGTAAGTTTTGAAGTAACCATTAACATTAATAGCATGCTAATATGGAACTTAATTATAGTTAAAATTGAGTAAAATTATACAACAATTTATTTGGTAATTTATTTTCAACAATGTATATATCTTAACACTACAAACGTTAACAATATTTGGCACAATTGAACAGACTTAAATCTTCGCATACTCTACTTTCATTTGAAATCCCGTTAAAGGATCTGCATAGTATCGAACTATTCGAACTAGTCCGTCTGGTTGAAGTACTCTATATTCTCCTCGAAGCGCATCTCCGTCTCTGGACTCCATGTGGGTATGGGAATTTTTCAACTGGTCGTCGTGAACTCCATAGGCGAATGAATAATCTGGTTTGCCCTAAAAGAATAATTTTATTTTTTAATCACACATAAATCAATTTAAAATTTACTATTCTTACCACAAAATCTACACTATGCGTTCCAGGTTGTAATGGATTGGAATTGGGAACGACTACTTGTCGTACTTCTTTAGAGATGGGACCGTTAAAATGATGAAAAGAAAAACTATTTTCACCCGGCAAAGATGAGTATCGATTAAAATTAGATACCAAACTATTTTCTTCGGTGTCTTTAATTGGGATATTAAGTGGTTGGTTTGACGTTACATCATCGATTTGCTCTTGGATTTTTACTTCATTTACAGGCTTGACATCGTTCGTCTCTTCAGATTGTGATAATGGTGCATCATCGTCTTCTTCTGCTGATTCGTTTTGTTCGTTTTCAGAAAGATTGTTATTTTCTACACCTATATATGACTCTTCTATGCAATGTGCTTTTCTTATCATTAAAAGTGAAACGATCTGAAATAACAATATTAAACCTATAAGTTCTCAAGTACATCAATAGATGTCACGATCTTCGCAAAGTATAAGTTTTAGGCTACATTTACATTCAATTTCAAACGCACTTACTTCCCGCTCGATATACAATGCCAATACTACTATTTACTTTGAGAATTTGACATTATTCTAAGCTGAAACGAACTTGGAATTTTGTCAAGGAACTTGCAAATGCAAGCAGGAACGAAATTTTGCTTGAAATTTTAAGGTTATATTTACAAAATATTGTTTTTATGATCAGAGACTCTGATATTATGGATGATGTTTCACAATCCCAAACGTATTTAAATATATACCTACCTATGTAATTATCCTGTTATGTATGACTCTACAAGAAAGGGACACAGTAATTGCTTAGTTACTAATTATAAATAGTTTTCGCAATTTGACAATGTAAATGGTCTGTTGTACAAATGTCAATTTGGAATGAATGTAAATATGTAGCCTTAAGTTGAAGAAGGTATTGAGAAAGAAAATGACAGCTCCTAATTCCTAGTTCCTAGTTCCTAGTTCACCGATGTTCAGTTTAATTCATCACGAGCTGCACGTAATACTAAACGTAAAATCCTACAAGCACAACCCGAAAAGAGAAAATGTAGTGCATCAGCTCTTAATAAATCTGAAGTATTTGCAATGGCCAGATTATATAACGAAAATGAACCGGAAGGACTTCAAAAGAAATTATATCACATTTTGGCGTTTGAACTAGCTTGGCGCGGAGGAGAAGCAGCTTACTGCAAAACTACTTATTTCGTATCTGAAATTGAAATTAATGGAAAAGAAACTGGACGTGTATCGAGTATAATCCTCTATTTTCGAAAACGAGACAAGGCGGCAACAATAAATTATGTGACAGCAAATGGATCACGCCTAATATTTTCGACGAAGATATTTGCCCAATACGTTTATTCAAAAAGTTAATGGAAAAACGAAACACTTTTATAACTTCGGGCAAAGTATTTCTTACACCAAATCCCTTTTGGAAAAAGAAAAATTCTAAAGGTTGGTACAAGAATTTGCCGATTGGAATTAATGAAATTTCCAAATGAACTAAACGCTCAGCACAACGCAGTGGTTTAGATGTCAAGCGTGTCAAAATTACAAATCACTCAAATCGAGCGGCAGCAGTTAGCGAATTAAGTAAAAGCGGAATTGAAGAACAAGCTCTAATAAAAATAACAGGACACAGCAATTCATCATCAATAAAACCATACTTACAAGTTGACAAAGAGTATCATTCAAGCATTATTCAATCAATTCGTTTGGAAAATGAAAAAACTTCAACATCTACTACAGAAACGATTAGCTGTGGCACCCGCAGCGATACCACTGTTCCTAGTATGAATTTCAATAACTGCGTTTTTAATAATATTGTACATTAAAATAAAAATGTGTTTATTTTTAATGTTTCATAAATAAAGTTTGCATTGATATGTTTCGAAATTTCTCATTCATTAAATTGTCCTGCCGAATTACACTCGAGGTTTGTATTGATATTGGGTAAATTTGTGTTGTTCAAATTCTAAACTGTTTCCTTTAGCAATTTGACTAGAATACACGACACCGAAGGTGGAGTGTTTTTAATAGTTGACAGTTATTCTCGTCAAATTGCTAGGAAACAGTTTCTCATTAAACAACCCAAATTTACCCGATAAAATACAAACCACTTGTGCAATTATAAGTGACTATTTCACTAGAGTAAATTGATAACTGACAAAATTTGAAGGTTTTGAACTGGCAATTTTTTGTCTTGTCGCGGCAATTTTTTGACGTTTAATATATCAAATCTATGTGTATGAAATTCTCTCTCGTGAAATAGTCATGTCGAATACCACTCAATTAAAAATTTTGTAAGGTAAAATTTCCTCTCTCGTGGTACTATATATGATAATAAAGTTTGGAAACAACTTTTTAAAAAACTTACAAAAATCACAGTAGTCACTTTCATGTTGGTAGTATAACTATGACCCGGACACTGACAACTGAAAGCTCACCAGACTAATTTTATACAAACAATTTATGTAATATTTTACGGAAATAAACAATTACGATTTTGTCATTCAATTTCAATTTTTCGAAATAAAAACCTAATAAATCGAACACCACATTATCTAATGTATGGTCGGAACGTGCAAAGATGGTCAGACAATTTCAATTTCATAATAAAGTTATAACTACAAAAACCACACCTGTTAGAGATCTATTGGAGCGCACTGTTCTGTTAAGTTTTTGAGCGAGTAATAATAGGATTTAATCCTTGAATGGCTTTTTGTTTATTCAGAATCATTCGCTTGTAAAATTGGTTAAACAGATTAGGTATAATAATAAGGACTGTGTAACATCGATAATCTTACGTTTATATGCATAAAGAATCGCATAGATTTTCAGATAGCTTTCAGTCCACAATGTACACAGTTGTTAGACTATTATTATTGGTTAGTGCAAACATTTTTGATGCAACTACGTCAAACTTAGGCTTAAAACTGTGGGAGTTATTGAAAAAAATATTAAGTATCACACAAAAATGCTAAACGAATAGATTTAGGAAAAAATGTGACTACAGTTCTTAAATTGAAATTATGATATGTTGAGTGTTGTTTTAGAACTGCAATACCCATCGAGAACCAAAAGAAATCTTCAGAAACTGATACAAAAGGTAATTTTTATTAAGAATATTTTTTTATTTAAGTTTCATTGTGTTATGTTGTTTACTTCTAGATATTAGTTGTTATGTATCATATGAATTACCTACCGTTCCTTTTTTTCCAAACATAAAGCTCTTCGTCTGAACCCGGCATTATAGCTCATCCATTATAGATCAATTATTTCTTCTCGAGAGAGAAACTTTGTAAAATGCATCATTACCTATAAAGGTTCCAGTATGATTGTTGTGAATGAATTTCCAGGTAAACTTGTTCAATACTTTTGTTAATATTATTAAAATTCCATATTTAGGCTCTTTTTAATACTTTTGTCAATTCCGTATTAATGCACTGTATGAATTAAACATTTTTCATAATACCTCCACTCGTTTGAGAAAGCTACTGTGTCACGAATTTATATTGAACGTTGTATAATTATGGACCTGCCATTATAACGGTCATTGTTATATTATGGTTAATAAATAGAATAAATAAATATTTCCTGCCGGACGAAAATTTATAAGAGGATTGTTAAAATATTCTAGTAAATAATGAAAAAAATCAGCTAACTGTAAGTAAAGGGAAAAGTCAGCTGATAAGATTCAGTAGGTGATAGATGCTGTACCTTTCAAGGTACCAGCTGACAAACTTTCCACTGAGATACAGCAAGCTGACATTAATTTTCATTCATGGTAGCATATAAACGATAACCAGGTAAATTTCTAGCTGAGAGAAAATTATTGAAGATATAAATTTCTTTTTCATGTTCAACCAGCCAGCGCTGACGTATAATCCACCGTGTCCCAGATAACACACGAACATACAATGGATGTCCAATGGATATCCACATTGGACATAACTACCCGCCCCACCCACGGAGTCGCAGCTGACGGTCGCGAGTGTTCATAGTATAAATCCCTGATGCATTTCACGAATTTTCGATTGGAAGGAACTTGGTCATGAAAATCTGTCACTGGCTCCTGGGCTATTAGTCATGTTCGGTATTTGCATAGCAGAGGCGACGGATTTTTGGACACGTGATCACAGATTAATATGAGCAAATTGCTAAATCTTTTTTATTTGGTTAATAACATACTTAGATTCAAATAAAGTATATTTTTGTTTTTTATTGTTATATATATAAACCTTTATAAAATATAATGTATCATTTCGACATTTTATTCAAAATAAATTTCCAGGAAATACTAAATTCAGTACAAAATTTTAGACAAAAAATTAATATTTTGTGAAAATATTATTATTATAATGACAGTCTAACTGAGGAACTCTTCTCATAGATAGGTACATACAGAAGGAGAAATCATAAAAAAACCGATATAGATTTTAATTAATCTTCTACCAGCTTTTTACAGGAATTGGAATAGCTCCAGAAATTATCCTAGACACTTGGATCTTCCTATCTTTTTCTGCAACAGAATAATCACTGTGGGTAAGGTCACCTATTCTAGATTCTTCTTGGTTCTTAAGATCCCCAGTGTGATAATCTTGAACCCCATATTTGTATTCGTATTTTGGAGGAGCCTAAAAATAATTCAACACAATTACAGTAATGCCAGTTTGGAATTTAAGCTCGCCTTCGTAAGTAACTTTAACAACCACTGGGTACAGAAGAAGAAATTAATAATTTAAAAAGTGTAAATGAAATCACAATGAGGTATGAAGCTTATTATGATAATTAAAAAATACTAAAGAAAAGTAGATAAAAGGTGTAAAAACAACAATTTAATATAAATTACCTCTTATTATCGAGCTATGAACGAAATTTTGTATCATATGTCAAATATTTGCAGTAGATCTTCGACTTACCCAATATTCCACCACTGGTTCTTTGGCAATAGCAATTCCGTGACCACCTGCAAATGATAAACCTCCATGTCCTAGGCCAAGTCCACCATCGTATCCCCCTCCTAGATAACCAGCTTGAGATAGAGCTAGGAAAGCTGACAAAAATACAACCTAAAAAATTATAAAATTCATTTTTTGAATAATATGTACAGTTTTCCTTTTTTTAAGGATATTAAAATTAGTTAATCGCGAGTTAAATTGGTAAAAACAATAAAATTTGAATACTACAGTTTATTAAAAATCGAATTTTATTTAGTTGTTCAGTTTCCTCGATTCAGAAATATAAATTGAAATCCACATTTTTTACACAGTTAATAACTAAAATGGAATTTTTTACCAAATTCTCAGGATTTTATTTAGGAAATATTTAACTAAGCAAACTTTTTCCGACGAGTGTACATGCGCTTATTCCGCGGGACTGACATCTCTCCTTCTCGCTTCTTTGTTTGCGCATTTCAGAGTTGGAATGAATTTGGTCGAGGTGTATAGTGTGCTTTTCGCTCGATGTTTGGTCAAAATTAGCTATCGGTCTTGATTGAGCAAAAGTTGCACTGTTTTTATCTCGTTCACTGCCAACGCAAAATGTTCTGAATGTACTGGACCTAATAAGTTGAAATTTTATACACAAATGAATCTATGTGACCCAAATACGGACGTCTAACGTGACCGAATCAATTTTGATATTATAGGACCTCTTTATGGGACAAATTAAAAAATGAAGTTGCGCAAATTGTATTGTATAATATACCAAATGAAAGGACTTGTTGCAAGGGTCTCAAACATATACTTTTCATACTTATAGATTATAGAAAAATATATAAGAAGTTCGTGGTGTTAAAATAACATGTATAGATTTCAAAAACAAATATTGTAGAATCAATTGCAGAAGAAAAAACATGTGTTCGTCTTCCTAGCGGCATTCTTCTATTGATCGGTGTATAGGAACTTATCAAAGGAAAAAGTTTGCAAAGGCGATGTACACATGTTTTAGCTTCTGCAATTTATTCTGGACAAACTTCAACATCTACCATCCTTCAAGCATGCTCAGCTTGTTGTAAATCCACCTTTATTCGAAAGACTACTGTTGCAAATATCCTGGCAAACTGAGATGTTGCAATTAACTATAATTATACTAATTAATTGATATGCATAATTGATTAACTAACCTGTGCAATCATTTTTTATTGGTTAATCCGTGGTAACACTGATAAGTCACTGAATACACTGTTTCTTTCAAATCTCCCTGTTACTTTATATACCCATTCGATCCCGTTCACCTCTTTTCAATATTCTTTGTTATAAAAAATATTTTCAAACATGTATTTTATACGCAATCGTCCAATTAAATTTACGTTTAATATGCTTTTTAACCTTATATATTATGCAAAAACAAAATAAAACAATTACAAGCTTATGTACCTAGTTTTGGCAATAGTAAACTATTTATCTGCTATGGTCTGGTGGTTTTTCGTTATTTGCATCGATATATGCGTACAGGTGACCCAGAATACAATTTTTTTTTAAGTTGTGGACTGGACCACTTGATAAATTGTGTTAAAAACGATCTAATTCGTTAAAAATAAGAGGGCAAGGGAAAGGTACATTTTAAATAAATACCATGCAAATTCTAATAATCTTCATTGAATTTCTTAAAAATTTTGCCAGGTGACAAGAGGAAAAGAAAACAATTTTTGAATGAAAAAGATCAGATTTGCGGATTAAAAACACAAGAAATCCCATCGACCAGCCATCGTATTCCCCTGATATGGTTCCGATCGACTTTTTCTCTCTCCATAACTCAAATTACTACGTTTTTAGCCGATAGAAGACATAAAAGAGACTTTGCGATGAGTACTGAAGTCTTATCGTTAGTTTGGTTTTATTTTTAGTTTTAATTTGACTTAAACGAGCTGCGTGACTTTTGTTGATTGCTGGTATTTTAATCCATCTGTCAATATTATGTCTTCACTTTCAGCTCCGATGGAGCTCAGAACAATGATTCACCTTCAAAAAAACTGTACAACTATATAGTTCACCTTCCAATCTAATCTTATATTAATTTGGGTCGACTTTAAACAATACGTAATTTATGTTTAAACTGGGAGATATTAACATTCTTTGTCAAGACGGAATAGCTCTAAATTCTCCACAAAAATTACAGTTTCCTGTTTACACCTTTAAAAACGCTTTGCAAACCTTTACCTTGCAGATTTTCGTGTAAAAAAGTCTCCAACTGGTCTCTTTTTACTTATTTCTAACAACGATTACTCTTATTTATAACTACATTAATAGCAAACCGCAAGTTAAAAATCTCTTATGACGTTTTACACGCGTTATCGATTTGTTTGGAAAAGTTGTGACGTCAGAACTTAGGCAGTCCATTAT
The DNA here is from genome assembly GCA_949126875.1 of Lochmaea capreae. Classification (NCBI taxonomy): domain Eukaryota; kingdom Metazoa; phylum Arthropoda; class Insecta; order Coleoptera; family Chrysomelidae; genus Lochmaea; species Lochmaea capreae. The sequence continues at coordinate 3,672,730 of OX421400.1, forward strand.
TATCTTTGACATCTATAGATGAATGTCTGTCAAAAAGTTTTGGAAGCTGGATAACATTGTAGACAGCGCCGAATTGAGAGAGAGCTGAGAGCCCTTTGTTTGGTAAAAACATCCGGCGCTAAATGCACTTTCTTTGCCCTACGGTTTGAAACCACAGAAATACAGCCCATACTTTAGTTACGGTCGAAAACGACAAGCACCTATACTAGGTATACCTTAGTACATGAGGTATACCAACAAAAAATTGCCAAATGTATTCAGTTTTATCGTTTTATGTGGAATTTAATTCATTTCTTTCTATTTTGTTGGTTCCGACCACAGAACTAGTATTTAGATCTGTAGTTTTAACCAAAACAAACATATAATAAATATGACACACGTCTATAACTGTCAACAACAAAAGTTGGAGATTTAGGGCAGCCAAATTTAATTATACAACTAATAGCGATACATTTTTTGTACTAATTTCATAAATAAGCTTTAAATCAATCTTGTTGGCTTAAGTCAAAACTAAATACCTTGGAACTATGATAAAGGACGTACTAGAATACTCTCCACCATTTTCAAACAGACAAAGTGGATAAAACTTAACCTCACTTCTAAATAACACTGCTTTTCTGTATTTGTAGCAGTATGCCCAGTTAATTTTCTATAAATATCAAGTATCCAGCTAGTGTAGGAATGCGTGAGACAAATTTTCACCGGTGAAAAAATTCACAAAATCTTTTTTAATATTTATTACACTAAAATCATAATAATACATAAACTAATAAATATAGGGATGAGCAACTTAGATGACTGATTGATTGGAAAAATGACACTGGAAGCTAGTTCTAGCCAATCGGTTTAAATCAATGAAGACCCAAGCCTAAATGCAATCCGATACCGTGACTGATTATTGGCTGATGGACAATTTGAGGATGTGCAGCATGACCAACTCGGCTGACAACAGCGTTGAAACCATTGTGAGGATCTGCTGTATATTTAACAATTCTAATAGTACCATCAGGTTCAGCTAGGGAATATTCACCCTTCACGGTATCCCCTACTCTGACTTCAGATTGTTGTTTGTTGTCTCCAGTGTGTGCATCGTGGACGCCGTATTTGAATTGGTAGTTGGCAGGTGTCTAAAAAACAGAAAAAAATGAGTTAAATAGTATCCGTAGTACTTTTCTACCCTTCCATTTTTGTAATTAAGGTTTATAATTAGTTAGAACAAAAATACTTTTCTATTAACTTACATGTAAATCGATTATTGGTTGTTTTGCAATAGCGATACCATGTCCGCCATAAATATTTCCAGTACCAAGAAGACCAGCACCAAGACTTAATCCTCCATCCAAAACAGAGATGGGGACTCCTTGGGTAAGAGCTACGAAAACAGCGATGATTGCAATCTGAAAAAAATTGAAAACAAACTTGAAACATTGAAGCTTGGAAAATCTTGAGAAGAATTGCACTCGCGGCGACCTATTTTTGGGCGTTGAATTAGAATTATAAATAATAAAGAGAGAGAGAGTTCCGAAAATCAAAACTTTTATATTGGAAACTCTCCCTTTTTGAATACCTTTTTAAATTTGAAAAATATCCAATAGTTTCCGAGATATTTGCAAAAAAAACAAACCACATTTTTTGTTTTAGTTAGGTTAGGTTATATGGGCGACCAGGTCCGTTCCGGCCCCGGTCCACTCAGAGGCCCTAGGCCCATAGTGATACCCTTTGACTCATGGTGTTGAGCCATCCTGTTTTTACCTATCCATTGTCCTTTATATATTTCCTTTAATTCATTGTCTTAGGCATTTCCATCCTCCTATAAAATTCTTCAAATTTCCGATGTCCATCTCTGCTACCTCTCCTAGACTCTCAAGTCGTGTGCTCCCCAAATACCTCTAGCGCTTACCTGCCAGAGAAGGGCATATACACATGAGATGTTCCACCGTCTCTTCCTCTTCGTCGCATTCATTGCACAGATCATCCAGTTTTACCCTGCCCCTACTGTGCAGTGTCCAGTGACCACTCCCGTGATCTTCTGAATTGAGTCCTTTCTATATTCTAGGATCTCTCTCGTTCTTTCCTTGTTTATTTTTGGCCAGAGCTGTCGCGAAGTGAAGCAATCGCTTTTCTCGCTCCATCTCTTACCGTGTTCCACCCTTGTTATATCCTCTATGGTGGCTTTCAGTAGTTGAATCGGTGTTCTTGGTCTGGCTAACGCTTCTGCCCTGTCCTTCTTCGCTCCCTTCTTTTGCAAGTCTATCTGCTTTTTGGTTCCCTTCCACACCACCGTGCGCAGGGACCCAACATAGACTCACCCTTCTGTCGCGTATCCAGGACAGGGCTTCGCGACAGCTCATTACCGACCTCGATCCCACCGTTGTGGACGTCATCGCATTCAGAGCAGCCCGACTGTCGGTGAAAATAACGGCTGGTTTTGTCGTTTTATCCTTCTCCTGTAGTAGTATCGCTGCCCTCTCTATCGCTGCTAGCTCTGCTTGCAGCACACTACATTCGTCTCTGAGTCTTATGGACTCTTTTACGTCCAAATCCAGAAAGTATATCCCTGCCCCCGTGCCATCCGCACTCTTTGATCCAACGGTAAAAATGGAGATGGATTCATCTTCATCATTCACCTGTTCTGCATCTTTGATCTCTATTTCTTCTCCGAATATGGGTCTGGCAACCATATAGTCTGTGCCTTGGTTTAGGACACCCTCTTTTTTCTTGCCACCCAGTTTCTGCATTGTTGATCCCAAGATCTCGGTGTGTCCATGTCCGAGTGGCTTCCACAGCCGGTTTTTCCTCAGTCTAAGGGTACCCTTAGCTGCCACTCCTTTTATGAACAAATCTATTGGGAGCAGATCCAGCATCACTTCCAGTGCCGCCTGGGGTGTGCTCCTCTGTGCCCCCGTGGTACCTATGGCCGCCAGCCTTTGGACTTTGGTAAGCTTCCTTACATTATTATCTTTATCCATAGCATTCCACCATACCATTACTTAATTGCTTATAACTTTTTCAATTTTTTCAAGCAGCACATGAACTTTTTCGAAAATTTTCTTGAAAGGCACTTGTTGACCAGACTATCAACGTTTCTTACCACAACTCTTACCTTAAAGAACATTGTTGTATCGGTGTCTAATCACGAACTGTTATCAACATATTATTTGTCTCATGTTTATATACCCAAATCAGAAATAAATAAATATGAATTTATTAACAATTGTAAGTTGAAAGACCAGATTTGAACGTATAGGTATGCATACTCGCTTGTAAAGTGCGAAAGTGGTTGTATTCATTTTTTTCACGACTAGTTTTAAACCTGAAATAATTTTTGATACTAGAGCTTATAAAATTGATTGATCTGGGTGAATATTACTTAATAACATAGACGTATTGTATTTAGTATAAGTTAACGAAATAGTAAGTAAATAGGTAGGTACTTAAAACCAGCAGATCTTTAAAATTCTGATAATACCATTTGTATTGAGTGTTGCCTATCCATAAGATTTATTTTAACAATAAAATTTTTATTTTTCTTTCCATTCATAGATAGAACAGTTTAAAAGTGATGAGTAGTATAGTTTTTCTTAAAATAAATCTAATTCCTTTAAATTTTTGAAACAAAAACATAAAATATAAAGCGTTTGAAAGGAAATTTTTTTTTCATTAAGAGATTTAATTTTCTGGTAAAAATGTCCCCACCCATAATTAAACTTTTGGAGAGCCTGAAGGAGCTAATTCTTGTGACCAATGCAATTGTTTATATCTTCTCTTTAGATAATAGATACGTTTCTACGCTCTATATTAGTGATATACTTATTAATATCTAACAGTTGTGAGATCTACAGTTTTATCAGGGTGTCTTTTATTGCATATTTCTGCTTCTCTACATGTTTTATAATGATAATGAGAACCATATTACATTCAATACTAAATTGTACTGCCATTTTTCATTATTGAAAACACCCTCATATTATATTTAACATTTGTTGACAGTTACAAGGATGGATCTTACGACGCATTTATATAATTTATCAATTCAGGATTCAAAGTAAAATTGGGTGACAGATTAGCATCAAACCTGTTAAGTATAGCTCTAAATAATACAATCAATTCACCAAGTTGTCTGCGTTCACTAAAATACGCTAGTTCGGCTGAAGCAAGACGTTGCTCATAACTATTCGATGGTAAGAAGTCTTGTGGCTAACGTTTGCACATTTTCAAGTGAATTCTGATCAGATGTTAAGACAGGTCACCATGCAGGTTCGCAGTATTCCATGAGAGAACGAATAAATCTTGACGGTGACAGATTAATATATTAAGAATATTTGAGAGGTAGGTACTCTTCTTGCCCATTCAGAGATTATGCTCAGACCAGGACAACTCTTTGTTTATAATAGCACTGATAACACATGTTACGGTCATTAACACATGATTATTCATGTAGTACGACACATTAAGATTGTTTTTTGCTTATATGTAGAATAGTTATTTTTTATACGCTTATGGATATCAGCCGTATATAACAAAAATAGAACATTTTCTTGCGGAACTCCACGTAAAACAGGTTTCAGCTGAGTAAATGTAGTATTGACGCGCATACAAAATTGTCTTGATGGGAGAAAATCAGATCTTCAAATTTCCTCTGATACCAAAATGTTCAATCTCAGGTAGTAATCTACGCGTAGGAACCCGGTCAAAAGCCTTGGCAAAATCAATTTTAACGTAATTTAGTCTTATTTGGTACAAAGATTCATTTCAAGTGCCTGGGGCTGTTGAGCCCAATCCAATCGAATGAATTAATGAAGTCCTACACGGCGTGCGTAATGCATAAAAAAGAAGCATCGTGTATTCTAACTTTTAACACTAAAAAATTTTCATCGACTTGCTTTACACCTTCATTTACAAACACCATAATTTTCCTAATAATACGTTAGAACAAAAAAAAACTCATTACATGTCATGTTCGCAGATCATGCTAATGCCATTAGTTTTTAATTTATTTGAAAAGTTACCCAACGGAACGACCAATATTATACATTATATCTTGTTATTTTCTTGCAACCAGTATTGTTGTGTAACTAAATTGAAATAAGTTTATATTTTATAAGAAAGAGGTCGCCTAGGAATGTTAAAATAATTTAGATATTTAGTGCATTATTTAAAACGAAAATAATTAAACAAATATTTTGGACAATCTATATGTTTATTTCAACTACGAACTCTGTCACTTTGGAGACATTTGTAGATTTGTCTTTAGGTAGAAATTAACAGTTCCAATTTTTGTAATACAGTGGAGATTTTGCCTACTACATTATTTAGCTGCTTTTTTGTCAGAATTCTGCATTCATTCTTTTGATTGGGTTGTGCTCAACAGCCCAGGCACTTGAAAATAATCTTCCATTCCAGAAGCTTTGTGTCTTCTATGTAAACCACTAGTTTGACTGGAGGGATTTTCAGTAATTGTAATGGTTGTATTATTTCCTCTCCAAAGTGCTTCCGTCTAAGTCCATGTAAGTTCTCGCAGAGATCCTTGTCTACCTTGTTCAGTAAACTCTTTGTATGGAGGTGCCCTTGTGTCGACCTCCATTTGAGTTGGTGTTCCCTATCTAGCCAGTTCCCGATTTCTCCTCTTATGCAATCTTCTGTGATTCCACAAAACGGTTCCGGACCTATGAAGTCTCCTTTAGAGCCTTCTTTAGCCAACTGGTCAGCCATTTCATTACCTGCAATCCCCTGATGTACCGGCACCCTTATTAAAGACACTTTGCTGTCTCTTGCCAGCCTTTTGAGGCATTCTTTAGAGTTCTGCAATTCTTTATATAATTCCAGCTCCTTTTGAATAAATTTCTGGAACGCATTATTAGAAACGCCCTAGTTGATTCTGATTGACACGTGGAAGAGCTAGAACCAAGACTATTTTTTGATGGTTAATATTTTTGGTTGTCCTTTGAAGCTCTTGGAATTTGGAACAACCTAAAGTGACCAAATTCATGTTAAAACATTCTGGTACTATCAATAAGGCGACATACCGTATTAAAGTAGGTACTTTCATAGCTTCGGTTTGAAGATTGTTGACTCGAAAGACCGTACTTACTTTTGGTTTAGATCCATCAGTATCCAGTGGTAGATGTTTTAAAATATTAAGAATCAATCGAATGAAAACATTTATTGCCTCAAACATAAAATAACTTACATAATATGTACAACAAGAAAACTGAGATGAGTATAACGAATGAATGAAAATAATGATGTCAACAATACTCCTATATTCGGATCCAGGTCATCGAAATCAATGTTGGTATAGATCTAATCCATAATCGTGATGGACTACAGGTGCACTGATTAAGGTTTTAGCTACAACTGGCTGTACTATTTTGTGGACAACTTGTGGATGTGCAGCTTTTCCTGTAAAAAATAACAATAGGTTTTCTTGAAATTATTATTGTGCTGGTTAAAATTGATGTAAGATATTTATAGGTGAATAGAGTCAAGATATTGTTATTGTTTTTAATCCAATTTGTTGCTAGAATCTCTGTATAAAAATATGGAAATGTAAATTATTGTTATCTTTGAAAATAACTGCTTAAACAATTTTTTCACCTATTCTATTAACAACAGCGTTGAAACCATTGTGAGGGTCAGCAGTATATTTTACAACTCGAATAGTACCATCAGGTTCAACAAGAGAGTACTCTCCTTTAACAGTGTCTCCAATCCTACTTTCTGATTGTTGTTTTCTATCTCCAGTGTGGGCATCGTCAACGCCATATTTGAATTCGTAATGAGCCGGTGCCTGAAAGTCGATAGATATATAAGTAAAAAGGTTTCCAATTTCACACATCTTATTATATTGATCAGTTGTCCATACTCACACTGTAGTCTATTACTTCTTGTTTGGCAATAGCAATGGGTTTAGCGTAAGTTAAAACTGGTTTAGCAAATGCAATTGGAGCAGAAATCGCGTGAGTTGTTAATGCGTAACCTCCATCATGACCATAATCCAAGCTAGGTCCTCCGGATATGTAAGAGATGGCGGCACCATGAACTGATGCAATGAAAAGTATAACAACTGCAAGCTGAAATTTGGAAAATATATATTTAAAGTATTAAAAATAAGTATTAAAAGTAAGTAACTTAATACTAACAATGAAAAAATATAAATAAACAATGTTAATGATGGGAATCAACCAAAAGAGACTCAGAATCGCCATATTTAATCCAGTGTATCCTAGAATTCATTTTTTTATGATCTGTTTGTTCGCTAAAGCAATAATTGGGCGCGTAAAGGTGCGTTTTCACCAAAAAGCGAGCACGAGCGAGCACGAGCGAACATTCGTGTATGTTTGCTCGACATATTGATATCTCGTCCACACCAGAGAGAATATGTTCAAGTTCGGAAATGATCCATCTACTTTGTGCGAGCGTGGTAAATATGACTGATCATGAAAAAGTATTGTTAGCTAGTGCTGATTTTAATTTCTGTACTATCAGTCCCTAGCTCGTCGACTAATTCTCTCCAAGCATCTTCTTTTTTATTTCTATTTTTGTAAAATGGGTCCGAAGAATTCCATAAAACCGGCCGAATGCGATAGCCGTCTATCAATTGCAACACACTATCAGTAGACCATTCCATTTTAAATTTGGGTCACTACAAATACTTACAAATAACCAAATTAATATTTAATTTAAAATGTAAATAACAATTTTCCACGTGGTGGCCCGGCAAAGTTGCATACAGCAAAGCGCAAGCGATCGATGTGCGAGCGCTTTTGAAGATTAAAATCCCGTCCACACTGAACGAGCACGAACAAATATTTTCTTTGATGTGCCGCCTTCCTCTCCATCTTTTTCGAACGCGAACAAGCAAACGTTCGCTCGCTCGCTAGCCCGTACTCACCAGAAAATTATTGATGCAGAATGCTCGCTTGCTCTTGTTCGCTCGTGCTCGCTTTTTTGCTGAATACGACCTTTAAGATTTATATTATTATTGGATATAGCCGAAAATCCCCCAAAAAATACTTTTCGCCAGTATAACAAGTTGATTCAGATCCCAATTTACTTTGACAGGTTTCGAATGGACTAGAAACGTTATGGTTTCTTTAAATGTGACGTAAATGACCTTGAAAAATATGCTGTAATAGATAATAGAATTACGAACAAAGATAGGGATGGTATGAGATATTTTCAAAAAAAAAACTCAAAACAAAAATGTTCTTACTTTGGTAAACATTTTAGAATTAAATCCAATCTTATTTGTCACAAACTAATTGCACAGAACTGATGAATGTTCGTCTTGGTTTGTCTTTATATAGGCAGCCTCGGCGTATAGTACTCCAAACCCGTTCAATGAAATTATTGAAAAAACCCGGGCTCCTAGTTACCTAGTTAATTGATCAAAATATTTGCAATTTGAAAGTGCAATACCTGCATATCAGCTCAGTGTTGTAGTAGCACCATTTTTTTTAAAAATTTAAACACTTCAACTACATAAATATATTCATTGAGGTTGATTTGGTTTGAGCTAAGAAGTTTTTATAACCTTTTCTTTCGATTTCTGGCCAGCCAAATAGAACCTATATACAAACGATGGGAATACAAACGTTTAAGAATCTCAGAATAAGTTTCGGGATATTTTGTACGCAGTTCTTTTTACGGTAAGACAACAGAAATAAAAAAAGAGGGCGAAAAAGTTATAGAAAACTGTACGGTACACGTTTTCATGATTATATATTGGAATCAAAAGTAAGGTTATTGTTATATTTGGCGTTCTTGATAAAACCCGACCGTCCCTTAGAGGGTAACATTTTTTATAATACATCTGATGATAGCAAACCTGACAACTGTCTAGTGACAAATGACACAACCATACGTCAGATGTCATAAAAAGAGAATTACCGATTTATTGTGGATATAACACATGGGCTGAAAAGTCCCGGGCATGATACATAGACGGCGATAGTTTTATTGCAATCGCCTGTTTTTCAGTTAATAAAAGACAGCAGTCAAAATTAAATGCTAAGAGTAAGTTCAAGCGAAGTAATGGCTTGAAAAGTGTTATGGGGTCTCCACTCCATCAGAAACAACAATAAAACGATGGTTTGCTGACTTAAAACGTGGTCGTAGATGATGCGGAACGCAGTAGACGTCCAAATGAGGCGGTAACACCAGAAAACATCAAAAAAATCCACAAAATCGTTTAGAATAATGGAAAAGTGATGTTGCATGAGTTAGCTGACATCGTAAAGGTATGAAAAGAACGTGTTGGCTTTATATTGCATGAGCAGTTGACTATGAGAAAGCTCTGTTCAAAGTGGGTGCCGCGTTTGCTCATTGTTGACCAAAAACAAGAACGTGCTGATGCTTTTGAGCAATGTTTGACAGTGTTTGAACGTAACAAACCGGAATTTCTGCGTCGATATCTGACAATGGATGAAACACTTCACTCCGGAATCAAAACGATCGTCATCTGACTGGACAGCAGCAGGAGAACCTCGTCCAAAGCGCCCGAAAGCACAATAATCAGCTGCAAAGGTTATGGCGTCAGTATTTTGGGATGTACGTGGTGAAATATTCATCGAATATCTTGAAAAGGGAAATACCATCAACAGTGAATATTATATAGCGTTATTGGAGCGTTTCAAGGCCGAAATTGCAAATAAACGTCCGCATATGGCAAAGTAAAAAATTTTGTTTCATCAAAAAAACGCACCGTGTCACAAGTCAATAAAAACAATGGCAAAACTACATGAATTGAACTTTGAACTGCTTCCTCATCCACCGTAATCGCCAGATTTGGCTCCCAGCAACTAATAGCTGTTCGCAGACCTAAAAAAATGCTCGCTGGTAAGAAGTTTCGCTCGAATGAAGAGGTTATCGCCGACACTGAGGCTTATTTTGAGGCAAAAGATAAATCGTTCGACAAAAATGGTTTTTTCTTTGTTAGGCTCATGTGTCAACAAAGCATACATTTTTAAATTGATTTATTTGAAGTAAAATATGATTTATTGTTGTTTAAGTTGGTGACAAATTAAACCTAGTACTTCTCTGCAACTGTTATGTGTATTATTGCTTAAAAACTAGATCGTATTACCAGTGTCAAGTATCTATTAACTTTTATTGATTCCTTGTTGAATCTAATAAGTATGGTCATATTAACCACCATTAGTAAGATTTATTTTGCTATAACCATTTTCAAAATGAATGGTTAATTCCTCAATTTTTATTAAAGTTACTTTTATTCACTTCATTCACGGAAAAAAAATACTATATTTTCTATATGTACGGAATTCAATTTGGTTAAGTAAGATTACCATCAATGAAGTGATATGCATAATATGCATTATATAATAATTGTTAAGCGTGCTTTATTAATTGCAGTGGTTCATATCAAATTAAACGTTAAGATTAATCATCGTCGGCTTTGCAAATGCATAAATAAAGTCTTTTAAGTGGGTTTTGGACGTTCCAGATCATTTCATACGTAACTATGAAGTTAGACGCCTCTGTTGAAAACAGAAAATAAATCACAAAAAAATCCAACGCTATTCTTTATTATAATACGATATTGTTAGGTAATTTATAGAGAAAGACAAGTTTGTGTAACATTTATGTTATTTTCTTTTGTTCCTTTTTGTTTTCGGGTACAGTATTCGCCAACTAACTTGATATCCCAGAAATTACCAACTAAGAGAGACAGAGTAATAGCTCCCTGCCTATTTGCTGCTATTGGTGGTGAAATTTTGACAAAAGCCAATTGCATCGAACCTTATCAGGTGTTAAGACTTTCAGTAGCGTAGCGTCACACAGTTATTGTTTCTGCTTTGTACAATGAAGTGTTTGTGAAAATATCAGACGTTAATGAAGAAAATCGTAAATGTACTGAAGGAAAAACTCGTCAAGTGATATATACAGTGTTATAATCTTCAATCATGTTATTATAATGGACCTTATTGTAAAAATATTATTTATGTACTGAGAATTCAGGTATACAGCTGAAATTATTTATTAAGCTAGGATCATATATTTCCGGACGGACTTTACTTTATTAATTGTACAAGTTGTGTTAATTTGTAACCGAAAGCGTATCCTCAGAGCTTGCACGGCACTGTTTACAGTTATCGGATGGGCGGCGTCAATAGGTCCCTAGCATTTAGGACATCAAGTTAGTTGCAGAATACTGTACCCCTACATCGCAAATACCAAACACTAAATACGTTTGTACATAATGACTATGGAAAAATTTAAGATTAGGCGTTCTCATCTAGAGAGTTAATATTTAGGGCATAGTATTTCGGTAATATTAAAGTGTTTTCGAAATGGTGGTAGACCGAAGAATGACTGGTTAGAAATAATCGGATGCTCATTGAACTTGAATTTTGGATCATCGTTAACCACTTTTGTTTATAGTTTTTACATTAAAATCGTTTCTGTAGTAGATGTTGAAGTTTTTTCATTCTCCAAACGAATTGATTGAATAATGCTTGAATGATACTCTTTGTCAACTTGTAAGTATGGTTTTATTGATGATGAATTGCTGTGTCCTGTTATTTTTATTAGAGCTTGTTCTTCAATTCCGCTTTTACTTAATTCGCTAACTGCTGCCGCTCGATTTGAGTGATTTCTAATTTTGACACGTTTGACATCTAAACCAATGCGTTGTGCTGAGCGTTTAGTCCATTTGGAAATTTCATTAATTCCAATCGGCAAATTCTTGTACCAACCTTTAGAATTTTTCTTTTTCCAAAAGGGATTTGGTGTAAGAAATACTCTGTCCGAAGTTATAAAAGTGTTTCGTTTTTCCTTAAATTTTTTGAATAAACGTATTGGGCAAATATCTTCGTCGAAAATATTAGGCGTGATCCATTTGCTGTCACATAATTTATTGTTGCCGCCTTGTCTCGTTTTCGAAAATAGAGGATTATACTCGATACGTCCAGTTTCTTTTCCATTATTTTCAATTTCAGATACGAAATAAGTGGTTTTGCAGTAAGTTGCTTCTTCTCCGCGCCAAGCTAGTACAAACACCAAAATGTGATATAATTTCTTTTGAAGTCCTTCCGGTTCATTTTCGTTATATAATCTGGCCATTGCAAATACTTTAGATTTATTAAGAGCTGATGCACTACATTTTCTCTTTTCGGGTTGTGCTTGTAGAATTTTACGTTTAGCATTACGTGCAGCTCGTGATGAATTAAACTGAACATCGGTGAAAGGGTTGAATACAATATTAAATTCGTTATAATATTTACTTTGTAGCATTTTAGCGGTGGTGTTCCAAATTGTTTTAACTACCGCTTCTTTGTAGTCTTCTCCGTTACTTTTTCGCATATTAAATGCCCAATCTTGCAATATTACATTCAATTTCTCGATGGAAGTATCTGGCTCAAATGTGTATCTTTTTGCATCGCAAAACGTAGAAAATTGTCGCCAGATTGATGATTGCGTCGCAACTGTATTAGTAGGCACACAGGTATTAACAATTTGACTAATTTCGGCGTTCGTAGACACACCGAATCGACTCATTGTTAGTTCTTGAAAATTCAATAAGTTGTTGACAAACATGCCAAACTATTTATTCTGGTAACCAACACCGCGATAATTGATGAACAAATGAATAAGTGAAAAAACCACTAGTGTATTTGTCGCTGTAAAAGTTAAAGCTAACTTTTGCCGCTGTCAAAGTGACAATTGCACTGTGGCATATGCGATTTTTTATACATGAATTAAATTGTCAATAATTTTATGTTAGTTGTTTTCTGTAGAATAAATCCTTCGTATTCATTACAGTAATTGTTTGGAAAAACCGAAAACGGCATCTGTCTATACACTCTGGATCAAAGAAAACTAATTATAAACTCAAATTATTACTATTACATAATTTGAAAATAAAAAAAGTTAACCACATTAATCTTATGCATGTATTATTATTGGGTCAATATTATTGGAATAAAAGTACGCTAGAATTCTTAAATTGTGTGTTCGATGACAATGAAATTTTTTTTAAGTAAAAACCAATAGAGTTTGAAGGTCTAGGGTGACCAATATAAATACAAGGAACTTGTTCATTGAATCAGTATCAGTTTATTCACTAGAAGATTTTGAAAATGTTCGCTAAAGTGAGTGAAAAATAGTGTTATTTGATAAAAATAGTTTACTGTACATTCAGAATTTTCCAAAATTTTCTTCTATATTTATTAAGACAATTAGATACTGTGTGTTTTTTTACGAAGTGGCAGCTCTTATTCTTTATATTTTTTCAACTTTTCATTAATCTTAAGTCATATCTATTCTTTATTTGGTCTTCTTTTTTGGAATTTCTGGTCGCAAGATGACCAAAACTTGTCTAAATCGTGTTGGATGGTGTGTGCGAAAGTCTATAGAATAATATTTATTTGCTGGAATCTAATTCACTTCACTAAAAGCTCCTTAAAGGTGGCGTTCACAGAAAAGTGATTTTTCAAACTGATTTTCGTGTCTCGCAGACTTTTTATGTGGCTTCTGTTAGTTGCTTCTTTTTGTCACCTAGAAGAAAAAACGACAGAACACATTCTATGTCAGTGCGATAGCCTGGCAAATGTGCGGTTTTTTGCATTAGGCGAAGAAAAGCCATTGGCAGAGAGCTATATGAAAGGTTCAGTCTCCACGCTAATATACTTTTTAAAAAGAATCAGGCTGGAGAATGTAATCTAGAGTTTAGAGGACCACAATAGATCTGAAAAGGTCGCAGTGGAATAGGCCAAAAGCCACCTCATAAAATCTAATCTAATCTAATCTAGTTGTTTCTTTCTTTGTCTTGGACTTTTAGGTACCTCTTCTGGTGAAGCTCAGAGTATTGGTAAGAGTTTTCTTCTCAAATCAACATCTAGTCTAGAGCATTAAAAATCAGACAATCAGTTCCATATTAAAAGAACCGAATGTTAAAAAAGGACAAATTAAAGATAGTAACAGATGTCGAAAGAATAATTATTTTTATTCACACTTCATATTTTTGAAAAATAATATTTTTCAAAAACAGTGGCCGTTCAACTAAGGAGCAACAACTACTTCCCGTGCAATATGCACCGCCGGATATTGAATTACACCCCAAAGTCAAACGGTGTTGGTATATCTACAAGATATTTTAAAACCAACCTTTCTGGTTAAGAATAACATTCCTTATAAAGACAGCTGCGCTACCGACACATGCAAATGAAGATATAAAAGATATAAAAGACATTGCGAATTGGAACAAAGAATTTGAACTTAAATTCGTGTTTTAATATAAGTGTTTAATTATCATAAGATGTGACTCATGCAAATTTGAATTGATCACTCTCATGACACAAAAAAGTAAAGAATATTAAGAGGTTTTAACCATAGTATAATTGAAAACAAATAAAGTATGATTTTATAATACTCTTACCACAAATAGGTAAGTATTTTTCGGTGAAGCATGACAAAGCCGACTTTTTTTTGATAAAAGCAATAAAGCTTGAAGGTCTAGAGTGTATGATGACCGACACAATTTCAATAAGTTGCTGGTTGGCTCTTAGATTTGGTGTGAGTTAAATACTGCATATAGGGTGATTCATTAAAGGTGGCCGTATCTCGAAAACCGTGTGTGCTAGAATTTCTTATGATAAAATCGGCCCTAAAAAAATGTTTTGAGTAAATAGTTTCTCGTTAGGTAGCGCAATCTATCACTTACTCAGTTCTATTTATGATTTTAAATAAAATGTTACAACTCTAATCAGCTTACAAAAAGGAGAATAAGATGACTGTCAAAACCGCGAACTGATATCTCTTGTTATTCGAAAAATATTGGCATTTTTTGATGATTGTTGATTCACCCAGTAAGCTGTAAGACACATTTTGTTGCTGAGATAGTTTTGAAAATAAAATAACAATTAAAAACGCATCATAAAAATATTTATCAACATTATATAATGCTCATAAGATAAACTTACCCACCCTTAATGAATTACCCTGTACAAAACTCAATTAATTTGAATTGTATACGCACTAAATTTATTAAAACATTGGTTATGTTACAATTTCTTCATCTTTCATTCACGTATTACCAGACATCACTTTTTGGTTGCTTCTTTTTCTATTTATTTTTTAGTCTTTCTCCTTGTTCATTATCCTTATACTTTTGGAAAGTACTCAGTTCTTTCTAATATATTTCAAAAATTTTAAGAAAGCTTAAAGGACGAAATCAAATTTGTTAAATTTTAAATTTTGTTCCAGATTGCACTTTTGATTCTTCTTAGCGGGATATGTTCATCAGCTTATCTTGAAGTATCGCCCTATCATGGAGCTGCTTCCTATGACAAAGCACCTCTTTATGAACATCCATATTACCCAGAAGGAGGTAATGTTTATGACAATGGATACGAAAAAAATTATGAACACCATGTAAGTTCTTTATTAAATAACAAAAATTATATTAAATTAAAATCAATACATTATATTTTCCCCAGGATTATCCAAAATATGAATATTCCTATGGCGTGAATGATCCTCACACAGGAGACCACAAGTCCCAACACGAAGAACGCGATGGTGATGTCGTGAAAGGGTACTACACTGTTGCAGATCCAGACGGTACTCTCCGTACTGTTCACTACACTGCTGACGATCATAATGGCTTCAACGCGGTTGTTCAAAAAGACGGACTTGCCATACATCCACATACATCATACGACAAAGTTTACGCCGAACCTATTGTGGAAAAAGTTTTGGTTGAACCTGTTTACGAGAAGGTTTTATACGATCAACCTATTTACGAGAAGGCTTTGTATAAAAAACCTTTCTACGGTTACGAAAATGGTCCTTTGGGGAACAGATATGGTTTTGATCATTACTAAATGTTTAAAATGCTCAATAAACGATTGAATTTATTTGAAAATAACAGAAATTTAACTATTTTATTTACCGAATGACTGTCAGTGGCCATAATTTTAAGTTAGTTTTGATATTTTCAAATAAAGTACCAAAGTGTACAATTTTCATATGGTTAAGGACTATTTTCATGTTATTTAATGTATACACATTTTAGTTTAGGTGAGTGTAAGATCATAATTTTAATTTATAATAAATTATATGCAATTCAGTCGAGACATTTTCTTGTAAAACATTTCCTTCTAGCGTAGTTCAAGGGTTTATTTTATAATATGGAAATAAACAAATTCTTATTGCAAAAACATTTTTATATTAATAACAAATAAATAAATACAAACAATTTAGTGCCAATTCAGACTCTAATGTTGGTAGTATGGAGCTGGAGCAGCAGCTTTGGTGGGATGTCCAGTTCTTTCTACAACGGCGTTGAAACCACTGTGTTTGTCTACAGTATATTTAACAGTTCTGATAGTACCATCAGCTTCATGAAGAGAATATTCTCCTTTGGTGACGTCTCCGTCACGTACTTCTTTATGGGAGTGGATATCACCGGAGTGGTGGTCTTCAACACCATAAGCAAATTCGTATTTAGGGTGAGCCTAAAATACAAAAGAGAAACATTGATTTTTTAATAATCAAGCTGAAATATTTCTTCATATAAAAATATCAGTCGTATTGGAGCCACGTGCAAACTTCTGGTTAAGAAACCCTTTGGTGTGGAATTCTGTTAAAACGTTTAAAAGTAAAAAATTTAGTCGACTTACGTATTCTTCTTGTTGTTGATAACCGTTGTAGGCTTGGTTGTAAGCTGGAGCAGCTTGTGTGTAAGATACTGGAGCTACGGCGATCTTAGCGGGAGCAGCTTTAACCAAAACGGGAGCGACAACTTTGGCAGCGTAATTATTTGGAGCAGCATAATGAGTTTGAGCATCACCGAAGCTTACACTAGAATAAGAGCTGGCATGAGAAGGAGCTGCGTTCTTTAGAAAAACAGGAGAAGCAGCTTTAACGGCTGGTGCGGCGTAGTGGGTGACGGGAGCTGGTGCGGCGTAGTGGGCGACGGGAGCTGGTGCGGCATAGGAAGAGTAGCTGTTGATAGGCGCGGAATATTCGTGGGAGGGAGCTGCATAAGCGGATGGAATGTGCTGAATGGAGTTGTGGTTGTCGTTGAATACGATGGAAGAGGTAGCGGCATGACCGTCATAACGGATAGCTTGGGAGTAAGCTACAAAGAGAGCTAATGCGATTACCTGTGAAAAAATTTGTTAGAAGAAAATTACCACTGCTAGTTTTCAAAATTTAATGGATTCTTTGAACAATTTTCAGCTCAAAAGCGAGGAATATGTATATGTATAAATATTTCTGGCTTAAAAATTTCCAACGATTCAATTTTGATGTTTAAACAATTAAGATAGAGCATGGTACTCGAGAAAAAAATTATGGGTCGTTTTTAATATATTTGGAAACATTATTTTTTTCTCAATTGAAAATTTCTGTAACAATTTATTCAATAATTAACATAATTAATGATAAAATCATTTTTTTGCTTACCTTAGAGACCATTTTTGATTTTTTAAAATTGAATAATGCTATGAGTAAACTTAATACGATACTGATTAGAAAAAAAATCAATACACATTTTTATACCAAACCGTTCACTGCTCGACGATATTGAAAAATCCCATGGGCATAAAATATGGGTGTTGTCCCACGTCCACTTCACTTATGTAATTCATCACCAAAAATTTGACCCTAATTGAAATATTTCTTAGCGACTGATAGATGTAGAGCAGTAATATTAGGTAATTAATTAAATGCTTATTTTTCATACTCGCTGCAAGTGTATGGAACCTTCAAAACGGTCCGTTATATAATTGTGAATGGTATATATATTTTAAACTAATATTATTTATCTTTATAACAGTCGTAAATTATTTTTATATTTTATTAAAAACAATGTAAATTGGATATTAATGAAATATGAAATTTCATGGACTCTTCTCTACTTCTTTTCTACTTCCGCGTATTTTTTAGGATACACCTTTTCCCCATACACACTAAAAAACCCGAGTGTTCACTTTTATATTTTGCATATATGGAGTTAAAAAATCAATAGATATGTATGTATGTATTTTGGGGTAACATTCATTGAGACCTAAAAGATCTATTGTGCCCCTTTACTTCTACTTAGTTTCTGAGGAGAGTCTCAGATACTAGTATCTCCTTTAGTCCTATTTCCCGGAGGAATTTTAGGATATCTGCAGGCTTCAACTTAGGTAACTGTCCCTCTTCTATCCAGTAGTCTCTACTGTGCCCTAGGATTCTGAAATACTGTGCAGTTCGCAAGTATGTGGATGGAGGTTTCGTCTTCCATTCCACAAAATCTACGATCTTCTTCCTCCACTATTTTGAGCTTTTTAAGGTGTCCATTCAGGCGACATTGTCCCGTTAGGATTCCTGTTAGAACTCTTAGTGCAGTTTTGCTTTGACTTATGCATTTATTTGATCTCAACAGGTTGTAGTCACCCAGAAGAATCTTTGATTGCCTAAGCCCTACTAGATCTTTCCAATTGTCAGATCTTCTCTTTTCTTCGGCTGGAATCCACAGTAACGTGACTATATTGTTCTCGCCTAGTTCATTAAGTTTGCCTAGGCATTCCCACACCATTTTGGAACTGATTACACAAGAACTCAGCGCTTTAATGTCTGCTTGACTATCAGACATTATGATAATCCTTTGCCTTCTATATCCGTTGCCAATATTGAACTGGGCACACTTTCTTATTGCGTGAATTTCCGCCTGAAAGATACTTGGGGTTTTTCCCAAGCTTTCAGAGTGTTTGGTTTCTGGCCCGTACACTCCTATCCCAGTTCCTTCTATTGCTTTTGAGCCGTCTGTATACCATTGAATGACATTCTTTCCAAATCTGGAAATGGTATTTGGATCCCATTCCTTCTTGTTGCTTAATTCCGTAACGAATTTCTTTGAAAAATTATACTTTTTCATTATACCATCTTGTGGCATGTCCCAGGTTGTCCGATTTCTAAGAAGTGAAGAGGTGGTTTTTATTTTAATGATTCCCTCTCTACTTAGTCTGTATCTTGTTCTTTCTGCAACACTCTCCACCACTATATACAGGCTAGTCTTTGAATTTTGGAGAGGTTTTCTCTCGTCGTCAAGAGGCTAGTTCTACTACTCCACGCAATGGCTCCATAAGTTATGATTGGTCTCACTATGTCAGTGTACATCCAGCTCAGGATTTTTGGGTCACAGCCCCAGTTTTCCCCTGCCAGATTCCTGCACACCATTAGAGCCATTTTTGCTTTGTATGTAATCTCCTTCTCGTGTTTGTTCCACAGGAGTTTGCTGTCTAGAGTCAAACCTAGATACTTGACTTCTTGTCTCCATTCAACGTCGTTCCCATCAAGTTTAATGGTTTTGAGGTTGAGTTTTCTTTTCTCAGTGAAGGCTATCAAGATGGTTTTGGTGGGGTTGATGCTGAGTCCCACTAACCTACACCAGCTATTTGTATAGTTCAGACCCTTTTGTACGATGCCACAAAAGGTGTTCAATAGATAACTTTTAAACAATATTCTCTTCGAAGAGAAATGCATTTTTGCATCATTTTGAACCAGTTCTGGAAGCTATTTACTTAATTACAGTTTCCTGTAACAATTGTCATATTTAAGTAAAGCGTCAACAGACGTCAAAATATTAATATGATACTATTATAACGCCTTACAAATTTGAAAATTACTTTTCAAAGAGTAGACCGTTCACTAGGAAGCAACATCTACTTCTCGGCCTATATTTCCCGACAGACAATAAATTACAATTCCAACTTAGGGAGCGTAGGGTAAAGACCACTCTATATTTCAGTTTTCCTTTTAGATTTTTTTCTTATTGAAATTAGGTCCCACTTAGGTAATATGTCCTGCTTTGTCACTGAATAAGTTGACTGTCTTGCTAATTTATCGGTACTAAATTTTGACATTTGATATTTGTTGACAGGCGACATCTTTTTTGTTGTATGCAACACTTAAAAGACAGGAGCGTCTAAATGTAGCTCTCTTCACCGACGTTGCCTGAGGTTAATTTGTCGAGAAGGGCAAGGAAAATAAATGAAGATGATATACAAAAGTAGACCTAGAACGGAAAAGGTGAATAACCATTCCATTCACCCTTCCCCATCTTTATAGCTTCCTCAATCATTTTCCTTGCCCTTCTCGATAAATTAACCTTGGGAGGAGATTTAGACGGTTCTCTTCAAAGATTACCCAGGACTCTACACACTATAGAATTCTACTATCGACTCTACTCACACGTCGATTGTCGACGATTTCATCATAAAAACTTCAATATATTTCATGATAATAAGTCAGGAATAAAAGAAGACTTGTCGACAGGATACAGAGTAAGACTTTCGACTGTTGACGACTGGAGTAATAGTGGTAATAGTACCCGTATTTTATTTTTTGTTAGTTTACTATTTCCCAATATTCATACATTGAAAATTGCTTTGTCTGAGTGAAGTTTCACCCCAAAAACATACAACTAAAAATACAAGAAAGCTAACTATAAATTTTTTTTACCAATATCAGTAATAACCGTTAAAAAATTTACATAAAAGTTATTGACCCTCTTTAATAAAATACCTGATTTGGAGTCATTCACAACATTCATTAGTGTACCTACCAGTCGACCTTTCGAGAATTACTACAAGGTTATTTCTACTATCTTCCATGTGAATAAGACAAATTATTGTTTACTTTTTATGCAAAAGCATTAGCGTATCCTATAAACCTTTTTTTTAAATATAATTTTATGTTTATGTTTAAAAACATCTGTCAGTTGGTGGCAAATGAAGAAATTGAAGAATAAGTACAATATTTTTGTAGTTGAAATATTCATACACGCATTTATTTAAACTTTTCGTAAAATGGTAACTGCATCAGCAGGAAAACCAATTCTTACTTGTTTTAATAAATCTAGGTTATGTTTCCTACGTGCGACGCTAATGTCGTATCACAGCAGATCATTGTTCAGGTAAAATGATCCTTGTGTTTTTTATTATGTACTTTTCACCGTTTTATGACTAAAGTCTACCATTCCGATTACGTAAAATACAGGGTGTGACCCAGTTGCGGAGGAGTGTTTGTTTTATAACTGATCGAATAGTATCACTTGCACCGTAAATCAGATTTGATTGTTAGGAGGTTGTTCTAGTTTCGAAGGAATGCGACTAGGCCGGTCTGATACATATAAAGAAGAAAAGAAAACGAAAAGTATATTAAATGTGATTAAAAATTGGTTCAAAAATTATGTAAATGAGAAAAAATTATTAGATAATGAAACCCCAAGCTAGCTCTCCAAATAAATACTTACAAAATAGATATTGTATCATATTTTCTAACCTCTAAATCTTGTGGTGACCATTTTACTGTTTCTTTATAGCTTTTTTTTGGTGATGGGCAGAATCGGATTATCAGGTTATGAGTAAATTCAATAATCGATTGATAATTCTAATTATAAGTCACTTATATTCTATTAACACTAGAGGGCGTTTAATTGTTATTAGTTGCAGCATCAGACGGTTCGGGCTCTTTTCCAAGCAGTTGGAATGTATCCAGTTGCCAGTGATGCTCTGAGGAGTTTACAAAGTACTGGAGATAGATGTGTTTGCCCCTGCTGGCCAATTGAATTTGCGTTATTACTTTGTTGGCAGCACTCCAATCTTACTTCTGACGGATTGCTCCGTTCCTATCTCTACAGAATCTGGTAGATGTGCCTGCTGTAGAATCTGAATGGATTCGCTACCAGTTTCCGAGAATGATCCATTTTTAAAACATTGTCTACTAGCTACTAGCTTTTTGAGAAACGTATCTTTTCTTGTCGCATTGTATATTCCAAGGTCACTTGTAACTCATTGAAAGTATGTGGCTGTAATTTGTTGAAACCCAATCTCCAAATTCATGAACTTCCGTCACTTTATACGGAACTAATTCAGTTAAATCAAAACACAAACATTTCGAGGTAACTTTGGCACTTTTTATTAAAACAAAAGCATAAAAATAAACAATTCAATAACAAAAAAACATAACAAGATCAATGAAAATATTTAATAATCAGCTTTCTTCAGATTGTTCCCATATTGTGGACTGCCAGACTTTTCAACTACTGCTTGAAAACCACTATGTTTATCAACTGTGTATTTGACAGTTCTGACAGTGCCATCAGGTTCATTAAGAGAATATTCCCCTCGAGTAACATCCCCGTCTCTTGTTTCTTTGTGTGAATGGATATCTCCAGATTGGTGATCTTCTACTCCATAAGAGAATTCGTATTTTGGATAAGTCTGAAAAAATAAAAATATATTTATAACATTTTTTTATTATTAATATTGGATTGGTTGGTTCGGCATCATCAGTCACAGACTTAGATCCTCCAGCATCTTTTGTGCTTTTGGTTGTGCAGTTTATGTGAAGAGACCGGTATCACTTATCATGCTAAACAGTCTTTTCACTAGGTCCTTCTTGGAGAAATCCTCCCTTAGATGTTCTAGTCCTAGGAGTCTATATCTCCTCTTCCATGCACAACCAATTCTTATTATTACTTCGGTACTTACATTTTCTTCTTTGTCGTCATAATATTTGGTCTGTTGAGATGGTTCATACTGGACATTTTGTTGAACTGGTAAAAAGTATTGTTGAGCTGGTTTTTGATACTGGGAATTACTAGAGCTTTGGGAATATTGAAGATTATTAGATCCAAGACCAGCAAATGATTGTCCTCCATAAGCACCTAATCCTGCTGGACTTTGTGATTGATAAGAAGGTACTGCTGAGCTAGTATATTTGATAGAAGGTAGGGAATTTTTTTGAGCAGGCTTAAGATTTGAATAGACATTTGGTGCAGAAATTAGTTGTTGAGAAGATTCATATTTATATTCATGTTGAGGGTAAGTATAGCTTAGCTCATTCGATTCATAGGCAGGCTTAATATATTGTAAAGAAGGTGGAGAATTTTTCTTGGATGCTTTAAGGTTTGAATAAACATTTGGTTTCGCAAATGACGAAGGGTTGTATTTATATTGAGGTTGGTTGTATTGAATTTGTTTTCCAGCTTGAGATAGGATGTGTTCAACTGTATTCTGGTAGTCATTAAATGATGCGTATGAAGTGGGTACATCTTCAACAGCTACTGTGTATCCAAGTAGAAGAAGTACTGCAGTCACCTAAAATATATAAACATAGTTAAAACGATTTCGGATATTTTAATTTTAAGTTAGAAACTTAGTTTAATTTTTAATCTCTCCTCAACATAGTTTTGATTGCTAATGAATTTTTCCGATTTGTATCTTTAATAAGAAGGGAGGCACAAAGGGCAAGTGTGTTAAGGAATTTTTCCAGAAGGATAAATAATAGGTAAGGAAATATAAACCCAACCTTCAAAGACGTTATTAATATAAAGAAATATTGCACTACATCACCGACAAGTACCTAACTGGAGACTATTGTAGCCTTCAGTTAAATCATAGCTGTTGGCAAAAGTGTTTATCAACTGCCAGCTGTCATTCAAACTCTCGGCTATCACGTTGATGTTAACCATAGAACATAAAGTTAAATACGAAAAATTGGTGTTCCCTGATGCTAACTGTCAGTGTCATGATTGTTTGCTTACATTTTGCATCATTTCATTGATCAGAATCACGTTTTTAACTGAAGGATAATTTTATGAGAATATAAAATATGGACTAGGAAGTTCAATGAAAAGTAAAAAACGTACTAGAAAATTCTAAACTCTAGAAATAATAACATTATTTTTAAAATCTTGAAGCAAATAAATCTACACGTTCAAACTAAAATTCTAGAAGATTATTTTACTCAAAAAAGTAACTAACAAAATACACTATTGTTAATAACAATCAAACATTTATTAAAAAACTCTGAGTTTACTATACCTTCACAATCATGCTGCTATTTTTGGAATTTCTCTTTGAATGATCAACACAAACTGATTTTTAAATGACATAAATGGTTATATATATAGTCAAATTTCACCCGACAAATAAATGTCTCCACCTATTCAAAAAATATGTATTTTGATTTCATAATATATGTTATAGTTATATAATGTCATCGCTAAAGATAAACAAATTAAAATGCGGTTGATCTAATTATGTCCATGTTAAAAACCGTATAGATAGGTGTAAAATAATGTTAATAGTAAGAAAAATAATTTGGGCTCGGGTATAATTAATGAACATTTTGATCTAATTTATCTAATGAAATGTAGTAAATGGGCGAATAATTATGCAAATGTATTCATTACTTGGTTACATGTACAAGAAAAAGAAGAAAACATTCTGATTTTTACTTAGCTTACTTAGTAATTTCTTGTTTGCTTTACTGCTACATCCTGTATAATTGTTAAATGTTACTTATACCCTCTGGGTTTCCAACAACGTATCACAAGCAAACGGTTATTATTTCTTGTAATTTTAATTTCGCCTTTCTACCCTAGATACGGTTTTAAAATTGACACACTGTATATCTGGCTGGAAACAGAATTAAACTTCATCGTTTGATGTTATCACTGAATTATTATTTCATGCAATTCAACAATTATAAATAAATAAAGCGTTTAGTTTTTATATGTTTTATAATAAAAGTATAAACAAAGTACAATTTTTTACATAAAAAAGCTTAAAATAGACTATTGGGCTTAGATCCTTAACATGAAAACTTGTGTCTAGACTCCATGATCCTTTAGGAACCAAATATTTACAGAATAAGAAATTTGGATTAAAAATGGACGACAAAAATTGATACAAAATATACACATTGTGTTACAAATTTTCTCTAATGTCCATAAGCTACTGACTCTTGTCCGGTTTTATGAACAACTGCTCTAAAACCGTGATGAGGATCAGAAGTATATTCGACAGTACGTAGACTTCCATCAGCGTCAACCACTGAGTACTGCCCTTTCACTAAATCACCATCCCTCACTTCGTATTGATTTTTTGCATCCCCTGTACTTGGATCTTCTATACCGTATTTGAATTCGTACTTTGGAGGATCCTAAAAAAGAAAATATAGACTATTGAGTGCCCAGCAACTTCTTAATCAATAGGAAAAACTGGAGATGAGTTTCCTCTTTAAATATTTTGGCCTGCTATGGTCAAAAACTACCTAACTGTAAACCCAATAACAACGAAGTTTGCAGTTAAAGTATGAGATGGCGCTCGACGTTTCTACTATTAAATTTATTATTTTTCTTGTATGAAATCTTTCCCACGCATTTCCCACTCTTAATAAATGTAAAAAAATAGCCTAAATATTTTAAAAGTATCCTTGAAATAAAACCATGCAATTGAAGGCGAAATGTCAAAGTTTACTAACAAATATATCACACCGATTCTTTAAGACACGATAATATCAAACAAGCTTAATTATACTCTATGGTTTAATGAACCTTGAGGTGTTAAAACCTTCAAGGTGTTTCATGTTAACAATAACAAATTATCTAGTGTTAGAAATTAATAGCCGCCTCTTATTAAAAAGCGCATTGTAGTAAAACCTGTTGCCAAAATATTCGTGTGTGTAAAATCTATTATAGTTTCGTGGTTGTGTCTGCTGTGACGGCAACGGCAATTACCGCTATGTACTCGTTGAATTTATATTTAGATACACTGCTCTACGGAAAAAACACAATTACAGAGCAAAGAAAAGGAAATATTCAAAACAATGATAAAACTACAAAAAATATGATTATTTATTTAAGGAAATGTGACTTAATATATGGCATAGCATAGACCTGGACTCAGTACTGTAATGAGCTATTTCCCGGACTAAAATGAGTCCAGGAAATAGCTTATTACAGCACAGTATGATATAAAAGATATTTTAATAATTAAAGTTTGGTTAATAAGACTACAGGTATCAATAAGTTGGAAATTTGGGACAGATAATTTTATCTGTGAATTTTGAAAGATTCCAGTGATAAATTTTGTTTTGTTGAGGTTTAGTGATATATGTAGTATCGATAAAAATCAAATTCTTCGTTTAACGTTACCGCAAGAGTAGACACGGCAGTTTTCACGCTATAATTATGTCTCATTGATTAATGAACATCATAGTAAAGAGAAGCGAAAATTAATTTTTTCATTAATATGAAGTTGACATTATATAAAAAAAACAGTAATAAATATAATTTAATAAATATAATTAGTTTATTTCGGAATTTCTTAATGGATCACTTCATTTTAAGGCATACGAATTATATAACTCGTTAAATAATAATTTTAGTAAACATACTACTTCAAATTGAAAGATATGCTGTGTTAAAAAAAATTATAATTAACCTAATATTTATATACGTTTTCGGTTGCTATTATATTATATGCTAAAGAAATTTTGTTGACAATTGTGCAAGAACCTGAATACAGTCAAACCTCGATATAACAAATCTCAAGGGACCAAACCGAAAATTCGTTATATCGAGTATTTCGTTACAATGAGGTTCGTTATATTGAGGTTAGGTTAGCTGAAAATTCACTACATCGAGGTTCAGGTACAGACTAGAGTGACGTGACTAAGCTTTCATGTCGAGACACGATTATTTTTTGTACTGTACGTTTGTTTACGTTCGTTATAATGAGGTGCAGTCGTGGAAATTTCGTTACATAGAGGTGAAGTTCGCTAGATCGAGGTTCTAACTACGAAAAATTCATTGTATTGAGGGTGATTTATTTTTACCGGGTGAATTACAAATTCGTTATATTGAGGTTATGAGTACGGATTATTCGTTATGTAGAGGTGAAATTTACATTGATTCTTATGGATAGTTGTAGGGAATTTGAAAAAATTCGTTATGTCAAGGAATTCGTTATATTGAGGTTTGACTGTATTTTGATAAAATGTGACAGGCACACGTAGGAGATGTCGTCAAGACAAAATTATCCTCACATTAATATGTTTTGCTTCTATTTGTAAAGTGCTAACTACAAGTCTTTGCCTGGATAGTCCTAATGTATAGAAACAGAGACACGACTGGGAATCCCTTTAAATCTGGAAGAACTATCTAAAGATCAGATGAATTGCAAAACAAGGAATGAAAAGGTGACTTGAGGTAAGCCATTGCTTTTATCAAAAGACCTTTAAAAGCAGATCAGTTTTATATCCGGAATCTTTACTGGAAACTGAAGGCTATGCTTTTATCTGAGCAAAAAAGAGAAGAGGCTGTATTTTTGTCTGAGGTAGTGAATATTCCTGAAATATTTTGTACAGTAACAGAGCAGCCAAGCAAAATAAAGACAAAATATGTGTTATATCGGAAAGCTCTACTCCCTCAGACAAAAATACAACCCCTGGTCGAATTACTAATGTCTCTGCCTAGGAAAAAATGAATCTGCCTAATGATTTTAGTGTCTACGAACTGCTTTTGCGCCTCCTAAGGATGTAAATAGACTTACTCCTTTCACAGATTATCAACTTCATTGTGAAGATTGAACCTAAAGGAATTAACTCACTTTCAAAATAAAAATATCTTGATTACTTACGTTATAATATTGACTTTCATCATAATCTTCTCCATGGTAATCACTATGGTGATTAACATAGCCACCATTACTGTAAGAGTTTTCATGGTATGAAGCTCCCTGGTTTCTATTGAAAGATCCATGGTTAACTGAATTGGAATTATGAATATAAGTATTGGAATATGATTGTCCTCCTCCTAGGTTATGATTGTAACCCTTATTGTAGTTATATCCACCGTAGTTTCTATAAGTTGGAGCGTGGTTTGTAACGTAAGAAGTTGTCGAAATTGATCCTTTTCCCGGATAAGATTCTACACTGTGATGTCCTGCATTGTAATTTGCTATGTTTTGGTG
This sequence comes from Lochmaea capreae, assembly GCA_949126875.1. Lineage (NCBI taxonomy): Eukaryota > Metazoa > Arthropoda > Insecta > Coleoptera > Chrysomelidae > Lochmaea > Lochmaea capreae. The sequence continues at coordinate 3,700,506 of OX421400.1, forward strand.
ATAAGCATGATTATTAATAAAGCCAGCGTTGATTGTGTAGAAAAGAGTGGCGAAAATTGTCTGAAAAAAATGAATTCAATAATAGTATATTATGCAATGAGCACAAAATGGCCATTTTGTTGCGAGTTGCATACTATACTTTTTCTATGACAACACATCGTTCACGTTTAATACATGCATACATTTCAAACACTTTGAAAGAAATAAGCTGACAATTTAATTCATGTATAAAAAATCGCATATGCCACAGTGCAATTGTCACTTTGACAGCGGCAAAAGTTAGCTTTAACTTTTACAGCGACAAATACACTAGTGGTTTTTTCACTTATTCATTTGTTCATCAATTATCGCGGTGTTGGTTACCAGAATAAATAGTTTGGCAACAACTTATTGAATTTTCAAGAACTAACAATGAGTCGACTCGGTGTGTCTACGAACGCCGAAATTAGTCAAATTGTTAATACCTACCTGTGTGCCTATTAATACAGTTGCGACGCAATCATAAATCTGGCGACAATTTTCTACGTTTTGCGATGCAAAAAGATACACATTTGAGCCAGATACTTCCATCTAGAAATTGAATGTAATATTGCAAGATTGGACATTTAATATGCGAAAAAGTAACGGAGAAGACTACAAAGAAGCGCTAGTTAAAACAATTTGGAACACCACCGCTAAAATGCTAAAAAGTAAATATTATAACGAATTTAATATTGTATTCAACCCTTTCACCGATGTTCAGTTTAATTCATCACGAGCTGCACGTAATGCTAAACGTAAAATCCTACAAGCACAACCCGAAAAGAGAAAACGTAGTGCATCAGCTCTTAATAAATCTGAAGTATTTGCAATGGCCAGATTATATAACGAAAATAAACCGGAAGGACTTCAAAAGAAATTATATCACATTTTGGCGTTTGATCTAGCTTGGCGCGGAGGAGAAGCAGCTTACTGCAAAACCACTTACTTCGTATCTGAAATTGAAAATAATGGAAAAGAAACTGGACGTATCGAGTATAATCCTCTATTTTCGAAAACGAGACAAGGTGGCAACAATAAATTATGTGACAGCAAATGGATCACGCCTAATATTTTCGGCGAAGATATTTGCCCAATACGTTTATTCAAAAAGTTAATGGAAAAACGAAACACTTTTATAACTTCGGACAGAGTATTTCTTACACCAAATCCCTTTTGGAAAAAGAAAAATTCTAAAGGTTGGTACAAGAATTTGCCGATTGGAATTAATGAAATTTCCAAATGGACTAAACGCTCAGCACAACGCAATGGTTTAGATGTCAAACGTGTCAAAATTACAAATCACTCAAATCGAGCGGCAGGAGTTAGCGAATTAAGTAAAAGCGTAATTAAAGAACAAGCTCTAATAAAAATAACAGGACACAGCAATTCATCATCAATAAAACCATACTTACAAGTTGACAAAGAGTATCATTCAAGCATTATTCAATCAATTCGTTTGGAAAATGAAAAAACTTCAACATTTACTACAGAAACGATTAGCTGTGGCACCCACAGCGATATCACTGTTCCTAGTATGAATTTCAATAACTGCGTTTTTAATAATTGTACATTAAAATAAAAATGTGTTTATTTTTAATGTTTCATAAATAAAGTTTGCATTGATATGTTTCCAAATTTCTCATTCATTAAATTGTCCTGCCGAATTACACTCGAGTAATATGTATTGATATTGGGTAAATTTATGTTGTTCAAATTCTAAATTCTCATTAAACAACCCAAATTTACCCGATAAAATACAAACCAGTTTAATATTTCATTACTCCGAATTCGCCGCTAATGGGCTTTCTATTAGAATTAAAATATAAATTGAAGAAATATGTAAATATTTTCTTTATTGCTATTTCTAATAGTTTTAATAATTTTTATAGAAAACAACTATGAAATTTACTCGTTACCTACTAAAACTTTGACAGAAACGATCTGTTGACATTTCATCAATTTGTCACTGGACGTCATAATTTGACAAGCCGTAGTCGTCGTGATTTTAGAGTGAACCTAGACCTAACACGAAATATTCCATTTCGCATTTGTTGCCTAGCAACTTGCCTAACAACCGATGCAAAAATGAAATTCTGTACAAAATGTGCTTGTTTATGATTGAAGTTACGGTTATAAAATGAACATTTATCGAGGTTGTCGTAGAAAAAATACTTATAAAAATATATTTTTCCAAATTTACCTTGGTTAACATAGTTGCGGTTCACTTATTCAAACAAAACTAATTAGTATCTTCAAATCCAACAATCTTTTATACTTCAATGTATCTAAATAAAATATTCCCATAATCTAATTTAATTATAAAGTCTACTTTCTGTAATTTTTAATCTAGTAATAAAATTCCATAGGTATTAGGCAACGGCCTGTGAAACACCCCAAATTATCATCGTGATTATCTTGAGAATGTTTAGAAGTTAAGCAAGATGACACTTTTTAAAGTTTCTCACATGTTAGATTTAGAGATTATTGTTTAGAACACCGCACGAATTGCGTTTTCCAACGATTGTTTAAATAAATGTGAGATATTTAACACTTTCCTTGAATAGTTTATAAGCAAAGATATATATATTTTTTTAAGACCGACCAGAAAATACAGACAATTTTTCGTCCAGAAAATAACGTTTTGCCGATCACGACCGGAAAATGGACGTGACGGACCGGCAAAAGTTTTTTCCGGTTGCAATAAAGGAATCCTAGAGCTCCAAGATGGAGCGCTAATCATTTCACCAGAAATGTACAGGCTAATATATATATATTTAGTATACGGCATTCACTGCAATAACAATAAACAATTAAATTGAAAAATAAAGTAATAAGAGTTCGTGTTAAGACAAAAAACAAATTCTATTAGATAAATATTTGACAATGACCTAAAAATCATGTATCATTATTTGATATTCCTTAAATTGAAATTGGATTGAAGAGAAAGCTATTTACTTTTATATAATTAAAAATCAAGGTCGATGTAGTAATATCCAATGCACTTAGATTTCATTGATAGATAACTTCAAATGTTTACGAGAAAAATGGCGTAAAGGACTATGGCTTATTTTGAGCTAATGAATTACTTATTAAAATCAATAAATAAGTTGGTATAGCGATCAATAGTAGGAGAAAAATATATTATTTTACAAATTATTGACTCCACTAATAGAAGAGATAGAATGTTCTAGTCTCTTTCGCTGGATTCAGGGGTACATTTTACATACAGATATGAATTTTGAGTTCATATTTCCAAGCATTAAGGGAAATAGCACAGAGCAATTTAAATCGCTTCAAAATTTCCTAGGAAAAAAAAAATTTGCGACATGAAATTAGCTTAAAATTCGTAACTGGGGGTTTTTTAATACGGGAAAATAGATGCTATAGTCAGTTTTTTGATAAAATCATTCTTTCGCATTCAAATAGTGTAATGAAATTTTCGAAAAAACACATTTTCAACATAAAAAGTTTTGTAAATACCACAAAACTATGAATTTTGAACTGAAATTTCAGGAGAATATTTGCAAAAGAATAATGAAATGTAAAAAACATTTTCAGAAGCATACCTTGAAGGATTTCCGTCTTATGAATAATAAATATGAAAGTAGCGAGAATTTTCGAAAATCCACTTTCTGAAATTTCATGTAGGTACTCATAACTCAACTAATTGGAGAGATAGAACGTTCTAGTCTCCTCCACTGGATTCAGGGGAACATTTTATATACAAATATAAGTTTTGAGTCAATATTTCCAAGCATTAAGGGAGATAGCACAGAGCAATGAAATATTTCCATACCTACCCCTTGCTTCAAAATTTTCTAGGAAAAAAAAATTTTGCGACATGAAATTGGCTTAAAATTCGTAACTGGGGGTTTTTTGATACGGGAAAATAGATGCCATAGTCAGTTTGTTGATAAAATAATTCTTTCGCATTCAAATAGTGTAATGAAATTTTCGAAAAAACACATTTTTAACATAAAAAGTCTTGTAAATACCACAAAACTATGAATTTTGAACTGAAATTCCAGAAGAGTATTTGCAAAAGAATAATAAAATGGGAAAAAAATGTTCAGTAACATAACTTGAAGGGTTTCCGTCTTACGAATAATAAATAATGCTACTAGCATTTTTCAGGGTACGTTAAGTAGCCACACGGTTTAAAAGTTTCAAGACAACAAAAAATTTTATTCACTTCCAAAATTCATACAAGGAACTATTGAATCAAGACGTTTTTATATATACCTTATTTTTTTTATATTAAACATAATTACCATCCTAAACCTTCTTGACCTCAAAACGATATCCGGAAATGCGTAGTGTATGCAATATATTCAACACGTAATTTGTAATTATTGAAAGATAATTACCAAACGAAGGACTATCGACTACCATCTCATGTTACTAATTCTTACTTATTTTAACAATCGCTGATTGATTGAAACAAGATATTAATTATATTTCTTCTACGGTGGTTTGGAATGCTTTTTCAAACCCATTATAATTTGCTCAGCCAAGGTTCTTAAATTAATATTTCCTTTGTTTCATCCATTTTACCTTCCACATGAAGCTACGTCAGATATAATCGTCGAAATTATTTTTTTTCTTTCCTATATTGTAAACAAAGCATTTTGACACTGTTTTGAAGGACGTACGTAACGGTTACCAAAAAGGTATCGATTGCTCTTGACGAGTAATAATTTATGCCAGATAAAACGTGTATTATGTCATTCTTTTGCTGCTGTCAATCAGTATGTTTTACAACCTTAATCCTAATAAATATTGAAATTTATAGGTCGCATGTTATCAAAAATTATGAATATATGCTTAAAGAAAGGTTTCGTAATTGATTTCATATGTAATACAACTCGTGGGTTACTTAATTATTAAACTCAAACTAACATTAGTCGTACTAAAAACTTTATATGTTGGCAAAAACGCACGCTGTTGCCGCGATTAAAATGGTTTATCTGGTACAATTGACGTCTTGACATTTTTAAGGTTATGTTGTGACAGTTTAATATTGATCATTCAGTTTTTCGATTATTTCATCTCCTTGTTATAAAAAACTGCGAAAATCTGAGTAAAGTTTCACAAGCAGTGATGAGTTGTCAAAGTTAACGTATAAATGAAACTTAATAACACTGCAATAGTTGATGTATTTACTATCCATCTATTCCTGCCTATTTACAGCATGTATGAAGCAAGTAAGTATGAGTTTAATATTATACTCAATCAACTGTATTTATTGTATTCTCTTACACTATTCATAATACTTAGCAATTATATTTGCACAATTTATTTACAGATAATCCATCTCACTTTAGAAATGTTACTGCTGCAATTGGAGGAAGAACAATTATTTAATGTAGAATGTTCCTAATCATAGTTTCCTAAAATATGACACACATCCACACAGTGGATTTCCAAGAAAAATAAACCACAATATGAATTTGTTTTTATCAAAATGAATCTTGAATTTTCCAACTATTTCATACATACCTACCTTTTTAGGCCCAATAGGTTTTAAAATAATAATTTCTTACTTAGTGCTGTACTTTTAACATACAAATAAAAGTTTTATACAGAAATAAATTCAAGTTTCTTTATATACAGTAACTATCAAAAACTAAACCTAGCCTACAGCCAAATAAAAAGAAGAATATTTGATAACTTCATTTGACATTTACTAGATTCTCATACTATTTCAAGAGCTTGGCAACATAGTCCAGTTATGACAGAAGTCACGTGGGTTGATATTTATAAGTTACAAACTAAAGTTACAAATATTTTAGTAGTACAAATATTCCAATTATGAACATCAGTTACAAAATTTGGATAAGTGTTCTCTCGTTTTTCCCGATTTGTATGAACTCCATCTCTAACTAAGTTTTCTGTTTCTCTTGAAGTACTGCAGGAGACTTCCGGCTTCGTTTTATTGTACAAAATAGAGTTTTTAACGAAATCACATCTTTGCAGGTTTTGGAAATTGCAAACATTTAAAAAGTAACCCACGCATTCTAACAAAAACACCGATTACGGCAACAAAAAATTTCAGTTATTTTATAATGTTAATTAAGAAATATTTTACTTTCTTGAATATTAAAATGAACTAATTAATCCCGGCGTTGTTGGTTACAGCAAATATTAGCATTTATTATTGGAATATTTATTGTTATTTTACTATTAATAATGATATCAAATGAAAAATCTAGGTCAACTAATTTTTGTAAAGCTTCGCAACTTTCGGCTTACGTAGGAGGTGCATTTTTTCGATTCTTTGATACATACTTTGGAATAGGTATAAAAAGCTGGGTTGGTTTATTTTAATTCAGTATCAAGTCGACAATCTACACTACGATTATGTATTCAAAAGTAAGTTAGATAACAAAAATAATATTTGGTTTTTTGGTTTAACAATTTTTTTTTTGAGTATAAATAAAATTTTCTAAAATTATTGAAAAATATTAAAAATTGCCAAAAGTGAGAATCACGGGAAAATATGTAAAAAATGTTATTGGAAATTATGATAAACTGTCGAAAAATCTTGAAGAAAATATAAAAAATATCTAAAAATTATCAAAAAATATTTTCCTAAATTTTTGGAAAGTATGAAATACTGTCAAAACATTTAAAATGTTTTCAAACATTATCGGACTATATCAAAACCTACGAAAAATTTCCAGAAAATTCGAAAATTTATCATAAATTATGTTAATATCCAAAAGTAATGAGAATTATAGAAAAACATATTAAAAATCATGTATGTATCTTAAACTCTTGAAAACCTTTAATAATTATTATACATTGTCAAAAAAACATCAAAAGCCACCAAAATATATCAAAAATTGCTGAAAAATGTCTAAAATTATTGAAATATATCATAAAAAATTATCAAAAACTGCCAAAAATTTTCAAAAATCATCAAAAACCGGCAAAAATCTTCTGTCAAATTTCACAATTTTTCTTTTTAGATTCTATCCGTATTAGCTTTCGCAGCTATAGCTCAAGCTGGTGTTCTGGACTACGGTCACGGTCAAGCTAACTCATACTCTTCAGTAAATCTAGGTGCACCACAACTAGGACACGGATATGCTAGCCCAATAGCTGCTACTGGATATTCAGCAAACAAAGATGTTGATTATTATGTAAGTCTAGCTCCTTAAAGTACCGAATAATATCCATAACGTACTGTATCGTTTCAGGCACCTCCCAAATACGAATTCAACTATGGAGTACAAGATGCTCACACCGGAGACCAAAAAAGTCAACATGAAGTACGAGATGGTGATGTAGTCAAAGGTACTTACAGTTTAGCTGAATCTGATGGTACTATTCGTACTGTTCATTACACCGCTGATGATCACAATGGTTTCAACGCTGTAGTTGAAAAATCTGGACAACCAACATATCCAGCACCAGCTTATGGAAAGGCTTCATTGGGTGTTGGTCCCTCTTATTACCACTGAAATAATGAAAATTATTATATACGTTGTTAATGAAATTATTTATTGTTGAAGCATGTTATTTTTTATATTAATAAATTATTGCGATTATTTATGTTTTTCATTTCTCCAGAAACTTAACTAATGAGGAAAAGTTGATCACCGATATATATTTTGTCTATGGTTTGGCAATTGGTTATTCTCTATTATCTAGGCGACTTTTTACTGGAAAATATCCGCGATAAGGCATGCTCATTATCCTTTATTTGTATACTGTATTAACCAACTGTTATCGAATACTGGAAGTTTACAAAGAAGTTCAAAACGTGAAGTTAGGTAAGGGTAGAACAATATGTTCTGGATGAAATTGATCAACATCCAAGAACAAGCCCAAAAAAATGCTAACACCCTAAATATCAGCCACACATCTGTTTTAAAAGAGCAGCAATTGTAGTCTTACTTCATCTAACGTGTTGAAGCTCTTTTACCTTGAGGTTTTCCTTAGTTACTTTTTTTGATTAGATGTAACTTATCCCAAACGTTGGATAGATCGAAGACGGCTGCAATACTGGCGTATCCAGAATTAAATCCACGTGATTTCTGATACTTGATATCAAGGATTTGAGAATCGTATTCGAATAGCGTGTGATACTTTTCCTTTTTACATTTTTAAAACTTCTGTCAAAAAATGATACCACTGCAGTGTATACATTATTTTCTAAGTCTTAAAACAGAGAGGTTCTGGAAAATTAATTATGCAACTTTAATTCTTTGTTTGGAAAATGCAATCTTGTTATTTACTTTGAATATCGTATTGTTTCGCTTTTTTTTAAATTGTGTGCTCACACTTATATACCAATCTACCTGGAGGCATCTTCAAACACATACCAATATATATTACAGAGCAAGCACACAAACACAACATTCGAAATATTAAATAATTAAGTCATTTGTTGTTTGTTGACATAACAGCATAGTAATGTCTACAACTGCATCCCAAATCATATTAATAGGTATGTATGTATGTATGTATTTTAGGGTAACATTCACTGAGACCTAAAAGATCTATTGTGCCCTCTTACTTCTACTTAGTTTCTGAGGAGAGTCTCAGATACTAGTAGCTCCTTTAGTCCTATTTCCCGGAGGAATTTTAGGATATCTGCAGGCCTCAACTTAGGTAACTGTCCCTCTTCTATCCAGTAGTCTCCCAGGTGCTGTGCCCTAGGATTCTGAAATACTGTGCAGTTCGCAAGTATGTGGATGGAGGTTTCTTCTTCCATTCCACAGAATCTACAAACTTCTTCCTCCACTATTTTGAGCTTTTTAAGGTGTCCATTCAGGCGACAATGTCCCGTTAGGATTCCTGTTAAAACTCTTAGTGCAGTTTTGCTTTGACTTATGCATTCATTTGATCTCAACAGGTTGTAGTCACCCAGAAGAATCTTTGATTGCCTAAGCCCTACTAGATCTTTCCAATTGTCAGATCTTCTCTTTTCTTCGGCTTTACCTATTTCTTCCAATATTATATTGGAGCTGATTCCGCAAAAGGGTTCCGGCCCCCAAAAGGGTATTTCAGTCCCCCTCTTCGCTAGTTCATCTGCTATTTCGTTTCCTTCTATTCCAGTGTGTCCTGGAATCCACAGTAAGGTGACTATATTGTTCTCGCCTAGTTCATTAAGTTTGCCTAGGCATTCCCACACCATTTTGGAACTGATTACACAAGAACTCAGCGCTTTAATGGCTGCTTGACTATCAGACATTATGATAATCCTTTGCCTTCTATATCCTTTGTCAATATTGAACTGGGCACACTTTCTTATTGCGTGAATTTCCGCTTGAAAGATACTTGGGGTTTTTCCCAAGCTTTCAGAGTGTTTGGTTCCTGGCCCGTACACTCCTATCCCAGTTCCTTCTATGGCTTTTGAGCCGTCTGTGTACCATTGAATGGCATTCTTTCCAAGTCTGGAAATAGGTAAGTACGATCCTCATATTATTTCGGGTCATGAACATCATTTTTACCTTCAAAGAAACATAACCTCAAATATATAAAATAAAAAGTCTACCTTTTTAATTCCTTTGATAATAATACTAGTGATAGAAATGTAAGTATTTTACAGGAAGACGAAATAGTTGATAGAAAAAAAAAATTAAAAATATCAACGATTAACGTCAAATCTAAATAATATTGAAAATGACAAGTTTCTCAGTGGGAGGACGGGTTTGTCATTTCAGTTAGTTGCGTACAAACGTTGTTCCAGCTCTTTCGACCATCGATGAGACGTAGATGAGAATGTATATGTATGTTTGTTGTATGTTTTTGACCTTAAAAAGAAGAGATGTTTACAAAAATTTCAAAACCGTGCAACGAGAATTGATGCTACAAACTATAGAATGGTTTTCCATAGAGAAAATGCAGATATATTTGGCAATTATTTATAATAAATCAACTTCTTCAATCTTATTTAGGTTGTTCAATGTGACCGGGGTGCCAGCCGCTGATCGCTGGAGCTACTGCCAGCAGCTGATTATCAGCGAATGGCAGCCAGCCTAATATGACCCGTGCTTAAGATCCAGAGCTGGCAGTGTCCTAGCTGGCGTGCTACTGAGACTGACGCCAGCTACTAGATATCTCTAAATCCTACATAATGCCCATCAGAAAAAACTCGTAAAGAGTATATAGGACCAAAAAGTTTAGCAGAATGTTCGTAAAAGAGAAGTATATTCAGGTTATAGTGTTGGCCTAGCCAGATTTACAGAGCAGGTGCTACCTTGTCAGTAATTCAGAACACCTGCGTAAGCTACGACTGTAAAGTATAGTATTGAGAATATCTAAGACCCGAAATAAATAAAAACATCTAGGACACTGAACAAATGCCGAAAAAAAAACGATCATCTGGTTGGATTAAAAAACATTTTTTTTCAAATTTCTCATTTGACTCGTTTGTTATGTTCTTTTATTATTCAAATATTTTTGTGGTGCCAATTAATATATAAATTTTATTAATGAAAGTGTAACAGTCCAATTGAAAGGCGTTCTGTACTGGACATAATTTCATAATTTGACCGTGATTATATCTATTACATTGTTGTGTTGGTTAGTTATTGTATCATATAAAAGGCTCAACACCTTTTGTATGATTCAGTTTAAGTTTCTGTCTTGAATTAGCACAACTATGTTTTCAAAGGTAAGTAAGATATTAAATATAGTGAGAACATTTTGGTACTTCAAACGGTTTTGATCAGCAGTTTGGTAGAGATTATTTCTAGCTGGTAATGTATAGTAAAAATATAGATAATTAATAAGACTTTTACACCATTCAATGGGACACCACAATAAATGAAAATTTTTGGAAGATACTATCATCAGATTAAAGCATGAAGAAAAAAATTATCAAATTAGAGGCCAAGTATTTAAAAAATGAAGCTCTCTGGACTCTCTTTTCCTCTTCTTAGCTTCGGAGAATGCAGGACTTCGTATCTTGCAAAAACTGATGGTGACTATAAAATTACAAATAACACAGTTCAAAGAAGAACATGTGATGAAGGGAGATGGATATGATTGGATAGAAATAATCCTGAAAAGAAAATGTCTGTTAAAAGTGTTCAGAATTTCTGGCTGACACAAGAAGACCAAGCAAAATCTACCAATAATTGGATGCAATATATTTTGGGCTCACATATTTTAATTTAACTATTTTATATTCCAGATTTTATCAGTAGTAGCTCTCGTAGCTGTAGCTAAAGCTGGTGTTTTGGATTATGGTCATGGGCAAGCTAGTTCATACTCTTCAGTAAATTTGGCTGGACCAGCCGTAGGACATGGATATTCCGCTCCAGTTCTTTCCCATGGATATTCTGCACCAGTAGTTGGACATGGATACTCTGCCCCAGCTCTTTCACATGGATATTCAGCCCACAATGACGTAGACTACTACGTAAGTACCTACCAGATTTTCTATTATTAATTTGAATGTTTTAGTGTATTTTTTAACTTGTTTTTTTTTACTTCAGGCACACCCTAAATACGAATTCAACTACGGAGTCCAAGACGGTCACACCGGAGATCAAAAAAGCCAACACGAAGTCCGTGATGGTGATGTGGTCAAAGGTTTTTACACCGTAGCCGAAGCTGATGGTACTCTTCGTACCGTTCACTACACCGCTGATGATCACAACGGTTTCAACGCTGTTGTAGAAAAATCTGGACACCCAGTTCATCCAGCTCCAGCTCATGGAAAAGCAGTTTTGGCAGCTCCTTCTTACTACCATTGATAATAATTGAGAATGTAGGATACTAAGTTATTTATTTGTTGAAGTTTTGTAAATATGAAATATATTATTGCAACACATTTTCCTTCTTATTTTTTAATATGTGGTGGCTACAGGTGGTCCAGTCATTAGTTTCTTTAGTTCCATTTATGAAATAACTACAAATAGAGAGACTAAGTAGGGAGGGAATCATTGAAAAAAAACCACCTCCTTAGTTCTTAGAAATCAAAAAACCTGTGACATGCCACAAGATGGTATGATGAAAAGGTATAAATTTTCAAAGAAATTCGTTACGGAATTAAGCAACAAGAAGGAATGGGATCCAAATAGCATTTCCAGACTTGGAATGAATGCCATTCAATGGTACACAGACGGCTCAAAAGTAATAGAAGGAACTGGGATAGGAGTGTACGGGCCAGGAACCAAACACTCTGAAAGCTTGGGAAAAACCCCAAGTATCTTACCCCACTTCAATATTGACAAAGGATATAGAAGGCAAAATATTATCAAAATGTCGGATAGTCAAGCAGGCATTAAAGTACTGAGCTCTTGTGTATGTCAACAATTCTGAACTCTTTCCTGCAACCTACAGTGTTATTCGTAAAGACCGTTACTTTGAGAGAACCAATAAATCAAAGGCTGGTGGTGTACTCTTAGCTTTTAAAACTGAATATATGGTTGAAGTTCTTGATCTTAGCTATATGTATGAGCAATTCATTAACATTGATTTTGTAGGAGTAAAATGTTCACTATTTCATAATATTATATTTTATATACCTCTATATTCCTCCGTATGTAAAGATAGATGAATATGAGCAATTTTTGGAACAATTAGGTCAACTTATTGTCAATCTGAGAACCTTTAGCAGTAAATCTAATCCCGTCTTTTACAAATACCAAATCGATAATGTGGACTTAACTAGATTTACTAAGGTTAGGGATAACTTTTGATAATAAATTGGATTTTATAAAACATACAAATAGTATCTGCTCTCAAGCCACTAAATCCCTTGGATTTATAATCAGGAACTGCAAATTGTTCTCTAATGAAGATGCATTGAAAACGCTATTTTTCGCTCTAGTGCGATCAAAACTTGAATACGCTTCTCTTGTGTGGAGTCCGTATTACCTAAATCACATTAATTTGATAGAGACCGTTCAGAGGAATACGGCCGTTTTGCGCTCGGCCGTTTTGCGCTCTTACCTGAAATCGACCTGTTTGCGCTCTGCGATTTTCATAATAGAAATGTATTATCCTTTTTTCTAGGATTTACCGATTTGCAATATAATTTTAAATTTATTATAACATAATAGCCCGGTAAAGGTTAGCTTAGAAAATTTGCTTAAAACCCATGGTACCTACTACAGAAAAATAGGAGCGTCTAAATGTAGCTCTCTTCACCGACGTTGCCAAGCGTAGTTCCAAGACACCCCGTGTCGTTCTCTATGAAAAGAACATCTCCTCGCTTTCCATACACTTTTTTAACTAAACCACCCTACCTTACCCCCTACCCTAATCCGAATCGAAAAATTGAATTGTGTAATTGACAGATTATTATAATAATTTTCAATAATAACCCAACCAAAACCACCCTACCTTACCCCCTACCCTAATCCGAATCGAAAAATTCTTCGTATTTTTAGTCAATTTTTGAAAAAAACAATAAGAAAATAAAAATAAAAATATCTTGACTCGGACACGACTCGAACCTGGTACCTCTGTGTTAAGAGCCCAGCACGCTCGAATAAACAAACATGGATTTTTGTATTTTACTTTATAAAAAAACTTTGAAAAAATAAATATAATTTTTGTACTTTCTTGTTTTCTTGTAAAACTAATATTTTTAACTTACCCTTTACCGGACTATTATTGTAGGTAGGAGGAATTTAAAATTATATTGCAAATGGGCAGATCGAAGAAAATAAAGTAGATTATGAAAGTAGCAGAGCGCAAAGTGGCCGATTTCAGGTAGGAGCGCAAAACGGTCGGGCGCAAAGTGGCCGGCACCGTTCAGAGGAGGTTTCTGAAATTTTTAGCTAGTAGGATCGATGGGACTTGCCCCGAAAGGGGGATTGAACAATCGGTTCTGCTACATCGTTTTGGCATTGACTACTTGCAACTCAGAAGAATAAATAGTGGTCTCGCTTTTCTAAGGAGGCACAATAGATCTTTTAAATCTCAGTGAATGTCACCCCATCATACATACATAGAGTGTTCCATTAAAAAAAAACTTTGATCTGGCAAAGAATTCGAAAAATACAAAAAAACACCTTATTATAAATCGAACTCGAAAGAAAAAAATAAATTATAGTTTAAGAAAACTAAAAAGTACGCTTTATAATTCACAAAAGTTAAAAACGATTACCAAATCCTTAACGTATTACCAGTGTCAAAATAATTAAAGCGAAAGTAATTTCTTTGAATAAAATGTATCACTGGGTTATATTAACGAAGAATGCAGTTTCGTAAGTTGACCGTGATTATATCTATCGCCTTTATTGTGCTGGTTAGTTATTGTGCCATATAAAAAGCTTGAATATTCTGATAACATTCAGTTGATTTGATTCCTTTGAGTCGATACAACAATGAACACTAAAGTAAGTAAAGTATAAACAAAAACGACATTTATAATTATTTTACTGTTATTACAGATATTGTCAGTACTAGCTCTCGTAGCTGTAGCTAAAGCTGGTGTTTTGGATTATGGTCATGGACAAGCTAGTTCATACTCTTCAGTAAACTTGGCTGGACCAGCCGTAGGGCACGGATATTCTGCTCCAGTTCTTTCCCATGGATATTCTGCTCCAGTTCTTTCCCATGGATATTCTGCACCAGTAGTTGGACATGGATACTCTGCCCCAGCTCTTTCACATGGATATTCAGCACACAATGACGTAGACTACTACGTAAGTACCTAACTGTTCCCTACATTATCGATTTGAATATTTTGATTTGTTTTTCCACGTAAATTGAAAATAATCTTGGTTTTTTCTTATTTCAGGCACACCCCAAATACGAATTTAACTATGGTGTACAAGATGGGCACACCGGAGATCACAAAACCCAACACGAAGTTCGTGATGGTGATGTAGTCAAAGGATCTTACAGTGTAGCCGAAGCTGATGGTACTCTTCGTACCGTTCACTACACCGCTGATGATCACAACGGTTTCAACGCTGTTGTAGAAAAATCTGGACACCCAGTTCATCCAGCTCCAGCTTATGGCAAAGTACTTTTAGCCGCTCCTGCTGCACACCAAGCTCCTTTATATCACCACTAAGATCTCAGTTTGATGGAATAGTTGTTGATATTTTATTTATTATTGTTAAATTCTGTGATTTTGTTTTTATAAATTGCATTTGACTGGATTTAATATTTCATTTTGACCAAAAACCTAAATACATTCTGGATGAAGGTGAATATTTGATGAGGGTGTGCTAAATCGATGAAAATTTAAAAAAGCAGTCATCCGACACAAATAAAAACGCTTTACGATAAGTATCTTCAAATATCTGGTTTATTTTCGGCAGCAAAAAGATCAAATACAACATTCCACCAGGTTCTTAAATCTCCAACGTTTTCTCTCAGTTTTAATTCAAAGTGAATCCATCTTGAACAGCCCTGAACATACTGCTGAACATACTTTCTTTCCTTTCTAGGGTCTTCTCTGTTAGGGTGCTTGTGAGCATACACTGTAGAAGTTGAGAGACAATTTTCTAAACTTCGCCAGTGCAAAGTATGATGTCAACTCTTCCGTTGACCGCCTACTTCTTAATTTTTTTCATTGTCGTCCCATTTCATCTATCTAAAGCAGGCCTTAGCGCGTTTAAATCGAAACGTATCTTCAAAAGTTACCACGGCAACAACAACTCGAGATATAAGCCTGACAATTTTCGATTGATCTAGCAGGAATACCTTATAACTTAAAATAAAATATAATTATTAAATACAAAACCTTTATTCAAACATTATTTAAGAAAGTACTGTTAGTACCACATTGATGGTTGAACATATACCTTCCAAGCTCCGTATTTCTTACTAATTGCCTTTATCAATAATTTTATTGCTGAGACAATTAAAAGAGGTACCTAGCTTAACTCTGGAAGGAAATGGTATAACTACAGGGATTAGATAAGATTTGATGTGGTGGCTAATCGGCCTACCACATCACATTCTCCAGTCCGACTATTTTAAAATAGCCAATCCGCATCGAGACTGAATCTAATAGCATAGTACAAGCAGCTGCACCTTTGTCAGATAGTCGCACTGACATAGGATATGCTCTGCAGTTTCCTCTTCTAGGTGACACAATCTGCACATGGCTTCGTCTATCAACCCCATTAGCTTTGCTTTCCTGTTAAGTATGTATGTATATATTTTGGGATAACATTCACTGACACCTAAAAGATCTATTGTGCCCCCTTACTTCTACTTAGTTTCGGAGGAGAGTCTCGGAGACTACTAGCTCCTTTAGTCCTATTTCCCGAAGGAATTTTAGGATATCTGCAGGCTTCAACTTAGGTTTCTTCTTCCATTCCACAAAATCTACAACCTTCCTCCACTATTTTGAGCTTTTTAAGATGCCCATTCAGGCGACAATGTCCCGTTAGGATTCCTGTTAAAACTCTTAGTGAAGTTTTACTTTGACTTATGCATTCATTTGATCTCAACAGGCTGTAGTCACCCAGAAGAATCTTAGATTGCCTGAGCCCTACTAGATCTTTCCAATGGTCAGATCTTCACTTTTCTTCGGCTTTACCTATTTCTTCCAATATTACATTGGAACTGATTCCGCATAAGGGTATTTAAGTCCCCCTCTTCGCTATTTCATCTGCTATTTCATTTCCTTCTATTCCAGTGTGTCCTGGAATCCACAGTAAGGTTACTATATTGTTCTCATGTTATGCTTACAGTACCCTATTAACATTCCTACTACTGCTGACAGTTTTCCTATCTTTGCTTATAAGGTATGCAGTAAATGTCATCTGTATTGGTGAGATTACCCAATATTCCAGGGAGTTCTGTGCCACCCACTTCCTTGTAACCATATTTATAGTTTATTTTGCTACATCGCAGAAGGGTTCCGGTCCAATGAATACGATTGATGAGCCTTGTCTGGCTGTTTGATCCGCCAGTTCGTTACCCTTACGACTCTTTATTCAGGCCATCACCTTGCAATGGTCTCCAACTGCGTATAAGGTAATCCCATACTAGCTTAGAGTTGACCTCTATGGAATCAAGTGCTTTCACTGCATCTTGAATGTCTGTTAAGATGGCAACTGATCGATATTTCCTTTCCAGCCTTTTAATTTCTTCAACGCACGGGTGAATCATCACTTCCGCTTGGAAAGTGATGTCCTTAGATAGGCTGATTGGAATAGCTATCCTTTGTTTTGACACTACTTTTACGGCTCCTATTTCTACTTTTGCCTTGGCAATCAGTGCACCTTTCTTCCAACTATCTCCAGGGAAGGGATTATGCTACCGAATCAACTAGTGAAAACGGCCAAATAAAAAAGCTCATGTTATCAAAGCATGAAGTATTATCCTTGGGTTGAAGTCAGTAATAACCTGTTCCTACTTATCTAATAATAATGAAACTTTTATTGACACTATTATAGAAAGGACTGTGAAATAAACGAAATATACAATATGCAAATTTTTTTCTTCTAATAATTTTGCAATTAATTAAAGTCTAGAACTAATTAGCTGAAAAAAAATGAATATTGTAATAATAACTAATGTGCAATCATTTATTCGATATATTAACATGATAAAAAATCTAAATGGAATCGAACAATGATTTCGATGTGGATGTTTCACAATTTGACCGTGAATGTTTCTTTTCAATTGTTGGGCAGGTTAGTTTTTATACCATATAAAAACCTTACTAGATTTCGTTCTCTTCAGTATATCTCACACGTTTCAACTAGTACAATTATGTTTTCCAAAGTAAGTTTATATTTTTTAACAATAAAGCTTGCAATTTCAATTTATGTTCTGTAAAGTAGAGATAAAAATAAACTTCTAAGAGGGAAAAACATATTTTTAATAATAGAGATGACGAAAATAATTTTTTTTATTTGAGTAGTACTTTTTGTGAACCACTCAATATTTTGTAATAATTTTCTAAAGGTAGGAAGAAAAAATGACTCAATTTAAATTTGTTTTTAGATTTTGGCAGTATTAGCTTTCACAGCTGTAGCTCAAGCTGGTGTCTTGGACTATGGTCACGGACATGCTAGCTCATACTCTTCAGTGAACTTGGCTTCACCCGCAGCACCAGGCTACGCTGTTCCAGCTCTCGCACATGGATATGCTGCTCCAGCACTTGGACATGGATATGCTGCTCCAGTTCTTTCAGTTCAACATGCCGCTCCAGTTATCTCAGTTGGACATGCTACTCCAGTTCTCGCCCATGGACACTCTTCTTACGACAACGTAGACTACTACGTAAGTGATGTTATTCAATAAAATCAACTCCATCCGGCAGTGCTGTTTTCATCGGCCTTTGGTACTTAACTTTTTTCATTTCAGGCTCATCCCAAATACGAATTCAACTATGGTGTACAAGATGGACACACTGGAGACCACAAATCTCAACATGAAGTCCGTGATGGTGACGTAGTCAAAGGATCCTACTCTGTAGCCGAAGCTGATGGTACTCTTCGTACCGTTCACTACACTGCTGATGATCACAATGGTTTCAACGCTGTTGTAGAAAAATCTGGACACCCAGTTCATCCAGCTCCAGCTGTACATCACGCTCCTCTGTATCATCATTAAAGTTTAAAAAGTTTTAATTCAATGTTGTGTAAATATTTGTATTTTTGTTTTATATGAATTGCTGTGTTTATTTTTATAAATATAAAATGAAAAAAAAATATTTGGGTAATTTAATTAATGAAAAAACCAACGTGAATATCAAAAAAACTCCACATAACAAAATATACAGATTGCGAAAAAGTTTATTAGGTCATACGATTCACACAAGTAAGACAATGATCATACCAAAAGTACTACTTGAAAGAGAGAGACGAAAATACAACGGTTGAAAGTAAAAAGGGCAATGAACACACACGACCATCCTTTTTGGTAGATGGCTCACAACAGAAGGCTCCTCCTGTTAACTTTTCCAAACAAATCCTCAACGCGCGTGTAAAACGTCATAGGAGATTTTTAATTTGCGGTTTGCTATTAATATAGTTATAAATAAGAGTGATCGTTGTTAGAAATAAGTAAAAAGAGATCAGTTGGAGACTTTTTTACACGAAAATCTGCAAGGTAAGGTGTGCAAAGAGTTTTTAAAACAATGTGAACATAGTTGAGGTTATGTGAGCTTATGCTGTGTTTTTGTATTTAAAGTTTTGTAAATTTTATTGACAAAAATAATGGAAATCCTTTTCCAGATTTACACTTAGTTTCAAAAACTTTTTTTTTGTATATTTCTAATATCGATCAATCTTATTTATAACTAAATCAACAGCAAGCGGCAAATTAAAAATTTCTTGATCATTTACACGAGCTTTCGGTTTGTTTGGAAAAGTTTTTATGACCACGCCTCTTATGACGCAGACTTAGGCAGTCCATTTTGAGATTCACACCTATAACAACTTGTCTCTCTCCTTCAAATAGTGTTGTTCATATTATCCTTGTCGTACTCGTGTAAGCCGTATGACCTATTAAAGTTTTTCGCAATCTGTAGGTCACTCGCAAGTGTTTTTGTAACCAAACATTGTCATTTACTCCATTAAACTTTGATTTTGGTAAAAAAACTGCTTCTACCGACATACCAATTAGCCTCTAATCAAATTATTTGCGAGTATGGTATAGATTGTAGTGAAACGGGCCTCTTTATAATGCACAGGTGACTTTTTTCTAATCAAACAGTAAATATTTGCAAACTGCAAAACTTCTACAAGAGTTGGTTCATTTCAAAGCTTCAATACATTTATTGAAAAATGTTGCCAAGCAATTGTTGTACTTGAGCAAGAATTACCGATGCTTTTTTACAGGACACTGTTGTTTGAATCATCATTATAATAAAACTTGAACTGATGGAAGATCCCATGTGTAATGTATTATGAAAGAAAATATTATCCGGGACCGAATTATCCAAATCAGCGGTATGGTTTATATTCACCGTTGCAACTGACAATCCTTGTTTGAGTTTTATTATTATTTGGGTTGTGGTGTTCACTTAAATAGATTATAATAACCTACATAGATTTGTTTGTCTATGAAATTATGAGTTCATCCAATTGAAATCGTATGACTAACCGATTTACTACTGCGATTTTCGCTTTTAACTCTTAATAAACTGCGAACTGATGAAGAAATAGACATATACTTGTCTACTACTATCTAACACCAAATACTCATTTGCTTTTGAAAACTCCTCCCTTTAAAACCCTATGTTATCAGAAAGTGTTGTTAGGTGGCGGAGTCAACTGATTCATTCTGATCTTATTACCGATATTATGAGGAGAATCTGATGTAATTCCATATTAGTTATTCTGCTTATAGACGCGTCTCAACGTGCATAAAACTGCTCTTGTTCCTTTTCGTTCATGGTCCAGACTTAGGAGCAAGAAACTGGTCAAATGTTTGATATATTTTCTCTGAGTACTAATTTTAACTTCAAAGTTCACACCAGCGCCTCTATACCTCTGTTGTCTTTGGTAGTTTTGCTTTGATTTCATTTTGCTCCTCAAAACAATCTTTGGCATTAGTAGTCTGTTATCTATGGAGCGTCAGATTTATAGGCATTAATTTCTGATCCATTCCCTCTTATATCACATTTAAGTGTTCCTTCTGACTGACACTCATAGAATATACAAAGAACCAGACAGCCCTTGCTTTAAATAGTCGCATGTAACATCCAGACTGGTAGGGTATGCCAGAATTAACTAAATAAGCTGACAGACCGCACCTTTTTGTACTTCTCTTTCTGTGTAAAAACTTTAAGGATAATCTCCTTCTTTTTTTATTTTGTCGTACCTATGCTTCTTCAAAGTCGATGAAGGGTGGCTTTCGGGGAAAGCTGTTACACTATTTAGTTGGATGGGTTTAGGAAATGTTGGGATAAACTGCAGACTTATCCTAGAATGTCCTAAAATTAGTAGACTTCAGAAGTATTCTAGAAATCCGACAATATCCTTGGGTGATCTAGGGGCTGTGCTGACTATAGAAATTGATTAAAAATTATGAAGTATTGCAAAATGGAAATCTTCTTCGAGTGACAGTGGCTTTGCTCGTGACAGTGAGAGGGGGTTGACAATTGACAATAGACTGGAAGTGACTAACATGTCGGCGTCTGGTTGACGTAAGAAGTTTGTGCTAAAAATTCTAAGGAAAATAAAATCAGGTTACAAGTATACGAAACGGGCGTCAGAAAGACCGGAAAAAGTCTATAAAACCCGGGAAATGTAGAATGGAAAAAATGTAGTGAAAGGGGAAGGTTAAAAATAAAAAATACTAATCTCAGTCAAAAGAATTTAGATTAAAATATAAATTCAATTATATGTCTCATACTTGAAAGTAAAAATACATAAGCATATTCTCAATTACAACATAAATACTTAATACACTCCACCAAATTTTGACTATAGCGATTGTTTAACGGAAAGGAATGTTTTACGATTTGGCCGTGATTATTTCGATCGCTTTATTGTGCTGGTTAGTTATTAAACCATATAAAAGGATTATTGAAGTGATTTATCTTCAGTACACGTTACCACTACAACTATAACAAGATGTATTCTAAAGTAAGTGTAGGTACACCATGAAAATGAAAATGACAATTATCATTTTCTTTTTAATTGTGCCAGTGAAAAGTTTATTCATTATTCAAAACATAGTTTTTCTCGTAAAATCTTTTAAATAATTATTTTTCTTGATTTTCAAATTTTTTTACAGATTTTGGCAGTATTAGCTTTTACAGCTGTAGCTCAAGCTGGCGTTTTGGACTATGGCTATGGAGTTGCCAGTTCATACTCTTCTGTAAACTTAGCTGCACCAGCAGGACATGGTTATGCTGTTCCAGCTCTTGCACATGGATATGCTGCCCCAGCTCTTGGACATGGATATGCCGCTCCTGTTCTTTCAGTTGCACATGCCGCTCCAGTTTACTCAGTTGGACATGCTGCCCCAGTTCTCGCCCATGGACACTCTTCTCACGACAACGTAGACTACTACGTAAGTGTTATTTAATAAAATCGGCTCCATCCGGCAGTGCTGTTTTCATCAGCGTTTGGTACTTAATTTTTTTTTATTTAGGCACACCCCAAATACGAATTCAATTATGGTGTACAAGATGGACACACTGGAGACCACAAAACCCAACACGAAGTTCGTGATGGTGACGTAGTTAAGGGATCTTACACCGTAGCTGAACCTGATGGTACTCTTCGTACCGTTCACTACACCGCTGATGATCACAATGGTTTCAACGCTGTTGTAGAAAAATCTGGTCACCCAGTTCATCCAGCTCCAGCTTATGGAAAAGTACTTTTGGCTGCTCCAGCTGTACATCACGCTCCTCTATATCATCATTGAAGTTTATAAAGTCTTTGTTATGAATTTTTTGTTTTAAAACAGTTTGTACATTTTTTATTTTAAATAAAAATTAAACTATATTTCTTGCCTTTTATTTAAATAGATAGTCTTATTTTTGTTTGTTATTCATATAAAAGGTTTTTTTTTACGCTGTATATAGTTGTTAGTAGAATTAGTTTGCACTGTTTCACGTTATAATAACAGTATGCGGCAAGGTCCCTTTGAAGATTCAAAAGCCGAAAAGATAAACAAGCCATAAATCACTTCGACTTTTAACCTACCCACAAGCGAACAATTGATTCTCATTGGTGCAATGTAACTTCCGATTGGTCTATGCAAAATTTACAAGAGTGGTTAGTCCACGTGGACTGTGAATTTCTTAGGTTCCGCTTCTACTTTTAGATTTCTTTATCTCGCCGACAAATTGTGAAACAGTGCAAACTAATTCTACTCACAACTATACCTGCACGAATCCACCTTTAAACGGCCCACAGACGCTGCAATTTGTTGTACTAGCATTTACAAACATTTGCAAATGTTTGCAAACGATGTTTGCGAATGATTTTTGGTGAGTACCCGCCTGTGTACAATGCACTTTAAATCTTACACACAGATTGTAGAATTTTAAACATGCTGAACTGCCGTTGGATCAACCAAAGTTGTACTAGAAATTGCAGCATATGTGGTCCATTTTCGTCCACAACTTCAAGGTAAACACATAGATAGGTACCCTAATTTATATCGTCGATTTTATAATAATTGTTTCTGATACAGGCGCCATTATCATAAATAAGAGTCATTGTGACAAATATTATTAATATTTTTAACAACATTCTCAGTACCTATATTATTTTTATAAACGTTTTATTCTTTGTGGTTAATAGAGAGAGATATTGCCAATTGCAATACCGCATACGCTATTTTAATAACGGTCTACCTAAAATTTATTTGGAAGTAAGAGTTATTGCCATCACTATAATTTGATAACGTCTTTTTCAGTGTATACTTATAATGTAAAAAAAAATCAAAAACCAAACAACCTTACTATTTACATATTTAAAAAAAATAAAAGTAATGAAATGTGGATGAAGCTCTTGAAGCGGCGATCTTAGCTGGAGCTAATGAAAATGATATTGGAGTGGAGCCAAACCAAAATAGAAGATCGCTAAGGCTCTATTATTGAATTCGATTTGGTAAATATGCAGAAATCCGATGCGATTTATTCTATTTTGTCAACTGCGCAGGACAATTATGTGCCGTATTTACAATAACACTCAACGGTAGGTACGTTACCGTAAATTACGCGAAGCGCTAACGTTATTAGCGATAAAGACGTAAAAAGGTGAATCGCGCATTTAATAAACGTCAAAATACCGCAAACGTAATTACCGCATACCATTTTTTAACAAGCAATATCTCTCTATTTAAATAACTAAAAATTTCATTGTAGTAACTAAGTATACATTAAATTTTAAGCGAAAGGCATCGAAGGATAGTTTTGACTCATTCTTTCAGGGACGAGCTCGTAAAAATATCGCAAAAGATAGTGGAGAATGAAAGAACAATAAAAATGGATTGTGTCTAGAGCGTTAGCGTATAACGGTAACGATCAAGAGTTCAAAGCCATTTTTGTTCACGATATGAAGTAATCTGATTATAAATTCGAAACAAATGATGACATTACCAGCACGAATTGTAACTACTCGTATTAATTACTCGTTAGATATTTATGTATAATCTGAAATAAAGTATAGACAAGTATTCATACAGGATGGGTCAGAAGGAACTGTATACAGTTGTACTTCGTCTAACTATAATCATTTGAAATGTCGTTTTCCTTTTTGCTTACCAAATGTTGTATTTATTCATTCATTCATTCGATTGGGTTGTGCTCAACAGCCCAGGCACTTGAACTGGATCTTTGTACCATTTCTCATGTTATCTACTTCCATTCCAGAAGCTTTCTGTCTTCCATATAGGCCACTAGTTTGACTGGAGGGATTTTCAGTAGTTGTAATGGTTGTATTATTTCCTCTCCAGACCAAAGTGCTTCCGTCTACCAAATGTTGCATTTCCAACTGATTTTTTGGTCAAAGATCAGGATCGGTTTTCAAAAATTAGTTTTTTGAGAACTCCTATTAATATTTAACAAAGTAAAAAAAAATAGATAACAAAAACATTCTATTTGACTGGAACTAGTTTCACTTCAGTTCGTGAGATGTTTTAGTCCTATTTCCTTGAGGAATTTTAGGATATCTGCAAGCTGCAACTTAGGTCTATATTCCTCTTGTATCAAATAATCTTCTAGGTGCTGTGTCCCAGAATTTTGAATTGCGGTGCAATTTGCAAGTATGTGGATGGTTGTTTCTTCATGCCATATAATCTTATTCTTCTTCCTCCACTATTTTGCCCGTCCAGGCGGCAATGTCCCTTTAGTATCCCTGTTAAAACTCTTAGTGCAGTTTTACTTTGACTTATGCATTCATTTGATCTCAACGGGCTGTAGTCACCCATCAGAATATTTGATTGTCTAAGCCCTACTAGATCTTTCCAATGGTCAGATCTTCTACATCCCAATAGTATACATGTGTTTCCTTAGGGTATGATGCCAGGTGAGTAGTAATCACGTCACTTTCCTTATCTTGTCGTTAGTTAGCGTCTCCGAGGGTTTGTTGACCAGAAGTTTACTGTGATTCCAGTACACCTGATGTTTTGTTTAAATCCACCGAAATGTACAACTACGTGCTTTAGTTAAGGTAGAAGTATGTACAGTGCCTAGCTCTGTACTACTGAAATTTCATAAAACAAAAACTGAATTTATCCAAAAATCGCACATTTTTCACAATTTCCAAGTAAACCAGCCTGCTAAGTATTATGCATACCGCCTTGATTTTCTTCTAACAATCGTGATTACTTGATACGATCGCGTGAACTATCAATACCTTAGATTATACTCCTAACTGGGTCACATTCTTTTATTTCGTCATAAGGTCGATACTTGTGTTTTGGCAGCATACTCTTTAATGGTTCCTATGTTTGGCAATAGCCGTATATAAAAGACACAATATTCTTTTAAAGATTAGTATTACCTCAATTTTTATAACATACACATTAACATGTTCTCAAAGGTAAATTATATTATTAAATATTACAATACACATATTAAATTTCTTTGTTATTAACTAATTGTAATATAAAATTATTTTTGGATATTTTTCTTCAATCTAAAAATATTATTTAGTAATTTGTTGTATTTTCTCTCCACTTTTTCTTGCATTTTCTGTTTGTTGACCATTTTTTCACATTACACAAACATTTTTAAATGTCGATACATTTTTTCAGTGTAAGCACATATTCAATTGTATTCATTATATTATCTCTTCATAAAAATAACGTATCAATATTTTTATTATTCATTATTTATTAAAATTTAAGTCAAATTTAGAATACTCATAATTAAATATAAATAATATGGTCATGGTATTAATAAAGCTATTAATTCGATTTTAATTATAATAATTTCAACGGTAGATTTAAAATAATGTGATATTTTTGGTAATATTGATTTATTCCTCATATTTTAAAATTTCAATGTATCTTAAATACGTTGATTTCCCAAGTACCAAACTGTATGGCACCAAAATCCTTATATCTCTAAAACATCTGTAATTTTTTTCTCAAGTCTTACGCACTTCTATTCCATGTGATCAATTTTGGGGTTTCAGAAGTGGGATTTTCAACTTTTTAAGTAAAATAACATTAAAAATGGTTCGTCTTTATGGTAACAAACTTAAATCCATGATTTTCCAGAGATTTCTTAGCCCATAGTCAATGTAAGATAGGAAAGGACGAAGTATCCTTTACATCACACAGCTGCAAACACTTTTTTATCCTTTTTTTATGACAGGGTTCTTGGCTTTTTATCATAGATTCATTCATTCACTCGTTTGGGTTGTGCTTAACAGCCCAGGCACTTGAACTGAATCTTTGTAGCATTTCCCATGTTATCTACTTCCATTCCAGAACGTTTGCGTCATCTATCACATTTCCTGCACATAGGTTCACTAACTTTGCCCATTTTGTGCAGATGTTTCCTCATAGAGCAGTGTCCAGTCACCAGGTTGGTAACTGCCTTTAAATATCTCTTACCCAGTTTCAACAGCCTGGTTGAGAGTTCCTTGTCTACCTTGTTCAGTAAACTATTGTATGGAGGTGCCCTTTACCATAGATGGAACTTGAGGTGATAAAACCAATAGTCAAAAAATCTCTTTTATAACAAAAAATAAACTTGATTAATATTTGTCTTACAGATTCTCGCCATCGCTACATTCGTAGCTGCTGCCAGCGCAGGATTATTAGACTACGGCCATGCTCCAGTAGCACACAGCTACTCCGCACCAGTCGCTCATGCTTACTCGGCACCAGTCGAACATGCTTACACTGCCCAAGTCGCTCATGCTTATACTGCTCCCATTGCCAAAACCTACTCAGCCCCCATTACTCACGCTTACTCAGCTCCAGTTGCTCATGCTTATTCAGCTCCAGTAGCTCACCAAGCTTATGCTTCTCCAGCCCATCAAAATGTTGATTACTATGTAAGTATTTGCTGTATTTTTTCAACTTTTCAGTGTAATTAATAATACATATTTATTAGGCTCATCCCAAATACGAATTCAACTATGGAGTCCAAGATGGACACACCGGAGATCACAAAACCCAGCACGAAATCCGTGATGGTGATGTAGTTAAGGGATCTTACACCGTAGCTGAAGCTGATGGTACTCTTCGTACCGTTCACTACACCGCTGATGATCACAACGGTTTCAACGCTGTTGTAGAAAAATCTGGACACCCAGTTCATCCAGCTCCAGCTCATGGAAAAGTGCTTTTGGCTGCTCCTGCTGTGCACCAAGCTACTTTGTACCATCATTAGGGCTTTTGGAATATTTATTGAATTTTTTTATTTGTTTTTGTGTTTTTTTTATTATAAATATAAAATAGACTGAAACTATTAGTGTTTTAATTGTTTGCGAAAGTGGGTTTGATATTTAGCTTTAGACCTACCTTGATCTCAATGTATCATTGAGACTTCAAGTGTGCCTTATGGTATAAGCAAAGAATACACCAACTAACAAGAAGCAAAGCCCGACGCAATCTCTTTGATGTTTTGGTAACAAAAATTTATGACCTTGAGAGACTGACGTTGACAGATAACTTACTAAATACACTGAGAAAATCATGAGAAAATGATCAAATTTTTAAATATCGGCGATATAATTGGTCGACAAAGTGAAGTATGACAAGTATCTCATTATAAAAATGGCTCCTTTCAGACATGCGCATACAAAAAAAGGCAGCTTCGCTTCTTGGTTGCTGGTGTATTCTTTGGTATGAGGGACAATGACAGCATCGAACATACTTCAAAGTAATGGAAGAAATGACAGCCAATGTCAAATTATCGTTGCTTGTAATTTAATGTAACTATCAATTTAAAAATATGTCCGAAGCAGACACGACCAAGAATCTTTCTGCTTATACAGTCGAACAAAATCTAACAGTAGTACCAGCTGACAATAAGAGTCCACGTCCGAGGCCGAAGCGAGATGTTAATCCTTTACAGAACAAAGGTCTATTCGATCACTTAACACCTTTGTCAATTTTACTATTTTGGACTTTGATATCACTATTAGCCTATACGCTTTGTTTCGTTATAGCGATATTAATTATAATATCACATCTTAGAGTACTTTGCGGTACGTATTATCCGGACTGTTCAAAATATTATACAAACAATAATGGTACACAACAAACTACACCCACAACTGAAGCATCTGGAGAATCTGGAGTAACTGAGTGAAGTGATTTAACATGGGGATTATACAATTATTATCACCTAATATAATAGTTTTAAATATGTATTTATTTTGTTGTATTAGTTGTGCGTCTACGCATAGCTGCAACTCCTGTGAAGATTAGATTGGATTGCAGCGTAGTCAATCTTTGTTTAATACAGCTATACCACAAAAAGGTTCAGTCTCTTTAAACTGCTCAACTCTTGTAAGGTTTCCAAGCAATTCCAAACAGGTCTGGATTATCTGCATGGATCTCGATTTCCTAGATTTTAAAAAATGGATGACCTTAATTTAATAATGTTGTTCAGTTGGTTTGAAATGTAAAATGTATCCGTTTACTGTTTAGATCCTTACTTTGTGGAATCTACTGCTATTTTTCTTATAAATGAAACTGTTTCTATAGTCTGGGCGGTCCAAAAAAAACCGCATGTAAACAAAGACCACGCGAGATACTTATTGATAATTATTTCGATATTGACATATCTGCTGATCTTCACAATTGTTACTTCAGTTTAATAGTGGAGAGCTACCTAGATTTTTCTGTTCATTGACGACTCTCTTAAGAATCTCCTGATGTTTTATGGAAATAGGTATGGTTCCAATGAAAATTCAACAAGTCATACAAACGATAGTCTTTTATTTGAATATAAAAATAAATATGGCGAAGGAAGGATACATTAACGCTAAGAGAAGAACAACACTAATATAGTAAACAACCTATGAGGTATATACATAAATGAGCAACACTTCTAGCCAACTGAGATCATCAATGGTAGCCACCATAACCATGTCCTAATGAAAGAGCTACGGGAGCTACGGCAACAGCTTTGGTGACAACCTGAAAACAAAATAAAAATGTTTAGTGTCTCACAATCAAGAGAAATTTGGAAAGGTATGGTTGAGTTCAAGGTTTGAGGTCCTGAAAGATTTTGGTTGAATTTTATGTATTTTGAGGTGACATTCACTTAAAGACGTTAAATATATATTGGATAGGGCAGGAAAGTCTCAGATATTAGTAGTTCCTTTAGACCTATTTCTTGAAGAAATTTTAGGATATTCACGTGTCTCTCTTCTCTCCAGCAGTCTTCTAGGATTCAAGGAGGTATTTTCTTCTATTCCCCATTCTTCTCACTCCTCTTGTTCCAGAAGACAGTTTCAGGGGATTCCTTTGCACTTTGATTGTCAAAGCCCTACTAGGTATTTCCAGTATGACCACATGATACGTCCAAAGTCTGAATAAAAATCCCACATCCCACCCCATCTTTCGTCTTAGATCCATGAATATTTTATATACACAGCTTGACAATATTGATTTCAGAAGCACTACATTGTTTTGATTGGAAGTTGAATACTTGGGAATTATGAATTTGTCACTAGTAATAAAAGCTTTAAGCTACACCCGAAATTCTGGGATGATTTCGTGGTGATTGTAGATATTACACAGTTTTGTGTCTAGTATGAAAGCTAAATATTTATCTATAATTATGGAATAAAACTTACTTGAGGATGAATAGCGTGTCCGCTTTTAGTGACAACTGCGTTAAAGCCATTATGGTCATCAGCAGTGTAGTGAACGGTACGAAGAGTACCATCGGGTTCGGCTACGGTGTAAGAACCTTTAACAACATCACCATCACGTACTTCTTGTTGGGATTTATGGTCTCCAGTATGACCATCAGCGACTCCATAGTTGAATTCGTATTTTGGGTAAGCCTTGAAGATAAAAAATTATGGAATGTGAAAATATTTTTATTTTGTTCAACAATAGAAAGCAGTGAGCGCTTTAACAAAAAACAACAGAAAATATCAAAATTAACAGATATTGTAACAGTGATTTATGCAGTCATTTTTAGGCGTGTCTTATTAAGTGTTAATAAACTTGTTAAATGAAATTTATTTGAAAAGAAGTATATATTTTACCAACTATTAATTATATCTTTCACTAAAACTAGCGTGATTTACGACCGAACCAAAAAAATCCAGTTGCGCCATCTTGTAATAAAGTTAATACGAAAATGATTTCATTGTATTTTTTTTTTGAGTAAAATTATACCCGTGCTGTTAGCGTTGATAGGATTACGTAAACCTAATCTAGTTCATTCTAAACACGATTCAAACCATGTAATTGTTAAGATTTTAATCTTTCTTTTGCTTGTGCATTTAAAGTCTTTGCTAATCTTCGCAGGAAATGCAGTTTACGATACGGTTTTGTAAAAGTTCGACCTCCGTATTTGAATTTAAATGATCTGCTAAAAGACAGTCGTGCAGTCTAAATGCATAATGCTTTAGAAATTAAAAGGTGCATTATCTATTGGTACGTCCCAAAGGATTTTCTCTATATACAGAGTCTACTATTAAGTTTGCAGGTTATGGAACACTTTTATTGTTATTTACGCGTAAAAAAGTTATTCTTCATAAAAGGTTTCCTATATACTGCTAACTCAAGTGGACAAATTGTATACATACTTAAAAAAAAATCCTTTTCACCCATTTAGTTTAAGGATTAACAATTTAGAATTACTGTCCAACTGTTTCCATTTATTTCTATATGTTGGGCTCCAGTTCATATTTTATTTTTATATTTCTTATCCTTTTTTCTGACATTTTAGTTTACTTTGTTTGCTTCCTAAATCTAAGTTCCAAATCCTTTTCTGGTTACTTCTTTAACTCTTCTTAGGTATCCTATCTCTGCTGCATTTACCCAGCTTTTTTTATACACATCCATATGTGAGGATTGGTCAGTATATCGCTTTGTACACTTTCATCCTGTTTTGTCTCTTCTTCTTTCTTTTGTGCCTGGTATACTTTCTTCTAATATTCAGTTCAACTCCAAGATGTCCTTAGCCTTCTGCAGTATAGGATTTTCTTTAAACGATCTTTATCAATGTTTTCTTTATGTTTTATAAAAATGTTTTTGTCCTTACAGCTACTTTTTTGTTTTCGTCCTTTCCATAACTTTTTTTTTCAATTATGAACGGTTTTATTCATATTCTTATTTAACAATCTGGACTATATATAAAAATTCAAACTATCTGTTCTAAATTATTTAAGTCAGATAAAGGTACGAAGATCATTTAAGTTGGGTTATGAAAATAATAGGAATATGCAGTTAAATTACTATGATTTATGCAAACATCCTTTGGAATCAAAGGAATCTATTTTTTCTGGTGTCCTATTGACTGCGCCAAATATATAGGAAAAGCTGCAAAGAAGCAACACCATTACTTTTACTCAACTTACATAATAGTCCACAGTTTCTTTAATAGGGGCTGCAAATGCTATTGGGGCAGCATGTGCTACTGAAACAGCTCCATATCCCAGTCCATGTCCACCGATAAATCCATGTCCACCTAATCCACCAATTAGTCCTGCGCTTGCACAGGCTACAACGGTGGTAAGAGCTACAATCTGAAATAAATGTTTTGTTAAGAAATAATCTGATCGGTTCTAGTACTGAGAATTCATTCTATAAAAAATAATTTGAATAGATTTTACATGTTTTTTAACATTTAAAAAAGAAATATCTCAAATTTAATTTAAATTTTTGGTAATTTTTTTATTTCTAATAATTTATATCTTATTTTTCGTATTTTTTCTAATTTTATGAAAATATGTTTTTCATATTTACCATTTAACAAAAAATTGTAAATTTTTTTTATTTAATAGAAATTAAAGCTGGTTAAAAAAAAATTAAAATCTAATAAAGTAATAAATGGAAAAAAATTCACTGGTATTTATTTGAAAGAATCACTTTAAAAAACAATCCCTATACAATCACTGTACACACCTTGGCAAACATATTGAATAAGATACACTGTACTGAGTACTATGCTATACTAACATTGGGATACAAATATCCTACTTATATACTAAATATTCCTTACCACTGGACGTTCACCACAATTAAAATAAAAAAAAATTGCACTATTAAGTATACAAAACATGCTCGAAAGTGTATTGCGACAATAGCAAGGTCTGTCTGCTGCAAATGTGCATTTTTTCCTGTAAGTAGGGTTCCGCCTACCCGGATTTTTTGGTACCGAATGTGCACTCAATTGGAACCCAATTGATGCGTGATTTGCCGTATATTCTATGTTAATTCAGTTAGTAGAAAACTGGTGCTCTCAGTGAAATGTTCACTGGAAACATTAAATAAATTCCGTCGAGTCTTATTATTTTGCTAGTTACAGGAATGTTAAATTGAATGTTTAACTGAATTCGCAATAAATTTTGAGCTAGCAGAAATCTATGTTTTGGAAGTATCTCCCTTTTAGAATGTAAAAAAGGTCTATACAAAAACACAGCTTCTTTCCTCTAATTCTGGGCCTCTTTTCGGACTGTAGTTAACCAAAAATGTTAATTTTGACATTCCATATTCGTTGACAGGCGCTAACTTTGCTATTATAAGCAACTCTTTTAAAGACAACCCTTGTATAAGAATATGTAGCCTCCCATAACAGTCTGTATGTTACAACAGCGGCTGTTGTCGCTATTAACTGACAATCAAACTAAACTGTACCATCGCTATATATTCAATGATAAATGAGTTAGATTTAACACAATGGTATAACATGGGGTGCCTACTGCAAATGGAAGGTGAAAACAATACAAACGAGGATTAATACATGGATTTAACTTAAAAGAAAAAACTATTTTTACACTGAAATAACTCCCAAATATTGTTGGACAAAACGGGCTCAAGTTTGTTCCAAAGATAGTCAATTTAATTGAGATCAAGGTTGTATGCAGATTAAACCATTGACGAATATTTTTTATTCGTTCTGATGGATGCAGGAAATAAATATTTATTTTGTAGCACAATAATTCCCGGAACATCCGCTTTGATGTGTAGATAGAACCGTTCGACCGGCTTAATTGAAACTAGGCACGAACTCATCGACTTTGCGGCGCCGTAGACGTCGCGTCGTAAGTGATCGAATGGCTGACTAGTTAGCTAAAGAAGGCTCTAAAGGAGACTAATAGGTCCAGAACCGTTTTGTAGAATCAGAAAAAAATTGCATAAGAGGGGAAATCGGGAACTGGCTAGATAGGGAGCACCAACTCAAATGGTGGTCGACACAATGGCTCCTCCATACAAAGAGTTTACTGAACAAGGTAGACAAGGAACTCTCAGCAAGGCTATTGATACTGAGTAAAAGATATTTGAAGCAAGTTACCGTCCTGGTGACTGGATGGTGACTGGACACTGTACCCTGAGGAAACATCTGCACAAAATGGGCAAAGTTAGTGAACCTATGTGCAGGAGATGTGAACTCTATGATGAACACCTACTCACATACCCTCCTTCTGAGAGAACCTACATGGACTCAGACGGAAGCACTTTGGAGAGGAAAATCCCTCCAGTCAAACTAGTGGCCTACATAGAAGGCACAAAGCTTCTGGAATGGATGTAGATAACATGGGCAATGGCATAAAGATTCAGTTCAAGTGCCTGGGCTGTTGAGCACAACCCAATCGAATGAATGAATACTCGCTATAAGTTTGCCCACAGATATGTTTTCGATATCGATCACAAGAAAAGAGAAAATAACAAAGAACAAATTCAACTACATAAATTTGTGGCTGTTTCGATGAATATCTCATTAAATATAGAATAGGTTAGGAAAATGCGAAGGACCTTAATTATAAAGAGTAAAAAAACAAAAAAGTAAAGAATTAAAATTTTCGTATATTAACAGAGAGTTACTGAGAGAAAAACCGGATTTTAGGCTTTTTTGCTAGATGACGGAAAATCCACATAGGAATGCTTGGTCGGCCTTAAGCTTTTCTAGGCCCTCCACAGGTAACATCAAGACCAGTCACAAACTTTTTGACAATCTTTGACAGTTATCGCACTGTGCTAATTTAGCTACAGTACTATTTTTAAAGTTTACAGCTAGCTTTGGTTTGGGAAACAAAAAACTTGAAAATTTGTCCTTGAATTTAAATATTTTTTTGATTTCTAAAAGAATGGCAAGTCATGTGTAAATTTTCTTTTCACTATCAAGTCATTGGAGCTTATAACTGTTAAGGTGTAAAACATTCATATTACCTATTTATTATTTTACAACATTATTGTATGCTACAATAATAATATGTGTTATTAATTCACTCAAGTGTTGTAATATGATGTTACAAAATGACCTTTATTAATTAGTAATAAGCAGCACAATACGTTTGAATAATTAATATGTGAAACGTGTAGTAAATAGTTGTTATTTCATTTTTGCTATAACCAACGAGGAAGGTTATTTTATTGTTTGCATTGTGTATATTTTTTGGTAAAAAGCGGACCGATTTCACTGTGATATATGTAACATTTTGTTAATAGACGGGTGTTTGAATTTCTACTACAACCGTTTGAGAAATTTCTGTTGCTCAATAAGTAAACCTGTCAAAATATTTTGTTTAATTCTTCGATCATTAGACTGGATGAATATCCTATATATATATGCTATACTGACAACACATTTTGTTTGTAACCAACATCTAAATCTAGACTAAAACAAGGATAACAATACACACCGAAAACATCCCAGATTACTTTTATCCGATTGAATTTACTGTTTCAACCCTTACTTTGTGAAATTTACTCATATTTCTATTTTAAATGATATTTCATTTAGAGTTTTCATAAATTTTTTATTATTAAAATGGAATTAATTAGAAACTTTTAGTTCCATTTATTTATTATTCCAATTTTATGGCACTGATTTACGAAACACACAGTAGGATATTGTTAATAATCATGATCAGAAACAGAGAGATACCGATCTACTTATGTTACTAATTATTCATCTTTTATGATAATAAATTCTTCCTGTATTATTACTCATGTAATTCCATCAGTGAAGTCCGTGAATATATTTTCAACTTAAATACCTATAATTATTGCAGCTAGCACATTTCAAGGTATAACCGATGATTACATCAAAGATTTTAACGAACATAAACAATTATACAGTGCTATTCAAAAGTCCCCTCCCCCCCCTCATGCGAAAGGTGGTGCACCGTTTTTAACTTGTATGGATGAAATTTATTTTTAGCCAACACTCTCTGTACTGTACTTTTACTTACTTCAGAGATAGACGCAACTTTAGTTGAAGAGGAAGTAGGGTTTACTACCATTTCAGCAACTATATCAATTTTTTTATCATCACTAAATGTTGGTCGACCAGATCGTTTGGCATCTTGAACACTACCTGTTGCTTCAAACTTGTGAAGAAGCTCCCTCAAATAAGTTCTCGAGATAGGGCGATCTGGGTATCTCTCATTAAATAAACGTTTCATGGAGATTCTTTCCAGATTCACCAATTATTAAGATAGCTGCTACTTTGTCGGCTTGAGTACGTACCATTTTGCCTTAGTGGCGCTACTGGTTTCCAAAACTAAAACATGTTTATTCCCATTGGTAAATGGTTTATCGTTACCTAATTAGTGAATCAAATTTGCCTTAGAGACCAGACGCATTTTCGCCCTTCGTTATTCAAATATGTTCTACAATACTTTGGAATTACCCTGTATACTTTGTTGGTACTTGGACAAAGAATTATTTTCTATCATTGGTTCAAGGTAATCACTATTACAACTTTGTGTTTGGTAATAAGAAAAATATTCAGGTCAATTTTTCGCATTGAATCATTTCCGCAAGCATTGGGTAAGAAGAAAATAATATCTAACTAAAGATGTTGAAGCAGATGTTTTGATTTTCCTGATGGAATGTCGCAGAGCTTGTATTTTGCAAGTGAGAAGGGTTAAACAGTTTTTGTGATACTTTTTCTTTGTATAATAAAAAATATCGTTGATTACACGTGCGGAAATGGATTTTTCCGTGCTTGAATGACTTCCCGTGTGGGGCGAAGCCGAGAATTTGTCACGCGCGCACGGAGAAATCCTTATTTCCAGACTCCTAATGAAATATACAATTTCAATTTTGATTTTATCTATTATTATTCATTTGGGCCGATTTACTTGGATTTTTTCCCATTTTTTAGGGAGAATGAATTTTTTTCCATAATTTTATCAATTTTTTGGAACGGTCATACGAAAAAACGCCCTTTTGCAAAGTTTTATCGAAATCAGCCCAGCCGTTTAGAAGTTCACCCGATTGCAGCGCCCTCGAACGTTACCAAAAATGAATTTAAACAATTGTGGGATTCAATCAAATACACCCAAAAAATTTCACCGAAATCGGTTCATCCGTTTAAGAATAATTACAAGACGTGAATATAAAACATATACCTATAACTTACAAATATCATATCT
This sequence comes from Lochmaea capreae, assembly GCA_949126875.1. Taxonomy (NCBI): domain Eukaryota; kingdom Metazoa; phylum Arthropoda; class Insecta; order Coleoptera; family Chrysomelidae; genus Lochmaea; species Lochmaea capreae. The sequence goes on from OX421400.1 coordinate 3,736,913, forward strand.
ATGATATTATAAAAATGACCAAATACCTACACATCAAATTATAAAATATTTTTCGTCAAATATATTTCTATGTACCTATCCACTATTCAATTTTTCTATGGTGTAATATCGGAAATAACAATTTTAATTTATATGGTTTGCCTGTACCTGGCTTTCCGATCTGCTTATCGGCAACTCAACAAAAAATTTTAGACAAAAAACATAGAATGCTTGGACATCGTTTAGTCATAATTAATTTAACTGCATAGTTACAGTACGGCTAATTCCTTTGTTCGGTACATGAACTAGACAATTTTTGAAATAAAGTGGAAAACATTTTAATTAGTTGTAATAAAAGTGGTGTTTTTTAATAATCGTGTGTGAATGGTATGGTTTTCTGGTTTTAAGCCTGGAAAATAGGTGGATGTTTGGTAAGGTTTCATTTTTCTTGTAATTTTAGGTAACTGAGTAGAGGTACACTTTTCCCTGATTTAACTTTAATCAGATATGCCTTTATATCTACTGAGGTAATCCGAAATATTTGTAATATAGCTTGGTATATGCATATTTTGAATACCTATAATGAATTTTAGTCAGTTAGGTATTATAATTTTAATTTTGCATCATTCTCATTGCAACTTCTTACAATAGCAGTATGACAACATTCATTTTCTTACTATATGAATTATGTTTAATTTTATTCAGAATATTCAGTAAAGGGATCCATACTAAGCTGATAAGAATGGATATTATTCATGAATACAGTTATGTAGTAATTTTAGTATTACAATTAAATACCATAGTTTGTATTAGTGTGGGCAAAGAATTTGGTGTATTCTTTGGTGTGGGTGTAACAAGTTGATTGACAACTAGGTATGTTCCTGTCATGCAGCATAATTACTACGCGACGTCAAAATAGATCCATCTAATTTATTTGTTATCTCAAAAACTATTGAATATTCTGCATTTTTTTTGTTCCTCGTATTATTTTGAAAGTGAAACATTGAAATTTTATGATGATCCGGACCGAATGGATTCGACTTCAATTTTTCAACAATATTTATTCTGAGTTCATTGAAAGTCGTCGCTAGATGGCATTACAAGTTAACAATATTTCAAAATCGAGATTTAATTCCAACTCGGAACAGCTGTATAATATTCTGTGGATTAAAAACGAATTTGTTTTAAATTCTGTTTTCAATAAAGTTTTATTTTCTTGCAGATTAATTCGAAAACCAGCTAGAGGTAAGTGGCTCTTTGTTGTCTAGATGAGTGAAAATAGAAATATTTGTAAACATAATAGGTACAAGGATTAAAAAATATACACTGGCCGTCAAAAAAATCCGGTTCTGAAGATTATGTGTAAATTTGTAATGATCTGATATTAAAAATAACAAGAATATAATTAACGGAACATAAAAATTTTTTCCAATCATTAAATTATAGCTATTTTAATTTACTCATTTTTTAAATTTGCTACGCAGGACTGTAACATGTGGAAACTGAATGAGTCAAGGTCTCAATTTTCAGGTTGTACGAAAGAATGTCCGGGGTTATTGAGTAACAAACAAATTAAAACTTTTTACTTGCGATGGTATTTTTTTTTCAAGGGTCATTGCAGGTAAAAGTAAGTCGAATCGTTAAAAAGTGCGTTTTGCAACACCAAGGAAGTATAACGATCGATATCAATGGAAAAATTATTGAAATAGGATTTAATGAATCATTAAAATTGATTATTTGTTGTGAATAAATTCCTGTAATTATAGCAGTTGTGTATAAATACAGGGTGTCTCGGGACTTCCTTCCAAAAACTTGTGAGGTGATTAATAAATACAGGGTGTCTCGGGACTTAGTTCCAAAAACTTGGGAGGTGAATAATAAATACAGGGTGTCTCGGGACTTCCTTCCAAAAACTTGGGAGGTGATTAATAAATAAAGGGTGTCTCGGGACTTCCTTCCAAAAACTTGGGAGGTGATTAATAAATACAGGGTGTCTCGGGACTTCCTTCCAAAAACTTGGGAGGTGATTAATAAATAAAGGGTGTCTCGGGACTTCCTTCCAAAAACTTGGGAGGTGATTAATAAATACAGGGTGTCTCGGGACTTAGTTCCAAAAACTTGGGAGGTGAATAATAAATACAGGGTGTCTAGGGACTTCCTTCCAAAAACTTGGGAGGTGATTAATAAATAAAGGGTGTCTCGGGACTTCCTTCCAAAAACTTGGGAGGTGATTAATAAATACAGGGTGTCTCGGGACTTCCTTCCAAAAACTTGGGAGGTGATTAATAAATAAAGGGTGTCTCGGGACTTCCTTCCAAAAACTTGGGAGGTGATTAATAAATACAGGGTGTCTCGGGACTTCCTTCCAAAAACTAGGGAGGTGATTAAGAAACTAACAATAATTGTAGTACCTACTTCATATAAAATTTTTTCCTCACAGTTAAAATATTACTAATTTCCAATCAGCCATTTTTAATTCCCAACTGTAGCTATAGCTCGTTCATGAAGAACGTAAGGAAAAAAATCACATTGAGTTAAAAAAGGGACTTTACACACGAATTACATACAATATTTTTTCTACTACCATAAGTTTTTTTTTCCGAATTTTGATAGAAATTAACTATTTACGTTACACACTAGTGCGTACAGTAATTTACTTTTTTGCACTAGTGCGTAAATCAAAGCAAAATGGGTGAAGAATTGAGCAAAGCACCAAAATTAGTTATTTGTATGCTATATATCTTCTGTGATACTAATAAAATTTTATAGATTGGTTTAATTAAATAGCATGACATTTAGAGTAAATTATTATAATTAAAATGAAAAACTGTTGATAATATGTGGACACTAAATGTTTAAGAATAATTTACTTGTCTTAGAAAGAAATAGGATAATAATGGTAAAATATAATATAGTATATTGTGCAACAAGTAGGAAAAGTACTTTCCTCACAAGTTGCGCACTATACTTTTTCTACAACTATATATAGTATATTATTTTATATGGAGGAAAAGTGATACTATTCATGACGCGCTCGTGTTTATGGTAATAGAGGGCAAGTCATGAAAAGTAACTTTTCCTCCAAATAAAATATGCTGTTTTTCCTTCAAATGTCAACATATTAATTCAAAAACGTCTCTTTTTGATAGTAATAATTTTCACAGATAATTGGGTTCGTATGCGCGGGTTTAATTTTCAAAATGCAACAATTTCGCAATATTCATTTGAATGATAAATAAAAGTTTTGGTTTTGTTTTTAGTTTAATAAATCTTGAGTTGTTGCTATGTTAACACTTTTCCCTCCGCTGGCGGGAAAGTGAAAACTAAAGCTCCTGCGGAGGAAAAATGAAACTTTACGGTCGCCTACACAATCGAAAAGTCACAGATTTACTGACGTTTGAAGAAAAAATATTTTGTTGCTATGAATGTACAATTGTACTTTTTTTCACTGGTACGTAAAGAGTTTTACTTTACGCACTAGTGGAGAAAAGTAAAACTTCACACACTTCATAGCCTGCGTAAAGTGCGGTACTATACGCACGTTAGTAGAAAAATAACTTTTATAATAAAAAAATCAGCTAAGGTATCAGATGAATAAGCATAATCTTTAATGAACCATCTCAAATGACATGTTAGATGACGGAACAAGTGCATATCAAACGCTTCAGTGATCAATGAATGCTTGCGGTATGCACATTTTCTGATTTTAAGGTAAATTTCTTACATAAGAAACGTTATATGATATCCTCTAATACGTTGATATTACTTTACTTTTAGATTATAAGTAATGTTGTGTTAAATAATAAAAAAGAAAGAAATTAACTATGTACTGGCGTATGTAGTCGGGAGTTGCTTAACTGTGAATATTAATTATATAACAAATCTAGTTTATTTTGTAAATGGGAACGAATTTTTTGTTCACGATTGTTTAGGTTTGTAATTAAGATATACCGGTTGTCCCAGACTAATTTATTCAGGCTATATATCTTAAACGAATAGAGATTTTCGAATGGGACAAAAACTGATCTGTCCCATTTCTAATAAACTTGAATATGGCGTAGAAAAAATCATCCCATAAATATTCCTCCTTTAGTTACAACCCCAAACTTTAAACTTTTTAATAGCACCCTGTACATTTGTTTTATGGTTTTGGATGTGGTCTTCCATCGTGTATTCAACAAATTTTCCGAAAATCAAATGGGTTCGTAAATAATCAAGAAAATATCAGTTTGTTTTTGTTAAATTAAAGCTTGAAGGAGCAATAAAAATAAATTTAATAAAAATTACATGAAAAAAATAAGTAAAAATTACCATTTACAATTATTAATTAATGTTTAATATTTATTTTTATCCAATTTTTAGAAAACTAAAAATCTCCTTGTTGGTTGTCAAAGACTTTTTAATTCAATGGTCAATAGTAATATATATTTTTCCGAAAATTTTTCAACATGCCGTATCCATGTCACATTAGCTCCTTTGAGCACCCTGTATTTTATTTTATTTCATTTTCCAGTTTAAACCGTTATCGAATTAATATATTTTTGAAAAAAAATTGGAAACAAAATTTCAACGTACTTCCATAGTAGATGCAAATTTCTGCAAATAAATGAACCCGCTTTAAAATATTTTTCGTACGCCCTTTGACAGACATTTTTACAAATGAATTGATCCCTTAAAAAATATTATCGTACTTCCATGGTAGATTGAAAATATGGGTTTCGTTTTTAAAAATTTCCTATATCATTGGCGCACGAAAAAATTTTTTCAGTGTTCTAATTCAATTTCAAAAATTTCCATGTACCATGGGAGTAGGATCAAATTTTATTAAGGGATTAATTCATTTTTAAAAATTACCTAAACCAAGGGCGCACGAAAAATTGTTTCCGATGTTCTAATTCAATTGTAAAGATTTTTTCTACCATGGAAGTAGGATCAAATTTTATTAAGGGAAATTCATTCATTAATTAATTTAAAAAATTTCCTATATCATGGGCGCACTAAAAGTTTTTGCCAGTGTGCCTATTCAATTTAAAAAATGTCCATGTACCATGGGAGTAGGATAAAATTTTAATAAGGGATTAATTCATTTTTAAATATTTCCAATATCATGGGCGCACTAAAATTTTTCCAGTGTGCCAATTTTTTTCCAAAAATTTCCGTCTACCATGGGAGTAGAGTCAAATTTTAATAAGGGAATAATTCAATTTTAAAAAATCTCTATATCATGGGCGCACAAATTTTTTTTCCAGTGTGCTAATTCAATTTCAAAAATTTCCATCTATCATGGGAATAGAATAAAATTTTAATAAGGGATTAATTTAATTTAAAAAATTTCTGTTTTATATGGGCGTAAGGTGAAATTTTTGGAGAGGTTCAATTTATTTGTAAATATTTTTCTTTACCATGGGCGTACGATATTTTTTTAAGTGGTTAATAGATTTGTGATCATTTTTATGTCATGGGCGTATGGTAATATTTTTAAGGGGGTCAATTAGAATTATCCGGAGACAAAAAAACATTATTACCATCAAAGCTAGTGCAGCCGCTCTAATTTCTTCTTTTCGGTAAATATTTTCCAGCACAGCTAGTGATGTAACTGACAGTATAAATTCAAATTTTGCACATAATATTCCACTAGGATATCAATGATGTTTACGCTTCACTTATCTATTGTATTTTGATATGTACGTCCATTCGTATCGATATCCAGTCTAACTGGCGTCTTTGTCTTTTTATTTCCGTGAATGGAGACACTGTTGAATACAAATTAGGTACTCAAGCATTCTCAATTAACCTATTTAATAAAACAAAATGAAGGATTACCTAGGGGCTGTCCATAATTCACGTAGTTAATTTTGGGAGGGAGGGGGTTCGATCTAAGACTACGCTGGGTCACGTTGGGGGGGTCATAAACCGTGTTACGTAGCTTTTTTAATTTTAATTTAATTTTAAAATTAATAAGTCACACAAAACAGATGCAATACAGCAAAAAAGGTGATAATATATTGAAAGTCTAGAATTACTTTTTTAATTGTAATATAATAAATTTGATTTTGAAGTGCTACGTACTTTCTTAGGGGGGTTGACCGAAAGGTACGGTAAGCTACATGGGGGGAGGCGTGGGAAAAAATTGGCAAAAATGGATCTTCGTGATTTGCCCAAGAAACAGCTTTTTATTAAGATTTTTTTTATCTATTTATATTTATATATCTATTGTACCACGACGAGTTAAAACTATCTGTATATGGCAAAATACTTATAGTAAAATCATGAAAATTTCTACGTTTGGGTTTTCGGATACGATATTTTTAACTAAAATATTTTCAAAGATGGCCGACTTCCGGTTCTACCGGAAGTCGACTGTAACTTTGTTATTTTAAATAGAACACCCTGTATATTAATACATTTTTAAAATCTACGTGAAGTTTTAGTATACTTTTGTCTGAAAACTTTTTTCGAAAAATGCATACTTTTTGAGTTATTAATTTTTTTGGAAAAAATTTGACCGTTGCAGACCCTTATAAATTATTTTTTTACGAGGATACCCTTAAAGATATGAAAATTGTTTCTGTTCGGTTGCTTTTAGCAAGGTCAGACGTATTTGAATCTATGTTGAAACATTTTTCATTTTATACAGGGTGTGTATAAAAAGTGTTCAAAGTTTAACTTCATAAATATCAAATTTCTTAATTTTTTTAAATAGAACCACCCGGTTTTTTCTATTTTAATGCATTCAGGGGTGAAAAATAAGGCAAATTAATGTATACTTTCCTATACCTAAACCTTACCGTTATCCAGATATTAAATATTTTCTGTAAATTTTTAGAGATGCAGGTGTGGTCTAAATAAATAAAAAGGATGTAAATTTGCTTTTAATACATGGTAAATATGGCAAAGTTGTTACAAGAGCATGCTCTTTATTTGCAGTAAGATATCCAGATAGACCACGATCGAAGTAAAAAAAAGTTTGTTTAATTCGTCTGGTGGTTTTAACAATGTGCGATTTCGATCGTGGTCTATCTGGATATGTTACTGCAAATAAAGCACATGTTTTTGTAACAACTTTGCCATGTTTACCATGTATTAAAAGCAAATTCACATAATCTTTTTTATTTCTTAGTGCTTGTATCAACGGGTCAAAATTAAATTTAGACCACACCTGAATCTCTAAAAATTTACAGAAAACATGTAATATCTGGATAACGGTAAGGTGTAGGTATAGGAAAGTATTCATGAATTTGCCTTATTTTTTACCCCTGAATGCATTAAAATAGAAAAAACGGGTTGGTTCTATTCAAAAAAATTAAGAAATTTGATATTTATGAAGTTAAACTTTGAACACTTTTTATACACACCCTGTATAAAATGAAAAATTTTTCAACATAGATTCAAATACGTCTGACCTTGCTAAAAGTAACCGAACAGAAACAATTTTCAAATCTTTAAGGGTATCCTCGTAAAAAAATTATTTATAAGGTTCTGCAATGGTCAAATTTTTTACAAAAAATTAATAACTCAAAAAGTATGCATTTTTCGAAAAAAGTTTTCAGACAAAAGTATACTAAAATTTCACGTAAATTTTAAAAATGTATTAATATACAGGGTGTTCTATTTAAAATAACAAAGTTACAATCGACTTCCGGTAGAACCGGAAGTCGGCCATCTTTGAAAATATTTTAGTTAAAAAGATCGTATCCGAAAACCCAAACGTGGAAATTTTCATGATTTTACTATAAGTATTTTGCCATATACAGATAGTTTTAACTCGTCGTGGGACACCTTGTATAGCAATTTAAGCTATATTGTTAGGATCAACGAAAAACTTGTTCGATCTTATTTGCATATCTAAATCTGACATTCCATCTTTGACACATGCGTACACATACTATGTGAAAATACGTTTGAATATTATTGGTAATTTAGTGTTGCAAAATTAACTTGATTTGCAATTATTGTTTCCGCAATATCCGTGCAAAAGTGATAATTTATTTCCCTAATTTGAATTTATTAAAAACAGTTTAACAAACGACATACTCCACTGACTTAATTGGACGCTTGACGAAAAAAACTTGAATGGTTCGATTACTAACACATTTGTGTCGGAGTTATTATTTCTTTGAGGTCTTTCGATGATTTTAGATTAACTTTCAGTTGTTTTACATACAGGGTGGCGCACCGAAAACGAAACAGATGCGTTTACTGGCAGATGATTCCTTTTTAAAAAAATCCCTCGGACCCGTCGATTTTGTTTTCGAGGGGGACACAAAATTGGCATAAAATCACAGTAACATTTGCAGCCCCCTAAGCGGGGGTGGCACCATCCCTAAAATCTTAAATGGAAAGGGGGGTCGAATGATCCATCATTTAAAAGGTCTTTCAACTCCCTTTAAATGATGTAAAATTCATTTACTTCAATTCAGTAGTTTTGGAGATTTATTGATTTAAAGTTTAAATACATCATCGTAAGAGGAGATCAATACATAGCAGCAAAGTTGTTAAAAAATAAAGAATGAACTGACCTGTCAGCCGAGTAAATGTTGAAAATGACCACCATTACTTTCCATGCAATAATAAAGATTTTGCTGAAAACGTTGCCGGACATTTTGCAATATTTGAGGAGTAATTTGATGGCACTCATTCACAATTCTTTGTCGCAAATCTTCTAAGGATGTTGGCTGAGTAGCATAGATTTTGCTTTTTAAGTAACCCCACAAAAAGAAATCCAAAGGTGATAAATCTGGCGATCTTGGGGGCCATTCAACGGCACCTCTTCTACCAATCCATTGACCTGGAAAGGTCTGATCTAAATAATGCCGAACTCTTAATGCGTAATGTGGTGGGGCACCATCCTATTGGAACATCAACATATTCTCAACGTATCGACCATCATTCTGATTTTCAATTATATCTGTTAGCGCAGGATCTATGGCATTTTGCAGTAATTCCAAATACATTTCACCAGTCAAATTTCCAGGTAAGAAAAAAGGACCAACCAAATGATCGCCAAAAATGCCAGCCCAAACATTTAATTTTTGTGGCTGCTGTGTGTGTACCTCATGGTAAATTCTGGGATTAGAGTCCGACCAATATCGACAATTATGACGATTTACTTCGCCATTTAAAAAAAAGGAACATTCGTCGGAAAAGCAAATGTTAAATAAACATTGTTCATCGTTTGTAATTCGTTCACTCATAACTTCACAAAATTGTAATCGCTTATCAAAATCGTCTTCATTAAGTTCTTGTACAAGGTGAATTTTATACGGATGAAAATTATGTGCCTTTAGAATCCGTTGGATAGTACGTCGACTAACACCACACGAAGTTTGCAATTTGCGGGTACTTAATGTAGGATCTACAATAACTTGCCCTAAAACCCCCACTTCTGTTGCTTCGTTCCTTATAGGATTTTCAATATTACGTTTTTTATTGGCGACTGATCCAGTTTCCCGAAATTTAGCTACAAGTTCTATAACGTATTTTCGGTGCACATTATTGTTCTCATGTCGCTCATTAAAAATTTGTGCTGTTCTATTAGCGCACTGATTATTTCCGAAAAATATTTCAATAACTTCAACCCTTTCTGCCGTGGAATATACCATGGTTAATTTATGTAAAAGCAATAAATGATATTTTAACAACAAAGATTGGTCAAATCAATCGCAAACTAATGTACTATTTCCTATTTAAAATAAGTACGTGGCATTCTCTACATATCTTTCTTCAAGAAACAACTTTTTTTGTCACAAAGGACACTTCAATTGCTATTTTTATTATTAATAAACCATGGGCGTAGTAAATAAAAGCATTTACTTATCAAGAAAATGCTTTTACTCAAATTTCTTCTGAAAGAAGTACAAACTAATTTGATGTACCTATTAAAGTCTACTTTAAACTTTAAATCAATAAAACTCCAAAACTACTGAATTGAAGTACATGAATTTTACATCATTATAAAGGGAGTTGAAAGACCTTTTAAATGATGGATCATTCGACCCCCCTTTTCATTTAAGATTTTAGGGATGATGCCACCCCCGCTTAAGGGGCTGCAAATGTTACTGTGATTTTATGCCAATTTTGTGTCCCCCTCGAAAACAAAATCGACGGGTCCGAGGGATTTTTTTAAAAAGGAATCATCTGCCAGTAAATGCATCTGTTTCGTTTTCGGTGCGCCACCCTGTATATGTAAATATTTATATTAGACAAGCATCGTTTAACTGTCTTCCGATTTTGGTACTGTTTGAATGTGTAATGTTAGATATTTCTCGATATTATCATAACATTCAGGACAGTAATTAGATGACTATACTTCTCGGGGACTTTCACTAACCACTTATGCATATACAGCGTTGCTGAGAAGTTTCGCATCAAGGTATTATCTTTGAGGCGGATAAAGGGAATGTTCTGAAGTCCTTTTCATTGCCTTTTATTTCTTGGTGACCTGGCACCTAGTGTAAGCTAATTTTTCTTTTCCCAAAAATAATAGCAATAATAGCTCGGAAATTATAATAGAAAGGACCCTGCACCATTTTATAGGTAATCCTGGTTCTTAATGGTAACTAAGAGATCGTGATGGGTTAAAACTGTGCAGGCCCTCGGGTTTGGCGGTGGTGGCGTCTTGAAGTTGCGTCCTGAGCATAACATTTTGCCTCCTAGCACTATAAATCTCGCAATAATAGCAAATGTCTTGTATGTCGGGGGCTCATGAAGAGGTCTGCCACACTTCTGTACCATCAGAATCGCAGTTTCTCCAGAGGGTGCCTACGCAATGGGCAATTTGTTAGGCCGATGTTTTAACAGCAAGCGGAAGCAATGAAACCGAACAAAATCATCAACAATCAGGTTAGGTAGGTTAGTTGGATCCATCTAACTCCCAAATTCCTCACGAGTGGGCCCCAAAAAACTTTTTAACATTTTCTTGATTCCACACGCACCCATCTCTAGTAGTAGATACTTCATGAAAAATCCGGTAGTTCGGATAGATACTGGGATAGATATTTGTCAAAAGAGCCATCACCCGTGACAGACGTCAGTCGGAACAAGCTCGACATTCGCATTCACGATATAAAGTCTATTTGTGGCTCTGAGTGTGCACCAGAGCGGTACCTGAAATGGAAAATTGCTTCTCTCTAGATCCAATATCGAGAACTTCCAGAAGTTTTGGATTACTTTAAACAAAACTGGATGGTACAGAAAATTATAAACTAAAGTACACAAAATGATGGACATTTTTTTGTTGACAATGATTCAATCTCTCTTGGAAGCTGCGAATAGAATCATTGATCATTTGTGGAGTATTAATTTCTCTGTAGTTAGATCTTTTAAAGTTAGTTGGTCTGTTAACATAAACGCGGTTTTTCAGGTAGCCCCAAATAAAAAAATCAAGTGGTGTGAAGTCGGAGGATCTTGCCGGCCACTCAATTGTATTCAAATATGACCTCAGAAACATGTGACATTTAGTATAAAATATGCATAACAACGTCTCATTTATCAGTCTAGGATTTCATCTTTCCCCTTATTACACCAGGCGAATTAGCTGATCTTTTGGAGAAAAAAATAATTGGTAGGTGGAAGTGGTAGAGGGGGCTATTACAAACAAGGGAAAAATAAATGTAACAGCTTAAAAATGGGAGGGGTGAATTGGGGGGGTGGAAAAATACTATATTGCGATTTCCGGCATAAGTTGAGTTCTTAGAAAAAAAAGTTGAATATAAAAGTTGTAGATGTCAAGAACTTCTACAACTTTTGTATTTGTGACTCTTTCATGTAACCAAAATTAGCTCGAGAAACGCATAAAATTGCATTTTTTTATTTTTATGTTTAGTTTTGGTAAAAATTGTTCGATTTTAATAAACATTTGGTAGAAGGTAGCTTTTATAGTCACAAACTGTGAAAAACATTTTCAAATCAAAATATTGAAAATTTTTCGAGTTATGACGTTTTTTCAGTGAAAAAAAACTTTTTTTCAAGCAAAAACTCTCCTTTGGAAAATTCTCGAAATAAGTTCCGTGGGTATTCATTTTTTTCGTTTTTACACCTACCTTCAATTGAAGTGAAAAAAATAGTAGTCACAATAGAAGAATATGCTCAAAAAGTTTAAAAAAAGTAAAAAGTACGTTCTTCAAATGTTCATTTTTGCTTAACAACTTGCACCTACCAGACTTTTTTTTCAAAAAAGTGAATATGCCTAATCTATTATACATTTCAAAGCGTTGTATACCTTGTATTGTTTGTTAAGTAAGGTTCTATAGTTTTAGAATTGTTCAAGTTTTCTCAGATTATCTGAAAATTGTCTATAGGGGTGTCGTTTTGGAAGATCCCTTTTTAAAGACTGTCGTTCAGAATAAAAAACTAATAAAAGTTTTGATTTACATGATATATTTATAATATAAAATTACAAACTTCACTATATTATATACATAACACATCCATAAGATTACCAATATAAGCGCAGAGGAAGAACAACATATTATTATATATTTATAAAAACATTGGTCAATAGACATAGCGGTCGTGGGTATTCACAATTTCGTCCAAGAGAGTCAAAATAAATACAAATAAACTAGATATATAATAAATCTGACTTTCCAAGATCGATATAAATATTATTTTGTACAATTTACACTAACCAAGTCCTTGCTTTAATATAAGGCAATAAATTAGATAGTGCAACACAGAAGAATCAAGCTGAAAAAAATATGGCAGTCATGGTGCTTGAGTTCCACTGTAACCCTTTGGGTAAAGTACGGAGGAGTCACTTTACTGAAGATGCTCGTCTAACCCTTGATGAGGCCGCCATAGCCCAAACCTTGTCCTGAAAAAAATTAAAAAATGCCAGATAGTTATCAAAGATAAAAAGATCGGTACATAACAGTATAGTCATATAGGAAGAAAATATAGTTAGATAAAAAATATGCTTGGACAGGTGATGTCATGCAAATCCCTTTAATATAAAATGAGAGGAAAACCAAGAAAGAGTTGGCTAGATCAACCGAAAGAAGTTAAAAGGTAGTGAAAGAGAATTAATGGAAGAAGGAGAAATTACGAAGCTAAAAGGCTTGGACAGGTGATGTCATGCAAATCCCTTTAATATAAAATGAGAGGAAAACCAAGAAAGAGTTGGCTAGATCAACCGAAAGAAGTTAAAAGGTAGTGGAAGAGAATTAATGGAAGAAGGAGAAATTACAAAGCTAAAAGGAGAAAAAAACTACGGATTGTTGAAGAAATGGCTCATAAAATCGATGAAATGATATAAAAAGTAAATACATTAAATACATGTTTATATAATAAAAGCTCATAAAACAAAATAAGAATGAAAACTAAAAACGAACGCCACGTTAAAGATGGAACATAACCTCAAATTAATCGTTATCTAAATAAAATTTAACTCACCATAGTATCCACCTAGTCCGTGAGGTGAAGCAATAGCGATAGAGGGAGCGATAACCTTGTGTGCTACAACTGGAGTTGCGGGATGAGCAGCGTGTCCGGATCTAGTTACAACGGCATTGAAACCGTTGTGATCATCAGCAGTGTAATGTACTGTACGTACTGTACCGTCTGGTTCTACCAAGGAATATTCTCCCTTAACAACATCACCATCACGTACTTCAGACTGGGATTTTTGATCTCCCGTATGTCCATCAGCTACTCCATAGTTGAATTGATATTTGGGGTAGGCCTGTAGAAGCAAAAAAGATTGTACTAGAGGTCGATATTGCGTGTTTTTAGTCTGATTAACTCATCCAGTATAAAGAAACTACTGAAAATATTTTATATCATTGTTTTATATGATACTGAAAGAGAAAACGATTAAGAAAAATAATTCTGTGAAGTGAGGATTTATAAAAGAACATTATGGTTGCTCTGGTATGAACCAACATAAACTCTTGCATGTTCCAATGGAGGTTCCAGTAGACCCAGTCACTAAATACCTTACGATATTATGTTTACTACAAGTAATTATGTTCGAAGTAAAAGCAAATTGAAGATCAATTAGTACAAAATGTTGAATATTGGAATATTGGGTATTTCAGACAAGAATTATATGGATTGTAATTGTGATATTTTCCACTCAAAAATGTATTGAATTAAATTTAAAAAAAATCAGAATGAATGTCATACATATATCTCGAACTCGGAGAAAATGTCTTCAATGTAGAACAAATACTACGTAGTTTATATACAGATTGAATCCTTAAATGGACAACGATTAAAATGGTTAAAAATCTATGACTAATATAATAAAATTATAGATAGGGAGCCCATGGACTATATTTTTCGCAGTTTAACTACTGAGGAATGTATCTACACTCTTTTTCAATTTGCTCCATTATTTGCTAACCTAAATAACTAAATTTGTAAGTACCACACCTTATTTAACCAAATCCCACTCAATAAATCGTAATACTGTAATACATTTTGAAAGGGTACTCCTTTTGTCTATTCGGAGATCTTCCAGGATATGCGAATACGTTCCTATACGACAAATGTCGAATTTTATACGTAAATATCAAAGACGTATTTTCGAAAGCTCTAACCCCCTTTCTTGTGCGATTCTTCCGGAGAAATCCAAAAATTAAATTACTGGGTCTATTCTGTGCACGTCTGTAAGATAATCTGTAACTTTACAGGGGAATTGCTATTCTGCGTACAACTGTATCTTATAGGAATCTTTAAAATAGTTACAGATTTGGTAAATATTTACGTGTGTATTGACTGCTGTCGTTGGAAATGGAATATTTTTGTACAGTTTGAGGTTGTCTCTGGTTATTTGGTTAAAGTTATAGGTTAGAAGTATCGAAATTTGACGTACAGTAATTCAAATGTCTATCTGTAATTCAGTGAGTTACAGACAACAACACAGAATCGCAAAGATATAGATTCTGTAAAATCCCATTTACAGAACTTTCGTTAGCTACAGATTCGTAAGCTATTACGAAAAACACAGAATCGACCTATACGTCTCTATTCGACTTCTTTCATTTATTGATTTTAATAGTGTGTGGTTGGCTTTAATAGTAGTATCTTTTACGTCTTCTCTTTCAAAGCTAAATTTCTTGAAAGTGAAAGACGCAACAAAACAAAAAAAGATTAAGATTCTCTCTGACGAGAGCGAAGAACTTAAGATCAAGGTGACTCCGACATCTCCTTCGCTCACTTCCTTCTTGGCCTAGGTCAAGTATAACGGTATCAATTTTTTAATTTAAATAAACAATAGAAAAAAGTATTTAAAAAAGTGCAAAAACACAAGCTCATAATATTTCTACAACAAAAATTACACGATATTATTTATAAAACTATTCGTTGGTTATTTCAAAGCCTCGCCTGAATTTAACATAACTTTCCTGTACGTCAAATCGGTGCTAAAAATGTCAAACTTCAAGATAGGAATGTCAAAATTTGAGTTACAAAAGTATTTTGTAACGTTTTACTATATTTTAAAACACTTACCACATAATCAACAGAGGGGGCAGCTTTGACGACCGTAGCGGCTTGTTTGTAAATCGTAGGGGTGGCAATAGCGTGTGTTGTTATCGCTGGTGATGCGTAGCTCGATATAGCAGGCGCTGCGTAGGTAGAGATAGTTGGAGCAGCGTAGGTTGATAGAGCAGGCGAAGCATAGGAAGAGAAAGCAGGAGCAGCATAAGCTGATAATCCAGGAGAGGCATAGGAAGAGATAGCAGGCGCAGCGTAGGAAATAGCTGGAGAAGCATAACCATGAGTTGATACTGTGGAATAAGCTGTTGGAGCTCCCAATAGACCTGCTTGTGTCGATGCTACTAGAGCTGTTAATACTATTATCTGAAACAAAAAAATATATATAATGAGGACCTTGTGGGTGAAATAAGATGAAAATGTAATGACTAAAATATCAAAAATGAGACAGATTTGAATACCAGACGTAGACAATCTGCTAATTTCGTTGGTCTGGTGTATTATTGTGTATTTTGAGGTACGCTGTAGGTTTCATAAACTGACCTATGATACAATTTCTTTTTTCTCCTCCCTATATTGTAAACGACGCAATTTGACACTGTTTTAAGGGACGAAAGCAACAGTTATGGATTTTCCTTGACGACGTATTGTAAGTCAACTTACCACCCTTTATAAAATTAGGATAAATGTTTTCTCTCTTTTTCTCAATTTGTATGAAATGTTCTCTATCTCTAACCAAGTTTTCTGTCACTCTTGGAGTACTGCAAGAGACTTTTGGCTTCGTTATTTGCAACTTCCTTTTTACTGTTGACGCTCTTCGCTATATAACTTTCTGGTTTAAGCACTTTCCATTTTGATATCGCTTTAAGAAACGAGGATTAAAATTCGTCGTGTGGGATCTTATAACAATGGTTTTCGAACTATTTTGAAAAAACAAACCTTCTCTTCGTCACTTTCAGTCACTTATGACGCTATAGAATCTTTTCTTTGGTCTTCCTCCTTTCCGTGTTCCTTCTAATAATTTTTTTTGTCATTCTGGTGTCTGGCATCCGCTGTATATGACCCAGCCATCCAAGTCTTTCTGCTCATTTCTTGTTCTCCAAATAAACCTCTTTTTCCTTGGTTTGTTCTTCTTTTCCATACCCCTTCTTCTTTTTTTCCTTCCTAATATCCTGAGAATTTCCTTTGCCATATGTTTACTTTATTTTCCTCTTCTTCACTCAATATCCAAGTTTCACTACCGTATAGTGCCGATGGTCTAATAATTGTTTTGTATAGATGTAACTTGGTCTTTCTAGCTACCTTCTTTGAAGTTATTATTTTATTAAGGGCTCCTGCCTTTACTTCCTTTTGTTAGTCTTGTTCATCTCCTCATCGCCATCCTCCTTAATAACTGTACCTAGATTCATATAGCTTTCGAATTCCATTGATCTCTTCTTTGTGGGGTTGTCATTTTCAAAAACTTTCACTTCTCTGCATTTACTCTCAAGATCGCCATCTATGCTGTCTCTACAAAAGTTACTTACATCCCTATAACTATTATAAATAACTATTTGCGACTATTTTAATAAAAATTATCTACTGACATAATATTTGAACTAGTTCTTGTCAGTAGCTGAATAATTATGACATAAATTTCCTAAGAAATTCACCAAATGATAATGACATTAATGTTTTTATGTAATAAGTTCAATTTAATTGAGCGAAATTATTATAAAATAGTAACTGGGTAAGAAGGTTGCATTTTATTAATGATAATGGCATTAGAGAAATCTACCTTACCTTGATTAAATAATAAGATATAAAATTCTTGTGATATAATAATAATAATTGTTAATTATAATGAAAAAAATCCTTTTAGGGATATTACCATATAAAAAGCTTATGTTTTATTGATAATTCTTCTAGTTTAGTTACACGAATACATTATAGATATCTGTAAAGTATCTCAAGACCAGAGAACAATTAATAAGTAGAAGGCTGTTGAGAAGAGGCTTTAAAAATAAGTAATAGTAGGACAAGGTAACAATAAAGTTTGTTGAGATGGGAAAAAAGGATGCTGGAAGGGATTATTGGTGAGATGAAAGCAGAGAAGGAAGAGAAGGAGAAATTCTTTTATCTATTCTATAAGGTTAGGTGGTCATGAGTTTTTTTTCACCTATATAAAAATGAAAAAATAACGTACGAGGACCTTTGTATCCTTGCAAATCTTGTTGGCCCGCCTGGCCTTCAAGAGTTTACAATTTGACTCTAAGGTAAAAAAGTTTGGAGACCCCTGGCCTAGAGGAAGGCTTTTCGAGGTAGCTTGTTGCCCTTGATTTTTCCTCGCCAAGTTCTAGAAAAAGCAGTCTTGCGAGGCCTTCACAGTGGCACATGTTTTGCCGATTCCTCTTCCTCTTGACAGAACTGTGATAAAGATTTGATCTCATATCTCTAAGTCTATTTGACGTAATGCTGGCACAAACGTGCTGTATTTTCACCCTCCAAAAAAAGTCAACGATAACGAGACAAAAATATCATTTGTACAAATTAATCTGCGCTTCTGGCAACAGCAGTTAAAATAGGGGGGCAATGAGCATTCGCCCAGTCTCGGGAAATGAGTATCCCTAAGGTGAAACAAAGTACACGCCTTAATGACCGCGCATAATTATTTTCTTTCTCTCTCTTTCAGCTGTTTTTCTGTCGTACTTGTGTAATCCGGACGGTTCCGATGTAATTTACGCAATCTGTATCTAATATTTCTTTAAAAATTACGTGACATATTTTACTGGGCTTGTACACCCAAGTGAGACAATTTTTTATTAATATTATTTATTATTAACTGTAAAATGTCTTTGTCCAAATGCTTTAATATGATACTTAGTGTTTTTGTCAAAAAAATTTCTTGGGCAGGGAAAAAACTCCCCTGCCCTACTTCTACTGGTAAATTTAATACTAAATAAAAAGATATCCAAGAAAAATGTTTAACAAAATAAATTTTCTATAGTCCAAAAATTTCTTGTCTAACACGCAACGAGTTTAAAAAAATCATTACCTTAGTCAACATTATGTAACAGTTAAATTGTATTGCAACTGAGAACAAACTTCTACTACACTACTCACCCATCCTGAACGGATCTTTTATACTATAAGTTACCCCGTAAAGTACTAGCGTTGGCAAAACTTGTATTTATCTAAAAAAATGTCTATGTACATTTGCCATGTCCGATTTTCAGGAGAAAAAACGCAAGCAGCAGTAATTGGAACTCGAAAGTACCCATATAGTGTTAAATGGTAGCAAGGTCGGTACTCAATCACATCATTTTTTTACGCAACGGGTCTAATGAGACTAGACTGCATTTTACATTTTCGTTGGATTTGTTGGGTGTGTCTCTCTTTTGTGCACACAGATTATTTATTGGATTTAGTAAATAACGTAGTCAAAATACACAAAATATCCGTAAAATGCCGCAAAAAACTTGAAAATTCAAAATTGAGTATTTAAAAGGGTTGTGATTAACATGAGAAAAACTTTACAATGCTAGGCATTTGATTTTCCGGAAAATCGTCGAGTGAAAATTTTTGTTTTTGTTTTTTCGCTCTAATTGTTTAAATAATGAAAACACAGAAAAATGTTCAAATCAAAAATTGTAGCTAATACCTTTGTCTAAAAAATTTGTCTGAACATTTTTTTTGTATCTGCATTAGTTTTTAAAATATATACGAAATTTCCATAGTAGTATTTTTGAACATCATCAATTTTCATGTGTTTAATCTTATGATAGTAAATAAACAATGACATTTAGAAAAAAATGTTTCATATGAAATGTGTTCTAAAATGGGGTATTTACAAATACATTGAAAAAAACATTATTTTTTTAAATTTTTTAATGTATTATCATCGATTTTCCACGCTCTCTCACCTTCTTTTTCACCTTTATTTGTGATCCCTTCTCTTTCTTACCTGAGCCATAAGTGTGTTCTTTTGTATCGCGATCACTTCCAAAAAGGTTCATTATAAAGTTCACAAATTTTTAGATAATATCATAAACGGTATAAAAAGTTATAGAAGGTTTGCTGACAGACCTCCGATTTAAGTATTTATTTTAAATAAATTTCCATTGTTTAAAAAATTTGATATTTATTGAAAAACCGTATAGTAGTTTCGAAAGTAGATGCTTCAAAGTGTTTAGTATTAAAGTTTCATTGAATTATATTAATTTCGAAAAAAGATATAAGTCTAAAGAAAACAAGTAAAATTAAGCATGCAAAAAAAAACAGATTTTTAAGAAGCATTCGTTTACAATTCTAAATATTGATGGCTTTGCTTTTATAATAATAATGTTTTATGCAATGCTAAATCCAAAAGGAATTTTCGCTGGGATAAGTATTAATTAAATAGCAATTATAATAAACTGATATTATAGTCAGAAAATCTACTTCTTCAAATTTGAAAGTATTTCTATCTAAAAGTTGAGATCTTTCTTTACATTTCACATGAGTTTATTTATTTTTTCAGAATGTTATAAGCCCAAAATTATTAACTTTTAAGTCGAGCGGTTAATAAATTTGGCTCACGGACCGCGTGTAACCACGAATTGAATACCACTGAAATTAATTTTATCTCGTAAACTTTTTAATTTACAGAAAAACTTTTTAAACAAAATTTGTAGATAAATGCATCAGCTACAAATTTTGATTTGGAAATTTTTCTGTATATTTATTATTTAAACAATTAGAGCGAAAAAACAAAAACAAAAATTTTCACTCGACGATTTTCCTGAAAATTGCATGCCTATATAAGATCGTAAACTTTGTCTCATGCTAAACACCACCCTTTTAAATACCCAATTTTGAATTTTCAAGTTTTTTGTATTTTTTGTGAGGTTTTATGTGTACTTTGATTAGGCTAAAAATCTTGTTAAAGAATGAATGTACTAATAATGAAGGGGTTTATTACATACAGAAATATTGTTGAAGGCGAATCGTCTTTCAAATTCATGATCATACTTAAAACTGCTTAAAACGTTGGTCAAACCTTTAAAACTAAACGTCCAAACTTTGCTTTGAACGTCAGACAAACTGATAAATTGGCTTTTGACATTTGTATCTTGGACAACTATCTTGAAGACCATTTTTCTTCACACACTCACAATAGTTCATCAAAACGCTAGCTCTCAATTCTATAGGTTTTCCTTCAACTTTATCAGTTTTTGGTTGTTCACCTCTTTCATTGTTTTCTTTAATAGATTTTATTGACCTCACAGATTTCACAGATCTCACAGATGGAGCTGGAGAAGCTGCTCTAGCTGAAGGTTTTTCTCTATTACCTGTAGTACTAAAAAATCAAAAAAAAACATGAATTTGTTCCGTAGTAAGTACATTATTTATAAAGTACCTGGGAGGTTTATGTTTAGGACTACTAGGAATGATGGGAGGTACAACTTCATTTATATTATTACACTCAATATCTCTTTTAAGCTTTGGTGGAGGAATGGGATTTCTTTCAGGACAACAACCGCAACAACAGCAAGATGATCTTTCATCATCGTTTCTTTGATTTTTTATATTACTATCACCGCCCGCAGCCGATCTTGTACTCCTGGCGCTTTTAGTACTTCTTACACTTTTTTTGCTACGAACACTTATCACACTTTTCTCATCAAAATTGTCATCTTTAACATGGTTTTTCTCAGAGGGTCTTTCGGAGTTGGTGTTTGTCATTTTCTATATTGAAAAATATCTACATACAGAAGATTTCGTTGCAACTGACAAAAATATTTAGTTTTGACACTTAAATTGATCATAGTCAATTCATATTCAGTAGACGACTTGATTTATATAAATATATAGTACAAGCTTTTGAGACATACTTGCCTACGTCATCTTCTTTTGGTTGTATTAAAATTATGATCTAATTGGTCCTATAAGGGTTTTATTTTTGCAAATATTTATTCTCCAGAATAGCTGACTTAGGTGTAAATACTTGACTTTAATATTGAATATACGCAGACAACCCTGAGATACTCTACTGATCCAGGTGCGAGTAGGTGGCGATCGGGTTGCTACGGAGCTAAGAAGGAACAGTTTGAGTGAAAAAAAGGTTGGAATATTCCAGTAACCACCTCAAAACAGCTATAGGACACCTGCAAAACTCTTAGTGCAGCTTTACTCTGGGCATTCATTTGTGCTCCACTGGTTATAGTTTCCTAGGAATAGCGTTCCAATGGTCAGGCCTTCTTTTTTCCATCATCGCCTATGGAAGAATCGAATGGTAATTGTCCTGGAAACGGTGTTTCAGTCTTTGTTAGCTCAAATTATACAAAATTTTGTAAAGAAACTTTTAACATCAACCAACATCAGTATCTATTATTAAAATTAGAACAAATCTTTTATTTCTAAAACCAAAAATAAAATATCCAAACTTTTTTTTTCTTACTAACATGTATAGACATCTTTTCCTGCCTACCTGTTTGGGTATAAATTGATACAAGGTTATTTGGCTATTTCTGATTCTACTACCTACAATGATTTTAGAGAATTACACCCACGTATTTGGATGAATCAATGCCTGGGAGATTGTAATCGTATTGTTGTCGATGCAAACAGGCTTTCGAAATCTTTCAAGACGTACCAACAACAGTCATTCAATTACTTTACTTCATAAGATTCAAAATATACTTGAAGCAGTAAGTAACTATATTAATTAAAAAGTTAAGCTAGACAAGGACCGAGTTTTTCATTTAGGACTGGAAATATTGAACATTTTTTCATATAATTTCACTTATTTTTTATTATGATTTTACTGTTTTTCATTATTATTATTATTTTCGTTAATACCAACAAGAAAAATGAATTATTGTCCTCCGGAAAACCGCCCAATAATAAAAACTGGTTATTAATGGCAGTATGCACACTTGAACTCGTTTAAACATTAAACCAACGATTCTATGGAGGTTAACGGCCGATTTCATAAAGAAACTTAAAGGATACTTTAATAAATTATTTAAAGTATATGCTTTAAACTTAAACTATCCTTTAAGGTTTAAGTGTCGATTTCTCGACTGTAACTCTCCAAAGTGTCATTGAATTACAATATAACCACAAAATTTTTATATCTGTGATTTTTGTGCCACCAGCTACACTCCAACCGGTATCTCGTGAAATGATGTGACGATGCGCCGTAACAAATTTGAAAGTGGGAATCAAGCAAAGCCAATCGTGTGGTAGACGTTATGCAGTGGGGAGCTAGATATTGGCCGAATACGTTCTCTCTCTGCGTACTGGAAGCTCCGCCTTGTCACGAAATACCCGTTTACCTGTACGTTTGCTAATTTTGGGTTAGTTCACCGACCGTCCCAACACCCGCATTCCTATTCTCTTCACATTTCTACCAGCATTTGCCGGTGACGTGATTTGTGCGTCTCTGCTAGCTCACTAATATGAATAATTTTCAAACCTTTATAATAGTTCTAGTTCCTCTGATGAAGAATTTATTTATATTAAAAGACCAACAGTGTATATATAGGATATTATTTTTCAAAATGTCCATTTTTTCCAAATAAATCGCCTCCACAAATAATACAAACGCCACAACTTTTAACAAAACTTAACCTTATTTATTTAGACAGGAACGGAAAAACGAGCCAAATATGACAGATATTTCTATTTCATGTCAAAATCCATGAATTCCAGGTTAACCAACACTTTAAAAATTACTTAAAAGATACTTTAAGGAAAGGACACTTTAATATTCACTAAGCCACCAAACGACGTCAATAGCTACTTTACAGGGGACTTTAGTTATTCATTATGAAATCGGCCGTAAATAATGTCCAATATTGGAAGTTTAACTTTAAACTGAACTTGGGTAACTCATGTCAATGTCTCGTAAAAGGTTAGTTGTATTGATGCCATAAATATCCTATCCACTCAAGCCTCATTGTGTGGACCAGATAATCTTCAAAAAGCAATAAAAAGGTTTCATTCTCAATAAAATAAATATTAATACAAAAACAAAAATTCTATTTATTGGCAATTGGAATTCAATTAAAACAATTTCAACTGTAATTAAGATGCAGTGTATCGTATATCTGAAAGTAGATCGATATAAATATAAAACGCTTAAACATATTCGCAATAAAACTTGTGTTTGTTGAAAACGCGCAGAGATTGAATTATCTTGTAATTGATAGGCGGTGTTCTGGCAGATAAGTAGACTATGATTATTTATGATTCCAGATTTAATAGATGTAACAGTAGGTTATGAACAGTGGCGGTACTTTAGGGGGGAATAATTTGAAGCAAAAGAAAACAGAAATCGATCTTCACAACAAATAAAAATAAATAGACTTGAAGAGCTGCACTCGATTTTGATAACTGTTGATATTTGTTAGGTTAACGTAAAATTATTATTATCTTGAGGTAGACACGATGCTTGGTTATCCTTCGAAGGACAATTAATTTAACATTCTTAAATTGAAATAACCTTCATGGTTTACAATTCTTAATAAGACCATTGTAGCAGTAGCTGTGCTCTTAGTTTGAGTCAACTCCTAATACTGGTAAAGCTATAGATTTATTATTCCAAACAGCTTTATCCTTTAAACCAATGGCATTGAAAGTGACATTTAGTATAGTGAGATGTTTGTTTATGTGGAAAGTGGAAGTGACGTTAATAGATGGGCCAAGAACTAACAAATACTTGGAACCTTAGGATTTATTATGTGAAGAATCCCTCAACAGGCTGGCAGGAGACAACAAAGTGTCTCTAATATGGGTGCCAGCACATGACGGGATTGGAGGTGATGAAATGGCTGACCAGTTAGCTAAAGAAGGCTCTAAAGGAGACTTCATAGGTCCGGAACCGTTTTGTGGAATCACAAAATATTGCATAAGAAGGGAAATCGGGAACTGGCTAGATAGGGAACACCACCTCAAATGGAAGTCGACACAAGGACACCTCTGCTTCTGCGAGAACTTACATGGACTCAGAATTATAGTTCATTTCTTTTGAAACTTTCATGATTTCAATTATACTAGTGATTCTAAGTAAAAAAAATTCTTTTATCAAATTAAATTCATAAAATTGCATTTTTAAAATTTTGCGATGTATTTTTTTAGCAATAATTTTATTTTGTCTCGCCTATGTGCTAGGGCGTATAGGCGTGGTAGTCTCATTATACAATCTAAACACATATTCACTTGACTTTCACTGAGTCTACTCCGACAACGGTTCGGCTGTTTGTTCTAAATATATCATAAAAAATTTAAATCCTGTGCAATACTAGTTTGATTACAATGCTTTTTTTTCGTTTTAATCGAGATCAAATTTAGTATCTCATTGTGATTTGTTGTTGCGAGATTATTGTGATAAGTTAGGAAAGCGCAATTTATGATAACAATGTTCTTTTGCGGAATTTAATTGATTTTGTAACATTAAAATCTAGTTTATCATTTTTATATTATCACTTATAATTGCACAAGTGGTTTGTATTTTATCGGGTAAATTTGGGTTGTTTAATTGCTAAAGGAAACAGTTTAGAATTTGAACAATACAAGTTTACCCAATATCAATACAAACCTCGTGTGTAATTCGGCAGGACAATTTAATGAATGAGAAATTTGGAAACATATCAATGCAAACTTTATTTATGAAACATTAAAAATAAACACATTTTTATTTTAATGTACAATTATTAAAAACTCAGTTATTGAAATTCATACTAGGAACAGTGATATCGCTGCGGGTGCCACAACTAATCGTTTCTGTAGTAGATGTTGAAGTTTTTTCAATTTCCAAACGAATTGATTGAATAATGCTTGAATGATACTCTTTGTCAACATGTTAGTATGGTTTTATTGATGATGAATTGCTGTGTCCTGTTATTTTTATTAGAGCTTGTTCTTCAATTCCGATTTTACTTAATTCGCTAACTGCTGCCGCTCGATTTGAGTGATTTGTAATTTTGACACGTTTGACAACTAAACCAATGCGTTGTGCTGAGCGTTTAGTCCATTTGGAAATTTCATTAATTCCAATCGGCAAATTCTTGTACCAACCTTTAGAATTTTTCTTTTTCCAAAAGGGATTTGGTGTGAGAAATACTCTGTCCGAAGTTATAAAATTGTTTCGTTTTTCCATTAACTTTTTGAATAAACGTATTGGGCAAATATCTTCGTCGAAAATATTAGGCGTGATCCATTTGCTGTCACATAATTTATTGTTGCCTCCTTGTCTCGTTTTCGAAAATAGAGGATTATACTCGATACGTCCAGTTTCTTTTCCATTATTTTCAATTTCAGATACGAAATAAGTGGTTTTGCAGTAAGCTGCTTCTCCTCCGCGCCAAGCTAGTTCAAACGCCAAAATGTGATATAATTTCTTTTGAAGTCCTTCCGGTCCATTTTCGTTATATAATCTGGCCATTGCAAATACTTCAGATTTATTAAGAGCTGATGCACTACATTTTCTTTTTTCGGGTTGTGCTTGTAGGATTTTACGTTTAGCATTACGTGCAGCTCGTGATGAATTAAACTGAACATCGGTGAAAGGGTTGAATACGATATTAAATTCGTTATAATATTTACTTTGTAGCATTTTAGCGGTGGTGTTCCAAATTGTTTTAACTACCGTTTCTTTGTAGTCTTCTCCGTTACTTTTTCGCATATTAAATGCCCAATCTTGCAATATTACATTCAATTTCTCGATGGAAGTATCTGGCTCAAATGTGTATCTTTTTGCATCGCAAAACGTAGAAAATTGTCGCCAGATTGATGATTGCGTCGCAACTGTATTAGTAGGCACCCAGGTATTAACAATTTGACTAATTTCGGCGTTCGTAGACACACCGAATCGACTCATTGTTAAGTTCTTGAAAATTCAATAAGTTGTTGACAAACATGCCAAACTATTTATTCTGGTAGCCAACACCGCGATAATTGATGAACAAATTAATAAGTGAAAAAACGACTAGTGTATTTGTCGCTGTAAAAGTTAAAGCTAACTTTTGCCGCTGTCAAAGTGACAATTGCACTGTGGCATAATATATGCGATTTTTTATACATGAATTAAATTGTCAGTACAAATTGTATACTTTTATATGCTGTTCATTTTGTTTTATATTGTTGAGCATTACAAGCAATTAGAAGTGGTAATATTTTCAGCAAAATTAATTGATAATTTTATTGAATAAAATCACCTAATTTTAACACAAGAACCATACCTAACTTCTTCAATATTTACGCTATTCCATTGCATAGACCTATCCCAATTTTCAGCTATAATTTCTACCAATAACTCTCTATTATGTCATTCTTATAATAAATGGTATTCTACTCGAGCAATGATAACATTTTAAACGAAAAAATGCCACAAGCGTATCTTATGAATTTATCAAAATTTATTTAGGTACGCTTTTCAAAGTTATTCGTAAATCACGAACTAAAAATCATATTATATTATGTAATTTGAGTGACCAATTCCTGGTTATATAATAGTCGTTAAGGTTACAACCTTATTACTTTCGTATATGACATAAATTATAATTTGTATGGTATATTATGATAGTTTGGACAAAATTAAATGTATTTACCACGCACAGTAATAATTTAAGTTCAGTTCCATTATTCTTTAAAGATATCCTAAGAAAGATAGAAGTATAATTAAATAATATACTATGATTTTTTTTGTTATGTTTGAGTTTTTAGGGTTTTTATAAAAAATAATTTTTTTTGGTGTTTTTGTTAAACAAAATTTTGGCCAGATGATGCTTTCTTCCTTAATTTCAGCTTGTTAATGCTATTTATTGAATTCCATGTTTTGCGTACCACCAAGTACAACAGAGAGCGCTTGCTTTCAGAACGAAATGTCTGAGAATAATGATATTCCTACTATTTATAAAAAACCAAACTCCTCCCCAACCACACCACCTTTTCGCGCTACAAGAGTCTCTAGCGTTAAAAAAAACTCACTTCTTCAACATGTATAGTATATATAAATTATATTATGTACATAAAAGAAAATCTCAATAATAATATCAGTATAAAAAATATAAATCATCAAATATGTGTGAAGGATATGTTATAGACATATTTTACAACCCTCTCTCTACAACATACTCTTAAAAATAAATATCTTAGTAATGTCCACCAAGTCCTCCATGAGCACCATACCCTACAAGACCACCATATCCTCCAAGAGCACCATATCCTCCATGACCACTATATCCTCCATTAGCATACTCTTGAGGATGTACAGCATGTCCAGATTTTTCAACTACTGCGTTAAAACCATTATGGTCATCAGCGGTGTAGTGAACGGTACGAAGAGTACCATCTGGCTCAGCTACAGTGTAGGATCCTTTAACTACATCACCATCACGTACTTCTTGTTGGGATTTATGGTCACCGGTATGAGGATCTTGCACTCCGTATTGGAATTGGTACTTAGGATGAGAATAGTAATCCTGATCGTGAGAATAACCACCACCTCCGTGGTACAAGGCTGGAACGGCGTGACCTCCGTAGGATGAGAGCCGGTTTGACGCGTAGGAACTGGCGTGACCACCTCCGTAGCCTCCTAAGTAACCTGCTTGTACGGCTGCGAGAAGGGTGCAGACTGGAAGGATCTGAAAGAAAATATAAAAAATTAAATTTCAATATGTTGTCTTAGGGTTGAAGTAGCTGGGTATGTCAAAAGCCTTTTTTTCAAGCTTCTGGAAGTTTAACCATATATAAATCTGAAATTCTAGTTATTCTTACAGCTCTTTAATTATATGGTAGCAAAAATGGACAGATGGAGAGGATGAACAGCTAGAGAAAAAGTGAAAACTAAGCTATAATTCAAGCTAAAACCAATAGGCGCTGGTTTAGCAATGACAGCAGCCCCTTGACGAAAAATGGTAGATCATTGAGTTGAAACTGGACAGCCTTAAGGGCTGGAAAAATAATAAATACATCTATAATAATATGCATGTAAAAATAACTGAATCAAGTTTGATACTTAGCACTGAATTTTCACTAAATTATAATTTACACACCTTGGCGAACATATTTATTGTTATATCGAGTGCAGGTATAAAACACAAACTGAATTGTTCAAATAAATTTTGGCTTTTATATATTTATTGTAATGCTTGAGTAAAGCTCCCATGTCTTTCCTAAATATCATAACAATAACATGATATTACGAAACCAAGAGTGTGTCTGATGACCTAGAATTTTTTTTTTACTTAAACGCAAGATTTTGGTATGTACTAAATTGTTCATATATTTGGTTTGAAAGCGTTGTTAGTGAAATATGGCACACGGCACGATTCGTTAAGCTCCATTGGGTTTTTCATTATGTATAGTGTAATTTTGTTATCTGTATTTAATATAATTAGAACAAAAAATGTTGCTTTTAACATTATGCGTGGTACGTTTTTGAAACACGGAAGAAAAAAAATTGGTTGATTGGTTTCGAAATCGGACTGCATTTATTAAGAAACAAAAAGCTAGGTCTTGTACAGTGACAGTTCATTTAGCCTGTTTTTGGCAGTTGGGTTGAAAGAAGAAAATATGTATTTTAAAAAAAAAACGTTTCACAATATTTCCTTGACTCGTCATCTGTCGTTAAGGATTTAGTAATAAAAGTTTATAAATCGACCAATGTCGGTAAACATTAACATTTCCGTAGTCGTATCGATAATCTTCATTTAAATCAATAACGAAAGGTGCTAAAGTGACATTAGTATTTCGATAGGCATACCTTATCGAATTAACGACTACCTGCTGTGGGTTTTGGTCTTAAATCCGGCGATTGTAAATTGCAGCGAATGGTCATGTATGGGTTCGTAGTAACTATGTAAATTGCGCCACCATGATTGGCTTAAGTGAAAACGACATCCAGTTATTTTTATAGATGAACATCCGAAATGTTTTTTAAAATGCCACGGCATATTTTTGCTGGCTTTACAGAAATATCTTCTGTCGCTTTACGTTTACAAGAAACACTCACAATATGCTTTTGAATTTTCTTCTCGTCATTCTGATGATTATGTTCCAAATTCTTCCTTGAAATTATCCGTTCGGGTCCATCTTCAATGCTGTAGATCTTGGCGGTGCACTTCCTTGTGGTACAACACCACTTGACTTCTCCAGATTTCAACGTTTCTTTTTTAAAGAACTTATAGTTACTTAATAGTAACAACACGTTTCCACGTTCACTAACAATTTCTGTTACTTCGCTCATGTTAGATAGCAAAAACTAATGATAAAATATAAAATCTACTTATTTATATATAGGTAAAGGGGTGAACAACCCCATAACTCCAGGACGGGGGCGGCACCGAGTTGCGCCACCAATTAGATAGGTTCTTAATCTATAACAACTCCAGGAATAGATAAGCTGTAACACCTGTTTAGTGAAATTCTTAAAAGAATTTAATCGCTGCAATTTACAAGTCGGATTAAAATCTCAAATTTGTTACAGATTCTATTATTAACTCTTATCAGGTATACGGATTAAGGATTACCAAGCGCTGGAATTTACATCTGCCCCTTAAATCAAACATTTTGGCATAAGTCAAAACGAAATATCTTGAAACAAAGTATACCAACTCCATTGTTTTGTTGAACGCTTTCGACTCATCCCAGAATCAGATCTTTATACTTTAACCGACCCCTTTCAACGTTAGTAAGTGAGATTAAGCTGTGCTCTTCTTTTTCTTTTATTGGGAAATATAACAGGGGATAGCTTACCCAGCTAATCTTGACTATGTACAGATTAAAACATTCGGAAACTAATTTTCAACTACTTTTTATAGGATTGATCTTATAAGTGGTTAGAGGCCAGATTGACAAAACTTTAAAAAACCATAACGACAGTAAATGGAATTTAAAACAATAAAATCTCACAACAATAAACAAATTACATACGAGAGTAGCGTATTATGTTGAAATTATTCTTACATATTATATAATCTTCATTTTTTTCCTCACTCAAGAGTTTGCCAGCTCTTACGCATTTATTATTGAATTATTATAATTTGAATGTTTTAATTGGCATTGTGATATTTTTTATTAACTTTGTGGGAAAAATATGTTGAAAAATAAATTCTTTTTTTTAATTATTAAACTTAATTTTACTATTCAATTATTTATAATTAAAATCTAAATCTGCTCGGAAGTTTTTAGAAAAATTTTAATCAAATTTGACAACGCCAGACGGAAAAAATTAATTTTTTAAATCACAATGTGTCAAAGAGAAATAAAATGAAAAATATCTGTAAATTAGATTTAAAAAAAAATAGCAGAAAATCTATCTACCAAAAGATACAACGATCATAGGTATGTGGTTTTCACTTTATACCGTAGTTAATATTAAAGATTTATATTTTGAACAATTTATTAAACAATGTACTGGGTGGGCAAATAAGAAGGACTGTCGGGCATATTTAAAATCGTAAATCACTTTTAGTTTTGTTGATGACATATTTTTTCATGCAATATATTATACTTATGATTTAGAGCACATTTTTGGTATTTAAAAATTTGGCAAGTTCCCTATAATCATCTGTACGAGACAAGCGGCGTTGTCAAGCTTACCGAAAAATACCGGTATCTCCAGATTGACATATTATTTCCATTTTATTCTTATTCTACATATAATAATAACAGTGAAAATTAATCAAAGAAACAGCTTGAAACTTTGATACGTAACTAAAACCATTTCTTGACCCAAAAATTCATTGTTCTCGATGACCTTGCGGGGAGGTGTACATATAAAGCAACGAAAAAAACTCTTCTGATACAGTTCAGCGACTCCGCATTTTATACAAGGACGTCGGTCATGTTGATGCCGCTAGCTGTGGTTACAGTTGCGAGATTTTTTCGCAACTTTCCCTGAATTATGTTTAAGGAAACCATTTACAATTTTTTTTTTTTTCGTTGTTGGTATGCGTATATGGCAGCGAATTGCGAAGAATAATTGAGGAAGTTTAGACGTAAGCTTTGAGGTTACGAATTATTTTGTAAGGACAATATATATGTATGTATATATGGGAGAACGGTTAAAAAATGTAGCGTTTACGAGTTGCAGGTTCGTTCATTTCAGATTGATTATTGAGTTGTGCAACAAATAATATCGAAGCAAAAGAATATTTTGACGATCAATCAGTTAACTGCAAAAATCAAATACAAACCAAAATTTTACAATCCATACAAAATAAAACGCTCCCATCCGATTACCGATTATCATCATCTGGAGTGTCATCAGTTAACAACATAACAGATGTGGCATCTTCTACCTCAATACATAAAAATCTGGATTGTAATACTCCTATAATTTTGAATAGTTGCTCGAATGTAACAATTAACCAATATTTATCTTCTATAAGTTCCTTGTGGCATTACTTGTTATTTTTTCTTATTTTCTTGGGAATCAAACCACAATATGTTTTTTTATCTTTTTATTTCAACGTTTCGGTAGCGTTCCAGCTACCGTTGTCAAGATTAACTAATAATGAATTAATGAAAAAATTTTTGGTCCCTATCTGACACAACGAAAAAAATTTGACAACTAGACAATCAATAATATTTTGAAGTTTAAGACTACAAAACTTTGTTGTCAAATTTTATTAAGGTCCATTCATAGTAGATCACACCTCTGGTAAAATGTGAAATAAAATATTTTATTTTATGACATTCTAACGATATGTAGTCCACTAGAAATGGAGTCCAGTGAAGTGCACGTTCCAGGAACGGTTTTTATTGGGATAGCGCTTTTTTTCCCTTATTTTGGAAATTTTGTTAATAAAAACGCGTTTGTTGTTACTTTTTTGTGTATGATTATTTTGTTTTCAAAATATGTATAACTCAGTTTGGTGATTTTGTGTATTGAAGTGTGTATCGATTAACAACCATTCCAAAGATAAATCATAAGAAAACCTGGATAAAAACTTATGATGCTATCCTGATAACGCAGGTAATTGATTATTGGAAATTTCTCTTTCTAACATATTTTCAATTCAATAATGATTTTTATGAACAGCATTTTGGTCTTGCCATGGGCTCTTGCCTCTCACCAATTCTATCGAATATTTACATGGAACATTTTGAAACCAAAATAGTAAATAATCAAAAATTAAAACCAATTGTCTGGTGGAGATATGTTGACGACATTTTTGCAATATGGCCTTACGACTTAGTATCTCTGAATGATTTTTTAACAAACATAAATGAAGGAGAAAAATCCATCAAATTTGAAATTGAAATTGAAAATAACAATTTTTTTACCATTTTTAGATGTTCTTATTAATAAAACACCTACAGGGTATGAAACAAGTGTTTACCGTAAGCCAACACACACTAATAGGTATTTGAATTTTGATTCAAATCATTCTATAAGCGTTAAAAAAGGAATAGTAAAATCTTTATACGATAGGGCCAAAATTATTTGTTCTAACGATAATCAATTCACAAAGGAGAAAACTTTGCTGAAAAATGTTTTAAATGCCAATAATTACCCGGCAGAATTTGTGAATAAAGAAATTAAGAATATAGAGAAGGGCTCATTGTTAATACCCCATAACAATAACAATAATATTAATAATTCAGCAAACATAATTTTTAAAAACTTGACAATACCGTATGTTAAGGGTTTATCAGAAAGAATTAAGAAAATTGGTAATCAATTCAATATTCGAACTAGCTTCAAATCTAACAATACGTTGAGATCTATTCTAACAAAAACGAAGCCAAAAAATGAAGAACAATCTTCAAAAAACTGCATATATCAGATATCTTGTGAATGCGACAAATTCTATTTAGGTGAAACATCTAGACCATTGAAAGTCCGAATAAATGAACATAAAAAGTATATCAAAGATAGGGAGTTCTTTAAGTCAGGTATTTGCAAACATGCTTGGGAAGAGGGGCATAAAATTCAATGGGATTCGACAAAAATAATATTGAAAGAGCCCAATAATAAAAGACGAAAAATCAAAGAAAGTGCTTTAATACAACTAAATTCAGATAAATGTGTAGCTAGTATTTCAGCCGAATGTAGTCAAATTTGGTTACCAATGTTAGAAAGAGAAATTTACAATAATCAATTACCTGCGTTATCAGGATAGCATCATAAGTTTTTATCCAGGTTTTCTTATGATTTATCTTTGGAATGGTTGTTAATCGATACACACTTCAATACACAAAATCACCAAACTGAGTTATACATATTTTGAAAACAAAATAATCATACACAAAAAAGTAACAACAAACGCGTTTATATTAACAAAGTTTCCAAAATAAGCAAGAAAAAAGCGCTATCCCAATAAAAACCGTTCCTGGAACGTGCACTTCACTGGATTCCATTTCTAGTGGACTACATATCGTTAGAATGTCATGAAATAAAATATTTTATTTCTCATTTTACCAGAGGTGTGATCTACTATGAATGGACCTTAATAAAATTTGACAACAAAGTTTTGTAGTCTTAAACTTCAAAATATTATTGATTGTCTAGTTGTCAAATTTTTTTCGTTGTGTCAGATAGGGACCAAAAATTTTTTCATTAATTCATTATTAGTTAATCTTGACAACGGTAGCTGGAACGCTACCGAAACGTTGAAATAAAAAGATAAAAAAACATATTGTGGTTTGATTCCCAAGAAAATAAGAAAAAATAATAACCAATATTTAAATCATAAGTAATGTTTTGAAAAATTCCGTTATTTTTAATTTCAAATAAAATATTTGTTCAAAGTTCTTTTTTAGTATATTATTATGATATAAACAGGGTTGTAGAAAAAGTATAGTGTTCCACCCGTCGAAAACATTTTTTGAAGCTCGTGAACATTACCAGCCTCGGCAGGTAAACTGTTATACTCACTTCAAAAAATGTTACTGTTACTGTTAATGTTACTATTTTAAAATTAATGAGTCAATCGAAAAATGGAAAGTTTTGTGCAATAATTTCTTACAATTTTCGAATATAGTTGTCTTAAGAAGTCGAGTTGGTTTCTGTTTTTGGCTATGAAGCACATCAGTCTTCAATTTCTCGTTGTTATATATAGACTGAGAATGAGAAATTTCTGGCCCCTGGGCTAATTTAGAATTACTTAAATATAAAAGGAAAAAGGTTTGAAAAATATTTCATTTCTAAAAATACATAATAAGAATACGGTAAAATAAATGCAAAACTTGAGTTTGTTCCTCTAGGACCTTCTTCATGTCAGGTTAAAATTTTGTATTGGCAGCCATCAGTAGGTAATGAAGATGATCGTCTGTAAGACAAGACCTTTCTTTACTCTTGATGCAGTTCATTCTTGAAAATATTTGCTCGCACAAATGACCCAAACATTGAGAAAACTCGTTCAGTAATCATTTTTTACTTCGGGAAAACTCTCCTTAGAAAGATTTTTCGGTTTTCTTCTTACAAGTCTTTAGGATAGGCATTGGTTTTTAATTCTATAATTTCCATTTGTAAATTTTCCCGAACTGTAGTTTTTAATCAATTTGAGCAGAATTAGCACTTTAAGTTTATGAAACCGCGTTTGAAACTCAATTTTATAATCAAAATCTGTAGATATTTTTGAATTTGGATACTTTTATAGATTACGTCCTACACCACTGCTTTACTCTACTTCTGCATACCAGTTATATATTGTGCTGTGTTCACAGTAAAAAGTTTTGTATTTATGGTGTTTGTTATATAATTTTGTAGAAGTAGGTGTAATAATAACGGTCTAATGAGATTTATTAAACAATTTACAAGATATTTTGTGATAGTAGATAAAGTACCTAGTAATCAAAAGGGGATTAATTATTATAGTTATTTAGATAAAATATCCATCACTTACTTACAAAGCATAGTGAATTAATTTTAATTTATAATTATTATTCTATTTTGGAATAAAGTTGATATTTGCATATTGTTTAACGTTTTAATATAAATTGAAACTTTGTAATTATTTAAAATTATAAGGCCCGGTTGTACATTTGAAGCTGTTGTACAAACATGGTTCAGTAGCAGCTCTACTAAACCTATATTTGCAAGTTTTGGTAGAACTTATTTCGAACTGATGCATGCGTATGAAGTAAATTGGTCAAAATATGTTTGTCAAATGAAGATGTCACCTAACTAATTTGGCATTTGGGGGGATTGTTCGTAACTATTAGTTTTGCAAGAAATTTCCTCTGATATACAATATGTCACAAAGCGAACGGTTTCTTTAGAAAGCGATTTAAACGCTCTCTATACACCCGAGGTCTTCTCGGGTGTTTCAACAAGTTCCAAAAAATCCTCCTCATGGGTTAAAATATCCATATTTAACTTTGATAAACTTTTAATTTGAAAATAAATTAAGTACAGGTTATGTTTGCATATAATTTATTTACATTTAAGCCACGGAACATGTTAACAATTTATGTTCCCAGCTTAAGCTTAGATTAAACCTGTCCTCTTGAAGGCTTTACTAAGCTTAAGGTTTAAATCAAGCTCAACCGTAAGCTTACTTTGTACAACAGCAATCTGACGCTGAACCTGAGTTCACACTTGAGCCTTCACTAAGCTACAGTTCAATATTGACAAAGGATATAGAAGGCAAAGGATTATCATAATGTCTGATAGTCAAGCAGCCATTAAAGCGCTGAGTTCTTGTGTAATCAGTTCCAAAATGGTGTGGGAATGCCTAGGCAAACTTAATGAACTAGGCGAGAACAATATAGTCACCTTACTGTGGATTCCAGGACACACTGGAATAGAAGGAAACGAAATAGCAGATGAACTAGCAAAGAGGGAGAGTGAAATACCTTTTTGGGGGCCGGAACCTTTTTGCGGAATCAGCTCCAATGTAATATTGGAAGAAATAGGTAAAGCCGAAGAAAAGAGAAGATCTGACAATTGGAAAGATCTAGTAGGGCTTAGGCAATCAAAGATTCTTCTGGGTGACTACAACCTGTTGAGATCAAATGAATGCATAAGTCAAAGCAAAACTGCACTAAGAGTTTTAACAGGAATCCTAACGGGACATTGTCGCCTGAATGGGCACCTTAAAAAGCTCAAAATAGTGGAGGAAGAAGATTGTAGGTTTTGTGGAATGGAAGAAGAATCCTCCATCCACATACTTGCGAACTGCACAGCAATTCAGAATCCTAGGGCACAGCACCTGGGAGACTACTGGATAGAAGAGGGACAGTTACCTAAGTTGAAGCCTGCAGATATCCTAAAATTCTTCGGGGAAATAGGACTAAAGGAGCTACTAGTCTCTGAGACTTTCCTCAGGAACTAAGTAGAAGTAAGGGGGCACAATAGATCTTTTAGGTCTCAGTGAATGTTACCCCAAAAGACGTACATACATACATACATACAAGCTACAATTCTACAACCGGGCCTAAAGGCTAAGCCACACCAAACATCCATCCATCCTTCGGATGGACGGGCAGCTTGGCAAACAGGGAAACGCAGACCGACATCCGTCCGTCCGGTGGACGTTTAAGACGTCCAATGGATGGATGTTTTAGAATCGCCGGAGGAGCGATTTTTCCTTCGCATCCGCATGGACGTTTCTTCTGCATATGAGCTCTGGGCCCGGTCACACGCGCTCCATTGGGTTTCAGACAAAACTACCCTAGTCCACATGGTTTCTCTGAAAACATATTCGTGTAGGATACTCTTCTCGCATTGTTTTCACAAGTTTTGTACACCAAGGCACATTAAACGACATTATTTATGCACTGACTGCACTGCTACTGACACAAGTGAACAAAATATTCGTTGATGAAGATATTAATGAAAACATCTGTCCACTGGATGGATGCTTTCGGTGTGAATCGGAGCGCTCCGTGGACGTCCGAGGTCGGACGTCCATCCATCGGACGGATGGATGCCGGTGTGGCCCGGCCTTTAGTCATTTGTCAACGAGCTTGGCGATTATTTTGTCAGTGACAAACAGATTCTTAACCCAGAGTTGTCAGACGTCCGGCATAAGGGGGACTGTTCCGCTTTTTCTTGGAATACAAAAAAATTGAGCAATAGTATTTTGTTATCGTGTTCTCATATTGTTGTTTTTGTTGCTTAAAACCGCAAATGTATTACACAAAAGGGCGAATAAACGCTTACATAAAAAAAACATTTTAAAATTTTATTTTAAAACGATAAAATAGAATTTTTATACCACTGGTGCTATCTATTTGCCAGACGTTCTACTAGAAGTGTTTGGTAGCAGACGATCTCTTGAAATAATGAAATAAAGAAGAATACTTTGATATAGTAAAAAGGAAAGTAATTTCTCCACTATTTATAAAGGATAGTTCATAATTTTATAAGTATTGCACTTTCCTCGAGTGTTTTTCTGTATTTAGAGGTGGCAAAGAAAAATCAAGATGCTTTCTGTTTTTTGATAATATTAAATCTATGCCAAAGTTTCTATTACATTTCTGTGCGAGATATCAGCCCCTGGAAATAGTTATTTCTGAAATGTGTTAGTTGTATATGGGGTATTCCATGCCAAATCGACCACTTTTGAACCTGATCCCTTTAGATTTAGCTGAAACTTTACTATTCTTTTCTACCCTTTGAAAGACATTTTTGAGAATTTTTTCAAATTTTTTTATCCAACCCAAAAAGAGTTATGAATTTTTGAAAAAAATGGCTTTTTTATTTTCAAATAGCCATAACTTTTTTAGAAATTGACTTTTGGGTACCTTTTTTTTTTAAATTTTTGTTTTCTCAAAAAAAACTTATTATTTATTTGACAACTATCCCCGCTAATCCCGAGCTGGCCCGATTTTTATTTATACTTTTTTTATTCATTTAAAAAAAAAATTGTTAAATTTTCAAAAATGGAAAGAATTTTTTTTCCGTAAACTATAAAAATTTTGTATCACAAAATCGTTAAATTATATTTATTTTATGATAGAAAAAGTTTACGGAAAAAAAATTCTTTCCATTTTTGAAAATTTGACAATTTTTTTTTAAATGAATAAAAAAAATATAAAAAAAAATCGGCTCAGCTCGGAATTAGCGGGGATAGTTGTCAAATAAATTAAGTTTTTTTTAAAAAAGAAAATGTCGGACTTCGAAAAAATGACAATTTTACTTAAAAAAAAACGATTATTTTATATAATTGATCATGTTAAATTTTTTTCGCATATTTTTTCGAAAAGTTCATTCAAAAACATTAATTTTTAAAGAAAAAGGTACCCAAAAGTCAATTTCTAAAAAAGTTATGGCTATTTGAAAATAAAAAAGCCATTTTTTTGAAAAATTCATAAACTTTTTTTGGGTTGGATAAAAAAATTTGAAAAAATTCTCAAAAATGCCTTTCAAAGGGTAGA
This sequence comes from Lochmaea capreae, assembly GCA_949126875.1. NCBI lineage: Eukaryota > Metazoa > Arthropoda > Insecta > Coleoptera > Chrysomelidae > Lochmaea > Lochmaea capreae. The sequence continues at coordinate 3,775,628 of OX421400.1, forward strand.
AAATAATAGTAAAGTTTCAGCTAAATCTAAAGGGGTCAGGTTCAAAAGTGGTCGATTTGGCATGGAATACCCCATATACAGAATGGTCTGAATTTCAATTCCCACTACAGCAATTTGCCAAAAAGTCTTAGATATTCCGAATAATTGCCGATATATCGGAAAAAAACCAAAATTTTTTTCGTTTTTCTTCAAGAGCTATGTTATTTTGGGAAATGTTTGTCATACGTAGGAATTTTAATATTAAAATTAATTTTCAATCACATAGAGGAAGCTCATTTTTAATATGCCCTTGTATACTTTTTTAAAGTCATAAATGCTTACTTATACTACACGCATATTTTGCAAATTTTTATATAGTTTTCAATTTCTTTAGGAAATAAAATATTACATTTAAATATTATAATTTTTATTCAACAACAAAAACTTTTTTTTATATTTATATTTATTTATAATAACGTAACATTCTAAAAATATATGTACATACATTTTGTGCAACAAAAAGGTATTAATTTCTATGACCTGACCATATTTCATATATATATATATAATATTAATAAAAACAAAATAAATAATAAAATATTGTAGTTAAATATAAATAAAACTGGAATAAAAACATTTATATGACTAAAAATGAGTATACAATACTCCACATAATAACAAAGTTAAAATACTATATTTTTAGTCATATAGTACTATTATTAATATTGCACAAAGTCGTTTGACTTAAAACTACTTAACAAAACATTTAAATAAACGTAAAATTGGGATAATATAATATTTTGTGGGTTAATATTGAACAAAAATAATATTAAATAGCAAAACTGTAATGTCTGGAACAGAATGACAATATATTTAAATAAATAGATGGTAAATAGGTGTCAGAAAATCACAAAAACAACTTTAAGAAGAAAGATTTGCGAGAAAATTGCACAATTTTTGGATTATTATGATTTTTATTTATTTATTTGAATATAAAAGATCGTGAAGTTTAAAACAAATTAATATTAAGAGAAATTTCTGGAAATATAGTAAAACACAGTATGGGAAAATTGCTGATCTTTTAAGGGAAAAATTGATTTAATGGTATTTTTATCCAGAATAACCAGTGGCGTAGCAAAAGAGGGGCCGACGTACAGGGCCTTCCTAATCCCATACAATTTTAATACTAAACACAAAAACAAGCAAATTGAAAATAATTGTTATTAAATAACATTCACATCAAAATTGGCGAATTATTAATATTTTCGCCAAATTTATTATTTATTACTTGTTTATTTTAAATGCCGTTTTTTCTTTTCATATTTTAGTTATGCCTTCCTTCAAATAAATATCTTGCTACGCCACTGCAAACAACATTTCTATGCAAGCATTTTCCTTTTTTTTTCAGGTTTATTCAGTTGAAGTTCCTGAGACATTCCACATTGAAATTGTGACAAATTTTTAGTCGTGCGTGAATTTCCATACTTATTTCTTGTTTCAGATTCCCTGTCAGTCGTAAACTCTGCAGAAATGGAGCTTTTTCCCACGACCATGGCAGGTGGTAAGTACACTCTTAATTCTACTTTGAACAATTTCAATTATTTTTTCTTGATGACTTTCTACTCTTATGATACTAAAACTATATTTTCTCGTATCTCTGACCAATTTTATCATACCAATTCAATTTTGGTATTTTAAATACTTCGCATACCGACCAAGACCACTATTCGCTAACGATCCATACAAATTCTCATCTACTGTTTCTGCAACAGGTACATAATAATGAAATTGCGGAAGAGGTTTCTTGAAATAACTCCGATTCGATTTCGGATTCCGTCTGGTATGACGATTACCTTTAGACGTAAAAGTACTCAAACCAGGAGTCGTTTTCGGTTTCTTATTAGAAGTAAACGTTCCCGGTATATTAGGTTGAGTTATTAATTCTTTCGCCTTATTTTTTATTGGTACAAAACCTCCTTCTACGTATGGTTCACTGGGTACATTATTTTGCTGATAATAATGTTCAAGATACTTCAAGATTTCTTCTTCTGACAGTTCGTGAGACGGTTGAATCGACTTATCTTTCGATGAATATTTATTGTTTTTTATAGTTATTTCTACAGGATCAACAATACTTACATCAACTGGCTGTACAGGATGTTGTTTAATCAGACTTAAATCTATAGGCAATTCAGGAGCTAGTTTCACATCTCCATATTCTTCTTTAATGGTTAATTGAGATTTAAGCGCATTATGGTTTTGTGGTCGATATCTGTGATTAGATTTAATCGCTGAATGTTGTGATTCCTGTACAACTTCTTCGTTATTAACGTAAACAAAATTTCCCCCTGAGCTTTCATCTTCTGTCTGATAGTTTGCTTCTTCTTGTTGCTGCCAACTTTGTTTATACTCGGGAGTTTCGTTAGTAATTCCATACGAATGATGTTGTGGTATGGGTTCTTCTAGTTTTTGTTTTAAAATTAGTTCGTTATGACTGGTAGGCTCGTTTTTGGTGTTGAAATGGTGTGATGGAGGGTGTTTGAAGGTACCTGTATGTTTGACAACTGCATTGAAACCGTTGTGGTCGTCAGCACTGTAGTCTACGGATCTTATTGATCCATCGGGTTCTACTAATGAATAATGACCGATTACTTTGTCTCCATTTTTCTTTTCCCATTGGTGCTTGATGTCACCTGAGTGGTAGTCTTTTACACCATAACTGAAGCTGTAGTCAGTGGGCTTCTATAAAAAAATAAGTGTCATTATTCATAAATTCAGTTTTCCGTTTAGAGGAGCGGGAAACCCCCAAAAAGTCGTCTAGAAAATGAAAAAGCGACCAACCTAAGTCGCTAAAGAACAGTTTATCTTTAGCTGAGCACGAATATGACGTTTTTTTTCAATTGGGTGAAAAATGACGTATTCTCCAACGAATTCTAGAGACAAAGAAACTTAGTAGGTACTTAAAAAAAGGAGGGTGCTGGTCTCTAGTTATTTTCAATTGTTTGAGGTTTTTTTTACTTACATAATTGTCATGGCCAGGGGCGTAAGTTTGGAGTCCATCTGGATGCGGATATGGATTTACAGCCGCTGTCAAGGTGGCTGCAAGAAGTATTGGCTAAAAAAATTATTAAATTTTAGGACCCAAACTCCCACACAAAATAAAATTCAAATATCAGAAAAATAGCAAATATATTCCACAATTTACACACTATGAAATGGAAATGTCACAGCTTAGATTGTATTTAAAAATTAAATATTATGATGTCAATGTGTTTGAAAGTAAATCGAAATCATGAGTTCAATAATTTGGAAAGTTGTTCGAAGTTCAATGAATTTTCAAGTAAATTCAATTTATTCTTAAAATTGTCCCATAAAATTAACAAGATTTTATAAAATAAAAGTAGAAACTTTAACATCAAAGTCATCTCCTTTTTTGGAGCTTTCGTACGTAGACTACATTAAATCTATTGTAGGACTTCCTAGAAAAAATCGGACGACTCAGCTCATCAACAATTTTTGTAATAACAGTTGGTGACTTCGCGAAGAGGTTGTAGCAATATTCCATTCCAATAAGATCCCTTGAATACTTAGATCAGGACGTGGAAGCATTCTCGCCCAGGGCCGCTATTCTTGAATTTGTGGGAATAAAAATTCAGAGGGGAAATGAAGATTTTCTTTTGTTCACTAGTTACTTTTTTTGACTACTAATTTTTCAATGGACAAACTACAAAACCAAAAACACAACTAAAAATACCGCGAAGCAAAAAAGGTCAGGTTGAAGTTGAAAACATCTTTTTAAAATTCATTGCAAAAACATCACAGTTTACTTATACTGTCATAATTATGTACGTTTTGTTTGGTAGTACATTTTTGAGAACTTGTACAACACTGTTTCCTTTTTTCCTCACTGTCAACATTTCCCTGTGAAGTGAAAATTTCAGGTAATTTCAAAAATAGCGATCCAGTCTTTTCATAACTAGGGAAGTGTATGTCAAAATTGCGGGTCATATGAGGAGGAGGCAGTATCAATAGAATAACAAGGCTTTATGTCTAATGTTTGAACTTAAACATGAAGCAAACAAGTTTAAAGTTAGATAACTCTTATGGTTCTTCTGGTCCAAGAAGTTAATTACTGATTACACATATCCAGACATTTATGATACATTTTCACAAATGTAGGCATCATCTCAAAATAAAATTAAAATTTTTTTTCTGGAGAGTTTCTATTAAAAAAAACCATATTTTGTTAATTTATAAAGTTATAGGTACTTCTGGAAAGATGTAAATACTCTAAAGATTTTATAATAAATTCTTATTTTTGAAACCTCACAATTATTCTATGGAAAATATTGAACTAACCTGGTATATCCACATTACAATTCTTGGTTCAAGATTCAAGTTCAAGTTACTGTGCAACTTCACTTCACTATCAAGAAAGACTTTCACGTACTGCCTCCCAGCTAATATTAGGATATATTTATAATCTCAGATGATCTTCTTTTTTGCGTCAAGTTCGTCCCTTCCATTTTTTTTTCACGACAATTTGTCAGTTGAGTTAAACTGATAATTATAAAGGAGTTTCTAAGATATTTAAAACAATTGTACACAAAAGAATTTCATATAATATAGCAAATCCCCAATTATTTATATAGTGTATTTTGAACTTTTTAATAAGATTTTCGTGATGTTCAGAGTCAATTTATTTCAATATCCTGACCTGAATAATCAGGATTAATGATTAATAATGTGTTTCAAGTCGGAATGATTTAGGAATTAGGCTACAGAATTCAAATTCCTTCAATAACTAAAACGATTCAAAGGAAAAAAATTCTTAAAATTTAATTTTTCTAACAATGCGATTATTATTTCTGTTATGCCCTAAATTGGGTTAATTTTGTGAAAATATGCTTTTAAAATATTTTCTTCAATTAATCCTTCTAGCGGTAGAGATACAAACTTAAAAATAAAGTTTTTCTCGAGGCCATTTTTCTTTAGCATATGTACTATTAACGGTTTCCTGAGCAATATATTATGTTCGAGAGCCATTTTTATTGATTCACCCGGTATATATACAGGGTGATTCATAACTATTTTGACATTGGCTGAGGGTAGATTGCTTGGACCAAAATATGGCGATAGGACCAAATATACCTCAATAAAATATTGGGACGCACCGGAATTCGGTCCCGCTACCTGCGGAAGGGACTACCTGTAACGGATTAAATTCGAAGTGTGGTCACACCAGCGAAAATGCGATTTCGGAATTGGGTCCCATGTACCTACTATTTGTTTAATTTGACTTTTATTTTCCTTCACATTTTTTTGGGCTTAGGACCAACAGTACACACTTATTGTTGTTGTACTGGCATGTTTAAAAATTTACGCTAAATGACTATCGTCAAAAATAAAAACAGTACGTGAAATAATAACCCAACCAAACCTACCCTTACCAAACCACCTTCGTATTTTTAGTCAATTTTTTTGTAGAATGAATTATAATAATTTTCAATATTAACCCAACCAAACCTACCCCTACCAAACCACCTTCGTATTTCTAGTCAATTTTTGAAAAATAAATTATAATAATTTTCAATAATAACCCAACCAAACCTACTCCTACCAAACCACCTTCGTATTTTTGAGATAATGATTTTTGAAAACAAAATTTAAACCCATCTATTATTAATAAACGCTTACCCTTTTCACTCGTCATAGAGGTGAAATTAATATTTTCCATGTCAAACAAACAAACAAAATCACAATAACGGACACAAATAAACACGTCTTACACTCTGCACTTCAGAAGAACAATTGCTAAAAATAATCTTTCAATACCCACATGAAATCTACCTGCTTCGACAGCGGACCGAATTACGAAATCACCCTTTCGGATTTGGACAAGGTCCCTGTGAGCAGGTAGCCCTTTTGCTAGGTACCCGGACCGAATTCCGAAACACCGAAATATTGCTGTGGAAAAAGATAAAGGGCGTTAAAGTTGAATTTTTTTTTCGTTTTTTGCTAATAATTTCACTGTATATTTATCGTTTGTTATCAAAATCGGCTCAGAGGCATAATTTTATACAGGCAATATTATTTTATGTATTATTTGACATTTTGTTACCGGGGGAGCCTCGTGAAGGATTTCTGATGATGAAATTGACTTGTAATTTTTTTTGGCGAAATTTTTTAGTGATTTTGATTAGAAAATGCGGCTAACTTTATAAGGGGACAGAATAATATGTTCTTCAAAGTTCTTTATTTAACGAATTAGAAAAGTCGAAGGAGGCCACGTAAAACATTTAATTTGAGTTTGCTTTTTTATTGTCCTATACTTGAAATCACCTTCCGATACTCTGAACTGTTCAATTGCGTTTTTCTCGAAAACGAATGAGAATATCGTGTTTTTACAAGATCACCAATATTATGTAGAAATGATGTTTATGTCATATTTTCTAATACAAATCAGTAAAATGTTTCGTCAAAAAAAGTTACCAGTCAATTTCATCATCTGAAATCCATCACGAGGCTCACCCTGTAACAAAATGTCAAATGATACATAAAATAATATTGCCTGTATAAAAGTATGCCTCTGTGCCGATTTTGATAACAATAAATAAATATACAGTAGATTATTAGCAAAAAACGAAAAAAAAAATTCAACTTTAACCCCCTTTATCTTTTCCCACAGCAATATTTTATTAAGGTATATTTGGTCCTATCGCAATATTTTGGTCCAAACAATCTACCCTTAGCCCATGTCCCAATAGTTATGAACCACCCTGTATAAGCACTATCGAACTATGCCACATATCAATTTTTGCAGCATCTGATGTTCAATGGGGTGTTAAACTTAACAAAAATATGATGTTTTCTCTATGTTAATACTTAGTGGTGGACAACATCATAATGGGAATCGATTTATTTTAATATTTTTACTCTCACAAGGTTTTTATGCCGATATGAAAATTCAACTTCTGGACGATTTAAATAATCCGCCATTCATAACATGACGTGTGCTCACTAGAACAGAAGTTAGGGTTGACATAGTACCACAATTCTGATGTGATGAAGTACTTATAGGTTATACTTATGTCATATTGCTGTTATAGTGACTTAGGAATTGTTTTTTTTTCCTCCCATCATCGAGTGTTGAGTATAATTTGTCCATGTCACTTTCAAACTAAAAATCAAACATACACACACGTATACAATTACTTACATAAAAATGATCTTCACAGAAATAGTAATTAGTTTTAGTCTGTTTATATTTGCTTCTAGCAGCCTCAAACCAAATTTATCAGGCGTTGTAACTGTTGTGCTCGTGCAGTAAGATACAAAACAAGATTTACACGATATTGACATTATTCCAACATGAAAAATTGTGGAGAAAAACTAACTAAACTCAACCAAAAAAGTATTGACACAATTTTCTTATAATATTGAAACGTCAAGCTTGAATAAACTGTAAACAAAACCAAAACACTCAAATATATTATAGAATTTGACAGTTCTTCTAACTTCAAATTCGAATGGCCTTTTTGTAACTGGTTATTAGTTCATAAAACATCTAAATCAGAAATATTTAGTGAAGTGACGTATCTGTAGTGAAAGTTGCAAACATTTATGAATTCTTAATTTCCAGTTTTCTCCTAAAATATTCCATTTAAAAAATTTGTAAATTGATTTTTGCAAATTAGCACCAACATACTTTAATAAAATACCAAAAGCCGGATATCAGTTTAACACCCCATTAATCTGGGAAAATCATTTTGATCAATTGCAGAAGCTAACATCTATGTGTTCGTCTCCCTTGTCGGCATTTTTTTAAAGTAACTTTCCCTGTTGAATCCTGATTCAATTTAATTGAAATCTGTAAACATAAAAGGCGTGTTTGCTATTTCAATGTTGTTGTAACGTTGTCCAGCGTGCTACTTCTTGATATCTTCTTTTCTACAGTATGAAATCGAAAGCAGCGTCATCTGTTGATTAGCCTGAAGTGTTTCGCATATGACCATTCTTAAATAATCGCGTTGTTAGGAAGAGATGAAATTTGTTCTCAAAGTTGTCGACCAGATGTGCGATGTATATAAAATGTAAAATTCATCTTTATCAGAACTATAGAAAGTATTCGGTAAAAGCTCTTAGCAGTTGATGAAGAATAAACCGTATAATAAATAAGAAGAATTAATTCATTATTTGAATAATTGTTTTTTATCATACCAAAAAATTAATTTCTTACACGTAGGTCACTGTTTCATGCAAATATTGAATGTCAAAGTCAACTGTCATGTTTGGTTAACTTAACGCCTGTATCCAAACTGAATTGTCTTAGCGACGATCCAAAAAGCATCGTGAAATTGGACCACAATTCAATCCTCTACATAGTCCCGACCTAAGTCCTAGCGACTACTTTACTTTTCCAAAAATTGCGTGGTCAAAGGTTCCAGTCCCCTGGTGGCCAAAAGCTTTACAGCGAACGCCCCAAGCAAAGCTCTCTGGTTTACAGAGACAGACTTACCTGGCAATTACTGGTGCTATCAGCTCTACACCGTCAGCAGCCATGGAAATCCTTCTGGACCTACCTCCTCTCCATATATTTTTAGAAAAGGGGCTAGAGGGACAACATACAGAATTGTGCATATTTCTAAATTCACAAATCAGGCTTATACAGAACGAAGCAGAATGCTAGCGGACACTGAAAGTCACAATATTCTGGGAATTACGTCTGACATAATGCCTCCAACAGTAAACTACGACCTGCCTTATATTGTCCTAATTCCAAATAGAGATGAATGGGTCCTCTGTAAGGATGAACTTTTAAGAGCAGACAGCTGTTGGTACACAAACGGTTCAAAAACACCCTCAGGCTCTGGTGCAGGTGTATACGGGCGCAGACATAGGACAGAAATCTCAACCGCTCTAAGATCCTATGCAACCGTATTTCAGGCGGAAATTTACGCCATTGTTTCATGTGTGGAGAGATTGGAGCAAGCCAATCTCATACATAGAACAATAAAAATTTTCTCAGACAGCCAAGCGGCTTTGAAAGCACTTAGCTCTCACCGTGTAACGTCGAAATTGGTTTTAGACTGCCAAAAAAGACACTAAAGTATTGCTGGTCTGGATCCCGAGAAGGCAGACTCTCTTGCAAGGGAGGGTACCGCACTTGTTTCTATCGGACCAGAACCTACAATTGGCATCGCAATAAGTTTTGCCAAACAAACACTGAATACCTGGACGGCAAGAAGAGCTTTAGACTTCTGGCATAATTTACCTGGATTGGTTCATTCAAAGGCTTTCATACATCCTTCGAAGAATGTCTCCAAACAAATGTTGGACTATATGACCTACGTTGTCTAACAGGCCTTTTAACATGCCACTGTCATCTGAATCATCATATGCTTAAACTTGGACTGTCGGAAGATCCGACCTGACGTCTTTGTCTGGAAGATGATGAAACAGCAGAGCATATAATTTGTGCCTGCCCCGCCGCGGCTCGAATCAAGTATCTGATGTTTGGCAGGGATTCTCTCTCGCCCTCGGACTTGAAATATCATTCACCAAATAAACTAATCGGCTTTGTTAAGAAGCTGAATTTGTTTGGTGAAATTTGAATAGGCGTGAGCCACAATAGACTCTTGCGAGTCGCAGTGGAGGGCCTTATAGACCCTAACCTAACCCCTGAAGATGCAGTCAACGCATTCAAAAACTATATACAAAATATAAAGAGATCTGTTTCTGGAACTTTATTATACGAATCTTCCTCGTATGTTGTTTGATTGGAATGCGATATTATTGTTGTAGTAGAAAGACTGAACAATAGTTATTAAAAAAGTTATAATTCTAGATGTAAATGCCGATATAATTATTACGGTGAAGATTAAAAATTATTTCCGTTTTCTTTAAGATTTAATTCTAAACATATTAACATTTGTATGTGTGGAAATTACTTAACTTTCTTTATGTAAATACAATTAAATAAATATAGAAATTACGGCGAAAGATTTGGACTTTACATAACATTTGTTTAACACTTCATTTGAATTTCTATTGCGTGCGAGAGATTTAAAATTTACACATGCTCGTAAATAATACAAACGATTGTCATGCTCCCAGTATCCCCTATTATCAAATCTATTGAAACTTAATCCTCGAAACGTTTATTTTTGTAATATTTTAAAGAGGTTATTATTGCAGCAAAACAATCAAGTTTTCATCTTCTCGTACTTCCTTTTTCTAACATTTCTCTTTGTAGTAATTCAAAATGCCAAATATGTATTAACTATTATTTTAGAAACCGATGATAGGATGTAGATTTCTTCGATTTTACTTCCTATTCTTGGGGTTACTGTGTCACACAATTTAAAATAAACCTTTTATATAAACAGTTTTCCTGTTCCTCCTCACCTAGAATTTAATTTTAAAATAATCTACGTCAAGGTTTAAACCCTTCAAAAACTTATTTCTCTTAAAAGAAGATGGGAAAATATTGAACTAAATTATGAATATATTTTATCTGTGAGGTTCTAACGGCTTCTTTTTCTACTCTACATTGTATGTGTTGATCGTAACTGTTGTAATATTCATTGTTAAACGAATCATCAATACAATTAACCAGTTCTAAATATAAAATATAAATATTAATAAATAAATATAAATACTTTAGCAAAATCTATCAATAAATATATATACCACACATCAAGTCAAGTTTATTGTAAATCTGTTCCGTATAATATACAGGGTGTTTCATTAAGAATTATTGTCTAGAAAGTAACTGGAAAAACCTTTACACAAAATATATGTAGGTAAACTGTTCACCAAATATAAACAAAAAATATTGAAAGGTGTCAAAGCGGGTTAAGATTTTTTATATCTTAAACACCGTGTATTATTTTCTCAGGATAAATCTTCATAGGTTTCTCCAGTTATTGTACGGACAAATCGTAATGAAACAAGAAAATGTACAAAAATTTTATTCCTTTTTGGATTGAAAATGGTTGACTGCAACAGTCGACATCTAGCAGTCAATAGGAACGTTATTAGTAGGTACCATACAATGAATGTTGCCTAGTAGTTTTCTATAAAAAAATAATTGTTTTTCTTGAGAGTTCCTAGTTCTTAAAGTATACAGATTTCTTCGTCTTCCATAGACTCCGCTGTACTGTTAGAAAATACTTGGAGACCTGGTACAAAGATGGAGCTTCTATTTATAACTGCTTAATTAATTATATTTTGCTCGCTATATGTAAATCATCTGTATAACTGTTGCTTTTCTATAATTGTCTTGAATTTCACTGCAGACCTCATATTCCTATTATCTAGATTTATATCAAATGCCAGATTACCTTCTTTTCTTTGAATATCATTAACGAAATTTTTTTCAACAGTCAAATATCAACCAGTTTTTTATACATTGACATATGTATATGTAGTATTTTGTTACATACATGGTGATCCAATAAAAATTAAACAAATCTGAAGATATCTCTCTTCAACGCGTAAAGTCAATTTTGTTATTTTTCAGCCATTGTCTTCAATTTCTATCCATTCTACAGTGATAAGGAAAAGCAATAGCCAATCAGCACTGAGATACCTAATGTTTCATCCGCTATAAAACCCTGATTTGTCCCCAACAAACTTTTTACGATCATGATTTCTTGTCTGAAGAAGTTTTTAACGTATTCAGAATGCAATTCGCGTGAAAAAACTGATTAAAACTCCTACAAAACGATGTTTTGAAAAACAAAAAACCATCTTCAACTCGAATTATTTGTTTTTTTCCTTTTTTTTTCCAAAATCTAGACAAAAATATTCATGGTTTACTTAATTACAGTTTCCTCTAAGAAATTGTAATTTTAGTAAAGCCTGTTATCAATAGATGTCGAAGATAATAGTTAAATACTATTATATTATATTTATTATAAGTAAATAATTAATTAATTAATAATTAGATGGTTTTTTGTCAATATAGAATTTTGTTTTGTGGTTAGATGTGGAGATGGCGCTGTTATCCCATTCTTAACATTTCCTTCACTTATGATAATGTATTGATGTAATTTCAGTATTGTGTCCAGTCCAGGATTTCTAACTTTTTCGGAAAATTGGAGAATATGATCAATTTTTTCAGTCTAGTTGAAAAATTACACCAAAGTAGCTCACTAAGATTTCTTTAACACCAAATAAGTTTCATTTTTCAGTTATAAAACTTCTTTCGACTCATAAAAACTTGATCGGAACCAGTATATCATATGACATTTAAAAAAAAATTATCTGTAGATCGTATGAGTAAAGAATAACTTAAAACACGCCTTAAAATCGAAATATATTGATCGATATCTCTGCGGGTCACCTTGATCAAACAAAAATTTCCAATTATCAACTTTTTCTCATAAAGAAAATATTTTATATGAATACAGATGAATCCTTGAAGCGATTCTAGAAAAGTATTAAGTACTAAATCTTCAGATAACATCCATTATATACATATGATTAGAAAGGACTCATTAAATTTGCTTTAATTATAAAATTACTGCTGATGAGAATATTTTATGACTAGTTAATCAATAATAAACACTGTGGTGTAATAACACGACGAGTGAGCAAAAAAAAATCAGTCTTAAAGGACTGCCGATTGAAGTGAAAAAACTAAGTAAGTTGTGGATTGTATCGTCCAGCTATTAGGCCAATGGAAAGCGTTCGGCGATGATGACGCGGGTTTTGTTCACAAAAAAAGTACACATATAATATATAATATATAGCTCATGGAAAGCTTGACGATGACATATGCAACACTACATACGCTTCATTGTTAATTGTGTTGCATAAACAAAAGTATTATGTGCTGCATAACATGGTATTATAGGTGGTTGCATAACATGCAATCCGTGACGATGACGCGAGTTTAACCCCTTACTGCATCCCGTGTCAAATATGCCACACGCCAAATTTTATTTTTTTTCTAAGTAGGTATTGACGTTACTCAGAACCTTATCACAAATTGTGCCATATATGACACACTCGCTTATTGGTTTGTGGCGACGCGGTAGCCAATTCCTTCCAAAATAGACGTACACGATTCAGTTTCATTATGTTTGTTTGGAGTACAGGTGTTGTTGTTATTTATTGAAAGTTCTGTTGTTGTTGTATGGAATATTGGCTAAAATTTTACGAAACTAAAATAAGTGGTCAAAAGGTAAGAGTTTATATTACAAGTTCTTGAACATATAAACATATTCAACATATTGTTTGCTGAAAAAAATGACTTTGTTTACATGTCCCATATTTGTCACAGGCCGAAGTAAGTGGAAAAATAAATAGGGTTAATTTTTATTTTCAGATGGATACAAAAACTTTTTATTGCTTGAAAAGGGCCATAATTCCGGTTACTGACATAAGCGATGACGAAAACTTATCTGACGGCGATGAAAATGACTTAGAAATAAGACAAGACGTTTTGTGCTATGAATCTGAGAGTGACACTGACTTCTCAGTGACAGGAGAAGTTATTGACGAAACTGATGATACTGATGATGACGTTCCTTTGGTTTCCCGTCTTGAGCCTGCTAGGGCTCAATATATCAAAAAGGCATCTCAAAACCAGAAAGAATATGAATCTTCTACACCTTCCACTTCGTTTGGCAGAAATCACGGGGGAAAAAAATCTAAAAAAGAGAAAATCAAATGGGAAGAAAAAAAATTGCCATTCCTTGAAGATGGCATCAAATTCAAAGGTTCTGAATCACTACCCAACAATATACAGGATCTTGATGGAATCATCCAATTCTTCAATTTTTTATTTACGGATGAAATTGTTACTTATATAACAGAACAATCGAATCTTTTTGGTGTACAATGTAGGCCAGAAAAGCCACCTAATATCACTAAGAAAGAAATAAAAATTTTTGTTGGCATATGCATTTATATGTCAATTCTTCAATTGCCAGCTACTAGAAATTATTGGAACAGTTCTTTAGATATTCCTTCTGTTTCTAATGCTATGAGTTGCAATAGATTTGAACAAATTAGAAGGTTTCTCCATTTCAACGATAATATGAATCAACCAAGACTTGGAGAACCTAAATATGACAAACTTTATAAAATTCGACCTCTGTTGAACAAAATTAGGGAAAGACTTTTGCTTGTTCCAAAGGAAGAACATATGGCTGTTGACGAACAAATAATCCCGACAAAAGCTAGGTCGAGTTTGAAACAATATAACCCAAAAAAGCCCCACAAGTGGGGCTACAAAGTGTTTGTTTTGAGTGGGGTGTCTGGGTTTAGCTATGATTTCGATTTTTATAGTGGACCTACTGAACTAGAAGACGGCCTACCCAATTTAGGCGCGAGTTCTAATGTAGTGGTAAAACTGTCATCGACTATTCCTAAAAATCAAAATTATAAACTTTTTTTTGACAACTGGTTCACTAGTATTCCTCTTTTAGTATACCTATCAAAACAGGGTATTTTACCTCTTGGAACCGTAAGATCTAATCGAGTGCCAGATTTCCAGTTTCCTAAGGAAGCAGAAATGAAGAAGAAAGGTCGAGGTGCTGTCACAGAAAAAGTTGCCAACATTGATGGTGTAGATATTTCTGTAGTATCTTGGTACGATAATAAAATAGTGAATACTATATCAACTTATGTTGGAAGTCAGCCCATGTCCGACGTAAAACGGTTCTGTAGAAAAACAAAGTGCCATATAGAGATTCCCCGTCCAAAGTGTATTGGGATATACAATAACTATATGGGTGGTGTTGATCTCTTAGATTCAATGTTGGGTTATTACAGAATCCAGATCAGGTCGAAGAAGTGGTATATGAGAGTATTTTACCATTTTATAGATATGTTGTGTGTCAATAGTTGGATTTTATGGCGACGCTCTCAAACTGACGATATTTATGTACTTGCCTCTAGCAGAATTCAAACTGGCACTAGCAGAAATTCTAACCAGGGCTAATGTTCTACAAAAAAAAAGGGGAAGGCCAAGCAATGACTTACAAACTCAATTGCAATTAAAAAAGAAAAAATACCCATTTGCGCAAATACCAGCTCAAGAAATTAGAACTGATAACTTGGGTCACTTACCGGAATGGTCTCCTACTGAGCGCCAACGCTGCAAGTATATAGACTGCAAGGGAAAATCACACATTTATTGTGCAAAATGTATGGTTTTTTTGTGTCTTAATAAGGACCGTAACTGTTTTTATCGCTTTCATACTGAATAAGAAATATTTTTTATATTTTCATTACTAAAATTAGAATGTATATTTTTTATTATTAATGTTACCTAAAGTTGTTCCATATCTGGCACATGTCAAAATTTTTGAATATAAGAAAAAAAACATGCGGTAGAATTTTTTAAATATTTTTCCAGATCTTCTGAGGTCATAATACATTACATAAATTAAAATAATATTAATCAAAAAAATCATGCAGTAAGGGGTTAAAGATTTTTCTTATCCAAAAAATCTCAACGTGTCTGAGGAAGTTTTCACTTCAAAAAGCTTTGTCGGTTAGACGATCAGATCTAATGTTTCTAATATTTACATATTATTTGGTTTGAGTCTCCTAGAATATCATGCAACTAGGATTTCCTTAATTGAATTTGTGACATTCAACAAGGATATGTTTCTAATTAAGTGGACACTGGTAGTTTTGACAGGAAGGTTTGTTATTCCAGGTTTGATGTATTCGAAGTCATTCTAATATTACGACTTCCTATTGAGAATCCAGTGGTGTGTACTATGTGGGTTGGATAGGTAAAATTTAGTAATTGCTTTTGTTTAAAAGTTTCCATCTTGAACATATATATTTTTGGATAGTATGTGTAGGAAGATCCCGTATTTAAGATTTTTTTATACCACAATGCTCACTGAAACCGTGTCTTCTCAACAGTTATTTTTTTTTTGTATAAAACGTAAGTAAAAAGTAAAAGTGTTTTAGGGAGCGACTGCTATAATAATAGATCACGAATAAATCACCATCAACCGAGGATCTGTCATTGTATCGTCAGCTGATTATTTATCAATCTGGTTATTATTATTATCTTGATTCAATTATTTCTTTTTATCATTATTTTTTTTAGCTAAAGACTAGATTTTATCGGGGGAAGTATCCGGCATTTATTTAATTTGATTTAGTAAGATATAAAAAAAAACAATACGAAATTAAAAAGTACGTTAGCAGAAATGAAAGTTTGTAAAATCTGTTCCAGGTTATTAACTATTTTCAACGATACCATTGTAACCAATCTTATCTTCAACGTATTAGCACCGTTGGAAACATATTTTCTTGGGCTATATAAATGTATTGTCTTCATTTACTTAAAATCATTTTGAAATAAAAATTGATCTTAAAAATAGATGCTGAAATGGTAAAAATAAATATCTCTTATTTCGTATTTACCTTACAAATCTTGTTGGTCTTTTCCAAAAGGTTGTTTTACTTCGATAGTAACATAAGGAAATGCAAGGTAAATGTTAAAAAACTTTTATTCAAATTGTAATATTTTTTGTATTTTTAATTCACCGTATCGGTAGCGTTCCAGGTACCGAGGTCAAGAAAAAAATCAATAATATTTTGAAGTTTAAGGGTGAAATTCATAGTCGACACTTGAGGGTCACTCATACTCAAACTAAACTTAGTTTGAGTTTAGCTCGAGGCGAGTTTTCATATCCACAGCTTTTACTCAAGTAATACTTCAATTTGAGTGAAGAAAGTTTGGCATCAATGTTATTATTAGGAACTTTTGGTTGCGTTTGGTTAACAATTGTGATTTATCAACATCCCTTAACGTTTATCTGACATGTTGCATTGCAATCATATTCGAATTTGTGTTGTATTCAGTTCGTGTATTAGCCCTCTGTAATTATTTTATTTTCAGTTCGGTTCTTTACTGTTTACATATATTTCTTATTTGCTGCGTGAGTTTATTTTTCAAGCTAGTTATTTAATAGATAATTTTAGATTCGTATTTTCAATTTTGCTTTCTACTATAAGTACACCAATGTGTGTAACCTACGTAAACGATAAACGTAAGCATTATCATCATCTATATAGTCTACAAAACCGATAAAATCATCTATTATACTAATTTCCTTGAAAAATTTGAAGCTATAACCACTGACAAATAACAACCAAACAAAATTTCGATATCCTAAAATGACAGTGTAAGGTACAAACGTGGTTTTTAGGTTATAAATCTTCACTCAAGGGAGCTGGAACCTGTACTCATATTTCACTCAAGTTACACTCAAACTCAACCTCACTTTTCGTCTGTCAAGTGTCTCTGCATACAATCAATATAAGGTATTAATAGTATTAATTACTGTTTAATATATTTAACAATATCTGTTAGAACAATACAAGTCTATACGAAATAAGAATGCAGATATATTATAGACCGATTTTCTATATTTCTTAAAAAATTTATACTTTTTTGTCTGATATCAGGTTTCTCCATTAAAAGTTTTCTATTTGTTTTAGTTTTGCTCCACCGAAATCCCATGCTATGCATAATTTTTCTTAAACTTTCCCTTGAACTTGTGTAGATATACTAATCGTGAAAACATTCTTTGTATATTGCGCAAGGTTGGTAATCTCTTATGGGTCACTTGATAATTCAAAATATATCTTCTTAGAACCCTTTTATCACAATCATCCAAGCCTGTTTTGATGAAGATTCCCCATTTTCTATTTGCCTCATATCCTTTTCAATATTTGAAATCGTATGCACACTGACACCTGTGGCAATAACAACACATTATTGAACTTTTTGAATGTCCTTTATAGGTTTATTTTCTGAAGCTTCCCGGCGCATAAAATAAATTATATTTGCCAAAATTTCTCGACTCTGTCCAGTCAAAACTTTTAATAAATATCCTTATTTTGCACCAATAAATATTTTTCTCGATATCCAGTAAAAACAATGAAAGCAGGTACCCACGCAGTGCTCTTCACTATCTAACAGACACAATAGAACTGAAATAATAGTCAAGTATAGCTGCTTCAGGGACCGTACTAATCCCTACTACCATCATTTAGTAACGCGCATTGACGAGCGTGGCTATTTCACATTCATTCCTGTATTTGCCAAAGTGTACCTACGTTGAAGTTAACTTACGTGGCTTGGGGAAATATTTGTTTTATTGGGTGTTCAGATTTGTTAGTGCTTGAAGCGAACATATCTTCTCAGATTTACGTACAACAATTTAACAACAATGTTATACGTTTGTTGCTATTGGAACAGCTTCCCTCTTTTTAGACGTTAATAATGCAACTGTGCAAGAGAAGTAATTTGTTGAAACACAATCTCCCAATTTATGAACTAGGTACCTACCTCAAAATTTATATAGCACGAAAAATGAAAATAGTATAGTTAATACATTTGCATAAAACAATTAAAACATTTAGAAGAAACCAATAAATGATGCAAATTTCTCAATTGCAGTGGTATTTATAGGAAGTTATGAAACAGATATAGTGTCGTTAAGTACGTAGATAATTTCCTCCATTCGGAATTTATGGCATTAAATTTTATGTTCTACTTTTATATTACATTGTAACTTGCTAATCTGAAGGTGTTCACAGACCAGCAGCTTCACGTTAATCGCTACAGCCTTTATTGTATTCTTTTTACCAGACAAATGTGTCATTTGTAAGTCCAAGTGAGATTAAGTGAGGTGAGAGTATGTTAAATAGATTAAGGCAAAATGGGATAAAAAAAAGAATGCGAAATCTATTATTTGTGTTAACTCGAAAAAATAAGTTTTAATCATTTTTTTGTTCACTTATGTATGACCCAGTTATTGGACTTCTGCTAAGCACCCTGTAAAGACCATCACTTGAAACTCGTAAAAGTAAATTTTGGGTTATGTCACTTCACCGGAGTCACTATTCATAAGGGCCACCTGTCTTTTACTAACCACCAAAATTTGGAGTTCATAAACCGTCAATTAGCGTGTATACAGGGACATTTACTATTGAAAAAATTAACAATTTTTGACGACGTACATCTCGGACACCGGTGAAGTTACAATACTCAAAATTTATTTCATGTGGTACTCTTTACAGTGTGGTTACCAAAAGTTCGATAAATAAATCGCAAATAATTTTTTTTAATCGACATTCTGAAGCCTCCTAAAAATGTACGCTACTGACATACAAATTGCGTAAATTACATCGGAACCCTCGCCTCGGATTACACAAGTACGACAAGGATATATGAAAGAGATAGAAAGAATAATTGTGCGCGGTTATCACTTTGCTTCATCTTAGGGGTGTATACTTATTTCCCGAGACTGGCCGAATGGTCCTTTACAGAGAGAATTTACTAGTTGGTGGTATTCAGTATGCTCCCAACATGGAAGGAGTGAGGGTGTTAAAGAAATAAAAAAATACAATCGTTATTACGTAACCTGTACATCTTAAAATTCATTTTTGTCAACATGATCATTTCAGACCAAGTTGACAATTTCTAACTACAATAGGATATTATTTTAGCCATTGTAACTTGAAAATAAAACAGCATTTCTTGAGACAACTATAATTAATAAACTAAAAATCCCTTCCATTAATAAATTAAATTGAAAATATAAAATAAGTAGGTAGGTACCTACACCTATTCTAAACATAAAATATAAACTTCTTGAAAAAATGAAAATAAAAATCCATTCTAAAGGTAAACATAATTTTAATGAATTAAGTGCTCAAATAAACCACCTTCCTGTGCCAGACAATAACCAAATCTGTGATAAAAATTTGATCTCATATCTCAAGATTATTTGACGTAATGCTGGCACAAACGTGCTGTTTTTTCACCCTCGAAAAAAAGTCAACGATAACGAGACAAATATATCATTTGTAAAAATTAATCTGCGCTTCTGGCAACAGCGGTTAAAATAGGGGGGCAATGAGCATTCGGCCAGTCTCGGGAAATAAGTATACACCCCTAAGGTGAAACACACATAATTTACGTTCTTCTTCCTCTACTATTTTGAGCTTTTCTCAGGTGACCGTTCAGGCAGAAATGTCCCGTTAGAATCCCTGTTAAAACTCTTAGTGCAGTTTTACTTTGACGTATGCATTAATTTTTTTTCAACGGTTTGTAGCCACCCATCATAATCTTTGATTGTTTAAGCCCTACTTTATATTTCCCATGATCAGATCTTCTCTTTTCTTCGACTTTGCTTATTTCTTCCAATATTATATTGTGGCTGATACCGCAAAAGGGTTCCGGCCCCAAAAAGGGTCTTTCAGTACCTCTCTTTGCTAGTTCATCTGCTATTTCATTTCCCTCTATTCCAGTGTCCTGGAATCCACAGTAAGGTTACTATATTGTTCTCGCCTAGTTCATTGAGTATGCCTAGGCATTCCCACACCATTTTGGAACTGATTACACAAGAGCTCAGCGCTTTAATGGCTGCTTGACTCCCCGACATTATGATAATCTTTTGCCTTCTACATCCTTTGTCAATATTGAACTGGGCACACTTTCTTATGACGTGAATTTCCGCTTGAAAGATACTTGGGGTTTTTCCCAAGCTTTCAGAGTGTTTGGTTCCTGGCCCGTACACTCCTCTCCCAGTTCCTTCTATTGCTTTTGAGTAATAAGTAAAAATAGTCCCTTTACCAACCAATTTTATCAAATGTCAATTAAAAGATATAACACTGTATCATAACAGAGTCCCATACTATTTCCTTGAAGGAAAAATGACAGTAAATCTTTTTCCGCTAGAATGTAATTAGTAGCTGAAAATATTAATTTAGTAACGCTTGTTAGGAAGTGATATTAAGTAACTTTTTCAAAACATTTTATTTCTCGTAAAAAATATTACAAATCACATATTTATAAAGATTATATAAATTCTTCAATTTATAATAATTAAATGAAATCAAATAAATTAATAGTCACTACATTTTGGGTTTTATTGCCAAGCGCCGAAGGAATGTATTTGATACATACATACATTTTCTAAAAATTGCAGCTAGTAACAGGAATATTACATTTCTCCTTCTAATTTCTTCTGGTATTTTTTAAAATATGCAATTTTTTCTTCTTCGCGAGCGATCTAAAAAAAGTAGGGTAAGCTTTTCAATTTTTACATATTTCTTGTGGTTGTAGGCTAATTATAAATAGTAAAAGTTTTCCAGTGGTACCAATACCCGAAATATAAAAATTATCATGGAGGAAAACAACAAAAAAGTTGGAAGTTTGAAGAAAAAAGAAGATGCAAAGTACCAAAGAGTAAGAATTTTGGTACTGAGGGAGTGGAGCTTTCTGAGACAGATATTTTGTCTTTCACTGAAGTGACGTAGTAACTAAGCAAAATAAAATTAAAAAATATTGTAACTCACCGTTTCATTAGCATTTTTAAGTAATAACTTATACAATGTCTCTGTAGTTCTTCTGGATATGTCCTTTTCAGCCAACTTCGATCTACAACTTTCCAGTATTTCCATAGTAAATTTATCTTTTTTTTCCAAAATATCCCTCACGTTATATTCAAGCTGCATAATTTTTTCTTCTACCATACTACATATATCTGTTACTACGTTTTCGTTATTTATCATACAAACGTTATTAATTAAAATCGCATCGTTTCTACTTGCAACTGAAAGTGATTCAGTTATATTTTTATTAATATCATTAATAGTATCTTTAAATTGTGTCTCAAGATTTCTTCTATCTTGGATGCTAATGTTATCAAACCCATCATCATCATTTTCGAATAAACTGTCGTCCAGAGTAGGTTTGGAATCTAAATTATTTTTAGAACTATCTAATGATCCTGTTGTTGCTTCGCTTCTAGCTACAAAGGTTATAGGTGCATCTTCAATTGATGTAACTTCTTCGTAAGATACATTATCATCTAAAGAATAATCATCTATGTCAGATAAATAACTCTTAGACGTGAAAGTTTGATTATCATCGTTATTGCAAATGTGTGTTGGTGACATATTAGCAAAAGCTTTCGATTTTTTTTGTTTTTTCTGTATTTGTTTCTTCAAACGACATGGAGGAAGTAGTTTTATTAATATATTTTTAAATGATGCCTTCGAAGGAGTGTGGGATTTGATTTTTGAAGTTGAACTTGCAATTGATTGGGTCTGAAAAAAAAAGATCATATATTTAAAACAGAAACTCTTCTACCAAACGCAATCTACATACAGTGAGACCTATTTTGTTTGGAAGCACCCCTATAAAATTCGCATTTTTCAACCGATTTTGATTTAGTCTTTTTTGTTAGATTCAGTAACAAAAACAGTATTTGAGCACAAATACGTTAATTTTGCTTTGGCAAAAAAGACAAAAGTATATTAGGCATTTTTTTTTTCTCAAATATGACTACACCACTGGATTCAGAATCATCACAAATGTAAACTATCAAAATTTTATGAAAAAAGTTTTATTAACAACAAAGTTATCACTACATGAATTGGGAAAAAGTTTTTTTTTTTTAATTAATGTTTTACTAAGAATGTAGACACATTTTAAAAATGGCAACATGGTAAACAAAAACTAGGACTCAAACATATTGCACTATAAAAATTCGAAGCCGAAATTTTAAAATACAGAATAATAGGTCCATTATTTTTTGAGGGTAACATGAATGCCAATAACTTCATGGAATTCTTGGAAGGTGAGTTATCCGCTGTGATTGAAGAACTGCCACTAGCAGAAAGAAGAAATTTGATATTCAGTTAGATGGTTGTTCTGTACACTATTCTAGGATTGTCAGGCAGTGGCTTAACGAAAAATTGCCAAATTGTTGGATAGGACGCGGTAGCGAGTTAATCGAATGGCCTCCTAGATCGCCCGATTTAACTATATTCGATTTTTATCTGTGGGGTCTTTTGACACAAAAAGTGTATAAGACACGTCCGAGGAATAGAGCAGAACTGTGTGACAGAATACGACAGGCGTGTGCTGGAATAACGCCACATGAAATAAAAAAGCGCTAAGACATAGTCGCAAACGATACGAGAAATGTGTAGAAATTAACGGAGGTCTAGTCGAGGCTACAAAAATGTAGAATTCAATTATTATTAAGTAGTTTAATAATTAAAATGTATTATTTGGTGTTAATTTGTATTTTCGTCACATCAGCACAATTTTACATTACTCTCAGAAGCTATAACTCCAGAACAGGTTAAGGTATCGGCTTCGAATTTTTACAGTGCAATATGTTTGAGTCCTAGTTTTTGTTTACCATGTTGCCATTTTTAAAATGTGTCTACATTCTTAGTAAAAACTTAATTAAAAAACAACTTTTTCCAAATTCATGTAGTGATAACTTTGTTGTTAATAAAACTTTTTTTATAAAATTTTGATAGTTTACATTTGTGATGATTCTGAATCCAGTGGTGTAGTCATATTTGAGAAAAAAAATGCCTAATATACTTTCGTCTTTTTTGGCAAAGAAAAATTAACGTAGAGTGCCTTGAAAATAGCTCTTATGGTATGAAAATTTGTGCTCAAATTCTGTTTTTGATACTGAATCTAACAAAAAAGACTAAATCAAAATCGGTTGAAAAATGCGGATTTTATAGGGGTGCTTCCAAACAAAATGGGCCACACTGTATATGCAAAGAAACCACTTTCGGGTTAGAAGTTTATAGTGGCCTAAACGTAGTCTAGTTAGAAGCACTTGATCATGGCAATTTTTGGGTAATATAGACATATTCACCTCGTTTGCGGCGAACTGCGAGTTGCATCCCAAAAAGTAAAATTTTACCTGAACGAAATAAGGCAACCGTCGAATTGCATCCGTAATCCAAAAAGGTCTACACATTAATAACCGCCTATCGTGGTCAAAAGCTGGTCAAATTTTATTTAAATCAAATTAATATATTATTCACTATATTGTTACAAAACTGTATTAGTCGCATTTTCGGAAATAAAATTTTGGATTAATTACGATATCAGAATAAACATGACAACAATGCCCGCTTTTATTTAATTATCTACAAGGTTTAAGACACAATGTTCAATTTGTTGACGAAATGCAACTCAGCAGTCAAAAGTTTGACCTGCTCAAATCGGATGCAACTCACCAGTCCCGCGTTTGCACTTTATCCAAACACCTTATCGCTATAAATTTCTAATCTAAAAGTGGTAGGCCATACTATACTAGATGTGATTCTATTTTGAAATAAACTTACGCCAAACTGTAATTTTCTATCCATTTCCAATATATTATTTTCAGTTCGAACAGCTCGGATACTAAATCTTCCTACAATTTTTATTCCATCTGCACTATTAGTTTTC
The DNA here is from genome assembly GCA_949126875.1 of Lochmaea capreae. Classification (NCBI taxonomy): domain Eukaryota; kingdom Metazoa; phylum Arthropoda; class Insecta; order Coleoptera; family Chrysomelidae; genus Lochmaea; species Lochmaea capreae. The sequence continues at coordinate 3,799,875 of OX421400.1, forward strand.
ATTTTAAACTTATCTTCAACACTCACTGTAGTAAGATTATCAAAAGTCGATGAAGATTTCAAAAAAGGCATTTTTCTAACTTACGAAAAATATACAAAATATAACACAGATTGAGACCGTTCAACAACAAAATAGCAACTGATGTTGTTTGTACTTTTAATGTGAAAATTTAAGCAAATTGGTTTTTAATTCCTTTTTGGGTAAACCGTAAACAATATTACAGGTAGTTACCCACATATTTATCAACAAATTCCAATTTAGTTTTGGTTATTAGCCGATGGAAATCTAAGAAATCAATCTTTAAGCAGGTATAGAGGTTCATTTGTTATTGTTACAATAAAATACTTGGAAAATTATTAATAAATGCCGATAGTTTGCTTGATTGTATTTTATAAAATAACATATTTCTAGAAATAAATAAATTAAATATCAATATCCATATTTTGTTTTAATATTATGGAGAATTTTGACTATTACATCCACTTTATCTGTTATTTTTTCTGACAATAGTTGTAGTTCATATACATTAAAGTTTGAAGAAAAACGCTTTATAGGTAGTCAAACTAAAAGGTAAACTCTGCATTTCGGAATAGAAATAGTAGGAAATTATAGCAATTTTTGTCGATAAATTGATATGGAAAATTGACCGTTTAAAGTGGACAAGAATCGAGTTTAAAGGCTGCGTTATAAGTGGAACACCCTAAATTTCACTACTAAAATGTATAGTCGTCGGTCCTTGACGAGTGTGCAAAATTTAGAGTTAATCTGAGCATTTGAAGTGGGTAAGAATCGAGTTTAAAGGCTGCGTTATAAATGGAACACCCTAGATTTTACTAGTAAAATCTATGGTCATTGGTCCTTGACGAGTGTGCAAAACTTCGAATTAATCTGAGCATTTGACGTGGGTAAGAATCGAGTTTAAAAGCTGCTCCAGTTCTCGCGGTGTTTCTAATCGACGGGTTTTATGCCGCACCCTGTATAGTTAAAGCGCAAGATTCTGTTAATTTATGAAATGATACGTAATTTTATATACTGACAAACGATAATTGAGTAGTACTATACAATTTGCTTGATTACGCTTTCATCAGTTGTCTATACCAATTACATTCAATATTTTATCCAATATTTACTATTTATTGACATCTCTCGAGTAAGTATATCTAAACATAGCCATTTCTCTTGTCAAAAAAAAAAAATCGTGACGAAAAAATTATTTCAATACCGTCTAGTATTTGAAAACTGTAATTAATAAGTCATTGTAAGTAACATTGCCAAAAGTGCGATTACAAAAACTTTCCCTTTCTCTGTGTTGATTGAACTGTTTGATAGGAGCCCGGTAGATTATATTTTGTTGATGGATTGTCAATCAAAAGTTAATGGTTACAAAGTGAAAATCGACACGCGACAAAAATTATATGCGTACACATGTCATCAAGTTGATCAATCTGATTGATACGTAGAGCAAAATTGATTCAATTAGACTATATCATTTAAATCAAATTTTCTAAATGTTATTTAATAAAGGAAGTTTCAAAACCTAAACAAATTAATTTTTATTAGACGTATAATCAGGCGGCTTCGAAAATGTAGCTATTATTTAATAATTAAAACGTAAATTTGAAATAAATTACATTTATTTTGAAGATTCCACGAAAAAAGTTTAATTAGACATAAAGAGAAGGTAATAATGTTATTCCTCTTTCATACACACCGGCTGCAACCGTCCGTTTTCGCACCGGCTGGTAATTGACAAACTAGTGATATACGAGGATATATTGAAACATTCTTAGCCTACTATAGAACCAAACAAAATTTCAATGTCAAAATATTTTATTACACAACATATTCTCCTCTTAATTGGATACATTTATTACAGCGAACCTGCAACGTCTCTAGATCTTTAAAAAAAAATGTTTCTTCTTGCTCTGCAAACCAGACCTCCACAGCTTTTATTACCTCCTCGTTGGAAGAAAATTTACGACCTTTTAAACTTTTTTTCAGTTGAGGAAAGAGATGATAGTCGAACGGAGCCAAATCTGGTGAATAAGGGGGTGTTCTAGTAATTCAAACCCTAAATCACGAATTTTTTGCATGGCAACATGAGATTTGTGTGCTGGGGCGTTGTCCTGCAAAAACAAAAAACCTTTGGATAGCTTTTCGCGTCTTTTCTCTTTAATTTTTTCCCGTAGAGTGGTCAGTAATGTCGAATAGTAATCTCCAGTTTTTGTTCTACCCTTATCCAAACAATCAATCATGATTACTCCATGGCAATCCCAAAAAACTGAAGCAGATTTTTGGACACGAAACTTCTTAGGTCTTGGAGAACCAGAGTGTCGTCATTCCATCGATTGTTGCTTTGTTTCTGGATTGTAGATATGTACCCAAGTCTCATCCATAGTAACAATTCCGTTTAAGAAGTCTACATCGTTTCCAAATTGAGCACAGATCGAACGCGATGCTTCTATCCTTGCACCCTTTTGGTCAACATTCAAACATTTGGGGATCCATTTTGCAGCAATTTTTCTCATGCCCCAATTGACGTGAACTATATGATGAACGCGTTCGTATGAAATATTCAGTGCTTCAGATATTCGTTCTAGCCCAATTCGACGGTCTGATAATATCATGTCGTGAACTGCATCGATATTTTCGGGGACTGACACAGATACTGGCCTTCCCGATCTTCAATGGAAAATTTACCTCTTTTGAAGCTTGCAGTCCAATTTTTCACGGTCGCATACGAAGGACGTTGATCACCAAGGGTATTAAGCATATCTTCGTAAATCTGCTTACCTCTTAACCCTTTTAAATACAGGTACTTGGTGATGGCTCGATACTCCAATTTTTCATCTTTCTTCTTTTAATTTATTGCGTAACTTTGGTTGGTTTACTTTTTTGACGTCAAACTTCACGCTGACACTTCTAATAAGTTATTGTTCATTGCTATGGTAACGCTATATTTTGTTTATGCATCTAACTGGTCTAGGCTAACTAGATATCAATACATCCTCGTACTAGAAATAATCATGTATCCCAAGCTTTCAGAGTATTTGGCTCCCGGCCCGTACACTCCTATCCCAGTCCATTCTATTGCTTCAGATCTATCTGCATAACATTGAATTGCATTCTTTCCAAGCCTAGCGATCGTGTTAGAATCCCATTCATTCTTGTTATTGTCGGGTCTCTAGTAATATATATTCATAAATTATACACCTACTTTGCATTTAATCTCAATCAAACGATAAAAAACTAAACATAATATTCCATTCAGTCATACTTTTCGAAGATCTAACCTCAAAATTATATACTCTTTTATAATTTTGACATTTCAAATCTATTTCTTTATAACAACTGTAAATTTACCATAAACACTTCCACAAGAATTTATTGATGCTTTAAATAATGTCTTGGAACATAAATTCAATCATATAATGTTCCGCTGTTTAAAGGTCAACCACAAAACACTCTGCATGGTATATATTTATACAAAACTAGAAATGGAATTCATGGTCTTCAAATTATTGCAGAAAATTGAATATTAATGCGCAGTAGTGTGTTGGGAAAAAGTTTGGTTACCTCTAAAACCGTAAATTCTGTTTGTGACAGTTGTTGTCATTCATGTGTCATGTGTATTTATACTTGATTTTACTAGAACCACAGAACTAAATTTTAGTTGTATCCAGCTAATAAAACGTCATAATCAATGATACCAACAAAATATAGATCTAATACAGCGACTCTGTTGATCATTAAAACAAAGCATTGATTAAGCTACCGGCCAAGAGGCAGCCTTATAATACACGATCTGTATTTTTTACTGAGCGAGTGAAGATTCCAGAGAGAACAGATATTTTGTCTTTGTCACAGAGTAGCAGAGCAAAATGAAGACAAAATATGTGTTCTTTCGGAAAGCTTTATTCCCTCAGTCAAATATACAGCCCCAAATAATGTTGTACACTCTGAAAACTCCTAAAAAACTATGTTTTTATTTGCGAAAGTTGATGTCTTTATTAAAAAATTTCTCAGCCTGGCAACGTTGTTGCTTTTAAGTCATTTATTTTATACCATTGTGATCTTGACAGTGCATACGTCTGCTCACTTTCACTTTTTGGCGGGTTGTTCAGTTAAGTTATAACGACATTTTCGAAACACATGCTGTTAGTCATTCCGTTAAATGTTTATTTATTGTTCTGTCAAAGATTAATCCTGTTAACAACCACAAGTTGATGAGAAACAAGAAGGTTGAGGTCACTTTTTACAAAAAAAAATAAACATTATTAATGAAGTTGATAACATTAATTCAATCCTGACATCTTGAAACGGAAATTTATTGAAGACGGTGCTATTTACAGGATATTCATACAATATATTATGATTATAAAATATTAAAAGAAAAAGTATTAAGGATGTCTGTGAAACTATTTAAATTCGATTCACCCTTTCTGTTCCTAATTTTATTTCAGTTTAATGGCGAAAGAACTTATAAAATCGTTATTTTTTTGTCTAAGATTTATTGGTTCTTCGAGCCGGATACAGGTCTTCATTGCCTTGTTTTTCTCAAAATAGGGATAGTATATTACATTACTTTTGTGGAAAGTACGAGGTTGTAACCGATTGCGAGATTTTTACAAGTGCAAAATGACACGTAATGGAATTGTCACCCTATATTATTTAAAATCCTGTATTTTAAACAATAAATGTTTCTCCCTTGTTTATTCAAAAATTCATACAATTCCTTAATTTTACTATTTGTTAAATACTTTCTGTCGAGAATCAAATTCATTAACACGTATGTATGTATGTTTGTAACCGACTCCTTTGGACTTGATTTTGTCCCACTTTAAACGCTTAGATTTATCCGAAATTTTGTTTGCACACCGATAACGATACACTATAGTAGTAAAATATAGGGTGTTCCATTTATAACGCAGCTTTTAAACTCGATTCTTACCCACTTTAAACGTTCAGATTTATTCGAAATTTTGCACACTCGTTAAGGACAAATGACTATACATTTTAGTTGTGAAATAGGATGTTCCACTTATAACGCAGCTTTTAAACTCGAATCTTACCCACTTTAAATGCTCAGATTAATTCGAAATTTTGCACACTCGTCAAGGACCGATAACCGTACATTTTAGTAGTAAAGTCTAGGGTGTTCCACTTATAACGCGGCTTTTAAACTCGATTCTTACCCAGTTTAAATGCTCAGATTAATTCGAAATTTTGCACACTCGTCAAGGACCGATTACTATACATTTTAGTATTGAAATATAGGGTGTTCCATTTATAACGCAGCCTTTAAACTCGAATATTACTCACTTTAAACGCTCAGAATAATTCGAAATGTTGCACACTCTTCAATGACCGATGACTATGTAGTAAAATATAGTTCAATTACCTATAAAGCGTGTTTTTTAGTTTTTTTTAAACTAAAATTTATTTATAATTCCAATTCACATCGTATTCAACTTTATTTTGGAATTTTCACTATTACTTCCTACTAATCCGGAAATTACGAACAAATCACTTGAATAATAAAATTTTATGCTTCTCTGCTACAATATACTAATGATCGGTAACATTTATAACAACCACTCTCAGTATGGAAGATAGTTAAATTTTATTGGCCATTTCGCCGGTTAGTATTAGTAGGTAGTATGTTATTTATATACACTTTGCACCACCTAAATAATGCTGTTATAGGATAATTTTACAGGAGAAAACTATTTTAAATCACATTTGTTTCTGAAATATTAGATCCATTTTTATGATACTTCGCTTTCAATGGAAATTAATGTCATAGACACTACAAAAAAGTATTCCATATTGTAAAATTAACATTCGACTTCAAATCAGTAGCGTAACGTTTTCACATTTTGTAGGTTAACACAAAATTAGAATATTGAAAATGTAAGTGCAAATACGCCTAAACCGGTCTACAAGTGATATTGAATGGTTGGTTAACTTGAAATGTAGCATAAAGCCCGAGAAGTAGTTGTTTCTTCGAAGTGAACGGTCACGTTTTTGAAAATATTTTTCTAACTTATTTGTAACCTACTTCTTAAGGTTTAAACTTTCATATAATATTCTTCAGTACGGCCAGTTTGAATTTTTGAAGTTATACAGTGTGTCTAGTTTAGTTGGACTTTGTTATTATTGGTTTTAGGAAAAAAAGTTATTTTTCATAAAAATTTCTGCATCATCTAAACCCTGAAATGCAATCATTAGATATTAATTTTTTTCAAGCCATATACGAGGATACTTTTTTTCCTAAAACCAATAATAACAAAGAGTCCAACTTAAGTAGACACACTGTATAACACATCGAATGTTTCAAAAGTTGATCAAAACTTGTTTAAAACTTTTCCCGAACTCTCCTCTCTTCTACTTTGTTATTTATTCTCATACGTATCTTCGGCACTTTTGATATTGAAAGTATTATCGAAATAATCAAAATTTTTGTTACCCACTTTAAACTGACATATATGGACAACAATAAATTACGGAATTACAAAAATAAATTTATGCTTTTCATACAACTGAAAAAAATTAACATTCCACCGCTGTACGGACAATAAAAACCGTAGGTACCTATATTTAATTGAAAGTTTATTGTATTTTTTTGTAAATAAACCAGAATTACCTCAGGTACTTCCAATTGCACAGTTTATTGTCCAAAATTAACAAATTACCTCCGTAACACACGACAATGACACACTTTAAACGTATTGTTTACTGTAGAAGCGTTCTTAAATCTGTCAAGAGATTTGTCCCCCAGCGTTTGTACCATCAAAAGATTTAAATGAACAGATTTTAATGAGAACAATGGGTTAAGTTGTCACATAAAAGGCGATTGTGAGGATTTACATTTAAATAAGTATTGTTTTATCCATAAATCTATTTGTACATTTTGTAACAGATCTTGATGACCATCTGTGAAGTGGTTGGATAATTTTTTGGCATATTTGCTGAGGAAAATTAATTTAGAACTCTTCCATAATGTATTTAAGCGGTAATTACAATATTTTTGACCTTCCTAATATTAAATCTAAGAACGAACCATCCGCTTTTAACAAATTATTTTAATTATATACGCTATAGGTATGTTTAAATCGTCTTCCTTATAAAAAAAAGTGTTGAATGGTAATTAAATCATATTAAAGTGAATATCCTTGAATACAGGAATGGAGGGAACATAATTGACCGTGGATACACCAATCGATTCTGAGGAACATTTTACATACGAGGATATATTGAAAAATTCTTAGCCTACTATAGAACCAAACAAAATTTCAATGTCAAAATATTTTATTACCCAACATATTCTCCTCTCAATTGGATACATTTATTACAGCGAACCTGCAACGTCTCTAGACTTTTCAAAAAAAATGTTTCTTCTTGCTCTGCAAACCAGACCTCCACAGCTTTTATTACCTCCTCGTTGGAAGAAAATTTACGACCTCTTAAACTTTTTTCAGTTGAGGAAAGAGATGATAGTCGGACGGAGCCAAATCTGGTGAATAAGTAATTCAGCCCCTAAATCACGAATTTTTTGCATGGCAACATGAGATTTATATGAAGGGGCGTTGTCCTGCAAAAACAAAACACCTTTGGATAGCTTTCCGCGTCTTTTCTCTTCAATTTTTTCCCTTAGACTGGTCAGTAATGTCGAATAGTAATCTATAGTTATTGTTCTACCCTTATTCAAAAAATCAATCATGATTACTCCATGGCAATCCCAAAAAAGTGAAGCAAGAACTTTTCCAGCAGATTTTTGGACACGAATTTTCTTAGGTCTTGAAGAACCAGAGTGTCGCCATTCCATCGATTGTTGCTTTGTTTCTGGATCGTAGAAATGTACCCAAGTCTCATCCATAGTAACAATTCGGTTTAAGAAGTCTACATCGTTTTCAAATCGAGCACAGATCGAACGCGATGCTTCTACCCTTGCACGCTTCTGGTCAACATTCAAACATTTGGGGATCCATTTTGCAGCAATTTTTCTCATGTCCAAATTGACGTGAACTATAAGATGAACGCGTTCGTATGAAATATTCAGTGCTTCAGATATCCGTTTTAGCCCAATTCGATAAAATCATGTCATGAACTGCATCGATATTTTCGGGGACTGACACAGAAACTGGCCTTCCCGATCGGTCATCATCTTCAATGGAAAATTTACCTCTTTTTAAGCTTGCAGTCCAATTTTTCACGGTCGCATACGAAGGACATTGATCACCAAGGGTATTAAGCATATTTTCGTAAATCTGCTTACCTCTTAACCCAGGTACTTGATGATGGCTCGATACTCCAATTTTTCGATTTCCACAACTTCGGTGGACATCTTTTTTCTTTTAATTTATTGCGTAACTCTGGATTTTCTTTTTTTACATCAAACTTCACACTGACACTTCTAATAAGTTATTGTTCGTTGCTATGTTAACGCAATATTTTGTTTATGCATGGAACTGGTTTAGGCTTACTAGATATCAATACAACCTCGTATATGAGTAAATATTGAGTCGATATTTTCGATCGTTAAGGGAGTTAGCAGAAAGCAATTCAAATCGTGAAATATTTCCCTCTGTTCAAAATTTACAACAATGTATTTGAACCAAGGCCTGTATTTTGAGCTAGAAACAAGAAATTATCAAAAAATTGTTGTTTTCAGTAACCATTTTCCCAATATGGCGACGAAAGTGGTGAATGTACGATTTGGCAAAGTTGAAATGACCAATTTTCGAAACTCTTTGAAAACAGAACGTTTATATTTACCAATATGAAAGGTCCGCATTTAAATGAAGCGTGAACTTTAATTTCTTCCATGCAATTTATCTCCTAGAGGATTAATGGAAACGTGTAATAATAAACGATGATTGTCGGTAAATATTTCATAAATCTTTGATGTATTTACATCTATTGGACCGTATCTGCAAAGTGTGTGTACTTATAGAAAAATTACAGTTATTACTACATAATGAACTAAACAAGTGTTTAAGTGATTAACCTGCTTTAGGTCTACACATTCTTCCATATTGAGTTTCGTAACAAATGCTCAAGCTCCACAAGATAATAATATGTACAAGATTCTATACTTTAATATTGTTTCAATTGCAACACGTTCACACAATTCCGTTAAAACGTACAAAATGGCTCAAAATTCGAATATGACAACGTGTGAGCGATCTTAAATATTCTGGGTCAAAGATCTCCAATCGTATTTGCATCGATTATGAAAATTGTAGGGAATAAAATGCTCTGAAAATTTTGTAGGACACTTTTTTTCCTTTTTTGATACAGAGGGCGCAGAGTATTGGTGAATCCGTACGTAACTTAGAGTCATAAGCCTCTAAGTAGCACATTATAATTGAATTTACTGTTTGGACCCTGTATGTATGTATGTATGATGGGGTGACATTCACTGAAACCTGAAATATCTATTATGCCCCCTTACTTTTACTTAGTTCTTGAGGAACGTCTCAGCAGCTACTTTAGTCCTATTTCCCTCAGGAATTTTAGGATATCTGCAGGCTTCAACTTAGGTAAATGTCCCTTCGCAAGTATGTCGATGGAGGTTTCTTCTTCCATGCCACAGAATTTACATTCTTCTTCCTCCACTATTTCGAGCTTTTTCAGGTGCCCCTTCAGGCGATAATGTCCTGTTAGGATCCCTGTTAAAACTCTTAGTACAGTTTTACTTTGACTTATGCATTCATTTGATCTCAACGGGTAGATCTTTCCAATGGTCAGATCTTCTCTTTTCTTCGGCTTTGCCTATTTCTTCCAATATTACATTGGGGCAGATACCGCAAAAGGTTTCCGGCCCCCAAAAGGGTTTTTCAGTCCCCTTCTTTGCTAGTCCATCTGCTATTTAATTTCCTTCTATTCCAGTGTGTCCTGGAATTCACAGGAAGGTTGCTATATTGTTCTCGCCTAGTTCATTGACTGACCAGTTTGGTGAAGAAGGTTCTTAAGGAGATTTCGTAGGTCCTGAACCGTTTTGTGGAAACTCAAACGAATGGATTAATGAATATCCTGGATATCCTTTTTCCGATTTAAAATCAGTATATCTGCTGATGCTGCTAATAGTGAAGAGATCCTTATATTTACTGTTCATTGACAACTTCATATTGTGTATCTCTCCAGTGTCTTCTAATTTCTAATTCTTAAAGAAAATTTAGTTCTTGTTTCTTATCACAAATGTTCTGTGTTAGGTGTTGATGAATGTTTGATGTCAAGTAGGTGTTTTGAGTAATGCGATTTATCAAAGCCAAGGTTTTGTTAAAAACAAAACGATACTTTCTGAAATCAAGATAAAATTGCCACGAATCACGCCGCATTTAGTTTAATGGACAAAATGACTTCCTACAAATATAACCATTAAAAAACCTTTGTAAAAAATACAAATACAAGGAACTGACATACCTTTTTTGCTCTTTATTATGTTTATACATTCACATAGAGAGAGAGTGAGAGTATTTTAATTAATGATATACATCACTGTATTTATCAATTTCAGAATCAGTTTTCTTCCGGTTTGCTCAAGTCGAGTGTACTACAAAAATAAATATTTCGTTGAAAATAATATTCTGTGTTAAACTGCAATGAGTTCAAAAAACTTGCTTCGTAATTAATTAAATGCAGATTATTATTGTTATAATAATTGTAAACTATTACAACTAAATATTTTATTGTTAATTAAAAGTTGACTTTTCATTGTTCAATACAATTGCCCTTAAGCTAACTACTTTTATACCAAGTAAATAATGTATTATTAAATATTGGTTATGTCATAATATTGAGGAATTTTCAATTCCTTAATCATATCAGATTGAATCTTAAGTTACGTGAAAGGTCGATTTGAAAAACATCTGTGTCCATCAAGGATAAAGTTGAAGCATTTTCTCTAATTCGCTTTATTTTTAAAATAGTTGCAAATACGCAGTTACGCAATAAATTAAAAGAAAAAAGATCCCATCACCAAGTACCTGTATTTAAAGCGATGGAGTGGCGACACTCGATTGGTTTTTTGGATAAGGGTAGAACAATAACTGAAGATTACTATTCGACATTACTGACCACTCTACGGGAAAAAATTGAAGAGAAAAGACGCGGAAAGCTATACAAAGGTGTTTTGTTTTTGCAGGACAACGCCCCTGCACACAAATCTCATGTTGCCATGCAAAAAATCCGTGATTTAGGGGTTGAATTACTAGAACACCCTCCTTATTCACCAGATTTGGATCCGTCCATCATCGTATCATCTCTTTTCTCAACTGAAAATTAGTTAAAAAGGGCGTAAATTTTCTTCCAACGAGGAGGTAATGAAAGCTGTGGAGGCCTGGTTTGCAGAGCAAGAAGAAACATTTTTTTTGAAAGGTCTAAAGACGTTGCAGGTTCGCTGTAATAAATGTATCCAATTAAGAGGAGAATATGTTGGGTAATAAAATATTTTGACATTTAAATTTTGTTTGGTTTTATAGTAGGCTAAGAATTTTTCAATATATCCTCGTATACACTATTTACTAATAATAATCTTTCCAAATACTCGAAATCTCTAATTGATTTGTTAAAATTCAATAGATTATGATTCAAAAATAAATAGAGGTTGGTGTAAATAAAAAACATGCTTTTTGCACTCTTGTCAAAAGAAAAAAAAAAACTATAATAAGATGAAGATTTAAAGGTCGTGATATTATTCAATTTTCATTCTTAATTTTAAATGGCTTTCACTAAGTGTACCATGATATGATGTAACGGTAGTTTTATGTTGTGGTTTTTTCAATGTAAAATATCGTACAATGGTCTATCTGAATTTTCAGATGTTATAAATAATATTTTTGCGATTACCTACTAGTGACCGAGAGTTTGATTGAAAGTATTTTGTTATAATAAATAAAAATTAATTGTTTTAAAAGTCCTCCTGTTCGTTGTATAAAAACAAATATTTTATAAATTTTTATGTTAATTAAATATATTCGGATTAAAAAAACTGTAGGACGCCCATTCGATTGGTAAATGAATAACTGATTTTATAAGGTGGTTGAAAGTTGAAGTGGACCACGAGAAAAACGTCAATGCTACCGAGTCTCCGAAGACCAGAACAAGTATCTATAACTGGAGGTTATTTAATTTAAATGTCAAAATAATTACACCGCACTCCGACTTGTTGGTAGTATATCAAAAATTGACATCAACAATATAATAATTATCAATTTTTTAAGGACACGTTTTGAAATTTATGTTGTAGTTTACTGGAAAAAGGATTATGAAGGTAAATTTACGTGAATATTGAATAAAAATCACAGTAACCAAGAAAGGTTTTTTTTAAGTTTAAGTTTTTGAATTGAACATGTTAATTTGACCGAAGTGAGTTTCTTAAAACTCAATTTCATATCCAAAATATGAACCAAGCAAGAATTACTGCTGGGCCATCAAAACTACAACTACTGTAAACATTCTACTACCTCAGTTAATAATACACTTTTCACGGTTTCGGTTTTTTGTGATTTTGCGAATACCTTCGATTGTATTAACTATGAAATTTTGACAATTTAATTCATGTATAAAAAATCGCATATGCCACAGTGCAATTGTCACTTTGACAGCGGCAAAAGTTAGCTTTAACTTTTACAGCGACAAATCCTCGTTCTAAGATGCAAATTGCCTACCTCAGTTTTGCAGGAGAGCTAAAAAACGTTGTAAATTTTAATTTTAATTAGAAGCAAACCAAATTTGAATATTTTTCAACATTTCTCGTTGTTTATAAATGTTAAATTAGGGATTTGGGCTGCTGTCAGATCATTGGTTTGTGCGTTTGTCACTAGAAGGCACTAATACCTTTGTTTTTATCAAAAATGGACTTGGGCAATTTGTTCAGTTTAATTCATCACGAGCTGCACGTAATGCTAAACGTAAAATCCTACAAGCGCAGCCCAAAAAGAGAAAATGTAGTGCATCAGCTCTTAATAAATCTGAAGTATTTGCAATGGCCAGATTATATAACGAAAATGAACCGGAAGGACTTCAAAAGAAATTATATCACATATTGGCGTCTGAACTAGCTTGGCGCGGAGGAGAAGCAGCTTACTGCAAAACCACTTATTTCGTATCTGAAATTGAAAATAATGGAAAAGAAACTGGACGTATCGAGTATAATCCTCTATTTTCGAAAACGAGACAAGGTGGCAACAATAAATTATGTGACAGCAAATGGATCACGCCTAATATTTTCGACGAAGATATTTGCCCAATACGTTTATTCAAAAAGTTAATGGAAAATCGAAACACTTTTATAACTTCGGACAGAGTATTTCTTACACCAAATCAATTTTGGGAAAAGAAAAATTCTGAAGGTTGGTACAAGAATTTGCCGATTGGAATTAATGAAATTTCCAAATGGACTAAACGCTCAGCACAACGCATTGGTTTAGATGTCAAACGTGTCAAAATTACAAATCACTCAAATCGATCGGCAGCAGTTAGCGAATTAACTAAAAGCGGAATTGAAGAACAAGTTCTAATAAAAATAACAGGACACAGCAATTCATCATCAATAAAACCATACTTACAAGTTGACAAAGAGTATCATTCAAGCATTATTCAATCAATTCGTTTGGAAAATGAAAAAACTTCAACATCTACTACAGAAACGATTAGCTGTGGCACCCGCAGCGATATCACTGTTCCTAGTATGAATTTAAATAACTGCGTTTTTAATAATTGTACATTAAAATAAAAATGTGTTTATTTTTAATGTTTCATAAATAAAGTTTGCATTGATATGTTTCCAAATTTCTCATTCATTAAATTGTCCTGCCGAATTACACTCGAGGTTTGTATTGATATTGGGTAAATTTGTGTTGTTCAAATTCTAAACTGTTTCCTAGCAATTTGATGAGAATAACTGTCGACTATTAAAAACACGACACCGAAGGTGGAGTGTTAAGTTGGAGTAAAATTTGAGGTATAAAAAGATTTTACAAAAAAATTTATATTTTCTTCGATGTCCCGGACTTTTGCCGAACTCTGTATAACAAATAGCATACCACTAATCACTGCAAATGGTTACTATCCCACGCCATCATCTACCTATTGTTATTTTAAAATATTATCTAATTACAGGACCGTTTCAGTTTCCTTCAACCATAAGATAAGCATCAAATTTGTCAAGTTGTGATAAATGAATGTTTACTAACTGATATTTCAACTATGACTGCTAATTAACAATGATTTTTTTTTGTCTTAATTTTTGTCCACGCATAGTGAACACAATTATGAAACTTCCAGAGATTCCAATTAAAATAAAACACGTTGCTATTTATTAAAATTAACTTTATTACAAATATATACATATTTTAGTATCATACATTAATATACATGACAAGCATCTACATGTGATGTTTTTAATAATCCACAAATGCAGTTATCGTTTCAACAAGATATGGCAATTATTTTGATAAACAGTAAAAATGGGACTTAATTTGTAATAAACTTCATATTAAAGCCTTAACTTTATTATTTATAACCCAGGACATGTTTTTGCCTGCTGTTTTTCTAATAGTAGAAGGACATTTATTACTGTGAAATGTTTGAGGATGGTTCAATATTGTACAAAGGTCATGTGTGAAATTAAAGATTTTCCAATACATACACTGCCTGTACAGACTTGTTTAAATTTTTTTAACACACCGTTTCCCAACAATTTTAAACCAAGAAAGACTTATTAAGTTTGTCCCAAAAACTTTCAAACTAGTCAAAAACAATCAGACAATTTTTTATTGATTGAGACAAAACATATTGGAATTGCAAACATTTTTTCTTAATAATAATTTCACGTTCTCTACATATTATTATTTTCTTCTTTTTATCTTTATTATAAAGAAGAGTTACATTATTAATTTCTCCAATTAAAACGGACAATTAGGCACTTATTCAGTTAACATCATTAAGAATCACTTGGTGAGTAAATCCCATAGATCAAATTTAGCCAGAACGAGCGCAGAGAGAGTCAACAGTATAAATAATGTTGCTGTTTTTTAAGTGGATTTATAAAAAAATAATAAAAACTAGTAAAAATTAAATATTATAAGCAAATAAAAACCCAGAAGCAACTTTATTTGGTTAATTAATATGAAATCGTTTATCAAACAAATCTAAACTATTAGTATACCACCGTAACGTTAAAGTTAAAAGTAGTTCCGTTTATATTAACAATTATTACCATATATTGTGAACAATTTACATTTTTTTTTTAATTACAAAAACCAAACTATGCGAATATATTTCAGATTCGCATGGTTAACATGATTAAACAACAAATATAAATTAATTTATTGACAGTTACATCAATATATTATGATAATATTGGAATTATCATTTAAATTGTGAAATAATTTCAGTTATATAGTCACTTTGCAGGATATTTCCAAAAATACTGTAAACACAGTGGCGGTACAAGGCGTGGGCAGTGCGGGACAGCGGAAAATAGATTTGAAAAGGTATGGAAAATCCAAAAGTACACGCCATAAGGTTTTTCTTACAATAAATATACTAGAATTTCTTCTATAAGTTCCTTGTGGCATTACTTGTTATTTTTTCTTATTTTCTTGGGAATCAAACCACAATATGTTTTTTTATTTTTTTATTTCAACGATAGGGCAAAAATTATTTGTTCTAACGATAATCAATTCACAAAGGAGAAAACTTTGCTGAAAAATGTTTTAAATGCCAATAATTACCCGGCAGAATTTGTGAATAAAGAAATTAAGAATATAGAGAAGGGCTCAATGTTAATACCCCATAACAATAACAATAATATTAATAATTCAGCTAACATAATTTTTAAAAACTTGACAATACCGTATGTTAAGGGTTTATCAGAAAGAATTAAGAAAATTCAATATTCGAACTAGCTTCAAATCTAGCAATACATTGAGATCTATACTAACAAAAATGAAGAACAATCTTCAAAAAACTGCATATATCAGATATCTTGTGAATGCGACAAATTCTATTTAGGTGAAACATCTAGACCATTGAAAGTCCGAATAAATGAACATAAAAAGTATATCAAAGATAGGGAGTTCTTTAAGTCAGGTATTTGCAAACATGCTTGGGAAGAGGGGCATAAAATTCAATGGGATTCGACAAAAATAATATTGAAAGAGCCCAATAATAAAAGATGAAAAATCAAAGAAAGTGCTTTAATACAACTAAATTCAGATAAATGTGTAGCTAGTATTTCAGCCGAATGTAGTCAAATTTGGTTACCAATGTTAGAAAGAGAAATTTCCAATAATCAATTACCGGCGTTATCAGGATAGCATCATAAGTTTTTATCCAGGTTTTCTTATGATTTATCTTTGGAATGGTTGTTAATCGATACACACTTCAATACACAAAATCACCAAACTGAGTTATACATATTTTGAAAACAAAATAATCATACACAAAAAAAGTAACAACAAACGCGTTTATATTAACAAAATTTCCAAAATAAGCAAGAAAAAAAAGCGCTATCCCAATAAAAACCGTTCCTGGAACGTGCACTTCACTGGATTCCATTTCTAGTGGACTACATATCGTTAGAATGTCATAAAATAAAATATTTTATTTCTCATTTTACCAGAGGTGTGATCTACTATGAATGGACCTTAATAAAATTTGACAACAAAGTTTTGTAGTCTTAAACTTCAAAATATTATTGATTGTCTAGTTGTCAAATTTTTTTCGTTGTGTCAGATAGGGACCAAAAAAGTTTTCATTAATTCATTATTAGTTAATTTTGACAACGGTAGCTGGAACGCTACCGAACGTTGAAATAAAAAAAAATAAAAAAACATATTGTGGTTTGATTCCCAAGAAAATAAGAAAAAATACTAGAACTAATTCCACTCTTCGGCGCACGAAATGAATGTGAATGAAATATTCGATATTCTGATGTGAAAGAAATTTACCCAAATGTTTACATTGTCATTAGAATTTTGTTAACAATACCTGTGATTATTTTTTGACGTTACTATTTTTCTTGATTTCACGCGTCTGTCATAAATTTGTAACGTCAAAAAATAACCTATCGAATACCACACGAGAGTTCGATAAATTAGATAATAATTCTCCAGGCATTTTCTCAAACTTGTTGCCATTTGGCAATAGACACGAGAGCCCGAAGGGCTCTCGTGTCTATTGTCTGGCAACAAGTTTTCTAAAATCTGTCGAATTATTTTCAATTTACTCTCACTCTCTTGTGATATTACTACTGAGTATTGCTTTCGCCAAAAGGAGCTTTTCAAAATTGAAAATCCAAAAGTAGAAAATTTTTGTTTCTTCAATTCTTTCTCTAATTCTTTTCCAATGTTGTTTGTTAAAAGAAGTGTAAGTATAAATTAAGGTTTGTTTCTCAATAAATGAAAAAACGTGATTTTCAATTTTAAATTCCCTCCTTCCTGCAACATCAGAAGGCCCCGCGAAATGTACCTTGCTCACATTAAGTTTAGGACTTGCGCCGCCACTGTATAAACAGAACTTACTTTGTTTTTTATAGATTCTTAAACCACAATTCTCCAATTAGATAAAATACTATACTTTGAAGAAATGTTTATTTAGTGGGAAAAATAGACAGACGAAGACAGTAACTTGAGACATACTATGAATTATTTTGGGTCTGTTTGGGTCTGTTCCAACAAACTTGAGAATCAGTTCGGAATTTCACTGAGTTTGCGTAGATTGAAATTATCGTCGCTAATTTCAATCCACGCAAAATCAGTAAAATTCCGAACTGATTCTCAAGCTTGTTGGAACAAACCACCAAAGGCGGAAATACATTATTGTCACGTCAAGTGATTTCACGTGAACACACATGAGCAATAAATTTGTTGCGGCGGCTTTTTCCATTTATACACATTAAGAACGAACACACAATTGTCACGTTGGAGATTCACGTGAAATCACCTGATATTACATGACATGTCGCGCTCAAATTTTCTGTTTAAACATCAATTTTGTGTGGCGTGAAAACGTGAATGCTGTCAAAATGGAGGAATTTTTAATAGAAAAAGTGTGTTTACCATAACCATAAGTAAAGCACATGCATTTTCCAAGTCTTCTTCAAATGCGGAAGATGAACTGTCATCGATATTATTATTGTTTAGCTGGTACATTTTTAGGTTAAGCAAAGTGAAGTGACGTGATGGTAAATTAAATGCTTCTACATAAACATAAATTCACATTTGGTGTGAAATCATGTGAACTCACGTGACGTGATAATAATGTATTCAAACATAATACGACTATATGTTCAACTTTTTCAAATTTTTTGTTTGTTTTGCGAAATAGTCATCTTTATATCATATATAATTAGTTCAGTAAAAAACCTAGAGCTATGTCTACGATAACATTATTTTTATATACGATATTTTATTATAATTAATTATTATTAATAACAATTTATATACACAATTCCATGCAAAATTACAGTTTTTACATTAAAAATGAAGGTAGACTTGAAATTTTTCGTTGATTCATAAATTAAATTATAAATCTAAATTTATTAGACATTTATATAACCCTTTAAATACTATAATTATTTTTACAAATCCAAAAATGAAACAATTTGAAAATATTGCGACTAAGGATTTTTTTAAAAATTGTCTCATCAAATCACCCAAAAATATACCGGCCCCCTTCTAGAATGACTATTCTAAGCAACATATTTAAATATTAATATAACAAAAACAATCAAATTTGAATAAATATTATTGTGTAATTATTGTAAGTTCTACTTCAAAAATTTTGTAACTATGGCAGTGTCTTAAAAATATATTTTTGTTTACTTTCGATAACACCATTTTTGAAAATAATATATAAATAAATACATGAAACTGTTGAAAAATATATTTCTCAGAAAAAAACAAATATTTCATTGATTTATATTAATTATATTTAAATTATCTTAGTTTTAAATTTTTTCATAAGAGGCTGTCCATAAACCACGTAGCTCCATTTTTGCCAATTTTTAACCACCCCTTCCCCCATCCAGTTTACCGTACCTTTCGGTCAACCTCCCCTAAGCGGCGGGTGTAATTTAGGCGCTAACCATCCTTCTTTACCTGTCTGACCAAGAAGGGTAGATAATCCGACATGTATTTTCGCCGCTAAGAAGTACAGGTAGGTCGAGTCATAAAATAACTCTTATCTTAATAAAATACGAAGGTGGTTTGGTAGGGGTAGGTTTGGTTGGGTTATTATTGAAAATTATTATAATTTATTCTTCAAAAATTGACTAAAAATACGAAGGTGGTTTGGTAGGGGTAGGTTTGGTTGGGTTATTATTGAAAATTATTATAATTTACTTGACAAAAATATATCTTATTATAAATGTCGGTGATTTAATAAATAACTCTATTTCATAAATCACGTACTTCAGTCGGTTAGCGCCCAAAATACACATAGGATTAAAATGACCCTTCGGTCTTGGCGCCTAGTTTACATGTTGTAAAAAGTGCATTAATCCTTTAGCGCCCAAATTACATCCGCCCCTTTAAAAAAAATAATTGTAGACTTTCAATATCATCTTTATTGCTCGAAGATATCGTTCAGTACAAATGGTGAAACAAGCCAATCATTTACAGACAAGTTTGACTCGGCATTTTCATCGCTCTCTACTGGAATATTTCCGAAATTCAAATCAAGATCTTCTTCCTCAAACCATTCTATAATAGGCTCCATCGTATCAAGCAAAATTCACTGTCTCGTTTTTTTAGTTTGATTACTTACATTAAAATTAAAAAAGCTACGCACCACGGTTTATGACCCCCCCCGCTCAACGTGACCCAGCGTAGTCTTAGGACAGCCCCTAACTTATCTCAAAATTCATTATAAGGTAAATTTTTTTGAACTATTATCACCCATGAATAACTATAGAGATTGTTCATTGCAAGTAAGAAATTTTCTAATTAATTCTTATCACTATAATCAAGGTGGAACCTCAGCATGCTATGACTCAATTTCTACATGTTATTCATAAAAAGTAAGTTTCATGTGTTTAAATAAAAAACAACAAAATTAAATTATTGGCACTGGTACAACTTTGACTGCTCTATTTTTACTGATAATTTTTTGCATCTTCGACATCGTACACTGAATTTTCGTCCTTTGGATTAGGTAATTGTTCAGGATTAACGATTACGACTTGTGGTACGTAATACCTTACACCTGAAGAATAGAGAACTCCAATTTCTGGGACGTATCTACCGGTTTTATCTGTAATTGGTACAAAAACAGGTTTGTTGTATCTAACCGACGGACTTAAAACGGTTTTGGGATAAAATTCGTACTCTTGTTTTTCAAAAATATGTGGACCAGTGTAATCCAATCCCAAATTAATTTTTTGCAACTGTTTTTTATAATAATGGTATTTAGGGATGCTCGGGGTATATTTTTTATCTAGTTCAGTTCCGTATATTAAATTTAGAGGAGCTTTGTAAGAAAATAATTTTCCTCTGTATTGGTGAGGAAGTGGCGGTTTGTACGTGTTTGGATTGGGTACATCGACTCGTTGTTCGGACACCGGTGCTGGGTTTCTATATTCTACGGGTTTTTCTTGAGTCTGTGTAGATTTTGTTGGCCTTGGTACGATAGGACCTTCATTCGTGCCGAAGGTTACCGTTATGGATTGCGTAAATTGTAAGGTTGTCAGACAAAGAAGAACAATCTGAAACAATAGAAAAAACTGTCAAATTATTCGTAATACTATTCACAGTCAAATAAAAAAAAGAATACGTGTTTACACTGGACTGATTCATTTCTATCGTTTGAAATACCGCAATATTTATATTTCGAATTGTATGGGTTTTTTCAAGATGCTGTGAGTAATGGAAAAAAATTTTTTTTATGAATATCGGTAAAGTAATGGTTTGGCTCAGCACCACCATTCAGAGGATTAGAGTCCTCGGCACCTCAGCCTTCAGGTTTTTTGTGCTCTTGGTTGTGCAGTTTATGTGAAAAAACCAGTGGTCCTAATCAGGCTCAACAGTCTTTTCAATAGGTCCTTCTTGGAGAAGGTTTGCTGTTCTATGACCGCTTGCTTCGCTATAACCATAGGTTAAAGTTCTTTGACCAAAGGATAAAGTAACAGGCAGTTTGAGTTCTTGTTAAGACTGTGACCACTGGTTAACCTAATTTTGGTGACACTTGACTTTACAATCTTGACAATTCTAAATAAATATATTTTTGTCATAGCACATCTCCATTTATTTTTAATTGATTATTTGTAAATAAATGACGTTAGCGCTTAATATAAATCCTATAAAGATGGGGATGAATGATTTTTTCCCCATGCCTCAACCTCGAAGACCAAAATTAATCCGAGAAAGGGTAAATCACTATGAAATTCTCAGTGACGATCAGTTTTTTATGAGGTTTCGTCTGAAGAAATAAACTGTGCAAATTTAATACATGGTATTGGTTTTGGTAAATTAAAACTACATTGATTACAGTAATTAAAATTACTTATGGTATCAGTGCTTTTATTATCTTCTATTTCATAATATTTTTTGGTTAATACCAATAGAGCATCAACTTCGGGTTATGAAAAAGTTTTTCCCCTACTTTTCTTTTATTTTTTGTTCTCCCATTATAGAAACGAAAACAATCTAACAAAACAAGGTGCTTTGACATATAACCAAACTTTTATATACAATTTTTAGGCGGAACAGTCAAATTTTGTACAATATCTTTATAATGGATATACATTTACGAAAACTATCGATGTTAAGTAACCACTAGCTAACACATGATGATAGAACACATTTTTTCTAACCTCAAGGTCAACACCTGACCAGTGGTTGATAGAACGGGACCTAAGTTACTCTTTGAAATGGTAGTTTGAGTAGTTTCTCACTTATATTTGATAAGACGCAGTTGATTTTGAGACATTTGATATTTGTTGTCAGTTGCCAGCTTTGTTGTTACATGCAACACTCGTATTGAATGAAATTTATTAGATTTTCATTTTTTTAAAACAATAAACTAGGTTCTAAGGGAAAACATTCGTATTCTAATATTACTAGACATTACATTTACCGTTTTGTGAATAGTAATCTGTTTGTTTTACAACATGAAACCAAATATTATATAATAATAATGTACTTATTAAAATACGAAAAGGAACAATACCTATACATGATAATAGTAGATCAGATAACGAGAGTCGCTTACATAATAAAAGATGCTTTTATTTATAGCAACAACAACATTTCTGGTTTTCTAATTACCCTTACTAGATTTATGCAGTTGATAAACTTAATGTTCTATTTTTTTTCCGACGAATTGCGTAATTTATTTGCGAATTAAAAAACATAATTTATGCCGAGGTATAGAACACGTATGGTAATTTGGAAATAGTGAAATCAAAAATTGAGATGTTGTTTCCTTAAACTCGTTACTATTGACCTACACTGCTCAGTTTGAAATTTGTTAATCTCCTGTTTTCATGTAATATTTTTAATATTAGATGGAAGGTTAAGGTTAATGGAATATTTTAAATAGTTAAAAAGTGATGAATGCCTCACGATGATATTTTTATTTAAATAAGAAATAATTAGCTGCAACAAAAATAATTCATCTCTATTGCAAATGTTTCTATTAAAATTAGAACCTGCGAAAACATTATTATTAATGAGCCACGATCTGAACAAACAAGCCTTTTTGAGGTGGACAAGCCGCCGGCCTACCCAATTTGGTAAAGCCACACCTAAATAAACATTTCCAATACATGCCAGTCAGCAACGAACTGCACAAGCCAATAGAGAAGAAGAAAAAACAAAGAAATCCAAGACATTTATAAGGAATTATAAGTGAAATTCGGTTCAAAATTACTGTTTAAGACCAAGCCACACCAAACATCCATCCATCCATCCTTCGAATGGATGGGCTGGATGTTCAAAAAAGATCGCTCGCCAGCTTGGCAAGTAGCACAACGCAGACCGACATCCGTACGTCAGCTGGACGTTTAAAACGCCCAATGGATGGATGTTTTGGAATCGCCGGGGAAGCGATTTTTCCTTCGCATGAGCTCTGGGCCCGGTCACACGCGCTCCACTCGGTATCAGACAAAACTACCCCAGTGCACCTGCAGTCATCAAGCCACGGGATACTTTTTGACAAATCACTTTCACACCAAGGCACATTAAACGACTTTATTTATGCACTGACTGCCCTGCTACTGACACAAGTGAACAAAATATTCGTTGATGAAGAGATTCATGGAAACATCCGTCCACTGAATGGATGCTTTCGGTGTGAATCGGAGCGCTCCGTGGTCGTCCGAGGTCGGACGTCCATCCATCGGACGGATGGATGCTGGTGTGGCCCGGCCTTTAAGTAATAAATAATATGAAATTGAAATAAAATCGAAAAGAACCAAAGTGAGTGGTATATGAACTATGCCTGTGTCATACCATTACCGCTTGCCTCTTATTGATTATTCATATTTGAAAAATAGCTATCTACAAACTTGTTCGGCTACAAACAATTACCGTTTCGTTTTTAATTGAACGCTTTTTTTATACAATCGAGGGTTGGTATCATTTGCTCTTGGTTGTATAATCGATTTCTAAAGGTTCAACAAAAAATCGAATACATTACTTGGGTAGTTTTTTTTTCGGTGTAATGTTGTCCCAATCTGCCGTCATTTCAACAACATTCTAAAATATAAGGCTTACTACTATGTTGAGCTAAAAAGTTTTTTTTTAATGGGAATTTAGACTTAATGTCTATGTAGTTACGATTCATTCATTAAATAATTATATTTTAATGTAAATTCCAATGTTTTGTTAGTTTTTAGAGACCACATATACACACATTTTAACCGCTGTTGCCAGAAACGTCATTGAACACTCGCCCACCCGTTCTGGTCTGAGCGAACAAATCTTCTCACTCTTTCAAGTAGTGTTGTTCATATTGTTCTTGTCGTACTTGTGTAAATCATATGCCAAGCTAAGCTTTTTCGCAATCTGTATATTATCATTCTTCGGATTACAGTTAAACCTGGGTAAGTGAGAACTGGATAAGCTCCCAAAACCTCTATTAGCGAGAAACAGAAACCTGTGTAAGAGAGAGTCGTTTTTCCCTCATAGACCTCCGTAAGTGAGACTGCTACTTATCTTACCTCTATAAGCGACAGTTGAGCTTTATTTATTTATATTATTGTACACAAAAAATGACAAAACAAATTACAAATTTAACATCTGCCATTTTATGACTCATTCTTAACTTTCGTGGAACTTAATACCATTGTTTTTGTAGGTATTGTTTTCTCGTCAATATTGTACCTACCTATTCCATTTCGTGGAACAAAATAACGTTGGGTACGTGTGCCTGTGTACCGTCCTGTTTGTCGGACTTACTCAGTTTATAGTTAATCAGTTGTGTTCTGCATCATGTCAAAACGGAAAGTTAAAGTACTGTCATTAAGTGATAAACTTAAAATAGTGAATGCATTTGAATCCGGAAAATCGCGAAATGAAATTCAGAGGGAGTTTAATTTACCAGAATCCACCTATTATAAAATTATAAAATCGAAAGTCTCTATAAAGTCTGAGTGCTCTGATGGACATGGAAATATTAAGAGGGCTAGAGTTTCTGAATTTCCCAATATCGTTAAGAATTGTGTGAACACCTGTATTTCTGGAAATGACGATGAAGACGAGGCACAGATTCCGGAAACAGAAATAAAGATCATTCCAACGAAGCTAGCTTTAAACGCGTTGGAGACGGTCCATCAGTACTTTGAATACACGGCGGTTGTTGCTCAAGCAATATTCGACAAAATTTATTTGTTAGAGAAACACATTCAAAATACAAAAACAGAATCCCAAACGAAATTGTATAAATGTAAATAAGTTCTAAATATGTAAAATGAAATTACATAGTGCATGAATTTTTGTTTTGTTTTCGTAAGCATTTTATTATATTATTATTATTTCGTTTGTATACATAATATATTTTATCATCATATTACATATTTACTACATTCGTACTTGCTGTGACTTGTTATTGCTGCGTACCTCTATAAGAGAGAAACGCTACCCATGTACCTGTATTAGAGAGAAACTCGGGTTAGTGAGAAACTTCTATAAGCGAGAATGAGATTGTGCTCCCTTGAACTCTCGCTTATCCAGGTTTGACTGTATATCCTTTTGTATTTGGTCAACACATTTGGTTTTATTAGAATCACTTCGTTTTTTTTCGTTTATATGTTTCTTTTGCTGCATCGGTTATACTGCACTTTTTAGCCCTGGGACGCCATATACTTGGTTTATTACTTTTGGAGTGAAATCCCGACATTCCCACTTTCTATTTTTCCTATAAATATTTTAACCCCAATGTAAATATAAAAAGCCATTGGAAATAAAGTATCTTTCTTCAGTGGTTTCGTTTATAATTATATGTTGTCTTACAAATAATGTGCGGTAAGACTAAATGAAAAAGTATGGGTTAAAATTGAATGTTAATTATTTTTAACCTCTAAAACTGCAAGAATAATGAAAATTAATATTGATTAACCACCGAAACCTCAGACCATTAGAAAATATTGAGTTGCGTATCTACTTTAAATTATTTGGGTCACTGGTGACATAAAACAACGTATAATTAAAATTTTATGTGCTGAACATTTTGAAAAAAATCAAAACCACCAAAATGCTTCCTCCTCCAGTTTCATAATATGCTTTGTGAGGACCAGTCTAAGAAAATTCATTAGAAAAGTAGATGAAACTAAGCTACATCTGAAACACCAGCGTGGTTCAAATAGAACAGGTTGGTATTTCAATTGCCACAAAGGAACTAACCAGAAAAGGAATTTCTGGAAAAACATAGTAATCTGCATTGATAGCAGACAAGCTCTACTAGCCTTCAACAGACAACATGTTACATCAGGGCTAGTATTAGAATGCCATCGAGTAGATAACAATATTATCCTGGCACGACAGGAGCAAAGGTAACCGCATTGCTGATTATTTAGCCAGGGAAGCGGCTGGACTAAGTATCCTTGGACCCGGCGACACCTACGGCCTGACGAATTCGACAATTGCGGAACTAGCTAAACATTACACTCATGCTCAATATCTAAAGAAATGGAATGAAATCAAGGGATGAAGTCTTGCCAGGACCCTGGGAAGCTGGAGTCGAAAAAATATTTGGTGATGACCAGGAGAAACCTACGTTTGACGGTAGGATTTCTGACTGGCTACTGTCAATTAAGGAAACAACTCCATACAATTGGGCTAGTGGATACACCTCTATGCAGGATGTGTGAACAGGAATATTAATCTGTCAGGCATGTTTTATGCGAGTGCCCGGAGCTATCCTTAATAAGAGAGTGTGTGTTCGGTTAGTCCTGGCCTACACCTGTCGATATGAAGGAGATGTCTCCTAGTGACCTGTCCACCTTCCTGGAAAAAACAGGATGGACAAGAATGTACAATATGTTACATGTGGCCTAAGTGCTGTGGGCCTAACTACTCTACAGATACAGATACAGAAGCTACATCTGACAACAATGAAACTGTCAAATCTCCGACTTTGTATGTGCTTATTTTCTTTTTAGCTAGATTTTGGTGTACATTTGCTTTTACTATAGATTTCCTGTCCAGTGACGATTCAATGACAAATGGCACAAAGAAACATCATACGTCATTCCAATAAATTTACAGTGCTGCAAGATTTTGAATTTTTAAAGCAGTTACTACCCAACACTGTTGGGCCAACAGAAAAAGACTTAACTATTGTCGATTTCCATAATTTTACAATGTAGTACTAAAAGTATAAAACTTAATTATACTTATACGAATCACGTACTGTAGAATCGTGCAAGGCTACAATTTTAATATAATACATATGTATCTGTATTATACATAATATTTAAGTAGGTATACTTACGTATAAAAACTTTTATAATATATTAATTTAATTATGGTAGTTTTTAATTAAATTAGTATCGTAATTATAGTTGTCTTAAACAGAAATGTTTTTAATCTGATAATTTATAGATATTATATTTGTATGATTTAAATAATCTAATTTTACGTTGGATGCTTCACATTCAGAATGAATCGAAAGTGCAATTGAATAAACTGTTTTAAATAATTTATATCTTGTATAAAATATTTATTAACAATATTTTATGTTATTATATATATTTCTACAAATGTTAAGGATGATTTTTCTATTTACCTGCGTCGTTATTCGGTTATACATTCTTCCCGAACCTCAAACACTATCAAACATTACAGTAAATCCTTGAAAACCAAGCAAAAAACTGGATGTTATCCTGAAAATATAGTTTTTGTTGTTAATTATTGATAATTTCCCGTTTGCACCGAAAATTGTCCAAACTCGGCTTAACTAAGCCAGCTTTAATATTAAAGCTCAGCTTAAACCTCAATACATTGCACCAAGCTTAGCTAAGCGCAAAGAAAGTCTGGCAACGATGTAAAAATTCGCTCTGTCACCCGTGAAAGAGGGGAGAACTCGAAAATCTAACCTTAAATTTGTTAATGCTTGAAATATTTCCGTTGGCATTTTCTTATTTGATATTTTGTGAATAATTTTTGAGATGGAAAACGAGAGCTGCAAAAGGGCTCTCAATTTTACGCTTTCTGAGAAAACTCAGCTTTTGCAAATTGTATTGAGGTATAAAAAAATGATTGAAGATAAAAAAACCGTATAGCATAGAGGCAAAAAATAGAACTTGGATCCAAATTGGGGAAGAATTCAATGCTTCAAGCTCTAGTAATGTGTATCGCAGTACAATTTCATTAAGAAAAGCATACGAGAACGAGAAAAAAGCGGTTCGTAAACGCTTAGAAGAAGAATAATGGTCACAGGTGGAGGCTCACATAACAGAAACAAAGTCACAAGATATATATGATATACTTGACAAATCACAACATGAGCAGTCTAACCTCAATTATAATTAAGCCTAGCTTAAGCCGTCAAAATCGGTAGCTCAACATTAAGCTAAGTTTAATACATTATTCGTGTCGGTGCAATCGAATTTCCAAAATAAGCCAAGCTTAAAATTAAGCAAGGTTTAAAAGCTTGTGGTGCAAACGGGCATAAATACATTTTCTGATGGTTCTGGATACAAGATGAGTACTAGTAGTAATATAACTAATATAATATAATTCCAGTAGGGCACTCTTAAAAGTTAAATCCCCTGGGAAAAAATGTATCCATGTAATTGAAGTGAAAACACTAAAAAACCAAAAGGAACTCTTAACTCGGAAAAAATTTCAAAATCTATTACCTAAACAAAGCTCAGTGATTGTAAGTGCTACTTGACACTTTACCGATTGTCATGGCAGAATTTGTCACTTTTGAGTTTTCATGAAATAAAATGTCGCATTTATGTCACATAAAAACGTTCCTCAAGATTCCATGCTTAAGACATAACCTGCTGGTCAAATTTTATATACAGTTTGTACAAGTGGCCCTAAACTCTTGGGTTAAAATGCAAAGATCACTGTCGTATCACTGTAAAAATATATAAAAGAAGAAAAAGTCGGGCCATAAAACAGTGTTTTCTTCTATGAGTCGAGTACAACAAAACCTATAACCTCACATTTTTTTAAATTTTCTTTGTATTAGTGCCGGTTTTACATCTGTTAGGAAGTCATCAAAAATTTCAAATAAATCTCTCACTTCATCTATGTTCACATTGAAAATATAAGTATCATATAACATTATTTATATATATCTATGTTTTTAACCTAACCTTTCTTTTCTTGACATTTTAGCATTTTGCGCATGACAACCGCTAACTCGAGAGTTAACCCGAGCCAAATGGTGGGGTAGGGTTACCTCTAACCCCGCTTTATAAAATGCTGTATCACCCACCGATCAAAGAGTTAACTTTCGGGGCAGGGGTAACCCGAGCTTATAAAACCGGCCATAGTTAGCTTTTCTTTTTGTCAATTTTCAATAAAACTTCTTAAAAAATATTTCATAGGCTGAGATCTCAATAGAAAACGAAAATATAACAAAAAATGATTTCCATTATTAATAATAATATTGATTATGGTAATAAGAAACAACTTTTTACCCAATGCTGAACTTGATTTGTATGGCATTTGACAGTAGCCTCAAGCGAATAATCTGATTAATAGTTACTAGTAGTCTATTTAAATCTAATTTACACAGTTATATTTAAGATAATGTAAATAAAATTTAGTTCAAGAGCTAGTAAATTATATAGATAATTATTTAATAGTAATTAATCATAGATTTTATATAAAATTACCTTCAGAAAATTATTGAACACGTCATCAGACAAATAAATGATTATTATTTGTAAATTGGAATAACAATAATATTAAACTGGCATAAATTAAGTTGGGTTTATTGTTTACTGTGGCATTTAAGCCAATTAGGTTGACGACGCTTAAATTGGAGAAAAACAGGAAAAGTATCAGTAAATTGAACGATTGGAAACTTATGAAACTAAATTTGAAAACATGACTCCCATATAAATTCAAATGCGCCCCTTGACTAATGCTACTTTTTATTACCATAGACACTTTTCAATGTCTGCTTACTGTCTTTATTAATTTCATGAGTGGAATATTATTAGCACTGGAATAAAATCCGACATGCATCTGATAATGTGTTCGAAAATTGAGATATCGCAGATTGAGAGAACTAATTAAAACCATTGAATGTTCTAATAAAATCTACATATTATATAAACGTAGCAGCTTCTTCGTTTTGTAAATTAAAATTTTTCTTTGTAAAATTGTAATTTCTTATTCTACGTTTGTAATATTGTCAGCATGTGAAAGACAAACAGGTCATAAAATCAAATTTTCAAGACATAGGCTGCGTTCCGAATGAAGGTCCCTTTAAAATTTATGCCGTAAGGTTTGCTACAGTTGGTCAAAAGCAATCTCATTGGTTGTTACAAGAACAAGGTCATGTCACATCAATTGATATTTTTGTCCAAAGGCTTATGTTTTATTTTTCTTTCTTGAAGAGTTTTTGGTTGTTGATAAATATGAATTTTCTGATATTGTGCAAGTTCTTGAGTACGAAAGAAGGCCTTATACAGTTAAGGAAAAAGTGGACAACTTCGAAAAGTGGAATGACCAGGATTTTCATGCAAGATTTAGGATGACAAAAGAGACTGTTCTTTCAATGCCTCATGCAGAAAATTTTATAAATAGAAAAGGATTATTTTCATTAAATGTCCAGACTGTCTCTTCTGTGAATCTGAAGATACTGTAGTTGCACGTTGGCCTGGTGCATCCCATGACCAACATGTATTCGACAACTCCAATTTAAAAGCTAGATTCGATTAATAATGCACTTTTAGTTGGAGACAGTGGCTATGCGAATACCAGATACCTGATAACTCCATTAATAAATACCCATAATGAATATGAAGGGTCATATAACGAATCAGTTTGCAGAACAAGAATGTGCAATTTTTAGAAGCAAATTTGTCTCCTCTGCTGTGAAATTGCATCCTCTCTTCTTAGTAGTACTAGTACTTTCCATTTTTTACTTTGCTCAAAACCCAAGTAAATTTGACACAACACCACAACGAAATCTAAACCAAATAACTCTACCGAATAAAGTGAGGTTATGTAATAGATCTTAACCTCCAGATATCGACCATCCGCCAGTTGAAACTGACAGATAAATATTTGACATTTTATCTGCCGGATAAAGTTATCCTGTTGTTGATAAACCGACCTTTCCAAAATAACTGGTAGTTAGGCATTAACTGACAGATAAATTGCTATTGATAAACTTGGTCGCTATGCAATTTCGACCAACTCTAGCCAACCTTACGGCCTAAATTTTAAAGGGACCTTCACTCGGAACGCAACCAACGTTTCAGAAATTGACGTAAATCTAAGTGGCATTGTTCATTTGAACACTTGCAAGACATACAACAAAAAGCGGCGTCACTAAAAATAAACGTTGTTTACCGTTTTGCAAGGAAATATTGAAAAATGTAATGAGAAAGGCAGCCTGGACCTCTGACTTTATATCTCTCTCTTATACTGATGGGTTTCGATCTGGCTTTTTGCGCTTAAGAGTTCTCGGACACACAAATAAGTGAATTTCATACTAGTGCAATGTTCTCGAACTTAGTCCAGCGATCCAAATTTGGTTAGGCATTTAAATATATCATGCATCAAAGTTTGCTTAGGAGTTTGTCAAGATGGCCTTAATAATATTAATGTATCATTTTTGACATTTCGGCTCGAAATTAAAATGCCAGTGATCATTTCATCATTTTTAATCGCATTGAACTTAATAAAGTGTATTTAAAAAAATGGTTTGCCTGTATGCAAGTATCGCAACAGCAATATTAGTAGCAGCCCTTTGTTGTGTAGCCAGGAGAATAGTTCCATGTCTATAAAAATAAAATGTCGATTAGAGGATCTACTCCTGGATTAAGTAAGAGAACGAGTGGACTAGCCTCGAAATCTGGAACTGGACGAAAATCTACAGCAGCACCGCCACCGAAAAAAAAAGGACTAGAGAAACCAAAAAGAGGTCTCGAATGGACGCAACCTGCTTTTAGTATTTGTCCAAGACCTAAAACAGCCATCGATTGGGAAGAGGTGAAAAAAAAGCTAATCAGAAGACAAGCTCCCAAAGGAGAAGACTTAAAAGCAATTAAATTAGTTTTAAGCGAGCTCAAAGATAAAAGTATCCCCATCCATGATTTTATCAACTTAGTTTCACCTTATACGTCTGATAATGGTAATGAACTGAGAGCTTGTTTAACGGAAGATTTACACGCCTTTCAAACAATGTGTAGAAAAATTTACCAAACCATGACACAAGATGTCAGTGACGTATTAATAAATGAACAGCTTCTCACAGTTGAATTCTACCAAGAAAGGCACGATATTAATATAGAAAAAATGATGCGAGCAATAAACGAAGTATACGACATGGCTCCTACTTTCGATTTTCAAAAATATTATATCTCAAGAGAAAGGTATTTAAACTTTTTATTACCAGTACCTCCACCTACAGCAATGGACCCGGACACCGAACAAATGGCGAAGAGACAACAACTGTACCACAGATTACAATGGTTGAGAAATGAAGGAGAACGCATGTTTGAAGAAAACAAACGTTTACAAGCAAGATTAAACCATCTCAAGCGTCAACAGGAAATGGAGCAAACGAACGCGAATCAAGTTGCAGAAGCTGCTGAAGCGCACGCCGTAGAACTCCAAAAGGAAGAAGAAAAAATGAGAAATACTCTACAACAGCTAAATATAGATGTAGAGAAATCGATTATTGCGAGTGAAGCACAAACTATAAAATCATTCAACGATTCCAACATACGACCTCTTGAAAGAGACCCGAACGAAAGCAAGAAAAAGAAGAAGACAAAGAAGAAGCGACCGGAATGGGCGAGTATTGTGGCTGAAGAAATCGATGTAACACAAGTGCAAGAAGTTTTAGTTACCGAAAATGAATCTGTTCCTGTGGATCCGTCTTTAAGAAAGATCAAATTGGACAACTCTTTTGAACAAAGTAGAGTAGATACTAACACTTCGAGGACTAGAAGCAAAATTTCGTTTAATCCCAATTTTAATTCTACTGATATGCCGCAAACTTCTCCAGATATCGTTCAGCAAACGAAAATTGATAAATGTAACGTGCAACAGCAAAGAGAGAGGCCACGAGGGAGATCCAGTCTAGCTCCACGTGACACATGGGGAGGTTATTATTAAAAACATTAACAGAGTTTGTAAAATAAAATTTTTGTTGTTATTTTAATAAAATGTACAGGTTTGAATAACTCACAAATATTTAAATAATAGGTTGATGTCAGTATACCAAAGAGTATTAAGAATGGAATTCCTCAATTTCCTAGCTACAGCTACATTCACATTGTCTTCGCCGAAGTTAAAATAATACATTTAGATGGCTATGATTAAATAAACTCAATTAATTTGAATCTTAAAAAATGTATATCCTGATAGAAATATCGTAACAAGGTCTACAGTTTCAGTAGCATCTAATTATTATAAAGACTTTCAAAAGAACAAACATATACTGGACATTCCAATTAGTTATGGAGTAACTTTTAACTGAATAAAAATAAAACAATAATAAATAGTTATTTAAATTATCATCCATTCAAGTAGAACATCCGCCAACAATTTACTTAAAGGAATTAGTGTCATTCTTCAGTGCAGTGGAACGTTGAAAGACAACAATTTAACAGAAATTGACTAAGAATGTCAAGTTCAGAGAGTTATTAACAGTTGAAATTGTCCATGTCTTGTTTCAAGTGCGGATTTCACAATGGTTATTATTTTTAACAGAAATATTTATAATAACTAGTTGTAGAGTACAGTCGACAGAAGCAAATAAGTTCCTTGGGTGGCCGAGACCATGTCGCTATAGTTGCGTATTTTTGTAGTAACAATCAATACTTTGAATCGAAAGCCAAATATCGATACCATAAGTGCCAACACTTAACAAAGTAAACCAAGTCAAAGTTACTAGAAATTGAATTCTACATGTTGGTGAAAAATGAAGATAAAGATAAGACCAGAGATAAAACTGCCATCTAAATGCTTATATTCTGAAATTTCAGGTACCTATTTCATGACTGTAATGTCTTGAAAAAGATCTGTTCACATAACACCAGGCAGTAATGGGCGAGCGAAGTTATTTTTGACATCTAAGCGTCGCTCTATTAGTGCTTGCAGTTAAGTTGAACTTGAAATATCTACCTACGAGGATTATATTAAAAAATTCTTAGCCTACTATAAAACCAAACAAAATTTCAATGTCAAAATATTTTATTACCCAACATATTCTCCTCTTAATTGGATACATTCATTACAGCGAACCTGCAACGTCTCTAGACCTTTCAAAAAAAATGTTTCTTCTTGCTCTGTAAACTAGACCTCCACAGCTTTTATTACCTCCTCGTTGGAAGAAAATTTACGACCTTTTAAACTTTTTTTCAGTTGAGGAAAGAGATGATAGTCGGACGGAGCCAAATCTGGTGAATAAGGGGGGTGTTCTAGTAATTCAAACCCTAAATCACGAATTTTTTGCATGGCGACATGAGATTTGTATGCAGGGGCGATGTCCTGCAAAAACAAAACACCTTTGGATAGCTTTCCGCGTCTTTTCTCTTTAATTTTTTCCCGTAGAGTGGTCGAATAGTAATCTACAGTTATTGTTCCACCCTTATCCAAAAAATCAATCATGATTACTCCATGGCAATCCCAAAAAACTGAAGCAAGAACTTTTCCAGCAGATTTTTGGACACGAAACTTCTTAGGTCTTGGAGAACCAGAGTGTCGCCATTTCATCGATTGTTGCTTTGTTTCTCGATCGTAAAAATGTACTCAAGTCTCATCTATAGTAATAAGTCTACATCGTTTTCAAATCGAGCACAGATCGAACGCTATGCTTCTACCCTTGCACGCTTTTGGTCAAGATTCAAACATTTGGGGATCCATTTTGCAGCAATTTTTCTCATGTCCAAATTGACGTGAACTATATGATGAACGGGTTCTTATGAAATATTCAGTGCTTCAGATATCCGTTTTAGCCCAACTCGACGGTCTGATAAAATCATGTCATGAACTGCATCGATATATTCTGACACAGAAACTGGCCTTCCCGATCAGTCATCATCTTCAATGGAAAATTTACCTCTTTTGAAGCTTGCAGTCCAATTTTTCACGGTCGCATACGAAGGACATTGATCACCAAGGGTATTAAGCATATCTTCGTAAATCTGCTTATCTCTTAACCCTTTTAAATACAGGTACTTGATGATGGCTCGATATTCCAATTTTTCGATTTTCACAATTTCGGTGGACATCTTTTTTCTTTTAATTTATTGCGTAACTCTGGTTTACTTTTTTGACGTCAAACTTCACACCGACTGTTCGTTGCTATGGTAACTAGATATCAATACATCCTTGTTTTATGCTCAATCCCACTGGACCTATTTAATTTGAAGCAATTTCTTAAGAAAATTCTTTCTGTCTATAACATTGTATGGTATAATTTACAAATTCTTTACAGAATCCATGTATTTCAAGCTCTCAAAACATTAAGTCTAATTTCGTATTGATTAATGATTGTGCCATTTTAAATTTACTACCGACAAAAGACAAATATCTTAACACTTATTAACAAATCTATTTATAATAATTGCTTTTGTAACAAGGAACTAGTATTACATTTTATGTTGCACATGCACGTTGTTTCAAAATATCTTAAAACTACCAGCATATTATGGTAATGAGGAGTGGTTAATTCAACATGATCACTTTATCATGTATAGCATTAACATAAAATATTTACATAGGCCATATGTCTACGTCGAATCGTTATTTTTAACTGTGTACTATATTTTTAATGTTTTATTTTTGTATATTACAACAATTTTAATTTGATAAATAGCAGCCAACGTTGTGTTTGCTCTCTAAATTGTCACATGAATTACTGAATTGAGTACATTTTTGAAAATCTAGTACAACAATCTAGTATAGTGAGTGTATTTCCATTTATACGTGAATAAAAAATAATTAAGACCAAATTATGCATGTTACTTGATGCCATTTTTGTTTTTATAGCACGCACAAGTCTCTGCCAATTCGATGTAGTATTTTTCCCTTCTTGAGTACTAGTGATGTAAACTGTGGGCTGTGTAGTATAATTTTTATCATAGATTTTATCTCTATCACATAAAACAAGCCATTGTCCTTGAAATGGTTCTGCAGAATCGATATGAAGAATTTCCCAGACTTCATCTGGAATGTACCATGAATAGACGGGTAATTATGGATGGTTTGGTCTATGTTCTTCACAACTTTGACAATGTCTCACAAATATATCAATATATTTCTCGATTGATCGCCATCAAACACAAAACCTAGGTAGCGCTCTAATTACAGATACACCTAGATGTCCTTTGTGGATATATTTGAGTGCAAATCTCTAATATTTCTGGCACCACAATTCTTCCTTGCCACATGATTATTTTTTGATCTATCAACAATTCGTTTCGTTTCCTAAAAATAAGGCTTAAGTTCCTCTAATTGATACTGATTACCTACTGTTCCAACCAGTGTTTAGACATCTATTTAATTTAATTAATGGCTAAAATACTTTAGTTTTACTTGTGATCGAATACTACAAGAGCTTTTCAACCAATCCCTAAGTGATTATACGAGGATATATTGAAAAATTCTTAGCCTATAGAACCAAACAAAATTTCATTGTCAAAATATTTTATTACTCAACATATTCTCCTCTTAATTAGATACATTTATTACAGCGAACCTGCAACGTCTATAGACCTTTCAAAAAACATGTTACTTCTTGCTCTGCAAACCAGACCTCCACAGCTTTTATTATCTCCTACCTACCCATTTGTGTACAGGGGCGTTGTCCTGCAAAAACAAAACACCGTACAATGGTCAGTAATGTCGAATAGTAATCTCCAGTTATTGTTCTACCCTTATCCAAAAAATCAATCATAAATACTCCATGGCAATCCCAAAAAACTGAAGCAAGAACTTTTCCAGCAGATTTTTGGACAAGAAACTTCTTAGGTCTTGGTGAACCAGAGTGTCCCCATTCCATCGATTGTTGCTTTGTTTCTGGGTAAAAATGTACCCAAGTCTCATCCATAGTAACAATTCGGTTTAAGAAGTCTACATCGTTTTCAAATCGAGCATAGATCGAACGCGATGCTTTCGCCCTTGCACGCTTTTGGTTAACATTCAAACATTTGAGGATCCATGTTGCAACAATTTTTCTTATGTCCAAATTGACGTGAACTATATGATGAACGCGTTCGTATGAAATATTCAGAGCTTCAGATATCTGTTTTAGCCCAATTCGACGGTCTGATAAAATCATGTCATGAACTGCATCGATATTTTCGGGGACTGACACAGAAACTGGCCTTCCCGATCAGTCATCATCTTCAACGGAAAATTTACCTTTTTTGAAGCTTGCAGTCCAATTTTTCACGGTCGCATACGAAGGACATTGATCACCAAGGGTATTAAGCATATCTTCGTAAATCTGCTTACCTCTTAACCCTTTTAAATACAGGTACTTGATGATGGCTCGATACTCCAATTTTTCGATTTTCACAATTTCGGTGGACATCTTTTTTCTTTTAATTTATTGCGTAACTCTGGTTTACTTTTTTGACGTCAAACTTCACACTGACACTTCTAATAAGTTACCGTTCGTTGCTATGGTAACACAATATTTTGTTTATGCATGGAACTGGTCTAGGCTAACTTGATATCAACACATCCTCATATGTTGTACTAGTAATGGAACTGTATTTAATTCGAGCTCCTACAACCACCTCTGCTGTAAAATGTTTCTTTTTATCGGTGTTGCTTCAGTTAACGTAAGCTTGTACTTTTTTCAAACTACTCTCCATTTATTGAAACGAACGTTGATATTTATTGTTTATAAAGAATATTTTCGACACAGCAGAAACTGAACTGGGATTGCGGATTGGTGTTTTAGCTTCGTTGAATGTGGTAGGTCCTTAAACTGGTCATTTTGTTCATTCCTAGACAGTACTGCTCTAAATATCAATACATATTTCTCTTTGGCGTCCTTCACTCAAAGACGCGCTCCTCTATTTCAGCTCTAAACTAGACGCAAGTAGGTAGCAAGACTACGAGACAAAAACTCGTTTTTTTTTCTTTGGTCACTGTGAAATTTACATGACAAACTCAATATCCTCTAACCCTGGGAATAGACATTAATTAAATAATAAATTATACATAAAATATGTAGAAAAATGTGATCGTGATATATTCCAATCAAATGATAATCATTCATACTAAATAGGGAAATAGCTTGTTATTACAAAATATAATTCATATCCGGATTTAGGAAAAAATATATATTCCGAGTTGTTTCGTAATAATTATTGTCGGAGATTGTTTATTATTATTTATTATTATACTGAAGGTGAATGTACTTTGCATCGACAATTATTTAAAATAACATGACCCTAGACACACAAAAAAATAACAAGTATATAATTCCACGTACTGTGAGTATAATTAAAACTTTGTTCTATAAAAAAAGAATAGTTTTAGTTGAAGGTTAATGAGTGTTCTTTTGAAAATATATGTTCATTATATTTTATTGTAAATGCGATATTTGAATCAGTGGTCGATTTCCCTCTCCTATTCACGAGTCTCCTCAAATTCTGTATTGCTATACATTTGATAAGCAAGCTTCTTTCATTCTTGCACCACCAGTTTGAGCCTTTTGAGGTTTCCATTTAGGAGTGAGGACAACTCTGGTTCAGGCATTCATTTGTTCGCACCTGGTGATAGTTTCTCAGGAGTCTTAGCCCTTTCCAATGGTCAGATCAATTTTTTTGACGTTGCCTATCTCGGCCTCCAAAAGGGTGTTTCTTCTATTCCAGTTTGTCCTGGAACCCACAATAAGGTGACGATATTCTCGACATGCTCTTTTAGTTTTTCTAGAGATTCCCATACCATTTTAAAACTGCTTACATAAGAACTAGTAATTACTACTCGACTGTCCGGCATGATGATAATGATTCGCTTCAATATTGAACTGTAAAATAGTTTCCAATGGTGTGAAAGATGGGTTTTTTCCAAGCTTCCAGACTATTTGGTTCCTGAACTGTTTACACCTATCCTGCTTCTATTATATTTATGGTATGCTATCTGTATTTGTAAAGTAGGGAGGGTAAGTTTATGCCCACAGCATTTAGGAGCGATTACCCGAGGAGTTCTCCTCCTAGGTCATCGTCCATCCTGTCCTTTCCAGGAAGGTAGACAGGTCGCTAGGAGACATATCCTTTATATCAGCAGGTGTAGGCCAAGACTCACCTGACAAACACAGTTTCATCTTCCTGTTCACACATCTTGTATAGAGGTGTGTTCAGTAGCCTCATAGTAAGGAGGTGCTTCCTTAGTTGACAGTGTTCAGACAGAAATCTTACTGTAAGTTTTTCCTGGTCTTCGCCAAATATTTCTTCCCAGGGTCGCCCATGGTGATCCTGGCAAAACTGCATACCTTGATTTCATCGTATCTCTTGGGTGTAACGTTTGGCTAGCTCCGCAATTGTCGAAGTCGTTAGGCCGTAGGTGTCACTGGGTCCTAGAATTTTTAGTCCATCCGCTTCCCTGGCTAAAGAATTGGCAATGCGTTGATCTTTACTTCTGTCGTGCCCTTTAACCCACTTCAGGATAAGATTGTTATCTACCAAGGCGTTAGCTAAATCTTGGTGGAACTCTAGGACTAGCCCTGATGTAGCACGTTGTTTGTTCAAGGCTAATAGGGTTTGTCTGCTGTTCAGATTATCATGTTTTTGCCAGAAATTCCTTTTCTGGTTAGTTCTTTTGTGGCAATTGGGATACCGGCCAGTTCTGTTTGAATCACGCAGGTATTTTTTCCCATTTCCCACTCAATTCTTAGGCTTGGTGATCTGGAGTAGACTCCACATCCTGAGCCTTGATTTTTGTGCTATGGTATGCTAGCTGAGTATTTTTTTTCAATTAGTTGGTAATAAAAAACTTGTTGCAACTTCATGACTTTTCTACTAGATCTTCCAACACTTTACCCTACCCTGAAGAAGGTTTACATATTCCGAAACTAAACCAACTGATGTGTCAGTTAATTTTTTTTAATGTTCCAAGTGAAACTACAAAGATTATAAAAATCAACAATTGCAACCAGTATTACCGTGAGACAATAATTAAAATTGAACTATTCTTTTCTATAAAATGTGATTATATTCCGCGCTTTGACCGTCGTTGCACAATATTCAGTATTCAAAGCTGCCAATAAATAACAGAGATCGCCGATAAAGTAGGGAATTAGCCGCATCACTTTATCAAGGTCAGAATCGCTGAATTCACCGTAACCGTATAGGTCGGGTAAAAGCCAGTTACTTATATTCGAATACTGCAGACTCATCGAGTACGTTTACATAGTAATATAAATATAATTAAATAGAGTGTTCAAGAAATAAAAAAAAGATACTAAAATTAATTTTTTATGGAAGATAGCTGAATAAATCATGCGCAGATTAAGTATAAAACAAGATACAACCGGTCCTCCATGGTGTTTGTACGCATAAGCTTTTTCCGAACAAAAAATGTTGTTTCTTGAAAAAATAAGGGAGAGATCATTTCTTTTACCACGCATTCCACACTTAACAACAGTACAGTTTAGATACATTAAAGAACTAGTTGTTAATTAATGTCTACCTGGATGCCCTCCAGCACAATATAGCCGACCTGGCAGTGACGTCATTCTGGAATGGTCAATAAGACAAGGTTGTCCGGTCTGTTTAATGATCGAAGGTTGTCCGTGATCAGATGTTTAAGGCTTCGATCTCATTGGATGCAAGCGTGCACATATAAACAAAATCTGCAAGAGAGCGACAGCAACAAAAATATTTGTTTCGTAGTTGCAAGCTTGCAAGCGTGTGTGTCTCATCAGTTGATTTCTGACCATTGAGATAGATAGATAGATAGATAGATAGCGTGGAGACTGAACCTTTCATATAGCTCTCTGCCAATGGCTTTTCTTCACCTAATGCAAAAAACCGCACTGATATAGAATGTGTTCTGCCGTTTCTTCTTCTAGGTGACAAAACCTGCACAAATCTTCGTTTGTCAATCCCATTAGCTTTAAATGCCTATTGAGCTTACAATGCCCCGTTAGCAGACCCACTACAGCTTTGACAGTTTTCTTTGGTCGTCAGATCTGCTGTAAATTTTGGCGAGTGTTCTAATATGAACTGTTTCGCTTGCCTCTGTCCTGGTGAGTTCCTCCATCATTTCAGAGATTTGTGGGCGACCCACTTCTTTGTTTGTTTCCTTGTTATGGTTTTTGCAACGCCGCAGAAGGGTTCCTGGCCCAACGAATGGCATTCATGATCCTTGTTTGGCCATTCCATCCGCTTCTTCGTTGCCCTTATGCCCTTCGTGCCCCGGTACCTAGGCTACCGTAACATTGCTACGCTCACCCAGTGTGTTTAGGGCCCGCACACAATCCCATACTAGCTTAGAATTGACCTCTACGGAGTTAAGTGCCTTTAGCGTCTTGGCTGTCTGTGAAGATGGAAATCTGAACGATATGTTCTCTTCTGCCTTTTAATTTCTTCCATACAGTGGTGAATCGCCGTCATTCCTGCCTG
Organism: Lochmaea capreae; assembly: GCA_949126875.1. Taxonomy (NCBI): domain Eukaryota; kingdom Metazoa; phylum Arthropoda; class Insecta; order Coleoptera; family Chrysomelidae; genus Lochmaea; species Lochmaea capreae. The sequence continues at coordinate 3,841,114 of OX421400.1, forward strand.
GAAAATTGTGATGTTCCTTGATAGGCTTACTGGGAAGGCTATCCCTTGCTTTAGCCCTACTATACCGGCTCCTACGCCGTCTAACGTCTTTGACCCGTATGTATATACCCAAAAATATCCACATGACCATTGAGATAGTAACTGTTTAGTGTTGTGGAGCTCCTGTTGTGTTGTTGTGTTTATGATAAAGGCAGAAATCCTTATCGATGCCGTGAGAAGCATAAGATCTTTGAAACTCCACAGCAATAGGGACCAAATCAAAAAACTTTGGGATGAGATCGCAAATGAACTGATCATTGAATGTCCCTGTCCAAAAAATACTCGTTCACCCATTCTTCCCTGATTTCCTGCTTATCCAAAAATAAAAACTTTAAACCACCATTTTGCAAAACAATATCCTCATTGTCTGACATCTCCATTTCGATTGAACTGTTTTTAGTAATCTTGCACCTACATGCATAGAGTGTGAGCGCATTGCTGTTCACGCCCGCTTGCGCACGCGTGTGCCACCAAATTTCTTGCACAAGCGTGCAACCAATATGATCGAAGCCCAAGACAACATGGCGCGGTATGATGACATCACTTGGATTAAGATCAAATTTGAACTGTTCAGATAGTGAAAAGTGTAGGTTTTAGAGTATTTGTAGTATAATCAGTGCCAGAACTTGTGAATGACACACGAGTATACGTTTTCCTCTAACTATTTGTTAACTATTTTTCTCATAGTTCTACGTTATCTACTCTGTATTTTTTTTAACACTGCAATTTTGGAGAAATCTTTCTGTTTATATGAAAGTGTTGTATAACAACCACTTGTCTCCTCTCATTTAATCTTGTGTAAACGTAGTGAAATGAAACTGAAAGTTATACTATTCTAACTATGGTCTAGTCTATTATTATCATAGTCAGAAATCGGAAATAGTAACGCACATCGTTAAGGCGAATGGGAGGTACTGTCGTGTAAGGAACCAATTCATTACAGTGGGTTGATAAACTCGTGCAACGATGTTACATCGAATGTCATTCTCATAAAACATATAATGACTAGTTGATTTACTATTTAACTCATCTAATGAGGCTGGTATTTATTTAAATTAATATTTATATAAATACTAAAATAAAATAATATATACCTATATTAAAATACAATATAGAATGTTCATCTCTGTCTGATCTGATGAGTTGGGAAGTTAGGGCAACCCCACAGCACCCAGACCTCATTAAACCCTTTGTGTATCCTCCTGGACTCTCACTACGTCAACCAGTCTCTGTGTATAAACATATTATTAACTCAAAGTCTTGGATGCCATTTAGAATTCGGTACTGCGTAATATGGTGAAATTAAGACAATGGATATCGTTTTTTATGCCTTTAATTTTTTATTGTGGACAAGACAATTATTCAACTTAATTCTTGATCAAATAAAAGGTCCAAGTCAGGAAGGGTAACATATAATATCCTCCAAAAGACGTAGAACGATGCCCACAGTTGGTGTCAGAGGGAACAGATGTCTGTTAACCCTGGTAAAACTGTAATAGTTCCCTTCACTAGGAAAAGAAAATTGGAGGATCTTCCACCACTTTCCTACAATGGTAAGGTTATTCCATTTGCAGCGGAAGTAAAATATTTGGGGATTATCCTAGATATGAAACTTACTTGGAACGCTCACTTGGAAAAAGTTATCCACAAGGCCAGACTATCCTTGTGGACATGTCATAGGATCTGTGGAAACTCTTGTGGCTTGGGACCCAAACAAATCTATTGGATATATGTGATGATCGGTAGACCAATGATCACATATGGAGCTATTGCCTGGTGGCCAAAAGCTTTACAGCGAACGGCCTAAGCGAAGCTCTCTGGTTTACAGAGACAGGCTTGCCTGGCAATTACTGGTGCTATCAGCTCCACTCCGTCAGCAGTCATGGAAATCCTTCTGGACATACCTCCTCTCCATATATTGTTGGAAAGAGAGACTAGATGGACAACATACAGAATTGTGCATATTTCTAAATGCACAAATCAGGCTTATACAGAACAAAGCAGAATGCTAGTGGACACTGAAAGTCACAGTATTCTGGGAATGACCTCTGACATAATGCCTCCGACAGTAAACTACGACCTGCTTTATACGGTCCTAATTCCAAATAGAGATGAATGGGTTCTCCGTAAGGATGAACTATTAAGAGCAGACAGCAGTTGGTGCACAGACGGTTCAAAAACACCCTCAGGCTTTGGTGCAGGTGTATACGGGCGCAGACCTAGGACAGAAATCTCAACCTCTCTAGGATCCTATGCAACCGTATTTCAGGCGGAAATTTACGCCATTGTTTCATGTGTGGAGAGATTGGAGCAAGCCAATCTCATACGTAGAACAATAAAAATTTTCTTGGCCAGCCAAGAGGATTTGAAAGCACTTAGCTCTCACCGTGTAACGTCGAAATTGGTTTTAGACTGCCAAAAAAGATTCTCCTCAATAGGAGAACTCAATAAAGTATTGCTGGTCTGGATCCCTGGCCATTCTGGCGTGGAAGGAAACGAAAAGGCAGACTCTCTTTCAAGGGAGGGTGCCGCACGTGTTTCTATCGGACCAGAACCTACAATTGGCATCGCAATAAATTTTGCCAAACAAACACTGAATTCCTGGACGGCAAGAAGAGCTTAAGACTTCTGGCATAATGTACCAAGATTGGTTCATTCAAAGGCTTTCATACATCCTGCGAAGAATGTCTCCAAACAAATGTATAGCAGGCATGACCTACGTTCTGAATCATTATATGCTAAAACTTGGACTGTCGGAAGATCCGACCTGCCGTCTTTGTCTGGAAGATGATGAAACAGCAAAGCATATAATTTGTGCCTGCCCCGCCGCGGCTGGAATCAGGTATCTGATGTTTAACAGTGATTCTCTCTCGCCCTCGGACCTGATATATCTTTCACCAAATAAACAAATCCGCTTTGTTAAGAAGCTGAATTTGTTTGGTGAACTCTGAATAGGTGTGAGCCACAATAGACTCTTGCCAGTCGCAGTGGAGTGCCTTATAGACCCACTCACCATAAACCTAACCTAGCCTAATATTGTTTCAGTTCCTTTCTTTCTTATTTTTGTAAGAATAATCTTATTCCATTTTTTTCTTGCTTTTGTTTTATGAAAATAAAATAATTGAGTTGATTTAATTGCAGCAAAACTGTCAAAGTATTTATACATATTACTTACATAATCGAGAACAGTGTCGTCATCATAATAATAACCTAAATATCCAACTGAGCAGATCGGAAAATAAATTATTTGTACCTATCCTCTCATATACGATAATTCAATAAAATTAATTCTATTTAATAGCTAGTATACTACAAAAGATATACAAATTAATTTGTTACAAATAATATATTACATATTTCAGGTGTTAAAATCAAAATTAGGTTTACACAATTACCTTTAAAATTTTACAGGGCCGGAGTTAAACTAGATGTTTTTATTTAAATATATTGGGATAAATAAGGGCGTATTAGGACGAAAGAAGAAAGCTGGAACCAAAATAACTGGCTGGAATTTGTATCGGTTTAGATGTTGCACCCTGTATATTAAAAAAATTACTTTCATCGTTCAATAAGCCATCAATATTTAATACATTACACATGCCCATGTACATTGTTACTGAGAAAATTTATTACTTTTCAACGTTAAAATGAAATTCAAAAATGTATTTACTTATATATAGTAAATAAATTCATTTACATAATTATCATATTTTATGCAACAATTTCAGCGTTGACCATTGTTTATCCATTGTTTTACATTTCAGTTAAAATTTATTACACATCAGATATATTTTAGTAGAAAATGTCAAGGGAAATCAAAGAATACTTAACGAAATTGGTAAACCGTTACTAATGGCACTATTTACGGATAGCCATAAATTTTGTCATGATTTTAATAATAATTTTTAATGACTAAGTTTTATTGCAAATTACACCTCCTATTTAAGATATTTAATGTCAGATTCAAATTGTCTTTTTTTTTCAACAAAAGCTTCTCTAGTTTCTCCCGGAACTCAAAAACAAAAGATTTTCTCCTAAATGATTGTTCAAATGTGAAAAAAAAATGAAAATGTTGAGGGTAATATAAGTGGTAACATTTTTTTTCTTATTCTAGAATAGACGACACAAAATAGTGTTAAATAATGACGTAAAGATTGTTTAAAGCAAATAGCTAATTGTGTATCAAACGCAGAAAGTAGTACTTTGGTAGTCGAGACAGAAAGTCGAAACTACCAAAAGACGTTCTGCTCTAAATACACACAAGATTTTTTCTACTATCACACCAAAATTAACTAGTAGCTCTCTTTTATCTATAAATAAAATTAGGCGTGCGCCAAAGTTACTTTCTGCTTAAAAGCGCCAATAATGTCAAATTATGACAGCTAGCGGAAACGATCAACTTTGCAGTTGCTTTTCAAGGCACAAAAGACGTCTTTCGATAGTGATAGTAGAAAAACATTATTACAACTGTTGGAACTGTTAAGAAAAAATACAGTGCGGATATTAAGTCTTACCCCCCCCTAGAAAACTCCTTTATTAAATACAAATAAAATCCTCGGACCCGTCAATTTTTATTTTAATCGAGGTGTTTTATAACATACAAAAAATTGTCACCCCTTCTACCTCCTACACTTGACAGCTATCCCCGCAGATTTTTTAAATAGCAAGGGGGGTTGTGCGATACTTCGTTGGAAAGGGTTTGAAAAGCAGAACTCAAAAATGTAAAATTAACAAAAAATAATGTATTACATTAATATCTTTAAAATTAAAGGGACTGGACAAATTATCCTAAAGAAAAATTGATCTACTACAGGAGATGCTCGAAATGTTCTCTATTTACCTCCTGGCAAAAGTAGATCCTTTGGTTAGTTACAACCTTTTGTAGGGTCTGAATATCAATCCTATTCCTTTCTTCCGTTATTCTTTGACGGAGTTCAGCAAGTGTTCTCAAATGGCTCACATACACTTTGGATTTAAGGTGACCCCACCTCAATTAAAATAAAAATTGACGGGTTTGAGGATCTTTGTCTCAGATAATGGAGTTTCCTAGGGGGGGGGGGTAAGACTTAATATCCGCACTGTATATCGTTGGACATAAAAGCAAATTTTAAATAAATGTTATATGCTTTTCAAGAAAACAAGAAACGATTAACTTTAATGCCGACTTAATCAAAATACAGGTACTGGTTGCCATTTCTTTATCTGCACTTCCCAGTTGTTTTTATATATATCGCATACCATAAGTTGAAAAGTTGCTCTTAATCGTGTACGTTCTAAAACAATAACGATTATGTCACTCAGTGTATTGATTGAAAATTAAAACTAAAAATATCGGAAGGTGTAGTTAGTTTTTTCATTTCCTTGAGGTGTAGTTGTTCTGCAGCATTGTAGAAATAATTTAGCCATTTCGAAAAAGATCTCGATTCGATTTTCTCTTATTAAACAGAAGTAGATAAATTGCGTAATCTTTCTTAGTCTGTTACACATTTTTTTGTTTGATGGTTTAGTCGGTATTGTTTTTTCCACTTTTTATGTTTATTAAGTAAACACCAGAGTGTGTGCTTTAAATATATACATAATGGCTAGACACCCCGTGTGGGGTTAGGTTAGGGTGGGTAGTGCTGGCGTTAACCTTCTGTCTGTTTCTCCCAATTGTATAGCACTCATATGTTTGTTGAGTCTGCAGTATCCTGTCAGTGAACCTACTATGATTCTAACAGCCTTTCGAATTTTTAGCAGCATGTCCTCTGTTACATTGGCCGATGGTCGTTTGATGAACTCTTTGGCCTGTCTCTGTTCAGGGGTTGTTTTCCACCATTCCAGAAACTTAGTTTGCTTCCATTTCCATTGGAGTGGATCAGTTTCCGTTGTACGTTTAAATTCTTTCACTTATGTCTCTCCATAATTTCCTATTTTATGTTTTTTATTCCCAGTTTGTTACTCCTGCTCTATTGAGGTCCACCTCTACTTCACTTTGCTACTTTGACCTCCTCCTGGGCTACACTGCAAGGTATTGTAGGTTACTGATTTAGCTCATTCTGTCCATACGTGTCCTAGCCATTCAACTTTTATTCTTTTTACAATGTCACGGTTCGTTCTAATTCTAAATTAATAATTCCCCATTTATATTTACATATTGTTCTCATGAACTTTCTCTCAGTTATTCTTAATTTTTCCTCTTCCTTCTTCGTCATTGTTTCTGCTGTGTACATCATTTTTGGCCTTAGTATCGTTTTATATACAGATTGCGTAAATTACATCGGAACCGTCCGGATTACACAAGTACGACAGAAAAACAGCTGAAAGAGAGAGAAAGAATAATTATGCGCGGTCATTAAGGCGTGTACTTTGTTTCACCTTAGGGGTGTATACTTATTTCCCGAGACTGGTCGAATGCTCATTGCTCCCCTATTTTAACCGCTGTTGCCAGAAGCGCAGATTAATTTGTACAAATGATATTTTTGTCTCGTTTTTTCGAGGGGGAAAATACAGCACGTTTGTACCAGCATTACGCCAAATAATCTTAGAGATATGAGATCAAATCTTTATCACAGATTTGGTTATTGTCTGGCACAGGAAGGTGGTTTATTTGAGCACTTAATTCATTAAAATTATGTTTACCTTTAGAATGGATTTTTATTTTCATTTTTTCAGGAAGTTTATATTTTTTGTTTAGAATATGTGTAGGTACCTACCTACTTATTTTATTTTTTCAATTTAATTTATTAATGGAAGGAATTTTTAGTTTATTAATTATGGTTCTCTCAAGAAATGCTTTTTTATTTTCAAGTTACAATGGCTAAAATAATATCCTATTGTAGTTAGAAATTGTCAACTTGGTCTGAAATGATCATGTTGACAAAAATGAATTTTAAAATGTACAGGTTACGTAATAACGATTGCATTTTTTTATTTCTTCAACACCCTCACTCCTTCTATGTTGGGAGCATACTGAATACCACCGTTATACCACCAACTAGTGAATTCTCTCTGTAAAGGAGCATTCGGCCAGTCTCGGGAAATAAGTATACACCACTAAGATGAAACAAAGTGATGACCGCGCACAATTATTCTTTCTCTCTCTTTCATATATCCTTGTCGTACTTGTGTAATCCAAGGCGAGGGTTCCGATGTAATTTACGCAATCTGTATATTTAATTTTGTTTATTTTGTTACCATTCTGCTTTTAAGTAGCTTCTATCTCTTGTGTTGTTAATCATGACCCCTAAATATTTATAATTTCTAACTAAGTACTTCAAATTCATGAACGAAGATTTTCTTTTTGGCTTACGCTCCCCAGTCTCATTAGCTTTCTTTCACTTTTATTTATTTTTAGCCCCATTTTTCCTCCCTCTGTGACTATCTCCTTCATGAATTGTATACATATTCAGTTTTAAAAGTGTCCGGCTTTTAAGTTGGTGTTATTGTTAACTTAAATTTCCATTATCTAATTATTCGGTAAAAATAAATTTTTTTATGAAAATTCATTTAAATATTATAAAATTATCAAATTCATAAAATAATTTACTGAAAATGTGCTTCAATTCGATATTTTTGAGTCATTGAGCTTATTAAAAAAAACGAAACGATGTAAAAGCGTGAAAGTCTGATTATAAATTCAAAAAATTTCTACTTTTGATAATACAAATCCTATAATTTGTGAAACCTGTCGTATATTATGTTATAATTGTTCTGTGGAATTCATTAATTACTGGTTTAATTTAATTAGTACATAGTAAATCATCAAAATTAAGTAATAAAAAACAACCAAAAAAACTAAATTCTTGAGCTAAAGACAATGAAAATGCTTAAAATTCGTGACAAGGTTTTTTTTGCGAAAAATCAACTTGTACTGTCAGTTTTTTAATCAAATAATTCGAGCATCTTGAAATAATGTCATAAAATTTTCGAAAAAACGCATTTTTAACATAAAAAGTCTTGTAAATACCACAAAACTATGAATTCTTAACTTTAACTTTCCTCAAATGACAAGTCTACTTGGAAAAAAATTCACAAGATCATAACTCGTGGGATTTTTACTCTCAAAGAAGCGAATTTTAGAAGAAAAAACTACGCGTAACTCGAACTGTTACGTTGTTTAATGACCACTGGGTAATAACAGTAGTCGGCAAGAATGTGTAGATGTCATTATACATTTTTACAATAACAAAAAAATATCTTACAATTACCTACTCCTTCGCACTTTAATTTATATCTTTTCCGATAGTTACTATAATAATTTATGTACAATTGGTTGATAGAATGTATAATTAATAAGATACACTCTCTTATCATAAATAAACGTCAATAGATGGAGAAGGAACAATCAGGTAAATGCATATATCTGCCTATTTACAAATCGTTTATATAAGAGTTTTAATACACCGAAGAAAATGCCTATTGGAATGGTGCGTTTTTTTTAAATGGAATAAAAGTAATAAATTCATGACCTGTCAAGTTGATTTTCCTTTGCAGCCTCTCGACAGATTTATTTTAATTAAATGAAATAGAAGGAAAAGGATTTAGCGAAAACGTTATAAAAATTTGTGTAAGACAGCAATAAATTAAAATTATTTCACACCAATTAAATCCAAATAAAAATATGATTGATTGCTCTTTTTAACTAGATGTTCCGTGTATATAGTCTTGAGAAGATGCTCCTTTTTATTACGATCATTAACCTTGGAAAAGTAGTAAACTGTATTAGGCAATAATAAATCTTCAGTATATTTCACTTTTATTTTTAAAGGTTGATTTAGATCGTCCAATGAATATTTATAATCTGTTAAAGGACAGATTGTATTTAAAAATAAGTTAATTAACAAAAAATATAGTAATAATCTTCTAAAAAGTTTATCCTTGTAATATTTAACGGTGTCGTCTTTGTCTTAGAGGTTAATGAATTTTTAATAAATATTTTCAAGCGTTTTATATGTCTATATAAATATTTTATTCAACTTATTTTCGATTATTGAAAAAATCATAGGCTGAAAAGTCCCGGGCCTGATACATAGATGGCGCTAGTTTTATTGCAATCTCCTGTTTTTCAGTTAGTACTAACTTTAAAAAGACAGCTGTCAAAATTTCACGATATTTTATTCATTAAGGTCATTTTGGATTAGACAATTCCTTGTGGAATATTTAGGTCAAGTTTTGGAACAATTCAAATTGTTTAGTCTGAAATTAAAAATTGTATTAAACATTGTCTACCCTGTCAAATTGTAAAAAAATAGAACAGGTTCTATTTTCTCAACAATTTGATTGTATTATTTGTGTTTCATGATGAAAATGTTCTATGAAAATGTCATTAATCTGGATAATTTGTGGTTATGTTTTAAAATGGTTGAAGAATATTATCATGGAGACTATATAAGGAGATCGAACTCCATGTAATTCAATTTTTGGTAATGGTAGAGGGCGCCAGTCTCAAATGTGTACCAGAAACATCTGACTGCAGAACAATAACAGCCAATCATGAGTCTTGCATACACTTTCAGTTCATGGTTTTTTATTGGTTGCTAGCTCATTTGACAGTATGTTAGGTAAGTGAGGTTATGGAACAGAAATACAGATAATACACAACAGAAATGAAAAATTTTCTGACTAAGAAATCGGTTTTCGTCCTCGTCTTGGAAAATATCTTAAATTGTGATCGTTTGGTAGTAAAATATGATATATCTTGCCAAAAACATTTTACCTTTTTTCTTCCAGTTCTCTTGAATTTTACTTGTTTATATCAGCAAAAGTAAAGTTTTTTGTGTGCCATTGTGCTTTTTCTAGACTTCTCATGAGTAATGTATATAATTTGAATCCTAACATAATAAATATTCTTTCCTACTTTATTTATCTTTGACTATTTTCAATCACATTGGGTAACTGAAAACACTCTGGCTTTCTTAAATTCAATTCACGTCTTATCGTTTTAAATCAGATGCACTATCAACCACCATAGCAATAATTTTCAACAACGCACACACCCTGTCTTTTTTTAATTTTTAACAATAATTTAAATCTTTCTAGCTCCTACTTTTAGTTTTTATTATTGTCATAAGTAATGTTTACAATTTGATTACTGTCATTTATAAAAACTAAGGTTACTTATTTGGATTGTGCACATGTTGCAATGCGCAGCGTAGCGGTGAAAAAACAAACTGCTTTGATAGTCGATTTTGAGGTCAGGTTTTGTCAATTTTTCCGTTAGTTCTCCTTATATAGTCTCCATGAATATTATTATGATTCTGAGAAGGATCTTTACTAATGATTGGAACTGAATTATTTCCATCTTTTAGAAAATAGACATTTATTACTTTTTACATCTATTGACATATGTTATTTTATGATTAATACCAACAAGTCTAATAAAAGGTAACAACAATTCTCCCCTCCTTATTACAAACGATTTTACAATAAAAAGAGACAACGTATAAATATTCCTATATACTGTTAACACACACTTGAAATCTTTTATTTTATGCGATTACGTAGTCTTTGGACCAAATAGGTGGACGTTATTCTCTTTGAGGTCGTAATAATGACGCGTCACCTAAATGACGTTCATTCAATAAATCTGGATTACTTTGAGGTACTGCTGGAAGCATTGGTACATTGAATGACTGAGTGGGTCCAAACGGTACTGTCTTTTTCCGGACTAGCGTTAATTTCAATTGGTTAACATGTCTTTTTAATGTTCTTCCTGAGTTTAAAAGGACCAAATCATGGAGTTTCTTTTCTACATTTCCGAGCTACCATAAATATGTGTTTATTATTTATGAAAACCCTAGCCTGGATCCTCTCCCCCACTAGAAATTAACGTAAATAGCTTAAGACAGTTGGCCAATATTTCACACAAGAAATTTATTCCAAAAATTGTTCCAAAACTTGAACTATTTATTGCATGAAAAATTGTCTAATATAAAATGATCTTTAGATCAAAAATAATTTCGAGTTTTGATTTCACACAGCTACTTGGTGGGAAAAAATACCGTTCAAGCGAAGCAATGACTTGAAAAGAGTTGTGGAGAATCCGCTCCGTTAAAAACAACAATAAAACGATGGTTTGCTGACTTCAAACGTTGTCGTAGAGACACCGATGATGCGGAAGTCAATGAAAACAGTGGCAAAATTACATAAATTGAACTTCAAATTGCTCCCACATCCATCGTATTCGCCAGATTTGGCTCTCAGCGACTACTTTCTGTTCGCAGACCTAAAAAATTGCTCGCCTGACACTGAGACCTATTTTGAGGCAAAAGATAAATCGTTCTACAAAAGTGGTATTGAAATGTTAGAGCGGCGCTGGAATGATTGCGTTGTTCTTGATTGAAATTACGTTAAACAAAAAAAAATTCTTTTCTTTATTAAGCCCGGGACTTTTCAGCCCTTGTGTTATGCTGAAAATTCAGCAAAATATTCTCTAAAGACCAATCTATTCAGAAAAAAATCAACAATACTGTAACCAGAGAGGTTCTGATTGGTAAACAATCATTTTTGATGATGAATTTTGTTCTCCAATTCCCATATTAAATAGCAATATAATGTATAATTATAAAACACATAATAAATCAAATATTTTATCGAAATTTTATCCATTAAAAACAATATAGAAAAATCGGATGTTGTAAAACAAAGACTTTCTATGAAGATAAAAATCTGTTTCGACATTGTATCGAATGTTTGTATATTCCTCATGTGCAAAACCATTCTAATCTCAACAAGCGTGCAGACCCATGTTTAATCTAGATAAAAACCGTGGAAATCGAATGTCAAAATTATGCAAATCTACGTGTAAGTGACGTAAAGAAGATTTTTGAATCTGTATTTATTTAATTATTACATCTATTATATCATAATTATTGTTTGGTAATACTAGAAACATGAGTGAATTTATTTTCTTTCATAGTTACATTAATTTGAATAATACATTTTTATTCCTTTATGCGAATTACAAAATTCCGTCAAGTTACTTCATTTTGTTGAGAATTATTTGTGTTTATACACGTTTATTTTATTGATGTTACTCAATTTTCTGTAAATTTTGAAATCAAAGATCAGAGAGGAAGGTTAAACTTGAAATAAATATTTGCTTTGTTGATTTTTTAAGAACATAATCAACTTTTTTTTTTCAAAACTACTACCACTTTCGATTAAGACTGAATTACCTTGACAGCCGAGGCTTCTAAACATAAAAAAAGAAGAAATGTTCCGTTTCTTTGATCAAACTTTATGCAGAAAATTATTCCTATTTTATCCACAAGTGTTGGCCACTAACAAATTTGTGTCAAATTTAATGACTGACTCTGTGTTCGGTCATGGATTATTGAGCATGAAAATCATAATTACATGCCTATTTATAAATTCAAATGATCATGGTCGGCTTCACACGTTTCTTATAAAACAAGACAAAATTGGGCTGTAGCTAAAGGTTAATCGCCTGAAACGATACATTGTATCTTCTGTATGTTCCCTGTGGTGTATTCATTATTTGCTTTGTTAATTTCCCAAAATAATAATTAACGAAAAGGGTACATAGTAGTTAATCATTAAATATTTATACATATGTCAAATGGGCTCTGTAGCAGAATAGCGCTGGTCAAAATCGCGCTGGTCAAAAAAAGCGCTGGACAAAATAGCGCTGGACAGAAATATCGCTGGACAAAATAGCGCAAGATAAAAACAGCGCTCCATAAAATAGCGCCGCCAAAAGATAATTATGCTCCTTTATTTTACTACTATCTCATACATAAAAATAGACTATAGTACCGAATTAGCATAATTAGGAATAACATATTTTTCATAAATTACAGTCATAACAATAGTTTTCCTAATTCAATTCGTCAATTCAACATCGCTTCCCGACCAGCTGACAGTGATCAAACTGTTGGTAACTGTCTATAACAGTATCAGAATATAAGGAACGGAAAACAAGTAAGAACAACAATCAATATTTTTCATCATACTTCAACACATATCGCTTCCCGACCAACTGACACAGATCAAAGTGTAAACAACTACTTGTCAGTGTCATATTTATTTAAAGTCTAAAAAAATGCAATTTGGCAAGTCTCAGAAAGGAGGTGATACGTTATTCCACGAAGGTTATAATTACCGAAATGACAAGCAACGTGAAATTGCATTTTTTTAGACTTTAAATAGATATGACACTGACAAGTAGTTGTTTACACTTTGATCTGTGTTAGTTGGCCGGGAAGCGATATGTGTTGAAGTATAATGAAAAATATTGATTGTTGCTCTTACTTGTTTTCCGTTCCTTATATTCTGATATCGTTTGTTGTAAAGGAAGGTTGATGCTTAGCGGTGAAACTTGATTTTTCAATCACATCCTACTGTAATAGTTGATTTTGTGGAGCGCTGTTTTTGTCCTGCGCTGTTTTTGACCAGCGCTACTTTGACCAGCGCTATTTATGTCCAGCGCTATTCTGCTACAGAGCCGTCAAATGTCTATATTTATATTTCGATGGCTTTAGCCACAGAACTAATGTTTATTTCTGTGATCGAACAAAAACAAGCGATAAATGACAAGACATTTGACAATTTCCCATGTCTATGACAAACTTTAAGAGAACCTGTCGAAATTTGAAGTACTATTTTTATCGGCATCTTTTCAATTGTTGCATTATTTTAATAAGTTTAAGATGGATTTAGTAATGCATGAGAGTACAATGTTTGCAAGAGCGTGTATATTAGATTAAGTTGTTTCTCAATTAATTAGTCTCATATATACTACACTACTTATTTTTAATAACACCCCGAGTATGTCTTACGAACGTAAAATATGTTTCATCACATTGGCCGCATTCAGAAGAAAAACCCGATTAGTTATCGATAAGTCATTGGTCACGTGATGATGAGCAATTCTTCTGAATGCACTTTTTTACAGTAGTTGATTTATTTACATTGACAATAATGACATGGACATGATATTTCTGTGTACCATCGGTTCAAAATGAACAACAATATTTTGGGTTTTTTTGTGGACGATTTAATAGATCTTAATGTAGTGGAACAGGCTGCAATTAATTTAGGTATACCATTACCTTTACTAGCTATAGAGGAAAGGGAAACACATGCTAGAAATAAATACTATTATGAACGAGTAGTCCCACAATACACAGGTATTCCTATTATTCTGTATAACATGTCTTTATACTCATAACATATTTCCACCTCTTCCATATCGTTCAAAATCCCACCAAGAAAATAAAAAAACTACACAAATATATTCAAAATTCAAACGAATTCTACCATCAACTCTCAAAATGGCACTATTGACAGTATTGACAATTAAAGAATCACTAATCGTAATCGTAAATCGCTAATTTAAAACGATCGAAAAAATGGCGTCCGATTAGCAATATATCTTTACAACTCATCACTTTTATTGCGCATTCAGCAGACGAATCCTCAGCGATTAGTAATCGATAGTGTCTGCTGAATGCGGCCATTGACATAATTAGATCTCTATCTTTCAAAGTGATTTTTCATAGACCCGCCTCAACCGTCACTATCGCCGAAATTACAATTATTTTAACGTCCATCCATTGAATTATTTGAATTTAGATTAATTGCTTGCTTTCGTATAAGTATTTTGCAACACCACTTCACGCTACAGATGATTTCAACCGTTATTACTACACGAGCAAATAGGTTTTTTTTCGATAAATGATAGATTGTAATACACGAAAGTAATTGGTGTATTATTAAGACAATGTCGGTTAAATTTAATTAACGAACTCAAGAAATTATATTCTACCAGTCAATATTATCTAAGTTGAAACGTTGGAAGTATTACAGTCCGCACCAAACAAACATATTGGATCCCAAATTGAATAATTTCAAAACGTTGGTATATCGAAAATTAGGGGAGATAAAAAATTACTGTTTGTATAACAAGGGAGGAAAGTGCTACTTTTCCTCCCGAGGATAAAGTTTATTGCCCGACGCACAGTGGCCAAATTACTCTACGACTCACAGGATTGATCCGTTTTAGACGTGCGTCACCTTAAAATGTTCGTCTTGAGTTTGCCTATCGACCCTTGTTTCGGGATTTTTGATTTCTAATTTGTGTCCAAAAATTTACTTTCATGGAAAAATGGCGATTTTGGGTGCAAAAGTCATCCTAGCGAACGCAACCCTGGGTTTTTACAAAACTTTTTTCAAGGAAACTCTTCCTCTTGACAACCCCTGTCGGAAATGACGACCTTTATGAGAAACTTGTATTGAACGAAAAGTGTTCAGTACCACCTAAGGAATATGTCCGAATTTTTACAGAATTTTTTGAAATTTTCCGAGATTCTGGAATTTGGCGATTTCCTGGTCAAATTAAATGTCCAAAAATATCCTCAAACATTCTGAGAAAATTTGTACGTATTGCTGGATTGATTACAAACACTTTTTATTGAAACAAATTTAGATTTTTGTTCCAATAGATTTTTGAGGAACAATTTCCTTTCGCATCAATAGTTTTGGATCACTATGGTCGTTTTTAGTCAAAGTAAAATTGCACTAAGAGTTTTAACAGGGATCCTAACGGGACATTGCTGCCTGAACGGGCACCTGAAAAAGCTCAAAATAGTGGAGGAAGGAGAATGTAGATTCTGTAGCATGGAAGAAGATTATAGGAGATTACTGGATAGAAGAGGGGCATTTACCTAAGTTGAAACCTGCAGATATCCTAAAATTCCTCGGGGAAATAGGACTAAAGGAGCTACTAGTCTCTGAGACATTTCTCAGGACCTAAGTAGAAGTAAGGAGGCACAGTAGATCTTTTAGGTCTCAGTGAAAGTTACTCCATCATACATGCATACATCCAGGTGTCATCTAGGAGCTGTATCCAACGATACTGTATTGCGAAAATGTGAATTGAGGTATTTTCTTCCACCGAATTTCCTACCCTAGTGGTGAGCAGTTCCTAGATCCATTTGATTGTTGTGCAGTCTACTCATCTTCTATTGAATGTTTTTTTATATTCCTTCATAAGTATTTAATTATTTTTTGATGAACTAGTAAATTTTCCAGATTTTTCTCGATAGAACGTGATCATATTGTACAGAATGTTCCTATTGAAATAATATGAATTAAGAAAATTGATATAGTAGTTAGATAACTCTTAAAAATGTTTCCCGATGCTTCAATTTTTGTAAAAACTATAAGAAATCCTTGAGTCAACGAACAGTTTTTGTATAAAAACCTCAATCAAGCAAACAAATCTTTTTCCGTAGAGAAGGCATGATGAATTATTGGTTTTTGTTTAGATTCATACATGAAATAATTTGTCTCGGTAATCAAAGTGCACTTCCGTCGGTCTTATTTCTATGCAAACTTTCTCTATAAAATTAAAAGAAGCGCTCATTAATATATTCTTAATATTGTTCCGCTGTGATCACAGAATGATTTTAACTACTATCATGTTTTTTAATGACAAAACTCCTTACTCAACAACTCGTGACTGTGTGTGAATCGATTTTTGTTAATGTCTTTGACACGATGAGTAGATATTAAGTAGTAGGTTTTTAAATAGTTGGATTCTTTCTCTTCCTGAATATTATACTATCTTCATAGTCGTGTTTAATTTTGTTGGACTTTCTGTGACTCGGTTACGTAAAATATAAGTCAGAATGTTTGTTTGATGGTTTTTAAGACAAATATCCAAACGCAAACAGTGATCATAATTTTAAAAGTAGAAAACGGATGGTGCCATCTTATAAAATATATTACCTAGTATAATTTGGATATGTATTGGTGATTGATTGGTTCAGTACCACCACTCAGAGGCTTAGAGTCCTCGGTACCTCAGCCTTTGGGCTTTTTGTGCTCTTGGTTCTGCCGTTTATGTGAAGAGACCAGTAGCCCTTATCAGGCTCAACCGTCTTCTCACTAGGTCCTTCTTGGAGAAATCCCCCATTGGATGTTCTAGTCCTATGAGTCTATATCTCCAATGAGATAATGTGAGATGCTGTTTCCTCCTCTTCCATGCACAACCGACAGATTGGTTTCTCCCTATATATGCAGATTGTTATATGCATGTGCTTCCTTCGTTTTTTTAAATGAGACACCCTGTATTTACCAACAGATAAAAAATATTGGTAGGTGAATTTTCAACTAATTGATAGCTGAAACCATATTGTTATAGCATACTTTATAAAACTCGTTTCTTGGTACCCATCTGTCACCATTAATTAATCTAACTAGGAAGTATTTCATTAAAATTAAATAGTTTTTTTTTTATTCATAAAAAGGACAACACCAATTATTCAAAATTCTTTAAAATAGACAGACACAAGGTCAAGCACAACATTATTAGGTATATTATCCACTTGATTTGCATAAAATACCATCTGTCCACTCTTTGATTTGGGCAAGACATAAAAGAATGCATATAAAATTGTATTTCATTAATTATTGATGTCACACCTTTAGTTTGGTTTGATCCTTCCAGCATTGCATTGTATACGGAGTAGTAATGTAGAGGCTGAATATACACGTGTTTTGTCAAAAAATCATGGAGTCCATAATAATAGGAATTTTGAACTGACATTTCAAATACACGCTCTAAAATAATAAACAAATATATAAAAAAATAAGGAACATCTTATCTACGAGATTTTGCATACGAGAATGCGAAAGTGAGAGATAAGGAAATTTGAAAAAAGAAAATCTTAACTATGTACTTTTTATGGGGTTAAATTATTATAGTGGATTTCCATCAATAAAAGTGTCTTAAAAAACACGGGATACGAGGATATATTGAGCAATTCTTAGCCTACTATAGAACCAAACAAAATTTCAATGTCAAAATATTTTATTACCCAACATATTCTCCTC
The DNA here is from genome assembly GCA_949126875.1 of Lochmaea capreae. Taxonomy (NCBI): domain Eukaryota; kingdom Metazoa; phylum Arthropoda; class Insecta; order Coleoptera; family Chrysomelidae; genus Lochmaea; species Lochmaea capreae. The sequence goes on from OX421400.1 coordinate 3,858,994, forward strand.
TTAATTGGATACGTTTATTACAGCGAACCTGCAACGTCTCTAGACTTTTAAAAAAAAATGTTTCTTCTTGCTCTGCAAATCAGACCTTCACAGGTTTTATTACCTCCTCGTTGGAAAAAAATTACGACCTTTCAAACTTTTTTTCAGTTGCGGGAAGAGATGATAGTCGGACGGAGCCAAATCTGAGGAATAAGGGGGGTGTTCTAGTGATTCAAAACCTAAATCACGAATTTTTTGCATGGCAGCATGAGATTTGTATGCAGGGGCGTTGTCCAGCAAAAACAAAACTCCTTTGGATAGCATTCCGCGTCTTTTCTCTTTAATTTTTTCCCGTAGGGTGGTCAGTAATGTCGAATAGTAATCTCCAGTTATTGTTCTACTCTTATCCAAAAAATCAATCATGATTACTCTATGGCAATCCCAAAAAACTGAAGCAAGAACTTTTCCTGCAGATTTTTGGACACGAAACTTCTTAGGTCTTGGAGAACCAGAGTGTCGCCATTCCATCGATTGTTGCTTTGTTTCTGGATCGTAGAAATGTGCCCAAGTCTCATCCATAGTAACAATTCGGTTTAAGAAGTCTACATCGTTTTTAAATCGAGCACAGATCGAACGCGATGCTTCTACCCTTGGACGCTTTTGGTCACCATCAAACATTTGAAGATCCATTTTGCAGCAATTTTTCTCATGTCCAAATTGACATGAACTATATGATGAAAGCGTTCTTTCAGTGCTTCAGATATCCGTTTTAGCCCATTTCGACGGTCTGATAAAATCATGTCATGAACTGCATCGATATTTTTGGGGACTGACACAGAAACTGGCCTTTCCGATCGGTCATCATCTTCAATGGAAACTTTATCTCTTTTGAAGCTTGCAGTCCAATTTTTCACGGTCGCATAAAAAGAACGTTGATCACCAACGGTAATGAGCATATCTTTGTAAATCTGCTTACCTCTTAACCCTTTTAATACAGGTACTTGATGATGGCTCGATACTCCAATTTTTCGATTTTCACAATTTTGGTGGACATCTTTTTTCTTTTAATTTATTGCGTAACTCTGGTTTACTTTTTTGACGTCAAACTTCGCACTGACACTTCTAATAAGTTATTGTTCGTTGCTATGGTAACGCAATATTTTGTTTATGCATGGAACTGGTCTAGGCTAACTAGATATCAATACATCCTCGTAGTTAACTAAATGAGAATGGCGTGGAGATTAAAATATAATATGAATCAATTTAAACACCAAACGAAATACGAATACTTATTGTGTTGGAAGCCGTGTATAAATTTCATTGTGTATATGCGCATCAAAGTATTCCAAGGTGCTCTTGTTATTACCATTGAAATCTTTAGTCTTGTTTTTTATGATATCGCTTCGTAATGGTTTCTAAGAACATTGTTTCTTCAGGCGACTATATATAGACCAGTCATTAACGATATATTCTAAAGAAAAAAGTTTGAATTTAGAATTTTGAAAAATGTCCATAATGCCGAATACTCAGTTTATTGAGGTAACTGGTCTTTGAACAGCATTATTGTTATTAGAGTCTTCAATATTCTATATTAGTCTAACTCCTTCAAAGCTCCGGGAAATAGAACTAAAGGATCTACTAGTCTCTGAGACGTTCCTAAGGAACTAAGTAGAAGTAAGGGGGCACAAGAGATTTTTTGGGTCTCAGTGAATGTCACCCCACCATACATATACACAACTCCTTCTAAACGTACTCCTTGTTCTAGAAAATAGGATTAGGTCCCAATACATTTTTTTTAGACAATTCGCATCAACCCAATTGGCTAAATTTATTGTACATAAAAATTACTATATAAACAAAAGAATAAAACAATAATGAACACATCACAAGGAACATACAGATGATAGTTACAACTTAGACGTTTCTGTACAAGTTGATTGCCTAGAGGTATGCGCACAAGTTTCCAACAATAGAAAGCTGGTTTTTCGCACGCTGGTTATCAGCGCGAAAGAAGCTGATTGTTGAACATGAAGAAAGCTGGAAGTCGGCTAGTTTCGTTCACTATGTTTCAAAATGTCGAGTACCTCAAGTGACGAAATTTGTTTGGTGGAAAATTTTTCTTTAAAAATTAAAAGAAAAGCTGGTGTTCGTCATATAAATCGTGGTAGAAAAGAGTAAGAAGTGTATCATCATCTATTTGTGCAGTGTGCTTTATGTCTTATCAACATAAATACATTTTTAAAGCTTATCGACGCTTATAGACAAGCGCGAGAAACCAGCTTTCTTTGTGTTCTCGCCCTTACATTGTTGTTCTAAAATCGACTAAAATTGGTTTCGATTGACAAATTCGATCTCTCGTGTTGGAACAACGGTCACTACACAAGAAAATGTTCAACCGACATTTGGGTTCTGCACTGTTTACACACACGTTGATTTGTTTTTGTTATGCGGTATGAGTGGGTAACGAACGTATGCCCGATTCTTAACCTAGAAAAAATCACTTGGTGTCGACGATTCGTTGGGGTATTCTTCCAGTTATTCACGGACGTTTTTACTTCGGAGAGTTTTGATGTGAAAGTATTCCATTTAAATTGCCTGTCAAAGGTGATGGTATTTTTATAATATTGTTTGAGATCTATTTCCTATTTTCAATCTCTGAAGTTGGAACTGATGCTGCAGTCTTCGCTAATTCGTCAGATTTTCCATTTTGTGGGATGCCCACGTGTGATGGAATCCACATAAATTTGATAGTTAATTTGGCGATTTTAGCTGTACTATTTTCTTGCGGCTTTTCCATTTTTATTGATCGTCTTGTCAGTGTTTCGTAATTAATCGAGATTTATTGTATTCTACTGTTAATTATTTAGAAAAAAAAATCACCTTGATAATTCTGTTTAAACGTATCGAATTTTTGCGATGAGTTTTCCAAACGTACCAGTTTTTTTACAGCGACATGAATAAATTAACATATTACGTAATTATAGACATAAGAAAAACAATTTCAAGGATATGTTATTGAAGAACAAGGGACTATTAAACATCCAAAGTACGAACTGATGAGTAGAAATTTTATTAATTCATGTTTCATGGTGAAATTTGATATTTATTTTATTTGATGACAAGCTTTTAAGAAGTAAATATTGATAAATGCCAATATTATGTATTTTTAATGTAAACAAAATAGTCAAATCAATGTTAAACCAAAAAATACACCAATGTCGGATAGTCAAGCAGCCATTAAAGCACTAAGCTCTTGTGTAATCAGTTCCAAAACTAGGCCAGTCGGTAGGGGATATTTTAGACCAAAAGTACAAGTAATTAGCAATACGGCTGATTTTTTTTTATAAGTACCTTAAAGTATGTAGATTAATATAAAAAAAAGTTTACCAGTCTATCGATTTCTCAAATTAAAAAACTTTTTTTTTTTCGATATTCTTTAATATTTCGCGCTGGGAGAAAGGTAGAGAAAAATAAAACACCGTGTAGGGGCAGTGTTTTTCAATAAAAAAAGGTCTATTGCGTTCTTTTCGTCCGAGCAATGGTTTGTCCGGAAAAAATTCGGTAAACTAAGTATGTGTTCCGCAAAAAAATCAACCGTATTGCTAATTACTTTACTTGTACCCCTATCGATTGGCCTAAACGGTGTGGGAGTGCCTAGGCGAGAACAATATAGTCACCTTACTGTGAATTCCAGGACACACTGGAATAGAAGGAAATGAAATAGCGGATGGACTAGCAATGAGGAGGACTGAAAGACATATTTGGGGACAGGAACCCTTTTGCAGTATCAGCCTCAATGTAATATTGGAAGAAATAGGCAAAGCCGAAGAATAGAGAAGATCTGACCATTGGAAAAATCTAGTAGGGCTTAGACAATCAAAGATTCTGATGGGTGCCTACAACCCGTTGAAATGAAATGAATGCATGAGTCAAAGCAAAACTGCACTAAGAGTTTTAACAGGGATCCTAACGGACATTGCCGCCTGAACGGGGACCTGAAAAAGCTGAAAATAGTGGAGGAAGAAGAATGTAGATTCTGTGGCAAGGAAGAAGAAATCTCCATCCACATACATTCAGAATCCTAGGGCATAGCACCTAGGATATTATTGGATAGAGGAAGGACATTTACCTAAGTTGAAACCTGCAGATATCCTAAAATTCCACAGGGAGATAGGACTAAAGGAGCTACTAGTGTCTGAGACGTTCCTCAGGAACTAAGTAGAAGTAAGGGGCACAATAGATCTGTTAGGTCTCAGGGAACGTCACCCCATCATACACACAAACATACATACATACAAAGAATACACCATCAACCAAGCACCAATTTGACATGATCTAATGAATTTATTTGTCACGTTTTGTAACAATATCACGTAACAAATTAAAACGAGTTACACTACGGTAAGATACCAAATTGGCTCTTGGGGAATATCTTTAACAATTAACTATTTCATATAAAGGACATGAAGTGAAAACTCCATTCATACCGAATCATTGAGCTATAACTGTTCTGTCGAGACTACTATTAAGACTTTTTGTAAATTGTAGTGAGCTTTTTTGCTAATTAAATAAATTGTGATCGCTATTATGGACTAAAACAAATGTATGCACGTATTATTGTTATTATTATTGTTATTCTAATTAGAAGAAAAAGTTGAGAAAAAACGGTTTTCCGTGGAAGAAATCAAGTCGATTGTTTGCTGGTAGAAGAATTTAATAGAAAATGTTAATTTAATTCGTTATTTTTAACAATATGTACCTTATAATTATTATTACATTATTATAATATACAGTTTATCTGAGGACTTTATATTGCAACCTGACAACTGCTTTTGCCAAGATTGCGCAAATTTTGAAAACGTTACAAAGAATAGAATATTTTATTATAGAAAACATATGCAAAGTATGTAAATATTATGAATGAAGGAGCTGAGTCATCACAACAAATATAATAAAGGAACTGAGCTGTTCTGAGACTATAGACAAATAGTATACATTAAACACCAAGATGATGATATTGACCGAGCACCAAGGCTTGTAAATGTCTTCTCCACCGGTGGTGTATATGCAATTTTTCCACTACTAGCCAAATTTAAGACAAAAATTGAAAATAAGAAAAGTTTCTTATAAAAGTTAAGTTCCATTTAAAAATACAGAAGATTTTCAAATTCCACTGGTGATAATGTTAAAGGTAGAAACATTCCTCGATCCATGTTTTTCTGCAATCAATGTAAATTAAACAACACATTTCAATGTAAAAATCAATTATCGATCTACAAATCGGTAGGGAGCGCCCTAATCGATCAAGCTGATTTCTCCCTAGGCGTTTACCCCGTCGCGTCGTCTGACTTATACGTACACTGTCTGTTATCTCTGTGGTTTTCGGTCATAGAGATACTACAGATAGAGGCAATAAGCCATAGGCCGAGATGTGTAAGTGGAAATGTCTCACCGAACTCCGTTGAGAGGGAAGATAGACGATCTGAGAAACACAGCATAAACCTCTGACTTTCTATCTCTCTTTTACATGCCGACGAGTTCCGAGCTGGCTTGTTGCCTCTATATGTAGTATCTCTATGTTTTCGGTCCTCACCAATTCCTTATGTCATCAGTCATTTTTGGTTGACCGCGAATTTTAAACTAACGGCATTTTTATTCTGGTTAGGCAATTTCAAGCCTGGGTATACAAAATTGTGTTGCACAAATTTTTGTTGAGATCAACTGAATGCCTAAATCAAATTAAAATTGCACTAAGACTTTTAATAGGGATTCTAATGGGACATTGAATGAGCACCTGAAAAAAAAAAAAAAGAAAGTAGATTCTGTGGCATGTATGAAGAAACCTCCCTCCACATACTTGCAAATTGCAACAGCAATTCGGAATCACAGGAGACTACTGGATAGAAGAGGGATTACTACTATCCCTGGGTCCTCAAAACATTTGAATTTGTCCATTATTGACCTAGGTTATCTATCGATAAAATTATTAACCAGAAATAGAGAAATTCAACTCCTCAGTTGGCTAGAAGCCGCAATAATGGTCACTTCACAACTAGTAGAGGAAACAATTAATTTTGTTAATAATCTGTGGAAAAGTTGTGGAAAGTCGAAAATATTAGATTCGAATTTTGTTTTGATACGGATAAGGTTAGCTAGAGCTATTGGAATTATTGAGGCGAGTCATATTCAGAGAGAAATTGCGGACAGTCAGTCAAAGTATCAGGAAATTTGTTTCTGAAATATATCGTATCGATAAAATATTTTAGTATTAAGTATTGATACTTTTCATAACGGTATTTTTTAATATTGATATTTTTAAAACAATATATTTATAACGGTACGGTGTATCGATACTTTAGACAGTATCGCCCATGTCTATATGTCACATTTGACGTACTCCTGAAATTTATTAATTTTCACGTTAGAATTGTCAATAATACCAAATTATTACTTTCCGTTCTACACTAGCCTTATTTAATAAAAAAATCGAGGGTCGTGGACAAAGTATAGTATTCTACTCGCAATTTATGGCCATTATTCACTCGGGTTACATGCGTGAATAATAGCTGTCATAAATTCCTCCTTTAATTATATACTATTTTCTTCAAACGTCAGTAAATCTGTAATTTTTCGACTGTGTAGGCGACCGTAAAGTTTCATTTTTCCTCCGCCGGAGCTTTAGTTTTCACTTTCCCGCCAGCGGAGGGAAAAGTATTATCAGAACAGCATAGATAAAAACAAGAAAACAAGCGTCAACAACTCAAGATTTATTAAACTAAAAACAAAACTAAACTTTTATTTATAATTCAAATGAATATTGAATGTACAATGCGAAATTGTTGCCTACTCACCGACACCGGTCTAAACCTCCTTGCGAAACCAATAATCTTGAAAAATTATTACTATCAAAAAGAGACGTTTTTGTATTAATTTGTCGACATTAGAAGGAAATACAGCATATTTTATATGGAGGAAAAGTATATATACTATTTTTAATCACAATCGTTTTTATCTAAGATATATTCTACTGTGAATGGAGCTCAAGGCAATTTGACAATAGTTTTTTGTAGTCCCAAACTTCAAAATATTTTCCTTGTCGAATTTTCTTGAAGTGTATAAACGTAGAAACTAAAAATATTCAAAAAACTTTCCGGTTTGGAAAATTCTTATCAAAGAATGTAAAAAATATTTTCACGTTACAAAAATTATAGTGGATCTTTCAGTATGTCCATCCCGAACCAGACCCACCCAAATACAATAACATCATAAAATTTAAATTAGGAATGGGTTAGTAAGTATTTCAAGATTACGTCAATGGCGTAGATGTACTTGTTTCTACTATCAATTTATTTAAAACAACATTTATATTATCAAATTAACCGGCACTAATTTGCGGTTTCAGCAAATAATTTTTAATTTTTTAACTATGAATAATAGGTAATTATTTAAAGGACAATATATTCAATTGGAAAGCATTTCTTTATCAAATATATTTCAACCTTATTGATATTATCGACTTACTGTATATAAAAATTGTCCGCAAGCCATTATTTATATCCTGCACTTAATTTCACAAAAAAAAAAAAACGACCGTCGAAAGCAAAAGTTTATTCGCAAAAACTGAAAGTCAAAGTCAAAGAAACAATCGTGGTATCACTTCAGCGACGTACCCAGCTCACTTGATTCTAAAAAAGCGTGTGCATCGACAAGAGTTACCAAATAAACTAAGCGTGGTTAGCCGTGCTATAATGACTGCTTCTTTATTTCCCAAGCTGCGATCCTCTGTTATTTCTTGGTTGTCGGAAGGGTTTTTAGGTGGGGTGGATTTGGATAATCATTTTCAGTTGTTACAGTCGGCAGAGTTTTATGGCGCCTAATAAAAGTGTAATTATATAGTATAATAGCATAAGTCACTGGCTATCAAAAATGAAATATGAAAATGTTGAATTTAATTTTAACTTTTTATAAAATTGTAATGGAAATATAAAAGAGAGAATGTTATGCAAAGGCGGAACTAATTTGTTAAAAAAAAACACAGTAATGCAACGAAAATGTTCTAGGCATGTTTTGGGATGCAATTTTTAATAATTATCATACTTTTATGTTTCATGATTGGACGAAAACGTCCTTTAGGTAACTATGCCTATTTCTATTTTTCTAGTTTTGGAAAATATCAATTTTATCTCTTGAACGTTCTTACATACATTATTGTTTTTTCTTCCACCTAAAAGAATTTGGAAATGAAAACCAATTCTGATTGTTATCTGATATATCGGGGGGATCCAAAAAAAATCAGAGCCTCGTACCAAAGCAGGAACACAACAAGGACCTGGTCAAAAAATCCTAGTAGTGGCTGACTAATAAAATATTAAACCTCAGCAGGAGCCAAATAAGCAAGGAACAGGATTACTCACCGGTAACTGTTCCCTATCTGTCGGATGTGTATGGAAGAGGAGCAAACAGCCTCACTCATCATCTTCGAATGTAAAGCACTGAAACTCCTAGGAGTAGTCTCTTCACATAAACGGACAAAAAGCCTAAAGTCTGAACTGAGGACTCGAAGCCTCTGACTGGTCATGTCGAACTAACCAAAAAATCGATTGTATTATGTTTAATAAAGCGACACCTCAAAATTGAATAGTTTATATATAAAACAATGCGAAATAAACAGTGGTTACTCTACAAATGCCAGAAAAAGACTAACTATCCCTTTTCTCAAGAACCAATATTAAGATATGTAAACAACTCCACAAAAAAGGGACCCCCTCCTTATCTTCGCTAGAGTCGCAATGCTCGATACAATGCAGGTAGCAGTGTAGATATTCGTGGCGTATTTCCTGTAGATACAGCCTAAGGTGTCATATAACAACAAATGGAAAGAAATCCATCAATCTCAGGAAACGTTGGTCTAAATGTCACAGAGATACGTGGATTACTGGAGATCCGTTGATCTCAGGAGACTCGTCGGTCTATTCGTAACAAAGATCCCGTTGATCTCAGAAGACACGTAGGTCTAAATATGAGGTCCTATAATGGAATTGTTCTGTCATGCTTCATTTCTTTCCAAAAAATATCATACTTGACCCGCTCATCATACAACTGTCTGGTTTTTCCACACAATTTTCTTGCTATCAAACGTATAATAGAATCTGAATCCCATTTTCAAGTCGATGGTCTATTGTATGATTTAACAAATTCTATCTTTGTAATCGTTTAAGTGTTTTTCTCAATTAACTATTTGAATTACTTGATATTATCGGTCAATAACAAAAATTATCATTAGGCGTCCATCTTTAGTTCCAATGTTGCGTGTTTCCTACACAATCAAGGTTTGGTAAAATAATGAGCTTCCAAAATATACTGGAAGTGTCAAATCGAATGATGGAGAAGATTCTGTTGGTTCAGAGCTAACTGAAGGTATCAGAATGGACTTAGTATTAAGTGGATAAAGTTGTAGAAGACAGTAAACTGAAGAACTAAATTCCAACCTAACCAGTTTCTGATTAAAAAAGAAACTATGATCTATTTTAGGCGAATAACAATAAATAACCGATGTATTTAGTCGATGTGGTCATTAAAGGTTATAAGGTGAAGTCGTTATCACTGACCCCTTAAAGCCGTCGCACCACCTTTGACATTTTTTACCGTGGTAACAACCCCGCTCTCGAGCTTTGTAAATACCGCAGTTTTAGTTGTCAATGTATGTTTTTATCAATTTTCTGGTTTAAATTAGCGGTTTGTATGAATTTTACATGGAAAAATAGCATTTTCCATCAATTTAGTTGTGTAAAATAGCAGTTTTTATGAATTTTACATTTAAAAATAGCAATGTTCATCGATTTTCTGGCTTGAAATAGCAGTTTTTATGAACTTTACATTGGAAAATGGCATTTTTCATCAATTATGTTGTTTTAAAAAGATCTAAAAGATCTATTGTGCCGCCTTACTTCTACTTAGTTCTTGAGGAACGTCTCAGAAACTAGTAGTTCGTTTAGTCCTATTTCCCTGAGGAATTTTAGGATATCTGCAGGCTGCAGGTAAATGTCCCTCTTCTATTCCATAATCTCCTAGATGCTGTGCCCTAGGATTTTGAATTGCTGTGTAATTTGCAAGTATGTAGATGGAGGTTTCTTCTTCCATGCCACAAAATCTACAATCTTCTTCCTCCACTATTTTTAAGATGCCCATTCAGGCGACAATTTCCCGTTAGGATTCCTGTTAAAACTCTTAGTGCAGTTTTACTGTGACTTATGCATTCATTTGATCTCAACAGATTGTAGTCACCCAACAGAATCTTTGATTGTCTAAGCCTTACCAGATCTTTCCAATGGTCAGATCTTCTCTTTTCTTCGGTTTTGAATATTTCTTCCAACATTTCATTGGGGCTGATACCGCAAATGGGTTTCGGCCCCCAAAAGGGTCTCAAAGGGTTCAAAGTAATTTAGGTGAGTTCCGAAGGTGACATTTACTGGTTGATAAAATATTAACCGCGCTTTGAAAAATTGTCTTGGCCTAAAATCACTTAAAATAAAATCGTTAAATAAAAAATGAAATTTTTTCAATATAACTGCTATATTTCACTTGATATCATGACATGATGTATACCTATGTATGTGGGAAATTATCCAAGCATACAGTTATTGAGAATACGATTATCATGAATAGGTATGAGTATGTTAATGAAGGTATTTTTTTAAAATAGACGACGTTTTAAGGTGTAACAAAAGTGCAAAAAAAACCAAATTATTCATGCATTCTGCCACTTATTTCCAATAAAAATTAAAATGCTTTATAGTGTATCTCGTATAAAAAAGTGTTATGAACAGTGTAAAAATTGCTTATAATCTTTTGAAATATGCGTATGGCTTTCTCTATAATAGACTATTTTTCCTTGTAAATGTTTATGCATAGTAGGTACAGACTGTCCCAAAAAGGTAGTTTTCCATGAAAAAAAATTTCGGATAAAAAAAACTTCACATTTAGGCATTTAGTTCACAAAATCAATCAAATTTTTGGGATCCGGACTTTCTCTGTAGAGTAGGGAGAGTGACCTATTGTACATCCTCCCGAATAGTTGTCTTCCTAGGTCATCGTCCATCCTGTCCTTTCCAGGAAGGTGGACAGGTCACTAGGAGACATCTCCTTTATATCGCAGGTGTAGGTCAAGACTCACCTAATACACACTCTCTTATTGACGATAACTCCGGGCACTTGCATAAGACATGCCTGACAAATTCATCTTCCTGTTCACACATCCTGCATAGAGGTGTGTCCACTAGCCCAGCCCTATTGTATGGAGGTGTTTCCTTAATTGACAGTAGCCAGTCAGAAATCCTACCGTTAAACGTAGGTTTTTCCTGGACATAACCAAATATTTTTTCGACTGCAGGCCCAGGGTGATCCTGGCAAGACTGTATTCCTTGATTCCATCCCATCTCTTTAGAGATTGAGCATTGGTGTAACGTTTAACGAGTTTCGCAATTGTCGAATTCGTCGCCGGGTCCAAGAATTCTTAGTTCAGCTGCTTCCCTGGCTAAAGAGTCAGCAATGCGGTTATCTTTGCTCCTGTCGTGCCCCTTAACCCACCTCATTATAATATTGTTATCTACCGAGACGTTAGCTAAATCTCGAAGCCACTCTAATAATAGCTCTGATGTTACACGTTGTCTGTTCAAGGCTAGTAGAGCTTGTCTGCTGTCAGTACAGATTATCATGTTTTTGCCAGAAATTCATTTTCTGGTTAGTTCCTTTATGGCAATTGAGATACCAGCTAGTTCTGTTTGAACCACGCTGGTGTTTCAGATATAGCTTAGTTTCTACTTTTCTAATGAATTTTTTGAGACTGGTCCTCACAAAGCATATTATGAAACTGGAGGAGGAAGCATTTTGGTGGTTTTGATTTTTTCTAAAATGTTCAGCTCATAAAATTTTAATTATAGATTGTTTTATGTCACCAGTGACTTTTTTTGACGCTCAGTGTACATTATGGTGAACAAAGGATTTTTGTATCTTATTTATTTCCAATCAATGCCAATTTTTTTATAAGGGTAATAAATTTCTCCTTCTTTTTTTTTGAATCGTGGGAGTTTAACTTTCAATTCAATAACAATATTACCTTGTCACATCCTTGCGGAAATATTTTTTAAATGCCTGCTCATCCTCGAAATGTTATTATTTAAAAACAAAAGGTGAATTAAATTTTGTATTAGTACAAGGTTAGAGCATGATATTCCGATAAGTCAGTGGCGTTTTAGAGTAAGACTGGTAAGGACGAATATAATATATACAGTAGAACATTAAAAATTTTGGGTACATCACCATATTTGTTGTTTGCAGAAATATGGAAACTGAAACAAAATGTACGTATTTACTACACTATGCAATAATTACTACCATGGTTTACTAATGACATCTTGACTAAATTAAGCAGGGTCCTAACGACTTGGTTATATAATAGTTATATTAATAATCCTCCTAACTTCCGATTATATATTCGGTTCCGTTACCATATCTTCAGAAAACACATTAGCCTCACCAAAGTGTCTCTAATATGGGTGCCAGCACATGAGGGGATTGCAGGTGATGAAATGGCTGACCAGTTAGCTAAAGAAAGCTCTAAAAGAAACTTCATAGGTCCGGAATCACAAAAGATTGCACAGGATGGTAAATCGGGAACTGGCTAGATAGGGAACACCAACTCAAATGGAAGTCGACACAAGAGCACCTCCATACAAAGAGTCTACTAAACAAGGTAGACAAGGAACTCTCAACCAGGCTGTTGAAACTGAGTAAGAGACATTTGAAGATAGTTACCGACCTGGATACACACGCTGACCTTATTTATTCAACAAGTTCATCGTCGTTCATATACTTTCAAACATATCCTGTTTTTATTAAATATAAATGAACTGTTTTCATTTATTGATTGTAGCCAAAAAAACATCTTGAAGGCTTCTTCAATATTCTTTGAATATATTTTTTTTATCTTATAAAATTAAACGCGTTCCTCTTCGCCACTGCTTTGCGATTTCGATTGATGATGTTTCGATAACCGCAGCCGTGAGAGAATGGCTATTCACTGACACTTTTATTTTCAAATAAGTAAGAGGATCCTATTATTTAGTAGTATTGAATAATAAATAGGTAATTATTATGGATGAATAAAGTGACTCAAATTCCGTGATATTTCACAGATAAGGCAACAATTAAATAATAAATATGTATGTTAATAAGAACAACAATAAACTCTACAACATGCTTTCTCAGAAAAAAACACAAATCTAAAGTTATGTAAGTTTTGTACCTGTCACTTTGATCTAATTAGTTTCAATCTTATTTACCCAATCGCACCATTACAGGCCCCTATGGAAGACAGTTACAACTGGATGAAATCTTCTAGGATAAATATGTGAAAAAATAAATCAGCTTCTAAAAACGGATAAGTTTATTTGATGACCGATATTTCTAGCCTGAGGACTAGAGAAAGAAACAGATATCTGTATCGGCGAAGCAGGCACAAAGTATATGCTCTGCTTTTCTATTATCATCCAGGTAAAGTCAGCGCATCGGATCTTCCAACAGTTTGAGTCTCACTATGTAATGATTCAGACGACAAAAACTTCTTAGAAAGCCTGCTAGAGTCGCTACTAGTTTGGTAACATTCTTCGAATAGTGTATAAAATTATTCAAGTAAATCAATCCTGGTAAATTTTTCCTGACATCTAAAACTCTTCTTGCAGTCCAGGTATCCGATACAATAACAAGCGGTACCCCCATTTGCAAAGGAGTCTCAATTTTCATCGTGATCCATACCAGAATGACCACGAATCCAGAACAGAGACAATTTGCTTCCCTGAAATACAGTTGTATTGGATTCTTCGAGAGTTTGAGAGCCAGAAATAAGTAATGAAAACATTTTTGTATGTACGACTCCAACAGTTGTTAAAGAATAATATGAAATTAAAAGTTCTTTAAAAACGATATATTCCGCTAAAGCTGTAGTTTATTAAAATATTTATAACCTATTAATAGTAGAATGAATACATGAAAGAATACATGAAACTAGAAGCAAACTGTAAGGTGCTGTTGATATTTCTACAAATGTATGAGCTGAATAAATATATACCTGCGAATTATATTCAAATTCAAACTGTCATTAGTAATATTTATGTCTGATGTAAATATAATAAAATTATTAACAGATATTAGGTAATGCAATGAACACTACTTTTAATTTTCTAGTAAAATCGTATTTGAATGTAAACCTGTCATCGTAAAGAATAGAAATTATTATCTCTGGCTTCGTGAGTACAATAAATAGATAATCTTAACGCCACGATTTGAAATTACATAAGCGTAAATGTTAGATCTTCATCGAAGAATGGTTAATGTACTTTTCAGAGACAAAAAAAACCGATAGGAATTGTTTTTACTCAGTTCAAAGAGTGAGGGTTAAAAGAGGTTACAATAGAATTAGCAGTTAATCATCAAAATGAGAATCCTATAGTGTCTGAGGCACATGGAAAGTACAAACGCAGTAATTGACAGTTTGAAAGAAAATGATTTAAGAAAGGAGAAGAGTGGAATTAGACTACTAAATGACGTACAGAATCTTCATTATCTTCAGAAAACATACTACAGCTGTAGAAACCTTATAAAAGAAGAGTATTTAAGAATATAGCGTCTGATAAAGATCATAAAAACAGGACAACTACACAATAAAATGTATTATTGATTGCAAACTCTCGGTATATTTTTTTGTGGTGAAAATTCTTCTTATGGACACTTTCCACTAGCGGTAGGTAGTGTGGGGCTAGCAGATCGCTTTGTTCAAAGCGCATACCCACTAAAAACACCACAAGAACTCCCGCTGGTCCACCCCGGAACCGCTTTAATGGCATACCTTCAGGGTGGGGGCTTCGTTTACTTCAATTTAAGCCCGAGTTTCCGTTTTCTCTTTCTTCCTATTCTTTATCTTTCATTGCTATTCTTACGTATTTGTGTATTTTCTCATAGTTTTTCTTGCACTTCATCATCTCTTCTCGTTTATTTCTTTAGTGATTTTCTCTTTCAGTTCATTTCTGGTCTGTGCCCATCGAACACACTTGTACAGGGTATGAGATACACTGTCTATCTCTCCGAAGTATACGCATTCGTCGTCTTCTGTTTTCCCTATTCAGTATGTGTATGGCTCTGAAAGAACCATGACCGCTTAGGGCTTGCGTACGGTAGTAATCTGTCTTGCGGAAAGGGCCTCCCATTCTATAACATTTGGTATCAACCTCTTTGTCCACTGTACCACGTCTTCCGTCATTTCCCATTTACTTTGCCACCTATTTATCGAGATTTTCCTCTCTTCTGTTTTTGCAATTACTTTTCTCTTCTTCTCTTCGGTACAACCGCCTTCTTTCGTCTATTTTGATGTAAATAGGAATGATTCCGGCTATCACTTGTACCGCCTTGCTGGAGACTGTTCTGTATGCTCTGGTAATCCTTGACATTGCTTTCCGTTGTGCGGTAGTCAACAGGTCTTTGTATTTTCTGATTTCTGTGGCTTGGTGCAAAATTGGTGCGGCGTAGATTAGCGTAGAGTCAATTGTGGCTTCTATTATCTGCCTATTCCTGCTGCTAGGTCCACTAATGTTGGGCTCAGTGCTGTTGCCCTGGCCTCTGCTTTCCGAATGGTGTATTTTCCATGTTCGCCGAATGTGCCTTGTTGGTCTAGCATGACTCCAAGGTATTTTATGGCTCTTTTTGGTTCAATGCGAGCTTCTTACATGTTGAAACTTTACCAGGTTTTTGTCCTTTCTCCTGTACTTTAGAAGTAATGCTTCCGTTTTTTTCCGGTGCTAATTTGAGGTCGTTTTTCTCTATCCATTTTTTGATGGTTTCCAGTACCTGGTTTGTATTTTCCACTAGGTCTTGTGGACTATTTGAACTTTCGGTATCTATAAAAATAGAAAGAAATAATATAAAATGTATCACAATGATGTATAGTAACTTAAAAAGTTGAAAGTATAACCATGATAATTTTTTTTGCTTTCACCTTTGCGGAAGTTACGGAGAGGGAGCAAAGGTAGAAACATATCATTAAATTCCCATTTCATTATTTAGATATATTTTGAAAGTATGGAAGTATTCCATAGAACTAAGATTAAGTGATGTTTATGTCTTTTTTAGCTTTTACCTGGTCTATTAAGTGAATACATTATACTTTTTTACTTCTAATTATATAGAAAACATTTAATCTATGATTTTTGATCGGTAATAAAGCCGAATAATAAGACAGACATCATCTTAAAACACAGTTCGTCCGAGAAAAGAGTGAACATAAAAAGTAAAAGTGAAGATGTCACAATACTTTTTAGGTTAAACAATTAAGCTGGTACACACACATATCGAACGCTATTTGTATTACAAAATAATAAGTATTGCTTATCACTAACACAAATTCCATTCTGCTTAGAAGGCATCGGTAAATAACAAAGACACAAATTTAAAAAGAGTCATTTTACAGCCATGTACAGGTGAATACAGGAGATACTTTTGACAGGAGAGAATAATTAGAAATAAAATTAAAATTAAAATAACCGATTGAATTTAAAAAAAATAAATATTGTACTCGAAAATAGAAAGAAGTAGGATATAATCATGCAAATCATAATTGGAGATAAAAATTATATTAGATAGGACGTATTTGGCGAATTTGAAGAATTGATACCGTTCAGAACAAGAAAGTAAAATTTCAATAATTTAAATAACCAATAAAACTGAAAAAATACTAGAAAAAACATTTGGAACTAATTATAATAGAAAATAGCTTTCTGAAGACCGGATTAGCATCGAAATTTATCATATAGTTTAGATCGGAATAAAATAGAATATTTAATATTTAATAGAAATGAGAAATCAAATATATAAATCAATTCTTAAAAAAGAAAAAAAATAATCAATTTAGAAAGTTAAAGTTTGTAATGTTTAATTGAATTGTTGAAATGAATTGAATTAAAAAGATTATTTGAATATTAAACCCAAAACCTTGAGATAAGAATATTTGTTATAAAATAATTAAAAATAAATAAAAATAAAATTAATATATAATCACATAGAAATTAATAAAACAAAAGTTAAGTATCAAAAACTAATAGACCAATTATATGAAATCAATAAAATATATAAAGAATAAATACTTAGATTTTTTATACACTGTGTCCGTAAAGTATGGAACAAATTCATTTTTAGCTAAACAGACCATTTTAAGAAATAATCCTGAAACACGTCGATTTTTGATTTTAATTTACCGTATTTTAAAATAATAATCTAATATACAGGGTGAATTACTTTCGAGTAATGATGTCACCGTCATTTTTTTTAAAAGGAACTCTCCCATTTTGTCTCAATTTTCGGATTACTCTAGCTGAGCTGATTCCAAAAATGTATCACATATTGATTCCATTTGGTACAGGGTGGACAAAAATACAATAGTTTTGTGTGTGCTCATAAAGTAACGCGTAACATTCTTTATTAGTTAAATTAACAATATTATCAAAAATACTTATCGTCTAGCGGACATAATATGATGAAATACATGGCTTTATAAATGTTCGAACTGCAGCCCTTGCTGTATTTGACAGTAACCCAAACGGTGTACAAATTCTTGTTGAACCTTATTTACTGTGTCTTGAGAAATATTGTTTATTGCTGTCCGAATTCTCTCCTTTGATTCTTGAATATTTGCTGGTTTCGTTTGATACACAACATTCTTCAGATGGTCCCACATAAAATAATCCAAAGGATTGAAATCTGGTGACCTCGCTGGCCATTCAATAGGTCCACGTCTACCAATCCACCTGTTCGAAAAAATTTCATCTTGGTACCTTCTAACATCTACAGCATAATGAGGAGGTGCATCATCCTGTTGAAACCATAAACTTTCATCAAAACCTCCAGAATTACTTTATGAGCACACACAAAACTATTGTATTTTTGTCCACCCTGTACCAATTGGAATCAACATGCGATACATTTTTGGAATCAGCTCAGCTAGAGTAATCCGAGAATTGAGACAAAATGGGGGTGTTCCATTTAAAAAAAACGACGGTGACGTCATTACTCGAAAGTAATTCACCCTGTATATTAGATTATTATTTTAAAATACGGTAAATTAAAAACAAAAATCGACGTGTTTCAGGATTATTTCTCAACTTGATACTATTTTGTGCTTTTTATTGAAAATAGGGAGTTTGCACACCAACAAAACCGAGAAGTTTCAATGAAACCAAAACCAGTGATATCATGCGATCAGTTTAAATTCTTAGCGAAATTGATGAAAGAAAAGATACGTTAAAAGGTGTGAACGTTTTATTTCAATCAAAATAACAGTAATAATTAAATGTATTGGTAAAAATTATAATAATTGCTGAAGCACAACCATCTGTTAACATGTTACACATGTGATTGATCGTTTTAATGATTGTACAGTTTCCTTTTTACATTCATTAATTTGAGATATAAAAGAACTTTTCAATGAACCACATGAAATAAAATGTAATTATTTATTTGTAGTAGGTACCTTATAATGCATACGATTTCTATCGAAATAAAAGCAGCAAAAGTAAATCTCTATTTTCTCGGTTCAGGTATTTTTACTGAAAGTACAAATTAACTACAATGTTATTTCGTAATACTTTATACATAATATATATAATGTTAATCAAAAATTAGGTTATCAACCTCTAGAAAATCTTTACATTTATCACAAATTATTATTATAATTTTTTTGAGAATATTAAGATGTACTAATAGCTGCAGGAAAATTTGCACAATTTATGTATATTTGTTGAATAAAAAATTGTTAGTTACGGTATAAATAATTATAATAATCCACTAGCATTGCGTATAGTCAGGTGGAAATTTTATATAAAAAAAGGTATTTCAATATGCAATTTAATTAACATAAAAAATATATTTCACACTCTACTCTTTTTTATTTGCTTACAAATAGTGACACAGTGATTGGAAAAACAAATATTCTTATAATTATTCTACTGTACGACAATAGTTAAATACTATATAAATATTTATTCGTTACGGAATTAAGCAGCAAGAAGCAAGAGGATCCAAATACTATTACCAGACTTGGAAAGAATGCCATTCAATGGTACACAGACGGCGCAAAAGCAATAGAAGAAACTGGGATAGAAGTGTACGGGTCAGGAACCAAACACTCTGAAAGTTTTGGAAAACCCCAAGTATCTTTCAAGCGGAAAAGAAAGTGTGCCCAGTTCAATATTGACAAAGGATATAGAAGGCAAAAGATTATCATAATGTTGGTTAGTCAAGCAGCCATTAAAGCGCTGAGTTCTTATGTAATCAGTTCCAAAATAGTGTGGGAATGCCTAGGCAAACTCAATGAGCTAGGCGAGAACGATATAGTAACCTTACTGTGGATTCCAGGACACACTTGAATAGAAGGAAATAAAATAGCAGATGGGGGACTGAAATACCCTTTTGGGGACAGGAACCCTTTTGCGGTATCAGCCCCAATGTAATATTGGAAGAAATAGGCAAAGCCGAAGAAAAGAGATCTTGTAACTTAAAAGTCGCAGGCTAGAGCATTCCACCTCAGGGAGTGGAATTCGGCACCAATTAAACTATTTAATTAATATTAAATTGGACGCCACCAGCTTTTTAATCGAACGAAGCAATGAGAAACAGAAGCAAAAGGTGGAAAGCTGGAAACACCTCGTAAAAATTAACGTTAAGTTACAGTTACCTAAGTTAAAGCCTGCAGATATCCTAAAATTCCTCGGGGAAATAGGACTAAAGGAGCTACTAGTCTCTGAGACTTTCCTCAGGAATTAAGTAGAAGTAAGGGGGCACAATAGATCTTTTAGGTCTCAGTGAATGTTACCCCAAAATACATACATACATACTTAAAAAAAATTAACAAAATGAACCTACTTATTCCCGAACCCGTGTATCCAATTTAATAAATATTGAATAATCAATACAAAAATTGAAGATATTAAATATTTATTGGATTATCCAAAAATTCACATAAATTGAATACCAAAAAAAAAACCAAACGAGTAGGATACCAAGTTATAATCCAACACGCCAAATCCAAATCTTACATACGCTAAAGATAAGACGAAGGAACTTATCTTAGAGGGCTGGGATGTTGTGCAGCTCTTAGCGCGATGGCGACGATGGCGGAGATGGCTTCAACAGGCGGTGTACCTCGTGCACGGGAACAGGAAAACTGAGGTTGCCTCAAAACGTGATTTGCCCAAAACTTGCCTAAAACTTGCCGGCTGCAGAGCTGCGGAAAAAAGAGAAAAAAAAAAGGATAAGGAACTAGAAAAAAAATTAGGGAAGGAACGAATAAATAGAACAGATCGGGTAAAAAGGAACTTATGCTATAACGCATATAAAACCCGAACTCCACGTGTTAAAAAACAACTTGACAGTGATCTGTTTTATTCTATTCGTTTTGTTCCTCAAATATACAAAAAATGCAAATTAGCAAATAAACAATAAACATAAATAAGCAGTTAGCACTACCCTAGAAAATAACCTAGGGAAAATACAATAATAAACTTACCAACGAGACGATAAAAATTTGTTCACCAACAATAAATTATGAAAATAGTGAAAGTTGCCTTAGTGGCAGCTAGAGGAATAGAAAGAGTTCGAATCGAAACTTGAAATTTCGAATATCTAAAGACAAAAATAGAAAAGGAATTTTATAAAATTAATGTTTTATTTTGGAGTGACTAATGCGACAAGGAAACGGCATGTTTAAAAATTTAGTAGACATTTGGGGGAAGTGACTAATGAGCCACAAAAATTAACTAAATAAAATAGTTTTTTAAAACGTAACAGGCTAAACAGCATGTTACAATCTGATAATTGGAAAGATCTAGTAGGGCTTAGACAATCAAAGATTCTGATGGATGCCTACAACCCGTTGAAATAAAATGAATGCATAAGTCAAAGCAAAACTGCACTAAGAGTTTTAACAGGGATCCTAACGGGACATTGCCGCTTGAACGGACACCTGAGAAAGCTCAAAATAGTGGAAGAAGAAGAATGTAGATCATGTGGCATGGAAGAAGAATCCTCCATCCACATACTCAGAATCCTAAAATTCCTCAAGGAAATAGGACTAAAGGACCTACTAGTCTCTGAGACTTTCCTCAGAAACTAAATAGAAGAAAGGGGAAACAGTAGATCTTTTAGGTCTCAGAATAGTAGCTGTAGCTTCTTAGTGAACGCCCTTTGAAAAGTATTTTTAAAAAACTTTGTGAGGCGTAATAATAGTATTTAGCTATTATTTTTGACATCTATTAATAACACGCTTTGCTAAAACGACAAGTTTTTACAGGAAATTGTAATTAAGTAGATAATTGAATTCTACTGTACTATTTTCCTTGACGAATAATTCACGTCGAATGTTTAATGCAATATTTTACACATCCACGAATTGAACTTAAAGTCTAGCCCGAGGAAAATCTTCATTGGCATTCTAACTGGTAGACCTTACCCATTATTTCTTCATAACAAAAAGTATTACGAGCTTCAATTTCAATATTTGATGTAGTTGAGTATCATTGAAAAATGTTTGTCAAAACTACTAAATATCTTTATTATTTCATTTTTAATTCAAATTGAATTCTATTGTTTACCAAGTAGCTTTATGTCATTTTAACAATTGTTACCTCGAGCTCCCTATTATTGAATGTTATTAATTTTTTATCCACGCGTTTCAAATTATATATTAGTTCTTGCTCTACTTCAATACCATTATATCTGAATCACAAGTAGTTTTACGTAGGCTGGTCGGAATAACAAAACATGTTAAGTGAAAATTATGTAAATTAGCTATTCCTCTTAAGATTAAAATCTTTATAACAGTGTAATGTAATAAACACCACCTTATACAAGGAGGAAATGAATATTAGGTACTTATATCAATATCAGGTATTCAAATTTAACATTGGTGAAGAAGTACGTTTAGTATCTATGAAAAAAAAAATTTGCTACATGAAATTGGTTGAAAATTGGTAACCAGGGGTTTTTTTATACGAAAAAATCAATGCCACAGTCTGTTTTTTGAAAAAATAATTCTTTCTCACTCAAATAATGTAATGAGTTTTTCGAAAAAACACATTTTCTTCATATAAAGTCTTGTAAATACCACAAAACTATGAATTTTGGAATGAAATTTCAGGAAAGGATTTGCTTAAAAATGGTTAAATAATGTGAGAAAAATTTTCAAGAGCCTAACTCAAGAGGTTTCCATCTTGTGACTGATAAATATGAAAGTAGTGAAAATATTTGAAAATCCACTTTCTGAAGTTTCATGTACTCATAACTCGGCCAATTGGAGAGATAGAACATTCTAGTCTCCTCCATTGGATTCAGGGGAATATTTTACATATAGATGTGGATTTTCAGTCAATATTTCCGAGCATTAAGGGAGATAGCAAAGAGCAATTTAAATCGCAAAATATTTCCATACCTAACCCTTGCTTGAAATTTTCCTACGAAAAAAAAATTTTGCGACATGGAATTGGCTGAAAATTGGCAACCAGGAGTTTTTTGATACGGAAAAATATATGCCACAGTCTGTTTTTTGAAAAAATAATTCTTTCTCACTCAAATAATGTAATGAAATTTTCGAAAAAACACATT
Source organism: Lochmaea capreae (assembly GCA_949126875.1). Classification (NCBI taxonomy): domain Eukaryota; kingdom Metazoa; phylum Arthropoda; class Insecta; order Coleoptera; family Chrysomelidae; genus Lochmaea; species Lochmaea capreae. The sequence goes on from OX421400.1 coordinate 3,881,671, forward strand.
TTCAACATAAAAAGCCTTGAAAATACCACAAAACATTGAATTTTAGAATGAAATTCCAGAAGAGTATTCGCTTAAGAATGGAAAAATGGGAGAGAAATTTTCAAGAGCCTAACTCAAGAGGTTTCCGTCTTGTGAGTGATAAATATGAAAGTAGTGAACATATTCGAATATCCACTTTCTGAACTTTCATGTACTTATATCTCGACCAATTGGAGAGATAGAACATTCTAGTCTCCTTCATTGGATTCAAGGGAACATTTTACTTATAAATATGAATTTTCAGTCAATATTTCCGAGCATTAAGGGAGATAGCAAAGAGCAATTTAAATCGCGAAATATTTCCATCCCTTGCTTCAAAATTTCCTACAAAAAAAATTTTTGCGACATGGAATTGGCTGAAAATTGGTAACCAAGAGTTTTTTGATACGGAAAAATCAATGCCATAGTCTGTTTCTTGAAAAAATCATTCCTTCTCATTCAAATAATGTGATGAAATTGAAAAAACACATTTTCAACATAAAAAGTCTTGTAAATACCACAAAATTATGAATTTTGGAATATAATTTCAGGAAAGGATTTGCTTAAAAATGGTTAAATAACGTGAGAAAAATTTTCAAGAGCCTAACTCAAGAGGTTTCCGTCTTGTGAATGATAAATATGAAAGTAGTGAAAATATTCGAAAATCCACTTTCTGAAATTTCATGTACCCATAACTCTAGAAATTGGAGAAATAGAACATTCTAGTCTCCTTCATTCAATTTCAATTCAAGGGAACATTTTACATATAGATATGAATTTTCAGTCAATATTTCCGAGCATTAAGGGAGATAGCAAAGAGCAATTTAAATCGCGAAACATTTCCATACCTACCCCTTGTTTCAAAGTTTCCTCCAAAAAAAAATTTTGCGACATGGAATTGGCTGAAAATTGGTAACCAGGAGTTTTTTGATACGGAAAAATGAATGCCACAGTCTGTTTTTCGAAAGAATCATTCTTGTCACTCAAAATAATAATGTACTGAATTTTTCGAAAAAACACATTTTCAACATAAAAAGTCTTGTAAATACCACAAAACTATGAATTTAGAAATGAAATTCCAGGAGAGTATTTGCTTAAGAACGGTCAAATGGGAGAAAAAATTTCAAGAGCCTAACTCAAGAAGTTTCCATCTTATGAATGATAAATATTATGAAAGTAGTGAAAATATTCGAAAATCCACTTTCGGAAACTCGGAAATCGCGAAATATTTCCGTACTTCAAAATTTCCTACAAAGAAAAATTTCGCGACATGAAATTGGCTGAAAATTGGTAACAAGGGCTTTTTTGGTCCGGAAAAATCAATGCCGCAGTCTGTTTTTTGAAAAAATCATTCCTTCTTATTAATATAATGTAATGAAATTTTCGAAAAAACACATTTTCAACATGAAAAGTCTTGAAAATACCACAAAACTTTGAATTTTAGTATGAAATTTCAGGAGAGTATTCGCTTAAGAATGGTTAAATGGGAGAGAAATTTTTAGAAGCCTAACTCAAGGTGTTTGAGTCTTGTGAATGATATATATGAAAGTGGTGAAAATATTCAAAAATCCACTTTCTGAAACTTCAAGTACTCATAACTCGACCAATTGGAGAGATAGAACATTCTAGTCTACTTCATTGAATTCAGGGGAACATTTTACATATAGATATGGATTTTCAGTCAATACTTCCGAGCATTAAGGGAGATAGCAAAGAGCAATTTAAATCGTGAAATATTTCCATACCTATCCCTTTCTTCAAAATTTCCCACACAAAAAAAAATTTGCGACATGAAATTGGCTGAAAATTGGTGACAAGGGATTTTTTGATACAGAAAAATCAATGCCACAGTCTGTTTTTCGAAAGAATCATTCTTTCTCACTCAAATAATGTACTGAATTTTTCGAAAAAACACATTTTCAACATAAAAAGTCTTGTAAATACCACAAAACTATGAATTTAGGAATGAAATTCCAGGAGAGGATTTGCTTAAAAACGGTCAAATGGAAGAAAAAATTTCAAGAGCCTAACTCAAGAAGTTTCCATCTTGTGAATGATAAATATTATGAAAGTAGTGAAAATATTCGAAAATCCACTTTCTGAAACTTAAGTACTCATAACTCGACTAATTGGAGAGATAGTACATTCTAGTCCCCATCATTGGATTCAGGGGAACATTTTATATATAGATATTGATTTTGAGTTGATATTTCCCAGCATAAACGGAGATAGCAGAGAGCAATTTAAATCACATAGAATCTAACCTAACCTACCAGACTTCATTTAATACGTTTTTTTACGTATACACTAAAAGGAACAAAGGAGATAATCAAACCGTTCTATAGCTTATTTCAAAAAGTACATATAGTATTGGAAAGCAATAATCCTTCAACAACCAGATGATTTTCGGATATTACAGAGTTGTATTCAAAATTTACGAGATACTTTACAATAACTTAATAGTAATTTCAGGTAGGTAAGTACTATTGAAAATTAATAAATTTAAGTACCAAGTTTTTTTTATATACTTAAAATCTACAGTACAGTTTCTCAGCTAGCCAAAGCAACAACCTATAATAATAATCATCATCTTCTATTAAATCCAAAAACTTTCCCGCTTCCCTGTATTGATTGATTGGTTCAGCACCACCAGTCAGTGGCTTAGAGTCCTCGACACCTCCGCCTTTAGGCTTTTTGTGCTCTTGGTTGTGCCGTTTATGTGAAGAGACCAGTAGCTCAAGTCTTTTCACTAGGTCCCTCTTGGAGAAATCCTCCCTTGGCTGTTTTATTCCTAGGAGTCTATATCTCCAATGAGATAATGCTTCACAATCGAGGATAATGTTAAAGGCTGTTTCCTCCTCTTCCATCCACAACCGGCAGATAGATTCCTCCCTATATATGCCGATTGTATGCATGTGCTTCCTTAGGGTACAGTGACCGGTGAGTAAACCTGCCACTATCCTTATCTGGGCCCTCCTAAGGTTTAGTCAGCGTCTCCTAGGGATTTTTGACCAGGAGTTTGCTCTGTTCCTGTTTTGGCACGTGCCTCCAGTACGACTGATGTTTAGTTTGAGTCCACCGAGATATACAACCACGTGCAGAAGTTTTAGATAGCCCAGATACTGGTTCAGGACCAGTGAATGCAGTCTCAGACCCTAGCTTTGCTTCCCTGTATATTCAGTATTCAAAATATATTGTGTAAGAATCACGCATATAAATAAACATTAAATTACATTGTAATGGAAAATAAGATTGTAGCACTGCATATTGATGTCTATTTAAATTACAATAAAGCTAATAAAAATTTTAATTAGATAAGTCGAGTTGTCTTTTTAATGGAATAAATACATCTATTGATTGAAAGTAGCAAAAAACTTTTGAATATAAATTGAAGTGTCGTTTTCTAAGGCGCAGCATCATTTCAAATGCATGTTTCCAACAGATTTTAAACATTCTCTATCAACTTTTGATAATAATATGACCCGTTGTTGATTACTCGATAAAACTTGAAGTAGAATCGTTATTTATTGCAACTGCTCCGGTCGTCACTGTGACAAAAAACAGTGATTTTTCGTAGCATTTATTTATCTACTCTTTATACAATCTCGTGTTCACGATAATTGAACTCTATATATGATTTTGACATCAAATTGTATCACTTTGTATAAAAACTTGCCTAAAATGTATATTTTATGAAATATATAAACTGGTTTGTTTGCTTTAAAAAAATGGACTCACCCAAAGATAATAAAAATGAGACAACGCCTTTAAATTCAATTAAAAGAAGTCTGTTGCATCACTGTGATTTACATTTTATTATACAAATTTCCTAAACTAGCAGAAATATAATATAATATGTGCATTCGTGTAGAATTTCATGTTTAACGTACCTGTATAAGATCATATTTTATACCAGAAAATCGTTCATACAATTGAACAGTTTTTCTGAAGTCAGTAATAATTATGAGGGAAAAAACTTTTGTCAATTATGTATTCTCTCAGCAGCTCCATGCTTTGATCCATTATTTTCTTGTTTCCCAAATCCCTACTTTCAGAAATTTCAAAACCATTGGTAAAAAATTTTAACAATAAAATATACTAGGCTTGTTCAACTGAAACCCATCTTTGGTTAGGTTAGCCTTGGAAACAATTGTAATCATTCAACTGACGTTTTCCAACATTAGTAGTGTACGCAAACGTCACACTGATCTGTTTGTTTCGTTTATATTTGACAGCGATAATAAGTATTGTGACTTTGAAATGGCGTTTGTTGTTAACAATCCGTCCAAATGTGATAAGCGTGCGGTCATTCAATTTTTGTGTGCTGAAGGTGTGCAACCGTTGCAAATTTATACGCGAATGCAAGCAGTGTATGGAAACGCATGTTTTGCATATCCAACTGTGAAGGAATGGTGTCGAAAATTTAAGAATGGAGAAGAGTGGACGAATGATAAGCCACGACCAGGTGCATTGATTACTGCATCAACAGACAGGAATGTGGCATGCGTGGAAGGCCTGATTAGAGAAAATCGTCGAATTTCAATCAGAGTAATTTCAGAAAATGTTGGTGTGAGTATAGGATCTGCCCATAGTATCGTACACAAACTAGGTTACAGCAAAGTTTGTGCGCAATGGGTTCCTCGTCTTTTGTCTGAGAACCAAAAAAGCTTGCGAATGGGCTTGTCTTTGCAACACCTCACGGAATACAGTCAAAATGGTAATGACTTTCTCTCGTCAATAGTTGCTGGCGATGAATCTTGGTGTCATTATTTTGAACCATCCAGTAAGCTGTCATCGATGCAATGGAAACACGCAAATTTTCCGCCAACCTTCTGCAGGCAAGGTGATGTTGACATTTTTTTTCGACCATGAAGGACCCTTGCTGATAGAGTTTACAGAACCTAGAGTGCATATCAACGCAAACCTGTATAATGAAACTTTGAACAAGCTCCATCAAGCAATAAGAAGAAAACGTCCAGGGAAGCTTTCACGTGGTGTTATTCTGCTTCACGATAATGCTCGGCCTCATGTTGCCAACGTAGTGAAAGAAAATCTGCAACGAAAGAAATGGAGGATATTAGAGCATCCACCCTATAGTCCCGATTTATCGCCTTGCGATTTTCACATCTTTGGGCCACTAAAAAAGGCGTTAAAAGGTAACCGTTTTCAGTCGGACGCAGAAGTACAAAACGCTGTGAAAGAATTCTTCCAGCAGCAGCCACAAGAACTCTATAAGCAGGGTATACATCGGTTGGTGAAACAGTGGGATATGTGCCTCAATTGTAGTGGTAGTTATTTGTAACTGTACTTGTCAATAAATTTTTCCTGGACCAAAGATGGGTTTCAATTGAACTATCTTGTACAACTTATTATATTCACTACGACATGGAATCAAGCAGAATAAATAAATAAACTTTGACATTGTTTATGTTGGAATAGAATAATACGTCTGTTCACTCTTCTAGTATATTCATTGTTCGGAGCCTATAACAATATCTTCCTCTTCGAATGGTCGCCAAAAAGCCATACTTTTGATTATTACCAACAAACAATAAAACAGAATCTCAATCACAGCAACATCTAAGAACACAATATCTCGTAAATAACAGAAATGAACTAAACCCACCCTGGGACGTTAACAGACCATGTGGACTAACAATTCAAGTACATTTTTCATAGGCCAATCAAAAGCTACATTGCATCAATGAGAATCAATTGTTCGCTTGTGGGTAGGTCAAGCCTAGAAATGATTTACGGCTTTTCAATCCTCAAATAGACCTTGCCGCATACTCGTATTCTATTGTGATACAGTGCTAAATAATTCTACTCACAACTCTCAAAAAATCTTATTTAAACCAAATTTAATTTTTAACCTACACACTCTGAGAAATCTCGTAAACCAATTCCACTCTGTATTTATTGGTATTGTTGGCGATAAGTTGGCAAACTTTTATATATACAAGAAAAGTCAGATTATAGTAATTTAATATGATGTACAAAATATAATTTAATAAAACCAGAACAGCTAATTTCAGTTTCATGTACGAGTTGATTTTGAAAGTAAACTATATTGTAATCTAGTTATTTTGTTTTGTGAAATTTTCTTAGATAATGCGCACTTATTACTTTTATGATTTCTTTTCAGATATGGGAGACTACAAGCTTCAAGATAGAAAGGTAAGTTTTATAAACAAATTTTTTTTAATGTGTATTTCAAGTGTTATTTTTATAATACAAAAATAATATTTTAATATTAAAAAAAATGTGGGTGACGATAATGCGATTCTATAAACACCAAAAATATAATTTCCTAATAATAAGAGTTAAACTTGAGAAGAGAAGATGTGCACGACGAATTCTTATTGTTAAATTTTGTTGTTTTCAATAAAATGTGCATATTTTTGCTTAGCACTCGTATACCTAGATATTTTTTCACTATAGTCCTCAGGATTAGAATTCTTCTATTCGCTATTTCGTACTCTGTAACTGAGTTCGGTCGTTTCCGAAGCTAGCTGAACATAACCGAAGATGCGATAGCGAATCGAATGATAGCGACAACTTCAAGGGTCTTTCTATTTAAGAGAGAGACATATCGTTCTGTCTTATTGTACTCAAGATTTTTCATCTCTGTTCTTGAAAAAAGAAAAGTGGTTATGTTGTTGTTATTAATTTTAATTATTATGGTTAGTTCTGTTTGTAGAATAATATTATACCTGAAAAAACTATCATCTTTCATCTCACAATACCCCTTTTCTAACTCTATTCTCATGCACTCTTGCAATGTTTTCGAGTTCATTTACAAGAAATCTACCCCTACCTACCCCTACCTACCCCTACCAAACCACCTTCGTATTTTTAGTCAATTTTTGAAGAATAAATTATAATAATTTTCAATAATAACCCAACCAAACCTACCCCTACCAAACCACCTTCGTATTTTTAGTCAATTTTTGAAGAATAAATTATAATAATTTCCAATAATAACCCAACCAAACCTTCCCCTACCAAACCACCTTCGTATTTTTAGTCAATTTTTGAAGAATAAATTATAATAATTTTCAATAATAACCCAACCAAACCTACCCCTACCAAACCACCTTCGTATTTTATCACCATTAGGAACCTGCCACCTATTCGATAAATTGATTTCGAACAATTGAGTTTCGAATAATTGATTTTCGAATAATCGGTCATTCGAAAAATTGATTTTCGAACAATTGATTTCGAACAATTGATTTCGAATAATTTACCGGTACCCCTTTGCCACAGCTATTAAGAAAAATCACTAAACAATATTATTAATTATGCACCAAATATTATCTACTTTAAACAGTCTCGTGAATGAAAATGTGAGATTACTAACGCTAAAAGCTAACAGATAAATGTCAAAATTCTTTCTTTTTTTATCCTTAAACAGTAAAATTTGCATAATATTTTCTGAATTATTCTCTATCCGATTGACGATCCCGAATCTTGTCGAAGTAAAGCCGAGACGATAGAGATTCGCTTATAGAGAACCGCTAATCTAGTAGGTATAGCGATTCTTCTCGTTCGCTTATTCTTCATCTCTTTACTTTAAATACAAATTACAGAATGCCAGCCCAGTATTCTAATGAAATCATTATATATCTACAGTAAAAGTCACGAATGTTTTTAGTTACGTCATTCTTTCCTGAATGTATCAAAGACACTGTAATTTTATGTGGATATCACTGAGTGCGTATGTCCAATTAATACAAAAATGTAAAGGTAATACCTTATATAATAATAACCTTCAGCATTTAAAAAATGGAACCTTCACAATCTTTGCGACAAATTGATTCGAACAATACTGTTTGTACAAATGTTTATCAGTGGGAACAACAATTTAGTAAATGTTTAAAAACATTTACAAACATTTGCAAATGTTTGGAAACGAATGATTTTTGGTGAGTACCCGCCTTTTTACTGATTTGATTCGGATATTTATGAGTTATGACGTAACGAGAAACATTCATGACTTTTACTATACTCGGTTCATTGAAGTATGTCATTTTGAAACTAAAAATGAAATCTACACAGTTTTTGAATTTTATATTTTACACAGAATGATGAAGAATTTAGTTCAGTAAATCATAATATTAAAATAATAAAGAGAAAAATTAAAATCATGCCATTTCCCTTCTCTACTTTGTTTGTTCTTGTAAATCAATCCATTTCAACACTTTTAATAACAATAATTTGTACCAACGAATATATAATTTACAATTTAATCTCGTAAATAAAATTGCTGAAACATTAACTACAAACTACAGAGCATCATTAAAAATTTCTCGTGGCTATTTGCTGTTGTTAAAACATACTTTCCCACAGAAACAATTTTTCCACTTATATTTTGACGTACCCATCCACCTTCTTAAACTGTAGATTAAAGAATGTACCCACATATCTTCAAATTGTATTGATGATGTGTAGCAGTATGGAGTCTTATACAGGATCCTGAAACGCAGTGACATTTTAAAAATTGGTTCAGATTAGTTTTTTAAAAATAATTTTTCATGGAATAAATTCTTCTTCTTTAAATTTAGTAAAATCACGTGCAGTTAAATCTGTAACAGAAGCAGGCGACTATTTTCTACTTTGCAAGTACTAATTTCTTCTCACATCGTTGGGAGTTCCCGGTGCAGCGTACAAATTTGAGAAATACGATTCTTTCTCAAACTTGTTGGTCTGCTCGACATGATGCATTAGAAAAGTATTAGTCTGGAATAATTGATGCACTGGAATTCTTTGCCGAGAGCATAAATGAGAAACCGACTACGCTATCTAAAGCTACAGGATTGCAGCGAATATTACAGCAATTCTAGTAATTGTTCGGAATGATATTTTAAAGACTGCTATAAAGAAGCTTCAACTAAAAGGGCGGCGCATCAAACCAGGCCTAGGGCGGCAGTAAGCCTAAATCCGTCACTGCTTAAACGTAGTTTTCAATACTAATAGGATGTCTTTTATATTTTGCTGGAAAAAAATAAATTGTTTTTCGAGCTTTGTAGGAGCTTACATTGTTTTGTTGGAGGATCATTCTTTGTTGGAGGTTGTTTTTACGAAACTCAGCAATAAACAAGTCGATAAGTACCAAATAGCAGTAACAGTTCTTTAGTCTTGTAGAAGAATTGTTGTTACATGACCCGTTTTTGAGACAAATCTTTTTGGAACCAATTCGAGAACTTATAACGTTCGTCAGTTTTGGTTCGTCTTCGAACACCCAAAACAGTCGACTGACGTTTATTTTCGGGTTCAATTGCAAACTCAATGAACTAGGCAAGGACTGAAATACCCTTTTGGGGGCCGGAACCCTTTTGCGGAATCAGCTCCAATGTAATATTGGAAGAAATAGGTAAATCCTAAGAAAAGAGAAGATCTGACAATTGGAAAGATCTAGTAGGGCTTAGGCAAAGATTCTTCTGGGTGACTACAACCTGTTGAGATCAAATGAATGCATAAGTCAAAGTAAAAACTGCACTAAGAATTTTAACAGCCCTTGTATCACACTGTACATTATTCATTCTATAATCGCACATTGTAAATTAATCAAAGTTTCCTTTTGTTTTAAATATTTTTTTTCCAAAACTACCATTGCTGGAACCTCTATATTGATTTGGTTGTTACGTCACAAATCGAAGAAAGTGAAGACGTGTTAAGTAACATATATCTAAACGGTAAGAGAGGTCGACTTGGTGATTTATGATACTCTAAAAAACTTTTTGTAAGAGATTCGATAATTTTATTGAATAATAATAATAAGGTCAAATATGCCCATATTAGTATGAAAAATTTCTCAAATTATATTAATATTGTGCTGAGAACTTGATTTGATATCGAGCCCAAAGTATGAAAATATTTCAGAGATATAATGTTGTGATTGCTGGTAAGCTTTGTGGACATCTTAGAAATATTATTTGACGTTTGATCAAAATATGACTGACCCCAAAAATTTTCGTATCACCTATCCTTCGATTTTGAAGATTCTTTGTTGCCGGGGCCAACTACGAAATTCATTGGCTAAAATAATATCGCAAGAAATTCTAATTGATTATTCCATTCATGTATTCATTCTTGTCATGTCATGAAGGTCTTTGCACCTCAAATTAATGGTGTTAATTGTCGAATACCCAAAAATACAACAATCGTTTATCGACTTTCGTATCTTAATTATATACAATATTCAACACAAACCGAAATGGTATTTTGTTCTCCACTGTGTAGTTGTCAGTGAAACAACGTACTGGTGAAAATTAGTTTAACTACTGAGTACTCATTATTGGAATGCAACTTGATTGATTGGTTCAGCACCACCAGTCAGATGCTTAGAGTCCTCGGCACCTCAGCCCTTAGGCTTTTTGTGCTCTTGATTGTGCCGTTTATGTGAAGAGACCAGTGGCCCTTATTAGGCTCAACAGTCTCTTCACTAAGTCCATCTTGGAGAAATCCTCTCTTGGATGCTTTAGTCCTAGGAGTCTATATCTCCTTTGGCCCTTATCAGGCTCAACAGTCTCTTCACTAGGTCCATCTTGGAGAAATCCTCTCTTGGATGTTTTAGTCCTAAGAGTATATATCTCCAATGAGATAATGCTTCACAGTCGAAGATAATGTGAGAGACTGTTTCCTCCTCTTCCATGCACAACCGACAGATAGGTTCCTCCCTATATATGCCGATTGTAGGCATGTGCTTCCTTAGGGTACAGCGTCCGATGAGTAAACCCGTCACTATCCTTTTCATGCCCCTGCAACTTGGTACTTTTTCATCATGAAACAAACGTATAATAATATTAATAACTTTTTGTACATAAGTCATGCACAATTCTGTTCGTCCGTTAAAACAAATGCTTTCCCCAAAACGGCAACTGTACTACTTCTGAACGGATAAACTCCCTGCCTCTTTGGCAGTAGAGGAAGGGACCATACAGGAAGGGTCCATACACGAACTCGCCTATCAGAAAACCTTCCACACCTCGACACATCTGTGAACAATGCGAACCTCACCAGAAGCAAGCTTAACAAGAAGCGAAGCTGCCAATCTCTTTTTTGTGTGCGCATGTCTGAAAGGAGCCATTTTTATAATAAGATACTTTTCATACTTCACTTTGTCGACCAATTATATCGCCGATATTTGAAAATTTGATCATTTTCTCAGTGTCTGTCAACGTTGGTTTCTCAAGGTCATACATTTTTGTTACCAAGCCATCAAAGGGATTGCGTCGGGCTTCGCTTCTTGTTAAGCTGGTCTATTCTCTGCCAGAAGCATCCAAAAGACGTTGTTGTATGAACCGAAAAGTACTCAGAGGTTATCCACGGGTATACAGCCAGACAACGATCTTTTACGGAGGGAGTAACTCTTGGTCGTCCACTTGTAGGTTTTTCTCTCACTCTTACAGTTGCTAGATATAAACCGCGAAATGATACTTTCACTGACTTGGAAAACTCTCTCAAGGGTACTTGCCTCAATCGTTCGGACGTGTAGAACCTAACACTAAATGTCGTTACAGTTTTCATTAAATCCTTTGATAACTTGACAGGGTTTACAGTTATATAAAAAGGCTAGATACCCCTTGTGGGGTTGCGCCGCATAAATACTTTCTAGATCAGCTTTCTGGGGTGGATTAATCCCCATCATTTCATTATTGTCTCGCTTATTTTTTTCCACAGTATCCTACCCCTCGTTTTTTCCTTCCATCTAACGGTTCCTATCACAAGTCCTCCTCCACTTCCTTCAGCCACTTAGATCTGGGTTTTGCTTGCTTTCTCCTACCACCTGGTTCCCACTGTAAACATTGAGCTTCATCTCTACAGGTACCCTCTTAATAAATAAATCCTAATGTTATCTACGCTATTAAAAATCAACATTTTAAGTTCACCATTATTATTATAATCGTTATATTCAATTAACAATATCCAAGGCATATATTTAAAGAAATCAATCCACAATTTAATCGATCTTGCCATATATAACCAAACGCAATTAAAATTGCAAATATAAGGTTAGCCTTTTTATTCATATTGTGTATTCTACTGAATTATCATCTCCCGTTAAGGACCGAAGACTGACACTTAAAATGGCTACTGACTTTTTGAAATGTCTCTTCCATTTTAGCTTGTAGACAGTTGTATAATAACGACCTACATGAGAGCATTTATGATAACGTTTCGAAACATGAAATTATTAACTATACGAGTTTAGCTGTCGGAAATCATCTGATAATTTCTCAATGTTTTGTTTTTATTCTTGTTGGTAAATGGGGTACACAAAAGATATGTTCAGCAACTGTATAACAATGAAATCAGATGATAAATGAATTGGGATGTTATTTTGAATAAAATTTATACATGTCCGTTTTGTTGGTAAATATATAATTTGTTGTTGACTTTTACTTTCGACCTGGGAATGTCCAATGGTCAGTTTACAAAATTAGATGGTGCATTTTTCTGAGAGTTAAAGAAAAATAGGACCTTCTAAAAGAATTCTCGTAACTCTGGAGGTGTACGACTGAATTAAAAATCCATTTAGATATTCGTCGATGAATATTTTAAAATTATTTAAATCTTGAATTTTCTGTAGAGATGCTTAAATGTGAAAACAAACAAAAAATATAATTTCTAGGTACTTTATTATTCAAATATCGATAAAATCGGTAAAAAAAGACTTCACTGATAAAATTTAGGTGGTTATAATTAAAACCTGAGAATGAGTTTCAGCATTCATCCAAAAGATGGCACCGCAAGATGTTTAATTGTATAAAATATATATATTTCGATATAATTTAAATAGAAACACTTATTTTTAGAATTCAGAAGAATTGAATTTGAACCATCGAAATTGCTGAGGCTTCTAATCAAAAATAAAAAATATTAATTTGGTTGGAATGTTCTAGTTTTTCGTTAGAAGTTAGAAGTAGTGCCCTCCAAAGCTATTTTGCTCTCGGTTTTCCGGATAGTCGTTTCCACCAGTCTTCTCAATTTAACTGGTATATCCCATTGCCTCTTCTAACGAATTCAAGATAGAGAAAGGTCTGAGACAAGGACACCCATTATCCACAACCCTCTTTAACACCTAGTTCAAGAAATCATGCTAAGAAAAAGTGGTATAAAAACTGGAAGTTTAATTTATGGGAATAAACATCAATGTCTAGCATATGAAATCGACATATTAGTCATTGCAAGATCCAGGAAAGAAGTTCTAGGCGTATTTAAACTTCTGGAAGAGAAGGCAAGAGATGGTTGGATTGACAGAAGATAGATGGATAGAAAATGGAGAAGGTGGTGAAAAGAGAAGAGGAAGACCAAGGAAAAAATGGTTGGAGTTGGTTAGGAGAGGCCTGAGATCAGTGGGAGTAAGGTACTGGCAAAAAAATGAAAAGAGAGAGTGATAGGCCTGTAGTTCTTGAACAGGATACTACCACCTTAATAGGATATTTAAAAATCCCAATTGAGTGGAGAAATGAGATTGTAGATTCGGTAGAAAGGGAGGAGAAACCCCCTTGTGGAACGCAGGGCTCTTAAAAATTCCAGTGTCTGTCACAAGTCTACAAGTTGTGTTGTCCCTTCTAATCGCAAACCAGAATGGTTGGTTTTAAAATATCTTGTAGATATACCAACCCCGTTTGACTTTGGGGTGTAATTCAATATCCGGCAGTGCATATTGCACGGGAAGTAGTTGTTGCTCCTTAGTTGAACGGTCACTGTTTTTGAAAAATATGATTTACTTACTTACTTAAAGATCAATTGATTTGGTGTACCATGATTCCATATATACTATACTGGATGGTATCAGCTGATCGAAGTCTTCATATTGTTTCAATAATAATTGTCCAATACCTCGAGGAAAAGTCAATGTTGAAACAAATTATAAGATATTCCACTATAATCTATATTTAAACGATATCAGTGAACTTAATCTCAATTTAGCGGCAGATAATTTTAAAAATTAGACATTCTGATCGTAAATCATTGAAAAGCTCTTCATTTTATCAGACATTCTTTTCGATAAAAGCATTGAATTGATAATGTTTTTGAATAAAAATTAAATAATTTACAGATATGATAAACTAATACGCTTATTATAATTTTTTTATTTTCCTCGCAAAATTGAACTGTTTTTAATTCGTTAATTTTCACTTAAACATTCATTCCAGTACCACCCCAAGTGATTTTTACGAAGCTTCATTTGAACAAATAAATTTTCTTTGGTTTTGAAACTGAGAAATTTGTTTTTCCAATTTTCCGCACGCTAATACTATTTTACCACATTACAAAAGGTACTAACTATAACATTATGTTATCCCCATTTTCGCGACTCTTGTAGAGAAATTGTTCTTCCTAACACACGCTGAGAGTCAACTTTGTGCTTATTTATTCCTGATAAGCTTTTATTGGACGGCTAACCTACCTGGACTTCAGTTCTGTATAGAGAGAGCAGGGTAAGTAGGTACCCTTTCCAAAAGTTTCAGACTTCTGGTAGGTACAATTTACCAGAATTGATTGGTTAAAACACATTACTCAAACTGTAACTGAGTAAATGTTGATGATATATCTGGAGTGAAAATAACCGTAGATAACAATATATTCTTCATAACAATCGTATTCTAAAATTACATTATAATTTAAATCCTCAAAACTAGGTTATCTAAATACAAAGTTCATCAAATCCACTTGATTGATAGTCCAAGTGCTTGTCAAATTACTATATATATATCCAGGTTTTATTTGAGAACATTATACTGAAATCCTCTGACAAAATGGCAAAACTTACTTTCGTTCTCTTGGCTGTAGTAGCTGTAGTTGTTCTCGCAACAACCGAAGTCAGCGCCAAAAAATCTGCTGAAGGTAAATATTTATTTATTTTTAACCAAATCGTATTATATTATTATAAATACAATTAGTTATTTTTAAAGTTCATTCATATATTTAGTAAATTTCCAAAATTCGTATAATTACAACTGTATTTATTTTGGTTGCCATTTTTGCTTTATTGTGTCTGTTTGGAAGTTTTCATATCAATTCTAAACCTTACCCGTTTTTTGTACTTGTCTCCATTTTATAAAAAATTAGTGATGCCAGACTAAAACTGTTTCATTTCCGTTTTATATCGATATTATTTTATTTTTTCAGGCAAAAAGCCCCTTCTCCACCTCCACCAATCAGTGGCTTCTGTAGGTGACGACTGTGAATGCAATGCATGCTCTGCCACTTGCGTCAGCTCTGGCTACATCGGTGGTATTTGTTACGAAAACGAATGTTACTGTGCTTCCTAAATGAAATTTCTTAATATATTATGTCACTTTTAAAAAATCTTAAATTTCAATAAATGTAATTAAAATTGTAACATGTTGTTTTTCTATTAAGTAGGTATGTGCTACAAATTTGAAACGTCTTTCAAATTTCGATGGGCATTTGTGACAGTAGGGGTACCAAAGGTAAAACATGTTACTACTTATTCATTGTACTTCGTGGTATAGATACAATCTTCGATTCATCAAGAAATCTTCGATTTGAAGAAAATTTACAGTTGACAACTCGTTACCCTAATTCGCAAACCACGTAACTCCTGTTCTTTGCGCCATCTACCAGCATGGCACTGATCGAACGCTACTTGAAAATATCATTACTCCAATTCTATTTTTAAACCAATAATTCCAGAAATAGAAAAGCTCCTAACTCCGACCATGGTAACGGTACTTAGAAAACCATGTAACTACGAAAATCGAAAAAAGACACAAACCTCGTATCTCATAAAAACTTCATAATATGAAAGCAAATCTCGTAACACCGATGTATATTTATTGTCAAATAATCAGAATGTGTGTTTTCTGTTGTTAATAATTAGTGCCTGGTTATTCAAAAATATCAAAAGATAAGTATGAACAGTTACAGCAACTAAAAAGTTGCTTGGAAAAATACTGTCATTCTTTTTATGATTCCCTGCCGTATGAATAATAATATAAAATACAAGTTTTTATATTTATACAACAAAAATTAGTTAAGTTCACTTTACTCTTCACTTTGCAGTTATTTAAAGCAGGGTAAAATTTAGTTTTTCTCAGTAAATAACTTGTTATTTTATTATTTGAAATAAAGTTTGTTTGCCTCAGAACTCCTGTTTATTATAAAAACGTAATAGAAAACCATGTATCTCCATTGAAATCTTAGTAAAAGTATTACGAGCTAAGAACATTATTATTACAATATCAACAGACATATAGATTTCAAATATAAAACAAGAAACAGTTTTTTTATCACCTGTAAAATTTTAGATTTTGGAGATACGAGGTTTACGAATTAGGGTAACGAACTTCGATTTAACATAGTCGACTATAAAGAAATGTCATCCCCTATAAAAGAACGTGAATATGTAAATTTTTATGGTTCACAATAATTATTTGCTGAATTATCTGGATATATGAGAAAATTCCTGTTACACTGAATAACTGATTCATGAATTCGTTTCCAAAATCGTATTCTAAAACCACATTGTATTTCAAATGCTTAAAACCAGTTTATCTAAATGTAAAAGTTTATCAAATCCACTTGACCGTTAGATCAAGTACCTGTCAAATTACTGTATATATATATATATATCGAAAATTTGTTTGAAAACATTATACAACTATCCTCTGACAAAATGGCAAAACTTACTTTCGTTCTCTTGGCTGTAGTAGCTGTAGTTGTTCTCGCAACAACCGAAGTCAGCGCCAAAAAATCTGCTGAAGGTAAATATTTATTTATTTTTAACCAAATCGTATTATATTATTATAAATACAATTAGTTATTTTTAAAGTTCATTCATATATTTATTAAATTTCCAAAATTCTTATAATTACAACTGTTTTTATTTTGGTTGCTTTTTTTGATTTATTGTGTATTTTTGGAAGTTTTTATACCAATTCTAAACTTAGCCTTTTCCATACTAAAACTGTTTCATTTCCGTTTTATATCGATATTATTTTATGTTTTCAGGCAAAAAGCCCCTTTTCCACCTCCAACAATCAGAAGCCACTTCTGTAGGTGACGACTGTGAATGCAATGACTGCGCTGCTACTTGCATCAGCGCTGGCTTCATCGGTGGTATGTGTTACGACACCTTGTGTTACTGTGCTAATAAATGAAATTTCTTAATATCTGTCACTTAAAAAATCTTAAATTTCAATAAATGTTATTAATACTGTAACATGTTGTTTTTCTATAAATTTGTAAGTTCCTTCAAATTTCGATGGATATCCATCGATATAGTTAGATTACCACTTTCGGATTAGAAAGTTATAGCGATAAGCTGTTCTGTTCGTCGGAAATTTCAGCAGTACTCAAACGTTATTTTCAATAACGAATATACCTCAATGAAAAAAGTGAGAATGATTCAAGTGATGAATATTCTGAAACAGAATAGACTAATATTGTGTTTAAAATTGATTTTCTTTTGTACATATAATCAATAACCTTATTTGCCTTCAAGTTATTTTGTTATAAATTGTTATTAAATACTATCCACTTTTTTTTAAATGTACCAAAGTTTTATCTGCAAAAACAGATGACGTATTAATATTCTTATAAGATTGTTGAAAATTTGCTGAAAAATGTTTTAAATGCCCATAATTACCCGGCAGAATTTGTAAATAAAGAAATTAAGAATATAGAGAAGGGCTCATTGTTAATTTCCCATAATAATAACAATAATATTAATAATTCAGCTAAATTTCTAAAAACTTGACAATACCGTTTGTTAAGGGTTTAAAAGAATTTAAAAAATTGGTAATCAATTCAATATTCGAACTAGCTTCAAATCTAACAATACGTTAAGATCTATACTAACAAAAACGAAACCAAAAAATAAAGAACAATCTTCAAAAAACTGCATATATCAGATATCTTGTGAATGCGACAAATTCTATTTAGGTGAAACATCTAGACTTCTAGACCATTGGAAGTCCGAATAAATGAACATAAAAAGTATATCAAAGATAGGGAGTTCTTTAAGTCAGATGTTTGCAAACATGATTAGGAAGAGGGGCATAAAATTCAATGGGATTCGACAAAAATATTATTAAAAGAGCCCAATAATAAAAGATGAAAAATCAAAGAAAGTGCTTTAATACAACTAAATGCAGATAAATGTGTAGCTAGTATTTCAGTCGAATGTAGTCAAATTTGGTTACCAATGTTAGAAAGAGAAATTTCCAATAATCAATTACCTGCGGTATCAGGATAGCATAATAGGTTTTCTTATGATTTATCTTTGGAATAGTTGTTAATCGATACACACTTCAATACACAAAATCACCAAACTGAGTTATACATATTTTGAAAACAAAAATAATCATACACAAAAAAAGTAACAACAAACGCGTTTTTATTAACAAAATTTCCAAAATAAGCGAAAAAAAGCGCTATCCCAATAAAAACCGTTCCTGGAACGTGCACTTCACTGGATTCCATTTCTAGCGGACTACATATCGATAGAATGTCATAAAATAATAGTATATTATATACCGCGGGACTGAAGTAGTACATTTAATCCTGAAGGTAAAGTTTATGGCCCGACCGCAGGGAGGGCCATAATTTACCTGAAGGATTAAATGTACTTCAGTCGCAAGGTATATACGATACTTTTCGTACTTCCGGTATGATTTTATTAATTATTTCAATAATTTCAATCAGTTTTTTCTCTCTTCAACTCATTTAATAAACTGTCTTTAAAATAAGTTACCATAGTAACATTGCGTTGTGACAGTTATAATTTAGAAACATTGTCATTACTAGTGTCATTGTAAAGAAACATTGTTATTGATAATTATTGGTATCATGAGTGAAGAAGGTGTATCTGATATTGATAAAAGAGCAGCCGAAGTAGGTGAAGAATTGTTACCACCGAAATCTAGAAAACTATACGAGCAGCAGTACGATGCTTTTAAAAAGTGGTGCCGCTTAAAAAATGTGAGACAACCTACTGAAAATGCGCTGTTAGTCTACTTCGATGATAAATCAAAAGCGGTTTGTGCCTCAACTCTCTGGGCACATTACTCAATGCTGAAATCGGTTATTAACATTAGAGAAGATATTGATATAAGTAAATTTCCAAAATTATTAGCTTTTTTGAAGAGAAGAAATGAGGGATTTAAGCCAAAGAAGTCAAGAATTCTCACGTCTGAGCAGGTAGATCAGTTCTTACGGGAGGCTCCGGATGATAAATATTTAATGCTTAAGGTAAATTTGGAAATTTGTTTATATTCAGAAATTTTAAGAAATCGATTTTTTTGTAGGTTGCACTTATTTTGGGCGTTGCGGGAGCTTGTCGTGGAAAAGAGTTGGTTGATTTAGAAATCGACGATGTGAGAGATTTGGGCGATTCCTTCCTAATTGCGATTAGAAACACCAAAAGTAAAATTGACCGAAATTTTGTGATCAAAAATTCAGAAAACAGTGCCATCAGTTTTGTGGCGATATTTCGGAAATATGTGGCATTGCGAAAGACAGGGACAACTCATTCAAAATTTTTTGTTCAATACATCAACAAAGAATGTACTACGCGAGTAGTAGGAAAAAACATGTTTGGTACATTTCCACGGCAAATAGCAGCTTTCTTGAAATTAGAAAATGCGACGTCTTATACGGGACATTGTTTTAGACGCACATCTGCGTCTTTGTTAGCTGATTCGGGAGCAACAATAGACGTGCTGAAGAGACATGGAGGATGGAAATCCTCCAACGTGGCCGAGGGATATATTGAATCGTCTATTAAAAATAAACAAAAAATTTCAGATAAAATATTTGGTCAAGTCGCCGATTCGTCCACTATAGTTATGCCACAGTCCTCATTCTCGCTTCCTGTTTCCGCAGGATCTTCGAAACAAACACCAGTTCAATATGAAAAGGACCTATCTGTTACTCGTCAGTTACCTGCTGCATTAACCCAGGAAAGACTGGTCAATATGACGAACTGTCACAATATTAATTTGAATATTAACGTTAATTACCATTCTAATTAATTATATTTTTCAATAAAATATCCCTTAAATTCGTTTGTTTGTGATTTAATCGTTCCGGGAGTTTCGTCAATATTTAATCCCGGAGGGATTAAATGTGACACTTTAGTACCTGTCACAAGGGAGTGAAGTTGTCACTTTAGGCCCGGAAGTACGAAAAATATTTTATTTCACATTTTACCAGGGATGTGACAACAAAGTTTTGTAGTCTTAAACTTCAAAATATTATTGATTGTCTAGTTGTCAAATTTTTTCGTTGTGTCAGATAGGGTCCAAAAATTATTTCTTTACTAGTTAATCTTGACAACGGTAGCTGGAATGCTACCGAAACGTCGAAATGAAAAAATAAAAAACATTATTGTGGTTTGATTCCCAAGAAAATAAGAGAAAAAAGAATAAGGAACTTACAGAAGATATTAAACAATCTCATTGTAAGGCGAAAAAGTAGTCTCCCTCTATAAAAAAAATATTCTTAGCTTTAATTCAATCATACCTTTTTTCATTAAGACCCACTAAGAGTTACGTCATCTTTATTGGTAAAAAAATAGACTTTATATTTTTTTCAAATGCAAGTTTTTTTATAAATCTAATTAATTTTTAATAAATAATGTTCATTCATTCATTCGATTGGGTTGGGTTGGGTTGGTCCCAACTGATTCTTTGTACCATTTCTCATGTTATCTACTGAAGGGATTTTCAGTAGTTGTAATGGTTGTATTATTTTCTCTCCAAAGTGCTTCCGTCTGAGTCCATGTAAGTTCTCTCAGAAGCCAGACTAAAACTGTTTCATTTCCGTTTTATATCGATATTATTTTATTTTTTCAGGCAAAAAGCCCCTTCTCCACCTCCACCAATCAGTGGCTTCTGTAGGTGACGACTGTGAATGCAATGCATGCTCTGCCACTTGCGTCAGCTCTGGCTACATCGGTGGTATTTGTTACGAAAACGAATGTTACTGTGCTTCTTAAATGAAATTTCTTAATATATTATGTCACTTTTAAAAAATCTTAAATTTCAATAAATGTAATTAAAATTGTAACATGTTGTTTTTCTATTAAGTAGGTATGTGCTACAAATTTGAAACGTCATTCAAATTTCGATGGGCATTTGTGACAGTAGGGGTACCAATGGTAAAACATGTTACTACTTATTCATTGTACTTCGTGGTATATATACAATCTCTGATTCATCAAGAAATCTTCAATTTGAAGAAAATTTACAGTTGACAACTCGTTACCCTAATTCGCAAACCACGTAACTCCTGTTCTTTGCGCCATCTACCAGCATGGCACTGATCGAACGCTACTTGAAAATATCATAACTCCAATTCTATTTTTAAACCAATAATTCCAGAAATGGAAAAGCTCCTAACTCCGACCATGGTAACGGTACCATGTAACTACGAAAATCGAAAAAAGACACAAACCTCGTATCTCCAAAAAACATCATAATATGAAAGCAAATATAGTAATTCCGATGTATATTTATTGTCAAATAATCAGAATGTGTGTTTTCTGTTGTTAATTTAGTGCCTGGTTATTGAAAAATATCAAAAGATAAGTATGAACAGTTACAGCAACTAAAAAGTTGCTTGGAAAAATACTGTCATTCTTTTTATGATTCCCTGCCGTACGAATAATAATATGAAATACAAGTTTTTATATTTATAGTGTTACGGTTCACCCTAAAATATAAAGACTTAATTAGTTAAATAGTCAATAAACAGCTGTGGCTTGGATGCATAAATGATTTAATTGTCACCTTAATATAATAACATAATATTAGCAACTATTTACATTATAACTAGATCAATTATTGTTGACACTGGATAACTGGTTCTGATGGTGACCTTGAATCTCTTAGTCTTTGACAAAAGCCAAAGGTGTCTGGATTCCTCAATTATTCAGATAACCATCATTGATCTTGACCCCTTTGTCACAAGGCACAAGACCTCTGTTGACCTTTCAAGGCCATGGAGAGAGGGCATTGACTTTTGACCTCCATTTTGTTTTGGTTATTTCCTGGATATACATGGTTGGTTAACTTTCGCATTCTGCGGCTTTAGTGAACCAGGAAAATTAACCATAATCAGGATTCTCTTGTACAATCCAGTTGTAAGAGTTCATAAATTTATGGATATAGCTCCTGATTGGGAAAAAAAAATTAACCTAAAGGTCACATGCCATCTAGGGTAAGTAATACCTCTTTTCATAGGGCTGGCATAGTTACCAGCAGTGTCTTTGAACTCTATTTTCTTTTCAGACCTTCTTTTTCCTCTTTTCTTCTTCTTGTGCATATTTTACTACTGTTCGGCTACTTTATTCATCTGTACATGCTTTACGTCATCAATATTGGCTGGCAGCTTGGAAGTAAGCTCTACCTATAGTACTCCAGGGTAGCCTTCAACTCTTCTCCTACCCAGCTTGTTCTATACGCCTCCCCAACTCAACTTCGCATCAGTACGTACCCAGTTCGAGAAGGAATACGTAGGTACCATCATAAGGAGAAGTAGCCTTCAAGTAAGATCTTTCCAACTTATTACATAGTGGTGTGAGTAGTGTGCTACAGATTGACTATCTTCCCAATATATGTACATTATTTTAACCAATTGAAGGACACATGAACATCTTTACTTAACATATAACTCTTCTCAGTAATACGTATTGGAATGCCTAAAATAGATATTAAGCTGTAGTTTAAGTAAGGTAAATAGTTAGTAACAATTCAAACTAGGTAGTAGGTTAACAATAAATTAGTTAAACTTTATATTTACCAGAAAGTCCATGTAATCCCCGAAGTATACTTCTGCGGAAACTTTGAATAACAGGCATATTATAATTCTGGTAAGATAAAAATAAAATCATTTCACATTCTCTGATTTCTCTGTAATCAAACATATAAAGGTAAGCCAAGCGCTGTCATAAGTTTGTCAGTCAAAATATATATACTTTTTACGCCTACCGAGTAGTTCGTTTGTTCTTCCAACCATAAAGCAAATAACCACAGACTACCACAAAACATTTACCCACCCACTCTCCGCGGACGAGAAGTCGGGACAGCACCACAATATTTCTTGTAGGGTGTAGTTGGCTGTTGTTAACTACCCGTTGTAGCTATCCTCCTTTAACCCTGCTGGGAAATTGGAGGGGTAACAATAGATCAAAAATTAGTTAAGTTCACTTTACTCTTCACTTTGCAGTTATTTAAAGCAGGGTAAAATTTAGTTTTTTTCAGTAAATAACTTGTTATTTTATTATTTGAAATAAAGTTTGTTTGCCTCGTAACTCCTGTTTATTATAAAAACGTAATAGAAAACCATGTATCTCCGTTGAAATCTTAGTAAAAGTATTACGAGCTAAGAACATTATTATTACAATATCAACAGACATATAGATTTCAAATATAAAACAAGAAACAGTTTTTTTTATCACCTGTAAAATTTTAGATTTTGGAGATACGAGGTTTACGAATTAGGGTAACGAACTTCATAGTCGACTATAAAGAAATGTCATCCCCTATAAAAGAACGTGAATATGTAAATTTTTATGGTTCACAATAATTATTTGCTGAATTATCTGGATATATGAGAAAATTCCTGTTACACTGAATAACTGATTCATGAATTCGTTTCCAAAATCGTATTCTAAAACCACATTGTATTTTAAATGCTTAAAACCAGTTTATCTAAATGTAAAAGTTTATCAAATCCACTTGACCGTTAGATCAAGTACCTGTCAAATTACTGTATATATATATCGAAAATTTGTTTGAAAACATTATACAACTATCCTCTGACAAAATGGCAAAACTTACTTTCGTTCTCTTGGCTGTAGTAGCTGTAGTTGTTCTCGCAACAACCGAAGTCAGCGCGAAAAAATCTGCTGAAGGTAATTATTCATTAATTTTGAACCAAATCATATTATATTATTATAAATACAATCAGTTATTTTTAAAGTTCATTCATATATTAAATTAAATTTCCAAAATTCTTATAATTACAACTGTTTTTATTTTGGTTGCTTTTTTTGATTTATTGTGTCTTTTTGGAAGTTTTTATACCAATTCTAAACTTAGCCTTTTCCATACTCATTTCCGTTTTATATCGATATTATTTTATTTTTTCAGGCAAAAAGCCCCTCCACCTCCAACAATCAGAAGCCACTTCTGTAGGTGACGACTGTGAATGCAATGACTGCGCTGCTACTTGCATCAGCGATGGCTTCATCGGTGGTATGTGTTACGAAAACGAATGTTACTGTGCTTATACATGAAATTTCTTAATATCTCTCACTTAAAAAATCTTAAATTTCAATAAATGTTATTAATACTGTAACATGTTGTTTTTCTATAAATTTGGAAGTTCCTTCAAATTTCGATGGATATCCATCGATATAGTTAGATTACCACTTTCGGATTAGAAAATTATAGCGATAAGCTGTTCTGTTCGTCGGAAATTTCAGCAGTACTCAAACGTTATTTTCAATAACGAATATACCTCAATGAAAAAAGTGAGAATGATTCAAGTGATGAATATTCTGAAACAGAATAGACTAATATTGTGTTTAAAATTGATTTTCTTTTGTACATATAATCAAAAACCTTATTTGCCTTCAAGTTATTTTGTTATAAATTGTTATTAAATACTATCCACTTTTTTTTAAATGTACCAAAGTTTTATCTGCAAAAACAGATGACGTATTAATATTCTTATAAGATTGTTGAAAATTTGCTGAAAAATGTTTTAAATGCCCATAATTACCCGGCATTGTAAATAAAGAAATTAAGAATATAGAGAAGGGCTCATTGTTAATACCCCATAATAATAACAATAATATTAATAATTCAGCTAAATTTCTAAAAACTTGACAATACCGTTTGTTAAGGGTTTAAAAGAATTAAAAAAATTGGTAATCAATTCAATATTCGAAAAAGCTTCAAATCTAACAATACGTTAAGATCTATACTAACAAAAACGAAACCAAAAAATAAAAAACAATCTTCAAAAAACTGCATATATCAGATATCTTGTGAATGCGACAAATTCTATTTAGGTGAAACATCTAAACCATTGAAAGTCCGAATAAATGAACATAAAAAGTATATCAAAGATAGGGAGTTCTTTAAGTCAGATGTTTGCAAACATGCTTAGGAAGAGGGGCATAAAATTCAATGGGATTCGACAAAAATATTATTGAAAGAGCCCAATAATAAAAGACGAAAAATCAAAGAAAGTGGTTTGATACAACTAAATGCAGATAAATGTGTAGCTAGTATTTCAGCCGAATGTAGTCAAATTTGGTTACCAATGTTAGAAAGAGAAATTTCCAATAATCAATTACCTGCGGTATCTGGATAGCATCATAAGTTTTTATCCAGGTTTTCTTATGATTTATCTTTGGAATAGTTGTTAATCGATACACACTTCAATACACAAAATCACCAAACTGAGTTATACATATTTTGAAAACAAAAATAATCATACATAAAAAAGTAACAACAAACGCGTTTTATTAACAAAATTTCCAAAATAAGCGAAAAAAAGCGCTATCCCAATAAAAACCGTTCCTGGAACGTGCACTTCACTGGATTCCATTTCTAGCGGACTACATATCGGTAGAATGTCATAAAATAAAATATTTTATTTCACATTTTACCAGGGATAAATGGACCTTAATAAAATTTGACAACAAAGTTTTGTAGTCTTAAACTTCAAAATATTATTGAATGTCTAGTTGTAAAATTTTTTCGTTGTGTCAGATAGGGTCCAAAAATTATTTCTTTACTAGTTAATCTTGACAACTGTAGCTGGAACGCTACCGAAACGTCGAAATAAAAAAATAAAAAACATTATTGTGGTTTGATTCCCAAGAAAATAAGAGAAAAAATAATAAGTAATGCCACAAGGAACTTACAGGAGATATTAAACAATCTCATTGTATCTAATAGATCTGGTTGGGTCTCATACGTTTTCTGATACAAACCAAGTAAAAATAACGTTTGAGTACTGCTGAAATTTCCGTCAAACAGAGCACCTTATTGCTATAACTTTCTTATCCGACAGTGGTAAACTAAGAGCGACCTGACTATATTCAAAACCACGTGTTGTGCAAAGAACGCTTGTTTATCATCAGATTCATCAGGGCGACTGTCACGTGGACTTTCCCTATTTCGCACCACAACACGCAATTTCTTAACCTCTTCGAGTTTTATGCTCGTTTGTAGTTTGTAGGTTAGGTTTTGGTATACAAACACATTGAATTACAATTTTAAATAGATTTATTGAATTTTATGTTTTTAACATTGTGAAATTAGGAAAAAAAATTTATAGAAATTTGTTCAATTAATAATTAAA
Organism: Lochmaea capreae; assembly: GCA_949126875.1. Taxonomy (NCBI): domain Eukaryota; kingdom Metazoa; phylum Arthropoda; class Insecta; order Coleoptera; family Chrysomelidae; genus Lochmaea; species Lochmaea capreae. The sequence continues at coordinate 3,908,050 of OX421400.1, forward strand.
GTAAGCACAGTAGCATTCGTCTTCGTAACAAAGTCCTCCAACGTAACCGCTGCTGATACATTCGGTTGAGCAGGTATCGCAATCACAGCTGTCACCAACTGATTGTTTTGGTGATTGGACGGCAATGAGTGGTCCCTTTTTGACTGAAAATTAGAATAAAAATTAGTTGAAGTTATAAGGTTATATACGTAGGGTTAGGTGAGACATATTAACAAGATTTTATCTTCTAAATAATCGTTTTTAAATTGAATAATGGTCAATGGAAATAATAAGGTATAATAAAAAGATGGACAAGATGTTAAAGTAAAAATATTAATTCTAGCCAGTTAATATGATTTTGAAGCATAATTTTTCAGATATGTTGTGAGAAAGGGAAAATAATATATTAACAATTTGTAGATAATATTGAAAGTGTTGAAAATAAATAAACAATAAAAACTAGAATTTTTTCAAAAAAAGCAATGTTTTACATAATGAAAATCTTTTGACAATTTTATTTTAAATGAATAAATAATTACCTTCAACGGATTTGGCGCTGACTTCGCTTGTTGCGAGAACAACTACAGCTACTACAGCCAAGAGAACGAAAGTAAGTTTTGCCATTTTGTCAGAGGATTCTTGTATAATGTTCTCAAATAAAAACTCGATATATATATAGTAATTTGACAAGTACTTGGACTAATAGTCAAGTGGATTTAATGAACTTTGTATTTAGATAACCTAGTTTGAAGGATTTAAATTATAATGTAATTTTAGAATACGATTTTCATAAAAATATTATTCTTATCTACGAGTTGTTTTCAATCCAGATATATCTGGAGTAAGCGTTACGATTTGAAAACTCCCAGCCTCCATCTTATGCTGGCAAAAATACAAACATGCCAAAAGGGAAGCATTTGTCAAAAATTAAACATTGGGGTACTCTAGATAATATTGTTATTTCCAATTTCCCATTATATATTCAAAACTTTTTTTGCAGAAATTAAAAATAAAAAACCAAAAGAAAAAAAATGTAAAAGTGGGGTTGTCGCAAACATTTCGGAAATTTTGAGGTTATGGTAGAAATTTTTGTTCTTTATGAACCTGTTAAGAACTTTTTAATTTCAGACTATTATAAAGTCAAATTGCACTAATTTCTCGAGGATTTAAACACTTATGCATAAATTATACAATGCAAGGTTAGATGTATTGTGTTCGATCTGTCTGTACCCGGCTTGAAAAAAATAGACTTATTCAATTTGGGTACATTTCTAAGGCGCAAGAAATTTTCTGTATATATTGGTAAAATTCTTGCTTCAGCCTTTTTAAAATTGCTATACAGTACACATGATTTTCTGGATAAGGATAATAATAACTGAGAATTACTGTTTGAAGTTTCTGACCATTCTACGAGAAATATTGTAAAATGCCCCCGCTTCGCTACGCTCGCTCGAGCACCTAATAGTCTTGGGCTGGTAAAGCTCATTTTCTGCCCTTGTGAAACAATATACTATTTTTGATATCTCCTAAATATTCCAAAAATCTCTTAACCTATTTATCTCGCAACGCATTCATTTTTTTTTTGTAAATCACCTTTCTTTTCAAATATAGGTCTTTAAATTGGTTTTTCCAAAATTTGACAAGCGTTAACATTATGTATTTGACTTCTTTTTGGAATAGTTGACAAAAAACTTTATTATCTGTCTAATAAATCAATTGCAGACAAACATTAAGTTTTTTATAGTGACACATTTATATCTAAATAAACTTCTAAAATTACGACTCGGCACCCCCAACCATATAGAATTCTGTCAATTTCTTCAAAATTATAACCTTATTTTTTCTTGGTTGAAACAGATAAATAGTTCATTTATCGGGAAGGGCAAGAAAAATGATTGAAGAAACCATACAGAAGGGGAAGGGTGGATGGAATGGATTCTTTTCCTTCCCCTTCTTGAAAAAATAGAAGCCTTTTTCTCGATAAATACATACATACATACATGATTTCGGTTAGCCTATACTGGATGGCCGAAATCTTTATAACTCTTCAATAAACTTTGGGGGAAAATAAAAGAACTGGGTCACTTGTACGGAATATGTCAAGGTTGAAATTACAGGCACATTCCATTTAATCTATATTTAGAGGATATCAGTAAACTTAATCTCAATTTAGCTGCAGATAAATTTTTGATCGTAAATCACTAAAAAGCTCTTCATGTTATCAGAGAAATTTTTAAACCAATATTTTCGATAAAATCATTGAATCAATAATGTTTTTTGAAAAAAAATTCCATAATTTAGAGATATGATAAATTAATTTAACTTGGAATTGGAGATTACAATCAAGGACATTTTTTATTTTATCGCATCAACCCAAAGGGTCATAAGCTAGGGACATTGTATCAAAGTTAGTCTTTTAAATTTTCTTAACAATATTAAAATGTTATTGTAAGAACAGCTTGGTCTAATGATGTGGGAATCTTGTGTTGAATTTGGGGCAGTCAGTCATAAAATGTTTTGTTTTACCGTATGAATGAGTAAATTTTGTGTGCCCGAGTCTGAGACGTGTTACTATCACTTGGGATCTACGATTCACATGGAGATCTGGCCACGGCTTCACCGTTGGCTTCATTTTTTTCAGATGTGATGTCGAGTTGTTCCATCGAGATCGCCACGCACTTTGCACTTTTGATTTAATAAAAGTTTTTGCATCTCTATTTACAATGTCTGCTACTATGACAGAATCCTTTGCGTTTCGTGCTTCACGAGCACATTTGTCACATCTTCATTTCCTGGTATCCCGATATCAAAATGATCCCAGATAAAAACAATTTTTGTCTCTTTATTTTCGCTGCTATGATGTTAGTAGGGTAGGTGTGACTTATTGTTTGTAGTGAATTTATTTAGGTAATTATAATACAATTAAAACCTATTTAAAAGAAATATTGGTTACACGAAGTATCCCCTAAATAAAATTTATCTAAAGTTGATCATTAGGAAACATTTAAAATACCCTAATCAATGTTTCTGTAAATTTTTAAATTTATAGATAGAAGATGAAATACAAATTTGATTGCATATATTCTCAAAAAACAGGAATAGAAATTTTAAATTTTTGGTGGGTTATGCTCTCATCAATATTATTAATTTTGTAAAATTCCAATAAGCCAGTGGCGGTGTACCAGGGGTTCGTAATTTTTTATTGTGCTAAAATTATTCACTAAATTTTCTAAATGGAAGGTACTCTTTGCTGAACTAGCTACAACATTTCGTTTTCAGGATTTTTGACTACTCATCATCGCTATAACTCTATCAGGTTGTTGTGCTGCTGTGATTTTATATCCACCACAATTCACAATGACAAGACATTAACAATTTAAAGACAATATAATGAAAATATTGAAAAAATATGTAGTGTTAACTAAAGACGAAGACATATTTTATAGAAAGTTTCAGAAAAACTGTCAAAGGTAGTTAATATGATAGACATATTAAAGAAATATGAACAAAGCTTTATGAAATCATTGAATTTCAATAAGAACGAATATTTTCTGTCTATTTTACACATTACAATGCGATACAAAACACTAACATTTTTTTGTTATGATATTTCTAGTTAAAACGGACTTTACGTTATCAATATTATCATTTTAAACATTTAAAAACGTAAAAAAATAGATTAAAATATGGAAAAAATAATTCTATATTTAAATAAAAGACTGCGTGATCAAATTTTGTCGTTTTGATAAAAATAGTCCTCATCAAGATTCTAAAAACAGATAAATTGTTATCTGGATGATGTTCTTCCCTGTCTGAATTTTGATTAATACGTTGATATGGATACCTTATCATCCAGTAATTCACAAATTCATCGCTATTTTCCATCTCTTTTAAATACGTTAATTTTCACTTAAATATTCATATTTGCACCGCGCAACCCCTAACCAGAAATTTTAACTAACCCACTAGTGTTCCAACCTGTGGTAGGGATCTTTATCGAGCCCAACATCCATGGATTCTATTTACTATTACCACACGCCACTCTAATTCTGTGTATAGAAATCATGTGAGTGTGAGTAGGTAGGTAGTAAATGGCACTGGGGCGGGAGTATACTCCAAAAAACCAGGTGTCAGCTATAGCTACGCACTGGGAAACTACACCCTCTGTATTCCAGGCAGAGGTATATGCAATCTTGCAATGCGCGAGAGAAAACAACAGGAGAGCTGCCGAAGGCAAGCAGATCCTTATCATGTCAGATAGTCAGGCGGCACTTAAGGCAATTTCAAGCCAGAAAGCGACCTCTAGACTAGTATAGGATTGCATCGAAGAACTGAACCTAGGTACCAGGGTATCGAGGGCAATGAAAAATCTGACGAACTTGCAAAAAGAGGATACGCAGCCTGAACTGGGACAGATTCTCGATATACCGAAAACTAAAGTTCGAGGATCTGTAAATACCTGGATCAGAGAACAACATAAAAATTTCTGGGTAAATGTCTCAAGGCAAATGCAAGGGAAGACCGTTATAAAAGAACCGTGCCTGAAACGTATAGCGGAACTGCTAACACTGTCCAGAAATCAGCTGAGAATCATAACAGGTTTCATGAATGGTCATGCACCAGTAAAGGAACACCTGTACAAATTAAAACTATACAACGGAGACCTAGATTATGCGGTAGAGAAACGGAGACAGTGAACATATACTGTTTATATGCGAGACTCTTGATCGCAAAAGACAGTTATTAAACGCTGAGCTATATAGCAAACACCCACCTAAGAACTTTTACAAACTGGTGCAGGGGACAAAGGTGCTGGACTGGGTGCTATGAGAAAGCACTAGCAAAAATACAATAATCTCGGGAAAAAAAAGTAGGTACCATATGTCCTGGAGTTTTACCAGAATTGATCCTTTCGAAGGCTTTTATAAAGAATCCTTCGATGTGCTGGACTATACCAGGTATGAACTAAGTTGTCTAAAAGGATTTCGACAAACCACTGTCGTCTGGATATGGTTAGAGTTGGACTGTTGGAGGATCTGACGTGTAGGTTTTGTCTGAAACGACAGAGCATATGCTTTGCACCTCGGCTTGAATCAGGTATCAGATGTTTGACAGGGTCTCTCTCTTGCCCTCGGACCTGAAATATCATTCACCAAATAAACTAATCGGTTTTGTTAAGAAGCTCAATTTGTTTTGTGAAATACGAGTACAAGTGAGCTACAACAGAATCTTGCGATCCCCAGTGACTGACCAAAGTAAAATCCAGGAAACGGTAACGGATATTATTTCTATGCAGTTTCATTCATTCATTCATTCGATTGGGTTGTGCTCAACAGATCAGGCAATTGACTTGAATCTTTTTACCATTTTCCATGTTATCTACTTCCATTCCAGAAGCTTTGTGTCTTCTACGTACGCTACTAGTTTGACTGAAGGGATTTTCGGTAGTTGTAATGGTTGTAGGTATTATTTCCTCTCCAAAGTCCATGTAAGTTCTCGCAGAAGCAGAGTATGTGAGTAGGTGTTTCATCATAGAGTTCACATTTCCTGCACATAGGTTCACTAACTTTGCCCATTTTGTGCAGATGTTTCTTCAGGGTGCAGTGTCCAGTCACCAGGTCGGTAACTGTCTTCAAATGTCTCTTACTCAGTTTCAATAACCTGGTTGAGAGTTCCTTGTCTACTTTGTTCAGTAAACTCTTTATATGAAGGTGCCCTTGTGTTGACCTCCATTTGAGTTGGTGTTCCCTATCTAGTCTGTTCCCTCTTATGCAATCTTTTGTGATTCCACAAAACGGTTTGGAACCTATGAAGTCTCCTTTAGAGCCTTCTTTAGCTAACTGGTCAGCCATTTCATTACCTGCAATTCCCTCATTTGCCAGCACCCATATTAGAGACACTTTGTTGTCTCTTGCCAGTCTGTTGAGGGATTTCTATGCAGTGTTGCCAATTCAAAATTTGTCTTAGTAGTCGATATTATTTAAAAAGTTGGTATATCTACAACCTGAGGGACTTCACAATAATAATGTGACACTTATTATTAATGTTTTTATTGGATAATAAATATTTTACTTTTAATTATAAAGAGCCCAATATGAAAGCATACTAATTGATTATCGTTTCCCAAAATCAAAACCAAAAACAAAAAGTGAAGAACAAATAATTTTTTTAATTATAAATAATTAATTACTTTTTCAAAAGTTGGTAGATTTTTTTGCAAGGTAGTATTAAACACAAAAAGTTGGCAACACTGTTTCTATGTGAAATGTGTAAAAGTTCTTATTCGGAGTAACCTTAATCTGTATACTTTTGTCCTAAGAAAATAAAACAACAGTATTCAGCACACATTTTTATTTTTTGGTGTAATTTTCACTGTTTTCCGACAGCATTCCATACACTTTTACAGCAAAACTCTTTCGATATATTTTTCTGAAAAAAAACCAAAAACACATTACTCAAACAATATCTCACAATTACACCTCTGCATGCCTCTAACTCATTAATGATTACATTAGTAACCTGAAGGTTGTTAGTTTGTATCTAGTTATTCTATGTCTAATTGAATGGAATTTTTGTCATCTTCGGCCAGCTTGTAGAGAAACCGTTGTTCGTAACACACGCTAAGAGTCAGTTTTGTGCTTATTTATCTTTTATTGGACAGCAAACCTACCTGGACTTCAGTTCTGTGTAGAGAGAGAGCAGGTGGGTAAGTAGGTATCCTTTCCAGGAGTTTCAGACTTCTGGTACAATTTACTAGAATTGATTGGTGGAAACACATTCAACTCAAACCCATACTAACTTATTATACTTCGTGGTAGATATAGGTTTCCTGTGATTCCCTTTATTCATCCAGAAGTCTCTAATTGTAACTAAGTGAATGTGGATTTTGGAAAAACTTGCTACGTCTACACCAGATATGTCTGGAGAGAAAACAACCCGTAGATAAAAGTATACAGTACTATTCAAAAGTCCCCTTCCCCCCTCGTATCTTTTGAACAGCTACACTTACATTAATAAAATTTGGATTGTGAAAATAAAGTGTTGTAAACTTCTCTACGAATGGTAACAGGTGATGTAATAGTAATATATGACGTCACAGTGCCACTCTGGCCAATAATTTTAAATAGGACCTTATGGCAAGTGATATCTCGTTTGAAAGGCATTGACATTGGCTACATAGCCATATTAATTTTGTTTGGTTTTAAACTAATAATTTTGGTATTTATTTAATTTATCCGTCAAAATTATTTCACATTTAAATATTGAAGATTTTTCAGTCCGCCTCTGGTTAGTTGTCAAAAAAATTGACGTTTTTAATTTAATAGTATTTGTTGCTTTGCAAAGTTTTTCTAAATAGCTTAAATAGTTAATTTTATTATTGTTTAACGAGACGTTTAAGAGTTTAAATAGGCAAAATAGTACGTACTCAAGCTGACAAAGTAGCAGCTATCTTAATAATTGGTGAATCTGGAAAGAATCTCCATGAAGCGGAACGTTTATTTAATGAGAGATACCCAGATCGCCCTATCTCGAGAACTTATTTGAGGAAGCTTCTTCACAAGTTTGAAGCAACAGGTAATGTTCAAAATGGCAAACGATCTGGTCGACCAACATTTAGTGATGATAAAAAAATTGATATAGTTGCTGAAATGGTAGTAAACCCTACTTCTTCTTCAACTAAAGTTGCGTATATCTGTGAATTAAGTAAAAGTACAGTACAGAGAGTGTTGGCTAAAAATAAATTTCATCCATACAAATTAAAAATGGTGCACCACCTTTCGGATGACGACCCCGACAGAAGACTCGAATTCTGTGAATGTATGACAAATAAAATTAGTCAAAACCCACATTACACAAAAACAATTTGTTTTAGTGACGAAAGTACTTTTTGCCTCAATGGAAATGTGAATTCACAAAATGTAAGGTATTGGAGTGACACAAATCCTCACACCTTTCGTGAACAACATACCCAATTTTCAGAAAAAGTCAATGTTTGGGCAGGTAGTTTGGGAAACCACATAGTTGGTCCTGTTTTCCTAAATTCAAATTTAAGCGGTGAAGTGTATCTGGAGATGTTACCAAATGCAATTGAGCTGTTAATTCTTGAAATTCTGGAAAATAATCCAGATTAATTCGGCCATCTGGAAATAACATTTCAACAAGATGGTGCTCCTGCACAATATTTTGGTGCAGTAAGACGTTACCTGGATGAAGAATATCGAGGTAGATGGATCGGCCGGCGAGGTCCTATAGAATGGCCACCTCGGTCACCAGAACTGACACCATCAGATTTTTTTCCATGGGGGTACTTGAAATCCAAGGTTTATACTACGGCACCAGATAGTATTGGCGTTTTGGAAGAAAGAATTATTGAAGAATGCAATGCAATTTCAGCTGACACATTCAAACGAGTACGACAAGAGTTTACTAATAGGATGTATCACTGTCAGGAAGTAGTCGGAGCACATTTCGAACACTTGCTATAAGAATCCATTGTTGATATTTGAATAATTAAATTAAAAAAAAAAATTATTTTGGTGTTGATTTAATTTATCCGTCAAAATTAGTTTGAACGCAAACAAAATTAATATGGCTATGTAGCCAATGTCAATGCCTTTCAAACGAGATATCAAATGCCATAAGGTCCTATTTAAAATTATTGGCCAGAGTGGCACTGTGACGTCATCTATTACTATTACGTCACCTGTTACCATTCGTAGAGGAGTTTACAACACTTTATTTCCACACTAAAAATTTTATTAATGTAAGTGTAGCCGTTCAAAAGATACGAATGGGGGAGGGGACTTTTGAATAGCACTGTATTTTTATGAAAATCGTATTCTAAAATTATATTACAATTTAAATCCTTAAAACTAGGTTATCTGAATACAAAGTTCATCAAATCCACTTGATTGATAGTCCAAGTACTTGTCAAATTACTATATATATATATCGAGTTTTTATTTGAGAACATTATACAGAAAACCTCTGACAAAATGGCAAAACTTACTTTCGTTCTCTTGGCTGTAGTAGCTGTAGTTGTTCTCGCAACAACCGAAGTCAGCGCCAAAAAATCTGCTGAAGGTAATTATTCATTAATTTTTAACCAAATCATATTATATTATTATAAATACATTTAGTTATTGTTAAAGTTGATTCATATATTTATTAAATTTCCAAAAATCGTATAATTACAACTGTATTTATTTTGTTTGCTATTTTTGCTCTATTGTGTCTCTTGGAAGTTTTGATATCAATTCTAAACTTTCTCCATTTTATAAAAAATTAGCGATGACAGTCTAAAACTGTTTCATTTCCGTTTTATATCAATATTATTTTATTTTTTCAGGCCAAAAGACCATTCTCCACTTCCACCAATCAGTGGCTTCTGTAGGTGACGACTGTGAATGCAATGCATGCTCTGCCACTTGCGTCAGCTCTGGCTACATCGGTGGTGTTTGTTACGAAAACGAATGTTACTGTGCTTCCTGAATGAAATTTCTTAATATATTATGTCACTTTTAAAAAATCTTAAATTTCAATAAATGTAATTAAAATTGTAACTTGTTGTTTTTCTACTAAGTATGTGCTACAAAGAAACGTCCTTCAAATTTCGATGGGCATCCATGACAGTGGGGGTACCAAAGGTAATAGTATATTACATACCTAGCGGGAAAGTAGATCATTACAGCCCAGGCTTTGTAAGCGCCGAGGGTCGCTAAAAGCCTTGAATGGATTGATCCTTCCCGCGTGGTATGTATACTATTTTATCCACAATCGCTTAGTTACAAGCTTTTAAAAATATTAATTCTAAGGAAATCACAATTTAATATTTTTTTTTTAAAAGAACTTCATGAATCTGTAGCTAGGCAATATTACTAATTTATTGGTTTTGACAATTATGTCATAAAATATTCTTTCTGTGACGTAATTTTAATTTTTTTGCTCAAACAAGTACATAATTTCCCATTTTGAATTAACCTGTACTCCTCCGAAGTCCAAGAAGCTGCGGTTGAGGGAATAATTCCGTAGAAAAGCAAAGAAAGGTATTAACTTTTTTTTTAAACCAGCTAACACAACATTGTCAGAAGTGCTTTTCCGGCTATAGCGTGGAAGTCACTTTCCTGACATTTTAAAGGTAAGAAATGTATATATAACTGACCGATTGTGAATAAAACTTGTTACTACTTATTCATTGTACTTCGTGGTATAGATACAGGCTCTGATTCATCAAAAAAATCTTCAATTTGAAGAACATCTACAGTTGACAACTGTCCCTACTTCGACTTAACATTGTTGACTATAAAGAGATGTCATCTTCTATAAAAGGACGTGAATATGTAAATTTTTCTGGCTCACAATAATTATTTGCTGAATTATCTGGATATATCAGAAAATTCCTGTTACACTAAATAACTGATTCATGAATTCGTTTCCAAAATCGTATTCTAAAACCACATTGTATTTTAAATGCTTAAAACCAGTTTATCTAAATGTAAAAGTTTATCAAATCCACTTGACCGTTAGATCAAGTACCTGTCAAATTACTGTATATATATATATCGAAAATTTATTTGAAAACATTATACAACTATCCTCTGACAAAATGGCAAAACTTACTTTCGTTCTCTTGGCTGTAGTAGCTGTAGTTGTTCTCGCAACAACCGAAGTCAGCGCGAAAAAATCTGCTGAAGGTAATTATTCATTAATTTTGAACCAAATCATATTATATTATTATAAATACAATCAGTTATTTTTAAAGTTCATTCATATATTAAATTAAATTTCCAAAATTCTTATAATTACAACTGTTTTTATTTTGGTTGCTTTTTTTGATTTATTGTGTCTTTTTGGAAGTTTTTATACCAATTCTAAACTTAGCCTTTTCCATACTAAAACTGTTTCATTTCCGTTTTATATCGATATTATTTTATTTTTTCAGGCAAAAAGCCCCTTTTCCACCTCCAACAATCAGAAGCCACTTCTGTAGGTGACGACTGTGAATGCAATGACTGCGCTGCTACTTGCATCAGCGCTGGCTTCATCGGTGGTATGTGTTACGACACCTTGTGTTACTGTGCTTCCTAAATGAAATTTCTTAATATCTGTCACTTAAAAAATCTTAAATTTCAATAAATGTTATTAATACTGTAACATGTTGTTTTTCTATAAATTTGTAAGTTCCTTCAAATTTCGATGGATATCAGGTATATCAGATACATCTGGAGTGGAAACAACTAGTAGATAAGAAGATATTTTGATGAAAATGGTATTCTAAAATTACTATTATAATTTAAATCCTCAAAACTAGGTTATCTTAATACAAAGTTTATCAAATCCGCTTGATTGATAGTCCAACTACTTGTCAAATTACTATATATCGAGTTTTTATTTGAGAACATTATACAACTATCCTCTGACAAAATGGCAAAACTTACTCTCGTTTTCTTGGCTGTAGTAGTTGTAGTTGTTCTCGCAACAACCAAAGTCAGCGCCAAAAAATCTGGTAATTATTTATTTATTATTAACAAAATTATATAATATTATTATTATACTATAGAAGCATTTACTTATTTTTAAAAACAATTCATTAAATTCATTATATTTTTTAAATTTCCAACTCGTTTTTTGTACTTGTTCTCATTTTCTAAAAAAATATTTCAACTTTTTCCTTTCTCATGCTATACTGAAACTCTTTTTATATCGATATGTGACTTTGAGTTTTTTTTTATTTAATTTTTTTTAGGAAAAAAAATCTTCCTCCAACTCCACAAATCAGAAGCCATTTCTGAAGATGGCGACTGTGATTGCAATATATGCTCTACCAGTTGCGTCATATTTGGCTACTTCGGTGGTATTTGTTACGAAAACCAATGTTTCTGTACTAACCAAATTCAAATTCCTTGAAATTTATCACATTTAAAAAACCTTAAATTTCAATAAATTGCAAACAAAATTGTAACATGTTGTTTTTCTACTAAGTATGTGCCACAAATTTGGAACGTCCTTCAAAGTTCAATAGGCATCCATTGATAGTAGTGTTAGCAAAGGTAAAACAGAGTAAAGCGGGAACGAAAAATTGCTGGAAATTATTTTCAAGTTTTTCAGCCCCTGAAAACATGTAAAAAAAGTAAAGAAACTCTAACCAATATCACTTTTTTTGTACTCAATATACCTTACCATACTATGAACGTTTGAGAAAATTTCGTATCAAATCTTACGTGAACATAAACATAAACTACCGCAGCTCCGTAATATACAGATTGCGTAAATTACATCCGAACCGTCCGGATTACACAAGTACGACAGAAAAACAGCTGAAAGACAGAGAAAGAATAATTATGCGTGGTCATTAAGGCGTGTTCTTTGTTTCACCTTAGGGGTGTATACTTATTTCCCGAGACTGGCCGAATGCTCATTGCCCCTCTATTTTAACCACTTTTGCCAGAAGCGCAGATTAATTTGTACAAATGATAATATCCTATTGTAGTTAGAAATTGTCAACTTGGTCTGAAATGATCATGTTGACAAAAATGAATTTTAAGATGTACAGGTTACGTAATAACGATTGTATTTTTTTATTTCTTTAACACCCTCACTCCTTCCATGTTGGGAGCATACTGAATAGTGAATACAGAGTTGCCGCACGCCTATCTTTTTTCGAGCCAGAAGATGTGGCGAAAACGAGGCAAATTTATACTAGAACGAGCTTTTACAAAAATGTTATTAACTAGTGAATATTTCTTGGAAATATATATTTTTAAGTATTACTCATGTATTCTGATACATATTAACATTAACATCATTAGGTAATAATTGTTTTTTGGGGTAACCGCTGGCAGTCAGCGTTGGATTGGAGTGCGTTCGTGATTTCACTCGTCTAACAAATAATCCAATCCAAATAATCCAACAACACCGTTCAGTTCAATTCACGAAAGTTCAGAAATACTCAACTTAAACAGAATTTAAAAACGAGTAAATTTTAATAAAGAGGAGTCAACGAGGAACTTTTAATTCAAACGAGTCAGATCTGGCTCGAACGAGACACCTGTGGCAATACTGAGTGAATATCTCCAACTAGTAAATTCTCTCTGTAAAGGACCATTCGGCCAGTCTCGGGAAATAAGTATACACCCCTAAGATGAAACAAAGTGATGACCGCGCATAATTATTCTTTCTCTCTCTTTCATATATCCTTGTCGTACTTGTGTAATCCGAGGCCTGGGTTCCAAAGTAATTTACGCAATCTGTATATAGTTTGGTAAGTTTATCTGAAGCCGTGAAAGGAATGCAGTCGAAAACATTCGATATTGCCACGTTTAACTATGAAAAAGATAAAGTGTTAAGTATGTAGTGATAATAATTAGAAAATGGACTTTTTATTATTAACAATATTATTAATATGATTAAACTTTAATTCTTTAATGTGCTTGTTTTCTTGGATTTTGTCTATTAACATTATTCTTTCAATTCATGAATAGAACACTTTTCTTCAAGCTTTGGAAGCGTTGTGCGAATACCATAATTTTCATGCCCTCCGAACTAATTCTATTGGTGAAATTTATCGAAAAGCCTTCGTTGCTTAGCGACCCGCTGACTTCCTATTGGCAAGCGCGTGCGTGTGCTCTTCCCTCTCACTTTGTCAATTGACTGACATTGATTATCCAGTAGCGTTGGTATTGTCAGTGTCAGATTTTGAACTATGTCGTATCCATATTGAATTCAAGTACGATTCTTAACATTATTTGTTTTTAACAAATACCTACCGTGTTTTGAAAAATACCTTACCTTTAAAGCAAAGCAAAAATCAGTTTCTATCTATAAATATTATATAATAATAATTATTATTTTTAATACTTCTATAAAAATAGGTACCGTACGCCATTGGTACGTTTTTGACAGATATCCGCCATGTTTCCTCGCCCCTTACCGATGCCGCGTAGCTTCAGATAAACTTGCCAAACTATAGAACGATTTTGAGTTTAAGTATGCAAAGTAAATTATGTTGAAACCAATAAGTCAAGTCCACGTGACGACAAGTCACAGTCGCCCTGATAAATCTGATGATAAAGCACAGCACGTGGCACTTAATAGTTATTTTTGTATTAAGTGCTTAGATAATAAGTGTTTTTTTAATGGAACATGAGAGAGATAATTTTTATTTTTAAAAATCCTCTCGAATGTGCCATGAGAAAACAAAACTGTGAATGTGAGTTTACACCGTCTGAAATATATTAAAAATAAATACTTTCAATACATCTCGACGTGGTTTTTTTGTCCCAATAAGGTATCGCTTTTAAACGACTGTTGTTTTGAAAAAAAAAAGTCCAAAATAATTAACTAATACTTCTCTTTTCCATACATGTTGTACGTGTTATCAAAATTTCCAATACAATTTCACAGCATCAATTGGTTTTCTTACTATCAATTATTCTTCCAAAATAGTTATTTATGCAACAAGTGCAAAAAGTGAGTGTTTTTTGCACGCGACGTGAAATTGTCCAACGAGACCTTTAGGCCGAGTTGTACAACACGTCGAGTGCAAAGAACACGTTTTGTACGAGTTGCATACAATATTTTTTCTACATTCATGCAAAAACTGGAAAATTAGAATATAATATGTTAGGAACTCAAACTTTATTAATATTAAAAGTAACCGATTATAACATATCTCATATTTCTTTCTAGATTTATTAGGTAATAAGTTTAATGATGCTTCATTTGCAATTTCACTTATTTCTGATGGGATCCCAATCAATTCTTCTTCATCGCTATTACTCATTTTCTTAGTAATTATTAATATAATATTTTTTTAATAATATTCAATACAACTTAAAAGATGTTAATTTATAATATTAGTCTGATATTTAATAAAATATATCATCTACCATGTCAGAATGTATTTTAACCGTTCTTCTTTTTTTTGAATCTTTATGGCTTCCACCTTGTCAGTACTTAATCTCAGCTGGTTTTCGCTTTGACCATTTAAATTTTAAATAATCAAAGATTTTTGCAATAATTGTAACTCGTTGAGACTAAGTAGTAAGATATACTATATATTATTGCTGTATTAGAGAAGGATCAGACACTTGCTCTGGATTTTTATTTTATTTAAATGTTTATGTTTGTCACAAATCATCACAAAACTGACAAGAATGACAGATGAGTGCAACAAACATTTTGGTTCACTAGTGCAAAAAATAACCACTTTTTCCATTAAATGTGTTTCACAAAAATGTTGTTTTTTGCATGAATGTAGAAAAAATGAAATTATTCAATGATGAACGGTGGAAAAAGTAAACATTTACGCATCAATAGATATGCAGAAATGTCAAGTTTTTTTGACAGTTGTGCAAAATAGTTATTGTGTTCGTGTTTGAGTTCATTCAATTTAAATATTGTGGTTTCTTCGACATTGTTTTAATTGCTTATGTATATTAAAAACCATATCTGACTGTTTATAATAAAAAGGATCATTACATCAATACAAAACAACTAAATTACAAATCTTTCCAAATAATTATTTATCCTCAAAGCGACTGTCATGAGTATCAACTTGTCAGTTGGTGGACATGCTCTGTTATACATCACCGCACGGAATTGTTTGCTGCAGTCTCTTAACCTATTCATCTTTTTATAGGTTAGGTTTTGGTATACAAACACGTTGAATTACAATTTTAAATAAATTTATTGAATTTTATGTTCTTAACATTGTGAAATTTGGAAATAGCTTTATGAAAAATTTGTTTATTCCATAATTAAATAAGGACAATAGCAGTTATCTTCGTAACAAAATCCTCCAACGTAACCTTTGTTGATACAATTGCTTGAACAGGTTTCGCACTCACAGCCTTCACCAACTGATTGTTTTGCTGATTGGACGGCATAGAATGGTCCCTTTTTGACTGAAAATTAAAATAAAAATTAGTTGAAGTTAGGTTAGGTTTTATACGTAGAATTAGGTGACATAGTCGGGACATATTAACTAGATTTTATCTTTTACATAATCGTTTTAAAATTAAACAATAATCATAGGAAATAATAAGGTGTAACAGAAAAAAGATGTAAAAGCAAAAAAAATATCCCATCTAGCCAGTTAATATAATTTTGTATGTTGCGAGAAATGAAAAATAATATATTAACTCTATTTGTAGACAGTATCAGTAGAATAGATAATATTGAAAGTAATGGAAATAAAAGATACCTTTGAATAATAATAAAAACTGTCCAAATGACTAGAATTTTTTGCTTATTGGAAATCGCATTTATAATACTTTGCAATGAGCAATTTGACAATTATTATATTTTAATTGAATAAATAATTACCTTCAACGGATTTGGCGCTGACTTCGGTTGTTGCGAGAACAACTACAGCTACTACAGCCAAGAGAACGAAAGTAAGTTTTGCCATTTTTTCAGAGAATTTCTGTATAATATTCTTAAATAACAACTCGACATATATATTGTAATTTGACAAGTACTTGGACTATCAATCAAGTAGATTTAATGAACTTTGCTTTTAGATAACCTAGTTTTGAGGATTTAAATTACAATGTAATTTTAGAATACCATTTTCATCAAAATATCTTCTTATCTACTAGTTATTTTCACTCCAGATGTATCTGACATAAACG
This sequence comes from Lochmaea capreae, assembly GCA_949126875.1. Lineage (NCBI taxonomy): Eukaryota > Metazoa > Arthropoda > Insecta > Coleoptera > Chrysomelidae > Lochmaea > Lochmaea capreae. Next base: position 3,924,663 of record OX421400.1, read on the forward strand.
TACAAACTTTCTTAAAATCTCCATTCATTCAGTTACGATTTGAAAGCTTCCAGCATCCAGCTTACGCTAGCAAAGATACAAAAAAACTAAATAATACTTCTCTTTTCCATACATGTTATCCCCAATGTTATCAATACTTCACAGCATCAAGTGTTTTTATTACTATCAATATTATTATTTCAACAAATGTAATTATTTAATGAAGAATAATTAATAATTAGTCAAAAATAAATCCTTCAAACAGTAATATTTCATTTTTATTTTGTGAATTATTTTAGCAGTGGAAAAAAGACGAGGATGTATTGATATCTAGTTAGCCTAGACCAGTTCCATGCATAAACAAAATATTGCGTTACCATAGCAACGAACAATAACTTATTAGAAGTGTCAGTGTGAAGTTTGACGTCAAAAAAGTGAACCAGAGTTACGCAATAAATTGAAAGAAAAAAGATGTCCACCGAGATTGTGAAAATCGAAAAATTGGACTATCGAGCCATCGTCAAGTACCTACCTGTATTTAAAAGGGTTAAGAGGTAAGCAGATTTACGAAGATATGCTTTAATACCCTTGGTGATTAATGTCCTTCGTATGCAACCGTGAAAAATTGGACTGCAAGCTTCAAAAGAGGTAAATTTTCCATTGAAGATGATGACCGATCGGGAAGGCCAGTTTCTGTGTCAGTCCTCGAAAATATCGATGCAATTCATGACATGATTTTATCAGACCGTCGAATTGGAATAAAACGGATATCTGACGAACTTAACATTTCATACGAACGCGTTCATCATATAGTTCACGTCAATTTGGACATGAGAAAAAATGGCTGCAAAATGGATCCCCAAATGTTTGAATGTTGAACAAAAGCGTGCAAGTGTAGAAGCATCGCGTTCGATCTGTGCTCGATTTGAAAACGATTTAGACTTCTTAAACCGAATTGTTACTATGAATGAGACTTGGGTACATTTCTACGATACAGAAACAAAGCAACAATCGATGGAATGGCGACACTCTGGTTCTCCAAGACCTAAGAAGTTTATTGCATAAATATATTCTTATCTACTAGTTGTTTTCACTCCTGATGTATCTGATATACCTAAACGTACCAAGTTTCTTAAAACTAACATTCATTCAGTTAGGTACGATTTGAAAGCTTCCAGCATCGAACTTACGCTGCCAAAGATACAAAATAACTAAATAATACTTCTCTTTTCCAAACATGACTTTTTATTAAGTGGTCGTGGACAAAAGTTTTTTTTTCCACGGAGAAAAAAGTTAACATTTACGCATCAATAGATATGCAGAAATGTCGAATTTTTTTTGACAGTTGTACAAAATAGCTATTTTGTTCGAGTTTGAATTCATTAAATTTTCATTTTGTGGTTGCTTCAACATTGTTTAATTTGCTAACCATATCTGACTGTTTATAATAAAAAGGATCATAAAATCAATACAAAACAACCAAATTACAAATCTATCCAGATAATTAATTATCCTCAGAGCGACTGTCATTAGTGTCAACTAGGCAGTTGGTGGACATGCTAGGCTATACATCACAACACGGAATTGTTTGCTGCAGCCTCTTAACCTTTTCATCTTTTATGCTCGTTTATAGTTTATGGGTTAGGTTTTGGTATACAAACACGTTGAATTACGATTTGAAATAAATTTATTGAATTTTAAGTTCTTAACATTGTTTAATTTGGAAAACGTTTTATAGAATTTGTTTATTTAAAAATGAACAATACAGAAGCAAAAGTCTAGGTAACAAAGTCCTGCATTCCCAGCGAAGTCCATACATTCTTTTGAACATGCATTGCACTCACAGCCATCACTATCTGATGGTTTTGCCGATTGGACAGCAAAAAATGGTGCCTTTTTCACTGAAAATTAGTTATAAGGTTATGTACGTAGGGTTATGTGAGACAATGGAAATAATATAGGCCAATCAATAGGTGTCACAAACTTATAAAAAAAAAATCAGCCTTATTGATAATTACTTGTACTTTTGGTATAAAATTTTCCCTACCGACTGGCCTAATAAGGTATTACAGAAAAAAGATGTAAAAGCAAAAAAAAATATCCAATCTAGCCAGTTAATATGATTTTGTAGATATATTAAAAATTTGTAGACAGTATCAGTAGAATAGATAATATTGAAAGTGTTGAAAATAAATTTACATCCCTTTAAATAATAATAAAAACTGTCCAAACGACTAAAATTTTTTCAAAAAAAAATGTTTTGCTTATTTGAAATCTCATTTATAATATTTTTCAATAAGAAATTCGACAATTATATTTTAAATAAATAAATAATTACCTTCAACGGATTTGGCGCTGACTTCGGTTGTTGCTAGAACAACTACAGCTACTACAGCCAAGAGAACGAAAGTAAGTTTTGCCATTTTGTCAGAGGATTTTTGTATAATGTTCATAAATAAAAACTCGATATATATAGTAATTTGACAAGTACTTGGACTATCAATCAAGCGGATTTGAAGAACTTTGTATTTAGATAACCTAGTGTTGATGATTTAAATTATAATGTAATCTTAGAATACCGTTTTCATAAAAATATCTTCTTATCTACTAGTTGTTTTCACTCCAGATGTATTTGATATAAACGTACCAAGTTATTTTGTTCGAGTTTGAATTCATCAAATTTTTATTTTGTGGTTTCTTCGACATTGTTTAATTTCTTAACCATATCTGACTGTTTATAATAAAAAGGATCATAAAATCAGTACAAAACAACCAAATTACAAATCTTTCCAAATAATTGTTTATCCTCAGAGCGACTGTCATTAGTGTCAACTTGGCAGTTGGTGGACATGCTATGTTATACATCACAGCACGGAATTGTTTGCTGCTGCCACTTAACCTATTCATCTTTTATGCTCGTTCATAGGTTAGGTTTCGGTATACAAACACGTTACAATTTTAAATAAATGTATTGAATTTTATGTTCTTAACATTGTTAAATTTGGAAATAGCTTTATAGAAATTTGTTTAATCAATAATGTAAGTATGCACAGTAGCATTCATTTTCGTAACAAAATCCTCCAAGGTAACCGTAGCTGATACACTCGCTTGAACAGGTATCGCAGGCACAGCTATCACCAACTGAGGGTTTTGGTGATTGGACGGCAACAAATTGTCCCTTTTTTACTGAAAATTAGAATAAATGTTTCAATGTTATGTACGTAGGGTTAGACAATGGAAATAATATGGTATAACAGAAGAAAGATTTAAAAGCAAAAAAAAATATCAAATCTCTTTCTTAAAACTAACATTCATTCAGTTAGGTACGATTTGAAAGCTTCCAGCATCGAACTTACGCTGCCAAAGATACAAAATAACTAAATAATACTTCTCTTTTCCAAACATGACTTATTATTAAGTGGTCGTGGACAAAAGTCTTTTTTTCACGGAGAAAAAAGTTAACATTTACGCATCAATAGATATGCAGAAATGTCGAATTTTTTTTGACAGTTGTACAAAATAGTTATTTGTATGCTTAGGCCGCGAAATACCTTTTTAACGTACCGAAAGAACAGTTATCGCCGAGGCCGTTTGCGGCCGAGGCAAGATAATCTTGAGGTCGTTAAAAAGTTTCGCGGCCATGGCATACACACTTTTTTTCGTGCAATCGTTAAAATTATTAAACTACATTATTGTAAATAAATATATCATTGCTTTAGAATCAACAGCAGTTTAATTTATTTAACAATGTGTGCTATGGAAATGATATGTTTCAATATACAGTGCTTTTCAGATAAAAGTATCCACCTTTAATAACTTTTGTAATACTGGTATTTAGAAAAAATCCAAAAACACGTCAATTTATGTTGGAAGGGGCAAGCATTATGGCTTATTTAAACTTACTGGAAAAGCCACCCCCTCACCCCTAGCAGCATCCCCTTTATTTTTTTAGATTACTTTTCATATTTTTTATGTAAAATTTGGATACTCCTATTTGAACTGATTTCAAAAATGTATAATACTTGTAGGTTAAAGTGGTTAGTTTATGAGATAAACAATTTTTCTTTTAAGAGCATAAATTTTACTTATTATTTACTTTCACCATATTTGCCTGTACTAAAATGGGTTGTACAACAGTTCAAACTCTTTAATCTTTTTAACTGTGCTATTTATTCTACTTAAAAAATCCAAACAACAAAAAACTCTACTTTTTATTAAAGTTTGACATTGTCAACTAGAATTTTTAGTCACTATTGATAGTGTAATTTGATACATTATTTATTTTGTTTCTCTGAAATGGTTTACTCTTTGCAAGAAAGAATTGAAATTGTAGGTTTATACTACCAAAATAATAATTGTGCAAGAGCTGCTGCTAGAATATTTAACGAATTACATGACGGAAGACATGCAACTCATAAGTATGTAATTTAACTGATGGAGAAATTTACCACAACAGGGTCTGTTTGCAATAAAGTGCATAAGCGAGAGGGACTCGTAAATAACGAAGCAATCCAAGTGGCAATTTTAGGGCAAGTCAGCTTAGAGGCTCAACAACCCCAATCGTTGTCAACAATAAGTAGAGCGATCGGTGTTTCATCTTCTACAGTTTTCCGAGTTCTACATAAATTCAAGTACCACCCATACAAAGTTAAGTTGGTGCAGGAGTTGAATGAAGATGATTTTGATCGTCGTCTAGAGTTTTGCGAATCAGTGACGCAAATTATCAATAACAATCCACAATTGTTAAACAATATTTGCTTTTCTGATGAATGCTCATTTTCATTAAATGGCTTAGTAAGTAGGCATAATTGTAGATATTGGGCTGAAAGTGATCCACATATTATGCGGGAATTCCATACACAACATCCCCAAAAGTTAAACGTTTGGTGTGGTATCCTAGGTGACCACATTGTCGGACCTTTCTTCATCAACGGAAATTTAAATGGTGAATCATATCTTGAGTTACTCAGGGAAGGGGTTGACCCACGTATTACAACAATAATAGAAAATGATGATAACCTTTCCGAAGATTTACTGGTATTTCAACAAGACGGAGCTCCCCCACACTATGCTATGCCTGTCCGACAACTTTTAAACGAAACATTCCCCGCTCGTTGGATAGGTAGAAGGGGGCAGATGATGGAGTGGCCACCTAGGTCACCGGATTTAACACCCCTAGACTTCTTTTTATGGGGGTATTTAAAAACAAAAGTTTATGCTACCCAACCAGAATCTCTGGATGATTTACGAGAGAGGATAGAAAATGAATGTCGACAATTAAATCCAGCCGTATTAAGCAATGTCAGAGAGGCATTTCAAAATAGATTATACCATTGTATGGAAGTGAATGGTACTCATTTTGAACACTTATTGTAACTTCATAATAAATAGCTCAGTTAAAAAGATTAATTAAAGAGTTTGAACTGTTGTACAACCCATTTTAGTACAGGCAAATAAGGTGAAAGTAAATAATAAGTAAAATTTGTGCTCTTAAAAGAAAAATTGTTTATCTCATAAACTAACCACTTTAACCTACAAGTATTATACATTTTTGAAATCAGCTCAAAGAGGAGTATCCAAATTTTACATAAAAAATATGAAAAGTAATTTAAAAAAATAAAGGGGATGCTGCTAGGGGTGAGGGGGTGGCTTTTCCAGTAAGTTTAAATAAGCCATAATGCTTGCTCCTTCCAACAAAAATTGACGTGTTTTTGGATTTTTTCTAAATACCAGTATTACAAAAGTTATTAAAGGTGGATACTTTTATCTGAAAAGCACTGTATACAAAATATTTTGACAGTTCTTGCTTCAACTTCTGGAGTAATAAATATAAGTAATAATACAAACTGTACAATTAATGTTAATATTCATCCTAAATAATATAAGTACTTATGTATTTGTTGGTATTCAATAAAAAATAATCCTTGTCTTTGTAGTATTTTATAAATGTCAAATTTGAAAGTGATATTCAAATTTGGAATTGACGTTTGGTTTCGCAGCCGTTGCTATGGGTAACGGCCGCGAAATTGAATTTCGCGGACTGTGTTGAGAACGCGAAATACTGACTTCGCGTCCGGTTGCACGGAATAGCTATTTTGTTCGAGTTTGAATTCATTAAATTTTCATTTTGTGGTTGTTTCAACATTGTATAATTTGCTAACCATATCTGACTGTTTATAATAAAAAGGATCATAAAATCAATACAAAACAACCAAATTACAAATCTATCCAGATAATTAATTATCCTCAGAGCGACTGTCATTAGTGTCAACTTGTCAGTTGGTGGACATGCTATGTTATACATCACAGCACGGAATTGTTTGCAGCAGCCTCTTAACCTTTTCATCTTTTATGCTCGTTTATAGTTTATAGGTTAGGTTTTGGGATACAAACACGTTGAATTACGATTTGAAATAAATTTATTGAATTTTAAGTTCTTGACATTGTTAAATTTGGAAAAAGTTTTATAGAATTTGTTTATTTAATGATGAGCAAGACAGAAGCAAGTGTCTAGTAAACAAAATCCTGGCAACCCAGCGAAGTCCATACATTCTTTTGAACATGCATTGCACTCACAGCCATCACCATCTGATGGTTTTGCCGATTGGACAGCAAAAAATGGTGCCTTTTTCACTGAAAATTAGTTATAAGGTTATGTACGTAGGGTTATGTGAGACAATGGAAATAATATAGGCCAATCGATAGGTCTCACAAACTTATAAAAAAAAATCAGCCTTATTGATAATTACTTGTACTTTTGGTATAAAATTTTCCCTACCGACTGGCCTAATAAGGTATTACAGAAAAAAGATGTAAAAGCAAAAAAAAATATCCAATCTAGCCAGTTAATATGATTTTGTAGATATATTAAAAATTTGTAGACAGTATCAGTAGAATAGATAATATTGAAAGTGTTGAAAATAAATTTACATCCCTTTAAATAATAATAAAAACTGTCCAAACGACTAAAATTTTTTCAAAAAAAAATGTTTTGCTTATTTGAAATCTCATTTATAATATTTTTCTATAAGAAATTCGACAATTATATTTTAAATAAATAAATAATTACCTTCAACGGATTTAGCGCTGACTTCGGTTGTTGCGAGAACAACTACAGCTACTACAGCCAAGAGAACGAAAGTAAGTTTTGCCATTTTGTCAGAGGATTTTTGTATAATGTTCATAAATAAAAACTCGATATATATAGTAATTTGACAAGTACTTGGACTATCAATCAAGCGGATTTGAAGAACTTTGTATTTAGATAACCTAGTGTTGATGATTTAAATTATAATGTAATCTAAGAATACCGTTTTCATCAAAATATCTTCTTATCTACTAGTTATTTTCACTCCAGATGTATTTGATATAAACGTACCAAGTTATTTTGTTCGAGTTTGAATTCATCAAATTTTCATTTTGTGGTTTTTTCGACATTGTTTAATTTGTTAACCATATCTGACTGTTTATAATAAAAAGGATCATATAATCAGTACAAAACAACCAAATTACAAATCTTTCCAAATAATTGTTTATCCTCAGAGCGACTGTCATTAGTGTCAACTTGGCAGTTGGTGGACTTGCTATGTTATACATCACAGCACGGAATTGTTTGCAGCAGCCTCTTAAACTATTCATTTTTTATGCTCGTTTATAGGTTAGGTTTTGGTATACAAATACGTTGAATTAAAATTTTAAATAAATTTATTGAACTTTATGTTCTTAATATTGTTAAATTTGGAAAAAATTGTATAGAAATTTGTTTAATTAATAATTGAAGTAAGCACAGTAGCATTCGTCTTCGTTACAAAATCCTCCAACGTAACTAAAGGCGATACATTCGCTTGAACAGGTATCGCAGTCACAGCTATCACCAACTGAGGGTTTTGGTGATTGGACGGCAACAAATGGTCCCCTTTTTACTGAAAATTAGAATAAAAATTAGTTACAAGATTATGTACCTAGGGTTTGTGAGACAATGGAAATAATAAGGTATAACAGAAAAAAGATGTAAAAGCAAAAAAAATATCCAATCTAACCAGTTAATATGATTTTGTACAGATATGTTGCGAGAAAGAAAAAATAGTATATCAACAATTTGTAGACAGTATCAATAGAATAGAAAATATTGAAAGTGTTGAAAATAAATAAACATACCTTTAAATAATAACAAAAACTGTCCAAACGATTAAAATTTTTCCAAAAAAAAAAATATTTTGAATACTGAAAAGCTCATTTATAATATTTTTTAATAAGAAATTTGACACTTATATTTTAGGTGAAAATCCTCATAGCTGAGTACATAGGACTAGAAAGTCAAGAAAACATTGTATTATGTGTAAAAATTTTAATTTAAAATATTGCAAAGCGATTTTTACGCCATCATCAGTGCGATACCTGCAAGTAAGTAATAAAATTGTCGTAATTATATAAAAATAAGAAATTATTAAGAATTACTTACTCGTCAAGTATATATACAAGAATCCATAAAAAATCGACAACACCATCATAAAACTACATTAAAATTTAAAAAATATCCCATAATCTTTTTCGGGTTTTTTTTGAAAGAGATTTGAGTAAGAGGTTCTCAGTAGACTTTAAATCAAATCTTATTTCGCAGTTTAGATGATATTTTGTTTGTTTTGATAAATTACCAGATTATATGATTCCTTGTTTAAATTTAAAAAATTTCTGCACTCCTTGAAATTTACAGTTTTGAAATTTAATTAATTTGTTTGTTTTTGGAATGTCTTTTTACTCATGTATAAGTTTCTTTTCTTTTTGATTGAGATTTAGCAATGGGTTCTCATTAGACCTTTAATCTTTTTCTGTTCATATTGGTTCTGGAATTTGGTTCTCATTAGACCTTAATTTCAGAATTGGTACTTTAGAAATTTACATATTGGTTTAAGGACATTTACATCTATACTTAATGGTTAATGTTAGTTCTGTGCTCAGTTTGGATAACTTGAGTTCTATGTTTAACTAGACTGTCAAATGTCATAATTCATTTTAGTTTTGTTGTTTGTCAGTCTTAATGGACTCACGGTCAATTTAATTTCCGTTATACAAACACGTGTATTTGTTAGAAGTTTATAATTGAAAATGTTAAAAGTTAACGACAGTTTACCCCAAATAAAGGAAATTTTTTAAAATGTTAATGTAGTTTTTAAGAAAAGGTTTTATGATTGTGTTGTCGATTTTTCATGGATTCTTGTATATATACTTGACGAGTAAGTAATTCTTAATAATTTCCTATTTTTATATAATTACAACAATTTTATTACTCACTTGCAGGTATCCCACTGATGATGGCGTAAAAGCCGGAAGCGCTTTGCAATATTTTAATAGTATATTATTCAACAAGCGTATAATGATGGTTATTACCCACGAAGATGAAATTGCAACACGAGCCGGAGGCGAGTGTTGTAACATCTGAGTGGGTAATAGCCATTATGCGCGTGTTGAATACTATACTTTATCCACAACTATATATATATATAAGTTTATTAAAAAAATCCAAAATATATTTCAAATGAATATTATTTATTATTAATGGTAACGTTATTAATACACAATAAATTTATGTTTATTTACTTACATAATAATTATTAATAGTTACATTAATTGTTAAAATTCATGCCAGGGATAACTTTGTCAGTCATCTGAGTCTGATTGAAAATCATGGGTCTTGGACTGGCACTAGAGCTAGTACAAGGTTTTTCATTGTAATTAGAGCTAGTATAATGTTTGTTAATTTCGTTTGAAATTTGATTTCCTCTTTTTATTTCATTGGTTATGTTGTCATCTAACCTTCGGCAACTGTGGTTGATTTCCATCCCCCTAACTGCTTTACTGCTGTAATGTCACCTCCTGCGTTAACGCAAATGGTTGCAGATGATCTTTGGAACGAATGTCCTGTGTACAATTCGGGATTTTTTAATTTTAAAAACATAGCAATGTGCTTTCCCATAGAAGATAATTTGTTAATGCCTACTCTTTGAATAGTACATTTGCCATTTTGTTAATTTAAAAATAATGATGGGCATTTAGCATGAGATGGGCGAAGATTTATATACTTTTTGCAAATATCGTAAAATTCACCTGATACAGTAAATGATCTAGGAATCTTTGTTTTTGTGAAAGGTATTTTCACTATAAGAGCTCCATTGTAATCTTCCATATCTTCAGTTTTCATAGAATATAATTCATATATAAGTTCTAAGCTGAAAATTACGTTATTGTAAGAATACCTTTGTCATTAGATAGGTATGATCTGGCGCTTCTTTAAGAAATTTACAAAATACACTAGGATAACATTTTCAGAAAAAGACGATGTTTTTTGTGACAGTTGCCAATCCATAAAACTTTTGTACACCGCATCATATTTACCTTTTGACTTGTTAGGTAGGAGATTTTCTGTAGCGCTAGCCGCTAATTTTAAAATGTCTGGCGGTGTACAAGACTATTAGACATTTTTCTAATGATACCAGAGATAAGAATGTTCACACCAAATAACTCACAAACCGACTGACAGTATATCTACAAATACAATGACAAGTAAATTTACAGATTGTCAAATTTGACGCAACGATTGAGTAATATTATTCCATCGAACTGTCATTATTATTCAATTCTATATGGTAATGCATGGCATTACTTGATAAAAATCGCATATGTAACAGATATATTAATTAATAGTTGTGGATAAATATTTTTACACATAACACAATGTTTTCTTGACTTATATTTTAAATGAATAAATAATTACCTTCAACGGATTTAGCGCTGACTTCGGTTGTTGCGAGAACAACTACAGCTACTACAGCCAAGAGAACGAATGTAAGTTTTGCCATTTTGTCAGAGGATTTTTGTATAATGTTCACAAATAAAAACTCGACATATATATATAGTAATTTGACAAGAGGTTGGACTATCAATCAAGCGGATTTGATAAACTTTGTATTTAGATAACCTAGTTTTGAGGATTTAAATTATAATAGTAATTTTAGAATACCATTTTCATCAAAATATCTTCTTATCTACTAGTTGTTTCCACTCCAGATGTATCTGATATACCTAAACGGACCAAGTTTCTTAAAACTAACATTCATTCAGTTAGGTACGATTTGAAAGCTTCCAGCATCGAACTTACGCTGCCAAAGTTACAAAATAACTAAATAATACTTCTCTTTTCCAAACATGACTTATTATTAAGTGGTCGTGGACAAAAGTCTTTTTTTCACGGAGAAAAAAGTTAACATTTACGCATCAATAGATATGCAGAAATGTCGAATCTTTTTTGACAGTTGTACAAAATAGCTATTTTGTTCGAGTTTGAAATCATTAAATTTTCATTTTGTGGTTTCTTCGACATTGTTTAATTTGCTAACCATATCTGACTGTTTATAATAAAAAGGATCATAAACAACCAAATTACAAATCTATCCAAATAATTGTTCATCCTCAGGGCGACTGTCATTAGTGTCAACTAGGCAGTTGGTGGACATGCTAGGCTATACATCACAACACGGAATTGTTTGCTGCTGCCACTTAACCTATTCATCTTTTATGCTCGTTCATAGGTTAGGTTTTAGTATACAAACACGTTACAATTTTAAATAAATTTATTGAATTTTATGTTCTTAACATTGTTAAATTTGAAAATAGCTTTATAGAAATTTGTTTAATCAATAATGTAAGTATGCACAGTAGCATTCGTCTTCGTAACAAAATCCTCCAAGGTAACCGATGCTGGTACACTCGCTTGAACAGGTCTCGCAGGCACAGCTATCACCAACTGATGGTTTTGGTGATTGGACGGCAACAAATTGTCCCTTTTTTACTGAAAATTAGAATAAAAGTTTTAATGTTATGTACATAGGGTTAGACAATGGAAATAATAAGGTATAACAGAAAAAAGATTTAGAAGCAAAAAAATATCAAATCTAACCATTTAATATGATTTTGTACAGATATGTTCCGAGAAAGAAAAAATAATATATTAACAATTTGTAGACAGTATCAGTAGAATAGATAATATTGAAAGTGTTGAAAATAAATAAATATACCTTTAAATAATAATAAAAACTGTTCAAACGACTAAAATTAAAAAAAATAAAAATGTTTTGCATACTGAAAAGATCATATATATAATATTTTGCAAGGAGAAATTTGACAATATTATATTTTAAATGAATAAATAATTACCTTCAGCGGATTTAGCGCTGACTTCGGTTGTTGCGAGAACAACTACAGCTACTACAGCCAAGAGAACGAAAGTAAGTTTTGCCATTTTGTCAGAGGTTTTCTGTATAATGTTCTCAAATAAAACCTGGATATATATATAGTAATTTGAGTACTTGGACTATCAATCAAGTGGATTTGATGAACTTTGTATTTAGATAACCTAGTTTTGAGGATTTAAATTGTAATATTAATTTTAGAATACCATTTTCATCAAAATATCTTCTTCAAATTACAAATCTATCCATATAATTGTTCATCCTCAGGGCGACTGTCATTAGTGTCAACTAGGCAGTTGGTGGACATGCTAGGCTATACATCACAGCACGGAATTGTTTGCTGCTGCCACTTAACCTATTCATCTTTTATGCTCGTTCATAGGTTAGGTTTTGGTATACAAACACGTTACAATTTTAAATAATTTTATTGAATTTTATGTTCTTAACATTGTGAAATTTGTTAAAAATTTTTATAGAAATTTGTTTAATTAATAATTAAAGTAAGCACAGTGGCATTCGTCTTCGTAACAAAGTCCTCCAACGTAACCACTGCTGATACATTCGGTTGAGCAGGTATCGCAATCACAGCTGTCACCAACTGATTGTTTTGGTGATTGGACGGCAATGAATGGTCCCTTTTTGACTGAAAATTAGAATAAAGGTTAGTTGAAGTTATAAGGTTTTATACGTAGAGTTAGGTGAGACATACTAACAAGATTTTATCTTCTAAATAATCGTTTTTAAATTGAATAATGATCAATGGAAATAATAAGGTATAATAAAAAGATGGACAAGATGTAAAAGTAAAAATATTCATTCCAGCCAGTTAATATGCGTTTGAAGCATAATTTTTCAGATATGTTTTAAGGTTATGTACGTAGGGTTAGACAATGGAAATAATAAGGTATAACGGAAAAAAGATGTTAAAGCAAAAAAAATATCCAATCTAACCATTTAATATGATTTTGTACAGATATGTTGCGAGAAAGAAAAAATATTATATTAACAATTTGTAGACAGTATCAGTAGAATAGATAATATTGAAAGTGTTGAAAATAAATGAATATACCTTTAAATAATAATAAAAACTGTTCAAACGACTAAAATTTAGAAAAAAAATGTTTTGCATACTGAAAAGCTCATATATATATAATATTTTGCAAGGAGAAATTTGACAATTATATTTTAAATGAATAAATAATTACCTTCAACGGATTTAGCGCTGACTTCGGTTGTTGCGAGAACAACTACAGCTACTACAGCCAAGAGAACGAAAGTAAGTTTTGCCATTTTGTTAGAGTATTTCTGTATAATGTTCTTAAATAAAACCTCTACATATTGTATATATAATAATTTGAGTACTTGGACTATCAATCAAGTGGATTTGATGAACTTTGTATTTAGATAACGGATTTAAATTTTAATGTAATTTTGGTATACCATTTTCATAAAAATATCTTCTTATCTACTAGTTGTTATCACTCCAGATGTATCTGGTATATAAACGTACCAAGTTTCTTAAAATTAACATTCATTCAATTACGATTTGAAAGCTTCCAGCATCCAACTTACGCTGGCAAAGAGCAAAGATACAAACAAGCCAAAAAGGATTTTTTTTTATTGGGGCGTTGGTCAAAAATTAGATAATGAGTTTTAGAAGATTAAATTGCAATTTCAGAAAACGATAATATAATTTTTTTATATACAAAACGTTGTTTCTATTCTTGCTAGTGAGTTCAATGATTATTAAAAACACAGGTAAAGTCTAACTAAAGTCAGTGGGATGACCATAAAACAAAGCAATGTATATACATATATTTTCTAAAATTGTTGGGCTTACTATACAAATGTTTCCCATTACTTCAGTAAACTGTTAGCTCGTGATGTTCGCAGAAAGCTAGTTTGGAAATATTTCAAAAAAAATACATAATATAAATTTATTAGTAAGCATTGAAAAAGTCGCTCGAAATTGCTGTAAAAAGAGAAATTCGTTAAAACAACTTTTGTATGCCTACTATATTTAAGAAAATGTTGTATATCTGGCAACGCATTGCAGGTGTTCAGCGTTATACAATCATCAAGTACATTATTGATTATATTATAATGGAGTAACGGGTCACTTACTAAGGCGGACTAACTGTAACTAAAATAATTAAACTCCGAGGGTGGCCTGCGATATTAGAGAGATATTAGTATTGTGTGTCGATTCAGGGGCGTGTCTGAATTTTGTTTTAAGGAAATATTTAAAATAATAGTAGTAAATATCTAGTATCTATTTCTTGGTCGAGTGAGTTTAGTGAATTGATATCAATATAATATTTATTATTTGTTCGTGGAGTTGAGTGAATTGATATCAATATAATATTTATTTGTTCGTAGACGTTAGGGTGAGTTTTATGATTATAATTTATTTGTAATTAATTAGAATAGCATTTTGGAGCAACGACAGTCCAAGATGATGCGCGGGAATCTAATAATTTGGCGCCACAAACAAATGCAAATGATACCGATGATAGGGACGAATTTAAGAACAAAGATTTACATGTTCAGTGTCAACGCGTTGTTTTAAATATGTACGCGTGTATGAAAAAAGAAAATTCTGAAATTTCTGATAATGCGGTTATCGCGAAAATTCACGAATTAACGTTAATCGGGTTAACAACGATTTATAAAGTAATAGTACCAAGTTTAGAACTGATTCGTGATAAATTGCGGGATATTCCTGAATATACTTATCAATGTTTTATTGAATTGTGGTTTCAAATATAAGAAGTTAGATAATCGAATGGTGATAATGGAATCTCTGCGTATCGTTGAACTAAGACAGGAGTATTTGCGCAAAATAAAAGGGTATCGTGATTCAAATAGAACTAGGTATAAATTATTTAGACGAAACTTGGTTTGATACGCATGATGTCGTCAAGTATGGTTGGGTTGACGATACTTAAAACTGATCTTTAGATACTCCGTGTTCTAGATGAAAACGTATTATTATTGTATTACAAATTTTATGAATTTTGTATGCAGGCTGATTTTTTTCATTCAAATTGATATAGTAGATTAACATGATTTCACAATATTTCAATTTATGAAAAATTTATATGCACGCCCTGGTTAGACTTTAACAATTATAGGTTTTTCGTTTTTTTTTTTAAATTTTCAAATGTTTTTGCCGGGAGACACTAAGATTCAGTTGAGCACAACCCAATCGAATGAATGAATGAATCCACTTGAAATTGGGAGCTGTTTTCGGCCTCCCGTGTCTACAGGACACAAATAGATCAAAAACGGCTTAATTTAACATTTCAATTAAAAAAATATCCATTTCATAAAAATCTTTTGCAAAACTAAAGGAAAAAAAATTTAAACATGTTGTTTTCGCAGAAATTTCGAAAAATTTGAGGTTATGATAGAAATTTTTATTCTTTATAGACCTGTTAACTTTTTAATTTCCTTCTTTTTCTCTTAAAAATAAACGGATTTTCAAACAGTTAAAATGCACTAATTTTTCGGGCGTTTTCTTATCGATTTCTAATAACTATTACGAAACAACCGAATTGTTTCCTTTCCAAATGTGAATAAATATTCATTTATGTTAAAAAGGTCATTTTTTTTGGGCGGAAGAATGGAGTCTAGTGGGTACCTATATATCACTTTGTTGACAGACGGTTGCTCGAAATTTACATTCAATGAGAGAATTTCAGCATCATGTACATTCGCATAATCACAATTGAAATTAACTGATCACATTACAAATAAGAAGTGCTAGAAGAAAAATTCACTCGGCATATAAGGGTTCGAAAAATGCATAAATTATACGGGATGTTCCAACAAGAGATGACATAATCCAATTAGATCAGATATATTTTTTTGGGAATATACCTTTTGGTCGCCGCGGTCAGTTTTACCCAAATTTAATTCTTTCACTATTCGAAAGGTACAGACCACTTGGTCGCCAAAGCAGGATTAAGGGGTTTCTCTAATACTAATATGGGTTTGTGACCTGTCGACAACCAAAATAAAAATATCTTTCATCAGTTAGTTGTCTGCATTCTTACTGAAAAGATTAAATTTTTAATTTGAAAAGTGATTCTCTAACCTAACCTAACATTTTAATTCTGCGCACTCCGATATATTCAAATTTGTGGATGTAATTCTCGATATTCAGTTATAATACTTATGTGAAATTAAACAGTACACATATACCTACCTAACAAACTTAAAAACGCTTATTACAAAAAACGGCATGCGTATTTAACAAACAATACAAAAATAAGATCCTTTCACGAATTAAATACCTTTTACGATTGATAACTACGGCGACCAAGAGGCCTACCTGATTTTAAAACTGGCGACCAATTGGTTGATGACATTATGGAACCCCCGCTGACAAAACTGACCGCGGCGACCAAGTGACCAACACCCATTTTTTTGAAACATCAAGTTAAAATTTATAGTTTGTCAAGACAATTTTCATTCAAATATACCACAAAATTACCAAACAGTGAACATTGATATTCTGGATGATAATAGCTGGGAACTACTATTTGACGCCCCTAATAAGTTTACGAGGAAAAATTGTAACTAGAAGAAAGGAAAGTTATCCAGAGGTATTTTGATTGTGAAGGACAAGATTCAGTGGCGTAGCTATTATAGAGCGAGGTGGTGCAGTGCACCAGGGCCCTGGAGCTCAGGCGGCTCTGTAATCTTAGCTTTGACAAAAAAATAATAACAGAAAATAACCTATAACAATTTACTAAACTCACTCAACCAAGAAATATATATTATAAATATTTCTTTAAAACAAAATTCACACCCGACACTGAATGATACTAATGGATTATTATAATCCAAACACCCTCAAGACAATAGAAGTTTTTATGAGAAAGTGGTCAAAGTGAGTATACTTCGGTTATTTCGTTATATTACGATATATACTGTAGTTAATGATTGCATTGTTTGGAAGTCTGAACCTACGTTGCACAAGGGCCCTTGTTCCCCTGGCTACGCCACTAACAAGATTCCTGCAATAAATCTCATGTTGCCAAACAAACAATTCATGAAGACCAGATCTGGCTAGGTTCAATTTTCTTGTCTTTCTTCAGAAAGTTTTAGATGTAAATATTTTTTTTGCAGCGAAAAGGTGATTGAAATTGGTCGCCTAGTAGGATGGAGAATTATCTTTGTAAGATCTAGTAGGGCTGGAGAACTTTTTTACTGATGGGATGTAGATGCGTAAGTGGTGGCTATTCACTACATTTTTTTTCCCAGTGGAAGAGGTAACCTAGACCTACTAGGAACTATGTTTAGTTGGAATGGATATTGTTTCAAAGACCACCCCCTTATTTCCTTCGATTTTTGTATGAGATGGCACCCAGAGGAATTTATTTCTTTGGCACTCATTACTTTAACAGTTAGATACAATCTTTTTAAATTATTACCAACTCGAACTAGTAAATTCACCCTTTGAGTCAAATAATTTGGAAAATTAAACTGCGATCTCTTCTATATTTTTTTATACAACGTTTCGGAGCGTTCCAGACACCGTTATCAAGAACAGCTTCGTAATACTTAAAACGGATTTAGGAATTCCTAAATGAAATTTATGTTTCACCATTAAAAAATATTGTTTAGTTTCCCAAAATAATTAATAAAAAGAAAAAAAGCATACAGAAGTGAATTTACGTATCGAAAGAATGTTAATAACTTTTAATTAAGATTGAAATCGAAATTTCTTATTCTATAAGTAGCATAGACATTTAAATTCGTTGAATACAATTTCTTGGAACCCGAAATGAAACCATTAACGTTACATGGAAGTAATATAAATTCATTTTGTGAGTTGTTTTTGACTATCGTCACGAAACCTAATTGTTTTCTCTCTGAATTAAAATGCCTACTAATTCAGGTATGTGAAAAATGTCACTTTTTGGGCGTAACAATACAAGAAGTGGGTATAATTTCGTTTTAAGCCAAACCTTTTATTTTAATTGTTGGTGTGTGTACCAAGATTTTTATAAGCAAATATTTATACAGAACCTTCAGTTTGAGATATCAACTTACACAATTGATCACATCGTTGCACGAGTATAAAGGTGCGTATTCACCATAAAAGCGACCACGAGCGAACAAGAGCGAGCGAGAATTCTGCATCAATAATTTTCTGGTGAGTACAAGCTAGCGAGCGAGCGAACGTTTGCTTGTTCGCGTTCGAAAAAGATCGAGAGGAAGGCGGTACATCAAAGAAAATACTTGTTCGTGCTCGTTCAGTGTGGGCGGGATTTTAATCTTCAAAAGCGCTCGCACATGGATCGCTTGCGCTTTGCTGTATGTAACTTTTCCGGGCCACCACGTAGAAAATTGTTATTTACATTTTAAATTAAATATTAATTTGGTTATTTGTAGGTATTTTTAGTGACCCAAATTTAAAATGGAATGGTCTAATGATAGTGTGTTGCAATTGATAGATGGCTATCGCATTCGGCCGGTTTTATGGAATTCTTCGGACCCATTTTACAAAAATAGAAATAAAAAAGGAGATGCTTGGAGAGCATTAGCCGACGAGTTATGGACTGATAGTGCAGAAATTGAAAGGATCAGCACTAGCTAACAATAATTTTTCATGGTCAGTTATATTTACCACGCTCGCAGTGCTCGCACAAAGTAGATGGATCAACTCTGAACTTGAACATATTCGCTCTGGTGTGGACGAGATATCAATATGTCGCGCAAACATACACGAATGTTCGCTCGTGCTCGCTTTTTTGGTGAAAACGCACCTTAAGAAAACAACAAGAAAATTTGGCAAAGATTATATATATTTTATGGTACGCAACTCATCAATGTAGTTTTCTAAATACGTTCCAGACACACTTTGATTTCAACTAGAATACCAGATACTTTTAAAGTTGTACGTTTAGTTTTTACTTGGAGAATGCTGCTGGGCAATATTCATAAAGATTAAAAAAGAAAAGATTAAATCTTAATTTAGTACAAACAAACTTTACACGTGTTTACACTTACACTTAAGTATTATATTACATAATGATTAATATTTTTGGCATTCAAAAAAGTAACATACTATATTATTTAATATACATGTTCATGATGGAGGTGTCCAAGATACGGATCTAGGTCATAGCCATCTGCATATCCGTAGCCGTCGTAGATGTCATTTACTCCTGAAAAACAAACAAATCATTTTTAATATATAAATTACGAAGCTTTGATTTGGGGTCCATTGCTTTAAAAAAAGGGAAATAGCCCTCTGGGGATGAAATATCAATATCCTTTCACATTGTTAATTCAAAGTTTTTTCAAAAAAAAGACGGGGTCACCGCAGTATACATACATCCTTTATTAATAATTAAGAAAAAACTAACAATTATGAATAAAAATTATATTATATCGTTGCACCATTAAATTATTTATTATGTACATATTTTCCTAATGCCGGATCTTCGATGTTTTTGTGCATATAAAACATCGAGGTTATTAGTTGTATATATTTTATTCTTCGATGACAACTACTAAATTAACTATTTCAATTTCTGTCATAATTCATAAATAACTACAACAACTTTATTTCCTTTACTGTATCTACTTTTTTTAACTGCTACAATAATTTCCACGTTTTATGACATGTTTCAACAATTTAAAAGATCGTATTTCTTTTTACTAAGTTTACAAAATTATTACTTCATTTTAGGATATGGCACAATTAGTAAGAATTAAAATGTGAATAGATAACAGTAATGAACTAAAAGCTGTTAAAAATAGAAAACAATGTCGTTATTACCAATAACAGCGGTAATGCTAAATTCATTCTGTTCTGTATATACAGGAGAAACAATTGTATTGATAGATTAGATTAGAAATGGAGTGGTTTTTTGTCCTATCCCACTGCGACCTTTGCAGATGTATTGTGGTCCTCCCTATTGTTAGAGCTCGATATCTAGCTTTATTCTTTTTGCTAGACCTATTAGCCTGGATACCTCTCTGCTCTCGGTTTTCCTCGTCCGAATAGGTGAGACCGCACCCTCACTAGGCCTTTGCACTCACAGAGTATGTGCTCCGAGGTTTCGTCTTCTTCATGGCAAAACCTACATAGGCTGTCATCTGCTAGGCCAATTGTTTCCCACCATCATCCTCGTCGTTTCTCGACTTTGATATAGTAGGTCGCGTGACAGTTTGGCCTAAGTGCTTTTAAGGAATAGTTTAGCGTGCCTTTGTCCTGGGGTTTAATACCACCAGCTCAACTCCTGGCTGTTTATCTATTGGTGGATGCTCTCCTTAGTGAGGTTTTTTTGCAATTCCACAGGAAGGTTCTGGCTCTATCATGACCTCAGTCGCTCCCTGCTTGGCTAATTCATCGGCCTTTTCATTGCCTTTTATTCCTTGGTGACCTGGCACCCAGGCTAGGGCCACTCTATTATGACTATCTAGTCTGTTGAGTGCCTTGCGACACTCCCACACCAGATTTGACGTTGTCCGTTATGAGCTTATCGCCTATAGCTCTGCTTGGCAGTCGGAGTAAATGACAATTCTTTGGTAATCCACCTCCCGTCTCATCAACTCTTCTGCACAGCATTGCACCGCCATTACCTCTGCCTGAAAGACAGTGGCATGTTTCCCTAGGCTTAGAGAGATCGCGATGTTCTCTTGTTCCCCCATTGTATTGATAATATTTCTATGATTCATCTTTTTTTTTTTCGGGCCGAGATGGGAAACTCATATTCGAATGGGCCATGTCCCATGACCCAGACAGGGCTGGACTCATCCCAAGGGATGCCTACCAACCAAACCCACCTCAAATCTCGCCGTTACTCTCGCCTCGGAATCACTATCCTAGCATACTTCGAGACGGGCGGCGGTCCCTCACACACACTCCGTCATCTTCTCCCTTCTATCACTCCTACGTCTCATGTCATATAATTTCCTTCTCTCCCCCTAATCATTCTCTCCACTACACCACTTACCTCCATCCATTCCTCCTCTTCCCTCAACATAATCTCCACCATGTTCTCCCAATACACAGCCTCCCCTAGTTTCTGCTCTAATTTTTCCAGCTCCTCCACGTTCTTCCAGCATCTGAACACATGCCCCACATCATCCTCCACTTCACATCTCTCGTACAATCCAGTCTCTCTTTTCCCAATCTTGTGGAGGTACCCTACTCTCGACCCATGCCCAGTGAGCACCTGTGTCAAGAAGTAGTTCACCTCCCCAAATTTCCGGTCCATCCATTCTCTCCTACTCCCAATCGCTCCTTCCTCATACTTCTCCCATCTTCTCTCCATTTCCTCCTCCATCCATTCCTGCATTTCCTCTACAGTCGCACCCCTCCAGCATTTGTTCCTAGCTCTAGTCCAATGAGTAGGATCTTGACAACACCACTGCCGCCAGTCCACCCACTGTCCTGTATCCCTGTACCACCCTCAGGAGTATCCCTTTCTGCACCTGCAGGAGTGGCCTAATTCTCGCATCCACCCCCCTCTTTGACCCCACACTTCCGCACCGTACAGCATACTCTGCTCTCTTGTCCTACCAATTAACCTCCTCTTCCACTCTTCCGGCCCTTTCACATTGCACAACAATCTCCCCAGCCTTGTTGCTTTTACTTTTACTTTCTGTGCCTCCTTTGCCATGTGTGTTTTGAAGGATAATTGGCTATCCAACCACACCCCTAAGTATCTCACAGACTCCTCCATCCGAATTTTCCTTCCCTTCACCATCACCGCAACTTCCCTCGTCTTGCTCCGTCCCTTCACTAGCAGTCCCACCGTCTTATCTTCCGCCACTTCCAGTCCGCACCGCTCTATCTTCTCCACAATCTTCCTGCACATCCCCCCTGCCTTTCTTTCTATCTCCGCCTCTCTCTTTGCCGTACATACCAGACATACATCATCCGCATACACCGTAATCTCACATCCCTCTCTGATTTATCTAAAACTCATAAAACCTCACTTGTTTTCAAACTTTTGGAATGTGGCCAACCATTTATGTGGCTACACTTAATAAATATGCCGGTATCGGCTGCTGTTTGGCGGTAGGAAGGTAAGAGGGGAAAAAGAGCGTCCGTGGACTAGAAAACTAGACTAGAAAATCGGAAAGTCGATTTTTATGTATCTGGCGTACAGAGAAGGAATGCGAAAAAAGGGCTGGAGATTGGGCAGCATAAATACGAAAACAATTTATTCGGGTGCTAGAGCTGCAGGATGAAGTGGCGCATTTTTAGAAACTTGAAGTTGAAATATTAGTTAAACACGGATATAGGGGTGTCGAGATCATGTAGTTGATCGCATATAGTTCTCTATTTTGTTTTTTGCTCAAAACCAGCTTCAAAATGGCGTTATTTTATGCTAATTGATCGTATCTTTGACAACGTACAATTAATTTTTTTAAATATCCATCGTTAAGTATCGTTAAGTCGCTCTCAATGGATTATTTATGAATATTTTTTACTAAATATTCTTCAAATGCAATTTAATTTTCAATTAAGTAACTTCAATAATCTCATTAAAAGAATCTGAAAAAAGAACTTTATTTATCGCAGGAAAACGTAAGAAATTTATTACAAATAAATTGAATAAAAATGCTCATGTACCTAAGTAGTTATTAATAACAGACAATTATTAATATAACAACTTTACGTTGGAAAAATATCAAACGGCGAATCCTGTTTCGAGGACATTTATTTTTTCGTTCGAACACATTTAAAATGGATCCGGTTGTTGTTTTTAAATGTCAAACAACTAAAAGTATAATATTATGCTTCTTCAATCATTCTATCATTAACCTTAACTTTGATTCGATCGAATAACTTGTTTATTGTTCGCCAACGTCATAGTGGGTAGTTGCATCGAAAAGCTTTTAAAATATAGACAAAGTAATTGTTGCGTGAGGAAATATTCGGAAACAGAGGTCACTAGGAGGCACGCCAATCATTAACATCAGTTAAAACTATAATTATTAGTATATTATTTAACAATCGGTAATGTAGGTCATAGCTCACACAGATGAGCTTCAGACGAGTGCTGTAATTCGTCAAGTGAGCTATGATAATCACCGCAAGTTGAATACTATATTTTTTCTACGACTATAATAATAAATACCAAGATACAAATACATAGTATTTACCTATGCTATGAAAATCTTAGTAGTAATTACTCATTAACATTAACTGTAAAGTTTGAACAAGCAGTAAAATGAATATATCAGACTGAATAAAATTATTTGTATTTGTTGCATATAATATGCTGTTGATGTACCAACTGGTTGAGGTGTTATGGAACTGTATACAGTGCTATTCAAAAGTCCCCTCCCCCCCTCGTATCTTTTGAACGGCCACACTTACATTAATAAAATTTGGAGGGTGGAAATAAAGTGTTGTAAACTTCTCTACGAATGGTAACAGGTGACGTAATAGTAATAGATGACGCCACTCTGGCCAATAATTTTAAATAGGACCTTATGGCAAGTGATATCTCGTTTGAAATGCATTGACATTGGCTACATAGCCATATTAATTTTGTTTGGGTTTAAACTAATTTTGACGGATAAATTAAATAAATACCAAAATTATTGAAATTATTTTTTTAAATTTAATTAATCAAGTATCAACAATGGATTCTTATAGCAAGTGTTCGAAATGTGCTCCGTCTACTTCCTGGCAGTAATACATCCTATTAGTAAACTCTTGTCGTACTCGTTCGAATGTGTCAGCTGAAATTGCATTGCATTCTTCAATAAATCTTTCTTTCAAAACGCCAATGCTATCTGGTGCCGTAGTATAAGCCTTGGATTTCAAGTACCCCCATAGAAAAAAATCTAATGGTGTCAGATCTGGTGACCATTAGATTAGAGGTGGCCATTCTATAGGACCTCGCCGGCCGATCCATCTACCTCGATATTCTTCATCCAGGTAACGTCTTACTGCACCATAATAATGTGCAGGAACACCATCTTGTTGAAATGTTATTTCCAGATGGTCGAATTCATCTGGATTATCTTCCAGAATTTCAAGAATTAACGGCTCAATTGCATTTTGTAACATCTCCAGGTACACTTCACCGCTTAAATTTGAATTTAGGAAAACAGGACCAACTATGTGGTTTCCCAAAATACCTGCCCAAACATTGACTTTTTCTGGAAATTGGGTATGTTGTTCACGAAAGGTGTGAGGATTTGTGTCACTCCAATACCTTACATTTTGTGTATTCACATTTCCATTGAGGCAAAAAGTACTTTCGTCACTAAAACAAATTGTTTTTGTGTAATGTGGGTTTTGACTAATTTTATTTGTCACACATTCACAGAATTCGAGTCTTCTGTCGGAGTCGTCATCCGAAAGGTGGTGCACCATTTTCAACTTGTATGGATGAAATTTATTTTTAGCTAACACTCTGTACTGTACTTTTACTTACTTCACCGATAGACGCAACTTTAGTTGAATAGGAAGTAGGGTTTACTACCATTTCAGCAACTAAATCAATTTTTTTATCATCATTAAATGTTGGTCGACCAGATCGTTTGGCATCTTAAACAATACCTGTTGCTTCAAACTTGTGAAGAAGCTGCCTCAAATAAGTTCTCGAGATAGGGCGATCTCTTGAGTACGTCAAATAATGTGACATAGAGATGGGCGATACTGTGTAAAGTATCGATACACCGTACCGTTATAAATATATTGTTTTAAAAATATCAATATTAGAAAATATCGTTATGAAAAGTATCAGTTTCGATATTTTATCGATAAGATATATTTCAGAAACAAATAATTTCCTAAACAAAATACACAGATTTAATAGTTTATTGCATATTGTAGCCCCATCTCAAGTCACCTATGTGCCGGAATGTTGTGAGTGTTGTGTTGCAAAATATCGAACCCTTAATTGATTGATTGATTACATCGGCAACAGCAGGCAGAGGTTTCGAGTGCACGGCACCTCAGCGTTTAGTCTTTTTGTGTGCTTGGATGTACCGTTTATGCCCAGTAGTCTTTATCAGGATCAATAGACTTTCTACTAGTTCCTTCAAATGACTGCCACATACTTTGCTCCAGCAAAACTATGAAACATGCTTTATATTAGAGCTTGATTTAAGTGATGCTCTTCAGCTTAAGTTTAGCTAATTAGCTTAGTTATCTAATTAACATACTAAAAACTAGTTGTTTTTGAAATGTTTCAAAATTATAATTTAAAATTATCTTAATTAAGGGTACTCCGTTTTATATCCAAAACTTGAACAGTTTATAAAAAATATTAAGTTCACTTTCACATACTACCAGTTATAAGAAATCTAGTTTGCATATAATACTTTACATAATCAATAAAAGTCATAAATATTTATATAAATTTTAGAAAATTAAAAGTCTTGAGAATCATAAATTAGTGATTTCTTCTAATAAAATAATATTAAATATAGCACGAGTTATGAGTAGAACAGAAAAATATATTTAAATAAATTCAAAAGCTTTCATTATTTCTTAATTTCATTTTGTCAATTTTTTGGAAAATCAAACCACAATTTTGTTAATTCTACGTTTATCAAGAATAATTGAAAACTAAACCAAAAAAATAAGAACAATTTTCAAAAAAATGCGTATAACAGATATCCTGTGAATGCGACAACTCTAATTTAGGTGAATCATCTAGACCAGGGGTCTCCAAACTTTTTTACCTAACGGCCAAATTGTAAGCTCTTGAACGCCAGGCGGACCAACAAGATTTGGAAGGATGCGAAAGTCCTCGTCCGTTATTTTTTTATTTTTATCTAGGTGAAAAAGAACTTATGAAGATTCAATTAGGTTTTTCTTGATTGTCATGTTTTGACTGTCTGACATAAGTACGACTTGTATGGAGTTATTTTTGTCCAACTATGTCAGTCCATTTTGGCTCAAGCTATAGCACACGCTATACGTTTCTCAGACTGAGCGAGACTGACGACTGACTGCGGGTGCGCACTGGGCTGGATTATGACTCACCCCAGGGGGATGTGACCACGCTGCGACAGTGCAGAGGGAATGAGAGTCATCTCGGCAAACATCGCTCTTGTCAACGCTGGCCGTAGTTTGGAGATCCCTGATCTAGACCACTGAAAATCCGAGTAAATAAACACAAAAAGTATATTAAAAATATATGCTTGGAAAGAGATGCATCAAATTCAATAAGATTCGGCGACGATAATATTGAAAGAATCCAATAATAAAAGACGAAAATATATATTTCGTGCAATCGGACGCGAAGTCAGTATTTCGCGTTCTCAACACAGTCCGCGAAATTCGATTTCGCGGCCGTTACCCATAGCAACGGCTGCGAAATCAAACGTCACTTCCAAATTTGACATTTCTAAAATACTACAAAGACAGGGATTATTTTTTATTGAATACCAACAAATACATAAGTACTTATATTATTTAGGATGAATATCAACATTAATTGTACAGTTTGTATTATTACTTATATTTACTCCAGAAGTTGAAGCAAGAACTGTCAAAATATTTTGTATATATTGAAACATATCATTTCCATAGCACACATTGTTTAATAAATTGAGCTGCTGTTGATTTTAGAGCAATAATATATTTATTTACAATTAACGATTGCACGAAAAATAGTGTGTATGCCATTGCCGCGAAACTTTTTAACGACCTCAAGATTATCTTGCCTCGGCCGCAAGCGGCCTCGGCGATAACTGTTCTTTCGGTACGTTAAAAAGGTATTTCGCGGCCTAAGCATACAAATAACTATTTTTAGAATGTCATACAATAAAATATTTTATTTCATATTTTAACAAGGATATAATGTACTGTGAATGGACCTTAAGAAAATTTTTTGCAGTCTTCTAAATATTTATTGATTATCTAGTTGTCAAATTTTTTTGTAGTGTCAAATAGGTACCATAATTTTAAAAAACTCAGTTATTGCTGATAATTAACAAAAAGGGAAATGAATACACCACAAGGAACATACAGAAGATATTTCTAATTTTGATTCATTTGATTCATTACGATTTCGTAAAATAAATACGTTAGCGAAGTATTACAACCATATACACCATCTGTTTTTATTTTTCTTAAACAACTTACACAACCCATGTTAGAGAACTGTCAGACATTCTGTTTAAAGAGTTTAATAATTTTCGTCTAATGCAATAAACAATAGTCAACTGTCAATCAATTTAACTCAGGAACAGTAGTGATTATTGCTCAATAAAATAATTTATTATTGGATATAGATTCAGCATGTAGCATTTTCTAATATATATGCTGCAACTTCGTAATATTATAACCGGTAGTAGATGATTACAAATAATATTATCGATGTTTTTTTAATCTCACTCAAGTGTTTTCTATTGGCTGTTAAATATCTCGGATCCTAACCCTAACTTTAAATAATAAACTTTAAGGTTTTCTTTTCGATCTGTTTCTCGTTAAGAGATTTTCAAATTATACAATTAACTTTTTGTATAGTTTGGACAAGAAGAAATAAATACAGAAATTAAAGGACAAGTTATAGAATATGTGGCAACATTTCAATAAAAAAAAAATGGCAAGAAACCGAAAAAATTGGAAAAGCTTTATTTAGAGACACATACCCTGACACCAATTATTTGGTAAATAGGGTCCCGATTGTTCCTACTTTGGACAATCTAAAAAGGAAGCTAGAAGAAGATGACATTAATATAAATATTAGCCAAGCCACCCTCCATAGAGTTATTGGTAAAATGGAATTCACATATCGTAAAATTGACAAAAAACAAGTAGTTATGGAATCGCAAAGATTGCGCTTTTGGAGATTCAATTTTCTTCAGGATATTAAGAAGTACCGATCTGAAAAGAGATCTATAATCTACCAAGACGAAACATGGTTTGATACACACGATACAGTATCCAAAGGATGGGTTGATTCCAGTAAAAACTGTAAGACTAAGGCATCTTCAAACAAAGGAAAGAGCATAACTATTATTCACGCTGGATCAGAAAACAGATTTGTTCCAAATATTAAACCATACCAATAAAGTTGGAAGAAATAGGTAAAGCCGAAGAAAAGAGAAGATCTGACAATTGGAAAGATCTAGTAGGGCTTAGGCAATCAAAGATTCTTCTGGGTGACTACAACCTGTTGAGATCAAATGAATGCATTAGTCAAAGCAAAACTGCACTAAGAGTTTTAACAGGAATCCTAACGGGACATTGTCGCCTGAATGGACACCTTAAAAAGCTCAAAATAGTGGAAGAAGAAGATTTTAGATTTTGTGGAATGGAAGAAGAAACCTCCATCCACATACTTGCGAACTGCACAGCAATTCAGAATCCTAGGGCACAGCACCTGAGAGACTACTGGATAGAAGAGGGACAGTTACCTAAGTTGAGGCCTGCAGATATCCTGAAATTCCTCCGGGAAATAGGACTAAAGGAGCTACTAATATCTGAGACTCTCCTCAGAAACTAAGTAGAAGTAAGGGGGCACAATAGATCTTTTAGGTCTCAGTGAATGTTACCCCAAAATACATACATACATACCAATAAAGTTGGATATTGTTTTTTTTACCCGGTTCCTCTGTCCTTAGCCACTGACTTACTCACTGGCCGGTGCAGGATTGGTCCAAAAACTTTCTGTCAATACCCACAAGTATGCTATTAGTCTCGTCAGATACAAAAAAATACTTCGGCATCATACAAGTTTTTCTGAGAAAATTCGTAACTCAATATTTTAACGAGAATCGTATTTTGAATAGCTTCTAATTATAAATTTCTTCGCAACTTTTGCTATAATTATTTGTAAAGCAAAATATTACCAGCACTTAAAATATTAAAAAAAAAACGATGCCATGCATTTCACAACACTTTTATGAGAAAAAATATCTGTTTAATACTATAATACGAAAAGAATGTTGATAGTATTATGCTAAAGTATCCTTTGCAATCGTTATTGCTTTTACTTGAAATAATAGTTCAGAAAACCTTAATTCTTGGTAATGAGCTCATAATCTTCATGTTATAGACAGTACATTACGCAGTGTTGACATTTATTAATGTATTTGAAATTATGTTCAGCTAAACAGGTAACTGGTGTAATTAACAGACACGTACCGCATTAGTTTTAACAATATTGGTCAACAGAATTAGCGTATAATACTAATTATGCAATCGTATAACTTGTTTCCAGGATTTTAAAATTGATAATAAAAAATAATATGAATTCTTTATAGATTAGAATATTCTACGTATACCAATTTCATAGAAGAGCTTAGCTCTCAGCTCTATAGATTTATTGTTATCCACGATCAAAGATACTTATCATGAGCTCTAGAACAATTCAAAAAAGATGCATGGTTTGAAAGATATGAGAACAAAAAAGAAGATAAGACAAAATGAATAGAGGAAATGGAGGCTCATCGAAAAACGTCTTTAACTTTCTGGAAATAAAGTCCAAGTGAATAGCATGCAGAATGAAGATGCAGCATCTCAGAAATGACTTTCTACTTATGGTAAAGTTGTATACAATTACAAACATGGAAACTATGCAAACTTCTTCATATTTTTCAGGATTCATATAACAGTAGTTTCTATAGTGTGAATTATCATTTAACAAGACTTGGAATTGGAAGAGTTGATGTAACATGTTTTTCTGGAAGATTGGATGGTAGTCCATTCATTCATTCGATTGGGTTGTGCTCAACAGCCCAGGTACTTGAACTGAGTCTTTGTACCATTTCCCATGTTATCTACTTCCATTCCAAAGTGCTTCCGAGTCCATGTAAGTTCCCGCAGAAGCAGAGTATGTGAGTAGGTGTTTCATCATAGAGCTCACATTTCCTACACATATGTTCACTAACCTTCAATAGCCTGGTTGCTTGTCTACCTTGTTCAGTAAACTCTTTGTATGGAGCTTAAGAGCCTTCTTTAGCTAACTAGTCAGCCATTTCATCACCTGCAATCCCCTCATATGCCGGCACCCATATTAGAGACACTTTGTTGTCTCTTGCCATCCTGTTGAGGGATTCTTTACAGGTTTTTACCAGTCAAAACCTAGAATATTTTTGGTATATACTCTTTTGTTGTTTTCATTAATACAAGCTATAGCGGCAATCGTCTCTGTTTGAAACACAGTCGTATATCGGCCTAGGCTAAAGATCATTCAAAAAGGAAGGAAGGATCGATTTTCATTCTCCCCCCTCTAGGGGAGCGGGCCGCTATAGGCTTTCCGGAGCCTCTTCAGCCAACATTGGAAGGAATAAGGATTGTTTTTGGTTCAGGGGATGGGAGTGGAGGGAACGGTGGTAGGTACCTGAGAGGTGTGTACTGACCCAGCATTCGCCTATTGCTACGAGAAAACCTCTGAGGCGGACCTGGGATTTGAACCCTGGTCCTTCCGAATGCAAGTCGAGAGCGTAACCACTCCACCACTTACTCGGTGGACCCAGAGAGATTCCCAAGGCAGTATTGTGAAGTACTTTGAGAGATTTAAAAACAGATGATACTGCCGTAATTGATCTATCGAGTTTTAAGAGTGTATTCCTTCTGATTCTGATCCTCCTTATTGCTCATTGCATATTGATCATTCTCTTTCTAGGTCCTTTTATATTAGCCCCAGTGGTAGTCCATAAAAGAATATTGTTGGAAAGGGTGGAAGAGAAGGAAGAGTTTCCTATTTGCGCAGAAAATGTTCCCCTTGCTAAGGTCGACTACGCGGAAACTAAACGATATGACAATGCTGTAACAACTTCATAAAGTGTACCAAATGACCTCGGTATATATTAAAGTGAAAGAATATAAAGATGTTACAAAGATAAACCCTTGAAATAGATCATTTAGATAAACGGAATGCAACGAGTAGCAATTTTGATAACGTTTGAAGTATAATTTTCCTGTTATAATACAATTAACTGATGGTTGAGTAAAAGTATGATCCAAATGTTCGATACGACAGAAATAAATTATTGACTCAACTTTCTTGATTGTTATGTAACAATGACAAGAGATTTAATTTTAAAATTAATAAGAATATCGTTAGAACGAATCAAAAATTCGAATTGTTTCGAAGAATGTGAATCTCTGAAAGGGTATCTTTCTCCCAGGCCACGAAATTTTAGGGTCACCAAGCGTTAAACTAATGATTAGCAGATCGTTAATTCTGAGGTGGGATTGGTGACTGCTTACACCGTATCGTAAGTGAGATACCCTATTGAATGTTTGGACCAAGTATTTGCCCCTTGTTCTCAAATGTTTAGGACCGGACCAGGTAAAAAGAGACTGAATAGGCACAAATCAGTGAGTTTTTTTAATGTTTTATGTAAAAATCAGTTTCAATTGGATGATAAGCAAGAAAAAATTTCACAATTTGTGAAATAGTCTCACCATAACAGTGGCTTATATAATGACGATTATGTAAGTGTTAATAAGAGAACAATATGATTACTTTATGTGATTAGCAACCCGGTGTGCAAATTGGTTATTTTTGCCTGCAGCTCCACTGACAATTATAAACTCATTACCAATAAAATGGGGGAAAGTGAAATGAAATTGTCATTTCAAATATGGGTTAATAATAAAATTACTAATAAAAATGTCACAAAAATTTGTTATGAACTTTCAATCGTGTACAGTATTCGCCAACTAAGTCCTAAGTGCTTTCTAGGGAGCTATAGACGTCGCCCATCCGATAACTGTAAGCAGTGCCGTGCAAGTTCTGAGGATACGCTTTCTGTTACAAATTAACACAACTTGTACAATTAATAAAGTAAAGTCCGTCCGGAAATATATGATTCTAACTTAATAAATAATTCTTTGTTATAATTATTGGTAAATTGATTTTAATAGAAACGGATCTGCTTTATACCTGAATTCTGAGTATATAAAATAAGCTGTGCTAACTTGCTTGTGATGGCTTGCTAGCTAGCTGGCTTACCTGTTGCCTGGGATGTTTTAATTTTCACGTTTATTAAAATATCTTCATAATTTTTTAATGTCTTAAAATAATTAAACACTCTATATATCACTTGACGAGTTTGTCCTTCAGTACATTTACAATTTTCTTCATTAACGGCTGACATTTTTACAAACACTTTATTGTACAAAGCAGAAACAATAACTGTGTGACGCTACGCTAGTGAAAATCTTAACACCTGATAAGGTTCGATGCAATTGGCGTTTGTCAAAATTTTACCATCAGTAGCAGTCGAGTAGGCAGGGCACTATTACTTTCTGGGACATCAAGTTAGTTGGCGAATACTGTATACAGAAGGTAGGAAATGGAATATTAATGTGCAATTACAGGCCCCATAAAACAGGGTGATAGGATAGTGTTTAGTTTCGTATTTCAGTTATTTTATACCTACTTATATCAGGGGAAATAATTAGTGGCTCTATACTACAGTGTTTTCCAGTTTCCTACATGCTTTCTTCTATTTCTAATAATTGCTTGTCAATTTCCCTTCACTATATAATTAGTCTATCTTTAATTAATTGTTTTTAAATACGTTTTTGTTAATGTTGTATTAATTGAACATTGTTTATTATCGCCAAACAAATTTAGAAAATAAAAAGAAACAAAAATAGTATAATTACCAGAGAATATTTTTTGAATATTATATGCTTATACAGGGTGTTTTCAAATGTCACTTACAACGTTTGCATGTAGATACCTCTCGTAAAATTTACTATTCACTTTTCGAAATATGGGGTGTTAAAGTTATGAAAAATTAAATGTTTTTATTTGATAACTTTAAAATGGATGAATATATTGATTTGACATTTGGCAGGTTGTTTTTAAATGTAAAAGGACATATTTTTATGGAAAAACATGTTTCAATTATTGATCCAGTGGTGTATATTTGGAAGAATATGTCACTTTTCCCTCCCCATTTTTTACGTCACTGGCTTTTAAAGCTATTTTTATTGTATCTTGTGTTCCTCAATGGTTTTCATATATAAGGTATGCTTCTAAAAATTACTCATCCTATTTTTGTTTCAATATAAAAACACAAGTGTAAAATGACATTTTTTTGTGCTATTTACTTGCCTTTAGCTGTAATAATAAATATATTATGAAATATTGACGCGGTCTAGATGATATGAAGTGTGAAAATATTGTACTCGATACTTTTACATTACTTTGATAGACGTGATATTTTATAATGTAGATTTATTAATTAGGTCATGTAAGTATGCAATTTTGCTACTAGACAGATAAAAGGTTATGATAAAAATGCATTAATTTTGTAACGCTGTTTTAAAATTGTTACAAAATAGTTTAAGAAATGTCATTAAACACCTCTATAATAATTATTAGAAATCTGGATGTATTTCAAAAGAATCTCGTACTTGTGGGGTAAAAAATATATTTCCTCTTGTCTCACATTTTTTGTCGAAAGATCATGTTTTTCATTTTCAGAATCAAAATGTTCGCAAAGAAATACCTCTTCACGATTTTTCTCCAACCCTCTTAGTTTGTGAGGTACAGGATGATATAGGGTGCGTGGAGATAAAATATATATTTTATTGTACACCTTTTCGAGGGATGAAAATACAAATTTGAAATTTCTTGTAACTTATAGTCTCTTCAAAACACATCAACAATATTAATTTTGTCAAATTCCAGTGAGCCAGTGACGTAGTACCAGGGGTTTATAAATTCTTATTCACTTTGTTTTGATAAGTCCTGTCATTGCAAATTTACATATTAATTCACTTTGTGAAACGCGGAAGAACCAAATTTTGTGGTCAATAATTAAAATTTATGTATTTTTAAATATCAAGGTCCAAATAATGTTTGTCGAAAAAATTGATATATATGACAAACTAGTTTCACTAGTAACAAACCACTACTAAAGTAGGTTACCATATTAGGACTTTCTTGGCATTTGCATCTTTAGATTAATATTTCTTTATACAAAATAATATTCCAGTTTTTATCGACATCCACGAAACTACCTCTTGTAAGAAGACAGAATTACACAATGGCTATAATATGACAAACTAGTTTTCTACATCCCATTATAAATTACATAATGTATTATAAACAACAAAATAAGATAGTAAACAATAAATTTTAATTAATTTCACAAAGTATACCAGGAAACTGTAGTAAAATGTCAATAATTAATACGAATATTTTGCTTAATATAGAGCTAGAGAAAATCAATAGATATAACTTTTGATTTTCATTTTTGTTGTGACAACTTTCTTGGAAATTGTACAGAATTATCTCGGCTTAATCCCAGTTTTTGACTGACTCGTCAAAAAAATTCCGTTTAGGTACAGCTTCAAACGAAGCGGTCTGAAACTTTGGTGTTAGGTTAACAACTTTGACATTTGGTACTTGAAATGCGTAAAACTGTAGGTTTTCTTTGCCGGATCCGAGTGTTTGATAATTTGCTAGCTGGTACGGTCTTCTCTGAATTTATCTTCCAACGTTTCGGCTTCAGTTGCGTGGTATCTAGGTGATTTGGGTAAAATCTCCTTATTTTGAGATCAGGATTTTACAGTTGAAATATTTCCTATTAGTGATGAAATACTTTGTTTATCATACTGATCTCTTTCTTCCAAATATCTCCAATCCGGTCGGTAAAACCTCAAACATGGTAAGTGGAGTGTTCCTTGGTTTTGGTCCCTATTCGGGTAGGTACTCTGTATGTCTATTAGCCGCCTATTAGCTCATACAAGTTCTTTACTGGTTGGTTGTAGAAGTCTTCTGGAGTCATTTGGGGTCTTCCATACAGTTCTTGCCTCCTCTGGTCCAGCATCACAGTTGCTTAATATGTGCAGAGCTGTTTCGGTGTGCTTTTTGTGCATGTAAGATCTCCGTTATACAGCCCTATTTTGTTCAGGTGCTCCTTTGAGGAAAGTGTCAAGTAAAAAGCCCCGTTATGGTGCGTAGTTTGTTCCTGCTCATTGAGAGCAGTTCTTTCGCTACTTTTTCTGATGGTTCTTTTATAAATTTCTTCCCATGTGTTTGCCTGGGCGTATTCTTCCAGTGTTTTTTGTGTCGTCCTTTTACCCACCCTTTTTTACACTGTTTCATCGTGCTGAAACCGTACATTATCCATATTTTGCCCTAATATTTAATGGTACAACGATGTTCAATAAATTAGGCAGACTTCATGAAAACAATAAATATCTTGAAAACTATACATCTTTTGATATGTAAAGGTTATGCGTTTTTCACGTGAAAACCATTGAGGAATACAAATTTGAATAAAAATTGCTTCAAATGCCAGTGGCGTGGAAAATGGGAAGGGAAAGGTGACATATTTTTCTAAATGTACACCACTGGATCAAGAATTGAAAATTGTTTTTCCATCAAAATATGCCCTTTTACATTTTAAAACAACCTGCCAAATGTCAAATCAATTTATCCATCCATTTTAAAGTTATCAAATAAAAACATTTAATTTTTCATAACTTCAACACCCCGTATCTCGAAAAGTAAATGAGCTGGATCCCTCATTCCTTATATTATTTTGTTCAGTTTTATGAGAGGTATCTACATGCAAACGTTGTAAGTGTCATTTGAAAACACCCTGTATAATGAAATTTTAATTTAATTTATGGTTTTTAACATTTTTATATAAATTTTCGCTTTCTATTTAACCTATCAACTCTTCAAGAAATCAAATTAAACCGTTGAATACTTCGTCTATTTGATCGGCTTGGTAATAGGT
Organism: Lochmaea capreae; assembly: GCA_949126875.1. Classification (NCBI taxonomy): domain Eukaryota; kingdom Metazoa; phylum Arthropoda; class Insecta; order Coleoptera; family Chrysomelidae; genus Lochmaea; species Lochmaea capreae. Next base: position 3,960,554 of record OX421400.1, read on the forward strand.
TAAATAATAACAAATAAAAATTGTATAATATCGAAACCGTGAGATTAAGCTCGTCTGATGTCTATAGAAATTACTTGTAAAAATTATAAGCAGTGAGAAATATTTACATAATTCTTTTTGGTGCACCAAATTTGAACTTGTTAATTAATAATTATATGTGAATGTTCTTATTGACACATACACAAATGAACGAGTTATTCGTCAATGTAGGAAGAGAGAAATCAAAATTATATAATTTGGGATGCTGCTGCAATTATAAATAATGCTTTTCCCATTTTTTAGTTAAAAAACTTTTATTGTTTATATATTTGTGAACAAAATTGTTTGTCAACCACCATAATTATTTAAAATTCGTAACGAATTTATTGAAAATGTGCAGATTTTTCTAAAATTCTACCAAATATAAATAAATATAAAGCTTTTCTACACCTTCGCTTATAATAGTAAATTATAAATTAAAAATCAGCTTTATAGGTAATCGAACTGAAAAGTAAAAAATAATTCTGAATTCAAGAATAAAGCGATTAACGATAAAATTAATATCATTGTGGTAAAACCGTGGGAAGGTTACAAATATACATACTATATTGATTTTATAACTGCTCTAGGTGTTTATAATATTTTAAATTTTGTTTTATTATTTGGCAGCTATTATAAATATTTTTTTTTAATTTAATTTGAATTATAAATTTATTTCAAATTATTCAATTCAGGGTTTAAGTTCAATATCAAAATGATTTTGAAATCGAATTTATTTTCAATTATTTAAATAACCAATAAATTTGAATAAATGATGGAAAAGGCAATTGGAAATAATAATAATAAAAAGTATTTGGAAACCGGAAAAGCATCAAAACGTATCATTACTATTTGATAGTAATAAAAAATGTAATTAATTATTTGGAATATAAAATAAATTCTTCAAAAATACAAATAATAATAATAATTAATTTATGAAGTTTGTGATTTGAATCAAATTGTTAAATAAATATTTGAAAATAAATTCAATTTAAAAATAATTTTAATGTTGAATACAAACACTGAGTTGAATAATTGGAAATAAACTAGCAATTAAAATTAAATAAAAATAATATTAATAACATCGGAATAATAAAACAAAATTTAGAATTTTATAAAAATTATTCAAGATTTTATACTCTCATTTTAATAAATAACACATACTACTGCCATCTATAATATAAAAACACAAACTCACCTAAAGCTGACGTATATTTATATACAGGCTGCGCTACAATTTTCTGGTACACCGGCCTCACGATCGGTACCGATACTTGCTTATAGTACGTAGGTATAACTTTCTTTATTGCTACTGGTTCTGGTGCTAAATGTACAGATGGCCCACTCTTCGAAACCACAGCGTTGAAGCCGTTTACAGAATCCGCTACATAATCTACGGTACGAACGGAACCATCGGGTTCTACCAAAGAATATTGTCCTTTCACTACATCTCCGTCACGAACTTCTTTTTGACTCTTTACGTCGCCGGTAGATGGATCGTGCACACCATATTTGAAAGCGTACTTTGGATGAGCCTGAAAAGTTATACAGGGGGATAACAAAACATGATTTTGCATTAAATATTTAAAGGAGTTGAAGTCAAACAAAATAAGCTCGTTGAAAATATTGTTTCTCATGTACGACAGTACTATTTAAAAAAATTCATTCTTCCGGAAAGAATCCCTAGAAAAAGTAATGAGAAAGTTAAGGAAAATGGCCCAAAATTGGAGTCAGACCTACCTACTTGGCAAAATATGATGCATGCTTAAAAGAGTACTGGGCCCCGGCACCTAAGGATTTCCTAGAGCAAATCGGATCACTCCGACTACAAAACGCTGAATTAAACTCTGATTGCAGCTCAGAAATATGAGGCAGCAGCAAACATATAAAAATCTTTCTGTACCAAATTGAGAGAAATAAGATTCCCAGAAAACCAAGAGACAACTTTCACTTGCCACCCATAATCTACTCTCTCACAAATCTTGGATATACTCCAAAATTGAAGCAGGAGATGCTTCAACTATAGAAGAATCGTTCACACGCAGAGAACTTGGAAAAGTCGAACCCGTTCGACGAATAGGTAGTGGAGAAATGAAGTCAGAAGGTTTCCTAGACCACCCTTCGCAAAGTCCAACAAGTAATAACCTCAGTAAATATGTTTACACTAGAGGTAGGACGGCTAGGTACAGGACCCCGGAGGAACCAAAGGACCCCGATATGAGGATCAATAAATATCAAGCACTTTGTGGAATCACTAGCATAACTCAAAATATTTGTGGTTCATTTCATTTTACACCTAGTCCCCTGCACTAAACACGATAGGTACTTGTGGTGGACCACATAGCACATGTGGAATAAAAATAAACAGAGTATTTACGAAGCACAAATTTACTTTTTTAGCATGAAAATTATTTTATTATAACCGCCTACAAATACTAACAAGCTATAAACAGTAAATAAATATTTTTATGTATACAAAACACATGACAAGACAACGACATTTTTCCGTCGTCATCTGTCATTGAAGTTCCTTACAGCGCCATCCATCAAAACGGTGGAACAGCTGAACTAATGTACAGGAGCGTTCGGTTGCAGAATCTTCCGTGCAACAAATCTCAAAAAATACAATGAATTGAGATTTCATATTTCCAGAATCGAATTCTGAAGGTTTTCTTTTGGGGATAAGGTCTTGGTGACCACAAATTGTCAAAACTGTCAAAATCACATCATCACTTAATGGCTTATATCTTTTTTATAACAATCCTAAACTTGACCAAAATACCTCATCCCCAAGACAAAGGTCCAAGTTATATTATGTTTGAATTTCAACTCTTAATTTTACTGCATTCTTTAGATTTGCTGCATACAAAATGACCTACATTTTGCTGCAAGTCAGGGGTGCCAACTGTTTTGAGCTGTCTAAATTGTGAGGCCCCTCTTAACTACATTTACAAAACTTACTAGTTGGCAAACAAAATTGTACTTTCGTCATTGATACCGATGCCACCAAGTCTTTCATTCGAACAGGAATTCTGAATCGGAAACTACAGACTACTAAAAGGAGTTAAGTGTTTGAAACAACTGTAGGGCAGATCTACATTCAGGCAGTGTAGACAGTGAGGAACCAGTGAATGAAGGAATTCTGGATGTCTGGTCAATATAGAACAACCAATTCCTGTTAGATTTGCTGATTTGTCGAAGAAATTAAAGAAAGAACAAAAGATAGGACTTAGTTTTTGAAGAATTAGAGATTGGAGATCTGTGTTCTGATAGTGAGACGTTATTAGTATTGCGCTGTTAAAGCTAAGGGTGAAGTAATAAAGAAAGGATGAATTTCGAATTTGAAGAATCTTCTAGAAGTACTGTATGGACCATTCTAGAAACAGTATCCACTAATCTTAACATGTGTTCTTCAAAATGGGCGATCCGATTTCGGTGACATCAGTTGTTAATATTAGAATTTTTTAATCAATTTCTATATACTTTTCCACTTACATAATAATCGTCTTTCCCTGTGTATCCATCGTAAACATCATCTGGATATTCTGTAATGGCTCCGCCGAAAACTTCAGTTGTGACTATGCACAATGTTGAAATTATCAGCTGAAAATATATTTAATTATAATTTGGTGATATAATTCAATTAAAACGTTACAATATGTTAAATAGCACACCAAATTTCTTCTAACAATAAACAAAAAATAGATAAAGATGTACATTGTTCTTAAATGTGTAACAACACCTGAAAGAAAACGTTCTACAGAATCTTTCACATACATTAGTTCTTTGTATCCTTTGTTGATTCTCTTTCAAATTGTTTCAATACAATATTTGGATCAAAAACAAAACAAACATTTGTTAACAAACGTAAACATTCACTCATTAAGTGTTTGAAGTAGACCTGTTCCAGGTGTTGTATTTGGGGTAAAACAAGAACTGGAGGGAAAGAAGGCATAAGGTGCGAGGCTTATAAATGTCTTCACCGCCGCACAGTGCGCCACTGTGCCACCCAAATTTTTTTTTTCAGTCTAAAACCAATTTCGACGTTACACTGTGAGAGCTAAGTGCTTTCAAAGCCGCTTGGCTGTCCGAGAAAATTTTTATTGTTCTATGTATGAGATTGGCTTGCTCCAATCTCTCCACACATGAAACAATGGCGTAAATTTCCGCCTGAAATACGGTTGCATAGGATCCTAGAGAGATTGAGATTTCTGTCCTAGGTCTGCGCCCGTATACACCTGCACCAGAGCTTGAGGGTGTTTTTGAACCATCTATCTTCTCTCTTGTTAGGTAACTTCAAGCAGCAAATATGTTAAAGAGAATCTCCTGGGTATACAAAATTATGTTGCACAAGTTTTTGTTAAACTACTAAACCTGAATTCTCAAAACATTCGAATTTGTCCATTACTGACCAAGGTTAACAATAGTAAAAATTATTAACCACTAACCACAACTTCAGAACTAGTAGTGGAAAAACAAATTTATAATAGTTTTACCTTATGAGGGATATTATACACCATCTCACTATAATCACTATGTTTATTATTCACAAGCAATCTAAAACTTTTTTTCCTGTTGTTTAATAATTGAAGAGTTTACATCATTTCAAACTATTACTAACAAATGTCATTAAACAATTGTAGTTGTCCTTACTACATGTAGAACTACAAGTACTTTTAATAGTTCAATTAAAAAATATTCAATCTTTCTTAATATATAAAATTCTTGTGTCACGGTGTTAGAAGTTGAACTCTTCCGAAATGGCTCGACCGATTTTCGTGAAATTTCGTGTGCATATCGGGTAGGTCTAAGAACCGGACAAAATCTATTTTTCATCCCCCTAAATGTTAAGGGTGGTCCTCCCCTGAATTTTATTTTTTTTAACAAAATTTTTTGTTTTAATTTTTTTATGATACAGCATACAAAAATACATACAAACCTAAATTTTCACCCCTCTACGAACAACCCCTATTTTTAAATGGTGATTTTAATATTTTTTCTTTTCATCCACACATGAGCAATAGGGTTGCATGGCAATCGAATATGATACATTTTTATTTTAATCTCTAGTTTAGATTCATAATTAGTCCCGGTAGGTGGCGCTGCAATCGGGTTCATACTGAACAACTCCCAAACGGAAGGGCATTTAGTATAGGAGTTTTTTTAAACGGTCATTTAAAAAAATTGGTTTGTCCGAAAAATTTTAAGAAAATTCAGGAAAGTCGAATTTTCAAGAAATATTATTCCTTCTATCGAAAAATTAACAATACTACCTGATTTTGCCACCCAAAATAAGTAACAATGTGATATTTTTCATTCAAAATAAAAATAGTCAAAATTTCTATATGATAAGACGACAGGACAACGTCTGTCGGGTCTGCTAGTTAAACTATAAAATTGGAAGTATAAAATTTTCACAAAAATGCGTTGAACTACAGACGATGTTTTTAATCCAAAGGTTTGCACTAAGGAGCTTATTAACTTCTATACTTGAAGCTGGCGATAGCACCACCTGCTGGAATTTTGAGAAATACTTGCAGGCAGTGATGGATTTAGGCCTTGGCCCGTGAGACCCGTGCCTAGGGCGGCATAATTATAAAAAAAAATTATTCATAATTCAATGCCCATTTTTCGAAAGTAAAATTACGTGCAATGAAATCTGTAACAAAAGCAGTTGACTATTTTCTACTTTGCAAGTACTAACTTCTTCTCACATCGTTGGGAGTTCTCTGTGCAGCGTACAAATTTAATATTTACGATTATTTCTCAAACTCTTTGGTCTGCTCGAAGTAGTCTGGAATAATTTATGCACTGGAATTCATTACCGAGAGCAGAAATGAGAAACCGACTCCGTCCATTAATGACGATGTCTTACAAAGAAAGATTCCATGATTTAACATTACTGGTAACTTAATTTTACAATGTCAGCTGCTTAAGTTCATGTACAAGTACTTTCAAAAATAACGACACGATGTAATTAGAAACGAAAGCGATTATCCACATGTGTTCAAATATTTAAATTATATACAATTAAAATTTAGCTGTTTTTTACGATGTTTGTTTAAATGAAATGGTTTGTAACTCGGAACATTGGTATATAATAGTATCTTAACATAATTTTACCGTTATTCAAGTGACACAAGCGTGGATTGTAAATTTAGATAATATTTTCAACAGCTAAAAATTGTTTCCAAATAGAGGCGTGATGTATGTTACAGACTCGTCACCAATACAAACTAGGTTTTTTTCAAGTACTTATTATTTCGTGCAATACTGACTGTGGACATATTTCTTACTTTATTTTTTGAACTAATTTTATAACAGAGAAAAGTTATTGTCTTCATAATTTGAACCCATATTTCAAATGAGTTTGGATAGTATGACACCCGAGAACATATTCACTGCGAGTGGATATCATCATCCCATTTAGGGAGCAGGCAATCCTGGAGACATCATCTGGTTCTAAAACAAACCTGGCTGGTAAAAAAGGACCTAGAAAGGGTATGTTCTTTAGCATTGGTTGATATACGTCTTTCAGAAAAGACGATTGTTGCCTGTTTTGAGGAATACTTCAGGAGAGGATCTACTGCTTGAAGTTATTAGCAATCCAACCACAACGTCTAGTCTAGACTGATGAAGATCTGTAAGAATCCCTTAATAAGCGTACAAGAGACAATATACTGTCTCTAGTTTGAATGCCGGGACGTGAAACTATTGAAGGTGATGAATTAGCTAAAGAAAGCTCTAAAGAAAACTTCAGTTACTGGCATAGCCACTGGACTGGAAACATCTACACAAAATGGGAAATAATGCGTCTGTGAGAACTCACACTAGATTCCAGAATCAAAGTTTTTTCTGGTATTCGTAACAAATAATGTAATCAATATAATGAAACTGGGATTAAGCGACAATTGGAACAAGTAGATAACTAAGTTAGGGCCGGAGGAAGAAAAGAAAATCTGGATTGTACAATTTTTAATATGCATTAAGCTAAATCGCAACCAGTTTGACTTAGACGATTTTATTTCTGTATTTTTACTATCAAACTTCAACCTTTCTAAATCTAGAGAGAAATTTGGTGGCTTTGTTACGAAAAAATAGTATTCTACAAAAGTGTAAAATTTTTTTTAAAGACCCATTTGATATATCCCGCGTTTTTTTGTATTAATTTCAGTAATTTTGTCCGTACTTACCAATTTTTTTTTTGTAATTTTTTGGAAAATTGAACTACAATCTTTCTGTATCGTTCCAACTACCGTTGTCAAAATAATTAAGTGTTTAATGTTTTTAATACTTCTATCTCCACCTAAATAATTTTTGTAAAAATATTATTTTCAAGCCAGTTTAAGACGAGTATTAAAAGCTTGGTAATAGTGAAAACATAATTGAATAAAATTATCCATTTTTTAAATTATTTTCACTTATAAATATGTCTACTGTAACTTATTTATGATCGCATAAATCTTTACATTGACATCTAACCCTTTTTTCTAATTAAACTATCCATACTTGATTTCCTTTTAAATCCTGTTTCCACTCACTACAGACAAAAAATATTTACACTCAATCTATACCAAACACCATTCAAAATATATTTCATTGTTATTTCTAATAATTACCTTTGCGTACAACATCTTCATTCAATAAACAAAAAACTAAAAAAAAATACGCACTAACACTTGACTACACTAATTTTCCCCACACTATTTTCTTATATACTCCTCCTATTTGCTTCGAATAATCTGTCGCCCCTTCCACACAAACAACGGAAACCCTAGTAGCCCCTCTTCAAAACCAGCCGAAAATTTCCCTAAAACACTACCTGGGTTAAAGATCAAACTTTTTGTTGATTTTTTGAATAAGAAAACCAAGCTGGTCTACTAAAATAGAAATAATTGTCAGTATTGCTTAAATAGCATGAAGTAATTAGTACTTAACGTTGTTCTTTGTATTTATTTAATGATCTTTTGTTTGGCAATAATTTTTATGCAAAATGGTATCTGATAAATCTGCTACTATTTTTTTTTTCAAGTTTGAAGTATCTCACATGATTTAAGATGTCCTTTAAGTAAACAGTGAATAATTAGAGTGGACAGTGTACACTTTTAAGTGTACCACTTGCAATAAAATTGCATTCATGTCAATTAATACATTTCTCCTGTAATACTATGTACTTGAAGATGGAAATTTCACCCAACAGTGTCTAAAAGGTAATCCATAGCTACTGAACCCAAAACATGTTATGGAATAATTCAAATTCAGACTGGATTTGATCTAAACCTTGAATAAGACATGACACTTGGACCAGGCGACACCAACGGCCTGACGAATTCAACTATTATAGAACTAGCTAAACGGTACACCCATGCTCAATATGTAAAGAGATGGGATAAAATCAAGGGATGCAGTCTTGCCAGGATCACCCTGGGCGACCCTGGGAAGCTGGAGTCGAAAAAATATTTGGTGATGACCAGGAAAAACCTACGTTTAACGGAAGGATTTCTGACTGGCCACTCAATTAAGGAAACACCTCCATACAATGGGGCTAGTGGACATACCTCTATGCAGGATGTGTGAACAGGGAGTTGAATCTGTCTTATGCGAGTGAACGGAGTTATCGTCAATAAGAGAGTGTGTGTTCGATGAGTCTTGGCCTACACCTGAAGATGTCTCCTAGTGACCTGTCCACCTTCCAGGATGGACGATGACCTAGGAAGACAACTCTTCGGGAGGATGTACAATAGGTCACATGTAGCCACAAGTGCTGTGGGCCTAACTCACCCTCCCTACTCTACAGATACAGAAGACGTGACACTTCGTCATAGACGGAGACAAATATGTACCTTATGCAAATACAGCAAGACTACTATCATAAGCTCACGTATAATATCAGAAAAATGCGAAATGAGGGATATTAGAAATATTTTTTGCACGGCAAGTTCTTTATGTTTAAATCTTATTACAGTTTCCTGTAATATTGTCGTATTTAATAGAGTGAATGTATCAACAGATGTCGAAAGAATAATTATAAATACTAAGGAGCAACAACTACTTCCCGTGCAATATGCACCGCCGGATATTGAATTACACCCCAAAGTCAAACGGGGTTAGTATATCTACAAGATATTTTAGTTGAACGGCCACTGTTTTTGAAAAATATCATTTTTCAAAAATTCATAGAGTGTTGAATATTTATAATTATTCTTTCGACATCTGTTCTTTATGTTTCTTAACATTTTCACGTTGATGAAGTTTCAATTGAGACTTCCATTTAGATGAAGAAAAATGCATCTTTAATAATGTATGAAATAACCTGGAAGTTGATTAAGTATTATGTAAGGTTTTATAAACAATGCAGTTCAGTATATTTGAGTTCTCATGAAAAAGTAAAATAATAATTCTAATAATTGGACAATTATTTATATGATCGCCATTTTGAAACTTATTGTTTTATGAATATAGTCTTGGAGTTTTGCTCGAATTAGTTTATGAATGTATTTAGATGATGAAAATTGATAGAAAAGGTGTCCCAAATATATCAATAACCTTTTTGACCTGCACATATCGCTTGCAGTATTCAAAATTGTCAAAAGAATCTTTAGCAAAAGAAAGATTAAAAAGAAATGATTGATTTACACTCTAAAGTTAATTTAAATATGAACAAAAGATAGATTGAATTAAATAAAACCGAATACCACTCCGACAAAGCAAATTTTTTTTTTATCCGCAAACTATTATTTCCATTAAAAATTCAATAGTCATCTGTTTCTTTTTTAACAAAAGAATTCATTATCTAACTGTACACGCAAATCGAGAAAATATTTTTTTTTTCATAACAATGGTGTGGAACTAGATAAGTACACATCACTTCATCTCAGTTGATGCAATCCATCATAATTATTATAATAATATAACCAACAATTATATGCTTCGAAGAATTTATTTCCTTCATTTGAATATCGACTTGTAGAATTTCAATCATCGCTAGCGATCTGGTAAATGCTGGTGAATATTGAATTGAAGCCCTCTTAACTCGGAAATAAGAAGCAAATCACGAATTTTTATATCTTCGCTGAACTCAGAAGCCAATTTGAGTGATGAGATATTCACAATTTTCACCCAACACGTCCATCTATTGAATTTTTACGTTCAATTCAAATGCGAATCTTTTCAAACTTTTTAAACACAAGGGAGTATCATCAATACCAATTTTAACAACTTAATTATTGCTGTTACCAACTGAATTTAACCTACATAATTAAATAACAACCTAATAAAATAAACAAACAAACAAAACGCTCGACGACGATGCAACATTGTAGACATTTAAATTCCATATAATGTCGTAAATGTAGCAATAATTTCTTTGTAACTATTACGTCTTGCCACTGTGAGAATTATGTCACTTACCTTGAGTATAAAATAATTTTTTTCAATGTCTTATGCTTCACAGCTCTGTCTAATATTCTAATAGTCCTTTTATCCTTATTTTCCAACGTGTACGCTTACAAAGAACTACGCATCCGACTGGCACTTTTATTACAGTCTTCCTGTAATAAAATCTGGAAATATGTATAATTTTTTCAACGATAGTAATGAAATCACCCGAAAAGAGAAAATGTATACAAGCTCTGTCACGACGATCTTACACTATCTGTGATCTATGGATCAAGTGCGTCTTCACTGAGTCGACTTGTTGTGTACGTTGCAATCGACAAAATAAATCGGTCGACATGTCGAATTGTTTTCATGAACAAGACAAAGTCATAGCTTTTATTGAGGCATACAAATTAAAATCAAATCTATGGGATTCCAAAACTAATAATTATAAAAACAGAAACATAAGGCACGATGCCCTTATGGAAATTGCTGATGAATCTTCGTCAGACATGTTGATTATCATTTCTGCCAACTCTAGTGTGGACGGATGCAGTTTTGTTAACTTGTTGAGGACGCAGCTTTACTCACACGGTTACAACTACATAAAATATTTTTAACACTTTAAAAAAATCCAAGAATATCTACAACTAAAACAAACATTCAACATTAATTAATTTTTATTAAAAAAAAGTGATAAAACAAATAAAATATTAATAATGCGCAGCATGTCCTCCATATCCGTGTCCATAACCACCGTCATGTCCGTAGCCCAGAGCGATTGGAGCTGGTGCTACTGGAGCTGGTGCAGCATGTAATGACGGGCCAATTTTTTTAACCACTGCATTAAATCCGTTAATATCATCAGCTGCGTAATCGACGACCCTTACAGAACCATCTGGTTCTACGACTGAATAAGAACCTTTGACAACACCGCCATCTCTAACTTCCGATTGAGATTTTTGATCTCCTGTAAGACCATCAGCCACTCCATAGTTATAGGAATATTTTGGATGAGCCTAAAAATTAAAAATTATTAATAAAAGTCAAGTTAATATTTTTTTTCATGCATATTTTTCCCAGAATTACTTCAACTATGATCAAATCAGCAGCAATTAGATCTTGCAGAAGATCTCTAGCAAAGTGAAAGCAAAAACAAAAGACATACATAATAATCGATCTCGTGTCCGTTCCCTACAGCTACAGGAATGGGACCTCCATGACCCAAGCCAAAACCAGCACCACCCACAGGAGAATAGGATACTGCTGGAGCTGAGTAGCTGACTCCTGCTACTAGACCTGCGTGACTTCCATAACCACCGTATCCAGCTATGCCAGCAAAAGCTGGAGCAATGCTTAGAGCAAGTGGTAACTGAAAATAAGAAAAGTAAACTAAAAGGGAATAGTATTTCTTATTTCAAATTATTGGTTACATAAAAGGAAATTTTAGAGGTGATAAAAACAAATTTGAATTGATAAAAGTTGAGAGGTACTTGGATGTTTTTATAAATAGCTCTTTTCTGTCAGACTCATTAAAAATCGGTAATATACACGGATAAAATCTATTTTCATCTAATCTGATAAAGAACAATTGTTTTTGTTCAATAAGTAATTAAAATTACAGTACTTGTTGAATGGAAAAAAAAAATTGTGAAATACCTGAATTCAAATTTATTCTATTGATAAATTTTTTGTACCTAAACTTGACCCTGAGTAGTGCAGAAAATAAGCGAATCTAAAATAAACTGAAACATTTTTCAAATATTCAACCGAAAATTTATTTTTATTCTTTTTTCTTAATTTCTTTATAAGTAATATCACAAGGAACTTATAGAAGATATTTATTTTTATTGTTTACATTTCAACACAAACTCTGAGAAGGTCTGTGCGCTTTTGTTGTTCTAATGCAGTTTATTATTAATGACCCCCTTCTATTGCGATAGACTTCTTGAAACGTTACAGCATTTTTATTTTCAAGATTCATTGTACAGATGAACGTGAGAAGGTGGTGGTTCAACTTGATATATCACGATTCTCTACTTTAACTTGTAAATATAAACAAAAACATCCTATTCAGGTTATACGTTAAGATTTGTCACGGTAAATGTGTGGGAAAAACAAGTAGTGGAAATAGTACGAATAGTACGAATGAAATAGTAGTTTTCCTACAACCACTATGCAAAACACGCTTTTCTACACAAATTTTTATAAGCAAAGCAGGCCTTTTGTTAATTATTTTGATAACTGTTGGAAAAGTAATGCGAAAAGTACACACTATGGCACTTTTCCGCACCGAAATGTCAAACAAAGCTACCTATGACCTGTCATCTTTTTTTGACAATTCAACATATTTATTATATTTAGTGAATTTCTGGGTGTAAACATTTTAAATTTAAACCAAAAATAAGTAAACTATTTATTTGATTATTTATTTATTCATTATTCACTTTAAACATACACTCAACTGATTTTTATATATTAAATCTTCATTTTGTATGTTCTTTCTGTTCAAAGTTTTAATAAAATACCTGAGTATATAAATTTCTATTTTTATTTCATTAATAAATGTGGTTGTAAAAAAAATATTGTGTACAACTTGTACGCCAATCACTTTTCCCACTCGCTAGATTTGCGGCACTCGCCATACGGCTCGAGCCACAAACTTCTGCGCTTTGCGCACTAGTTGTACAAACTACTATTGCGTATAAAAATTTGTGTAGAAAAGCGTGTTTTGCATAGTGGTTGTAGGAAAAATCGTTTACGTCACAAAACTGTGAATATTGAGCTGAAATTTTGGTAGAATACACTTAGGAGTCCAATCTAAAAGGAAAAAAATTGACAATACTATAACCCAGTACCAATAGTAATGAAAACTCAAATACTAAAGTTATAAGTGGAATAATTGAATAGTTATCAGTAATAATAACCCAAGGACATTGATAATTGTTCGAAAAAGCTTTATGGCAGATTTTGCCTACAAGCAACAAGCTTGAGAAAGTTGTCAAAAAATTTTTGAGCATTTATCAATTTCCGAGGGTTATTCGGATAGAAAATTTTTTGCTAATTATAGAAAAAAGTCATCACATTTCGAAATATTAAATATTTGAAACTTCAAATTGAAATAAATCAATATGTGTCCATAGCAACGTGAAAATTGCCCATGGTCTGTTATCAGTGTAATGTTGACATGATTGGGTGAAATTGTTCATATGATAAAAAATGAGGAAATTTGATTGGTTCTTGGAACTGTCAAAAAATTTTCAACGCCACTAATCGTTTCAGCAGATAATCTTACAAATGTGATTAATTAATGTTTGTATACCTTTATAAAAATTTACAAGGAGAAAAATTATTTATTTAGAAAACTACCGAAAATTTGTGAAGTTTTTTTGAAACGAAATGGAAGACACAGTTTTCTCGGAAAATTTAAATATTACCTTAGTGTGTGTGTGGAAAGAAAATGGCTCGGAAGCTGGTCCATTAGCCACAGAATTTTCTTGTAATCTCAATTTTTAGATCTTTGATGAAATTTGAGAGTATATATGTTAAAAGTGGACCGGATATCTCTGCTTAGAATATATGAGTGATATTTTATCACCTTTAAAAAGTGTAATAAACATATTATCAACTAAATGTTTTTTTAATCAATAGGATAATTTCAAAATTGCGAAATTTTGCATATTAAACCTCATGAGGAAAATTTACTGAAGAAAACAAAATTTTATTTAAAAAACCACTGGAACTTTGTGTTTTTTGGAAAAATGAATTCTCCTTAGACTCATACCTCTTTTGCAGATTCAGAAAAACATCGAAGTCTCTGACTTTGCAGATTTTCACTTACAACTTAAAATTTTCTCTAAAATACAATACATTAACTCCAAAAAATTTAGAAAACTATGAAAATTTTACTGAAATTCCAGCAGACCAAAAGACCCATCTACTGGTAACAAGTGGTATTTTTTGGAAATGAAAATTAGTTTCTGTTAATTACTCTTTTTTATAAAATTCTGATAATATACCTATATAAAAAAGTTTCCCATATTATGCTGCAGACTTGGCGGACACACTATATAATCGTTTTTGTAAATTGAATTACTTTTATTTATTCCCATAACAATTTTCAACAATTTTTCTCCACAAAATTTATATTTTTTAACCGTCTTTGAAATTTTCTTTAAACAATGGGAACGTTGTACAGAGTACATTCAATCCGCTTTTAATTTTCAGGATTTCAAACAAAAATTATCATATATCTTCAATTATATTTTGTTTGTTCAACATGTTTCAATTTGAAAAATTGAATAGATAAGGCTTTTACTTGAAGATCCATACTAAACGATGAAATTTAATTTGTTTAAATCGTCATTATATATTTGAACTAAGTTCAATATAGATTCGTGACGCGTTTCGCTAACACAGTAGCTTTCTCAAACGAGTGGAGGTTTTTAATTCATACAGTGCATTAATACGGATATTGACAAAAGTATTATAATCTATTTACATGGAAATAAAAAGCAAAAAAGTGTCTAAATATGGGATTAACTAAACTATTGAACAAGTTTACCTTCACAACAATCTTACCGGAATCTTTCTTGGTAAAAAGGTTTAATAAGGGATAATTGTTGATATCTATTTGGTCTTGAAGAAGATTATCTGAATATTTGTTTTTATTTATCTCAAGAGCTTCTAAAAGATTTAATATCTGGGATTTAGGTTCTATATGCAAAATTTCAAAATTTTAATCGAAAGAGTGTTGGTTTGCTAATAAATGATTTAAGTAGTTGGAATCTAATTTGTTAATAGTTCAAATATGTAATGAAAATTTAAACAAATTAAATTCTTTTATTTCATCGCTTATGTTTCAATTTATTTCTTATACTTACAATAAACAACATCATCATATTCAAGCAAATCCTCACTATAACAACTATAGGATGAAACTAGGATCTCGCCTCCCCATCTAAAGTATTTATACTGAAAATTGTTATTCCTTCACCGCTGAATGTGCTCCAAGGTCCTTCATGAACATATTTTTTTTCAGAGTCTTAAAATTCTATTGCCATTACATGCAAAGACTGTGATTAGTGGAATAGTATGTCTTACCTTAACTGTATTGGTCGCTTCTTGCTGCTCTATGATCTTATTAACTCGTGATGTGTTTATAGGGTGGGTCAGCGTTGTTGATCATTCGTTTGTTAATCTAATAATAGCTGATTACTCTTTAATTTTTTTATTGTGGCTTTATATATCACGTCTCTAAACGAATGAGAAACTTTTAAAAAGGTTTTTTATCGGACATATTTTTTTGTGTTCAACTTTTTCTTGATTTAAGTCAGTTTTTTGGAAGAAGAAACCATTTTTTGACTAAAATTCCTGAATATTGCAATAAAGCAATTCATCCAGTTGAAAAAATGTCATTAATCGCACATGATCTGGAAAGTATTACAAATTTGACGGTAACCCTATGGGAGAAGAAAATTTAATAAACCAATTTTAAACACTGTATGCTGAATGCACATGCTGAATGGAAATTCTTACAAATAAATTAACCCCTTACAAAAATTTTATAGCATGCCGATGGTAGATGGAAATTCTTATTAATAAAATACTCTTTTTAGAAAATTCTTATCGTAAGCATATGGTGAATGGTATTTAAATATATAAATGAATCCCTTTGAAAAGATTCTATCGTACGCACATGATATAGAAATTATTAAAAATAAATTGAATTCTTTTGAAAATTTTATGATACTTCTATGAGAGAAGGAGATTTTATGAATCCCTTTCCAAATTTTCCTTGTACACCCATTCAAAATGGATATTATTACAAATAAACTAACCCTCTACAAACTTTATATCGCATGCCAATGGTGGATGGAAATTTTTACTAATAAATCCATTTCTTTTAAAAATGCTTATCGTACGCCCATGATGGTTAATGGTATTTAAATAAATAAATTAATCCCCATAAAACGTTTCATAGTACACCTGAACTTTTCACAAATTAAATTATCCCTTATAAAAATTTAATCGTACGCCCATAGTAAATAAATATTTTTACAAATAAATTAACATACCATAAAATTTTTTCCTACCAAAGCTAGAACTACTTCAAAGAGATCATAAAAAAAAAATTCATATATGTAGGTATCGATCAACAATACGATAAGAAGAAACGTTAAATTTAAAAGCAAATTGATTAGGCAGTAACAATTTCGATGGTAGTTATATATTTTACATTTTATATACTCACTAGGTGCTAAATTAAACTCCTTTAATATGTTGTTGGGTCCCAAACCAGGACACGACGATACTATTATTGAGTTACCCACGTATTCCGAATAAATTATTCAAATATCCTCAAAACGTTATCGCCTTTTAAAATCAAAGATCGACATCGGTGTTTTGATTCTATATTAATTTTTAATATCTTTAGTGTAGGTTTTTAGTTTAACTTTAAAAAAAACGTAGGATTGTAAAGTAGCAGTATATACCTACCTATCCATATTTTTCTAGTTTATTATGTAGAAACAACTAGAAAATGCAGGTACATTTATTCTAATTTCAAGTAATCTTAAAAATTACCATGATTTCTTTAAGTATAGGATATGGTTCGACAGGTACAAACCCACCTGAAAGATCAAAGATATTTTTCTCACGATTTTAACCAATTTTCTCAAAAGCGTACCTATAAATTACGCGAATTATTTTAACATTTAACATAACAATATGTTTCTTTAAAGCATGCCACTCACTATAAAGTAGATTGATCAAAATGCCATTTAAGCTCACAGATCCAGACTGGACTACAAAAACTATTAACCCTGGCTAACCATAATAGAGTTATTCTTAAGTGGGTCCCGGGGCACAAGGGCATTGTAGGAAATGAAAAAGCAGACATTCCAGCAAAGCTAGGGTCTGAGACTGCATCCACTGGTCCTGAACCAGTATTTGGGATATCTAAAACTGCTGCTTGTGATTGTACATCTTGGTGGACTCAAACTAAACATCAGTCGTACTGGAGACACATGCAAAAACAGGAACACAGCAAACTTCTGGTTAAAAAAACCCTAAACCTTAGCAAGGGTAAGATAAGGATAGTGGCGGGTTTACTCACCGGTCACTGTACCCTAAGGAAGCACATGCATACAATCGGCATATTTAGGGAGGAAACTATCTGTCGGTTGTGCATGGAAAAGGAGGAAACATTATCTTCGATTGTGAAGCATTATCTCATTGGAGATATAGACTCCTAGGAATAGAACATCCAAGGAAGGATTTCTCCAAGAAGAACCTAGTGAAAAGACTGTTTAGCCTTATGAGGGGCACTGGTCTCTTCACATAAACGGCACAACTGGTGTTGCTGAACCGATCATCAAGCCCACATTTACACATTTCACAAAAGTGATACTATTACATATAGATAGAAGCATCCAGATATAATTTTTTTTAGAACAGGAATATCTGGTAACTTCAATTCAATTGCCACTGCACTGGTGTAACCTGGAGTAGTTCAAATATGAAATTTTCACACTCTATCGATATCTCGTTACAATCAAGTTCTGACTCGAAATCATTTTTTTCATGTAGAAGGGTTTGTTCCTTCAAAAATTGGTCAAATATTTGATAGTTTTCATACAGCGTTTGCTTTACTTAAGCTGACCACATTTGTTTGTACAGCTTCCCACGGAAATCACACATCAAATGATTTGTCTAATCATAGTAGTTTTTAGGGTCCAACTTTTTTGAAATCTTTTTTTACTGAACCAGAGAAGAAAAATACAATAATTATTATCTGATATCTGTGGTTTTCGTTCATCTTTTTTGAAGATGTCTTTTAAGTATGACTGACCAGCTCCAACTTGAGTTAGAAACTAAACTAAACGGTAACTTCTTTCAAATTTGACTGGAGACATTATGCCTGAAGTTTAGAGCTCTTCTTGCCACTCAGGTATTTAGGGTTTGTTAAAACTTAATGAGATGTCAATTGCAGGGTCTGGTCCTAGAGAGCTATTCTTCCTTGCAAGGGAGTCTACCTTTACTCAGCTATCCATACCAGAATGACCAGAGACACTTTGTAGAGTCTTCCTACTAAGGAGAATCTTTTTTGGCCAATTGTTACCAATTTCGACCTTACACTTTAAAATCTATGTGATGCTTTGAAAGTCATTGCATATGATTGTAGAGAGGTCTGTGACCGTTTACTCCTGCACCAGAGCCTGAGAGTGTTTTTGCGCCATCTATGTAGCAACATCGCCCCTATTAGTCTCTCTTTACGGAGGGCCCTATCGTCTCTATTCGTAATTGGAACATTATAAGTTTACAGATTACATTACTTCAGAGGTCATTACCAGAACAATGTGACCTTGCTTGTCCAATAAGCCTGTTTTGTCTCAATACACTTTGGCTGTTTATTGTTTAATAATAAATTGTGGTGCTGTGGCTTTTTATAGCCACACTTACGTATTTGAAATTAAGAAAAAATACTAACATTTTTGGTTTTTTTATTAACAAGGAATAAAATAGACTATAAACATTAAAACACTAGATAATACTGATTTTTTTTTTCTGATTCGTGTAAAGTAGATACAATATCAACCTGTTATTCAAATTGTGTAATACATTATATTATAATCTTTGGGATAAATTAATCTAAACAACACCAATTAACATTACTTAAGTTAGGACATTTGCAATATTCATAAATTTGGTGATAAAACAAATTTCAATTATTAATTATTGTATAAAAAAATGTGATTCGATATAGAAGATTTCAAGTTAGAGATAAAAATGAACTAATCATGCAAGAAATTCATATTATAATAATTGTAGTAGATAGACTTCTATTTATTGTAACAGTTTCAATGATCCAGTTCCAATTTTATAATATTTTTATTAGTCAAATACTACATTATATTAGTGTGCCATTGTCTAAGCATTAAAATCAGTCAGAACAAACAAAAAAAACAATGAAATTTGTAAAACAAGTGGAAAATCTTACCTCTAACAACAAAATTGACTAGGAGATATTGCATCTTCATATATTTACAGTATAATCAAAATTAGCTACATAATAAATAATAAAAATAAAAGTAAAAGTAAGACACATATATCAGTAAAAAAGTGAATAAAGTATTCCAGGGAGAATAGATGTGCTAAAACATTTTGAGCTCCCTTCTATATTGTATTTATCTACTGTGAGCATCTGTAAACTAGCTTAAAACGAGAAAGCAAATTTAATTTTTCAGCTCAATAGAACCTACCCTACTAACTATTCACTCATGATCATCACCATACTGGCTTCCTTCATCACCTTCTAGTTGATCTCTCAACCCAGCATCTTCCTCTTCTAAATTTTGATGGCTCAATTGATAACCTTGGTGTTGTTCTTCCTGTTGGTTCTCTGGAACGCGATAATGACCTTCAGACCCATGTTCCAGCGTTCTACCTTGTAAATGTTTTGAAGCTTCTGATTTGTGTACCACCGCGTTGAATCCATTATGCTTATCAGCAGTGTAATGAACGGTTCTCACAGAACCATCGGGTTCTACTAAAGAGTATTGACCTTTGACAGTGTCACCATCTCTAGATTCGTGTTGGCTTTTGATATCACCTGTGTGGTAGTCATTTACGCCGTATTTGAAGGTGTATTTTGGAGGAGACTGTTGATAAAAATGTACAATTTAAAATGATAGTTCCAATAAAACAAAAGGTGTGGGGTTTGAGACATGGACTGGACCCAGGATGCTTAAAGTTTCAACAGTTATTATTAAAGTGTTAATAAATGTAGCAAACTTGAATATATGAAGAAGATGTTGATGAAGGTACAGCATTCAAATAATAATAAAAGAATGTGTTGCATCATCAAAGATCCGTTGGTGCAGATCTCATGCATATGCATAAATTTTTGCTCGATGGTATTAAAAGAATTTCACACTCTAATAGTTAACGAAGATTGTAATGATATCGTAACAATCCTACTTATCCAATTAGTAAAAGAGAAATTAATATAAAGTATTGAAAAATTTCGTGGATCGAAAAAGAAAGCAGGATTCTTGTTTTTAACAATAATTTTAGCAAATACGTCGAGAAACATATGTTTGCTATTACAGTGAAAACAGTAGCTCGCTATTCAACATATGTTGACTTTGTAAATTTGGACGTTATGAGAAATTTTTTCCTTTTACAAACAAATGTTATGCAGGTTATAGAATATAAATTTAAATAAAAAGTTATCAAAAGATGTGCCACACAAAGGCTGCTGTCATAGATTCTACTTATTCTTGGGTTTGGAGTCTTGTCTAAAGCAAACCATCCCTTTTGAGGACAAAAGTCATTCGGATCAGCCCAAGTTGTCATTCATTATCTTAATACTTACATAATAGTCAATATGTTCTTCTTTGTGTGAATTATAACCATGGTTTCCGGATAGTTGGACAGGTTCTTGAATATGGGCCTCTCCCCTAGTATCTTCTTCTTGTCCGTAATATTGTGAATACTGGACTTCTTTACCTCCAAGATCTTCTTCTTGTTGATGTTGGTAGATTATTCTTGAATGTGCTAAGATGAAACTTTCCAAAAACACCAAGGAGATCAAAATTGCCTGAAAACGAATAGTTTTATCAAGTCAAAAATATTATTACAATGAACTGTCCTACGAACAATGGACATACTAGAAGAGTAAACAGACATGTTATCTGATGCCAACATAAACAAGTTAAAAAAAAGCAACAACAAGTTGGTGAATTGTTGTGACTTATGCAAAAAATAAAGTATAAGTTATGTTTACAATACATCCTTTCACATATAACCAGCAAGTTCTGAACAGTCCTACAGTTCTGAAAGATTTGACATATAAATACTAATTCTATTCTAATAAGAATACAAATTTATATTAATAACAGAAAATAAACAATGTATAACTACAAATAATAAATAAATGTAATATTTGCAGTAAATTTATATCCTCACACAGCTTGGCACTGTTATTGGAATCTGTAACATTTGCTGTATGTATTGCTATATCCTTGTTTTGGAATGAGAGAATCGATTTAGATGTTGGTTACAAACAAAGTGTGTTGTCAGTATATATTAAGTTTAAGTTGTGGCTAATTTCACTGGGCCTGAACCAGTATTTGGGATATCAAAACCTGCTGCACGTGGTTGTAGATCTCTGTGGATTCAAACTTAACATGGGACGTACAGGAGTCAAGCAGAAACAAAGCAAATACCTGGTCAAAAGCATAAGGGCTGAGGTGCCTAGCTCTCTTAAAATAATAATCTAATATACAGGGTGAATTACTTTCGAGTAATGAAGTCACCGTCATTTTTTTTAAATAGAACACCCCCATTTTGTCTCAATTTTCGGATTACTCTAGCTGAGCTGATTCCAAAAATGTATCACATGTTGATTCCAATTGGTACAGGCTGGACAAAAATACAATAGTTTTGTGTGTGCTCATAAAGTAATCCTGGAGGTTTTGATGGAAGTTTATGGTTTCAACAGGATGGTGCACTCTGTACCAATTGGAATCAACATGTGATACATTTTTGGAATCAGCTCAGCTAGAGTTATCGGAAAATTGAGACAAAATGGGGGTGTTCCATTTAAAAAAAATGACGGTGGCGTCATTACTCGAAAGTAATTCACCCTGTATATTAGAATATTATTTTAAAATACGGTAAATTAAAATCAAAAATGGCCAGTTTAGCTAAAAATGAATTTGTTCCATACTTTACGGACACAGTGTATAGAGTCACATTAATTATTGTAAAATATTATTAGAAAATATATATAACTAACTGTAAATAAAGGAAAAAGTGACCTATACAGGACAAAACCGCATCTAAGGTTACAAAACGACTGTAATCATCTTGTAGTCAGACATATTTATTTCATTCATTATTAAAAGTCAGAGTAAGTGGTGAGTGACGAACCAATTGAACTGGGAACACAAAATAATGTTACCTCTTCTTGTTATTTTATATAATAAAAGAATATTACTGAAAAAAAAATAAAAGGGCATAAAAATGGAAAATAACTGCTTTTATCAATAAGATAGATAAACTTTCACTACCTTGTTTGACTCATTATGGAAATCTAGCAATTATGTAAATGAAGCAGATGAAAAAATGTTGATAAGGGATAAGTTACGTCCTTTTGTGTGCAGTGTTGGGACAGTAATAAACTGTATAAGCACCAGTTTACTTTTATTATATATATATTTATTAAATTCTTGTAACTATTTTGTACAATTGCACCTTTTTTGTTTGTTTTAAACTCACAGTAACAGAATTGTGACTCATCTCGTCAGCTTAAAGGTACCAACATCATCATTAAAGTTTGATTGGTACTTCTACCAGAGATCAGAAGTAGGTAATCGTTTGTATTGATCTCCGACTCTCTGACAGCTCTTTCCTTTCATATTTTAGATATCCCTCGAAGGTTATTGTATGTTATTTCTTCGTTTAGGTTATGTTTAATATTCCTAATATTTATTGTTTACATTATATTAACTATTTTAAACATACGTTATATTTTATTTAAATAATTATATTAAATGGGGATTCCGTTTATTATTTATAATAAATGAACACAACAGAGGAATCTTCTGCTGAGAATACTACGTATTCCCGATTTGTTCTAAACGATTATCTTGGCATGTTATTGGTGCAATTGATATTCACCGTATTAAAGCAGATGCCGATGGATTCTAATGAAAGTAAATTGTGTAACATTGCATCTTATAATTAATGAAAGTGTATTTGTATCATCTTGATTAATTCTTTAGAATTAATTCCAAACGGTTAAACAGAATGCAAAACAACTAATTAATAATCAATAGCCGGTCTATAAAGAACGAGTAAACGATGAAAAGTATGCACTCGTGTGTAAAAATGGAAAATGTATTGTTATGAATGCATGATGGTGTTAGTTGAAATATTCTAATAGCGTAAAGAGTAAACATCTTAATTTTTATTAATTCATTCATTTGTGTGTTGTTCAAGAAGTGTTCTAGGATCAATTGGAATCCTTGTTGGAGTTTTCTGATTCTTCATGCTAGAAAAGTCTATGACAAATAATCTGCTTGTTTTATACATAAACTGGTCCACTCTGATCTGTATCTGTAGAGTAGGGAGGGTGAGCTAGGCCCACAGCACTTAAGCCACATGTGAACCATTGTACATCCTTCCGAAGAGTTGTCTTCCTAGGTCATCGTCCATCCTGTCCTTTCCAGGAAGGTGGACAGGTCACTAGGAGACATCTCCTTTATATCTGCAGGTGTAGGACAAGACTCACCGAACACAGCGTAACTTAATTCAGGCACAAAAGACATATGTACCTTTGTTTTTATTGGACATACGCGGTCAGAAATATCCACAGAAAATTAGAGTGTCTTTGATACATTCAGGGAAATATGACGTAGGTAACGAGAAACATTCGTGATTTTTACTATAATTTTCTCTTCATTGTATTGTTAAAAAGAAATATCTGTTGATAGTGAATCTCACTGAGAAAGATTTTAAGCAATTCACTATTAACAGTTCAGTATCTCTAGGTTGCACTGATTCTTTGAAAAAAATCATTAGTTTTGATGGTTGCCACAATATTATTTTTCCATTATTCCAATTTAAATTTGTGATTACTAATTTCTAGTGTAGTCTTCGAATTTAACATAAACCCTTACCCTACACATATAATTATACGTTTTCTGTAATTAATTAGTGTATGTTAAATAAATATTTTATTCTAAAAAATCAATTGAAGTAACATTAAACGTAGTTTCAAGTCAAGTTTTTTGTACTTTTAATAAGTGCAATTGCGTGTAAAACACAGTGGCGGATCACCACACAGCCTCTTGAAGCTTGTACCAGGAGGGGCCTCAACAAAGGGTCTTTTTAATATTCTCTCAAACCTATTTTCATAGTGAGTATTGGGTAATAGTAAAAGATGCTTATTGAAGAAAATTTTAAAAATAATTTTTAATTCAAAATCTCAAATATCTTTCCAAATTTCATTAAGGATGTGTGAAACAAATTTGGAAATCTTGAAAACTAAAATGTGATTTTCTTTTCAGCTTTTTTCATTTTAGTGAATCCTTAGTCGGGTGTTCAAATCAGTTTAAGTATGTGCTCTCACAATATCATGATCCGCCATTAATCAATCGACTAATTACATAGTTTAGAAAAATTAATTACCCACACAGAACAAAATGTCTAACAAACCTATTTAACATTTGTTCAGCTCATACAATTAAAACTCAGTGGAAAAAAAGTGAGTCGGACTCGCATACCATTATCTATAAAAACATACATACATACACACAAGCTAATATAATTTATTTAGTTGATTGATTAACTTTTGTGATTCATATTCATACCTTCGCAACATCTGTGAGAATTTCAACATTCTAACTATAACGGTTCATGAAATACAGCCTGGTGACAGACGGACAGACAAACAGACAGACAGACAGACGGATGGTCAGCGAGGCCTTAGTAATAGGGTTCGTTTTTTACCCCCTGGGTACGGAACCCTAAAAAAACTTATCGTTTATACCAATAAAATTCGTTAAATTCCTTCAATGAATAAAAAAAATAACTCACCTTAACAAAACCCATCCTTATAACCACCGGTAAAACACACAACAACAACTAATTGAAGAATAATATGTTTAGGAGAAATTGCACATTATTTATATATGCTTTCTTCTCTCGCCTCGGATGAAGACGAGCAATACACGATACTCGCATGTAAGAAAGAGACAAAAGTAGGTTACTAGATCTGTACGTCAATTGTTTTAACGATAAAAAGATTTTCTATATAGTTTGATTTATTTCTGCATATTGATAGTACCCATGTAAGACCATCGATGACATAACTAGCGTTTGTTGTTTATTTCAATAAATTACAAAATATTATTATACACATAAATATAGTACTAGCTTTTTTTAAAGGGATATAAAAACTATAAGACATTCTGGTATAATCCAAAATTATTATTATTATTATACTCTAACATCTGAGAACGGTCCTGTATCTTTTTTTAAATCATAATTCGATGGTGTCTACAAAGGGCAAACGTCTGAGAAGAGCTTTGTTGATCCAATCCGGAGAAATCAATTAATAGTGTCACTAAAAGAACTGAGGATTTGCGACAAAAGATTAATGAAAATTATATTGGAAAAAAGAAACAACAAGAAAATTGGAATATATAACAAAATGGTCAAGCAGGGTCATTAATTGTGAATAAAAACTGAATAATTTGGCCTTAGGTCACTTGAGAAGAGGAGGATTTCATGAACTGAGCTGTGCTTACGATACAGTATCTTAAACCTTAAAACCACTTGGTGTCCGAAAGAATACTAGCAAGGGGACACAATTCATTAACCAATAGGAGGAAATTAAAAATGCAACCTTTGAACATAAATGGAATAAACCTCCCTTTTCCAGAAAAGGTTAAGTGTCTTGGAGTCAGCAAGACGTGCTGCAGGCTCTTTTGAAAGACGAAGAGACTGAAACAAAATGATCTACTGGTCATATCTAACAATTATTTCCTTTGCTGCAGTAGTTTGGTGGAACAAAACAACGCAGCTAAGAGCAGAACGAGAGTTGCAAAAAATGCCTCAGTGTTCGTGCCTCAACACAGCCTTCCTCCAGTTCATTAACATGTACTACGGCTCCTTCTTGAATGTCTACAGGCTTTGACAACCGGCGATCTATCGAAGAAAAGAGAAGATCTGAGTAGGGCTTAGACAATCAAATATTCTGATGGTTGGCTACAACCCGTTGCCCAAGCAAAGCTCTCTGGTTCACAGAGACAGGCTTGCCTGGCAATTACTGGTGATCTCAGCTCCACACCGTCAGCAGCCATGGAAATCCTTCTGGACCTACCTCCTCTCCATATATTTTTGGAAAGAGATGCTAGATGGACAACATACAGAATTGTGCATATTTCTTAATGCACAAATCAGGCTTATACAGAACGAAGCAGAATGCTATTGGACACTGAAAGTCACAGTATTCTGGGAATGACCTCTGACATAATGCCTCCGACAGTAAACTACGACCTGCCTTATACCGTCCTAATTCCGAATAGAGATGAATGGGTCCTCCGTAAGGATGAACTGTTAAGAGCAGACAGCTGTTGGTACACAAACGGTTCAAAAACACCCTCAGGCTCTGGTGCAGGTGTATACGGGCGCAGACATAGGACAGAAATCTCAACCTCTCTAGGATCCTACGCAATCATATTTCAGTCGGAAACTTACGCCATTGTTTCATGTGTGGAGAGATTGGAGCAAGCCAATCTCATACATAGAACAATAAAAATTTTCTCGGACAGCCAAGCGGCTTTGAAAGCACTTAGCTCTCACCGTGTAACGTCGAAATTGGTTTTAGACTGCCAAAAAAGACTCTCCTCAATAGGAGAACTCAATAAAGTATTGCTGGTCTGGATACCTGGCCATTCTGGCATGGAAGGAAACGAGAAGGCAGACTCTCTTGCAAGGGAGGGTGCCGCACATGTTTCTATCGGACCAGAACCTACAATTGGCATCGCAATAAGTTTTGCCAAACAAACACTGAATACCTGGACGGCTAGAAGAGCTTTAGACTTCTGGTATAATTTACCAGGATTGGTTCATTCAAAGGCTTTCATACATCCTTCGAAGAATGTCTCCATACACATGTTGGACTATATGACCTACGTTGTCTAACAGGCCTTTTAACAGGCCACTGTCATCTGAATCATCATATGCTAAAACTTGGACTGTCGGAAGATTCGACCTGCCGTCTTTGTCTGGAAGATGATGAAACAGCAGAGCTTATAATTTGTGCCTGCCCCGCCGCGGCTCGAATCAGGTATCTGATGTTTGGCAGGGATTCTCTCTCGCCCTCGGATCTGAAATATCATTCACCAAATAAACTAATCGGCTTTGTTAAGAAGCTGAATTTGTTTGGTGAAATTTGAGTAGGTTTGAGCTACAATCGACTCTTGCGAGTCGCAGTGGAGGGCCTTATAGACCCTCTCACCATAAACCTAACTTAACAACCCGTTGAGATCAAATGAATGAATAAGTCAAAATAAAACTTTACTAAGAGTTTTAACAGGGATCCTAATAGGGCTAAAGGAGCTACTAGTATCTGAGACGTTCATCAGGAACTAAGTAGAAGTAAGGGGTCACAATAGATCTAGATGAGCTGAGAAATTTAAAATTGTATCACTTAATAATCATAAGCATCGGAAGAGATGTTTTAATAATTGCAAGATAATTAACAAGTAGGTATCTAACATTTAAGTTGTTGGTATTCGACTCAGGCAAAAATTCTAATAGTTTTATTGTAATGAAATTCTATTTTATACAATCACGACAACATCTTTACTATTTCGTGATAAAAATATTAATAGTCTGGAAATTATATGATATAGGAAAGTACCAGAAGAAACTTCGCCTTTTCAGAATTATACAACTGTTACTTTCGATGGTTTTGTTTTAGCATATTCAAATTAGTATAAATAATATTTTTGCAATCCGGCTTCCATTATAAAATTAATGCACTAATTAGCAATTTAAGTGGGTATTTCTCTTCAATTTGAATTGAAAGTCATTAATGAGTGTTGAATTCTTTTTGTGCTTCGTACACTTTGAACCTACGACATTATTACAGTTTGTCATTTAATTAATTTTGTGTCAATGTCAAATATTATTTATATTATTTAACTTGAAAATTTTAAATATGCTGCTTTGTACTGGATGTCAAGAAATATTTGATAAGAGAGAACTGATCGTAGGAAGAGATCACGTTTTGTATTGTGGGAATTGCTTTAAAGATATTTATTGTTCAGGTAGGTAAATATTCCAATTTTGTAAAAGCTGTTTGTCGTTTAAAGTTCACCACCCTCAAATTTATTTTATTGGAAATCCCTATTGCTATAGAGCAGTTTAAAAGAGAAAAATTCCTGGATGAAGTACCTACTTTTAAATGTAAAGAAAAGTACTATAAAACTAAAATGTCATCAAAAAATTCACCTAATTTGACACCAGTTAGTTATTGTCCATTTCAATTCAGATTATAATATCCAGAATATCTTTATTGAATTTAAAAAATTTCTTTACGTATCCGTCATTATATTATTCTTAATATTCCAGCATCTGGAGACTCAAAATCTAGAGAATCAACTGATCTACGTAAAAAATTCATCCCTTATCCAGAAATATTTTCCTACAATAAAACCAAATCTGTTGCTGCAAAAAATAGTAGCATCAGAAGTACTAGCACTATATCCCTTTCAAAAAAGTAAGTTATTCATTCAATAATTCTCCAAGTTCAACTGACAATTGTTTAGACGCCGAACGATAATTTCATTTTAAACGACAGGTACTTCAAACATACATAATATCATATCACTGATAAAATTTAAGACCGCATATTCTCAAATCTTGATTGGAAGTAACAATTCTGGTACATGTGCTTGATAAATATATGTGTAGGTTACTTACAACACTTCAATCTGTCTATTTAATTGGGAAGCTCTTTATTGAACTCGAATAAATATTATTTTAGCTTGTTTTGCTTATCTACGTTTTATATTAAAACCAGCACTTCAATTACAGCGTAAGAACATCCTATTGGTCAGTATTCAGTAAAAAGGGTTAGCCGGAATGCCGTGCTCAGTAAGCAGTGACCCTGGGGCTGTTTTCCTTAAAACTATTCTAGAGAACTCCTCTTCTAGGCAGATGCTTCTAACCATCTAGTAGAGAGACGCTGAACTATATCTGATATCGGCTAATCTATTATATGATTAGAGAACGAATTGCCATCTTGTGCTAAGATGCTGAACTATGGTGTCTAGTATGGGATATGAAGGAATTGCTGGTAATGAATTGACTGACCAGTTATATGTATGTACGTACGATGGAGTGACGTTCACTGAGACCTAAAAGATCTATTGTGCCTCCTTACTTCTACTTAGGTCCTGAGGAACGTCTCAGAGACTAGTAGCTCCTTTAGTCCTATTTCCCTGAGGAATTTTAGGATATCTGCAGGCTTCAACTTAGGTAAATGTTTCTTTTCTATCCAATAAGTGAAGTTTTACATTCATTTGATCTCAACGGGTTGTAGTCTCATCAGAATCTTTGATTGTCCTACTAGATCCTTCCAATGGTCAGATCTTCTCTTTTATTCGACTTTCCGGCCCCGAAAAGGATTTTTGAGTCCCCTTTTTGCTAGTCCATCTGCGTGTTCTGGAATTCACAATAAGGTTCTCGCTTAGTTCATTGACTGAACCAGTTAGGTGAAGAAGGTTCTTAAGGAGATTTCGTAGGTCCTGAACCGTTTTGTGGAAACTCAAACGAATGAATTAATAAAGTAGTTTGTGACTTTTACTTCGACTGCGGTAAATTTTAAGACTCGTAAGTCGAGAAAATGGTTAATTATACAATATATGCCATCGCAGTAAACCAATAATTTTCCTCTTTCAGGCCTCTTCAGTGTCCCAAAGCAAGTTGTAATAAATTTGTATCATTATTTACGTTGGAATCCCATTTTAGATACGAGCATAAAGAAATACCTATCGTTTTAACACAATTAGACGCCCGTAGCGCTCTGGAATTTTATCCTAGAGACGTTCCCCATAACGTAACGCAATGCATTGCTCTGTTCAATATAATCGATTACGATTTTTCCGCTATACTTCCGCAAACCAGGTAACTAAAATCATGTGGTTGTTTCATTCGATATATACAAGGTAAAATGAAATTCGTGTAAATCGGTGAAATATTTGGTATTTGCCAGGCTAAAAATCTGATAGGGTCACTGGTACTGAACATTAGATTACTGAACATAGTTGTACATCCTGGTGGATTCAAACAACATCCACATCAGACGTACTCATCTGTGTCTTAGCAAGTTATGGTAAGAAACACCTTAATTTAAAATCATTGGTGAAAATTTGAATAGAAACCCCAATATTTGAAGCATATTTAATACAGTTCAGCTTAAACTGAATGTTAGAATTTAATTTTGGAACAATATACAGGTTACAAAATTGTATATATATAATTAAATTCCCTTCTACCTTTCGGTATAGGGAGATTTCTCGAAATTTCAAGATTCATCAACAAAAGTTTTCCATTCTTTTATATTTTTTGCTAATTGTTTTGCTTTTATAATTGTTTTCCCTCTTTTTTTTAATATTTTGGCTATGTTGTTATCCCAGAATTCTTTGGGTCTACCTCTGTCTCTTTTAAGACCTTTACTCTCCATACATTTTTAACTAGGCTAGTATCCTACATTCACTGTAGATGTCCCCACCAGTTCAGTTGTCTTTTTTCTACAGAATCTATAGCTTGGATTTTATTTCTAGCTCTTCTCTTATGTCTACATTCATTATTCTGTCTTGTTTTTTATATTCCTTTCACAGATCTCAGGTATTTCATTTCCATAGCTTGTATTCTACTCTTCAAAAACTTTGGAATACTGTCATTTTGGCTCTTTTTGAGATTTCCCTCTTATTAATAAATCCAAAATTAATAATATAAATGATAAAACTCAAAATTCACCCTGTATATACCAACTTAGTATCTTTCATCGAATTCCAGCTCATAGAAAATTGATATTTCAATTAAACTGAGAAAATTATACACCAAGTTCTGTTTTTAAGCTTCCTGTAGTCATAATGGATTTATCACATTTAACGCAAACTAAATATTTGCATTTTGTGATGACTTTAAGTTCCGCAGGCCTTTCATTACTGACGCTTATGAATATTGTTCTCCTTAATATGTGTTATTTGCATAAATACGTGAAAGATTTCATGTAATACAATTGCGATGGCGAAAATGCGGAAAAAATGAATTTCCATCTGGTAGAAAATGTATTCATATTTTAAGTGGTTGATATTGAGGTTTTTTTCTTGCATAACAACAGTAATTAAAGATAGTTTTATTACATATATTAAGATAAAAGTAGAGATTTGTTACAGGGTGTGGCAGTGTGTGGATGTAAATGACCGAATAAAAATTCAGGATTGTTTATATTTTAAATTAGAAAAAAATTACTTAAAAAAATGCAATAGAGAAGATCTGGCCATTAGAAAGATCTAGGAGGGCTAAGACAATCAAATATTCTCCTGGTTGAGAACAAATTGATGGAATGAAACGATAATATAATATTTCATTAGACATTGAATCCCCTTTCAATTAATACTAAGTTTGTCAAAATCCATAGAGAGGAACAAAAATTATAACAGTTTTATTGAGTCAGCATTCCCACTCACCCCTACCAGCTATTTTACGAGATAGAGGACAAAATATTGGAGCAAACTTTCGTAAAATGATACGAATATTTAAATTTTTGTTTTGTCACTACAGGAATGATATTTTTTGGCTACTATATGAGCACAATTTTCCCAAAAATAGATTTGAATGACTAATTTGTTGTTGCAGTCAAATTAGTACTACAACTTTGAAAAATTCAGAAACAAAACCAATCATGGTACTACTGGCTTCAAAAATTTCAAATTGTGATGTAAATTTTTTCGAGGAAGATGTTACAGTTTGTCAAAATTCAGAATCGATGGAAGGATCAAACACCACATTGGTTTACTCGGATCATAATAGTTTGTTGAGGTGAGTTTTCATGAAGACTACCCTACGACTAAACTACCGAACAAATCATTTTAATTTTATTAAATCATTTTGAGAGCAGTCTTAACAGATCAGTTTAACTCTAAATGTCAATTGTCGGTAATTTATTTTCTTTAATCTTCTTTTCTTTAATCATCTTTCCGGCTTGCCCTCTTGCTCTTTTGCTGTCTTCCCCTTTTTACGTTCTTTGTTTCTGCATTTCCTCTTCTTTCTTCCCCCTTTTCTTTTTGTTTCCCTTTTTGCTTATTCCCTCTGCCCATCTTTTTACCTTTTTTTCTCTCTATATTTTAAGTTCAATTTCTTTACATCCATTTTTCTTTTTAAATGTCACCGAGGCAACTTTGCAAAAACCCTGTATTGCTTGTAGCTTCGTCCTTCGAAAATTAACATTTGTTAAAGTATAACTAAAGTCAGTGTGATGACCATAAAATAAAGCAATGTTGTCAGATATAACTTCTAAAATTGTTGGGCTCACTATACAAATGTTTTCCATTACTTCAGTAAACTGTTAGCTCGTGATGTTCTCAGAAAGCTAGTTTGGAAATATTTTAAAAAAAAATAGATTATATAAATTTATAAGTAAGCATTAAAAAAAGTCGCTCTAAATTGCTGTGAAAAGAGAAATTAACTAAAACAACTTTTTGTATGCCTACTATATTTAAGAAAATTTTGTATATCTGGCAACGCATTGCACGTGCACACGAACCTCGAAGACAATACAATCATTAAGTACATTATTGTTTATATTATAACGGAGTAACGGATCGCTTACAGGCGGACCGCTGTAACTAAAAAAAATTAAGCTCCGAGGGTGGCCTGCGATATTAGAGAGATATTAGTATTGTGTGTAAATATCTAGTATATATTTCTTGGTCGAGTGAGTTTAGTGAATTCATATCAATATAATATTTATTTGTTCGTGGACTTGAGTGAATTGATATCAATATAATATTTATTTGTTCGTAGACGTTAGGGCGAGTTTTATGATTATAATTTATTTGTAATTAATTAGAATGGCATTTTGGAGACCATTTGAAACGACAGTCCAAGATGATGCGCGGGAATCTAATAATTTGGCGCCACAAACAAATGCAAATGACTTAGCAATAAATGATAATGATGATAGGGCCGAATTTAAAAACAAAGATTTAAATACATGTTCAGTGTCAACGCGTTGTTATAATTATGTTCCTACTAACATACACGTACCCGACCCAATCCTTTTTTCCTGGTAAGAATAGCTCATACCTCCCCGTGGTTCTTGCTGGGCATACAATCTTTTCAGATTGTCTGGCTAAATGAGCATTATTTACAAAAAATTGTATTACAAATTTAATGCAGGTTAATTTTAATCCACTATATTAATTTGAATTACATTTGAAAAACATTATTTCACAATACTCGAATTTATGAAAAAATTTCATGCACGCCATTGGGCGGCTTTTTCCTTCAAGGGGATTAAAAATATGGGTCATCACACTGACTTTAGTTATACTTTACTGATATTATTTAAGCCCAAACGAAAAAATTATAATATGGATGTCCTCCAACATCTACACAAATCTGAGTTTCACAGTCGCAGCATCTACGCTTTCCAATAAAATCCGTCAAAAGTATTTTGGACCAATGATGATACTCGGAGATATACCGATAGATATGTGTAGAAGCGGCACGTGTTTGATGCTTACACACTATCATATAAACGGTATGACCAAACAAGGAACTAAGCCATTAGCTTTGGATGTTGTTATACATAGTCCTGATTGAATAAATGGTTTTCAATTTTAATAGTTTTTTGTTGTTTTTATTGATATAATATCGATACCAAAAAATTTGGATTGTGACCAAATTATAAACAACTATTTTTAGAAATTCCGAATTATTCTTCTGGGCAAAAAAGGAGGAAGGAGTTATAGCTTTCCTCCTATAGGCTCAAGGAAACATTTACTGATACATATTCAAATGGAATAAAGCTGCAAATACAGTTCTTAAAATATATATTTCAAAATACGTTGAGATAAAAATATTATTTCTAGAAGAATCACCAGGAAGTTTATTTCAAGTTTCATAATTTCCCTACACTGACCACATAAATCCAATCAAAAAACATATATTTAATTCTTGGCAAGTAATATGGAATCATACGACATCCAAACTGAAAGAAGTTAAGCCACAAGTTGAATTATGTCTATCAATACCAGAAAAACGAAGAGATCAAGTTGTCTTAACCCGCCTGCGAATAGGTCACACACTTCTTACACATCAATATCTCCTCAACAAAGAACCAGCACCAGAATGTATACATTGCCATGTTTCTCTTACTATAAAACATATCATCTCAGAGTGTCCTGAATTTTCTAGATATAGAAGACAGAATAATTTAAGTGCGGTATTCAAGGATGTGCTAACTAAAGACACAAGTGCTTTAATTAAATATTTCAAAGACATTAATTTGTATAGCAAAATTTAAAAATTATCTATAACACAAATACAACACATACTACTTGTGTAAGTCCTCCTGCTAATAACTCTTAGTAGTTGATGCGGGTATGTTTGTATTAAATAAAAAAAAAAAAAAAAAGTTTCATAATTTGTGGTAATTGAAAACATTTTAAACAAAATTAGAATTGTGACTGGAACATGTTTGACCACCTTTTAAAAGATAAAAATACCATTTTATTATTTTATTTATAATTTGAAAAAAAAACTAGTTAGGTACAGATGGTAAGCTCATTCACATAGTAAATGACACTGAAAATAAAGCTTTTCTGCAAGACTTTCTCTAAAATAATTGAATCAATACAACAAATACATGGTAGTTTAAACAATTTTAAACTTTTTTTCAAGAATACAGGAGCCATAAAATCGAACGAGAAAGTGATCTCGAAAACAAATATGTTAAATTTTAATAAATTTCTACACTCTCTAAATTTTACGCCACACGTTTATATTTAAACACAGTATGCCAATATTAAATACAGTTCCCATCTTCTTTTATTTAACATGCGCGAATCTTACGAATTTTGGTTCTCAATAATGAGTGTTTTTCTGTCCAAACTATCATACAGTACTATTCAAAAGTCCCTTCCCCCCCTTTTATCTTTGGAATGATTATACATAAGCAAATGAGATTTGGAAATTAAGGGTTGTAAAGTACCCTACTAGTGGTGAAAGGAAACGTATTCGACAAGGATGATGTCACAAGGTCATTGTGACCAATGATTTTAAATGGATCCCTATGCTGTGAAGAACGTTCAAGTGCTTCAAGAAGCGAAATTGTACAAGTAGGAGCGGGAAACCAGACAAAATATTCATTTTGTCTGCATTTTTAATGATAGGTTTTCCGATCGATTTATATCATTGGAAAAAAAAGATCTTTCCAATACTTTTGGAAAGAATTTCGCTTGCAATAGGGTTCCATTTAAAATTATTGGTCTATACGTATAAGTTATCCATCATCACTAGTAGGGTTTAGATTAGAAATGGAGTGGCTCTTTGTCCTATCCCTCTGCGACCTTTGCAGATTTATTGAGGTCCTCCCTATTTTTAGATCTCGATATCAAGCTTTATTTTTTTTGTTAGACCTAATAGCCTGGATACCGCCTCCCTTGCGTAGCTCTCTGCCCTCAATTTTTCTTCTCCTAATAAGTGAAACCGAACCCTTACTAGGCCTTCGCACTCACTCGTCTGCTTCCTGGCATAACCTACATAGGCTGTCATCTGCTAGGCCAATTGTTTCCCATCATCATCCTCGTCGTTTCTCGACTTTGACACAGTCGGTCGCGTGACAGTTTGGCGGAATGGCTTTTAAGGAATAGTTTAGCCTTTGTCCTGGGGTTTTATGCCACCAGCGCAACGCCTGGTTGTTTATCCATTGGTGGATGCTCTCCTTAGTGAGATTTTGCAATTCCACAGGAAGGTTCTGGCCCTATCATGACCTCAGTCGCTTCCTGCTAGGCTAATTCATCAGCCTTTTCATTGCCTCTCATTCCTTGGTGTCCTGGCACCCAGGCTAGGGTTACTCTATTATGACTACCTAGTCTATTGAGTCCCTTGCGACACTCCCACACCAGATTTGACGTTATCCGTTATGAGCTTATCGCCTATAGTTCTGCTTGGCAGTCGGAGTAGATGATAATTCTTTGGTTATCCACCTCCCGTCTCATCAACTCTTCTGCGCAGCATTACACCGCCTAAAAGACAATGGCATGTTTCCCTAGGCTTAGAGAGATCGTGATCTTCTCTTCTACTTTACTCCAGAGTATGTTTTAGAGCCATCAGTGTACCAGTTGAAATTCGCTGATTCACTAGTAGGGAACTTTATAGCCCTTGATATTTAGTTCACAAATTTCACTACTTTATATTGTATAATCGTCATTGCATATGTCAATTGTATATATTGTCGGCTGGTTTAATCGTTTTTCTCCATAAAAATACCAATAAAAATCCTTAGAAGACTCCAGAAATACTTACTTAGTTCCTTACATTTGTCTCACTGTGTAAAAAAAATCCAAAAAATATTATTTTAAAGAAACAAGAAAAATGCACAATAAATTTTGTTCAAATAAATCTTCCTTTATTCAATATTAATGCAATATAAGATGTTAGTTTCCTTAACATAACCATAATTTTATTATCTCATATCTTAACAATGTTGCTTTATGAGTTTCCTATTTTGGTTCATTCTTATATGGGTGAATGCATTTTCACCTACCACGTAAACCATAAAAGGATCATTCAAAATTCATCTCGCATTAAACCAGTTCGTTGTACCCCAAACAACTTATTTATATTTATTTTTATTTTGATAGAGAAAAATAAAGTAGATTATCTAACATCAACATAAACAATTTCATTGCAAATTTCATGAATTCGTCAACACTGTACTTTTTTAAAAAAATTCACGTAGCTACCGAAATCTTCAAAATACGCTATCTTTATTGTTAAAAGCTTTTAGTTTTCCATAATTATCATTATTATTGTCAAATAATCGCTACTTTATTTTAAACTGGGTTCTGGCTTACGTAATACCTATCAACAGGTCTAGAACGTTGTTCGTGAATCGGTTGTTGTTTGTAAAACTTTTTAGAAATCAGAGCACTTATCATTGCTGGGGATTTCGTAGACTGCTCAACATTATTCGGCGTTTGTTGTCCGTAGAATTTGATTTGACCTTCGGAATTCTCAACTTCAGCTCTAAAAATAAATAATGATAATACCTCTTAATGTTCTACAAAGTATTGTTCCATTAATTCATTATTTTCACTATTTCTGTCTATCGCACTTTTCTCTTTTTTAATATTTCCCTCTTTCCCTTTATGCCTTATTCACTGTTTTCCGCCTTCTCTCTTGCCCTTTCATTCTCTCTTTGACTTGCCGTCTAGCTCTTTTGCTCTCTTTCCTCCTTTTTCTTTTTCTCCCTAACTCCCTAACTCTTTCTCTTTTACCCTTTTCCTCTTCACTCCCTCACTCTTTCTCTTTTACCCTTTTTTCTGTTTTCCTCTTCCTTTATTCTATCTTTTTATCTTTCTGTCTGTCACTCTCTATTTCACTCTACAGCCATTATATTCAAATATATTTTTTTTATAATAAATTTAACTCACCTATACCCATTGTGGTCAGCAATATACCTAACCATTATAATATTACCATCTGGTTTGACCCATCCATAGCTTCCAACAATTGTTCCATTTGATTGTCGTTCTTCGTCTCGAAACTGTATATTGTTACTTTCTGGATCTTCAATTTCATAACCAAAGGAATATGTACCTTCACCTTCTGGATGAAAGTTGTTGTAATTGGTATAATCCAAGAGAATACTATCTCTTAGTACACGACTTACTAGCGGTAAAGATGATGCACAAAAGATGTGGGATACAATAAGAAATAGGAAAGTCTGAAAATGGAATTACAATTATTAATAATGTTTGGAAACGTCTAACTTTTGTTTCGATCTTCAAGCCTTTTTTGTTCTTTTAATTTTTCTCAACCTCTACTTCGGGGTTGAACGATGTTTATGAAAATTTGCAGGTAAGTGCAATCGAACAAAATGCATCTGATGTATATTTTATTGTTAATAATATAACTTCTTTAATTTAAATGGGACACCCTATATATTTTTACAGATTTTGAAAGAGCTTGTTATTTTGAATTCATAAAGTGTCAAATTCTAATTGACGGAAATAAATTTTACAATTTAGAATGGTTCAATTAAGTGAAAAAGAGCGTATTGAAATTTTAATGATGATCGGTTATGGTGATCGTGTTAGAACTCATGAAGAAGTGTGTCATATATTTAATTCTATATCACGCTCAACAGTAACTAAAACATTATAACGTTTTAATACCACTGGGATGGTAAAAAATTTGCTAAAACCTGGAAGACCGCAGACTGCAACGAACGAAACTGTTAAACAAAATATTGCAATCGATTTAGAAGAATCACCTCAAACTTCCACCACAAATTCGGCACTAAACCATGGTATCAGTCGACGTTCTGTAGGAAAGATATTAAAAAGTGAAAAGTATCATCCGTATAAGGTTCAAGAATTGTCAGACGATGATTTTGACCGACGGCTGGAATTTTGCGAACGGCTAATGGACATCTATAATGTCGACGACAATTTTGCTTTTAACATAGTTTTTTCCGATGAGGCAACTTTTTGTTTAAATGGAACAGTTAATCGCCATAACTCAAGGTATTGGTCAAATGAGAATCCTCATTGGATTCATGAAGCACATACCCAGCATCCATAGAAGTTAGATGTTTGAATGGGAATTGTCGAAAATAGGCTTATAGGCCCATTTTTATCAACGGAAACTTGAATGGTGACAAGTATTTGGATCTACTAAATAACGAAATTATTCCTGTACTTCAACAGAAGCGGCAATTACCACAAAATGTTTGGTTTCAACAAGATGGAGCACCTCCCCACTATGATAGACGGGTTAGTGATTTTCTGGATGCGAATTTTCCAAATCGATGGATTGGACGTAGAGGATTCATAGAGTGGCCTGCTCGTTCTCGGGATCTTAGCCCGTTAGATTTTTTTCTTTGGGGTTATCTAAAATCACGTGTTTACGTTAGACGACCAGCAAACTTACAGGAATTGAGACAAATAATTATTTATGAATGTGAACTAAGTCTTGGAAAGAGTGACTCAAGAATTTGTTAATAGGATATCATATTGTCAGCAAGTAAACAGCGAGCATTTTGAACATTTGAACTAATTTTGTTTCTCATTATTGTAAAATAATAAAATGTACACGTATTGTACAACTAACAGTGAGTTATTCCTCGTTTTTACAAATTTTTTCACACTAAACTCAAAATAACAAGCTCTTTCAAAATCTGTAAAAATATATAGGGTGTCCCATTTAAATTTAAGAAGTTGATGGCATTTCCGGTTAAACCGGAAGTATATTATTAACATAAAAAATGTACATCAGATGCATTTTTTTCCATTGCACTTAACTGCAAATTTTCATAAATATCGTTCTTTTCGTTTAAAAGATATTTACTTGGTTCCATACTTTATCCCAACCCCTTGGTATAGTTGCACTTCTCCTCTATGTACATACTTTATGTTTTTTTTCTCAATTTATGACTATGATTTGCATAATACTAAATGTGTGTATGGTTGAGTTACAGCTTCTGAAACGTTGGTGTGGGTGTAAAATTTGATGTTAACGGTTCATAACAACAAATTATTACTATAAGATACAATTTATTGATGTTAACCTGTTTAAACAGACTAAATTCAACGTCAGGTTAACTTGAGAATTAAGTTAAATTTAAGATGGAAATAGAGGGAAAAAGGTTAGTCTTGAAAATATACTGTTGTAGCGAGTTATCTAGAAATTCAGGTAAAAAATTGCAGAGAAAAGTCCTATCACGAAAAACAGGGTGTTTCAAGAATATTGCACAATTGAAGTTAACAAACTATATATTTCATGTATTCAAATTTCCCAATTTTTTGGAAATCAAACATTTAAAGTGTTGGCAGTTGAAAATAATTTATTTCATTTAAGTATATCCAAATTTACTTTTATATTTTTCTTATGTATTATAAACTAGTTTCAGATTTGATTTATTTAAATTAATATTAATATCTTGAATAGAGAAACTCAC
This sequence comes from Lochmaea capreae, assembly GCA_949126875.1. Taxonomy (NCBI): domain Eukaryota; kingdom Metazoa; phylum Arthropoda; class Insecta; order Coleoptera; family Chrysomelidae; genus Lochmaea; species Lochmaea capreae. The sequence goes on from OX421400.1 coordinate 4,000,731, forward strand.
TTTAGTTATGGCCATTTTTGAAAACACTACACATACGGCTGCTAACAGTAACTGAAGATTGCGACATACGCGATTTTCGAAGAAAGGTCAGTTCGGCAAAACTGACCGTTTTATATTTCTCCTACCAATTAAACTGAAAATTCAAGAGATCCTTTGGGAAAAGAATGTCGGCCGTTCAAATAATATGCAAATTGTTTTTAACCCACAATGTTTTTACAAATTTCAATCTTTTATTACTATTTAAATTATTTTATACTCACTTATTCACTTTTATTTATCATTATTCACTTTTCTTTATCATTATTCACGAGTATAATAATATATTTTTTGGACGGCTTATAAATGTTATTTTTTTTTATTCATTAAATAATATTCTGTAGCGAAATAATTCAAGAAGTAGTTTGGGTAGATAGTTGTATGTATCGTATTGATTTATTAAATTTTCTGTTCTTTTTGTTAATGATTATTTTATTTTATTTGTTAATTTATTAAAAGATCTCTTATTTCAGGGTTGGGTTCTAAACTAAATTAGTTTCAAACCAAATTCCGTCTCATATATCCTTATTTATTAAACATTACAAATTTTTAATCTATCTACATTTTTTAAAGTATTGATTTTTTTTTAAATGTTCGTTATTAGATTTCTTATTATATAAATGTTAAATTTCTATTATTATAATGTTCTAAAAATTTCTTCTATTTTCAAATAAAAATTTCTACTACTACTTCAAATCCAATTTTAATTTCCAAATCAATGTTCTAAAATATTTATTGGCTTTTTCTTCTTGTCAAAATTCTCTCAATCCAAATCTTAATAAATATTTATCACCATCGCCATCCACATTCAATTTTCTACCCTGATAACTATTTAAAAAAATTTCTTTCAAAAAATTATTTATCTTTCAAATTGACACTTATTTTTTTAATCACAAATGACGTATCTTCTATACAAATTTAATTTTATAGATCTACACACTAAATAAAATTTCATAGAACTCTATATCCATTCAATATCTATACAGTATATAATATATGCATGGTTGGGGTGACCTAAAAGACGAGTAAATAGTTAAGTAATATACTTTTAATGTTTAATGAAAAATATAATTTGAATACTTCTTTTTTTTCTGCACTTTCATTCAAGTCTAAAGATGCTGCAATATTTAGAGAGATTATTCACGATTACTTAAAAGAAAGTACGAATTGTAAGTGTTAATTAATATAAATTATTTCGTTTATCTAATATGTTTACATTTTGTACACTGTATTTTAAATTAAAACTATGTAATAGACACCATCTGCTGTACAACAAGTTTAAAATTTAAGAAGCATGCAATCGTTGCACTTCTACTGCTAAAAATAACCAATCCATTTATGCCTAATTCTAGACCCGATATTCTTTAAAATTGATTTTTTACACATTCAAATACAGATGAGTTGAAAGTATTATTTCTTCTAAATTTAGATTCAACTTGGTGCCATATTAGCTCAATGGGACACCCAACACTATGGACATTCTAAAGTCGATCATGTTTGGTCAAGGAAGACGGTTAATTTTGACAGATGACACAAAATTTAAAAAAATTGACGATATACAGGCTGTTTCACTACGAACTTACACTACCTATATATATATTGGAGACTACTCATACGATTTCTATAATAAGTGGCATGGATGGAGAACAAGTTATATTTTGACAAACATGACGAACTGGAGCAACTTCAGAAGCTTGCCTGTCTGTGCATAACGGGTGCGTTGCAATGGGTATTGTCACGAAGGAACCAACACCCACAGTCATTCCAATTAACTACAATCAAATTGGAAAGGGTTGGAAGCATGCTGTCAGAAAGGAACGTTGGTATGGTACACAGGCGGATCTAAAACTTATATAGGAACAGGCGTAAATCTACACTATCGACACGTGTCCTTATTCTCAGATAGTGAGGCAGCACTGAAACTCGGGGTGCACAAGGGTATTGTAGCCAATGGAACGGCAGACACCCTAGCAAAGCTAGGACAAACTGCGTTCACTCGTCTAGAACCAGTATTTGGAATATCAAAAACTGCTGATATAATGACTGTTCAACACACAAATAAATGATTTTTTCTGTTAAAAATCGACACCCACAATTTTAAGTATAATTCTATTTAGTTTTATAAGGCGCTAACCGAAACTCGAGCCAAACAATTTCGTGGGCTTCTTGATATTATTTTAAAACTTATTATGGCAGCTTCCTAACAAACAGGTTTTCACCTGGGGGTGTCTTCATAATTAAATAAATAGGTTCCCATTTATCAAAAGTGTACGGTTTTAAAAAAAAATTAATTTTCAATCAATTTAATAATCTTTAATTTAATTTTAAATGATTGGAAGTGATTAAAAACTCCTACGATAGAAAATAAATTATAATAAAAAATGGTAATATTAATTAAAAATAATGAAGATATGTTTAATTCTTTTTTGTATTTTATTTGACATTTGTGATCCTAATACGCCCTCTATTCACTACCAAGAGATTCATGACAACTCGGTTTGTCGGAATAAATTTCTTCTAGCGCTCTTCATCCTTGCATCTACCAAATATTTCGTCATAATTCTGTTTCTTCAACTTTCCAATGCTATTACACCATCTAGCGACCGCTTTAAGAACTTAGATTATTTCTGTCGATTTCTACCTACCACTTTCACTGTAAATACTTTTTCATCCAAAATATCTACTACCATATGATCGCCATGTGTTGGCAACACATTTTTCATGGAGACTTCAGTCTCTGATATTTTCCCCTAGTTCAATTTTCGTAAATAATGTTTCAAGTGTCACTTTTATTTCAAATTAAAAATACTCGTATTGTTTGTCACATTTTTCACCTTTATATATTTAGTTGGCACTAACGATAAAATTAGGGAATTTTGGAACCGTCAGGGATACTCGACACTCAACATTGTTTACACTACCTCTACACTAATACTAACAAGTTACACTATCATACGCGCGTTTCGATAAATAAGTAGTTATCTTCTTTAAAGTAAACGAAACGCGCGTGAGATAGTGTAAGGTGTTAATATTGGTGTAAAGGTAGTGTGAACAGTATAAAGTATCAAATAAGTTTTGTGGTTCAGGCTAAAAGAAACTGTAATTGACAAATGACAACCACTATTGCCAACAAAAAGCTAGGGAGCTACAGGTAACCAACAAAAACTCTCAAAAGTGGTGTTTGTTGATAATAACACTCATTTTAATACAAAAATATTACTTTTATTTGATATATACTGGCAAACACAATATGTGGATTAACTAATAACAGTATAATGTTATAAAATAAAACTAAGTAATTATATAAACTACGTGGTAAATCATAAACTAGAATGGAGACGGAAACAAATAAATCGTATGCAAACAACTATTCCAAATATTTACAGTGTGGAGCTGAAGATGTGTAAAGCAAAAAGCGGCAGGAAGCAGAAAGAGACACAAGCTTGAGCACCCTCAGGAAGCATAAGAATATGGTCAAAAACTGTTAGGTAGTCTTCAAATAAAATTTTACTCCCAAACGGAGGCGGTGTAGAAAGCAGCAATGAGGGAGGTTTGGTTTTTCTAAAATTTCAAGGAAAGTAGTGATAAGGAAAATAAAATTTGGGGAAAAAGGGACAAACAAGCAACAAATTTATTTCCTGGGGATGGAATAAGTTTCGACCACTTGTCATATGAAATCGTAAAACTAAATAATATCTACCAACTATACTTAAAACTATAAAATCATAAAATCCACTATAATATTAGTGATGGTACAGTGGCGCGCCGATTTTAATTGGAGCTGAAGGATGTACAGCATGACCTTCTTTTGTAACAATAGCATTAAAGCCGCTATGGCCATCATCTTCGTATTGTACTTTTCGAATGGTACCATCGGGTTCTACGAGGGAGTATTGTCCTTTTACTGCTTGGCCGTCGCGTTCTTCTGACTGTTCCTTGATATCACCAGTGTGGCTGTCTTTCACACCGTATTCGAATCGATATTTAGGATAGGCCTGGAAATTGTACAAAAATCTATTAATAACAAATAAATATTTTGGGTAAAATTAACTCAGAGCTTTTGGTATCTCATATACTGATTTTTCAAAATTGTATAATTGTATATTTAGTACCTAAAAGCTGCCATATAATATAGGGTGTCTGGAAATTCTACTGTAAAACGCAAACTTATCAAATTAACAAAGCCTACTAAGAGCCAAAAGCGTTACAGAAAAAATATTTAATAATAATAATGTACACAGATTTCTGAACAGATTATATTGCAGCTGTAGAAGACATAATATTTATTATGTAATTATGATCATCATTTCACGTAAAATGCAATAATTTCAGACATTTCATACCAATAAAAATCTTTAACTTTCCAAATAGCCTTGTTTGTAGAAAAAATGGTAGACGTCTTCATTTTTATTACATCCTTCGACCTTTTTTGGTAGTGTGTAACGTAGTTTAGAAAGAAAGCTAATTAAATTACATTGAATCTCTTTAATAAGAATTACGTTGTTGTTTTTCTTATAACTAACATAAAAACAGTACAAGCTATTATCAAGAAAGAAGGAATTGTGAAAAAAGCAATAAAATTCAAAGATTCAAGTCTAATTTCTTATCTGCTACAGCTACGCTATTTTCAAATTGTTTAATACTTTGTCTACTCCTGCAGGTTCCCCTTCGTCCTTACCGTTCCATTCCCGTGTTAATCAATCCCCATATACTCTTGATACTGATTTTCTTTTAAAGTAATAGATTTGAATTGGAAGGTGCAAATATAGAGTTTATGAAAAAATGGATCAGATTGGTGATATACAGAGTGTCCAGAAACTCTCCTGCCGAACGGAAACTACAGTTACTAGAGCTTGGATTATTGATTTTTCAAAGCCAACTTGGTATTACAGATACAATTTTATAATCCAACATGAATTTATGTAAGAGACACAAAAAGTTTAAATTTATTTTTCTCGAAAACGGTTCATGATATCGATTTGAAAAAAGAGAACATTTTTCATGAAAATTATCTTGAATTTTCCAAATTTGGTGTCGGATACATAAAAAACTTGGAAATTAATTTTTTTTAATAAAACTACCTGTTGGTCCCCCCCTGACTGACACGCTTGTGATAGATCTGAAAAAAATTTATTTACAGCGAACGACTGGTTTGTAACTGTTTATTGATCAAAGTTTGAATATTTTAAGTTACGGTATTTTTGAATAATTTGAAGAAAACTGGATTGGGGACGTCTTCTTCAAAGGGCTGTAGCTAACAAATCGACTTAAAATCACCTCTAGTAACTGTAGTTTTCGTTTGGACACTCTGTATTTAAAGAGATGAATTGAAGAGTGAAGACTATTTGACTGTGAATATTTACAAGCAAACCATAATCAATTAATTAAGCTTCAATCTAATTTTATTCTGATTCACGCTATATATATCAGACTTTTTAATGAACCTAATTCATTTTAAAATAGTACTTGTTATGTCTTACCGCTGGTTCTTCTTTTAATGCTACAGGTGCCACTGGTAAGGCATGTGGTACCAACGTTAACCCATGTCCATAATAATCGACAGGGTAACTGCTTACCACACTTATAAAAAGTACAATGGATAGCACCTGAAAAAAAAAATTAATATCTTTATAGCAGTTTCATACGGAGTTATCTAGTTCCTCGCACATTAACAGGTAGGTACAAAATTTGTGTTCAGTTCCTCGCAGCATACGAAGGGTAAGGGATTAAGTATCAGGTAGCAAGGTCCACAATGACAGATATTTTTATTTTTATTTTCTTATTGTTTTTTTCAAAAATTGACTAAAAATACGAAGAATTTTTCGATTCGGATTAGGGTAGGGGGTAAGGTAGGGTGGTTTTGGTTGGGTTATTATTGAAAATTATCATAATAATCTGTCAATTTATTACACAATTCAATTTTTCGATTCGGATTAGGGTAGGGGGTAAGGTAGGGTGGTTTTGGTTGGGTTATTATTGAAAATTATTATAATAATCTGTCAATTACACAATTCAATTTTTCGAAAACTCACGAATGCATAGATACATTTTCCCTAATGTTAGGAACATAGCGGAAGAAATATATAAATAAATAAAACAATAGTGTGAGGAACTGCAGACTGTGAGGAACTGCAGACCTGTCTTAATCCTACCCTCCGTTCGAAAAGGGATTAACTCAGGTAGATGCGAGGAACTGACTGGTACCCGTTTCATACGGGATGAGTCATGAGGAACTGATGTACAACATACTACACCTCGTATAAAATGGTGAGATAAAAATCAAATTTGACTAAAAGTTTAGCAAAATAAACCATAAATTTCAAAAATTATAACTTGATTTTTGGACAATAACTAGTAAAACCTCAGCTCGTGCTATACTTTTAATAATACTAGAACACCACTTTATATAATCCACCTGCTTCTACACAACTCTGTCGTTTCAACAAATGTCTAATTGACTTTCTGAATGCTACAAGAATCAATAATTTTACCAGTTAGCTTTATTTATATTTATTTCTAAGTGGTATGAAGATGTTGACGAACAGTAACTTAGGAATTGGATGATATGTGTAAAGTATATACCTCCAATGGCTGGTGGCTTCGCAAAATATTTTTTTTTAAATCCTGTCAGCGGAAGCCTATTAATTGTCTGTTTATTACTCCTATCCAAACTTTTACTTAAAACTCTACTGTGAACGAGATTCGTGATTGTTTGAGAATTTTCGTGTCCCAAATGATGTGAATTGTGCGTATTGACTTTTAGTCAGAAACCTAAAAGATGCTCCCACAGTATGGAAGGAGAAAAAAATATCCATATTTTAACTGACAGAAAATGAACGACTTTAGTTTTTAGAAAAAATCGTATTATGAAGGATGTAAGATAGAATTGCACTAAAAATCTTGATATAACTTTGAAGTTGTAATAATAACAAGTTAAAGTTGAATACATTCTATTGAAATTATTTATCCTATTGCCACTGAATAAAAACTTTCACCAAAATTCACATTACACTACACTATATTAGTAAACTATACCTGATGCATTTTCCAAGAAGATTCTGTAACAGTTGAAGAAACACTGACAATAAAGTGAAATTAAAATTGTATTTATATAAAGTCGTACTATATTATCGCTTTTCCCACTTTGTTTAGTCCCCATCCCTATAGGTGTTCCCATAACACTATTACATCAAACATTTCATTGACAAAAATGCTAAAGTATCTATTACTAGAGGGGATTCGAATCGGCAGTATATACGACATTGCAAAATTTTAATAAAAAATTGTCTAGATAGCCGTTACGGATTATTATGTAAAAGCTTGTCTTGTGTGTGTAGCCGTTTACCAATTTCAGAAATTTATAATTTTATACCCGTTATTTTAAGCCAATCAGATGCTTTATTTCGATATGATTGCTATGGTAACGCTGATGATACGAACCAGACGGCATAATTTCGTTGCGAATTTGGGGCTTTACGATGGTATAATTAAAAAATCTCCAAAAAATCCCCTACCCGCCAAAACCATCCCAGTATCTATTAAACTACGGCAGCCACTGTGAGAGATCTTGGCGGCGGAAATAGTTAACTAGGAAGACTTGACAATATAATTTGTTGTTTTAAGAGGGTCCCATCCCGGAGCTTTCGCTGCCAGTCAAAACTACCTTTGCTACTTCGTTATTAAGCTGCAGCAGCTATTTGCTTCATACGTAGGTAACTTAATATTGGAAGTAGTCGTGAGGATGGGCTCTGTAGCAGAATAGCGCTGGATAAAACAGCGCTGGACATAAATAGGGCTGGTCAAAATGGCGCTGGTCAAAAACAGCGCAGGACAAAAACAGCGCTGGACAAAAACTGCGCTGGACAAAATAGCGCTAGACAAAAACAGCGCTCCATAAAATAGCGCCGGTTGAAATATCCTTACAAAATCAACTATTACAGTAGGATGTGAATGAAAAATCAAGTTTCACCGCTAAGCATCAACCTTCCTTTACAACAAACAATATCAGAATATAAGGAACGGAAAACAAGTAAGAACAACAATCAATATTTTTCATCATACTTCAACACATATCGCTTCTCGACCAACTAACACAGATCAAAGTGTAAACAACTACTTGTTAGTGTCATATCTATTTAAAGTCTAAAAAAATGCAATTTCACGTTGCTTGTCATTTCGGTAATTATATCCTTCGTGGAATAATGTATCACCTCCTTTCTGAGACTTGCCAAATTGCATTTTTTTAGACTTTAAATAAATATGACACTGACAAGTAGTTGTTTACACTTTGATCTGTGTCAGTTGGTCGGGAAGCGATATGTGTTGAAGTATGATGAAAAATATTGATTGTTGTTCTTACTTGTTTTCCGTTCCTTATATTCTGATATTGTTATAGACAGTTACCAACACTTTGATCACTGTCAGCTGGTCGGAAAGCGATGTTGAATTGACTAATTGAATTAGGAAAACTATTGTTATGACTGTCATTTATGAAAAATATGTTATTCCTAATTATGCTAATTCGGTACCATAGTCTATTTTTATGTATGAGATAGTAGTAAAATAAAGAAGCATAATTATCTTTTGGCGACGCTATTTTATGGAGCGCTGTTTTTGTCCAGCGCTATTTTGTCCTGTGCTGTTTTTGTGCAGCGCTATTTTGACCAGCGCTATTTTGTCCAGCGCTATTTATGTCCAGCGCTATTTTGTCCAGCGCTTTTTTTAACCAGCGCGATTTTGACCAACGCTATTCTGCTACAGAGCCGTGAGGATGAGTTTGACATAGTTTTTGGAACTTTTCGATAAAGCCATTTTAAAGCAACAAAATATGCCACCAGGCTCATATCGCTAGCTCCATCTGTTACCGAGATATTGCACTTAGCTATCCTAAGTTAATATTACGTTAGGGGACCACGCGTTTCTCTGGAACGGCTGGAGTAACAAAATCACTCATTAGGTAACAAATTATGAGCCGGGTCCGGAACGTACACTCCAAAATGACCCCCGCAGCTTTTCGTGACCGAGAGAGTGGAGAATCCCGATCATCTAGGTCTCATTAGACCATCAGTACGTCAACTATCCTATGGTTTTAACATAGTTAATAACGTCTCCAATAGGATCTTCTCTCTCATTAGACCATCAGTATGTCAACCTTCCTATGGTTTTAACATAGTTAATAAAGTCTCCAATAGGATCTTCTCTAAACAACTCGCCGAACACAAATTTACGAGTGAGCAATCAAAGAGGATACATGCTATACCTTTTTTATCTTCCTGTTCGCAGCGTCGACATAATGATTTGTCTGTTAGCTACATTCTATGAAATTGTTTGTTCAAACAAGGTCTGGCTATTAAATATAGAGCTTGCTTATTAATGCTCCCCTTCAATGACCTTTCGGCACATGCCGTTCTTTTCGCATTTTCTATTGGTCAAAGCAATGCTGGACGTCTTCTTTTGTAACAGCATTTAGAGTAGCTCCACCGATTTGTAGTATTAACGTAACGTATACTATTACCTATGTATTTATTTTGAAAAAAGTAGCGGCAGGGTAAAAAATGTAAATAAGCATAATTTTACTTTCAGTCTCTCACAAGATCAAAGCACTTGATTATTAGAAGAATGTAGTGCATTCTACAGCAGCCGCAAAGAGACCATGTCAATTGCATAAACGTTTAACTGTCGGTTAGGAAGTAATTTAAAATTGACAAGACGTATGTGGGAAAAGCGTACCACCTTTTCTTCTTTATACCTAACCGCTAACTGATGTTGACAAATATGGAATACATAATAGGTACACATTCGATTTAATAGATTCAATATATTTTAATATTGATTTCAATATTCTCAAATCTCAAAAAATATTCAAAATAGTATTTATAGTACATTATGAAGAGAAATGCGTTATTTTGGTAGAGGTGCAATTTGAAGCCCGAGGGCTACAATGCACCGAGGACAAAATAGCATCTCTCCCGAATGGTATATACTATTTTTTCTACGGTCGGGAGTAGATATCAGTTTCTATGACATCAAAATTAAAACAGAAGTAGTCGATTATTCCCAAGAGAGTTTACATTATGGAGAACGTTTTTCATTATACTCCCTTGGGAATAATCGACTACTTCTGTTTTAATTTTGATGTCATAGAAACTGACTTCTATTCCCGACCGTGAAAAAAATTAATTATTTTTCATTTGGTAGGTATAAGAAGTGATAGAATCTAGAACTTTTATACAACACTTATCTACAAACCTTATTTATACATAGTTGTATAATAATTATTGCTACCCACTTGTAGAACTCTATATTTGAAATGTCTAATATATGAATTCGATATCTAGGTGTTGCTTAAGCTATTGAACTAGTTTGTAAAAATTTTGTATCAACATAACAATTCTCTAATACACCTTTAATGTTTGTTACAAATAACTGCCAGAAATTAAGAAATTTGAGAAGGGTTGTTACTTTAAAATCCCTAATAATAAGTTGATGTAAAAGCTATCTGTGCTTTTAAAAAATAATTAGAGTGAGATGTAGTTTCTTTGGAGATGTCGTTGTCCAAAGTAATCTGAAATATTGTTGTGAGCGATTCGACATTTTGGTCGTTAATTAGATACAGGGTGTTGACTATTTTGTAATAAACGAACTCTGATTGCTACCAGTGATGGATTTAGGCCACGGCATTTTAAAAATTGGTTCAGATTTGTTTTTATAAAAAAAATTCTGTAGAATAAATTATCCAAAATTCAATGCACATTCTTTAAATTTAGTAAAATAACGTGCAGTTGAATCTGTAATCAAAGCAGTCGACTATTTTCTACTTTGCAAGTACCAATTTTTTCTCACATCGTTGGTCTGCTCGACATGATGCATGTTACGCATTAGAAAAGTAGTAGTCTGGAATAATTTATGCACTGGAATCCATTGCCGAGAGCAGAAATGAGAAACCGATTACACGATCTGAAGCTACAGGATTGCAACGAAAATTACAGCGTTTAGAAACAGCAATTCTAATAATTGTTTGGAATATAATTTTGGATCGTTTTGATACTGCTAGGAAGAAGCTTCCACTAAAAGGGCGGCGCAACAAACCGGGCCTAGGGCGACAGGAAGCCTAAATCCGCCACTGATTGCTACCATGATAGAGATGTAAAGTTCTAGACTGTGGTAGTAAAAAACATTTATACAATTTTATCTAATAAGTATATCAGACACACTGTATAAACACTAACTAGATAGTATAAGGTGTACTTATTTCTAAACAAAACTTACTGCATACAAGTGAACTCATACATAAAATCCACTTCCCACAATTAAAATGACCAAAGCTGGCAAAAATGCAGTTAATAATAAGGAAATTGAAGATCGTTAAGCAAGCATTAGAACGATCTAGTTCGTATAGTTTTTGAAGATAATTGGCTTAAATCCCGAATCAGGCAAACTTTTTTTCTCGAGTTTGATATATATTTCATTCCCTAGTAGGAAGTAAGAGCAGGTGGTTATACAATTTTTTCTTATCAAATAGGTAAATGGATTAAAATGATGTAAGAAGTGACCACCTTTATAAACTGGCACTCGGTGTGAATTCATATATGAGAATTCAGATCATTGATACAATTTCGTTTTCAATTTCATTTTTACTACCTCTTTGAAACACGGTTTATTCGAAGAAAATACATAAATCGTAGGTATACTACTGCAATTCTCTTAACTTGCTCATGTAAATATTGCTTGTGCTACTTTTCGGCAAATTGAATCAATAAATTTTATCGCATTTTAGTTGAGATAATAAATTTCAAGTAATCGAATCCACAGTCATTATTTTATTGCTGTTTCGCTATTATATCACATTTACGAGGATACAATAAACATTCTCCTACGCATGAAACTTAATAATTTCATTTCATTTCAACTTTCTTAAACTTCACAAACAAAAGCGTCCTTTATTCATAAACCTTTCAAACAGCTTAGACAATATTTGGTTTAAGTTGGCTTCCCAATTTATTTCTAGTTTTTCTACGTCTTCCAGATTATCAAAAGTAGTTTGGGAATCTAAAAATATTTCCATTTCTGAATTCAACCAAACAAAAGGATTAAAAATGGTAACGTGTTTGCTACAGCGTCATCTATCAACCAATATCTAATACTTGAAATATTATATTATCGACCATAGAGTTCATCAGGTATAATACGAATCTTCTAATAACCAGAAAAGAAAATATTTAATGCATTATTCCTATACTTGATCCAGACTTCTCATAGGTGAATGAATAATAATCATTGTATAACCTAGTATAATTTCAGTTGGACACTGTATTACAACTAAAAAAACAACAAGGAGTCAACTGAACTGAATGTGCAATAATGCATGTTTGGTTGCATACCTACTAGAGAGGTAAAATTTAGTCATTGTATCTTTCTGATAGATGGCAGCGCCGAACAACATTTCTCAGAGTGCGTAGAGTGCCTGTTCCTTTATCTATGGTGCGTATACCTACTCTGATATTTCTGTGACCTCTCAAGTAGGTTATCTATGATCCAAGTATTCTATTATTTCTGGAAATAGTCATTATTTAGTTCTATGTTTTACGTATTTTACAAGATGGCGTGTGGCGTGACCTCTTCACAAAGGAAAAAGCCGATTATTCTTTATGTTACCTATGGATTACATTATCTCCGTGAATTAAACATATTATCTCTGAATTAAACTTTCGGTAACACACTATTAATATTATAGTTCGGGAATTACACTTGAACCAGAGGCGGTAGAAAAACTAATACTATAGGTATGTTGAAATAGATGAATATATATACTTTTTTATTAATCCATAAAAACTACAGTATATAATATTACATTACTTCATTACTATACTAGTTAACAATCATTTACATCGTTTAATCGCACTTAGATAATTGTTACATCAAAGGAAGAAATAAGGTCTGCTATAACTATAGGTATTTATTCACTATTAAAAATAGCTTTTAGAATAGCCAATAGGCTATTTTGTTTTTCCAACATATTTTCTTTGTAGAAATTGTGAATATTTCTTTTCTACTAGATATTGTCTTTAAGTGGTTTATATGATATGCAGTTGTACAATAAGCAATTGAAGCTCCTCCAGACTTAACTATTGTCTGATGTAGCCCTATTACTTGATAAGTCTTATTTATAAACTCAAACAGTTCTAGTTGAAATAATTTTAATAGGGATTTGTTAGTTTTTCCGGAACAGAAAACTAACACATTTTTCAAAGTTGATAATAATAAATGAAAATTTCAAAACAGCAATGAGGAACTTACTGTGTGTTTTAAAAATGTTTGATTGTAAGTACCTACCTATATGCAATTATGCATAATATTACAGCATCATAAAAGAGAATATAGGTTGTTTATTAAAAAATTCATCTCATATTAGAATATAACTTTGTCACTTGAATATTCCTTACATATGTTTCAATTAAATATAAAATAGAAAATCTTTGTCTCATTTTTTGTTATACTGTATAGTCAATCAAGGTCTTATTGTTTTCAAGTTTTTTTTTCAAAAAGTTACACTTCTATTACATGCATGGTTCTACATATGCAATAATTTATACTTGGCATGTCTCTAAATTACACAAAAATGAGAAATATCCTAATTAGTTATGATCATTAGAAATTGGAAGCTTCTGATTATGTTGATTTACTTTTTCCTGTAAATTGCATGCACAATAAGGTACATTGAGTTTGGAAAAAAATATTGTTGATGGGGAAAACTGGAAATCGCCGATTATGTTTTTTTTCTAACTTGGTTTCTGACATTTGAAATTTTGGTTTTATCAAACAGGAATTGTTTTGCTGATGAGAGAAACTTACTAATTGATTTAGTGAGCTCAATAAGGTTTATTTAAAAGTTCAAGTACCTATTTCAGATGAAAGCAACACTTAGTACTTAATAGTAATTTTAAAATTTGTGTTTTTCAGGGAAGGTGAAGGAAAAACAACAACAGCAAGTCAATCTAATGGAATATAAAAATATTTTGATGGAATATGAAAAAATTAGGACAGTGCAATGGAGGAACTGCACATTTTAATAAGTTGTGACTGTAAGTATACATATTTATTATTGAATTTTGAATCACTAACCATTGCGAGTAGTCCATCCCTGGCTTCAAGGCATTATTGTAAATCTGTTTACCTTTCCAAAATAAACATACACATACATTATATTTATGAGGACAATTTTATAAAGTTCAAATAGGTAACTAGTACAAAAAATAAAAATTAAAACATTGGATGCCTTTAACTCAGAAACGAGGGCCTGCATAGAAAAAGTTTATATGAAGTACTAACATCATTTTAGCTTAGACTATACGCTCCTGCTGTTTTCCCATTATTACCGGTACACCTGTATAATAAAACTGGTAAATGGAAATTTTCACACAAAAATGAACTCCTTTTCAAAAATTTTATCATGCCCATATTGTGTGTTGCATGGAAAGCTTGACGATGAGGCGTTGCCCCAAAAAGTGCTCAGCACACCTAAAAAATATGTCTATATGGGCAAAGAATACACCAACAACAAGAACTGAAACTTCGCATAAAGCATAAATGTCATAAGATCACATGTTGGCCTCTTTCTTATGGTCTTTACAGACCCAAATTAGATTAAAGTTAGCTTGTAGGTTGGAATTATTTTTTCTAATGATCTATTTCACGTGTATATTGTCAACGAAAAGTGAAGAAGTAGGTACTGATGAAAAATACCTATATCATACATTTGATAAAAAACAACTCTATGCCAAAATATATTCTCCGGGCTTCACTTCTTGTTCTGTGTGTATTTCTTTGATATCAATATGTTCACGAATTGTTTAATTTTCTTAAATACTTTCTTTTGCTAATTTAATAATTGTTGTATTGTTAATAATAGGAAAATCTATCTTTCACAGTTATATTGATAAAGATATATTTTTAAATGCACAGTCCTAGAGTAAGAATAATAGTGAGTGTTGGTTTTTCTCTGCCTTCCTTGATATAATCATCATTTTTGGTTGTAACCCCCAGTTTTTTCCGCACATTCCTCTGCACTGGTTAAGGGCTATCCTACTTTTTTCGGATTATTTCCTGTAGGTAACTTGTGGTACCATAGTTGTATTGAAAATAAAATGTTCTTTGGAGTTTTCTATTTGTCATGAAATAATTATTGACCATCAAAATATTTGCTATTTCATAAACTCATGTTTGGCGCAACAAGTAAGTTATCAAAAAGAATCCCAGCCTTAATGGCTTGATTGATTGATTGATTGGATCAGCACACCAGTCAAAGGATTGATGTCCTCGGCACCTCAGCCTTAAGGCTTTTTGTGCTCTTGGTTGTGCCGTTTATGTGAAGAGACCAGCAGCCCTTATCAGGCTCAGCAGACTTTTCACTAGGTTCTCCTTGGAGAAATCCTCCCTTGGAAATTCTAGTCCTAGGAGTCTATATCTCCAGTGAGATAGTGCTTCACAATCAAAGATAATGTGAGAGGCTGTTTCCTCCTCTTTCATGCACAACCGACAGATAGGTTCCTCCCTATATATGCCGATTGTATGCATGTGCTTCCTTAGAGTGCAGTGTCCAGTGAGTAAACCCGTCACTATCCTTATTTGGGCCCTGCTAAGGTTTAGTATATCATTGGTCAGCTTCTCCGAGGGTTTTTTAACCAGGAGTTTGCTGTGTTCCTGTGTTGGCACGTGTCTCCAGTACGACTGGTGTTTAGTTTGAGTCCACCGAGATGTACAACCACGTGCAGCAGTTTTGGATATCCCAAATACTGGTTCAGGACCAGTGAATGCTGTCTCGGACCCCAGCTTTGCTAGGTTGTCCGCCTTTTCATTTCCTACAATGCCCTTATGCCCTGGGACCCACTTAAGAGTAACTCTATTATGGTTAGCCAGGGTTTTAAGTTTCTGTAGACAATCCCAGACCAGTCTAGATCTGATCTGAGGACATGCTAAAGCTTTTAATGCTGCCTGACCATCAGAGAGTATTAGGATCTTTTGACCCCTGTAACCCCTTTCAATATTCAGTTGCAAACACATATCGATAGCATAGATTTCTGCCTGGAATACAGAAGCAAGATTCCCCAGCGGTGCATGAAAATTGCACCTGGGTCTAGCACCATGAACTCCAGCACCTGTTCCAATGTCAGTCTTTGATCCGTCAGTGTACCACATCAACGTTCCTTCCTGACTGCTTTCTTCCAACCCGTCCCAGTTTAGCTGGATTTGGTATGGTTGGGTGTCGTTGCATCTTGCCAACATGTTGTCACTTCTCATTTTAAGGAGTGAGTTTGTGATAACTTCTGTGATTCTGGAGTGACAGGGGGTGTTAGTTCTTTCATGCCAGTTCCCATTACATTCCAGTCTGTATGCAGCAATCCTCGCTTCCGCCTTAACATGCAGAGCAAGAGGCGGAAGATTAAGAATTGCTTCCATTGCCGCAGTCGGGCTGCTTCTCATGGAACCCGTTATGCACAGACAGGCAAGCCTCTGAAGTTTTGACAGCTCCAATTCAGCTTTCTTCTGATCTGTTTTTGGCCACCAAACTAAGGCGCCATAGGTAACCATGGGTCTTACCACTGTTGTGTACAGCCAGTGTACAATCCGTGGATTTAGTCCCCAAGTGTTCCCTATCGCCCGTTTGGCAGCCATTAGGGCCATTTTCCCTTTATTAGTTTTATCATGAAGGTGTGAGTTCCAGGTTAGTTTTGCATCCAGAATTAAACCTCCTGACTTAGACACAGCTGCACGTTAAAGAGGCTTGGCAGTTTTAGTCCCTCAAGCTTCCTTTTTCTAGTGAAGGGAATGAGCGCGGTTTTTGAGGGGTTCACCCTTAGGCATTCCCTCCTACACCTTATCTCCACCATTCCCAGAGCCTGTTGCATCAGCCCTGATATGACATTAGGGTATTTCCCCAGTACAAGTATTGTCAGATCATCCGCATACCCCTGGATGTATATCCCTTTCCTGTTCAGTTCCACCAGGAGATCGTCCATGACGAGGTCCCACAGTAAAGGGGGTAGAACTCCTCCCTGTGGGCATCCCTTCATTATCCGCACCTCCATGGAGTCTCCAAATAAAATTGTTATTGCAGTTCTGTTGAAAAGCATGTTTTTCATCCACCGACATGTGGTGTCGTCTGCTCCACGCCTAGCAACAGCAGCTATCATAGAATTAAAGGATGTGTTGTCGAACGCTCCTTCTATGTCAAGAAATGCTCCGAGATCAATTTCTTGATTTCCTAGTGCAGCCTCAATTTTTGACACAAGATGGTGTAAGGCTGTTTCGCAGGATTTTCCTGATAGATAGGCATGTTGGTTATAATGAAGAGGCCTTTCGATGAGAAAGTTTTCCCGAACATGCCTGTCAATGAGTTTCTCCATTGTCTTCAGCAAGAAAGACGACAGAGTTATTGGCCTGAATGACTTTGCTTGGGAATAATCCTTACCTGGTTTGGGAATAAAGACAATTCGGGCTCTTTTCCAAGCAGCTGGAATGTATCCAGTTGCCAGTGATGCTTAATGGCTTAGTGGCTTTTTTATAATTTTTGACATGTTCATCACTTTTTGGCAAAGCAGACATTGAGTACTGAAGTGTTTTGACTTTTACCTGCAGAATTGTTTATTTTCCTACCTAAGATCTAGTGAAACAATAAAAGGAAAAAATACTTCTGTGGGTCAATCAACCAACATCTAAAGAAAGAAATTTGTAAAACTTACACATAGGTACTGCTGATATTTTTGTTGTTGTTGTTTCACCGAATATAAAGCAGTTTATAATCTGTATTTTGAGAACTAGGAAATAGATTACTGACTAACAATTTGATAAATTCTGTTTTTTTTATTTTGGTATATCCTGAAATTTTATACATTCTTTATGGTGTATTTTGGGAATTGATTTTTTTCTGATACAGTTGTTGTTTTTCAGATATGAACATCGTCTTTTGATTGGCTAAGGAGTTGAACAATAAAACGAGGGAATAGAGCTTCCCAAGAAAACACATTTTGTCTTTTTGCTTGGTTACTCTGTCACTTCAGTGACAAAGCAAAAAGATCTCTTCTCTCTGGAAGCTTCACTTCCCCAGTCAAGAATACGGCCCCTGAAGAGGTACGATGATCGAAGAAGACCGACAGAGAAAGATAGTGTGACGGAGACCAACAGAAGTCAAGGAGAAAATGAGGGTCAAAATGACAGTATATACACGTGTCGAAAGTAGGTAACTAGAAAGTGTAATTAATAGGCGATTTTTTCTTGGTATACCTAGTATGGGTGCTTCTTGTTTTCAACTAGTGAAACCGTACCAAAAGTATGGACTGTATTTCTGTGGTTCTAAACCATACATAACCACAAAAAGTTATTTTGATCTTTTGTTTTTTTCGTTAGTTCACCGTTTATTCGTGTATTGTTTATGCTGATAGTGAATCTCCTTGCGAGATTTCACTATTCTGTGGAATGACAGATTATACGTCATACGCGTAGTACATTCGAGAGTATGCCTGGTACATGCAAGAAAAAATCGCACACGTGCCGCTCTCATTGCACTCAATCAATAATGTCGATGCTGCCATGTTTCAATAAACTGACATTGTTGAGTGAATGAAATGTAGATGTCGCCACACTATTTTTCTACCTCAAACCTACTTTCGACACAAGTAGGAGGGAATAAAATATTTAAATGTAGTTTTCCGCATTTTTTCACCAATGGTACTTACACTGTTATCTGAAAAGTAACCCACTCATGTATGCAGGGATAAAAACTTTGCTGTAAAGAAAATCGCATACGAAACTCAAAACTGCATTTATCTTCATCCTTTATAAATTTGTTTGTGCTTCATTTTGATTAAATATAGTTCAAAAGGAAAATTGGCTTGTTTTATTATTTTCCCTCGCTTCTTTCCTCTCTTTTACACTTTCCTTAATAAACGGTACTACTAATTCAGATTGGTGAGCGTTCACTGAGTGTGATGAAAAATTCGTTGTTTTTTCTGGGATTCACACAAAAGTAGCGCCATCTATTGGAAAATCCGTGAACTAAAAAAAATTAGTTTGGAGGTTTGTTGATAGATGGCGCTGTTTTTTCTGGGATTCACTCGAAAGTGGCGCCATCTATGGGGAAACCTCCGAACTAATTTTTTTTAGTTCACGAGTTTTTTCATAGATGGCGCTGTTTTTTCTGGGATTCACTCGAAAGTGGCGCCATCTATGGGGAAACCTCCGAACTAATTTTTCTTAGTTCACGAGTTTTTTCATAGATGGCGCTGTTTTTTCTGGGATTCACTCGAAAGTGGCGCCATCTATGGAAAAACCTCCGAACTAATTTTTTTTAGTTCGCGAGTTTTTCCATAGATGGCGCTGTTTTTTCTGGGATTTACATGAAAGTGGCGCCATCTATGGAAAAATCTCCGAACTAATTTTTTTTAGTTCGCGAGTTTTTCCATAGATGGCGCTGTTTTTTCTGGGATTCACACGAAAGTGGCGCCATCTATGGAAAAACCTCCGAACTAATTTTTTTCAGTTCGCGAGTTTTTCCATAGATGGCGCTGTTTTTTCTGGGGGGTTCACACGAAAGTGGCGCCATCTATCAGAACACTTGCGAATTAGTTCTTCAAAGCAAATTCATGCACAGATTTTCCATCCATCGTGTGCAAACGGAAATGTGAATAAAAATACAATCATAAGATAAGAAACTTTTATTGAACGCATGGATTTACATGTAGTTTTACAATGAGCTCACACTATTTATAAAAATTATAGTTTCACATACCTTCATGTTGCGTTGGATCCTATCGTAGTGCGACCTACGGAAACACATGCATACAATCGGCATATATAGGGAGGAGCCTATTTGTCGGTTGTGCATGGAAGAGGAGGAAACATCGATCAATTTTAGTGTGATTTTGCGGCGCGTGTCTCTGAAGTAAAAAAATAGGTAGCCACCAGTGCAATTAGAGTGGCGCCATCTACATTTCACTCACTCAATAATGTCAATGTTGCCATGTTTCACCTACTTTTCTACTGCATACTTATTTTCGACACGCGCCGCTAAATCGCACTACAATCCGATCTACCGCAACATGGAGGCGTGTATAATAATAATAATAAATCAATTATACATTTCAGCTACAATATTACTGGAATGTGTTATAATTAGATTTTTAGACGGTCTATTATACACAAATAAAATTCAATCATTGGAGGAAAAATAAAGAATAAAGAGATCTATTTTAGATTTAGCCAAGAAGTAATTTGGAAAAATTAAAGTACTAAATTATTTTCTATGTACTTGATTACAGGTTCCTGTATCAATTGTCATATTTAAGTAAAGCGTGTTATGAATAGACGTCAAAATAATAGTGTAAAACTATTAAAACGCTTTACCAATTAGAAAATTACTTTCCAGAGGATAGACCGTTCGCCAGGAAGCAACATTTACTTCTTGGGCAATATGCCCCACCAGACAATGAATTAAACTTCCAAGTTAAACGGGGTTGGTTCTATATTTTCATATATACCAACCCCGTCTTTCTTGAAAGTGTAATTCATTGTCTGGCGGGGCATATTGCCCTCAATCTCCAAAGAGATGGGATGAAATCAAGGGATGCAGTCTTGCCAGAATCACCCTGGGAGGCTGGAGTCGAAAAAATATTTGGCGATGACCAGGAAACACCTACGTTTAACGGTAGGATTTCTGACTGGCCACTGTCAATTAAGGAGACACCTCCATACAATGGAGCTAGTAGACACACCTCTATGCAGGATGTGTGAATCTGTCAGGCATGTCTTATGCGAGTGCCCGGAGTTATCATCAATAAGAGAGTGTGTGTTCAGTGAGTCTTGGCCTACACCTGCCGATATAAAGGAAATGTCTCCTAGTGACCTGTCCACCTTCCTGGAAAGGACAGGATGGACGATGACCTAGGAAGACAACACCTCAGGAGGATGTACAATGGGTCACATGTAGCCTAACTGCGGGCCTAACTCACCCTCCCTACTCTACAGATACAGGGGCATATTGCCTGAGAAGTAGATGTTGCTTCCTGGTGAACGGTCTATCCTTTGGAAAGTAATTTTCTAATTTGTAAAGCGTTTTAATAGTTTTAAGGCCGGGCCACACCGGCAACCATTCGTCTGATGGATAGACGTCCGACCTAGGACGTCCACGGAGCGCTCCGATTCACACCGAAAGCATCCATCCAGTGGACGGATGTGTTCATGAATCTCTTCATCAAGGAATATTTTGTTCACTTTTGTCAGTAGCAGTGTAGTCAGTGCATAAATAATGTCGTTTAAGTGCTTTGGTGTGAAAGTGATTTGTCAAAAAGTATCCCGTGGCTTGATGACTGCAGCTCTAGTGACGATGATGAACTTATTCTATTGTATTGTGTAAATAACAATCGCTCTCATTGGGTGCACCCAATCAACAAGAGGAGGAAAAAGTTCGGGGAGTTTCATCATTTGACGACCGATTTGGAACTAGACGAAGAAAAATTTTAAGGATATTTCAGACTTAATAGAGAACAATTTGATGAGGTTTTGTCGTTCGTTGATGAGGAAATTCAAAAACAAGATAAAAACTATGTTTTCAGAGAAACCATGTGGACTAGGGTAGTTTTGTCTGATACCGAGTGGAGCCCGTGTGACCGGGCCTAGAGCTCATGTGCAGGAGAAACGTCCATGCAGATGCGAAGGAAAAATCGCTCCCCCGGTGATTCCAAATCATCCATCCATTGGACGTTTTAAACGTCCAGCGGACGGATGTCGGTCTGCGTTGCGCAATTTGCCAAGCTGACGAGCGATATTTTTTGAACATCCAGCCCAGCCCGTCCATCCGAACGATGGATGGATGTTTGGTGTGGCTTGGCCTTTACACTATTATTTTGACGTCTATTCCAAATTATTTTCTGATGAGATGTATTTTTCATTAAAAAAACTTTATTTGCTTAGGTCCATTATTATTTCTACTTCCAGGTAATGTTAGAATATCAATAATTACTTATACTTACAGGAGAAACTTATTAAAACACTCTCCTCCTCCTCCTTGTCCATTGCATTGTCCTAATATTTTCATATTCCAACAAAATGAACTTAGATTGACATACTGTTGTTGTTTTTTCTTCACTTGCCTAAAAAACACACAAATTTTAAAAATGACTATTACTAAGTGTTAGGTTCATCTGAAACAGGTACTTGAACTTATAAATAAAACATACTGAGCTAACCAAATATTGGTAAGTTTGTTTCATCAGCACAACAATTCCTGTTTGATAAAACCAAAATTTCAAATGTTTTACAATTAAAGAAGGCAACTAGTATAGAGCATAAAAAAAAGGTTCAATGAAACTCAAAATCAAACCACAACATATATATTTGTTCCTGTAGGAACACTAACTTGCTACTTGTTTCGGTATTACAATACCATCTTCAGGCTATATGAAATAAGTACAACCAATATGAAAGAATATCATCTTTAATTTCTCATGAGAAAACAATTTTTAGATTAGGTATTTTTGTTCTTCTCTTTTCAATTCAATTTTCTTTCATACCACAAAATGTTTTTTAAAAATTTCCCATTTTATTAGATATACACAAATATGATATTTGTTAGGGTTTATTAAGGATGATATTCTTTCATATTGGTTGTACTTATTTCATATAGCGTGAAGATGGTATTGTAATACCGAAACTAGTAGAAAGTTGAGTGTTCCTACTGGAACAAATATATATATTGTGGTTTGATTTTGAATTTCATTGAACCTTTTTTTTTTGGTTTCTAATCACATTGGAGATATGGATGAACTCTTGAAGTATAGAGCATGTCCGCCAACTGACAAAAGTGACGAGTTGACACTAATGTCAGTCACCCTGAGGATAAACAATTATTTGGATAGATTTTAGATTTGCAATTTGGTTATTTTGTATTGATTTAATGATCCTTTTTATTATAAACAGTCAGATATAGCTTTTAAAATATCTAAGCATTTAAAACAATGTTGGAGAAAGAACCAAATCAAAATTAAATTAACTCAAACACAATCAAGATCACTATATGAACCAAGTGTTGTGCAAAGAACTCTTATTTATCAACAGATTCATCAGAACGTGGACTTGCCCTATTGACGATGTTTGTACTGGTATTATACAGAGCTAGAAAAAAGCATCATAATGGGCAATTTCCAATTTTCACCGTCAATTATGTGACCTTTTCCAAACCCATTCAATTTACAGAAATGTTCCATTTCGGATTTAATAGAAACATATTTGGCAAAAATTCAAGTGACAAAGTTATATTCTAATATGTATATTTTTCAATAAACAACCTCTATTTGCTCCTCAAGTTAGGTTAGGATAATATTAGAATATATACGATAATTGTGCATAGGTACTTGCAGTCTAGCATTTTTTAACATGCAGTAACTCCATTGATGTTTTAAAATTTTCATATGACAATAATAAACTCCAAAAAATGAGTTATTGATTTATTTTCCTGTAAACAAACAAATATAGAAATAATTTCAACTGGCAGTATGGCTGTTATTATTTTGAAGTACTTGAATTTATAAATAAGACACTTACCAATTACTACTAGAGTCAGATAATAGTTAAGACTGGCGGAGCTCCTATTATTGCTTATTGTACATCTGTTGTTCTACAATACTCTACTGGTCCAATAAAACAGTACTCAAATTATTGAAGCAACACTGTACCGATGGAAAGCTTGTAGACAAACGTACATCTAAACTAGAATAAAATATTAGCAATTACTACTGAGATATCATTTTGGAACGAAGGACAAATAGTCAATTGGCTTTTCTAAAAGCTTATAATTTCAATCGTAAAATGAATATAGTTTAGCAGACCTTATTTCTTCCTTCAATGCTAACAACTATCATAACATCTTGATGGACAAAATGATTGAAGTGTGTGAATCATTATTAACTGCTCAAGTCCTTAAGTGATAATATATATTGTTGTTTTTATAGAACAATAAAAAGCTATCAAATTAATATAATATCAACGTCTACTTCAACATACGTATCTGTTTCTCCACCGCCTCTGGATCAAGTGTAGTTCCCGAACGATAATATTAATAGTGTTACCAAAAGAATAATTGAAGGAAAAATTCTTTAAAATAAATAGAAGTGGACCAGAATAGTAAAAGGTAAGCGACTTTTTTCTCTGTGAACACGTCACGCCATTTTAAAACAAATCATAGAACATAGAAAAATAATATTTTGTCATTGTCATAGAATAAGGTCAAATAGAAATGAAATATTCATAGAATAAGATCAAATAGAAATTAAATATTCATAGAAATGTAAATCATAGAATACTGCGACAAGATAGAGAGGTCAATCAATACAAATATTTTTCGATGCTGCCATCTATTAGAAAGTTACCGCTTTAGTAGATATGCAACCCAACATGCATTAATGCCTGTGCAATTGCATACCTCCTTGCTGCTTATAATTGTAATACAGAGTGTCCTAATGAAACTATACTATCTTATATATATACCATGGTTGATTTTATTTCAGAAATATGGAAAGAGTTCACGTAGTAAAAAGTGAAACTATTAATTTGTTATAACAGTTAAATTCACAATATTTCAAGGTAGGTACAAATAAAATTCAATCACTGGAGGAAGAAGATAGGACAAAAAGGCCTTTAATTTTATATTTAGCAGTATAGATTATGGAAAAATTCAAGTGACAAAGTTGAAGTACGAAATTATATTCTAATGCGAGATGTATTTTTCATTAAACAAACTCTATTCGCTTAGGTCCATTGTTATTTCTACTTCCGGGTAATGTTAGAATATCAAGAATAATTATGTATACTCACTGTCGAATCTTATTAAAACACACAGTTCCTCCGTTGCATTGTCCTAATATTTTCATGTTGCTGTTCTTCCTCCACTTTCCTGAAAAACACAAATTTTGAAATGACTACTAAATTAGAATCAGAAATTTACAATCTGACTTCTGACACTAGAGCGCACTACACCCATGTTGATATGGCGTCTCTACATGTCGGTCATGTTATCTGTGGGTCATGTGATAAACGCGCCTTTCTAATGTAACCGAGACCATAGATAACCTACACCGAGACTTGCTGACAGGCACAGAACTGGAATCACAGTCTATAAAATCACAACACATCTCTACATGTCTCTACGAAAACTCTAGTGTCAATGTCATATATCATATATTTGTCATCTGCCAAATCGGCTTTTGCAAAGTAATGTATACAATATTGTGATTTTCACTTTTCAGCCCTACAATTTTTAATAAAATAGGGGTGGAGTAACCAATCTTCAGTAAATAAAATTTTTCTTGAATAAAATCAGCCAATCTTCAGACCACTATACGATCCAATATATTTCCCATCTCCATAAGTCTAACCTAATACAAATAATTTGGTTTTCTGTTTGAAATCCGTTTACATTAGGTTTAAAGTGGGCTACTACTATTAGTTCTGAAAAAGCACTAAATAATTATTATTGAGGATGGCGAACACAGCAACAGATCTTACAGAAGAAGATGCAGCAGATCTTCAATTTCCTAAAGGTAAGAATGATTCCTAATTTAGCTAACTCACTCTGAGCTAGAGAATTTTTATTTAAAAATTTCAGAAGATGACCTCTCAACATTTTCTAGCTGTAATATTTTCCAAAACAGCGATTCAGCTTATTGTGCAAATTGTTTGAGTGAAGTACAAAGTAAGTACATTTTATGTGAAAAGTGTAAAGTGAATATCTGTTTAGCTTGTTTTTCTAATGGAGCAGAATTTTTAAATCACAGAAACGATCATGACTATCGCGTATTATCCACAAACTTTGTTTTATTTGAAAATTCAGATTGGTCAGCAGAGGAAGAGTTAAAGCTTCTTGATTGCATCAGTAATTATGGCAATTGGAGTCTTATTACTCAAGAATTACCTAAAAGATCTGTTAGTGAAATTGTACAACATTATGAATATTTTTACTTGGATAGAAAAGGCTGTGAAGGTTTCCCTAAAATAAATTATCCTAATATAGTGTTATTTCCAGAGTTAGTAGTGCCTTATAGGTTTAGATTTGAAGATACAGATGAACCACCTAGATATCTATCAAATACTGTCGGATTTAAGTCATTAGCAGGTTATAACCCAGCAAGATCTGATTTTGAAATCGAATTTGATAAAAGTGCAGAAGATGTATTATCAAATTTAGAACTTGTTGATGAGGATGATCCACAGTATGAACTTTTAACTGACTTACAGTGCTCTTTAGTTGAAGCTTACAATAGGAGATTACAAAAGAGGCAACGCTGGAAAACTTTGATACGAAATCATGGCCTTTTATTGGTTAGAAAAACACATTCTTGGTTGAGAAGATATGATTTTACTGTACACAAAAATATTTATGAAAAAATGGTTAGGTTTATGCAAATATGTGAACCCAGAAAATTTGATATGTTAATGGAAGGGATGCATAGAACTGGAGAATTGAAACTTCATATTTCAAGGTAAATTATTTCTTACATACCATTTAAACTGAGATTTTTGTTTTGGATTATAAACGATGAATGATATTTTCTTTTGTTCATCTGAATACAGCTATAACCTTAAAATTGTATTATTAAAATGCAGTACTACTCAATTTTTTTAAATCTTATATTTTAAAGGATTCCCACATTTTTTTTGTATTGAATTCTATCTTCATCAGTAGGTTTTAAAAGATCATCTTTCCACACTGGTAAGATTATGTGAAAAATTAATGTAGAAATTGCCAGTACTGCTAGTGGTAGTCTTCTTCTGAATTTGAGGATCAATTTAGTTCTCTCTGCTACAACCATATTTTTCTATTACTCAAAAAATAGATTCAAGCATTACAATTAACTAAACTTCAAAAAAATGCTGTCAATTATGATAGATTGCAATTATCACTTGGTTATTTTATGGTAGTCTTTTGCTTATAAACTTAATCTCATCAAAAACTTGAGTTGTAAAGAAAACAAGACTCCCAAAGCAGTTCTATGTCAAAAACATATTTATTTTCTAGGTTAATAAATCTAAGAAAAATAGGAATAACAACTTTAGCAGAAGGCAGACTCTACTTTAAATTGAAACAAGTCCATGAAGCAAATAAAAAAGCTCTGAAACTATTTAGACAAGATCCAGCCTTAAATTGGAAAGCATCTAAAGACACAAATTTTGTATTATTGACAAAATGCAACAGACGTCGAAGTTTTGCTCCAATAGAAATTACCGGTATGCCGGGGTATTCAAAGTTGACTTCTCAAGAAGCTGATTTGTGTAGTACAGTGAGATTGGTGCCAGTTACGTATTTCCAATTGAGGGAAACATTGGTAACTGAATGTAAGAAAAATGGATCTGTTTCTTTGCAAACAGCTAGGAAGCTGTTGAAAATTGATGTTAATAAAACCAGAAAGCTGTATGATTTTTTGTTACAGGAAGGATATATAAATAAGGCTGCGTCTTTGATTGCATAAAATGTATTTGAAAACTAAATTTTAAAATAGTACTACTGCTTTTTATTTTATATATTGAAATAATCTATGACTTGTTTTATTTTATTTATATCAAACCTCACCAATTTATTTTTGTGTTGAGGTTAAAATCGTTTTTTTTTTTGACAAAACATTAATTTTGATCTACATCACGAAATAAATGAACAAGGTATGTAAAATGTTGAGAGGTCATCATGATACATTTTCTACAAAAAATTACATGTTTACAAAATTACAGAATTTGAAAATGCCGAAACTCTACTTATTTCTGAAGTACACATGTTACTTGAACATAGAAAGGACCAGAACGAATCTGCAGAGGATGAACAAGAGTTTTCAGATGTATTTATGAAAACGTTAACGTACACTGATAGATTTAGAAAGTTCAAAAATAAAGAAACCATTTCAGCTGTACGGAAGTAAGTACTCAAGATATTTTACCTCTTTAAATAATTTTTGTAAAAATACTATTAAAACCTCGTCTTTTTTTCCCTTTTGGGAGCCGTTCGCATGCTGGGAGCACTACAGCCTGTTGGCTTATTATACTATATTCCCACCTTTAGTGCACCCACCCAGTTATCCCTGTACCTTCTTTAAGTAGATGATTATAGGTCTACTGGAGTGTGCCACATGTTTCAGATGGCACATTGGCCACTCCGGAAATCGTTCGCTTCCTCTAGCCAATGCTTTACAGTCAGATACGAATGGATTATTGTTTTCCATGCCACAAAGTCTGCAGCTGAGATATAGCCACATTTTATGCAGGTGATCTTTTAACCTAATTTGATTCTTAGCTGATTCCTACTGATATTCGACCCATTTAACATATGTATCACCTATAAAGATCATACTGTGTACCTGCTTTGGAGTCTGTAGTCTATTTTGGCTTTGTACCCTGGGACCACTTTCTTTGTGTTCCCAAGGACTGGCTCTGGTCCAACATATGTCATTGCTGAACCTCTTCTCGTGAGTTCATCAGCAATTCATTCTGGAATTCCTTCCTCTACCAGTCTGGATGTTAATTTGATCAGTCCTGTTAATTATGAGCATAATTCTCCGCCTGAAATACAGCGATGTTTTCCTAATTTCCTCATTTCAGTATACACTCCTGCTCCTTTCCCTTCTCCAGTCTTTGACCCGTCTGTATATCAGATCTCACCCTGGGGAAACTTCAGTCTCTTTGGCTCTTCTCAGTACCTAGTTACTTAGGGGTCCCCAATATTTCTAATTCTTTTAGAATTCCTTTTGTATTAACTGTATAGAAAGCACTACTAAAATACACTTCCTATAATTTTTCTTTCAGTTTACTTATGCAGACGAAAAAACTACACAAATTCGAATTGGCAGCAATTGCAAACTTGTGTCCTGAAACAACTGAAGAGGCTAAATCTCTCATCCCATCTTTAGAAGGAAGGTTTGAAGATGAAGAGCTTCAAGCGATATTGGATGATATACAAACAAAAAGAAGTATACAGTATTGAGTTACATTTAGTATATATATACATAAATGTTTTTTTTTGCACTTGATAGTTTTATTTGGTTTTTTACAAGCTCATAAAATGTGAATTTTGTTTATAAATGAATGTGTTGAGCAACAATAAAGCTTTCATTTCCATTCCATCACCACAAAAACATTTATTTGACCACAGAACCGTTCGTTCATTTTTATTTAAATTGACGTCAAGTTTTCAGAGTATTAAAAGTTCTTTAAGTAATCCAATTCCAT
This sequence comes from Lochmaea capreae, assembly GCA_949126875.1. Taxonomy (NCBI): domain Eukaryota; kingdom Metazoa; phylum Arthropoda; class Insecta; order Coleoptera; family Chrysomelidae; genus Lochmaea; species Lochmaea capreae. The sequence continues at coordinate 4,030,023 of OX421400.1, forward strand.
CTATGCAGAGCAGGATGTGTTTCACGGAGGGGAGCTCTCCTTCTTTTACCTCAAGTTTGCCCCTGTAAAGGCCCTTTAGTGAGAGAAACACTATTTTTGCAAAGGCATCAAAATTTTGTTTGACTGGAAGGCATTTCCAGAGATATGCTTTGTGTTTTTAGTTCCGCTTGAAGACAGCATATATTCCAGTTAGAGTTCTATGAAGGGAGTAGCCGCTGCCTTCCTGGCTAGCTCATAAGCTATTTAACTTTCTTGTTTACCAGCAGTTTACCTGGTATTCACAGCAAAGAGACGCTAGATAAAATGAGCTCAGCGCCTTACTGGCTGCTTGAGTATCTAGGAAAATCGCGATATTCTGTTCCTATCCAAAATGTATTGCGTTAATTTCAGCTTGATACATGCTGGGTATACAATAATTTGATTATTTAATGTATAGATATGAGGTCCATCTATGTAAATGAAATAGTATTAATTAATTTCATGGATAATTATTATTATTATTGTCACTGCGCTAATAGTAGTAAACATTTAAGTATGTTTAATATTGTATGGTTAAATCAATAATTACAAATATCGAAAATTGGACAATGTTTGCTCGGTTGCCTACCATATAGGGACAAAGGATATCGTTTACTTACATGGTTTTCGTAAAATTAATTTAAACCTCTCACTTTCAATTCTCCCTCCTACCAGGTATTTAATAGTCTTAAACTGTAGCTCCAGTTTGAAATAATTTAGTTAATAACTTTTGGACAGAATACCTATATATAACGTAATCTACGACCAATATTTTTGCCACAACCTGTCGATCGGAAAAGTTTCAGATTATTCATTATTGATTAATCGAAACATGGTTTGCAAAATTCGAACTGTTACGTGAATAAACAACAACACTAAAAATTTCCGAAAATCAATTATGTAGGTACGTGAGAGTTTTCCGCCAATTTATATGCTAAAAATTGTATCATTTAGCTGGGATATGAGTGATCAGTTCGAAAATATAACAGAAAAGTTATTAATAAAAGCATCACACGAGATTGAATATACAGAGTACTATTCACTTCATATACCTATAAAATGAGTAGAAAAATATAATATTCAATTTTGGTTAAATATAATAAAGTAGTGAAATGTAAAAATGTGGATTTCTTTTCCTGATAAAATTCTATTTAACTATTTCTCCATTTACCTATTTGGTCTACACTTATCCGTACCTAAAGATGTAATGAAACTATAAATTGGTTGCCTATGCTTAATGTGAATACTGTTTACTTGCAAATTGAACACTTAGAATTAACGATCTGCTAATTATTAACAAGAATCTATTTTTACCCTATCTCTTTTATGTATATTTCTAATTCATAACATAAAGTCAACCCCACAAAGAAGAGAAATTTTGTATTAGAACTGAACAGACATCAGAGTAGATCAATGGAATTGGAACAAGTCCAAAGCTATATCTATCTAGGTACAGTTATATTAAGGAGGATGGCGATGAGCAGATGAGCATATAAATAAGACTAACAAAAGGAAGTAAACAGGCAGGAGCCCTAAATAAAATAATAACTTCAAAGAAGGTAGCTAGAAAGAACAAGTTACATCTATACAAAACAACATTGATTAAAGAAGAGGAAAATAAAGTAAACATATGGGAAAGGAAAATATACTCAGAAGGATATTAGGAAGGAAAAAAGAAGAAGGGGTATGGAAAAGAAGAACAAACCAAGAAATAAGAGGTTTATTTGGAGAACAAGAAATGAGCAGCGTAATAAGAGCAAAAAGACTTGGATGGTTAGGTCATATACACTAGAATGACAAAAAAAATGATTGACAAACATAGAAGGAACGCGGAAACGAGGAAGACCAAAAAAAGGTGGTAAGTATAATGAAGCCATTGAAGACCTAAAAGAGGGAGAAAAGATATAAAACAATGGAAGGCAATTATCACAAAGCTATTGGCCTAAAAGGACACATGATGATGCTAAACTGGTTGCCTATGCGTGAGGTGGATATACTGCTTCTTTACAAACTGAACAAATTCATACTTAGCAGTTCAAAGCTTGTTTTCGTTTATGAAGATCGTGAAATGTTTGCTAATTTGGAGACGATTGTGAAGTTAAGTGAGTCAGTAGTGTTCGTAAAAACTGTCAGCACTATTATCTACATATCAGTAAAAATGTCGCTGAATATTATAAGTTCTATATAGGTAGTTTAACGAATCATCCTATATTGTGATTCCGAATTTAATATAAATATTATTCCAATATCTAAAAATAATCGATATATAATTACTTGCAGAAAAGCAAACCACATTTGTAAAAGCAATAAATGTTTTTTTAATCGTCTTACGCAATGACGTTTTTTAGGTACTTATTTTCGTTGGAAACTTTTTGAATTATTTTCCAATTTTTTAGGTAAATTTTATGAAAACTATTTCATATCCGGATTTAATTAAACTATATAGATTGTTTATTGTTTCTCCATTAAAATATGAACTTCTCAACAAACCACTGACATTTTTTCAATTGAATGAGTTGTTTTAGATGAATTAGGTAGATGTAAGTATATGGAAACTGCATGTGAAACTACCTGTGGCTAGTGCTTCAGTAGCAAGAAATTTAAGGTTCCCCCAGACCGGCGCGAATTATTCGCAGTGGTAGCGAAAATTTCTCGACGATAGCGGCAGAGAAATTCGTCTAGTATCTACTTCACACCGTAGCGAATAAATCGTACGAAATGAACATTTATTTATTCATTAATTTTCAACCAGTAACCACCGTGGAAGACAATGTAGTCATCATCTGATGAAAAAGAGGCACTTTTGTTACTTACCTTAGAAGCTGAAGAAAATGTCAAACAATTTCACTACTAGATACTTACCATTTTCATTTAATTTTCTGCCAATCTCATCCCATATTTTATCTTTCTTCCTAATGTTTTTGTAATCCTCATGTTTTAAATCGTATAACATTGGGTATTTCTTAACAATTTCTATCAAAGCTTCCGTTTTCGACATTTTGTTTAGCTGGTAAAACAGGAATCACGCGATATAAACGCTGTTGACAGCGAAACTAAAATCTCGGCGGAAAAAAACGTTGCAAAATCGCAGTTAACTGACGCGCATGTTTGAGCGTTTTGATAAGCCGCAATAGAATTACAATAGAGCGTTGGTTTGGGGGAACCTTTAAATTGGTGAAACTTAGAGGCTCATAAATTTTACTCAATATGTATTTCACCAAAAATCGTTTGTGGTAACATCTACAGTATAAAACATAACAATATTTAAAGAATAAAGAAGGCTTCTCTAGTGAAATTTAGTACGTTGTAAGTCTGGTAAGTGAAGTATTACAGAGTACGATACGAATGATATGTTTAAGGACGAGGGGACGAAGGAGCCGAGTCCTGAATATCGAAATGAGTACTGTTAAGCGACTTACCGAATGTATCACGTAACGTATTTGATTTTAGACTGTAAAAAACTGAATTTTTCATTCTTACGTCTCATTATTTCAATAATGTCATTATTTGACATTAGACTAGGCTCATTTTTTTATTAAAATCACACTACTAGAGTTTGTTTAACCATCCTTTGGAATTTTGTCGAAAAATATCACAATAAATGTTTAAATGAATGGTGACAGAATGATTTCCGCATAAAGTGACGTTTCGCTTTTCTACAATCGTTGTCACAACACAAGACAGTGACAAACCGATAAAGATGTAGAGGCGTAGCTTAATTTAGGCACAAAAGACATACCTATGTACCTTTTCTTTTGTATTAACTGGATATAGGCAGTCAGTGATATCCACATAAAATTAGATTGCCTTTGATACGTTCAGGGAAGAATGACGTAACGAGAAACATTCGTGATTTTTACTGTAGCATCGATGTAAAAGTCAATAATAAACGAGATGGATATAACCGTTTATATACGAAGCTTTTGTGATGAAATTGCTTTAAAGACGACGAAAGCAACAGGGAAACTTATTCTTGTCAAGTCTGCAAATCGATAGGAAAAGCAGAATAACAGTTTTGTGAATGGAAAAGGGCATACAAAGTACAAGAAAATGTCATGTTAGCATATTTTTTGGATGCAGTAAGTTTCAACGCTTCCTTTTACCTAACGGCATCCTGAAAATTACTATTATTTCTAGTAGAAAAAAAGTTGCCTCTTCATCTTTGTGGGCAAAATATTCTATGATGCTAGTTCATGAGTAAATATAGCTAAATTTACAAAGTTGACGGCTTTTTAAAGAAATCAAATGTTGGATTATTAAGTTGGTAGTTTTTGTAGAAATTCAATTTTGTTAAAAAAGTTTCATTTAATGTTCTATTATTAACAATCCGGTAAGTGTTTCTTTGGTTACACGCACCGGCTCTGATCCCGGAAATAGCTCACTTACAGGACTCCTAATGGAGTCAGTAAACTAAATCTTCCAGACAGTATGAAATATACTTAAATAGCGGTAATTTTTTTAATACGTTTATTCAAAAATTCCACAACCCGAATTAATTTAGGAGCTTTTAGAATTTCTTTTAACTGAATTTTCGTATTTAAAGACTTATCATCGGATCCGGCAACATCGGGGACGTTGATACGCGACGCCGTTCGTATTTTCTCGCGTTGAAACGTTCGTCTTTGACGTCGTCATTAGACCTCTATGTACGAATAAAAACAAATGAAGATCTATTATCCTACTTCAAATAATAAAATATTCTCACCTTGAAAGGAGAATTTGGAAATATCGTACCTATGTTGAATTAATAATAGAGAAGAATATTTATGATCACGATTTTCGTTCACTTTTACATAAGATAACATTTTGCAAGGGGAATATTATATTAGATTTATTGCTGAATTGAACGTTTTTCAAATATGCGCTATTAGCTGAACACGAATTTTATGTAAAAATTATTTCTCTGTTTTCGGATATATCGTCGCGCCGTAGAAAAATTATTATTAGCATATTTTCTCTAAGGGGGATTGAAAAAAGTAATTTTTAAATAAATATTTACAATATAGCAGTTAGAGGTGCTGCCTTCACATGTTCATCTTCTCTTAAACTTTTGTCTTCATATTCAACAAATTTATTTCCTGACTTTTCAACTTAAGTCGTCTAAAAACTACAAAATTCAGAATGTGAAGCTGAAATTAAGAATACTAGAGTTGGTACTAGAAAAAGATCCAATAATACTAAACAAATTGAATGTAATTTAGGAATGTACCTAGTACTATCCACAACGAAGTAACACGAGTGTCTAAAATGTCTTCGAGAAAAGGATAGTACGAAGGTGTTGATGGCTGGATTTTCAAGCAGACAAAAATATCGCAAAGACAAAAGGACGAGATTGAAAAAAATCTTTACAAGAAGAGAATCACGTTCATGTAGTCCTATCCTGAAATAGGCAAGTATTGCGAAATATAGAAATGGAAGGTGATGCAATAGAAAAAGCTTGACAGAACATCTGTTTTTAAATCTTATTATAGTTTCCTGTAATATTGTCCTATTTAATAGAGTTATTTATCAACAGATGTCGAAAGAATAATTAATATTCAACACTCTATAAATTTTTGAAAAATAATATTCTTATTTTTCCATCTTAATCTCTCTCTATCTTACCTATCTTAATGGTTTTTTCTTCTCCACATTACCAAGAGAACCATTAAATTGGACCAGCACTGGTTTATTTTATCAAAACTCTTCTAGCAGTCCAAATGTTTTATATTTGCTCGGCAAAACTGCTCGAGATCTCCTAGGCAGGTGTTTGAATAAATATTCACTTGATTACAGTTTCCTGTAGGAATTGTCATATTTAAGTAAAGCGTGTTATGAATAGTTGTACACTATTATTTTGACTTCTATTATTGAATGAACCTTTGTCTAACGAAATCTACATATGAAATTCATAATGTGAAGGGTTAATCTTTTAACTTCTTCAATATTATGTATTCCATGTATTTTATCTTAGATTGTCCCTTTCATTACCTTGTGACTAACTGTTTTTTCTTTGTTGATAAATCCCACACTTTTCAAATTCTCCAATTTCATGCCTTTCAATCGCGGGTAACCCTAATGTCCATCATCCAGAACAACGTCTGGTTCAGACAGTGACTCCTTTTGATATATCGCACTTTTTCCTCTTTGAATAGTTTTTTTCTGAGAAGAATTTTCCCTTTTTAACTCCAGAATAACCTCTACACTAATTAATTTTTTCTTTGATTTTTATCACTTTTAATGAATGGAATTAAATGAAAATATCTCGTGTAGGGCGTCCAGCCAAAAGCAAACTACAGATAGGTAGTAGATGTGATTTTATGTCCATTTAACCTGATTTACCTTTATCAAAGAGTTCCTCCTAAAAGAACTAGGAGAGGCTAGAGCTACGGCACACAGGCTACTCCAAGGTCAGGCGCCAATAAGTCGACTACACGGTACTAAATACCAGAGGCTGAACGAGGAAATATGCCTGTAGACCACATGGTCATTTCGAAGTACAAATTCTCAAAAAATTACACCATAAAATACCAGAAAGAGAGGACTGGGAGACCGGTCCACCCATAGAAACACAATCCATCTGGTATACAGACGGTTCAAAAACCCCTAATGGAGTTGGAGCCGGTGTCTACAGAGCAAAGCCAAGGAATAAAATCCACATAAGCTTAGAGGAATCTATGCCACAGTGTTCCAGGCAAAAGTAACTGCCATTGAACACTGTGCAAAAGAAATAGCAAGGCAGGGAGTGAATAACAAAACAATGGTTATTTTCTCGGACAGCCAGGTTGGACTGTCAAGTCAATTCACGACTGGTATGGGACTGCGTGCGTGCCCTATCTGAGCTAGCAAGTCATAACAGACTATTTCTGGCATGGGTACTAGGGCACAAAGGATACAAGGGCGATGAAGAAGCTGACGAACTGGCTCGAGAAGGAGCAAATTCTTCCTGCATTGGCCCCGAACCCTTCTGCGATGTAGCTAACACATACAAAAAGGCAGTCATTGAAAAATGGTTTCTGGAATGGTGGAGAACAAACCCCGAACAGAGACAGGCGATAGAGTTCACCACCGACAGACAAACTGCTGCTAAAAAGCCGAAAGGCTATTAGAATCATAGTAGGTTCACTGACAGGATACTGCAGAGTCAACAATCATATGAGTGTCATAAAATTGGCAGAAAGGAAGAGGAATCGGCAGAACATGTGTTGTGCCACTGTGAAGGCCTCGCGTTTTCTAGAACTTGTTAAGGAAAAACCAATGGCTACAAGTTACGAAATACTTTAATTAAATCAGAGGGTCACAATAAATCATCAGATTTCAGTAACAGAAGGCTAACGCCAGCTCTACCCATCATCTAATCTAATCTAAGAAAACTTGCACCATCACATCTACTATCTGTAGTTTGCATCTGTCAGACGAGTTTCTGGACACCTTGTATAAAAGCTACGTCAGGTGGAACTGTACATACTCCTACCTAGTATAAAGAAAAAAGTAAGATAATACATTGATTAAGTACTAATATACTGAGTGAAATGAGAATTTCATGAAATAATGTGCATACTTCTTTGTTGAGTCCGCAATCTAAGCTTGTTAATTAAATTGGTAAAACGGAATTGTTCTTGGATATTTATGAAAGTTTTTAACGTCAAATTAAAAAATAACTTTTTCTGTTCAGTTAAGCGGTCAGGATTAATTTGAATCAGCTTGAGTCACATTTTTGGAATAAGGTCAGCAAGGGATATCCGATAGATTATTAATCTTTCGATAAATAGTAATTTAAAATCAAAAATTTACCATGTTTCAGGATAATTTCATTAATTTATTTAATAATGAATCAATAAGTAATTTTATGGACTCACTCACTGTATGCGATATTATTATGGGATACACAGCATTCCTTATCTCTCCAACAAACGATATAAACGATTTGGCAACTGTGTGGTGCGGCGCCAAGCCAGTTCTATGAGCGCGATATTATTGTGAGGACGCATACTGACTATATAGTAACTTTTGGTCCTTGTACCGCAGCGGTGACTGCAATTTATTTATTGCTTTTATCTTCGAAAGTTGAAAAATCGTTGACACTGTTGATAAACGTACGCGGTCATGAATTTTGTCGTGATTAAATCGGATTTTATCATACAAGACGCAAATAAACAATTGTGATTTTTTGTGTTTGTTTTATTTAGTTTATTTTTTTTTGTATTAAAATAAATAAACGTTAGTTATTTTAGAAACTATAGAGTAGTTTTTGTTTGTATTATTTTGTGAATTGTGAACTATTGGAACAAATTATTATATTGGTGTGAGGACACGGGAAAGTTGTTAAAACTGAATTTGTCTTTTAAAAGGTAAGTTTTGACATTATAAAAATAGGAAAAAAATGTTTAAATATAGAGGGGGGGGGCTAGAGTCTCTACCGGTAATAACTTATGAAAGAAAATTAAAATCGAAAACAAAATTCCTGTGTAACTAGTGAAGAATCAACAATTACTCAAATTATTTTATGTAATCATATTTCTCGTAAATTACATCGACACTTCAATTAGGTAATTAAAGAATCTATCATACTGACCTGTGTACTACGAGATTGTGTACATGAAAAAAAGAACCATCTGTATTCAAATCACCCTTCTGGAAGTTTGATATCGAAAATATGAGCTACCACACAAATTTCCTCACAGTAAGAAACCCTGGCAATAATATGATTTACATCTGAATACATTGTTGCACATGATGTTTAATTAACCAGAATACCAAAATTATGACGATGTGTTTTGGTCTTTGGAGCTTAGAATGCCTTTTAAAGATAACCAAAAGTTTTTAGAGAAAAAACGGCAATGAATGTGAAGATATAGATAAAAATATAAACGGTTCTAGATAAGATCATTGCGGTACTCTAGACAGAATTATATATTCGTCTACTTCTTAAATATATACACGGTATTACTGAAATATTGTCGTGGGCCATTCGTATTTCAATTTTAAGATGAATATAGTTCCTATAAATATGCGTGATGAGTTTTGTCTTTAATGAGATATTAACAAAATCATGGGATATTATTGGACGACCTAGAATTGTGAGAACTTTACAATACAACTCAAAGATCAGGGCCCGTATTTTTAAGGGACTAGTAAGAATCTGTACCCAGCTGGCAACCTCGCTAAGCAAAGTTAACCATACATTTTTTCGGTATTAAAAATTTTCTGTTGCTACAAAGTGAGAGGCTCCAGTTTTGCTGGCCAACCACCAGAATCTGTCATCACTTTTCTGTTTCACCCTTCTTTATTGCACACAAGGTTTTTTTAATCGATGTGTAAACCTTCTTCCACTTCAACCAGTTTTTTTACCCCTCCAAACACTGAGTTTAATTGCTCAGCAGCTTGTTGCCACCCTGGCAAACCCTTTTGTAAATACCCCTTTAATTAATTCAGTTATAAATTCAACCAGAATCAGTTTCTACTCATCCGTTGGATATTGTTTATCACTCATTGTCAATGGAATTAATATAAAAATTGTTCTTAACAAAAAATTAAACTCAAATAATATATTGTGTCACAAGGGCAGAAAATGAGCTTTAGATACTATTAGATGCAGGAGCGAGCTTAGCGAAGCGAGGGCAGCTGATAGTTAAGAGCTGCTAAAGCGTTTCCTGTATGTGTGACACACAAATGCTTTTCACCTACCGAATAAATAGTCCAGTGAATAAAGACCGAGAAACTTTTTTTTGCAACTTGTAGGTATTCACGGGTAGATTACTCTCTGAAAATATGTCCTCCGCGAAATTTGCGGAAGGGGCTGAAAAATGGCCAATAATCCCAAAAAATGAGTTTTCCGACGATATCTCCGGAAATATGACACTTAGAGAAGTGGGGTTTTGCTAGGAATGGAGAGCAGTTTAATATCTACAAAAATGATCCTTATTATTTTTGTCAAAAGTTTAACCGTTTTCGAGATAAACCGGCCCAAGCGTACCTTGGATTTCGAGCTGCTGCGCGGCGTCTCCGGGAGCACGCTCCGTGAATGTAGGCATGGGAGGGCGGGCAAATTGGCCCATAACTTGAGTAAAAATGAATCTTTTTTCATGATTCAAAGTGCATATGAAAGGAGGGACCTGTACCTATAACATCGTGTAACTTTTTCGTTTTTTTTATTTTCCAGGAATATTGAAAAAACTGGCCAAACTTTATTTTTCCTGAATATTTGACCGCCCTTATCAATCCGTATCCTTTTGGATAATGGGACATTGATAGGGGGTGAATGTATTCCGAAAGAATGAATAAATAATTTTTGTGTATTTTTATAAACAACATGTTTTTCTTGGGACGTTTTTTTTTGATTTCCGGAGTTTTCTGAAAATTCTCGGGTCTTCCGCAAATTGATAAACGATATCGATATTTAATGCACACCATTGGAAAGCTGAAAATGTCCTCGTTTCGATGGTTTTTAAAATTTTTGGCTAAGTTTTTTAGTTTTCCGGAAAATTTTTGCAAGAAATATTGATCCAGGGACAAAAATGATGGGGACCATTTTTGTAGGTAATGAACTGTACTTAATTTCTAGCAAAACCCCACTTTTTTAAGTAGCATATTTCGGGAGATATCGGCCATAAACTGAATATTAGGGATCATGGGCCATTTTCCAGCACCTTCCGACAATAATGAGATGAACAGGTTGGTGCCTTTATTTACTGGACTATAAACCAAAAAATAGGAAAATATAACAAAAACCTTGGCATTCACTGACGTTTAATTAAAAATTTCACGTGAAACGTCAAAGATTACAAGTGACGAATATATCTACAACACAAACTCCAAACTAAGATTTGATACAATACAACTCTGTGATAAAAAATAAAAAAATCATACCAAAAATAATGGTAGAAGCAGACTAGAGCTCCGATGCAAAAGAAAAATGAAGTAATAGAATAAAAATTTCAATACTCAAGAAGACTTATGTGGTTCATGCATGACCATGATGTATAGATTACCTAAACAAAGTCATGAATTGATGAGCTTCTGTAAAATTTGTGACAGTTTATAAACGCCCAGAAATGAAATTATGTTAACTGATAGAGATAACAGAGTTTACTTGAATAAAGATAATTCTTTCTATAGTACAATTGTGTTTCTGTTTGACATTTCTATTTATTATATATCCATTTATGTATGATTTATCCTTTCACCTTTTTTTGTGAAACGTAATAGTATCAATCAAGCCTTCCAAAATTGAATATTCATGTACCTAATATAAAAAATTTAGGAACTTTTACTGTTAAAAAAAGTGGAACAACAAAACAATTATTATTTCAAAGCTATAATGGAAAATTGTGCTTGCTTTTGGGGAAAATAAACCAAAATTGACTGTGTAATGTCACTAATATTTTTTTTTAAGTAAATAAATACTATTACTATTTCTTGATCTCAAACGAGTTAACCAGGGATTTAATTATTAGGTATCAAGTATTTGAAATGTTTTCCAAAATACTACGAATTAAATGTTAAACTACAAATTCCTCCAATTTTATTATTATTCATCACACTTTGCATAAATCTAAATATCAACATCGTTATGTATCAAAAATGATAGTCTACAGTTATGTTTTTAAAGAGATAAGATAAGTAACTTTCCTCTAAATATTATTGCGAATAACATTAACAACTATGATATTAAAGAAAAATCAAGATCTTATTTTTATTGCAGATAACAATAATTATCAAATTTTAAAAAAAAAACTGATAGTTTCATTTTTGTAGTAGTCGGAAATGGTTTTGTGACTAACATTTATTGGATTTCTTATGGAAATTTTGTTTTTTTTTTATTCTAGAACACTACAATATTCGTAGGGAGTATAAGAAAATCTCCTCCCCAAACCAATTTACTATTATAACATTTATAGTTTACGTTAGAATCCACCCACTTTCTTGACTCCAATGAAAATTTCATACAAAGTATGCCATCTACAAAGTTAATACATGGAGAATATGTATTATATATATGTTTACTGAAATTATCGCTTTCTGGAGTCAGTTCGCTTTCTCTATTGTGTTAAATAGGATAAAACAATGATTAAAGGAGAATTATGATGCGAGACGTTTAGATGTTTACTTAATCTAGTTTGTAAACAAAAGAAGAAAAATATATCTAGCGTTTACTGACTTTTACTGTTCACACTTCCTCCATAGAGGTGTGTCCACTAGCCCCATTTGGATGTGTTTCCTAAATTGATCAGAAATTCTACCGTCAAACGTAGGTTTTTCATGGTCATCGTCATATACTTTTTCGACTCCAGCTTCCCAGGGTCGTCCCAGGTAATCCTGTAGGGACTGCATCCCTTGATTTCTTCCCATCTCTTTAGAGATTGAGCATAGGTGTAACGTTTAGTTAGTTTCGCAATTGTCGAATTCGTCAGGCCGTAGGTGTCGCCCGGTCCAAGAATTCTTAGTCCGGCCGCTTCCCTGGCTAAACTATCAGCAATGCAGTTACCTTTGCTCCTGTTGTACCGAGGCGTTAGCTAAATCTCGATGGCATACTAGCCCTGATGTAACACGTTGTCTGTTCAAGGCTAGTAGAGCTTGTCTGCTATCAGTACAGATTATTATGCCTTTTCCAGAAATTCCTTTTCTGGTTAATTCCTTTGTGACAATTGAGATACCAGCCAGTTCTGTTTGAACCACGCTGGTGGTTTTTCCCATTACCCACTTAATCCTTAGGCTTAGTGATCTGGAGTAAATTCCACATCCTGAGCCTTTTTCGGTTTTTGAGCTGTCAAGATGTATCATTGCTTGTAGATTGTAGAGATATGTTGATTAAAATTTCACAAGTCAGACATCTAATTTATTTTAGCCATCTCAATATTATTTTGTCCGTAATACGTATTACAATAACCCTCAAAAATTTGAACCTAAATTTATTAAAGCATTTAAAAGTTACAAGGGTGGCCAATGATTCATTCACACTTGGTATACAGAGAGGTTCAAAGTAAAATTATAATTATTTCAATCTCTTTCATTTCTCCAAGATGAAATGCAATAAAAAAGAAATACTATACCGCGAGATCTAATAACATAATTTGATCATCTGCGACACTGCTGACCAACGAAATCAGTAGTTATTACACATTTCCGGTTATACATAGATATGAATCTACTTACACGATCTCTATTGTTTGGCTTATGTATGACCATCACTTAACATGATTGAACCTTTGTCCCCTTAATTTAATTGAGAAACAGAAAGTCTGACGACAAGAGAAGACGCATCAATCTCAGCTGATTTATATCCGAGATGATATCGCCATTTTGTAACATGACACTCTCAGCTTAAACTTTTTTTTTAGGGGTAAATGTTCCATACATAATTAACGAGTTTAAAAGCTGAAAAATGTTTGAAAGGTTTCTGCAAGTTATTTAAAGTGGAAAAATCGCAATTAAAAAGAAACCTAATGGTATCGTGTAAAGGGTTATTTGGTTGAGTTTCAAGTTTTTCTCATTAATTTGTAATAAAAGGTTCAGGAAAATGTTTGATATTCACATATAATTGTACAAAAGGTTTTTATCGGGTGAGTATCGAGCAACTGGAAACGTGAGACAAAGAATGACGATGAAGTTAGTCGCGTTTGGAAAAAAATCTTTGATAAAAAAGTTTTCCGCAGCCTGGCGGGGTCGCGCATGCTTTTTTTCTATAATATAGGTCTCTAGCTGTTCAATAAAAAATATTAGAGCATGATTAGAGGTGGTAGGAAAAAGTTTGAGGCGAAACACGTCAAGTTGCACGATTTTTTTTTCGATCACCTCAAACTTTTTCCTGTCACCTCTAATCATGCTCTAATATTTTTTATTGTAATAGCTTAAGACCTATATTATAGAAAAAATCATGCCCGACCCCGCCAGGCTGCGGAAAACTTTTTTATCAAAGATTTTTTTCCAAACGCGGCTAACTTCATCGTCATGACAAAGACCTAGAAATGGACGACCAAGGGTTACCACAAGATCCTTATCTGACTGTTATATAACCGTCTAGAACCTTTGTGTACTTGTCGAAACATACAATAGCAAATTTTGAATGCTTCTGGTATATATTTTCCAAATTTGCATCATCACATAATTCAAAATGAATTTCGTTTAATACAACAACCATTTCGTGTTTATGAGTCATTCTTTGACACCAGGAGAGGACATATATAACTAAAATGAAAATGTAAACCCTAACAAACATATTTATGTAGATTCATGTAAATTGCGGTGGAAATGCAAAATACGGTCTGAGATGTCAAGGAAGAATTCATTTCAAAAACAAATCTATTGTGTATCTCTAGGGTAGACGGTTTTAATTTGAAGAGTCAAAGTATAAAATAATTATTTATTGAAATTAAAAAGCTGTAGCAATTCGTTAAGAGACAAACAAAATAATTATACGAAATGTTGTTTCCTACCCTTAGTTTACAGTTAAAAAGAAGAACTTTCTTATATATTCGCTTAGGATTAGGAGGATTAGGTTTTATGTGAGTGGGGCCATCTCGCCATCTCGTCACCTCCACTGGGACAACCGTTGGGTCTATTGCAGGTCACCCCTAGGGATTACAATTCACCCCACAAGCCTGTGCTTCTGACGAAGTCCATGGTTGTATATGGCTCTAAAGTACTGAAACCAAATAAGTTATACCTTACCCTGCCCAAAGCTGGGCATGAGCATAATATGTGCTCCATAGTTTCGTCCTCCACATTACAGAGCCGATAATCCAAGGTCTGAACCAGACTCACCTTCTTTAGGTGGTAATTTAGTCGACAATGTCGTCCCGACAGAATGCGTAGGTTTGTTCTACTCCATTCCAGAATCTGCTTATTTTTTGTACTCGAAGGCTTGTATATGAACGCCTTCGAGTGGGAGAGCCCTGGTATGTCTGCCCAGTACGTGAAGGTTTTCCTCTCCGCCCAAGTAGCTATGGCTGATCTAGAAGTGCTTTCCGCAATGCAAAAAAATGGTTCAAGTCCGATAGAGACTCTGATCCCTTTTTTGTTAGAGTGCTCTTCTCGTTGCCCTCCACTCCTAGATGACCTGGCACCCAGGTCAAAATAACTCTGTTTTCCTTGCCTATAAATTCGCTTACATCTTCCAAATGCCTTTAGCTGGGTTCACACTGGATACCCGGGCTCGTACGACAGCCTTACTAGCTGGACGTCCCTCGGGGTTGTTTCGTGCACTTGCCTTGATCGAGACAACAACTACCCAACTATCCATTTGGGATGATCGATTGCTTCTGATGGCTAGGCTCGCTCCTGTGCCTCAGGGAGTACAACTAACCTGAGGCGGCCCGTGCACCGGTGTAATCCCACTTTCTTATCCACAATTTCGTTTTCAAAATATTAAATTTTCATTGTAGGAACTTACTTTTCGTTTTACAAGAGATGTAAACGTTGAGCTAACAATTAATCCCATGTCAAATTATCTCTGATGAGATTTATAACTTTTTTCTTAAAATTGAAACTTTTCTCAAAAAAGTTTATAAAACCATCACGCTACAATAAAGAAGGCAGGCTTGAGATAAAAAAAATTTGGGTATAAACTCGTTTAACTACAAACATTTTTAACAAACAATGTGTCTGAAGTTAACTTTTAACTGATGCTCGTTAAAGATATTTTATTTCATACGGTCTGGTAGATTTAGTTTACTGACTCCATTTTGAGTCCTTTAAGTGAGACAAATTTACATATTTTGCTTTTCGCCAATCCATGAATTTCTGGTAAACCATTTCATACCTTTTTTTAGATTTTCCAGGCAAAAGGCTGATTTTACTTAAACTGGCAGCTTGTAGAACTTTTGGTGGAGTGCATTTGATTTCGTTTTCGCTTTCTGTATCCATTTTAACAAAAAGTCAGCTCTAAATTACCTCAGGTAGGTAGATATATAGTCAAATTATGACATTTCATGGCGAGTCTGATTCAAACATTGCCCTGCACGCCTCATATTCCATTTCAATTTTGTACAACTCGTGTTAATTGTTTTGTAGGTACTTTGACGCTGATTGGCCATAGCATAATCTCACTGTTGCAGAAGAGATAGTCATTTCTCACACTTTAGAACAGTGTTTTTCAACCATCTCCATGACACGACCCCCATAGTATCAAAAAATATTTCCCGACCCCCCAACCCTTTTTTCCATGTATGTTAAAAATATGTAATACTTACAGGTCAATGCTTGCATGACATGTTCCTTGAAGCTACGCAAGATATGAATATCGATTGGGTACAAAAATGCATTGCTATTTGTAGTGGAGCAAAAGCCATGACTGGTGCGAAGAGTGGATTTATTGCTAGACTGAAAAAACAGATGCCAAACGCTTGTTGGATGCATTGCTTTCTCCATCGCCAAGCTCTTGCAGCCAAATCCTTACCACAAGAATACAGTCAAGTTCTCAATATTAGTATTAACATTGTAAATTCTATTAAAGGAAAAGCGTTGCAGACTGGATTGTTTCGAATCATTTGTGAAGATATGGGGACACTACACCGCAATTTGCTTTACCATACAGAGGTTAGGTGGTTAACAAAAGGCAAAGTACTGACCAGAGTTATGGAACCTCGCGCTGAACTATTAGTATATTTACAGCAAGCCAAGTCACATTACTCTGAATTCATTTCTGACCCGGAATTCCTTTTAAAATTGGCTTTTTTTTTGACTTATTTGAACATTTAAATAAATTGAATAAAAGTCTTCAAGGGCGTGATGAAAATGTCATTACAGCAAAAGACAAACTCTATGGCTTTATAAAAAAACTGAATTGTGGTCATCATCTTTAAATCAAAACAACTTTGATTCATTTTCGTCTACACAGACGAAAAGTCGGAAGCGAGATCAACATCAATTCATATATATGTGGTTTGAAAATGGTGTTACATAATTTGAAGAAAAGATGGATCTTAAATCCGTTTTTAAATGCAGCTACCAACGAGGCAAATTTATCAACTAAGCTCAAAGATAATCTGCTGGAACGGCATATAGATGGGATGTTACACTGGGAATTCAAGTCTGAAAATCTGGATACGTTTTGGTTAAGAAGAAAAACAGAATACCCGAAATTAACAACCGAGGCTTTGAAGTGTATGATTCCATTGTCTAGCTCATACTTGTGCGAGTTGGCATTTTCATCAATGGCGCGAATAAAATGTAAACTAAGGAATCGCACGATGGGAGAAATTAATTAAACAAACCCAAGCGCAACCTTCACGTTAAAAGGAACGAAGATAAGCAAGCACAGATGTGATCATTTTCTATTTGAACACATTTTTAATATTCATTTTTTTGTAGTAACATGTTTTAAACTAGCGTTTTTCTGACTTGTATGCATTGATTATATGGAAATTTTGTTAAATATAATAATTTTAACTCTTATCGACTTTTTATTTAAGTGTCACAAATTATATGTTGTATAAAAAAACTGAAGTTTTCTCCACCCACCTACAGAGGCTCCGCGACCCACAGGTTGAAAAACACTGCTTTAGAAAACCAAACATCCACTGTAATAAGAGTACCTAGCCTTGAAAAATGCTCTTTTAAAGATGTATTTTTTAAAATTATATGATTTTACTCACTCTGACATTAAATATATGAAAATTAAATGTCAAAATCTAATAATCTCTTCACTCTTACATTTGATTCAACAGTTTGCTTCAAAAAATAAATGAATTTGTTCCCTAAATTTGCCGCGCACTGTATATATATATGAACACCAGGTATATTAAATACTGACTAGTCTTTGCATACCAAAATAATACAATTTTCGCGTTAAATATAGTGCGTGTTTTAACATAACCTGCTCTACAAAATATGCAAACCCTTGTTCATAAAACTTAGGTTCATGCATTTCAAGAGGGTGTGTGTGGTAATTCATTAACTACCATTGATTTTTCCACACCCAACGTCACCTTAGAAAACGTTATTCCAGTGCTGCATAAATAATAAACTTCCTTATTAAATCCAACTAAGTATTATATTGATTTCCATATTATTCTATTTCTTATACAAAATGTTTCTCATATACTTGTATTTACTTTTGGAGTTTTCGTCACTCGGGAAAATGGTTAAGTAAATTTCTTATATACAAAGAAAATAAGCCAAACTCACATCCGAACTTCGTGATAGAATTGAATTAGTTGAGAAAAACCCAAAAACAAACTTCCATTTTCTCTCTTAAGACTATACTTTGAAAAAAATAACTCACATCGGCCTTCGCATTCAACACTATAAAGATGATTGAAACTAATATATTTTTCATCAAAGAATTTACCAATTCTGAAATTAAATTTGTTTATAGAATTCTCTCTTAAAACTGAACAAATATGCTGCAACACCTCTGCCTCCCTGCAATTTAATAGTTATTTTCATAACGTATATTAAGTTACGGGGGCCTTTTTGGAGGGCACGTTCCGGACCCGGCTCATAATTTGTTGCTAATTTGTTACTAAATAATTGATTTTGTTGCTCCAGCCGTTGCCGAGAAACGCGTGGTCCCCTACCGTAATATTAACTTAGGGTGACCAAGTGCAATATCTCGGTAACGGAGGAAGCTAGCGGTACGAGCCTGGTGGCATATTTTGTTGCTTTAAGGTGGCTTTACCAAAAAATTCCACCTTAAAGCAACAAAATATGCCGCCTGGTTCGTGTCGCTAGCACGTCTGACTCCCGAGATATCGCAGTTGGCCACCGTAACTTAATACTGCGCGATGGTGAGTTTGACATGTAGGGGAGGTTTTTGGAATTTTTCGATAAAGCCACCTTAAAGCAACAAAATATGCCACCAGGCTCATATCGCCAGCTTCCTCCGTTACCGAGATATTGCACTTGGCCACCCTAAGTTAATATTACGGTAGGGGACCACGCGTTTCTCGGCAACGGCTGGAGCAACAAAATCAATTATTTAGTAACAAATTAGCAACAAATTATGAGTCGGGTCCGGAACGTGCCCTCCAAAAAGGCCCCCGTAACTTAATACAGGGTATGGGCACTCTGAACGCACGAGGGTACTGCCACCTAGTGAGTCCCAACAGTACTAAAATTGCAGATTTAAAGAGAACTGTAACGCCGTTAGTTGTAGTTAATTTTAGTTTACAGATACTTCCTCTGCCAACCTAACCTAAAAACTCCTGAGAAAATTAAAGGTTTTTATTTTATGGACTTCAAAACATTTTACTTGTACAAAGTATCTGTATATCTCTTATCTATGGTATCTGTATATGTTGGAAATATTGGAAATGCCCTACATATCAAATTATTCACCAGTTGGGAAGGTGCAAACACCAACCAAAATTTATACAAGGAAATTAATTAATGGTGAGTTTTATACAACTATAATTTTAACATTATCATACAATGTACAGTGTCCCTAAGAAAAAGTAAACACCTAATTTTTATGTTGTAGCCATTCCATCCACAAGCAAGGGTTTGAGGAGAATGGATGAGAGTAAATTAAGCCACTATCAGAAATGGTATGTATAAAATAAAATATCTTGTGTCTATTTCTTTTGTTATATTATTAAGTTTACTGAACTTCTAATTTTTATGTTGTAGCTATTCCTTCCACAAGTAACAGCATTTGAAAGTATTGAGCAATGATCAAATAATGGTATGTATAACATAAAATATCTTCTATCTGTATGATCCTTTTGTTATACTATTTGGTTTGTTTAATTTTCATCAAAAACAAACTTAATTACATATTTCATAGTAATATATGAGTAAATGAATAAATTGTCTACATATAATGCAATTATGGAGGTTCTACCTTTAAGAGGGGCAAAAAAGCATTTCCCGATGAAAGGTACAAGCATTTTTCAAAGGTAAGCAGTTTGGAGAAAGAAATATTGTAAATGTTCACAATCATATAATGTGTGTTTGAGCTATATAATTAAAAATATCCAAATAATACATAATAAATAATAAATTAGTAATGATAGTCATAATTTTGTAAACTAAGTTTTTTAAATAGTGTGCACATTTTAGTTAGCTGTGTTATTAGAAAACATCTGCAAACTGTAGAAATGGATGTGTTTCATGTTTTTTTTTTAATATACATCTGCCCACAGAAACGGTTGCTGATAGATAAAACTATTTTTTGGTTTGTATGAAAAAATGTTATTCTTTATGTAAATATTTTTGAAATAGGTACATTTGTCAGTTTACTCACATTACTTTATTTACTGATCTTTCTGTTTGTCATTAAAAGATGTAAAAAAACGTTTTATTTGTTGTGTACTTTCTTATATTAAATAAAATATATAAACTTGATGATTATTGCTTTATTTTTCCCATATCCGGCATTATATGGTCCATTTTTTGACATTTCATTTAATTTAACAAGACTATTTGATTGTTATTATTGTAATATCAATCAAATGTTCAGTTATTTTAAATGAAATATCAAAAAATGGACCATAAATGCCATATTTCAATAATAGTAAAATTACAGTAAATTTGAATATGCCGCCAAAAACTGTAAAATTACAGGAATCTGCTTTTTCAGCTGTTAGCGAAGTTCACAACCATGTGAAAAGTGTTAAAAGTACTGTTGGGACTCGCAAGATGACGCCACCCGTCAAAATTAGTTCGTCGTAGGGAGCGCCACGGTCAGATGCCTATCTATAAGTATGTTATCTGTGACTTAATATACGTGCAAAGCAAGTGTCACAAGACTAACAAGTTTGGATATATAATATACAATAAATTATCATTTATGCTTATATCAGCAGTTTGGAGTTGTATACACAAACGTGACTTTCTTATTTTCTCATTTTGTATTTATGAGAATATTCATATATATCTACAGGGTATATCCAATACGGAGGATAGAAATCCAACAGTGTATGCTGAGAGTTCATTAGGAAAAAAGAGAAGAATTTCAGAAAACATTCTGGGCAAAGCCCCTGGCACACATGTAGATATCATAGCTTCAAATGAAATTAACATAATGACTACTTTGTCGGAGCAACTTCAGATCACAAAAAATTACTATAATCTAGTATTCTAACACCAGAAATATCTACAACAACTGGTATGAAAACGTATACCGGAAATAGGAACAAACATTCGTTTATCCAATAAACAAATAATTTACATAGACGCCCACAGCGTATGTTAATTACATTATCAACGCTTTCGATTAAAACAAACAACGATATTGTTGAAAAATATGACATTACAATTTAAATTGGCACTAAAGGAAGTAGTGTGCTTAATGTAAAATACGCGTGCTCGCTATAACGATTATGATTGGTAGGTATAGGTTGAAGTTTTGGTCAGTGGACATTTCATTATTGAAATACAAAAATTAATTACGGCATTACTATAATGTATGTATAATAATGTATCCTATTGTTTAAGTGATATATGAAGGAGATTTTTTTTTAATAAAATTATTAATTATTAATTTAGTATCCTGTAAATTAAGGCAGGATCGAGAAACTAATAAAAAAACATATTTGGTTTAATTGTCTTTCAAGTGATGCATATAACAACATACTTGGTACCTTGAAACTTTATCTTTGCCGATAACGTTGCAAATGTAAAAATATTTAATAATCTCCTAAAATTAATTGTTGGTGGAATAGACAACCAGTCTATTAGGTCCAAAAATCAATATTTCTGGTGTTTAGATGATTGTTTTCCGGTAAGGTCAAAAAAATTAACTATACACATAAACTCTTATCATAAATATATTATTACTCCATTCATTAGTGGAAACTACAAAGCAAGTAATACAGTATCCGCCAAAATAAACAGTACCGAAAATAAAAATTAATTTTTAATTTCTGTAATGTAAGTGTTCAAAATGTTCACCATTTCGACGCAAACAAGCTTCATATCGATTTTGTAAGTCAATAAACATATTTATAAAAAGTGGTTGATGTAACTGCCGAAAAATATTTTGTATTCTTTCCCGTAGTTCGGCAATATTCGCCGGCGGATTTTCCGAGTGAAATATTTTGTCCTTCATTATGCCCCAAATGTATGCGTCAGGTGGCGTCAGATCAGGTGAATGAGAAGGATATTCGAAGTCTGTTGCCCGAGAAGAGTAAGTCTAAGGTGCGCACAGCTGTATGGCTCGTTGCACCATCTTGTTGGAACCATTGTGTGCGAAACTGTAGATTTCTCACAAAAGGTATAATAATTTTCTCTCTATAACGCTCTTGGTTGACAGTAAGTGGATTCTGATTATCACCTTCAACGAAATAAGGACCAATCATTCCATGACCAGATACCGCGCACCAAACGGTAACTCGAAGACTGTGGAGTGGTTTCTCTACAATGACATCAGGACGTTCAAATCCAAGGAATCTGGTTGTTTGTCGATTAATATAGCCGCTAAGATGAACGTGACTCTCGTCTGAAAACCATATGTTTTTCAAAAATTCGGGATCTTCGTAAATTAAACTCAACATGCGACCACAGTAAATTTCTCTTGCACGTTTGTCCGCAGCATTTAGTCGTTGTCCAACTTGAATACGGTATGGATAACCACCAATTGATTTGAAGAGCTGCTTTATTAAATTTTTGTTGATATTTTATTGACACCTGTTCTAAGCTTGGACCATCATTACGACCTTTTCCGTATGAACGAAAATAATGCTCTACCACAAACACTTTTTCTTCCGTTGTTAGAACCATTTTTAAATCAAATTTAACTGCAGCGTACTATTAATATATCAACTAATGACAATTAAGTCAAATATGACAAATCCATATTACATAAACATCTCCACAGCACTCTCTGTTGATTCGGTACTGTTGATATAAAACTATAAACAAATAAAGCATTTTTTAACGTTAAAAATAACTTTTTCTACGCCCATGTCCGTAAACGTCAAAAATCGCACTGTGGACATTCTTTGTAAGTGACATTTAACAATAACGTACACGTAATGAAAATCTCATAACATACACGTGCGTTTAGATAAGTAAACGTGAATTTCTTTGTTGAATCAAATTTTTATTTACGTACAATAAATTCTTATCGCCTTATTCTATTCATTAAATTGTTTATAAAAATCACATCTGGATTTTCTTTGATTCACTTGGGGTTTTCCTGTCCCAAAAATATTATAGCGCGAACACTGGAAGCTATCGGAGTTTAATCAAATTTATTATCTCGTGAATTCGATTGAAATGCACAAAAAAATGTACAAAAATTTGGTGTCGAAGTAAATTCTCAGTTGGCGGTTTACTAAAAATTCCTTCCAAACCTCTTTGTGGAAGATAGGCGATAAATTGGAATACTTTTGGATGAATTGAATTGTACATCGTACTTCGATTTGATTAAAGGGAAAGAAGTGGAAAAAAAATTGGAAAAGTCCTTTGAAATCTGTTTTAAATTTTTTTTTCATCAAGATTTACATTTTTAATTTCATTCATTATTCGATCATTAAGATTTTACTGAAAATATATTATAAAGACTTCCAAGATTTTTGTTAAATAACTACGTCTTTTGAAATGTGACCACTTTGGAGCTATGAGAATACATCTCAGATCATCTATGTATTTTTGGAATTCTTATATGTCTAACAATACCTTAATCTCAATACTTTCTATTAAATTTAAAATGTGTTCTTGAAAGTAGCCATGAAAATAAAATGGTACCAGCTTGGAGTGGTAAAGTGTGGTTTCTCTATAAGCACAAGATTATCGCATTCAAAATAGTACCGCAGAGTAAACCTGATTATTATTTATTCCGTGTCTATCTATATGATAACCAAAAAGTTAATATTTGTTAAACATCTGGTTTTGCTAGGAATTTTTTTAAATTAAGTACATAGTCCAGTAAATAAAGACCGAGAAACCCCCCAACCTGTTCATCTCATTATTGTCGGACTTTTTTTTGCAACTTGTAGGTATTCACGGGTAGATTACTCTCTGAAAATATGTCCTCAGCGAAATTTGAGGAAGGGACTGAAAAATGGCCAATAATCCCAAAAATTGAGTTTTCCGCCGATATCTCCGGAAATATGACACTTAGAGAAGTGGGGTTTTGATAGAAATGGAGAACAGTTTATTATCTACAAAAACAATCCTTATCATTTTTGTCAAAAGTTTAACCGTTTTCGAGATAAACAGGCCCAAGCGTACCTTGGATTTCGAGCTGCTTCGCTGCGTCTCCGTGAATGTAGGCATGGGAGGGCGGGCGAATTGGCCCATAACTTGAGTAAAAATGAATCTTTTTTCATGATTCAAAGTGCATATGAAAGGAGGGACCTGTACCTATAACATCGTGTAACTTTTTCGTTTTTTTATTTTCCAGGAATATTGAAAAAACTGGCCAAACTTTATTTTTCCTGAATATTTGACCGCCCTTATCAATCCGTTCATATTTTTTAAATTAAGCGTAGTTTTACCGAAACCTTTTGGATAATGGGACTTTGATAGGTGGTGAATGTATTCCGAAAGAATGAATACATAATTTTTGTGTATTTTTATAAACAACATGTTTTTCTTGGGACGTTTTTTTTTGATTTCCGGAGTTTTCTGAAAATTCTCGGGTCTACCGCAAATTGATAAACAATGATTGGCAATATCGGTCTTTAATGCACACCATTGGAAAGCTGAAAATGTCCTCTTTTCGATGGTTTTTAAAATTTTTGGCTGTTTTTTAGTTTTCCGAAAAATTTTTGCAAGCCTTTTTTTGCAAGAAATATTGATCCAGGGACAAAAATGATGGGGACCATTTTTGTATAGGTAATGAACTGTACTTCATTTCTAGCAAAACCCTACTTCTCTAAGTAACATATTTCGGGAGATATCGGCCAAAAACTGTGTAATCTACACATGAATACCTACAAGTTGCAAAAAAAAGTTGGACAATAATGAGATGAACAGATTGGTGCCTTTATTTACTGGACTAACAGAAATCTGGAAGCTTTTTGTTTTTTATTGAAAATATAGAATAGCAACATAAATCTGTAACTACGATGGAGCTATTGAATGTATCATAGGGCGTACCTCAAAAGCGCTAGAAGCCACAAACTACGTGAAAAAATGACATTTTGTGTTTGCAAGGTTATATCTTTCGAAAGAAAAAAGCTGACATATTGCAGTTTGGCCCGAAAGATAGCTTATATATTCGAGAATTCGCGTTAATTGAAGTGGGCGGCTTTGAGAAATCGGATTTTGAAAAAAAAAGTACTTTTAGATATTGGAAATCCGGAAAAATCATGATAAATCTGATTAAATTGCGCACACGTTTTCGATAAGTTTATTTGGGCCGAAATGGCGACCATTTTAAGCAAAAGGTAGTTTTTAGTTTTCGAAATAACGGCTTTACGATGTATGCTTTGACATGGCACTACAGGGCTCCAAAAACGATAATGAATTTAAAGTCGTTTTTATGTAATTTCTTGAAAGTACATTTTTATTTTGTACGTTTCTATCGTGTCCTATAATTCAGTTGTCGCAATTCAAAAGAAAAGTAAGACATCTGGCAAAGGGTCGGCAAGTTACCTTAGAATGTGATGTAATGTTGGATTCACTTCTAAATGTAAACAAATGTATCTTTTTAATGTATTAATCTGAGGTTTTTGCCTACATTCGCCACATAGTTGGAGAGGCCCTGTGGCTAGAACATTTGTTCAGTATGCGAGACTGTTTATTGAGTTTAATGTGGAAAAGTGAAAACCTCGCTTTATTGATTTTCTTGCAGATAAATGCATTTACTAAAACAGTGGAAACCGTATTTAAACGACAAGACACCAAGTTCAAACAAGATTAATGACATGGAAAACAAGTTGAAAGATATGGTGCCAACACTTCTAATGGATATTATTAATTAATCCCAAGGCGATGAATGCACGAAGACAGATGCTTTATGTCTCATTTCTAATGTTAAGCTGTTTCCGAATTGAGAATCTTATATAATATAAGACTTCGGTTTCTAATCGGTAAATGGAAATGAATACATAATTGTACGCAGTAACAATCAGAATCTGTCAAAAACTAAGTAGACCAAGGCAATCAGTGATGGTTATAACCAGTTATTTTCTGATCGTTGCTGACAGTTTTTGATTGTTTTTTTTTGACAAACCTTTTTTAAACTCACCAAACAAGTGGAGGGGTGGTAACGCATATCACTTGCAATCGGAAAGCCGTAGGTTTGAATTCAATCCCAGATTGATCTAAAAATACACTTCTCCAATAATATTTCACTCATCTAGTGGGATGTGTTGCATAATTATCGAGTGTAACAACAGAAAGAAGGTAAAATGCCATTTCTATAAATTTGCAATAACTGGTAATCTTACTTAAAAGTTCTGTGAATGAATTTAATTATGTATGTACACCGGTTAAAAAAGCATTATTCAAATATACCCTTTTCTAAATCCCCCAAGCTTCCTTTATCTACCATCGAATAGAATGTTTTTCAGTTGGTTTTGTCCAAGAAGTAGTTTCTGGCGTAGACAACGATGTATTCATTGTTTGCACTGTTATTAGTGAGTGTTTGCGGGGCTATTCCGTAGTCTTCATTAAGCCATTTTTATTTTGTTTGGCCTGCTTTGAAAATGTAGGTAGTTAAAGATTTATATTGCTATTTTATATTTTCAATAAAAAACAAAAAGCTGTATATTCGAGAATAACATATCGAAAATTCGCGTTTTTGAAAAATCGAATTTTGAAAAAAAGCACTTTTTTTAGTTTTTCCGTTTTTCTGGAATTTTTTTCCAATGTATTGGAAATCCGGAAAAACCATGATAAAGCTGATTGAATTACGCGCATTATGAAAAAAAAACATTTCCGATACGATTGTTTGGGCCGAAATGGCGACCATTTTAGCAAAAGGTAGTTTTCGAAATAGCGGCTTTATACGATGTATATTTTGAAATGACACAGATGGTTCATGCTCCAGCGATGGGGCGGGGGCTGGAATTTACTCCAGGAACCCAAGGACACAAGTCTGTGTTCCATTGGGTAAAGGTGTGTCTGCAAATCAGGCTGAGGTATACGCTATCTTGGAATTGCGCTATACGGATCGACGCATAACCATATACACCGACAGCCAGGCGGCAATTAAGGCACTGAGTGGATATACCATCAACTCAGGGCTTGCTGCTGAATGTCGTGAGCGCCTTGCTGACCTAGCAAGTCGGAACACAGTGTGGCTAGAATGGAGTCCGGCCCACTCTGGTTTTGAAGGCAACGAAGGGGCGGCTACTCCCTTCAACGGCCCGGGCCCGACCTTACGCCTCACAAAGCAAACAATCCGTGAGGAGACGAGGAACTGGTTGAGAAACCACCACCTTGTTCACTGGAGGGCTCTACAGGGTCTTAGACAGTCCAAGCTCCCATTGAGGGGATGGACTGATGGACATGCTAGAGCTGCTCTAGAACTACCAAGGAGTAGGTTAAAGAAGATAGCAGAACTCCTAATAGGGCACTGCTATCTAAGGAAACACCTCTGTAACCTAGGTTTAGAGGAAAGCCCCCTATGCAGGGGTTGCGGCATGGCTGACGAAACGTTGGACCATGTTCTCCTCGTATGTCCACATTGGGCTGTCCTTCGCAGGCGAATCTTCGGAGTCCCTGTTATGGCCTCTGGGGACATAAGCGGGTATCCACTGAAGAGGATTGAGTCCTTCATCGAGGGACTCGGCTTCATGGATGTATAAGTGGCAGGAATGGCACAATGGGCCCGAAAGTGGCCTCAGTGCCGGAACCTTGGCTTGAGTTTGTCTTGGCCAAGGTTCGCCTGACTAAGTAGTAGTAGTAGTAGTTGATATGGCGCTACAAGGCTGCAAAAACGTTTTTTGGAAAAAATAAAAAACATGTATCATGAAATCGCAAATGGAATATGGTCTGGATGTTTCAGAAAAATCAAAGGCATCGATTTTTTTTGCTCGTTGAATGGACGATTACAATTTTGGGATCCATCGATAATATTTAGTAGCAGCATTCATTGGAAGAACGACCTTTACTGTTACGGTATTATTAACAACTCTCCTGGCCAAATGAACTCTATTGATCGAAATAATCATATAAAGTAGAAAGCTTTGGATTCTCAACGCAAGAGCTTAGCTGATGAATAAGGGCGAAAACAAAATAATTCTGTGTTTAAATGTGATTTAATATTCAGATATAAATAGAAATAGATTGTGAAAGTTTTGTTCAGTTGTTAGTGGCGTTTGTTTTTGGGTGGAACTCATAAACAGAAACTAATTAGGATACCTGGCGTTGTACCGGTCATAAATATTAAATTAACTACAACTTCTACAAGTTGAGGATTGTTCGGGGTCCGATTTGTAATTGAGAATAACATTTTAGAGTTTGTACTTATTACACAATTGGTTATCCACAATGCCAAAATCTCTTGTGTATACATAGATGACCTTTCAGTTTCTCAACTGGGCATTGGAATTAAGTCGTTGGATGTTCGTATTTATGGATCTTTTGTGGTTTCAATATCGTGCTGCTACAATACAAAACGGTTTTTCAGTGTCTTTATTGTACGCAATTCAATATAAAAATGATCTTTTTCTAATTTTGACATATAAAGTGACATTTTTCAAAACTGAAGAAGAAAGTTTAATGTCATATTATAGAAAAATAACAACAACTAGAACTGAAGAGAACTATTAACAATAAGAACAACTAGAACAATTTAAATAATAAAGAAAAGTCTGAAATTAATGTATAAAATAAAAGTATTGTCTTGTGTAATATTGGTTGCATAACTTGTAGGAATCAAAAAGTGCTGTTTTCAAATCAGAAAAATTAATTAAAAATTGTTAAAAAAGAAATAAAATAAATTAAATTTTGTTTTTGTCAAAAGGACTCACATAAAATAGATTAAATTTTCTTTTTGTCAAAATTAGATAAAGTCTTGTTATGAAATGCTTTTTTGTGGAACTCGTGTCATAAATAATAATCCTTAACAGTTTTTTCCACCATTTCTATAAATTTTTCTAAAAGAAATTGTAATGTATTTTGACAGTTAAAATAAGTCGGCAACTTCGAGAACACTCGGTATTTTAAAAACAAATTTGTTATTTCAATAATATCGATTTTTAACAGATAATTTCGTGTTTTTAAACAAACTCACCAAACATTTCAATTTGATAAATAATAATTTCAAGGATCAAAAATATTTTATCTGAAATATTATGAGTAGTGTATTACTCAGAAGGTATATTAAAATCTAATCACATGTTTAACATAATAATTACTTGATAATAATGTTGCTACTCGATTTTAGGTAGTATGTAGGATAAGAATTGTAAATAAAATGATAATAAATTGAGAGTAGGTAATGTTTGCAAAAGTTGTGATGTCAACGTGTAGGGATAGAGAAACGAGTTAATTTTGACAAATTTGCGTATCTAAGGGACCAACAATTAGACGCGATCAAATGTTTTTGAGATAATTGTCAAAAAAGTATTACCTGGGTTTGCGTTTCAATTCTTTTGTAGATCTATTCATACGTGGTTGGGATAAAGTATGGAACCAAGTAAATATCGTTTAAACGAAAATAACGATATTTATGAAAATTTTCAGGTAAGTGCAATGGTACAAAATGCATATGATGTACATTTTTTTGTTAATAATACAAAGAATATAAAAGAAGTGTGTCATATTTTTAATAATTTGCATCCGGAGAGAAATTCTATATCACGCTCAACAGTAACTAAAACATTACAACGTTTTAATACAACTGGGATGGTAAAAAATTTGCTAAAACCTGGAAGGCCGCGGACTGCAACGAACGAAACTGTTAAACAAAATATTGCAATCGATTTAGAAGAATCACCTCAAACTTCCACCACAAATTTGGCACTAAACCATGCTATCAGTCGACGTTCTGTAGGAAAGATATTAAAAAAGGAAAAGTATCATCCGCATAAGGTACAGTTGGTTCAAGAATTGTCAGACGATGATTTTGACCGACGGCTGGAATTTTGCGAACGGCTAATGGACATCTGTAATGTCGAATTGGTCAAATGAGAATCCTCATTGGATTTATGAAGCACATACCCAGCATCCACAGAAGTTAAATGTTTGGATGGGAATTGTCGAAAATAGGCTCATCATTTTTTATCGACGGAAACTTGAGTGGTGACAAGTATTTGGATCTACTAAATAACGAAATTATTCCTGCACTTCAACAGAATGGGCAATTACCACGAAATGGTTTCAACAAGATGGAGCACCTCTCCACTATGATAGACGGGTTAGAGATTTTCTGGATGCGAATTTTCCAAATACATGGATTGGACGTAGAGGATTCATAGAGTGGCCTGCTCGTTCTCCGGATCTCAGCCCGTTAGATTTTTTTCTTTGGGGTTATCTAAAATCACGTGTTTACGTTAGACGACCAACAAACTTACAGAAATTGAGACAAAGAATTATTGATGAATGTGAACTAATACGTGGAGAAGTCTTGGAAATAGTGACTCAAGAATTTGTTAATAGGATGGCATATTGTAATTTTGTTTCTCATTATTCTAAAATAATATTGTACAACTAACAGTGAGTTATTCCTCGTTTTTACAAATTTTTTTACACTAAACTCAATATGTATGAATTCAAAATAACAAGCTCTTTCAAAATCTGTAAAAATATATAGGGTGTCTCATTTAAATTAAAAAAGCTGATGGCATTTCCGGTTAAACGTATATGATTAACAAAAAAATGTACATCAGATAAATTTTGTTCCGTTGCACTTACCTGCAAATTTTCATAAATATCGTTCTTTTCGTTTAAAAGATATTTACTAGGTTCCATACTTTATCCCCACCCTGTATATCAAAAATCAATTGACACTTTTTCATTGCCATTTTTTACCGTCGTAAATGTCAAATAGGGACTTGCCTTCGAGTGCCAGCTGGTCTTAATGTTGTTTGTTAAATTTCAAATGAATCCAAAATCAGTATAATCATTTATTATATAAAACTATTATGTAACATACATAAATCTACCAATAACAATTAACCTTGTCACAAACACTCAAGACGCGGCATAGCTCCTAACAATTAAAAAACATTATCAATATTCCTCGCCAAAAAGAGAATATATCGGAAGTTTCATTATTTCAAACAAACGTGTTCGAACAATTAGATGAAAGTGATAAAGCAAATATGTCGATAACTATTATCATTAATTTCATCATGGCTAAAGTAATAACGTACATTATATATATATATAGATGCATTAAATTTGATGGCCTTTGATTAATAACGTAAACATCATGTCCATCAGTACTGCAATAAACAATACATTTTATTTACAGAAAGACGTTTCTTACTGGTAAGCCATATGCATTTAAAATCATATTTAATTAATTATTTAAGGTTACGTTGATGCCCTTATGCGTAGACCCTACTTATCCTCATTTTATTGTTCAGAAACTCTTCAAAAAGTTTGAAATTAGCGCAGGTTCTCTTTATTCATTGTTACTGATAATATAACTGCTTCTTTGATATTCTATTTTCCCTGATAATGATCCTAGACGCCGTTTTATCACGATATAAAAGGTTTGTTTGTAGAGCTATCACAAACTAAATATTCCTATGTAAAAATAAAAGTCCACTTTTTATAAAATGTTTTCGCGTTTTTATTAAATCCTACATTTCCCTCCAAGACTAACGTTGTAGTGAATTTTGTGCTCTACAAATTGGCTCTGTAGCAGAATAGCGCTGGTCAAAAAAAGCGCTGGATAAAATAGCGCTGGACATAAATAGCGCTGGAAATAGCGCTGGTCAAAATAGCGCTGCACGAAAACAGCGCAGGACAAAATAGCGCTGGACAAAAACAGCGCAGGATAAAAACAGCGCTCCATAAAATAGCGCCGCCAAAAGATAATTATGCTTCTTTATCTTACTACTATCTTATACATAAAAATAGACTATAGTACCGAATTAGCATAATTAGGAATAACATATTTTTCATAAATTACAGTCATAACAATAGTTTTCCTAATTCAATTCGTCAATTCAACATCGCTTCCCGACCAGCTGACAGTGATCAAAGTGTTGGTAACTGTCTATAACAATATCAGAATATAAGGAACGGAAAACAAGTAAGAACAACAATCAATATTTTTCATCATACTTCAACACATATCGCTTCCCGACCAACTGACACAAATCAAAGTGTAAACAACTACTTGTCAGTGTCATATTTATTTAGTCTAAAAAAATTCAATTTGGCAAGTGATACATTATTCCACGAAAGATATAATTACCGAAATGACAAGCAACGTGAAATTGCATTTTTTTAGACTTTAAATAGGTATGACACTGACAAGTAGTTGTTTACACTTTGATCTGTATCAGTTGGTCGGGAAGCGATATGTGTTGAAGTATGATGAAAAATATTGATTGTTGCTCTTACTTGTTTTCCGTTCCTTATATTCTGATATTGTTTGTTGCAAAGGAAGGTTGATGCTTAGCGGTGAAACTTGATTTTTCAATCACATCCTACTGTAATAGTTGATTTTGTAAGGATATTTCAACCGGCGCTATTTTATGGAGCGCTGTTTTTGTCCTGCGCTGTTTTTGTCCAGCGCTATTTTGTCCTGCGCTGTTTTTGTCCAGCGCTATTCTGCTACAGAGCCCTACAAATTAGTTCCTGTCTCAGTTTACTCTATCTCGCACCGTTTTCATGAAAATCGCGTTTTAATACGTCGAAGAAAAATTTCACAATAAGAAAAAAGAGTTTTGAGTGATAAGTATTACAAATTTCAAAACTTTTATGTCTTTAGGGGATAGAACATCTCTTTCGGAACATACTTTGTTTCTACAGTTTTTTTTGTAACTAATTAAATAAACGCGTAAATAGAGAAAAACATACAAAACTGCTATGTCAGCAATACAAATTATAAGGTCTTGAGTGACGTCGTGCGCACGACGGACGGAAAATGAAACACGGGAGCATCCGGCCCTGCCGTTTTAAATAAGAAGTGTCTTGCGCAGAAATCAAAATCGGTCTTGTTTATCTATGTCATGCCATTGGCGTTACACGCGATGTTTCATGCCGACAGCTATTTCATTATTGATATTTGAGGTTGTGTTTGAAGCAATCACTCATTCGATTGGGTTATGCTCAACAATCCAGGCACTTGAACTGAATCTTTGTACCAATTCCCATGTTATCTACCATTCCAGAAGCTTTATGTCTTCTATGTAGGCCACTAGTTTAACTGGAGGCATTTTCAGTAGTTGTACTGGTTGTATTATTTCCTCTACAAAGTGCAGAGTATGTGAGTAGGTGTTTCATCATAAAGTTCACATTTCCTTCACATAAGTTCACTAACCCAGAATGTAGGGTTATAAAATAATCATTGGTGTCCCTATATTTATCGTGAGTTTATTTTTTGAAAAACTTAAATGAAATGTATAAATGTCCCTGTAGATCCACTAATGACTAGGTACAAGTCAACAAGCAACTAGATGCAATGCGCTTTGGAAGCAGCAAAACAAACTTTTCAAGTTGAGAGTGTCTCGGTGCCAAGCTGGAACAGTCCTTAAGCAGTCCTTGTACCTTCCTCTGACGTAACTAGATGTCGGTCGGTAATTTAATTACTTTGTATTGTTCGTTCGTCAAAAACTTATTTGACAAAATATATATTCGATTTTGGTTTATACGATGAAATCGTGAAATAATTTTCTATAATAATCGAAATGAAAAAATAATGTTATTTATTGACATCATAATTAACGCATTTTATTAGGAATTAAATTTTTTCTTTTTCCACATCCCGTCGCCTGGGTGTTACGCTCTTAAAACGTTCCCAGTTAGCTTCACTTAGTGTTTTATCCATGTCTGGTTTGAGTACACGTTAATCTACTACAGCTGAAATTACACACGATCTGAGGATTTCACTGTAAACACTCTTTTTCACTGGTGGCCGTAAATTTCACGGAGGTATTAATAACGAAATAACCCCTTTCACTGGAGTTTTAATTAAAATTCTGTCGATATTTAGGTCGAAGGAATTAAGAAAATTGTTTAGTACATTGTGTAACAGGTTATTTCTACCGAAAAAGGTACAAGAGATAAATAAAAAATAATGAATGATCGAATACTAAACAAATATCAGCAAATCTGCAAATATCTGACTCCCGAACAATCGATTCCTTAGAAAAATCGATTCTTTTTCCCCTTAATATATAAGTTTGTATTTATGACACATAATATGAATGTAATTATAGAAAACATAGAAGTAGCTAAAATAATCAATCTTTAATCATTTTTAATGAATTAAACAATTACAACTGTATTTAAATGTTACAGGTATAAGTAAGAATCTCTACTTAAAATATAATTTTTTTTATATTAATTAAAAGCTGAAAAATTATAGACAAGCGCGAGAAACCAGCTTTCTTTGTGTTCTCTCGCATACTTCAGTAGAAACTGAGCTCACGCCATCTCACGAGTATTTCCTACATTAAAAAAATTTTGCGTCTTGAAATTGGCTATAAATTGGTAACCGGGGGTTTTTTGGATCGAAAAATCGACTGGCACAGTCTGTTTTTTGAATAAATCATTCTTTCGCTTTCAAATAACGTAATAAAATTTTCAAAAATCCACTTTCTAAAACCAAAAATACTCATAACTCGACTAATTGGAAAGATAGAACGTTCAGTCTCCGCCATTCGCTTCAGGGGAACATTTTACTTATAGATATGAATTTTGAGTTTATATTTCCAAGCATTAAGGGAGATAGCAGATAGCAAATTAAATCGTGAAAATATTCGGAAATCCACATTCTGAAACTTTATGTATCCATAACTCGACTAATTGAAGCGATAGAACGTTCTACTCTCCGCTATTCGATTCAGGGGAACATTTTACATATAGATATGAAAATTGAGTAAATATTTCCAAGCATTAAGGGAGATAGCAGCGAGAAATTTAAATCGCGAAATATTTCCATACCTACCCCTTGCTCCAAAATTTCCTACAAAAAAAAATTTTGCGTCATGAAATTGGCTATAAATTGGTAACCGGGGTTTTTTTGAAACGAAAAATCGACTGGCACAGTCTGTTTTTTAATAAACTCATTCTTTCGCCTTCAAATAACGTAATGACATTTTCGAAAATCTACTTTCTAAAACCAAAAATACCCATAACTCGACTAATTGGAAAGATGGAAGGTTCTAGTCTTCATCAATCGATTCAGGGGAACATTTTATATAGATATGAATTTTGAGTTGATATTCCTAATCATTAAGGGAGATAGCAGGGAGCAAATTAAATCGTGAAAATGTTAGAAAATATACTATTCCATGGCTAGCTACTTTTACGAAAAAAATATGTTATTTTTTACGACTCTTCAAATTCCACTACGCTGCAATATAAGAAAAAGTGATAACATCTCCGAATGCTTATCAACAGATAGATAATACTGACATAAAACAATAATTGTAAATCTCACGACTGATTTAAAAGAATTTTAATTGATATTTCTTGTTTTTTATTTTAGCATTCATTCATAATTTGATAATCTTATCATTTTTGTGTTTAACATCTGTTGATACATATTTTAACCAAATTATCATTCTTATTTGGTTGATCATTTAAATTATTTATTTGATTAAAAAATGTCTAATGCTTCGTAATTTCTTTTATTTTATGCTTTCTTGCTCGCGATAAAGAAGTTCTTCCTAGATACCATCAATGGAATCATTAATCGGTTCCCAGACAATTTCGTGACGAGAAAAAACCTCGTAAAAGTGGAAAACGAGCATCATAAAACCATATTAAAACGAAGGAAACCGCTAGAATTACCAGAACTTAGAAGCAATTAACGTTTTTAATAATGAAGTTGGTAAAATTGTAGATAAAAGAATAAAAGATGTATGTAGACCTAGACAAGGCTTTTGACAGTCGGCAATACGGAAAATATTCAATTGTTTATGCACAACATGACTAAAAGTCAAGTATTTTCCCTAATGTTACGTTTTTCGTCTTAAAAACTATTTTATTTAGTTAATTGGTGCCGAATTCCACTACCTGAGGTGGAGTTCTCTAGTCTGGGTCCTTTTAAGTTACAATAATAATATTAGAATAGATTTGTTATACTGATTGCCTCATGCCCATTTGCCATTTCATTATATATACAGCATTGCTATTCATTTAAGTTACAAATACTTCATCAGAATAAGTGCTCAAAATGCTTGTCGTTTGTTAGTTTCTCTTCGAGACTGCGAATCGAATCGTTAATCATTTGTCGAGTAATTCCCTGCATTTCGAGACGTAAGCGATTCTTTAGATCGTTAAGTTTGTTGGTCTGTGAATATCAACGCTCAGGTAACATCAGAGAAAAAAAAATCAAGTGGTGTCAAGGAAAATGGTATTTAAATATTGCCTAACGTCCTTTTGATAACGGGCCATCTTGTTGAAAATACGATCATAGGAAATAACCAATCGATTCAGGGGAACATTTTACATATAGATATGAATTTTGAGTTGATATTTCTAATCATTAAGGGAGATAGCAGGGAGCAAATTAAATCGTGAAAATGTTGGAAAATCCATTTTCTTAAACTTTAGGTATCCATAACTCGACAGATTACCAACAAAGACTTTCTTTAGCAGGGTTACCAATTTTTGAAGCTCGTCGACTCCGTGGTGACTTAATTATCACCTTCCGAATTTTAAAGTATGGATATGGAGATTTGCAACACTTGTTCATTTTAGATGATCACAGCAGACTACGTGGACATAGTTTGAAAGTGAAGAAGGAACCCTTTTCATCGATAAGACGCCAACATTTTCTGTGTAATCGTATTTTTAGTACATGGAACAGTCTCCCAACGGAAATTAAAAATTCTCCATCTATAAATGTTTTCAAAAACCTACTAGACAGTTATTTGTTTGTAAACTGATCAGTGTTGTGCACAATCTAATAGTCTAGAGTTTATTTGAGAAACCAATTTTTTGTAATGTAGGTACGATTTCATTTATCTTGTAAATGGGCTTATGGGTCTCCATGACCCCAGCCCTTATTTCTATGTAATAATAATAATAATAATAATAATAATTGGAGAGATACAACGTTCTAGTTTCCGCCATTCGATTCAGGGGAACATTTTAGATACAAATATGAATTTTGAGTTTATATTTCCAAGCATTAAGGGAGATAGCAGAGAGAAATTTAAATCGTGAAAATATTCGAAAATCCACATTCTGAAACTTTATGTATAAATAACTCGACTAATTGGAGAGATAGATCGTTCTAGTCTCCGCCACTCGATTTAGGGGAACATTTTACATATGGAAATGAATTTTGAGCTTATATTTCCAAGCATTGAGGGAGATAGCAGAGAGAAACTTAAATCGTGAAAATATTCGAAAATCAACTTTCTGAATTTTTATGTATAAATAACTCGACTAATTGGAGAGATAGAACGTTCTAGTCTCCACCATTCGATTCAGGGGAACATTTTACATATGGATATGAATTTTGAGATTATATTTCCAAGCATTAAGGGAGATAGCAGAGAGAAATTTAAATCGCGAAATATTTCCATACCTACTCCTTGCTCCAAAATTTCCTACAATAAAAAAATTTTGCTCCATGAAATTGGCTATAAATTGGTAACCGGGGGTTTTTTGAAACGAAAAATCGACTGGCACAGTCTGTTTCTAAATAAAATCATTCTTTCGCCTTCCATTAACGTAATGAAATTTTCGAAAATCCTCTTTCTAAAACCAAAAATACTCATAACTCGACTAATTGGAAAGATGGAAGGTTCTAGTCTTCACCAATTGATTCAGGGGAGCATTTTACATATAGATATGAATTTTGAGAGATTATGTGGAATGGAAGAAGAAACCTCCATCTACATACTTGTGAACTGCACAGCAATTCAGAATCCTAGGGCACAGTACCTGGGAGACTACTGGATAGACGAGAGACAGTTACCTAAGTTGAAGCCTGCAGATATCCTAAAATTCCTCCGGGAAATAGGACTAAAGGAGCTACTAGTCTCTGAGACTCTCCTCAGAAACTAAGTAGAAGTAAGGGGGCGCAATAGATCTTTTAGGCATCAGTGAATGTTACCCCAAAATACATACATACATATATACATAAATTAGTTTTGAATTCAATTACATCTAATCTATTCATGAAACAAGCTCCCAAGGTAAGCAAAAACCGAATTTGTTGATTTGTCTTTGTTGACAACTATCATCAATAAAGCACGGATTATTCTTTCTAGTTTCTTCGTTTTTCGATGAAAAGTGGTCAAGAAAATGAATTTCCACAGCCGGAAATTGAAGAAGCTGCCATGAAATTTCTTATTATAATTGTAGTTTCACTAATTGTGCGTTAAATACATTGTCTGGCAGGACATATTGCCCGAGAAGTAGATGTTGCTTCCTAGTGAACGGTCTATCCTTTGGAAAGTAATTTTCTAACTTGTTAAGCGTTTTAATAATTTTATTCTATTAATTTGACTTCTATTGATATCACGCTTTACTTAAATATGACAATTGATATAGGAAACTGTAATCAAGTAAATATCATAACTTTCCCTTAATACGTTTCAAAGATAATCCCTTGGTACGAGACTTCTCAGCAACGCTGTAGTTTTGTTTCTTCAATATTTAGCGTAAAAGTCGGTCTTTGTTATTTAATAATTTAACATCGACTGATTAAAGCAGACATGTTTTTGGTAAAAAGAAGTAGCTGATTCAAAAATAATTTAATTACCATTTCAACGTTATAATCTTTTTTCAAAAGTTAAAACTCAAACGTACTTTTAATGAGGCTCTTCAGTTAGATTTCATTAAATAATGGGATCAATTCTTTTGTAAAGGACTCAAAACAAAATTTGCTAAAATTGTTAATTCTTCTCCATATTTTTTGGCGACTTTTTAAGTCCCATTTAACAGGAAAAGTTTCTCAAATGGTGCCTATAATTATAACAAAATTTTCTCCCTATTTTCAATTATACATTCGTTGAAAACAATAAGAAGAAAGCACCTCATATACAATTTTCACGGAAATTTGTTGTTACAATACTTGGTTAGAGACTGTGTGTACTCGGTGCTACAAGTGCTACAATGAAGTAGATATATTGAGAACAAAGTAATTCCTAAGGGTGAAATCATAAAGGGAATAGAATGTTGGTAATAACCGCAAAACCGATACAGAGATCCTCAATAGATTGTGGATATCTCCGGAATTTTAAGTGCTACTCTATTTAGTTTTAGCAGCGTTTACTGTAAATACACTCACCGGCACGAAAAACGGGCACCCCTATAATTATTTTATTAAAATGCCTGAATTTTCTATTTTTTTTTAATGTAACCTTTGTCAACGGTAGGCGTGCATTGGTACATGTTTTTAAAGTATGCTTTCAAGAAAATGACGCCTGTTAACATAAACACAAAAAAAAGAAATTTATTAGCACTTTTACAATTTTCATCATAAACACAAAAAACAATTTAAAAAAAAACAGTATTTATCAATTCTCTATCTAATTAATACCTCGTACTACCTCCACGAGCCTGTATAACGGCATTAATTCTTTTAGGCATACTGTTAATCAAGTTGAATACTTCATTCTGTGGAATCGCTTTCCATTCCTCTAAAAGAGCCACTCTGAGCTGATCCAAGGTAAGAGGATCAGGTACCCGGCTTCAAAATCCTCTACCTAGCATGTCCCAAATATGCTCGATTGGATTTAGATCGGGACTGCGTACTGGCCATGCCCTTTGGGCTATACCAACTTCGTTCAAATATACCGTGACAATGAGGGCGTGCATTGTCATACATCAGTATGAAGTTGTCACCACAAATGGTGAATATGGAACAACATAATCTTGTAGGATCAAATTTATGTACCTATCTGCAGTCACAGATCCTCTAGGGACCATGTACAATTCTGTTCGCGCCTCTGAAGAAATTCCATCCCACACCATAACTGTACTTCCTTGAAAACTTACTCTATGGCTAGAAGTGCACTCGGCATATCGTTCACCTTCGCTTCTCCAGACTCTTTCGCGACCATCTGCGGATCGTAAGCAAAATCTGGATTCATCGGTAAACAACACAAAGCTTCAGTCGTATGCTTTCCAATTTTGATGCTCCCTAGCGAATTGTAATCTGGCTACACGATGTTCTCTGGAAAGTTCTGGTCCTATAGCGGGTCTTCGACATCTCAGATTAGCTTCATTCAACCTTCTTCTAACTGTTCGTTCACTAACATTTATGTTCCCGATATGTTCAAGGTTGTTTCTAATCTCTACAGCAGTTGTATGACGATTTCTTAGTGCTGAAGATATCGTCTCGATGAGTAGTTTTTCTCTGGGGACCAGTTCCTGGACGTCGAGTGTAAGCTCCCATCTCTATAAAACGTGTAAATACATGTTGCACGGTACTGCGTGGTACCCCAAATCTGTTAGTCACGTAAATTTGACTTTTTCCGTCTTGAATAAGAGCAACAATAGATGCAACAGTTTCTGCGCTTAAAGACATCTTGAAATTCACACTAAATGACATAAGCAAGTAATAAACTATATAACATAATTAAACACTTAACTTAACCTTAAATGTCATCGTGAAAATCACTGAAAATCCATAGCCTACTAATGCTATTATCGGGGTGCCCTTTTTTCGTGCCGGTGAGTGTAGATATTTGTTATAAAGGGAGTTTATCTAATATTAAAATTATACCATTGGTCACACAAACGAGTTTGTAACTTTCTCAGGATATAATTTGATTTTAAAATGAAGTGCTATAAATATATTGAACCCTCGATTAAATAATGGTTCCCACCAGACATCCAGTGGCAAGTCTTGTGAGGAAAAAAAGGAGAAGATCTAGAAATATCTAGCCCAGGGCTTCAAACATACCCTGCAGCAACTGGTTTACTCCATTGTTACCACATAAGAATCAGTTTGCCTGAAATACAGTCTGGGATCCATTTTTACTGAAGATAAACAAGAAATAAATAAATATAAATAAGTGTAGTCCGGTCCACGCTTTTCTATTCCAAATAATACATGTATAATACGCAATTCCAATATGATAAATAAAACATAGCTTCCAACAGTAGCGATATTTTATCAAACACCTACTGTGTAGGTACATAACAATGTGTTGATAAATATTTATAATGACATTTCTCATAGGTGCTTTTATCCTCTGGAGATTCTGCAGTTGAAAATACTGTTCTATATAAACTTGTACAGAGTGAATAGAACAAAAAATATAATATGTTATAACGATGGTTTTATTATCTCCCATGCAAATAATCGATTAGCTGCAAAAGTTACCGTCCCGTCAATTCAGCGACAAGGATATAGAAGATGTTTTGCACGGAGCTGAAGAATGTGAACAAGACCTTCCTTGTTTGTTAGTTTTAAAGGAAGAGAAAATATTCCAAAGTCTCTAGCA
Organism: Lochmaea capreae; assembly: GCA_949126875.1. Lineage (NCBI taxonomy): Eukaryota > Metazoa > Arthropoda > Insecta > Coleoptera > Chrysomelidae > Lochmaea > Lochmaea capreae. The sequence continues at coordinate 4,071,401 of OX421400.1, forward strand.
GATGCCTAAAAATAAAAACGGTGCTGCCGAATTCTAGTACTGTGACTACTAGCACCATCTTTGCATAAATATATAAGAAGAGCATATGAATTTGTAACATGTCTATCGACCTGTTTCGATTTTACGAAATATTTCCCTAATTACCGCTCGCCGTCATAGTAACCACTCCCAATATAGTTCTGTGATCTAAATTTCTACTACTCTCGTTGACCGTTAAGACAATTGACATATGATGTCAACGGTCGATTCCATGAGGTGGTTTCATCCTTTTCCGATAACGACCCTTGAGTAGCAAGGACGTATCTTTTATCGTATCTTAAATTTAACTAAGTTTTACCTCAAATTGATGTGGTAAGCACAGCTGCCAGGATACCGTTACATGCCAGGTTACCACTGTCAAGATACCCTGCCAAGTTACAACTGCCAGGTAACAGCTGCCACTGCTAGGAGAATACTGTTATCTAGCCACTAGGATACACCTAGGCACCTCTAGTTCCGATTTTCAAGACATCTCTAACCTCAGCTTCAAGGCAGCTCTAGTTCCGAATTTCAAGACATCTCTGACATCAACTTCAAGACATCTTTCGCTTAATAACAAGGCATCGCTAGCCTCTGTTTCTACCAGACCTCTTCATCTTCTCGAATAAGCTAAGTACTTACATATAAAGTGCAGGTCTCATTCTTCCTGATTTCATTATCCTTGATGGCAGAATAAAGTTAATATTTTAAATTTCTTTTTTAATTTCTTATCTACCCGGCTGTAAGAGCTGTAGTTGTGACTTTTTTTTTATTTTTAACTATAATTAAATTCTACAAGGTGTTTCTACCTTTCTCACCTTAGTTACTTTTCTTAACTTTAAATTATCTTTTTTCGTCGATGTCTAAAAAGGTAGTGGCGCCCTAAGTTCTTATAGTCTGTCAACCCTCTGGTCTCACGTTGGGCGCCAATTTGTGACACTGGTCTCTCCTCAAGAGACAGATCCCGGCTAGAGACTCTCTCAAGGGTCAGATAGGGACCAAAAATTATTTCTATATTAGTTCATCTTGACAACGGTAGCGGGAACGCTACCGAAACGTCGAAATAAAAAATAAAAAAACATTATTGTGGTTTGATTCCCAAAAAAATAAGAAAAAAGAATAAGTAATGCCACAAGGAACTTATAGAAGATAGCATAAAGTAAGTTTGAACTATCATTTCTCACCACATCTGTCTGCCAGGTATCACATTTAGTGATAAATATCTTTAAAAAAAATGTTCAATGTAGCTAACCATTTATATAATGTTTTCAATTATTCAATTCGTTGTGAGATAACGTATTTAACCTTTAGGGACTAGCGTGTGGGCTACACATTTAAGTAGAACCATTAGAGCCACACAGGGGATCAAATCGATTATATCAATGTAAAGAATTTTCTTGTTACACGCAGAAATGAATTTCACACAGAAACGAATGGTTGGCAAGACAAGCATAAAAATAAATGGTATTATTATTATCATCGTCGATAAAGATGACTTTATTTTATATAACAAAGGTTCCAACTGCCTTAGATTAATTCTACAACGATTGAAACTTGACCAAATTGTTTCATTGTTGCCAAGACGTTAAAACAAGCCAAGAAAACAATACTACGATTGAAACAATAACTAAATCATTTCATTTGCTACTGCCTGTATACTTTCATGAAAAAACGTATTAATGATAATTCTAACTAATTGTTAAAATATATTTTTCAATATATTGAAAGAATATTGCTTAATATGTAAATATGATCAATTTTAAAGATATTAGAATTGAATCAAGAAACAGTATTTTTACCCCCTTTGGGTAAATTTCCATATTTAAGATTCTGCTTACCATTCCAGAGCCTTGATGGAATTTTCTTATTCTAAAATCGATTTGAATAATATTAAAATGAAAGCTTGTAGTCCAACAACTCTCTCAAGGTTATTTGTATGAAACTGGTCGATAAAACTTATCTGATGATGTCCCGTAGACTCACCACAACCGCAAGTTTGTCTAAATTGAGATTTATTTTAAGAGAGATTTGATCTTGATTCATGTAGTTAATATTGTGGTATAATACAAGGATCAAACTTGGAAAGAGCTGTAATATTCACAAATCTAAGGAAATTAGAATAGACAATTTTGGGTAGACAAATGGTGAGCTATCAGAAGTGGAAGTGTGTGGAAAAAGTAAATGTAATTTACGGTAAGGACGTTTAGGTTGGAAAGAATTCAATATTTTTCTGTCTAAAGCTATTTTAACAAAAAATCTGTTCAGGTTACTTTTTAATTTCCAATTAGGCATCGTTCTCTATCATTTGATGTACGAATGACGTCACCTCTTTCGCGTACATGACATCATTGTTATTTTTTAAATAGAACAACAAACTTTTCTTAACATTTTTGAATTCCACAACAATAGACGATTACAAAATTTTATTGAAATTACTGGACTAATAAATTTTACGTTCAAAAATTAAATTAAATAATTTATAATTCTCTCTTTTAAATCTTTTATATTCTCAGTCCTATTTATAAATTTAAGATAAATAACAAATAGTAAAATACTATCAGCGAATAATGTGGTGGTCGCCGTCCTGTTGAAACCTCACCGAATTACTAGGCATTTATGGATTTTGATTATCTGGATATAACGCGGCAATGACTGGAATTATATCATTTTGTAGCATTTCTAAATATTTTTCAGCAGTCAAAGTTCCTTCAATAAAAAATGGTCGCAAAATGTTGTTCCAACAATTCCTTCCCAAACATTAACTTTTTCGGGATACTTAGCGTGAGCCTCTATGCTCCAATGAGCAAATCCAACTGCTTGTCGCCAATAATTGCAAAACAACCATTATAATTATCTCTCAAGTTACCAAATTCTCTAATTTTTTTTTCTATCTTTGATACAGTAGATTGGCGAATTAAACGATCTGGTTACTGAGAATTCCACAATTCACAAGCAGTCCAGTAAATAAAGACCGAGAAACCTCGCAACCTGTTCATCTCATTATTGTCGGACTTTTTTTTTGCAACTTGTAGGTATTCACGGGTAGATTACTCTCTGAAAATATGTCCTCCGCGAAATTTGCGGAAGGGGCTGAAAAATGGCCAATAATCCCAAAAATTGAGTTTTACGCCGATATCTCCGGAACTTAGAGAAGTGGGGTTTTGCTAGGAATGGAGAGCAGTTTATTATCTACAAAAATGATCCTTATCATTTTTGTCAAAAGTTTAACCGTTTTCGAGATAAACGGGCCCAAGCGTACCTTGGATTTCGAGCTGCTGCGCGGCGTCTCCGGGAGCACGCTCCGTGAATGTAGGCATGGGAGGGCGGGCAAAGTGGCCCATAACTTGAGTAAAAATGAATCTTTTTTCATGATTCAAAGTGGATATGAAAGTAGGGACCTGTACCTATAACATCGTGAAACTAGGTTTTTTTTTATTTTCCAGGAATATTGAAAAAACTGGCCAAACATTATTTTTCCTGAATATTTGACTGCCCTTATCAATCCGTTCATATTTTTTAAATTAAGCGTAGTTTTACCGAAACCTTTTGGATAATGGGACTTTGATAGGTGGTGAATGTATTTCGAAAGAATGAATAAATATTTTTTGTGTATTTTTATAAACAACATGTTTTTCTTGGGACGTTTTTTTTTTGATTTCCGGAGTTTTCTGAAAATTCTCGGGTCTACCGCAAATTGATAATAATTGGCAATATCGGTCTTCAATGCACACCATTGGAAAGCTGAAAATGTCCTCTTTTCGATGGTTTTTAAAATTTTTGGCTAAATTTTTTAGTTTTCCGGAATATTTTTGCAAGCCTTTTTTTGTAAGAAATATTGATCCAGGGACAAAAATGATGGGGACCATTTTTGTAGGTAATAAACTGTACTTCATTTCTAGCACTTATCTAAGTAGCATATTTGCTTGAACGTACCATTATTGGGAAATTTAACAACTAGGTAATTGACATTAGTATTGTAAACAAAATTAAAAAATGTCAAAAACAAACAAAAAAACTAAATCATAGTAATGAAAATCCATTATATTCATAAGTCCGGTCATTTCAATAAAATTTTGTATTTAAAAATTTCTGATACAACATTTGGCTCTAATTGACAAACCAATGTTTTGGACTATACACAAACTAGTCCAATAGGTATTGCTGAAGAAGATGACCAAAAGTTTGTAGATTTTAATAAAGATTTTCTGACTTCTGGAGTTATTGATGTAGGATGTCAAAAACTTTCAGTTCCTAAAATTTAGTTCAATCAATTCATCAGTCGTACGTGCCTAAAAATGAACAAAACAAAAAACCAACGAAACATTGAATCTAAACTGGAGTCAAGTCAAGAAAGTGACTGAATTACGTCCCAAGGAGGCACACAGGTTATTTATTGGGATTAAAATATATTTGCTGTTCATGCATGGAGTAAGAGGAAAGTACACACAATATCCGTAAAATGCCACAAAAAATACAAAAAACTTGAAAATTCAAAATTGAGTATTTAAAACGGTTGTGTTCAACATGAAAAAAAGTTTACAATGTAAGGCATGCAATTTTCCGGAAAATCGTCGAGTAAGAATTTTTGTTTTTGTTTTTTCACTCTAATTGTTTAAATAATAAATATACAGAAAAACTTCCAAATCAAAATTTGTAGCTGATGCATTTATCTACAAATTATGTCTGAAAAGTTATTCTGTAAATTAAAAAGTTTACGAGATAAAATTAATTTCAGTGGTAGTCAATTCGTCAATTTATTAACTGCTCGACTTAATAGTTAATAATTTTGGGCTTATAACATTCTGAAAAAATAAATAAACTCATGTAAAGTGTAGAGAAAGATCTCAACTTTTAGATAGAAATACTTTCAAATTTGAAAAAGTAGATTTTCTAACTGTAAAATCAGTTTATTTATAAAAAAACTAGAGCTAAGAAGTCAATAAACAATTATAATTCCTATTTAATTAATACTTATCCCAGTGAAAATTCCTTTTGGATTTAGCATTGCAAATGAGCATAAAACATTATTATTATAAAAGCAATACCATCAATATTTAGAATTTTAAACAAATGCTTCTTAAAAATCTGTTTTTTTTGCATGCTTAATTTTACTTGTTTTTTTTTTTGACTTCATTCAATTATATCTTTTTTCGAAATTAATATAATCCAATGAAACTTCACAACTAAACACTATGAAGTATCTAATTTTGAAACTACTATACAGTTTTTCTATAAATATCAAATTTTTTAAATAATAAACAATTATTTACAATAAATACCTAAATCAGACGTCTTTCAGCAAACCTTCTATAACTTTTTATACCGTTTATGATATTATTTAAAAATTTGTGAACTTTATAATGAACCTATTTAGAAGTGATCGCGATACAAAAGATTACACCTATGGCTCAGGTAAGAAAGAGAAGGGAGCACAAATAAAGGTGAAAAAGCAGTTGAGAGAGCGGCTTAAACAAAAATAATAATAACAACAACAACAATAACGACAATAATAAAATATTAACAACAAATATATTTAACAAATTACATTAAAAATAGGGGCTGTTATTACAACAAAAATGAAAATGAAGTGGGGTCAAAAAATGAAGGTTCACGTGGAAAATCGCATGTATCTTAGTGAAAAATGCAGATACAAAAAAAGTTTCAAAGAAAGTTTGAAGATTATAGCATAATCTTTGAAGTATGTTATATAATTCAATTTTTTAATTGAATAATGTTAATTAGAGCAATTTTGTAAAAAAAAAACGACTTGTTAGTAGAGGTTTACGTGGAAAATCGATGATAATACATTAAAAAATTTAAAAAAATTTTTTTTCAATGTATTTGTAGATATTCTATGTACACATTTCATATGAAAAAAATTATAAGTGAAGATAAAAATAAAAATAGTTACCAACTCTGTCAGTCTATACAGCGCTTTGTTGATGCCACTTTATCATCATTGTTATTTTAATTACTAAATAGCGGATTATTTGATTGATTGACTAATATATCTCTTTGTGATGTTTGATATGGAATTATAGCCATATCGATTGTATAGTTTGGAGTGATAGTTGACCCCAAAAATCTATTCAATTAATTATTATGTATGTTTCAGAAGATAAGTGGAATAAATTAATGAGCGGAAATTGTGAATTCATATATTGATCGATTGCAGGGAAAAATAAGATTTACTTTATTGATAATAAATAATTTTCATGGATTATGATATAAATAAAAATCTTTATTTGGTGGTTTGTGCAGTTAAGACATGTAATGGATGTTATTATCCTTTGATACTTTTGTAGATTATAGGTGTGGAAGGGCCTCTGACTAGGTGGTGTTGCTGGTCTCTCGGAGGGTCATCTTACAGGAATAAAAAAACTATCTGTAGCACTGGGATACGTTCTATTTATTACTTAAACTTTATTCATATTCTAACATAATATTAATAGTCCTTTTTAAAACACTATCGTTTGCATATTTATACCACAAGTCAGGTTCATCATAAGTAAATATAAATAATACTATTTATGTTTATTTCACGCTCTGAACTTGACTTTGTACGTGGGACCTTCCTACTTCTATTTATGTAACGATTCAACGTTCTTGTGATTTATTGAAATTAGCTTCAAGGGAATTTATGTATTTTATTTAAATATTATTGTTAACTTATTATATTCACCAAAAGGCATCACAGGCACTACAATTTTGTTTTCGTTTGTTTTGCAAGGTATGACATAAATCATTCCAGTTTGAGCCCAAAAGGAGAAGTTGACAACCCAGCAACTATATTTTTTTGATTTCATTAGATAAAATTGATATCTGTCGATGTGTGTCGAATTTTCATTTGAAATTTTCGCGGTCAGATGGCAGGTGCGCCCCAGGGCGCTAAGGCGGCTTATCCGAGCACACTATGAGCCTCGGCTATTCAGATCTGGAGCACCAACATAAATTTCAACCAATCAGGCTTGATCTTCACAAATATCATCATTTGGATGCAAATACCTGGTGTCGTGACATTACAAATATGTTCTGAAATTTCCCTTCCCTATTGAAGGATTATTTACAAAGTGGCTTTTCCATTCGGTTGGGATGTGTAATTGAGATCTAATGGTAGATATCCTTGGTATAAATGGGGATTCCAACAATTCTCTATTACTGTACAATTATATAATACGATTCGGATATAATTTGTCAATTTATCCCTCTAATACATGTTTAATTACCTCTATAATATATACGACGTATCATGAGTCCTTTGGGATGGATACAATAATTACCTTAATGATACATCTGATATATATATATACACTAAAACTAATTAGAATAACTATGATCTTGTATATTGCTGTGTAGATTACATTGAAGGAGAATCAAGAAATATTTTTTCATCAAAATATAACTAAAAAAAAGTTATATCGAAGCGCGTGTCAGATAATGTGAAGTGTCTGTAGAGTGATTGAGAGCAGATAGAGAGAACGGAGTATGGCGTGGTGTCACGTGATCGAAGAGCATTTTTTGTAAATATTAGCAAAAAATGTTGACGGTCTGGTCTAACTATTGTCAGTGTAATGACCATAAAATAAAGCAATGTTGTCAGATATATTTTCTAAAATTGTTAGGCTCGCTACACAAATGTTCCCCTTACTTCAGTAAACTGTTAGTTCGTGATGTTAAAAGAAAGCTAGTTTGGAAATATTTAAAAAAAAATACATGATATAAATTGCTGAAAAAAGAAAAACTAGTTAAAACCACTTTATGTATGTTACTATATTTAAGAAAATTTTGAAGAGTTGGCAACGTAGATGCAAGTGTACTAAGGACTTCCTAACAATCCAATCATCAATTACAGTATTTACCGTAATATAACGAAATAACCGAAGTATACTCCCTTTGACTACTTTCTCAGAAAAAATTCTACGGTCTTGAGGGTGTTCGAGCCTCAACATCTGCGCATGCTTGCTCTTCGCGCACCACCTCGAGAGTTAAACTTGGAAAAGAACAATTATTGACAACCAGTTATTCTCGGTATAAACCTAGGTATAAAATATCAAAGGAAAAACTATATTGACATTGTAGAAACGGCCTTCAAAGTAATCTGAAAATTAAAAGTTATTTTAACTTTAGTATAGATATTTTATATTTCTTGCAAACAAAATAAAAGCAGAAGGTAAATGCTGTACTGTAATATCATATCTATGTGGAGCTACTTTTAACTTTCGTCTTAATAAGCAACAATAATTTAAGGAATTTAGGAATTTAATTATGAAAATGTATTTAAACTTAGTTAAGTAGGCAGAGCACTTATACGCAATATGAGGTTCGATACGGAAAATCTGAACCGATGAAAATTTGTAAATGGAATTTGACTTTTTGTTGCTACAAATATGTTTCAATTTATGGAATAATTGAGTTGAAGATACGTGTGGAGGTGGAAACATTTTTTTTTTTAATATATTATTCAACTTTTGAACAAAAATGTACACACAGTATGTACATGAAAATAAACCTGAATGTTTCTAACGAATGTTAAAAAATATTCTTCAGACTTTTAACTGAAATATTTGTAAAAAAAATGTAAACACGCTGGTAATGTTATTTCCCCGCTAATATTTTCCTTTAAAATACTTAAGAGGCCGTCGATTTTCCTATTTTCCTAATCGCTAAATTAGGCTGGCTCTAGTTGGATTTTGCGGTTCGTAATTTCCTTTTAGATCAGAAGATATCAAGTTTAAATTATTATTAAATGGGCTGAAATATTGAAAAATGTGGGTTTATTTATTTGGTTTTGAGGTTAAACTCAATTGTTAACAGTTGGAGTAGAATATGAATAAAATAGAGCTCAATCTACAGAAGTCTGAATCTCTAGAAATAAGTTCATCTTCTTTTTAATTCCATAACTTCAAGTTAACATTATCAGTGGTTATGTACTATTTTCTTTACTAGAATTTTCCTGTATTTTATCATTCTCTTCCTGGTGTCTTTCGTTGTCATATTTATTTGTTTTGTCCTCCTTCAACCTATATTTAATACTGAAACTCCTTTTAGAGTATAATAGTTTGTGCTACCGGTTAATGTTCCTATAAAATGAAGACCAACAGCAAAGCTAACAAACTGATGGAATTCAATTTATTTTTTGTTATTCGTGATGGTAATGCCCGACCTTTGCGAAGAATCTCTCAAGGTAGTCTGGTATTATAGTCAGTCGTTAACCCAACAGTTTTGTACACTATTAAAAATTTCCAATACGCTTACATAAATTAACAGAAAATATCTCGTTATTTTTTATGCAGTTGGACTTTTTACAAATGTGTCAATCCAAAACCCAAATTTTGTCCTCCAGAATACATCTAGTTTGGAATATTAGTCATAACGGTTATTTCTATTGAGTTGACAGAAGTTTTGATTTGATTCATATGAATATTGTTGCTGACGTAACAATCACGTGATGGTAAAGCTCCACCGTTTCTACTGTATTTTGCTTAAATTTCTAGCAACTCCTTCTTGAATTTTTGTTGTAGTGGGTATAACAATCGGAACGCCACTAGAGCCTTCTGAGAAAAAATACCGTGACGAAAGACGAACACATCTTTCTAGCGAAAAAGTAGGGTAAGGGTACTTTAAAACTGAATAAGTAAAGATGAGTATACAATCTCCATTGAGATGGTCCATGTTTTCGTTTCTCTTTGTTTCAAAATAATTTTCTGTGAAAGTGTCAGAGTGAATGAAAGCCAGAGAAACATAAACGAAAAGTCTGCCAAATTGAGAACCGCAATAGAAAAACCTCGTTAAAAATTCGGTACATTTTTTCTTTTTTTTTTTTTGTTACGAGCTCTCACTAATATTTTTGTTATATCGTCAGGATCAGTTTGAGAAATGTGAATAATGTTCATCATTATATCTTTATAAATCAGAAACTTTGTTTTTGAAAATAAATAGGCTCCGTTTCGCATAAGCCAGCTGAAGTTTGCCAACTAACTTGCGCAGAAATCAAAATGTTCACTAGACTATATCGGTTCAAGTATCTTGAAATGTTATCACATGATCCGCAAGATGCTTTCATTCGTTTTTAATAAATGTTTTGTTTTATGATAGAATAAACCAGAAAGAAATGTTTTTTTTTCAAAGCCATCATAAATTATCCAGGTCGACGGTCATAACTCGTAAGTATATGAAAAGTCAACTCTCTTGGCATACTAAGTGTTCATAATCGTGTTTCCAGATGAAAAATTATGAGAACGCGACCATTCGATTGATGTCATGTAAACGGTCGATAAAATAGAGATATTGCTTGCCGGGAAGCTTTCTTATGAAAATTGTGGGACATGTTGTGAATAAAATTTCCTTCTTTACCCTTATGCCAGACGGTTAGTTCATTTTTTACGAAAACAATCCAAAACGGTTAGAATTAAATACAATGTGAAATCTTATAAAACGTTTCCATCAAATCTCAATTTGATACACTACATTTTTATTGACAAAGTTTGAATTTTACTACAAAAGAATCATTGTCTATGGACATTATGAGTCCGGAATATAGGCTTTTCCCGTGTAACCGCGACGGGTTCGGGAAGTCGTGCAAGCACGGGAAAAGCATTTATGGATGTGTAATGAACGATACTTTTCATTATACCTTTCTGAAACTAAAAACAACCTATGGCTTATATAATTTTTAATTTTTACTGAAGGAAATATGTATCCTACAATTTGAGTTGTTATAAATATTTGTCTTCGGGTGTTGACTTTGAGCTTTGTACTATTGGATGATTAAACAATTTACTCAAATTGCAATTGGTCAACATTGAACATTTGTAATATACTAATGAGGAATTTATTCAGGAATGGTCTAGTGAAAGACTGTTATGCCTAATAAAATCAACTAGTCTTCAAAATGTCAGCAAACTAATGTATTCTGGAAAACCACAAAATCTCAAGAAGCAACTTTATCAAAGCAAAGTAGCTTTTAGGCTGTATCAACTCGATTATTCATCCAACCATGGTTTTTCAAACCTCTGGCAAATAAATTATTATGTATCATCCCCAATTAATCATTTTCAGTTGCCAGTGATTATCTGCTTGTTTCCTGCTCGAGCAGACTCAAAAGATATGTCTTAGTTCCTGAGGAAGTCTTCGAGACTATTACTTGAAGGAATTTCTTAGTTTAGGCCAATCTATCTTTTCCACTAACTTGAGCTTTTTAAGGTGTAGTGTCCTGTTAGGACACTCAGTTCTACGCTGCCCTGATCTCCCGTTCTTGAAACTTTACAAGAGTATTATCGATTGTTTTAGCCCTCAGATTAATACATTAAAAAGATACATTTGTTTACATTTAAAAGTGAAACCAACATTAAATCACATTCTAAGATAACTTGCCGACCCTTTGCTAGATGTCTTACTTTTCCTTTGAATTGCGACAACTGAATTATAGGACACGATATAAACGTACAAAATAGAAATGTACTTTTAAGAAATTAGATAAAAACGCCTTTAAAATAATTATCCTAAGTAGTTTATGTGATAAAAATATGTTTTTTGTTTGAAACTTTTGAGGCTTAAACGAAACAAATGCGTGTTAATAATTTTGTCTGTCTGAAATATGGCAACACCGAGAAAAGGGCGGAAACCATTTAACTATCAATTTTACCTGATTTTACTACGAAGTTTCAACGTTCCTAGTTTATTGAAGCTTTTGTTTTCGTCTTTTCAACTGATATTTGTGTGTGTGCGTACAGATATAATAAAAAACAATATTTTTTTGTGAAAATCATGGTTCGTCAGTGCCAAATTTGCAAAAAAAACAGTCGAAATTTCCCTAACCTCTCTTTTCACCTGTAAGTAAATAGTTCTATTGGCCAGTGGCACTGTCCGACTAGTCCGACAGTTTCTCCCCACTCCTTCGGATAGTTTTATGAAAGAGTTGCTGACTCTATTTGTAGTATTATTCTAAGGTCTAGACGGTCCCAAGAAAACCAGAATGTAAACAAAGACCACGCGCGATCTATTCCAAGTCGGCTGCGTACTGGACGACTAGCCTAGGTCATTCAATATTCACGTGATTTTACTTCGTGCGGTTTTTCAGAGAACGAATCGACTTTAGATCTCTCCAATGATCACCGATTTATAACCGATTACACAACGACTCAGTGTGTTGCTTCCTGGCATTTATAATTTAAATTTAAACTGCTCGATACATTTATAAAACTTTGGCATTTCATAAAAATGTATATGAATTCAACATTATTTTCATAAAAACACTGAGAATAGTGCTCCAAACTCAAGGATCACATCCAAATATCGATACGCTTTTAAAAGCTTTCAAAAATCGCTGTTTTCTTTTCAATTCAATACTATGTTCGAAAGAGGGGAAGCAAAAAAAAATGGAGTATGAATAAAAAGAAAATTTTTCGGTTCAAGTGAATTTCATTGCATCGAGAGTCGACCTATTAAGTGCTGTATTGGCTTTCCAATTTTATTTTCATGATAAGTCTACTCTACAAGGGAAACCTAATTTCAAATAATAAATTCGTTTCCACTTGATTCTTGGAGTTTCAGCCAGAAGCGGAGGTAATAAACAAAAGGGTCGCAATTGAATCATAGAAGATGTGAGGTAAAATATCAATTTTGAAAAGGACGTAAACTTTATTAGGTTACTGAATAGAATATGTTGAAAATTGTAAATAAAACTGAGTTTTATCACAACAACAGGATAATAAAGACCCAAGATAAAGTAATAATCAGTTCATAATTCCTGTAAAATTATATCGGCTTCTACGTCAATGCAAGTACTCCTCGTATTTCATAAAACTCCTTTCAATATTAGGAGTCTTGTTACGTTTCCTTTCAACCAGTAAAATTTCGTAAACAGATCACGTTTTTTGAATTATCTTTTATGAAATTTGAATGAATACATAATTTGACATTTATTAGGTTACTCGTAAAATATTAAAAAGTATTTAATATGTTCAGACAAAAGCTGCGTATTGCACAGCTCAAGTACATTATTGAAAAGTTTGTATAGGTACCGTGTGGGACAAAAACATTGACGAGAAACCGTTAATACTAAAAATTGCGATGAAAAACTGAAAAATTATTTAGAGGATCGTAGGACAGTCGTGAGATGGAGTAATTGTTAACCGGAAGTTGGAAACTTCTTTAGCCGCGTTGTGTGATTTTTGGTAGGAAGGTTTGGTCTAACATAAGCGTACAAAGGGATCAATTTATTTTGAAAAATTTCGATCTATCATGAGCGTAAAATTGAGTTTTTATGTGTAAAAATTTCTATTTCATGATTTATTTGTTAAAATACCGTTTACCGTGGGCGAAAGGTGCAATACTTAAAAGGGATTAATTTATTGGCACAAGTTTTCATCTACCATGGATGTACGATAAAGGATTTAATGTATTTGTAGAAATTCCTTTTCCATCAAAGGCCTGCCATAAAATTCTTTTAAGGGATTGAAATATTTGTAATAATTTGTTTACAGAGTGGCCCAAAAGTCTGGAAACGGCCAATTACCTCGTAAATTGTTTGTCCTAATTGTACAAAATTTGGGGTACACCTATTTTAGGATACGGAGATTCCAGATTTGATATTTGCTGGAATCTCCTATTGAATACGAGTAAAACCATATGCTGCATTTATGATTTTAGATAATATGGAATATCTTAAATACAAAACGCATATTACCATCAACATCGTCAACTCACAAATGGAGCACATTTTGAACACTTGATAAAGTAAAGTGCTGTAATATTTCAATGGTTTCGTTTTAACATAGTTGAAAAAAGTTTGTATTAAGAAATTTATTCGCTCTATATCTTTTACGTCAACTATACTAATAATATAAGAAAAACGGCAAATCTGGCAACATTAGAAATATCAAATCTGGAATCTCCGTATCCCAAAATAGGTGTACCCCCAATTTTGTACAATTAGGACTAGCAATTTACGAGTCATTTGACCGTTTCCAGACTTTTGGGCCACTTTGTACGATGTGCATACAATGAAATTTATTCATAGGTACAATTTATTTTAAATAATTAAAATAAAGAGCTACAGCCTTTTTCTGCTGATACTTATGACTTTGTAGTGCTCTGTATTAAATCAACAGCACTTCGAGATCAGACAATTATACTCTTCTTGGCGCTTTTTTATCTAAAAAACGCGTATAGCGAGAGCATCCGCATGCAGTAATAATAAAAAAATAATAAATGATTGTATAGCCAGCGTAATACAAGTAGTCGCGACTAGATAACAAAATGTATTGGTCAATTATAAGGCAGTGACGTGGAAAATATTTTTAGTTAAATTGATTTAAAGTATAATACAAATATCAGCCATTTTAACAGGTATTTTTATGGATAATTTGAGGATTATTATTGTCAAATATCATTTAGCTTGGAATATTTTATTTTGGTACTTCTCGTGTGTTTTGCCTCTACCCGAATTAACAAAACAACTTTCAATTATCTAATAATTATTGCTCACGACAACCCTATTTCTACCTCTAACAAACATCCCACATCACCCTACTATTTAGGCAACATTACCAAAGAAAAACACGTGTGTTTAACTGCTATCCTTCAGCAGTACCATTCCGATTGCGCCAAAATGCATTTTTCTAGAAAGTTCTACGAGGAGAACTCTTGGGAGACCAAAACCAAGCCCGAGTGGTACAAGATGTATGCACTCAACTATGGTAACCATTTTTTGGTGCAAGAACAGGACCCTGCAAAACTCAGACTACTCATTAAGATCATGAGGACTTACGCTTGCCAGAGATGAGACCTGGTACACAGGCGGGTTAAAAAACGAACATGAGCGGGAGCATATAGTGAAATGAGAAACCCATAATATGTTCCTTCAAACTGGGAGAACATTCTTATTCAACCGGAGTCATGTATTGTGTAAGAATGTAGGAAACTCTTGCCTGAAACGTCTACGAATTTCGTCTTTGTATAAAATGGTAATTTTTTACGACTTTATAAAAACAACAAGTGATTCGTTGCTATATAACCTTACTTTTATAGAGCTGTTTGTATTTCGTGTCCGATACATTTTGCCCGGAACTTGATTTTCCGTATATCTAGTGTACGCCAATGAACAAACAACGGCAATACCCGGTATAAATGATTACATAAAAACAAGTTGGACAGGTGTAGTTGGCGCCACATTCGATTGATATAATGCTGTCATATATAGGCACGCTCAAGGTCGTGTGCGTGGTTTTTTTCAAAATAAAAAAAGTCCGAAAGGTAATCTTAGTATGGCGAGTAATCTTATCTTATTAAAATCATTTAAAAAAAAAGAAGGGTTTGTTGAACTTTAATAAAACATTTGAGAGTTTTGTTAATATGTTTGATAAGGTGAATTGGAACAAAGATTGTTGTCGGATATTTTATTTGATACAAATAGAAGCACTCACTGTTTGTAATTTAAATTTTACCGTACAGAGTGAACAGACAAAATGAAAGAAAATAACATTATTTTTTTTTTGAGTTTCCTCATCGTCACTTGGTAATCTTACAGTATCTTTCTTATTATTGTGGTCATCGATCCGATAAAATTCCCTTTTTATGCGTTGTTTGCTATCGGAGAAACCTTTCCAGGTCACTAAGGGTTTGGATGTATCTTTGAGAAAACGTTAAGATTAATTAACCCAAAATTGCGGTCGACTTTGATGATTAATAATAGAGCCACTTGAAAAGGAAACATTCACGTCCACAGAGATGATTGATATGTGGAAAAAAAATTAATTTAAAATTTTTTGTTGTATAAAAAACTTATATTTATTAAATTACTAATTATTGACTCATATACAAATTCACGTTTTTGTTCAAGAATATTTCTGTTACATCGTCCACGTTTTGTTATTACCCTCAACCGACAGCTGAAGTACATTATTGAAGAGTTTGTGTAGGTACCGGGTGAGACAAAAACAATTATTATATATGTTAACGAGAGACCGTTAATACTAAAAATAGCGATGAAAAACTGAAAAATTATTTAGAGGATCATAGGACAGTCGTAAGATGGAGTAATTGTCAACCGGAAGTTGGACACTTATTTAGCCGCGTTGTGTGATTTTTGGTGAGAAGTTTTGGTCTAGGTTAGGCGTCCAAAAAAATGTTTAAAAAGGATTTATTTATTGGCAAAAATGTTCATCTACCATGGGAGTACGATAACATTTTTATATAAGGATATCATATCTTTAACATTCCAAGATTTCAGGGATTTTAACTTGCAAAATATATTTTCTAGTTACATTTCTAACCACTTTCAATAACACCGACCGTTCCATTCCTTCTTCTATTTCTACCTCATCTTCTTTAACCTTCCCGTCTTTTACATTCTTGCCTATTCTCTAAAAAATAACTCCTTCATCGACCATATCTTTCTTTTGATACATTGCAGTTTCTCATTAGCTTGTATTATTCAATCTGAGATCACAATTATTAAATGATAATATTAACACAAATCCTATAGATATTGTTTAATATGTTGCAGATACTAGAGCTTCAAATTCCTGTCTTTCTATGCAATTTAAACCTATGAAAACAACGTTTCTCAGATGATTTTCGCTTCTACGACAGAATGTAGGGGGATAATTAATTTTTTTTCTCCTCCCCACATTGTAAACTACGCATTTTGACACTGTTTTGACGGGCTGTAAGTCAACTTACCACTCTTGATTGGTAATAATTATTTACAAAATTTTGATAAATGTTTTCGCGTTTTTTCTAAATTTGTATGAAATATTTGGACTCCATAGTTTCTCCATCTCCAACCAATTTTTCTGTTGCACTTGGAGTACTGCAGGTCACACCGGTCCATAATTTCATACGAAGTATCGAATTAAATTAATAAAATTCCTAGAATAAATTCTGCGGGCATATTTACTAGTCTCGAACTTTATTGCCAGCCCTCGCTTTCTCCCGGACGCAAAATCCTTCTCGACAAGTAAATGTTACTTACATATAGTTCTTCCAAAGTTAATGTGATGACCCAATGGCGTGCATATATTTTTTTTATAAATTCGAATATTGTGAAATAATGTTAATCTACTATATCAATTTGAATGAAAAAAAATTAACCTGCATACAAAATTCATAAAATTTGTAATACAATAATAACGCGTTTTCCTCTAGAACACGTAGTATCTAGAGAACAGTTTTTTTGTATTGTCAACCCAACCATATTTTAAAGGTGGGTGTATATCCTCATACAGTTTTAATTATTATATAATTACCATTACGACTATTTTCTTGCATATTAAGTTAAAATGTATTTTATTTTATATATTTATTCATGTAATAAAACCGCAAGGATTGTTTGAATAACAAATAAATGAATAAACACTTGACAACATCATGCGTATCAAACCAAGTTTCGTCTAAATAAATTATAGTTCTATTTGAACCACAGTACCCTTTTATTTTGCGCAAATACTCCTGTCTAAGTTCAGCGATTCCATTATTACCATTCGATTATCTAACTTCTTATATTTAAATCCACAATTCAATAATCCCGCGCATCATCTTGGACTGTTGTTTCAAATGGTCTCCAAAATGCCATTCTAATTAATTATATTATAAAACTTACCCCAACGTCTACGAACAAATGAATATTATATTAATATCAATTCACTGACGCGACCTAACCACTACACCATCAAAATGGTATTATATTAATGATACCTTTCTACACTAGATCACCTACACTTTCCTATAAATACCTATAACAATTCACTAAACTCACTCGACCAAGAAATAGATATTATATTAAATATTTCTTTAAAACAAAATTCACACCCGACACTGAATGATACTAATGGATTATAAGCCGAACCACAACACAACCCCCCCCGAACACCCTCAAGACCGTAGAATTTTTTCTGCGAAAATCGTACAACGGAGTATACTTCGGTTATTTCGTTATATTACGATGAATACTGCAGTTGATGATTGGTTGTTTCGAAGTCTTGACTGCACGTGCAGCTACGTTGCCATCTCTTCAAAATTTTCTTAAATATAGTAACATATAAAAAGTAGTTTTAATTAATTTTTCTTTTTTCATTAATTTCAAGCGACTTACTTTAATGTTTACTAATAAATTTATATCATGTATTTTTTTTTTAAATATTTCCAAACTAGCTTTCTTATAACATCACGAACTAACAGTTTACTGAAGTAAGATGAACATTTGTGTAGCGAGCCTAACAATTTTAGAAAATATATCTGACAACATTGCTTTATTTTATGGTCATCACACTGACAATAGTTAGAGTATACCTCATAGTATAAATAACTATATCATTTTCCCAAATTCAATAATTTGCCCAGTTCTGTTTTTTAGAAATATATCTTTGATGTATCACTTTCTTTGTTACGAAATCTTTCAATAAAAAAAAGTTGAATAGCAAAGCAGTTGCGTGTTTTTTTTAAGGTCTCTGTTCCATGCGTTGATGTGAAAGGGATTAGCATATGAAAAGCACACATGAATTAGTTATTTATTTACCTACCAAGGACGAAAAACTGTCTATTATAGTCGAACCTGCAAATTGATAGCCGAGGCTAGCAGGCAGGCGAGACAATAGGCAGTTTTTGGCGAGGTGCATATTACATTTTTTCGTTGACCTTTACAAAAAAAAAATATTAATTTCCGAATAAAAAATCGACTATTTTTGAAGGCAACTATTTTTCTTAGATAGGTTTTATCTGGGGCATTACAAATAAATCTTGTTTATTTTATCTCTACAAAATACTCTAGATTTTTTCGCTTTGTAAATGCGATAGGTTCTAGAAACGTTTTAGCGGACGAAAAATACTTGCCTTCAAAAATATTATACCCATTTTTCATTCAGAAACAAGTACGTAAAATGTCATTTTTTGTAAATGTGGCGGGAAAGTAGTTTTTTGAATGATTTACCAAAAATATTTACGTTTGTTTCGCTGATCTTCACCTAATACTTTTGAAATATTTCCCTTAAAAGTGAAATTTTTGAAAAAACGCATTTTTAACGTAAAAAGTTTTGTAAATACCACAGAACTGTAAATTTTGAACTGACATTTTTGGAGAGTACTCTCAAAAGTACAATCTTACGGGGAAAAAATTCATACATCTGATACACATTTTTGTTTGTATATCCACTTAAATATAAGTTATGTTATTTGTGTGTACGTGTTTTACAAGGTGGGTAAATAACGGAAGTATATAATGATACCGGAATGATCTGATGGTAATAATTAGACCTAAACTTCTCCACGGTTAAAATTTATTACACAATAAAAGTCAGATTTAATCCGTTCAAGACACCAAAGTAGAATTTAGAGTTGTTACCTATTTGACAAAATCAAGTCGGTTCGCACTTATTGATACAAATGGAGTTGAAGAAGAAAAAATACACCCAAGGTAAAAGGAAGGTGGAATCAAGAACGGAAAGGTCAAATTTATATACATATAAATATAATCAGTATTTAAAACTTATCAATGTTATTTTTGAAGTTAATTTGGTGGAAATATTCAAGTTTACATTTTCATTCTCATTGCTCTGCAAAAAATTTGCAATATTCGCAGATATATGAAAGAAAATTCCGTGAACTGGAAATTCATTGAAATCGTTTCGAATGTGAGACCAGGATAAACGGGATCTACCCTATTTTTAGTGAGTCTCATGGGATTGCAATGCAAAGTAGTTACAATCGTGAAATTTGCGATATGATTGGATTCTTTGATTACTCGTTGTTAGTATGATAGAACAATTGATTTTAATTTTTATTTTCTGTGCTTAAAGTAAACCAGATTTTACCAGCGGACGTGTCGTTAAACAGGTATTGAAAGAAATAGGAAATTAAATATACTCAACTGTAAAGTAACGGCAACTTCAAAATGATTTTTAAGAAAAATTGAAGAAAATTAATCAGGGATCTGATCCAAAAATAATTTAAAACTTGCAAATTTGTTAAAGAAAGTTTTCGCGATAAAAACTGACTTATAAATTCCATTTTCCCAAAAAATTGTTTCGACTTTGAGTATTTGTAACACAAAATATGCACTTCTCTTCCATCTCTCCTTTCAGTTAAGGAACTGTCTACTCCATGCTTCTCTATGCACTACGTTTGATACACTATTTACATAAATGTCACATTCATCTGTAGCCCCTCCTCGACAAATACACTTTGCAGTAACATTATCCCAAATATTGAAGTGACTTCTTTCGATAGAACGTTGTGCTTCTTAAAGAAAAAGCTTAATAAAATATTAATTCTAAATTAATAACTATTTTTCTCCACGACTATTTGATAATGTTTATATTTTACGTAGTATAATAATACAAGTATAATGAGGCTCTGCTTAAAGCTATCAGCAACCCAACAACTAGGTCTAGACCGATAAAAAACTGTAAAGAATCCCTCAACAGGCTGGCAAGAGACAACAAAGTGTCTCTAATATGTTTGCCGACACATGAGGGGATTGCAGGTAATGAAGTGGATGACCAGTTAGCTAAAGGCTCTAAAGGAGACTTCATAGGTCCGGTTGTATGAGAGGGGAAATCGGGAACTGGCTAGATAGGGAAAAGCAACTCTAAGGAGGTCGACACAAGGGCACCGTCATACAAAGAGTTTACTGAACAAGGTAGACAAGGAACTCTCAACCAGGCTATTGAAAGTGGGTAAGAGACATTTGAAGACAGTTACCGACCTAGTGACTGCACCCTGAGCAAACATCTGCACAAAATGGGCAAAGTTAGTGCCTATGTGCAGGAAATGTGAACTCTATGAAAAAACACCTACTCACATACTCTGTTTCTGCGAGAACTGACATGGACTCAGACGGAAGCACTTTGGAGAGGAAAAAATACAACCATTACAACTACTGAAAATTCCTCCAGTCAAACTAGTGGCCTACATAGAAGACACAAAGCTTCTGGAAAGGAAGTAGATAACATGGGAAATGGTACAAAGATTCAGTTCAAGTGCATGGGCTGCTGAGCACAACCCAATCGAATGAATGAAGTAACAAAAATTGTAAGTGCGAGCGGGATTCGAACCCTATGCCCTCAATTCTTCATTTCACGTAGTCAGGCCACTAAACTTATTATATAATAATTTATCAAACTGTAGTATATAAAGCGTATGATGATGTCAAAACCAAAAGGAAGTGACGTTTTAAAAAATGTATAGCTGATTGCAATAATTTGAATTATTATATTGAATATATTGAATTCAAATTACTGGAAAATATAATCTGGAAAGCCTATCAGACACTGAAATATACTCGTATGTTACCCTGCCAAAAATAAGAGAAACAGAATGAATAGTATCAAATGTCCAAATACCATTTCCAGACTTGGAAAGAATGATATTCAATGGTACACAGACGGCTCAAAAGCAATAGAAGGAACTGGGATAGGTGTGTACGGGCCAGGAACCAAACACTCTGAAAGCTTGGGAAAAACCCCAAGTATCTTTCAAGCGGAAATTCACGCAATAAGAAAGTGTGCCCAGTTCAATATTGACAAAGGATATAGAAGGCAAAGGATTATCATAATTTCTGATAGTCAAGCAGCCATTAAAGCGCTGAGTTCTTGTGTAATCAGTTCCAAAATGGTGTGGGAATGCCTAGGCAAACTTAATGAACTAGGCGAGAACAATATAGTCACCCTACTGTGGATTCCAGGACACACTGGAATCGAAGGAAACGAAATAGCAGATGAACTAGCAAAGAGGGGGAGTGAAACACCCTTTTGGGGGCCGGAACCCTTTTGCGGAATCAGCTCCAATGTAATATTGGAAGAAATAGGTAAAGCCGAAGAAAAGAGAAGATCTGACAATTGGAAAGATCTAGTAGGGCTTAGGCAATCAAAGATTCTTCTGGGTGACTACAACCTGTTGAGATCAAACGAATGCATAAGTCAAAGCAAAACTGCACTAAGAGTTTTAACAGGAATCCTAACGGGACATTGTCGCCTGAATGGACACCTTAAAAAGCTCAAAATAGTGGAGGAAGAAGATTGTAGATTTTGTGGAATGGAAGAAGAAACCTCCATTCACATACTTGCGAACTGCACAGTATTTCAGAATCCTAGGGCACAGTACCTGGGAGACTACTGGATAGAAGAGGGACAGTTAGTTCTACCTAAGTTGAGGCCTGCAGATATCCTAAAATTCCTCCGGGAAATAGGACTAAAGGAGCTACTAGTATTTGGGACTCTCCTCAGAAACTAAGTAGAAGTAAGGGGGCACAATAGATCTTTTAGGTCTCAGTGAATGTTACCCCAAAATACATACATACATCAAATGTATTGCCAATACAATATTTATCAACTATAAGAAGACGTGAATACAGAGTGTTTCATCACTAATTGGGAATATGTAGAAGGCTGAGCTCAAAATATGAAGATTTTATCCAAATCACCTAGATAGAATATGTCTGAATTACAGGGCGTTTTATTTAAAATTATTTGTCATATTATTGTCATATTGGCGGGACGTTTAGATACTACACTGTGAGCCAAATTAAGTTGTTACATAATAACATTTTTGTTTGTGAATGGATTTTATTGCTTTTAGAATATGATATCAGCCAATATGTTTTTGTTATCACTTGAAAATTGGGAGGATCAATTTCAACCAGGACCGGACTAACTGCATTGTAGCTCGCTGCAAAAGCGAATGGCGATCCTTATAGACCAGCTAATATTTTTTGAATAATATTTATCGGAAAATATCAATAATTTAGAACCAAAACCTGAGAAACGATGACATAGTCTGACAAAATTGCTTTACGAATTAATCTTGTAAATTAACCAAAATATTGGGAAGTATAAAATAATACGATTGGTTTATTGATAAATCATTGTAAACTTTCCTTCATCAACTACAGCCTGTAAGCAGTCAATACTAACTGCCCCACGGAACTAAATGGACACATTAGTCCCAAGTACTTACTGCCCCACCTACAAAAAAATTTGGGGATTAAATTTTAATGACCGGATAGTTGAAAGAGTAGGGTTACATTTAAAAGAAGATGAATATTCTCAATTATTGTAATTATTACGGTATAGTTTTGACTGTTAGTATTTGTTTACAGTTATTGACGCCGCCCATCCGATAACTGTAAACAGTGCAAGTTCTGAGGATACGCTTTCTGTTACAAATTAACACAATAGGTACTAGATAATTTTTTTTTCATATCGGATCATAATAAGCTGTGCTAACTTGCTTGTGATCGCTTGCTAGCTAGCTGGCTTACCTGTTGCCTGGGATGTTTTAATTTTCACGTTTATTAAGGTATCTTCTTCACTTTTTGATGTTTTAAAATAATTAAACACTCTTGACGAGTTTGTCCTTCAGTACATTTACGATTTTCTTCATTAACGGCTGACATTTTTACAAACACTTTATTGTACAAAGCAGAAACAATAACTGTGTGACGCTACGCTGCTAAAAATCTTAACACCTGATAAGGTTCGATGCAATTGGCGTTTGTCAAAATTTTACTATCAATAGCAGGAGAGTAGACAGGGCACTATGACTCTGTCTCTCTTAGTTGGTAATTTCTGGGACATCAAGTTAGTTGGCGAATACTGTAGTGCTGTTAGTCAAATGGGAGAACTATTATTAATAATTAATGAATATAAATATTCAAAGGCCCATGTCGCAAAAGATGGGAAAGTTAGATGGCGAAGCATCAAAAACGGGTGTCAACAAAAAGAGTCCACAAAGGAAGGTGATGAAAATGACGGAATTCTTGAAAAAGCAAAGGACAATTTCAGGAATTTACCGCTGACGACGAAAGACATTTCTTGCGTCTATGCTGCAAGAAGAAAATCCACACCACCATTGCCCAATGCCAAAAGTCACATGAAGAAGTTCTGCAGGGGTTAGTGAAGTTAAATTTAAGAACAAATGGAGGTGAAAATTTTTATTATCCTCGAAAAATAATTCCGAAATTTTTAGTTGTTTCTCAAATCTTCACTTTTTGTGTAATGTAAATGGAACTTTTCAATACTGTTCTAAATATTTATGTCAGATGTTTACTATAAATACATGGCTTTGAAACCCGATAAAATCTAGGCAGTTCGTAGTCGCCCCCTGTAAACATCCCCTCCATTTCTATTTGTATTAATCTGCCTGGCTTATATAATCTACAACGATATTATTAATGCCTGCGGGAATAAACAATATTAAATTTCACTAATCAAATAAACAAGGCTTTGTTTCTAAAATTAATTCATTCGGATTGCATAATTAGTTGAAACTGAATTGAAATAAACAACAAAAAGGATTTCAGTGTTAACAATTATGCCGACAAGATATTAATGGCACAAATTGCTTTTACTCTAACACGTTAACGTTTAGAGAGGTTTAAAATATTGATTAAAAAATGTATAGGGAATAGATTGATGGGAGGATAAAAACAAAATATGTACCGGATGTCCCAATAAGAATGGGTAACCGCTTATAGTTAAAAAAAATACAACAGTGGCCTCGAGAAAAACCTGGAGACTATTATTAAGTTTGTACGACTACAGCTAGAAGGCGTGGTTGGATAAACAAAATTTTAAAAGTTAAATTTTACAAAATTAACCCAATTAAGGGGAAGAACATCAACAGTCATCGCATTCTTCCAAAAATTCTCAGTATATTTACTGCAAGTTCAAGCCTATCTACTAAGGGGTGTTATGAGTTTTCCTGACGTAACAATCTTGAAGATGTTTCTAAACTATGAGAGGTGAGTATAATTTTTCGAAGAAATTCGTTACGGAATTAAGCAACAAGAAGGAATTGGATCCAAATACCATTTCCAGACTTGGAAAGAATGATATTCAATGGTACACAGACGGCTCAAAAGCAATAGAAGGAACTGGGATAGGTGTGTACGGGCCAGGAACCAAACACTCTGAAAGCTTGGGAAAAACCCCAAGTATCTTTCAAGCGGAAATTCACGCAATAAGAAAGTGTGCCCAGTTCAATATTGACAAAGGATATAGAAGGCAAAGGATTATCATGATGTCTGATAGTCAAGCAGCCATTAAAGCGCTGAGTTCTTGTGTAATCAGTTCCAAAATGGTGTGGGAATGCCTAGGCAAACTTAATGAACTAGGCGAGAACAATATAGTCACCTTACTGTGGATTCCAGGACACACTGGAATAGAAGGAAACGAAATAGCAGATGAACTAGCGAAGAGGGGGACTGAAATACCCTTTTGGGGGCCGGAACCCTTTTGCGGAATCAGCTCCAATGTAATATTGGAAGAAATAGGTAAAGCCGAAGAAAAGAGAAAATCTGACAATTGGAAAGATCTAGTAGTGCTTAGGCAATCAAAGATTCTTCTGGGTGACTACAACCTGTTGAGATCAAATGAATGCATAAGTCAAAGCAAAACTGCACTAAGAGTTTCAACAGGAATCCTAACGGGACATTGTCGCCTGAATGGGCACCTTAAAAAGCTCAAAATAGTGGGGGAAGAAGATTGTAGATTTTGTGGAATGGAAGAAGAAACCTCCATCCACATACTTGCGAACTGCACAGTATTTCAGAATCCTAGAGCACAGTACCTGGGAGACTACTGGATAGAAGAGGGACAGTTAGTTCTACCTAAGTTGAGGCCTGCAGATATCCTAAAATTCCTCCGGGAAATAGGACTAAAGAGCTACTGTTATCTGAGACTCTCATCAGAAACTAAGTAGAAGTAAGGGGGCACAATAGATCTTTTAGGTCTCAGTGAATGTTACCCCAAAATACATACATACATGAGAGGTGAGTAATAATAAAATAGAACTTGCGATAATCTACTCTAAATACCTCTAAATACCAAACTGTTGAAAAGCGTATAAGTATAACCATTTTGTAGGTTCATTGTAACTCCAACGTAAACGATAATTGGTCGTCGTGTTTCCTTTTTCATTACTGTGGTAATTCCAAATGCATTAGAGCAGAATACATGCACATTGGTACAGTTCTAAAAGTGATCGTTTTCCTTTGATTTTCAATGAGCATCGTTCAAAGTCATAATTTTTCGGTATCATGTATTTTGTGTTTGTGCACTCTAATGACAAAGCTAAAAACATATCGACCACTGATCAATATTTGCAACAGGAAGGCAATCCCAGCAGCGTAACTACAGTTAATTTCAGTTCTGATATCGGACTTGGTGGGTTTTAAATTCTTTTTTTTTTTGTTGGTGTAACCGATTATTGGAAAAAACTTGGAATATTTTAGTTGGGAAGAAAGATTGGAATGAATATTTCCGTCATTTTTCTTGGTAATTACATGATTTAGGAAATAATCGTACGAAATATAATGCGACCATAATTTATTATATTGTATAAATTTTTCAATTTTTCTTAAAAAGTTTTGTCTTTATACATTTAATTCGTTAAATTCGATCATCAATCTTCGATTTTATCCTAAACGAGAAAATTTTAACCCAGAAGCATAGCTTCCCAACGAAAAATCTAGAACCCTAGCGAAATCCTAACCTCCTAACGGAGAACCTAGCTGAATAACCTAAAACCTGGCCTCCCAACAAAAACTCCAGGTGAACGACCTAGCCTCCTAACGAAAAACCTAGATTGGCAACCTAAAAACACAGCATTCTAATGGAAAACATAGGAGGAGAATGATGTACACGAATGGCTTAAATTATCTGTGCAAGACATTTAGTGCTGATTATCATAGTAATGATGGAAACTTTTGTAGCAAAAAAAAATCATTGGGATTTCTCTAGGTTTCTTAAGGTAGCTAAATGAAAAAAAATTTAGTGAAGTTTATACTGTTTTTTCCATTTTGGCTGGGAAAAATTGAACTGACGGTCGTTTCATATATTTTTGTTGGAATGACACACCTGGAAAAAATTACTACCAGGGCAACTAGGCTTTTCTGGCTATGAAGAAGAGTTATGGACAAAACCAGAGCAATACGATCCGAGCTGGTTCACTAGCTTCACATAATTCTTTCAGATAAACTATAATAGTTTCTTACAGCCCTAGGGTCTTTTTTTTTCTTTGGGAGCCGTCCTAGTACCGGGAGCACTGCAACCTGTTGGCTTACTGTACTCTCCTCCCACCTTTATTCCACCCACCCAGCCATTCCCGTACCCTCGAGTAGATGATATAGGTCAACTGGATGCATGCCATATATGCTTCAGGCGGCACGTAGGCCTCTCCGAAGATTGACTGTCTCCTTGAGTCCAATGCCTCACAGTCAGACAAAATATGGGTTACGGTCTCGGTCTCCATGCCACAAAGTCTGCAGCTGAGATCCCCGTTATATAGCCTCATTTTATGCAGATGATCCTTTACCGGGGCATGACCCGTTAGATAAACTGTAATAATTCTTAGCTTGTTCCTACTATCATTCAGTAGTTCTTCAGCCCGTTTTACACATATATCACCTATGAAGGTTCTGGTCCAACATATGTCGTTGCTGAACCTCTTCTCGCGAGTTCTTCTACTTGTTCATTTCCAGAAATGTCACCCACACTAGTCTTACTCTACTGTGGTCTGCCAGTTCATTCAATTCTTTCTGGCATTCTTCTACCAGTCTGGATGTTACCTTGCGGCTATTTAGAGCTGCAAGGGCTGCCTGGCTGTCAGTTAATATGTTTATCCTATGAGTGTCAGTCCTATGTTTGTTAATTCTGACACATTCTAGGATGGCATAAATCTCCGCCTGAAATACAGAGGCATGTACTCCTAGTGAGAAGGAACACCTTGTGTTCCTCATCTCACTATACACTCCTGCTCATGTCCCTTCCCCAGTCTTTGACCCGTCTGTATACCAGGTCTCTCATCGGGGAAGCTTCAGTCTGCTTGGGTCTTGCCAGTCCTTTCTATCTCCACCTCATATTTAGGGCTGGGGAGAAGTTTAGAGACTTATTTACAACCTACTTCTACGGTAGTTAAAAAAACCGATCGTGCAAAAAATGAATTTTTTTTGGGCAATTTATTATCAAACATTTTCGTGAATCAGCATTTTTGGCAAGTCTTTCTGACCCGTACGTGATTCCAAAATAATTACAATGATTTCATGGATAATTAGAAAGGATTTTCCAGAGAGTATCGGTAATACCGATTGCCCTGTCATCAACACAACACTGGTGAACTGAAACGTAAAGCCGCCTGTTGCTTTAGTATTTTATAAATAACTTTTCTGCTGTCGAACGAAAAATAACGAGTGTGTACATGAATAAATCATCTTCGTATTAAATAGAAGCTTCAAAATACTTTGATGAATTCGATTTCAAAGATGAGCTAAATTGATTGTTAGTTCAGTTAGCGATAAATACATGAAAACTCCAAAATTTTGTAATAAAAGTTTTGGACATACCTTGTCGAAGTTTCTGGGAATTTTTTCTTCTCTCTCCACCTGCAATAGAAAAAAGTTAATTTGTCAATTTGCCAAGGAAGGTTTATTTGTTTAATAGGTCCTGGTACAAACAGCAGAAGGAAGAAGACTAAACTAAAAATAAAACGGGGTAAAATGAAATTTCCAAAACAAATAATGTAAACCAGCCTATAAAAAGCGAAAAAGTCTTATATTTTCATTTTATTTGATAGTTTGTTTTATGAGGCCAGCAGAACTTTAGCGGTAATGTACACCTTTATGTAGTTGAAAAAAGAAAAAGGGTAAACGTTTATTTATTTCTTCTTTCTAAAACGTATTTCAGTGTTTACTTGAGTGAATCAAGATTTATGTTTTGTTTCAACTGCTGGTTAAATATTTTTTAATAGAAAGAAATTTAGAGTGAGATACGAGGGGTGTCTTTTATATTTTGCATATAGAGCTGGAAAAAACAGTAGATAACTCTTTAACTATATTTTCCAAGAAAAAAAAATGCAGTTTTGCTTCCTTTTGAATCAGTTGTTCCACTTGCTTGTGGTATATTTAAAATAAAGTTTTTGAAGGGGTTGACTGCATCTTTTGGGAACTAAAAGCTTTGACCACGCAGTTCATTATCAGTTTTTGGAAGAGTTAAAAAGTTAACTAAGATCAGGACTGTATGCAGGATGGACCAGCAATTCGATGTTTTCTTGCTTGAACTCAATTATTTTTCGAACTGTGTGGGAGCTTTGGTGGATAATTTTGTTATACGAATTTCTGGCCGAAAACTAAACATATTTTATGTATTTTCTTGATAGTGTCTCTGAAAAATACGATTATATAATAATTGAACAATTCAATATGGGATATAAAGTCTAGAATAAAAATAAATTGCGGATATAGGAGGATGTATTGATATCTAGCTAGACCAGTTCCATGCATAAACAATATATTGTGTTACCATAGCAACGAACAATCACTCATTAGAAGTGTTAGTGTGAAGTTTGAAGTCAAAAAAAATAAACCAGAGTTACGCAATAAATTAAAAGAAAAAAGATGTCCACCGAAATTGTGAAAATCGAAAAATTGGAGTATCGAGCCATCATCAAGTACCTGTATTTAAAAGGGTTGAGGGGTAAGCAGATTTACGAAGATCTGCTTAATACCCTTGGTGATCAATGTCCTTCGTATGCGACCGTGAAAAATTGGACTGCAAGCTTCAAAAGAGGTAAATTTTCCATTGAAGATGATGACTGATCGGGAAGGCCAGTTTCTGTGTCAGTCCCCGAAAATATCGATGCAGTTCATGACATGATTTTATCAAACCGTCGAATTGGGCTAAAACGGATATCTTAAGCACTGAATATTTCATACAAACGCGTTCATCATATAGTTCACGTCAATTTGGACATGAGAAAAATTGCTGCAAAATGGATCCCCAAATGTTTGAAGGTTGACCAAAAGCGTGCAAGGGTAGAAGCATCGCGTTCGATCTGTGCTCGATTTGAAAACGATGTAGACTTCTTAAACCGAATTGTTACTATGGATGAGACTTGGGTACATTTCTACGATCCAGAAACAAAGCAGCAGCCGATGGAATGGCGACACTCTGGTTCTCCAAGACCTAAGAAGTTTCGTGTCCAAAAATCTGCTGGAAAAGTTCTTGCTTCAGTTTTTTGTGATTGCCATGGATTAATCATGATTGATTTTTTGGATAAGGGTAGATCAATAACTGGATATTACTATTCGACATTACTGACCACTCTACGGGAAAAAATTGAAGAGAAAAGACGCGGAAAGCTATCCAAAGGTGTTTTGTTTTTGCAGGACAACCCCCCGCACAAAAATCTCATGTTGCCATGCAAAAAATTCGTGATTTAGGGTTTTATTTACTAGAACACCCCCCTTATTCACCAGATTTGGCTCCGTCCGACTATCATATATTTCCTCAACTGAAATAAGTTTAAAAGGTCGTAAATTTTCTTCCAATGAGGAGGTAATAAAAGCTGTGGAGGTTAATTTGTAGCGCAAGAAGAAACATTTTTTTTGTAAGATCTAGAGACGTTGCAGGTTCGCTGTAATAAATGTATCCAATTAAGAGGAGAATATGTTGGGTAATAAAATATTTTGACATTGAAATTTTGTTTGGTTCTATAGTAGGCTAAGAATTTTTTAATATATCCTCGTATATCTAGTTTGTTGCCACCAGTTTTCCGTTACCATCGCTTCGCGGATCCCCGTTATCTAAAGTGCAACGGCTGAATTTTCCACTTTCAGAGAGATAAAGTTCAAGTACATAAGGGTTTTGAATGGATACCATGAGAATTGACGTCCCTTGTTTCGTATTTTCGTTTTATTTCGTTTTTTGTGACATTGATACGTTTACAACGAAAGCGAGTTTGGAATAATTCGATTTTGTTTAACCCTTCCAACATTTTGATGTTCGGTATAATTTATTGAATTTATTTAGAATTCAAATGAAAAAATAATGCTATTCGCTCCACATTCCCACGGAATAAAAAGAAGTTTTCGAACGAATCGTTACACAAACGTAACACATGTCGAATGAACAAATTCTCATAGTAAAGTAATTCAAAAGATCAAGCTCAACAAGTGATCCACTTAGTTCCATCTCTAGTCTGAGAATGTGCATAAGCCGTCGCATTTATCCGACCACATCGGCATTGATCGCGGTTGCGAAAGTTTCTGCATCGGACTTGAGTGTTTTGTTCGTCCAGGAGGTCTATTTTCAAAAAGTGACGTTTTTTGTCGCATGCGAGATTGTACTTTTCTATCAACAATTATACAATCTCGAATGAGACCAAAAATGGCAGTGTTGGAGAATAGAACAAAATGCATCTGATGTACATTTTTTTGTTAATAATATACTTCCGGTTTAACCGGAAATGCCATCAACTTCTTTAATTTAAATGGGACATACTGAGTTTAGTGAAAAAAAATTCGAAAAACGAGGAATAACTCAATGTTAGTTGTGCAATAGGTGTATATTTCATTATTTTAGAATAATGAGAAACAAAATTACTTCAAATGTTCAAAATGCTCGACGTGTACTTGCTGACAATATGCCATCCTATTAACAAATTCTTGAGTCACTCTTTCCAAGACTTCTCCACGTATTAGTTCGCATTCATCAATAATTCTTTGTCTCAATTTATGTAAGTTTGTTAGTCGTCTAACGTAAACACGTCATTTTAGATAACCCCAAAGAAAAAAATCTAACGGGCTAAGATCCGGAGAACGAGCAGGCCACTCTATGAATCCTCTACGTCCAATCCATCGATTTGGAAAATTCGCATCCAGCAAATCCCTAACCCGTCTTTCATAGTGGGGAGGTGCTCCATCTTGTTGAAATCAAACGTTTTGTGGTAATTGTCCATTCTGTTGAAGTGCAGGAATAATTTCGTTATTTAGTAGATCCAAATACTTGTCACCATTCAAGTTTCCGTCGATAAAAAATGGGCCTATATAAGCCTATTTTCGACAATTCCCATCCAAACATTTAACTTCTGTGGATGCTGGGTATGTGCTTCATGAATTCAAAAGAGGATTCTCATTTGACCAATACCTTGAGTTATGGCGATTAACTGTTCCATTTAAACAAAAAGTTGCCTCATCGGAAAAAACTATGTTAGAAGCAAAATTGTCGTTGACATTACAGATATCCATTAGCCGTTCGCAAAATTCCAGCCGTCGGTTAAAATCATCGTCTGACAATTCTTGAACTAACTGTACCTTATACGGATGATACTTTTCACTTTTTAATATCTTTCCTACAGAACGTCGACTGATACCATGGTTTAGTACCAAATTTGTGGTGGAAGTTTGAGGTGATTCTTCTAAATCGATTGCAGTATTTTGTTTTACAGTTTCGTTCGTTGCAGTCCGCGGTCTTCCAGGTTTTAGCAAATTTTTTACCATCCCAGTTGGATTAAACCGTTGTAAAGTTTTAGTTACTGTTGAGCGTGATATAGGATTTCTCTCCGGATGCAAATTATTAAAAATATGACCTCTAACACGATCACCATAACCGATCATCATTAAAATTTCAATACGCTCTTTTTCACTTAATTGAACCATTCTAAATTGTAAAATTTATTTACGTCAATTAGAATTTGTCACTTGGAGAACAAAAGACGTACTAAACAGTTCTCGTTTATTCATCACTATGCATACAAACAACATCAATTAGTTTATCTAAATAGTTTTTTGCTCTAATGAAAAAAACTCAAAGGGGGTTGATTAAAGTGCTATATTCCTAGTTTTTACAAATTTGTTTACACTAAACTCTGTATGTATGAATTCAAAATAACAAGCTCTTTCAAAATATATAGGGTGTCCCATTTAAATTAAAGAAGTTGATGTCATTTCTGGTTAAACCGGAAGTATATTATTAACAAAAAAAATGTACAACAGATGCATTTTGTTCCATTGCACTTACCTGCAAATTTTCATAAATATCGTTCTTTTCGTTTAAAAGATATTTACTTGGTTCCATACTTTATCCCAACCCCGTATACATACATATTATACAATATAATAAATATACAGGGTGATCTAGCAAAAATATAAAAACCAAGGAACTGTGTAAACAATTTGGACTTGTCGATTTTCTAGTAATCGACCAAATATTCGTTATCCAGCGCTGTGCATACATTGAAAATGTCACTCTATTCACCGATTATTGCGAATAATCCACTTGCAAGTCATACGATAACTTTTTTTTTTTTAATTAAATGAATTCAAGTTATAACGATGTTTTAATTTCAAAGTCAGTGACACGCAGTGAGAGCAGAGAAAACGTGGCGTATTAAATGGAAATTGAAGGTCGCGAAAAATGTTATTTACGATGAAATTCTAAATTTATCATACTTACAAATAAAAGCATTAAGATAGATTTGATGAAAATTCTACTTTAGTCTAAAGAAAATATTATTTCATTATAACGTAAACAATATTGAATTATGAGAGTGTCTGTTTGAATGTTATAATAGATGGTATGTTTATAGATGTTTTGTGAAAGTTTTAAAAGACACATGAATCAATCTTGAAATCGGAGTATTTTAAATACACACTGCCGGGCAACGAGAAGGTCGACACTTTGACAAAAAAAAAAGATCAGTCTCTATTTATCGGACCTGAATCATTTTTTGGAATTGTGGAAAGCACTGATAGATCAGCCATAGCTACTTGGGTGGAGAGGAAAACCTTCACGTACTGGGCAGACATACCGGAGCTCTTTCACACAAAGGCGTTTATATACAACCCTTCGAATACAAAAATGGAGTAGAACAAACCTACGCATTCTGTCGAGACTGGATTACCACCTAAAGAAGATGAGTCTGGTTCAGACCTTGGATTGTCTGTCCTGTAATTTGGATAAGGAAACTGCGGAGCATATATTATACTCATTCCCAGCTTTGAGCATGGTAAGGTATCACATATTTGGATATGTTGTTGTAATAATTCCTATTGAAGAATGCTTCTTTTAACAGTTCTTCAACTGAGTTGGTCAAAATCCCATTTTTATGTATAGGTACCTATTTTTTCTCGTATCGATCAGATTTAATCGCACATATATTATAAAGAATATATTAGTTGCTTTTTTTCTATCCCCCGGCTTAGATGAGCTAACTACGGAATTCTTAGCTGAACTGAATTGTAGTCAGAACGCAGTTTTCAAAGAATTAGAACTTTCAATTTCGAAGGTTAATTAAAACCAATAAAATCAGGAAACTAGTAGCAGATTAAAATAAAAATTCAAAACGGATTATATTAAAAGAGCGCTCAATATGTTTTTATAAGGTTAGAATATTTATCAGATGTCAAAAATGAGTGACTTTTCTTGCATTCGCGATTAAGCTTAGCTAAGAAATTTTGCTAAGTTAAAAATCCGGCATACTTGCTAAGCTAAGCTAAGTTTAACTTAGGTTAGCTTAGATTGGTGGTAGAAAAAAATCAACTAATGATTATCATCGATGCTGATCAGGGTACACAGTATTTATTCTATTAATTCAGTGTTAATTAATTTATTCGTCAAACACTTCATTTATTCTATAAGATCAATTCTCCTATAGGAGAAAGTAAAACAACCCTAGTTACTTCTTCATTCAGAACTTTATAGAGTTTACCGGCAGGAAAAATAAACCGAAAAAGGCTATCGGTCTTAAATAATTTCATAGGATCCGAATTGATCTTCTGTGAGTTATAGCATTTCCCAAAACGAAAAAGAAAAAAATTAAAAAGGGAAACAATTCGGTATTGAGACCCTTTGTTGTTTATTTAAAGGTCGAGACTGATTTTGTTTCTGAAAAGAACGGTATCTGAAGTGGGTGGATGTTTATATTCAAGAATATACAACAACAGATCAACAACCTAACCTAACCTAACCGAAAATTGATTTTTTCTTTTTAAAAATAGTATCTATGGACACTTGTGTGCTCGATTCGCTATTAAAAAAGCAAAAATCGCAACTAAATGATGGACAACAATTTACCTTATTAGAATTGCGTCCTAGAGATAACCTAAAGAAGAATCTGCTATGTTTTTAATTGAAAGCAACAGCCAGTCCTGTGAATCGAACCAAGAAAAAACAGGGTAGGTACAGATTGCTCTTCATACTTTTAAGATGGCTTGATAACGACACATGGTGAAACAAAATAGACGTTTCAGCAACCATCAATGAAAATAGAACCAAACTAGGGAAAGTGGAACTTGCTGGCGATGGTAATTTATCTTTTTCACGTTCTACATCACACTTGTACTAGAAATTGTTTTCATAAATTTAAATTAGGTCTTTAATACCCATTTTTAACCCTAGCTCGAATCACCCCATATATAGTTAAACACGTTATAACAAATCCTTAGCGTTATCTAAAGGACGTAGTGTGGTATCCAGGGAAACGATGTTGACGTCAACTAACGACTCGACGCGTCTAAAAATTGTATATATTATATTATGCGTATAATGTTGATCGCTGATTGAAGGTTGTTTGTGGTAATTCAAGTAGTGTCAAATCTTTATGACGGTTTAGATGATTTAACAAAACATTGATATCTGAAAATATGAGCGTTTAGATTGATTGGAAAAATTTGTAGGCTTAGGGTTGAACTGTTAGTTTTTGACATGTTTATTTTTTGAATATCCAAATTATATGCTCGAATCTACACATGCAGTTCCTACGGTCTATAATTTGACTCGTTTAACAGCCGTACAGTAACACAAAATGTGTTAACTGATTCATCTTTTTCTAGGCAAAAACGACACTCAATGTTTTCGACCAGTCCTACTCTACCCCGATGATAGTTTAGCCTGCCGTGTCCTGCCTGATTATTCCTTCTGATATTCTCAATGTCCATGGGCAGCAAGGCTTTTACTTTGAAAGTTCTTGGATGGAGTCATTGTGCTTATGTAAGCAACACGTGATAATGTTACCGTATTGCTAGCCGTTGATTGGTGGTGCTACTTCCAGCCACTGATCAACAGCAACTAGCCTAGTGTGACCCGCGCTTTACTCATCGCCCATGATGGAGTGGTCAAACTTCGCTAGCGACAACTGGTGAGTTGAACATGTCCAACTTTGTCAGTCGCTAAATCACAACAAATCGATTGATAGCTGATATCTTCCAGAATTTAGTAACCAGCCTTGTGTAACAAGCGGCTTAACTAACGCGGGTATACCATCAAAATAATCAATCCATCTAAATCTTGTATACATACTTAAGGAAATAACCACCGCTGAGGTATATTAACGGTTTTCACAAAACTAATACTGTGGAAAAAAAATCCATGCTGATTACAAACGAATAAATCCGATTGGATTAACTTTGTATTTGAATAATTCCGAATTTGTCGAATGTATTTTTAAATTAACTGTGAAATTCAAACCCAATGATACAAGCCGATGTAACTGAAAATTACTTTTTGATATATTGGATTTTTATTTACTTTATTTTATCATTAAATTCGGTCGATAAAACTGAATAATTCAGGTGGAAAATTTTTCGAGATGAAAAATACATGCATTTTTTATATAGTGTGGAGTATAAGTAGAGGGAAAACAGATTTGTAATGAATTGGGATGATGTGAAATATATATTTTTGATCAAATGGTAGGAAAACCTCCTGTACTATAACGAATTGTCACAACTGTATGGACATATGGCATCCAACTGAGGATTCACGTATCAAAATAGAGATCTTCACATCGACTATTGCATCTCGCCAACGTCCATGTCATCCAGATCCTCCACAATATCAACCAGAGAAGAAGGCTGAAGATCAAACCTTCAGGAATGAAAAATTATTGCAAATGTCACTACAGAATGTCAAACCTTTCATTACCATGAAACGAAAACTGCTTTCCGGCATCGTTACGATTAATTCATCAGAATGAACAAGGACGAATAATATGCGTAAAATTATAAGCGATGTTGCCAATGTAAAAAATTGTGAAATATATTAAGGCCATTTTTCTTTTATTTGAAGACCATAGTTTTTAACGGAAATAAGGGTAGAAATGGATAATTTTCATAGAATTTCTTAAATAACACATCACACGGTAAAATTTTCTCATCTAGAAGAAAAAGATTTCAAAATGTAACAACATTTTCACTAGTATTTATTTAAGATGAAGAAAATATTTCCATTAGAAGCAAAACAAAAAGAAACGACACTCTTTAATTTGAATTTTAAATTGGGAGTTTTGAGTTATTGGTGAAACAAAAATATTCCCATTTGGCGTATTTTAATTATGGTGTATTAAATGTATATTATTGATGTTTTTATTTCCAATACGCTTTCAATATTTTCTAATTAAAAAGACTTCACTAGAGATCTGAAAATTAGAATTTGATTAATAACCATAAAATTAGGACTGACGTTTGATTGACAGATTGAGTACAATCCACTTCTATACCATCAAAATTCATCTCCTAGTCGTCGCGTCGATCACGAGGTATTGACCTGGACGGGATAAACGTGAAGTAGAAGAATGGGAATAGATAAATATATTGAAGAGGTGATTTCGTATAAAAGAATATACAATTATCACTTTTTTAGTTGACAATAACGAACCTAATCGCTTTATTCAAACAACTTAATCTTGATTCTAGTGCTTTACAAAACAACAGACATGGAACAATATAAAATGAAATAATTCGAAGACCGAAACAAATAAATAAATATGAAATCACATGAAACCATTACTTATAATATGTTTAATATTTCATGATTACTCATAAAATACTGTTTGACTTCCTTTTGATATATTTTTATAGTTTTCAAATATGGAGGCAATTGGTTATACAAACTTGGTACATGATATATAGACGAGTAAACCTTTGGCTAACAATTTTTGGAATACATACCAGATTAACCTTGTTCGAGAAAACGGAATCACCTAAATGTGATTTGTGCAGATTTGACATAACAGGGAAACATTTTATAATTGACTGTCCTAAGTATAAACAGGGAGAATCTGGGGTTGTAACCCAAAAATCCTGAGCTGGATGTGCACTGCCATAGTGAGACCAATTATCACTTATGGAGCCATTGCGTGGAGTAGTAGAACTAGCCTCTTGACGACGAGAGAAAACCTCTCTAAAATTCAAAGACTAGCCTGTATATGCATAACAGGAGGAATGAGTACATGCCCAACGGCAGCAATGAAAGTGATTCTCAACCTCACACCATTACATATGGTGGTGGAGAGTGTTGCAGAAAGAACAAGATACAGACTAAGTAGAGAGGGAATCATTAAAAAGAAAACCACCTCTTCACTTCGGGACATGCCACAAGATGGTATGATGAAAAAGTATAACTTTTCAAAGAAATTCGTTACGGAATTAAGCAACAAGAAGGAATGGGATCCAAATACCATTACCAGACTTGGAAAGAATGCCATTCAATGGTACACAGACGGCTCAAAAGCAATAGAAGGAACTGGGATAGGAGTGTACGGGCCTGGCACCAAACACTCTGAAAGCTTGGGAAAAAACCCAAGTATCTTTCAAGCGGAAATTCACGCAATAAGAAAGTGTGCCCAGTTCAATATTGACAAAGGATATAGAAGGCAAAGGATTATCATAATGTCTGATAGTCAAGCAGCCATTAAAGCGCTGAGTTCTTGTGTAATCAGTTCCAAAATGGTGTGGGAATGCCTAGGCAAACTTAATGAACCAGGCGAGAACAATATAGTCACCTTACTGTGGATTCCAGGACACACTGGAATAGAAGGAAACGCAATAGCAGATGAACTAGCAAAGAGGGGGACTGAAATACCCTTTTGGGGGCCGGAACCTTTTTGCGGAATCAGCTCCAATGTAATATTGGAAGAAATAGGTAAAGCCGAAGAAAAGAGAAGATCTGACAATTGGAAAGATCTAGTAGGGCTTAGGCAATCAAAGATTCTTCTGGGTGACTACAACCTGTTGAGATCAAATGAATGCATAAGTCAAAGCAAAACTGCACTAAGAGTTTTAACAGGAATCCTAATGGGACATTGTCGCCTGAATGGGCACCTTAAAAAGCTCAAAATAGTGGAGGAAGAAGATTGTAGATTCTGTAGAATGGAAGAAGAAACCTCCATCCACATACTTGCGAACTGCACAGCAATTCAGAATCCTAACGCACAGTACCTGGGAGACTACTAGATAGAAGAGGGACAGTTACCTAAGCTGAAGCCTGCAGATCTTCCTCCGGGAAATAAGACTAAAGGAGCTACTAGTCTCTGAGACTTTCCTCAGGAACTAAGTAGAAGTAAGGGGGCACAATAGATCTTTTAGGTCTCAGTGAATGTTACCCCAAAAGACATACATACATACATACATACATACATACAAGTATAAACTATAGAGACAAAACAATAATCTACCCCAGAACCTAGGATAGTGACGGGATTACTTACCGGTCACTGTACCCTAAGGAAGCACATGCATACAATCGGCATATATAGGGAGGAACCTATCTGTCGGTTGGGCATGAAAGAGGAGGAAACAGCCTCTCACATTATCTTCGATTGTGGAGCATTATCTCATTGGAGATATAAACTCCTAGGACTAGAACATCCAAGGTCTGGCCACAACTCCTCTTTGAAGATGATCTGCCTCAATCCTACCAACAGCCCTTCCTGCTTTACCACTAGAAGCATTGAAAAAACGCTTTTGTATGATCCGACTAGTACTCAAAGGTTTTCTGTAAGATAATGATTTTGTTATATTTCTCTCACGTTTCCAGTTGCTTTATAAATACGTAGAAACCGGCAAAATGAGACTTTCACTGACTTTGAAAACATCTTCAACATTTCTCTGAACTCAATTTTACTATTCAAATTTTATACAAAAATTTTCAATTATTTCCTTTTTCCTATAAAACGCCCTGTATATTTTTAATCGTTCAAATAAAATAAAAAGGAAAAAATATATAAGAAAACGTTTTTTTTTTTATTTATAGTAAAATGTCGCTCTCTAAACGTTTTTATAACTAATAACGTCGAAAACAATAGTTATCTTGTGATTGTTACGAAATATTTTGGACAGTTTGGTGAGACAAATCTAGTTAGGTGAGTAAATGACATGTCATATTCACTAAATAACAAACGAATCCCACACAACCACTTCACTTCGTATAAAGACAATATCTCATGTCATTTATATCAAAAAGAAAAAGGTCCAATAACGGTTGAAACGGTTACTTTATTTTTGCACCCTTGACACTTGGTTACGTGAATTCCAGTAATGCTTTTTCAACCACATATAGGTATTAAAGATAAAAGGAAAAAAATCAGGGACGGAACATCTATAGTTATTCTAATGTTAATGTAATGACCCATATTTTTAATCCTCATTGAATTTAATATAGTAGATTAAAATTAGCCTGCATACAAAACTCATAAAATTTGTAAAATAATATAACTAAACTCACTTTCTTCTTGGTGCTTTATCAAATGCTTTTTCTAAGTCAATAAATGCTAGATATATATTTCTTTTCTTGCCAGGCTTGTTCCGTTATTTGCTTTATAGAAAAAATATGATCTTGTGTGCTTCTGCCCTTCCTAAAGCCACTTTGCGACTCATCCAATATAGTCTTTAGTCTTTTATCTATTATTTGCTCAAAAATGTTCAAGGCAGTACATAGTAAAGTAATTCCTCTATAGTTATTGCAGTTTAAGTTTAATTTGTAAGGTTTTAATATTCAACAGTGATTTGAAACAAAAAGAAAAATATAATTGGCATTTTTCAATATTTCGTATGCTTGCGTCATATTCAGCAGCTCGTCAAATGTTTCGAGTTTTTTTGCCGGTGAGTGTATGTTACATAATAAGGAAAAAATATATATAATTTTCAAATTGTTTTCCCTGGTTTTGTACCCCATTGTAAATGTAAGCTTTTATTCCGTTCTTTACGTCTGAAGAATAAAAGAAAATTAAGTTTAAGAAGAAAGACAATTCATTTTATGAAGCTGAAAATAAATCTCCCACCTAATATAGCCAAAAGGAATGCGTCGTATCACAATCTCATTTTGGTTTCCTGTTCGATTTTAGAAAAGCTTTGATGAATTATTCACGAGATATATTTTTATTAATGTTAGGATGATATTAATCGTCAAATCGAGAATAAGACTTTTTATATTAAGAGGGAGGTTTTGTAAGATTTTTGGATTTTGGTCGAATTGAGATGATTTTCTACAAAATTATTTATATCTAGATCTCTGATTTTGTCAGCTTTTTTAAAGAAAATTTCCATAGCTAACGTGGATGTAAGAATACTAAATAAAAAAATATATTTACCGTCATTATTAATGAAAAAAATTAAGTTTTTCAAAAAATAATTCCCAAAGAAAAAAACTTAGTATTTCAGCCCAAAGGAAAAAAAGGTGAAAGTATAGAAATAAGTTCAAACTTCAAAAAACGTTTTAATCCATTCCATACTAATGATGTAAAACTGTTGGAATCAAGTCTATATTTCTAAAAATATTTTTCATTGTCTGTAAGCAATTTTTGTCCCTTCTTATTGATTTATGGTCGCTGACCATGCTCTCTTTAGTCTCCTCATTATTTCTCCTTCCACTCAATCTCATGTTTGATGTCAGTCCCCCATTTTTCCACTTCTTTGAACTTTGGTTTCCCATATTTGTTAAACAGTCCTTTTTCTGTGCATTCATTGAAGATATCCTTACTCTCTTAGATGTTGATTTTCGATAAATTCCAGCATTAGCTTTAATTTAATTTCATTTTCGTGTTTCATATCTTGTCACCCCTAATACATATATCTACTGGCTGAATTTGACTCCTGTCGCTGTGTTATTACCCCTGATTCACATCCGAATGTAAGAATTTCGATATTCTGTGATTTCCACACTCCTATTAGTTCAATATCTACTCCATATTTTCCTAAGTTCTGCTGTATTTTTTTTTAAGAAACCTCAACGAAAATCTCATCTCGAGAAACTTTTTTCTTCTTATTTGCAAAACTACAATTTTGCACTCAGTTGCAGAGAAAATTATAAAACCTTTTGTAGC
This sequence comes from Lochmaea capreae, assembly GCA_949126875.1. Taxonomy (NCBI): domain Eukaryota; kingdom Metazoa; phylum Arthropoda; class Insecta; order Coleoptera; family Chrysomelidae; genus Lochmaea; species Lochmaea capreae. Next base: position 4,113,287 of record OX421400.1, read on the forward strand.
TTTCGCAATTAACTACCTGGTGTATCGCCAACGAAAAAATACTTTTAGTACGCTGTAGTTTCTCCGGTTTGTGAAATGTTCCGTGACCGTATTTCATAATTTCGTTTCTGTTGTTATCACCACGGACTCAGAAATTCAAGAATGTTCAAGATGGAAATGCTGATTAATGTGGAAAATTTGGAAAACAGTTTATAAATTCATTTTTAGAGTATTCAAGAAAGATTTAAAATATTTCATTTTACTTTTTTAATTTATAGACAATTTCTGACTTTCCCGAATACCAAGGGTCTATCGACAATGTTTTCACCTTGACCTCTGTTATTCATGTACATAAAAAGTATTTGCAATTTTTGACGATTTCAAAAGAGCCTTTGATTCGGTCCGGCATAATTAGTTATGGGTGAAACTATTTATTCTTGGAGTTTCTTCTTCAAAATTATTGGCTTGATAAGAACACTTTATTCACAAACCACAGTTCAAATAAAAGGCTCTTATGGCTTGACAAAGGTGTTCTACAAGGAAAACCCTTTTATTTGCACTGCTCGTTGGTCAGCTCATTGTATAAAGCAACTGTTCAGAGGCCAATTATTTATGTGGCTACACTAAATGTGCTGGTGACTGTTTCTAGGCGACAAACTAATTTAGTGTGATAATATTTTTACTATCTCGAAAAACTACTAATAGTTTCTGTAGGTGTTCTTAAAACATCTTAATTAGAAGTTATAATTATATATTTTATTTATAAACCGTTACACTAGGAAGAGTCACATAATAAACATGAAAATTCAGAAAATTCAACAATACTTGGAAATGAAGAACGTAATGACATAAATCGATATCTGAAACCAAAGTTCCATAATCACTACCCACAAAGAAATTCGATATTTCCATCTAGCTGAGCTTGAAAAGTTTTCTAACTCCACTAATGTATAGACATTTGTTCATCATATTCTGGTTATACTTGATAAATTTCCTACGTTGAAGATCTTATTACGAGTCACTAAAAACACTGTGCTTCTCACAACTCATAACTAACGCCAGTGGCGGATGTACACTTTTCTTTACCTAGCAAAGGTTTTTGATACGGTGGACCATGAAATCTGCTCACAAATTGATATCAAGTTATTTAAACGGAAGGTTGCGGAAAGTCAGAGTAACTTTTGATGAGCTGAATACGGGTGTTCCACAGGGAACTGATCTGGGATCACTTCCATTCATCCTATATGTAAATTTTTTACCAGATGAACGAATTGTATTCAATAAAATGAAATCTCTGACTGGCTAGCACTAAATAAACTATAAATCTCTAAATATTGAAAAAGTTGTGTTTATAACGTGTGGTAACTATGGTGACAGCGTATCAGGTAACTTTCAAATAATTAAAAATAAAGATGTAAAAAGGGTTGTAAATACCTAGGTTTATATAGACTTGATTTTAAGAAAGACAAAATACCTTATACATATTTATGAAGTCATCCGTGCCCTACGCTTCCCTAAAATCTGTCGCCCTGGGCTCCAGCCTACTCAGCCTGTTGGTAGATACGCCACTGTGTAATGCAATGAAATTAATTATTTAAATACACTTTCCAATCAAATCATTTTATATTTTATCAAAATTTAATGTTTGTCCATCCATAAATTCCCATTTAAATTTTTGTCTGACTGAACTCTCTTCGTTTTTTATTTTAACTTTCCTGCTATATAAAATATTTAACAGTGTTTAGTAAAGCTTGAAGATACCAGACACCCTTAAGCTTTAAATGTATAATGGACACATATTTGTCAACCTTTCCGCCCATGCCTCGTCCATTTCATTCCAGAAATACTAGGAATGATATATATATTTTAAAAGTTTAAAGCTAGAATCATAAAACTTGAATGTATTTTCGGAAAACTTTTGAGAACCGTTTACTATTTAGAAGATGGTTTAAGAGTTCTTGAGAAATAAAACATCAGACGTGTCTGTCAGTTGAAGTTTACGTTAGTTTCACAATTCAGCATGCACATTCGTGAGTATGGAAAAGATTTTACATCAAAATTGTTCCAAGTTTCCTTTATATGGAAAGAAAGTAAGTTGAAATATTGTATGGCGGCCCTGAATGTTTTTTATAATGAATCGGCCAAGAATTCTTACTTCAAACCCCAAAATACGCTTATCTAGAATTAAGCAACGAACATTTTGGACTGAACACGGAGGACTCTGGAAATTCTGAATTCACCGCAAATTTTCCGATGGATAATTTTGAGCTAGAAATACTTGCATTAATTTCTTGGATGGTCAAACGGTTGTATCGAATATGCTGCTATAGTCCAGTAAATAAAGGCACCAACCTGTTCATCTCATTATTGTCGGACTTTTTTTTGCATGCATTCATTTTGTATTATGTGTAGATTACTCTCTGAAAATATAACGCGGGATTTGCGGAAGGGGCTGGAAAATGGCCCATGATCCCGAAAATTCAGTTTTTGGATGATATCTCCCGAAATATGCTACTTAGAGAAGTGGGGTTTTGCTAGAAATGAAGTACAGTTCATTACCTACAAAAATGATCCCCATCATTTTTGTCCCTGGATCAATATTTCTTGCAAAAATTTTCCGGAAAACTAAAAAACTAAGCCAAAAATTTCAAAAACCATCGAAAAGATGACATTTTCAGCTTTCCAATGGTGTGCATTAAAGACCGATATTGCCAATCATTGTTCATCAATTTGCGGTAGACCCGAGAATTTTCAGAAAACTCCGGAAATCAAAAAAAAACGTCCAAAGAAAAACATGTTGTTTATAAAAATACACAAAAATTATTTATTCATTCTTTCGGAATACATTCACCACCTATCAAAGTCCCATTATCCAAAAGGTTTCAGTAAACCTACGCTTAATTTAAAAAATATGAACGGATTGATAAGGGAGGTCAAATATTCAGGAAAAATAAAGTTTGGCCAGTTTTTTCAATATTCCTGGAAAATAAAAAAAACGAAAAAGTTACACGATGTTATAGGTACAGGTCCCTCCTTTCATATACCCTTTGAATCATGAAAAAAGATTCATTTTTACTCAAGTTATGGGCCAATTTGCCCGCTCTCCCATTCCTACATTCACGGAGCGTGCTCCCGGAGACGCCGCGCAGGAGCTCGAAATCCAAGGTACGCTTGGGCCCGTTTATCTCGAAAACGGTGAAACTTTTGACAAAAATGATGAGGATTATTTTTGTAGATAATAAACTGCTCTCCATTCCTAGCAAAACCCCACTTCTCTAAGTGTCATATTTCCGGAGATATCGGCGGAAAACTCAATTTTTGGGATTATTGGCCATTTTTCAGCCCCTTCCGCAAATTTCGCGGAAGACATATTTTCAGAGAGTAATCTACCCGTGAATACCTACAAGTTGCAAAACAAAAAGTCCGACAATAATGAGATGAACAGGTTGGGGGTTTCTCGGTCTTTATTTACAGGACTACTAGTTTATATGACATTCTAATGTCTATAAATTGAATATTCAAGTTTGCTTCCAATTCTAGTGATAGATGAGTTTAAAAAGTTTATTGATTCATTTTTTCCTATTTCTAATGTAAATTTAATGTTTGTATGTAAGTTATTGATGAACTGGAAAACCTACAAAACATGCTATAATATCATCAACCTCTACTAAACGAGATTTAAATAGAGTAGTCTCCAAAATTTGGGACAATGTCTCATTTTAACACTTTAACACTCCGTAGTCTCAACTGTGGGCGGTCCTTAATTATCGCCAGACAGTCAGTAAACACCAATCGATATCCAAGTACTATTCAAGCCCATAGCTATTCAAAATAAAATAAATTCGTAGAGAAATCAGAATGTACGTATACCCCTTTGTCCCCGAATGATTTATGGGGTTTTTAAAAAAATGAAATTTATCGGCACAAATTTGAATGGGCTCAAAGCTTGATAGAATTAAGGGCAAAAATTGTCCAGCAGTGTGCAAACATTACACCAAATCAGCTCAGAGATACAAGATTATCTTTGTTCAATAGATTCGGCTTTTGTTTGGCTCAACATGGAGGACTATTTGAACCTTTAATTCATTATTTTTTTTTAGTTTTAGCATTGTTTTTCGGAATTTATTTATTTATTTTTGGCCGTTATGGCCAAAAGAAATCAAAATACACTTGAATACTAAAACTCACATAAGCACATAGCTAACAAATATTGGAAGAAGAGGCGGGGTTTCTTACAGTAGTTCTGAATCCAGCTGTCCAGCTAAATACTTGATATTTATTGACGTAAATTTATAGAAATTTTTTGTTGTGTATAGCAGAATATAGGGTGTTCCATTTAAAAAAAACATAACTTTGATCTGGCATAGAATTTTAAAAAAACTATAAAAACGCACCTTATAGTAAATTAGTAGATTTGAATTATCGACAATCAAATTCGAATAATAATGATCTAGCGGTAATTGAAAGGAAATGATTTACTTTACTGTGATCCAATCATCGATATTAAATTATTCATATCTCATTTCGTTCCACATTTTCAATCAATTTGTAAATATTTCCTTTATCAAAAATTATTTTCAATGGTAATTAATGTAAATATTGTTGTTCGCTGCTCGTGTTCAAAGTTCAATTAATAATCACTCCATAAATTTTCGGTTTAACTAAAAATAATTACATTATAATACTTTTCTCATTATTTTTCATATTTACCAATAAATATGAAATATTCTCGTCTCCAGATATTGAAAATTAATACATAATCAAGTCAACAAGAAATAGCAGTTTCCTGAATTAAATGTAATTATATGGAGATTAATTAAATCGAATTGGATCACAGCCGCAATTCTCCAGAAGTGATTTGATGGTGTTGACGGGTTTTTGGCATGTGCTTCAGAATTAATAGTTACCAATATCGCACGTGTTATTTCCGCTTATGGATCGAGAAAATGTAAAATTGCGTTAACCGCAGACAAAAATTAATTTTTTTTGTATATTTTATTCCTTAATTCAAACAAATCATAAAGTCCTAATTTGGACACACTGCCACAAGTGGAATAGCCCTCTACATCACCGGATCCTACTATATTAGACTTCTTTTTACAGGGCTATTTGAAATCTGAAGTCTACACAAACAGAATGTTTTTCAAGAATATCGTCAAATGACCCTAGAAATGTTACATAACTTATAACTGGTAACTTATTCGAGGCTTGATTGTATCGTTGTATGGAAACCAATGGAAGTCAATTTGAGCACAATTTAGTATTGTTTTGCTGATTTGTTACGAATTAAAACGTTGTAATCCTCTTGTAGATTCCTGCCAGGTCAGGACTGGTATGGGACTGCGTGCTTGCCCTGTCTGAGCTAGCAAGTCATAACAGACTATTTCTGGCCTCGGTACCAAGGGCAATGAAGAAGCTGACGAACTGGATCGAGCCAAAGAGTTCACCAAACGACCATCGGCAAAAGTAACAGAGGACCTGCTGCTAAAAAGCCGAAAGGATGCTAGAATCATAGTAGGTTCACTGACTGGACACTGCTGACTCAACAGTCATATGAGTGTTATAAAATTGGCAGAAACAGACCTTTGCAGGTTCTGTTAAGAGGAAGAGAAATCGGCAGAACATGTGTTGTGCCACTGTGAAGGCCTCGCAAGGCTGCGTTGTCTAGAACTTGGCGAGGAAAAACCAAGGGTTACAAGCTACCTCGAAAACCCTTTGTCTAGGCTATGGAGTCTCGTTAGGAGATTAAAGCTAGACGAAGTACTTTAATTAAATAATCAGATTTCAGTGACAGGTGGCTATTTCCAGCTCTACCCACCGCATAATCCTCTTGTAGAGAAGAATCTAACAATGCAAACATGTATAGGTGGTTCCATTCAAAAAATTTTGAGTGTTGACCATAGGGTGGAGGGGGTTAATGTTATAACGTCTACATAATAACCAAAAAGACCCCTTTTTATATGATCTTTGACTTGTTTTTTAATTTTTTCATAAAAGTGACACCTTCAGAACTGTGTGGGGTGGACAGTTTTTATTGAAATGCTCGGTATATAAAACACACTAATAAAATCAACGAAAAAAATCGTTAACAATGTTTAACATTGAATATAAAATACAAAACTGACCAGTGTCCAAATTGTTTGCCCTGAACGAGCATAATTAAGTCACGTGTATTGCCTAATTCTAATTAGTTGACTTTTATTTCAGACAGCAAATCTAACCTTGAAATTAGATATATTGGCATCACATCAATCCTGATTTATTCCTGTTAATACTTCTATGAACCAAATAAAACCCGATAACAAACCAACCTCTCTGGCAAAACCTATTAAAACGCAAATGAAAACAAAGTGTATTTTCTAGCGTCAGAAGTTTGAATGCAACACGATGAATATTAATGTGGTATTAAATTATCTGTAGAATACTACAAAAAAAAATTGATGGCTAGCGGGTATTGACTACTCTGTGACTAAATCCATTTGGAGAGTTTGACTCACGTATAGAAAATCCTCTTTCGCTTATCAAATATTTCCGCATGACTTTGTTGTCCAGCTATTACGTTACCATACGGATCGGTGCAAATGGGCAACCAACGTCCTTTTTGGATGTCAACGTACAGTGACGACAAGTGGATGTTGCATCTTCACGAAAAACTCACCCAAATTGTACAGTCATACATGACTTCACTGGACGAAAACTGCAATATGACTGACGCAAACGTTGTCTCAGAGACTCTGTTTCACTTATGAAGAGCTCCCTTGAAGTTGCAGTTGTATGCGCCATATTGTAAAATTTACATTCGACTTCAAATCAGTAGTGTAACGCTTTTACATTTTGTAAGTTAACACAAAATTAGAATATGTCAGACTTTACTGTGGATAATTCTTCCTTAGGAGGCATGGTTTTAGATGAAATAAAACACAACCTCAAGTGTCAATAATAAAATTGCTGTCGGCATGAAAACGATGGTTACGAGGCGATAAAGATAAACAAGACCAATCTTGTTTTCTGCGCAAGTCCGTTGGCAAACTTCACGTGGCTTCTTCTGATATGAAACGGAGTGTAGCTTCTTTAGACCTATTGTGAATTTTGGGATATCCCAAGGCTTCACTTCCTCTTCTATCCCAGTAATCTCCTAGGTGTTACTCTTACAGAATTACACTTAGAAAGTTATTTTGATGATCTGTTATTATTATCTACAGCGCCGCCTCCAGAAGGAGCAATTGGGTCTAATTTCAAGAATAAATGTATACGATGAGCTTACGGAGCACATGTGAATAGGAAGTCAGCTGGTCGCTGAGCGACGAAGGCTTTTCGATATATTTCACCAATTGAGTTAGTTCAGAGGGCGTGGTAATTATGGTTTTCGCACAACGCTGCCAGAGTGTTCATCTTTTAATATTCATAAATTGAAAAAGTAATGTTAATAGACAAAATCTAAGCAAACAAACACATTAAATAATTAACGTTTAATCATCTTGTTAATACTGTTGATAATAAGAAGTACATTTTCTAATTATTATCACTACATACTTAAAACTTTTCATAGAAACGTGACAATATCGAATGTTTTCGACTGCATTCCTTTCATGGCTTCAGATAAACTTGCCAAACTATACTGAATCATTAATATAATTCAACTACTGTCATTGAAATCGTACGTTATAGTTTCCAACGATTTATTTGAATTGTAAACTAAGTTAAAACTTTCCCAACTATTCAGTCATTAAGCCATCAAGAATGGGTGAAAAGTTGTCACAAGATGAATCTATAGTAGAACTGCAAACTGCTAAAAAGTATCTAGCGGTTGTATGGTTTTAATTAAAAAAGTATGAGTAGATATTTCAAAACTCCATCAGTCTGGTAGAACAGATAGATATAGTAGGTATAGCAGCTCTTGGTCCTGGGAGAATTTCTTAACTCAATAGCATTGTAAACCACGACCCCTCTTTAATATTGCTACCAACTCCTCCAGTATTATCCAATGTTCAAATTGGTTGATGCAAAATAAGTTTAGATTAAATCAATATGATACAAGCTAGATCAACACCATTTTTAGTACAAAGAAGATTTCTTTTGTTGCTCACAGTTTTAATTGGTTAAAAAAACAGAAAATAACAAAGATTCGACTGAAATATCAGAACAGACGTTATTCATTTCTCATATAATATTTCCGCTATCAGAACTGTAATGGTAATTAAAATGATCTCGACTGGAAAAACAACAAACACGTGTCACAATTCGCCCAATATTCCAATTATCCGTGCTCGTTGGAAACATCTCCCATAAATGTGAGCAGTTAATTAATGAAATATAAAATAAAATAAAAAAGTGACCGATAAATGACAAGTATTGACGAAAAACGGCGACACGATGACGATGTAACCACGTACAGCAATAAATCTACATCTTCGATTAATTCGGTTGGTGTAAAAAATGTATGTGGATCCTACAAGTTGGATAGAAAGAACGGAACAAGAAAAAACTGCGTGTATCGTCAAAATTTTATAGATTTTGTTTTAAAAAGAATGTTTATTGCAATATTTTACCAACATTCTCCAATCCGGCTCGAAGGACCACTATGTTGGGAATTCTCCCAGTATTTAATAATTCAATCCACCAATTCCAAAAAGTAAGAACTTTTATTGAACCATAAATATTACAATTTTATTTATACTAATTTATGACTTGTGTCAAGATGTATATATATCAACGTGCGTAGAGAACAGATAAATAATGTCTATTGTTTCAGTTGTAGTCAGTACTCGGTTACCAACTCTTAAACAAAGAAAATGTATTCTACTAATGGACCTTTTTAGTACTCGAAAAGTAAATCAAATTAACACAACCACAAAAATAAAATTGTCAGCTGAGGTTCTTCTTTATTGGATGTTCTGGCCTCGTCCATAGCTGCACAATGTGAAAAATGATCGGTAAGCTTTCAGATAATAGTTATTTTTCTTCAAGCGTATAATAACATCTATATTATTTTCGGCAACACAGATCTTAGAAATAACCTATTCTTTTACTAGTAAAATAATGAACGTTCATTATTGTACTAGTAACAAAATAATGAGAAACGATAGCAAAGTCTTATTACGGGCGTTGTAACCAAGTAGGCAGGAACTGTCATTTAATTTTTATTTTATTTGATGTTTGTCAGTTTTGAAAAGTGTATTGTAAAAATGTCTCAAGAACAAGAATTTCAATTTACACCTCCGGAATTAGTCGAAATAGCTAATTCCACTATTGAAACACTAATTCCGACGCAGTCACGAAAAGTGTGTGATTTTGCTTATGAAAAATTTATAAAATGGTGCAATGAAAATATTGTACGAAGATACACAGAAAATGTTATGCTTGCTTATTTTACGTATTTGTCAAGAAAATTTAAAAGTTCGAAACTATAACAATATTCAATGATTAAAACTCAATTAAACATCGAACATAATGTAAAAATGGAAAATTATACCAAATTAGCTGCATTTTTAAAGCGACAAGGAGAAAATTATACCGCGAAAAAATCAAAAGTATTAACAAAAGACCAATTTGATAAATTTCTTCAGGATGCACCGAATAATGTTTATTTAGCAACAAAAGTAGGTATGTACTTTCTTATTTTTTTTATTATCATTATATTCATTAAATCATTGACAATAATATCCTTTGGAAGATTAATATTTGGATTGACAACAATTAACGTATTTCGAACTTAAAACGGCTTTTGTGTCTTTTCCGTCTCGGAGGTCTGCGGTTCGATTCTTAGCGCCAGCCGATTCTTTTTTTACTTATTTCAACGTTTGCATTATCTTTACGCTTGAAGGAAAAATAGTATATGTCACTCGGAGCAGAAGACACATTATATGTTTCGCCCAGTTTGCACATCCTCGGCTAACGCCTCGGCAGTGCAAGAATCTGGGCTCAACAATAATGATAGCCTTCTACTCCTTGTAACATAATGTACTATTGTATGCTTAGGCCGCGAAATACCTTTTTAACGTACCGAAAGAACAGTTATCGCCGAGGCCGCTTGCGGCCGAGGCAAGATAATCTTGAGGTCGTTAAAAAGTTTCGCGGCCATGGCATACACACTATTTTTCGTGCAATCGATAAAATTATTAAACTAGATAATTGTAAATAAATATATTATTGCTCTAAAATCAACAGCAGTTCAATTTATTTAACAATGTCACCGTGTGCTATGGAAATTATATGTTTCAAAATATACAAAATAGTATATTTCATTACCAGTACAGAAATGAGGATTTTTCCGTGCGCGCGTGACAAATTCTCTTCTCTTCGGGAAGTCATGCAAGAACGGAAATTCCATTTCTGGACGAGTAATGAACGATATTTTTTATTATACTTAGGTACCTGTAATCAATATAAACAAAAAATATCGCAAAAAATTATTAAGAAAATCGGGAATATTTATTTTTATTTTTAAAACAGTAAAAATGTAAGTACATACAACTCAAATTAACAAAAAAAATACAAGTAGGTAATTCTAAGAAAATTAATTTTGGACAGAACCGTTATTATTAATAGTAATATTTATTGTACAATTCGTATTATTGTTGAAGCTCAATCCCTTTTGCATTTCTTTTTGTTGAACTAAAGACTCTGCTAAAGATGTTGAAGCGGAGTGTTCGTGTGTGCTTTGGTTCTCTTGATTGACTGTTACAGATGTTGTAGTTTCCAAGTTACAAGGGCTAAACAACTTCCGTGATACTTCAATTTTTCTTTGTATGGACTCTTCTATATATCCTTCTGCTACATTGGAAGAAAGCCATCCTCCGTGTCTTTTCAAAGTGAGCAAATCACCGCCGCTTTCCACCAACATGGTTGCCGAAGAGCGCCTTAGCCCATGTCCGGTATATACTTCGGGATTTTTTAGTTTTAGGTATTTTGCAACAAGTTTTGGAATACCACTGATAGTATGGCACCCAACATGTTGAGCGTAACATCTTTGGTTTCGGTATGCAACAAATAATCTTCTACTCTCCATATGTTTAGGGCGAAGATCTGCGTATTTACGGTAAATTGTACAGGGATCGAATTTGCAATTTTCATTGGTAATGGTAAAACTTCTTGACCTGTGAGTTTTTCCATCTCGTAAGAACACGACAAGGAAACGCCCATTATCTTCCACATCATCTAAACTCAAACGTATTAAATCATCTCTGCGGCATGCACCGAAGATGCCAAACACTAAAATTACTTTTGCTAGTAGATATTCTCCATCTGAAGCTTCACATAAAAATTTGGTTACTTGTTCTGCTGTAAGAATCTTGGATTTCTTTGGTATATATCCTACAGCTTGTCGTTTCAAAAAAGCAATTGTTTTTGGATATTGATGGTGAGTATTTTCTTTTATTGCCAAACAACTCTTTAACATAGAGAATCGACTCCATAAAGTGGAGGATTTCATAGTGTTGGCTTTTTCAGAAAAATATACTAAAAGAATATCGTCACTCACAATTTTGATTCGTTTCTGAGTCCGCCATTCGGTAAAACTGTTATATTCTTGTTCATATCTCAACCTGGATTTCACTGGTAATAAATCTGCACTCACTTCAGCCGCTCGTTGTAAGATATTTTCGGGAATATTCCGATTTTCTTCACAATCTGAATTCATATTTGCAAAATGTAATAAATACATAAATACTTAATTTTCACTGACAGAAAATAAAATTTGACATTAATAAATAAATCGTTGCTATAGACACATAACTCGTTTCTTTTTTTTCTTCGGGTTGCCATAGGATATCTAGTATTATGGATATCTATGTTTATTATTAAGCGCACGGAAATAGGGATCGGGAAAAAATTTCCGTGCGCTGTTCCGAAAATGTCATATTTACTGTATTTTATAAACAGTTGAAAATGTAGTATTTTCTGTTAAGTATAATAAAAATATTTTGACAGTTCTTGCTTTAACCTCTGGAGTAAATATAAGTTATAATACAAACTGTACAATTAACATTAATAATCATCCTAAATAATATAAGTACTTATGTATTTGTTGGTATTTAATAAAAAATAATCCTTGTTTTTGTAGTATTTTAGAAATGTCAAATTTGGAAGTGACGTTTGGTTTCGCAGCCGTTGCGGTAACGGCCGCGAAATTAAATTTGTGCTGAGAACGCGAAATACTGACTTCGCGTGCGATTGCACGAAAACATATTTGTTTTGAAATTTAAGCATCTACTGCTCAATTGACTGAGACGAAATGTCGTGCTCAGTACACTGTATCGAGCATAATTTTCCTATTGACGATATGTGTCCTTCCACTTGACCTTAAATTAGTTTTTAAGACAAATTTGTATGATAGTCGGATTAAAATCAACTTTTTGTAGAAAAATGTTTTGAATTTGTTTCATTGTTGAGTGTTACAGTAAAAATTTCCAAGCACGTCTATTTCAAAGAGGTAAAAATGGAAATTCTAATAGGATTGCGTTCATACATTGTCGGTGTGTAATAAGTGAAGAAAGTTCTTGAAAGTTAATTTGAAAATAAAAATGAATTCAAGGAAATAGTTTTGATCGGAAAATTTTAAAGGAATGAAAAGTCAAGGTGCTTTAAATGTACAGTTAATTTCAACTTAATTAAATGAAAATAATTCACGTTTTTTACTTACTATTTGGTGATTTAAATTTAAAAAGTTGAGGGGTCGTTACGGTTATCACATGTCTTGACATGCATTTTTTGTTCTCTTCTTCGTGATAAAATTTTAAGTTTATTTTTGTTTAAACAGTTCAGCTGTTTAGGATATTAAAATACTGTCAAATTATCAATTATTATATCTCTTAAATGTTCCCTATCAGCTTTTTCCAATTAGGCAAATAATTGATTTCAATAATTTTGGGCTAAATAATTTCTATCCAATTTTGCTTCCAGCGTTCAGAGAATTTGTGAACTTTCCACATCAAGAGTTGAACAAAACTATCTAGAATCTAAATTGATATAAATGGCACGAAATGGATATGGAGATCGATTTATTTTTAGATACCTACCATTTCTTGTTTCAACCACCCTTTTCCCAATTTTATATAGTAGACTTTTTAGAAATATACGAGGATATATCGAAAAATTCTTAACCTACTATAGAACCAAACAAAATTTCAATGTCAAAATAATTTATTCCTCAAGATATTCTCCTCTTAATTGGATACATTCATTACAGTGAACCTGCAACGTCTCTAGACCTTTCAAAGAAAAAAAGTCTCTGCAAACCAGACCACCACAGCTTTTATTACCTCCTCATTGGAAGAAAATTAACGACCCTTTAAATTTTTTTCAGTTGAGGAAAGATATGATAGTCGGACGGAGCCAAATCTGGTGAATAAGGGGGGTGTTCTAGTAAATCAAACCCTAAATCACGAATTTTGTGCATAGCAACATGAGATTTGTGTGCAGGGGCGTTGTCCTGCAGAAACAAATCACCTTTTGATAGCTTTTCGCGTCTGTTCTCTTTAATTTTTTCTCGTAGAGTGGTCAGTAATGTCGAATAGTAAACTCCAGTTATTGTTCTACCCTTATTCAAAAACTCAATCATGATTAATCCATGGCAATCCCAAAAAACTGAAGTAAGAACTTTTCCAGCAAATTTTTGGACACGAAACTTCTTAGGTCTTGGAGAACCAGAGTGTCGCCATTCCATCGATTGTTGCTTTGTTTCTGGATCGTAGAAATGTACCCAAGTCTCATCCATAGTAACAATTCGGTTTAAGAAGTCTACATCGTTTTCAGATCGAACGCGATGCTTTTACCCTTGCACGCTTTTGGTCAACATTCAAACATTTGGGGATCCATTTTGCAGCAATTTTTCTCATGTCCAAATTGACGTGAACTATATGATGAACGCGTTCGTATGAAATACTCAGTACTTCAGATATCCGTTTTAGCCCAATTCGACGTTCTGATAAAATCATGTCATGAACTGCATCGATATTTTCGGGGACTGACACAGAAACTGGCATTCCCGATCGGTCATCATCTTCAATGGAAAATTTACCTCTTTTGAAGCTTGCAGTCCAATTTTTCACGGTCGCATACGAAGGACATTGATCACCAAGGGTAATAAGCATATCTTCGTAAATCTTTATACCTCTTAACCCTTTTAAATACAGGTACTTGATGATGGCTCGATACTCCAATTTTTCGATTTTCACAATTTCGGTGGACATCTTTTTTCTTTTAATCTGGTTTATTTTTTTGACGTCAAACTTCACACTGACACTTCTAATAAGTTATTGTTCGTTGCTATGATCACGCAATATTTTGTTTATGCATGGAACTGGCTTAGGCTAACTATATATCAATACATCCTCGTAATTAATGCAGAAATTTGTGGAAGGAAATTCGTATAACATAAGGAATTGCTAAAAACAGTACTCCTAGAAAGAAAAAATATTGTTGATCCCATTTAGATTATCCTAACTATAACCTTTACGAGTTTCGTGAAAACGGCAAACTTTAACCCTAACTTAATTTATATACAATTTCCGAAAACCAGAACTGCTTCAAGTATGTTTCAGCATTGACAAAATTTCATTAGATATAGAGATAGTTCCATGAGTAATGGGTGAATAATCGTATGTATTTTTTTGTTTACGAATTATGGACCTTTAAAATAGAAGTTTACATCTGTTTTTTATAAGAATACACCAGAAAAAAATCACTTTTGACTGCATACAGTCAAGAAAAAGTGCTGGTTGGTGATTTTTATAACAGAAAGTTGAATGTAAAAGTCGTCGATAATTAAACCCGGTTTTTCCATTTCCCATTTTTTTATTGTAGTTTTTCAAACCATCCATTATAATATTGTGATAAAGGTAAGTTCTGCGCATTTGGCTACTGCTGGTTTTCAATATTACAGCATCAGAAGCATCCTCGTAACTAACATCAAATTATTCTAAAAGCTCTGGAAACTTAGTGGGAATACTTTGGTCCTTCCGTCAAATAGTGGGCAACTTTCCCTAGTTAGTGAGCCATAAATTGAACCAAAATTATTTCAAATCGATATTCGACTTTGTCCAGTCAGATTGAAAATAAACGACTCATATTCGTTGGTCCATATAAAAACAAAATAACAGCCCAGATTATTTTTAAGTCGTTAATTTGTTACTGCCAATGATTACAACCAATATTAAATGATTACATGATTCAAGGAAGTAGAAATCGAATCCAATCCAATTTAATTCAATTTTCTACCCTGATGATTACTTCCCAAGAACTTCAAGACGATTTATTTCTATCCATTGACAGATGAGAAAGTAAAAAAAAATCCCTAGAGGGTGATTACCTCTCCACTGGAAACCACCAACTGTACTGTCTAAACAATTAAATCTAGGATATTACAGATAATTTTGTTATTCGCGATAAAAATTTGTAGAAAGTAAAAATGACGCAAATTGTGTAATTAATTTGGTATTCAGTTATAAAACGTGTCGATATTTACATTTTACCGAGCTTACCTTAGTGGAAATAGTAATTTACGTTACAAGACCGGAAAGTAGTGTTTTTCAGGTCGAGACAAGCATAATCTAACCGGATGACTACCTCGGAGCAGTTTGATTTATTTAACAGCTCAAAACCCGAATGGCACATTAATTCATTTTGTTTGAAAATTATGATTCTCGAAAATGTTCCAACAGTTCGATTGACTCTACAGGCCATGAATATTTTTCTAAAAAGTTAATGCATAGTATTTGAATAATTTCATGGTTCCTGTCACAGTAACTCAGATAGTTTGATCACCCAAAGTAAATTTTATTTAAATATTTGGCGGCCGCACTAGGCGCATTCGCCAAAATTAAAAATTATTTGCATATTTGGCGAAGGAACCGAAAGCGATCGCCAAAAATTTAAATTTTACTGGGAATTTTTTTTAAACTTTCAAATGAACTAGACGATTCGGAATTCTCAGTTCCCACCAAAGTCCTAACCACAAACTGTTTTTGTCCTTTTTTTAAGTAGAATTTTTTTTTATTACCAAACTCATAAATCTCTTTTTCCAATTTCGGTAAAGGCACCAAAGGAATTCTTCAAATAAGTGAAAATACTTTGACCACGAGTGAGAAAAGACATTAAAGCACCCTACTTTCACCAAGAACTGCCTTCGCAGAGCTATACTAAGTATTCACTATTAAAACCTCTAATTTAATTTCCTTTTACGACAATTTTTGTTATATTTCGTATTTATTTGAAAAAAATATCTATTTTCATATACTTTATATCACTCTTCTAGTCAAATTTTCTGCCGTTTGACCATCGTTAAGGTCCCAAAGTTTCATTTTAATAAGAAATATGCACAATTTTCACATTAACGATAAGTACAATACAAAATAAAATAACGCTACTCGCGACGAATAGAAGTTCGCTTTTAACGGAAATCGGACTCCTCTTGCTCGATCACTCGAGAAGCTAGTGTGCAGGATGCATCAATTCTAAAGCATTTCAAGTGAAGTACTCGTGAAATATGTCTTCGATGAAAAATAACGAACAAACATTGAATTTGTGATGACCGTCGAGAATCAGACAAGAAAGAAAGCATGTACCATCATTAACTGGATATACATATAAAATTGGTTTCAACTTTCAGCCAACTTGTAATATAACATTTTTAGTGAGCGTCCTCTAGATATATAGTCCCCAAATTATATCCATTAAACTGTCAAAATGTTAGCCTACGTCTTTGTGTACCAATATTCTTATTTTGTCCCCAAAGAAAAGCGGAGTGCGGTGAAACAAAAGTCCTAATTGGGATGACTGCTTTTATAATTTAACTTCCAAGCGAGAAATTTCCTCCTGTTTCTCTTGCAACGGGTATGAAATCAATCTTATTCCTTGCCACCAGGACATTTTAATTTTTTTGTCCCACCAGAGCTGTTCTTTGTTCTTTTGTAAACGGAGAAAAAAAAATTGAAAAACTTAATTTTGTCGAATCAAAAAAGATAATTTGAAATTCATAGCATGTTCCGGGGGTATTGAATAAAAAGAGTTGTTTTTGGATATTCTACAATTAAAAGGGTGCTGGAAGTTGTAGCTCATTTACTGGGCTACTATAAACACTATAATATATTTTTCCTACGATCACTACCCAAAGTAGACTTTTGCACACTCAAATCTAACCGCAAAGTTGATGTTTTCCGCGATCTGTCATAATTGACATTATTTACGCTCTAGAGCGTACTTTTCCGCTCGCCTGTTTTCATTTACAATAAACTTAAGAAAGGTAGTAAATAATAGATATATTAAAACAAAATGTAGAGCAGTCCGAATATTTTAGTTGAAATATTAATATTTGAAGATATTTCGAACGAAATTAAACCTTATTTTATAAAATTTACCTACTAAAAATATAACAGTCAGAAGGTAGGTAATACATTATACACCTAATGTCAAATTAAAAGTAATAACATTATCCAGCGCTTATTTTTACGATACTCCAAAGGTGAATGCTTCAATCAGGTGATTGGTATGAATACTGTGGGCAAAGTACCAAGCGAAATAGCCAGTTTCTTAAAATTGCCCGATAAACATTTATTTACTGGTCATTGCTTTCGACGAACGTCGGCGACATTATTAGTAAATGGTGGAGGCGACTTAATTCAGCTTAAAAAACATGGTGGGTGGAAGAGCAGTAATGTGGCTGAAGGATATATCGCCGAATTCATTAGCAATAAAATAGATACCTTCTAAATAATTTCTGGGAACGCAGCAGTACCAACTAGCCAAGAACTTTCGATTCCTTCTATATCTGATATTGCAGAAAAAGATTCAGAAGATATTACGCTACCTTCGACTTCTTCAGGTCCTGGGATAAATATTAAAAATTGCCAAAACTGTACATTCAACTTTAATATTGTAGGCAATAAATAAAAATAATAAGTAATTGTTACATGTTTTCAACATCACATTCTAATAAAGTGTACTTTTCATGTTTTTTTTTAATTATTTGTTTAAAAATAAGGTGATCGTAAAAAAAATCTTGTGTGCAATTTGAGCAGAAAGTGCGTTGCCGCTTTCGGCAGAGTATCACTTTCCGCTCTTAATACACAAATAGCTATTAACTTAAACTAATTGCTACGAATATTGAATGAACGTGGATAATTTTTGGGGGTTTGACAAAACTGTCATTTGTATATAATATGTATCTTAAACTCCTGGCAACCAGGGCTTGTCCTGATAAAAAGGCATTTTTAATATGTGGCAGTGTAAGACATTCTAACCAGAAGCGTTTTAGCACCAGACGTTCCGTGCAATTGAATGTTTAGTGAATCTGAACAGTTTTTGAAACTAATAATATTTACATCCAAATGTTCACCGGTACTACGTATTTCCGAATTTAGGGCCTACTCTATAAAATTTAGAGGTCGTTATAGCTATTAACGTTACAAGGACGATATGTAGCAAATAACGGATGAGGATTATAATAACTGAATCCGTTATTTGCGCATCGGCCGTGTGTCGTTCAAGACTTTTCGTAATCCCGGTGAACGATTACATTTTGATTCCGAGGAAAGAACAAACCACGTACCTACCTTGTAATGCGATATAAAAGTCCCAACGTCGTGTTGTCATGGAACAACGTCAGTTTTTTGTGTTCGCGAGTTCGCTTTAACAACTACCATGGATGAAATTGAAGAAATTGAGGAACTAAATAAAATTTCTTTAGAAATATTGGGAGAATTATATGTAGCGACTGTTGATTTAATGCCCAAAATAGCTTAAGAGCGATATCAAAAAGAATATGAAAATTTTGGAGAGTGGTGTAAAAGCAAGAATGTAAAGGTAGTTAATGAAAACGTATTATTATCCTATTCGAAAGGAAAATCAGAGATTTATTCACCTAACTCGCTGTGGGCCAAGATTTCAATGCTGAAACATGCTTTGAAAGCTTATTAGCCTAGTCAAAGTACACATAAAACCTCACAAAAAACTTGAAAATTTAAAATTGGGTATTTAAAAGGGTTGTGTTTAACATGAGAAAAACTTTACGATGTTAGGCATCGTCGAGTGAAAATTTTTGTTTTGGTTTTTTCGCTCTAATTGTTTAAATCATCATTAATATACTGAAAAACTTCCATATCAAAATTTGTAGCTGATGCATTTATCTACAAATTTTGCCTAAAAAGTTTTTTTGTAAATTAAAAAGTGTACGAGATAAAATTAATTTTAGTGGTGTTCAACTCGTGGTTACGCGAGCCAAATTTATTAACCGCTCGACTTAAAAGTTGATAATTTTGGGCTTATAACATTCTGAAAAAATAAATAAACTCATGTAAAATGTAAAGAAAGATCTCAACTTTTAGATAGAAATACTTTCAAATTTGAAAAAGTAGATTTTCTGACTGTAATATCAGTTTATTATAATTCCTATTTAATTAATACTTATCCCAGCGAAAATTCCTTTTGGATCCAGCAATGCAAATGAGCATAAAACATTATTATTATAAAAGCAAAGCCATCAATATTTAGAATTTTAAACGAATTCTTCTTAAAAATCTGTTTTTTGGTGTTTTTTTCACCGCGTTTGGAAAGAAATCTTTGATTAAAAAGTTTTTCGCAGCCTGGCGGGGTCGGGCATGATTATTTTCTATAATATAAGTCTATAGCTATTCAATAAAAAATATTAGAGCATGATTAGAGGTGACAGGAAAAAGTTTAAGGCGAAACACGTCAAGTTGCACGATTTTTTTTTCGATCGCGAATTTCGCGGCTAACTTCATCGTTATAGCAAGGAACCAACAGTTCATGCAGGTTAGTTACAAATGATCTTTTTTATTAAATTTTGTCTCTAACTTAGCTATCAAACGTCAAATAAGCACTGTTGCCAGACACTCTTCTTAAAATTTTAAAGGAACTAAAACTTATTCGTATTCTTGCAGAAATTGCAAAATTTTTAGAGGCCTGTTAAAAACTTGACTCTAAATTTTAAAGGTTTAGTTACAGAATAGACCCCTTAGTATCGTATCCTATCCAATTTCCAATTTAAAATTATTTTCCTTCATTGTATGGTTTTTTCAAATCTTTTACCAGAACATTGTGAATCTTGTTCATACCGTAACATTTTAAGTAAGAGATTTGTTCTGCTACATTTAGTTCCGTAAGTTTCCGACTTCATTACAAGATGATTACTATTCAAATTATCAAAGCAGTCTCGTTAACTTTGTGTCTCTAAAATTTCAGAGAATTCCTTTTAAACATTATTCTGAAGAGCTTCCATCCCACATATAATGTAGAAGGGAGTAGTCTTTGCTTGAGCGAGACCTACCGATGAAAACTGAATTCGATAAATTTATTGTAAAGTGTTTATTTTCGAAATTACTTCCTAGATATTTTTCAATTTTTAAAGAAATAAGGTAAATAATTTTCAACTCACCTGTATTTGTACAGCAGGATATTTTAGTCTGGAATTTGTTCTCCTCCTGAAAAGTAAAACAATATAAATAATAAATATTTCACAACAGCGTAGGATTTAGCTTCGTTTATATTAAAAATGTTTGCGCCAAATTTAGCTTTAAGCTTACATTATTTCTCATACATTTTTAACAAGTTTTTTTTTTGTTTTCAACGTTTTAATATTCCTTCCATACTTCCTGATGGAGGAACGACTTGAACAAGTGATAAAGGAGGAAGGATATAAATATATGCAATGTCACAGATTCACTAGTTTCTATATTGTAGCTCAGTTTTACCAACTTAAGGTAGGGACAGAAAGAGGGCGCCTAAAATTACTTATGGTTGATAAAGATAAACGCACAGAGACAGACAGGATGAAGCTTGTCGGCGCATGGAGCAGATTTGACGTTTCTCAAAAGTTTGCGTCCCAATATTCATTAAAATTAACATTCCGAAATCGTATGCAGGATAACGTGAATTCCTTTGCTTGTCTTCAAGTTACTTCACTGCCTCATATTTCACCTGCTTCTTCCTCTGAAGAATCTCCGGCGCCACAGATTTATAATATTGAAAATTCCATTTATAATGCAAAAATTGATATTTCTGCACTACTTTGAATCTTCAACTAAGTTAAATGAATCTGCGGAAACAGAAGCCGATTCCGATCACCCGCTTTCTTTCTATGTGCTAGCCTGCCTCTATCGGCTCCGATTTTTGGCACCGGTAACCAACGAGCGGGTAACCTGCTTTCCTTCTGTCCCTACCCTACTGAAACAAAATTTTTAATTCATAAAATTTTACGTATTTGAGTTTATTGAAAGTTTCCAACGTTAAAACTTTTTCGTAACCGAATTGCAGATTAAATCTTTCACGTGGAGAAGAACTAAAAAAATACTCAATTTGATTCTGAGGCTTTATTGCACATTTTATGTGTACACATACATTATCCTACAAATAGAAGGAAAACCCGGAAAGCTTTTGAGGATTTTAAATAAAAGTTTCGAATAAAATTAGTATAATTTGATAGAATATTCCTCCTACCTTTGTTTTCAACTTTTATACAGATATATTTGACGTAATTAACTAATATCGTTACTGTATATTTGAAAGTCAAATGTATTTAATTTTCCAGTAATATGTGAAGGAATATTCGGAATATTAATATCCTGGTTCATCAAGAGTCCTTTAAAAATAATTTAGTTCTTATTTCATATGACAGAAGGAAATTTTTTTCATACACCGATACTACCCAATTTTTGACTGATGCCCATATTTTTAACACTCGCCTTTAGTTTTTAAGAGGAATTTGAACAGCTTACTCTGCTTCCTTACTCCCGGTCTATAATTTCCTCTGTTTAACTATGCAAAGCTTTCCCTT
Organism: Lochmaea capreae; assembly: GCA_949126875.1. Taxonomy (NCBI): domain Eukaryota; kingdom Metazoa; phylum Arthropoda; class Insecta; order Coleoptera; family Chrysomelidae; genus Lochmaea; species Lochmaea capreae. The sequence continues at coordinate 4,135,053 of OX421400.1, forward strand.
GTTTCACTCTCTTGGGAGACATAACACAAAAAGTTCCAAGACATGAAAAATTCACTATTCGCAACAACAAAATCGCACAAGAAGACCAAAAGCAAAGTGCTGTCTGGTCTGCTATCAACACTGAAGTGAAAACGATGAAGCTACAAAAAATGCTGCTCCGCCGCTGGCTCAAAGCCGCATCCACTCAGAGATCGGCATCGTATTCGAGGCGGCCCTACGTTGAATCACGTGGTGTCCCAAAGTTATTGTGGTCGAACTCTATAGATGGAAATTGCTGCAAATGAATTATTCCCTTTAAAAAATTTCATCGTACGCCTATCACACGCGGTGACGGTTAGGCAGTGACCAAACCATAAGTTTCCCTATTTTTTCATCTATTTTTTTTTTAATTTCAGAAAAAATGGTGTTTTTCTCCATCAACGAAGTTTCTGGCGACAACTCTGCAATAGTCGAATATTGTGTAATATTGAAAATAAAATCGACGATATCGTCATGTGATCGATGGGCAAAAGGGACCTTCGAAGGCGCGTCGTTAGGGTCGCGCAACGAGCCATGAGTCGGTGCTCGGCGGTGCGTCATCGCTCATGGACCATCCCACGTCTTATGTGCGGATCTTCTTCAGCTTGGGGCCGCGCCACGAGACTGCGCTCTTCCGGTCCGACACACCATCGGATCAAATTAAAGGTAAGTTATTTCCCAATCTCCACTCAATTTAAAAAAAGAAATATAGTTGAATGGCAAATAGAGCCGACGCCAAACCAAATTTGACTTACTCAGAAAGTTTGCCAACGAAAAGAAATAAAAAATTCTAATTTCAGCAGGATTTCCTTTATAGTATCCTAGATACTTGCAGCACGACTATATTCAGGATTTAGTACCACTTATTTTTATTAGTCCTTGTAGAATTAGTAGTCTTTGAACAACGTAAGTTCTCATCAATAATGTACAGCTAGATAGTGAAGACACTGCTTTCTTTTTAAAAGTTGTTAACTTGAAACCTATTTTATCCTTATTTTTAATCTATCAATAACCATTCGGTCAAACTTTTCCCACACTCGTAAACGTTCATTTTCAAAACTTCTCTGGGAAAATCATTGTAAGGGGATGAATAATATTCAGGATTCAGTTGATAAAAAATTGTATCATGTTTTCTAGTTAGAACCTCTCATATATTACATATATTTCATTGGTAAAACGAAACTGACGGCTAATAGTTACAGGATAAACGAATTAATAATAATTATTACCATCGGCTACTGGATACCACGTTTGTATGGATAACGATCATCAGAAATTAGGACAATTAACAGGGATATATTTTCCAACCAATCATTGTTAAATCACTGATCGACCTGTAAATATCGTAAAATGGATCGCATTACGTGAGAGGTTATGCATAAATTTCAATTAATTGAACAGCATTAAAGTGAAATAATACAGTACACTAGGTGTAAATAGTTCCAATAGTTCGTGTATGGAGTCTTCCTCTTAACTTAAAATCCTGGAAATGTACGTCTTTATTTTGATAAGTGAACAATACTTTATATTTTTATATTAAGTTTGTTCCTAGAGCTATTACAAACGGTTAAAAACTGTACGACTCACGCGCACTGAATGAAAACCGTTCACAGAGAGGCTCTGCGCATGAATCGTCCAGTTTTCAACCGTTTGTTATAGTTCTACGAACAAGCCTAATGTAAAATACATACGGTAATGTCTTCTAAACCTGACGTATACAATATATTACCGTAAAAAATATATTAATCTTTGTCTCTTCTACATTTGAAAGGACAGCTTCCGGGGCGTAACTACTCTGAAATATCTTTCTCTAATCGGAAGCTCCTACTCGGAAAAAGGAAGAGTGATAATGAAAGCTGAGGAAAAAAGAATATGTCAGTAAGAGTAATCGCTTATAGTCAGGGGTGAATTTTAGACAGTGGGCTTAGTGTTCTTGTATCGCCTATTTACATGTAGGGTAGAGGCTTTTATCTCGTAAAACTAAATAAGATATTTGGATTTCAATTCTAAAGATAAGTTATTTAGTTATTCCATACAACTTTTACTGGTTGTTGTTGCCTGTATTATAATGTAACAAGTCTTGAACTGTCCTGAAGATTCGACGTGAACAGCTTAGCACATAGGTTAGGTTAAAATTTGATTGTGTCTTTTGATGTTTCACACAGCAAATTCACCTCCTCAACAAAGCCGACTAGTTTATTTGGTGAATGATACTCCAGGTCTAAGGGCAAGAGAGGGAGAGGGAGAGGGAGAGGGAGAGGGAGAGAGAGAGAGAGAGACATCGCAGGTCATGGAAATTTTCGAAAAAAACGCATTTTTAATATAAAAAGTGTTGTAAATACCACAAAATTATAAATTTTTAACTGAAATTTCAGGAGAAAATTCCCAAGAGAATAGCCAACTGGGGAAAAAATGCTTAAGAGCATCACTTGAAGGGTTTCAGTCTTATAAATAATGAATGTGAAAGTAGTGAAAATATTCGAAAATACATGTTTTCATAATTAAACTAATTGGAGAGATAGAACGTTCTAGTCTCGTCCATTGAATTCAGGGGAACATTCTACATATAGACATGAATTTTGAGTCGATATTTCTTAGCATTAAGGGAGATAGCAGAGAGCAATTCGAATCACGAAATATTTCCATACCTACCCCGTGCTTAAAAATTTCTGACAAAAAAAAATTTTGCGGCATGAAATCGGCTTTAAATTGGTAACTGGGGGTTTTTGATACGGAAAAATGAATGCCACAGTCAGTTTTTTGATAAAATCATTCATTCACATTCAAAAAGTGTAATGAAATTTCCGAAAAAACGCATTTTCAACATAAAGTCTTGCAAATACCACAAAACTATTAATTTTGGACAAAAATTTCAGGAGAAAATTCCCAAGAGAATAGCCTATTTGGAAAAAAAATTTCAAGAGCATCACCCGAAGGGTTTCAGTCTTATAAATAATGAATGTGAAGTAGTGAAAATTTTCGATAATCCATTTTCTGAACATTAATGTTTTCATAACTCGACTAATTGAAGAGATAGAACGTTCTAGTCTCCTCCGTTGGATTTAGGGAAACATTTTACATATTGATATGGATTTTGAGTCAATATTCCCTGCAAATATAAGGAGATTCCACGAAGTAAGGGTTGAAACAGTAAATGCCATTCTAAACATCAAAATAGATGAAAAATGCTTTTTTTCAATGTAAAATTCATAAAAACTGCTATTTCAAACAACAAAATTTATGAAAAATTCTTGTTTTCAAAGTATAACCAATTAATATTTGAATTTTCCCACGGAATAATCGAAAGTTAAGGTCAGTTTCTACTTAGGTATACCGGTTTTTCAGACTCCAGATTTCCGGTTCCTATTTTGTTGCTGACCCTTTGTCAGACAGGCAGCAGCAGCAGCAAATTATTGACATAATGATAATATTGAACTCTTATCACAAAGGCAGTACGTTTAGAGAAGACATTTGGTGTTTTTGACCAGCCCTATTCTACCCAGTTGACAGTTAAGCCTGCAGTACCCATTCTGTCCATGTCTAGCAGGGCTTTTGCTTTGTTTATAAGGTCCTTCAATAAAGGCATTGGCTTGCTCCATACCATTAAATTCTTTGGTGAGTTTGACGTCTATTTTGGTTTGTGAACCAGCTCTTGTCCACCACAAATAGGGAAAATTAAATCCTATCCCATTCTTTATCAGATTCTTCAGCTTGCCTTCCACATGCACCCACGGTGAAGAATTACTTTCACCAACAATTATATCAACAAAAAAAGATAACGCTGTTCACCATACAGCTTTGATTTTAATCCTAAAGCTTTTATTCGGTAGTACGACAAAATCAGCTTTTTAGCTCTAAAATGTTACTCTACGATTAAAAAAAGCAATATTCTGAAGGAAACTCAGATGTAGAAATAATTACCACGGCGTATTTCGTGAAGAGAAGTCTGGAATCTCTTCTAACACCAGACTTTCGTCGAAATAGAAACATGGAAGGATATAAATTAATATAGTTATCACCTTCTCCATTTCCGTGCAAATGACGTTTATCTTTTCCATACTTTCCGTTTTTCTCGTCCCGAAGGAGTATTAAACCAGCAAGTTGTATATTTACGGAGAACATCAATTTTAAGTTTTAATTAGACGGGAAAGTTTTACGTTGTACGTACGGATTTTATTTCGTTATGCAGTATTTTCTTTAGTTTTTATTGATTGTTAAGAAGTAGCAGAGGTTTTGCGGATTTTTAATGTTTAAGAAGTTTCAGGAACGATGATACTAACCTAAATTAGAAATTATTGTAGCCAGGGTGATATTCACGCCGAAACCGGTCTTCACGTGATGTTGTCTATTCTAATTGCAAACCAGAATGGTTGGTTGAATCTTGTAGATCATACTGACCCTGTTTAACCTAGAAGTGTCATTTAATGTCTGTAAGAACCAACCATACCATATTCAGCTAAACTGGGATGGGTTGAAAGCATGCAGTCAGGAAGAAACGTTGGTATGGTACACAGACGGAGCTAAGATTGACATTGGAACAGGAGTCTATGGTGCAATATCCACGCATCGTTGATCTTGCATCTGTATACCAGGCAGAAATCTACGCTATCGATATGTGTTTGCAATTGAATATCGAAAGGGGCTATACAGGCCAAAAGATCCTTGTACTCTCTGATAGTCAGGAAGCACTAAAATATTTGGCATGTCCCCAGACATGTCTGGGACTGTCTACAGAAACTATTAACCCTGGCTAACCATAATACAGTTACTCTTAAGTGGGTCCCGGGGCACAAGGGCATTGTAGGAAATGACAGACATCCTAGCAAAGCTAGGGTCTGAGACTGCATTCACTGGCCCTGAACCAGTATTTGGGATATCTAAAACTGCTGCACGTGGTTGTACTTCTCGGTGGACTCAAACTAAACTTCAGTCGTACTGGAGACACATGCAAAAACAGGAACACAGCAAACTCCTAGTCACAAACCCACGGAGACGCTGACTAACCAAATACTAAACCTTAGCAGGGGCAAGATAGGGATGGTGATGGATTTACTCACTACCCTAAGGAAGCACATGCATACAATCGGCATATATAGGAAGGAACCTATCTGTCGGTTGTGCATGGAAGAGGAGGAAACAGCCTCTCACATTATCTTCGATTGTGAAGCATTAACTCGTTGGAGATATAGACCTGGTCTCTTCACATAAACGGCACAACCAAGAGCACAAAAAGCCTGAAGGCTGAGGTGCCGAGGACTCTAAGCCTCTGACTGGTGGTGCTGAAGCAATCAATCTGTCGGGGCGAATATCCCGAGAAGTGGTTGTTTCTTCTAAGTGGGACGGTCACTGCTTTCTGGAAAACATGTTTGTAAGGCGTTATAATAGAATTAAATCTATTATTCTCCGATATCTATTGATGTTTTTGATTTTAAATATAGAATAAATACGGCAAAGTATCTAGTCTAAATGTACCATTATAGCATTTAATTACAAACGTTTACCATAAACCATAGGAGAAGCAAGTTCTATTGTTTCCGGCAACGCTCGAAACAGACTTTATTATTAACTTTTTTGTATCGTACCAAATAGATCCAATTATCTTAAACGTGAACTTCTATTTTTTTTTGTATACTTTGCAATGTTTGATCTATTTCCTATTCCTGATTTCGATTTACAAGAGAAATGATTTGGAAAACATACAAAGCTTTGTGTGAAACATCTTTAAAAAAGAGAAAGGTGCAGATTTATATTTTCCGTTATTTATATGTACATAAATTTGATCTCTCTTTCATATATTCCTTTGAAAGTTTCCGGGAAAATTTCACTATTCAAATATTTCGGTTAGAAAAAACTTTGAAAGTTTCGGCCGTTTACGTATCTTTGAAAAATATTAGACAACTTTTCATATCCCAAAACGAACGGTTTCTCTCAACACGATGGTAATAAAATGTGTTTAGCATTGGCCAACGGAGACAAAAGAGAAGAAGATAAACATGGTATAGCATGTGCTACATATCCTTTTTAAGTTATTGTTAAGTAAGAAACAGTTTCCTGGATTGTGACATTATTATTTGTATACACCAGACATTAGTCTCGTTTTCTGGATAACCGAATTGTAATTTTTTTACTTCCAAATTAACATGTAGCTAGTGACACAAAATCGAAGCCTCAATAAAAATGAATAATATATCCATAAAAGTGCTCATCCGGCTGTTTCATACTTCCGGTTTATTCAATATTTTATCAAATAACGATTCATGCATTTGACTCTTTGATGTCCAGACTCAAACGAAAAAAGTAAAAAGGGATGTCCGACAAATATACAAAGTAAAATTGTTTCGACACTGCTACATAAAGGAATTGAAATGAAAAATTTCATAATACGTTTTGAACTACCAAAAAATGTATTTGAACGCAAGAAAGATAATCGAGAGTATTTTGAGAACCATTCTTTCACAGATTTTTCCAGAGAGTACAAATTAAAAACGTACATGATGCAAAAATGTTTGCAAACAAAATAATCCATTATAAAAAATTAATAGATAGAAAGTTTTGAAAAGTAAATCGTACGCCTATGAAACCTCGGTGACGGTTCAGCGTTATTTTAACCCTTCCAAAAACTGCTCAAAGCGGCAAAACAAGTTTTCACTTGAAAAAAACTTCCAGAAATTCCAGATTTGACACTCAAATCACCGTAGGATGCTTATTTCAATATCAAAGACCCCAATGTAAACAAGATCAAGATTGGGAATATTTCTCCAACAAAATATCTAATATAAAATGTAAGTTTACATTCAAAATTCATTTTAATAATAGCAAAATGAAAATTTCGAAAGAATAAGAATCTCGGTTGATATCAAATGAAACCCTGGCTCCTTTTAACATCATACTCAAATCCTCTCCACAAAAGACCTATCCCAAAAGTAGCTCGTGTTGAATTTTTTCGATATGAAATTCAATAAGTAACGACAGAGATGAAATCCCGAAATGTATACATTTTATGGTGTTTTATTAAATTGAATATCGACGATCGAATTTGAAATATATACCAGAAAGTATGTATATTATATAAAATATTATAAAGATGTACTTTATACTGTTTATTTATGTTTATTTGTTTGTCAAATAATTATGTGTTACTGGTATAGAAATATTGTACGTTTTAAAAATCCATTTGAAAATTGCACTTAGATATGAGTTTTATAGCAATTCATTCTACCGACAAAGCTGGTCTAGTGCGAGCGCGAGACAAAAGATAATAGGGGGGAATTTAAAACGATCTCCCATAGTCCCTTATTTGTAGTGACATTTTCTGTTATATTGTTATGTCTTATGACTGCGATCTCATTTTTCTCACGGATGTTCTGTATTATTCTTATAATTTTTGTATTCAACCCCCTTTCTGTTAATATTTTACACATTTTTTCTCTAGTTACTCTATCAAAGGCTTTTTCTAGATCCATGAAAGCCACGAATAATTTCTTAGTAAATATGTGGTATTTGAATAATACTTTTCTAAACTGCTAGAGCAATGATCAACAGATTTGTCTCCTCTGAATTAGTCCCCGCACTTGAGTAGCTTGTACTGTATATTCTTGAAGCATAAGTAAGAATGTAAATTTAAATGAAGGAATATTTTATTGTAGCCTGGCGGATATTGTGAAAAGTCACCCTTGTAAGATAATATTATGTATCACTTTTCATTGGAACCAATTTGTGGTCGAGTCCATAAAAAAAACAATAAAAGCAATACGTGTTCTATTTTTATATCAGTTTTATGATCAAATACAGACAATGATGTTTACACGTGATAACGCAAACATTATTCATTGGGGCTGTTGTTTTTCTGGTTGATTAATTGGATACATTATTTTCTTACATTAGTCTGGAAGAAATCAAATTATCAATTGTTGGTGATGATAATCTGACGTTTCTGTGGTGAAATTTTTACATAATAATATAGCAGCATTGCTTGAAAGCACTTGATTTAATGTTTGGCGATGGAGTAATATCGGTGAATTTTACTGTGCAACGAAATAAATTCAAACACTGTGTCGCCAAAGTTTTTTTCCTAGATGCTAACCGAAATTAGTGGTTTTACATAATTGACCTGGTTATGATTGTCATTTATTTATGCCCACCCGCCCATGTAGTAATTGGCAAAAATGTGCGCTTTCCGTTACACAAGATAAATTTGGAATGTAGTTTAGTTTGATGTTATTCTTAAATGTTTGAATGGAAAGCTGGAATTTCAAAAACGGCTCGTATAAAACAGAAATTTAAATATTTCAAAACATTAAAGGCAATTGCTTTAGCAAACAACGTTATCCACTTGAATCGTTGGAAATCTAATCTAGTGAGTTTCTCAGATGTCGACGATTTCTCATAGAAACCCTAGTAGAAAGAGTGAAAGAGATTACTGTATGTATATATGCATAAAAGGAAGGAAATAAACCTACTTGAACTAAGTTGGGAGTTCTGGAACCGTTTCTTCGCAACATTTCTAGAGTACACACGTTTGTCACTGTTATCCAATGAGAAATAAATTTGAATTGAACGCTATTTTTGATATTTTAGTTGCCCTACCTGTATTTTATCTCCTCCATTATATAAATAGCTATAATAACCTCTAGAAACTACTAATACAGTATTAAAAAAAATGTTTTATAAAAGTTCCACCGGCACCCCTCGTTGGAAATTAATGAACTGCCAAAAGTAACGTGTTTAAATAACATAAACATAAAGTTCTTCACGCAGATTAACCAAACCGTATATTATTAGTATTAGGACAAAGTAATAAAGACGAAAGCGTGACCTGTTTGGTTTTTTTCTTTCGGGTGTTAGAATACCATTTTCGTGCGTGTACAATATTATGCCAGAAAAGTAATCTTGGATGAAATCGGCTAGAGGAAGGACAGAAGCTGTCTTTCGAAGGGTTTTTTCCTGTTTAAAATTATAAAGTAACATTTTAAAAAACTTAATGTGAGAGTTAATTTTTGCTCTAAGAAGAAGAAATCAATTGATTAATCTTTGAAAACTTTCATACTTCTATAGTGTAGGCAACAGTCCATTCATAGATGGCGAACAGTCAGAATTTGTTACATTAAATACCGACATAGAATCTTGATTATGTCGTGTTGTCCATTTTAGTTTAAACTTAGATTATCTTTTAAACTCGCCCATTCATTCAATTACTTTGACCCTCCCGTAAAGCGGTTTTGGGCTAATTTACGACGGACCATCATTGAAGAAGGCAACTTGCAGCATTTCCAGAAATCTCCAAGGAAAAGCCGGTAGGGAGAAATTCAGTTTCGCAAAACGTCAAGGTTTTTAGTTTTGAAACCTATTCTACCATTATTAGAAAATTTTCTAATTTATTTTTGATGAACGAACTTAAATCTCTGTAAAACTATAAATTCGATTCATGGTTTCTCACACATTTCTAGATGTTCCCTTGAAACGAATTTTACAGCTAAACAACTGTAGAAACTGAAGTGGTTTTTGGATTTGAATAAAAAATCAGTTTATTTAACATGCCGCCTCTACCGACTTATTCTATTTTCCTAAATTTTCTCATCAATCTTTTATCGGTGAAAGTTTTGAGCAAAAAGAAAATCGCTATTGCCAGTATCTGTAAATGTATTTTTACTTTCCAATTTCCAAGACGTAAAACTGTAAGGCTCTATAAATACTTTTCGATTTGAGAATTTGTAACCGGAAAATTCAATCTGAAACTATATTAACGAAATAGTTCGTAGCAAAGACATAAGTCGATAGAAAGCCTTATGGAAACCAAGGCAATCCGACACGATGATTACTTTTTCCGGAATTGTTTAAGGCTTTTTCAGCTCATTTTTTCATAAAAAAAACTCATATATACAGACGATTAAGACAAAAATTGTTACTGTCATTTAAAAAAACAGCTACTAGCAAGAATTTCTATTAGATGGCAGTGTATATGCTTGAACATAAGTAAGGGTTACGTGGGGATTTCCATACTGTCACTTTCATAAAGAAACGTTAGGTTATAGTTTTCTTAAGGTTAGTACTTGGATGGATGACCACTGGAAACACCGTCGTCTATATAGCCCGTACAGCCTACAGCGGAGTACCAACGAGCACGAGGTATAATCTAGGTATGCCGTCTTTCGGGTCGATCGAATTCCCGAGTCCATGGATGTCGATAAAGAACCCTACTATTGGCTGGAACAACAGTGGGTTTGGCAAAATTTCCGGTTAGGGGTAGAGTACTCCCGGCGTTGGTGATTAGCCTGAAGAAATAGACCGACGTTAAATGACCAAATGAAAAAAATTAAACAATAAACGCAAAAAATTGTAATAAATATTGAAACAATGAATATTTTTAAATAAATAAACACAAAACTGACAAACGTCGTTGTCAGTTGTATCAAAAGAGTTGTGTGAAACGGGCAGCAATCTGTCCAATCACTAGCACAAATGCCAAATTGAATTCAAATCGCTCCTCTTGGTTTAAAAACAAAATAATAATGAACTAATATCAAACGAGATCAATCATTCCCCATCCTTCATTACCGTACCTTTAACTTTATTCATAAACTCTAATGAATTTTTAATTACAAAACTTTCTTGCTCATTGGATAAATGTTCAAACTCCTCTGATAACCAGTGAGAAATATTATAACTAGGTGAAGGAACAGCTGAAACAATAGGTCTCATTGCCCTTCCAAGTTTATGTATCTTAGGAATGCAATAGAGCTTTGATATCATAGGGTAACTTATATTTTAAATCTCTGAAGAAGATAACTTGGCGTAAGATAGTGTTGGTGTAGTGACCGGTGAAAAAAAAACTAACCCAAAAAATTAATTTGCCAGCTGCAAATACAACTGTTGAAATTAGCTCAACTTTGTGTCCTTAATTAATATAATACCTAAGCTTTGTTTGAGTCTATTAAGCATCTATTACATTCAGTTCTATACAATTATGTGATATCAAATTGCTCTGTTATAAATTCCCCTTAAGCAGTTTAGCGAAATAATAATATAGTAGTATAGGTACTTCAAATAAACATCTAGTTTGATCAATAACAACAAATATACGTAGTTAACGGATCAAAGTGTTTGTATTTTCCAAATGTCAGCAACATATTATCGTCCTTCCAGATACAAAAATAGTAATTTGAAAATTTGTTGATTTTTGCTTGAGTTACAAAAGACAAATGTCGAATCTTCTCAAGATAAACTCCTTCTGGCGATTGGAAATTGAGAGTTACTCTACGGTATACTCAAAAGATCCAAAAATGGACGACAGTCAGAAAGAAAATACGCCGGCGTAATACATCTGGACAAGACAGACTTGGACTGCAGAACTTGATTTCTTCTGTCTAAGAGCGAAATTAGATTCATTACCGGGATGCCTACTAGACACTGATTGGTGAGATATAATATAATATGAGAATGGAATACAGATACAACTGACGAAAGGGGAAAAGAAAACCTATAAGGAGCATTCTTTGTGGTTTATCTTTCACGAAAATTGAACCGGACACATTTTCCTTCACGGCATGAATTTGTCGTAGGTCAAGTTAGAATTAAGATGAAAATTTTGTTAAACATGAACTGAATATACCAAGAGAGAGAAGGATTTGAATCGAAATCGTAATTTGTAACTTTACATTATAACATAAATTTATAGATAAACTCAAATAAAGTTAATTAAAAAGAATCTAACTGAAAGTTTCAATCACTACATTTAATCTGCTTTATATTAACATGAAATTGTAATGGGTGCATATACAGAAAATGTATTTTGCACCGTAGGAAAAAATTATGTACTTGTAGAGTTGCCAGTATCAAAGGTATAGGTTTGAATGTAATTATATTTTAATGAAACTCTCTATCCCAGTTGCAAATTTAATTGACACTGCTTGAGCCTACATATTTTGACGAGTCAGTTAATTACTATACTCATTAAAAATCCCATTTTTCTTCATGAAAGCACAACATTAAAGTAAGCCGCAACGCAGTGTGTTTAACTGAAGTTGCTGAAATGAATATTTTACATTGTAGCAAACACTAATGAATATTATTTATTATGTATCATTTACCGCAATCAAACATTGAAGCCACAAAAATCACTTAAATAAGACATATCTATTGACGGATATGATTGATATATGATAATGGACAAAAAATGGATCCTAAAATTAAAATTATTGTTGATTTTCCATTTTCTTTCATATTAGTACAACAATGTGTTCAAAGGTAATGGATTTATTAAATTAACATTTTTCATTCATTAGTTATGAATTTCACATTTTGTTTGATAGTTAAAAATACTAAAGTCAATCAATAAAAAACAAATAAAATTGATAAAAACAATGGAAATAAAATTTCATTGTTTCATGTTTGAAAAGGAGTTAAATATTAGTAACAACTTTTATAAAAATAACAACAATAAAAACCATCGACTTCCAACTTTTAACGACAAAATTAAAACAGTGCCGGAACAAGAGGGTATTGTGTGAATGTATTTATATTTAACAAGAAAATTTACAATTTTCACCATTGAAAGGATATATTTTGTGATTATCAATTAACAGTAAAGGCTAACTTCAAATGTCAGGTACTACGTCAAGGACTCAATGAAAACCGGGAACTAGAACAACCTAGAGAAAGGAGGCGTGGTTCTATCGAGAATGGATATATGGTATTCTTGAACGTCAATAAAAGAATGACTCCTTCATGCTTCTACTGGGTAAATTATTGAAGGGATCAGCCAGGGAACACGGGATAATTTGACAGTTTTGTGAATATATTTGAGATTGTCAACCACTAACCTCACTTTTTCATACCTTTTGAAGTTCAATTCATTTATATTCAATGAAATAACAATCTTCAAAGATTTTTGTTGTGAGAAGAATTGATGGAAGCACTGGGTAGTTATTTTTCATTATACCTAATATAACAATAACTAAAAACTGATGAAAACCATAGAGATACTACAGATAGAGGCAACAAACCATAGGCCGCTGTGAAAGTGGGAATGTCCATATGAACTCCGGTGAAAGAGAAAGAGGCAGACGATCAGAGGTTTTTCTGTCTTTGCCTGTGTCTACAGTGTACACGCTATTAAAGAAAGACAGCCTGAACCCTATGACTTTCTATCTCTCTCTGACATGCTGACGGGTTTCGAGCTGGTTTGTTGCCTCTATCTGTAATATCTCTATGATGAAAACACGTATGACAGTTTCAAATAAGCGCATAGTGCTTTATGATTAGTCAAGAAATTTGAGGTCGCTGTGGCTTTATTCCCTGTTTGATGCTCCCTCCTTGATGTTCCAGAATACGTAGTTATAATATTGAGAGAACACCAGTAGAGCAAAATTTAGGGGAATGATCCACAGGGAACGTTCTATTCTATTGCCGTTAAGAAGTATCCAAATGTTTTGATAGCTGTTACGTCTTACGTCAAACGTGAAGTCTGTGACCTCGTTCCATAAAAAGTGGAGGGATTAAGAGTAACCATTTGAAGTGATGATGCGAGAAGACAAGTTAGCTTATGTAGGGATCAAAAATGACAAGTGACAGCTTATTTCTTAATCAGAACACACTTTTTCAAGAATTCTGCTCAAATATTTTTAAACTGAATACTAAATACTATAAAGAGCCAAGTAACGGCATTGCAGCTGTACATTATTAACATAAATTCTCTACTGTCTAAAAAGCAATCTCTCCTGTTGGTATGTAAAGAATTTTCTGTATTACTCAGTTTTATTTAGTCATTCCAAACGTATCCGAATTCTTTAAGCTAAGTTCATTTCCTTTTATAAGATAATTCGCCTTTTATGGTACGAGTAATTAGAAACGTTAGGCTTTATTCCTTTTATAATTATATATATAAATCCATACGAAAAAGTTCAAGACGTCATTGCTTGTATAAAATTATGAAGGGTATTTCCCAAGACAAAATTTCCTAAGACAACCACTAAAAAATACTGGAAAAATTTGAGTTTCCATAAACTTTTTCACTCAAACCTCCAATAATGGTTGTATTAAGGAAATAATTAACTAAAGTAGGTACGAGATACCCTCCTTAAGAACTGGTTTGTTGGCATATATTTCCGATCTCTCTAAGCCTAGGGAAACATGCCACTGTGTTTCAGGCAGAGGTAATGGCGATGCAATGCTGTGCAGAAGAGTTGACGAGACGGGAGGTGGATAACCAAAGAATCATCATCTACTCCGACAGCCAAGCAGCACTAAAGCTCATATCGGACAACGTCAAATCTGGTGTCAAAATAGAGTGACTTTAGCCGGAATGCCAGGTCACCAAGCAGGGAGCGACTGAGGTGGTGATAGGACCAGAACCTTCCTGTAGAATTGCAAAAAACTTCACTAAGGAGAACATCCACCAATGGATAAACAACCAGGCGTTGCACTGGTGGCATAAAACTCCAGGACAAAGGCCCGTAAACTATTCCTTAAAAGCACTTAGGCCAAACTGTCACGCGACCTACTAATGCAAAGTCGAGGAACGACGACGATGATGGTGGGAATGCTGACCGGACATTGTAGGCTGAGGATGCATATGCACACAATTGGCCTAGCAGATGACAGCCTATGTAGGTTTTGCAGGAAGAAGACGAAACCGCGAAGCACATACCAGGAAGGCGGTATCCACGCTAATAGGTCTAGCAAAAAGAATAAAGCTAGATATCGAGCTCTAAAAATAGGGAGTACCACAATAGATCTGCAAAGGTCGCAGAGGGAAGAGCCACTCCAGTTCTAATCGAATCTACTAATATTTATCTAGTTCTATCCAGAAATTATTTTGCCTAGTATCTACAATTCTGAAGGTTAACCTCGCCATTTAATGTGAAAGTGACTTCATCAAAAAAATAAGTTTGTACGAATAGGGCTCGGCTTCACAAAACTCTGTTTTTCATCTGGATCATCGTCGTTTAATTCCTGTAAAAGTTTTATTACTAAAAGATGCCATTTTTCACGAAAATGTTTTCAACCTTGAATATCGAATTTATTCCATACTTACACTGTATATTAACAACATACGTTTTTCGGTTAATGAACACATATTTGATTCTCTGTTCTGTCCATATAGTAAAGAGAATTATATATTTATAGAATTCATAAATATATGAGATCAATTCAGGTAATGGAAGTTTTTAAAAAATAATATCCAGGAAGCTACTTGAACTATTCCTATTTTTATAATCGTCAACCAAGTATTTTTTTAAAGCGGATTGTAAAATACAACTTTAAAAAGTTAAATGCCATTTTTAGGGCAGGTTTATCAATGTTCGGTTAAATATTGTAGTCAATCAAACTTTCAGCTATCCTAATTGCCACTATCAAGTTGATATTAACCAAAGAACATACAGTTAAATACGAGAAAGTGGTGTTCCGGAATTCTGACTGTCAACTGTGTCATGATATTTTGCTTCATTTCAATTTTAAATTTCAATGTATTATCATCGTTTGGCGCAATTTTTTGATTCATTTATAGTAGTTTAGTAGCGTCCAATTAATAATAACTATTAATTAACGGCTACTTTAATTAATAATCTGACTCAGTGAAACTTTTCTCGTTTTGTGAGCATTCTTCAAAACCAAATAAACTAACAAAAGCAAACAATTCATACATTAACACAGACCAAATAAAATCTATAAATAAAAATAACAATACCACCACAATTTTTGACACTGACAAGTGACATTACCTACGGTGTTGCCAGAGTAAGTTTGCCGTAATATACAAAAATAATAAGTGTGTTATAACAAAACTTGCGAATAAAATTTAAAATATGTATATTTAATGTAACGGATGATAATATTCTTAACATGGAGACTAGATATAAAGAGCACAAACTTGTATAGGAAAAATCTCGAAAAAGTGTCCAGCGGTAAGGTACAAATAGTAGATGGCGCGAGAGTAGCTAGCGATTAAAATTACAGAGTGAAGTTTGCTGAACAAGTTAACCTAACAAAAAATGAAAATAGTGTTTATTTTTATAGAAGTTTTTATAAAAATTTACAATGTGAAAAACGTGTGTCGTGAAAAGTTGTCCAACTAGAAGTAAAGTTAAAAATAAAAAAAATTATACACCCCAGCCCCTGTCTTATTTTCGAGCAACAGTAAGTGGTTGATGTAGGACTCTCGGGTTAGGTTTATTGTTTTCAGTACTATTTTGCAACACAATTGCCAATATAATGATATTGAAGAAACTTACCTTTAACCAAACATAGCACCAGCTACGGGAAATACTTATTTTTTCCTTGAAATTTGCTAAAACCAAGCATAAAAGGTAACCGAATGAAAATAAACAAACCCTCCATTTACATAACCTAAAATTTAACATGTCAAACATGATTTTAATCGCTAGCCTCCCCAGCGTCACCACAATTTTCCTAATTTCGACGGACACTTTTTATATACAGAGTTTGTGCTCCTTATATCTAGTCTCCATGATTCTTACAACAAAATAAAAATGAGAAATCTACATTCTGACACCCATGTTGACATCACGGACAAGGTTGCCAAATGATCAATTACATTTAGGCTCCAGTCGGTCATGTGGTGCATTGATAAACGCTTTTTAATGTCACCGAGACGTGATACATTTGTTAAAATTCTCATTCTCCTCCATCTTACACAGATAATATAGATACAATGTCACCGCTACCCCATTCTTTTTGGAATATTTCAACTAACAGACAATGTAAATTAAGTCATCTGTATTTCTCTCTGTCTTTTTGTTCGTATCTCGGCTTTTTCTACAGAAGTAATTTGAAACTGTCCTCAAAGATATATTACCTCTTGTCTGCTATTGGTCGCAGTGTTGTTAACTTGGAGAGGATTAATTTTAAAGGGAATCGGAGACCAATTCAAACAATTGAAGTTAAATACTGGGATTACTTAAAGGACTAGAAATCCAACAGCATTGTCTTTTGTTTATTAATAATGGACTGCAATGAATTATAAGATCGCTTTGCCTTATTTGATGCTTAGCATTTTTTAAGTTGTGATAGATGAGAAAATAAACCATGGTCCGTTAGCTTACAGGGCTCATAGTAATTTTACAAAATAATAAAATTCCCTGACTTCTCCAGGTTTTCCCTGACCCACAATTTTTGTTTCCAGGTCACTTTTAGGTATCCACTAAAAAAGTAAGTCTGTGGCAAATGAAATTCTTTCTATGCTCCCCCCACACACTCTCACTAAAAAAGTTACTTTCAAATCCATAGTAGACAGAGAAGAAGCATCACGTTTAAAAAAACCAATACATATGTCTCATTTCTATTAACAAAATTTAAACAAAAAATCTGAAAGAAATAAAAACAAAAATATTGAAGAAATAAAAAATATAACATAAAAACAAACAATTATACAAAAAAATAAATAAAACTCTTCAGAACCAAAAACCACAAATTCGCATCACAAAATCTGCAGGGTAACAACAAATTTGCCAATACACTTAAGTCTTTAAGTCTCAATTAGGTAACGATAGCACTTAACGTTTGTACTACTCCAACATTTCCAAAAACAAAATGATTTTAAACTTGTATATTCAATCTTAACTAACCTCCATCATCTTAACTTAACCTTAAACATTTTAAAAATAACCGATATCGTTAAATGAAATCAAGAGACGAGTTGAGAATCGTAAAAGTGAGATAAAATACGAAATTTGAAATCTGAGAACAAAGAAAGCAATAAGTTTTCTATTCATTCATAATCGGGAACAGCCCCGAGTGAGAAGGAAAGAATTCGATCTATCGTGTCCGAGATAGCTATCTCTTTTTGAAAAATAACACAAGAAAGGTTAAAGTTTATGGGAAACGATCAATAATTTTATCTAAACTTGAAGGGGAATAGTTATTTTCCAGGTAGGGTAAAAATTTCCCTGACATTTTTTATTATTTCTGTTGAAAATTATGTTTTTCCTGACTTTTCCCTGACCATCTTTAAATTCCCTGACTTTTCCAGGTTTTCCTGGTCGCTATGAACCCTGAGCTAAAGAATGCTCTAAAGGAGACTTCATAGGTCCGGAACCGTTTTGTGGAATCACAAAAGTTTGCCTAAGAGGGGAAATCGGGAACTGGCTAGATAGGGAGAACACCAACTCAAATGGAGGTCGACAAAAGGGCACCTCCAAACAAAGAGTTTACTGAACAAGGTAGACAAGGAACTCTTAACCAGGCTATTGAGTAAGAGAAATTTGACGACAGTTACCGACCTGGTGACTGGACACTGCACCTTGAGGAAACATCTGCACAAAATGGGCAAATTTTAGTGAACCTATGTGCAGGGAATGTGAACTCTATGATGAAACACCCACTCACATACTCTGCTTCTGCGAGAACTTTCATGGACTCAGACGGAAGCACTTTGGAGAGGAAATAATACAACCATTACAACTACTGAAAATCCCTCCAGTCAAACTAGTGGCCTACATAGAAGACACAAAGCTTCTGTAATGGAAGTAGATAATATGGGAAATTGTACAAAGATTCAGTTCAAGTGCCTGGGCTGTTAAGCACAGCCCAATCGAATGAATGAATGAAGCCATGGTCCGACCAGATCAAATAACACAAAACTATCAATATTGAATTGAAATTGTTGAATAGTACTCTCAAAAGACCAATATCTCTTTAAGACCTTATTCTAGAGGGTGTAATATTGATAAATCGTTTGGATAAAGATGGTATTACATGACAACTAATAAGTATTTAGTTAATCATAATAATACTACAAGTGTTTGTTACAAATCATCCCATTATTCTAAGCAAATTTTCAAGTTTAAACCATGTAAGTAAATTGAAATCGCATTAATAAGTATTGCATTACGAGAGAATATTGTGTTAAATATGATGATAATGCAAAATTTAAATCTATTAAGATGTTAATTGTCAAGTTGACCCAGCTTTGTACTCGCTTAACGTCGAAGTTAAACTTCGACGATGATATTAGTTACCTACCTGCCAGATCAAACTACAAAACAGTTTGCGGAACATATATAAACAACCCTTGAGCAGTTTCCAGCTTCGGAATCGCAAATAGAAAGTAACCAATAATGCAATCTTATGAGAAAACTTATTTTATAATGCTGATGATATTTTATTAAGAATGTTTGGAAGTTTGAGATTATTATATTCATAAGTATTAAGTTAATCATAATAAGACTCGATGAAGGTCAGTTGGTGTTGACCAGAGTTCAATCTATACTTCTTAAAGAGGAAATATTTGTATGTATTTTTGTAGATAACGAATAAAATTAAAACCCACAGGAGCGATGTCAAAAATTATTTTTGAGTTAGAAAGCTACATTATCACTGAGTAGCATAGGCTATATTTAGCGACTGGTCTGCTAGTATAACATATGGATATAAATTAACGAAGAAAAAAAACATTTAGAAAAACGAAATTTTTGAAATTATTTTTTCAGTGAAAATTGGTACAAATTCCATAAAACTGTGAATATTATGTCAGAGTATATTTTAAACAAGCCGTCTTTACCTACACAAGAATTTGCTGGATTTTCAAATATTTGCATATTCACTGACTACAAACGTATAATAATTCAGTAGATTTTTTGAATATTTGTCTAAATACTAAATATTTAAATATTTAAATATTTGTAATACATTCTCGAACCTGTATAAATGCGTTAAAGCACCTACTCATAATTATATTGAAACATACCAGTCAATAAAACACTCGCATTAGTTATTCCCCACGATGAATGTATGTTGATTAAAAATTGATATGCAAAAGGCAAGTACCAGGAATTAATTACTTAATTATTGGTTGTACGAGGCGAGTCATGGACTTTTTCGTTGAAATTCACTTGTTTTGTGAAATTTATACCGCATGCTAGCTAACCAATAGTTCACTACTACCCTTAAAAAAAAGGGCCTTGTGGAAAAAGGAATTTAATATTTGGATGACATTGTTCATACAAATTATTTTCGTATAATGACATTTTATTTATCTTGTTTCAGATTTATTCAGATCTGCCGCAGAAGCGGGACCAAGAGATATTCTTAAACTGTACAATATCGATGGGCAGTTATTAAATATTTCCGCTGATCTGCCTGCTAATTCTTCAGTAAGTATTTAAAATTTCAACTATCGCATAGTCAAATTCCTTATAAAATGATCTTTTCATTGATCTGTATTTTCCCGATTTAAATTTTATTGGTAATAGTGTCACAGTGGTCTGTTTCGTTTTCGGTGCCGCACCCTGTAAATGAAGAGCAACTAAGAACCTCGTCCTGAAATCACAACAGTCAGCTGGAAAGGTTGTGAGCTCGGTATTTAGGGATGTACGTGGTGTAATATTCATCTACTATCTTGACAAGAGAAATACCATCCACAGTGAATATTATATAGCGTTTGAAGACCGAAATTGCAAAGAAACGTCCGCATATGGCAAAGAAATAAATTTTGTTTCATCAAGACAACGCACCGTGTTACAAGTCAATCAAAACAATGGCAAAACTACATGAATTGAACTTCGAACTGCTCCCACATCCACCGTTTTCGCCAGATTTGGCTCCCAGCGTTCACTGGCTGTTCGAAGACCTAAAAAAAGTGCTAGCTGGTAAGAAATTTCGATCGCATGCAGAGGTTATCGCTGCCACAGGCCTATTTTGAGGCAAAAGAAAAATAGGTCTACAAAAGTGGTATTGAAATGTTAGAGCGGAGCTGGAAGGATCGCGTTGTTCTTGATGGAAATTACGTTGATGGTTAAAACTAATTTTGAACAAAAAAAAACGTGTTTTCTTTGTTAGACCCAGGACTTTTCAGCCCATGTGTTAGTATTTCAGACGATTGTAGTCAAATTTCCAATAATAAATTTGTAAAACAGATTTTTTCTCCAGGCTGTACGATAAATATTTTCTCTTAATTTAATTTTCTCTTAATCAGACACCCGGTACTTTATAAATTGTTTGATTATTTTCCAGGAAAGTCGGTATTCTTTACAAGTAGTCGCTGCCAACGGCTTAGCGATGCTTCAAGAATCTACCGGAGATGATCTCAAATCCCTTGAAGCGCGTGTATCAGCAATCGAAAGACAACTTCGATGGGAACTACCGCTTCCGTCTACAATCGAAGAACTTCAAAAGGAAGTCGATGCTTTCAAAGAAAAACTGGAAACTACAGAAAGTCTGAGCTGGCTCGGTAAGAAGTATTATTCTTTTTAGCAACTGGGATCAGATCAGATTTCAGAAGCTTTTATATATAAGTACTACAGATGTCGATAAGTAGACATTTAAAAAGTTGGTTTGAATAATTTTACTTTGGAACATTAAATAAACTGAGAATTGCAATGTAAGAGAGGAAGTTTCCAAAACTATATTTTTAACTTTATCAAAACTTGATAAAGCGAAAATATCCAGATTTACTCGTGTCCCATAAATACGAAAATATGATATAACAAATAATCCCCTTTTCTCCCTAAGGCGATATACTAATTAATAAAGTATCTTTTTGATCTGAGGGTTCACTGCCTAAATTCGAACAACTTAACAACTACTAAACACGTTTTCCATTCACCAGATTTCAGGGATTTCACTTAGGCTCAAGTTCTAGATTTCGTTCCACGTTCTTCTGTCGAATGAGATTACAGCCCCTCTTAGGCTTTGCCGCGTTTCCCTAATGTCCTGGTATGTACCAAATAAGCTTAAGTGCTCTTCCTGGTCCTTAATCCTGAAAACTTCCGGACGAGAACAATCTTGCGTCATTTATACTAATAGGAGATGCTGTGGGAGAGCTAATACCGCCATTTGAATCATCACTCTCACTTTCCCATTAAAAATATTGCTTATGCAATTGATAGTTTGCTTGTAGATGAGGTTCTTATATTCTCCTCACAGGTGATGAGTCAACGGTTTCTGCAGTGCTATGTATAGTATGGAGTTTTCTTTTTTCATTTTATAAAGGAAGGAAGACAACTTTTGTACGAACACCAGATTCATTCGATTGGGTTGTGCTCAAAAGCCCAGGCACTTGAACTGAATCTTTGTACCATTTCCCATATTATCTACTTCCATTCCAGAATCTTTGTGTGGTCTATGTAGGCCACTAGTTTGACTGGAGGGATGTTCACTAGTTGTAATGGTTCCTCCTCTCCAAAGTGCTTCCGTCTAAGTCCATGTAAGTTCTCGCAAAAGCAGAGTATGTGTTTCATCATAGAGTTCACATTTCCTGCAAATATGTTCACTAACTTTGCCAATTTTGTGTAGATGTTATCTCAGATCGTTAACTGTCTTCAAATGTCTCTTACCCAGTTTCAATAGCCTGGTTTAGAGTTCCTTGTCTACCTGGTTCAGTAAACTCTTCGTATGGAGGTGCCCTTGTGTCGACCTCCATTTGAGTTGGTGTCAGATTTTAGGCAACGCTGATGGCTTTTTCTATCATGCTGTTCGTGGTTGAACATATTCTCAGTTAACAAAAAAAAGTGTTAATTATCAATTCCAACGAGATACTTCCTAGTTGTCTCAATTTTCAAGAACCTTCACGAGTTTATATCTGACTCTGACACACTATATTTAACACAGGAAGTCCGGACAAAAAAGAAACAGAGGTATTATCAGGAACGAACAAATGTGTTAATTATCCATTCCAAGGAGATACTTCCCTAGTTTTCTCCATTTTCATGAAACTTCGCAAGTTTATAATATCATACTCTGACACAGTATATTTAATACAGGATGTCCGGACAAAAACGAAACAGAGCCATTATCAGGAACTGCGACGACTTTTTAAAGAAACCTAGAGAACGTTGACGCAGTTTTCGTTCGTCCACCCTGTATATCGTGAAATTGAGAGAGCGGACAAAATTTTTGATGTGCAATTTTTTTCTGTTGCACTTCAAAATGATGTTTGTTTATTTAGTTAAGCCTGTTAGGTTTCAAAAACAAGGGATATGTATACAGCCAAGTTATGTGCATACCACACACGTATAATTTTGAACCCATAGGGTCTTCGTCATTATTAAAACGTATATTCTGACTAAACAAGCGAACTTGTTTAATATTCTTAATGTATTCCGAAATCCCGAGAAAACAATGAGGGTATTTTTTGTTAAAACAAAAGCAAAATTGGATTCGGTAAAGTTTCAAGCGAGTTTCGCTTAATTTTTTGGTTTAGAAGCTCTGTATCTCGAAAAGGAGAGTACTTAAAACCGCATAACGCAAAAGATGAAGTAATTTTTTAGTGTTTTCCATTGGGATTTCCCACCTTTTAATATTGATTTTCACTAACTTTCCATTTGCCGCTAAAACTAGGCCAATTTGATTTCTGTCTCTGAGTGGTAATTGAATCATCTATTTTTTGCTTATTCCACAAATTGTCTTGTTTTCACTTCTTTCACATCTTTTTCACATTACAGTATCATCAAGTTACATAACCAGCAAGACAGACTGATGGCAATCTTTCGTCTTTTGAAGAGATCATTTGAAACATAGAAACTTTTTCATATATTTTTCGTTACGTAAAAAATAATTGTTTTCTGATGGAATTTTTTTTGTTTTGACGGACATATCGGGCAAAATTACATAGAGCATAATTGTGTAGTATTCCAACCATTGTAAATACAATCTTTTCTTTTTCCCACGTTTCGGTATTTTTCAGTAAATATGCCAACACCGCTTATATTGAATGCTGGTTAATTATCCAGTTAAATTGTATTTAGAAAATAACGATTCGATGTGAAGCGACAAAAAGAAAATCCAAAATTTTGAAAAAACCTATATTGTTTGTGAAACCTGTGTAAAATAATACCACTAACAATAAATTATTACCTTCCAATATATGTTAATTTGCCGTAACACAAAACGAATTATTTTATTAAATAGAATTTTAAGGTTATATTCATTGTACAATCTACACCAGTTCTTGCTTCCTTATTTGAATTAATCCACTCACTTGACTCTAAATTAAATTTTATTTGTTACTTAAAATTATCGCTTACACTTTAATATCGAAATACGTTATGATGTTCATAGTATCGCAAAATTATCTCTGCTTTTGCTATTATGAGCCAGTCTAGTGTGAAGTTTTACACAATTTGTAAGGAAATTCGGATTAAGTGTCGTCAGCCTTATTAAGATCAATATATGTACCTACTAGGTGAGCCAGAATCTTTGTAACACGATATTTAATGAAGATCCAAAACTAGTTTGTTCCTTTTTGTAATTATGGGACAATTTGTATATGTTAATTTAGTCCAGGGAAATTTTGTCGTGAGAAAGATCAAAGGTCAATCATTTCCTGAAATTTTTCGCATACATTTATTGGACCATGCTTAAACGTACTGTAACATCCCAGAATCAGCCTTGGACACCTACTTACATGTACGCAAATTTTCTCTATTCACTAACGACGGTTGGTAACCTCCGGGGTTTATTTTTAACGAGAGAAAGATGCATCATAATTTTATACGGTCAATCATTTCCTGAAATGTTGCGCATACATTTATTGGACCATGCTTAAACGTACTGTAACATCCCAGAATCAGCCTTGGACACCTACTTACATGTACGCAAATTTTCTCTATTCACTAACGACGGTTGGTAACCTCCGGGGTTTATTTTTAACGAGAGAAAGATGCATCATAATTTTATACGGTCAATCATTTCCTGAAATTTTTCGCATACATTTATTGGACCATGCTTAAACGTACTGTAACATCCCAGAATCAGCCTTGGACACCTACTTACATGTGAAGCAAATTTTCTCTATCCACTAACGTTGGTAACCTCCGGGGTTTATTTTCAACGAGAGAAAGATCTATCATAATTTTATACGGTCAATCGTTTCCTTGAAATTTTTCGCATACATTTATTGGACCATACTTAAACGTACTGTAACGTCCCAGAATCAGCCTTGGACACCTACTTATATGTAAGCAAATTTTCTCTATTCACTAACGACGGTTGGTAACCTCCGGGGTTTATTTTCAACGAGAAAATAAACGTTGGTGTAAATATTTTCGAAAATTTGATTAGGTTATTAAACAAACATAAACCGAACCCGTATCCAATGTCTGGTTTTGATTGAACTCATTAGTGTAAGATCTCTGTCGCGCTAAATCTCTAATAATCTTCATCAGCTAGAATTATTCCACTTAAAATGTTTCTCAAAGCTTCGAAGAATAACTTAAATCAACTTCCGGCATTTTAGTGTTGCTTTTTCTTTTTTCCTTTGAAGACAGAACGGATTAATATTCAGCGTATTCATTTGAGGAACTCAATTAAATAAATTGAGTTTAACTTTATGCTAGTATGTTTTTTTTAGATTCTTTGTAATTAAGTAGGTAAATTGTCGAAAAATAAGTTAATTTGTAGTGGAAGAAGATTCAGTACCATGTGTTTTTTTGTTTCAGGATTTTATAAACAGCTTCCAGAACCTTTGGCTAGTGAAGAATGTCGTCGGCTGCAATATAGACGCAAGAGTGATTCAGTAAAGAAACGAGTGAAGCAAAATTTTGCTAATATATGGTAAGTATTCTTAACAATTAGAAGATGGAAATTTTCTTTTAAACCAGAAAAGAAATTGAAAAATCGTTGATGTCTTTCTGGATGAGTTCTTTTTCTTTAGTCAGACCAAGCACTATTGTTATTTTCAGCACCTCTATTTTCTCCTGGATCCCCTGTATATTTGAACATTCTTATTATTCACTTATAATTGCACAAGTGGTTTGTATTTTATCGGATAAATTTGGGTTGTTTAATGAGAAACACTCCACCTTCGGTGTCGTGTTTTTAGGTTGACAGTTATTCTCGTCAAATTGCTAGGAAACAGTTTAGAATTTGAACAAAACAAATTTACCAAATATCAATACAAACCTCGAGAGTAATTCGGCAGGACAATTTAATGAATGAGAAATTTGGAAACATATCAATGCAAACTTTATTTATGAAACATTAAAAATAAACACATTTTTATTTTAATGTACAATTATTAAAAACGCAGTTATTTAAATTCATACTAGGAACAGTGATATCGCTGCGGGTGCCACAACTAATCGTTTCTGTAGTAGATGTTCAAGTTTTTTCATTTTCCAAACGAATTGATTGAATAATTCTTGAATGATACTCTTTGTCAACTTGTAAGTATGGTTTTATTGATGATGAATTGCTGTGTCCTGTTATTTTTATTAGAGCTTGTTCTTCAATTCCGCTTTTACTTATTCGCTAACTGCTGCCGCTCAATTTGAGTGATTTGTAATTTTGACACGTTTGACATCTAAACCAATGCGTTGTGCTGAGCGTTTAGTCCATTTGGAAATTTCATTCATTCCAATCGGCAAATTCTTGTACCAACCTTTAGAATTTTTCTTTTTCCAAAAGGGATTTGGTGTAAGAAATACTCTGTCCGAAGTTATAAAAGTGTTTCGTTTTTCCATTAACTTTTTGAATAAACGTATTGGGCAAATATCTTTGTCGAAAATATTAGGCGTGATCCATTTGCTGTCACATAATTTATTGTTGCCGCCTTGTCTCGTTTTCGAAAATAGAGGATTATACTCGATACGTCCAGTTTCTTTTCCATTATTTTCAATTTCAGATACGAAATAAGTGGTTTTGCCGTAAGCTGCCAAAACACCAAAATGTGATATAATTTCTTTTGAAGTCCTTCCGGTTCATTTTCGTTATATAATCTGGCCATTGCAAATACTTCAGATTTATTAAGAGCTGATGCATTACATTTTCTCTTTTCGGGTTGAGCTTGTAGGATTTTACGTTTAGCATTACGTGCAGCTCGTGATGAATTAAACTGAACATCGGTGAAAGGGTTGAATACAATATTAAATTCGTTATAATATTTACTTTGTAGCATTTTAGCGGTGGTGTTCCAAATTGTTTTAACTACCACTTCTTTGTAGTCTTCTCCGTTACTTTTTCGCATATTAAATGCCCAATCTTGCAATATTACATTTAATTTCTCGATGGAAGTATCTGGCTCAAATGTGTATCTTTTTGCATCGCAAAACGTAGAAAATTGTCGCCAGATTGATGATTGCGTCGCAACTGTATTAGTAGGCACACAGGTATTAACAATTTGACTAATTTCGGCGTTCGTAGACACACCGAATCGACTCATTGTTAGTTCTTGAAAATTCAATAAGTTGTTGACAAACATGCCAAACTATTTATTCTGGTAACCAACACCGCGATAATTGATGAACAAATGAATAAGTGAAAAAACCACTAGTGTATTTGTCGCTGTAAAAGTTAAAGCTAACTTTTGCCGCTGTCAAAGTGACAATTGCACTGTGGCATATGCGATTTTTTATACATGAATTAAATTGTCGATAATAAAAAGAATTGTTTTGAAAAATGGATAATAAAGGATAAAACAAATCCAAAGCATCAATCCAAAAAAAAGAGAAAGTAAGCCTTATTATTTGGAGAGGTTAAAACTGGAAAAAAACCATTTAAAATAATCCAGATCATCATAGTTCCTAATAATCCTCTGTCGACTCGGAGATTATTTTATATACCGGGTGGGCAAATAAGAACGGCCGTCAGCCTTGTCTTAGGGTTGAGCTGTAGTACAGATCTGGAAAAAAATTTATAACAAAAGTGGCCTCGAGAAAAACCAGGAAATGATTCTCGAGGACGATTTTGTTGTAGATTTTTTACAGTACTACAATCCGATGTTAACATGTAGCAGACAGGGTAGAAAAGTATTTTTATTTGCAATTTTTTTTCCAGTGATACACAAGTATCCGATGCCATCCGACAGTGGCTTCGGATGCCGACGTTCGACGCACGGCCTTGGGAAGATGAAGAACTTCTCCTTCTTCTACAACAAATGTACCTGGATCATGATCTCTGTTCAAAATTCGCCATCGACATATCTACTCTAAGGAATTTCCTGTACGAAACGTACAAAAATTACAACGACGTGCCATTCCACAATTTTAGACATTGTTTTTGCGTTGCCCAAATGGTCAGTATACATTTTAAGCTTATAAGTATAGTTCGTCTTGGCTTTTGCCGGCAATCATAAAATTAATGAACCAATTGCAATAATAAATCATATAGCTAATAGCTGCTGTAGAAGAGATCGCCAGTGGCGGACTATTTAAAATGATTCTAGAAAGAATCAAATTCACTTGTTTTTTGTCAAATTTACGATATATGAATCCCATTTCACAAAACAATCATACACATTTATCACAATTTGCTATGCATCTAATGACAAGTGTCT
The DNA here is from genome assembly GCA_949126875.1 of Lochmaea capreae. Taxonomy (NCBI): domain Eukaryota; kingdom Metazoa; phylum Arthropoda; class Insecta; order Coleoptera; family Chrysomelidae; genus Lochmaea; species Lochmaea capreae. Next base: position 4,163,296 of record OX421400.1, read on the forward strand.
TCGGATCAAAATTGCGAAAAATATTAATGATAACTTATAGTACTCGTATAGAAAGTTCTTTTTAATAACTTTTTTGTATTCCATCCTCTGTCTAAGCTCTATGAAAATTGAAATCATAGTACATCACAAGCTCTTGTAGATTTCGGGACATTGTGAGGTAGAAGACAACAAAAAAGCTGATAAAGTAGCAAGAAACGAACCACTTGCTTTTCGAAACCTATACTCCTATTACCAAGACTATTAACAGGAGACAATTACAGGAATCGTTGAGGAAAACTTTTGAAAAGTACGTGAAAGAACCAAATTCACAAACCAAACAAAATGTGGAGACTTTACTGGAATAAAGTATGAAGAAGATTATGAGGTATTAAACCACTCAAGACAAGCACTACTAGGGTATTTAATTCTCTGAAACAGGAGGAATGAGTACATGCCCAACGGCAGCAATGGAAGTGATTCTCAACCTCACACCATTACATATGGTGGTGGAGAGTGTTGCAGAAAGAACAAGATACAGACTAAGTAGAGAGGGAATCATTAAAAAGAAAACCACCTCTTCACTTCTTAGAAATCAGACAACCTGGGACATGCCACAAGATGGTATGATGAAAAAGTATAACTTTTCAAAGAAATTCGTTACGGAATTAAGCAACAAGAAGGAATGGGATCCAAATACCATTACCAGACTTGGAAAGAATGCCATTCAATGGTACACAGACGGCTCAAAAGCAATAGAAGGAACTGGGATAGGAGTGTACGGGCCAGGAACCAAACACTCTGAAAGCTTGGGAAAACCCCCAAGTATCTTTCAAGCGGAAATTCACGCAATAGGAAAGTGTGCCAAGTTCAATATTGACAAAGGATATAGAAGGCAAAGGATTATCATAATGTCTGATAGTCAAGCCGCCATTAAAGCGCTGAGTTTCTGTGTAATCAGTTCCAAAATGGTGTGGGAATGCCTAGGCAAACTTAATGAACTAGGCGAGAACAATATAGTCACCTTACTGTGGATTCCAGGACACACTGGAATAGAAGGAAACGAAGTAGCAGATGAACTAGCAAAGAGGGGGAGTGAAATACCCTTTTGGGGGCCGGAACCTTTTTGCGGAATCAGCTCCAATATAATATTGGAAGAAATAGGTAAAGCCGAAGAAAAGAGAAGATCTGACAATTGGAAAGATCTAGTAGGGCTTAGGCAATCAAAGATTCTTCTGGGTGACTACAACCTGTTGAGATCAAATGAATGCATAAGTCAAAGCAAAACTGCACTAAGAGTTTTAACAGGAATCCTAACGGGACATTGTCGCCTGAATGGACACCTTAAAAAGCTCAAAATAGTGGAGGAAGAAGATTGTAGATTTTGTGGAATGGAAGAAGAAACCTCCATCCACATACTTGCGAACTGCACAGTATTTCAGAATCCTAGGGCACAGTACCTGGGAGACTACTGGATAGAAGAGGGACAGTTACCTAAGTTGAGGCCTGCAGATATCCTAAAATTCCTCCGGGAAATAGGACTAAAGGAGCTACTAATATCTGAGACTCTCCTCAGAAACTAAGTAGAAGTAAGGGGGCACAATAGATCTTTTAGGTCTCAGTGAATGTTACCCCAAAATACATACATACATACATACATTCTCTGAAAACTGCAAAAAACTTCAATCCAGAAACATATTCAAGCCTCTATCTCGAATTTATATTTATTTATACAATATAACTACGGTATTTTTATGTAAATCTTTATTGTAATTTGGTTCATGGATGCATCATCCATCAATCAGAATTTATCGGAAGTACGTGTACAACGGAGAAGATGCATTGAACGTAACATCCCGTCATATACCTATTCAGCGTTACAAACAGGAAGCTTTGGAAAATACAGTATAAAATCTCGGATATTTACTCCACAAAGGTATAGATACACGAGTGTGTTTAAAGACAAAACTTTGTCAAAACGTAGTGTTTAGGTAGGTGGAATTCATTAATATGTTTACTTAAAGGTGTTGAATTCGTTGGTGATTGTTAGTTTTGCAAACAAACAGGCGACAAGTGGCTATAGAGTGAGCATTTAACTTTTACTGCTAAATTGAAATTTCTATATGTGTAAAGTTTATTCAAAATCAATTGCAAAAGCTTAAACATGTGTTCATCGCCCTTGCCAACTTTCTCCTTTGATCTGCTTACACCATATTCATTTTGGACAAACTTTACCCTATTGGAGGAATTGAGTAATCGTCAGGGATTACAAGCATATCTTGAAACGCGGTGGGGATGGTTGTGGCGGAGTTTTTCATTGTAGAACAACCATTTGGTTAATTTGAAAACGCACCAATTTTTCACACTATTTTCTTTACAGATGTATGCAATATCCTGGTGTGTCGATTTACCATCGAAAATTGGCGATCTGGAGGTCCTTATACTATTAACTTCATGCATTTGCCATGATCTTGACCATCCTGGTTACAACAATATATACCAAATAAATGCTAAAACCGAATTAGCTATTCGGTACAACGACATTTCACCGCTGGAAAATCACCACTGTAGTGTGGCCTTCAGGTAAGTTTAGTGAAGCCTTGGCTTTACTTATAGGTTATCAAAACTGTGTTTATTACTTTTAGAATACTTGAAAATGATGACTGCAATATATTCAAAGCATTTAGCAGCGAAGATTTCAAACAAGTTCGAGAAGGGATGATAAGATGTATTCTAGCTACCGATATGGCAAGGCATAATGAAATCTTAACAAATTTCAAAGAAATATCACCAACTTTTAATTATAGCGATAAAGCACATGTCAATTTGGTAAGTTGTTTCATAAAATTTAATTTTAAGACACAATTTTCCTACTATTAATAACTTTTTTCTACTATCACTATCGAAAGTCGTCTTTTGTGCCTTGAAAAGCAACTGCAAAGTTGATGTTTTCCGCGAGCTGTCATAATTTGACATTATTGGCGCTCTTAAGCAGAAAGTAACTTTGAAGCACGCCTAACTTTCCGCGAGCTGTCATAAAAGAGAGCTAGTAGGTAATTTTGGTGTGATAGTAGAAAAAATCTTGTGTGTATTTAGAGCAGAAAGTCTTTTGGTAGTTTCGACAACTTTCTGTCTCGACTAAATACCAAAGTACTACTTTCTGCTCTTGATACACAAATAGCTATTTTCTACTAGCGTGCGGAAAAGTCCACTTTTCCGCACTCATTTTAGTGTTGTAAGAGTCACTTAGTGCGAAAAAGTTGGTTTGTTGGGGAGTATACTAATATTTGAATATTGAATATTGATGACAAAGGAAATATTTTATTGATAAATATCCCAGACACAAAAAACCACTCTTTCAGAAGCTTTATGATTTCTGATGATCCTGAAAATGGAAAATTGCTCAATTTGTTCAGAAAGTATGTGAGTTTAAGAAAGCCTGAAACCCCACATAAGCGATTTTTCGCTGTGTCCAAGTACTAAAGGAGCTGCTAAATAGTTTCCTGCATATGTGACACACAACTACCGAATGAATCAAAAAATAAAAAATTATAACAAAATACTTTGACATACACTGACGTTTAATTACAAAATATACGTGAAACGTCAAAGTACTCAAGTGACATAAAAAATAAAAAAGCTATTATCTATATTCTGGTGTTGGGAAAACATCAAACAAAATTCCATTTAACACTTCGTCGAAACTTGTAAAGATCGATCGGTAATGTCTAGGGAAACAGCTAGATGTCACTGAGGCGAGAACAAGACAAAAAGAAGATAAAATAGAAAAGATTTACTGAGAAAATGGATCCAGGAAATTGGAGAGTGTTGTTTTAGGATGTCGAATAAATTGGTCAATCTCTTTAATGAGTTTCAATCGACAAAAGTAACATCATTATATTAACGAATTTAGAAATAATGAGAAATTTCTTTATAGTTTTATCATAAGCTGTGTGAAATTGGTTAGTTAAACAAAAAATATGTTTGTTACTTCCATACTTTAATATAATACGCAGAAACTATAGTTTAATGATATTTCTCCACGACTATATAATAATGCACCCATTATTTTCACATATTTAGCTGTATAATGATATAAATTCTTCACACCAGTGAAAAATGAAATAGAATTCACTTTCGTTAGCCAATCAGATTCTATGATTACCAGAAATCACGCTAAAATGAACAAATCAAATCGTCTCTTTTAAAACATCAAATATAACTAGGTAAATCGCTTCTGACAGCGCGTCAAAATGATTATATAATCTTAATTTTACGTATACAGGGTGATTGATTAGTGTGATAAAGTTCAGTGCCTCCTTTTTCCTTTGAGATATCAAATTGAAAATTTGAGGGTTTATAGCCATCATCAGTCTCCACATTTTAAAATTATTTACAATCTTACAGGGTGTTCCAGAATGCTGTGCCATATCAAAGTTACATTTTTTTAAATGAAACACCCTATATTTTATCGCATATTTGGAATCAGCTTGACCTCCCCATTACAATAATGTAGTGTTGTGATGTGTTCTACGGAGTATTTAAAAAGTTATAACCAATTTTCCATAAAAATCGTAACAAGTTCAATACCCTGTAGAATGTAAGAGAAATTCAAGAATAAAAATATGTTGCGGCCAAAGCATTTAAATAGTAGTAAAAATCCTGGAAAATTATTTATTTCGTTAATAATCATTGAATCTGATACAGGGCTAATCAAAATAGGAATACATTATTTTCTCGGTTTTTTCAAATGGATCACCCTGTATTTTATGTGAGAATCGAAAAGTACTACCAGCATACATCTTTTTTTATATAGCATTCCCTATACCTAAAATTATTAATTCTTGAGATATTTTGATTTTTCTATGCAAAACATTGATTATATCAAAAAAATATGGTCCTACTACATATTCACCAACAATACCTCCCCACACATTCAACGACTATCCAGTTTGAATGTGTGTCACTATGGATATGGATTAGTTTATGAATAATAGTGAAAGTTGTGCCTATTAACACAACCATTTTTATGAAACGTGGCTCCTTACACTTGTGTGTGGGTTTTCAGTAACTGCCAGCAAAACATTAATTTCATTTTCTTCTGTCACAGAAGTTTTTGTTTTGTAGGTTGCCGCCTTTCAGGAAAACGTTCATGGTATTCTCTTGCTGATAGTAAGGCATTTTTATTGCATTCTCCCAATATCCAGTTCATATCAATCATTTCATCACTAGTGAAATTCATTTTTGCCCTAGTTCAAATTCTTCAAACCATCAAAAAATTTACCAAACCGCTAAATCAAAAAACACTAATGTACCTACTGCCATGTCATGTTATTGTCAAATATCAGTTTTTGACAAATCAATCACAACCAACTCACAATTACTAATTATTAAATAATTAGACATAATCAATATTTTGCATAGAAAAATCAAAATATCTCAAGAACTAACAATTTAAGGTATAGGGAATACTTTATAAAAAAAGAAGTATGTTGATAGTACTTTTCGATACTCTCATAAAATACAGGGAGATCCATTTGAAAAAACGGAGAAAATAATGTATTCGTATTTTGATTCACCCTGTATCAGATTCAATTAATATTAACGAAATAAATAATTTTCCAGAATTTTTACTACTATTCGAACACTTTGGCCGCAACAGATTTTCATTCTTGAATTTCTCTTACAATGTACAGGGTATTGAACTTGTTTCGATTTTTATGGAAAATTGGTTATAACTTTTTAAATACCCCGTAGAACACATGATAACCCTATATTATTGTGATGGGGAGGTCGAGCTGATTCCAAATATGCGATAAAATATTGGGTGTTTTATTTAAGAAAATGTAACTTTGATATGGCGCAGCATTTTGGAACACCCTGTAAGATTGTTAATAATTTAAAAATGTGAAGGCTGATGATGGCCATAAACCCTCAAATTTTCAAATTGATATCTCACAGGACAAAGGAGGCACTGAACTTTATCACACTAATCAATCACCCTGTATATAGAGAGCAAAATAAACAACTGTATGTACGCTATTTACATTTTAATAAATAAATGTGGTAGATAGCTCAGTGATAGAGATGCTCGCTTCTTACGCGGGCAATCGGGGTTCGTGGAGAAAGTATAGTCTTTTACTTGTGTGGAAAGGCTATTAATCACTTGGATGATTCCAAAACTCACTAGGTCCGCTCGCTCGTTTTTGAAACTTCATCCGCGTGAATAATAGTTCATTTTTTATTTAAATTTCGCCAAAAAGGGTGCGTCTTCCACTCGTTGAATAATATACTATTATTAAGATATAGATTTTTCTGTCAAATTTGGCATTTCTTTGAAGTACACTCTTTCCTTCATAATTTAATGATAAAATTAAACTGAGGTTAGAAAAAATATTGTATGCAACTCGCCTTCAAAACTCAATACTCTTCTTATTTACGGGACACCCTTTAGATCTTTTAAAATATATCAAGTAATAAATATTATTCTGTTAAAATTTTCATATTTCTTAAAATCGTTTTCAATACAAACTTAATTTCAGCGTAATATAAAAATTGCACCTGACAACGTGGACCAGACCAGTAGCGAGTTACTTCTCATAAACTTGCGTCAAGGAAAAATATCCAATTCCATAGAAAGCAGCATAAAAGAATATTTTTCATTATTCATGAGGTTTCATTGTGGATTTTTATTTATATTTTCAGTTGCTAGCGCATGTTACGTAAACAGAACTGTGCTTTACGTTTTTTTTTTATATATAATATATATTTATTTGTGATCAATGAAATAAAACAATTGAATTTGTTTAAATCTTCATTATATTTAAAGATTTAAACAAATTAAATTGTTTTATTTCATCGTTTAGTATGGATCTTCATCAAGTAAAAGCCTCATATTTTTAATTGTGACATTTAATCGTTGAGAAAATTTTGTGGTGTTCGTATGTTCCTTGTGGTTAATTTATTGGTTTAAATTATATAATATAATTTATGCTCTACAGGCCTTGTAGACCCAGGGCAGTTATTTTTCTCCACTCCTCTCTATTCTTAGCTTTCTGTTTCCAGTTTCGTATTTTCAGTTTATTTATATCAGACATCTCACTTTCAAACCATCTTTTTCTAGGCCGCCCTCTTCTTCTTTTGCCAATAAGAGTCCTGTAAAGAGCCATTTTTGTCATTCTTTCTTTGTTTAATCTTTCTACGTGTCCCAACCACCTTAACCTGTATGTTTTTATTCTTGATGTTATCTTTGATTCTCCATATAACACGTCTATTTCTTCATTCGTTCTCCTTCTCCAGCCTTCAGGTGTTTTTATTCCACCGAAGATTGTTCTAAGAATTTTACGCTCCCAGCGCTCCAGCTTTTCTTCCTGTTTTTTTGTTAGAATCCATGTTTCACTTTCGTATGTTACAGTGGGTTTTATAATGGTATTATATATTCTTATCTTCATCTTTCTTGAACTGACTCTGTTAGTTGCGATATATCTGTGAGTCCTTTATTGATCTCTACTTCGTACTTTCTTCTTACCATTTCGTTTTCCAAACCGTTTATGTCGTACTTCCTTCCTTTAGCTCTATTTTTATTATTTTTCACAATTTCTGTAACATCCATTTTGCAACTTACTTTTAGCAAGAAATGATCAGTGTCCGCATCTGCTCCTCTCATACTTCTTATATTTGTTATGAACTTCATATGTCGTTTTCCTATTAAAACATGATCTATTTGGTTCATTGTTTGCTGGTCAGGAGATATCCTAATATTTGGAAACAGGTTCTGTCTTGAATAAGAAGTGTGAGGAGAAAAGAGTTCTAGATGAAATCACACAATTTTGTGAAATGATAGCAAATAAGCTTAACTCCAACTAAATTTCAGTACATAATATTCGTTTTAACGACGAATATAGATACCTTTGAGTAATACTACAAAGAGTCCGCAAGTCATTCATAAAACTATCCGAAAAGACGGCTAACATTCTATCGCTATACATATGTTTTCATCAATGACTTTCAAGGAGTGGGGACAGTGCCACTGGCCAATAGAAATATTTACTTACAGGTGAAAAGAGAGGTTAGGAAAACTCCGACTGTTTTTTTTTTGCAAATTTGGCACTGACGAACCATGATTTTCACAAAAAAAAAATGTTTTTAATTATATCTGTACGTACACACACAAATATCAGTTGAAAAGACGAAAATAAGAGCTTGAATAAACTAGGAACATTGAAACTTCGTAGTAAAATCAGGTAAAATTGATAGTAAAATGGATTAGTCAACAGTCGATATTTGGATGATCCAAATCCACATATTTTTCGTTAAGGTTATTCCCAAACACCCAAAAAAAATAAATGTTTGGACTGGAATTTTAGGAAACGCAGTTCATATATTCAAATTTACGCAATAATCCTAGAAACCGTCCGAATATAATTTCGTAAGTAGACCATACCTGTTTAATGTTTAAATCGATATATCAAAATTATATTTGTCACTAACAGTCCTACGTTCGCCATCGTTTTTGGTTTATAGTGGACGGGAGACAACATCCACGAGTTCCCATGACACAGATTCCCTCTCTCTCTATCACGTGTGTGTTGTCCTTATCGTAAGAGATACCGATCCCATTATTTACTGTATACCTAGCTTAATTGAATTCCTGCACGTTTCTCATCATTAAAGGATCTATTTGGAAGGTCGATGCTGTTACTAGGGTAGCTGTGTTATAATTTTAATGGTGAATATGAGCAAATACACTAAAAACTATGTTATGTTTCAATAAGATTAAATTGATGTGTGTCTTACAACGGAAATTTTTTGACAGTTATAACCAATTAAATTTTATCATTTTGTGGCATCTGAAACAATTTCACCCAATCATGTCAACATTACACTGATTAATTACATTCAGTGCAATTATCACTCACTATCACAACCATAGAGATACTACATATAGAGGCACCGAACTGCGGTGAGAGAAAAAATATAGACGTTCAGAGGTTTTTCTGTCTTTGTTTTTGTATATAGCATGCGCGCTATTAGAGTAAGACAGACTAAACCTCCGACATTCTATATCTCTCTTACTTGCTGACGGGCTCCGAGTTGTCTTGTTGCCTCTAACTGTAGTATGTCTATGATGACAACATTATTGAGTTTGACAACTTCGTTCCAAAAAATTTTCAAAATGTCACGTTGTGGCAATGCGAATGTTCAATGTATAAATGCGATAATCAAACAAAAATTTCCCAGAAATACAACCTGCAGTGACAAATATATTCGGGCAGTGGCGGATTGACGTAGGGGCTAGTCGGGGCTTAAGCACTAGGCCCCGCGTATCTTCGGGGGCCCCGTGAGACAGAAAAAATATTTTTTGAGGCTTTTCTCCGCCCTTAAGTGGGCAAAGCGCGAGCAAAGCAAATTATTGAGATTGTTAATCGCCCTTTTAATACTCGTGTTATAGTAACAAAACTTTTCCGTCGTACAGTCGAATCTTTTTTTTCAATATTTAAACACTAAGAATATTGTAATATCATATAATGAAAACGATAGGTAAGTTAAAAACTAGAAGTATTCTATACAAGAAGTCAATTTTTCACCTTTTTTTGTTAATATTATTGTATGTTTGGTTGCCTATACCAAAATTTTTAATTAATAGAATATCATTTATTAATAGTAATCATGAATGAATGATTTTGTGTACTAAAGGACGGTCGACGGAAATAGTATATTATGCAATATTTAATTATTAATACACGAGTTTAGTACGTAAAATATAATTTTTTGGAAAAATATTACGATACCGTCTTAATATTTCAATCACTCCATCCCTTTTTTTTATAGACTGACGTCGATTTGAACGTCGTAAAATTTGATGTTTATATTATGTCGTAAAAAAAACAGCTCAAACAATGTATTGTGCGTATATACGTCAAGACTAGAGAATCGTAAAGTTAGAGTAGCTAAATTTGTGAGGTAAGATTAGGGATTGAGGATTTATATTAAAAAAATGATTTTGCGATAAGATAAATAACAATATAAATCATTGAAGTATACGTGCATTTATCAACGCTGGTTTTCGATTTTGTCCCAAAAAACTGAGCTAAAAACAATTTTATGAAGGCGACTAGATACTTTCTTATATTTATCCCATTTTTACTCGTCATGATGAACATTTTGTAAAGTTCTTCCAAAGTTAATGTGATGACCCATATTTTTAATCCCTTAAAATCCCTTAAATTTTTTAAATTCGAATATTGTGAAATAATGTTAATCTACTATATCAATTTGAATGAAAAAAATTAACCTGCATACAAAATTCATAAAATTTGTAATACAATAATAAAGCGCTTTCCTCTAGAACACGGTGTATCTAAAGAACAGTTTTTTGTATCGTCAACCCAACCATATTATAAAGGTGGGTGTATATCCTCATACAGTTTTAATTATAATATAATTACCATTACTACTATTTTCTTACATATTAAGATAAAATGTATTTTATTTTATATATTTATTCATGTAATAAAACCGTAAGGATTGTTTGAATCACAAATAAATGAATAAACACTTGACAACATCATGTGTATCAAACCAAGTTTCGTCTAAATAAATTATAGTTTTATTTGAATCACGGTACCCTTTTATTTTGCGCAAATACTCCTGTCTAAGTTCAGCGATACGCTGAGATTCCATCATTACCATTCCATTATCTAACTTCTTATATTTAAATCCACAATTCAATAATCCCGCGCATCATCTTGGACTGTCGTTTCAAATGGTCTCCAAAATGGCATTCTAATTAATTATATTATAAAACTTACCACTACACCATCAAAAAGTTTTTATATTAATGATACCTTTTTACACTAGATCACCTACACTTTCCTATAAATACCTATAACAATTCACTAACTCACTCAACCAAGAAATAGATATTATATGAAATATTTCTTTAAAACAAAATTCACACCCGACACTGAATGATACTAATGGATTATAAGCCGAACCACAACACAACCCCCCCGAACACACTCAAGACTGAAGAATTTTTTCTGCCAAAAACGTACAACGGATTATACTTCGGTTATTTCGTTATATTGCGATGAATACTGCAGTTGATGATTGGTTGTTTCGAAGTCTTGACTGCACGTGCAATACGTTGCCAACTCTTCAAAATTTTCTTAAATATAGTAACATATAAAAACTGGTTTTAATTAATTTGTCTTTTTTCAGTAATTTCAAGCGACTTATTTTAATGTTTACTAATAAATTTACATTATGAATTTTTTTTTAAATATTTCCAAACTAGCTTTCTTATAACATCACGAACTAACAGTTTACTGAAGTAAGAGGAACATTTGTGTAGCGAGCCTAACAATTTTAGAAAATATATCTGACAACATTGCTTTATTTTATGGTCATCACACTGACTTTAGTTAGAGTATAACTAAAAGGAGTGTCAAAATTATGACAGTTCGTAAAAGTTGGAATTTTAACTACTGATTCATCCAACATTGTTGATAAAAATACCAAGCTGTAAATAATACTTTTTATATCAAGCTGTTTTTCTGGGAGATTTTTCAGACAATAAAATACACTAAAAACCACTTTCTTCTTGACAGCAATATAAGATTATTATTTATAGACTGTTATAAAAATGTTTTTATCTGTGATTAGATAAAAATTTTTTCTTCTTTTTACACGTTTTATATTAGCTTCATTTGTATGTGTTTGTTTGTTTGTCCTGCCAGAAAATCTGATAATTTGCAAAAAAAATATTCCTGTTGGAAAAAAATTAGTCAATTATAGGCTTTTTTTATAAAAAATGAGTGTGCAGCTTTTATAGGGAATTAAATTTGCTACAAAAAAGTTACTTTGAGCAAACACACTCCAATCAACAATTTTTGAGTTGTAGAGCTGGAAAGGTGAATGTTAATAATAATTGATATAATTTTTTTTCAAATTTGAACTTTCTAATCTTACAGTAAATATTATTTAAAATAGACGGTTTAAAAATATTTTGTATATTTAGTAAATAAATATAAACAATGTATAAATAATTAAAATAACTGAAATTAGATTTTTTTCTTATCTTTTTTCTATAAATTATCAGATTTTTAGGTAGGACCGAAAAAAAATCTAAAAATGAAACACCCTTTTAATCAATTGCTGACAGTCGAAGTATTCGAATTTATCGTCCTATAACTCAAAAACTTGTTTCAGTTATGCATGGTTCTAATAAAAGTATCTGACATATCCAACGAAGCTAGACCTATGGACGTTGCTGAGCCGTGGCTCGATAAACTTCTTCAGGAATTCTTCAAGCAAAGTGACGCTGAAAAACTGGAAGGGTTGCCAGTTACGCCGTTCATGGATCGCGAGAAGATCACCAAACCATCTTCGCAATGTTCCTTTATAGGATTCGTGCTGTTGCCTTTGTTTGAGGCTCTTGGAGATCTGTTTATTGAATTACAGGTAAAGGTAGAAGCAATCCGTACGGAAATTTCATTACAATAGTTTAATATTTTTTGTTTCAAGTTAAAAGGCGCAGTTGTTATATGCATTCTTACGGAATAGTAACCGCCTACATTTGGTTCTTAGATCCTTTTGTTCTTGTCCACATCCACATTGATTCCCTGCTTGCATTTAATGTTTGTAAAGTTTGTCATGTTTCTTTGATGTTTCAACAGTTTTCCTCAATTCCTTCCTGTCCTAGGTTTTTCTCCTCTTGTCTTCAATTTCCTTTTTTTTAAAGTCTCTCTCTATTTGGTCGTTCCATCTAGTTTTTGATCTGTTTGTAACTGGTTTAGAGAATCCCTCAACAGGCTGGCAAGAGACAACAAAGTGTCTCTACTATAAGTGCCGGCACATGATGGGACTGCAGGTAATGAAATGGCTGACCAGTTAGCTAACGAAGGCTCTAAAGGAGACTTCATAGGTCCGGAACCACCAATTTCAGAATCATACATTATTATTTAAATTATATTCAATTCTACGTGACAATTAGTCCAGTAGATAAAGGCACCAACCTGTTCATCTCATTATTGTCGCACTTTTTTTTGCAACTTGTAGGTATTCATGTGTAGATTACTCTCTGAAAATACGTCCTCCGCGGGATTTGCGTAAGTGGCTGGAAAATGGCCCATGATCCCGAAAATTCAGTTTTTGGCCGATATCTCCCGAAATATGCTACTTAGAGAAGTGGGGTTTTGCTAGAAATGAAGTACAGTTCATTACCTACAAAAATGGTCCCCATCATTTTTGTCCCTGGATCAATATTTCTTGCAAAAAAAGGCTTGCAAAAATTTTCCGGAAAACTAAAAAACTTAGCCAAACATTTTAAAAACAATCGAAAAGAGGACATTTTCAGCTTTCTAATGGTGTGCATTAAAGACCGATATTGCCAATCATTGTTTATCAATTTGCGGTAGACCCGAGAATTTTTAGAAAACGTCCCAAGAAAAACATGTTGTTTATAAAAATACACAAAAATTATTTATTCATTCTTTCGGAATACATTCACCACCTATCAAAGTCCCATTATCCAAAAAGTTTCGGTAAAACTACGCTTAATTTAAAAAATATGAACGGATTGATAAGGGCGGTCAAATATTCAGGAAAAATAAATTTTGGCCAGTTTTTTCAATATTCCTGGAAAATAAAAAAAATGAAAAAGTTACACGATGTTATAGGTACAGGTCCCTCCTTTCTTATGCACTTTGAATCATGAAAAAAGATTCATGTTTACTCAAGTTATGGGCCAATTTGCCCGCCCTCCCATGCCTACATTCACGGAGCGTGCTCCCGGAGACGCCGCGCATCAGCTCGAAATCCAAGGTACGCTTGGGCCCGTTTATCTCGAAAACGGTTAAACTTTTGACAAAAATAATAAGAATCATTTTTGTAGATAATAAACTGCTCTCCATTCCTAGCAAAACCCCACTTCTCTAAGTGTCATATTTCCGGAGATATCGGCGGAAAACTCAATTTTTGGGATTATTGGCCATTTTTCAGCCACTGCCGCAAATTTCGCGGAGAACATATTTTCAGAGAGTAATCTACCCGTGAATACCTACAAGTTGCAAAAAAAAAAGTCCGACAATAATGAGATGAACAGGTTGGGGGGTTTCTCGGTCTTTATTTACTGGACTAAATAGTGTTTGACAGTGTTTGCCGTTAGAATCTGACGTTGTCAAGGCAATGGCAAAGCGCAGCTCAATAACCAACTAATATTTTAAACCACACGTCATATATTTACTGCTTTAAAAATGGTTGTCATTGTGACATGTCAAAAATGCAGTTTTTAATTTTTCGCAAATGTCATAAGATAAAATTTTGTATATAATACGTTCAAAAACAATTATTATGGCACACGTCGCGTCGGGCTATCGGACTCGGCTTCACCTCGCCCAATAACATTCACAACTTGTACCACAATGATCGTCTTTATGATCCTTGCTACATAAATAACTATTATATTATTTCTATGTTTTTATAGTTTAATTTCTTGATTTATCTAAATTTATATCAAACATTTTAGGATTTGATCATTGTACCAGTTCGAGATGCATTAGATTATTACCGAAGACTCAATGAAGCAACGAGGGAAGAAAGACTACATCGTAAAAGTATAGTAGAAACAACTTTAGCCGATCACAGTCCGACATCTCAAAGTTCAGATCCAAATGTGCCAAAATCTAATTCTAATAACGTCAAAATGAAAAAGAGTTTAAGTTTTCAACAGACCCGTTCCAGGTAAGTGAAAACAAATTTTCCAACTCTAAATTACCTTCATATACAGGATGATTCATTAGTGCGATATATAACTTTCATTTACCGATATAAAATACAGAGTGATCCATTTAAAACAATTATTGTGAAACCGATGTATTCCAGTTTGGACTCGCCCTGTGTACTATTTCTTAGACATGTAAGCAGGTCTAGTAAATAATGATTTGGAGTAACATACAGGGTGACCCATTTAAAAAAATATAATTTTGAAATGGCACGACGTCCTAGAACAATTGCGACTAATTTTAAATTATGTGCCTTTAGGCTGGCTACAAAATTTGATTCGAATATCTTTGAGGACTTCATCACACTAATGAATCCCCATGTATATCGAAAATATCATGTTCGACTTGAAAGGTATATATTCTTTCAATTTCCTGTCTGTCAGAATATAACCATTGCTGATGTTCGCTTCGTTTTTCGGAGAAAATGTTGAAACTAAATTGTCTATGAGAAACACGTCCTATCAAGAAAATGAAACAGACGACAGTCCAAGGAATTCCGATACAAAATATCAATAAATACGTCGACTTAATTCGCAAACTACACTGTAAAAACTTCTACGTTTTTAAGATGTATTATCTGAAAGCTTTTTCAATTTACGTTGTAACCTCGTCATAGAAGGTTTTTTATTGGGATTAAAAAACTTAAAGTTAGGTTAGTTAATAAAGTTATACCGGAAATGAGAATAGTTTAAAGCTCACCTGTCCAGCATAAAAGCGATGCTCCACCAAACTAGACAGAAGAAGCCTGACCACCGGCTTAAAATTCAGCGAAATAAATTCGACATCAAACTGGCTTGTTCATTACGGACACCTACGATTAGCCGCTATCAAAGATAGTCCGGCGGTCTGTGACAGTGGCGTGGACAGATATTTTCAACTGCTTAAGGCCGGGCCACACCGGCAACCATTCGTCTGATGGATAGACGTCCGACCTAGGACGTCCACGGAGCGCTCCGATTCACACCGAAAGCATCCATCCAGTGGACGGATGTGTTCATGAATCTCTTCATCAAGGAATATTTTGTTCACTTTTGTCAGTAGCAGTGTAGTCAGTGCATAAATAATGTCGTTTAAGTGCTTTGGTGTGAAAGTGATTTGTCAAAAAGGATCCCGTGGCTTGATCACTGCAGCTCTAGTGACGATTATGAACTTATTCTATTGTATTGTGTAAATAACAATCGTTCTCATTGGGTGCATTGGGTATACTTGTGAAAACAATGCGAGAAGAGTATCCTACACGAATATATTTTCAGAGAAACCATGTGGACTAGGGTAGTTTTGTCAGATACCGAGTGGAGCGCGTGTGACCGGGCCCAGAGTTCATGTACAGGAGAAACGTCCATGCGGATGCGAAGGAAAAATCGCTCCCCCGGCGATTCCAAAACATCCATCCATTGGACGTCTTAAACGTCCAGCGGACGGACGGATGTTGCCAAGCTGGCGAGCGATCTTTTTTGAACATCCAGGATGGCAAAGATTTAGTAGAAACAAGACCATCAAAGGACCTGGGAAACTATAACCAGGTTAGGAGGAATGCCCAAGCCAGAGTAAGACTGCATCAAGAATTTTTACCTAGCACGACACTGCCGCCTCAAAAAGCTCACCCTAGTGCAGCAAGAAGAATAGAGATTCTGTGGAATGGAAGGAGAAACCTCCATACACATACTCACAGCATAGCATAGCATAGCAATACAGAATCCTAGGGCACAAGCGTTATCGGATAGTAGAGGGACACTTACCTAAACTCAAGTGTACATTTCTTCAGGAAAAAGGAGGAGGAGAGGAACTAAGTAGAAGGAAGGAGGCACTATAGATCTTTTAGTTCTCACTAGATATCAGGCTAGGTTAGGTTCTATGTGAGTGAGGCTTTCTCGCCACCTCCACTGCGACCCCCGTTGGGTCTATTGTGGCCCACCCCTAGGGATTGCAATTCACCCCACAAGCCTGTGCTTCTGACGAAGTCCAAAGTTCTATTTGGGGATACTTTTTTGAAGTCGTTCGGCTCTAAGGTACTAAAACCGAATATATTATAGCTTATCCTGCCCAAAGCTGGACATGAGCATAATACGTGCTCCACAGTTTCGTCCTCCAAATTACAGAACCGAATCCGAGGTCTGAACCAGACTCATCTTCTTTAGGTGGTAATTTAGTCGACAATTTCCTGTAAGCAGTCCATTCCAGGATCTGCTTATTTTTTGTTCTCTAAGGGTTGTATATGAACGCCTTCGAGTGAGAGAGCCCCGGTATGTCTAGCAGTGCTTTCCACAATGCCAAGAAATGGTTCAGGTCCGATAAATAGAGGTCAAAATGACTAGATGTCACTCCAGATTATTTTTTCAGATCACGGTCAACAGATGAAGAAATTACAGACAATGATGCCGTTTCGGGGCCAGGTGACGTTCAAAGTCTCGAAGATGTAGAAGAAGATACGGAAAGCGGAGATTCAGAGACAGCAAATGAAGTAGAGGTGTCTGAGAAAGCTTTAAAATTCAAAATATCTACAGAAAGCAGTATTACAACTACTGGTAGAAAAAGCTACCCAGGATCTCGTAAAGGAAGCAGAGAAAGAGTGCAGCATCTGAATCATTCAGAAATAGCCAAGATGGTAGCGAAAGGAAAACTGCGGTGAGTTAATAGTTATTTATGCAACAAGTACAAAAAGTAAGTGTTTATTGCACGAGTTGCATACAATATTTTTTCTCCGTTCATGCAAAAACGAAAAAATTTCTTATTTAGGTTGTTTATGTTTGTCACGATGACAAAACGCTGTAGTAAAATGACAGATAGGTGCAATAAAGAACTAGTTTTGTTTTTTGCATGAACGTAGAAAAGAAAAATTATAATTTTCTGATATCAATATAGTTTTTGTTAATTTTATTTTAGATGTGGTGGTTTTAGTTTCGACCAACACTGCTTGGTGGGCAACAAGAAACTGTCCTTCGATCCTCCCGAGTTTTTGGATGAGTACGCTTTAACACTTAAAAAAAAATTCGAAGAAGGTCTAGCAGGCAACCGATCAGAAGAATCAGACGAAGAAAAAGATGATACAGAAGACAGCGAGTATATTTTATCCAAAGAAACGCTAAATTTGAACAAAAGAAATTCCGAACATTCCGTCAAAGTTCCCTTGATGAACGATGAGAAGAAGAGTATTTTAAAGTGTAGTGAAAAAACGTACACGACGAACAATGATGAAGATGCAACAACCAAAGAGGACGCCGGATGTCCAAATATCACGCGAGAAAATAGTATTAAAAATTGTACAGACCAACAAGTGGGTGGTGATAACAGTATTTTTGTGCAAAAGGACGATGCTAAGACGGGTCGATCGATTTTTTCGCGGTTTAGACAATTCACTGATAGACTAGGACTGTCGGATAAAGAACCTAAGGTGAAAATTGTCAAAGCAGCTACCAAGAACAATAATTGTTCTAAAAACACTCCACAAAAAGGTAACTCTGCCAAAAAAGTCCAATTAAAATCAAATTTATCATATTTTTGCTATCTTATAGGCAAATTAAAAATCTTTATGAATAAAAGTGGTTTTAAGAGCTTGAGGTAAAAAGCTTTTTGTTCGAATTACACACAAGAATTTTTCCACGTTAAACATAATACATATGAAACTCGATAGGTACACAAAGTATACTTTTTCACACGAATTCTCCAACTACTGTGGAAAGGGTCACTTTTCCGCACTAGTCACTTCCAAAATGACCTCTTCCAGCCAAGCTCCCATCGCCACGATTGCAACAATTAGTGCAGACAAAGCAGTGGGAACCCGAAATCTGGCTTCATTGGAAAACATTTTAGCATCTGCAATTAATTTGCAGAATGCTACAAATTGCACGTTCAATATTAATATTAATAATAATTAATTTGTTGATATGTATTTAATAATAAGTGTTTCTTTATGTTAACTTTTGGGTATTTTTCCGCACGCTAGTAGAAAAAATAGTGTACCTAGCACGTGCGGAAAGGTAACACTTTCCGCACTTGTTAGGTAAACTACTATTTTCGCCTACCTTACCGGAAAATAAATATTATGAACACATTTTATGAACACCATACATAGCGCGTTTATTATAATAGTTTCCGTGGCAGCAGATATAGGAAAGCTCCAATTATTCACTACATTGGCTATATCGGTTTTTGAATAAATTGAATAATACGATTTTGTCGCTCCAACTACACTTTTACATTCCGATATTTCAACATTTCAGCTCAACTAATTTTTCTTTAAGATTTATCTGTTTTGAATCTCTCACTTCACTAAACAATAAACTGTACAAAATAAACAAGAACCAAAGACGTCAAAATTTAAATTTGCTCTGTTGCCATGCATATTTTTCTGCTAACATAATATTAACTAGTAACCAAAGACACTAAAGTACGGACTATAAATATGACACATGTAGTAACATGCTAGTGGTTTTAAACAGCTACTAACGCTGTGACTATAAATAAGGCTGTTAAAGTTTACATTCAATTTAAAGAAATCACATTTACAATATTTTTCTGAAGCTTCCTACCCAGTCCATCTACGTAGAGAAACATCTTCTACCTCTTTCATTACTGTATCCTCTCTAAAATCCTGTCTAAAATAAATTTCCTTTATTAAAACTTTTTTCAAAATAGTTAAATATTAATAAACCCTCCAAAACATACTTTGAACAGCATATTATATTGAAAAAATATTTCAAGAGATTCATTGACATTTTGATGTTGAATTAACTGCATAAACTCATTATTAAGGAATTTGTAACATCCCAAAAAGTTTCTGAAGAAAGTTTTAAAGATTTTACGGGACTTTTTTGGCAGGCAAGAAAAAATCAGATAGTGCATGTTGCAAACTGGATGATGCCAAGAAAGCTAGTACCCTACCAAAAACTAAAGGAAGTAGTAAGAAACCGTGGAAATTATTTGTAGGAAAGGAGAAGAGTTGGGCTTCTGATGCGGCTGTCGACGAGTTGTATTTGGACAATCAGTCACTTCCTTCAACTTCCCAGGTAAACCATATCGAATACAACTTTTTGTAAACTCACTCACTATTACCTACAAATACATGCAATGAGGAACGGAACATATAGATTTTAAGCATTGTATCATAACTGCTTTTGAACAAGCTTCAATAGAACAATCGTTCATTTGGACACCTACAACATATAGTACAATTCCCACCACTCCGTAGTCTCAACTGTGGGCGGTCCTTAATTAGCGTTGAACAGTGAGTAAACAGCAGTCGATATCCAAGTACTGTTCAAGCCCATAACTATTCAAAATAAAATAAATTCGTAGAGAAATCAGAATGTACACCTTTCAGGTGTCACTCACAAGATCAGCGGATTTGTCCCCGAATGATTTATTTTTATGGAGTTTTTTAAAAAATTAAATTTATCGGCACAATTTTGAACGGGCTCAAAATTTGATAGAAATAAGGGTGAAAATTGTCCAGCACTGTGCAAACATTACACCGAATCAGCTCAGAGATACAAGATTATCTTTGTTCAATAGATTCGGTTTTTGTTTGGCTCAGCAAGGAGGACTATTTGAACCCTTAAACCATTAATTTTTCAGTTTCAGCATTATAAGTTGTTTTTCAATTTGTTTTAATTTAACGAATCATTTTTATTTTAGAAGCCGTTAATAGTGCCAAAATAAATCAAAAGACACTTGAATGCTAGATCGCACATAACCGCATATAGTAAAAACCAAATAAAGTTGCGTTTACGTCATCATTGTGAACATTTGCAGCGTTGTCAGATTGTTCACGAAATATGGAAATTAACAGAAAATAACTGAAGTCAACAAAAAACGTAAATGTAGAAAATTTCACAATATTATAAATGAAAACTACAAAAATATCGATAGTTTGATAGTTTTCGTTTAATATAGTGTGGAGTTTTTTCATTTACGTTTTTTGTTAATTAAATGTATGAATAGATTTCACAAAGTAAGGAATTCTAGAATAAAAGTGGTAAGGTTATTACTGAGTTACCAAATCTTTTAATAAATAAATATAATAAAAATACAAGCAATAAAATAAAATATGTTTAATAATAAACGTATTTTCAAAGACAAAAACTAACATTAAACAAATCAACATATTGTGAAATGAAACTAGGCAGATGCAAATTCTTGTTCATTTTCTTCATCTGATTCAACATCAGTGTCACTCTCTTCACTATTAAAATTTATAACTATCGGACTAATTTCTGGACGATTAAATATTCTTTCCCTCTCATCTCTCTTTCAGTATGTTGTATAGAATTTTTCCACATATCAGGAGTTATCATGTGCAGTGCCTCGTTCCACATGTTCAGGCAGTTATTCGCACTGTTACCATCCCTACCAGTATGCCTATTGTAGTAATTTTTTTGCTATGCCCCAAATTAATTCGATAGAGTTGAATATGCAATGGTAAGAAGGAAGACGTTCTTGCAGATTTTTAAAGCAGCAGCTACACCCTAAAATAATAGAAATTTTCGTAAAGTAAAGTAAGAATATTTTATTCACGTATTACCTACCTCTTGTACAGCATTTAAGGTCAACAAAGGACCATTATTATTCCTTCCTTGTTCAAAATAATTTACTAATGAAGCCACAAGTTCTTTGCATCGGCTATTCAGCTGTTTGGACATTTTAACAATCTCAGAAGAAAATGCTTTGTTGTTTTGATTGAAAACAGTTTTGATTCTAAAAATTTGTCAGAAGAAAATTTTATAAAGCAAGTAACTATAACCCCAAAAATCGATGACACTACACGAGTAGAAAAGTCACAAACAACGCGGCAACATGACATTATTTCTGGCAGTGACTATTTTACCGTCAATAATTGGAGGCTTCTTTATGACAATTTTAACACAAATTTTTACATCGAGGGACGTCTAAACCCTGCTTATACATTATTTTTGTACAAAAGTTTTTTTTATTGATTGGGTTATCTTTAGAACCGATTAATTAACAAATTTAAGTATATGCACTTTTCGATAGAAATGTAGCCACACATGCGATAGAAATACGACCTTGGTGACGTAAACGCAACTTTATTTGGTTTTTACTATAACTAATAAATATTGGAAGCAAAAGAGGCGTGGTTTCGTACAGTTCTGAATCCATCTGCCCAGCTAAATACTTGATATTTATTGAAGTAAATTTATAGAAATTTTTTGTTGGTGGACTATTTGTATCGAAGAATACATTAAATCCCTATGTTCCATTTCTTATTGAACGTATCTGTATAATATAACAAATAAATATTATATTGATATCAATTCACTAAACTCACTCGACCAAGTAATAGATACTAGATATTTACTACTATTATTTTAAATATTTCTTTAAAACAAAATTCACACACGCCCCTGAATCGACACACAATACTAATATCTCTCTAATATCGCAGGCCACCCTCGGAGTTTAATTTTTTTTAGTTACAGTTAGTCCGCCTTAGTAAGTGACCCGTTACTCCATTATAATATAAACAATAATGTACTTGATGATTGTATAACGCTGAACACCTGCAATGCACACACACACATATTATGTTTGCGTTGAAATAATATGTTTTAAATATATTGTGTTACATTAGGTTGACCATACGTCCGAATTAAGTGATTTTTTTTTTGTAAAGGTTCAAAGCAACTGCGCAAGTCCGAAGTTAAGTAACTACAAGAGCGAATCAGCGCTTAGAAAGGAGGACCCCGCCAGCAACAACGTAGTAGACAAATGTATCGTCAAACTCCAAGAAATTACAAATGACGAAATGTTAGTGGTGAACGAAAAAGACCCGACCCTAATTTGACAAGAGGTTAATGTTTCTGAGAAAGAAAGTTTTACTAGATATATCTTTTGTCGTTGCTGTAAATACAAGCCAAACGCTAGGGAAAATGTTTAGAATGAATTTTTTTATTTATTTTTGTATTTAGTTCAATTTTTTATTGTTAATTTTTTGTAAGGATTTTCTCAAGCGGAAATCGTTTTGCAGCGGCTTATACTTTTTTTGTTAAAATTTAATACCGCACAATCGCCACACAAGCACAAATACATTTTAGAAATAACTTGGTTAATTTGTGGTAACAGAAATAAGAATCTAAAAAAAGATGAGTTACTTTAGCGATATTGAAAGGTTGGTTTGTAAAAAAATGTAAACGTTGGTTCTAAAAATATGTGTACAATAACAATTGATTCTTAAAATAAATCATCAAAATCTTCAGTTTCTTATATTTCAGAAGTTTCAACACCACATTAGACATCTGGCAACATTGATTTTAAGTAATAGTTCATGAGAGGAACACCTGACTGAACGTTGTGTCAATTGTCATTGTATTGTCAATATAGTTGGGTGATATGCTATGTGTATAGTAATAATTTCTCTTCATTTTCACCATTTTTATTGGCACAATATCAACAAAATTTACAATAATATAGCCAGTAAAAAGAAAATAAACAAAAACGATGTCACCGATCCACCCGTTTCACTGTTGTCATTATTTTGATCAAAACAGATTGTTAAAATCTGAATGAAAAAATGTTTTAAAAATCAAATACAGGTTAAATTTAAACATTTACTAAATTTTTACCATCAACAGTTGTTGACTAGGTACACTGAGACAGAACGTCAATCATAAAACACAAAGTATTGCGCTGCTTCGAAAAATACGTCGGTGTTCTATGCATAAGTTTTTATTTTGACTTGCCTCCACAAGCAAATTGCGAGTAAAAAACTGAAAAACAATTGGGGTTTGCTAAAAAAAATATTCACTTAAAATTTTGACTAATACATCTAACCTTAAAAAAGTTACGAACCGTGTAACTAGCGCCCTCTGTGAGAGTCAGATATAAAAACAAATTCATGGGATGTATCAGCTTCCAAAACATATTCGTATAAAATTTCATCACAATGTTGCCAGTAGTTTCGGCAAAATCGTAAAAAATGTGCGTATATTTTTTTTCTGCAATACGGATGGTATTACGAAAATTTTTTACTGAGCAAACCCCAATAATTTTTCAGTTTTCTACCTATTCTAGACACGGGGTCACCTTTTTTTTGAAACACCCTGTATAATTTTGAAGTAATACTGGATGACTTTTTAATATTTTAACCATGAAAATGTACTAGTTTGTTATAAATACGTATATTTTTGGAATCCTGTCCGCTTAATTGTCTTAAAATAATATTACGTTAATAGAAATATTGCTGTATGACATTTTAAGACCAAATTATAGGAGTTGTATTAAATTCCTGTTAATAAAACCAAAAATCAAATATTTATATATGTGCATTTCAAAAATAAAATCAAATAAAATAAAATAAAAGACATCGAGTCTTGAAAAAATAATATATAGGTATATTACGAAATATAGATTAGCCTAATCAAAGTACACATAAAACCTCACAAAAAATACAAAAAACTTGAAAATTCAAAATTTGGTATTTAAAAAGGGTGGTGTTTAACATGAGAAAAAGTTTACGATGTTAGGCATGCAATTTTCCAGAAAATCGTCGAGTGAAAATGTTTGGTTTTGTTTTTTCGCTCTAATTGTTTAAATAATAAATATACAGAGAAACTTCCAAATCAACATTTGTAGCTGTTGAATTTATCTACAAATTTCGTCTAAAAAGTTTTTCTGTAAATTAAAAAAATTACGAGATATAATTAATTTCAGTGGTATTCAATTCGTGGTTACGCGCGAACGGCCCGTGAGCCAAATTTATTAACCGCACGACTTAAAAGTTAATAATTTTTGGCTTATAACATTCTGAAAAAATAAATAAACTCATTTAAAATGTAATGAAATATATCAACTTTTAGATAAAAATACTTTCTAATTTGAAAAAGTAGATTTTCTGACTGTAATATCAGTTTATTATAATTCCTATTTAATTAATACTTATCCCAACGAAAATTCCTTTTGGATTTAGCATTGCAAATGAGCATAAAACATTATTATTATAAAAGCAAAGCCATCAATATTTAGAATTTTAAACGAATGCTTCTTAAAAATCTGTTTTCTTGCAAGCTTAATGTTACTTGTTTTTTTGACTTCATTCAATTATATCTTTTTTCAAAATTAATATAATTCAATAAAACTTTACTACTAAACACTTCGAAGCATCTACTTTCAAAACTACTATACAGTTTTTCTATAAATATCAAATTTTTTTAATAATAGACAATTATTTGAAATAAATTCTTAAATCAGAGGTCTGTCAGCAAACCTTCTATAACTTTTTATACCGTTTATGATATTATCTAAAAATTTGTGAACTTTTTAATGAGCCTATTAAGAAGTGATCTCAATACAAAAGAACACACCTATGGCTCAGGTAAAAAAGAGAAGGGAGCACAAATAAAGGTGAAAAAGCAGGTGAGAGAGCGTGGAAAATTGATGATAATACATTAAACAAATTTTTTTCAATGTATTTGTAGATACCCCATTTTAGAACACATTTCATACGAAAAATTTTTTTCTAAATGTCATTGTTTATTTACTATCATAAAATTAAAAACATGAAAATTGATGATGTTCAAAAATACTACTATGGAAATTTCGTATATATTTTAAAAACTATTGCAGATACAAAAAAAATGTTCAGACAAATTTTGTAGATAAATGTATTAGCTACAATTTTTTATTTGAACATTTTTTTGTGTTTTCATTATTTAAACAATTAGAGCAAAAAAATAAAAACAAATATTTTCACTCGACGATTTTCCGGAAAATCGCACGCCTAGCATTGTAAAGTTTTTCTCATGTTAATCACAACCCTTTTAAATACTCAATTTTGAATTTTCAAGTTTATTCGTGTTTTTTGCGGCATTTTACGGATATTTTGTGTACTTTGACTACACTATATAAACACTTTGAACAATTACACAAATATTTTAAATCTTTCCTATAAATCTTGTTTCATACTATGTATTTTTATACGTTTTTAAAAATAAATTTTCATAACCTCCAAATTAAAAACTGTGCAAACAATATTACATTCGGACCACCCTGTATATAGGCGAACTTTTGTTATATCGGCTTAAAGATATAAATAAACATGGGTACAATGAGTAATGAAATAAACCTACCTAACTTATTATACAGGATGTTTTTTTAACACATTAGAAATTATGGCAAAACCGAGAGGTTTCCGACCTCTATATATCGAATGAATATAGGCTCGACTGTTACTTCCGGTTATACAGGAAGTTGAAGGGGTGTGAAAAAACTATTTTTGCCAGTTATGAGAATACAGCTATTGCTATTTTTTATTATTCAAAATTAACGTTAATTTCCTTCCGCCCCCTATATAAAATTGAAAATGTTTTACCATGATATCATTACAGTGAAATCATCCAGTATAATAGTTTTCTTTAGCGAGAAAAAATGGGTTATTCAGCACAAAATTATATTGAATTAGACTCATTTTTAAATCAATTTTTCTTATTTTTGTTTTCGTTTTATATTGGAATTCATTGGTACTTTTACCCAAAAATAATTTTTTTTTTGTTAAATTAAGAACCAAACATATCAGATCTATTTAATAAAAATTTTCACAGTACTTACCAAAAAATGGTACACCAGGTCGACTCCACCTATAAAATTAAGGATTTAAAATTAATTATTTTATATATTATCAAAGAAAATATATTTTTCAATAAATACAGATGCAAATTGGTTAAACTGCCACGCATTTAGAGGAGAAACACCCCATTTTTCTCACATACCGACAAACCTCGTTCTAGTCGCTAAAAATAGTCAACTTTATATTTTCGAGTGAGCTGAAGACGAATGTGAAATTTTATAAAATTGGGGGAACATGGTCAAAACTTACTTTCAAACCAAAAATGCGCAAGTTTGGGGATGTCCCACTCCTCTAATAGTTCTGAGTTGAGTTACAAGGAAGGAATTTAATATGTGGGGACCAATTTTCGTTTAGAAAATATTATTTTACAACCAATAAAAAAGCATTTAATGATTTTTACCACTCCACCGCAAAAATATTTCCCGGCATCTTAAAAAAAAAATTCTTTCTCAAAGGAAAACGATTGAAAAAAAAATTAGATGTGCAGTGTCACTAAAAAATATTAGAAATAATATTGATGACGATGATATCAAAATACATGTAGGTAAAATTTAAAAAAAGACAATTTATTATTAATAGATTTCGTTTGTTATAGATATTGTTTAAAAAGATATTTATAAATTTTAAATGTGATTCTAGTCTACTATCCTTATCATTACTGATATTTAGTAAATATTATTTTATATGTGTGTTTTTTTAATAGAATTTAGGATATAGTATACATTTTTCGTACCAAATAGCTTTTGTTTTAACACTTATTTCTAGATATGTTCGGAAAACTATTCGGAATTGAAATAATAAAACAAAGAGTAAATGTCAAATCATTATTATACCTGCTAAAATTATTATTTTTTTGACAAACTTTGGTATATATATGGGTTATTTCAAGAGATATAAAAAAATGTGATCAATAAAAATAGTAGACGTCTTTAACTCGGTCTTTAAGGTCCATATTTTGAAATTTTAGCGAACTATATATACAGATAATAATAACTTCGCTACAAACCAAAAATATTATTTTTTAAATGAAAACCCCTGTATATTATACCGAATTCGGATTGTTCACATTTTTTTGAAGCTTTTGATATTAAGGTTCTGCTCCGTTATACAGAGTCCTTCAAAAGGTATGGACACGTTTACGTAAAAATTGTAGGTAAATCAATGCTCTATAGTTTATGGTACCTAGGTTGGAGAAAAAAAATGTATTTTGCCCAACAAAGTTTCCTAATATGCTGCAATATCTCCATATTCTTTTAAATTTCAATTATTATCTTTTTTGTATACAGGATAGACGGAAACTCGAACCTGTCATTTTCTTTCTTCTTTCAAATGGAACACCCTGTATTTTATATCGAATATAGAATCTTATAGATAGAATTTTATCAAGCATTCCCTATACCCAAAGTTTATAAAAACAGAGTTATTTTGTAATATTTATTGTAAACTGTAATTGTTGAATGTAACAAAAAATCCTAATTAATAATAAATTAGAATAAACAATTTACTTCAAACAAAACAAGTCAAAAGCTTCAAAAAAATGTTTCTCATTATTTAAAATCATAGGTTAGGTTTGTAACGGAGTTATGCAGCACTCTGTATAGTTCGATATAATTTCAAATGGACCTTACAGACATCTACTATTTTTGTTGATCACATTTTTTGATACCTCTTAAAATAACCCATATATCGAAGTTTGTCGTAAGATTGGTACACCCTGTATATAAAGGAAAATTCATTTAGCTGTTCAACTATATTAATTTTATAGAAACTCATAATAAAAATCGTCTATTTTTCCTCTACTTCAACAAAAAATTTGTTGACTTATATACAGAGTGTCAAAGGACTTTTTACCAAAACTGAAAAATAATTATAGTACTACAGTTATGGTATTTATAAACGGTTAAAATTTTACAAATTTACAATAAGCCATTTAATTACTACCTAAAAATTCTCAACTTTATAGCCCTATAACTCGTTAACGAAGCGCGTAATAAAAAAAATGTATATGAAGTACCGTAATTATTTTTAGTCTCTCTTTCATGTCCTCCCAATTTTTTTGGTACTCTTCTACTGTTAAATCTAAAAAAAAATGTATATCGTTTTCAAATAATTATTTTTCCAAAATTTCCGTGAAAAAATGAAACACTGGTAAATGATGGGCCCGCTGAACTATGCGGAGCAGCGAGGTTTCGTCTGATTTTGCAAGAGTGAATGGAATGATTTTTTCCCTTCCCCTTTTTGAAGAACAATTATTGAAAATTTGGGAATGATTTTCCTCTCGTACGCCTCTGGTAGTAGCCATATATAATTTAGTAGGGTGTACAGTGTCTACACTTTCTGCCAAATATGAAATGAACACGTAAAAGAGTTTTAAAGTATTGAGCACAAATAGTTTTTAAATTTTTAAACAAAACACCCTGTAACTAAGTAAGCAGCTACATTTCATTTAGGTGCTTTGGGTTAAATCTTCATAATTTTAAGTCAGGATTCTACTGTTAAATTATTTCCAATTAGTAATGAACCACCCTGTATACCTACCTTGTAAAATATTATATTTAGATCAATATTAAAGAGATAATAAAAGATTTTTTTCTTGAATAGTTTCCTGTAAAGTGTAACACATTTAAATTTTATTTTATTGAAAATATTGGACGAAATAGTTGCTATTGAAATGTTGAAAAAATAATCTTTTTTTTATTCATCTCTGTAAATTTTTAATCGCTTGCAAAATCAGTCAAAAATTTGTTGCAACACATATTTCACCCAACCCATAAATCATTTTCATTATCTTTAAAGTTAAAAGAATTAAAAATAAATTACTGCTAGAGTTTTTTTAGGTGAATTGCTTTGTCAGTTTTTATATTCTCGCGCGTATAAAAACTTGTTTATGTTATAGGCTTGAACAAGTAAATTGTATTCTTATTTCTGACTGGGTTTCCGAATAATCTAAATTATAGTATTGTGAATAATTTTACGTTATTTATAGAGTTACCAGGTTTTTATTGGTACACTGAAAACAATCAAATAAAGAAAATAACATTTGTTATTTGAACAAAATTTGTCTACTTATAAGCGCAATGCAGATACATTTTATTGTCCTCAGGAACAGGACCGGCTTCTACTATATTCAATAAAATACAAAGGACCCCGAAATAATCTTATGGAAATTGGGTTTCTGTCAAATTGATGTCAAAAGCATATTTTAATTATTCTAATATATAGGGTAATGTTTTTGAGGACACTGGATCAACCCTCATGTCAAATTGGACAAATTGACCGTTGACAGCTGTCAATACACTGTCAACGAAGAATAGAAAAGTGAATATTCTCTGTTGACATTGAGAGTTTGGGCTTTTGAGGGAGCCAAATTCAATTCTAATCTCAGATTGGACAGTTGACAGCTGTCAACGAAGAATAGAGAAGTAAATATCCTCTTTTCACATTGGGTTTTTGAGGTCGCTGAATTCAATTCTCTTTGACATTGAGAGTTTATGTTGGCCCACTCGCTAAATTCAATTCTTTTTAGAATTGGAGAAAATGGTAGTTGACAAACTCTCAATAACAAAAGAGAATATTTTCTTCTTTATTTTACTTTGACAATGAATTGACAGCTGTCAACTGACAATTTTTACAATCTGAGATTAGAATTCAATTCAGCTCCCTCAAAAGCTCAATGTCAACAGAGAATATTTAAATTCTATTCTTCGTCGACAGTGTATTGACAGCTGTCAACGGTCAATTTGTCCAATTTGACATGAGGGTTGATCCAGTGACCTCAAAAACATTACCCTATATATTAGAATAATTAAAATATGCTTTTGACATCTGTAAATAGTATAGAATAGTTTTTCAACGGGTCAGGGGAGCTTTGGCAGCTCCGTAGCTGCCAAAATATTCATTTTGGCACTTTGTTCCCATGGAAACAAAATCTACAACAGACAATTTGACAGAAACCCAATTTCCCTAAGATTATTGCGGGGTCCTTTCATTTCGTGTCTAAAAACAAAAGTTGAAGATAGTTTTGAAAAATTGAATCTTAAAACTGAAAATTTAAGCATGACTTTTTCGTCTGTATTTAATTTAAAACAAACTGTTAAAACAAAATGAGAAAATTCAGAATTTGTATTTTATTTAATATCTTGAAAACCAGACCTGATACTGTGTATTGCAAAAAGTCTCTGCATAAAATATGAAATTTTGTTCAAATTATTATAACTGCTCTAGCTTTTATTATTCGCATTTTACCTATAAATTACAAATAAAAAGCTGGACACTCTGTAAAATATGACACATATTTTTTGTGGAACTATTTTAAAATTGATACTTGGTACTTACTAAGTTGTGTTCGAATATGATCTTGTGTTCACTAGCATTTAGCAACGTAAATATCTCTTATACGTCGAATTGTTTGTTAATAACCGACAAAAAATCTAACAAAGCACCACACACATTTAAAAAAATTGTTTTAACTAGATGACTGATACAACTGAAAGAGACGCACGGCTACCGCGACTTTACTTAGTTCACTGGCTTACGATTAAATAAATGAACTCGTTGTTAATTGAGCGAGTTCAGAGTGACAGAAGCGACTGCAACGATTCTGGAGGCGCGTTTGTCAAAACTATAGCCTAGTGTGGCGAGATTGGTTGTGACAGGTTGGAAGGAAAATTAATGAAATAATAAATTTTTTAGTGGAACTTTCACTAACGCATTGGATGGGTATATTAAGGGAACCTGTAAGGCAATATCCAGGCTTGTACAGTGTGCACATAAAGTAACGTAACTTGCTAATATTTCTAAAATTATAAAAAAATTTATTATGTCAAAAAATTGTAGGTTTTTATGTCAATAATATTAATTAATAAAGTTTTAGGTTTCTCGCCAAAAATTTCAGGTTTCCCGTTAAGAATTTCAAGGTTCTCGTCCAAATTTTAGGTTTCCAGCCAAAAATTTCAAGTCTCCCTCCAAAATTCCAGGTTTTCCGCCGAAACTTGAAATTTTTGGATTCGTTGAAACCTAAAATTTGGTCGGAAACTGGAAATACTTAACGGGAAACCTGAAATTTTGGCGAGAAACCTAAAACTTTATTAATTAATATTAATGACAGAAAAACTTACTACTTTTTTGACAATCATTTTTTTATAATTTTGGATTCAAACCAATGTAAATTATTAAAGGTAGAGTTATGCGGTCTTGACGGTTGTATTTGTAATTTAAGAGATTATGAAAAACTGAAAATATATACATATCTACATAGTGTACTATTTAAAATTATATGTTAAGTGATAAGTTATTTTGGAGCAGCGGTGCACCCTGTATACTTCTAATCGACTTGCAGATAGTCTGGATTATTTGGAAAAACTTTTTTTTTGTAAACCTAACGGAAATCGAAATATTAGCAAGTTACGTTACTTTATATACAGGGTGGACCGGATTTAATTGACGTATACAGAGATCTGGTGAACCACAATGGATACAATATTTATTAAATGGAGAAAAAGTTTGGTATATTAATGGGAAATAAGATGGTTCAAAAAAATTTGAAATATCTCCACTAATTCTGGAGATATTTAACAAAATCCGAAAATGGTCCTTTTCGTTTTTTAAATTTGCCGTCGTTATTATAAAAGATATCAAAAAAATGATTCTCAATTTTTTTTAATAAACGAGGTTTTCTAAAAATTACCATACCAAAAACTTTATTACGACGTTTCGTCTTTACAGGGTCACCATCAACTTCATTTTTTTAAATACGGACCTGGATTTTTTATTGCAATATGTTTTACGTTTTGTATAGATACATACAATGAAAATAGCATACTTGACGATTCTACCACGTTTCGTCTTTCAAAAATCATCATCTTTTTTAAGACCATCAGTCTTCTTTATTAAAGTAAAATTAATAATTTTAAATATTGGGCATTAAATAAGAATTATGAAAGAAAATCATTCAATTTATTTTGAAACTTAATGACAATAATTCACTCTAAATTCAGGTCCGTATTTAAAAAAATGAAGTTGATGGTGACCCTGTAAAGACGAAACGTCGTAATGAAGTTTTTGGTATGGTAATTTATAGAAAACCTCATTTATTGAAAAAAGTTAGGAATACTTTTTTTGATATCTTTCATAATAACGACGGCAAATTTGAAAAACGAAAAGGACCCTTTTGGGATTTTGTCAAATATCTCGGCAACTGGTCGAGATATTTTAAATTTTTTTGAACCATCTAATTTCCTATTAATATACCAAACTTTTTCTCCATTTAATCGATATTGTATCTATTGCGGTTTACGAGATCTCTGTATACGTCAATTAAATCCGGTCCACCCTGTATACCTACACACTGTATAGGTATGTCAAAGATATTGAATGAAGTGGTTAAAGAGATACTAATAGAAGTAACAGTCAAAAGGGTATGTTTAATCTGTGGCCAAACTTTTCTCATAAAATCTGCTTGACATCCACTTTAATAAAATGTTTGTTGACAATTTTCGACCTAGGAATAATTTTGTTTTGGTTTTAAAGTATTTAAATAGTTCCACAAAAATCATGTACCTATTCTATGGTGCTACTAGTATCAATTTGTATAAAGCTAATTGTTTCTCCGCATATTTCCTTATTAAAATCAATCGAATAATGTTTTAGTTGCAAGAACTAATCATTTTTCGAAAATTTCAACAACTTATAAAACCTGATTTAAAATCTTCAGTGATCTATACCGTGTAGAATGGTAATTTTTTTGTCACTGCTGGTCACCAAATAATTAAGTTGACATTATTATTAAATTTACTTGTAAACAATGCAAAGATTTAATTGTAGCACCAAGGAAAACTTCATAAACACCTATAAAATATTGACGGTCACTTATAGGAACAAAACAAAACGATACATACACTGTGGCCCGAAATACAGGAGTAAATTTTTCAATTCAAAACTTTTTTGTTTTGGTGCGCTTCATTTTCTTTTCACGGAAATAATATCCCAACATATCCCCAATATTAGATGAAGAATAGATTCACAGGACCGGACGTACATTTTTTGATAGTTTACCTACCAAAAGAACATACCGCACATTCGCAATGAACTTAAGTGCACCGTTAACAAAAAAAATATTACTCCGGTCCTGTAAATATTATCATCATCTAATATTGACGACTTATTCAGGAGATGTTGGGCTATTATTTTTGTGAAAAGAAAACAAATCCCTCAAAAGACAAAAAAGTGAATTCGGCTTAAGAAATTATTTGAAATATTTTTTTCCTTAATAGTTATTAATTTTTGGTTCTTGCAGCTAAATCCCGGTTGTATATAATTATCAATGATTTATTACAAGTTTTAGTCATTTTTTTGGATCCTATAAATTTAGGACTCCAAAAATTGAAACCATAAAATCAAATGTATGTAACACTCATCAAGTTTCCTTAACTTTCAAATGTATCCTTCACAAATCTACAGTTCTAATTATAAATATGGATGTTTAACTGTTATTATTAATAGCAGCAGCTGTTATAAATTTAGTAATAATATAAAGAGAAAACTTATAAACCATGGTTAAAAAAGGAGTGAAAAGGCTTAGGAATGAAGAACTGGCAATAGGAGATGCAGATTATTATAAAAAAATTGTATGAGCAAAACAATTAAATCATTTGCTTTGCTTGGTAAATATGACATTGAAAAAGGGGAATCTCGGATTTAAAATGATTTCATAAGCAGAAGCAAGCGTATATATGCTTATTTTTATATTGTGCACTTTTGACTTTATAAAGGCATGACTTTCTATATATAGTTTTCTATCAGTGAGATAACTTTGATCATGTGAACATTTTGACATGCAATATTCCTTAATTTATTCCAAACTTTTCACTTTTTATTAACTATGGTGTGGAAATAAATAAATAAAAAACGAATAGATACTATAAGGGCTATGTTGCAGAATCAATCTCATTGAAACTGCAAAAATAAACAACGTTAAAGTAAATATTACCCTATATTTTTGCCCTAAGCTCTCAATTAATCGATAGAAAATAGGAACAATATATCACATCCATTAAAATTGAACAGAAATAGGACAAGTTTTGATAATTTGAAAATTGCCAAAAAAATGGATATAAAATGTGTATGTAATGAATCATTGATAATAATGACAAACGGGCTTAACAAAAGATTGGATAAAATTAACATTGTTTGTAGGAAGGTGTAATTTCTCATCGGTATTAGTTGAAAACGGATGCAGGCGTTCGATTTTCGACTTAAAAGATATTTCTATTTTCATCTGTATCTTCGAACAGCATAGATTTCTAAATTGTGGACCATTCAAACCAATTATGTCTAACATGTCATAATTATCAGAAAATGGAGGTTTTTTTAATATAATTTTTAAATGATTAAAAATATTTAACTATAAAAGGGAAGAATAATATAAAACAATTTTAATGGGATAGTTTGTATTTTACTTACAATAAAAAAGTTCTAACTAAGATCCTGATTGTCCTGTGTAGCCTACCTTCCAAAACAGTTTATTAATAATCAATTTATATACTTTAATAAACAATTTTTACATAATTTTATTCAACAAGTGAGTTGTAGAGTAAAATATTTTTTAAATTTCCTGTAATCAAAGAAAATTCATATTTTTTCTTTCTCAAATAGTTTTGATGCCAATATGCTTCCATGTAAAAAACCACTCATTTGTATCCTTGAATTTGCCTTCATTTTTTTTCAATAATCATGGATCCAGCCATTTTTTCTCAAGCTACTTTATTCATTAAATTTCTTAGAATTTTACTTCATTATTTAATATTTTCTGGTCAGTCTTTTACTTCTACAAAGCTTAAAACTGTAGAAGTTTTGTTAACTTTATTTTAAACCCAATATTTAAAAATACACTTCAGATTTTTTTAAATGTCTTGTTTTAAGGTTTTATGTGAGTCCAAAAATGGAGAGTCTTTAAACATATCCAATTTTTTCTGTGGAGTAGCTGCCCACAATGATCCATATATAAATGCCACTTGTCTGTGATTCACAGATAGATATACCTACTAAACTTTCCTTTCTAGAAGTTTAAAAATGGCAAGAGACTTGTGAGTTTTTCTCCAAATACTTACAACTAAATTAAAAACCTCCATTTCCAAAATATCACTGAACTATTTTATAAATCCTTTATAATTTCCAATCTATATTCTTCCTATTGTACTAGATTGATAAGTGATCATTACTTAGATGAAGTTGCATATTTTACAGATAGTATGAAAAGCATACGGAAGTGTAAATTAATTGAAAATATTGAATAAATGTCTATAACTAATCATCAGTATTTAAATTATTATTTTATATTATTGCATAAAGTATTTTATGTATTATTGAGACGTCTGTGTTTGTTTACATTGTCACCACAGGCCCACAAAACATATTATGTTTTGTGCACAGGCCTCAACCTCACAAGAAAAACGGTCATTAATGTTTGCCCATGAAATGTATTGTGAAAAAACCAATATTTAGCATGATAAAAACAAAACGATTAATACATGGATAGTGGAACACAAAAGTAAATTCGGAATATTATTGGAATTGGATTAGTATCAGAATATCAACCTCGCTGTACAGCTTATGCTTTACAAACTTCTGTCCCTTGACCGAAACTGACATTTACCAACAAGAAGACGAAAAAATATTTTAAAGGTTATTGGTTATATGTTTAAGATTTTTTTTAAAGTTTATGTGATATTTTATGGATATATAAAAAAAAGAAATAGTTTTTTTATTGTTTACCTTTAATCAACGGTGGAAACGTGCCCCTGCTACTATCTGGACTGCATAGAGCTGCTACTCAGCACAGATTAACACCAAGCTGCTCACAAACACAGGATACTCGAAATTACTATTTCCATAAAAAATATAATGACTCCCGTTACGTATAAGTATTTACTTCACTTTATTATTCACTTAATTTTACGGTTTTCCTTATTTCAGGTTGTTTACTCACAATCTCACTTTCTGTCAAGATTTCTGACAGTAATATTCACGGCTACCTCGACTTTGGTAGTGTTATAAAATAAAAACAATGAATTCTAAGCAACGAAAATGCGTGGAGTCCCCTTCGCGACTTAAAGGATACTAACTTCCAAAATATGTCAATTTTGGTACCTTAAAGATGATATTTAACCTCACAATTTCCAGTAACTTATGATAAATTATCCTAAAATTGTCCCAAATACATATAAAATCGTCCCTCTTTATTTCCAATAAACAATATACTTGTTAAAATGTCATTATTTTAAGTCTAAATGGAATTATTTGGATGTCTCTATAGTTAGGATGACATATGGTTAAAATCGCAGTAGATGCTTAATTCACTGATTAAACCACACAAAAAAGATTAAAATCATGCTTTTTTCTTAACATTAACCTACTTCCTTTCTTTACTTCACCATAAAATACAATAAAATAGCTTTTGAAGTTGATTTCCTGTCTGTTATACCATGACTTACCCATTCTCTTTATTTTCATGTCGCCAATTTATTCCGATTTCATTGATACTAAACCCCATGATTATACTAAAATGCAGCTCTGCTAAATTGAATAGGTACTCCTTAAGTTCTTTATTATTGAAAATACCATTAGATTCCTGTTTACTTAACAATCATGAAAATGCTACTTTAAAATCATCTTGAAAATAAGTATTTTGCCTTTTATTCCCAGATTTTACTATACAAATTTAAAGTATATTGACTCTTCTTCAAGCTAAATCTATTTTTCACTTGCAGCTATGCATCCAATATAAAGTGTGTACAAAGACAGTATGAAAACATTTCAATGACACATTCTAAGAAAAACTTTTTTAATCGATTAAATTTGAAACTGTAAATTCTGACAATTATGTTAAATATAATGTTATACAGCCTTATTAATAATAAATTTATTCTAACATGACTTTAAAATCAAACTACTGAAAAAACATATTAATAAATACATTTAACATTATTTTAACATGCTATAAGTATGCTCTTAGTAACCATTAGTTAGTATGGTGTTATCGTCTTTATTATTAATAAGGCTGATAATGTTTAACACTTAAAGTTTTTGGTTGGCTGACTTTATTGTTTTGCTATTTGTTAAATTATTGATTACTTCTATATGGACTTGTCAAATTACCCGATTTAAACTTCCAATTGTGTTTGCATATCAAAACTGAAATTTTTTGCTATTGATCAGGAGTAACTGAGATGTTTTTTTATTATCTTATGTTTTAGAACACTTCAATGTAGAGATTGCAAAAAAAAATGTATTTGACCATAGGATTTCAACAAGTAACACGAATTGAATTTACTGTTTAAACCCTTACTTTGAGGAATCTACTCATTTTAATGTTATGAATGGAACCTAGTTTATTCATTAAATAGTGGAATTAATTAGAAATATTAGTTTCATTTATAAGATGAAGATATTATGAAGAATATTTCTTGAAAGAGAGAGACATTCCACTACAATATTCTTAGCTGATAAGATTTATTAGTTTTGGCTTCCTGTTCTCCTAGAGTAGGTAGTGTTATAGTTTTCGAAGTAAAATATAATTTTAAAAAAAATCAACTGCAGAAGTAAAAGCCTTGCTAAGAAATAATCGCAACAGTCAGAAGAAGCCTTAACAGTAGTTTTAAAAACGTTCACCCTATTTTTAAAGAGAAAGAATAAAAAGCAATAGGCATTTCATATTTTTCATTTATTTTCACTCAAAACCAACTAGGTACTGATAATGTTTATAAATTATAAATCACTTTAATGTAATCTAAGATTCAATTTAGACACTTGTGCTCATATTTATGCTGGTGATGGAAGGATGTAACTAAATTTCATTGGCAAACCCACTTTGGATTGAAGAACGAGGCTTTTTGCTTCAAATACTACAGGATCAGGTGTTTCAGCACATTTTTCCACTTCGAATTTCATCAAAGTGTATATCAATCCTAGCTTCGTCGACATCAAACCAAATCGTTCACCTAAAAGAGCGTAAATAAATGTTTAAATGAAAATTTTTTAGTTTGTAGATAAAAATAACTTACCTATGCAGCTTCGTGGTCCTTCTCCGAAAGGAAGGTAAACTAAACCGTTTGAATTATAATTTTGATTTGAAAAACGTTCTGGATCGTATTTATGAGGTTGTGGGAAATATTTAGGATCGTAGTGAAGGCCGAACATTGGGATGTATACTGAAGTTCCTTTTTCTATAGTTAAATTTGTATTGGGGATTTTGTAGTCGCTCGAACAAGTTCTGTCCAAAAATGGTAAAACAGGATACTTTCTTAGAGTTTCTAAAAAAAAAATCGCTTATGTTTCATATTTACCTAAATCATCAATTTCAAGATAATTGAAATTTTTGAAAGGGGTTGTTTCATTTGGAAAAACTATCATCTACAATGGGCGTACTATAGAATTTTTAAAAGGGGTGCATTTAATTGTTGGTGGTCCCCATGATTGTATACATTATACTAATTTTATTGCACGCCCATGGTAGATGGCAGTGATATGGACATTTTTGCAAACAAATTTCTACAAATAAATCATTGCCCAATAAAAATTTCATCAAGAACTTTCTGCAAATAAAATAATCTTCAAATTTTTATCGTACACCCATGGTAAATGGAAATTCTTACAAATAAATTAGCCTATTTTTAAAATTTGATCGTACGCCTATGGTAAATGTAAATTTTTCGAATATAGACCCAAAACCAGTTAAAAATATCCATGCCCTTGGTCGACTAATATTTACCTTTAATACACATGTCTAGATATTTCATATCACCAACACCTTCATAAGTAATTCCTTTATTTTCTTTAATATTTGCCAAAATTTCACTTCTCAATTTATTCTGGATACTTTTGTTTAGACACAGTTCATGAAGGGTAAAAGAAATTGTCGAGCTGGTTGTTTCAAATCCTGCTGAAAAAAATTGCATGGTGACACCTCCAAGTTTCGCTACATCTGAAACCAACAAAAAAAGTGACGTTTTATAGTTATTTATGCAACAAGTGCAAAAAGTAAAGCGGGATTTATAGATTGACGGACTGTAAACGTATACCACACGTAGACGCACTGGACACTGGATACGTAACAAACGGTATGTAAAAATTGTTGCAGTTATGAATAAACGGAACGGAAATTTTGCGCATGGGCAGAGGTAACGTACTCGCGACATTCAAATTAACCTAGAAATTATACAAATCATCTACAGCCTGTGTCCTATGTTGTTTTGAGCTTTAAATTTGTATTATACATTCAAAAACACAACATTAAATGACAGCTGATAGCCACGCTGACATCACACAAAATTCTTTCCTTTGATTGGCCGGACGTAAGAACGCACTGTAAAAAGATAAAAGTTGGCCAACTCTTCCGTTCCAGTCCGTTCTCCTTACGTTACGTCATGCACTTACGTTCCTTTATAAACAAGGTACGTAAATTCTGATAGTACGTCAAACTATAAATCCTGCTTTAGTGTTTATTGCGCGCGACGTGAAATTGTCCAACGAAGCCGTTAGGCCTAGCCAGTAGGTTGCTCTAAATGGACTAAAAATGGCGTCGATTTGAATGTTTATGTTTGTCGTGATGACAAAAGGCAGTAGTAAAATGACAGATGAGTGCAGTCAAGTTTTTATTACACTAGAGCACTAAAGAACTAGTTTTTCCACTAAATAGAGTTCAATAAAGTTTTGTTTTTTGCATGAACGTAGAAAAATAATTTAAAGCTGATTTTTAGAATTTTGATCATTATACTGAATTGAAATTTCTAGAAAATGTAATACAGAAAGTGAGTCAGACATTGTTGACAGATTTTTTGTGCGGTATTATAATAGAAAATGTGGCAAACAACTCGTGGGCATAAATACCATTGGAAAATTACCAGCAAAGATTGCTCAGTACCTGGGTCTACCTAATGTTAAAGGATACACAGGACATTGTTTCAGACGTTCGTCAGCGTCTCTCCTGGCAGACACAGGAGCGGAAATTCTGAAAATAAAGCAACATGGAGGATGGAAATCCAACAGTGTAGCGGCCGATTAAGGCTATGTTGAAAGTTCATTAGAAAATAAAAGAAGAATTTCAGAAAAAATTCTGAGCCAAACCCTTGGTACACATGTACAATATCACAGCTTCAAATGAAATTAACATTAGACAAGAAGTTCAAGAGAATATTCACCCAGAAAATGGACTTACTTTAAATAACTGTGTCTTTAATAATGTTGTTTATAAATCTTAAAATACTAGTGAATTAAAATAATGAGTTAATTGTCAGTTTAAATAATGAAATAATTGTCAGTTTCTACAGTAATTAATAAATTATCCTTTGAAACTTAAACAGTTTTTACATAACAACTTTTCATAACAGATATATATGAAGGTTATGAAAAATGTGACATTTCCTAATGTCAAGGAGTGACAAGTGTCACATTTGATAGCGGAATTAGATAAAATGAATGTTACCTCACCAAAAATAATAGAAGGATAATAAATAGTGTATCACAAGCGTGTACTTCCCATTTAAAAAATTGAAAGTGGTACCTGTAATTCGAAGGTTATCGAACTTTTACACACTGTATAACATACTCACCGAAATCTTTATCGTGTTTCTTCATATCATTAACAATATCAATAAAATCATTATTCCTTTGCTTCGTCTGTTCTCTTGCCTCAAAAGCTTGCTTGAAAGTATCAGTGAAATAGTCAACTACCCAAGATTGGAAGAAGGATAATTTTAACAATTTCACAATAGTGTGCATCGAAAAATACGCTGTTTGGATAAAACCATTTCTAAAATTAAAACCGAAAATTGCCCGTCCCAGTACTCTGAATATAGCGTTTTCGTCGTCAAAACAGTGGGCATTAATTCCGAAGAAACATTTAGCTATCGCATCAGTAGTGAACTTTGCAGTTACTTCTTTAGCTTCTTTAATTCCTTGGTTT
Organism: Lochmaea capreae; assembly: GCA_949126875.1. Classification (NCBI taxonomy): domain Eukaryota; kingdom Metazoa; phylum Arthropoda; class Insecta; order Coleoptera; family Chrysomelidae; genus Lochmaea; species Lochmaea capreae. The sequence goes on from OX421400.1 coordinate 4,204,595, forward strand.
TCATATAAATATTTTTGTAGCCTTTCACCTGGAAAAAATCGCTTGGTTAACAAAAATATTATCCTATAAAAACTGTCCATTAGATCTCTACCAGTTTTGACATTTGATCAGGACGTTATTTGACATTATACCAAATTATCCGCCAAAAATAACGATTGGGATTACTCGAACAGAAAGTATCATTGCATCGGCAGCTCAAACCTCCCGCTGATGATGGTATATTTCCTGCAAAACAGACAGAAATATCTCTTAGGTACCTATCCTCTTGGGCGTCTACCCTGCACTGTAGTGGAACGCCTTCTGCGATAACTACGATGAAGTAATGTCGAACGCGGTTAGTACCTGGATGGGGACCACTGGAGAAGCGCCTTACAGTAAAGAAGTGAATCATGTGGTTGTATAACTCGGTGGATTCAAACTAAACTTCAGTCGTAGTGGAGACACGTGCCAAAACAGGAACACAGCAAACTCCTGGTCAAAAAATCCTCGAAGATGACGATGATTAATGAAATACTAAACCTAAAGGTCTATGCACATTAGCCGGACAAGGCACGGTCTGGTCGCGATCAAGTCTTTTTGGAAGCATTCACACTATCCGGTCATAATTCGACCTGTTTTCCAAGGTATCGGGCATGTGTGCGTTTTTTTCAGTATTTTTGCTTTAAAATGGGCGTCCGAATATTTTTTATTGGAACAATCATATAGTTCCTCATGCTGACGTACTATTTCAATTAAAATTTCATCTTGTTCAGATGAAATATTTTTCTGCGCGTCAACGGACAGTCACGGTCTGATCAAATATTGTTGGAAATGATCGGCACGTGGCTTGCTTGTTCGATGCCCGACATGTGTGAATGGTTAAAAAGAAATCCCATTTAAAAAACATTGAAGTTATGGCAATTCATTTTTGATCTGACTGTGACTGGACAGTGACTTGATAGTTGGTTGACCTATAGTGAGAATAGACCTTTAGCAGGATAGTGACAGGTTTACTCACCGGTCACTGTACCCTAAGGAAGCACATGCATACAATCGGCATATATCGGGAGGAACTTATCTGTCGGTTGTGCATGGAAGAGGAGGAAACAGCCTCTCACATTATCTACGATTGTGAAGCATTATCACATTGGAGATGTAGACTCCTAGGACTAGAACATCCAAGGAAGGGTTTCTCCAAGAAGGACCTAGAGAAAAGACTGTTGAGCCTGATAAGGGCTACTGGTCTCTTCATATAAACGGCACAACCAAGAGAACAAAAAGCCTAAATAAAGGCTGAGGTGTCGAGGACCCTAAGCATCTGACTGGTGCTGCTGAGCCAATCAATCACCTAAGCAATCAAAATAACGTCGAAAAAAGCACTAAATCAAAATCAAATAACTATTAAGAACCACGTGTTGAGCAAAGACCGCTTGTTTATCATCAGATGTTGTATATTCCCTCGTCAGATTACTCAGGGCACGTGGAAGTGCCCTATTACCACTACACTTTCAGCAGCAAACAAAAAGCTTCTGAACTTGGCTCCTCTCCATATATTTCTGGAAAGAGAGGTTAGATGGACAGCATATAGAATTGTACATATTCACAAAACAGGCTTAAACGGAGCGTAGCAGATTGTTGGTGGACACAATATTTTGGGACTGAATAGCTACACTACTGTCCCAATTCAGTAAGGAGCAGATTGCTGTTGGTACATGAATGGCTCAATAACACTCTCAGGTGTATACTGTCGCTGACCTAGGACAGAAATGTCAACTTTCCTAGGATCCTATGCAACTGTGTATACAATAGATTCTTCTCAACAGAAATCTGCGTTTTTATATTCATTGGTCGATTTTGGTCTTTCGATATGGTGGCTTACAAAATGATAGCTTAACCTCAAAAAAGTGAAGATTTGAAGCGGCTATAGCGAATTATTAAAGACGTGGACGAATAAATAGAAATCAATTTAGAATGTGATGATAAAGTAAAGTAACAGAGTCAGAAATTGAAAAAATGTCTAGTGGTATCGATTGTCAGTTGTCAGATAAAATTATGAATAATGTAAACAACGACTGCGTTTTTTATATGCCACTGATGACTCTGGCATGTCGTTGCAGCGGAGACTGACGTCAGTCAACCAATGGTGAATAAATGATGTAAAAAAAACGTGCCAACAAAATATTGTATAACGCTGAACCGTATAAAAAAAATCTTACCAATTTCGTTCAGCATTGGAAACATCCCTCTCAATTTACCCGAAGTAAAAACCGGTGAAAGTTGCGATCTAGAATCTTTCCATTCGGAATTTTTCATTACAAATAAAAAATTTGATGTAACCGGATCATGTTCAGGACATAATACAGATCTATTAGTGAAATAATTAAAATCCTTAATCATGATTTTTTTTATTAACTGCGGATCTTTGATTACCAAATTTGCTTTGTCAAAAACAAATATTCCAAAATACGGAGCTTCTTTTGCTCTGTCGTATGCTGCTCCTAACCATTCGCCTATAGTTGTTTTCATAGCTAGTACATCTTTGTAGTTACCAACGAAAGGTAATGGTTTTTCGTAAATGACGTTTCGTTTTTCCCAATAGTTGAAATTTCTAGTTACATATTTGTAAACTAAGTAAATGGAAAGTGTGAGAAACAACGACAAATCTATTTTCCAAGATGATGTTAACAGCATCTAAAACAAATTTCGGTTTATATATCTTTTGGTTTTAGTTTAGTAAAGAGAGGGAGAGAGTGGAGACGCAACCAAAAATGAAAAAAATTTGAGTATAAGCGCTTGAAGTATATTCCAGAAATTTAGAAACATTAACTGAGTAAAAAGAAATCTCATATTTTAAACCTTGTTTCTATATAATATTTGTTAATGAACTTGGACATTAGTAGGAAAAGTTTCAGTTCTGGCTCAGACCTGTAGCTTTAGAGAAAAAGAAGGACTATTATAAATCCTTTTTAGTCTGGAAATGATTCCGGGCTCAAAATTTACATATTTATTCTTCGTTATCTATAAAAGATTTCGTTTCACGCTGTTAATTTGTCTACGTAAAGTTATGTTTTTTGTGTAAGCACTAGATTAAAAAGAATTATAAACAGTAATTAAAGAACTGTAAAATGGTAAAGCACCCTGGTTTGTCAAAATTAAAGCAGAAATGGTAGAAAACATGTGCCAAAAAAGAGGAGATACGCTGCTGCATATACAAGGTGACCAAAAACTCATAAAGGTAAATGAGGTATCACATCTAGTTTCTGTAGTTTGTAGTAAACAGTAATTAAAGAACTGTAAAATGGTAAAGCACCCTGGTCTGTCAAAATTAAAGCAGAAATGGTAGAAAACATGTGCCAAAAAAGAGGAGATACGCTGCTGCATATACAAGGTGTCCAAAAACTCATAAAGGTAAATGAGGTATCACATCTAGTTTCTGTAGTTTGTAGTAAACAGTAATTAAAGACTGTAAAATGGTAAAGCACCCTGGTCTGTTAAATTAAAGCAGAAATGGTAGAAAACATGTGCCAAAAAAGAGGAGATACGCTGCTGCATATACAAGGTGTCCAAAAACTCATAAAGGTAAATGAGGTATCACATCTAGTTTCTGTAGTTTGTAGTTAACAGTAATTAAAGAATTGTAAAATGGTAAAGCACCGTGGTCCGTCAAAATTAAAGCAGAAATGGTAGAAAACATGTGCCAAAAAAGAGGAGATACGCTGCTGCATATACAAGGTGTCCAAAAACTAAAGGTAAATGAGGTATCGCATCTAGTATCTGTAGTTTGCGTTGGATAAGAGAGTTTCTGGACACTCTGTATATCCAAGATGTTCGATTAAATTGTATCCCAAGCATAGTTTACGTTCAAGTTATTAACAATGGTATACATTTGTTTCAGGCTGCTGTTCGACCAGCTTTCCTTCTTTTAGACGATAATGCTTGACAAAAGTACTCTAATCGCTTTAGAAAATCAAAGATTGTAATGGGTTGAGATCAAATGAATGCTTAAGTCAAAGTAAAACTGCACTAAGATTTTTAACAAGGATCCTAACTGGACATTGCCGCATGAACGGGCACCTGAAAAAGCTCAAAATAGTGGAGGAAGTTGAATGTAGATTTTGTGGCATGGAAGAAGAAACCTCCATCCACACACTAGCTCAGAATCCTAGTTCACAGTACCTAGAAAATTATTGGATAGAAGAGGGACATTTACTTAAGTTGAAGCCTTCAGATATCCTGAAATTCCTCTGGGAAATAGGATTAAAGGAGCTACTAGTCTCCCAGAACGTTCCTCAGATACTAAGTAAGGTGGCAAAAAGTTCTTTTAGGTCTCAGTGAACGTCACCCCATCATACATACATATTCAAAGCGCATTTGGCACTGTCCTCTTGATCGCTGACCTCAATTCTATCGATCATGCTTGGGAACAACATGGAAATCCCACTGTTTTGTTGTTAGTTTATTATACTTTCCGATAATATAGTCTAATCTTTTCGCTTTCTATTAAAAAATAACAGTCCTACTATTCTGATGACAGGCTGATGTAGCATTTGTCTAAATTTTTTCCATTTTTGGTATTCACGACAATGCCTATACTTTTTATCATTATCGAAATTTTCATTTCTTCCATAATTTTCGATATTTTTCACAATGTTTTTAACTCTACATTTTGCAAATTTGATATTCCACGAGTTTGGCTAATATAATTACGCTGACTTACCTCGCAAATTTCAGGATTTCGCGTGCACAACTTTTACCTACAATTTGTCTGGAAAATATGTAATATTTATATATTTAATGAAAATTTAACGTCTGTTGTATCTCACAGGTGTGTATTAGAATAATTTTTCTAACGTTCACCAATGAATTTGGTTTACGCATATTTCATATTTTGCTTAGATATTAATTTATAATAGTAAAGTTGATATCAAAAATAACTGATACTAATAATAGGAAATAAACCAGTTTCCATTGGAAATTACTTCCAAATTTTAAAATAAAATTCAAATTTTATTGCAGTTTCCGACCACCACCCGAGGATTTCCGAACGCTACCGATGATACGTGTGATATCATACCATGTGATTACTTTTGTCAATATGGCCGGTATTGCATTAGGTTCTGTGTAGTTTTGTGTTTATATTGTATTTTAGAGTCCGTTTCAATAAGGAAGAAGCCACCTGAAGTTGCAGTCGATGCGCGACCTTGATGTCAAAACCAGCGCCATATTTAAAAATTGATATTTTAATCTAAATCAGTAGCGTAACGTTTTCACATTTTGTAGGGTAACACAAAATTAGAAGTATTAGAACCATATAAATAACTGCTAAGTGCAGCAGACTATATGAATTATTAGCAGAATTCAATTATTTTTGAAGTAATGTATACTCTTCCATATATTTTACAACAATCTGAATGCCATGAGTAATATATTGGATTATTATACTTCCTTATTTGACTTACCGATGATTTTTTAAAGGAATTTGCAACGTTTTCAAGAATCTGTCGGCCTTCACTGTGGATAACTTTTCTTTTAACACCAACCAGTTTTGTAGGAGGCATGGTTTTAAATCAAATAAAACACACAGCACTCACAAATAAACTAGCAGAACGTCTTAAAATATTCAAAAATTAAAAATATTCGACAGTAAATGATTGTTTCAAACACAACCTCAAATGTCAACAATTTAATTGCTGTCTTCATGAAACATCGCTTGTAACGCCAATGGCATGGAACGATCGCTCGACAGATTTTGACTTATGCGCAGGTCGGTACGCCAACTTCAGGTGGCTTCTTCCTTATTGAAACGGACTCTAATTAACTATTAATTGCTTCATCGACGTAAAAATATCATTTATATGTTTGTTTTAGACCATTACGTGTTTGTGTGTGTTTTTTTTTATTTCTAAAAGTCAACGTAAAGTGGACATAAATATTCGATATTTCCGAGGATATTTTAAAACTTTTAGAAGAAAATATTTTATTTGCTAGTTCAGTGTTCAGTGACGCATAGCTTGCAACCACAATGTCCTTCTCTTAAGTGCATTTTTGCTTGCGCCACCTGGTAAAGTAACAAATATTTTGTCTGGAGTTTTAATAGTCGTTGTTTTACACTCTGGCACAATGCAATACTTGTAATACAAGGTTTTTTTTCGGCTTTATCCATTTTTAAAGCTTTCAGAAACAAATTAGGTCACAAGAACTCAGAGCGTGATGCACGAATAAGAACGTAAACAAATGACGTCACTCCATGGGGCAGCCATCTTTATGACGTAAAGCGCGTTTTGGCGGACTTTCAAATTTTATGATTTTTAAAGTCGTTTCAAAAGTAAAGTTTATATTTTTTTGAAAAAATAGGCATGCAAGGTGCTAGGAGACCTGATAAAGCGTCAATTCCCACCAATAGCAAAATTTATGCTTGTACCCTATTAGTGATTGTTAGTCAGAAATTTTATTTTTTCTAGTACACCGGCTCAATACAGGGAAAAATTAGGATTATGTATATTTTTTTGGATAATCCGCGTCTAGAAAAATAATGTTTTCGACGTTTCGAAAAAAGTTTTTAAAAAAAATTATAAGTATATAGAAATGCTGTCCTGGTAAAAATGTACGACTGGGCATCGCGTGTACCTATTTTGTAATAATATTCAATTATCTGTGTTTTGCGTTTTGTGAATTTGTCTTAGTACTGTATAATTATTGTGATGTGCTTAATAATTATGAGTCTATAACAAAAACCGTACTTATCTATGTGAAAAACATTTTGAAAAATTAATATCGTTTATTATTTATTTTAGAAATTAATTGGTTAAAGAGGTAAGAAAATTTTGGAAAAAGATTAAATTAAGTAGTTATAGTCTATTTCGGAAAGGTATAGGGTAATAAAATGGAGAATTCCGTCCAGTTCGGCTCAAGTTCGATGTCAGCCATAGGCGTAGGTCTTGAAATAGTACTGTTTGTAATATTAAAATTTCAAGTAATTGCGTAAGAGAATTAGGAAAAGTATGTTTTCTGGCCTGAAGTGTCAATATCGAAATATTGTGTAGGGATTACTTAGGTAGTAGATTATACAGTTACGTTTTGCGTTTAACAGTTACCGTTTAACCTTCTATTAGTGCCTCTGCCTAATTCCAACCCTACTTCAGATTCGGCTTAACCAGGCGCCGCAAGGTGCCTTACCCAAAATTTTTAGACCTTTATAAGTATATTTGTTTAGTTTAACGCATCAGTATTTGCTGTTAAGCCGTAAATAGTGTTCACAGTATTATAAGATTAGTAATAAAAGGACGACCAACGAAAAGATGTTCCAATAATTATCCACTATCAGTGAATGAAAAACTTACTATTTTAAATGTACACGATTGCATAAAATACGATTACCCGAAATTTACTGTACAAGAAACTGTCGACCGATGTTCCCGAATGACTGGAGTTGGAAACTACACCGTTTTTAAATTATTGCGGGAGAGAAAGATAGCAGGCCAAGTGGAGCCTCCCAAGAAAAGTCCAGGCAGACCAGTAAAAGTCCTTGATGAAAACACCAAAAGTGTAATTCGAAGAAAAGTTCATTCTTTTTCATTTTAAAAAAGAAATACCCACCCTAGATAAGATTTTAATGGAGCTTGGCCAGGATGACAGTATTCCGTTGATAACTAAAAAACTTTTATGGACCACTTTGAGAAATATGGATTTTGCCTGGGAAAAGCATAACCGTAAAGCACTTTTACTGGAAAGCGATGAAATTGAAATGATATAGCAGAAAAACATAGTGTAACTGTGCTGCGCACACCGCCATATCATTGCGAACTAAATCCTTTAGAACTTATATGGTCGCAAGTGAAAGGATTTGTGGCAAGACAACACGACATTCAAAATAAAAGAGGTTAAGCTACTGTTTCATCAAGCCATTAAGGAGGTGACACCAGAGAACTGGCGAAAAGCAATCCAGTATGTCATTAAAGAAGAGGAGAAACTGTGGGATCTTGACTACTTGATGGATCGGACCGTCGACCCGTTAATTATAACGTCAAGAGGAGATGACAGTTCCTCAGATGACGAAGAATATTATGATTTTTTATAATTTAATTTCTGTATAATGTTCAATAAAAAATAAGTTTACCTAATACTATGTACATAATGCCTAATTTTTATTCTGTTAAAATAAAATTCTTTCCTTTTTACGAGTATCCTACCGGCACGCCTTTGGTACACTATTTTCACTATTTGTGAATGGATAAAAATAGGCTAAACCCATATTTTGATCCTAACCCGGGTGGTACTACCTGCACTTGATAAAAACAAAGAATTTTACAATGAAATCAATGCCAAACTATGAAAGTGGCTTAAATATTCGTTGGGTCACTCTGTGCTCCCTTTGCATACCTAATGAGGTTTTACTACCCTATACCTTTCTGAAATATACTATAACATATTACAACCCAAACATTAAATTTCTATAAATGTATCAACTTCTAAATTAAAAAAAAAACTCTCAATTCTTACTCGCACTGTAACCTAAATAGCTAAGCACATTTTTCATTAGAATAAAAGTTCTTTATTCAACTAATTATTATTTATAATAACAAAAATAAATGTAATGGAATCTAATGTCACTAAAATAAAAACAGTTTTATTACTTTTTGTTACATAAAATGTAATAATATAATATTTAATTATTTGAATACCACATACAAATATAAACTCAATATTATAAAGCAAAGAATAACAGGAGGAAAAAACATCAAAACAAAAATTAGAAATTATTGATATTAGCAACTGAATGTCAAAAACATCACAAGATCTGAAAATGTTTTCAAATTAGATAGTATAAGCTACTCTCTATCAAGTACTGGCATTTAGGAACCGTTCTGGAATCGTAACGAGTACTGTATAATGCACAAACTCGAATTAGGGATGGACACATCAACTTTATCACCCACTCCAGAAGATAGTTTTTGTACCGTATAAAAAACGATACTATAATCAGTTGGAGCGCAAAAGAAATACAGCATTAGTGCGAACGATCTAGAACGGTTTTATCGCGTTGGAACCTATAAATCATGGAGGCTATATAAGGAAATCGAACTCCATGTATTTCAATTTTTGATAATGGTAGAACAATAATAGCCATTCATGAGCCTTGCATACACTTTCAGTTCATGGTATTTTATTGGTTGCTAGCTCATTTGACAGTATGTTAGGTAAGTGAGGTTAGACGATTTTGAGGTTAGGTTTTGCCAATTTTCCGTATGAGTTAGCTCCCCTTACATAGTCTCCTTGCTATAAATTATTAGCAAAATTGTGTCCACGACATCTAGGTTTTTTGTAATAATTTAAATTTCAAGGGAACACCAAATTTTGACTGGAAAACAAAACATTTGGTCTCTAGTACCATCGGTATAGGTGTCTTGTCAGTTGCTTGCAGTTCATATCTTGATAATATAGTTGCCAGTACTAGTTTTGACATCATTAATGCAAAACGATCTCCTAAAACGAAACTTAATGTAAAGATATTACTATAAGAAAAGTGGGAATTCTACATGGGCAAAGGGTAAATTTCAATACATTACCTATACATATTCTAGGCCCAGCGCCAAACGGTATAAAATTCATGTTACGATTCAAAGATTGTCCTAAAAATCTATCTGGATCGTATGCTGTGGGATTTGGAAAATATTTTTCATCTGTATGAATTGCATGGAACGGAACGTATACTACAGTGTCTTTTTCAATCACCAGATCTGTTCCTGGTAGGTTATAATCTTCTGTTGCCACTCTATCGATGATTTGCAGTGAGACGTACTTTCTCATAGTTTCTAAAAATAATTTACAAAATAATAAGAAAACTGGTCGAATTTTGTGAAAGATTTCTCCTCTAATGTCAAGACGTTGAGATTATTTCACTTATTATAGATTCTTCACGCTCATCCACTACATTTAAAGAATTTTATTTAAATGGTGCCACCAAATTTGACGATACTCAGGGTGGTTATGATTATTTATAGCTATAGAAAGAGGGTGTTAACAGGAATCAGATGTGCTTTGAAAAAAGTCCGCTAATAGCGCTGTGTGACAGCTGACAGCTGTTACATAGTTCCATCTAGCGGATATTTTTACTCTCTCTCTCTCTACCACATTGATATCCCTTACAAAAATATTTGTTCGACAAATAAAAATATAGGAAAACTATGAGTAACTTGTTTTATATAACATACCTAGAAGACAGCACTCGAGATACTCCATACCTAGTATACTATCATAACTAATTTCTCCGTATTTCTCTAAATGATGTGTAATTTCTTCGCGAACTTTATTCTGAATGTTGGGGTTAATCGCCAGTTCATATAAGGCGAATGAAATCAATGCGCTGGTTGTTTCTGTGCCAGCAATAAAAAATTGGAATGCGTTTGATAAAACCTCTGTAAGTGCTGAAAATTCGTTACTTGTTATTTATTAAATACTAAAAGTAGCAACGAGGAAAAATGCTTTAGGTTAAATAGGAGAAAAGACGGAATATAACAGAGTGGATTACGGTACACTTGTATGTATGTATGAGACCTAAAAGATCTATTGCGCCCCCTTACTTCTACTTAGTTCCTGAGGAAAGTCTCAGAGACTAGTATAGCTCCATTAGTCCTATTTCCCTGAGGAATTTTTGGATATATGCAGGCTTCAACTTAAGTAAATGTCCCTCTCCTATCCAATAATCTCCTAGATGCTGTGCAATTCGTAGGAATGTGGATGGAGGTTTCTTTTTCCATGACACAAAATCTACATTCTTCTTCCTCCACTATTTTGAGCTTTTTCAGGTGCCCATTCAGGCGATAATATCCCATTAGGATCCCTGTTAAAACTCTTAGTGCAGTTTTTACTTTGATCTCAACTGGTTGTAGTCACCCAGAAGAATCTTTGATTGTCTAAGCCCTACTAGATATTTCCAATGGTCAGATCTTTTTTCTTCGGCTTTGCCTATTTGTTTATTAAATTTAAAGAATGGGAATTGACTTATGAAAAATTTATTCTATAGAATTTTTTTTATAAAAACATCTGAACCAATTTTTAAAATGCCGACCCTCAAATTATGCTTCACGGGCCTAGGCCTAGGGATGGCGATCTGAAATCGATTCCTCGGAGGAAATAAATCTATTTTTTAAACCGATATGTTGTACAAAATCGATTCAATGAATCGATATTTCACCCTTGAAAATCGACATTCGATTTTTTCTCTATTTATCACCATGTTCACTCAATAGCCGTGAATGCCGTGATGTATAGGAGTATCGTGGGATCATCTGTTCCTTGTGAGCGCCTTTTATCCATTGCCAGCAACATCGCAAGTGATGAGCGTGGTTTGGATTCCAGTAGACTTGACACTCTTGACAGACTGCTGTTTTTAAAAAGCTTAGATATTAAGCATTGTGAACTATAAGCTATATTTTCCATTTTCTTAAATTTTCAATGTAACAAATACATTTAGAAAATAAATGTCTTCTTTTATACCTCATCTGATATTTTGATATTGTTATTATCGAATTCCCTGAACTAAAAGAACCTTGATTTTACTGATAAGAGAACCCAGAAATTGTTTATTATGGTATCTTTCTTGTTTTTCATAAAATGGATTTATATTTACATTGTGAATACAAAGTTGAAAAAAAATCGATTTTTTAGAAATCGATCTTTTGGACCTCGATTTTTTTATGAATCGATTCATCAGGTTACGATTTGAATCGATTTCAAAATCGATTTTTTTGGAAAGAATCGCCATCCCTACCTAATCCTAAATCCATCACTGCCTACCTGTTAGGTATATAAGAGTATGATGGTATGCTAGATAAATTCTGTCAAAGATGATTATAAGAGAATTTGAATTTACCTGCTTGGTTTGAATCACTTTTATCATTTTCATATTTATCTGATGCTTCTATAAGGATATCTATATAATCAAAACACTTTGCATTATTCCTTTTATTCGCCTTTTTAACTTTAACAACTTCAGAAATCGCCTTCACTATATAGGCTTGATCCTGTCTCTTCATGAAATCCAATTTAAACCAGTCCACCCATTCAGGTTTAAAAATATATAATCCTTGAATTATAGCGTTTCTTGAAGAAAATTCGAAAACTCTAGTAGAAATTTCCTGTATATCGGAATGATCTTTTTGAAAACAAAGAGCGTTTATGCCAAAAAAACATCGAGAAACAACTTCAGTCGTATATTTGGTGCTTAAATTCTTAGCGTCTATGGTGGAATGTAAATTTTTTTCAATATATTCTGTAAGTTCATTGCATACACCTACTCCGATAGATGACATTCCTTTTAATTTTCCACATGTGAAAATAGGAGCCAACCTATTTCGGGTTTTTTTCCACTCGTTATATTTTTGGAAAACTAAATAATTTCCAATAATTGGATTATGCTGAGGACATGCTAAACTTCTGTTTTTAAAATACGCGAAATCTTTTACCAAAACATGTTCTATTAATTCTGGAGATCTAAGTATTAATACTGGTTTATCAAATAGGAAAACACCCAAGTAAGGCTCATCGGTTTGTTTGTAGAGGTCTCTTAAACCTTGTGCTATGGTTGTTTTAAAAGTAAAAATATCGTAAAAATTTCCAAATAAAGGAATTGGTTTTACATAAAACACTCCTCGCTTCTTCCAATAATCGAAATTTCTGGTGTAGTACTTGTAAAATATAAAATATAGCGTAGCTAACAGCAAAAAGAAGTCAACTGTCCAAGATACCAAAACCATCTAAAAAAAAATAGTTATTTGTTGAGCAAAGAAATAGATTGACTGCCGAGGCTGATAGTTCAGGAATTCAGCTAAGGCAGTCAATCTACTTTGCTGCCGAGCTTAACATATCATTTTTTCTCCGATTGTTCATAATGATATATGTATAGTTTGGCAAGTTTATCAGAAGCTACGCGGCATCGGTAAGGGGCGAGGAAACATGGCGAATATCTGTCAAAAACGTACCAATGGTGTACGGTACCTATTTTTATAAAAGTATTAAAAATAATAATTATTATTATATAATAATTATATATATAGAAACTGATTTTTGCTTTGCTTTAAAGGTAAGGTATTTGTTGTTAAAAACAAATAATGTTAAGAATCTTACTTGAATTCAATATGGATACGAAATAGTTCAAAATCTGACACTGATAATACCAACGCCACTGGATAATCAATGTCAGTCAATTGAAAAAGTGAGAGGAAAGAACACACGCACGCGCTTGCCAATAGGAAGTCAGCTGGTCGCCAAGCAATGAAGGTTAGGCAATTGAGTTAGTTCGGAGGGCGTGAAAATTATGTATGGTTTTCGCACAACGCTGCCAGAGCAAGAAGCATATTAAATTTGGAAAAGTGTTCATCTTTTAATATTCATAAATTGAAAAAATAATGTTAATAGACAAAATCAAAGAAAACAAGCACATTAAAAATTAACGTTTAATCATATTGTTAATACTGTTAATAAAAAGTCCATTTTTTAATTATTATCACTACATACTAAGCACTTTATCTTTTTCATAGTTAAAGTTGGCAATATCGAATGTTTTCGACTGCATTCCTTTCACGGCTTCAGTTAAACTTGCCAAACTATATATTGTATTTGCATTATGTAATAAATTGTTAATAAATATTTTTATTTGTCAAAAAATGTCAAATGTTTTAGTCCCTTTGAGAATAATCATGTTGCTGCATAGACAGGAAAGTCCTTACTTTGCTGATTGATATGAGTCTGCAAAATTAATATTAATCGCCTATCGGAGAAAAAAATCATTTGTTATGATATTTAGAGATTTGTTTATGCTCATTAACTTTATTGACCTTTGATATCATTGATGTTTAAGAAATTTTATAATTTGATGGAAAAATTGAAATATGCAGATTATTTACAAAATATAGAGTGCGTCTATAAATAAATAAAAAAAGGAAATAGTCAGCCGTGGGGACTGCCGATAGAAGTGAAAACAAAAACAAATGAGCCTCTTTCAAAATTTGTTTTCTTACTTCCATTGCATATTCCTAAACTCTGTGTTGCTCAGCCTCGGCTTGCGCCTCGACTTAGCAATCTTCACACTCGTCTAGGAATGTTGGGCTTTTCCTACTCGGTAGACAATGTACTAATATTTTAATTACCATATTTCAACTGAATAAAACCAGTGAAATTGAAGGAATATTAATGAAAATTAAACTTACGTTTTTTTTTAATTCAAATAATGTATTAGACAATTCAGTAGAACTAACTAAACATAAAGAAGAGCTTCGCAATTAATCGCTACAAATTAAGGAATTCTATTGATTCAAATGTATAAATCTTAAAATTCAACGCCATCGATCCATCAGGATCGGACTCACTTTAGTGAGCAGAGCTAAATAATTTATTTCCGAAACATTTTTACATCATATAAATATTGATTTATTTTCCCATTATTCAAAATTTTCTCAGCTTCTTTATTGGCGGACTACTAGCAGATAATTCAAAACTTTTAATAAAATCCTTGTTTTTATTTGCATGTATAAAAGCAAAATTAATCTATTTTTTTTTAAAGATTGAATATACGGGGTTGGGATAAAGTATGGAACCAAGTAAATATCTTTTAAACGAAAAGAACGATATTTATGAAAATTTGCAGGTAAGTGCAATAGAACAAAATGCATCTGATGTACATTTTTTTGTTAATAATATACTTCCGGTTTAACCGGAAATGCCATCAACTTCTTTAATTTAAATGGAACACCCTATATATTTTTACAGACTTTGAAAGAGCTTGTTATTTTGAATTCATACATACTGAGTTTAGTGTAAAAAAAATTGTAAAAACGAGGAATATACTTAGCACTTTAATCAACCTCCTTTGAGTTTTTGCATTAGAGCAAAAAACTATTTAGATAAACTAATTGATGTTGTTTGTATGCATAGTAATAAAAAAACAAGTACTGTTTAGTACGTCTTTTGTTCTCCAAGTGTCAAATTCTAATTGAAGGAAATAAATTTTACAATTTAGAATGGTTCAATTAAGTGAAAAAGAACGTATTGAAATTTTAATGATGATCGTTTATGGTGATCGTGTTAGAAATCATGAAAAAGTGTGTCATATTTTTGATAATTTGCAACCGAAGAGAAACCCTATATAACGCTCAACAGTAACTAAAACATTACAACGTTTTAATACAACTGGGATGGTGAAAAATTTGCTAAAACCTGGAAGACCGCGGACTGCAACGAACGAAACTGTTAAACAAAATATTGCAATCGATTTAGAAGAATCACCTCAAACTTCCACCACAAATTTGGAACTAAACCATGGTATCAGTTGACGTTCTGTAGGAAAGATATTAAAAAGTGAAAAGTATCATCCGTATAAGGTAGGGTTGGTTCAAGAATTGTCAGACGATGATTTTGACCGACGGCTGGAATTTTGCGAACGGCTAATGGACATCAGTAATGTCGACGACAATTTTGCTTATAACATAGTTTTTTCCGATGAGGCAACTTTTTGTTTAAATGGAACTATTAATCGCCATAACTCAAGGTATTGGTCAAATGAGAATCTTCATTGAATTCATGAAGCACATACCCAGCATCCACAGAAGTTAAATGTTTGGATGGGAATTGTCGAAAATAGGCTTATAGGCCCATTTTTTATCGACGGAAACTTGAATGGTGACAAGTATTTGGATCTACTAAATAACGAAATTATTCCTTCACTTCAACAGAATGGGAAATTACCACAAAATGTTTGGTTTCAACAAGATGGAGCACCTCCCCACTATGAAAGACGGGTGAGGGATTTTCTGGATGCGAATTTTCCAAATCGATGGATTGGACGTAGAGGATTCATAGAGTGGCCTGCTCGTTCTCCGGATCTTAGCCCGTTAGATTTTTTTCTTTGTGGTTATCTACGCTAGACGACCAACAAACTTACAGGAATTGAGACAAAGAATTATTGATGAATGTGAACTAATACGTGGAGAAGTCTTGGAAAGAGTGACTCAAGAATTTGTTAATAAGATGGCATATTGTCAGCACGTAAACGGCGAGCATTTTGAACATTTGAAGTAATTTTGTTTCTCATTATTCTAAAATAATTAAATGTACACCTATTGTACAACTAACAGTGAGTTATTATTCCTCGTTTTTACAATTTTTTTTACACTAAACTCAGTATGTATGAATTCAAAATAACAAGCTCTTTCAAAATCTGTAAAAATATATAGGGTGTCCCATTTAAATTAAAGAAGTTGATGGCATTTCCGGTCAAACCGGAAGTATATTATTAACAAAAAAATGTACATCAGATGCATTTTGTTCCATTGCACTTACCTGCAAATTTTCATAAATATCGTTCTTTTCGTTTAAAAGATATTTACTTGGTTCCATACATTATCCCAGCCCCGTACAAATTTCACCTTGAAATTCAATAAAAAGACAGAGAACGAACCCACGATACCAGATAACAAAAAGCCATTTAATTGGAATAAGTTTTATTTTATTTATACAAAAAAAATGTTATTCAATAGGAATCATTTTTATGGGTAGACCACATTTTGATATTAGAGCAAAGTTTTTCGGTTCAAATTCAATCTTCTCAGGTGTCTTGTTACATTTTTCTAGTTTAAATTTCATTAATATGTTCGAAATAACAATAGATAAGGCCATCATACCGAGTCTTCGTCCTAAAACAGGTGGATATATTTAGTCAATATTAACAAAATAGATTTATTTTCATGATATTTGATTCAAAATAAAAATCCCATCATCATTATTTATAGGTAAATATGATCTACGTTATGCAAGAAGAAACATTTTAAGACTGAAAAATGTTAAATTTATGCAAATCATGTTTACACTGTATAGTTGTACATAATATAAATACAATTTTATTTTTGTATAGATATATATTGATGTCTTGATGTTCATACTGGTTTTTTAGACAATTATATCGATAGAAAAACAAATTAAAAATATATATAAATATAAAACCTTGTCTTTGCGGTAGTTGTACAGTTATCAGTGCAATACAGACTGAGCAGGCATCTAGAAAGCGATTCAAGTTAAAAATGACATTGACAGAATCTGACTGATGTAGTCGATAATTCAAAAATAATTAAAAATTAAGACACAGATGTATCAAGACAAGTTTGAAGGAAATGAATACATTTTAATGAAAAAATAAGGATAAATTTCAAATAATATTTCTTCAAATTACGTGAATTACGGATCTGGATAAATATTTTAAATTTTGTTATATTCAATGCCAAATAATTGATAATTATTCTACATGAAATGTATATTAAGATAATAGCTTTTAATTTCTGTATATTTTTGTAATAATCAAAATATTTTTCCTACAACTACTACGCAATACACGCTTTTCTACACAAATTTTTATACGCAAAGCAGGCCTTTTCTTAATTATTTTGATAACCGTTGGAAAAGTAATGCGAAAATTATACGCTATGGCACCGAAATGTCAAACAAAGCTACCTATGACCTGTCAACTTTCTTGACAATTCAACCTAATAGTCAATTTCTTATTGGTGTACAATTTTTAAATTTAAACCAAAAGTAAGAAAACTATTCATTCCATTATTTATTTTAATTTATTAATTATAAAAACACTAACCTATTAAGCATTATTTTAGAAATAAATAATTTATCTTTGAGTTGTCCAATTCGGACATTGAAAATACTCCTCCAGATATTATCGAAAAGGCTCGAACTGCAACCGAAAATTTGTTACCTGAGGTTTCGAAAGAGAAATATCAAAATAGTAGTTTTCTATTTATTTTCTTTCTGTTCAAAGTTTAAATAAAATAACTATGTAAATTACTGTATTTCTTTCATTAATAAATGTGGTTGTAGAAAAAATATTGTGTACAACTTGTACGCAAATCACTTTTCCTCGCTTACGGCTCGTGCCACAAATTTCTGCGCTCGTGGTAAAAGTGACGCTTTGCGCACTAGTTGCACAAACTACTATTGTAAAATATTGAAAAACTTACCAAGACATGCTCTAGGTCCTTCTCCGAAAGGAATAAACTTCAACCCGTTTTCATTGAAATTGTTGTTCATAAATCTCTCCGGTTCATATTTCTCAGGATTCGGATAATAATTTTCGTCTCTTTGTATAGCAAAAACTGGTATAATAACTGGCGTACCTTTTTTAACCACAAAATCTGTACCATTAAATTTATAATCGGAAGAAGGCACCCTATCCAGAAATGGTAAAGCTGGATACTTCCTCATTGTTTCTAAGAAATTATTTGATTCAATTTACTCTCAATAATTAAATACTATGCTTACCGTTCAAACACCAAAGGGGGGGACTGAAAGACCTTTTGGTGGCCGGAACCCTTTTGCGGTATCAGCCCCAATGTAATATTGGAAGAACAGATTCGATCTGACCATTGGAAAGATCAAAGATTATGATGGGTGCCTACAACCTGTTGAGATCAAATGAATGCATAATTAAATCTGCACTAAGAGTTTTAACAGGGATCCTAACAGGACATTGCCGCCAGAACGGGCACTTGAAAAAGCTCAAAATAGTGGAGGAAGAAGAATGTAGATTATGTGGCATGGAAGAAGAAACCTTCATCCACATACTTTCAGAATCCTAGAGCACAGCACTTAGGAACTTATTGGATAGAAGAAAGACATTTACCTAAGTTGAAGCCTGCAGATATCATAAAATTCCTCAAGGAAATAGGACTAAAGAAGCTACTAGTCTCTGAGACGTTCCTCAGGAAATAAGTAGAATTAATGGGGCACAATAAATAGATCTTTTAGGTCTTAGTGAATGTTACCCTATCATACATACATACATACCGTTCAAACACATTTCCATATATTTATTATCCTTGATGCCTTCCTGAGTGAAATCTCCGTGTTTTTGGAAATTCATTTTAACTTCTCGCCTTAACGTATCTTGTGCATTTTGGTTCATTGCTAGTTCGTATAGTGTGAAAGCTAAAACGGTACTAGATGTTTCTATACCTGCTATTAAAAAGAATATGGCATTGGAACCTGCAATATCTAAAACTAAACAAAATAAACGCATTTTTAAGTGTATTTGTTCACAAAATAATATAAATTTAATGCTTCGCACTGGATTTTGAATGTACGACCTTGTGGATAGAAGTTCTTGGAAAATAACGACTTCTATAAGGAAGAACACAATGAAATTTAGGAGATAAAATCCCCATATGTAATCCTTAGATTAGCATGACCAAGACCAAGACTTGCTTGCTTTGTTCATCATTATAGTACAGTGAAAAAAAATAGGTAAGAGGTAGAATGAACAACTCCAAAACTTTGTATGCAAGACCAAGACGATTTGAGCAAGACAAACCAACTCTATCCGAGTGTTGGTATTGGTTTTGCATAGAGATTGCAGCCCGGTATATTTCTCAACCCGGCTGGAACGGTTGGACTCATCGCCAACCCGGCCGGGTCCGCACATTCTACGATTTCTCGCTCCCGCGCCGCGGTTTACTTACCGGACCCAGTGGAAGTCTACAAGAGCACATTTTTACAAACACTTTATTGTACAAAGCAGAAACAATAACTGTGTGACGCTACGCTACTGAAAATCTTAACACCTGATAAAGTTCGATGCAATTGGCGTTTGTCGAGTAGGCTGGGCATTATTACTCTGTCTCTCTTAGTTGGTCATTTCTGCGACATCAAGTTAGTTGGCGAATACTGTATCGACATGAAGATAAGTGACGATTTATTTAGGATTCAACAATTATTAAGAAATGGGATAAGTCCATTAGGAATTCACAGTGTTTCTGTGCGACTAACCAAGAGGTCAAATTACTTACCCGGGCTTTTGCTTTGCTGTTCTTCAAGTTCTTTTACGCCTTTATTACCCAAATCTGCTAAATTTCGCAAATTACCATCATAGCCGTTTTTGGTAGTAAGTGAAGCTTTGAACATGCTTTTGAAAAATTGAATTTCTTTGTTCTCTATAAAATCCAATCCAAAAAAAGAAACCCAAGTTGGTTTAATGAAAAACATATTCTGAATAATGGCGTTTCTGAAATTGAAGTCGAACATATTACGGGTGCATTGTCTGAAAAGAGATTCTTCTTCGTCAAAACAATGAGGATTTATTTCAAAAAAACATCTGGCTAATAACTCTGTTGAAAAATGTCCTCCAATTAATCTAGCGTCAATAACGCCAGAGTTTCTATGTAAAAATTTAATCATCTCCTGTTGAATGTTATCTATATGAAAATAATTATTCTTGATTACCGAAGCTCGAAATAATGGCGAAAGTGTGGTTCTAACTAATTTCCATAAGTTATATTTCAGGAAAAATATTGAATAAGCCATATCGGGATGTTTTGGTGTTGCTACTCTTCTGTCGCAAAAAACAGAAAAATCCTTTATAAAAACATCTTTTATCAATTCAGGAGATTTAAGCACTAATACAGGCTCGTCCAAAACGTACATTCCAAATAAAGGATCGTTAGTACTGTCATAGTATTTTTTAAAATTTTCATGGATGGTTGTTTTAAACGTCAGCGAGTCAAAGATGTTTCCAAATAACGGTATTGGCTTTGGAGAATAAATTCCTCGTTTCTTCCAGTAATTAAAATTCCTTGTAAAATATAGAAAAATTAAAATAGTTGAAATTCCACTGAATATTAATATGTCCAGAACCCACGAAGATGTTAGCAGCATCTGAAAATAACGAATGCAATAATAGTTTCTAAAAAATACCTTTTTTTTCAAATGTATTTACGTTTTTTATAAATAAACAGAAGAATTTAATATCCACTTAAGGATCTATCACTGGCAGTAGTTATAAAATTGATTAAGTAACTTTAAAAACTCAAAATTAATTTATAAAAGTATGTGATGTAATTGTTCACAGATGTTTGCGTGATATTAATAAGTATTTCAAGAGAATTAGCTTTTAAAAAATATATAATTTCACGTATATTCATCTCCCTATTGTAGTAATATGTTTATAATGTACAAAGTATAATTAAAGAATTGGTTAGTATGATATTTTCAAAACCTTGAGTGATTAGAATTTAAATGGCCATAACCTAGACCTGTAATTAATCACAGTGATTTTATTATTTTTCTTGTGCTCGATAGACTTGCTCGTGTGGTTTATTTACTCAGTTACTTTCCTGCTTATCAGAATTTAATATAAATTTATCAATCGTAAATACAATTTTTAAATTCGATCTTAGTATTTACAAGTTTTTTTGGTGCTTTTGAATAAATTGTTTATTTAGGAATTAAAAATAAAACAGTTATTTTCATACCTAATTATTCAGATAAGCGCATTAAAATGCCCAAGCTGTTAAACAGTAAATTTGTTAAGTTATTTGGAACAAAATACTAAAGTAGGGACCCGCTTATTCCTCTTAAAGGTGCGTCCTCACCAAGTCGATCGACATGGTCGACAAAACTCCATACGTCCACACCAGAGTTGACAGAAATGTTGTCGATCAGTCTAATCAACATGTCTGACGAAGATGTGAAGATATGCCTCAATAAAAGTTATGACTTTGCCTTGTTCTGATTCCATTTTCTATGAAAATACACGACTACGATGTCAACGTAAACGTCAAGACGTCACTGAGTACACAATTTGTCGAATGTCGAAAACACGTCCACACACTAAAGTCGATCGACTGCTCTTTCATGTTTACCGACAGTCGATGGAAAACAATTCGACACCGTCGATTGCAAACTACACACCAAGTCGACAGTGTCGACTCGGTGAGGACGCACCTTAAGGCTATAAGAGACGTAAGTTTTACTATTTATAATCATTATTATTAATTCAATTGTTATATATTTAAACGTTTTTAATGCTAGATTACGTTGATGAAACTTGATATATTCTTACTGTTTCTTGCATCTTATCCACACTTTTCACATAAATAAAAACTTACATTGAATAATTCTAAGAGTATTATACAAGCCTTTTATTTGTAAATAAACACTTTTGATTCATGCAATACGAAGCACAGGACATTTTTAGTTTTCCTAAAGCAAAGAGAAAAAAACTACATTTTGGCAACGTGAAAAAAGAGTTTGTTTTTGACACGTCATTATCCTTTGATCGTAAATTAACCATTTATAAAGTTCAAGTAGTAACAAGTCATACAGCCAAACTGAATGTATGCAATATTTTAATAGTGATTTCCTAAATAAATAGTATTCTGATTTATATGTCGTTTTTCTTGAACCTTTAAATGGACCACCATGTATTTTAATAATTAATAAGTTTAAAAAATATCCTATTTCGCTCTGTATATTACACCTTTTTATTTGTTCACTTGTTATTTTTAACATTTGAAAAATGTAAATTACCTTCATACAACTCGTTCCGCAGTACCTACAAGAAAACCGGAAAAAAGTTTTTGCTTCACTCAAAAAAGTCGTAAGTACGACACTGAAATACCTGAAATCACAATTCCAATATATCACTTTATACAACATGAAGATTTCGATACACTCACCTTAGATATTCAACTAAAACTGTATAAATAACAACCAAAAAAAAATCGTTTTCATGTAACGATAAATTACAATTTTAGATTGCTTGTAACTATTAACCAAAATTACCTGTTTCGATTTTCGAACTCCCGTATGCCTGATACTGTTGTCGGCATATGCGATTCACTTGTACAGCGTATAGTCAGCAGTATTTGTCGGTTCTCTACTACAGTACACAATCAGAGACAAGTACAGCGGACAGATCGAGGCGTGAACGGTGGGAGAACTTTGAGCTGCGTGAAGTCAGAGTCAGTGTTAGACAGAGAAAGTATTCGGAAAACAGAAAGGCAAACTGTTTATACGAGTCGGGTGATAATGCTAGCGACGATCGAATTTCGTGCGCATTTCGTGGGCGATACTTCTGACCGTTCACGTCTCAATATGTCCGCTGTAATACATTTTTACTACTTAGGTATAGACAGCCTCAAATTTCGATATACAGGGTGTCCCAAATACGAGTGACTGATTTTAAACATAAATGCCCAGCTTATTAATTGCTCCAAAGAGATGGGGTTTTCACTAGTTTCACTAGTTTATCAAAGAGATTTTTTTAAGCTTGGCTGGCATTTCATCTCATCAACACAGGGTGTTTTACTAATGTTGGTCAAATTCAAAGGGGAAAATATGTATTATTTTAAATAGAACACCCTATAATTTTTGATCTCATTCGAAAGAGCAATCATTCTCCTTTCCAAAAATGTATAGTTTTCTATCTTTTGTTTCATTAACAACAAAGATATTCGAGGTTTCATGTAGTAGTACATTTCTAATTAGTAGTTTTATATGAACGTATTTTGATGCCTAAAATCAACTCATGCTGTGACCGTTTGACGCATAACAACAAAATCAGCAATTTTGACAATAGTAATTTTGTTAAGTCATATAAGTCGGTTTCGAAATGATCTATACAGTGAGTCAAAAAGCTCAAACTGTAATAATTTATGCAGAAACGAAATCAATAATTCAAACAAGGAGGATATTCAGAAGGAAATTTATGAAAAATCCGCCGTCAGTGAATATAATTAAAAAATGGTATGTACAATTTATCGAAACTGGTTGCATTGCACACTCAAAAAAACCGAGAAATAATGATGGTCTTTTAAACAAGTTGATGTCAATTAATGAAGTGCTACATGATAACGATCATAAAATTTCAATTAGAAAAATTGCTGGAATTTTAGAGCTTAGCAAGTGTGACGTTCAAAGATGTCTAAAAATTTTAAAACTAACTCCATACAAAATTCAGACTTATCAAAAATTGTACGAGTCAGATTATGAAAAACGAGTAATGGTATGTGAGACTTTACTTGACTTATTAAGAAACGAACCCAATTCATTATTAATTATGTCTGATGAAGCAACGTTTCACATTAATAGCATGTGTAACAGACATAATTGTAGAATATGGGGTTCCCAAAAACCAATTTCTTTTAATGAATTTCAGAGAGATAGTCCAAAAGTAAACGTTTGGTGTGCATTATCTCGGCGAAAAATCTATGGTCCTTTTTTCTTTTCGGAACCAACAGTGATATGTTGGAAACTTTTTTTTATCCACAACTAGTTCAAGATAGAATTAGCGACGACGTTTACTTTCAACAAGACGGTGCACCACCACATTATTCGTTAATAGCACGAGATTCATTAAAAACGTTTTTTAATGATAAGTGGATAGGTCGAGCTGGACCGATTGAATGGGCACCGCGGTCTCCTGAATTAACTGTCCCAGATTTTTTTCTCAGGGGATATGTGAAGGAGAGGTGCTACAATCCTAAGCCTAGCAATTTAGCAGAACTAAAAAATAATATCAGGAACATTATTGAAAACATTCCGCAAGAAATGTTGGAAAATTCATTTGAAAATTTAAAATTTCGCTTACAGTTATGCATAAACGAAGAGGGTAGGCATATGCTGCATTTATTATAACTTTTTTGATCTTCGTTGTTTATATGTATTGAATAATGTTATTATTTTTTCTTACTAAATAAACTGTTTGTCAGATTTGTTGGAAATTATTCACGTAATTAAAAATGCATACTACATGAAAGCTACTCAAATGATTTTGGTATGCGTCAAACGGTCACAGCATCGAAATACGTTCATATAAAACTACTAATAATTAGAAATGTACTACTACATGAAACCTCGAATATCTTTGTTGTTAATGGAACAAAAGATAGAAAACTATACATTTTTAAAAAGGAGAATGATTGCTCTTTCGAATGAGATCAAAAATTATAGGGTGTTTCATTTAAAATAATACATATTTTCCCCTTTGAATTTGACCAACATTAGTAAAACACCCTGTGTTGATGAGATGAAATGCCAGCCAAGCTTAAAAAAATCTCTTTGATAAACTAGTGAAACTAGTGAAAACCCCATCTCTTTGGAGCAATTAATAAGCTGGGCATTTATGTTTAAAATCAGTCACTCTTATTTGGGACACCCTGTATCTCTGAAGGTAAATATTTTTTGATAAAATGATATTACATTACATCGAATTTGATTGGTAAGGCGAATCCCACGGTGCGTGGTTTGGCAAACCAAGCTTGTGGTAGTAGCTTGTTTTTATTAGTTATTTCATTCCAACAGTGTTGTCGCACACTGCAGTGTGGTCAGTTCTCCTTTCTGTTCAAAAAAGATTATACACCAACAGAATTGGTGGATTCCGAAACCGACGGTTCATGGAGAAAAAATAACGAAAATATGACAAAAGGAGCAGTACCGTCAGTGGTGGCTCGTGAACTTTTTAAGAGATGAGGCTGGACATAAAACGTTTTTGTAAAAATATACCATATACCAGCTACTTCAGTGACAAAATTAATTGATGCCCAGCAAGAACCAACGTGGAGGTAGAGTTTCACTTGCCAAAAAATGTTTTTGTTCGTTTTTTGTTTTTTATTTTTTTGGGGATTTTAATTTTTTTTTTAAGTATTCATATTTTAACGGTCTTTAGTTTGCGAAAAATTATCAATAATATTATCATAAAATGTATCATTTTGTTTTTAGTGTTTTATAAATCTTTTTCAATAGATATTAAACAAACAAACAATTTTGGCCCATTGTATTTATTTAAGTTTTAATTCGTTTGAGAGTGGAAGGTATGGTCTCTCCACCGATGCCTAAGTGACATGAATGGTGACTGTCAAACAAAGTAGTTTATAAAACTGAGGTAAAACTTAGTGCAAATCATTATTTATCATAAATTTTATCATATCGGCGTGACCTTCGTACTGACCTAACATATCTTTATCCGAGTATACAACACATAATAAATTGTGCAGTGCTATTTTATCAAAAAATTTATATTTTAGAACTAAGTTATCTAAAAGTGTATTGTGAAACTCTTTTGAAAAATTTCGAATAAGCTTCCAGTCGAAAAACTCCTTTTAGTATCTAAAATTTCATAAAAAAGTTGTTTATAATGTAGTTTCTTGTCTACCAAATTATATGCAACACGTAACACGATGTGCTTTGCCACTCGTATTCTGTATTCGTGTATCATCGCCACCGCTAGAGACAAGCCTCCTGAGAGTGTTGCCATTTCCGCTATTTTTTACGGTATTAGCAATTGGACTGGTCGAAAAAACGGCAACTGTGTTGAGATGTTTCTAGAATCTAGCCTCAGGGCACTGTTGTCAGATTCAAAAATAAGTAGTTAAAACGAGGAATTAATTGTAAAATTTGAAAACCATTAGATAAATAGAATAAAGAATAAATAAAATGAAGAATAATCAACGAAATGTTTCTGGTGCTATTTGCTGGAAAAATTGTTGAGGAGGCTGAGCCTCCTTAGCCTCCTTCAAGGAGCCGCCACTGAGTACCGTGGCAAAATAACTATTAAATATCATTATTATTATAACTTTATGCAACCAGTTATGAAATGCGTAATTTTGTGTAACGAGTGGAATGTTTGCGGGACGGAAGAGCGGAGCGAGCGAGTTACGCAACATGACACGAGCGCATTGTATCTAGCAAAAAATTGTGTGGCTTTGTAACCCTGTTTGATGCTCTCTCCTTGTTGTTCTAAGACACATGATCTTGAAAGAACAGCAGTAGAGAAGATTATAGGAACGATCCCCGGGTAAACGTTCTATTTTCTATTGCCATCAAGAATTGATGCACTGGAGTGTGTATAGAGAAAGGAGAAAGTAACTTTAAAGTGTGCGAGGTAAGATGAGTCTCTATACTGAAAATAATCATATATAAAAAAGAAACCTTTTTTCACTAAACACTTAAGTTAGAGCGTTGTAGACATAGGTATTCTCGTCCGCCATTTTGGTGCCTTGTTGTACGTTGACGTTGTTGTTGTGTTGGTCAAGTATTTGGCATGAGATTCGCTATTTCTACTCAGAGACGTGGAGAGCATCCATTCGATGCTCTTTCTCAATTTTCTGGTGTAAATAGTCTGAAGGAAAGTTGGTAAAATCAATGAATATCAAACATTTTTCAACACAATATTATGTCAACTCGACCCATCACAAAACAATAAAATTCAGGCACCAAAATGGCGGATGAGAATACTCATCTCTTTAGTGCCTTACTTAAGTACATCAGTTTATTTAAAAAATAAATAAGACGTTTGCTTATTACCCAACATTATATTTCTATTACGTTTTCATGGGTGTGAATGTTAGGTACAAAGGTTGCTTAGACACCAAAGGGAAGCTCTTCGGTTCAAATTCAATTGTTTCTGGAGTTTTCTCACATTTATCAACTCGAAAATTCATAAGGATATTAGCCACTGCCATCGATGCTCCTAACATACCTAACCGTTTACCTAAAATAAAATAAATATTTCAAATATAATTAATAGGATTACATCACCATCAGGAGACAGAAACAACATGTGTGAAAGGAAGGAGTATTCGATTAATAATACAATTTCAATTTATTTCGCCTCCAACGACACCAGTACTGTAGGTAGGAGTATGACTTTTATTTATTTAATATCCGTATTGAGAAGGTTGAAAAAAAATGTAATCCACCATCTTGTTGAGGCGACCATGTGACCACTGGGGAACACCGTCGTATAAATATATACCCTGTACAGCCTGCAGCGCAGTAGCCAGTGTTGTTCCTGCTATTACGACTTTTAACCATATCTATTACAATATTACGTTTTGATAGCAATCTATTACCTATTCATGAATTATTTGGCAATGACATTTGCGCACAGGATCAGAACAGGTAAGGGCCAAGATTGACAAAAGAGAAGAATACTAAATGATGTCCTATAGGATGGGAGGCCATTGCAATTTATATGAAGAAGAAGAAATTAGAATGGTGTAATGGTGGTAAAATTAAAGTGTGTCAGCTGTCAATTGTCATGTCGCATATTGTCCGATTTGTCAATTAAATTTTTGATTGACCAATTGGCAATCTATCGTGCAAATAAAACTTAAAGCATTCCTTACATTCGAAAGAGAACTAATTATTATAATATTCCGTGATAGGAATAAAGAAAACACCGAAAAAAAATTCTACAATAGCTCAACTTCCAAGGAGTTGGCATCACTGAATAAAGCCCTCTATATTGTATATAAAAAGAAGAAGAAAAATAAAAATCTATCACCTTTTTTAGCATTCTATTACGTTTTTGCGTGGAATTTTGTTATCAGAAATTTTTTTCCTAGGAACAACGCTGAGTAGCATGTCACAGCTCGAAGGCAGTATACCAATAAGCACGAGGTATAATGTAGATATGCCGTCTTTCGGAGAGACGTACGAGTAAAACCGAGATCCCCGAGTCTATGGATGCTGGGCTCGATAAAGATCCCTACTGCTGGATGGAACACTAGGCAAAATTTCTGGCTAGGGGCAGCGTGCTCCCGGCGTCGGTTGAGTTGAAAAAATAACTAAGGATATATAAATAAATAAAAAGCTGGACTTACCTATGCAATTCCTAGGGCCAGACCCGAATGGAATATATTTCAAACCATTTAAATTAATCGAGTTATCCAAAAACCTATCAGGATCGTATTTGTTAGCATTGGGATAATAATTCTCATCTCTATGTAATGCAAAAAAGGGAATAATGACAGACGTTCCCTTTTTTATCACTAAATCTGTACCATTAAATTTATAATCTAATACGGGCATTCGATCCAAAAATGGTAGTGCCGGATATTTTCTCAATGTTTCTTAAATATAATAATTATAAAAGAAATGAAAGTGCCCCTTGATTGCATTATTATAAGAACTTACCTTTAATGCAACTTCTTAGATACAAATTTTTTTCAATTCCTTCGAATGTCAATTCTCCATATTTTTCTAGATCACTTTTAACTTCTCTTCTCAGTTTGTCCTGTATTACATTATTCATCGCCAATTCATACAGGGTGTAAGCGATTACTGAACTAGTAGTTTCTTGGGCTGCTATCACGACTAATATAGCGTTGGAGATAATCTCATCTAAAAACTCAAAACCTTAAAACGAATGCGCTTCTATAATAAAATCGCAATCGGTGTGAGAATAGACCGTTCGTTAATAATGACTTCAAATTTGACTCCATGTATTAGGTACTAGCGGACCCAGCAGACGTTGTTCTGTCTTGTCTTACCATATTATATAAATGTTGACTATTTTTATTTGGATTAAGACACTTTATTCATATGATTGTGCCAACAGCACAAGCACTTGAGCTGAATCTTTGTACCATTTCCCATGTTATCTACTTCCATTCCAGAAGCTTTGTGTCTTCTATGTAGACTAGTTTGACTAGAGGGATTTTCAATAGTTGTAATGGTTGTATTATTTCCTCTCCAAAGTCTTCCTATGAAGTTTCCTTTAGAACCTTCTTTAGCTAACTGGTCAGCCATTTCATTACCTGCAATCCCCTCATGTACCGGCACCCTTATTAGAGACACTTTGTTGTCTCTTGCCAGCTTGTTGAAGTATCCTTTACAGTTTTTGTTTCTTATTTTGGGTTGTATTGTTAATTTTTGATAGAAAGAATAAATTTCCTGAAAATTCGACTTTCCCCAATTTTTGAAATGAGAGTATCAAAAAAACCCTATGCTAAATGCCATCAAATTGGCCCATTCCTTTAGGAGTTGTTCAGTATGAACCCAATTATTTATAATATTAGTATAGATTAGTATAAACAATATTAATAATATTAAGACTTCAGATCAACAGAAAAAAAAGAAAACAAAAATTTACTAAAATTATGCAACACAATGAAGATACGTCACTAGTTTAAATGTGAAGTAGTCGATAGTCTTCCTTTGATGTTCCATGTTTCAGAGCTTCTTCTTCTTTCTCCTTCATTGGGATGTTTGGGCTTGTTCTTTTATAAAGGTTTTCCCATGCATTTGCCTTGTTGTCTAATTCTACTCGTTCTTGGAACTCGTGAAATTATTAACAACAAGCTTTTACGAAAATTATCGGTAATTTTTTTTATGCACTCGTGGTATTACCCCAAAAAACTCCACACCCGTAATTTTTAACCAATCAAAACTTGTTTTTTGACAGATCACCACGGCAACGAATGAATTTTAGTGGAAATGTTTTCCTCGTGGTTACCCAACAGCGAATTAGGTTGCGTTCCGAATGTAAGTCCCTTTAAAATTTAGGCCGTAAGGTTGGCTACAGCTTCTTCTTCTTTCTCCTTCATTGGGATGTTTGGGCTTGTTCAGGAATAAAATGTTGACATCTCTGGCATCTACCACTCTGTTGTTTACCATGTTCAATTTGAATTTGAAGCATTTTGCTCATAAAAGGCATAACTTAAACTAGAACTAATCAAAAATTTATACCAAAATGAAACCACCTACGAATACAAACAATTCACTGCCACTCTAACCTAAACTTCTTTGCTTCTTCAATTTGGGTAACTACCCTCTCTTATGATTATTTTGTTCCATGTCAAAATATGTGATTAGCTTCAACTTATACTAGTGACGTCAAAATGTAAAAGGAGAATTTTAAGAGATTTTTAAAATAGAATTTCTTATATGAAAGAGATAAGTTTTGAGCTGAAGTGGATAATAAAATTGAGAATACAAAGAAAATATTAATTATTTCAAATGTTCATTTAAAAACCAGGAGGAGTAATTTGAAAAGCCTTACTCACACCACTAAAAGTTACCAGATTAGTTACTAAAGGGTGTGTTCCGAGAAAGTAGACAACAGTCGTGTTCCAAATCTATTAAATATGCCTTGATGGACGAAGAAATCAATTTGAGACATTTTGGATTAAACATGAATATTTTTGGTTTTTCATCCAATATATTATATTTGTTTACACACATTTATTGTACATTGTTTTTCTGAGAGTATTCAATTAGTGGAAACTAAGTAAAAATAATAAAATAACAATAGCGGATGCAATGACAAAAATCAGCAGAATTGTCAAAAATGGAAATTAATCATTACAGCTGATGTCAATGTTACGAAGTGTTGTGTGAAACTGGGCGGAATCTGACCAATCAGAGGTCTGCAGAATTGCCAACTTAAATTCAACTTACTCCTCCTGGTTTTTAAATGAGGTATAATTTGATAGAAATACTAAAATTTACCTAATGCATCACTTGGCTTTCCGTGGCTTTCTTCGATAGCTTTACGTCCCATATCAACGAAGTTTATCACTTTCCCATCGTTGGCGGGTCGTGCTGCCATAGATGTTTTAAAAACATCTGCGTAGAAATCTATAGCATCTTTTCTAACAAAATTCAGTCCAAAAAATGAAGTCACCGCCGGTTTAATAAAATACATGTTCTGTCTAAATCCATTTAACATATTAAATTCGGTAATTTTCTTTGTGTATTTTAAAAATTCACTATTTTCGTTATCAAAACAATGAGGATTGGCTGCAAAAGTACACCTAGCGATCATTTCCGTGGAAAAATTTGCTGAAAGATGCTTAGATTCCACAGGTCCCGATTGGGAATTTAGAAAAGCCACCATGCTTGTACTTATATCTTCTAGATGATGAAAAAAATATTTTGACATACCAGTGGAAAACATTGGAGAAATTTTCGATCTAACTTTCTTCCAATCGTTGTATTTTAGGAAAAACATCGAATGGAACATATTAGGATTTGTCGGTCTGGCTGCTCTTCTATCGCAAAAGACCGAAAAATCTTTCACAAGTACGTCTTTTATCAAGTTTGGACATTTCAATACCAATACTGGTTCGTCTAGGAAAAACATTCCAAAATAAGGATTATCAGTTTGATCCCATACTGATTTGATTAATTCATATATAGTTGTTTTATAAGTTAGGGAATCAAACAAATTCCCAAATAACGGAAGGGGTTTTAGATGATACACTCCCCTTTTCTTCCAGTAATCTAAATTTCGTGTTAAATATTTGTAGATCACGACCAAAAATATAACTCCAAATAATATTATGTCTATTATGACTGATGAGGTGAAAAGCATCTGAAACAAAAAAATTATATTGATATACCAACCCCGTTTAAGGCTGCAGAATTTGGCAATGACTGAACATTTTAATTATTTTTAATTACACCTCGTTCTTCGAACTCGTGGAATTATTAACAACAAGATTTCATGAAAATGATCGGTAATTTTGTTTATGCACTCGAGGTATTACCCCAAAAAAATTCCACACCCGTAATTTTTAACCAATCAAAACTTTTTTTTTGACAGATCACCACGGCAACGGATGAATTTTAGTGGAAATTTTTTCCCCGTGGTTACCCAATAGCGAATTATACTGGAAATTTTTTGACGTTTACAATGACAGAATATTTTTTTGACAGTCTGAAATAAATTTTAATTATTTGATTTTCAAACACAATTTGGTGTGGAATTTTCTTACCGAATACCACACGGGGTTAAATTAAATCCGGAAATTTTTTCTCGCTCAAGAATATTTTCAGAAAATTATCCCGAGTCTAAGACGAAGACAAAAATATTTATGAGCTCAAAAAAATTTACGGAAATAATTTTACCTCTAGTGGTATTACTAGTTAATATACTACAAGAAACATACAGGAAAGGTTTACATAAAAATAACTTCTGACTTACCTTTTTTCTTGGAAACGTACCTAGCAGTAGCTAAAGCAATCGTTTGAGCGAAATAAATTATTGTGATTACTTTACATATTATTATAAAGGTAGGTAACCTTGATAATAAATTATTAATTTGTGGAAAATAAAAAAAAATAATAATCATCGCAAAAATGTAAATGAAACTATTAAATTTGCCAAGGTAACTGCGTAAAAGCAATCTAATTGTGACTGACAAAAAATGAGTAAATAAAAAGCATCAGTATTAAATTTATAAAAAAAACAAAATAAAGATTGTTATGATATTATTTTTTAAATATTTTAACAAAAAGCAAAAATGTTTATTATAGATAAAAAACAATGGAAAACAATAATAGTATATTATTAAACGAGCAATTTATGATAGCCATTATTCACGCAGCAAGTCACCCGAGTGAATAATGGCCATAAATTGCGAGTAGATCGAATACTTTGTCCGCGACCCTTGATTCCTTTATTAAATAAAAGTCAAGTAAATAATGCGAGTGTAGAACGGAAAGTAATAATTTGGTATTTGGTAGATATTATTGACAATTCTAACGTCAAAATTAATAAATTTCTGGTTAGGTCAAATAATGTGACATATAGAGATGGGCGATACTGTGTAAAGTATCGATACACCGTACCGTTATAAATATATTGTTTTAAAAATATCAATATTAGAGAATATCGTTATGAAAAGTATCAAAACTAAACATTTTGATATTTTATCTATACGATATATTTCA
Source organism: Lochmaea capreae (assembly GCA_949126875.1). Taxonomy (NCBI): domain Eukaryota; kingdom Metazoa; phylum Arthropoda; class Insecta; order Coleoptera; family Chrysomelidae; genus Lochmaea; species Lochmaea capreae. The sequence goes on from OX421400.1 coordinate 4,237,865, forward strand.
GAAACAAATTTCCTACCTACAACTAGTGAATTCTCTCTGTTAAGGACACTGTTGCCGGATAAAAGTGTTTAGTTTTACCTAATAGTGCATAAGCTTGGAAAAAAGTTAACGATAACGAGACAAAAATATCATTTGTACAAATTAATCTGCGCTTCTGGCAACAGCGGTTAAAATAGGGGGGCACTGAACAGTCGGCCAACCTCTTTTGGTAGCTGGGACTAAATACACGCCCTCGCTCACTGCGCAAAATTATTCTTCTCTCTCTTTCGAGCTGTTTTTCTCATATTTTCCTTGTCGTACTTGTGTAAATCATAGGGCTTGAAAAGAACTTTCGCAAACTATATATAAAGCGATAATAAAGGCTTGTGATCGTTGATGATCAATTAGGATACAAAAAGACGTACTCGATTTAAATTTCCAAGCTTTCGAAAATCTTTATTATTTACATCTTCAGAGAACTACAAAAAAACCTAATGTATAAAAGGATTTTAAAATGTTAGAGTTTGTTTAACCATCCTTTGCCGCTACGTCATACATTGTCCAGTTTTATCTCTTATTCATGAAATTGATGAGACGGAATTATGACGTCATTAACGTATTTCTTAACTAATGTCGACGTAAATTGTAATTGTTACTTTTGACAGTTCATCAATTGTCATTGATTATAATTTTGAGGTTAAGTGTAAAATAACATTCAACTAATATAAGACAAACGTAAAACAGAAGAATTCGTCACCGATTATGACGTAACGGCAAAGGATGGTTTAAACAAACTCTACCTGGGAAATTTCATTTCATTCCACAATAATCTGCTAGTGCAAAAAATAGCTATTATATCACTAAGATAATTAATTAGTTAAGGCAAATTAAAATGTTAATACATATTTAATGACTTATTAATGAGTTAAGTTTAGGTTTTAAATAAGTTAATTAATTGCGCAGATATATGTTATTAGAAATTGAAAAAATATTAATTATATGAATATATTGAAATTTCATTGCCACGGATTCAAAAAAATTAAGAAGCCAACAATACCGGGTATATCAGAATTTCCTAACCCATTTTAACTTAGGATGGTGATGTTAAGATCTTTAAAGGATTATTTTCTAGCCTCCGACAAATTTGTTCACTTAAATCGACCTTTGTGTTGGGTATTGCTTAGACCATAACTTATTGCGACGTTAACTAACATTCGTTAGGCTACAGTTTCGGTCATCAAAACACAACTAACCTCTAAAAAATTTTTTAAGGCTTAAGTACCCAAAGGGTAAAGACGGACCCTTTTACTAAGGCTTCGCCCGTCTGTCACCAGGCTGTATCTCATGAACCGTTAGAGTTAGACAGTTGAAATTATTACAGATGATGTATTTCTGTTGCCGCTATAACAACAAACATAGAATATTTAGTTACACATTCACTTTGAAAATAAATAATTAAATTAAAACAAATACTATTCCGGAAAATACCCTTGCACACCAAAATATATAAAAATCGTGCAATCCGTTTCCGAATAATTAAGGCGTTCCATACTCAAAACTCACTTATAAAAATAGTTTTCTACAACTCTATTAATAGTGGTCAAAATATTTAATTTAAAAACTGAACTATCTCGGGATTTTCAACAAAAAAGCGACCTCGCTGTATACATGTAGGGACACTTTTAAAAGACAGTCACCTTACGATCAAAAACCAGTTGTTGGCTATAGCTTTTTCAAATTGGTTTCTATGCTGTTTTCTTTTTTTGACCTATAATGTGAAATGTGACTCGTATTTGGAAAAACCATTACAATTCTGCAAAAATTACCTTTTTTAGGCAAATAGGAATCTTTATTATAAATTAAAATCAGTGTTGCCACATGCTTATTTTTTTTCGAGCCAGATGGTGTGGCGGAAACGAGCCAAATTCATACTAGAACGAGCTTTTTCAAAAACGTTATTTACTAGTGAATATTTCTTGGAAATATACAGGGACAAACTTCAGTATATGGGTTTTTTTAAGAGATATCAAAAAATGTTACCAACAAAAACAGTAGATGTCTGTAAGGTCCATATTTGGAAATTATATCGAACTATACAGAGTGCTTCATAACGCCGTTACAAACCAAACATACGATTTTTTAAATGAGAACCCATGTATATTATACCGAATTCGGATTGCAGACATTTTTTTTAAGCTTTTGATATGAGGTTTTGCTACGTTATACAGAGTCCTTCAAAAGCTATGGATACGTTTATGTGAATATCGTAGGTAATTCAACGCTCTGTAGCTTATTGTACGTTGAAGAAAAAAAATCTATTTAGCCTAACAGTGTTTCGTGATATGATGCAATATCTTCGTATTTTAGTAAATTTTACCCTGGGGTGGATGGAAACTCGAACCTGTCATTTTCTTTCTTATTTCACATGGAACACCCTGTTTTTTAAAGCAAAAATAGAATCTTTGATTAAGTAACTTTAATTTTTGTCAAGCATTCCCTATACCCAAAGTTTATAAAAACAGAGTCATTTTGTAATATTTATTGTAAACTATAATTATTGACCTATTATGTGGAAGCAATAAACGTTGAATGTAATATAATAATAATAGATTTTAATAAACAATTTATTCTAAAGAAAACAAGTCATCAAAAGTATAATCCTAACTGTAATATTGAACTAAATGTTCAAAGTGTTCGCCATTAACATTAATGCAATGCTGTAAGAAGGGGCCCAACTGATTATTGGCCAGCTCGGTCTCCCGATTTAACAAAAGTGTATTTCTTTTTTTGGGGTCTCATAAAAAATGAGGTTTATAAAACTCCCCCGACTATTAGAGAGGACTTGAAAGAGAGAATCAGAGCGTATGCTCAGAAATGTTAGTCAATCATTTGAACTAAGACTGCAGCATTGCATTGATGTTAACGGTGAACACTTTTGAACCTTTTAGTTTAATATTACGGTTAGAATTATACTTTTGGTGGCTTGTTTTGTTTAGAATAAATTGTTTATTAAAATTTATTATTATTTAGGATTTTTTGTTACATTCAACGTTTATTGCTTCCACATAATAGGTCAATGATTATAGTTTACAACAAATATTACGAAATAACTCGGTTTTTATAAACACTGATGGGTACTTTTATAACGGAATGCTTGACAAAAGTTGAAGTTACATAATCGAAGATTCTATTTTTGTTATAAAATACAGGGTGTTCCATTTGAAAGAAGAAAGAAAATGAGAGGTTCGAGTTTCTATCCACCCTGTATACAAAAAAGAAAATAATTAAAATTTCATACAATATGGAGACATTGCATCATATTACGAAACTCTGGTAGGCAAAATAGATTTTTTTCTCCAACATACAATAATCTACAGAGCGTTGAATTACCTACGATTTTCACACATTTTCACTATTGGAGGATTCTGTATAACGTAACAAAACCTTATATCAAAAGCTTCAAAAAAATGTTAGCAATCCGAATTCGGTTTAATATACAGGGGTTCTCATTTAAAAAATCATGTTTGGTTTGTAACGGAGTTATGCAGCACTCTATATATAGTTCAATATAATTTCAAAATATGGACCTCAAACACATCTACTATTTTTGTTTCAACATTTTTTGATATCTCTTAATATAATCCATTTACCGAAGTTTGTCGTAAGATTGGTACTCCCTGTATATGTTTAAATATTAAGGCGGATTTATAGTTTGACGTACTGTAAACGTAGACGCACTGTGAAAAGATCAACTATAGAATTTACGTACCTTGTTTATAAAGGAACGTAAGTGCATGACGTAACGTAAGGGGAACGGACTGGAACGGAAGAGTTGGCCAACTTTTATCTTTTTACAGTGCGTTGTTACGTCCGACCAATCAAAGGAAAGAATTTTGTGTGATGTCAGCGTGGCTATCAGCTGTCATTTAATGTTGTGTTTTTGAATGTATAATACAAAATTTAAAGCTCAAAACAACATAGGACACAGACTGTAGATGATTTGTATAATTTCTAGGTTAATTTGAATGTCGCGAGTACGTTACCTCTGCCCATGCGCAAAATTTCCGTTCCGTTTATTTATAACTGCAACAATTTTTACATACCGTTCGTTACGTATCCAGTGCGTCTACGTGTGGTAAACGTTTACAGTCCGTCAATCTATAAATCCCGCTTTAGTCATGTCTTCAAAATCCATATTCGTTCGAGATTTCTCTTGTTCGGCGGTGGTGCGTTCACGAATTACACTCGCCTGCCCCATCTCCTAATTCAAACAATCCAATCCAAGTAATCCAATACTCAACACCTTTCAGTTCAATTCACGAAAGTTCAGAAATACTCAACTTCTACAAAAATTGAGCAGAATTTGAAACCGAGCCAATTTATAATAAAGAGGAGGAACTTTTAATTTAAAGAGCCACCAGTGGCAACACTGATTAAAATCCATCTTTGCCAAAACAATAAAAGTCAAGAATATAGAAAAGGGATATTTTAATAGACGTAAATGGCTTGTAGCATTAGTGCTTTGCTCCAATAGATTAGATTATTCATAATTACAATTTTAATGATCTTTAATGTGTGATAAAGCTACAATAAAGGAAATAATGATAATAATTAATCCTCTAGGATACAAAATACAATTCACCAACAAAAGTGTTTTATGTACATTATAGTCTTTAAGAAGTAGATTGGTCAGGTTTGGGTTCTTGCACAGCATCTTCTGCTTTTTTTTCTTCATTTTTCTTTCCAGCTTCTGGCACCCAGAGACCTGAATCAACACAGCGTTTCATGTGGTACTTAGCTTGCTCTTCATCCATCTTAGCAATAGTTTCTTGTAACAGTTTAATATCTTGTGATTCAAAACATGCTTTTAATTCATCTGGCAGAGTTTCAAACACTTCTACTGGATCCAAGCCACCTGGCCCCAATCTGCTTTGTCTTTCTTCTTCTAGAGCCTCCTACAATAAAAACGAAGTAATTGACCTGAAAATATTATTGCAGTTCATACCTTCATGGCTTCTTCTATCTTTTCGGCTGCTCTCTTCTTTATTCTTGCTTTGAATTGCTTTAATTCATCTTCAAATGACTGCTTATATTCCACTTCGGCAACTTTAATTTTAGAGAAAAAGGCATCAACGCACCCTCTTGGATCATAATCCAGTTGTTTGGCTAATTCAAGTATGTATTGCATGCATATTGTTTGATGTGCCACATGTGCCATTAAATCGTGTTTCTGCAAAAGAAGATTTTATTAGTAGTAATGTGTAGATTTGTTGTTAATTTATAATTACCTCTTCCATTTCTAGATTAATACACCATACTACCAAATAATTTGCTGTATCTTCACAAACTAAATTATTATGGCCCTTAAGAAAAGCTCTAGAGTCATCATATTTTTGTAACAATCCAAAATGTTTGAGTTCTTTCTCGTTTTCTTTAATGAATTTGTTCAATCTCGCTTCTTTTTGTGCTTCAGTTAAATTTTCATCTTTTGAATGGGAAGATTTTTTGTTAATGACTGTTTTGGCAAAACCTGGTTTACTGATTGTATCCACATTCCATGGTGTTAGCTAAATAAGAGTATTTTAAAATAAGTATATAAGTAGGTATAAACTATTTATCAAAATGAAAAAGTAAATTTTAATTTGACAAATATACACTAACTATAAATTTACCATGTCTTTCTTTTTCACTTTTTCCTCCTCTTTTTTTATCTTCTCTCCCTCAAGTTCCAAATCTTGCAAAGCCTTTTTGAGATCGTTTAAATTGTTTGAATTAGCTTTTTCAGCTTCAGCTAACTGGTCTTTGAGTTTTGAAGTCCTTTTTATATATTCATTTTTCAATTTTTCAACACTTTCAAATTCTTTTTGTCTTTCCTCCATTCTCTCAACTCTTGCTTGATGTCTCCATCGGAACAGAGAAGGAGTGTCAATGTTTGGGTGAGTTTCATCTTCATCATCTGATATCTATAGTTCATAAAAACGTTGCATTGAAAATTAGATTAACGACCAATTATTTTAATAACAATTGAACTTTATGTAACTGAAACGCTATATTTATAGATGTACGATTTTAAAATAACTTTTACCGGTTAGTCGTTTTTATAGTATAACAAAAATGTACTAGAATATAATGTACGCACCTCAATATTTTTCCACTTACTATAATCTACCATTCTGATAATTTGTGTTTGCTATTTTTATAATTGACAGGATATTTATTAAATAATTAACAAACGATTATAAATTTAAAATTTTTTGCAATTTTCATCAATGAACAATTTTGATTAAATTGCCATTGAATGTCATTGTAAACCAGAGACTGTTGTGAACGTAACCGTATTATTCTTCTTTTAATTTCTGACCTTACCATAGACTTAACAATACCAGTATTCAGTTCAAGAATTGTATGGTTTGGTATGGTTTCCTATTAATGGATATGCCGTGAACCCAGCAATGAAAAGTACAAGAGTTTATAGAAGGAGCGTCTAAATGTAGCTCTGCACCAACGTTGCCCTGTGTAGTCCTAAACTGAAAGGGCGCCATCGAGTATCTCCGGTGGCGCTCGGCTTTCATGCGACGGTTCTAAAGCTTTTAACCTTCTATACGATATCATTAATGTGTGCAGAGATTAGCCCAGCGTAACTGTGCTGGGCTCCTAACACAGAGGTACCCTGTTCGAGTCGTGTCCGAGTCAAGATATTTTTATTTTTATTTTCTTATTGTTTTTTTTCAAAAATTGACTAAAAATACGAAGAATTTTTCGATTCGGATTAGGGTAGGGGGTAAGGTAGGGTGGTTTTGGTTAGGTTATTATTGAAAATTATTATAATAATCTGTCAATTACACAATTCAATTTTTCGATTCGGATTAGGGTAGGGGGTAAGGTAGGGTGGTTTTGGTTAGGTTATTATTGAAAATTATTATAATAATCTGTCAATTACACAATTCAATTTTTCGATTAGGGAAAATGTATCTATGCATTCGTGAGTTTTCCTTTTTGTATGATAATTCTGTATTGTAAACTCGAACAATTTTCAGTACGTTTTGCTAAACATAATTTTAAAAATGACAAATATTGATTTCTTAACACATTGCTTTTTAATCAACTGTGATAAATATCATTATTAAAATATTTTTACTTTCCAAAACACAAACGTTTTAGTTTAGGACTACACTTGGCAACGTTGGTGCAGAGCTACATTTAGACGATCCTGTTTATAGATATTAAAAAATAGAGAGATGATCCTTTTCTCAAGTGTCACGTCGGATCATTCATCCATTAGGACACCATTACGCAAGAGCACAGTTACGCTTAATTTTAAATGTTAGATAAAACTTTATCTCCATTCTTGTTTTGTGGTTATCACAAATCAGTGGTTATGTAGACGTAATTACGAGGGACAATGAAAATGTTCTATAACTTACCTATATTATAGGATAAAAATTTACAAGAACTATGCCTTGGACATTTCAAAAATCTAACAGGAAATATTCGGGAGAATCCCTGCAAAAGCAGTCTCGGAACGAACCTGATGGCAAGCCAAACTGGAGGCTCTGATCTTGTGCAGACAGTAAATTTTTAATACTAAAGCAAAGAATGGTCAGGTAAGGTTACGTTTGTTTAGCGCCGTTGATGCCTTGATTCATGATACGTAATAACGGTAAAACTGGTATTGAATAATTGAGAATTCTCCCACGGATTCCGGGTAAACGCACAAACTTAATTTGTGTTAAAATGTGACATGACACCTTTATCCACTTCTTTGTTCACAAGTATTTAATTTTAGGAACTGTTTTTACTTTTTGTGTATTTTGTCAACTTCTCTTTTTCATGGGAAAATATAATTGGTCCTATATTTGCCTTTTTTGATGGATCTTGTAGATAGGTATCTAGGTAAATGTTGGGCGGATTTTTTGAAGTAAATAAAACAATATAAAGTATATATAAATATTTATTTACAATCGAATGTCGATAAACCATGTAGATTGAATAATAATTTAAAATAAATACCTACGACATAAAATGTCTGTTCAATCAAAAATGAAATATCGTAAGTGGATTTGAGCAAACGTTTATTTCTAAACAGTTCTTTTGAAAACTGTTCAATATTTTTTTTAAAAAATGTCATTTCAAGAAACAACAAAACCTAGCAAACATACAAAAATATACAAAAAAGATGAAATACAATTATACAAATATTAAATTATAAATATTGAATAAATATCAGTTGCACTCCGTATCACCAACTTTCGGTACTTCAACATCCATTAAAACTGATAAAGGAACTTCTTCAGTTGTTATTTCTTCGGATAATTGGGAGGTTACTAGTAAGGAATTCTCAGATTCTATTATTTCGTTAGCAATTACTTCCATCTTTTCTATATCTTCTTTTTCTTTCAAATAAAATACATGATTTATACAGGGTGTTTCATTGGGAAAGGGCCTAACTTTAACTGTAGATGGGGATCACTTTGGTGCTTCCAAAAACATATATTTAATTTGTTTTCTGCACTTTATAACCGAGATACAGGGTGTTTTATAAATGTATCGTATTTCTTTCGAACCTCACAACTTCCGAGTTACGCTGTATATTATTTTGAAATTTGGTACAACACGTAATAACCATTACCTAGAAACTCCATCAAAAGCATCTCCAAAAAGATAATGCAGGTCCGGCTTAACAAAAAATTTCAAAACTCGTCTTTCCTAAAAACAACACCCTGTATATAGATTTTTTTTAAAATTGCTCTTTATAATTGGAAAGAGTATAAAAAATCGAATCTACTTATTTCCTTTCTATTTTTCCGCAGACAATTTTACTACCAAAAATTGATCGTCAAAGTTATAATTTATGCACATAATTGTATCGGAGAGGTTTTTTTTTATTTTTTAGCTTGAAATGAAATCTATTTAATGCATCTAGAGAAGCATCCTAGAAATTCAATTGAGTTTGTATGTTTACGAGTACACTAACCACTAAAAAATGTGATTACAGGGCGGTATATTCATTCAATGTTTCGAATATTTCGAACACCCTGTATAAGCATATGTATCTGCAAACTATGCACTTCAAAAAACGTTAAAAATACTCGTATAAACTAGATAATAGTTCAAGTATTTTGAGCAATTTTTGTAGGTTAGACTTGCTTCGTTTGGACAATGTTGTTAGAATTTCTCGTTTTCTTTTCATGTCAATTAATAAAAATCTCTCCGTTTTTTGAATTATAAATTTATTGCTCGTATTTTACTCTTGTTATTCTAAATGTAGAAGTGCATAGTTTGCAGATACATATCCTTATACAGGGTGCTCGAAATATTCGAAAACCTCTCCGATACAATTGTGCATAAATTATAACTGACGGTCAATTTTTGGTAGTAAAATTGTTTGCGGAAAAATAAAAAGGAAATAAGTAGATTCGATTTTTTATACTCTTTCCAATTATAAAGAGAAATTTTAAAAAAATCTTTATACAGGGTGATGTTTTTAGGAATGACGAGTTTTGAAATTTTTTGTTAAGTCGGACCTGATGTATTTTTTTGGAGAAGCTTTTGATGGAGTTTCTAGGTAATGGTTATTACGTGTACCAAATTTCAAAATAATATACAGCGTAACTCGGAAGTTAGGAGGTTCGAAAGAAATACGATAAATTTATAAAACACCCTGTATCTCGGTTATAAAGTGCAGAAGACACATTAAATATAGGTTTTTGGAAGCACCAAAGTGATCCCCATCTACAGTTAAAGTTAGGCCCTTTCCCAATGAAACACCCTGTATAATAATTATCCACAAGCAATAACTTATTCAAAATAGCAAATAATATCTCCCTGTATTTTCTTTAATGTAAATCAAATACAAAATGTTCAAAAATTATGACACACAGAACCTTTTAAAAAAGTTACTACATTAATTAACTAAAGCCAACATTAAAATCCATTTGCATGAACATACTTGTCGGTTGAACATGGAGGAGGAAACATCCTCACACATTGTCTTAGAATGTGAAGTACTGACTTACTGGAGATTTAAACTTCTGCGACTAGCTCACCTAAGGAAGGGTGTCGGCAAGTAGGAGAATCTTTCTAAATGCCAGTTACTGCAAATATCCACTGGATTATAACCAGTAACTAACCTCATATGATGATTGTTAATTGTCATTAGTGTCATTTTATGCTCTCAGTTCAAATGGATTCGATAATATTGTGTCTTAATTTACTGTTTAATGATCAAAACAAAAACATCAAATAGAAAATAAAGCATGTACTCACCAATTTCACTATTTACACATTCTTCCTTAACACGTTCCTCTTCAACAACAGAATATTTTTCAAGATTATTTTCCACTGTACCAACATGGTCTATGGCATCGTCTGCAATTACACTACTTTCACTTTTAACATGCAACATATGGAATTCATCACCTTTTCCATCTAAATCTTCAACTGTATTTTCCTCCGATATACCGGATGCTTTCAATATATCCTCCAAAACCGAAGATTTTCCATTCTCTCTAGTAGATAACGATAAGACATCATCTGCTTCACTGATTACGTTGTCTGCTTTCTCTGTTTGTATTTTACTCATAGAAACGACTTGAGTAGGCGTAGCTTTAGTTAATTGTTGAGTTGTATTTACTATGTACAAAGGAGAAGATGTACCCGATACAGATTTACTCACGATTTTACTTCCAATGGGAAGTACTTTTATATTTCCTTTGGAATTTAAAACTTGTAACTGGGAAAGTGGAATTACTTTTTTAGAAGATGGATTCGTTTTTACCGTTACAACTTTATGTTTCACTGAATTTGTTACGTTTGTTAATTGCAAGCTGGTCGGAGTGGAGTTGCTGGTGACAATCTTGAATTTTTCCAAGTTTTTAATAGAAAAGTTTTTAACGAAAGGTATTTGAAGGGTCCTTTGTAGAATACTGCTTGACGGTATGGTTTGAGCGTTGGAAACGACTATTAGTTTCTGACCAGCGCTCACTGTTTTTGTTATTGGTTTTTTTGTAGTTGTAATTTTAATGTTTTTCTGTACTTCATTACTAGGGCCAGCTAGTTGAGGTGAAGGCTGTTTGATTGCTATACTAGTGTTAGGTTTGAAATTTGTAATTGATTTAGGTTTAGGAGCCTGGTTTTCGTTGGAACATACAGGAACTGGTGGAATCAGAGATTGCTCGGGTATTTTCAAGTCATTAATTTCAGTCTCTTCTTGATCTGCATTTTCTTCTTTAATCGGTTGCAAGCTGATATTTTGAAGAACATTTATTCTTTGGTTTAAGAATTGTGGTGGTTGTTGTGAAGAGCACGAGGCTGCTTGAGTTTGGGGGACTGACTGAATCATTCTATGTTGTTGGACCACATCTATACGTTCATGATCTGGTTTTTTGATTATTTCTTTAGATTTGCTTTTTGATCTTTGTCTGTAACATTAAAAAAATTACATTTTGTTAAACAATTACTATTCAGAATAGTGTTTTTCCAATAATTACTAACCTGTACAGTTGCTGAATCCTACACAATTTCGGTGCTATCAAGTGCTGAGTAATGTTAACAGTTTCTGTAACTCCTGCCAGCTTTCTCTTTTTATTTACATTTTCCTCCTGCTTGGGAAGTTCAGGAACACGAAATGGTATATTTTTACTGGTTTCTGGAATAGCCATTGTAGTTATTGGAGAAACCACAGGTCTTTTTCTTTCAGTGTTAGCTGGTGATGGTAATAATTTATTAGATTGACTAGCACTTTCTGCAATATCATTGGCAATAGCCGAGTACAGTGTTTGGGGAGGCTGTCTGGGTAAAAGAGGCACTAATCTACGACCTTCTTGGGACCATTCTTCCAAGGACTCACTATGACCAGTTATACTAAAAGTATATAAAAAATAATTCAGATAATTTTAAGAAATATCAACATTTCTTACATTTTACTTACTGCTAACTAAAGAAACAAAGATAATTATGCAGTAGATAAAATATCTATCATGACTTACTGATATGCTATTGTGTTCAATTTTTCATCACTAATTGCTCTTCTAACTTCTGCCTTATGCCGCTCCTGTGTAATGTTTAAAACATAACCAGTATCTTTCAACAATTTACGTTTATCTGGATCAAGAGGTCCTTGAGCTCTTAAAGCAGAAACTAGACATGAATAAGCTTCTAGTTCTAAAAAAAATGATGACCTGTATAGGTATTTACAAAAGTTGGTGAAGAATTGCCGTTCTAAAATTATATCTGAATTGGATTATTTTAAAAGTTGTCAAGAAGCTAAACATTATTGAGTATTTAAACCAAATTTACATTGAAATACACACTTTAATAAATCTATGACGACAATATATGATTTTTACCAGCTCTCCGAGGCTATTTTATATTATGTACACTCTTAGCTTGTTTTATATACTTGTTTTAAGGGATTGCAAAGCAAAACTGAAAAATTTTGTTTACCTAGATTTCGTAGATTCTGGACAGACTCTTCCTTGGTCATATCAAGTAGCAAGGGCCACATTTTATTAGCTGATGTTTTTCGCTATAAAAAAACCATTTTGCCAAATTTTCGCAAAGATTTTTACTAATCTGACAGCGTCCAATTTTGTAAGGTTAAGTAACTTCCCAAAGTTATAACTACCTCTAAAATCGAATATATTAGAGATAATAAGTATTTTGGAATTATAATGGAAAATTATTAGAAATTCTGGTACATCGTGATAATTATAATTAAATGTATACACATAAAACATTCAACATTATCTTAAGTTTAACAGCCTGGGAGTTGACGGCGCCAACTACTTTTTTAAATTTTTAGTCATTGTACCAACCTAAGGAAATTAATGCAATCGACTAGAGGGAGTGTGCGCATATTAAATTGTAGTTAATTTAAGTTTTCAATTATATTTCAAATATTTAATATTATCGTATAAAACAGCTCAAGTCAAAATCTTGAATTAAACCGACCCGTCGGATCTACTTTTCGCTAAGACAGAATACAAAACGAACCATTCACGTCATCTCGTCAATACCATGGAGACTGGATGAAAAAATATCTACCGTCATGAACATTTTCCTCCTCCAAAGCTTATTCCGTTTCGTCAGCTCCCTTGACTGATATATCCCTAACATGGACAGACCCGTATTCTTGACTATCTGGGAAAGGAGCGTTCAGTAAAGCTAGTTCACTTTAAGTATGATATCTATGGTTCACTCGTACCAAAAAGAAGAGGTGGCTAAATAAAAGAAGACGTATTTCATCAAAATTTAACCTCTTGTTATAGCTTTGTGCGGGTCATTTAAACTGAACAGCAGTAATGTGTTTTCGTGCTCTACTAAGCAGGAATAGATATATTTTTAACATAAATTCTTTCCTCTGTAAGTTTAGTTCTCGGTATGGAATAATAGGTAGAAATAAAAATCCTGTTTTTTTTGTAATAATACTCATAAACAATTTATTACGAAATAAATGAGAAACAATAGCTAGAGCAGAATTTATAATACATATACAATTTTAATAGAACCTATATATAATAATGATGTAAACATTTAATTTTAACAAATTATAGCAGATTGTTTTGTTATCTTACCACGAAGAATTGTACAATCACATTATAATATATATTTAATTTTCAACTTAAAATTCAAAGCAATGCTGTTATATCCCAAACTTTTATTAAACGATCTTGACCGACGGTTATCAGCCTTTTATTTGTCTCATCAACACTCATTGCAACTACAGCGTGTTTAACATCATGGAAAGTTGCTAAAGACTGTCTCCTGTAGAAAAAAATTACATACTTTCAGTTTAAAATATCACATCAATCATTAAATACTCACTCTTTATCCTTAAGCGCAACATGACAGGGCTCACAAACCCTAACAGCAAATTCGAAACCCATAGAAGGTATTGTCACCCTCCCTGTAGAGCATTTCTCACAAATTGCTTTACCACAATGACGACAATGGTGTTGTCTGAATCCAAGTTGTCTTTGGTCCATCATGGCACGGAAATTCCAAAAGAAAGGCTTACCACATAGTTGACATAAATCTGACTCAACCCATTCTGGGGTTTCTTGACGTGGTTGATTCATATCCCAGAACACAAGAACGCAGTCTTCCCCAACACTTAATAATTGTTTGGTACTTGTTGAATAATAAAGACTAGAGACCTTAAAAAAGTTCATCATTAACATATGAAATGAAAGGGACTGGCGAGAAGCTGGCTCCTAGCTTGTGACAATTGACACTTGTCATAACTGTCATAAAATGATCTAGTGTGATTGGAAATACAAAAATGACAAGTCCTTTCAATCTATTCAATAATTTTATTCAATCTCAAGATTTCATATGGATTTCTGTAAATAAATACTTACTTTGTTATGGTGTCCTTGTAACTCATAAGCATTACCCTGTTGTCCTCCTATATCCCACACAATAACCATATGATCAAAAGATCCACTAAACAACATATTTCTATCACTATCCCAAGATAGTGATCTAATAGATCCTGAATGTGCCTTTAATGTTGTAATAACTGTTGCACCATTGTTATCCAATTTTAACATTGTTATTTGCCCCGAGTAGTCACCAACAAATGCATGCTTTGTTTGGGCATCAAATCTAACAACATTGTTAAGAAAAGCACAGTTTTTTTATGAAAAATAATTTCAGCTTTAAGCAATTAGAAAATTTATTTTAAAAGGATACTGTAAAGCTGTACACCAAGCTTCTGAGTTGAATGTTCCAAGATTCCTTCCAGTCTGTGTACAATTGTAAGAAAATATCTTATCTCTACCAACACTCAGCACCCACTCACATGTAATAGCAAATATAATGTCTGTAACTCTAGCTTGATGTGATAAATATTCTCTTGTGGGCATCATTCTATTGAAATCAGAAGCAAGAGTGAATTCTGACACTGTACCATTTTCTTGACCAATAAAAAGTTGCCTAGTTTCAACTGTGTAATATATAGATGTGGTCCCACTAGGCATATATTGACATATACTTGGCCAATATTGACCAGAATCCCTTTTTAGCCAAACCCGAACAGTTCTTAAACAAAATAAAGTTACTGTGAACTTAAATTTACTGATAAATTTCCAAAATTCTACCAGATTTTGACTATAACAATTATGTATTCACATAATGTTGAAGTTAACACTGTCTGTTTCAGAGTCCTTGACAATAGATTAATTTAAAAAGGAAGTTACATTGATTTGAAGTACCACACTACATATTTAACAGCATGTATAGCAAGGACAATACAACTTACTAGTTTTGAAGTAGAGGAGAAAGAATTACCTAATTAATTCCATCCCTCATTTTAATTTTTAAAAGTGGAATATACAATCAACCTATTAATATAAATATATGATATTAATCTTATTAATATTATAAAGTTTTATGTTTATTAATAATTGTTTCCTATCTGGTGATTTTAGACAAATAAAACATAAAATCAAATGGAATTGAATTTTTTTCCTTCAGATAATAAAATATTCATGGCAAATCCATCAAATAGGTAAAAATAAATGAATACATATATAACTAATTTAGCACAATAAATCATGTTTATTCCAATTAAAAGCTTTTTTTATAATGGAAAGTTGCCAGACAAATACTTCTATTGATTATACAAGGAATTGGCTGGACCAATGCTTATCTTTTGTAAATAATACCCATAAACCTTGTGCAAACTTTACAAACATTATTGTATTTTCATTTTTGTTGTTTGCTTATAAGACCAAATACTGTTTAGAAATTAATCATTATGTTCTAAGACGAAATCTGGTTTTGATTGTAAATTTAAATATGTATTATACTGTTTTAGTATGTTAAACCTTTTATTTGCGTTTTAGAACAGCATATAGAATTAAAACTTTTTACATACTTATCATCTGCTACGCTGATGATTCCTTCTTCGCCGGGTATAATAACAGCAGCATTAATTTCTTCACTACAAGCATCTAGTTTTGATAAGAGTATTGGCTTTTTCGTTGTACAAAATCTTTCGTTTGATTGGGTTGCTGGTTTTATTTCCGCTGCCATTTTTTGTATTTGACTTTTAGTTTAAAATAATCAAAACACTGACAACCTTGCGACAACTGGGCTACATCTAAAATGACAAATAACAAATACGGTGACTAATGAGTCTAATGACGATTAATAATTAATTACACTATCAGCTATCAAACTGGCTTGAAATTTTGAGTTTATTAAATATTTGACAAGAATTGTCAATTAATACTGTAACCATCCGATCAATGCTAAACTATTTTTTAGTCGAAAATTAAAGTTTAAAGTCTGAACGTTGCATTGTTGCTGCTAATGCTTTGAAACGAGGCCGTTATATTATTTTATTGAAAGGATATGCCATAGAGACATAGCCTCCATAGGATGTGTGTTACATGTAACATTATGATTTTTTTCTTAAATATTCCACATTAAGGAAAACTTATTTTAGATACATTGTTGTAGCTAGATTACTTACGCCTATATGAGATGTAGCTGAACAGCTCAAAACTTCTTTTTCTAATAAACTACGTATCTGTTTTCAGTAGTCTATGGATTTGATTATGTCAAATAAAAACTCAAAACACAAAACTGTCAAAGTGGCAAATTAAAATGGAATATACCAAAGAACCTAATTTTAAATTATTAAGTGGCAAAGATTTCATACCAGAAAAATGTAATATAATATGATTATTAGCATATAAGCTGCTATTCAGTTATTTTCATTTTAGTTGTCAAAAGTTTATCTCAAAATTATGTGGGTGGATCTGAGTTACAAAATCTTCGAAGAAAGATTCAATTTCTCTCTGAAGAAACCAGTAATAATTTGAAGAAAAATGTTTATGAAAATTATGTGCAGTTTATTGAAACGGCCAAAGAAATATCGCGTATCCTTTTTAATTGTATTTAATTACAATTAATTTATTTGCATAAAATTTTAACCAAATTATATATTATTTTTCCTTTTTTATTTTCAATTGGTTTGAGTTAATTTCTTTCTTTAACGAATTATTATAGAAGAAAAAAATTTCTTAACAAATTCTAGATTTGGAAAGTGAGATGTATCAACTATCTCATTTACTTTCAGAACAAAAATCACTGTTGAGTGCTTTATCTACAACATCTATATTAGAAGATACACAACCTATTAATTTAGAAAGAGAAAATAAAGTATCTGAGAAGGACATGGAAGAAGATAACAAACAAAAACTAGCAGCAATTTTAGAGAAAGTAGAAGGCTGTAAAGTAAGGAATATTGATAACTTTATAAATCAAAATAAACATACTTCTATGCTGGTAACACTTCAAAAAGCTCAACTCTCACCTATATTTAATTTTCAGGAATTATTAGAAGTACATGGAAAAAAACTGCTGTTTGAAGGAGATTTATTAGAAATAGACCCAACAGAAAATACATCTTTAAAAACTGTTCATGTGTATTTGTTCACTGACAGTTTCATGATTACAAACAGAAATTCTAACAGGTAATTTATTACTAGTAATATTTGTGCAGGTTTTATCATTATTTCTTAAAACTTAAATGGTTCTAATTAAATTTATTGAATAGTGTATGTCATAGAATCAAAGTTATTCTTGTTTATTTTATAGCCGGGGACTTATGAAGTACATTTATGAAATTATGTATGACCTAAGCAGCCTAGCAGTAGTGAATGTTAGAGATTTGGGAAATGTTAAACATGCTTTCAAACTGCTAATCTTTCCCGATACTAGAGTTTTTCAATGTTCATCTAATTCTGGCAAAGTAACTAGATGCTTATTTTGTATATTCAGACTTAAAACCATTTATTTTCAGAAAGAATGGTTAGATAAGTTTGATCAAGCAAAAAAAACAAGATTAGCTCAAGAACAACAAAAAAGAGAGTCTGTTACAGAAAAATCTCCATCCCGCACAGCTTCCATTGAATCTCCAAGTTTCAATCGTAATTTATTTTTTTATTAAAAAATAACTTAGATTTATTAACTATTATTTCCAGCTTTTGACGACATAGAAGACGATACAGGAACAATTCATCCTGAGTGGTTTTTAGATATCCCTGAAGAGCTTGACGTTTGTGTAGCACAAAGACATTTCGAAGAAGCTCTTTCATTATTACAGAAAACCAAGGAATATATCAATCAGTTGCAAGCTTCTAATGAAAAACCTGATCACATCTTAATTGATATCCAGAGAAAGGCGAGTATCGTATTTCCATTTAACTTTTTAACTTATTCTTTAATTTAAATAGGTTGAACAACGTCAAAATAGTTTAACTGAAGTATTAATGAAGGAATTGGAAGTTAACCCTGATAAATCTTTGCAAGGAGGACTTAGGGCTGCTAGACGAGCTGTAAGGTTACTTAATCAATTAGGAAGGGAAACTCAGGTATGAGATTAATTATTTTTCCTGTTCCATAGTTTTTTTTATTCATATATTTCAGTGTTGCAATCTTTTCCTCAAATTATGTAGTAGTATGTTAAGGACTCAATGTAAAAGGGTAAAGAGGGAAGGTTCTACTACAACATACATAAGATATTTAGCAAGTGTAGTGTTTACAAATATGTGTCATATGTCTGATGAATTTCTAAGAGCTTTTCCAGATTCACCTACTTGTGCATCAGGTAATTATAATTTTACTCGCCTTTAATAATACAAGTGAATTAATTTTGTAGCATATGTTGTTTGGGCCAGTAGTGAGTTGCTCGTTTTCACAACACATTTTATAAAACAAGTCTTTATGCCTCAAACTACGTTGTCTACAGTAACAGAATGTATAGTATTGGTTCGAACCCAATGTGAAAGGGTAAATATTTATGATTACTAGATGGTAATCAATTTAAATAAAATATCTTTATAGTTATACAGTTATGGACTTGATCTGTGTTATCAACTGGATGGAACTTTAAGGTCTTCGCTAATAAAAGCATTAAAAGATGCAAGAGATAAAATTATAGACTCAATCAAATTACGAGCGCTAGAAGATAAGTGGAATCCGATGAATTTACATACCAAATCGGCGTTAAGCAGGTTTATGCATGAACATACTCAAATGGGGTTAAATTTAGAAAGTTTTGTTTCAGGTTAGTGTAGCTAACCTTAATGTGTCTTAACAGTCTAAGGTCAGTGTAGCCAAAAAAAAAAGTGGTTTTTCTGACAAGAATGGCAGTTAATGTCTACCATTGAAAACACAAGGTTTTTGCAGGTTTTTTAACATTGTGAACATCTATATTGCTTTATCAAAACAATGAATACACCCCCGAAGCGTGAATCTTGAAATTTAAAATGACGTTTTAGCTGGATAATCAAAGCATCAATGACCAATAATTCCAGAAACTTTTGGTATGTCACCATTTTATTTCTGTTATTCAGTCACTAGTTATGTCAGATGTCAGTTTTATTTGTTTTTATTGACATTCGTTTAATCGTTCATGTTTATTTTCAATTAGACTTTTCTAGTTCTAGTTAGTTGTATCTCTTAATTGGACGTAGTTATGCAGAATGCTACCAACCCACAATAGGCTTAAATTCGTACCAAACACATAAAATGTTTCTATATGTCAAATATTTTAAACTGCACAAACCTACCAACGTAAATTAATAACTGTAATTGTATCAACCAACCCATTTTCTTAACCTTCTAAGATTCCGATTTTTTCAGAAAAATACCAATCCACTTGGTTGGTTTCAATAGTGATTTAATGCTACCAAGTGGGTTGGTTGCCTTCTGCATTAATACAAATCTGTTAAATGCAACAAAATTGTTGACACCTCAGTGTGGGTTGGTAGTTTTTTGCGTTATGGCATTTTCGCATAACCTCAAATTATATTGTTGTTTTGTGTATTTTGGCTCGTGATATTAGCAAAACTTTAAGTGTTTTGATGATATTTTGTAAGTAAAAAGTGTTTTGTTTTGTGTTACAACATGTTCAGTTCCCGTACTAGTAAGATTTTTAATCTGCTTCAACAAAAAGAACAAGAGAGCGGTAAGTTTCCAGTAATATTTGTTAAAATGAAAATTGATGATATATTTTCTGTTGTTTTAATGAAATAGGAACGGAAAAAGTACTAGACTCCTCTCGAACAAATGAAGAAGTAGGTGATACTAGTAAGGAAATAACAAAAGAAACGCCATTAATTGAAGATTGTGGAGCTATTAACAAAGCTTTCATCAGAGAGGAAGAGAAAGTATTGACTCAAAGGGATCATGGTAAAAAATTACCTTCATCTCTTATGTGATTGATGATTGCTGTTTAATTTTTTATTTTAGATGTTTACCACTTGGAAATAACTCGTCCCAGTGGTCATGACCTCAAAGATAACCAATCGGATGACGACGATGACTCTATTCGCGACCCCAATTACGAAGCACTAGGGGATGAATCTTTTAGCTCAGAGTATGAACCAACATTTCCAAAACATGTCGTTGGTGATAGCGATCATGTAGTTGCTGATAGTGATTCAACAGAAACTCCCTTAGAAGATAAAGTTAACGAGGCAAGACCAAAAAAAGGAAGAAAGAGGAAATTCCAAAATCAAAACAGGACAGAAAGGAAAAAGAAAAGGAATAGTAATGAAATATATTACAACTATAAAGGGAGAGAAATAAGACCAAAAGAATTTATAAATTACGATTGTAAATGTACTTTAAAATGTGCCAAACATGTACCTGTTGAGATACGAAAGTTTGAGTTTGAAAGATTCTGGTCATTAGGCTCATATGACTGCCAGGTAAATTTTATCGCAGCGGGAGTACAGCAGCTTCCAAAAAAACGACTTTATGGTAGGAATCCAGAAAGAAGAAAATTTTCAAGGAGCTATAAAATACAAGACAAAGTGGTATGCCGTGAAATGTATATTAAAACGTTTAATATCACAACATTTAGAGTTAATACCGCCCTAAAGAAATTTAGAGGTGAAATTTCTTTAACTGACCAAAGAGGTATTAGACAAGGAGGGCAAAATAAACTTCCAGAAGCCAAAATTCAAGAGGTAATTGATCAAATTAAAAAAATTCCAAAATATAAGTCTCACTATCGTAGAGAACAAACAAGCGCTGAATTTTTGCCACCGGAAATGACAATACAGAAAATGTACGAGATGTATAGCCAAGAAATTGAAAAACCTGTAAGCATGCCATCCTATAAAAACATATTTTACCAACGATTTAATTTGAAATTTAAGACACTCAAAAAAGATACTTGTAATAGGTGCGATAAATGGAAGATACAAATTGATAACGAAATTGACCCGGAAAAAAAAGAAAGCATTCAAAAAGATTATAACAATCACCTAAAAGACGCAGAAAATGCTCAATATTTAAGAAGATGTGACTTTCAGTTGGCTAAAGAAAATGAAAAATATGAGTGCCTCACATTTGATTTAGAAAAAACATTACCTCTACCAAGAATACCGACAAACATTGTATTCTATAAAAGGCAGCTCTGGGTATACAACTGTGGTGTTCATAACGGAAAGCAAGATCAGGGATTCTGTTACGTTTGGGCTGAAGGTGTTGCAGGAAGAGGGGCTCAAGAGGTAGGTTCCTGCCTTCTTAAACACATAAATGCTCACATAGAAAAAAGCGTCCAGCATCTTATTCTTTGGAGTGATTCATGTGGTGGACAAAACCGGAATATTAAACTAACTCTTATGTTAAAAGCTATCTTACATGAATCCTCTACTTTGACTGATATTACTTTAAAATTTTTATGTTCAGGCCACAGTTTTTTACCCAATGACTCTGATTTTGCTCAAATTGAGTCAGCATTAAAAAACCAGCAAAGATTGTATTTGCCCTCCGAATATGTGAAGGTAATGAAGCAATGTCGAAAAAAAAAACCTTTTGTAGTAACGGAAATGAACACCTGTGATTTTTTGAGTGTCAATATGATTGAAAAAAAAATCGTCAACAGAAAAACAAGCATCGACGGACAAAAAATAAACTGGCTAAAAATAAGATCCATTAAATTAAAAAAAGATGAACCGTTCCTGCTCACTGTTCAGCACGATTCATTTGACGCACCTGTACACAAGATTGATATAAAAAAAAAGGACGGAAGGAACACCACGAAAATCAAAATAGAAGACTTTTTTTTAATGAGTACGCTATGGCCCAATGGTAAGATGATTGCTGCAAAAAAACTTGCAAACCTTAACGAGATGATGCATCTTATCCCATCAGACTGCCAAGATTTTTACAAAAAAATACAAGGAGATGATTACATTGACGAAGATATTGATGGGTATAACATAGCTAGTCTTGATTTTGAACTTGAAGATGTTTGATGTAATTTTTTTTATCAATAAATGATTTTTCTTTTGTATAGATCTATTGAATTTTATTTTTTCTTTATAATACATAATAATGCAGAAAGCAACCAACCCCGAAAAAAATGGCTGTATTTTTCAAAATATTGAAGAAATTATTTTTCTTTTTGTTTCACTTTGTTAATAATGGGATATTTTGCCAGATAAAAATATTAAGTTAAATGTTTCAATAAAGCTGTAATATGTATTATTAAATTACTGTTAAAAAAATGAATAATATCGATTTACTCAAAACTCTAATTTTGAGGGTTGGGAGCTTTCTGCATAACTACGTCCAATTCTTCAGGAGCGTCTAAATGTAGCTCTGCACAAACGTTGCCAAGTGTAGTCCTAAACTGAAAGGGCGCCATCGAGTATCTCCGGTGGCGCTCGGCTTTCATGCGACGGTTCTAAAGCTTTTAACCTTCTATACGATATCATTAATGTGTGCAGAGATTAGCCCAGCGTAAGTGTGCTGGGCTCCTAACACAGAGGTACCAGGTTCGAGTCGTGTCCGAGTCAAGATATTTTTATTTTTATTTTCTTATTGTTTTTTTCAAAAATTGACTAAAAATACGAAGAATTTTTCGATTCGGATTAGGGTAGGGGGTAAGGTAGGGTGGTTTTGGTTAGGTTATTATTGAAAATTATTATAATAATCTGTCAATTACACAATTCAATTTTTCGATTCGGATTAGGGTAGGGGGTAAGGTAGGGTGGTTTTGGTTAGGTTATTATTGAAAATTATTATAATAATCTGTCAATTACACAATTCAATTTTTCTATGTATGTATCTATGCATTCGTGAGTTTTCCTTTTTGTATGATAATTCTGTATTGTAAACTCGAACAATTTTCAGTACGTTTTGCTAAACATAATTTTAAAAATGACAAATATTGATTTCTTAACACATTGCTTTTTAATCAACTGTGATAAATATCATTATTAAAATATTTTTACTTTCCAAAACACAAACGTTTTAGTTTAGGACTACACTTGGCAACGTTGGTGCAGAGCTACATTTAGACGATCCTCAATTCTTCTAATTGCTTTTCCAGTGACATCTGACATAACTAGTGACATAATGACAGAAATGGAATGGAGTATTCCTAAAAGTTCCTAGAAATATTGGCCACTGATGCGTTGAGTATTCAGCTAAAACGTCATTTTAAATTTTAAGATTCACGCTTCGGGGGTGTATTCATTGGTTTAATAAAGCCATTTATATGTTCTTAATGATAAAAACCTGCAAAAATCTTATGTTTTGAATGGTAGACATTAACTGTCATTATTGTCAGAAAAACCAGTTTTTGTTGGCCACACTGACCTTAGCCTGAACTCCTCTATTATCCTATAAATGACGATATTTTCAATTAATTATTATTTCAACTTTTAAAACCATCTCGAAAGCATTTTATTGGTTTTAGGCGATACTTGGCTGCAATTGACATCGAGTACTTTATCGTTTACCAAAATGTTTTTACAGTTATTAAACGATTGTATGAAACTAAAAACTACAGAATTAATGTATATAATAGACGAAACGCTTTATAATGTTTTTGATGCTCAGTTAAAACATAATGACAATGCATTACGAAATGAAACAAACCAAGAAGTAAGTGTCTAATTTGATTTTTATTAATAGTTGTACATTTACCAAAAAGAAAACCAATACTATTTTTACACAATTAGCAGTCATGTAATACAACATGTCTAACACCTGAAATATTAAGACACTGGTAATTTATCATCTGGATGATAACAATTTAATAATAAAATGAAAAGTTTTCAAATTTTTGTTGGTATACAAAATATTTTGATAATCGCTACCATGACCTTTAGGTCTATTGCTATCATAATAGTGCACAAGGTTATTTTTTTTATCAAAATTGTTTCTGAAGTATTTGACTTAATGATTTGAATATATTTTATCTGCGTTTTTTAAGAACTCAATGTTGTTTGTTTCTATTTAGAAAAGGAGTTTTTTGGCTAAAAATGCAGACTTTTTACTTGGAAATGTGATAGAAGTTTCACAAAAAGTGTACAATGAAAATGTAGGTTACGAATGTCCAACACTAAACAAATTACAGCAAGAATATGTTGCACTAAGAAAAGGAATATCTCCAACTTCTAGAAGTACTAAAACAAAGTATTCTTCCGATTTTTTGTAGATATACTGTATATATAAGTTGTCAAGTATTAATATAAATTTAAGAATTTAATACACTATTAAACCATTGTGAATAATAAATATCAGTATTATTTTAAGTCCTCGAAAACAACACTGCTACATTTTTACTTTTTATACAGGGTGTTTCATTGGGAAAGGGCCTAACTTTAACTGTAGATGGGGATCACTTTGGTGCTTCCAAAAACCTATATTTAATTTGTTTTCTGCACTTTATAACCGAGATACAGGGTGTTTTATACATTTATCGTATTTCTTTCGAACCTCATAACTTCCGAGTTACGCTGTATATTATTTTGAAATTTGGTACACGTAATAACCAATACCTAGAAACTCCATCAAAAGCATCTCCAAAAACATAATGCAGACAAAAATTTCAAAACTCGTCTTTCCTAAAAACAACACCCTGTATATAGATTTTTTTTAAATTGCTCTTTATAATTGGAAAGAGTATAAAAAATCGAATCTCGGTTATAAAGTGCAAAAGACACATTAAATATAGGTTTTTGGAAGCACCAAAGTGATCCCCATCTACAGTTAAAGTTAGGCCCTTTTCCAATGAAACACCCTGTATCTTACCATAGTATTTCCATAAAACCACATCTCCTCAAAAGAACACCTGGATGAGATAATGAATATATCTCAAAGGGTAGTGGGCATAAGGTATTATTTTGGTACATATAAAAAAGGCAAATATTTATGGTACACTTGTTTAAAATTAAACGTCTATAAATTAAAATATTTCTTTGGGCTAAAGAACAAAATTAATTACAGCTAATATAATACTCAACAATCTTAAAATTACAAGAATTAATCAACATTGATGCAAGAAAAATACATTCGAAAGTGTGTATTCAAGTCTGTGGAGGAGCATTTGAGGTGGGGTCGTTGGATTCAAGTCTTTGTCTTTTTTTAGCCTTTATGTCGGCCATCGTTTGTTCAATTGATCTATTATCCTTTTTATTTTCACTGGGAACTGAAAGTTGAACATTTAATAAATAAAAAATAACTATTAGCATGTAGTACTTACCAAAACCGTAAGATTTATTAGTTTCTGTTTTTCTAGCAGCATCCAAAGCTGCATCTTGTCCTATAAGATGCACATATTTATCTTTATAGTTAGAGTTAGGTACAAACTTTTTAGATTTTTTTGAACTGCGTTCTTCTTCTTCATGTTCTACTTTGTCATGATGTCTCTATAGAAATAAAAAACAATACACAATAACTGCTTTTTATGTTACATTTAAATTCAACTCACTTTTTCCATGAGTTTTTTCTTAATTTCATTATTCCAAGGTTCATCTCTTCTTCTTGCTGCTAATTCATCATCACATGGTGGGTTATCCTTTCTATATACTCTAATATACCTATCTACACCATCCACTCCAAAAGCAAATGATAGTAAACCATTTGATTCAGCTAATTCATGGCTGGAAAAAAAAATGAAATCTTAATGATGTTGCCACTAACACTTGATCAATTATTTGTCAGTAAATTGTGATTTAACTTCAGCCAGACTTTTTTTAAGAAGCGAATACATGTTTAAAAACTTACACTATGCTTCTACAAATTTGGTCCATGGGTTCAAATTTTAAGGTCATATTATTAGGATCTTTAAAATGCGATGAAAATTTTGCAGCAACACGATCTTTGAAGCGTTTCAACTTTTCTTTTTCTTCTGATTGGCGTCGTTCATTTTCTTGTTTTCGTTCTATGAATATAAAAAATATTTATAATGTTAAAATATGATTGGATTTTAAACTTACTCTTTAATAACAATTTCTCTTTTTCGCTTAAACTTGGAGGTTTATCCATCGAATTCATAATTGATCCCAGTAAATCCATTATATTTTAAACCTTCTATTGGATTTTAAATATTATTTTGTTAATACTTCAGGGTCAAACAGTTTGACTTTTATTTATGAAATGAACGACGTTAAGCATAACCTAAATGCTCTTCTTTTTTGTGGAATGTACCATAGATAACATGAATCGTGTAAATTAAGTAGTGTGAACTGTGTGAATCACTTTTCCATAACTCTAGGTAGATTTCCACAGATCCGTTATCTAGTGTGTCGAATCGGATAAATGAAAATGCCAATTATTTGCTTTGTTACCATTGCTTATGAAATGAAACAAAAGTTTATTAAGACAACTTTAATTAAATTTTCCCAATTCAATTTTTTTCTGTATTAATTTAATAGAGTGATATAAAACCCTATCCAATAAGCCTGCGACTGTGTATATTCCTCCAATTATTGCACAAAGATTTGTAAGAAAATGACCAAACGATCTTTCTTTCTCTGTGTACTTAACCATAAGGGGTGACAATTCATACTGGAAGAATATTCCTGGCATACCAGATTCTCCACTAATTATGGATACTATTTTTTGATGTTTTGTCACTGAATACTGATTCGAGCTTATTATTGTTCCATCCTTACTAACGTATGATGTAGGAACGATCTTTAGGTAGTATTGGAACATCGTCGATCCTGCAAATAAACAGATTATTATATATAATGAATGCTGGATTTTGACGTCACCTTTATTAAATGGGTGATTATTCAACATGTTCGTGCGCGAGAAATTGCCTATACAAAATTTAAGGTTGACATTTGACACACATCAAAATCAATGACATTGGACATTTACTTCTTGGATCTTTGAACAAATAATTCATATTTTTCACATTCACATGTGCAAGTAAGAAATGATGTATACGTTGATTTATTTATGACCAACTATTGTTTCAGTTAATCTTTATGATATTCCATTTTAATTAATTAGACAATACTTTTCCTAATACTTAAAAAATGCCAGTACCTGGTGGTATGTACCAACAGCAAGGTCCCTCATGTGTGGACAGGATGAAAATGGGATTTTTTCTAGGATTTTGTGTTGGAATGGCCAGTGGTGCTTTATTTGGAGGCTTTTCTGCCCTTAGGTAAATTTGCTAAAGAAAACATCTTAATATAGTTAGCAAGGAATTTTTGTAAGAAACATTTTGCAATTTTTAATAATTTTTCATTGAATGTGTTCTTTTGATCAACAATTTCATTTTTACAGAGGTGGTCTTCGAGGTAGAGAACTGGTAAATACTGTAGGCAAAGTGATGCTTCAAGGGGGTGGATCATTTGGGACGTTTCTTGCTATAGGATCTGGTTTAAGGTGTTAAGACATTTATGGTACATGGCACTGGTTTTACATAAAATGTCTTCATATTCTTAAATAGACTTGTATGAATTAATTGTGATTATTTACTATTTATACAATAAATTTTTAGTACTAAATGATGTTATCAAGATAAATATTGAAATTTTTGAGTTATTGTAATTAAACATAAAAACATGTACTTTTTTATTTAAATTTCATCTATTTATGGGATTGAAACAAAAACAATATCACAATACACATGAATGTTTTTCATATATTGTAATATTGGGAGAAATGGCGACAGCTGACATATATTACCAAGAATACTTATTTTACTTTGGTTCAAGAATATGATATTTTCAGAAAAATTAAGTCCAACAGGAATTAGTCATAAACTTTGTTAACATACCTTCATTTGCATAAACTTCTAGATCCTTCAAAGGATTGTGTGTATGGCTTTCTATTCTATTTCCAAAGGATAAATGCCTTATCTTGTGGGATGTATTAAATTCATTTGACGAAAATGGTTGAACATCGTGAACATGCAAATGGCTAACACTAAAACTTTCTCCTGGTGCAATGTGAAAACTTCCACTAACCCTATTAACTATAAGGCTACCATAAATTTGGCAACCTTGAGTAAAAGCAGTTTTTAATTTCTCACTATGTTTTTCATCTTTACATTGAACTATGCCGTCAATGTTGTCCAAAGCCCACTTGCGCTCCCGGTAGGCTTCTTTTACGTCAGCACATGTATTACAACAACGATCTGCGGCACCGTAACAGCTTCCGCATTCTGTTTTGTTAGAATTTAGCTACAAAATAAATATGTCTAAAGTTGAAGTACTCCAATGTACATTTATACAAATTACACTTACTGTTGTATTTTTTGGAATCGTAATATTTATTTTATTAGGATCAGCTATAGGCTTCCCTTCTAAATCCAGTCGTCTTTTATATACATTATGATCTATCTTTAAATGTTGCTCTCCTGAAGAGTCCATTGCATCTAATGCTAAAACTAAAATTGCAAAATGTAGTACAAACATTTCCTTATATTATAGAAAGTTTTATACCTCCTTACATTAATTTTATATACTTACAGTCACAGGATATCTTAGGAACAATAAAATCAATGTTTATTTGAATATTTGGACTTCTAGAAGTATCCACAAATAATTCTTCTGTAACATCTGGAGTCACATAATTTAAAAATTCTGACCAGAACAGTAAACTCATTAATATAACACTTATAATAGTTACTAAAACAAAATTGATAATTAAGTGATATAAATTCCTTAATTATACTCAATTAGATATTACTTGCTCCTCCTCCATAGGTTTGAATTCGAACATCTTCAAGCGTTTTTGGATATGCATCAAACCGTCTTAATTTTTTAATAACTTCCCACATTTTATGTTTAAATCTAGTGACGTTGAATCCTTAGAGCCCATGTACATGTAACGGTATAGACGGAAGAGAGCAGAGCCGATGCCGATTGTTGATAAGCTGTCAAAACAATTAGGTTATATCGAAATCATAGCCATATTTTTGCGATCTAGCGTCTTAAAGCGGATTAAAGCGATTCATTTTCGCGAATAAGTAATGACGTCACACTTAAAAACGCTTGAAGCGGAAACTGGCGTGGTCGGGAGTGCGCCAGAAAACTTTGAAGCGGTAATTGACAGCATTGAGAGAATAAATTGATAGAGAGTGGACCAATGGTGTAGCTATTTTTTGTTTGGCAATAATATCATGAATTTATCAACAAACTCATAGATAACAAAAAATTTTATTTGAAATTTTTTTTCCAAACATTTATATCTCTGCGGGGTCGTTGCGAGGTATCAAAGAACGATTTTGGATTGTCTGAAGGAATGTATAAAGTTGACCTTAATGGTATAATGTTGGAAGTAGACCAGGAAACCTTTTTATTATTAAAAAGGAAGTACTGCTTAAACTCCAATATTTTATTTGATAGTTGATGGAAAGTTTTATTTAG
Organism: Lochmaea capreae; assembly: GCA_949126875.1. Lineage (NCBI taxonomy): Eukaryota > Metazoa > Arthropoda > Insecta > Coleoptera > Chrysomelidae > Lochmaea > Lochmaea capreae. Next base: position 4,267,498 of record OX421400.1, read on the forward strand.
GTATAATATTATTTTGCTTATTAGAGATTAAGAATTTCAGAAAGAAAAAAATAAACAAGTACAGTATATGTGTCATGAGAGAAATTTCAATCCTCGAACACATAAATGAATAGGTACTATATACAATAAAATATTTCTCGGGTAAATTATTCCCTGTTAAAGAAAAAGAAGAAGTTAACAGATATTCCTAAGTCTCTTCTTCTTTCCGTGAATCGCAGAAATATATAAAGGTAAAATATCCCTTCTAATACATGTTAATTGTGTCGATATATACACTGCTCGCCAAAACGATACTGAAAATAGAATTCACAATAACAATTTTCTTGTAAATTCTTAGAATATCCTAAAAAATTGAATTTATGAATATTTTCTAGAGCTTTTCTACTTTCCCTGTGTACAGAAAATATCAAAAAGAATAGAAAAACGTTTCTTAAAATAATCTATACTTATATTTTTAAATAGGGCGGACAGTGTATATTGAATTCACATAGATGTGTATATTATCTCTGGATGACAAACACTTGTTTATGACGAACGGTGTGACTAATGAATAAATTTTAAATCGCTCGCTTTCAGTAACGAATTAATTGTTGAATCGGACGGTCGTGTCGGGAGTGTATATTCGTAATTTACGGGAATTTAACTGTGTTTTCGAATTTTCGGGAGTGTACCTTTATTCGAAATTATTTTCGGTAGTGAAACTGTGTGTGTCTTCGGAATTTTCGATAGTGTACCTATAAGTGTATAGTTCGAATTTTTGGTGGTGATTTCCAAGGATTATAATAATTCTATATATAAGGTAAGTCTTTATTTTATTAAATGGTACTTACTTATTATATACTAGCACTAAATAAATACTGTATTTCTTCATTTTCAATATATTTTTTTCAAAATAAGACATAGGTAAACTATATAGTTTACATATGTTGATTTCTTTACTTTACCAATATATTATCCTTTCTCTAGTAGCAAAATAAATGAAAACAGTTTATTTAACAAGTTTTTATAATATTTTGGATCTTTTATGAATAATTTTTATACCGATTCATAATTTATCAACAAATTGAATACCTATATTACTTTTGAAATAGTTTAGAACATTATTCATATCAATAGAGTAAGTTATATACTTTTCGAATCATTTTAGTTATTGTACAGTTGAGCATATATTACATAAAATTTTTTCTTTATTTATCTATTTTCCAAAAACTTATAGGGTAGGTATAGCTTTTGTTGTTTCTTATATTTTCCCAATATATTATCCTCTCTTTATTTTTCATTTCTACTAGTACTAGCAATAAATAACTACACTGTATTTAAAATATTTTGGATCTTTTACGAATAATTTTTATACAAAAAGTTTAACCGATTAAAAATTTATCAACAAATTTAGTAAGTAAGTACTTATTTCATTTTAAAATAGTTAAAAACATTCATCAATAGAATAAGTTATATACTTTTCAAATCTATTTAGTTACTGTTCCGTCAGGTATTGATATTATAAAAATTTTTCTGTATTTATTTATTTCCCGAAAGAAATAGGGTAGCTATGCTTTTAACTATATTTTCACAATATCCTCTCTTTATTTCCCACTATACAACTACTAGCAATAAATAAATACAGTGTTCCTCCAATATATTTTGGATTTAAAAAAAATAGTTTAACCGATTCATAATTTATCTGAGTACTTATTATTATATACTGCATGCAAATAATTGCTTACTGCTAATTATTGACATATATAAACTTGGAATATTTTTACAAATGATGTAATAGAAATTAAAACAGTTTATACACTTAATTTTCAAAAGACACGAGTATAAGCTCTATATTGTTTTCTATATTTTCCCAATTATTGAGTACTTTCTTATTTGATTTTGAAATAGTTTAGAATACTCTTTGATACAGTAAATTATATACTTTTCAAATCTTTTCAGTTATTGTACAGTTGGTTACATATTTTATAAAATCCATTCTGTATTGATTTATTTCCCAAATATTTTTAAGATGTTGTTTCCTAAAAATATTATCCTCTCTTTATTTCTCACTACTACTAGCAATAAATAAATACACCGTATTTAAAATATTATGGATCTTTTACAAATAATTTTCATATAATAAGTTTAACCGATTTATAATTTATCAACAAACTGATATATGAGTATTGATTTTGCAATAGTTTAGAACACTCTTCAATAGAGTAAGTTATATACTGCATGTAAATAATTGCCTACTGCTGATTATTAACATACAGGGTGTACCAATCTTACAACAAACTTCAATATGTGGGTTATTTTAAGAGATTTCAAAAAATGTTATCAACAAAAATAGTAGATGTCTTTAAGGTCCATATTTTGACATTATATCGAACTATACAGAGTGCTGCGAACTCCGTTACAAATCAAACATGATTTTTTAAATGAGAACCCCCGTTTATTATACCGAATTCGGATTGCTCACATTTTTTGAAGCTTTTGATATAAGGTTTTGCTACGTTATATACAAAGTCCTTCAAAAGCTATGAACACGTTTAGGTGAAAATCGTAGGTAAATCATCAACGCTCTGTAGCTTGTTGAACGTTGGAGGAAAAATTTTTATTTAGTTTCGTAATATATGCAATATCTCCGTATTTTATTAAATTTTGATTATTTTCTTTTTTGTATACAGGGTGGACGGAATGTTAGTTTATATATTTAGTTGTGGAGATGTGGCTATTATCACATTCTTGGCATTCCCTTCACTGGGTTTAATATATTAATTTGATTTCAGCGTTGTCTTCAGTCCAGGATTATGCTCTTAGAGCTTCTGGACGAATAATATCCACCTTGTACTGATGAGAGGCGCAAATACGCCGCAAGTGATATTATTCCTTCTAATTTATAAACCAGAATGGTTGGTTCTATATTTTCATATACCAACCCCGTTTATCTTGAAAGTGTAATTCATTATTGTCTGGCGGGGCATATTGCCCGAGAAGTAGATGTTGCTTCCTGGTGAACGCTATATCCTTTGGAAATTAATTTTCTAATTTGTAAAACGTTTTAATAGTATTACACTATTATTTTGGCGTCTATTTGATATTCCGTTTTTATAATTCCTGACTTGGAATGAAAATGTACAAACATGAACAAATGAATTCAAACACTTTGCCATTAAAGACAAACTTCTGGTAGGGTGCAGCTGATAGAAAACATCCTGAGCCGGTGGGGAATATTTTCTGTCGGTTGTAGATTTTTTGACCGATTGATTATATTTTCTACTGGCTGGGGTCATCTTCCAGCCATGGGGGACAATTTTCCATCTACGCAAGGTAACTTTCAGCCTTATAATTCCTTAACTTTTCAAAAGACATACCTAAGTAACCGATGTCGTACCTCATTTTTCTAAATATTGTCCCCCATTTCTTTCACAAGTTGGCTATTTTTCAAAAGACATAGGTAAGCTATGTCGTTCCTCATTTTCCTAAATATTGTCATGCCTTTCTTTTTTTAACAGACATCGGTAAGCTTTTTATTTTACCTGTCAAGGACGCCACATGTAACACATGGTTGCCTACGATTGACTTTTTCCTTCACGGATGCACGCAGTACCACACTGTGGGAAAGTGCTCGTTCCTAGGATGTCGGTCAGTCTCGTTTGCAAAGCGGGCGGTCATCCAGATGGGGCGAGTGCGCTTGAGTGTTTTCCGTTTGTTGAATGGGTATGGATTAACAAGTTGGGGAAATTGTTGTCCAGTATGGGCTATCAAAATATCGTAGAAGCCAAAGGTGATACATGGCTATTTGACAGTTTTTTAAAAATATTTTTAAATATTGTACTACCTTTCTTCTACAAGCTGCTTATTTTTTCAAAACACATAGGTAAGCTATGTCGTTCCTCATATTCCTAAGTATTGTCCTCTCTTTCTTCTACAAGCTGGTTATTTTTTCAAAACACATAGGTAAGCTATGTCGTTTCTTATTTTTCTAAATATTGTCCTGCCTTTCTTTCACAAGTTGGTTCTTTTCTAAGCAGATATTGCTAAGCATTTTATTTTACTTGTCAAGGACGCCACATGTAACCGCTTGTGTGCTTACGATTGACTTTTTCCTTCACGGATGCACGCAGTACCACACTGTGGGAAAGTGCTCGTTCACTAGGTTGTCGGTCAGTCTCGTTTGCAAAGCGGGCGGTCATCCCGATGGGGCGAGTGCGCTTAAGTGTTTTCCGTTTGTTGAATGGATATGGGTTAACAAGTTGGGGAAATTGTTGCCCAGTATGGGCTATCAAAATATCGTAGAAGCCAAAGCAGTTACATGCAAAATGGCGATTGGAAGGATTCTGACTAACTACTAACAATTTTTTTCAGCGCTTCCTTTTCAGCATACTAACACTCTCTTACAGGCTTCAAGATTCCATCGGATTTTTGTTGAATTTTTTAATTCTGTTTGATTTTCTGTTCTAGATATTTTACCAGGGATGATGGATACGCTCTTCAGAATTTATTTGGAATACTTGCTGATAGGCCTATCTCAGAAATAATCAAAAATTTTTAGATAATTTTTCATTCATTAATATAAATTAATTTAATTTTTTTTCAGCGCTTCCTTTTCAGCATACTAACACTCTGTTACAGGCTTCAAGATTCCATCGGATTTTTGTTGAATTTTTTAATTTTGTTTGATTTTCTGTTCTAGATATTTTACCAGCGATGGATATATACTCTTCAGAATTTATTTGGAATATATCGATATATTTAAACTTGCTGATAGGCCTATCTTATAAATAATTAAAATTTTGGATACTTTTTTTTTTATCAATTTAATTTTTTGTTCCAGAATTTTTTTTCAGGAAACGATTTTTTAGGTTACAAAAGTTAATACTTATTTTTGACTTTTTCAATTTGGAGCTACCGATTTTTTTTCCAGCACTATTAATAATTCAAAATTTCTATTCTGATTCATTTTATATTGTTTGGTAAAGTATTATTTGCATGTTTATTTTCTTAACTGCATGGGTTTAATATTTGCATGCTCAAGCTTGAGTGTAGTAGGGGGTTGGTGATGTTAATTTTAAAATATCTTTTTGCTGTGTAATTTATGTTTGATATTTTTGGTTAAAATATTGTAATAAATGTATTTTATAGATGTTAATATTTTGTTGATATTCGATTTTTTATAATTGTTGATTTAGAATGTATTTGTTCCTGATTGTATATTTTTATTACTGCACTTTGTCAGTAAAGACAAACTTCTGGCAGGGTGCAGCCGGTAGAAAACATCCTGTAAGCCGGTGGGGAATATTTTCCGTCGGTTGTAGATTTTTTGACCGATTGATTATATTTTCTACTGGCTAGTGATATCTTCCAACCATGGAGGACAAGCGTTCATCTACTAGGAGCAGCTCCAGCCACAATTTTAGTTATATTTGTTTATAAATATAATGCTTTGTGTATTTTGTTAGGTTAGGTTTAAATATTGACGGTAGCATTTCTACCCCTTCGACGGCACCGAAGCGATTTTCCCTTTGTGTGTAGTATCCTTATTAGTACGTACACCTTTTGTATAAATTTCAACCAGTCTTCCTGTTTATTTCATTATCATATGTCAGAATATCGCTATAATAGATATTTCCATTTTTGCGAGGTTAAGCGTGACGTCACAATTATGACGTCACGCTTAAGCTACACTGTTAATCCGCTTAAAGGCGCTAGATCGCAAAAATATGGCTCATGACACGTCTAATGGTTGTAGCTGAGAATTTTGTTTAGTAAAGACAAAAAGTTTCAGTTGTACATGGCTGCATACTGCTATTTATAATATATTTTGTTCAAACGATAAAAAAGAATTTCAAGTTTCGACATTGCCAGATTTTTAATTTTTATCCAAATCAAAGGTTTTGTTGCGCAACATTCTTATGCAAAAAAAAACAAATAAGATGTGATAATTATTGAAAGGATATTTACGATTCTGAAGTCTACGTTTGCTATTTGTCAATTGCAGTATTTGATCAGTTAATATTCATTGCTTTATAAAAATGAGTATAATGATGTATATGCTGCGTTCAATGAAAAATTCACCATTTTCTCCTACCTATTCTGCATGGGAAAGTAAGTAAGAAATGCAAATAAAAATATCGTATACTTATTACCCAAACCTACTACTGTTTCAGAAAGCGTTAATAAGTTTTCGTCTACTAAAGATTCTGCTGGCTCATCTCGACTTGAAGAGTTTAGAAAAAAACTGCAACAGAAATCACCTATTGGAAAATTAGATGAGCAGATGGGAAAACACCCAAACGAAGAAGAACCATTACCACCTTGGCCTAACAATACTAATCCAAATACAGGAGAAGTTGGTGGTCCTAGAGGTCCTGAACCTACTAGATATGGAGACTGGGAGAGAAAGGGAAGGGTATCAGATTTTTAAAGTTGTGATTTTTAGTTCTAGTTTACTAGAATTAAGATATCTTTTATAAAGATGTATTTTTATTATATATAGCTATATTTCTTAAATAGTTTTTTATTATTTTCAGTATAGCAGCAAAATTTGGTGTAAGGTTAAGTGGTAAAGTTTTAGTTCTCAAAAATCATTTTAGTTAATAATAATTGGGACTGTGCCTTTTGCATTCATACTTGTTAGAATAATTTAAACTCTGAACACTTTATTATAGCTTACTTTTTCATTTATCAAATAATATTCCACAAAAATATATCATTTTGAGAGTGTAAACATACTACTTATTTTTATATCGCCTTTATTTGCCTATTATTTTATATTTAAAAATATCTACGAGAGGTCAATAAACGTACGAGAGCAGTCTATTGACATACTTTTATAATAAAATATTTATCTAAAAAGTTATGTACGAGGTGCAACTAAAAGTTAGCAAAACTGTTAATGCTGATTGATTAGTATGGTATCACCAGTTAAATGCTTCGAGACCTCGGCCTTTTTGTGCTCTTGGTTGTATTGTTTAGTGAAGAGACCAGCAGTCTTTATCAGACTCAAGTATTTTCACTAGGTCCACCTTGGAAAATCCTCCTTTGGGTGCTTTGATCTTAGGAGCATATATCTCCAATGAGACAGTGTTACATATTCAAAGATAATGTGTTCTATGCACATGTTCATCCCTACATATGTGTTTACTTCCTTCGGGTACAATAACCGGTCAATAATCCTGGTCAGACACCTGCAGAGTTTAATATTTAGGGTTTTTTGACCAGGAGTTTGTTGTTTCTCATTGGGCATCTACGCTAGATTCGTGAATAAAGTACTGTCAATGTCATAAACACACCATCCCCATTATCTTTTGAAAACTAGAAATTATTCTGCTTTGAAAGTTGATAAATCCATAGATTTGTCAACACATCAAATATTGAAAGAAGTTGTCTACTACTGGATTGTAGACGAAAATTTTGGGACATCATTTAAAGTTGTGAGCGTAAATAATAGCTTGTTAATTTCCAGTTCCACTCTTGTATATGTGGCAAGCAATATTTGACAAGCTACGCCTTGCGACAAGTGACAGTTGACAAGTGCGAACCTACAGATACGCTCCCAACTGTTGTTACACGGAAAAGGGCAAAAATAAAAGACCAAAATAAAAAGTTACATAACAATATATTTATAACAATATAGGTACATTTGAGAGTCATTATAAACTATATTCAATCATTCTGTAAGATTTAAATGCAGATCAGTTCGGCGATCAAAGACGATTCAACAACTAACACTCCTCAAAGTACCATCTATGAAAAGAAAAAATCCACCTTCGACCGCCATATTGTTAACTTTAATTTCTCTTTCACACAAATTTTCAATTCGTGTCACAATAATAACACTATACACGAATTCTTGTATCAAAATAATGAAATTCTAAATAAAAAAAAACACTCGAGTCTGTCGAAGACGAAAATGGAACTTTTTCGACAGACTTCGTCCACTTTGCCGCGATGGACAATCACTGAATTTAACTGTTCAACAGTCTATGCTCGAAAACAATTAGTTTACATCATTCCTCCCATACCACCCATACCGCCCATTCCACCCATACCGGTCGGTACTGGAACGTCTTCTTTCGGTATATCTGTGATGACTGCTTCGGCTGTTGTCAAAAGAGAAGCTACTCCGGAAGCATCTACAAGGGCAGTTCTTACAACCTATAACAAACGGTGTTGTTCATTAAAAGTGCATTTGAACTACTAAAAATGTGTATTAAGCCATGTTATTTGATAAAAGTGTGTATGAACTACTAAAAATGTGTAGCAAGCAGTGTTATTTGATAAAAGTGTGTTTGAACTACTAAAAATGTGTAACAAGCAGTGTTATTTGATAAAAGTGTGTTTGAACTACTAAAAATGTATAATAAGCAGTGTTATTTGATAAGTGTGTTTGAACTACTAAAAATGTGTAACAAGCAGTGTTATTTGATAAAAGTGTGTTTGAACTACTAAAAATGTGTAACAAGCAGTGTTATTTGATAAAAGTGTGTTTGAACTACTAAAAATGTGTAACAAGCAGTGTTATTTGATAAAAGTGTGTTTGAACTACTAAAAATGTATAATAAGCAGTGTTATTTGATAAGTGTGTTTGAACTACTAAAAATGTGTAACAAGCAGTGTTATTTGATAAAAGTGTGTTTGAACTACTAAAAATGTATAATAAGCAGTGTTATTTGATAAAAGTGTGTTTGAACTACTAAAAATGTGTAACAAGCAGTGTAATTTGATAAAAGTGTGTTTGAACTACTAAAAAGGTGTATCGAGCAGTGTTATTTGATAAAAGTGTGTTTGAACTACTAAAAATGTGTAACAAGCAGTGTAATTTGATAAAAGTGTGTTTGAACTACTAAAAAGGTGTATCGAGCAGTGTTATTTGATAAAAGTGTGTTTGAACTACTAAAAACCTGTAAAAAAGTATTATTCAATAAGTGTGTTTGAACTACAATACCAAAAATTAAAAACAACAATTGGTCGAGACATAAATCTTAATTGAAAGATGTTCTTTTAGACAAATAAGTAACAAAATAATAAATTTTAAACAGAGTAAATTTACTTTGCATGCATTAATAAACAAATTCATTAACGTTTAAATGTTCCAACTCACTTTGGTGGGATCGATGATTCCTCTTTCATACATATTGACATATTCGTTGTTAAGAGCATCATAACCAAAGTCGCCAGTTTGTTGTTCTACTTTAGCTACTACAGCTGCACCATCAACACCAGCATTGGCAGCGATGGTCATGCAAGGTACTTTCAGGGCCCTTTTTACAATTTGAATTCCTAAGAGAGAAAAAGTATAGATTAAAGCATATTTAAATAGCAGCACTGAAATATTACAGTTTTGTTGATTTGCAGACAGTGACAAAGCGACTTACCAACTTCTTGGTCTTTATTGGCAGGTTTAATATCATCTAAGCTGTTGCTGCATCTCAAAAGAGCGGTACCACCTCCAGGAACAATACCTTCTTCAATAGCTGCCCTTGTGGCGTTCAAAGCGTCTGTTACTCTGTCTTTTTTCTCATTTACTTCCACTTCACTGCTACCTCCAACTTTTAATAAAGCAACGCCGGATGCTAATCTAGCGAGACGTTCTTGTAGTTTTTCTTTTTCATATTCGGATGTGGTACTGTCGATTTGATCTCTGAGATGTTCAGCTCTTCTGTCAATGTCTTCTTTTTTGCCTTTACCTTTCAAAATGAGAGTATCATCTTTGGTTATTAAAATTTCACCGGTTTGACCAAGATCGGAGAGTTTGACATCTTCCAATTTGACAATGTTTGCGTCGTCACCAAAAACAATACCACCGGTGGCGATCGCAATGTCTTGGAGAGTAGCTTTTCTGTTATCACCAAATCCTGGAGCTTTGACAGCTGCAATTTGTAAACCAATACGAAGTCTAAAAAATAAATAAAATTGATAATTCTATTTTTTACATTTTTCAACAAAACAAACCTATTAACTACTAGAGTGGTCAAAGCTTCTCCATCAACATCCTCAGCGATGATAATAAGTGGTTTTCTTTGTGCGTTTGCCAATTCCAAAGCAGGTACAATGCTTTGTACAGAAGAAATTTTCTTTTCGCTTAATAAAAGTAAAGCATCCTGATATTCAACTTTTGCACCTTTGGTTGTATTGACAAAGTAAGGCGAGATATATCCCCTGTCAAATTTCATTCCCTCAATGATTTCCAATTCATCGTTGAGTGTCTTACCATCTTTGACGGTAATGACACCTTCTTTGCCGACTCTCTTCATGGCATCGGCGATGAGATTACCAACCGAACTGTCACCATTAGCGGAAATAGTGGCAACTTGACAGATCTCTTCAGGAGTCGTGACAGGTTTGGAAAGGTTTTTCAAAGACTTGGTGATTACCTCGACAGCCATAATAATACCTTGAATAAATGTACTCGTCATATTTCTAAACGACAAATATAATCATAACAAAAAATATTTATAATGTTCTCATAATATGTTGAAATCAGTTAACTATCATTAATTGGATCCATTTTTATAATCATTGAAGCATATACTAATATAACATCGTATTATATTTTCATTAACAAAAACATGTATTCACCTTTACGAATTTCAACTGGATTGGCTCCTTTTCCTAGATTTTCAAATCCTTCTTTGGCAATAGAACGAGCTAAAACTGTAGCTGTTGTAGTACCATCACCGGCTTCTTCATTGGTATTGTTGGCAACATCTTGTACTAACCTGGCACCAATGTTTTGGAATTTATCTTTAAGTTCTACTCCTTTGGCAACTGTAACCCCATCTTTAGTAATTTTTGGTGAGCCCCATGATTGTTCAATAATTACATTACGTCCCTATAGATAAGGTATAAACAGTATAATTCAAGGTCATAGTAAAGATACTTTTACAAATTATCACTATTGCCTAATAGAAAAATAAAATTTTAAAATGTGTGTGTATATTGCATCAGTTCCAAGATAATAAATTGTGTTTCTGCTCAAACTTAGGTGAGAAATACAAATTAAAATAAATAATAGGCTCGTTCCAACTGATTATAGTATCATTCTTAGGACAGTATAAAAACTACCTTCCGAAAGGGGTGACAAAGTTGATGTATCTATCACTAATTCGAGAAGTACTTGAAACAATTCCAAAATGGTTCCTAAATGTCAGTTGGAACAAACCTAATATAGGAAGTATTTAAAATCATGTTAATAACTAGCCACAATCTTTGCTAAAAAAATTGAGGTTATGTAAAAGAGATAAGAACAAACCTTTGGCCCCATGGTCACAGCCACTGCATCAGCTAGGACATCAACTCCCTGGAGCATTAGAGCTCTGACCTCTGATCCAAATCTGACATCTTTGGCATACCATCGTTGAATTTGATTATATTGTTGGGCTTTGCGGAGGGCCAAAGAACGCACGGTACTGGGTAGACGATACATCTGAAAAAATATTAGTTTTTATTTAGAAAATGAAAAGGCAGTGGGAAATACTTGTATTTAAAAAAATGAAAAATCACTTTTGACTTAATTTTTTTTGACAGAAGTTGAAAATAATTACAGCTCATTGAAATTTCATCATAGCACCCTCGATCAAGGTTAACGTGACAGTGAATTGGATTTTAAACGTTAAAATGTTGCAGTTAAATACTTAGTACTATTAAACATTGTTTTTAATTGATACCTTTCACCAAAAATCTAATGTATTATGAAATGTTGGGATATTTCTGACAAAAAGCACATGGCATTGTACAATCAAGAAATCTGAATTGGCATTGAACTGTTGCTAATTGCATAATGTAAATAAAATAAGCTTACTATTTCGAAAATAAACGAAAAAATGTTACCTTTAAGTAAGATTTTGTACTTAATTACAGCTTTTTAAAATTTCAGTACTCGCCGGCGACACACCACTAGACAACCCTTCCTTCAAATTCGAGATGTTCTAGAAAAAGCGTGGCGAAAAAGGATGACTTGACTTGCTCCAGTGTTGCCGTAAAAACTAAATTTACGACATGGCTAATGTTCCTTCTCCGGAAACTAGGAAAACCTCAATTTAATTTAAATCGAAAGCATACTTTTTGCCGTGGCCGTTTGCACCAACATTCACTTAAGGAGAGATTAACAAAGGGGCCCTTAATACTTAAGGATACCTTACGTTCATTTCGTTTGCATCACTAACTATTGAGGTCTCCTTAGCAAAGGAGTGCAACACCGCAAATATTTAGTATTTTTAGTTATATTGGCTTTTCTGTTGGCAACATACTACTTAAAAAGAAAAACAATCTAACCTCATAGTCTAACCCACAGACCACTTACCCTATAGACAACCCGCGCAGGTTACAAGACCTTGAACGAAAATATAGTTACAATCCTGATCATCGGATGTCGCTAGTAGTCTGAGTAGGCAAATATCATAGCTCACGATTGTAATGCTGGTTGCCATAATCGGGAGTTCTCTTGTTAAACGAATCTAAAGTGATGTCGCTGTTAAGGTGTGGTTCCATTTTATTGTTGTTGTCAGTCACAGGTCGTCAGTTGTGACTTGTTTTTGTTTTTGCTTACCGTTGTTTGAACTATTTACTTTTTTTATTATTACCAGTTGTGTGTGCTTACTACAAGTAATAGTGATTATAAAAATAGACAAAATGCCTTCATTCAAAAAGTGTTGCGTTCCTCATTGCGTTAGTGGGATACAGTGTTGTTCCTAGGAAAAATTTTTTGGTAACAAAATTACACGCAAAAACGTAATAGAATGCCGTAGAATGCTAAAAAAGGTAATAGATTTTTATTTTTCTTCTTCTTTTTATACACAATGTAGAGGGGTTTATTCAGTGATGCCAGCTCCTTGGAAGTTAAATAGCTATAGATTTTTTTTGTATATAAGTTAATTGTGGTTTGTAGTTTAAATTTCTATGTACTTCTAAGTGTTAAGATACTTTGTTAGATTTGTATTATTGCAACGAATAAATAAAAAAAGAAAATTTGTAATTGTTTTATTTTTTCCGTACTCTCACGTTATTCTTATTGGGTTTGAATTTCGCGCCATCGTTGGATTTGAATTTTGCGCCATTCTTGTTACTTTTGACGCAGAACAACAGATGGATCTTGACGCTCCTAAAATTGTAAGTTGCCTACTAAGCAGGTGCCAGAAACTACTAGCGACATCCGATGATCAGGATTAGAACTATATAATGGGTACGACGTTCTATAACGGGCGTGGGGTGTCTATAGGGTAAGTGGTCTGTGGTCTAACCTTTTGAATTGTTTTGTTTTGCAGAGCATAGTTAAGCTGTTTTTATTTCAAATTTTGGAAAAACTAAAATGAGTGATAGTGAAGATAATCAAGCGTTCAGGCGTGAACTTGCGAAGAAAAAAAGAGGAGCAAACTTTACACCTGCGGAAGTTCATATATTGTTAACTTTAGTTTCTGATATGAAACATATTATCGAAAATAAGAAAACGGACGGTGTATCCATGCAGGAGAAAAATGTGGCTTGGAAGAAAATTACCAATTTATTCAACTCCTCGTGCCCACAAGGAAATTACCGCACCATGGATTCTTTAAAAAAATTGTACGATAACAAGAAAAGAGACATTAGGAAGAAAAAGGCAGAAGAACGGAAGGACGTTTTATTAACAGGTGGTGGCCCCCCCACAAAGAAAAGCGCGGATATTGAGGACGATCTCCTTCTATCAATAGTGGATCCATTGACAATACTTGGTGGATCAAGTATTTATGGGTCAGACAGCATACCTTTAGATACTCATCAGGCAAAATCAGATGATTATATTTTTGAATTTGAAAATGTTGAACATAACAAAAGAGAACAGGTGCATAAATTATATATCTCACATTCTATTTCCATTTGTATTTCAATAAGTATTAATTTGATTATTAACAAAACAATGAAAACATTTTTTTCATTTTAGGTACTAGAAGAAGTAATAATCGGAACTGATGATGAAGAACAGCCCAGTACCAGTGAAAACAGAGAGAAAAGGGTTACTCAAAGTTCCAGTACAGTATATAGTGTCAATTGGAAGAAAAGCGCTGATTTGTTGGAACCAATAAGCACTCCACTAAAAAGGCCGGCATTTGTAAGTACCTACTTAACTACCAAAATAATAGAAATATTAACAAATATGTACGCAATTACAATTAAAGTTGGATATGTAATTTTCTGGGAAATACAGATAGTACTTTCCTTCTGTAAAATACATATTTTAAAAAATCCCTTTATAATCTATTCAAATTATTTTCAGGACAAAAATAAAGAAATTGACAATAATAAAAATATGAGAAATTTAAAGAGAAGACGTCCATCGCATACCGTTGTCAGAGCCTTGTCTTCAAACCAATTGACAGAAAAATATAATCTCCTGGCAGATAAAAAAAATACACTTGCTGACTATGCTTTAAAAAAGATTAAGCTGGATATTACACATTCCGAAGAAGAGCATGCCCTGAAAATGGAGTCTCTTAGACTAGATGTAGAGTTGAAAAAGAAGCAATTAAATTGTCAAAAATAATTTATTTTTCTAATAAACAGATAAAATTATAAGTAGTAATTTTTATTATTTTATATATATAATAGTTTTTTGAAAATATGTTATTTATGTAACCAGTTGGGTAAAGTATGGTGAAAACACCTATTAAGAAAACAGTAACTGTACATCAATTTCCAAGTCAAATTCTTAGTTTACTAAAAATTCTAAATATTTCTGAAGAAATTAATCATTTCATTCTGAACTAGATTAATATTCCTGTTATCTGGATTATTTCTAACTGCTGGTCCCAAAACATTTCCTGCTTCAATTAAATAATTTAACTCGTCAATATTAATGTTCTCTGGTGGAGGGGGTTCGGGTTCATTCATTTTTCGGGCAATATTGTGTAGAACTGTTGTGGCAATAATAACTGTTTTCGTAGTTTCCAACTTTAATCTTAAGCCATATGCCACAACGGGGAATCTTCTTTTCCAGATTCCAATAATCCTTTCAATAAGATTTCTTGTTCTTATTAGTGACTCTTGATACAGTTGTTCTTCTCTTGTAATTGGATTGTTTAATGGTGTGAGTAGATAGTTTTTTAACGGATATCCACTGTCACCTATAACAATTAAAAAATATGTACAAATATATTTCATGTTAACCAAAAACATTTAATTGCAACTAAAAAAACTTTAAGGAAAACACTAGTCAGATAATAATATTTAATTATATACCATTCTTTTGCTAAAAAATAAGTTTACAAATAAATCTATATGAAATTAATTGTAATTATGATTTATTTCTAGATTTAAACAATTGCATTTTGAAGAACTTACCTAACACGACACTATTTTGAAAATGTCCTGCCTCAAGCCTTGCCCTCAAATTACTGTGGCTAAAAATTGTAGCATCATGTGCTGACCCAGGCCACCGTTCTACCACATCTATAAATTTTAGGTCTGCATTTCCCACAACCTGAACATTTATGGAAAAATAATTTTTCCTATTTCTAAAAATCTCTGCATTGTCACCTCCTAAAATAATAAGGATTATTTATGTTATAAGTCAGAAAAATTTGTCTACAGTTACATATTTTGTAATTTACTCTTAAGGAACAGTGTATTGATGAAATTATAGATTTTCAGTAAGATAAAGATTCAATGCATTAGTTTTATTTTCAGGTAGGTACTTTATCAGTGGGGTAACATGCCTGTACTTTATGCTTTTTAGAAAGTTTTCCTTTAATTTTAATTTCAAAAGGAGAATTAAGTACTGTTCTGGATAACATGGTTAATTTCAAAGATGTATCTCATTTTCATATATATTTTTGTACATACCTGGAGATTGTATTTTAATATGGGTGCCATCGACCACTCCTATGACTCGAGGGAATCTTGCAATATTATAAAATTTATTCTGCTCCAGTATTATATTATTTGCTTCAGGCATTGAGACATAAATTGGAAAAAGTCGTGCAATAGCTCGTGATACTTTCACAATAATTCTAGAAGCTGTACTCACATCCATTCCCATGAAATCAGCTACTTGAATTAAATGACCTGAACTAGCATAATATCGCAGGGCACATAAAAGTTGGTTCATGGGAGAAACACTATTATTTCTAAAATGTTCATAATTTTTTGAAAGCTATAACTACTTACTGCATATAATCACCTAAATACATACCTGTCATGTGGATATTCTAGTTGATCCTCAATCAGCATTAATATTTCCAGAACTGTTTTTTTATACAAACGGAACCTTCGAAAAAATGCTAAAGGAGCCATCGATTCATAATAATTGGATCTCACGTGAATTGTCCTTGGAAGCCCTACCAGGATAATATCTATTAATTCAATATCATCTTCAATATAATCCGGTTCATCGCCCAGGTAATTATCCATATCCATTTGGTCAAAATCGAAAACTGGACAAAACACACAACAAATACTACAAATTCGTAATTCTCAATCCTCATAAATCTAAATATAACCTAACTTTATTTATTAAGGAACGTTTAAGTGGTCACTGGCGAGTACTTAGTTAAGGAGTTGTTAAGCTATGTTTAAGTTATCCCTAAGGTTTGTGCAAACAAAATTCAGATTTTAAGGGATCCTTACCTCTAAGGACTACTTAAAAGTGTTGGTGCAATCGAGCATAATGGGATCAGTTTTAGGGAGTGAATTTACCACTTTTTTGAATAGATTATTCTAGATTTGTTAAAGGGGCTTGTTTATTTTTGTACGAGGTCTGCCATTACGGATAGATTGGTTGATGTTGGGTTGAGTTATACTTACTTATTTCAATTTAACCCAACTTAAGCTAATCTAATCCTAAGTAGTTTTAGAATAACCATAAAAAGTGGCAAATATTCAGCTGGGTAAAAATGCAGGCCGGTGACCGGTAATAACATTGTAAAAGAGAAGAAGAAGTAGGAAGCTCATTGTTTTTATAGGTTAATTAATTAGTTCTAAAATATGAATTTTTATAGGAAAAGCATTTTTATACATAGTTCATATCGAATTAAGAAATACAATCTTCTTGGAAGATATTTACATAGTTTTGAAACAATTCCAGGTCCCAGATCACTGCCGGCGATTGGAACACTTTATCAGTATCTTCCATTTATTGGTAAAGATTGTTTAAAATTTAATTTTATATGAAATTCTATGAATGGTAAAATGAGTATATATAATTTTTGAAAACAATCATATCTAGCTTTATTAACATTGCTTGGTTTATTTTACTGAAATCAACATAGTTTGATGAAGTTGTATGAACAGAAACTTAAAAAATCCTTTTCAGGAAAGTATAGATTTGATGAATTGCATTTTAACGGTTTTAAGAAATACAAATCCTTTGGACCACTTGTTAGAGAAGAAATTGTTCCTGGAGTTAATGTTGTATGGCTGTTTGATCCAAATGACATTGAAACATTGTTTAGGAATGAAGGCAAATACCCACAAAGAAGAAGTCATTTAGCATTAGAAAAATTTCGCTTAGATAGACCAAATGTATATAATTCTGGAGGTTTATTACCCACGTAAGAAGTAAATTTAATTAATATTCTATCTGATTATAAATTTTTTAATTCATATATTTCATAGAATATTTTTTAGTAATGGTCCTGAGTGGTTTCGTATTCGTAGTGTATTTCAAAGGGGTTTAAGTAGCATCCAATCTGTGAAAAGATTTATTAATAGCTCTGATAATATTGTACAAGAATGGTTGATTATGGTTGAAACTATGAGGAAAACTTCAAATTTAGACTTTTTACCAGAATTATCTAGGCTATTTTTAGAATGTATGTATTTTCAATTCATAGCACTACATAGGACAATGTATGTAATTATTTTTTAGTAACTGGTCAAAGTACACTAGATATAAGATTCAATAGTTTTACTTCACATGAAAGACGAAAATATTCAAGATCTTCTCAAGTTATGGAAGCTGCTTTAGAAACAAATTCATGTATATTAAAAACTGATAATGGTCCACAGTTATGGAAAAAGTTTGACACTCCACTATATAAAAAATTGAAGCGTACTCAGAAATACATGGAACAGTAAGTAATTGAAAACAGTTTCTATTGATATAATGTTAATTTCTGGACAATACAGCAATTGACACTATTTTTTAGGGTTGCCATAGATTTAATTAGTTTGAAGATTTCTTTATTTAAAGATCAGGATAAAAGCAATCCATCTTTATTAGATTCTTATTTGTCATCCCCCGAGGTGGATTTTAAGGATGTTATTGGTGTTGTTTGTGATTTCTTGTTAGCAGGTATTGATACAGTGAGTAAGAATTCTTAGGATTGTTCTGGTGCACAATTTATTTTTATGAAATTTCTTTTTTCAGTCAACCTATACTATGAGTTTTCTTCTTTATCACATAGCCAATAATCCAAGAGTTCAAGATAATATTTATCTAGAAGCTCGTCGATTATTACCGTGTACACTAACAACTGTTACAGAAGAAGTACTTAGTGAAGCAGTTTACACTAAAGCGGTGCTTAAGGAATCTCTTAGATTAAGACCGATTTCTGTTGGAATTGGAAGAATTTTACCCAAGGATACGCAGTTTTCTGGATATTGTATACCTGCTGGGGTAAGTTGAATCAAATTTCACTGTTTCCTAAACTATGATTATGAACTATTTATTCCAGACGACAGTGGTTACTCAAAATCAAATATCCTGTAAGTTAGAGAAATATTTTCCTCAATCCGAAACGTTTTTACCAGAAAGATGGATAAAAAGTAACCCTTTATATAAGCAACCGCATCCTTTTTTGCTTTTACCGTTTGGACACGGACCAAGATCATGTATAGCTAGAAGATTGGCAGAACAGAATATGATTATTTCATTGCTAAAAGTGAGTAAAACTATCTCGAAATAATTGTTTTTAATTGCTGAATATTTGTTATTGTTTGTAGATTATCAGAAGTTTTCGTATTGTATGGGTTGGTGGGAAATTGGATTCGAAATCTCTGCTTATCAACAAGCCAGATGGACCGATTTCAATAAAATTGGTTAAAAGGGATTCTTAATAGGTGCTTTTATATGTTTTTCATAAGAATGAGATTATTTTTATATTAATATACATAATACTTGTTATAGTTAGGAAGTAGGATGATTATTTTTTTAAAATGGAATAACTTGTATAAAGAAATAAATTTTTACAAATATAAATGGAGCCAATTTTTAATTTTGTTTTATTATTGCCTTACCATTTCAGATAGTGGATTATTTGCTGTTATTACTGATTAAAATCTAATTATCATCCGTTGTTTACTAGTAAACAATTAAAACTAAATAGAGCGAGAAGTCGCTGCGACTTGGTAACTTTTCTGGTGGATTTTCTCGCACCAACCCAAAACTTATATTGGCTGCTACGCTCTGACAATGCTGTCACAGGATTTCTTCTACGTTTTCTTGTCATAGAGCAGCACAGGCCATTATATATTATTTCTCTATGGCACAGGCCATAA
Source organism: Lochmaea capreae (assembly GCA_949126875.1). Classification (NCBI taxonomy): domain Eukaryota; kingdom Metazoa; phylum Arthropoda; class Insecta; order Coleoptera; family Chrysomelidae; genus Lochmaea; species Lochmaea capreae. The sequence continues at coordinate 4,286,953 of OX421400.1, forward strand.
TATCTACTAATTACTGTCACTAAAACAATGCCCTCAATGTTTTCCTCATCCATTCTGTTAACTTCAAGACTTGATTCTAGAGAAACTACTCCTATTTGCTTTTTTTTTCACACTGTGAGGTTATGAAACCAGAATTGCCAATTTTTTAACGAAGTTGGCAACACGTAACGTTTCCCGTATGCCTGGATGAGTCGCAGCAACAAACTATCGATGTGCTGATTGTACTTTTTCTTGCAGCGATTTGTCCCAGCAACAAGTCGCTGCGACTTGTCGCAAGTGGAAAATATACTATATGACTTGAGGACCCAGATCAATATGGCCGACCTGTCGTTCTGGAATTCTCGTCTGTGGCTCGTGTAGGTGGTGTCGACCTCGGGCGCCATCGAGTATCTCCGGTGGCGCTCGGCTTTCATGCGAAGCGCGCACGTTTCTAAAGCTTTTAACCTTCTATACGATATCATTAATGTGTGCAGAGATTAGCCCAGCGTAAGCGTGCTGGGCTCTTAACATAGAGATACCAGGTTCGAGTCGTGTCCGAGTCAATATATTTTTATTTTTATTTTCTTATTGTTTTTTTCAAAAATTGACTAAAAATACGAAGAATTTTTCGATTCGGATTAGGGTAGGGGGTAAGGTAGGGTGGTTTTGGTTGGGTTATTATTGAAAATTATTATAATAATCTGTCAATTACACAATTCAATTTTTCGATTCGGATTAGGGTAGGGGGTAAGGTAGGGTGGTTTTGGTTGATTTATTATTGAAAATTATTATAGTAATCTGTCAATTACACAATTCAATTTTTCGATTCGGATTAGGGTAGGGGGTAAGGTAGGGTGGTTTAGTTAAAAAAGTGTATGGAAAGCGAGATGTTCTTTTCGGGGTGTTTGAACCGTGCGCGCCCCGCATGAAAGCCGAGCGCCACCGGAGATACTCGATGGCGCCCGAGGTCGACACCACCTACACGAGCCACAGACGAGAGTCGTTCTGGATTGGTATATTCTATTCTATTTTTGAATTAAAAACTTTTTTAGTCATTGGCGTACGATAAAAATAAAAGGGGCTGGTTAATTTTTATCAGATATAGATTTATTTGTAACAATTTCGGTATCTTTGGCGTACGAGGGAGTGTTTAAAAGGGGTTAATCCAAGTCAGTTTTATCCAAAAAATTTTGGTTTGAATCTTGCAGATTTTGACTCTTAAAGAAAATACCAACAAAACACAATATGTATAACATTTATTTTTGTTATTTCCGGTGGTTCTTGACAGTGTATTTAATGATTTTATTCAGTCTGTAAATGAAGGATATTTAACAAAAAAATGACGATGAAATCACAGAATGTATATTAAGTAGTACTAAACTATTATTTTGCGAAACTACTGTTCTTCTTGTCGATATTGCCCGTCATCAAATCGTTGAGGTCTGTCTCTTAATTCGGGATGTTCTTGTAGTCTAAGAGCATCGGCTTCCTGAAAACAAATATATTCAAATCCCGTATATAATGAAAATATATTTTTCTTACTTCCTGTGCCTTGATTCCAGCGAAAATGAGGTCTAATCCCTTTTGTACTTCAGGACTAACTGGTGGAGGGGTTGGTAAGTGATCACCAATAGCGTGGAAACCATTTTCATCAGCTGTGTATTTAGTTTCAATAACTTTTCCTTCAGGGGAAGTGTAAATGAAATGTCCTAACTGTACTTGAGATTTGATAGTTTTTCCAGCTTCTTCTGGATCTGGTCCTAGCTCTTTCAAATATCCTTCTTCTTCGGAGATGATGTTGTTACCAGTTTCATAACTATTTGGAAAATAAGAAACAATTACAATTTCTTTACTTCTACCATAATCTTAATTTAACAGGTAACAAATAAAACGTTAATGTTTTTCTACTTTTAATTTCTTGAGCTAAGTAATTACCTTGCTTTATAGCTACCATCTTCGCCTTGTTCTTTGTCGAATCTAATAATAGGAATGAACTTAATGACTTCCTTTACTTTTGGTTCCTGATATTGCGTAGATTCTTGGTTTTCCCGTTGAACATCTTGGACGGAGTTCTCTTGGTAACTTTGTGCTGCATTCTGTTGTTGATCATGATTATTGTTATTGTCATAATACGACTGAGGCCGTCTCTGTGGTTGGGCGAGGCAAGCTCCAAGCACCAGTACGGAAACAATCTAAAAAAACAATAAAATACTATTTCCATCGACCGTGTATTAACATATGCTATTAACGTTCTCAAAATGAGACAAAATCATACATTTATGACCCCTATTTATGGAGACTAGATCCATGCCCCTATTAATGTATGATTTACCTACAACGATACATTATATTGACAGTTACCTGTGGTGTAGGCAACCAAATATACAATAGCACCTCTAATAAATTATTAGGCATACAAAAAAGAATTCAAAAAAAACGAAAACAGGGACATTTGAACCAGCGACCATCTCTGTGACATTTCAATGTAATTATTTATTTTTGACAGTACTTACCTATGAAACAAATAAATATTTTTAGTTTTTAAATATTGAGAAAAACGAATACAACTTGTACAGTCGACGGAAAAGCTTTGTAACAAACACAAAAGTATTAAAAGGGCAATTAACAATCTCGAACATTAACGCCGCCGCTTTGCTCGCGCGTTAAATTATCTCGATTCGGAATGGCCCTCATTAATACTCTTGTTGGTTAATTAACTATTAAGTGTTTGACAGTGAGCTGTGTGTTGCATAGCTTGTGGGGGTTACTACACAAAAAAAGAGGATCGTCTAAATGTAGCTCTGCACCAACGTTGCCAAGTGTAGTCCTAAACTAAAACGTTTGTGTTTTGGAAAGTAAAAATATTTTAATAATGATATTTATCACAGTTGATTAAAAAGCAATGTGTTAAGAAATCAATATTTGTCATTTTTAAAATTATGTTTAGCAAAACGTACTGAAAATTGTTCGAGTTTACAATACAGAATTATCATACAAAAAGGAAAACTCACGAATGCATAGATACATTTTCCCTAATCGAAAAATTGAATTGTGTAATTGACAGATTATTATAATAATTTTCAATAATAACCTAACCAAAACCACCCTACCTTACCCCCTACCCTAATCCGAATCGAAAAATTGAATTGTGTAATTGACAGATTATTATAATAATTTTCAATAATAACCTAACCAAAACCACCCTACCTTACCCCCTACCCTAATCCGAATCGAAAAATTCTTCGTATTTTTAGTCAATTTTTGAAAAAAAAAAATAAGAAAATAAAAATAAAAATATCTTGACTCGGACACGACTCGAACCTGGTACCTCTGTGTTAGGAGCCCAGCACACTTACGCTGGGCTAATCTCTGCACACATTAATGATATCGTATAGAAGGTTAAAAGCTTTAGAACCGTCGCATGAAAGCCGAGCGCCACCGGAGATACTCGATGGCGCCCTTTCAGTTTAGGACTTCACTTGGCAACGTTGGTGCAGAGCTACATTCAGACGCTCCTCAAAAAAAGTGTTGTTAAAACCATGAACAGTGAATTATAGTGCGTCCATATAGTAAAGAATAAATTCATCATTAGCTAAATATATACAGTAATATGAATAATAAATAGTTGATAGTACAATAATAACCTTTGAGTGTGACGTGGGTATCATATTGACAAGTCTGTTAGTGTAGACTTTCGATTTTAAATAACCAACAATATTATCAGGAAAAAAGGAATATCTATACATATATGATTATGTAACATTCTTGTAAATTGTTCCATCGCTGAAAGATGCGTCACTGGGTTGAAGGTGAAGATATATTTAACCGGCAACTTTTAGTTGCGTAAGCAAATATCGAATGATGATAGTTATTTAAATAAGATTAAAATTATTTGCATATGGAAAATGTCAAAAGTATGTCGTTAATGGAAATATTTTATATATATTCAAGTATATTCGAAGAATTTAAATTGCTGTTGAGAATTAAAATCTAAATTGCCCAATTTATTTTCATAAGACTACTTCGCAATATTTTTCACAAACGGTGACCAGCCGCCCTGTATATTTTTAAACCAAATTTCTTACACGCCCTTATTTTTTTGGAACACCTTAGTTTTAAATTAAATGAGTCATTAACATTTATTTGTTTTGGCGTAGAATATTGGTTGATTATCTCAAAAGGAAGTTACAACCTAAAAGTGTTATTCAATAGAAAATTAGATAAGAAAACATGGTCTATTGTTTACAGGTTACGTAACTTTTATTGATGCGCCAGTGAGGACTACATTCTTCATTCTATCCGACAACCTTGACTCAAAAGGAATGCAGAAGTATACCTTAGATGCTGAAATATTTTATAAACGTTTTTTTCTTTATTATAATGGTTAGTTCTGTAGTAAATTAGAACTCATCTGAAAGAAATTGGAACAAAATGACTCTTATTTTTGTGTGACTTAAAAAAAACATTTTAACGACATTTCACAATTTATGTAAAGTTCAGTTTCCTTAAAACGATGACAAAAAAATAAAAATTGATTACCAATTTTAACGTCTTCATTTGCATTTAAGATTCTAGCGTTGGTTGGTTAATTTTGAAATTTGTAATTATGAAAGTTGGCGTCCTTATAGTAGGTGGCAATAAATTAAAATAATCGCGAGATTATTATTCTGGAGAATATAATGAAAAATAAGATGCCTTTGCGAAACGAATTCAAAACTGTTACTGGTTGTAGGTATATTAGCGTAGTCAAAGTACACAAAATATCCGTAAAATGCCGCAAAAAACACAAAAAACTTGAAAATTCAAAATTGAGTATTTAAAAGGGTTGTGATTAACTTGAGAAAAACTTTACAATGCTAGGCATGCAATTTTCTGGAAAATCGTCGAGTGAAATTTTTTTTTGTTTCGCTCTAATTGTTTAAATAATGAAAACACAGAAAAATGTTCAAATCAAAAATTGTAGCTAATACATTTATCTACAAAATTTGTCTGAACATTTTTTTTGTATCTGCATTAGTTTTTAAACTATATACGAAATTTCCATAGTAGTATTTTTGAACATCATCAATTTTCATGTTTTAATTTTATGATAGTAAATAAACAATGACATTTAGAAAAAAATTTTTCATATGAAATTTGTTCTAAAATGGGGTAAGGTTAGGTTTTTTTAAAATTTTTTAATGTATTATCATCGGTTTTCCACGCTCTCTCACCTGCTTTTTCACCTTTATTTGTGCTCCCTTCTCTTTCTTACCTGAGCCACCGATGTGTTCTTTTGTATCGCGATCACTTCTTAATAGGTTCATTATAAAGTTCACAAATTTTTAGATAATATCATAAACGGTATAAAAAGTTATAGGTTTGCTGACAGACCTCTGATTTAAGTATTTATTTTAAATAATTGTCTATTATTTAAAAAATTTGATATTTATAGAAAAACTGTATAGTAGTTTCGAGAGTAGATGCTTCAAAGTGTTTAGTAGTAAAGTTTCATTGAATTATATTAATTTCGAAAAAAGATATAATTGAATGAAGCCTAAAAAAAACAAGTAAAATTAAGCATGCAAAAAAAACAGATTTTTAAGAAGCATTCGTTTAAAATTCTAAATATTGATGGCTTTGCTTTTATAATAATAATGTTTTATGCTCATTTGCAATGCTAATCCAAAAGGAATTTTCGCTGGGATAAGTATTAATTAAAAAGGAATTATAATAAACTGATATTACAGTCAGAAAAAATTTGAAAGTATTTTTACCTAAAAGTTGAGATCTTTCTTTACATTTTACATAAGTTTATTTATTTTTTCAGAATGTTATAAGCCCAAAATTATTAACTTTTAAGTCGAGCGGTTAATAAATTTGGCTCACGGGCCGTTCGCGCGTAACCACGAATTGAATACCACTGAAATTAATTTTATCTCGTAAACTTTTTAATTTACAGAAAAACTTTTCAGACAAAATTTGTAGATAAATGCATCAGCTACAAATTTTGATTGGGAAGTTTTTCTGTTTATTTATTATTTAAACAATTAGAGCGAAAAAACAAAAACAAAAATTTTCACTCGACGATTTTCCGGAAAATTGCATGCCTAGCATCGTAAACTTTTTCTCATGCTAAACACCACCCTTTTTAATACCCAATTTTGAATTTTCAAGTTTTTTGTATTTATCTCTTATTTAATATTATAATATTCATTTGACAGAGTTTGAAAAATTTTCAAGTACTTTGAGTACCGATATTATTTCAAATAGATTTCTTTGCAATGCGTGATAACCGTACATCATTTTAAGATAAAATGTTAACTTTTATATCCACTGCGTTCCACAGAGGTCAGTAGAGTAATTATAACTTTATAAATTGAATCAAAAAACCAGTTTTTGTATATCGAAAGTGAAAATCAGCACGATAGTCTGTAGTAAACTTAACTAATCCTATAAAGCTGATGCAATTCTCTCGAGCTTACTTTGAATTGTTCTTCACAATGAATTTCAATAAAAATGCAGCAAATAGACAAACAGATAGTATTTTAAACCAATGACACTTTCGAGTAAAATATTAAATAAGGTGTTATCAACTGAAAGTATGAAAATAATAGTTTTGATTACCTCTTAACTAAGAAGAAACAACTACTTTCCTGGCTATATGCTCCTGCGAACATTGAATTACACATCAAAGTTAAAGGGGATGGTATGATCTACAAAATTCAACCAACCCTTTTAGTTTGAAATTATAAGGGGATTCAATATCACTTCTAGACCGTTTTCGGCATAATTGCGTCTCACTTGTACGAGGTAGATGGATCCCATACGAAAGGTGCAGTCCGGATTGGTGATTATTTGCCCGGAAAGTAGTGGTTTCTTCCAGTTAAGCGGTCAGTATTTTGGGAAAAATATACTTTTCATACTTTTAGACATTATTTACTTAGTTTTTCGAATTCTTAATTCAACATTTACGAGATTCTAATACTGTTTCTAACGGATCGGCAACAGAATGACGTACATTGAGAGATATGTTGTATAAGGTATATGTAATTCACCATTATCTTGTCAGGATATTAACGCAAAGTTATCAAATTATTGCAATGTAATCGGTTACAACGTAGAAGTTGCTAAAATGAAGATAGTTAGAAATAGATAAGTAAATCAGAATACCAAATTATACCTGGTTTAATAATGTTGGAATCAAAGATGATAAAACATGGGCTTGGATTAAAAAGTATGTCAAAAAATAAACCGAAAACCGTAGTTAGGTATTTATGGTGAAAATGGGTTTGAAACTTTTTGGGACATCCGAAATTATACTTTTTGTAAATTTTTTGGGATGTTAAACCACAATATTTTTGAACGTTTCGGTAGCGTTCCAGCTGACACTACGAAAAAAATTTCCCGAAAAAGATTAACAAAAAGAAAAAAGAATACTCTACAAGGATGGTGGAACAATATTTTAAGAATAAGAAAATATAAAAATCGAATCATTTAAAAATTTATTAAACAGTAGTTATGAATTTATTATACAGAGTTCGGCAAAAGTCCGGGACCGGACAAGTATTGAAGAAAATATAAAATTTTTGAAAAATCTTTTTATACCACAAATTTTACTTCAACTTAAACTATACTTTGGAAATATTTTAAAGTATCCAGTTTTGCGTACCGAACTAAATTTTTTTTTCAAATGGATCTTTGGCTTTCTAATGGCAGATTTAAAAAGATCACGTTTTAAGCCTTCAGAAAATATATGGTTTTGCTATCCTATACCGACCGGTTGAAAAGATGTAGCCACTTTCACAGACAGAAAATTCGCTATCCCCTTAGAGACATTTTAACAATACAACAGAACCAAACTCATGTTTGACATTTTAATAATGACAGTTCCATGGCTTGCTTTACGGCCACTAAATATCTTAATAATTCACCAGAGGATAATTATGTAGTTAATAATTATTTTAATATTGCGAAATAATTATTAATTATTATTATTAAGAGATAAGGTCTAGTGTGTTATTAAAATTAATACTATAGTTCGTAACTTATAAATATCAACCCACGTGATCAAAGTGCCAAAAAAGAGACGTTCGCTTGTATTATGTCATTCTTTTGCTGCTGTCAATCAGTATGTTTTACAGCCTTAATCCTAATAAATATTGAAATTTATAGGTCGCATGTTATCAAAAAATATGAATATATGCTTAAAGAAAGGTTTTATATGTAATACAACTCGTGGGTTACTTAATTATTAAACTCAAACTAACATTAGTCGTACTGAAAACTTTATATGTTGGTAAAAATGCGCGCTGTTGCTGCGATTAAAATGGTTTATCTGGTACAATTGACGTCTTGACATTTTTAAGGTTATGTTGTGACAGTTTAATATTGATCATTCAATTTTTCGATTATTTCATCTCCTTGTTATAAAAAACTGCGAAAAACTGAGTTAATTTTCACAAGCAGTGATGAGTTGTCAAAGTTAACGTATAAATGAAACTTAATAACACTGCAATAGTTGATGTATTTACTATTCATCTATTCCTGACTATTTACAGCATGTATGAAGCAAGTAAGTATGAGTTTAATATTATACTCAATCAACTGTATTTATTGTATTCTGTTACACTATTTATAATACTTAGCAATTATATTTGCACAATTTATTTACAGATAATCCATTTCACTTTAGAAATGTTACTGCTGCAATTGGAGGAAGAACAATTATTTAATGTAGAATGTTCCTAATCATAGTTTCCTAAAATATGACACACATCCACACAGTGGATTTCCAAGAAAAATAAACCACAATATGAATTTGTTTTTATTAAAATGAATCTTGAATTTTCCAACTATTTCATACATACGTTTTTAGGCTCAGTAGGTTTTAAAATAATAATTTCTTACTTAGTGCTGTACTTTTAACATACAAATAAAAGTTTTATACAGAAATAAGTTCAAGTTTGTTTATATACAGTAACTATCAAAAACTAAACCTAACCTATAGCCAAATAAAAAGAAGAATATTTGATAACTTCATTTGACATTTACTAGATTCTCATACTATTTCAAGAGCTTGGCAACATAGTCCAGAAGTCACGTGGGTTGATATTTATAAGTTACAAACTATAGATATCTTTTTTTAAAAGTTTTTCAATGTTTAAAACATACTTTTTGTTTTTTGTTATTTCATGAAGTGGATAGTGATTTTTCTGTAAAAGTGGCTATATCTTTTTAACCATTCGGCATAGGATAGCAAACCCATATATTTTCTGAAGGCTTAAGACCTGAACTGTTTATATCTGCCATTAGATAGCCAAAGATCCATTTGAAAAAAAAAGTTTAGTTCGGTACGCAAAACTGGAACACCCTGTATATTTTAAAATATTTTCAAATTATATAGTTTAAGTTGAAGTAAAATTTGTGGTATGAAAAGATTATTCAAAAATTTTATATTTTCTTCAATACTTTTGCCGAACTCTGTATATTGAACATTTATTAAAGAATTTATGAGAAGGCTAGTCCCTTTTAATTTTATCAACACACGAAATTAAAATGGGTTGGTTTGAGAAATTTAATTTTCCATTTGGCACGCCAGCTGACCGGTAAACGGTACTTGTAACCAAATAAGTCCCACCTACTTTTACGTAATCAAGAAATCGATGTGAATATAATATCAGAGGTCAGTAAGTGAAAGGTACTTACCAAAAATTTCATGACTCTTCTTCAGAATATTCTACACCGTCGACGAAACTGAGAAATATACAAATTACAAATGAATGTTTAATCCCTATATATACCCTCTCTCTACTGGATCATCCTCACTCTTTTATGAACCAATTGACTTATTCGGTCGAAATAGTTTTTCTTATGCTATGGTTTTATTTTTATTTTTTTGAGAATTGGATCTTGGTCGATATTTCATTTATCCTTGTAAACAACTTATTCTTTTTATGTCAGGAGACGTAAGAATCTTTTAGGATTTAAACATTATTCTTTTTTTTTTAGTATGTTAACCTTTACTTTGATGACGATTATTATTTTTAGATGACATTTTAAAACTGTGATTTAATTAATATACATAGCTTTTCATCTATGAAGTGAATGCTATTCTAAAATAAATTATTGTTTAAGAAAATGTAAGAAACTTTTTAGGTAGTCGAACTGAAAAGTAAAACATAATTCTTAATTTGAATAAAATGATTAACGGGGAAATTAATGTCATTATGGTGAAAGCGTGGTTTTTTTTTCCCGTGCCCGTCTGACAAATCTCCGATAACACTGCAGCCTAATGGCTTATTCTAGTTTTGCTCGTGCTTTCCCATAACACCCAGCACCTTTATCCCCTGCACCAGTTTGCTATATAGCTCAGCGCTTCCTCGCATGTAAACAGTATACAGATTGCGTAAATTACTTTGGAACCCTGGCCTCGGATTACACAAGTACGACAAGGATACATGAAAGAGAGAGAAATAATAATTGTGCGCGGTCATCACTTTGTTTCATCTTAGGGGTGTATACTTATTTCCCGAGACTGGCCGAGTGGTCCTTTACAGAGAGAATTCACTAGTTGGGGATATTCAGTATGCTCCCAACATGGAAGGAGTGAGGGTGTTAAAAAAATAAAAAAATACAATCGTTATCACGTAACCTGTACATCTTAAAATTCATTTTTGTCAACATGATCATTTCAGACCAAGTTGACAATTTCTAACTCAATAGGATATTATTTTAGCCATTGTAACTTGAAAATAAAACAGCATTTCTTGAGAGAACCATAATTAATAAACTAAAAATCCCTTCCATTACTACATTAAATTGAAAAAATAAAATAAGTAGGTACACCTTTTCTGAACATAAAATATAAACTTCCTGAAAAAATAAACCACCTTCCTGTGCCAGACAATAACCAAATCTGTGATAAAGATTTGATCTCATATCTCTAAGATTATTTGGCGTAACGCTAGCACAAACGTGCTGTATTTTCACCCTCGAAAAAAAGTCAACGATAACGAGACAAAAATATCATTTGTACAAATTAATCTGCGCTTCTGGCAACAGCGGTTAAAATAGGGGGGCAATGAGCATTCGGCCAGTCTCGGGAAATAAGTATACACCCCTAAGATGAAACAAAGTACACGCCTTAATGACCGCGCATAATTATTCTTTCTCACTCTTTCAGCTGTTTTTCTGTCGTACTTGTGTAATCCGGATGGTTCGGATGTAATTTACGCAATTTGTATGTTTCACCTTACCGCATACACTGCATGTAAAATCTCCGTTGTATAGTTTTAATTTGTACAGGTGTTCCTTTACTGGTGCATGACCAGTCATGAAACCTGTTATGATTCTCAGCAGATTTCTGCACAGTGTTAGCAGTTCCGCTGTACCTTTCAGGCATGGTTCTTTTATAAAGGTTTCCCCATGTATTTGCCTTGGGACGTTTACCCAGAAATGTTTATGTTGTTCTCTGATCCAGGACTTTACAGATCCTCGTACTACAGTTCTCGGTATACCGAGAATCTGTCCTGGTTCAGGCTGCGTCTCCTCTGACCCTCTTTTTGCAAGCTCGTCAGCTTTTTCATTGCCCTAAATACCCTGGTGACCTGGTAACCAGGTCAGCTTGACGTTATTCCATTTGGCTAACGTCTTCAGAGTTCTTCGATGCAATCCCACAGTCTAGAGGTCACTTTCTGGCTTGAGATTGCCTTAAGTGCAGCCTGACTACCTGACATGATATGGATCTGCTTGCCTTCGGGAGCTCTCCTGAAGTTTTCTCTCGCGCATTGCCAGATTGCATATACCTCCGTCTGGAATACAGAGGGTGTAGTTTCCCAGTGCGTAGATATAGCGTGGTGTTAACTAAGACCCAATCATTTTTAGACTTAATAAATAGCCACAAAGAATTAGCCCGCATACGCTGGAAAAAGTGTTATCAAAATATCGCAAAAACAAACAGCAATCAGTCCTGTTAAATTTAGATTATAGCAAAAGACATCAGGGAATTCTCACACGTTTAAAAGTGAATCATGGACGTTTTCGGGCTCATCTACACAAAATAGGTATTTTCTACACACCTTTTTGTATAGTTATTCTAATGTTAATGTAATGACCCATAATTTAATCCCCTTTATGAGGAATGCCGCCCTACGGCGTGCATATAATTTCCTTTTACAAATTCGATTATCGTGAAATAATTTATTATAGAAAATTAAAATTAACCTGCATACAAAACTGATAAAATATAACTAAACTCACTCAACCAACAAATAGATATTATATTAAAAATATTTCTCTACAACACAATTCGCACACGCCCCAGGATGAAATTAATGCTAAGTAACCCCAACTTCTTTAGGTCGTTAAATTTTTTTATGAAACAGTGGACCGCGTTAATAAATGACCAGTTACTTCGTTATATCATGCCAATTACTGGAGTTGGACTATTCGATTTCCAATTCACCTGCTGCTACGTTGCCAGCTATTCAAAATTTTCTTTAAAATAGTAGCATACAAAGTGGTTTTAATTAATTTTTCTTTTTCCATCAATTTCAAGCGGCTTATTTTAATGCTGTTAATATATGTTCATTTCTAGCGAAAACGCTATTTTTGACCTAATTAAACGGTTTATTACTGATTCTAAATTGGAAATGTAGACTTTTCCTTCTCATTAATATCTACACCTTCTATACTCCCTGTGGTTAATGAACACCGTCGGAGATCATCTCTCTCACACACACAAATTTATAAGATTTACAAAATCTCATCATACGAAGATTGAGCACCCTTTATCTCATTAATAAACTAGCGAGTTTAATAACGAGTACGTTTTATGTAGAAAATTTAGTGAAGAATTGCAGACAAAAGTTTTAAACTCTAAATACAGATTCTTGCAATAAAAGCTCACGCCACTGGCTTATTGAAATTTAACAAAATTAATACTGACCATTTTTTCCCAATGATCACCTACACCATCAATTTACGGTACTTTTTTTAGGGAACGTCCTGTATAAAGTTGAAAAAAATTAGATTAAGCATCAACAGCTATTTCCTTTGATATTTGTGTTTCTATACACATTCTCTTAAATTATTTCAAATTAGCAATAATAACTGAATCATTGACATTTATTATAACATTATTTACGTTTTCTTTTTTGCAATGTCATCAATTTATTGTTAAATAATTGCTGTTCACACCTACGTTTTACGTGGTCATCTCGAAAAAAAAAATGATGAATTGTGAACTATGTAACCTCTTTCAACTTTCTTCACTGTTAATTTGATAAAATTGAACATTGTCTTAAACAAATTATACTTTACACAATTTTTAGTTAATTTTTCTACAACCCCTAAAAATTTGATTTAAAGAACTCTTTTCTGTACACAACTTTTTTTTAAGTAGGCGATTGTTCATATTTTAACAAAAAAATTACATATGTGTGCGGAAAAGTGACGTTAATATACACAAAAGCCATTTTTCTTTGAACTTAACCACGCAAACCGGGTTAACAATACCATGACGTCACGGTTAACTTTTATGGCGTAACGGTTTGTGGAAACTCTGAAATAAACAAATACCTAACCTCCAATAAGATAACTGTCAAACTATCTCAGTGAGCTGGTTTGTGTGGTTGGTTAACTGTTACGTTATGGTTTGGAATAAAAATCGAGGAGTATTGGCTGGTTAACTTAACCCAGTTGTGTGGTCAAGTTCAAAGAAAAATGGCTAAAGTAATTACTTTTCGCACACTTATGTCAAACTTACGGCGATCATGGGAATCGTATAACTACACTGACGTACATGCTCTAGACTCATAAGAAGAAGCTACGTGAAGTTTCGTAACTGACTTGCGCAGAAACCAGAATCGGTCTTGTTTACATAATATGTCGCCTCGTCATGACCGTTTCATGCCATTGGCGTTACAAACGATGTTTCAAGCCGTAACAAATTTCATTATTGACTTGCTTGCGCCATAGATGGCGCTGTATGATTGATATTTTTGAAAAGTACAAGTATTCAATTAACTTCTTAGTTTTAGATCTTATATCGTGTTTTTATTTTATTTTTGATATAGTTCTATGTATATAAGTTGCAGGGAAGGTACGTTTGTATTGAGTAACATTTTAAATCTTTAATACAAAAAATAGTTGACCCATAAAATGTGAAAACTTTACGCTACTGATTTGAAGTCGAATGTCAATTTTACAATATGGCGGACTTGTTGTCAAATTTTTCGAATTTTGGTTTGCGATTGGAGGTCGCTACTGTCAGAATCTTTACATATCCGTTACTGGAAGACATGTATTGATTGTGATTGAAGCACATACCTTGTACTGATGAGGCGCAAATACGCTGAAACCGGTCTACAAGTTGTGTTGTCCCTTCTAATTGCCAACCAAAATGGTTGGTCTTAATCTTGTAGATATACCAACCCCGTTTGACTTTGAAGTATAATTCAATATCCGTCGGTGCATATAACACGGGAAGTAGTTGTTGCTTCTTAGTTGAACGGTCACTGTTTTTGAAAAATATCATTTTTCAAAACTGTATGAATCGTTGGAATGAAAACAACTATTCTTTGACATCTGTTTATTTTGTAAAGTACTGACTAACTCGCACCTTGTTTAATGCTTGCAGTAAAATCAGAGTCTGACGTTGGGTATTGTATTAAGACAAAACAGTATTTCAAATCATTTATTTACACATAAACGATTAAATAAATTTAAAAAAAGCGAATCTTTACATGGAGCTTAGCTGGGGAGATTTCCCTGCCAATAAATTAAGAGTGCAACAGTAAAATATACTTGACATAGAAAAGTATGTAACTGACAAAACTAAATTGTGCTTTAGACCTCGAATTTGTAGTTACATACGCCTGTGTAATAAACATATTTAAAAACTTTGATGTTCACTATAACTTTCCAATAAAATCACCATATTCGTTTTTAATAGGCTGAAATAAAAAAAAAGTTCCATAATTTGATCCAACATGTCAAAGGCGTTGAAGGAAAAACAAACAATCGTATTACATTTTTTAATAAGAAAACCTTACAAAGTATTTATTTATCAAATGTCTACTCACTGGGTCCAATTAAAATTTGTGATATCAAACCGGTCAGCATTGATGAATCTGCTAAAATTGTAGCTACACCACCAACGATTGATGCCATATATGGACCCACAAATGGAATAAAACTAATAAGTTCCTGTACATTTACTACTCTTTCTATAGCAAATGCAATTCCTTGAATCGATTGGACCAAATCTTGTACTGATGAATTTCCGTCAAAGACACCTATGATGCTTTTTAAAAGATTTGCGAATGCTTTTAAAATGTCGACCAAACCTATAAAAATATAAGCTCTTAAACTAGGTCTAGACTGGTAAAAAACTGTAAAGGTGTTCCTAGAAGCGGTATCATCACATACATATTAGGGAAGCGATGTTTCAGTTAACTGTGGTGGAAGAAGACGTAAGCTAGAGTTTGCACTACTTTTCAGTCGCTTGGTTTAATCCTGCATTTCTCATATTCAACTGGAAAAGTATACTAGTATTACCTATTTATTTTATTTAGTTTCAACTCTTCTGAATCCGACCCTGTAACCATTTATTCATTATAGAGATTATCGGGTCTTCACAATGAGGTTTAAGACGATGTGATGGAACTGCTATCCAACAGAAATGATAAAAATAGCGAGATTTGTTTACTTTCTCTTCATTATTGACATTTTAAAAGAAATTATTATTTAATATCAATTGAACAAACGGACTATTGATCTGTGTTGAATTGTTTGAAAAAATGTATTGTTTTTATTTGAAATACTAACCTCCACCTTGCCTTTCATCTATTTGCGCCCTTTTGCTAGAAGTCTCAAGTGCTAAAAAATAATAAAACCCAAAAATTAAGGCATTGAAAGAAATATTTGAAACATTTTGTAGATCACTCTGCTACGTTAAATGTATAAGGTTTCCATGTCGACAAAATATCTTTTGCTATTGAAAATTTTCTCAACCAATTGTACGTATTTCTGTCCATACTTACTTGTTCTTGAGGGAGTAGCAAAGGCAAATAGGGTCAATAAAATGGTTGCAATAATTAATGACTTCATTGTTGAAGGTTTAACTTGCAGTTGGACGTTATAGTACTGAATTAAGTTCAAGCATATACTTCATTTATAATTATTCTACTGAAAAACACCAATTAATGTAACTTCTAACTTAACGAGACGTTTTAATGATGAAAAAAGCCATTGCAGTTACAAAAAAAATTGGGCAAAAATATACCAAATATTGTGATAATATTTAAACATCACTGAGACATTTAATTGAAGTGTTTCATTTTGGGATCAAAGTTTTGGTATTTAGTTTTTTATTTAATTATGTCAATCCTAGAGGCTTCAGGGAAACTTTCTGATGCATGTGAAATGGTTTCACAACAGACCAAAAGATAGAGAATACAATTAGATGTAATAAATGTAGAAGTGATTTTGATTTTAACAATCTGCTACTTTCCTTTTGAGATAAATTAAGATAAATGTTTATATGAGGTTGAAGAAAGACATTTGATACCCTGTTAATTAATATTCAGCAAGAACACGCGCAGGCAAACACATGGGAAGAAATTCTCAAAAGAACCATCAGAAAAAGTAGAGAGAGAACGGCTCTCAATGAGCAGGAACAAACTACGCACCATAACGGGGCTTCTTACTGGACACTTTCCCACAAAGGAGCACCTGAAGAAAATAGGGCTGTATAACGGAGACCTTACACGCAGAAGATGCAAAAAGGGCAGCTCTGCACATATTATGCAACTGTGAGACGCTGGACCACAGGAGGCAGAAACTGTATGGAAGACTCCAGAAGACTTCTACAACCAACCAGTAAAGAACCTGAGCTAATACAGGGAACGGATTGGCTGAATAGGCTGTAGTTAGAACACTAGGAGGATCCACAATAAGCCCAGGAGGCTGAGGTGGTGCCGGCGAAGGGACGGATCCTTTAAACAAAAAATATATTCAGCAAATCTGTCTCGATTTATGGAATTCATTAAAGAGTTTTCTACAAGTGTAGACAAATTTCCCTTTTTTCTCTTATTTTTGATACGTTTATTTTGTGAATTATTAGTTTTTATATTTAATGACGATTTTTAAAAGAGAGCTTCATTAGTAAAGTAATTTTGATATTGAAATACGATAGTTGGTACGTTTATCGATATTATTTTGACACTTGACAGGAAAAAAATGAGTTTTCTCATGAAATAAATTGACTTTCTTCTAAACAAAAAGACTAAATATGATAAATAATACATATTTTTGAAATTGGTGTTGTTTTTAAAAAGCTCTAATTCTAGAAAAAACAATAGATTTAAATAAATTAACTTTATATCTTCTTCTCTTGCTCAGGTTTAACCCACGTTTAAAAAATTGAAACTTTTTATGGACAATGACCGTCAACATTTTACGCGTTTTCAAAAGTGGTACTACTGATTTGATTTAGATGATTTTTTTGTAAATTGTAGAACAATAACTCTGTAGTTGAAATGAGTTAAATTTGTAAATCTACCTATACAGGGTGGACCGTAAGTAATGGTTCAATTTTCTTAAAAAAAATATTAATAATAAAAAAGATACAGGGTGGCAAAGTTGAAATGTAAAAAATGTTTTTTCTGAGTAAATAGAAAGATTTTGAAAATACAAACGTCAAAATTTGAAGATGGGGGGTTTTAAAGCATGATAAATCATAATATGATATCCGTTTCGATCAATTTTCTAGAGGACGCCATATGCGTTTAACTTTTTAATCTCTTTATTGAAAAATATTAAAATTACAGTAGCAATTATAAATAATAAATTATAGTAGCGAAACGTGCATAGATTTCTTTATTTTTCTTTTCATTTTTTCGTTAAATGCCCCTTGTATTTTTCTACAGGAGATTAATGACATAATGGTTGTACCCAAACAAGAGTAAAATATATTTTGGATCCTGTTTCTGAATACAAAAAACTTACTGACCGCGGATTTCTTCGAATCGTTAAGTCACAGTAGGAAAGTTCTAAGAAACATAAATTGTTCACCAGATCTTATATAATTGAAAAAATTTAGCTCTCGTCCTTTTCGTTTTAGTTAATTACTCACAAAAGTTAAATATTTTTGCGTATCTTTTAATAAATAATAATGTCACACGAATCAGCAATTAACGTCATATTTTAATAACTATCCTCATTAAAAAGTATTTAAAATAAATTAAAAAACAACTTATAAAGAACTCTGTTATTCCGTTCATAATTTTCAACAAAAATACTTGCAGTCCATTGTTTGAAATCCAGCATGAATCTTCTGCTTTTTTCGTGTATTTTCATAAGTTTTTTAAGCTTAACTTCAACACAAAGCAGTGAGTATTGTACTAAAGAAACAAAGTACGACTTTTTCATGATTATCATAATTTTTCTTATTTTCTACTATTACATACAAAATAGTTTCAATAATGAGCCGTACTAGAAGACTCTAATCCTCCATCGGTTCTAGAACTGACATTCGCCAGTCGGAATTCTTCGAATTCGTTGGAGTTTATACTTCAAAAAACGTTCGTGGGGGAGAAAGGGGCATCTTTTGATATTAATATCAAGTTTTAATTCCAATAATTGAATAATTTACAATAATATTTTCTGTTTCTTCAGATGGAGATATTGAATCTTCATATAAACAAGATATATCAACAAGATCTAGTTATCCAGGTAAGAAGAAGGTAGGAATTAAGCAACAAGAAGGAATGGGATCCAAGTACCATTACCAGACTTGGAAAGAATGCCATTCAATGGTACACAGACGGCTCAAAAGCAATAGAAGGAACTGGGATAGGAGTGTACGGGCCTGGCACCAAACACTCTGAAAGCTTGGGAAAAACCCCAAGTATCTTTCAAGCGGAAATTCACGCAATAAGAAAGTGTGCCCAGTTCAATATTGACAAAGGATATAGAAGGCAAAGGATTATCATAATGTCTGATAGTCAAGCAGCCATTAAAGCGCTGAGTTCTTGTGTAATCAGTTCCAAAATGGTGTGGGAATGCCTAGGCAAACTTAATGAACTAGGAGAGAACAATATAGTCACCTTACTGTGGATTCCAGGACACACTGGAATAGAAGGAAACGAAATAGCAGATGAACTAGCGAAGAGGGGGACTGAAATACCCTTCTGGGGGCCGGAGCCCTTTTGCGGAATCAGCACCAATGTAATATTGGAAGAAATAGGTAAAGCCGAAGAAAAGAGAAGATCTGACAATTGGAAAGATCTAGTAGGGCTTAGGCAATCAAAGATTCTTCTGGGTGACTACAACCTGTTGAGATCAAATGAATGCATAAGTCAAAGCAAAACTGCACTAAGAGTTTTAACAGGAATCCTAACGGGACATTGTCGCCTGAATGGACACCTTAAAAAGC
This sequence comes from Lochmaea capreae, assembly GCA_949126875.1. NCBI lineage: Eukaryota > Metazoa > Arthropoda > Insecta > Coleoptera > Chrysomelidae > Lochmaea > Lochmaea capreae. The sequence continues at coordinate 4,306,352 of OX421400.1, forward strand.
TCAAAATAGTGGAGGAAGAAGATTGTAGATTCTGTGGAATGGAAGAAGAAACCTCCATCCACATACTTGCGAACTGCACAGCAATTCAGAATCCTAGGGCACAGCACCTGGGAGACTACTGGATAGAAAAGGGACAGTTACCTAAGTTGAAGCCTGCAGATATCCTAAAATTCCTCGGCAAAATAGGACTAAGGGAGCTACTAGTCTCTGAGACTTTCCTCAGGAACTAAGTAGAAGTAAGGGGGCACAATAGATCTTTTAGGTCTCAGTGAATGTTACCCCAAAAGACATACAAGATTTATTTCACTGATCAACACCGAATTTTGCTACACTGCTCAGTGAAGATTAGACTGTCAAAAATAAGTTAGTAGACGTGGTTTTAAGTGTATTTCGCTTGCAGAATATTTTGTAAAGGTTTATGTTTTAGGTTTGCTGCAGATATTAAAGGCTGCATTGGAAGTAGTGGAGAGTCTTGTTGCTTATTTTACAGGAAAAGGAACTGCTGAAGATATAGCTAAATCCGTTCAAGGAGTATTTTTGGAAGCTTCCAGAATGATTAGTATACAAGGATTAGTAGGGGAAATTCCCCTGTATGGATTTATTCTACAACCACTTGTGGGAATTGTAAATATGATTTTGTCACATACTCCTTTGTTAGGAGGTATCATATCTTTCATTTTGGTAGGAATCAGTCCAGATTGAAATAAATGCTTTTGTTTAAAAAATTAAATAATGTGAATACAAGTATTTTTTTTAGTTTATATTTTATTTTTAGTAAGAGTTAACAATTTTAAATTTAATTAAAGACGAAAATTCGCTGGATGTGTTATTCGTTTTGTAGTTACCACAAAACTATGAATATTTAACTGAAATTTTTGGAGAACTTCGCCAAAAGTCCAATCCACAAGATCATAGCCTAGAGGGTTTTTTTTATACCTCTTCAAAATAAAATTATTGAAAACACCCAGAAAACCATATTCTGGAATAAAAATCAAAGCGTAACTCATACAATTTAAGAACTAGAACATTGTAATTATCACCAATCGATTCAGAGAAAGATTTTACGTATATTAGTGAACTTTGAGTCCATATTTGCAAGAATTAAGGGAGTTACCAAAGAGCAACCTACCTACCCCTTTGTTCAAAATGTACAACAAAAAAGACTTTTCCGACATGAAAAAAGCTAAAAACTCTAAAAATGGGGTTTATTGGGGGGACAAATCGACTGGCCCACTCATTTTTTTAATAAAATCATTCTTTCACCTTCAAATAGTGTCATAAAATATTCGAAAAATCGCATTTTTAACTTAAACACCACAAAACTATTAATATGGAACTGAAATTTTAGGAAAGTACTTCTGAAAGACCAGTTTTATGAAGAGTTTTTGGTGCAGGGTAGTAAACTCATAATTGACATGCTTCTAAATTACATGTGAGTCTGAGCCTTTGAGATCAGCTATTTTAGGTATTTAAAGTTGCAAGAAAAATTGAATATTTTCCTTGAGACTGATGACTCTAGTACTTAAGTGAAAATTCCCTCTACTCTGGAAGTTTTAACATTAGTTGTATATACTAAGGATGGGTATAAAAAATGAAAGAAAATTGTCATGACAATGTTTATTACATTAAAAAATTAAGATACCTTAACAAATGCGGTTTAAACTAATTTTAAGGACTAAGTCCTACTAACGCGAATGAAATGAGTCCTCCCATAAGTGGTGTATGAGATAAGATCATTGCTATAATTCCTACAATGGGTTGTAAAATAAAACCGATAACTGGAATTTGTCCAACGAGTCCTTCTACACTAACCATTCTTGAAACTTCTATTACTAAGTCTTGAATGGCTTTCGTTATATCTTCTGTAGAACCATTTCCCGTGAGGAAAGCTAAGAGATTTTCAATTACTTCCGATACTGCTTTTATTATTTGCGTGAATCCTGAAATATAGAGCATATTATTGAGATTTTTTCGTTAATATTCAATCAAATTAATAGAAGACCATTTACAGTTATTTCCATTACATTATTTTTAAAATCTAACAATATGTCATGAGTTGATTTTTTATCTTCTCAATTATACGTCTTTATACCCAAGCAGCATTATTCTGACTTCCGACTTAATGATTACTTAAATCAACGTTGGTTTTGGGTATTATTTAGTTGTTTGCATCAACGTTCACCGATAACGTCAGTTCATAACTTAATCCGACGTTGGAACTTCGAAGTCGATTGGGCCAACGACTACTCGACGTCAGCAAATCGAACGTTATTTTTTGTTAGACAGACAACGTTCGCTCAACGTTCATTTTTACCATTTTCGTGTCTTTGGACTAATCTGGAGCAAGGCGACGTTCTAAGAACGTTTAGATCCGCATGTTACAATTTTGGTCATAAAAACACGCCTAAAACTTTATGTTCCTATTATTTGACCTACGGGCGGACGTTTAAAAGTAGTTCAAATATTCGCACAATCCATTGACATAATAATATAATCTTTATATGTCAATGGCACAATCTACAACCTAACCTCATTTTTTATTTATGTATTAATTATAGATTTTTAACTGATAAAATATAAACATGTCCGAATTGAAAAAACAAAACACGAGCCGTTTAGACATTCATTGACATTTCACAGAAAGAGATCTATATATACAACTTAGCTGGCCTTATAGATTTACCAAATAACCATCAAGTGAGTTTGGAATAGTTGTTTTTGTCCCTGATGGTGTTTTTAATTTAGTAAGTCTTATATATTATTCAGTAACTGTAAACCTTTCTAGAAACTATTATGAGACAAACATAAACATTTAACAGTGTTAACTATATTCCGCTTTGACACAGGTTTGTTTTCGTGTTTACCTCCAAATGGTTTTATCTATTGACATAGTTTTAAAATGATATATACCTTAACTAGTTTGTAGAGTAGCCTGTGTCCTGAAAAAATTTGTAAACCAAAGAACCCAAGCCGTTTTTAAATCGAATAAATACCACCTTTAAAAAATGATCCATTTTTAGGTTAGAAGCGAGGATATTGTTAAGAGGTTATGATTTTAAAAAATGACTGGACTGGTCGTCTTTTCGTCGGTTTAAGCAACGTCCGCTAGGTTGGCCTTGCGGTAGTTGGAATATTTAGTCATTGGGCCGTCGAGCCAACTTCCAACAGACGTTGTATTCACATACCGTCATTTGAACGTTTACTAATCGTCTGATGAAAAGGAAAGTCGGAAAAGGTCGCAATTAGGTGTGGAAAAAAGGTGTTCCTGTCCAAATAGGTAGTATTCTGGTATAGATTAGGTCGCTTAACAAAATCCACCATGTTGGCATGTAACTGATAACTGATTTGGCCGCCATTGTTTGATTCACGATGAATTTATTTTAAAAAAAATATATTCTAATGAACTTTTAAAAGTTTTGAGACCAGCATTTGTGTTACTGGAGACTTTGTATACTATTTTTAAATATAAATGCAGCCATATCAAGAAAAATAATAAATGGCATAATTTTTTTTTTCGCTTTTTCCTAAAAATTCTTGAGGCCCGTTTGTTTTTTTTCCACAATATTGGCCGTGGTTTATCAAAAAATTGAACTTCGTTTAAGATTTTTGTTTTGCTGGTAATAAAAATATGTATATCATACTGTTCATAATTTACATGACTTAAACTAAGAATCAGATTGTTAGTTGAAAATACTTCCATCTTTGGTCGAGTTTCAAAGACTTCCACATTTCTTCCAAAATAAATTACTTAAATTATACTATTAGTTGTGGGAAAGTCACAAATCCAATACCTAAAACGAAGTTGGTTTGCGCAACGTTACTCAACGTTGGATTTGGTCGAATACATAAGACATTCAAAGTCAGTGCCGACGTCGTAACGACTCGAATTTCTATTCCCCATTTAGGTGCAAATTTGGGTCGTGACGTCGTCATTACAACGTTGGGTTGTCTAGCCCAACGTTATATAACTATCTCGCAACGTCCAAATGCTGCTTGGGTACTTTCGGTTTGGATGGGTCTGTTGCTTTGTGGTTCAACTTCTTTCTTTAGTTTTTTCTTCCATTCCATTTTATTCAATACCTCGACTCTCAGCCAGCTTTTTGCCTTTCTCACTCCAAGTTTTTCTTGGGATTCTTTTTTGGCCTATTTCTTCTTCTCATTTCTCTTGTGCACTGATATTAGGTGAATTAAGCTTTCGAGTTATTCATGAATGAATCTAGAGTTCGTTTCTACACTGATTCAAAAGAGTCAGAGTCTGGAGAGGACCAACTCGATAGACGAGACTCATACTTGTATATGTATAGGGTGTTTTTCCACAAACTAGAGGCATTTTAAATCGATATCGATATATTGACTTGTGCTAATTTGTCGTCCTTCCATTTGCAACCGCTGCAGTCCTTGATTTGCGTTACATGCAGGATAATGCAAAGCAAAGCAACATTCTGCGGTAACAGTAAGAAATTGGTTTGATAATGGGGATGTTACTTTTTTAACGTGGCAGGCTCAGTCGCCACACCTTAATCTCATCGAGCAGATATGAAATATGCTTTAGAGACGGAATGCTTCTCTCAAAAATGGAAAAAGATGTATCGGAACTTTGGTTTGTTCATTTTGGTTCCATTTCAAATTGTTTTTAATAATTTTTCATTGTTTTGCAGACTTACCTGGATAATTATTATCCCTTTCTTTAATATGACTGTGACCAGATGGTTTTATCTTGTCTGAAACAAACATTTTAAATGAGATTAATATTTTCAAGTTCATATGAATTTTAACACATTTGTCGGTGTTGGAAAAATTAAGAAATTTTGATTATATACTTTTTTATTAACAATCTGTAGTAATATGATAGTTATTAGATATACGACTGTGTTTCAAGCAGAGACGATTGCCGCTATAGTATGTATTGATGAAAACATCAGAAAAGGATACACCGGACAAAAAATTTACAAATCACTTAGGCGATATTGATTAAATATTTATCAACAACACATGGAAAGTTGACATTATATCACAATTAATTAGTTAATCATATAAAACCTCGGTGAAGGCCAGCTTGTGCTGACCAGAGTTCAGACTGAGTACAGAGTACAGTTACAAATAACTACCACGACAATTGAGGCACATATCCCACTGTTTCACCAACCGATGTATACCCTGCTTATAGAATTCTTGTGGCTGCTGCTGGAAGAATTCTTTCACAGCGTTTTGTACTTCTGCGTCCGACTGAAAACGGTTACCTTTTAACGCCTTTTTTAGTGGCCCAAAGATGTGAAAATCGCAAGGCGATAAATCGGGACTATAGGGTGGATGCTCTAATATCCTCCATTTATTTCGTTGCAGATTTTCTTTCACTACGTTGGCAACATGAGGCCGAGCATTATCGTGAAGCAGAATAACACCACGTGAAAGCTTCCCTGGACGTTTTCTTCTTATTGCTTGATGGAGCTTGTTCAAAGTTTCATTATACAGGTTTGCGTTGATATGCACTCTAGGTTCTGTGAACTCTATCAGCAAGGGTCCTTCATGGTCGAAAAAAAATGTCAACATCACCTTGCCTGCAGAAGGTTGAACTTTAAACTTCTTTGGTGGCGGAGAATTTGCGTGTTTCCATTGCATCGATGACAGCTTACTGGATGGTTCAAAATAATGACACCAAGATTCATCGCCAGCAACTATTGACGAGAGAAAGTCATTACCATTTTGACTGTATTCCGTGAGGTGTTGCAAAGACAAGCCCATTCGCAAGCTTTTTTGGTCCTCAGACAAAAGACGAGGAACCCATTGCGCACAAACTTTGGTGTAACCTAGTTTGTGTACGATACTATGGACAGATCCTATACTCACACCAACATTTTCTGAAATTGCTCTGATTGAAATTCGACGATTTTCTCTACTCAGGCCTTCAACACATGCCACATTCCTGTCTGTTGATGCAGTAATCAATGCACCTGGTCGTGGCTTATCATTCGTCCTCTCTTCTCCATTCTTAAATTTTCGACACCATTCCTTCACAGTTGGATATGCAAAACATGCGTTTCCATACACTGCTTGCATTCGCGTATAAATTTTCAACGGTTGCACACCTTCAGCACACAAAAATTGAATGACCGCACGCTTATCACATTTGGTCGGATTGTTAACAACAAACGCCATTTCAAAGTCACAATACTTAAAATCGCTGTCAAATATAAACGAAATAAACAGATTAGTGTGACGTTTGCATACACTACTAATGTTGGAAAACGTCAGTTGAATGATTACAATTGTCTCCAAGGCTAACCTGACCAAAGACGGGTTTCAGTTGAACAAGCCTAGTATAAACATACAAGTGACATTTAATAAGAGTTTCTTTCGCGACTTAACTTTCTACCCTCACAAATTTAATGCATTGAAATTTTTTTTTTTTAATTATTCAAGTTTCAAAATTTCTAAAAGCTATATAACAATATTTTCTCAAAATCTCCTACTTCCAATACTCACTGTTGCTTGCGGAAATTAATGTGATGCTAATTAAAATTACACAAGCGAACAAAAGACATTTCATCTTCGTCATTGTTGGTTTTTCAACTTCGTTTTAAATTCGCATCAAAAAATAGTAAACTACAACGTAATATTTTTAATATTCTAGACTTATATGACTACTTATTATACCTAATCATTAATTCAAAAATAAGAATAATAATTACTAATAAAAATATGTCAATCTAATGACTACTATTTTTGAATGTCAGAAAAGTTTTGCGTTTCATTTTAATTACTCTTTATACTAGTTAGCAAGTTGCTACTATTTATAGTACACACTTATTGTTGTTGTACTGGCATGCTTAAAAATGTACGCTAAATGCGTATCGTCAAAAATAAAAACAGTACGTGAAATAATAACCCAACCAAACCTACCCCTACCAAACCACCTTCGTATTTCTAGTACCCATCTATTATTAATAAACGCTTACCCTTTTCACTCGTCATAGAGGTGAAATTAATATTTTCCATGTCAAACAAACAAACAAAATCTGAATAACGGACACAAATAAACACGTCTTACACTCTGCACTTCAGAAGAACAATTGCTAAAAATAATCTTTTAATACCCACATGAAATCTACCTGCTTCGACAGCGGACCGAATTACGAAATCACCCTTTCGGATTTGGACAAGGTCCCTGTGAGCAGGTAGCCCTTTTGCTAGGTACCCGGACCGAATTCCGAAACACGGCTATTTATTCTTTAAAAATTTTTGAAAATGTACTTACCTTAGAAATGTTTACCTACCTTCCTCAGTTTTATTAATTACGTCATTTATCACTAGCGGCACGACGAACGTTTGTGCAAATATTGTATTATTACAAAAAACTGAAAATATTCACGCCCATGATCGACATTTTTGCTGGTTCAATTAACTGTAGGTCTGTCGGTAGTGTAAGGACGAAAGTAAACTAGATTTAGTAAAATTATAATGTTTGCACTTGAGTGATTCAAAATTGTACCGTAGAATTTTTAACTCATTGAAAAAATTAATATCTTGAAATGTATACATTTTAGATTAGGGCATTCCACATTAAGTAACATCAAAATTTAACGTAGAATGAGAAAAGTTGATAATATACAGGGTGTTATATTTAAAATAACAAACTAACTATTCATTTCCGATATAAGGCGACGTAGCATATTTCTCAAAAGTATCCATTCATTTGACATTACTTATTCCTGATGATAATGGCCTAGAGAATCCGAAACATTGAGAAAAGAAAAAGACGTTTTTTTTTAAAATAAAACAGTTTATTTCAGTTTAATTTTATTGCCAAATATTTAACCATATTTAGTCATTTTGAGTTATTGTGTTAGCCAAATATGCCAAATTTGGCTTTAGCAGTAGTTGGAGGTGGTTGAGTTGTTGGAGGAGGCGGTGGTAACGTTACTGGGTATTCTAAAAACAAAAAAATGTTAGAAATTTCAACTAATTTTAAGTAAAAACTGCTTAAAGCATTGGTAAATTTATTGTTAAATCCATTACAGTTTTAAATTATTTTTTAAGACATTTGTACTGCAATCACAAACAGTTGGAGACTGGACGACTCATGCGCAGAGTATGAAAATCTATTAGATCTGTTTTTTTTTCATCACCTTTGCAAGATTTTATCAAGTAATTGTTAACTTTCAAAACCTTTACTTATTTCAAAGTTATAACCTTTTATTCACCAACATTTTTTTTTAAATCAACTTCTTGTATATGTTTACCTGGTCCAATAATCATTTGTGATAATAATCCTCCGAACGCTGGTGTATCCTTAACTATCGAAGAAAAGAAATCCAGTATTGGGCTAATTATAGTTGATACTATTGGACCAACTACTGGAAATTCATTTAATAATGTTTTGACATTGAGCAATTCTTCAATTGAAGTGAACAGATCCTGTACGCTTCTTACAACATCATCAACTTTTGCATTGTTGTCTAAAACTTTGAGTAATACTTGCATAACGTCTGTAAATTTCTCCATTACTCTTATAATAGCTGGAAAAAATCGAAGAAATTTAATAAATAAATAACAAAAAATTATAATTCTCCATTTTTTATCCAATATTTCAAAGAACTTCGAAGCTTACCTGAATCATGACCATTAACTTTAAATTCTGGCTCAATTCCTGTAAAAATATAAACGTTAGTTGTTATCAATTTAGCATTTTCTTAATATGTATTTTGTGAGAAATTCCAGCACCTTCAGAATTTCAGCGGTGTAGAGGTTCAGCTTCAGGACGAAGCATTGACAAACGTGTACTGAAGACATATAATCGTGTGTTAGAATAGTGTGTTTGATTTTTTCAATCTTCTAATAGTGGATAGGAAATCCCGAAAGTCACATTCAATAAAGGGAATAGATTTCGTGCGAAGACAAATTAATATTTTGCCAGGATTATTTGATTCATTGTTTGAATCCAATTTAGATGTCATTTTAGAGCTGAATCCTGTTTTTTGTGGTTATGGAATAGGTAGGTGGCTTCTTTGGCAGATGGTTAGAATTTTCATTTTCAGTTACAGTGCTACAAAAGAAGTTCCTAGAAGAAGAACTGGTTGTGGAAGAGAGAGAGGAAGTCCGAAAAATAAGTAGATAGAGGCAGTAGAAAAGGAAAAAATATGCGAATAGGTAGAGGTAACAAAAAACAAAAGAGATTGGAGGAAAATAGCCAAACAAACTGAGGATCTGCATGGCCTGCAGAGAAAAAAACTTAGTTAAGAGCAGCACTATAACTATTCTCATAATTCAAGTGTTTTACCATCTTTTGTGATAATCTCAGTTGTACAACAATGAATAGGAATATATGAATTTATCTAAATGAAATTAATCTTTTTTTTACTATCAGAGAAACAGAAAAAGTTGTTTTAATAATTTCTTACTTTTACTCTTTGGTATTAAATCTGCAATCCTTTTTTGTACTGATTGTTTTTCTTTTAGTTCCATGCCTGAAAAGATTAAAATAATATACAAAGCAATGTAAATTGATAGAAATATTCGACCAACTAGTTGTATAAAAATCAGAAAATATTAATACAGAATAAAGTGTACTTACAAGTAGAAAGGGTCGAAAATAGAATTACAGTCATTGCCAAAATTATTAACACGCATCTCGTGCAATTCATTCTGATAAAAAGTATCCTAATATTGGCGAAAGTATTTTCAAAATGCTTTTATATCATTTTTAAATTTTTTAGTTTGATAAACACAATATTAATGACTGTAATTTGTCACTTGTATATTCCGTGAACTAATTGTTGAAGTTATTAAACAATATATTGTAAAAATAACCAAATAATGAACAAGTACGGATAAGTATAACAAGATAAACACAATACCTTTAAAGGGTGATGAACAAAAAAAGGAGAAGAAGAAGAAGAAATATCCAAATACACTGATTAGCAAAAATTATTTATAATATTCCTTTACTTGATTTTTATTTAATAAAGAAATCAAGGGTCGTGGACAAATTATAGTATTCTACTCGCAATTTATGGCCATTATTCACCCGAGTGACTTGCGCCCCTCGGCTACGGCTCTCGGGACGCAAACGTCACCCTGCGGGAATAATTGCTCGTTTAATAATATGCTATTGTACTTAAGTCATTATTTAAAATATAATAATGTATCAATGGAACTGTTTCAACGTTTGACGATGAAGCACCATTTACATCCTTTGTTCCTGTAGTTTCCTGTCGTTAAAAGTTGTTTATGAACTGGAATTGTGACTTATAGGCATCTATGATCATTAAAATGATCAAAAAAATTATTTATAGAATCTACAGAAGTAATAAATCCCAAAACAAATTCGAATTCTCAATAATCGGCTCTAATTCATAGATAATCCACCAAACACTCCTGATTTGTTTCCTATATGACTGCTTTTTATTTTCGCACCTTGTCTATCGATTTTTGTAAAAAATTTTTAGCCAATTTCAATAAAACTTTTTTATTTCCAATTCTTAAAATGTAAATAACATTCCACTTAAATCTATCAACACAAAGGTTTATGAAACGTGCCCAGACCAGTTTTTTTTACCAAACAATTTAAAATTAGCCGCCAGTTTAAGTGTAAGGTAATAAATAATTTCAATCAGCGATAGTAGGGAGAAGCCGATGAAAAGACCAAGCACTCCACCAAGGTTAGCTAGAAAATCAATGGGTCCGAAGAGTTCATTTCTTTCCGATGTAATGAATTGGTTGTCCTTGAAGAATATTTTAAACATGGACATGTGTTGCCTGAAACATATTTCAATTATACATTATAAAAAGAACTCGAATATGGTCAGCTTATGCTGACCAGAGTGAATAGAAGGTTATGTACAATTTGAGTAGAATATATAAAATACAAATGGTGGACGAAAAGGGTTTGGGACTGTAAAACTGGGCCAACCTTAGAGCTATTTAAATACTATTATTTCTATTACCCGTCAGTATAGTTGGGTTGTATTCTTTTCCAATCCCAATTGAATTGTTCACTTTCTATTAGATAATTTAATTTGGAACAAACTGGAAGACAATCACACTCCGTACGTTTTGCTTGACCTTTTAGTTTCAGCAAACTTCCTTCGATACTAGCGTTTAGTTGATCCACTGAAATACAAAAAGCAAAATTTAGTTGTAAAGTAAACAGGATTTTCAAAATATTCACTTTCTGCAGTATATACGCAATGATAATCCATTCCATCACAAATTCTCGTTGACTTTTCTCCTGAAAATAGTAAACGGTCACTCCTAGTTGTTTAAATATCCCAAATAAATCTTACTTGGCATGAACGCAACACTACAATTACAACTAAGCAATGTATGATTCGTCCGACATTCCAGCTTGCAGTTTTGTTGTGAGTATACTTTGAAAAATTTAAGTGTTCTTTCATTTGACATATAACAGTTTCTTCTTCTTGGATGATAATTTTTAATCGCGTCTGATGTCGACATCTTGTCCAATTGCAATGTCATCATCACAGCTTGGTCAAGACCAACTTTTGAATGTAGATACTTTGGTGTGGGTATTCTGGAAGGTTGAGATATTTGCACCTACAAAATTATGTTAGAAATTCTCTCCCATTCCCTTATTTTCACTAATGCTTTTCTATAATAAGACAAATTCAACCTCTAACTCTATTTTCCATACCTGGAAACCATGTATAGAGTCTTTGCAAACATAATCCAATTCTTCTTCAAAAACAGTCAATTTGGCTTCCAGACTAAATAGGACTCCAGCAAATAAGGCCCTTCTGGGGTAGGTGAGTTTTTCGTCTTCTATGGAATATCCATTCTCCAAGCTCCAATTACTTTCAGGGGCAGTGTGGAAATTTTTATAGTGTACCCTAGGTAACAAAATTACGGTATAAAAAGCTGAGAAAAAACTATTTTTAGTCAGTTAATGGAACAATATGATTACTTCGATGAGTCTACGTAGATACAATGCCTTGACGACATAGGAGCTTTTCTCAAGAGACCTTGAACATCTCCAGGTCAACTAGATTTTTCTAGCAATGCAGCAATGTAGAAGAGTTGCGGGCAACACCTAGGGAATACGAACCGAGGTGGTTCACTGGCTTAACACAACTGTGACAAGAGCCAATGATCACCTTTGGAGGTGGTGGAGGACGTAAGTTTCTTCTCCAGTGAATATATTAACTGCAATCCGAACAGCACTGGAGCTTTTTGTAAGGGCGGAGGCAATGACGGCAATTTTTAGGCTGAAATCGGAAGGCATTTAGTCTCCGAACAATATTCTATGGGTACTGATTATATGACGCCGACCACATCACTAGAAAAACCCTTTAACATCGAAATAGATTGGAAAGGAGAATTCAAGGAATCACCCAAACAAGAAATAGTTTGGTTCACTGACGGTTCCAAAACGGACACTGGTACTGGCGATGGAATATACGGTCAATCCCCCAGATGTGACATCAGTCATTCACTGGGAGTAAATACCACTGTATTCCAAGTATAAATCTTTGCAATTGACTCATGTGTGAGAGAAAACATAAGGAGGGGATACAGCGGTAAAAACATTCTCATCTGCTCAGACAGTCAAGCGTCAATCAAAGCACTTAATAGTAGAACAATACATTCCAAACTTGTCTGGGAGTGCATAGAAAACCTCAAAAAACTCAGTGCCACAAATAAGGTAACCCTGAAATGGGTGCCAGGTAACAAGGGTATTGAAGGGAATGAAAAAGCAGACGCCCTAGCAAGGATCGTCAACCGGTGTAACAAAGGCTTCGGTAAGAACCACATTAAACCAGTTGGTGCACAAACAACACCTCAAATACTGGCAAACAATTCCGAAGCTCAAACACAGTAAAGTGATGGTTAAACAACCCATACCAAAACTTACTGAAGAAATCCTAAAGTTAAATAGGAGAGATATCAGGCTGGTAACCGGCCTGAGAAAGCACCTTCACACAATGGGGATCTTCCAAGAAGAGCCTATATGTAGATTATGTGGTGAGGAGGACGAAACAGCCACCCATATAATTTTCAAATGTGAGGCTCTACGTTGGTGGAGGTATAGACAGATAGGGCCGGATGACCCTATATATACAACCTAACCAAAAGAGATACTGTGTTGGGGCCCACTAGCCCGGCCTGTTTTCGTCTGCTTACCAACCAACCAACCGACCAACCAACCAACCAACCAACATCCTTTAGACCTATTTTCTGTGGAAATTTTAGGATGTCTGCAAGCTTTATCTTAAGCAAGTGTCCCACTTCTATCCAGTAGTCTTCTAGTGTAGCTTAGGAAACTGAGTTGTAGTGCAATTCGTAATTTCCGGATGACCCTATATCCAACTTCATCAAAAGAGATACTTTGAAGAGATTTCTAGATCTCATCAAGGTCACAAATCTACTCACGGACAGACAGGACAATACAATAAGCCAACGGCTGCAGTGTTGGGGCCTACTAACCCGGCCTGTTTACCAACCAACCAAGTAACCATATTCTAGAAAGACACACTGATAAAACTACACCGGAGAACATATTCACCGAGCGAGTGGAATTCATCATCCCATCTAGAGAACAGATAATGCTCTCAAGTAATCCTGAAGATATCTGGTTCTAAAATCAGTATAATATAGTGAAAATACGAGTGGATGAGATTACTTACACATTATTTCTGTAGAGAACCTCTCTGTCTAAGATATTGAAAGAATAACAGATTCCTACGTCAGTGAAGACAGGAACAAACAATTCAGAACAGTCAACGAGCTTTCTCATGAACTTACAGTCTGATATTATTTTATAGAAATCAGGTTGTACCTTTAAAAAATGTATTTTATTGAAAAATGTTTATTATTATCTTGAAGTTGAGTACCTGATCGTAGAATTGTAGAATATCTTCTTCAGTTCCATTAAAAGCAGTGTTAGTATTTGAAGTTTCGTCATAATTACATAAGAGACTTATTAAACCAAATTTCTGATCGCTGAAAATATATCTATTATATATGGATCAGTAAAGAGATGCTAACACTTTATTTTTAACTAAAAACTAAACAGTAATAAAGGAAAGAGCACGAAACTACATAATTGAGAGTTAAATTGATAAAAAAAAAGCAAAAGACACTGTAATACAGAGAAAATTTAATGCTGGGCTGAGAAATATGGACAGAAAAATCAAATATCGGTAAAGAATGAAAAGCAACAGTTAAGAGGATAGATGTGGAAGAAAATAGCTACTTCTTTTATATCCTATAGTCAAAAAAACACTGGCATACAAGGCAATGACGGAAAAAGTTTCGAATTCCAAGAACTTTGACTCACGAAATAGATTAAGATCATGGCAGATCGATGGACAACACTGTTGAAGATCTGAAGTGATTACGGTAGAAGATAGGAATGGAGGGATACAGATTGATAGAGAGAATGTTGAAGAAGTAATAGAATAACTCTACAAATTCTTGAACAGAAACAGTAAGTTACAAGAAGAGATGAGTTATTAAGTCCCAAAGATCCTTCAGAGTATGTTTGTAAAGGATAATGCTTGGAGAGAAGAAATGGAACATTGTTAAAGACATGATTTCCCATTTTAGGTAGATAGAAAAGGATAGATAGGAAAGGAAGATGACAGACAAGTAGCTATCGAAGATGAAGAAGATAATGATACCACATATTATAGTACTTATCTTATTATTGCATTTGTAAAAAGCAGTTAGAATATTCTTACTCTTCGTGATCTAACGTCTTATTTTCTTTTTTCATAGCAAAAAACTTTTGATAATTGAATTTGTTAGGTTGTGCCTTTGTTTCTGCGCATATAGTAACTGCCGGAAATGGTATTTGCCAGATAGGAGTTTCTTTAGTAGCAAAACTGACAATTACTGGAGAATTTTGCCATTTCAAATACGTATTGAACACCAAAGTTATACAAAGAATAAGAGATATAAGCATACTAACAATCCACCATATCCTACAACGGTTTTATTTTAGAATTTTCTATTTATAAAATTTAAGCAGTATATTTACTTTTCACAACTTAATCTGTTTTCGTCAGTAGATAAATATTTGAATCCATGTATTGATGAATTTTGACAGTATTCTCTAAAATAGAGTGTTAGATTTCTAAATCGGGGATTATTGTTGTCTTTTTGATTCACAATACTGTCTTTTGAAGCCATTTCCTTATAGTACCTAAAATATGTTAAATTAATTCACTACAGTAATAAGAGTTGCATAAGATGTAGGTATGACTGCTATACTTAGCTTAGACCTGGTTTTATGAAGGTAGTAGTTGTTATACAATGGTGGTTGGCTAAATTGCGTTTTAGTTTTTGTGATTGGCTAATTCCCTTTTTATCTGTTGGTTCTGTTAATTATTTGAAACGAAAATTCAGTCGAACGGAGGTAAAAACGCAAATCCGACGTTATAAAACGCAAAATGCCATCTCAAAACTTTGAAAATAATTGTTGTGTGAAGTTGGCACAAATCGATAGTAGAAACCAGTAAATTTATAAAAGATTCAACACTTACTTATATTTGGTTTATTAATAATGTCATATTCCATATTACACTAACTATACTAAATAATGAAATGAAAAACTAAGTTCCGCATTTTGTTCACAATCTAATTTGATGTGTTCGTGTGAAATTTCAATTAATTTCATTATATTAATTAATTAAACCACGTTCTCCTCTATTTCAAAAGCTTTCAGGACTAAAAAGTAATGATAAAATTCTCAATTACTTTGAAAATATTTTATATCCATTCCCTGAAGACGTAAATGAATTTTTTCTAGCTTATCAGAACGAATATACGGAGTACTTAATATAAATAGCAAACTATTAATGGAAAAAATAAAACATGTAAATATAAAATCACTTAAAAAATCATTTATGTCAGAACTTTTACAAAAAGCAATTGCAACAGTATAATACAAAAAAAAGTAGAGCTCACAAAAAATGCTATATCAGTTAAGAAATTGGTTCAGCAGATGCAGGTTCAGCAGGTTGAGGCTCAGCTGCTGCCAATCCTGTCGGTTGAGCTGCAGCTGCTGCAGACTGATCTGCAGGCTGGGAATCTGGTGCTTTTGGAATATGATCACCTTGTGGTTGGAAGCCGTTTTCATCGGCAATGAATCTACAATAATAATAATTTATTTAATAAATGTAGAACATAAAAATGTTTCTTCAGAAACTATGACCAGATTTTTCTGTGAAAATAGAAAAATCTGGATAATAATAAACAGTTTATTTGTTTTAGACTGTTGATGATTTTCTACTGTCCACTTGGAAGCTAATTAGCAATATTGTAATTCAATTAATTGATCACTTACTTCAAAAAAACTGGATTTCCATCAATGTCAGTGTATGAAGCACTTCCTTCTATAACCTGAATTTTTGTATCATTTTCTCCGTCCTTTAAATATCCTCTTTCTTCGATTTTAATTCCATTGGCAGTTTCAAAGCTGTAACAAAAGCATAAATTGTAAATAAAAGTAAATCAAAGTAAACAAGCAGCGCAAGCTGATACATTCAAGTAAAGAAATGAAAAAACAATTTGAAGTATTTCAAAAACCAACAGAAAAAGCCAAATAATGAATTGCACCCCTTTTCCCAAGATGGCGGCCGTGGGACAACGGTTGCGATCCCACAAACTTGAATTTAACTTCACACTAAACCCTAATTGATAACTAATTTTTAATGAACTAACCCATCAGATTCTCAAGACCAAAAGAAGTAGGATTTGAGAATGTTAATACTGGGTGTGGAAAAAGTATAGGGAACCACAACCAAAAAAAGGGTGAGATTATAGGCAGCCTGAACCAGGACAGATTCTCGGTATACCGAAAACTATAGTACGAGGATCTGTGAAGACCTGGATCAGAGAACAACATAAAAATTTCTGGGTTATCGTACCAAGCCAAATGCATAGGAAAACGTTTATAAAAGAAACATGCCTGAAACGTGGAGCGGAACTGCTAACACTGTGCAGAAATCAGCTGAGAATCATAACAGTTTTCGTGACTGGTCATGCACCAGTAAAGGAACACCTGTACAAATTAAAACTGTACAAAAGGAGACCTTACATACAGATTATGCGGTAGGGAAACGGAGACAGTGAAAAATATACTGTCTACATGCGAGATTCTTGATCGCAAAAGACAGTTATTACTTGGTCAACCGCAAGGAAACGCTGACCTATATAGCAAACACCTAGCTAAGAACTTGTACAAACTGGTGCAGAGGACAAAGGTACTGGACTGGATGCTATGAGAAAGCACGAGCAAAAAACAATAAGTCATTAGGCTACAGTGTATCGGAGACTTGTCAGACGGGCTCGGAAAAAAAATAGGGAAGGAGCTTTCCACAGAAGAACTCTGAAATCCAAAATACCTAAGCTGAACTATTGCATAAGATATTTATAAGGTTACACCTAGGTCCAGACAGAAGAATTAATCTTAGGTCACAGCACCTAGAACACTTCCTTCGGCAAATAGGTCTAATGGAAATACTGGGACTTTTCTTTCAGGTCTCATTGAATATCTCATCAGTTTACATACAAACACCGAAAGGGTGGATAATAAATATTACTCACCTAAATTGGAAGCTTCCATCTGGGTTGTTTTCATTAGTTTGATTTACTATTTGAATTGGCTCACTGTTTGCAGCTGCTGCCACTGCTGGAGGCTCTTGGGGTCTACCAGCACACAAACAGACGAGAGCGGAAAAAGAAATCTAGAGAGAAAATGTAATAAGAAAATATAATTCTACAATATAAACAGTTAAAATATTGATTTTAATTGTAAAAAATTGCATTTCTTGAACGTAAAATGTAAAAATGAAAAAATTTCCTTACCAAAATAGAAAACATTTTTTATCTAAATGTGTCACTTTTGTTGAATGAGTTGGATGCAACTGAATGTTGAAAAATGTCATCGGCTATTTATATGATTCAAGACTTCAAATTTTATGTGTTAAATAATTTAGCCTCTTTTTGTTTGTTTTCAATAAACTTTAGTAAATATTACTACATTACAGCATTGTATTGAAAGCTGGGGTAATACCATCTAACATTTTTATTGCTACTTAGGTTTGTGTTTATCGTAAAAATACAGTTAAATTCTATTAATAATAATTATATATTTTTTATCGCTTTTATTTTATCATCCCGGGAACTATTTTAAAAAAATTACGATTGTTTAAAAATAGATGAAGTTAGTTTGGTAGTGATTGGGTCAAATGGACCCTTTACTGCGACTCGGAAAAGTCCAAGAGCGAGAGAGACGTCTTGCTAAATATCAGATATTATACCTGAACCATCCTCGTGGAGTGGGCACAAAGTATTTACTCTGCTGTTTTAGCCTCTTCCAAACATGTCTGCTCTCCCGACAATCCATAAGGTGTTTCAGACAACAATGGCCAGCTAGACAAAGTATGTCATGCCTGCTATAGTTTTACAATTGTTTGGAGACTCTCTTGGAAGGATGTATAAAGAATTAAACTCCAGTCTGCAGTCCAGGTATTTAATGTTTGATTCGCCTTACTTATTGAGATGCCACACCCACACTTGCAAGAGAGTCTCTGGCATCTATACCAGTATGCTGGAGATCCAGATACTTTTTTGATCCTTATCATTGAGGAGAGAACTTTTTGGCACTTCGATACCTGTACCCTAAGGAAGCACATGTATACAATCGGCATATATAGGGAGGAACCTTTCTGTCGCTTGTGCATGGAACAGGAGGAAACAGCCTCTCGCATTATCTCATTGGAGATATAGACTCCTAGGACTGGAACATCCAAGGAAGGATTTCTCCAAAAAGGACCTAGTGAAAAGACTGTCGAGCCTGATAAGGGCCACTGGTCTCTTCACATAAACGGCACAACCAAGAGCACAAAAAGCCTAAAGGCTCAGGTACCGAGAACTCTAGACCACTGACTGGTGATGCTGAACCAAACAATCAACGAAAAGAACGGAAACTTGATCAAGAATAAACAAGAAACTATAAAATTGAAAACAATGAACATTTCAAATCTTATTTTAATATCCTTTTGTTGAATTTTATCAAATTCTTCAAGCTCATTACATCCACTATATTTTTTTGCTCAATTTCAAAGTTTGTTGTTGTATTATGATTCATGTACTTGTTTTATAAAACCAATACCAACGTTTATATATGGAGTATGGACATTAGTAGGGAAAGGAACTGAAATTACTGTCTGGGAAATAAAAGTCCTTGTACAAACTTGTGGCGAGATGGAGAAGAAGAACGAATCTAAAGCGAAGGGAACTGCAGAGTGAGCCAGAAATATTTGGCACAGTAAGGACTCTAAAAATAAGATGCTTATATGTTCTGTATTAGCAGAATGCCGAAAAATTATGAATAGCGTAGTAGGAGGAACCAAAACGCCAAGGACGAGGTGGGTAGATGATGGGGATAAAGGATAATGGTTTGAAGGGGATAGACTCCGAGACAGGAAAGAAGAAACAAAAGATATAGTGAACGTATCCCTACCGAACAAACTTAGTTTTTCTACAACTGCTATGACAAGAGAGAGACGTATTTCTCATACCTTACTTAATTTCAAAACCAAATATTGCTCATACTGTGAGAAATATTAGTTCTCACGGCACTTTGCTCACGCCACATATATATATATATGGAGAATCAAATAAAAACTTAGTAGGGTTCTGTCATCTTTAAATACTTACTTAGTTGTCACCAAACTGTAAGATTATATTAGGAAGTTTTTAAATTCATAAAGGTAGTTTCAAACGTGCTTTGATAAAATTCCCAATTTCCATTAAATATTAGTTTAACAAGACATATACTTATTTATATGAAATAATGGGGATACTGACGGTAGTGCCGATTTTAATAATACTCCGCCAGATATATTGGAAAAAGCTGCAAAAGTACCTAAATTTGTTGCCGGAAATTTCAAGAAAAAAGTATGAATTGGCATACGAAAAATTTATGGAGCGGAGAAGTTATACAAAAAGAAAATCTTTTTCGGAAAGTGTACTTTTGATATATTTTGAAGAGTTGTCAAAAAACTAAAGGCGTCTACACCTTGGTCACAATATTCAATGTACTATTAGTATAAAAAATAATATTGATATATTCACGTATCCAAAATTACGTTCAGATAGGATACTTTAGTGTTATTTTTGTTTTACTAACAATAAAAATAAATATTAAGTTACTTTACTTGATGTATTCCTTAAATTTGTGCAGTTGTAGAAAAAATATAGTGTGCAACATGTGGGGAAAGTACTTTTCTCATTCGAGAACAATATACTATTTCTTAATCGCATTGTCGCTTATGTCACATGTAAAAGTTTCAGCCAATTAAATTCATATACGACAGAATAATATTTTCTTTGAAGCCTGAAGGTCCTTTATCAAAGGATTAGGAGGTGCATGGAAGCACCTGGAAGATTTAATTTAAGTTGCTTCTTCTTATTTGCTTCTAGTTCTGCTTCTAGTTCTGCAATATTTCATCGACTCCGTTTCACATAAGAAGAAGCCAAGCGAAGTTTGCCAAACTGTCTTGCGCAGAAATCAAAATTTAAAATTTGTAGATGTTCAAGCCTTTATTCACAAAAATATATTACAATATAAAAATTAATTCTCCAAAAAAATAAGATAAATGCATTTATAAGAGATCAATAAATACGAATATCTCTGTAATTTGAAGATCCAATCATAAACCAAGTCGTAAAAAAGTCATATTCCGTGTCGGTGGTCGAATAAACGATATTCTTGATTGAAAGTAATATTCTTTTATCACAGAGTATAAATATGCTATTTCTCTTAGCTCCTGCTATTTTACTTTCTTCTGCCGCTTCTTTCCGTTGTTGAAGGTTGCGAGGCTATCCAATCGAGAGCTTTTTGAATACCTGGAGGAATTGGAGGAGATGTCGGTAAATGAGCACCTTGAGCTTGAAAACCACCTTCGTCATCAGCTGTGTACGTTAGAGAGATCGTGTTGCCGTCTTTGTCCTTGTATTCGTAACTTCCTTGAGCAACTATCACATTAGGATTCTCGGGATCGCTGGTTTTTTTCAGGGTGCCAGTTTCGTCTGCCTTTATACCATTATCTGCTTCGAAACTAAAAGAAATTAAATAAATTGCAACGCAAATATTTCTACAATATTTAAAAAGAAGAAAAAAATGGTATAGATAGATATTTATTCCACAAAATCACAATATAAAGCATATATAACAATACAAAGCATATAGAAATTTAATAAAATACACAGTAGTGTTGGAAATAACAAAAAAAAGAGAAAAAAAAGTTTTTAGTTCAAATTTGTCAGAAAAGAGATATTATAAAAAACATACTGATGTAGTAGTTGTTTAATTTATTTTTTACATATTTGCTAAGATATTTATTTAGTTGATTTAAATGACAGTTCCAGTCAAGCTTGTTATCAATGTGTATGCCTAAGAATTTTATGTTGTGAGAAGAGGTGATAGTTTGTTGACCTACATTTATAGCAACTTCGTCAGAGTCTCGATATAGGGAATAATAAGTGTTTTCTACACAACACGTGGTTGCTTCGGTATTTTAAAAGCTATATCTGACTGTTTATAATAATAGGATCATTAAATCGATACAAAAAACAAAACAAATAAAAAATCTAGGATCTAACCAAATAATTATTTATCCGCAGGACGACTGTCATTAGTGTCAACTTGTCAGTAGGTGGACATGCCTTGTTCTATTAATTTTATTTGAAAAATACGATTACCGTATGGTTGAAAGTTGATAAAAAAAATGCGTATTTCATAACACGTTTTGTTATGCGGTACAAGGTAATCATTATCTTTTCTCTACAACCTCTAATTTTCTCCACTTGTTGTTATTTACTTAACATCACGACAAAACAATAAATAGATTCACGATGCAGAAGAAAGACCTTTCATTGAATGTCAAACACACATTGTTATTACCGAGTTTATTTATTTACTTATATCAGGATCGTACTCGCGAATAATTCGATTCTATGAGAAATTTCCTTTTTGACTATTAATAAAACAAGTGTATAGTTTGTCTCAAAGTATTTTAAAAGGATCAAATTCAGAAATTTCTATCTATACATAAATTTTTCCATTTCTTGACAAAAATTGATAACAGTACGAAAACCACACTGCATTTCTGGCAACAGCGGTTGAAATGGCGGGGGCAGTGGACATTCGGCAGGCCTCTGGAACTAAATACACGCCCTCGCTGGCCACGCACAGTTGTTCTTTCTCTCTCTTTCAAGCTGTTTTTCTCATATTTTCCTTGTCGTGCTTGTGTAAATTGTACGGTTCGAAAAGCCCTTTCGCAATCTGTATATGAGAATCGTGCGTTATTGGTTGAGTATTGATATTATGATTTGATTAGTGAGTACGTTGCTGGAAGATCTTTTTAAAAGCCTGGTCGCATTTCATAGCCAAAAACAGATTACAATTGGTGATAGTTATTTAGTAAAGCTTACTTTCACTTTTATTCAGATTTTATCTATTTAAGAGATCGAGTACGCGTTTATGCTAGAGATGTATTGCACATTTTGTATTGAATAATATAATTTGTTGTTTATTATTGGAAATTATTTCAGTTTTCCTCCAAAATTACTAAAATGACTTTCCAGAGACTTATCGTTCAATGACGACACCCCAAAAAATGTCGAAACTATGTTATAGTGAAAATTGAAGCAATTCTGTTATTGAAGTACATTTTTCTTACCCAAAAACTTTATCTCACATTTTTTATTTTAAACAATAGTAAAGTTAAACCAAATTTTAACACTTACGTCCATTTATAACCTCCTTCTGGCGTGATTTCATTGGTTTGGCTTACTATTTTGGCATCTTTTTCTCCTTGAGGTGCTCCATAAGAAAAACAAACGCATACGCAGAAAAAGCTTAACTAAAAAAAAATAATTTACAAAATAGTAACCATTTTACGACAAAAAACAACCAGGCTATTTGCCTCGACGAACATATTGAATTACATTTTTCGGAAAACGGGATTCTGTTATCTCATTCGGTTTGGAATTAGAAGGGTTATCATCATTCACTGAGCGATTTCGTTGTATTTGCGCCACCATCAGTGAGAGTTAGATGATTCCAGACTAGCATAATCAGCGGGAAGAAAATTATCAAAGCTTTTATGGAGTCAATAAAATTGTGAGGCTATGAATTAGAAAGTACAACAAAGAAATATAAGGATAGAAATAATGAAAATTAGGGAAATATATAGTTGAGATATATAGAGAGTTCGAAAGGTGGAAAGAAAATTATCAAGTAGAAGAATACATGGCCTGGGAGGAATCGAAACCTATAAACAATAAATATAGTTTAAGAAAACTAAAAAAACACGCTTTTAAACTATATTTATTTTTAAATTTTTAGTCCAACATTCTTTAAAAGCGTGTTTTTTTAAACTATATTTATTTTTAACTTTTTAGTTCGATTTATTGTCTATAGATTTTTTCTTCAAGTTCTCGTTGATAGTATTATTAATTTCCAACAGAGGGTGCATGAACGTAAAATTCTTCTTCAACAACGCAATAAAATTTGAGGTGTGAAATTCTAAAACTTAATGTTGATGCAGATAGTATAACGAATTTCGAACAGAGGGCGGAGAGTTGTAAAATTAGCTCCGACTTGAAGAGAAAATTAACAGTTAATATTTCGATAACCAATCCAGTCTTGACGTGTGCACTTGCTATTGAATTTAAAAAAAATATAAATTTAATTACAATAACTCAAATGATTTTATTCTTAGTAAATATTTAAAATTAACTTGAATATCCAGCATTTACGTATAGCTTTTTGACTATGAAAAAAATATTCATACTATCGTTCATAGTAAGCGTTGACATCGAATTCGTATTCGATATTTACAATTGATATTTTTCTAAGTGAATTCTTTTGATTAACATGTATGTCCAGCATTTTAAGTATAGCTTTTCGATTGTCGAAAATATTCATACTGTTGCTCATAGTGAATGTCGACATCGAATTCGTTCGGAGCCAGAAGCCGCGGAGAGTTACATACAGACATACAAACAGACAAACATACAAGTGAAGCTCATAAAAAGCGTGTAATAACAGAGTATCTGTCTCAGCCTCGTCAAAAGCGAATAGGTCACGTTAAATGATTTTTTTTAAGGTACTCGTAACTCTTTACTAAGCTAGGCAATTGCTAATTAACAAAAAAATTTCGAGCTCTCTTCTTTATTGTAAACTAAAAAAAATGTTTAAATAATTGTCTTGAAAATGGTGAAAATGTTTTGCTTAGTTGAGTCTTTCTTATGTTCTCAGACTAAATTTATTACATAATTTGCTATAAACAGAAATCATTTATTTTAATGTTATTACTGAAGTAACCATAAACAAAATTTATTACATTTCCATCCAAGAACCTTACTGTTAAAAAAATTGTATAATAAATAAAAATCGTTATAAAAAATTATTATTAATTAAAAAAAAAATAGTAATTATCAAAACTCACCCTTAACCAATCCATGTTCTTTTTTTTCTAGCACGACCAAAACGTGATTTGTTATTAAATATATATATGTTTACAATGGCTCCTAGTATTTATAGCAAACACAATGCTGTGAGAATAAGGAATATTTCCCCCTACAAGATGCATCTCTATGCATTTGTTACAACATTTTATAAATGGCATCATGTCCAGTTATCCAAGTTAATAGAAGACATAAAAGTTTATTGTTTACATTTCCAATAATTTAGTGATTGATTCCATGCATGGCATTATGGGTATTTTATTATTAAATAACAAATCATTCTTATGTGCATACACGCGTTTGTTGTAGGCGCAAATTTACAAATTCTTCGTATTGTTGTTGGATGTCCTCAATGTATATAGAATTTTTTCATATATCAAAGTGTATATTGTGTCACAAGGGCAGAAAATGGGCTTTAGTTTAGGTCTGCTAAAGCGTTTCCTGCATGTGTGACACACAACTGTTTTTCGCCTACCGAATAAACCAAAAAATTGGAAAATATAACTTTGACTGACGTTTAATTAAGAAATTCATGTGAAACGTCAAATTAATCAAGTGACAGATGGTGAAAAACTTCAAAAATCGGAGCGTTATGAATTTTTCACCCTTGGTCTGCTAAACAATACTCGCTGTTCGCCCTATTTCGTCTTCCGGTGGGGTAGGCGAAAATTGTATGCTGTGTCACAAGGGCAGAAAATGCAGTCCATTTTCCACGGTGCGACTTGACGCTGCAACTCGAAAAAGTTGCATGCAAATTGGCGTTTTTTTTCGTTGGACGCGTCGGTCTCATGAATTAGAACATGCTCTATTTTCGAGCGAGAAGTCGCTGCGACTTGGTAACTTTTCTGGTGGATTTTGTCGCACCAACCCAAAATTTATATTGGCTGCTACGCTCTGACATTGCTGTCACAGGATTTCTTCTACGTTTTCTTCTCGTAGAGCAGCACAGGCCATAGTACTAATTACTGTTACTAAAACAATGTGGTTTTCCTCAACCATTCTGTTTACTTCAATACCCTATTTGCTTTATTTTCAGTCGCTAATTTTTTTCACACTGTGAGGTTATGAAACCAGAACTGCCAATTTTTTAACGAAGTTGGCAAGACGTAACGTTTCCCCTATGCCTCATTGACTCGACAGGCAACTCGTTTTGCGTTGTTGTGTGACACGAACTGCGTTTTTGTATGAAACCGAACGCAGCTGAATTTCTGCGACTCACGACCCACAAAATTACGCTCGCTTGACCTCACCCTTAGGTGAAACGACAAAATTCCAAGTGACAGATGGTGAAAAACTTCAAAAAACGTGGCATTATGAATTTTCAGCCTTTGGGCTGCTAAACAACAGGAAGACATTTTTTTTACTAACTATTGATGCATGCATTGCAAAGGAAAACGACAACGTATCGTAGTTGCGCCTCATCAGTACAAGGTAGATATTCTCTGTCCGAGAGCTCTGAAATCTTGTAAATAGATCATACCAACCCCGTTTAACCTAGAACTATAATACAATGCCTGTCGCGGCATATAGCCCAGGAAGTAGTTGTATCATTTCGATAGTTCTATGTAGATATCAAGATAATGTGGGAGGAAGACCTAAAAATGGACGACAAAGGGCTACCACCCCCACACAATATCGTTATCTGACTGTGTCCAGCAGTAGAGATCCTCTGAGTACTCGTCGGATCATACAACAGCGTCTTTTGAATGCTTCTGGTGCTTCATGTTTCAATTGAAACAGTACATCAAAAATTACACGAAGTTAACAACTAGTTCAGAGTAATATACATGCTCGATTGGCATGTGCTATTAAACATGTGAATTGGAAGGCATTGTTCTCAGATGAATCGAGGTATGGACGGTTTTTTGACAGTCGTCGTGTTCGTGTATGGACTCTTTCTGAAGTACCCAGAAATAGAAGAGTAGTGCAGGAAGTTTATCCATTCAGAGGTAGTACAGTCGGGACCGGTGAGTTGCAATTCATTTGAGCAGGCCAAACTTTTGACTGACTTGCATCCGTCCAACCGCTGAGTTGCATCCCGTCAACAAATTTAATATTGTGTGTAAAACTGGTAGATAATTAAATAAAAGCGGGCGTTGTTGTCATGTTTATTCTGATATAATATATAATTGATACTAAATTTTATAACAATATAGTAAATAATATAATTATTAATTTAATTTAAACAATTCCACAATTCCATTTTTGCATGTTTTCTGCGAGCTGTCATAATTTGACATTATTGGCGCTCTTAAGCAGAAAGTAACTTTGGTGCATGCCTAATTTTATTTATAGATAAAAGAGAGTAGTTAATTTTGGTGTGATGGTAGAATAGCTATTTGTCTAGTAGTACTTTGGTAGTCGAGACAAAAAATTGCCGCGCGACAATCTGTCGAAACTACCAAAAGACTTTCTGCTCTAAATTCACACATGATTTTTTCTACTATCACACCAAAATTAACTACTAGCTCTCTTTTATCTATAAATAAAATTAGGGCGTGCACCAAAGTTACTTTCTGCTTAAGAGCGCCAATAATGTCAAATTATGACAGCTCGCGGAAAACATCAACTTTGCAGTTGCATTTCAAGGCACAAAAAACGACTTTCGATAGTGATAGTAGAAAAATAGCTATTTTGGATTACGCATGCAATTCGACGGTTGCCTTTTTATGTTCAGGTAAAATTTTACTTTTTGGGATGCAGCTCGCTGGTCGCGTAAAGGTACGGTTTCGCTGGTGCGATTGCGACTGCGATTGCAACTGCGATTGCGACTACGACTTATATGGTTTCGCTAGTGCGATTCATACGACTGCGACTGCGATTGCGAATGGTAGTGTTTCGGTGAAACGTCTAGAACTGCGACAGGAACAGTTTTAAAATGATAGAAGGCAAGAGAGGTAGAATGGATGACGTCGCTCTTCTGACTCTTGTCTTGTTAGAAGAAGAGGAAGATGATGAATATTTATTACAACACAGACTATTGCGAAAAAGATGCAAGACAAATGTAATATTCCGGAGACGTGTAGAAGAAGGCTGTTTTAATCTTCTTATAAATGCCCATTTAAAAGAAGATGAAAAGAAAATTAGAGACTTTTTTCGATTAAATCTAGCAAGATTTCGTCGTTGTTCGCTGAAAAACGAGCCATTTTTCCCTTGCGACTGCGACTTGACTGGTCTGTCTAGCAGTCGGGACGCAACACTTGCGTCTCAGGACAAGAGCCAGGGAGCCTGAATCGGGTGGCGCCGGCAGTTGTCGATAACTGTCGGCTCAGATCTGTCTGGCTCCGGTGCGCATGCGTCCATAAAGCTTTTAACCACCTATACGATATCATTGAGGTGTGCAGAGAATAGTTCAGCGTAAGCGTGCTGGGCTCCTAACACAGAGGTTCCAGGTTCGAGTCGTGTCCGAGTCAAGATATTTTTATTTTTTTTTTCTTATTGTTTTTTTCAAAAATTGACTAAAAATACGAAGAATTTTTCGATTCGGATCAGGGTAGGGGGTAAGGTAGGGTGGTTTTGGTTGGGTTATTATTGAAAATTATTATAATAATCTGTCAATTACACAATTCAATTTTTCGATTCGGATTAGGGTAGGGGGTAAGGTAGGGTGGTTTTGGTTGGGTTATTATTGAAAATTATTATAATAATCTGTCAATTACACAATTCAATTTTTCGATTCGGATTAGGGTAGGGGGTAAGGCAGGGTGGTTTTGGTTGGGTTATTATTGAAAATTATTATAATAATAATAAATAATTTTCAACTCAAAAAGTTTTCAAATCACCTATACGCAGACAACCAGCATTCCCTCCTTTGATTCGAGAGCCGACAGATACCGACAACTGCCGGCGCCACCCGATTCAGGCTCCCTGGCTCTTGTCCCGAGACGCAAGTGGACGCAACGGCTGCGACTCGATCACAGTCGCGTTCAGTCGGAACGCACGAGCGAAACCGTAAACATACAATATCACTCTCGTCTGTGGCCCGTACAGTAGGTGCCGACCTCGGGCGCCATCGAGTATCTCCGGTGGCGCTCGGCTTTCATGCGAAGCGCGCACGGTTCTAACACCCCGTGTCGCTCTCTGAAAAGAACATCTCCTCGCTTTCCATACACTTTTTTAACTAAACCACCCTACCTTACCCCCTACCCTAATCCGAATCGAAAAATTGAATTGTGTAATTGACAGATTATTATAATAATTTTCAATAATAACCCAACCAAAACCACCCTACCTTACCCCCTACCCTAATCCGAATCGAAAAATTGAATTGTGTAATTGACAGATTATTATAATAATTTTCAATAATAACCCAACCAAAACCACCCTACCTTACCCCCTACCCTAATCCGAATCGAAAAATTCTTCGTATTTTTAGTCAATTTTTGAAAAAAAACAATAAGAAAATAAAAATATCTTGACTCGGACACGACTCGAACCTGGTACCTCTGTGTTAAGAGCCCAGCACGCTTACGCTGGGCTAATCTCTGCACACATTATTGGTATCGTATAGAAGGTTAAAAGCTTTAGAACCGTGCGCGCTTCGCATGAAAGCCGAGCGCCACCGGAGATACTCGATGGCGCCCGAGGTCGGCACCTACTGTACGAGCCACAGACGAGAATTACAATATCATTGAAGCAGTCGTTTGCGATTAGTCGCAGTTGCAATCGCAGTCGCAATCGCACCAGCGAAACCGTACCTTAATGTACAGTTGCCGTTTGAGAAGGTATTAGTTTTAATGGGCGTACAGAATGAGAACATAAATGCGCAAATTTGCGTACAAGTTAAACGTTTGATTCATGCAGCGTACAGTCGAAGACGCTTTCAACTTCTATGGAATCTATGGGAGCAGTTTATTTTGTGCGGAAATAGAACAATTTTTCAGTAAATTTGACACTTATAATTTACAATTATTTTCGGGGAAAATCAATAAAATTTAAACCATACTATTGTGTATCATAACGAACTTATTTCTAGCAAAATTATTCCATTAATAATTTTGAGTTTAATTAAACATTATACAAAACATACTGTATTAGTAGTCACATTGTTTCCCCAAGATAACATCCTTTGTGAAAATCCATTTACCTACTATTATTTGTATTTATTAGCATTTACTTAGACAAAACGTCAACCTTGATTAATTGATATTTTTATTTCAAGGTCATAACAAGTGATTATACTATACAGCAATTCTCGTACCTTTCATATTTAAAGTAGCACTCTGTTACTCGTTACTTCTTCAGTTCCCTTTTTTATTCTTGAAAAATGTAGAAAATCAACGCATTACATTTAAACAAATTAATATCTATTATTTATTCGAAATTTGTGTTGCAGCAGGTGGACTACAATTCGAACATCTAATGTAAATAATATTAATTTGTTAAATGTTATTTTTATTTTTTTTTTCGTGTAATTCTCATTACATTTATTTTTATTGTTCCTTTAAGCTTTAAGGCTTTCTAGATTAATTTAACAAAAATAAAAAATTTGTTGAATAGACGATGGAAGACCACATCCAAAATTATAAAAAAATGTACAGGGTGCTATTAAAAATTTTAAAGTTGGGGGGTTGTAACTAAGGGATAAATATATAGGGGATGATTTTTTCTACGTCATATTAAAGTGTATTAGAAATGGAACAGATCAGTTTTTGTCCCATTCGAAAATCTCTATTCGTTTAAGAGATATAGCCTGAATAAAGTAATCAGGTACACCCGGTATATACTAATTTTTCAAATATATTTGGAGTGCGTTTTCATTAATCTTCAAATCAAAGATAACCGATATTTAAAAATAATAATGATTATTTTAATTTTATTTATATAAAATGATCTTATCTGGAAAAACTTCAAATCTGGCTTTTTTGGTTTAAAATGACAAAAGTTTTTAAGCCGATTAAATAGCAAGACAAGAGTGCATCGATCAACTCACTTAGACTTTTGGCGATGAAGCCCCATCCTCGGCCACTGTTAAACGCTGGTATAACGAATTTAATCGTGGCCGCAGTTCGCTCAGGGACCAAAGTCGTGAAGGTCGTCCAAAATCAGTTGTTCTGCCACAAAACATCGATGCTGTGCACGAACTGATAAAGCAAGATCGACATGTGACATATCGCGAGATAGAGGCATCTTTGGGAATTAGTCTGACAAGCATCAATAAGATATTGCATGAACATTTAGCTGTTAAAAAGATTTGTTCGCGTTGAATCCCGCATAATTTGACAAAAGCTCAAAAGGATGCTCGTGTCAATTGGTGCAAAGAAATGCTCAAGAAATACAATCGCGGTGCATCAAAAGCTGTGTATAACATCTACACAGGTGACGAATCTTGGATCTATGCATATGAGCCCGAAACAAAACAGCAATCCACTGTATGGGTCTTCCAAGACGAACCCAATCCGACAAAAGTGGTTCGTGCGCGAAGCACCTCGAAGCAAATGATCGCCCGTTTCTTCGGAATAACTGGACATGTGGCAGTCGTGCCGTTAGAGCAACGTAGAACGGTGAATTCTGAATGGTACACAACCATTTGTTTGCCAGAAGTGCTTCGTGAAATACGAAAAAACAACCGGCAACGAAGGATCATTCTTCATCATGACAATGCCAGTTCTCACACATCGGCTAAAACAACCACCTATTTGACTGGCCAAAACGTCGAATTGATGGGTCATCCTCCGTACAGCCCTGATTTGGCACCAAATAACTTCTTTTTATTTCCGCATATCAAGAATAAATTACGTGGCCAACGTTTTTCGGCGCCTGAAGAAGCTGTTGATGCATTCAAAAACCATGTTTTGGAGGTAGGTACCTCAATCGGAATGGAAAAAGTGTTACGAAAATTGATTCGAGCGCACGCAAAAGTGTATTGATTATCATGGAGAATACTTCGAAAAACAATAAAGCCATTTTTAATAATAAATTACTGTCTTTTCATTATTAGGCTCAAAATATAAATAGCAGCCTATGTAAGAGGTGTGTATCTAGTTTTTATTTCAGTAATTTTCTCAGAGAGTTCTTTTGTTGATTCCGTCGCTGATTTATATAATCTTTTTAAAAAATCGATGAAATTTCCAAAGCTTTGCTTTTCCTTCGTCGGTAATTCTGTATAATATAATAACTTTTTCATTGTATAAAAACATTCTTAATGAAAATCCGTATGAAAATAAATTTTTTATTCTTGCATAAAATATAATTTTTCACGTAACTATTTATAAAATCAATGACATAATGTTACAGCAGCGTTTCTTCTTTAAATATTAAATAATTATTTATTTATCTTATATTAATCCAAGCTATGTGTGTCAATTAACACATTCATAAGTGCGCTTTTTACATAGGTAGGTTAGGTTAGACAAGATAACGTTATGTTAAACCGTTGACTGATAATAATTTATCAGGCAACGGTTAAACAAAAGCAGATACATTGGACTAGAGGAGATTATGATCGGTTATATAGATTGTCTTCCAGTTATTTACTAATCACTCATACACCCTATATAATATAATATGCATCACTCTACTGTAATACATATTATAGCCTAACCTTCATTTAAGCTTCACGTATTACAAATTATTCGCAGCTTAATACAACTAGACCCGCGGTCCAGTTCAGCAAGCTCAGCTATTGATGCTTATGCAACACAGCATGCTTGTTTATTTGTAGCATCAACCACTTCAAAACACTTGGCAGCTTGCGAGTTTTAATCACTTCGTTTTTTCGGTGGGTTCATGGAGATATAATAGTCTCCATGGGTGAGTTCAACAATGTGTGATGCAATGGTGACCACCTTTTAAAGTTTGAAGTAATTCGGTAATTTGACCTACGCATGCTCAGTTGTCAAATAGCGTAGTATCTCTCTATTATCTGGAAATAATTTCAAGCTGCATACGTTAAGAATTTCGTTCAATAATAATTATATGTATAGGTAGGTACTCGTAGTCAGGATAATTAGGATATTGGTAAAGTAAAACTAGAAATCAATATTAACCGAAGACCCTCATGATGATATTGTTCGAAATATAGATAAATAATAAAAGTTATTGTCCCTTATAATAGAATCGCAGGTCCGGATAAAATAATATCATAAAATAGTTTGGCATTTTAATAATAGTGGTCGCTCCATCATTTTTGGCTTTTGATATACCTATGTAGTTAGTAAAATTGTTAACATTGACACTGAATCTAGGTTAATAGTTCTTTTCTTAAAAATTGTAGGAAAACCATATCTATGATCTTGAAATAGCATAATATAATTATTCACGTACTTTATGAATTTAGAATTTAGTTTTTTATTTTGGATTAATTCACTATTTCTCGATCATAAAACTTCTGTTTATTAAATTTTTATAATTTCAAAATCACCCGCAATAGTGTAGAATGTTTCACAATCGCCCATCATCAAAAGAGATGATATAATCTTAAGTCATAAACATGTAAATATTTGCAGCATTACTTTACAGAAAGATGTTGCATTGGTGGTCAAGGTTTTTAGATTAGAAGGTCGTAATTAATGATTGTCACATCTAGGAAAGTCTACTAGCATTTACAATCCATTACTTAAGAGAGATAAAAGTTTATACCTACCTATTTTAGAGAAAAAAAATAATAGTACTTTGGATAAAGGACAGTTGTCTACACGTATATAGTAGCTCATATCTTACGCTCCTCACTCAAAATGCTATTATTTTCTAGATAAACATTTCTGACATAAAAAAAGTATACCTTATAAAGCCTGCTACGGATATATTCATCGGCTGGGAGCGTGGCGTCTCCTGTAATCTAGCTACTTAGAGGCCAGGTATAGCGGATGGTTTGAGGTCGGGAGCTCTGATATAGAATTTCTTACGTTGACCGGGTGTCCACACTAAGCATGGCGTTCGATATGGGCATCCTGGAGGAGTCTGGGATGGCCAGGTCTGCCAAGGAGGGGCGAACCGGGCCAGGGAGGAAACTCAGCAGCCAAAAGTCCCCGCGTCGTGCAGTAGTGGGATCGCGCCTGGGAGTGAGAATTCTGTGTCAGCCCGATTAATATAGCTAGACCTATATCTTTTTAATTTTTTCTATTGGGTTTTTGTTTATTTTGAGAGATTTTGCAATGCCCAAAAATTGTTTTTATAGTAAAAATATTGAATACTATAATATTACATGAATACAATGACAGTATTATTTTCAAGATGCTCAATTTCTCCATTTTCAATCCTTGTTTTTAGAAACCTTACTTTTTGTAAAGTTTATATAATTTATTAGTATCCGTAAAATTTAAATGAATAATTATTTTAATATTTCTTGATTTTTGCTTGAATATAACAACTTACACAATAAAAGGATGTATATTATTGTATATAAAACTACTGTAGCATCGTGTATATATCTCTCGAGGAATAGTGAAAGTTTTCTAGATCAATAATCATATTGAAATAACTACTATGAAATTGTATAAAGGTAATAGGTGCTTGTTGTAGATGGCGACACTAACTAAGCGATCATACCAGACTACGTTTAATGGACAAAAAATGGTGGCAAATGAAATATAGAAATTTTCTAATAATTTTAATTTTACATAAAGCATTACATAATACAGATCTTTAGTCATCTTTCCTGTTTACATTTTCCAATATAGCTCTCTGTAAAATTGGATGAAGATGATTTCCTCTGGGGATGAAACCGTTTTCATCAGCAGTATATTCTACGTTGTAAATTTTATTATCAGTGCCGGTATATTGGTAATATCCTTTGGTGCTTATCCTCTCGTCTTTGGTACCGCTGTTATGAATTTTAGCATTTTCTTCACCACTTATTTCGTTTTCAGTTTGATATCTAAAAAAAATTTTTAAAATGTACCAAAAAATCCCTTAAAAGAGTCAGTTGCACAAAACACTTACTCCCAGTGGAATCCATTCTTATTAACATCGCTAGCCAATTTTATTATTTTCCATCTGTTATCATCGTACTTCCCGTATTTGGCAGGTACTTCAGTTACAACACTGACCGTTGGTTTGACGTATTGATTCTTGCTGGAACTTGCTGAAGCGATATTTATTTTGGGTTTGATATCGTTGAACAAGTTGAATGAATTTGCTGTATTATAAGGGTATTGTTTATCCCGTTGGTGTCTATATTTATCTATAAATAAAAGCATATTTTATGATGTTAATGTAGGAAAATAATTTTTACTACGCCCATGTCTGTAAACGTCAAAAATCGCACTGACAACATTCCTTGTAAGTGACATTTAACAATAACATGCACGTAATGAGAATCTCATAACATACACGTGCGTTTAGATAGAAAACCTTAAATTTCTTTGTTGAATCAAATTGCAATCAAATTTTCATTTACGTACTACTTTATTTGGTTTATTTACATACTTTTAATCAATTGAAAAACATAAAAGCTCTTAGCATTAGTGAAATACACTTTTGATTAAAAGAGTGATGCCCCTAAATGTCGGCAACACATTTTACAAATTCCAAAAAATAATTCGCTTTTTATTGATATGGGAAAAAACGTCATCTCATTTATGCTGTCAATTTTGGTAACAAATTATAGTATCCGAACATTTTCTCAACTTTACCCATGAATATGACTGTTAGTAATGAAAACGATGAAATTATGAGCACTCAGAAGAAAATAGATGGGCGTAGAAAAAGTATAGTACGTTACACGAGTTGTAATCCC
Source organism: Lochmaea capreae (assembly GCA_949126875.1). Taxonomy (NCBI): domain Eukaryota; kingdom Metazoa; phylum Arthropoda; class Insecta; order Coleoptera; family Chrysomelidae; genus Lochmaea; species Lochmaea capreae. Next base: position 4,341,531 of record OX421400.1, read on the forward strand.
ATTACGCACTCGCCGCTGCGTGGCTTCGTGCGTAATGGGTTACTTACAACTATTGTTACGTAATATACTATTACTCACTATCGTCTCCAACATAACGTCCAGTACCGTCGTCATGATATACACCACTATAATCTGGGATGTATTTTCCAGAATCATCGGGAATATATCTTCCTTCGTTATCTGGATGATACTGGCCATCGTCTTGATCGTTTAAACATTCTATTATGGCAAAGGAGAAAGTGAAGATGAAATAAAATGGGACCTGTAATCAAGAGAAAAAATGAAACTGTCATCACTGCTATAAATGCAACTAACTGTTTCTTATTAATTTCACTATTATTTCGATATTCCTTTTCCTATAGAGGAATAGCGCTATTAAATGTGTCTTACAAGATATTTGCCACCTATATAGAGGATATCCTAAAGAAAAAGATGGAAAATATAATCGGAGAACACCAATGTGGATTCAGACGAGAAAGGAGCACAGTGGAGCAAATATTTATGCTACAGGAAATACAGGCTGAAAGTTATCAGTTTGGGAAGCCGACGATGGTGCTATTCGTCTACTTAAAACAAGCATTTGATATGGTGAAAAGAACCGAACTCTACAAAGCTCTGGAAGACCTAGAAATAAATAGAAAACTGATGAAAATTATTCGATTAACATTACAAAATACTGAAAATAGAGAAAGAATAAATAGCTATATGCCAGAGGAATTCACCGTAACTGAAGACGTAAGACCTAACAGTAAAAACAGTCGAAGAAAAAATATATATAAATTTGAAGAAATAGAAAGTACCTACCTTGGACCAATAATTACAAGAAAACCCAATAGATATAGGGAAAAAAATCCAAAAAAAAAGGTAAAGCGTGGTAATAATTGTATGTATGCCTTAAAATAGATTACTAAAAAGCAAGAATATATCAGGGAGCGCGTAAATCAAGATTTACAAAACCGTGATCAGGCCTATAGTTACATATACCTCAGAAACATGGACACTAAACCAAAAAGAAATGCTACAAATATGGAAAAGAAGAGTACTGATGAAAATTGCTAAATGGAATTTGGATGAGAAGGACAAACAAAGAGCTCGAAGAACTATATAAAGATCCGAGTATTATTGGAATGATAAAAGCTCAAAGACTAAGATGGTTAGGACATAATATAGACAGAATGGGGACAGGTAGGCTACCGAAAGTATTCATATATAGCTCAATAGGACGAAGGCAAAGAACAACATGGAAAACTGAGGTTAAAGAAGATCTACAAAGACTTAATATCAGAAATTGGAGAGGTAAGACAAAGGACAAGGTGAGATGGGAGCAAGTCGTCAACCAAGCCATGGAAAGGTTAAGTTGTTAACATGCAAATTGGAAATTGTGCAAGAAGTTTTAGCACTCGGATAGTTCATTGTCGCAGAAGAGTTTCGTATGGAACTGAAGTGGTATAGTTTGGTAAGTTTATCTGAAGCTACACGGCATCGGTAAGGGGCGAGAAAACATGGCGGATATCTGTAAAAAACTTACCAATGGCGTACGGTACCAATTTTTATAAAAGTATTAAAAATAATAATTATTATTATATAATAATTATATATAGAAACTAACTTTTGCTTTGCTTTAAAGGTAAGGTATTTTTCAACTATGGCAGGTTTTCAGTACCTAAAGTTCTCAAAGCATTGTTATTTTTGTAAGACGTTTTACTCATTTCCCATTGAATAGGAAAAGTATATATAATCAAACGATTGCGAAAGTATGTACGGGGTTTAAAGTGTACATCATCTACAATGTGGGTGGAAACAAATGGTTAAGTTATAAATTGAAATTTTATGCGTATTTGTCGATGTGGGTGAATTCAAATGCAGATTAACCTTTCTAAAATGCGTTCTTTATGAATCATGGTGAATTAATCAAAATTATTCAAGAGTTTCTAAAATCTACACACCAATAAATATTGTTTCGAAGTAGTTATGCACATTTTTTTATATACAATATCACAAGAAAACATTTTGTCGGCCAAATTTTTGAAATGTATGAAAGTTTGTTGATTGGCAGTTTCGCGAATTACAATAAAGCTTATTACAGTTTCCTGTAATATTATCGTATTTAATAAAGTGTTTCATCAACAGATGTCGAAGAATAATTATTTATATCCACACTTCATACATATTATTTTTCAAAAACAGTGACCGTTCAACTAAGGAGCAACAACTACTTCGCGTGCAATATGCACCGCCGGATATTGAATTACACTCCAAAGTCAAACGGGGTTGGTATATCTACAAGATATTTTAAAACCAACCATTCTGGTATCAAAAATTTCAAGAGCGAAATTGCCGAAAAGCAACAAACTATAATAAAATTTTGAGAATAGTTTTGCATACACAATTGTTTCTCGAGTGGTATTCGACACAAAAACAATAAAATTAGAAAGCTTTTATTTAACAATGGAGCATATGTTTTTTTTCATAATTTTTGCAAATTCTTCAGCTTTAGTATGCTTTTCAAGCTCATAACCTCTTATCAATAAAACTGTTGCCAACAGGAAGCTTTGGAGATACACGTATTTGGAGATATACTCTCCGATGTTGCCTTTTTAAATTCTGTCATAGTTTGTGTTTCGAATTGGTTTTTTTTCTTCACAAACACTCATTTCCGTACTCTGTGTTATATCCAATACCAAGACAAATTTATTTGCAGGAATATATTTTGTTACTTTTTTGATTTTGTGTATGATAAATAATTAGTCATAAAAGAGTATTGGATGTTGCTTGTGAAAACTTGACTATAGTCTGTATCCTTTTGAGATGGAGTGATTATTCTGTGAGTTTTTTGTGAACAAGGGTCATGAGTTCAACTTTTCTTATCTTTCTATCTGCCAAGAAGAGAAAAACCGAACATAAAAGAGATACAAATAGGGGAAAATTGTTTCGAAAAAGTGTCACTCTTTAAATACCAGCAATAACAATCGAAGAGAGGAAATAACCCACCGAATACTAATGGGCAATAAGATGTTTTGGAAGTATAAAAGAATACTGAAAGATGAAAATTTCAGTAAACAAACAAGGCTGGAAGTATATAAAGCAGCAGTACGTCCATTTGTAACAAATGCAGCGGAAGCAATGTGGCTCACATCCAATGACACAGAAAAACTCAAAAAAATTCGAAAGGAAAATCATACGAAGAATTAACAGTCCCAAAAGAATAGATAACGATCAGTACAGGAGCGTATACAATAATGAGGTTGAAGATATTGTAGAAGGAGAAGATACAGTTAATGTAGTTATAGCCCAAAGACTACGGTGGTGGGGACACATTCATCGCAGAAAACCAGAGGAGCTAATAAGAAAAGTTACTGCATGGACCCCACAAACAACAAAACCAAGGGGAAGGCCAAAAGAAAAATGGAGGAATCAAATAAAATAATATAATCAAATAAAACTGGAATAAACTGTGCCAGGACAGGAAGAAGTGGAGAGAAATTGTAAACAAGGCAAAAAAGCACAAAAAACTATGAAGAAAAAGAGATGGAGCGCCAATAATTTCACCAGAAATGTAAAGGCTACTACACAAATTTAGTTGACAATATTTTTTGTAACGAAATTGGAATAAAAATTTAAAACGTATGACGCTTAATAAAAATGAATATTTCCAATGAATGTCCTACATCTGATTTTTTTTAATTATAGATAAAGCTGTACATAAGACACTCATGAATATACACTGTGGGCCGAAATAAAGGAGTACAAACTGTTTTCATAAATGTGTTATTTGTTAAAATGTTATTTAATAAGAAAATGGTATTTCGCGAATCCGGTCACTTCGGAAAATTTCCTTTTTACTGAAGTGTTCTGGATAGTTTATCTACCGAAAAAGCGTATTAGTACAATTTTAACTAAGACTTTTTTTATAAGTCCGACCCTGTACATTATTTTTGCTTTAAAATTTACAGTCATGTTGAGGACATGCTAGGTTATTATCCCTGCAAAAAGAAAATAAATCGCCCAAAAAACAAAAAAAATATTTTCAATTAAAAAATGTACTCCTTTATTTCGGCCCACAGTGTATAGTTATTTTTTGAAAAAAAATTTATAATCAGATAAATATCTCGAAAGCGATGGAATGATAAGATATAATTAGCGAAAAATTGCCTAAAATTAACCGCAAAATCCAAAAATAACAAATTTAATATCAACTTTCAGTATAACCGGAAGTGCTGTCAAAATAATAATATTTTACATAGATAGAGTTATAATATCGTCAATTTTATAGTGACAATTAATTTAATACATAAGAAACGTTATTATATTAAATATTATTTCAAAACTCACCCATACTTCCATCTTTGTATGTTCTTGTTTCACTCTTTGTCATCAACTGTTTTCGAACAGCCATTTTATTTGCTTAAATATCCACAGCTCCTTTATCTTCTCTAATATCAATGTCAAACTCTATTCAATCCTTACTTCCGTTTTAATTTTACCAATTTCTTCTCAACAGTTATTACGATTGCGTACAGGAGATATTTAAAGTCGATTACAATTTTTTAACAAGATCAAAATGTCCTTGCTACGAAAGATTTGATGATAAAAGTAACGATTATGAATTGTTTCAAAGAAACAATATTCTTAGTACTTGTAGTGAAATTTTCAATCTGTTTTGTAATGATTTAATTACTGTCGATTTTAATTGATATACAGGACGATCTTATATATGGTACGAATAGTATTTTTTTAGGGTATAATTCAGTGTTCTTGTGTGTTTTCATCTGTATTTGAGTGAAATTGGATGGAAAATAGACCAATTGCTCTCTAACTTCAGTTTTTAGGTAGATTCGAGTGGTTTTTGAGCATTATTTGTTTGCTTTTCAGCGGAATATTAAGGGTTTTTGAGTGGTTTCGAGCTCCGTTTACTGTTTTAGACTGTAATTCAGTGTTTTTGTGTGTTTTCATCTGTATTTGAGTGAAATAGGATGGAAAATAGTCCAATTTCTCTCTAACTTCAGTTTTTAGGTAGATTCGAGTGGTTTTTGTGCATTATTTGTTTGCTTTTCAGCGGAATATTAAGGGTTTTTGAGTGGTTTCGAGCTCCGTTTACTGTTTTAGACTGTAATTCAGTGTTTTTGTGTGTTTTCATCTGTATTTGAGTGAAATAGGATGGAAAATAGTCCAATTTCTCTCTAACTTCAGTTTTTAGGTAGATTCGAGTGGTTTTTGAGCATTATTTGTTTGCTTTTCAGCGGAATTAAGGGTTTTTGAGTGGTTTCGAGATCCGTTTACTGTTTTAGACTGTAATTCAGTGTTCTTGTGTGTTTTCATCTGTATTTGAGTGAAATAGGATGGAAAATAGTCCAATTTCTCTCTAACTTCAGTTTTCAGGTAGATTCGATTGGTTTTTGTGCATTATTTGTTTGCTTTTCAGCGGAATTAAGGGTTTTTGAGTGGTTCCGAGCTCCGTTTACTGTTTTAGACTGTAATTCAGTGTTTTTGTGTGTTTTCATCTGTATTTGAGTGGAATAGGATGGAAAATAGTCCAATTGCTCTCTAACTTCAGTTTTTAGGTAGATTCGAGTGGTTTTTGTGCATTATTTGTTTGCTTTTCAGCGGAATTGAGGGTTTTTGAGTGGTTTCGAGCTCCGTTTACTGTTTTAGACCGTAATTCAGTGTTCTTGTGTGTTTTCATCTGTATTTGAGTGAAATAGGATGGAAAATAGTTCAATTGCTCTCTAACTTCAGTTTTTAGGTAGATTCGAGGGGTTTTAGTGCATTATTTGTTTGCTTTTTCAGCGGAATTAAGGGTTTTTGAGTGGTTTCGAGATCCGTTTACTGTTTTAGACCGTAATTCAGTGTTCTTGTGTGTTTTCATCTGTATTTGAGTGAAATAGGATGGAAAATAGTCCAATTTCTCTCTAACTTCAGTTTTTAGGTAAATTCGATTGGTTTTTGTGCATTATTTGTTTGCTTTTCAGCGGAATTAAGGGTTTTTAAGTGGTTTCGAGATCCGTTTACTGTTTTAGACTGCAATTCAGTGTTCTTGTGTGTTTTCATCTGTATTTGAGTGAAATAGGATGGAAAATAGTTCAATTTCTCTCTAACTTCAGTTTTTAGGTAGATTCGAGGGGTTTTTGTGTATTATTTGTTTGCTTTTTCAGCGGAATTAAGGGTTTTTGAGTGGTTTCGAGATCCGTTTACTGTTTTAGACTGTAATTCAGTGTTCTTGTGTGTTTTCATCTGTATTTGAGTGAAATAGGATGGAAAATAGTCCAATTTCTCTCTAACTTCAGTTTTTAGGTAGATTCGATTGGGAATCGGACTACAGGAGCTGCTAGTCTCTTCAGGAACTAAGTAGAAGTAAGGGGGCACAATAGGTCTCAGTGAATGTCACCCCATCATACACACATACATACTATATTTCGAAATATCAACATTGTTAAATTTATTATGGTTTTTAACATGGAATATGGTGTCCAAAGAGCTGAGGGTTTTATTTTTTTTAACAAACTATTTTTTCAAATATTGTTGATATTGTTTGTGAGCTTCCAATTTTTTGAATTTTTTTATCAGTAAGTTCATATTTAGCTTTTGGATTTCTTAGGAGCCTAATAATAACAAAAAAGCCCGTCTACGATCGTTTCCAGTTAAATAATCTGAATAAATATGTAATTGTGTATTACACCTTAAACTGGGATCGGAAATTTTTCAGTTCAAAAAAGGCTAAGGCCATGTATTAGCATCTTTGACGCTACATAAAGATTTATAACATTGTTGATTCAGATTTAAATATTGCAATGTATATCGGTGTGTATTCGATGAGTGGCAGACGATATTTAAATGTCAAAATATCAATTTATTATCTTTTATAATAATAATAATAGTTAGATTGTGATATCGATATAAATATATATAATGTCCTTGTCATTTTTCTTACATCCTTTTACACAGAAATATCTATTAGAGGTTAGAAATCAAAAAATAAAAAGCGATTGAAAGTCCGAAATTCTTTTAGGAATATTTATTTAAGGGGTGGTACGAAATTAAATGATTTTTAGTTAAATATATTTGTTTAAGTCGGTTTTTAATCTCTCTACCTTACAATTTTAGGTGATTGGTAGTCCTAGTACGTCCCTGATCATGAATACAGTAAAAGTCACTAATGTTTCTCGTTACGTCATACTTCCCTGAATGTATCAAAGACACTCTAATCTTATGTGGATATCATTGACCGCGTATGTCCAATTAAAACAAATGCATTTTTCAGTCCGCCTCTGGTTAGGTGTCAAAAAAATTGACGTTTTTAATTTAATAGTATTTGTTGCTTTGCCAAGTTTTTCTAAATAGCTTAAATATTTAATATTATTATTGTTTAACGAGACGTTTAAGAGTTTACATAGGAAAAATGGTACGTACTCAAGCCGACAAAGTAGCAGCTATCTTAATAATTGGTGAATCTGGAAAGAATCTCCATGAAGCGGAACGTTTATTTAATGAGAGATACCCAGATCGCCCTATCTCGAGAACTTATTTGAGGAAGCTTCTTCACAAGCTTGAAGCAACAGGTAGTGTTCAAGATGCCAAACGATCTGGTCGACCAACATTTAGTGATGATAAAAAAACTGATATAGTTGCTGAAATGGTAGTAAACCCTACTTCCTCTTCAACTAAAGTTGCGTCTATCTGTGAAGTAAGTAAAAGTACAGTACAGAGAGTGTTGGCTAAAAATAAATTTCATCCATACAAGTTAAAAATGGTGCACCACCTTTCGGATGACGACCCCGACAGAAGACTCGAATTCTGTGAATGTATGACAAATAAAATTAGTCAAAACCCACATTACACAAAAACAATTTGTTTTAGTGACGAAAGTACTTTTTGCCTCAATGGAAATGTGAAGACAGAAAATGTAAGGTATTGGAGTGACACAAATCCTCACACCTTTCGTGAACAACATACCCAATTTCCAGAAAAAGTCAATGTTTGGGCAGGTATTTTGGGAAACCACACTATTTTCCTAAATTCAAATTTAAGCGGTGAAGTGTATCTGGAGATGTTACAAAATGCAATTGAGCCGTTAATTCTTGAAATTCTGGAAGATAATCCAGATGAATTCGGCCATCAGGAAATAACATTTCAACAAGATAATGCTCCTGTACATTATTATGGTGCAGTAAGACGTTACCTGGATGAAGAATATCGATGTAGATGGATCGCCCGGCGAGGTCCTATAGAATGGCCACTTCGGTCACCAGATTTGACACCATTAGATTTTTTTCTATGGGGGTACTTGAAATCCAAGGTTTATACTACGGCACCAGATAGCATTGGCGTTTTGAAAGAAAGAATTATTGAAGAATGCAATGCAATTTCAGCTGACACATTCTAACGAGTACGACAAGAGTTTACTCATAGGATGTATTACTGTCAGGAAGTACACGGAGCACATTTCGAATACTTGCTATAAGAATCCATTGTTGATATTTGATTAATTAAATTAAAAAAAATAATTTCAATAATTTTTGGTATTTATTTAATTTATCCGTCAAAATTAGTTTAAACCCAAGCAAAATTAATATGGCTATGTAGCCAATGTCAATGCCTTTCAAACAACACTTACAACACCATTCGTAGAGAAGTTTACAACACTTTATTTTTACACTCCAAATTTTATTAATGTAAAAAACTTTACAATACTTTTCACTATAAAAATAAAAGTTTATTTTCCAAGCCCGCCTCCAGCTAAAGACGCAATCGCAGCAGTGGGAATAGGACTTGAAGATACATCTCCTTTTGCCAATTTTTGTCTAATGGTATATCTTGGATGATATCCAGTATCGTCGGCAAAGAAGAATAGGTCTAAGTAAGTGTTATCGGGAAATCGAAACGTATGGCCTCCATACACACTGTACACCAACTCATTATTTGTATTTTTGATAAAAGAACCTTGTTCGTTTCTTCTAGTTCCATCGTCAGTTTGATATCTAAAATAAATTATGAATAATTATTGTATTGGAAAAGTATATTTCATTAGGAGTCTGGAAATAAGGATTTTTCAGCGCCCGCGTGATAAATTCTCGTGTGAGAAGTAATGGAAGCATGGAAAAATGTATTTTCGGACGTGTAATGAACGATACTTTTTATTAAACTTATCTGAAAACAACGCAAAAAAAGATAAAAAGTAAATTTATAACATTTTATTTTCAAAGTTACATCGTAATAGTACCAAACATGATTAACATTTCCATTGAATATTGATAATATTATTACCAACGATTCCTAACTATACTAATTATGTCGTTTTCAGAAAAATATAATGAAAAATATATTTGTTGAACATATTCATTTTGATTTCCATGGACGACTCTAACATTGAAAACTAATAACACTAAATATGCAAAATCGTGTCCATTTCAACCAGTTCTCAAATAAAAACCAATTGTAAACAACTTATGTAACAGTTTATCGTGTTTGGTCAATAACTGATTAAGTTTTAAACTTTCACGCGAGGTGCTACAATCGTGGTCCATCAAAAAATCATGATTAGCATAACACTGCGACTGTTGGAGTAGGTCAGTTGTTTCGTGGATGTCAGATCTACTTATTTATCAGTATTTCTATTGATTTTGATGACTGTCTACCCATTTCTGATTAAAACAGCTAAGAGAAAAAAATCTGTATTCTAAAAACAGCTAAAAATTATTAATATCACAAAAACATCATTTTTCTATAATAAATATACGGTTATAGTACCATACAATTTAAATAATCGTAATCATTGAATTATTTTACTTAAGTTTGCTCCAGTACTTTTTCCTCTTTCTTGTAAAATAACTGGTAGGGGTGAGTGGGAAAGCTGGATCATTAAAACTGTTAACTTTTGTCCAGCTCAATGAATTAAGACAAACTCTGTATCATTTGGAAGGGAGCTCATTGCCTAATAAAATTTTTGTATCATCGTTTTATTCCAGTGGATTTAACGGTCGCTAGGTGGCCACAGTATACGATTTTTATAAAAAGTGTGCAGAAATCAAATTTCTGGGCTCAGAATGCACTTAGGAAATTGAGCAAGGAGTCAAATGAAAGCTGAGGTGATATGGAATTCGGGAAAAATATTACCGTGACGAGTGTTTTTTTATTTGACTTTCAAATGACCTTGCAAAGCTGGCCAAACCTAAAATTTTTATAAACTTTCGTGTTTTACTCAATAAGAATCACTAAAATATTGATTTGATATAATGATATATGATGCAGAGATTCTAAAAAAATATTACCTATTTTTATTTTACATGTGCGATGACCAATATTTTAGTAAACATATAAGCACAAAATTTAACAATCCGCCATCTTAGCTCAAACGCCAATTAGAAGAGAGTGACGTCGTACTTTCGCAAATTTGACCTTGATATTTTGTCTTTCGTCCGAACCATAGATAAGTCCGAACTATCTATAGTCCGAACATCTGTTCTGTTTTGAATTTCCTTTGTGTGATTCAAATTATGTATCAAAATAAACTTGTAGCCTGCAAGCTGTCAAGTGTTTGAAGTTTGACGATTTTACCAATGACATAAAACAGTCTGTTTTATGTTCTAAGAATGACACAGATCACCTATAAATGGTATTTACGAATTGATGATGTCATTACTATTCTTGAAGCCTTATTTGATATGCCAACTTTGCTAGGTCATTTGAAGGTCAAATAAAAAAGCAATCGTCACGGTAATATTTTTCCCGAATTCCTCAGCTCTCATTTGACTCCTGGCTTAATTTCCTAAGTGCATTCTGAGCCGAGATATTTGATCTTCGCCCACTTTTTATAAAAATTGTACACTGTGATTGGCGGTGATTAATAAATTGTTTCATCTTCAAATGCCGTGCTATATTTTTTAATTCTTAACTTGAAAGAGAATGCAATCAAAAAAATTGTAAAAACCGCATTTCAATATCTATTTTCTGAACGAAGGTATGAGAGAAAAATAGGTATACTAGTAGGGGATCGAGTTTTATATTTTACAGTGCTATTCAAAAGTCACCTCCCCCCCTCGTATCTTTTGAACGGCTACACTTAGATTAATAAAATTTGGAGTGTGAAAATAAAGTGTTGTAAACTTCTCTACGAATGGTAACAGGAGACGTAATAGTAATAGATGACGTCACAGTGCCACTCTGGCCAATAATTTTAAATAGGACCTTATGGCAAGTGATATCTCGTTTGAAAGGCATTGACATTGGCTACATAGCCATATTATTTTTGTTTGGGTTTAAACTAATTTTGACGGATAAATTAAATAAATACCAAAATTATTGAAATTATTTTTTTAAATTTAATTAATCAAATATCAACAATGGATTCTTATAGCAAGTGTTCGAAATGTGCTCCGTCTACTTCCTGACAGTAATCCATCCTATTAGTAAACTCTTGTCGTACTCGTTCGAATGTGTCAGCTGAAATTGCATTGCATTCTTCAATAATTCTTTCTTTCAAAACGCCAATGCTATCTGGTGCCGTAGTATAAACCTTGAAAAATATAGCATAGCATTTGAAGATTCCCCAAAAAAGATCTGACCATTGTTGGAAAGGATCTAGTAAGAGTAAACGATACTCCTAGGAGCTGTGGTGGTGGAACTTAATTTGAAATCTGTCAGTTGAAAAAAGTTTTGAAAATTTTGTTACAAAAATGTCACCAAGAATTACAATATAACTATTATCTTCATGATTCAAGAAAAAATAGTATGTATTACTCGTAGAGCAAGGATTAATTATTCGTGCTTCGCTCAGATTACACAGCCTAAACGACTGAGCAGCTAATAAGATAATAGGCAGCTTCTATTCCCAAAAATATAATATACTCTTTTAACATTTGATAGTGACCAAAGTAAAAAATTTGAAGCCACAAAATATTACCTACAAGTATTAATACTTACGAAAAAGAATAGCCATCTGGTTTAACTTCATTACTATATTCGAGAATCCTTCCAATAGGATTTGATTGTACAGAAGCTAAAATGGACACTAAAAACACACAAGCTACTCCCAAAGTCATTTTGCAAATTCTTAAATATGAATGATTTAAGTTTACAATCAACCTGTTTAAATACTATTTTTCAACATTCAATTTTGAGATCTTTCTTCGTCGCGCATGATAAATTATCTTCGAATTATGACTTGTGGGGGCCTAGAGGGGAAAAGCTTTGAATAAAACTACTATGTTTATTGTGGATGCATTTAATATTTAAAGACACAAACAAATACAGAGAGGCTCTTCAAAAACAAATAAATATTGACATAGAGCTGGTACCCTACCCTACAGAAGATCCATTCAGAATAAAAAACGGTGGAATGTATTTAAGTGTTTTCCCTGTTATAAGTCCTCTAATTATTCACCAAGAAACATTTTTACAATTTCAATAAGGCATGATGACTGATTATGAAAAACTACTGCAAATTTCGTACCAAAATGTTAGAATAGTAATAGCGTCTCTATGACATCGCACATCTGTAAATACTACGAATATTCCACACTGTTTGCAAATTGAAAATTTGTTTTAATTCCTAATTTGAAGTATTTTGTGTGATAGTCATGAATTTTATGACATTTAAACGATGCTAAACCAGTAAATATGATAAAAGTTTTTACGATATAAAAAAGGTTGACGTCACACGTTTGTGATCGGTGTCAGTGAATATTTTATTTTTTTGTCCGGTGTATCCTCTTCTGATGTTTTCATCTATACAGGCTATAGCGACAATCGTCTCTGCTTGAAACACAGTCGTATGTCGGCCAAGGCTAAAGATCATTCTCTTTCTAGTTTCTTTTATACCAGCCCCAGTGCCATGGTTTGTTTTGGAACCATCAGTGAACCAGATGTTTTCTCCAGAAATACCTGGATGCTTCACCTGTTCCCTGAATGGTATGATGATATACAATCGCTATCAAAACTTATGTTACAATTATACGGATCTAGGTGAATTGATCGAAAACAATTTATCGAATAAACAATTTATCGAATAGGTGAATTTATCGAATGACAATTTTTGTAAAGTAAATTATAATAATTTTAAATAATAACCCAACCAATCCTACCCCTACCAAACCACCTTAGTATTTTTAGTCAATTTTTGAAGAATAAATTATAATAATTTTCAATAATAACCCAACCAAACCTACCCCTACCAAACCACCTTCGTATTTTATCACCATTAGGTACCTGCCGTAATTAGGATTAGCGTTCGGTCAAACGGTCAAATTGTCATTCGATAAATTCACCTATTCGATAAATTGTTTTTCGATAAATTGCATTCGGTCAATTGTCATTCGATAAATTGTTTTCGATAAATTCACCGCATACCCAATTATACAGTTACATACAATTATTTCAAATGACTATTTCAGTGATTCTTAGTAACTGTCATGATTCCTATTCAGTGGCTGCTATATCTAAGAAATTTCATTGCTTTGATGCCTTGACACCTTCACTAAGTACTTTTTAGTACTAAAAAACAGGAAATGCTTCCTTGTACTTTTGTTATCCCTCATATTCTTTGATCTTTTGTAGGAAGAGCTGATTTTGGATGGAATAATTGTATACTTTGCTGGGTCAGAGAAGATTTATAAACGAGGAGGGAAAATGAGTCAACCAAGTAAAATTCACAAGTTATTGATCCAATAAAACCATGGCTATAAAAATCGCTACACCCGCGCAAACAGGTTTACAAGGATAACAAGCAAAAAATATTTCTTTTGTTGTTTGTATTTTCACATTTTGTTTATTATTTACTTTGGGCTGCTAAATTTAGAGATGCATATGGGTGGTTTTTGGTACAGAGTGTATAGAAAAAAAGTTTTTGAGAATCAATTGTCTGGATAAAAGTATAGTAAATTTATAATGATTGTAAAATATGGAAGCAAGATACCAAGGTCGATGGAATGTGAATATGATGGCTGATTACTGCTGGTCAATAAAACGTGATATTGTTTTTCTCATAAAAAAATTACACCCAGACGTTATTTTATCGCTAATGTACCTACTTGTTATATTCTTTGCAAGTGTCCAAATACAACATGTATTTATAATACTAGGCTTGTTCAACTGAAACCCGTCTTTGGTCAGGTTAGCCTTGGAGACAATTGTAATCATTCAACTGACGTTTTCCAACATTAGTAGTGTATGCAAACGTCACACTGATCTGTTTATTTCGTTTATATTTGACAGCGATTTTAAGTATTGTGACTTTGAAATGGCGTTTGTTGTTAACAATCCGTCCAAATGTGATAAGCGTGCGGTCATTCAATTTTTGTGTGCTGAAGGTGTGAAACCGTTGCAAATTTATACGCGAATGCAAGCAGTGTATGGAAACGCATGTTTTGCATATCCAACTGTGAAGGAATGGTGTCGAAAATTTAATAATGGAGAAGAGAGGACGAATGATAAGCCACGACCAGGTGCATTGATTACTGCATCAACAAACAGGAATGTGGCATGTGTGGAAGGCCTGATTAGAGAAAATCGTCGAATTTCAATCAGAGCAATTTCAGAAAATGTTGGTGTGAGTATAGGATCTGTCCATAGTATCGTACACAAACTAGGTTACAGCAAAGTTTGTGCGCAATGGGTTCCTCGTCTTTTGTCTGAGGACCAAAAAAGCTTGCGAATGGGCTTGTCTTTGCAACACCTCACGGAATACAGTCAAAATGGTAATGACTTTCTCTCGTCAATAGTTGCTGGCGATGAATCTTGGTGTCATTATTTTGAACCATCCAGTAAGCTGTCATCGATGCAATGGAAACACGCAAATTCTCCGCCACCAAAGAAGTTTAAAGTTCAACCTTCTGCAGGCAAGGTGATGTTGACATTTTTTTTCGACCATGAAGGACCCTTGCTGATAGAGTTTACAGAACCTAGAGTGCATATCAACGCAAACTTGTATAATGAAACTTTGAACAAGCTCCATAAAGCAATAAGAATAAAACGTCCAGGGAAGCTTTCACGTGGTGTTATTCTGCTTCACGATAACGCTCGGCCTCATGTTGCCAACGTAGTAAAAGAAAATCTGCAACGAAAGAAATGGAGAATATTAGAGAATCCACCCTATAGTCCCGATTTATCGCCTTGCGATTTTCACATCCTTAGGCCTCTAAAAAAGGCGTTAAAAGGTAACCGTTTTCAGTCGGACGCAGAAGTACAAAACGCTGTGAAAGAATTCTTCCAGCAGCAGCCACAAGAATTCTATAAGCAGGGTATACATCGGTTGGTGAAACAGTGGGATATGTGCCTCAATTGTAGTGGTAGTTATTTGTAACTGTACTTGTCAATAAATTTTTCCTGGACCAAAGATGGGTTTCAATTGAACTAACTTGTATAATATTTGATTTTTTCTTAAAACTTTAATATAGATGTTTTTTCTTTTTTGTAAAAAAAACCTGATGTGATAAAGCAATTTTATGTACGTATTTTTGTGTTAAAAAAAAACTGTGAATACATATCAGTTATGGACTATTCTGCACTATGTGATATCAAAATTCTATTTAATTCTATTTAAAATAACACAGCTGCTCACTTCCGGTACAACCGGAAGTGTCATGTGAGCCGAAGAATTTTCTAGGAAGTCGCCATAACTTGTGACCTATATATCCCAATTTTCATAAAAATTACAGTCTGTATACAGGGTAAAATCCAGGTAGTGGGTGTCATTAAAGTATATTACATATTTGGATTTATTTTTAAATAAAAAAATTTAATGAATTGTCCAGAAGATAGAATAGAACAATTTGTAATTTTATTTTTGTTTTGTAAGCATTTTCGTGAGTTATCAAATAATCGCTTTTTGGAATAAACTTTGCCCCTATTTAATACTAACTACGAAATGTTCTAGGAGGAAAATCGCAATTTTCAAATCAATTTAACCAAGTCCTCCACCAGCTAGGGAAGCTACGGCTGCACTAGGGATTCTATTAGATTTCACTGCTGAATTTCCGAAGACTACACTCACTACGACTCCTTTCACCCCGGCTTTGTATTGGTAAAATTCAAACTGGCCATTCGGGAACTTGAAGTAGTAGTCACCTTCCACGTGTAATACTCCATCTTTATCAATCGTTGCATTTTCTGATTTCGTAAATCCATCACTTGTTTCTATACTGAAAAATTAATAAGAATAATACAGAGTGTAACAAAAAGGTAGATCATAAATTAAACATATTCTTGGGTAAAAAATAAACCTAATTTGCCTCAGTACATAAAAATGTGCATACACAATAGTTACAGCTCTTTGAAGTAACCAAATAGGTTTAAATTATAGTTGTTTGAATAGAATATTTAATCAAAATAAATAGTGTAGTTTTGTTTTTATTTCCCAATCAAAAAATTTTATTTTTAAAAGTTTTAAAATCCCGCCCCTCAAATTACTACGTCACTAGTATGAATTGAAGTTAGGCACACATTTTGACGTGAAATATAGTATTATCATAAGATAGCGAAGTCAACAAAATTGGAGTAGAAAAGAAGAAGTTTAGGATAGATTACCAGTGAGTATAGATGTAATATGTTCTTCTTGTATTAGTACAATCTAAATATGTACTGGTTTTATGACAATTTATAAAATTCAGACACAATAATGCAGTACACAAATAAAAATGGAAAATAATCCTTCCACCAACCAATCACAGATTCTTACTATATTCGTTGCTTCAGCTTTAACAAGTAAACGACAGTGACAAAGACTTTGTCTGTTAATCAGCGGAGAAAACATGAAATAATTCAATTTCTGAATAACCCATTTGCTCCGAATAACATTAATTGCTGAATGTTTTTTTTTTATTTAATACAAACATACCCGCATCAACTACTAAGAGTTATTAGCAGGAGGACTTACACAAGTAGTATGTGTTGTATTTGTGTAATAGATAATTTTTAAATTTTGCTATACAAATTAATGTCTTTGAAATATTTAATTAAAGCACTTGTGTCCTTTGTTAGCACATCCTTGAATACCGCACTTAAATTATTCGTCTTCTATATCTAGAATATTATTCGGAACACTCTAAGATGATATGTTTTATAGTAAAAGAAACATGGCAATGTATACATTCTGGTGCTGGTTCTTTGTTGAGGAGATATTGATGTGTAAGGAGTGTGTGACCTAATCGCAGGCGGGTTAAGACACCTTGATCTCTTCGTTTTTCTGGTATTGATAGACATAATTCAACTTGTGGCTTAACTTCTTTCAGTTTGGATGTCGTATGATTCCATATTACTTGCCAAGAATTAAATATATGTTTTTTGATTGGATTTATGTGGTCAGTGTAGGAAATTTTTTTAATGTAAGGTGCTTCTTCATTAGATGTTGTATCTACTGCTAATTGATCGACTTCCTTGTTTCCTTTTATACCAGAGTGAGATGGAACCCATAGAAATGAGACGTTGTTTTGGGTAAGACGTATGATTTCCATTTCACTTTTGATTCGTATGAGAATAGGATGTGAAGGGTGAAGTTATTTTAAGCCAAGAAACGCACTCAGTGAATCTGTTATGATGAGAAACTTGGTTGCTGTAGAGTTTTTGCACATTTTTATGGCTTCTAGAATTGCAGTAGTTTCTGCCGTGAATATACTACAAGATAGTTCAATTGAAACCCATCTTTGGTCCAGGAAAAATTTATTGACAAGTACAGTTACAAATAACTACCACTACAATTGAGGCACATATCCCACTGTTTCACCAACCGATGTATACCCTGCTTATAGAATTCTTGTGGCTGCTGCTGGAAGAATTCTTTCACAGCGTTTTGTACTTCTGCGTCCGACTGAAAACGGTTACCTTATAACGCCTTTTTTAGTGGCCCAAAGATGTGAAAATCGCAAGGCGATAAATCGGGACTATAGAGTGGATGCTCTAATATCGTCCATTTCTTTCGTTGCAGATTTTCTTTCACTACGTGGGCAATATGGGGCCGAGCATTATCGTGAAGCAGAATAACACCACGTGAAAGCTTCCCTGGACGCTTTCTTTTTATTGCTTAATGGAGATTGTTCAAAGTTTCATTATACAGGTTTGCGTTGATATGCACTCTAGGTTCTGTAAACTCTATCAGCAAGGGTCCTTCATGGTCGAAAAAAAATGTCATCATTACCTTGCCTGCACAAGGTTGAACTTTAAACTTCTTTGATGGCGGAGAATTTGCGTGTTTCCATTGCATCGATGACAGCTTACTGGATGGTTCAAAATAATGACACCAAGATTCATCGCCAGCAACTATTGACGAGAGAAAGTCATAACCATTTTGACTATATTCCGTGAGGTGTTGCAAAGACAAGCCCATTCGCAAGCTTTTTTGGTCCTAAGACAAAAGACGAGAAACCCATTGCGCACTAACTTTGCTGTAACCTAGTTTGTGTACGATACTATGGACAGATCCTATACGCACACCAACATTTTCTGAAATTGCTCTGATTGAAATTCGACGATTTTCTCTAATCAGGCCTTCCACACATGCCCCATTCCTGTCTGTTGATGCAGTAATCAATGCACCTGGTCGTGGCTTATCATTCGTCCTCTCTTCTCCATTCTTAAATTTTCGACACCATTCCTTCACAGTTGGATATGCAAAACATGCGTTTCCATACACTGCTTGCATTCGCGTATGAATTTGCAACGGTTGCACACCTTCAGCACACAAAAATTGAATGACCGCACGCTTATCACATTTGGACGGATTGTTAACAACAAACGCCATTTCAAAGTCACAATACTTAAAACCGCTGTCAAATATAAACGAAATAAACAGATCAGTGTGACGTTTGCATACACTACTAATGTTGGAAAACGTCAGTTAAATGATTACAATTGTTTCCAAGGCTAACCTGACCAAAGATGGGTTTCAGTTGAACAAGCCTAGTACATTGATTCGGTAGTCGGATGGCAGATTTGTTATTTCCATCTATGTAAGCTGTTGCAATTCCATTGTGATTTTTTGAAGCATCTGTATAGATTTGCAGGGTTTGAGGGTATTTTGATATAATTTCCTTGGAGAGGTTTTGTAGGAGACACGGATAAGTTGAATTGGATTTTGAGTAAGAGATTGTTGTGTCTTCTCATATGTATGGAATTTTTTAAGACATTTAAAGGCACAGCACATTGTTTAAAAGAAAAATTTGGAGAATTAAAAAGACACCCTTTGTGCAAGTAAGATAATTCTAAATATTCAATAAATAAAAAATTCTATGACAGAAATATGCAACTTTTAACAATACACACCTTGCCCATTATAAATTTTTAACAATTTTTGGTTCGTACTTTTAGTTTTTATCATTCACTAACACTAAGTAATGTCAGGTATTGTTTACAATTGGGCTACTCTCATTTATAAAAACTAAGGTTACTTATTTTGATGGTATGGTATTTGCAATGCGCAACGCTGCGGTGAAAAAACAAACTGCTTAGATAGAGTTTGTTTAACCATTCTTTGCCGTTACGTCATAATCGGTGACGTATTCTGCTGTTTTACGTTTGTCTTATATTAGTTGAATGTTATTTTACACTTAACCTCGAAATTATAATCAATGACATATGTTAAAATTTGTTTTCAATGATGCATGTTAAGGTAATAAATTTATTTCTGAAAAAACTCCCAATAAAAACAGGTAAAAGGAGCGAACAAACGGATAAGAAGGGTAAACTGAAATATCATATGTAATGAAATAATATGCAAAGTCTAAGCTTCATCACTGACAAAATCATCTTCATCATCATTGTGGAAGTCCGATTCATTCAGATCTATGATAACAGAACTGCATTTAACGGTAAAAGTGGCATTCCAGCATCTCTTTCTCTTGAAAAGTAATTAATCAACTTCAAAATTAAACTTTGCTCTTTCTCATTATACCGGGAAGGCATTTTGACAATGAAAAATTAATTGAAAAAGGCGAAAATGACCAAAAATACTGAACAAATCAAAATATGACAACTGAACTGTCAAAAATAACAAACAAAATTTACGTCTACATTAGTTAAGAAATACGTTAGTGACGTATAAATCCGTCTCATCTATTTCATGAATGAGAGATAATGTATGACGTAACGACAAAGGATAATTAAACAAACTGTACATAGACGATTTAGTTCTCCTTATACATATAGTCTCCATGGGAAAAATGGTTGAATCTTATGAAAGCCAATTGTCAATTTTCATTATAATAATATGTCAAACAGCTCCCGAAATATTTCAAAAAATCAATTTGCATTGGGTAACTTCAAATGCCAGTAACTTGATGGTATGCACATATTTTTGGTCCCAATATAAATAACTATAAAGATACTTACTTGAAATCATATCCATCTGCTCTTAAATTTTTCTCGTATTCTATCAGTTTTGGTATTTTTTCAGTTTGACTTTCTTCGTCACTTTCAAGATTTCCATCTCTATCGATAACTCCACAAAAAACACAATTTAACCCAAAAAAACAAACGATAAAAAATACATACGAACCTAAACCTATCATTTTACTTAATGAAAATTAAATTGTTTGCAACAAAGATGTCGTGATCGAATAAATCAATTCTTTTCTAGCAAAACTTCTCGAAGACTGGCCTTCTTTAAAAAAAACCTGTTTGAAAACGAAAAGGAGATTCATACGAGGTTATTTGATTTTTTTTAAGTGAGACAAAGAAAGGCAATAAACCGATTAAATTAGACGTATGGACCAGTCTGTTTACATTCATTTTGCGATCTTCTTTTTTGTTTACCTTGAAAGGTCTTTGATATTAATCTTAGTAGGAATATGAAGCATTTTAATATGAAATTATCAACCCTAACTTTATTTAATATCAAATCATTTCAATATTTGCGAAAATATTATTTAAAATGTTTGTTGTACTGAAAAAATATAGAAAACTACACATTTACTAGTGAACTTAATTTCATAGATCATTGTGTACATTTTGTATATTATCCCAAGCCCCCTCCAGCTAATGAAGCTATGGCACTGGACGAAATAGATTTGTTAATAAGTATTCCTTGGGCTTGGAAAGATGTTTCTGGTATTTTTTGTTCGATTTTTTCAATAGTAACTTTAGGTCTATAACCTTTGTCGTCAGCAACGAATACAACTGAAACTTCATATCCGTCCGGAAAAGTATTTTCAAATTTTCCTGTCACTTTTAAAGCACCATCGACACCGTTCACTGGTTCACCTGATTCTTCTCTTTTGATACCGTCACTCGTTTCAAATCTGTAATTATTAGTCTTGTTATCATCAAAAAAAAAACTAATTTGAGTATATCTGATACTGGATAACCAATTATCGCTTTAGAGGTTCAAACAACGTTTAAAACTGGATACACACTGGCCACAAGGTATAGTTTTAGCAAGAATTGTCAAATAACTGGAAAAATGTGTTTTAATAAAGGCTTGGTATAAGAAAGAGTCAAAGGCTGTGGAAAGGTAGGAGCAGGAACTGTAGGGCTGAAACAAAGGATAGCTATTTTAATAATATCTAAGGGTCACAATTTGCCAAGCAATCAAACGTTCAGTAGACAACAAAGCTGCACTGAAGACACGCAGACAGAAACATTAATGAGTTATTTCCATCATTTCTGGGTCAAAAATAGAAATTCACTGTATAATATTGAAACCCCACAACACTCAAGAATTAGCAGACTGTGAACCACTTCAGTAGCACCCGAATTTAGTTGGAAATTGTATTTAAATATCTATGGAACTATTTAGGAACCGAATGTATAGCTGCTAGCAGATGCTTATTTTGCAATCATAAAGGGATTTAAAACAGTATTTGATATACCTGCTCGAAAAATTCAGTATTTTTTTCACGTTTTGAAGAATATTGAATCAAAAATACGATAAAGTAAAACCAAAAATTCGATATATTCATGCTCTCCAAGTTAACAAAGACAATTAAACTTTCGGAATTACAACTACATATACAGGCAGAAGCACCCATTGGTTTGAAAAAATGTAATGTTGCCCTAGCAGTTCGAAAAAAATATTGAAGACTTTGATCAATTCAAATTAATAAAAATTAATTTCTTATTTCTAAGTGACATGTGAAGGGAGTTACCATAATATGACACTTGGAGCATATACTTATATTCAGTTTAATATACTTTTTGTATTACTTACTTAAAGTTGTATCCATTTTCTTTTATATCACTTTCGTAATTTAAGATTTTGGCGTCGGCGCTGGGTCTACACTCTGTTATTGTTAGAATGATACCAAAAACAATAATTACCAACAAGCCAGCACGCATTTTTTATCTCAATACTACTGTTACCAACAACGAACGAATGGTTTTGTGCTTTTGTTTTGTTAGTAGGTATGTAAGGAGGTACGTACAAATTACATGTAGACGTGAACGTTGTAAAATAATAAAAATAAGAAGCAAGGATGTTAAGTTTTTTTATCAAGGGTTTTCCTTGAACTGAAATATCGAGTTAATTGGACAATAATATGATTACTGGTATAAACGAAAAAAATTGTTTCTAGCTAATTCCACAATTTAATGTAAAAATCATGAAAATTTTAAGATGGATAATTATTTCGATGTCATCATACAGCGTGTCCACGGATGGGGTATTCTATAGGTGAAAAATGTTTAAATATTAGTTTTAGTGAAAATGAAATAAAAGAAGAAATGGGCTTCGGTGAAATTTCATGAATTGTTAGTATATTGTAGTTGACGACTTTCTGAATAATAGTGTCCATGGAACCAACTCAATCCTACGGCTAGTTTCAGAGATACAGGGTGTTGAAGTTGGAAAATACCCATTTTTTAAAAGCATGTATTTCTTATTTTCTTCAATGTATCAAGAATTTTTTCCTGTAATAGTGTTCTAATTACACTAAATATCAGTCCCATATGAGAGAAAGTTTCATTTGCTACAGGGATACTCAAAAATTAGAAAAACGGAACGTTGACTTGAAATATAATTCAATTTTCAGGAATTTCAATATCTGGCTGGATTTGCTTCTGGTTGGTTTATAATAATGAGATATGCAAACATTTTTTACAGGGCGAGTCAGAAAGTTGAATCGCCCTGTATCCTACATTTAATAAAATTTTATATACTTTGTATTACATGTTAGTAGGTGACATTAAGTCATTTTGAAATATATATAATATTATATATTTTATTTTATTTTGGTGTGGTTCGTTTTATGTTTACCAAGGAAAGATATTTTATTTTTGCCACGGCTTCTCCGTCAGAGAATCGACTACTCACCTCACGGTCGTGTTTCAGGGATAGTAGAGATACCGGTTCGTAGATGGAGTTCCAATCGTGAAATGAAATTTATGAGTTTACTCTGATTTTGTTTTAATGGAACAATATATATTTTAAACCACAATAAAATTTCTACGGCTATCAATTACTCATTTGATTAGTACAAACGACAATATAAAATCATAAATTAATTATGCAATATTTTTACTACCAATACTTGCAACTCACCAAATAAAATACGGAACAGGGTTTTTCGATTTAACCGAACAAACAGCTGATCGGCTCTACCGGCTGGAATCTAATCTATATAAAAACTGAAAAGAAGATCAATGTATCGGAAACGAAATAAAAAAACTTACGTTATATACCTTGCGAGTATTAGTGAAAATTTGATATCAAATTCTCTGGTAAGTATAAAGTTCTATTCTACATAATACAACCTATAAATAACTCTTATCTATGCACTTCAAATCACTTTGAATATACTGCTAACCTTAACCTTTCATAAGACCAAACCACAAATAATATTTTATAATTTTTCTTTTCAGCGTCTGGATACTGGAACCTCATAGATTATGGTCCAGATATTGTAGAACTTTGAATTCCTTCAGTAATTTCAGTTAGTTTCGACATGTTTATGTTTATTGTTTTTTCCAATATCAAGATCAGCTTATATTTATTTTGTTTGTTTTTATATATATGTCGTTCATGGTATAACAAAAACAACATCGAAAATACCGATATACATATATGAAGAAAATAATGATAGGCTTGTCATCATATTGTCGGGATAAAAACTGATCATAGCAAGTTGACAAAACTTTAACATCCGACCAACAAACTCAAAGCAAAAGTAGTATGAAAGTATCACAATTTTCTTGCTATATTCAGAGAATTTTTAAATAAAAATATTAAGAATCCAAATCAGATTTCTTTTTTTATTATTTTGGAACTATGGGATTAAAAAAATAAAACTTTTGAAAATAATTTTTAATAATATATATCATCAATATCGATATTTTACGCGACTGTTAGTGTGCGGACATTGAAATTTTGTCCTTGTCCAATTACGTATTTTGGTCGGTATCCTTTGTCGTCGGCAACAAATGTTATGTGGAACGGAATACCTTGGTCAAGTTCATAAGTGGATTCACCATCAACGGTTAAAACGCCTAATTCTTTACCTGTTGGAGTGAATTTGCCAGTTTCTGTTCTACGAATTCCATTACTTGTTTCAAATCTGTACAAAAAAAACATATTATTTATATAAAAGTATCGTTAATTGTAAATTGAGATTAATTGAATAAATATTTTAGACAATTCTCAGATTCAACGTCCGAGATTCGGAGTAGCATGAAAATTTTGTATCGGATCCTATGTTGGAGTTGCTTGTGATGCATCTATCAGTTCCAGTGCTACGCATATATTTGATATATTTGATGAGTGCGATGTTCGTGAATATGGGATTCAGAATCTACGCCTGAAAGTGGCCGAAAGAAGTACGCAATGAGTTAAGAAGGAAGGAGAGGATAACCACTTTTTTTGTGTGTGACTATGTCATATAAGAGTAGAAATATTTTCACTAAAACTCGTCACTTCGTTATCCAATCAAATTAGATCCAAAAATAGGAGTGAAGGTACAAAAATTCGCACCCAGCTCAAAGTGGGTAGGGTTGTTGGAAACACCATCATAAATGAACTCTAAAAAGTCCTCATCGATCTGAAAAAAAATTACTGGGGGGGTCAAGGGTCACAAAAACGGGTTTTTCGCTATTTTCAGGTAATTTTATCAAATAAAAATTGTAGACCAGATAATTAACTATAAAATATGTGTACATGCTAAGGAACAAAACAGTCCAACTTTTCTGCAACCACATTTAGCACTACATCCCTTTTTACAGTTGCAAAAAATACACTGACCGATAGAATCAAATCTTTACTTATCTTCTATAAGTTCCTTGTGGCATTACTTGTTATTTTTTCTTATTTTCTTGGGAATCAAACCACAATAATGTTTTTTTATTTTATTTTATTTTTTTTATTTTTTTTATTTCAACGTTTCGGTAGCGTTCCAGCTACCGTTGTCAAGATTAACTAATAATGAATGAATTAAAAATTTTTGGTCCCTATCTGACACAACGAAAAAAATTTGACAACTAGACAATCATAAATATTTTGAAGTTTAAGACTACAAAACTTTGTTGTCAAATTTTAAGGTCCATTCATAGTAGATCACACCTCTGGTAAAATGAGAAATAAAATATTTTATTTCATGACATTCTAACGATATGTAGTCCACTAGAAATGGAATCCAGTGAAGTGCACGTTCCAGGAACGGTTTTTTTGGGATAGCGCTTTTTTCTTGCTTATTTTGGAAATTTTGTTAATATAAACGCGTTTGTTGTTACTTTTTTGTGTGATTATTTTGTTTTCAAAATATGTATAACTCAGTTTGGTGATTTTGTGTATTGAAGTGTGTATCGATTAACAACCATTCCAAAGATAAATCATAAGAAAACCTGGATAAAAACTTATGATGCTATCCCGATAACGCCGGTAATTGATTATTGGAAATTTCTCTTTCTAACATTGGTAACCAAATTTAACTACATTCGGCTGAAATACTAGCTACACATTTATCTGAATTTAGTTGTATTAAAGCACTTTCTTTGATTTTTCGTCTTTTATTATTGGGCTCTTTCAATATTATTTTTGTCGAATCCCATTGAATTTTATGCCCCTCTTCCCAAGCATGTTTGCAAATACCTGACTTAAAGAACTCCCTATCTTTGATATACTTTTTATGTTCATTTATTCGGACTTTCAATGGTCTAGATGTTTCACCTAAATAGAATTTGTCGCATTCACAAGATATCTGATATATGCAGTTTTTTGAAGATTGTTCTTCATTTTTTGGCTTCGTTTTTGTTAGAATAGATCTCAACGTTGAAATAAAAAAATAAAAAAACATTATTGTGGTTTGATTCCCAAGAAAATAAGAAAAAATTTTTACTTGTATTACAGCTTCAGTGTGTATTTGTATACATATTATAATTATTACAACTCTTCCAATTTTTTTTAATCGTGATATCTCAGAAACGGCTCTAATCTATAATTTTTGACTGAACTAATTTTGTGATAAAACTTACTGTTTTCCTTAAAATCACGAAAAACCCTTTTTTGTGACCTTTGACACCGAGTAAATTTTTTTCCAGGTATCGGATCGATGAGGGCTATTTAGATTTAATTAATGATGATGTTTGGAACAATCCTTCCTAGTTTTTGTACCCCCGGATGTCTAAATTGACCCTTTTTTGAACGGTGGGAAACCTTATAATTTTTTAAAACGATATCTCAATGTATGAAAATGTTTTCAAATATATACAGCGTGTCATAATTTTCCATTTTCCCGGTTTTCCTGCAATTATTTTAAACATTTTGTATTCGATAACGGATCTACGGAGAACTTTTTATTCAGAACACACCGACACCGAAGCACCATTCAAAATTTTGTAAGGATGGACGAAACAAATTCATTCATCAAGTAAAAGCCTCTTCTATTCAAAATTCGAATTAAATACTCCTCAACCACACAGTGCGTCTGCTACCTGCGTAGACCACAAACTCTTTACCGATGTTTGGCAGTTGTGAAAAATATGCCCGTGGTCTGGACAAATGTTTTAATTTCCATTTTTTCATCGGTAAAAGTCTGCCGTTCTAGCCCCAAAGTTTTTCCTAATTTTTGTATAAAAGTATACTCTAATAGTATTTTTTTATATTGATATTTTAGGCAAATAATTAATTTTTTTTCCACATTTCTGGCTTTTAATAATTATATTTATTAAATTTAAAAATGACTTTTACTAAAACGTCTCCTGTAACTTACCCAAAATCGTATCCATCAGGCCTAACGTCTTGGTCGCTTTTTAAAATTTTGGCTTCTGGCAAAACCGGTCCAGCTCGCACATAAGCAACACATAATGCAACTAAGAAAACAGATAATTTCAACATCATTTTGATGTAATAGTTTATTTACCTTGTTTTATTTCAACGACAAATACTTTTTAAATAAAATTTATTCTTATCTTCCAATTTATCTGTTGGCGAAGACAATACACCAGGAAGTTATAGTAGGGAGGGTTTGGTAGAGGGAGTTTTGTGTACCTCCCACAAAAAATTTTGGTAGTCATAAATTTAAAATAAATCCCAAATAATCTGTTTGCAGTTTTTTTTTTAGTAGTTAGGTGTGAATGGAAATTTAATTCAGGATTATAATTTGGCGAAATATATTCAAGGTTTAATATTTTTTTTATTTAATTTTTGGATCAACCTTAGTAATATATATATATAATCAAAATCCCTGTTACCATCAAATGGTGTAGGGTATAGAATATGTTAATGTCCGTATTGTTAGTAATATATTTTAATGTTTGTACACGAATTTTGCCCACGTTTTTTTGTTCTTTGCTAGCGCCTTGGCTGCTAACCATGTTATCTCCCGTTTCTTCATTATTTCTCCTAATACTCCATCCCATGCTTGCCTCGGTCTTACTCTTTCCCTAGCTCTTTGTGCCTTGGATTCCTACACTTGCCTGACAGACCTCTTATCATTAATCCTTTGGAGATGCCCTCCCGAGCTAAGTTGTCGTTTTTCAATGAATTTCAGCATTGGTTCTATTTCCAGGTCTTCTCTTATTTTTGTACTTCTCATTTTGTGACACCCCTAACTCTTCTAAGATACTTAATTTCTACGGCCTGAATTTGACTTTTTTGCCGCTGTGTGAGCATTCACGACTCACATCAAAATATAAGGATTGGTCTAAATACGGTTTTATAAACATTCATCTTCGTTTTCTTTGATATTTCTTTTTTGTTTATAAATGCAGTGCATAGTATAATTTCAAAATGTTTTGTATCCTATTAATAATTTCAATATCTTGTTTTCCGTTTTCTTGATTTTCAACTCCTAAATATTTGAAGCTTTTCACCTGCTCAATATTTGTTCCATCTATTGCAATATTCATTTCTCTACTATTTCTACATAATATGTGCATCACTTTTGTTTTGTTTGTATTTATGTTTATCCCATTTTCTTTTAAAGTTTTATTCCACATGTCTAATTTCTGTTGTAGGTTATTCTTTGTAATTGTCTGTAGCCTATATGTAGCTTAGTGATAAATGATAAAAATATATACAGATTGCGAAAACTCTATTAGTGCCATACGATTTACACAAGTACGACAAGGAAAAGATGAGCAAAACTACTTGAAAGAGACAGAAGAATAATTGTGTGTTCAGTTTCAGATACCAAAAACAGTTGGGGTGTGTTCAGTGCCCCCCTATTTTAACTGCTGTTGCCAGAAGCGCAGATTAATTTGTACACATGATATTTTTGTCTCGTTATCGTTAACTTTTTTTCGAGCTCATGCACTATTAGGTAAAACTAAACACTTTCATCCGGCAACAGTGTCCTTTACAGAGAGAATTCACTTTTAAACTTTTACACGCCCATCGCTGAGCACATAATTATTCTTCTCTCTCTTTCAAGCAGTTTTGCTCATATTTTCCTTGTGCGAATAGACTTTTCGCAATCTGTGTGTAAAAATAGTTCAAAAAGTAAAGTAGATTTTTGAAAAAAAATTCAAAATACTCAATGGTTTTTCTAATCCTGTAATTTTGTGAGGTACTGATAAAGGATGCATTCTATGGTAAGTATATATTCTCCGGGATAGAAATATAGGTATACAAATTTTTGTGGGATGTGGTCTCTTCAAAACACTTAAAAATTATACTACGTAATGTCTTTCAAATGATAGCGCATTCCATTTTCAACTGGGATTTTTGTCAAAAATATTCACCTATTTCTTGGCCTAAACTACGTAGACCGATTTGGCTATTACTGACCTGTTTGAAACCAGTTTTTTCATTTGTTGCGGGTGCTAAATTTATGAATTAATAAATTGTTTTTTTTTATTTTAAGAATGAATTTAAAAAAAAATGATTTATTCTTATATTATACACATAAAATTTGAATGAAATTTGCTGGACCAAAAATATTTTCCCTCTTAAAAACATATTTAATATGGGATTTAAAATACAGTTTATTAATTCTTATTATTAAGTTATTTAGAATATGCAGATAATTAAATTTATTCACATGTTTATTGTTATTTTTCACTTTAATAATCAAAGACTAGCGACCTTGGTGTAATTATCTTATGAAATCATAGTGAAACGAACATAAACAACAATTCTTTTCAAATTATTATTTACAAGTTTGATTTTTCCTTAAATCAACAGCATATATATTGTTAACTGAGTCACTACATCTTCAAAGGCATTAAGAAATCTTTCACTCATTGGTATTTAATGTTGGTTTGGAAAAACTTGATGACATGTCAGGGATTCAAACCAAAGACGTTTTGTTGAGTCTTCCTGTTGAGGAAAACCTTTTTTCTTCATACCTCGGTCGAAAGTACGCACTTTCGTCCCTCATAGCAGGGACGAAAGTTCAACATTTACTCCCTGTGAAAAGTACACGCGTTTCCTCTATAACAGCGGGAGGAAAGAGTTTCCCATGCGTATTTATACTCGTAACTACGACCAGCGGCACTCGCTTCCGAGTTCCGACCGGCTATGAAGAAAAATAGTATACACTCCACGGGCCGAAGGTTGAAATCTCGGTATTGCGCGTCATGATGCCCTCGGCGAATTTCGAAATTCGCTTCGGAGCATCATGACGCGCAGGGCCGAAAATTCAACTTTCGGCCCTTGGAGTGTAATATACTATTTTCGCAGTTACACTTCAAAAGCTGACTGCTTTTGAAGCTAGTGTACTTCCTTGTTTGGTATTTTTCTGAACGAGTTCCCAAATTTTGTTCGTGTTTGAATGTACTCATTTTTATTATTATAGGCCAGTCGGTAGGGGAAATTTTAGACCAAAAGTACAAGTACTTAGCAATACGGCTGATTTTTTTTTTATAAGTACCTTAAAGTATGTAGATTAATATGAAAAAAAGTTTACCAGTCTATCGATTTTCCAAATTAAAAAGAAAATCAAAAAACTTCTTTTTTTCGAAATTCTTTAATATTTCGCGCTGGGAGGAAGGTTGAGAAAAATAAAAAACACCACCGTGTAGGGGAAGTGTTTGCACTGCGGAAGACCTACTTTCTTAATCGCGAAAAAAAATAAATATTTAATCAGAATTTTTTGGTAAGAGTCAAGGTTGTAAATAATAAATAAAAGGTAATAAATTAATTTTTACATATTTTTATTGGAGAAAGGTATGCACAAAATTATATCTTAAAATTATAAATTAATCAACTGCATCTTGTGCATTATTATACCTGTTTTCATTTATAAAATACTTTATACCTGGATACTTTTATACTTTTTTACTATATACATTCTGTTCGTTAAATATTCATCTTTATATTACAGGAGTATCAAATTTTATTTTGAAAAAATAAAGAAGGTTCCTACCAGAATCTATAAAAATTGCTATTTTCGCTTATAATACAAAAAATCAATAAATCCAAAAATGTATTAAAATTAATTCATTTTGTGATTATATATTCTTGATCCTAGAAGTTTTCCCAACATTTCTAGGCAAACCCCATTAAAATTACTTTAGTTTAATTAAAGTTACAGTACTTAATATATATATTTTCTTGTAAATTCAAGATTCCTAAAATTTACAAGATAATGAAAAGTGTCGTATTTCGTAATTAGGAAAAATTAATTATCCGTAAATTTTATTTATGGAAGAGACCTCCTAAATAACAGTTTCCATCGTTCGAAAAATTGTTTCAATTCCTCCTTATTATATAATATATTTTTTATTGAGATACTTGGTTTTTGATTAGAATATATATATATATTTATATGAGTAATTTGCTAAATGATTATGTCCTATGACCAAAAAAAAATGACATCTTAAAGCTGACACTTCCTTCTTCAAAACGCCCTACTACAATTATTTATATATCACATTATAACTGTACAATAGTTTATAATGTACTCCTGCGCGCTTCAGAAAATAGGTTTTCTGCCGTGTGGCAGAGTCGCGCGGATGCGGAATACATACTTAGTTTACCGAATTTTTTCCGGACAAACCATTGCTCGGTCGAAAAAAATGCAAGATACCTTTTTTATTGAAAAACATTTCCCCTACCCGGTGGTGGTTTTTTTTCCCTCTACCTTTCTCCCAGCGTGAAATATTAAAGAATTTCGAAAAAAAAAAGTTTTTTGATTTTTTTTTTAATTTGGGAAATCGATAGACTGGCAAACTTTTTTTTATATTAATCTACATACTTTAAGGTACTTATAAAAAAAATCAGCCGTATTGCTAATTACTTGTAGTTGTGACCCCTATCGATTGGCCTATTAGTTGAGTATCGATAACCAGCTTAGCAGTATATTAAAAATACAATTTTATCAACTAAACGCTTGCTTCGAAAACAACCTCCTTCATAAAATAATGACACATATGTTAAAGGTGAGAATGGTATGGGAAATAATTTGTTGTTTTGATAAAGGTCAGTAATCGTTGTTACATAATATTGTATAATTATCAAGGTTCCTAATATTATGTGACGAAATTTGAATATATGATTTTGAACGTACTACATAAAAGTAATAATGTTATTTATGTCTTTGAGTGTAAATATCAACCGCGTTCTTCATTTTAATTGATTGCATTACAAATTGCTATCAAATAGTTTTCTCATTAATAATCTTATTGTAAAAATTGACATATAAAAATACTTTATTTTAATCTAAACGGTTTACATAATATATTTTGTGAAACTTCTACTTTCACCACTCTTGATGTTTAAATAAATATTCAAATTTTTCTTATGAATCGTGTTATTGACTTAAATTGTCTTTCTCGACCCTTACATCATCTTCCAATAATCATTTTTTACTTCTCCAGTATCTTTTATCGTAAACGGATCCTTTTTTAATCTCGAAGCTCTTTAAAACTTCAATAATAAATTGTTAGTCCAAGGACCACTCATTGATTTCTAAATCAGCTTGTTTGAAGGGGGTTTGATTTGACACATATTGGACATGTCGGTCCAGCCTCTGGTTAACTGGTCATGAGTATCAAACCAGATTACATCGAGGTAAACTATGTGACAATATTATGCTTTATATATTCATATCTATCCAGAAATCTAAAAGCGAGAAGCGCCAAAGTGAAATGTCCAACAAACACAAAAAATACATACTCAACATATTTCTGTAAGTAAAGAACCACAATAGACTCTTGCAAGTGGCAGTGGAAGAAGAACTAGAAATAAGAAGACTCTTAAGAGACCCACAATATGAGATTGTCAATGAACAGGTAAATCTAAGGAGCTCTCTACTATTAAACTGTCTTCTAAAAGTAACAGTTGTGAAGCAGATATAATTTTGTTTGGTTTCCTATATCATTACATAGTTATACTAATCTTAAATGGAAAAAGATATCCAGGATATTCCCATAGAGCTAATAATACCCAAGCTTTTATTTAGAGAAAAAAAATTGCACTGAATTGTATTAAAAAGAAAGTGGGGACGAAAATGATACTTTTTTTGACTTTTTATTCAGTTTAATTTGGGTCCAACGTCAATTAGAAATTTAAAAGTATGCTAAAATATTTAAGCCGATACATCTAATAATTATGTGAATGGTGAAGCTTCCAATAAACGACTTTTTACATAAATAAAACGAATAAATTTATCAGAAAGTTACGTTATTATTATAGTTTTTACGTAATAGTAAAGTTATTGCTCGTTTTTTTACTTAATTTTGAACAAAAACAAATTTACATATTGATATTCATTCATTTGTTGTTAACAGTTCAGGCAATCTTTGTACCATTTCCATTTTATCTTCTATTCCAGAAGCTTTGTGTCTTCTATTTAGGCCACTAGTTTGACTGGAGGGATTTTCAGTAGTTGTAATGGTTGTATAGTTTCCTCTCCAAAGTGCTACCGTCTGAGTCCATGTAAATTCTAGCAGAAGCAGAGTATGTCAGTAGGTGTTTCATCTTGAAGATCACATTTCCTGCACATAGGTTTCATCTTTACATTGACTGTAAGGTGTTTAAAATAAATACACTTATAAAAACGTCTAATCATAATTTTATTGACAATATTCAACATTTTGTACATAACACAATTTAAGTTATAATAAAGTAATTTATACTGTAACCGGTTTTACAGCTGTACCAAAGGATACTTTTGGTCTATAACCGTTTTCGTCAGCTTCGAAAACTGTTTGGAATCCAATTCCTTCTGGGAAGTTGAAGGCGAAATCTCCGTTTACTTTGAGGTTACTTTCTTCTGGTGAAATTACAAGTACTCTTCCAGCTTCGTTACGTGTGATTGGATCATTCGTTTCGAATCTGGAAAAGAAAATATCATAGAAGATACAGGAGAAACGGTAACTTATTCACCCAGTATATCCATATGTTAACCATATAAATAAAATAAATACAATTTAAAAAGGTATATATTACAATGGTTAATATTAATTTTGGACTTTGTAGCTTATTCACCCAGTATATCGATAGTTTTAATAAATATGTCGATGTGAACTATATAAATAAAATAAATACAATTAAAAAAGTTAAATTTCTTGTTTATTTACCAATTCGTAAAAGGCCGACATTTGGAATATTAGTCATAACGATTATTTCTATTGAGTTGACAGAAGTTTTGATTTGATCCATATGAATATAGTTGCTGAGGTAACAGCTACGTGATGGTAAAGCTCCACCGTTTCAACTGTATATAAATTAAATTAATTTGCGAAATTGTAAAAAAATTTGTATCCAGTTGGACAAATAGATTTTGCTCATTTTCTCAAAAAGTAAGCCCTAGCTTTGAACTAAAATTCCCCATATTGTTTAAGGGTTTATGGTTGTTTTCAGATATTAAACATTAAAGTTGAAATAACACAAAAGAATGAACAAATTTTGACATATTCCGTAGCAGTATAAATAATTCTAATAAAGTTTGATTGTTTTAAACTGACTTCAGATTATTTTGTGTTTTTTTAAATTTTGGTTTGAAACAGTTTTCTTTGATATAAATTTTACAACTTATTTCCGAAATTATTGTTACTCACCCAAAATTATAACCATCTTCCCGCACATCACTGTCGTATCTTAAGATTCTGGATTCTGGAACAGGTGGTGCCGCCCAACAGACAGCTATAATTCCAGCCAAAAGAACAATTTTTACTTCCATTATGTGTGTTTTTTCTTGGATACTAATAGATAGACAACTAATAGAGAAAGAAAGAATTTTTTATATTTAAATAAAAAAATTTGATTTATTTTAATTGATTTTGGTGGGGTTGAGGATGACCTCAGTTGATTATAAATAACTTGTTTTTAATAAAATTTGGGAATTATGATTGAATAAACACAGGTCCGGATTGATTATTCTTTTCAAAAACTATTTTCAAATAATGTGGTAAGTTTGAAGTCGATACAAAATGTCTTTGTGTTCGAGAAAATGATCAGTGTGTCCATTAAGATTGGGTTTTTGAAATTATCCCAAAAATTTTATAACTACTTCAGAAAGCAACGAATTATTTTTGCTTTATAGTTATTTTATTGCCTTGGCAGAGATTTTGCTAGGCCTTCACGTTTAATTATAGAAATTATATTGTAAATGAGCGGTATTTTAATTAAAAATTTATTTTGGGCTTGATTTTTTTTCTCTCAATTTATCCTAAAAAGTTATCAATGAGTGGTGACGCCATAGACCTTGACATTTTCTTAGTAGGTACTGTATTGGTCAAGTGCACTTTTCAAGTTTGTGGTCTACCACTTGTCTATTTTGGGGAATCAAAAATTATGTTAAGTATTTTATAAACAGTCTATGTAAAATCATGAAACATTGAAATCACTCAAAAACAACGTGTAGCTCCTGCAATTCAATAATTTGATAGTTGTAATGGAATTAACTGAAAAAATCGCTAAATAATTTCAGCTACAAAATATTTTTGTTACATGAAAAATGCTAAGAATTCGTAAAATGGGATTTTTTGGTTGACTTAGTTTTTCGATAAAATCATTTTTCCACCTTCAAATAGTGCCATGAAATTTTTGAAAAAACAGATTTTTAACATTTAAGGTACTTAAATACCACAAAACTGTGAATATTAATATGAAACTTTTGGAGAGTATTCTTTAAAGACCATTCTACTGGGTGAAAATTTTATAAAACCAAATACTGGAATAAAAAAAAACGAGAAACTTCTACAATTCAACAGTAAATTTGTTCCTTCAGCAAAAAGCTAATCATTACAGCCGTTTCTACCAAAGGTTAATTTAAACCATTGGGATTTGATAGGTGGCGCTGCTGTGTGGATATTTACCACGACATATTTAAACTTAACAGAATATATTCCAATACTGAGCACTTTTCATTGAGCACTGGAGGAAGGAGAAGTTAAATATTTTAAGCAATACTATAATCCATGAATAGGCAACGTATCTCATATTTTGGTACATTTCATTACAAAACAATATGCATTCAAGACATAAATTTTACCAAATATACGCAAATAATTCTTGTTTGCAGACTTTGGAAGCATCAAAACTCTACAAAATATTACAATAATTGAAGCCAGGAAAATTAGTGAGGAATATCATAAGGTTTCGTTAATTTATTCTCATTGCGTAATTGTATTTTAAGATGCCTTAGAGAGACAAATATTTGTTTATATTTATTATTGTTAAATTGTTTGCTAGTGTATAGTATATTGTTTAATTCGTACACACACCCTTGCTGTAAACTCCTGTTTCTGAATCAATAAATTAATATCATCATTATTATAGAGAGTTCTTGAACCATTCACGATCTGATGATAATATTATTAAAATTAGTGATGAACTAAAAGAAGTAACAAAGAAGGTTAGTAACGAGAAAACTTCTGAAAAAACTCATAGCAGGTCAGGCGGACCTGGGATTTGAACCCCGGTCCTTCCGAATGCAAGTCGAGAGGAACCTATCTGTCGGTTGTGCATAGAAGAGGAGGAAACATCCTTCAACATTATCTTCGAATGTGAAGCATTGTCTCATTGGAAATATAGACTCCTAGGACTAAAGCATCCAAGAAAGACTTTCTCCAAGGACCTAGTGAAAAGTTTGTTGAGCGTGATAAGGGCTACTGGTCTCTTCACATAAAGGGCACAAAGAAGAACAAAAAAGCCTGAAGGCTGAGGTGCCGAAAAAATCAATCAGTCAATCACTGGTAGGACGAAAGTAGAGTAGGTTAATTTGGCTAACTGGTTAGATTAGAATTTGAACAAATTAAGAGTTAAACTTGAAATGAAACAAAAAGGAAGTGAATATTATGAGAAAAACAGAAGGAGACCATAAACTTATAGGAATGATTATTTTTGGGATGGAAAAAATTGTTTGATAATACTAAACAAAATTTTGATACAATATATTCTGACATACATTTACATTGAATGATATTTTATTTTATTAATGGTATAATAAAGTGCGAAAATTGTTCTTTGTTTCTATCGTCTTCCAGATCTTGGTTGACCGATAGTCACTACCGGTCTGTATCCATTTTCGGATGCTACAAACTTGACACTCACTGGTGTATTATCTTGAAGGACATAAGAGAACTCTCCGCTTACGTCTATGGATCCGTCGTCCTTGCCAGTTCCTGGCTTAACAACTCCTGACTCTGATCTTTTGATTCCATTGCTTGTCTCAAAGCTAAAACACAATAAATTATTATTAGCAGGATATTATACCGAATGTTTATACGGAAATAAACAAAGTTCTGTCTTTCACTGATTTAAAGTTGCTTCAATAAGGTTCCGGTGATTGGATTGGAAGTTTATCAAACACGTTTTATATTTAAAAAATCAATAATATATTAATTTTAATAATGACTCACAAAAGATTATTTAAAAAAAATTAATAGTTGCTCAAACGCTAGTTAAAATAATTGCAGTTTATATTAAAAATAATCTTTTATTGTACATCGTAAAATAATAATAATAATAATTATTATTATTTGTGATGATATCACTTTAAATAGGATGCTGTATGGATATCTCACAATATAATATTTTATGGAAAAATGTAAAAGCGCTTATTTAATATTAAATTAAGAAAAACGTGTCTTTGTACAGGGTCAACCGTGAGTGATGATATACCGGACGACCATTTTAAAAGGTTCCAATAATGAGATCTCGGAAAATAAAAGAGATATAATGCTACTGAAATGGAATTAAAGATTTTAGCTAAAAAATCGATTTTCTATATTTGTTTTTGAAATTATCTATTTATTAGTTATGTTCAAAATTGACATCTCCGGTTGTTGCACTGCGAAAAAAGAGATCATCTTTATTTTATATATTTTATATTTTAAAGACTGTGTACTTTGCAATTGTCCATTCCCACCTAAATTATGGTATATTATTATGGGGTAATCCAGCTGGTGTTGAAGTGGCAAAATTCATTCATAAGCATCGTGAAAGATTTATCACTCACTCGAATTAACATAATAACTCTACTAGCTCTGTCTACAACTTAGTTGTTGAGATATCTAGGATTGAAATCTCTAAACGTAATAAATACAAAAGAGTATATATATTTATATACTGGGAGGGGGAAAATATTGTAAATTTATCAACTAATTTATTTGTACGTATAGTCAAGGAGTTTTTTCTGAAACATTGTTTATATTTTATCCAAAAATTTATCTGTTAGACTCCGTTTCACGTAAGAAGAAGCCAGGTGAAGTTGCAGTCTTAAAAAGTACAGAAATCAATTGGATAGATAGAAGAGATCTTACAGCAACACGTAGACAATGTTTAAAGCAAAATTGGGATATTGAATGGTATGCCTTCTGTAATCGAAGCAATCTTCTTTATACCAAAATCCACCCTGCTTTACCAATTGAGCCTTTTGCTGAAAGAAGTTAACCTAACCATGTTTGTCAGATGTATTTTTAATAGTGATTAGCCCGAGACAAAACTTTGTGAAAATATCGTCTCGTCTCGCCGATACAATGATAAGTCTCGTCTCAAGTCTCGTCTCGCAGCCTCCAGTCTCATCTCGTTTCTCGTACGAGAGTCTCGTAAAAGTATCGAAATCTCATCATTCATAATCTCATTGATTCAGTGCAATAAGGAATACTTAAAGAGAGAGAAGAGAAAGTTAGAATTGTTGAAAAATAACATGTATTTGAATGCGAGACGAAGAGCGACTGCTTTTTAACGAAAAAGACAATTCACTTTCAGTCACATTATCACTCAAACTAATATTGTCTGGTATGTAAATATCCTCAGCTCCACTAGAAAAATCACCAGAATTTGATTCATCTTCTAAAGTCAAAAGTTCGCTCCTTTTCCTCTTGAATCGGCTCATTTTGAATTAACTTGGCATTATTCCGCACGCTCAAAAATTCGAACAACTACCACTATCCACAACGAACAACGAATAACTAAACTGGGAAGAAATTTAAACTTTTATTTTCAATAATGATTTTTATTTATTCGATCACGTACATATCGCAAAATTTATGACTGTCGGAATAGGGTTCAAAGCCGGCGGCGGCGGCGCGCTTCAGAAAGACAAAGTGATTACCGTCAACCCATAACGCCGGCAGAGCCTTTTAAAAGCAATTCTTGGTGTTATGCTTATAAATTTTTATCAAAATAAATTGATGTTCATTCAGAAATATTCACCTGCGAAACTCTCGCGCGAGACGCGATACCTCATGCACGAGACCAACAAAAGTCTAGTCTCGTCTGGTCCGAGTAACGTCCCGAAAACGAGACGAGACCATGCGAGACTCTCGAAAACGAGAGTCTCGTGCGAATCACTAATTTTTAATCATGCCACTGTAAAAGCGTACCTTCACAGATTTAAACTAAGTAAAAACAGAAATTTGTGATTGCGACGGCAATGCTTATGACATAAAGCACTGGATGGACTAAAAGAACAATTTAGTATTGAATGTCTGTGTCAGTGTATATCTGGTCAGTCTTGTTCCTCGTGTCTATCCTTATGTTATATATTTCACCTTCTATCCACACCATATTTTGAAATTGACATTTGTCTTCAAATCAGTAGCGTAACGTTTACAAATTTTGTATTGGTATGGTTAAAATATTTATAATTTCAATTAAGGATTGGCGATGTTCGTTTGTAACGACAATGGGTTGAAACTGTCGTTACGAGGCGAAATAGATAACCAAACCCAATTTCGATTTCTGCGCAAGACAGCTAGCAAACTTCACGTGGCTTCTTCTAATGCGAAACAGAGTCTACCACTTTTAAAGTTTATCATTTTATTTCATTATTTTTATAAAGATTTAATATGTGGACTATCCAGTCAAAATTTTATATAGCATAAGTGTTCTATGTTAATGTGTAATTTTTCTAAAATTCTATTTTATATTTAGGTTTAAACGTATTTTCATATTATGTAAATATTTGGTTTATAAACGGTATGATATGGTATCAAAAGAATTATATTCAACTTTTTTTCTCTAATATACATAGGCTAAGAGAAATCGTCACCTGAACGTTTCGCACTCACATGACCTTCTTCAGTTTAATATTTTTAAAATAGTGTCCTAACAACGAACCTACTATTATTTATTCAAACAAATAGGAAATTTGGAATATGTAACTTGAATGATTGGCAAATTACGACTTTATAAACAAATTAATTAATTCTCGCCCTGTACGATATATCGCATCACCCGTCATTATGCTTTTAGTTTTGTTGTTAGATTTCGCAGTGATAAGTCATGTGTCCTTATTATTTTTCAGAAAATACTGTAATAATAGTATATTATTAAACGAGCAATTTATGATAGCCATTATTCACGCAGGGTGACGTTTGCTTCCCGAGCCGTAGGCGAGGGGCGCAAGTCACCCGAGTGAATAATGGCCATAAATTGCGAGTAGAATACTATACTTTATCCACGACCCTTGATTTCTTTATTAAATATGGCGAATGTAGAGCCCCAACTAACAATTTGTCATAAATACCCTAGTCTAAGGAACTATAACCTATCCTTGGTAATAATTTCGTGTTTTTTACGAAAGTAATACCTTTATCGTAAGTTCATACAATAGAGTAAATTTATCAAGTCAATAATACGAAAGATTTACTAAGAGTATTACCTATAACGTAACAGTAACAATTAAAGTATCAATAATAAAAATTTCGGATATAATTATTCGAATTTTTAATATATAATCCACTCGATTGATAAAACTGAAAAAAACTTACTCAAAATTATATCCATCTAATCTAACATCGTTATTGTATTTCAGTGTGTCAGCTTTAGCGTCTCCATCAGCAGGTCTAGCTTGTACACAGCCAACTATGATAGCACAAAAAATAACTAATTTTCCTGCAAGCAACATTTTCGTCGAGATCACAGATGCAAAATACAAAATACTCAGAGATGCATTTCTATAAAATAGCTTAAATCCCTGTAATTATGGAATTACGCAATGAACAATTGTGCATCTGATGCATCTTTAATCCTTTTTTAGTACAGTGGAAATAGCTGGGGGGTCGATAATAATGGTAGTTTTCGAAAATGTTTCACTTGTTCACTGAAATATCGCGGGCTTACTGTAAAAGGCTCTTGGTCATAAAACAAGGTTTAGAAATATTGTTAAACTTTTTATTATAATTATCATTTTTTGTAATAATAATATTTCGACAAAAAACCACTGCCTATTGAAATAATATATTATAGAGATGTAGGCTAATTTCAAATAAACTTATCCTTCCTGCTGAAATTATAATAATTTTGCTTGTTATTTTGAATTCATACATACTGCGTTTGGTGTAAAAAAATTTGTAAAAACAAGGAATAACTCACTGTTAGTTGTACAATAGGTGTACATTTAATTATTTATGAATAATGAAAAACAAAATTACTTCAAATGTTCAAAATGCTCGCCATTTACTTGCTGAAAATATGCCATCCTATTAACAAATTCTTGAGTCACTCTCTTTCTAAGAGTTCTCCACGTATTAGTTCACATTCATCAATAAAAAATCTAACGGGCTAAGATCCGGAGAACGAGCATCCTCTACGTCCAATCCATCGATTTGGAAAATTCGCATCCAGAAAATCCCTAACCCGTCTATCATAGTGGGGAGGTGCTCCATCTTGTTGAAACCAAACATTTTGTGGTAATTGCCCATTCTGTTGAAGTGCAGGAATAATTTCGTTATTTAGTAGATCCAAATACTTGTCACCATTCAAGTTTCCGTCGATAAAAAATGGGCCAGTAAGCCTAATTTCGACAATTCCCATCCAAACATTTAACTTCTATGGATGCTAGGTATGTGCTTCATGTATCCAATGAGGATTCTCATTTGACCAATACCTTGAGTTATGGCGATTAACTGTTACATTTAAACAAAAAGTTGCCTCATCGGAAAAAACTATGCAAAATTCCAGCCGTCGGTCAAAATCATCGTCTGACAATTCTTGAACCAACTGTACCTTATACGGATGATACTTTTCACATTTAAATATCTTTCCTACAGAACGTCGACTGATACCATGGTTTAGTGCCAAATTTGTGGTGGAAGTTTGAGGTGATTCTTCTAAATCGATTGCAATATTTTGTTTAACAGTTTCGTTCGTTGCAGTCCGCGGTCTTCCAGGTTTTAGCAAATTTTTCACCATCCCAGTTGTATTAAAACGTTGTAATGTTTTAGTTACTGTTGATCGTGATATAGGATTTCTCTCCGGACGCAAATTATTAAAAATATGACACACTTCTTCATGAGTTCTAACTCGATCGCCATAACCGATCATCATTAAAATTTCAATACAGATGCATTTTGTTCCATTGCCCTTACCTGCAAATTTTCATGAATATCGTTCTTTTCGTTTAAAAGATATTTACTTGGTTCCATACTTTATCCCAACCCCGTATACAGGTACGTTCAATCCGCTATGTATTCTGAGTACTTCTTGTGATCCTTTCTTACAATTTTTTTTTTTGGGCAGCCTATTGGTCTCATCGTTTTTGGTTTCGGAGCTCTACCCCACTTCGCCCATTTATTTTATCATTTTTTTCAACAAGATTCCTCCAAA
The DNA here is from genome assembly GCA_949126875.1 of Lochmaea capreae. NCBI lineage: Eukaryota > Metazoa > Arthropoda > Insecta > Coleoptera > Chrysomelidae > Lochmaea > Lochmaea capreae. Next base: position 4,383,877 of record OX421400.1, read on the forward strand.
ATCACTTGCGCGGTCTAACCAGCTCTCTTAACTGTTCTCCAATTTCTTATTTTATGCCACTCCCAAGTGATTTAATTTAGGTTTTAGGTTGTTCAGCTGTAAACATAATAGATCGGTGTAATATGGTACAGTATATGATTTGTGTCGAATAAATAATTTCTATCTATCTATTTTTACTAGTCTAGGAATATATTATAGTAAATATCAAAGAGTTTATTATTATTACTGCACATCTTCGTTAAGTTGTTGTAACTTGCAAGGATTTAGTGGCAATCGATATTTTTAAAATATCTACGAACGCAGTAATTATGAAAATGTTACTTGACTTTTTGAAAAGGTCACTAATAATACGACTTTACCGGGAACTGTCATAAAATAAAATGTTTCCTATTAATAATAAGTCTTAATTTGTTCTTTGAATTATAATTTTATTAATCATATTGATTTTTATTTGACAACCTTGCTTTGTATAGTAATGATATTATTTTATAGAGTTCAAATTTAATGTTTCATAAATCCCTTTACAAAAACTTTGCTGAGCCGCACCTATTTTTGCATCCTTTTGAACCAATTCTTAAAGCAGTTATTCCACTGGCTTGTTGGTACATGCAAAATAGAGTTTTTTAAGGCGTTGACTGCCTAATCTGGGGATTGGAAGCTTTGTCAGTTTAGATACAGCTTCAAATGAAGAGGTCTGGCGTTAAATTAGCTAAAATTGACAAGAAAACAGAACACAGATCATCCTGTAGCTGTAACGAGCATTCTTATTGTAATCTGAATCACATCTTTTTTGGTTGCTCTAATAATGTCGCGAGATCCAAATGTTTAATTGAGTCGCTTGTGAAATTGAATTATGACCTTCCGCTAAATATTAGCCACATCCTTAACAATGCTAATAGGACAATATACGATTTGTTAATAAATTTCTTGAAGGAGTCCAATGTTACTATATGAATGTAGCTAAGCAATTTCCAAAATTCTGTGGCAAATGGAGTAATTTCCGTGCCATCTGCCTCTCACACACACACAGAGTCAGATGCTGCAAATGCAATACGCATATATAGAGACGGTTCAAAAACCACGGCACAGGATGTGGAGTTTACTCCAGATCACTCAGCATAAGGATTAAGTTTCTGGTATCTCAATCGCCTCAAAAGAACTAACCAGAAAACTATAACAATCTACACCGACAGCAGACAAGCCCTATTAGCCTTGAACAGACAACGTGTTATATCAGGGCTAGTACTAGAGACCCCCAAGATTTAGCTAACGCCTCGGTAGATAACAATATTACCTGGTGGTGGGTTGAAGGGCACGACAGGAGTAAAGGTAATTGCACTAAAGGCACTAGATTCCTGCCAGGTCAGTTCACGACTAGTTTGGGACTGAGCTAGCAAGTCATAACAGACTATTTCTGGCCTGGGTACCAGAGCACAAAGGACACAAGGGCAATGAAGAAGATGACGAGCTGGCTCGAGAAGGGAAGTAGCAAGTGCTCCCTGCATTGGCCTCGAACCCTTCTACAGTGTAGCTAACACTGCACAAAAAGGCAGCCATTGAAAAATGGAAGCAAACTAAGTTTCTGGAATGGTGGAAAATAACCCCTGAACAGAGACAGGCCAAAAGTTCATCAAACGATCATCGGCCAAAGTAGCAGGGGAGCTGCTGCTAAAAAGCCGAAAGGCTATTCAAATTATAGTGGGTGTACAGATCACTGCAGACTCAACATTGCATTGCCGATTCAATTTCAGGGCCCAGAAACTTTTACGGCTTGACGACTTCGACAATTGCCGAGCTAGTCAAACGTTACACCAATGCTCAATTCCTAAAAAGATGGGATGGATTCAAAGGATGCCAGGATCACCCTGGGCGACCCTGGGAAGCTGGTGCCAAAGATATAAATGGCGATGACAAAGAAAAACCTACGTTCACTAGTAGGATTTCTGACTGGTCACTGTCAACTAAGTAAGCACCTCCATACTACGGGACTAGTGGACACACTTCTATGCAGATGTGTGAACAGGAAGATGTATCTGTCAGACATGTCTTATGCTAGTGCTCGGAACGATCGTCAATAAGAGAGTGTGTTCGGTGAGTCTTGGCCTACACCTGCCGATATAAAGGAGAAGTCTCCTAGTGACCTGTCCACCTTCCTGGAAAGGACTGGATGGATGATGTTCTAGGAGAACAAGATGGATCACATGTGGCTTAAGTGCTGTGGGCCTAATTTCACCCTTCCTACTCTACAGATACAGATACAAAACTAAAATTGACAGGTAATTTTGACATTTGTTGACAAGCGCCAATTATGGTAGGAAATGCATTACTTAAAAGACAACTCACTTAAGGAACTGTTAAAGAACAACGAAACACGGGAAATCCAGCGGAGACAGAAGAAGGAACCAAGTTTCTGCAATATTCTAAAATTTTCCATTGTTCACCTTGTACCTATGATACCAGCACACATAATTTATTTTGAGGTGTGTATTGATGTCCATAAAAATGTATGATTAAAAGACACTCAATAAGTAGGTTGTACACAGCCCAAAGGCCGATGTTCAAAATTGGCGAATTGGTAATCGGCTTTCAATACAGTTATTTTTTTATTCATATTTTGGTAGTATATTACGTAAACAGATTCGTATCTAAAGATGCTTATCTCAGCAGGTATCTTGGAAATGTTGAATCTTCGAATCCTTTACGTAATATCGGTGGTCGCAGAATGTTATTTATGTCAACCGTTTGCATATTATCAAGACAAATACTTTTGAACGTTTTTAAAAGTTGCTGGTTTATTTTTATGTGAACACAAAATTAAATCTTATAAAATATATTAAAAATTAAGAAATTATCTAGATTCAATAATTCATTTAACTGTAATATTAATTCAAAGATACAAACATTCTCACTTTATGTTATTTCACTATTGTTTCATTGCTTGTCTTTCGATTATTAATACTGACGACCGTCATATCTTCCATCAGGTTGATATCTAGGATCAGGATTAGCTCTAATATAGTCCAACGCCCTTTGGATTGCAGGAGGAATTGGAGGAGGAGTTGGAAGATGAGGTCCAAATGCTCGGAATCCGTTTTCATCTGCAACGTACGTCAAGGAAATTACACTGTTGTCAGGAGCGGTATATCTAAATCCTCCTTTAGCTTCTGTGGCTTCGATTTGAGAACCTTTATTTTTTGTGATTCCTTGTTCTTCTGCCGAAATTCCATTTTCTGTGTTGTAACTGTAAGTTGAAGATTTATACTAAGTTGGATGAAAGTTTTTTTCGAAGCAATGGAATTAATACTTCCGGTAGTTGGCGCTGCAATAGGTGCCAAAGTTGACGTTGTAATGGGATAGATATTATGTTATTGTTTTAAATTTTCTGCTTTGGGGAAATGGAAACATAAAAGTCTTGGTGAAACTTGAGGTTAGCCTGCAAATGATTTTAACTCAAAGAACGTTAAAAATATATCTAAGCCGATAGTTTTAACCGTAATTCATTATTTTTTTCCCAATGGCCATGGTGAAGAAATTATTATTATTATTATTAAATTTAATTTTGATATTTCAATATCGAAACAATTTTCAATATCCTAGAATTTGCATAATATTTTCATTAAATAGTTGAATTAATTCCATTTAAAAAGTAATATGAGTATTCATTTATATTTAAAAATAGTTATTTGTTTTACTAGGCATAAAAGTACAAGATTAAATCTGCTTTTCTGCCGTGTGAAACATATAATTTTTTCTTCAAATTTGTTCCAATTCCACGCAAAATCGACTTTTTCATATTTAAATTATTATCATCAGCATCATTTTGAGTTTTCTTAATGTCATTGTCAATTTTAATAACCAGTTTGATTTAAATTATTACTTGGAAGGTTGCCTAGCAACGAACATTTTCTGCCTAGGCAGTAAAAGTGGACTTTTTCTGCCTAGGCATCAAAAGTACAACTTCTAAGCCTGCCAAGTGTCATTAAAAGGCCGCATTTAATGTAATTTGGAGAAAAAAATTATTATTACATTATTTTCAAAGCACAATCAAATTGTTTCATGTATAATTGAAAACTTTTCATTCTCTATAATTATAATATTGCGAATCCTTTTCCAGTAAATTTCATTGTCTAACAATATTTCTATTATTAAATAGTTATTTATCGTTAATATACCCGTAAAACTCAGTGAAAGTATTATGCGGCCAAACTCAAAACTACTAAACAAAAAATTTTCTGTAATTAACGTTTTAAATCATTCAAAGATGGCGCTAAGTAATTCAAATTTATATTTATTTTACAATTTCATTGACACAGCTTTGAATTCTTTTTTAAATTTAAAATTATAAGAAATAATAATTTAAACCAATGTTCATCTGTAAGATCCATCAAGATTTAGCCCATTCTTGCGATTTACTCAAAATTCTAATGGCGATACATAATTCAAATTTATATATTTTATTCACAAACATTTGTATAATTTTTTTAAAGTTAAAATAACGATAAAAAAATAATAATTTAAGCATTTTGTCCTTTTTGCATTTAACTTAAAATTCTAATCAACATTTCAAATCATTCAAAGATGGAACTACACAATTTAAATTTATATTTATTTTACAATCTCCATCACACGTCTTTAAATTGGTTTTTTTAATTTAAAATAATAAGAAATAATATATTTAAACCTACCTCCATGTGTAAGATCCATCAGGATTTGGTCCTTCTTGCGTTTGACTTAAAATTCTAATAAGAGGACCCCCTACACCTGGTCTGTAATACTGAGCTCTAGCTAGTCCTAGAGCTACGATTATAAGTATCTGAAAAGGAAGATTAAGGACAATTAGACTTTACTAAGTTCTATATAATTAATATAACCAAGTAAATGAAAAAAGGATAAAAAAAACTTTTTTTAGTTAGGTAAGTATCCAAAATTTAATTTAATTTAAATAATAATAAAAAACAAATAACTAAAGTTCACCCACATAAACTAGAGATTAGGTCAAATACTCTTTAGGATGTCAGATTTATATTCTTCTTCTTTAACTAGGTCTCTTTCTTACATGCGATTCATATATTGTTGTTGACATTTTCTTAGCATTTCTGTTATAAATGATTAATTCTTCTATTTAATGAAGTAAGGGACCAAATGGTAAATTATTTTCCGCAAATTTTCGATTTGCATTTTCAACCAAATCTACTTACCACAGATTTCATAATAATAATACTTTACTGACCACAACTGCACTGCTTACAAATATATTACGAGATCTAGTTTATATAGGAAGGCGGTCTTAAGGAAAATAATTGCGAGCCCCCGCAACTATCCTTGTTTTTCGATAAATTTTTTACAAAACAAAAGGTCACAGGCTCACAAATAGGAGCGTCTTCGCTTATTCGTTATAAATTCATACATTTTATGGTTGAAATTTGAATATTTACAGTTATAATGATATGCTGTCTTCAATTATCTCCTCTTCTCAAATAGGAAGACAAGTATTGCAAACGAATGAATTGCATTTTATTTTAAATTTAATTCGTAATGGGTGTCGAATCATATAAAGAACAAAGTTTCAATTCAAATTAACGCTGGCATTAAGCCACATGGTACACGATCGGTTTTCGTTGAATTATGTAACTGGTTGTTGTATAATTCGCCAGATACAAATAGTGAAATTTAGTGTTATTGACAGAATACTTGATGCCAATATATACAAAACCATTTTTATCACATCATTAAGTCATATAGAGAAGTAGAAAACTTACAAATAACCAATAGATCAAGAAGGTATTTATATCGAACAAACATTCTATTCATAGAAAGTACAACGACTTCAATAAATCTAATCACAATGGATTTTGCCTCTTTTACAACCAAATCTTGCCCTATAGGACTACAGTACAATAAATCTAAACGTTTTGTAACTATTGACAACCGAATCCCATTTACCACGACAATCTAAGCTAAAGAGGTGAACTTGTGGAAAAACATGGGGGTTAAGTCCGCGCATGATACACTAGATAAACAGTGTAGTGGTTAAACCATAATAGCATATGTGACTTTGGTCTGGTAAACAAAGACAATACAAAATAATGCAATGACGAGACTAGGTAAGGTGCAAAGACTTGCTTGTATCAGTATTGCAGGGTGCATGAGAAGCACGCGAACGGCAGCACTAGAGACCTTATATGGCCTTCCTCCATTGCACATCGTGATAATGGGAGAAGCAAGAATGGGGTTATTTAGGCTGCAAAATAACCTAAGCAGTTAAACAGTTAGATCAGGACACACATCTATTGAGAACATCGTAGGTGAAGCCATTTTAGTAATGAAAACAGACTATATGGCCACTAAACTTCTCCCCAGCCCTAAATATGAGGTAGAGATACCCTACAGAAAGGACTGGCAAAACCCAAGCAGACTGAAGTTTCCCCGAGGAGAGACCTGGTATACAGACGGGTCAAAGACTAGGGAAGGGACAGGTGCAGGGGTGTTTGTATAGTGAGATGAGGAACACAAGTACATGCGTCTGTATTTCAGGCGGAGATTTATGCCATCCTAAAATGTGTCAGAATTACACATAGGACTGACACTCATAGGATAAACATATTAAATGACAGCCAGGCGTCCCTTGTAATTCTAAATAGCCGCAAGGTAACATCCAGACTGGTAGAAGAATGTCAGAAAGAATTGAATGAACTGGCGGACTAGTGTGCGTGCCGGGACATAATGATATTTCTGGAAATGAACAAGCTGTTGAACTCGCGAGAAGAGGTTCAGCAACGACATATGTTGGACCAGAACCAGTTCTTGGGACCACAAAGAAGGTAGTCCGAGAACAAATACGAAAATGGGTACAACGCCAACATAGACTACAGTGGAGAAACACTCCAAAGCAGGTGCACAGTAAGACCTTCATAGGTGATATATGTGTAAAACGAGCTGAAGAACTACTGAATGCTAGTAGGAACAAGCTAATAATTATTACAGGTTATCTAATGGGTCATGCCCCGGTAAAGATCATCTGCATAAAATGGGGCTATATAACGGGGATCTCCGCTGCAGACTTTGTGGCGTGGAGACCGAGACCGTAATCCACATTTTATCCGACAGTGAGGCATTGGACTCAAGGTGACAGACAATCTTCGGAGAGGCCTACGTGCCGCCTGATGCATATGGCATGCATCCAGTTGACGGGAATTGCTGGGTGGGTGGAATAAAGGTGGGAGTAGAGAACAATAAGCCAACAAACTGCAGTGCTCCCGGTACTAGAACGGCTCCCCAAAAAAAAAGGAGCTAAAGAAGGCAAAGCCGAAAAAAATCGAAGATCTGACCATTGGAAAGATCTAGTAAGGCTTAGACATTCAAAGACGTTTACCTAAGTTAAATCCTGCAGATATCCTAAAGTTCCTCCGGGAGCTACTAGTCTCTGAGACGTTCCTTAGGAACTAAGTAGAAGTATGGGGGCACAATAGATCTTTTAGGTGTCAGTGAATGTTACCCCATCATACATACATAGACTCCGTTTCAAGAAGAGACCACCTGGCAGGTAATCCCGTTGGTTTGAATAAGATTATTAACAATTTTATATGAAAATTTAACATCATTTATTTGATGTCTATCTTCCAGGGAAATTAAACGTATTTGGAAATTCTTTTGAGCTTTTCGAGATATTTTCACATACAATAGACACTGGTATATGAAAATACTTTCAATTAATGATTGGAGATGTTCGATGAAATCGTTTGTAACGCCAACGGCATGAAACAAGACTAATTTTGGTTTCTGCGCAAGACAGTTGGCAAACTTCACGTGACTTCTTCTTACATGAAACGGAGTCTACAAGCTGAAGGGGTTGATAGACGAAGTGTGGATTTTATCATTTTGAGGAGGAAAATGCAGAATAAAAGCTTTGCCAGTGCGAATAGGCGATGAGAAGCGACCGGCAAGAAATTCAAAAATCGTATTTTCAGATGAGTGAAGCCTCTAACTCCCTTAGAATTTTTTTCCCAACAGAAAAGTATTAAGAAAATATTAGTACACTTTACACTTAACAACTGTGTACTTCAAGTTCCATATCATAGTTAACATGTTTCAGTTGAAATTTTAAACGTATTCATTTATTTTTCAACATTTAGTTAAAAATAACTGTCGTTAATTGTAGCTCGTTAACCAGGAACTATAAAATCATTAGTGTTGATTAGAAATATTATATTTCCCACTGAGGCGTAACAACTGCGGCAGTCGAAAGTCCCACTCTGTATCCCAGCCCAGTACTGTAATTGACTATTAAAATCGAATGATGTCAGACTGATCGGTCGGTAGGATTTAGCCTGGCTGTACGCTTCTTTTCCTGGTTTAAGAATAAACACTACCTTTGACTCTATCCACTAAATTGGTATATACCCCAGAGCATGGCTGCTTCGAAGTATCCGAACTAAAGGATCCATTATGATGTCTAATTGTAGGTGCTAGGGGAATATATCATCTGGTCCTGGAGTTTTGTAGGGGTCAAATGAGATTACAGCTGATCTGGTAAGACGGGGTCTAAAAATCTCATTCGTAAGTACCCAGTCCTCTTTGGTTGCCTTTGTTTTGGCATCCGGCCCGTTGTCATAGCTTGACTTTATCTTTACCGAACCTGAAAAGTGCACACTGAGGAGGTGCTCCAGTGCCTCTGCTTCAGTATTTGAATACTTTCCGTTCGGCAACTGAATAGAACCAAGTTTGTTAGAAGTGTCCCTTTTGAGAATTCTGTTAATTCTGACGCTGTCAGTGACACCTTGTATGTCTTGACATAATTTTCTCCAGGACCTCTCCTTGGATTATTTTATTTTGGTATTATATGCACCTAGTTTAGCTTTATACGCTTCCCAGTTGCCCGTTTTCTCTCTTTATTGAAAAAGTGCCTTGCTTCTTTCCTTAGCGATGTCAGCTTTTTGTGTTGCTGGGAAGTTCTCTGGAACATGTGAACCTCCTGGTTCCTGGCTCCTGGTTACTTGCAGTAATAATAGAGTGTCACTGGGAGATTGTTTTATTAACAGTAACTACATCTTACATTAATAGTATACATTAACTAATACTAATAATACTAATTTTTTGGATAATAACTAATGGATTATTAATCCATAATGAATAGAATAATCGAATCAATATTAATACTTAATAATTCTACATTTATGGGTCTATTCTGTGCACGTCTGTAAGATAATCTGTAACTTTACAGGGGAATTGCTATTCTGCGTACAACTGTATCTTACAGGAATCTTTAAAATAGTTACAGATTTGGTAAATATTTACGTGTGTATTGACTTCTGACGTTGGAAATGGAATATTTTTGTACAGTTTGAGGTTGTCTCTGGTTATTTGGTTAAAGTTATAGGTTAGAAGTATCGAAATTTGACGTACAGTAATTCAAATGTCTATCTATAATTCAGTGAGTTACAGACAACATCACAGAATCGCAAAGTTACAGATTCTGTAAAATCCCATTTACAGAACTTTCGTTAGCTACAGATTCGTAAGCTATTACGAAAAACACAGAATCGACCTATTAGTCTCGTTCCCAACTATATATATATGTCCTAGGTCACGTACGTATAAACATTGTCTGACCTTCTGAACATCACATATTGCTGGAGAACTGCTGACCATGATACAATTTATGTTTAGGTAAATAAAACGTATTGATTTTCATTTGTTATAAATTTCAATGAATCTCTTCTTGCTTCTTGCAACTCTCCTTTATCGGGCAGTTATTATGATAAGCGGTCAGTGTAGTTTGTTGCTGCTCCCTCTAAATCCTCAGCAGCTCTGGTTAAAAGTGACCCATTTCACACGAGCAAGGAAAATGTTCAGGACGAGACCAAAATTAATATTCTTTTTTGTTTGAATATTTTGTAAAATAAAACTTCGCAATCTTATAACAATTTTATTTAATACATAAAGGTCAAAGCTTTCATCTTTTTGCGAATAAGACGTAGAAAATATATTATTTTCTTTATTATAGACTTACGATGCTACCATATGTTTCAGATATGAAGATTATGCTTATTTAATATAATAAAACAAATAATAACTAAAATTTATTGCACATTCGCCATGACAGGACAAAATAATAAAGTAGCTTTTATAGTTTATCAACGAAAATTGACACGACACCAGATAATTAAGAGATTCTTCGTGGTTTAAGTACATTTATTTCCTAATGACTTCTGGAATTGAAGACAGTAAATTAAGTTTCAGAAATGGCATAATTTTTTCTGTAACCTCGATATATCAACGTGGGTTTGTTGAGTTACTCAACATTAGATTCTCTTTACACTTTAACACAGGTCGTAAGTCAACGATGGTTATTTTCATATAAATTGAATGCTTACTATTTAAATGATTGTGAAAGAGTTGATTTAATTAATGTTTATGATTTGCAATTTTTACTACATTTCTTTCTCATCTGCAATTACACTTTACCTACTGTTAACCACTATAATTACAGTTACAGAAGTACAATATTATACAGATTGCGAAAATTACATCGAAACCCTCAGATTACACAGACTTTAAACTTATCATTTGGTTATAAATTGCCCGATATAAGTAGCATATATACAGCAGAACTCGTAGCTATACGGAAAAGCCTCAATTGGTTGATCACAAACCAATTATGGAATGCGGTAATTCTTTCTGACTCTAAATCTGCTATCGACTCAATAAAATCTACTTATATCACAGGTATTGGATGTCCTATACTATGTAGTATCAAATCTATGCTTCTGGATTTAAATGTTACATTTATTTGGGTAAAGGGCCATAGCAATATAACTGGGAACGAAAAGGCCGACCTGGTAGCGAAGGATGCAGTTATAAATGGACAAGTTTGCAATATTTTCACCTTAGCAGATATAAATAACTCGATTAGTCATGTATGTATGTATGTATGTCTTTTGGGGTAACATTCACTGAGACCTGAAAGATCTATTGTGCCCCCTTACTTCTACTTAGTTCCTGAGGAAAGTCTCAGATACTAGTAGCTCCTTTAGTCCTATTTCCCCGAGGAATTTTAGGATATCTGCAGGCTTCAACTTAGGTAACTGTCCCTCTTCTATCCAGTAGTCTCCCAGGTGCTGTGCCCTAGGATTCTGAATTGCTGTGCAGTTCGCAAGTATGTGGATGGAGGATTCTTCTTCCACTCCACAAAACCTACAATCTTCCTCCTCCACTATTTTGAGCTTTTTAAGGTGCCCATTCAGGCGACAATGTCCCGTTAGGATTCCTGTTAAAACTCTTAGTGCAGTTTTGCTTTGACTTATGCATTCATTTGATCTCAACAGGTTGTAGTCACCCAGAAGAATCTTTGATTGCCTAAGCCCTACTAGATCTTTCCAATTGTCAGATCTTCTCTTTTCTTCGGCTTTACCTATTTCTTCCAATATTACATTGGAGCTGATTCCGCAAAAAGGTTCCGGCCCCCAAAAGGGTATTTTAGTTCCCCTCTTCGCTAGTTCATCTGCTATTTCGTTTCCTTCTATTCCAGTGTGTCCTGGAATCCACAGTAAGGTGACTATATTCTTCTCGCCTAGTTCATTAAGTTTGCCTAGGCATTCCCACACCATTTTGGAACTGATTACACAAGAACTCAGTGCTTTAATGGCTGCTTGACTCGATTAGTCATAGAATTGCCAATAAATGGAAACAGGAGTGGACAAATATATCTAGATCCTCTACAAACCAGTACTTTCAAATTCATCCTACAGTACCCCTGCCTCCCAAATATATATTCAATTATACAACACCCAAATTCTATTCATCAACTATATTTAGACTTAAAACCAATCACGGAAGATTTGGTGCACACCTTGCAAAACTTGGTATTATTAGATCATCATCCTGTAGCTGTAACGAGCATTCTTATTGTGATCTGAATCACATCTTTTTTCTTTGCTCTAATAATGTCGCGAGATCCAAATGTTTAATTGAATCGCTTGTGAAATTGAATTATGACCTTCCGCTAAATATTAGCCACATCCTTAACAATGCTAATAGGACAATATACGATTTGTTAATAAATTTCTTGAAGGAGTCCAATGTTACTATATGAATGTTGCTAAGCAATTTCCAAAATTCTGTGGCAAATGGAGTAATTTCCGTGCCATCTGCCTCTCACACACACAGAACTAATTTGGCAGTTGGTGATTCAAAAATACTTTGTTCGACGAAGGAAATTTGCTGTTGCCAACTATCAGAATAACTCGCTGTCCGGGATCAAATTTTCAGTTAGAAGCATGCGCATTGTGAGGCTGTTGAAAGTGACAAATGTAGTTACATATTTTTGGTATTTGGTTTTGAACTCAGATCTTTTGGTTTTGAATAATTTTGTGGAAAAAACAACGAAATAGCTCAACCACTTCGTTCTAAAATATAGTTTAGGTTTGAAAAGTACTAATCTACCTTGAATGTCGACCATAAATTCAATCAGATGAATAGGAGTAGATATTAATCGATTCACAACGAATCACAAAATGAATGTAAGTGTTTGAGAGAAAATGAAGAGATTTATCTTTAATATTCCGTCACGTACAATATTAAATTATACTTCTGAAGTATTATGAATTTTCTGGAAAACTGGTCACGACCCTAATTATGGTGTTATTTTATTGTTAGAAATTTACTATTAAACGGTTACTCATCGACCAGTTAATTGTGTACCTACATAAAAAATTGAAAAAACATTATTAAATAAATATATATCCTCTTCCAATAAATAATTAAACACAAGATTTTAATTCGTCAAGATTGAAGGAATAATAACGAAATAATGTTATGATATCTTCTTTCCTTTGACAAAGCTACTGTATTATTTTTCTGGCTTCCACTATACCTCCATTTTAAATTGTTAGAATGAAAATATCAAAAAAAAGACCAAAATCACTTTTTTCCCAAACCACCTTGTATATTATCCAAAGGATATTTCAACCATATTTGCTAGTGCAGAATAATTGACACCCTTTTTAATATTATATACTGACACCAATGTGTCTGATAAGCACAAAATGGTTAGTACTTAAATACAAAGTTTTATTTTCTAAATTGTTTAACTTCTTAGTATTTTGAACTGATGGTTCTGTTTGAAAACAACTATATTCATATATATATATATATATAATGACGACAAATGTGTTGGAGGCATTAATTACAGTACCTAGTCAGAATATCAATATCTGTAATGAAATTGTCGAGGATAACAGTGAGGTTAACGTTAAAAGTATGTATAGAAGCTAATTTTGTTTTCAAGACACAGATAGTTATTAATATAAGGGATGTAAGTAATATTTACTAGTTGAGAACGATTTTGTGCCCGAGCAATAGCGAGGGCTGGCAATAAAGTTCGAGACTAGTAAATATATACTTACAAGATTTTTTCTCCTCCCCGCAGAGTTTATTCAATTCGATACTTTGTATAACAGCCAAATGGATATAAAAAAATCCGCAAATATCGCTTGTCTGTCGAGCTGCCAGAAAAATCAAGGAAGAGGTATGAAACAACCTATCAATACTTCAAGAAATGGTGCCAAACAAAGACCGCCACTGCAGTTTCAGAAAATTGCGTCAACAATAAAAAGGAAATTACAATATAACAGAACAGAGTAACAGAAAACTTGGTTAGATATTGGATTAGATTAGATTTTATGAGGTGGCTTTTGGCCTATTCTACTGCGACCTTTTCAGATCTATTGTGGTCCTCTAAACTCTAGATTACATTCTCCAGCCTGACTCTTTTTAAAAAGTAAATTAGCGTGGAGACTGAACCTTTCATATAGCTCTCTGCCAATGGCTTTTCTTCACCTAATGCAAAAAACCGCACATTTGCCAGGCTATCGCACTGACATAGAATGTACTCTGCCGTTTCTTCTTCTAGGTGACAAAACATGCACATATCTTCGTTTGTCAATCCCATCAGCTTTAAATGCCTATTGAGCTTACAGTGCCCCGTTAACAGACCCACTACAGCTTTAACAGTTTTCCTGTCTTTGGCCATCAGATCTGCTGTAAATTTTGGCGAGTGTTCTAATATGAACTGTTTCGCTTGCCTCTGTCCTGGTGAGTTCCTCCACCATTTCAGAGATTTGTGGGCTACCCACTTCTTTGTTTAATTCCTTCTTATGGTTTTTGCAACGCCGCAGAAGGGTTCTGGCCCAACGAATGGCATTGATGAGCCTTGCTTGGCTTGTGCCCCGGTACCCAGGCTACCGTAACATTGCTACGCTCACCCAGTGTGTTTAGGGCCCATACCAGCTTAGAATTGACCTCTACGGAGTTGAGTGCCTTTAGCGCTGCTTGGCTGTCTGTGAAGATGGCAATTGAACGATATGTTCTTTTCTGCCTTTTAATTTCTTCCACACAGTGGTGAATCGCCGTCATTTCCGCCTGGAAAATTGTGCCATGACGTTCCTTGATAGGCTTACTGGGAAGGCTGTCCCTTGATTTAGCCCTACTATACCGGCTCTTACGCCGTCTAACGTCTTTGACCCGTCTGTATACCAAAAAACATCCGCTCGTATGGGTACACCAGTATTCCCTGTTTGGTATAGTTGGGTAGAGATGGAGCAATTTTGGAGTCAAAACATTTCATACAAATTAAGAAAAAACGAGAAAACAGTTATGTAAATTTTGGGAAATGTTTTGCTATTGATATTCATATAAATAAATAAGATACACGTTTTATGTGGCATAAATTATCACCACCCAAGTGTGGTAAAGTGACTTACTGCCCGTCGTCATGGGAAATCGATACTTTTTTGGTAATTGTTACCTACGTCCTCCAAAAGAGTGTTATAATACGTTGTTTACAATATAAGGAGGAGAAAAAATCTATTTATATTGGTGATTTAACATGCACATAAGATTTATCTAGTCTAGTTAAAAATATCCCGTTGGCTTCTACTAACGTGAATAACCTATCCACTTAATCGATAATCGTTAATAAGATATCCACTTGAGTCTCATAGAGTTAGATGGATAATCTTTAAAATATAATTTATAGGACCTGGATTCGGCAAGCGACATATTCAAGTGATTAATCTTTTTTTCTTAGTATTTGCTGCTTATTTTACTAGGAACTGTCTATCTGTAGCTGTAATTGCAATGACTGACAGAAATGCAACTAGTCACAAAAATGTACAAGTAAGTAACGCCAACATAATGTGAAAATTTCTTATGGTTTGTAAAAACAATATGTCAGCTGAAGACTTGTAGCCAAAGAAGAAGTTTTTTTTTATTCAAAACACGTTCATATACATTTTTGACACGTCTATAGTCTATAATTAGCTTAAGAGAATCATTCCACATATTTAATTTTTTCATTATAATTTCTAGACTTTCAACTGGACAAATAAAAATATAATACTATCATCTTTTTTCATGGGATATGTCCCTTCGCAAATGATAACCAGTTGGATCGTCCCCAGAGTGAACATTAAAATATTAGCAATATCATCTATGACAATATGTTCAATTGCTGGCTTTCTTACTCCTATTATAGCTGCCTCGTTAGGTGATAAAGGAGTTTTAGGTGCAAGAGTCCTACAAGGAATATGTCAAGGATTTGTATTCCCCATGACACTTCATTTATTGGCTTTCTGGTTACCACCAAATGAAAGAAGCTTTTTAGGAGGTTGTGTATTAGCAGGTTAGACTGTTAAAAACTTCCATCTATTACGATTTTGTAAATTTTCATAAGCTATAACACTTAATTCAAAATTAAAGCTAGCACAGATGCAATATATTGTAAGAAGTTTCTACCCATGTGAATTTTTTCACCTGAAAACTAAAACTTTACTATTTAAAACGTGCTTTTTATTGAGTCAAAAAAATTCTTAATTTTTGTTGATGATTTCAGATTTTTTATCCACAAAAAATATAGCAAAAATTGAGAAACATAAAATTCTTCACCCAATTCTCATACTATAAAGTTATTTGAGCATTTTAAAGTACTTATTACAGTAGCAAAAATAATAACTAATCACTTTTTATTTTTCAAGAACATTTCTATGTTTTTAGCAAGACCTTTAGCAACAGTATTAGCAATGCTTTTTCCTGGTTACATAGCAGTCAGTTCTCTTGGCTGGCCCTGGATATTTTACTTATGTAACGCTTTAACATTGGTCTGGTGTCTATCGTTTGCTCTTCTCTCTTATGAAAAACCAGCAATACATCCTTCAATATCCTTTAAAGAACAAAAATATATAGAGGAGTCTATTGGAGGGCCAGAATCAACACACGTAGGTCCTAAATCACTCAATAGTATTAAGGAAATTTCAACCAGAAATTTTATTTATTCAATAAAACTATTTCAGATGATTCCAACCCCATTTAAAGAAATGTTCTTCTCCCTACCTGTTTGGGGGTTAGTTCTTGCATCATTTGGAACAGTTTGGAGCTTTTGGACTCTTCAAACTCAAGTGCCTATGTATTTGAAATATGTGATGAAATTTAACATCGAGTCTGTACGTACGACAGTCACTGAATCTACTTATGATTATTATCGACAACCAATATTGATTAATTGTAATTTTTTTAGTCGGGCTTAATTTCATCCCTACCGTATTTGATGCAGTTCGTAGTAAGCTGTGTATTTGGTTTTATATCAGATTATCTGTTAGATAAACGTGTTTGGTCAATTGGTACTGCTAGAAAAACTTTGACTTTAATAGGTAAGTAAATATCTCATTGGATCTGTACATCTCCCCATGTTCCGCTATATGTGACATGTTTTAGGTTGCTTTGTACCAGCATTATTATTAATATTACTACAGATTAGTGGACCAGAAGATTCAACAAAAGCTGTTTGTTTACTGACACTGGCAGTTGCTGCTTATGGAGCCTGTTTTTGTGGATTTTCTATCAATACTGTAGATATATCACCAAATCATGCTAGTGTTTTGGTGGGTATCGCTAATGGATTTTCCCAGACATGTGGATTCTTAGCTCCTCTATTTGTCCAAGCTATAGTAAAACATGAAGTAAGATTTTTAATAATAATATAATTTATCGTCTTAAAATTATACTAACTTCAAATTGAATTGAAAAACGCACACCATATTTTGATAATCCATGATGTTCTGATTAATTTTCCCTTCTCCTTTCATTCTTACTTTATTTATTTCATAGAACTCTTATAAAAAATTTTCCTTCAATCTTGTTTCCTTTCTATTCCTTTTTTCTTCATTTATTTCTTTCTTTGATTTAATAACAACTTATGTCTATGCTTATCGTTAATTTTACGAAGTGACGAGATCTTTTGAAGCTGACAATTTATTTTTATGTACACAGGAAGAAATAACATCTTAAGTATTGAAAAAAAAAGGTTAAAAGCTCATATTAATTTTGAAATATTGTACCAATTCTGTGGAGCGTTGTTTATTAAACTACAAATTATTTTTCCAGTCGAATTTTTTACCTACAGTCTTATTGAGAGAAATTTATTTTGCTATACTCTAAGTAAATCAATAAAGAATTATTTAAGTTGAATATAATTATGATTATACGTTGCGAAATCAATCTATAATTGTGATTAATACCTCAGTTCTTGTATCATAACGTGTGATCATACAACGCATTTGTATATCGCCAGAAGTAACAATTTGTTCCACAATTCATTGCAATTTATCTAAATTAGACACACAATAATGTGAGTAGTGTGTGTAAATTTGAATATTCCCAATGCTAATACAAAATTTAATCGTAATTCTTAATAAACAAAGATTGGCTCCAGTTTCTTCACTACTATTATTATTTTCAGTCTCCCTATCATCTCCTAAGTTTTCTGTATACTCTTTGGACACCCTGTATTTACAGTAGCTATTAATAATATGATGATTATCTTTTAGGAAGATTCCAGGGAGTGGAAGGGCGTGTTTTATACATCTGCTGGGATGTATGTAGCTGCTGGTTTGGCTTTTGCTGTTTTTGGATCAGGACAAGTTCAATATTGGGATAATCTACAAGAACAAGGTGATTTTCTTACCACTTTGAATACTGGAATATTATTAGTGGTTATGAGCAAAATTGATCTCAGTCTCAATAATTTTGCTAGTTGATTGTAAATTATTAATTATTTATAACCATGATGATCTTTGAATGTGAAAAAAATAAGTAACAGATAAAAAGAACAAGATCAAGACTTTGTCGGCAAGACCATGACTAAATAAGTAAGACCAAGACCAAGTTTTGGTCTTGCTTAGCTCATCACTAATCATTAGGATACGCACGACTGGAATAAATGATGATGTTCACCACATTAACTTATCGATCTTGCTCCGTGCATCGCATTCTTAGGAATGTATTTTCCATCAATAAAAAGTCTTTATCTGGAGAGGAGCCAGACATGTTCGTAGTATGGAAGAAGCTGCTTTTGAACTGGCCGAAAAAACGAGCGTTCTTTGTGTATTACTAATCCAAAAATAGGCTATAATTAACCTGCTTTTTTTGCGTGTGTACCCTAATGATTTGTGAATTTTGGATTGGAATAGAGAAAAGCATGAAAAAATTGTTAATCTGAAACTTCATTGTATTTTAGACAAACCAAGCAGCAGAAGAAACTTGGAAAAACAATCTGGGACCGAATTATCAAGTAACTAAAGGAAAAGATGTGTAATTTGATGTGTAAACTTAGCTTTAATAAAGTTAATAATAGATATTTGTCCACGATCACTTAATAGTAAGTCAATATTTCACCTCCTAACAAAAGGTATATGGTACCCATATAAATACTAGAGTGAATTATGAAGATATTTTAAAATAAAATTTTAATAATAACCCAACCTTTATATTTAATTAATCGTAAGTACTTGAAAACTTCAATGCATTATATAATATAAGTAAATTTATATAAACTAAATTTGAAACAACAATAACTATATTAAAAAACAATTTCTTCACAGTCAAACATTTAACAAAAACAAATTAAATAGTCCAATAAAAATCCCCGAGATTCTGCATGGGAGACTGTATGGCCGCGAATACGTTTATAAGGGTATTTTGGGGACGGGGAATCGAATGGCACTATTCGCAACATCCAATTTTCCCGGGAAACAGTGAAAATCGCGGAAAATTTCTTAAAATTCACGTTTTCTCGGCAACTATTCGATTTATCGAAAAAAGTTTCAAATAAATGTTGTAGAGCGCAAAATTTTACGTCAAAATATTACCTCACTTGTTGAATTTCATTCAGATCTATAGATTTTCTCGACCATTTCCGAATCCGCTGGAAATGGACGCTGAGTAGCAAAATAATAATTAAGGATTTATTATATGTAACATTTTTTTGTATATGAACAAATGTTTTTCACATTGGTTTAGCAAAAACTAATTGCTTTTACTATTCTTGTATTTTTAGATCTATTGAATCATAAAAATGTTTGCTTCCAGCGGATTCTGAAATGGTCGAGAAAATCTATAATTCTGAATGATATTCAACAAAAGAGGTAATATTTCGACGTAAAATTTAGCGCTCTACAATATTTATTGGAAACTTTTCTTAAAAAATGGAATAGTTGCCGAGAAAAAGCGAATTTTAAGAAATTTTCCGCGATTTCAACTGTTTCCCGGGAAAATTGGATGTTGCGAATAGTGCCATTCGATTCCCCGTCCCCAAAATACCCTTATAAACGTATTCGTGGCCATACAGTCTCCCATGCAGGATCTCGGGGATTTTTATTGGACTAAAAGTTAGAAATGTTAACTGATAAAATTTAATTCTATTTTTATTTGTTTTTTTTTCTTGAATAATACATTTTATGACAGTTTACATATATTCATTAGCAATTATATTTTTAGTTAAAAATTATATATTTACCATGTGGCGTCCTTGGGAAATATCGAGTTCGGTCCAAAATATTGTGTATACCAACGACGAAAATTTAAATAATGGTGATAATAGTGATGATCTTGGTAATACAGTGAGAGTCATGAAAACAGGAATCGAAGACATTTAAATTTGGAAGCACAGTAAATATGATATAATAATCTACAAGAAAAGTTTGGTTTCGATAAAAAAACAGATATCATAAAATTCCTCCGGGAAATAGGACTAAAGGAGCTACTAGTCTCTGAGACTTTCCTCAGGAACTAAGTAGAAGTAAGGAGGCACAATAGATCTTTTAGGTCTCAGTGAATGTTATCCCATAATACAACCAGGGCCATATTTTGAAATTAACATTCGACTTCAACATTTTGTAGGTTAACACTAAATTAGAATATTAAAAATGTATTTATCATATGTATAGTTTATATAAAACATATTTGGGAATTCTTTAAAGCTTTTCGAGATATTTTCACATCCAATAGACACTGGTATATGAAAATGATTGGCGATGTAACGCCAATGGCATGAAACGGTCGTTACGAAGCGATATAGATAAACAAGACTGATTTTGATTTCTGCGCAAGACAGTTGGCAAACTTCGCGTGACTACTTCTTAGGTGAAACGGAGTCTACATGCTAAAGGGGTTGATAGACGAAGTGTGGATTTTATCATTATGAGGAGGAAAATGCAGAATATATACTTTGCCAGTGCGGTTGCCAGGCAAATGTGTAACTAGGCGATGAAAAGCGACCGGCAAGAAATTCAAAAATCATATTTTTAGATACGAGAAGCCTCCAATTCCCTTGGAATTTTTTTCCCAGCAGGAATAATTACACTTAACAGCTATTTACTTCAAGTTCCATATCATAGTAAACAGTTAATTTAAATTTTAAAAACCTTCATTTATTTTTCAAGATTTTGACGTTAATTGTAGCTCATTAACCACGAACTTTAAAATCATTAGTGTTGATTAGAAATATTATATATTCCACTGAGGCGTAACAAGTGGCTTTTAGTATATTGTTGAACGAGCAATTTAAGATAGCCATTATTCACGCAGGGTGATGTTAGCGTCCCGAGCCGTAGGCGAGGGGCGCAATTTACCCGAGAGAATAATGGCCAAAAATTGCGATTTGATTACTGTACTTTGTTCACAGTCCTTGATTTCTTTATTAAATAATGGGAGTATACAACGGAAAGTAATAATTTGGTATTATTGACAATCCTAACGTCAAAATTAATATAGAGATGGGCGAGACTGTGTAAAAGTATCGATACACCGTACCGTTATAAATACAGTGCTTTTCAGATAAAAGTATCCACCTTTAATAACTTTTGTAATACTGGTATTTAGAAAAAATCCAAAAACACGTCAATTTATGTTGGAAGGGGCAAGCATTATGGCTTATTTAAACTTACTGGAAAAGCCACCCCCTCACCCCTAGCAGCATCCCCTTTATTTTTTTAAATTACTTTTCATATTTTTTATGTAAAATTTGGATACTCCTCTTTGAGCTGATTTCAAAAATGTATAATATTTGTAGGTTAAAGTGGTTAGTTTATGAGATAAACAATTTATCTTTTAAGAGCACAAATTTTACTTATTATTTACTTTCACCTCATTTGCCTGTACTAAAATGGGTTCTACAACAGTTCAAACTCTTTAATCTTTTTAACTGTGCTATTTATTATGAAGTTACAATAAGTGTTCAAAATGAGTACCATTCACTTCCATACAATGGTATAATCTATTTTAAAATGCCTCTCTGACATTGCTTAATACGGCTGGATTTAATTGTCGACATTCATTTTCTATCCTCTCTCGTAAATCATCCAGAGATTCTGGTTGGGTAGCATAAACTTTTGTTTTTAAATACCCCCATAAAAAGAAGTCTAGGGGTGTTAAATCCGGTGACCTAGGTGGCCACTCCATCATCTGCCCCCTTCTACCTATCCAACGAGCGGGGAATGTTTCGTTTAAAAATTGTCGGACAGACATAGCATAGTGTGGGGGAGCTCCGTCTTGTTGAAATACCAGTAAATCTTCGGAAAGGTTATCATCATTTTCTATTATTGTTGTAATACGTGGGTCAACCCCTTCCCTGAGTAACTCAAGATATGATTCACCATTTAAATTTCCGTTGATGAAGAAAGGTCCGACAATGTGGTCACCTAGGATACCACACCAAACGTTTAACTTTTGGGGATGTTGTGTATGGAATTCACGCATAATATGTGGATCACTGTCAGTCCAATATCTACAATTATGCCTACTTACTAAGCCATTTAATGAAAATGAGCATTCATCAGAAAAGCAAATATTGTTTAACAATTGTGGATTGTTATTGATAATTTGCGTCATTGATTCGCAAAACTCTAGACGACGATCAAAATCATCTTCATTCAACTCCTGCACCAACTTAACTTTGTATGGGTGGTACTTGAATTTATGTAGAACTCGGAAAACTGTAGAAGATGAAACACCGATCGCTCTACTTATTGTTGACAACGATTGGGGTTGTTGAGCCTCTAAGCTGACTTGCCCTAAAATTGCAAACAGACCCTGTTGTGGTAAATTTCTCCATCAGTTGAATTACATACTTATGAGTTGCATGTCTTCCGTCATGTAATTCGTTAAATATTCTAGCAGCAGCTCTTGCACAATTATTATTTTGGTAGTATAAACCTACAATTTCAATTCTTTCTTGCAAAGAGTAAACCATTTCAGAGAAACAAAATAAATAATGTATCAAATTACACTATCAATAGTGACTAAAAATTTTAGTTGACAATGTCAAACTTTAATAAAAAGTAGAGTTTTTTGTTGTTTGGATTTTTTAAGTAGAATAAATAGCACAGTTAAAAAGATTAAAGAGTTTGAACTATTGTACAACCCATTTTAGTACAGGCAAATAAGGTGAAAGTAAATAATAAGTAAAATTTGTGCTCTTAAAAGAAAAATTGTTTATCTCATAAACTAACCACTTTAACCTACAAGTATTATACATTTTTGAAATCAGCTCAAAGAGGAGTATCCAAATTTTACATAAAAAATATGAAAAGTAATTTAAAAAAATAAATGGGATGCTGCTAGGGGTGAGGGGGTGGCTTTTCCAGTAAGTTTAAATAAGCCATAATGCTTGCCCCTTCCAACATAAATTGACGTGTTTTTGGATTTTTTCTAAACACCAGTATTACAAAAGTTATTAAAGGTGGATACTTTTATCTGAAAAGCACTGTATATTGTTTTAAGGGCCAGTTGTACATTTCAAGGTCACCAACAGTTCAATGTTGACTGTGGTTTAATGACAAAATTAAGTTCCAACCATGATTTATTTTGGAATCGTTATTAGATCTGTAAATACTTGGCGCCTGCGTAACAAGTCCCTAAGAACGATACCGATAACGATTCAGGAACGATTACAATTTGTGTGTAGGAACAAACCTTATATCTCCAATGACACAATGCTTCACGTGAATGGCTGCTTCCTGCTCTTCCATACACAACCGACAGACAGGTTCTTACCTATATATACCTTAGGGTACAGTGACCGGAGAGTAAGCCCCTGCTAACTGGTCACGACCCTAATTATGATGGTTTTTATTTTTAGAAATTTACTGTTAAACGATTATTCATCGACCAGTTAATAGTGTACATTAAACAATTCAAGAAACATTATTAAATAAATATATCTCCTCTTTCAATAAATAATTAAACAGAAAATTTTAATTCGTCAAGATTAAATAATAACAAAAGAATGTTATGATATCTTCTTTCCTTTGACAAAGCTACTGTATTATTTTTCTGGCTTCCACTGTACCTCCATTTTAAATTGTTAGAATGAAAATATCAAAAAATAGAACAAAATCACTTTTTTTTCCAAACCACCTTGTATATTATCTAAAGGATATTTTCACCATATTTGCTATTACAGAATAATTGACACCCTTTTTAATATTATCTATATACCGACACCAATGTGTCTGATAAGCACAAAATGGTTAGTACTTAAACACAAAGTTTTATTTTCTTAGTATACTTCTTAGTATTTTTAACTGATGGTTCTGTTTGAAATCAACTATATAAATATATATAATGACGACAAGTGTGGTGGAGGCATTAATTACAGAACCTAGTCAAAATATCAATATCTGTAATGAAATTGTCGAGGATAACGATGAGGTGAACGTTAAAAGTATGTATAGAAGCTAATTTTGTTTTCAAGACACAAATAGTTATTAATTTTATAAGGGATGTAAGTAATATTTACTAGTTGAGAACGATTTTGTGCCCGAGCAATAGCGAGGGCTGGCAATAAAGTTCGAGACTAGTAAATATACTTACAAGATTTTTTTCTCCTCCCCGCAGAGTTTATTCAATACGATACTTTGTATAACAGCCAAATGGATATAAAAATATCCGCAAATATCGCTTGTCTGTCGCTGCTGCCAGAAAAATCATGGAAGAGGTATGAAACAACCTATCAATACTTCAAGAAATGGTGCCAAACAAAGACCGCCACTGCAGTTTCAGGAAATTGCTAAATTCATGAACTTTAAAGAGTATACTTCCATAGAAAAACGTCGCCCACTATATTAACGAATTACAGATGTTGATGTCTTAGCTCTTGAGCGACATGCCGGATGGAAATCTGCAACTATTGCGGAAAGTTATATGGCAGAGAGCGTCAACAATAAAAAGGAAATTGCAAGTAAAATATTATACAATGTAACAAAGCCAGAAGTCTCCTGCAGTACTTCAAGAGTAACAGGAAACTTGGTTAGAGATGGAGCAATTCTGGAGTCAAAACAAATACAAATTGAGAAAAAACGAGCAAACATTTATCCAAATTTCGGAAATAATGTCCATAATTGTAATAATTGTACTATTAATATTCATATAAATGAATACGTTTTATGTGGCATAAATTATCACCACCCGAGTGTGGTAAGTTGACTTACAGCACCTCGTCATGAGCAATCGATACCTTTTTGGTAATTGTTACTTACAAAGAGTGTCAAAATGCGTTGTTCACATCAATACAAGTAGGAGAAAAAATCTATATTGGTGATTTAACATGCACATCAGATTTATCCCTAAATTTAGTTAAAAATATCTCGTTCGCTTCTACTAACGTGAATAACATATCCACTTTAGTCTCATAGTGTTGGATGGATAATCTTTAAAACATAATTTATAGGACCTGGATTCGGCAAGCGACATATTCAAGTGATGAATCTTTTTTTCTTGGTATTTGCTGCTTATTTTACTAGGAACTGTCTATCTGTAGGTGTAATTGCAATGACTGATAGAAATTCAACTAGTCACAACAATGTACAAGTAAGTTATGCCAACATAATATGAAAATTTCTTATAGTTTGTGAAAACAATATGTCAGCTGAAGACTTGTAGCCAAAGAAGAAGTTTTTTTTTATTCAAAACACGTTCATATACATTTTTGACAGGTCTATAATCTATAATTAGCTTTAGAGAATCATTTAACGTATTAATTTTTTTGTTATAATTTCCAGACTTTCAACTGGACAAATAAAAATATAATATTATCATCTTTTTTCATGGGATATACCCCTTCGCAAATGATCATCAGTTGGATCGTCCCAAGAGTGAACATCAAAATATTAGCAATATCATCTTTGACAATATGTTCAATCGCTGGCTTCCTTACTCCTATTATAGCTGCCTTGTTAGGTGATAAAGGAGTTATAGGTGCAAGAGTCCTACAAGGAGTATGTCAAGGATTTGTATTACCCATGACACTTCATTTATTGGCTTCCTGGATACCACCAAATGAAAGAAGCTTTTTAGGAGGTTGTGTATTATCAGGTAAGACTGTTAAAAACTTCCATCTATTACGATTTTGTAAATTTTCATAAGCTAGCACATAATTCAAAATTAAAGCTAGCACAGATGCAATATATTGTAAGAACTTTCTACCCATGTGAATTTTTTCACCTGAAAACTAAAATTTTACTAATTAAAATGTGATTCTTATTTAGTCAAAAAAATTCTTAATTTTTGTTGATGATTTCAGATCCTTTATCCACAAAAAATATAGCAAAAATTGGGAAACATAAAATCCTTCACCCACTATACAGTTATTTAAGCATTTCAAAGTACTTATTACTGTAGCAAAAATAATAACGAATGACATTTTATTTTTCAAGAACATTTCTATGTTTTTAGCAAGACCTTTAGCAACAGTATTAGCAATGCTTTTTCCTGGTTACATAGCAGTCAGTTCTTTTGGCTGGCCCTGGATATTTTACTTATGTAACGGTTTAACATTGGTCTGGTGTCTATCGTTTGCTCTTCTCTCTTATGAAAAACCAGCAAAACATCCTTCAATATCCTTTAAAGAACAAAAATATATAGAGGAGACTATTGGAAGGCCAAAATCAAAACACGTAGGTCCTACATCACTCAATAGTTTTAAGGAAATTTCAAATAGAAATTTTATTTATTCAATAAAACTATTTTAGGCCATTCCAACCCCATTTAAAGAAATCTTTACATCCATACCTTTTTGGGCTTTCATTTTTGTAACATTTGGAACATCTTGGGGCTTTTGGACTCTTCAAACTCAAATGCCTATGTATTTGAAATACGTGATGAAATTTAACATCCAGTCTGTACGTACGACAGTCATTGAATCTACTTACTTATGATTATTATCCACAACCGATATTAATTAGTTGTAATTTTTTAGTCGGGTTTAATTTCATCCCTACCGTATTTGATGCAGTTCGTAGTAAGCTGTGTATTTGGTTTTATATCAGATTATCTGTTAGATAAACGTGTTTGGTCAATTGGTACTGCTAGAAAAACTTTGACTTCAATAGGTAAGTAAATAACTCTTATCTCATTGGATCTGTACATCTTCCTATGTTCCGCTTAATGCGACATGTTTTAGGTTGCTTTGTACCAGCATTATCATTAATATTACTACAGATTAGTGGACCAGAAGATTCAACAAAAGCTGTTTGTTTACTGATAGTAGCAGTTGCTGCTTATGGAGCCTGTTTTTCCGGATATTCTATTAATTCTGTGGATATATCACCAAATCATGCTAGTATTTTGGTGGGTATCGGTAATGGATTTGCCCAGATATGTGGATTCTTAGCTCCTCTATTTGTCCAAGCTATAGTAAAACATGAAGTAAGATTTTTAATAATAATATAATTTATCGTCTCAAAATTATACTAACTTCAAATTGAATTGAAAAACGCACACTATATTTTGATAATCCATAATTTTCTGATTAATTTTCCCTTCTCCTTTCATTCTTACTTTATTTATTTCATAGAACTCTTAAAAAAAAATTCCGCTTCAATCTTGTTTCCTCTCTCTTCCTATCTGCACCTTTTTTCTTTATTTATTTCTTTCTTTGATGTAATAACAACTCATGTCTATGCTTATTGTTAATTTTACGAAGTGACGAGATCTTTTCAAGCTGACAATTTATTTTTATGTACACAGAAAGAAATAACACCTTAAGTATTGAAAAAAAAAAGTTAAAAGCTCATATTAATCTTGAAATATTGTACCAATTGTGTGGAGCGCTGTTTATTAGAGTACAAATTATTTTTCAAGTCGACTTTTCTACCTACAGTCTTATTGAGAGAAATTTATTTTGCTATACTCTAAGTAAATCAATAAAGAATTATTTAAAATGTCTAAAAGTAGGATAATTTGAATATGATTATGATTATACGTTGCGAAATCAATCTATAATTGTGATTAATACCTCAGCTCTTGTATCATAACGTGTGAACATCCAACGCATTTGTATATCGCCAGAAGTAACAATTTGTTTCAAAATTCATTGCAATTTATCTAAATTAGACACACAATAATGTGAGTAGTGTCTGTAAATTTGAATATTCCCAATGCTAATAAAAAAATTTGATCATAATTCTTGATAAACAAAGATTGTCTTCAGTTTCTTCAATTGTATAGTTCTGAGTAAAATTAATTTGCACCGTTTCACGTTAAAATAACAGTATGCGACAAGGAGGTTTAAAAAGTAAAAAAATATAAAAAAGCTATAAATAATTTCGAGTCTTGACCTACAAGCGATCCATTGATTCTTTATGGTAGAATTGTCTCATCAACCATTAAACCTATTCCATAACTGAGTTCACAAGTGTAGTGTAGAATTATTTATGACGTCAAAAAGTGTGCAATTATGGTGTTTATAATTGGTTAAAATCTTACTAAGTTCTAATAGACCATTTAATAACTATAAATAAAAAAACCATTTTGAATTTCCAACTTTAGAGCCCTATAGATCGTTAACGAAGATCGTAAGACATAGTATAAAAAGTACTATTATTATTTTCAGTCTTCCTATCATCTCCTAAGTTTTTGGTACACTCCTTGGACACCCTGTATTTACAGTAGCTAAAAATAATATGATGATTACCTTTTAGGAAGATTCCAGGGAGTGGAAGGTCGTGTTTTATACATCTGCTGGGATGTATGTAGCTGCTGGTTTGGCTTTTGCTGTTTTTGGATCAGGACAAGTTCAATATTGGGATAATCTACAAGAACAAGGTTATTTTCTTACCTTTTTGGATACTGGGATGTCATTAGTAGTTATTACCAAATTGGTCTTGGTCTTGGTTTTTTGCAAGACCAATACGTAACAATAATTTTGCTAGTTGATTGTAAATTATTAATTATTTATAACCATGATGATCTTTGAATGTGAAAAAAATAAGTAACAGGTAAAAAGAACAAGACCAAAACTTTGTACGCAAGACCAAGACTAAATAAGTAAGACCAAGACCAAGTTTTGGTCTTGCTCTGCTCATCATTAATCATTAGGATACGCACGACTGGAATAAATGATGATGTTCACCATATTAACTTATCGTTCTTGCTCCATGCATTGCATTTTTAGGAATGTATTTTCCATCAATAAAAAGTCTTTATCTGAAGAGGAGCCAGACATGTTCGTAGTATGGAAGAAGCTGATTTCGAACTAACCGGAAAAACGGGCTTTCATTGTGTATTACTAATCCAAAAATAGGCTATCATTAACCTGCTTTTTTTGCGTGTGTACCCTAAGGATGTGTGAATTTTGGATTGGAATTGAGAAAAGCATGAAAAAATTGTTAATTTGAAACTCTATTGTATTTTAGACAAACCAAGCAGCAGAAGCAATTTGGAAAAACAAGCTGCGACAGAATTATTAAGTAACAAAATGAAAAGATGTATAATGTGATGTGTAAACTTAGCTTCTCCAATGTTAAAATGTCATATACCTGGAAATGTTATTGTCACTTTAACATCGATAAAAAAGGTGCATCCTTTTTTATCGGATAAAAACTTCTCTTTCTCAATATCTAGTAAGCGGACGTCACTTTTACACAATGACAATGAGTCGCAAGTTTGGTTACTTATAGTTTCACAGCAATTAAGTGTTGGCAAAACTGCAAAAACTGTCAGTTAGTCTGTCAGATTTTTGAATTTTAAAAATATAGTGCTTTTATTTTGAATCGGTGTGGTAATTATTTAACTTTGTTGTATTAATAAAGATAATTATTGTTGTTGTTCATCCATATATTCTGTCGTTAATTTATCGTGCCAAAAAACACTCGAGCTTTTCTTTTATCAGATAAATTTCTCCCTAACTCAAAGTTTTGCCAATCACTAAATTTGCTCGAAAAACTGACATTAGATAAAATCGCTCCACCTTCGGTGTCGCGATTTTATCATGTCAGTTTTTCTCGTAAAATTAGTGATTGGCAAAACTGTTTTGTTGCAAAGAGAAATTTATCCGATAAAAAAAAAACTCTTGTGTTTTTACTGTTGATAAAATTTGTGATTTGACATTTTGCTCTGACAGCAGCTAAATGTAATGATTTAAGAATGTATTTTATATAATAACAATAGAAGTTTTTTTCAAAATCATAAAAAAAAGCAAAAAAAATGATCTATTTTCTTCAAATTACTTTTTATTCCACCGGTTTGTATCCCTCAAAACGGCTATCTATGGTTAGAATGAAAAAAGTGTTAAAAAACTGCCTTGGGATTAACTTTATTTTATTCTATCCTTAAGAGCTAACATAGTTGACTAGTGCAATTGTTCCACACCCGGTATTTTACTCGGAGGAAAGCATTACGCTTAGGGATTTTCAATCACCCTGTACTAATTACTTTTTTATTTCGACTGAACAGAAAAGTAACTTTTGCCAAACATTCAGTACCTAATTTTGTCAGAAAAACGATCTAAAATTGAGAAGATGAGATTTTTAACACCCGGTAACTCTGTACGCGCTATATGTAGTATTTCTGAAATAAGCTCCTCAAGAAAATTTAAAAAAAATGTATTGAAATCAATAATCTCGGCATTTTCTAAAAATTCAATAATGGAC
This sequence comes from Lochmaea capreae, assembly GCA_949126875.1. Taxonomy (NCBI): domain Eukaryota; kingdom Metazoa; phylum Arthropoda; class Insecta; order Coleoptera; family Chrysomelidae; genus Lochmaea; species Lochmaea capreae. The sequence goes on from OX421400.1 coordinate 4,414,134, forward strand.
TATTTTTGGGACCACCACTGTATTATTATATGAACATTGTTTTATTTATTTAATTATTATTTGTTGATCAAATTCTTTAAAATATTTCTACGTATTTCCAATAATAATAAACAACATTTCTTTCTCTCTTATTAACTCTCCAGTTGCTTAAAAATTTCTAAATAATTATTTTCCTAACAGTATTTTTAAATGTCCCCTCGTAGTCACCAGCAAATTTAATCTTTATACAGTAAACAGTAACCCAACGTTATTTACATCTTTTTTTGTCCAAAAAAACTTCCAACCGATCGACAAACAAAAAATCATATCAGTCATGACGAGACTTATACCTAATGAAACAAAGGAATAGGTTTGACGGTAGGTAAGTAATTCAGTCAATTTCGCGTCGGGTCGGGTTGTTAGCAAGTGAATTCCTAGTTTTTAAATCGTCGAAATAAGAACAATTAACAATTAAAATTTCTAGTGATTGTGTTGGTGAAGTGAAGCTGCATTTTCTCCTGCCAGAAATGTAAGTTTTTATTTTCAATAGTTAATTATCCAATTATACAATGATAAGACAAGGGCCTATATTAATCATGGAGATATTTTGACGTTTGAAATTTTCAATCGCCTTTTCAATATCTACACGTAGTTCCTATTTATAAACCTTTTCCATCGAGTGTATCCCTTTTCCCCAATCTTTATAAATATGAATTAAGAATAGAATATTTATTTGTTTCATAAGTATCTTCGTAATGTGAAAAATATCTCGTGTAGGTATTAACATGTCAAACATTGGATTTGCAAGTAGGTGCATAAGGATCACGCGTGCGTTCTAAAGCGAAGACCCAATAATTTTTGATGTTTTGACTCTATGTATGTTTGGTTGTCTATACCATTATATTATAGAGCCCAGAAATGCATGGTCGACGTAAACTTTTTTATTCTTATTTCCAGCGTATTTCCATTTTTTCTAGGTGTAATAGGTACATTATCGATACATAATTTTAATGACTACTATCACTTTTTGGTCTGATATTTATTAAATGTACTGGAAACGATTCAAAAGATATATTCTCTTGAAATTATGGTGAATAATATAATATTTTCCTTTATAATATGTTTTAAATTACTATTTTTGATAGTACATATTTGTAAGGTTATGAATTTGTATAAATAAATGACCGATGTCAGACAAGAATAGACTATTTTATAGAGGTGGACTTCTGGATTTATTTTTAGTTCCGTTATTTTGAATATTTTAATTCATAGAAAAAAACTTATTGTGCGTTATAAATAAATGGAAAAATTACCACTTATTGCATACATTTTCATTATTGAATAAATTATTATTAAAATCAACTAACTAGACAAAATTGAATAATTTTCCAAAAAATTAAAATTGAAGTGATAAATGAAAATAGTAGTTTCCCTAACTAGTGCAGAAAGTGATACTTTTCCGCACGTATTTGGTACACTATTTTTTCTACTAGCATGCGCGGAAATTACTCAAAAATTAACATAAAGAAACATTTATTATTAAATACGTATCAACAAATTAATTATTATAAATATAAAATTTTTCAATTTAATTTATAAGTTTTGAGAAAATTCACACGAATTTTATTTTTTATCAACTGAGAAATTTCAAAATGTTTTTCAAGTTTTTTTTTATGTGTATCTACATTTAAAATAGTATTTTATGCAACGATCATGTAATGATCGATAGCCATTAAGACACGAGCATGTTGTAGGATACGAAACGAGCTGCAGGCGAGTTTCGTATATAATATGCGAGTGTATTAATGGCCATTACATGAAAGTTGCATACAATATTTTTTCTACTCCGATTAATAAGAATTATTTAATTAATAATTATCATTTATTATAAAAAACAAGAATAATGAAAGGAACTTCAACAAATAAATTTTACAAATTGTACAACAAATAAATTTAAAACTTTTGAACATAATAATATTAATTCTTTAATCTTCTTTGTGCATAAATTATTTATTGTACAATTTGTAAAATTTATTTGGGGGGCTGATCTTATTCGGATGGTTGTTGAACTGGAGGGCGTGTTAAAGTTTGTTTCATTCCTATTTTCAATTGAATTAAAAATTTTATTCGATGCATTTATTTTATTTTGGATATTTTCTTCAATATAATCCTCTGCAACCGTAGTGGATTTCCAACCACCGTGTCTTTTTAAGGTGGTAATATCACCGCCGCGCGCCGCCATCTACCAACACGGTTGCAGATGTTCTACGAAAGCAGTGTCCCGTATATAAATTGGGATTGGGAAGCCCTAAAAAGGTGGCAATTTGCTTGCCCAAGTTTCCAAATTTGTTTATTCCAAAGGTATCCATGGCTATATTGAATATTGTGCGAATGTCGCATTCCTATTGGCTTAAAAATCTGTATCATAATGAATATCATTATGATACAGATTTTAGTCTTTTAATAAGCATATTATAAAACAGGAGTGGAAAAAAATATTTATCGCTTAGTTAATTATTTATTAATAAAAAAGCAGTTTTCATTATAAATATATTATGATTTGTTTCACTTTGAGAATAAAAATATCCAATTAGTTATAAAAAAAATTTTTATTCCAATTTTCAAATGAAATTCAAAAATTAAATTGAAATTTTTCGATTATTTAATCAAAAACTCTTAAAATCTGTATACATGAAAGTTTGATGATGAATATCTTTTGAACGCTTAATTTAATCGCCTAAACATAAGATACCATTTTTATAGAGCAGTTAATTTCCTACAAAAATTTCTATTACGCACTTTATAATAGCCATTTCTTGTCGAGTTATAAAATTCATAAACAAAAATGTCATTTGATTTAAAAGAATCAAACTTAAATGGTATGGTATACGAAAGAATATATGATACTTTTTTTGTAGAGCAATAAACTTTTCTGTACAATCAATTAATGATGAGGTATGAATTTTTTCTATTGGACTGAGAAAAAAATAAAAAAACTGCGATGCGGAGGAATTTCCTATTAAAATTAAGAGCTCATATTTGGTGAGAATTTTTTTAAGGTGTCTAGCAACCCATTTTTCCGTATTAGTTGTAAAAAAAATAGTTGATTGAATGTTTCAGAGATTTCTCAGTAATAACAACTTATATTTGACAGTATCTGGGTTTATTTCCTGTCGTCTCACCTTATTAACCGCATTCTCTATAACGTCTTCTGAGTATCAATCTATCAATTTACCATAATACTGGTGTAGTTGTATCTTTGAGATGAAAATTATATTCCGTGAGACTCAGCATCCTCTCTTGGGATACTTTTTTCTGCAGTGATCTTTTTTTCCTGGGACACTTAAAACTAAGATATTCATCTCCCTAACTATACCTATGTCACGATATTTACTTCTTTGGACACTTGTGCCAGGATATTTACCTTCCTCTACATCTGCACCAGGATATTCACCTACCTGGAAACTTGAGCCAGGATATTTACCACTCTATCTGCATTAATTGTCTAGAGATTCTGCAGTTTGGGACAAACTGTACAAGTGAATTTAGTAATTTGATATTGCGAAAAGCATTGTTACAATTCCATATGTGATAACTAATAATTCATTCAATCAACAGACAGCACTATGAGCTTAGATTACATAATATAGAAATTGCATATTAGCGTAGTCAAAGTACACAAAATATCCGTAAAATGCCGCAAAAAACAAAAAAAACTTGAAAATTCAAAATTGAGTATTTAGACGGTTGTGATTAACATGAGAAAAACTTTACGATGCTAGGCATGGGATTTTCCGGAAAATCGTCGAGTGAAAATTTTTGTTTGTGTTTTTTCACTCTAATTGTTTAAATAATGAAAACACAGAAAAATGTTCGATTCAAAAATTGTAGCTAATACATTTATTTACGAAATTTGTCTCAACATTTTTTTTGTATCTGCATTAGTTTTTAAAATACATACGAAATTTCCATAGTAGTATTTTTGAACATCATCAATTTTCATGTTTTTAATTTTACGATAGTAAATAAACAATGACATTTAGAAAAAAGTTTCCACGTCTTTCACCTGCTTTTTCACATTTATTTGTGCTCCCTTGTCTTTCTTACCTGAGCCATAGGTGTGTTCTTTTGTATCGCGATCACTTCTAAATAGGTTCATTATAAAGTTCACAAATTTTTATATAATATCATAAACGGTATAAAAAGTTATAGAAGGTTTGCTGACAGACCTCTGATTTAAGTATTTATTTTAAATAATTGTCTATTATTTAAAAAAAATGATATTTATAGAAAAACTGTATAGTAGTTTCGAAAGTAGATGCTTCAAAGTGTTTAGAACTAAAGTTTCATTGAATTATATTAATTTCGAAAAAAGATATAATTGAATGAAGTCTAAAAAAACAAGTAAAACTAAGCATGCAAAAAAACAGATTTTTAAGAAGCATTCGTTTAAAATTCTAAATATTGATGACTTTGCTTTTATAATAATATTGTTTCATGCTCATTTGCAATGCTAAATCCAAAAGGAATTTTCGTTGGGATAAGTATTAATTAAATAGGAATTATAATAAACTGATATTAGTTAGAAAATCTACTTTTTCAAATTTGAAAGTATTTCTATCTAAAACTTGAGATCTTTCTTTACATTTTACATAAGTTTATTGATTTTTTTCAGAATGTTATAATCCCAAAATTATTAACTTTTAAGTCAAGCGGTTAATAAATTTGGCTCACGGGCCGTTCGCGCGTAACCACTAATTGAATACCACTGAAATTAATTTGATCTCGTAAACTTTTTAATTTACAGAAAATCTTTTTGGACAAAATTTGTAGATAAATGCATTAGCTACAAATTTTGAATTGGAAGTTTTTCTGTATATTTATTATTTAAACAATTAGAGCGACAAAACAAAAACAAAAATTTTCACTCGACGTTTTCCGGAAAATCGCATGCCTAACATCGTAAATTTTTTCTCATGCTAAACACCACCCTTTTAAAAACCCAATTTTGAATTTTCAAGTTTTTTGTATTTTTTGTGAAGTTTTATGTGTACTTTTACTAGGCTATATAGATACTTTATGCATTTTTAAATATGACTGTTCAAACAGAACAAAATTATCATAGATTATACTACTAAATTTGATACTATAACTCATGTCCCACAAATAATCATTTATTAATCTTGACATGTTACTTTTATATTGTGATGGCAGTTAAATGGAGTCAGTTAAATTGCAATTGATAATCATACCTGCAATTTGTCAGGGAATAAACAATTCATATTTATATGCTGTAAACTTTTTATTTTTATTTTAATAACGTGAGAATGATCTTCAGTTTTGTAATAATAATGGTTTAGTAGGTAATAAAAGTTTGAATTTACTGTTTCAACCCTTACTTCGTGGCGGCGGGTGTAATTTAGGCGCTAACCATCCTTCTTTACCTGTCTGACCAAGAAGGGTAGATAATCCGACATGTATTTTGGGCGCTAAGAAGTGCAGGTAGGTCGAGTCATAAAATAACTCTTATCTTAATAAAATACGAAGGTGGTTTGGTAGGGGTAGGTTTGGTTAGGTTATTATTGAAAATTATTATAATTTACTTTACAAGAATATATCTTATTATAAATGTCGATGATTTAATAAATACACATAGGATTAAAATGACCCTTCGGTCTTGACGCCTAGTTTACATGTTGTAAAAAGTGCATTAATCCTTTAGCGCCCAAATTACATCCGAACCTTCGTGGAATCTACTCTATGACGATATTTTTAGATATCGAAACAATTATCAATTTAATTTAGAGTTTTCATATATTTTTTATTATTAAAATGAAGTTAATTAGAAACTTTTAGTTTCATTTAAAATACAAATATTAAAAGTTTCACTGTTAACTTTTTGACAGCAATCATAAATAGTAGGTTCCTCCCAGCGCAATGTCTATCTGACTTGGTGTCCGATGGTATTCTTTTTCGGGATTTCGGAATTTTTGGATAATATTAAGACGCGTCCACACTGAAGCAACATTTTCCAACATAATACAACAAAAACTTGTTACAACATAAAATGTTTATATTTGTTGGAATATGTTGTGTTTCGTTGCATAAAGCTGGTGTTGCGATTCAACATAAGTTGTAGTATGTTGCATAAATCCGTTTTTAGCGGTGAAGATCAAAGGATAATATGAAACAAAGTGAAACATTTGTCAACATTGCTTCGATGTGGACGGATTGTTGCGAGTTGAGACCTGTTGCAAATTAAGTGCAATGTTACAGCTAATGTTCTTGTGGAGGTATAGCCTTTCTACAGTTTGTATCTGCTTTTCTAATCACTGGTGCAGTTTTTTGCAGCAAAAATTCCATATCTGAACTACTCATGCGCAAAGAATTGAAGCGCCCATCGGTTCGAAGATCTAATAAAAGGTAATCTTTCTTTAAATCCAATAATAATTCCTGTCCACCATATTCTTCCCTTTCCTTCAAACTTGTTCGGACCCACGCTTCCGTTTTCGTGAATCGCCACACAAAATTAGAAAGCACGCGGTAGCGCAGTTAATAAGTCTTCCTCCATCATGTCACAAAACTACAGCAGTGTGGACAGAATGTTGTACTCAACTGAATTTGAGATTCGACAAGTGCAAACGTTCATTAACATCGTTGCACTAGTGAGGACAGTTTGTTTTATGTCAATATTTAATGAATTTAAACATTTAGCAACTTGTTGCAACATAAAATTGCTACAAGCTGCTCCAGTGTGGATGTACCATTAGATCCAAATCAATGTAACTTTGGAATTATTGAAAGAATAATTATGCGGTCTTTTGTAATTAACAGATTATGAAAAACTGAAAATATACACATGGTGTACTATTTGAAAAAATATGTTAATAAGTTATTTTGGAGCAACGGTGTACTTCTAATCGACTTTTGCAGATGTTTGAAAAAACTTTTATTCAACATTTTTTTTGTAAACCTAACGGAAATTGAAATATTAGCAAGTTACGTTACTTTATGTACACACTGTATACATGCTGGACTGTCTGCTGTGAACTGTTTAATTATAGTAGGGGAGCCCAAGCGGGGATTTCGGGATTTACTAAAGCGCGGCAGATTAATATACAGGTTAAGTACCTCCACAAAACATGAGGCCCATATATAAGGCCGCCCGTGAAGGATACAGGATCAGATTAGTAAAAAAAAATTGACCATCAGAAATTCTCGAGCGCGTCAGATTAAGGTAGGGTGAGTTAATTACATCCTAAAAAGTGTATATTCCACTAATCTGACAATTTGAGAGTGACGTAAAAAAAGGGGAGGGCAACAAAGTTGTAAAAAAAAACGTCATCTCGACATTCTCGAGCGTAGCTAATTTTTTTTTTATTTTGAAGGAAATAATTCAAGAATAATGAAAAATATATAATCTGACGATTTCCGCAAGCCGAAATAACAAAAATTCGTAGATAAAGTTAAATGCGTGCAGCTGCGTGATGCCTACATTTCCTTCTCCGCGTTTCTATTCCTCTCTCACTCTTTCTCTATCTATTCCTCTCTCACTCTTTCTCTATCAATTACTCTTTCACTCCATCCCCACTCTGGTTTCTGTTGCCACGACGCCATCACAGCTGATCATAAAGACTCGTTTGTGGCATACTGTTTACAACGTGTTTCCAACGTTTTGGCTTTTTTTGCTATTTAAATATTATTTGTGTGAATTAAAGTTTATAAATATTTAATATGAGTGATATTAATTTGAAATGTGTATTTTGTGGTGAAAGTACCTTACAAAAAACAATCAAATTTACGGTAGAAACCCGAAAAAGTGTTTTTTCGGGATTACTCCGAAATTTGTGGCTCGATCAATTAAAATTGCAAAATTACTTATGAGGATGATAAAACTGCGTCGAATTGCGCCAACGGCGTGAAAATTGCTTGATCCATTCAAAAGTTATTGCGGTTTGAAAATTCCAAAAATAGTGTTCTATGAAATTTCTATCAGACTTTCGAGCTGGGAGAGCTCAAATGCATAGAAATATTATTTCTTTGAACTCAGCGAGCTCAAAATATCACATAAATTATATTTTGAGCTCAAAAATGTCATAAGTACAATTTTAAGAACCCAGGAATGGAATTAGCGGGAAGTAGCAGGGATGGCCTTTAAGGTGAACCGTTTTTCTAATTTTTTTTTTGTCAGATCAGGCAAATCCCTCTAGATAATCGTCAGATTATGAGACAGTACGTTTAGAACATAAAGATGAACCATATATATCTTAATCTGACGCGCTTGAGTATTTCAAAATGGCGAATTTTTTTTGCACATTATGAAAATGGCCGCGAGTTTGCGTCCCATCGAAATCGTCAGATTAGTGAATGAGAGCTTTTTTTTGGTGCACTTAACACTCCCTTAGAAAATCTGACGCGCTCGATTAATTTTTTTTTTTTTTCATTTTCAACCCTTAAATACAACCACCCCCATCATGCAAACGATCAGATTAACATACGTACATTATTAAAAATACGTAGGACATTGATGCTATCAATATCTGACGCGCTCGAGGATGTCCATGCAACAGTTTTTTTTTACATATTTAGAAATCTATAGCCGCTTCCCCCACCGATGTAAAGGTATGTATCATATAACATTTTTTTCTTCTTATCATCTAAGCTTTGCATCCCAATAGGTCTCTACGACGCTCGAGTAAATCCCCATTTAGCCTCGTGGGCTCCCCTACTATTATTATTACTGGATATTTATTATAAATAAAATGACGCAAATGTGTTGTGTGGACGTATGTAGTAAAGATGGAACACCTAGATTTTCATTTGGTGGGTTGTATGTATATTGCGTAAATTTTATTGAATATGTAGTGCAACTTGAATATATTTTTGTAGATAGCTTCAATAAGTTAGCATGTAGAAATTTTAACAGAGCAACATTTAAAAACGTATCATTTACACATCCTTGTAAACATTTTCCATTCAGTCATCCTTATCTGTCAATACAGGAGTAATTTTATCCACACCGAAAATTATACTAATTCGCATACACGGCGCGTTTCCACATTAGGGATGTTAAAATATTGAAAATTTCAGGTTTTATAGAAAATTTCATGCTCTATCGAATGGAGTTTAGTAGATTACGATACATGGATTATTTTTAGAGCTAGAGCTTAAAATACAGAGGCTTGTCAAAAAGTCAGAATTTTTAAATATACCAATATTCGAACGGTTATAATTTATAAAACTCATGTTTATCTGTGTGGAAAATTCTTCTTTTTGTAGCAAATTTCACGCTGATTCGAATGACGCAAACTAGAGCACGATGCGGAGTGAGGTTCTCGAGGTATTGGATAAAATGTGGAGAGACGTCAAAAAGTAAACATTTTGAAATTATAAATTCTAACTTTCTTAATATTTCTATCGACTTTGTATGCATATTTTTGGAATCTAATGGGTCGAATTAGTTAATACCTATATATATATGGAAAATATTCGAATTTTGGACCAAATTTTTTGTGTCGTTTTTTATGTTGGAATTAACTAATTCGACCCCATAGATTTCAGAAATTTGCATAAAAAGTCGATAAAACGTATATTAAGAAAGTTAGACTTTGAATTTATAATTTGGAAATGTTTACTTTTTACTTTTATCTCGGGAACCTCTCCCTTAACAGTGTTCTAGTTTGCGTCGTTCGAATCAGCATTAAAATTTTCTACAAAAACGAGATTTTTCGACACTGGTAAACACGAGGTTTATAAATTATAATCGTTTGAGGTATATTTAAACGTCGGACTTTTTGACATGTCTCTGTATTTTTGGCTCTAGCTCCAAAAATAATATACATATCGTACTCTACGCAACTCCATTCGATAGAGCATGAAATTTTCAATATTCTGACATCCTTAATGTGGAAACGCGCCTTGTACGCGACTTAGTATAACATTTTTGGTGTGGACTTTCAAAATTCGTATTTTATGTTTTTTGATTATTTTAGGGGTAGATATTCATTAATTAGATCCCGGATTCCAAAAATATGCATAAAATTCCAATCGGAGTCATAATAAAAAACCTTTTGTCGATTCAAAGTTTTGCATAGATTTTTGTTTTTTTTTATTAGCCGCCGTACCAATCACCCAATCTAGTCAACAATCTATGAAGGTATAGTAAATCACACGACTCCTGTATATACGGTGCATGAAATTAAACATTATTGGGAGATCCCGGAAAATGTCTTGTATAAAATTTATTAGTTCTGTGCATTCTTAAACCTAGATTTACAAGTATCACACCTCAACGCTTTTTTTGTTAATCAACAATCCTGAACCTGCTTGTTCTTCTAAATTTCTTTTTCTGCTTGGTTTGCCTGAAATACAATAAAGTTTTCAATTTTTACAATTTCCATATGCTTTTCCAAATTCCAAACCAAAATTCAGAATATCTACACCTACACAATTAAATTAAATACACTAGTAAGAAAAAACCTTTTTGTAGATTATCCCAATATTGAACTTCTCCTGATCCAAAAACAGCAAAAGCCAAACCAGCAGCTATATACATCCCAGCCGATGTATAAAAGACACCTTTCCACTCATAGGAATCTTCCTAAAAGTTAAATTTCTGATTTACAATTTGTGCTCACCGTTAATTGGTGGGGTAAAAGTTATGACGATGACGCGACATTCTAGCCGCGTTTGGAAAAAAATCTTTGATAAAAAAGTTTACCGCTGCCTGGCGGGGTCGAGCATGATTTTTTTTCTATAATATAGGTCTTTAGCTAATCAATGATAGCTATTTATGCCATCAGTTACGAAATGCCTAATTTTGTGTAACGCGTGAGATTTTTGCGGAACGAACAAAGTGAGTTTCGCAAAAACTCACAAGTTACACTAAATTTCATTTCGTAACGTATTGCATACAAGATTTTTTCTAATTTTGAAGAAAGTAATAAAAAAATAAAATTTAATATAATTGATAAAAATTTGGAAAACATAAATTTAGTTTGTTGCTGTTACTTCATGTTAGTTGCCAGTTTGACATTTTGTAAAAAAGTCTAGACAGAAGGTTTTTAGCGAGATTGATATATTTTTAGTTTTATTTTTAAAAAATGAGTGATTTAAGTTCTGAAGAGGCAGCAGGTGATGCTCTATTATCAGTAATTCCCAAAAAGTCAAAGGCAGTTTATGAGAAAGTTTTCACATTATGGACACTTTACTTAATGTTAAGGTCTGAACTAAATCTGAAAAGGAATATTGATATTAAAAAATATACAAATTTGGTAGCATATATTAAAAGGCAAGAGGACGGGTACAGTGCTAAAAAGTCAAAAGTTTTTATTAAAGAAGATTTTGCCGAATTTTTAGTGGAAGCTGATGACAAAGAATACTTAATGGCTAAGGTTGCAATGATAATTGGAATGGCAGGAGCATGCAGAAAAGCAGAATTAACATTTCTTCCAGTTGAAAATGTTATAGACGAAGGAAGCCATTTTCGTGTTGATATCCCACCTTCAAAAACAAAAGTTATACGACAGTTTGCAATTACCACTGGAGACATTGAAAATACGATTCTTGTTGAAATATTAAGAAAATATATTAAGTTGCGTCCCCAGGTTCTTAAACACAACAGATTTTTTGTAAAATATGCGAATGGAAAATTAACCAGAAATCCTGTGGGAATTAACACATTTAGCAGTCTGCCAAAAGTTATTGCACAATTTCTTGGTCTTTCAAATCCTGTTCTATATACTGGCCACTGCTTCAGAAGAAGCTCTGCCACTTTCCTAGCAGACAGTGGCGCTGATATTTTAAAATTAAAGAGGCATGGAGAAAAGAAATCTATGTTGAAAATTCCATGAATAATAAAAAACTTATAGCGCAAGAAATATTTGGTGAAACATCTAATGCAATGTGCGCCGCTTCCCAAATAACAGCAACTTCGAGCAATGAAAAAAATATGTCGTCGGGAATTAATTTGAATAATTGTGTTATAAATATTTATAATAATTAATTAATTTATGTTTTTAACTTGTATTATAACAGTTTAATAAATAGAATAATTATTTTTGTCATTAATTTTGAAATACGTTTTTCGTCACCAATTGCATAAAATTTTACTTTATGCAACTAGTTACAAAAAGTAAGACGTTTCATAATGTCAATCAGTTTTAAAAAGTGTCACTTTATATGTCAAAATTAGAAAAAAAATATTAGAGCATAATAGAGGTGGCAGGAAAAAGTTTGAGGCGAAACACGTCAAGTTGCACAATTGTTTTTTCGATCACCTCAAACTTTTTCCTGCCACCTCTAATCATGCTCTAATATTTTTTATTGATTAGCTAAAGACCTATATTATAGAAAAAAATCATGCCCGACCCCGCCAGGCTGCGCAAAACTTTTTTATCAAAGCTTTTTTTCCAAACGCGGCTAGAATGCCATCGTCATGTAAAAGTTTTATTATTTTGCTACGTGTACTCAATCAATATTGAATCTTACTTCATGTTTAACTATAGCTTGGACAAATAGAGGAGCTAAGAATCCGCACATCTGAGAAAATCCATTACTGATACCCATTAAAACACTGGAATGATTTGGTGATAAATCAGCATAATTAATAGAATATCCACAAAAGTATGCTCCACATGCAGCCACTGCCATTGTCAGCAAGCAAATAGCTTTGGTCGAATCTTCTGGTCCACAAATCTGTAGTAATATTAATGATAATGCTGGTACAAAGCAACCTAAAACATGTCGCATTTAGATGTACAGACCCAACGAGGTAAAGGGATATATTTACTCACCTATTGAAGTAAAAGTTTTTCTAGAAGTATCAATTGACCAAACACGTTTATCTATCAAATAGTCTGATATAAAACCACAAACATAGCTTGCTGCGAATTGCAATAAATAAGGTAGGGATGAAATTAAGCCCGACTAAAAAAAATTACAACTACTTAATATCGCTTGTGGATAATAATTATAAGTAAGTAGATTCAATGACTGTCGTACGTACAGACTCGATGTTAAATTTCATCACATATTTCAAATACATAGGCATTTGAGTTTGAAGAGTCCAAAAGCCCCAAACTGTTCCAAATGTTACAATAGTTAAAGCCCAAAAAGGTATGGATGAGAAGATTTCTTTAAATGGGGTTGGAATCGCCTGAAATAGTTTTATTGAATAAATATAATTTCCTTATAATACTATTGAGTGATTTAAGACCTACGTGTATTGATTCTGGCACTCCAACGGACTCTTCTATATATTTTTGCTCTTTAAAAGATATTGTAGGATGCTTTGCTGGTTTTTCATAAGAGAGAAGAGCAAACGAAAGACACCAGACCAATGTTAATGCGTTACATAAGTAAAATATCCAGGGCCAGCCAAGAGAACTGACTGCTATGTAACCAGGAAAGAGCATTGCTAATACTGTTGCAAAAGGTCTTGCTAAAAACAATAAAACTGTTTTCAAGCATTGACATTTTACTTTTGATGATATTTATAACTATAGGAGTTATTTTAAGATACCTCAGAAACTGCCATGCTCTACAAGAAGCAAAAATAATGACGTTGAAGTTAGCCGCGCTGCGCCAGGCTGCGGAAAACTTTTTTATCAAAGATTTCTTTCCAAACGCGGCTAACTTCATCTTCATCAAAAATAGTACCTACTAGCTTTTGGGCATAAGTGCTAGCTGGTAAAAATTAGTAGTAACTTTTTGCATAAGTACCAGCTTGTGAAATATACAGAATCTTAAGTGAATTCTTTCAAATACGTAAGGCATATATTTTTACCTGCAAATACACCTCCTCCTAACAAACCTCTTTCATTCGGTGGTACCCATAATGCTAATAAATGCTGTATCAAAGGAAATATAAATCCTTGACAAATTCCTTGTAGGATTCTTGCAGCTAAAACTCCTTTATACCCTAACGTGGTAGCTATAATAGGAGTAAGTAGGCCTGCAATTGAACATATTGTCATTGATGATACTGCTAATATTTTAATGTTCACCCTGGGGATCACCCAACTGGTTCCTATTTGAGATGGAACATATCCCATGAAAAATGATGATAGTATGATATTTTTATTTGTCCAGTTGAAAGTCTGGAAAAGAAAAACAAACTTGTTTTGGTGTGTTTCGAATACTTATGAACCAAATGACAAAGAAGTCCTAGAGGACTTTTCAGTATAAGTGATACTTCATTAGAAACAAATCATTATAGAAACGTACCATGTCTAGGTCTTATGGTTAGATTGCTATGAATATAAATGTCAAGAGTCAGTTGTCAGTGTTTGAAAGTGAAATCAGAAACAACTACTTCTTTGGCTAAATAGTTTAAGTATGTTGAAATTACTTACTTGTATGTTTTTATTACTAGTTGCATTTTTGTCAGTCATGGCAATGACACCTACAGATAGACAGTTTCTCGTAAAATAAGCAACAAATATTAAGAAAAAAAGATTAATTACTTGAATGTGTCGCTTGCCGAGTCCAGGCTCTGCAAAAAAACGTTTTTATATTTTTCTTATTGACTTTCGTATAATTTTTTCACTTATAATTGCACAAGTGGTTTGTATTTTACTCCACCTTCGGTGTCGTGTTTTTGATAGTTGACAGTTATTCTTGTCAAATTGCTAGGAAACAGTTTAGAATTTGAACAACACAAATTTACCAATTACCCAATATCAATACAAACCTCGAGTGTAATTCGGCAGGACAATTTAATGAATGAGAAATTTGGAAACATATCAATGCAAACTTTATTTATGAAACATTAAAAATAAACACATTTTTATTTCAATGTACAATTATTAAAAACGCAGTTATTTAAATTCATACTAGGAACAGTGATATCGCTGCGGGTGCCACAGCTAATCGTTTCTGTAGTAGATGTTGAAGTTTTTTCATTTTTCAAACGAATTGATTCAATAATGCTTGAATGATACTCTTTGTCAACTTGTAAGTATGTTTTTATTGATGATGAATTGCTATGTCCTGTTATTTTTATTAGAGCTTGTTCTTCAATCCGCTTTTACTTAATTCGCTAACTGCTGCCGCTAGATTTGAGTGATTTGTAATTTTGACACGTTTGACATCTAAACCAATGCGTTGAGCTGAGCGTTTAGTCCATTTGGAAATTTCATTATATCCAATCGGCAAATTCTTGTACCAACCTTTAGAATTTTTCTTTTTCCAAAAGGGATTTGGTGTAAGAACTACTCTGTCCGAAGTTATAAAAGTGTTTCGTTTTTCCATGAACTTTTTGAATAAACGTATTGGACATATATCTTCGTCGAAAATATTAGGTGTGATCCATTTGCTGTCACATAATTTATTGTTGCCGCCTTGTCTCGTTTTCTAAAATAGAGGATTATACTCGATACGTACAGTTTCTTTTCCATTATTTTCAATTTCAGATACGAAATAAGTGGTTTTGCAGTAAGCTGCTTCTCCTCCGCGCCAAGCTAGTTCAAACGCCAAAATGTGATATAATTTCTTTTGAAGTCCTTCCGGTTTCTTTTTCGTTATATAATCTGGCCATTGCAAATACTTCAAATTTGTTAAGAGCTGATGCACTACATTTTCTCTTTTCGGGTTGTGCTTGTAGGATTTTACGTTTAGCATTACGTGCAGCTCGTGATGAATTAAACTGAACATCGGTGAAAGGGTTGAATACAATATTAAATTCGTTATAATATTTACTTTGTAGCATTTTAGCGGTGGTGTTCCAAATTGTTTTAACTACCGCTTCTTTGTAGTCTTCTCCGTTACTTTTTCGCATATTAAATGCCCAATCTTGCAATATTACATTCAATTTCTCGATGGAAGTATCTAACTCAAATGTGTATCTTTTTGCATCGCAAAACGTAGAAAATTGTCACCAAATCGATGATTGCGTCGCAACTGTATTAGTAGGCACACAGGTATTAACAATTTGACTTATTTCGGCGTTCGTAGACACACCGAATCGACTCATTGTTAGTTCTTGAAAATTCAATAAGTTGTTGACAAACATGCCAATGACGTCGTTACTCGAAAGTAATTCACCCTGTATATTAGAATATTATTTTAAAATACGGTAAATTAAAATAAAAAATCGACATGTTTCAGGATTATTTCTTAAAATGCCCTGTTTAGCTAAAAATGAATTTGTTCCATACTTTACGGACACATTGTATACGTATGTTCACAGCAAAGTACTCACTTTTAAAGGTCTTTTCACTGCCATCCCCGAGAATTTTGCTACCTACATTAATATTATGATTAAGTATTGTAATTAATTCAGAAGCCTCCATTGAAGTTTTCGCCATTTTATTTGCTTTTTTTCAAACAAGACACTCAGTCAATAAAAGTACTACTAAATATTAAATAATTTTAAAAATAAAAACAAACTTTGTAATTACTGAAAATTAACTGCTCATCAGACACATTGGTGTAGGTGAATTTTGTACTAGAAAATATTTAATCCTGAAATGTAGATATTTGCAATAATATACAGAGTGATTTGAAGAAAATAAAGTAATGATATAGTAGCCACGCGAATATTAATGTATTTATCATTGGTTAGTGGAAACAACGCTAAGGAAAAAATATACTACTCGGTTAAAAAAGTGTTTTTTCGGATTTCGCAGTCTGCCTACATACAATTTTTTTGTTATGCATACATATTATGTCCTATTATGCAACGAAGAATAAATTTTTGTCAACATTTTCCAGAAGATAATTTCATTATGACGAAAGCTGTTTCCAGCTTGGAGCAATTCACCTAAAAATTTCATCAACAGAAATTGATGCCGTCAAATTTTCCAAAAACTGCAAAGTATCGTGAAAATCTAAATAGATTTCTTCTTGAAACAACTCATGGTTGAAATCCAGAGGGGTGGCGTTTTCAGCAGGATTTTGCATACCTCTAACTAACACTAAAAACTAAAATACTAATACTTAAAAAGCTCTAATACAAGTGTATTATGTCTAAGAGGAATTAATAAATATTTAAAGAATAGTATATTGTGCAACGAGGGAGAAAAGTGCTTTCCCCACACGTTGCACACTATACTTTTTCTACAACAGCACAAATTTAAAAAATACAAGTAAAGTAACTTAATATTTATTTTTATGGTTAGTAAAACAAAACTGACCACAAGAAATCCTATCTCTAAACTGTAAATAATTTTATTTAAAATTATGGTTGATGGTGAAATTTGTACAATTTTGTTTGGTCAAACTCTTCAAAATATACCAAACGTACACTTTCCGAAAAAGATTTTATTTTTGTATTTCTTTTCCACTCCATAAATTTTTCGTATGCCAATTCATACTTTTTTCTTGAAATTTTCGGCAACAAATCTAAAGTTACTTTTGCAGCTTTTCCAATATCTCTGGCGGAGTATTATTAAAATCGTCATTACTGTCAGTATCCATATTATTTATTATAAATAAGTATGTCTTGAAACTAATATTTAATGGAAATTGGGATTTTTATCTAAGCTTGATTTTAGAATTTAAAAACTTCTATTATAATCTGACAGTTTGGTGACAATGTACGTATGTGGCGTGGGCAAGTGCCATAAGAAATAATATTTCTCACAGTATGAGCAATATTTGGTTGATGTAAGAACTTTTATACGCCTATGTCATTTATCTAGTTTCTGATAAGATAAAATTTTGTACGCTTAAACTGGAAATGCGTTCATTAGGCGATGAATATTGGTTTTAAATGGTTTGACTAATTGGAGTTTTAATCACGCAGTTTTTTTTAGGTAATACTTTATATTGGCCAGTAATAAGTTTGTTCCCTCTTGTCACCGATTGTCGGTCTCGACAATAAATGCACTCATTATTATTTCATCGTCTTCGACCATCTACGTACACCTAAGAACAACTGGATCAGCCTATCCGTCGAAATATAAATATCCTCAGTATGTTCAGTGCGTGTACGAGGATATATTGAAAAATTCTTAGCCTACTATATAACCAAACAAAATTTCAATGTCAAAATATTTTATTACCCAACATATTCTCCTCTTAATTGGATACATTTATTACAGCAACGTCTCTAGACCTTTCAAAAAAAAAATGTTTCTTCTTGCTCTGCAAACCAGACCTCCACAGCTTTTATTACCTCCTCGTTGGAAGAAAATTTACGACCAGTTAAACTTTTTTTCAGTTGAGGAAAGAGATAACAGTCGGATGGAGCGAAATCTGGTGAATAAGGGGGGTGTTCTAGTAATTCAAACCCCAAATCACGAATTTTTTGTATGGTAACATGAGATTTGTGTGCAGGGGCGTTGTCCTGCAAAAACAAAACACCTTTGGATAGCTTTCCGCGTCTTTTCTCTTTAATTTTTTCCCGTAGAGTGGTCAGTAATGTCGAATAGTAATCTCCAGTTATTGTTCTACCCTTATCCAAAAAATCAATTATGATTACTCCATGGCAATCCCAAAAAACTGAAGCAAGAACTTTTCCAGCAGATTTTTGGACACGAAACTTCTTAGGTCTTGGAGAACCAGAGTGTCGCCATTCCATCGATTGTTGCTTTGTTTTTGGATCGTAGAAATGTACCCAACTCTTATCCAAAGTAACAATTCGGTTTAAGAAGTCTACATCGTTTTCAAATCGAGCACAGATCGAACACGATGCTTCTATCCTTGCATGCTTTTGGTCAACATTCAAACATTTGGGGATCCATTTTGCAGCAATTTTTCTCATGTCCAAATTGACGTGAACTATATGATGAACGCGTTCGTATTAAATATTCAGTGCTTCAGATATCCGTTTTAGCCCAATTCGACGTTCTGATAAAATCATGTCATGAACTGCATCGATATTTTCGGGGACTGACACAGAAACTGGCCTTCCCGATCGGTCATCATCTTCAATGGAAAATTTACCTTTTTTGAAGCTTGCAGTCCAATTTTTCACGGTCGCATACAAAGGACATTGATCACCAAGGGTATTAAGCATATCTTCGTAAATCTGCTTACCTCTTAACCCTTTTAAATACAGGTACTTGATGATGGCTCAATACTCCAATTTTTCGATTTTCACAATTTCGATTTATTGCGTAGCTCTGGTTTACTTTTTTGTTGTCAAACTTCACACTGACACTTCTAATAAGTTATTGTTCGTTGCTATAGTAATGCAATATTTTGTTTATGCATGGAACTGGTCTAGGCTAACTAGATATCAATACATCCTCGTGTGCTCGGGTCTAAGATTATTGGTACAGATAATCTCTAATACGTGGGTGTCGTCATAGATCCATTTAAATCATGCATTTTTTCTTAAAATTTGATTTTTTTTTAAAACTTTTCAAAATAAAACAACTTCTTTCGTATTTTACTAACTCAATATACTTTTATTTGCACTAATTCATTACAATATGTAAAAATTTATAAAAATCACAATCTATCCAAGTGATTGATATTGGGCAGGTCTGGTTCTAAGGTAGTCATCTTCTTCAGGATGGGCCAAATTCCATTCCAAAGACCTTAGAATGGCTTCCGATATTGGTGGAGGGGTGGGTAAGTGAGCTCCTTGTGCAACAAAACCATTTTCGTCGGCGGTATAAGTTAATTGAATTGGAACTCCTTCTTTTGATGTATATTTGACTTCTCCTTGCACTTCTTGGAGATCTTGAGCTTTGGGTCTTGCTACCTCACTAGCGGCGATGCCATTTTCCGTTTCATATCTTTAAATAAAATTAAGTTTAATTCTTCGATAGAAAAGGTGAATTGTTGAAGATTTTTATTAAAATCACTGCTTTGTTGAAGTTTACTTTCAATTTTTTTTCTACATTTCCATGCAAATTTCATCTAAATCTTCCGCTTTTTCATTTATTCTTTTTTTCTATATTTACTTTTGTGTTTAATTTTTCGTTAGGTACAGATCTATATAAAAATTTGTTTTAATACTATCAAATAAGAAAGCTTTTGAAATTTGTAGCATTTTTAGACAGAAGCATGAAAAAAATAATTATCGATCAATTTGTTACATAAAAAAGAATGAAATATTTACCTCCATGCATATGAACCATCAATATTTGGTCCGTTTTGGGATTGACCTACGATTCTGATTAGTGGACCATATTCCTTTACTTGTGGACTTAAGGGTCTGTACTGTCCTAAAGAACAACTGAGTATACCTAAAAATATCACCTGAAATAGATATAAAGTGTATTAGTGACAAAGTTATACTTTCAAAATATGTTCGAATATAATTAAAAATGACAGTCGTCTATAGATTTTAGAATAAAAACTATCAACTTTACAATTAAAAATGTGATTGTTGGCAAGTTTATCTGAAGCTACGCATCGGTAAGGGGCGAGGAAACATGGCGGATATCTGTCTTAACTGTACCAATGGCGTACGGTACCTATTTTATAAAAGTATTAAAAATAAAAATTATTATTATATAATAATTATATATAGAAACTGATTTTTGCTTTGCTTTGAGGGTAAGGTATTTTTCAAAACACGGTGTTTGTTAAAAACAAATAATGTTAAGAATCGTACTTGAATTCAATATGGATACGAAATAGTTCGAAATCTGACATTGACAATACCAACGCCACTGGATAATCGATGTCAGTCAATTGACAAAGTGAGAGGGAAAAACACACGCCAGCTAAGTACCACTACTCATTACTCTGTAAATAATAATAAGCTATTTTATTGGCAGGTAGTATTAATTATGGGAGTTTCCGGTGCTAGAAGACGAGATGAACTTGTGAAAATGACCATAGAAGTCAAAGATTCGCTATTAAAAGTGAAAATTCCTGACTCAAAAACAAGAAAAAGTCGTGTCTTTACTGTTACTTATAGTGAAGAACTTGATTTTTTATCATTCTACAGAAGACCATCAGATGACGACACCCCTTATAGTATATTTCTACGATATTGTAACGGAAAATGGTCTAAACAAGTGGTGGGAATGAATATAATTGGGAAAATATCTTGTGGAATCGCCCAGTATTTGAATTTATCAGGTTGTAAATTATATACAGGCCACAGTTTTCGTCGCACGTCAGATTTAGTTAATGGAGGAGATGATATCGTCCAACTGAAACGTCTTGGAGGCTGGAAAAGTTCTTCTACATTGAAGAAAGCATTAATAATAAAATTGAAACGGTACAGAAAATCTTGGGTAAAGGTCAATCATCTAAAGTGCAAATTTCAAACTCATTCAATTCAATTCAATTTCAATCGACAATATATCATTTTGCGCTCTTAATAGATAAATAGCTATTTCGAGCGAGAACTGAAATTATCGCATTCAAGAGGTTATTTCTTGACAATCCCTGATTTTGCGCTAAATGCACAAATAACTTGAATACATGGTTTTTTTATTTCATTCATTCAGAATGATCCAGTAAAATGGACATGAAATCACATCTAGTATATGTACAGGGTGTCCAGAAACTCTCCTGCCAAACGGAAACTACAGTTACTAGAGGTGATTTTGTTTGATTCGTTGTATTTTAAATGTAAATATTAACAACAATTAATTTGTGTTCAAGAATATCGTTATAGATTAGATCTTTCTTTTATTTCTTTTATAACAACTTTATCAATATGAAAATTGAAACCATACTTTGTTTCATTTTATTGTAATAATCCATTTGTAACATTACCGCACGCTACAGCAGTGATTGCTTAGCAACTGCCCACTATTCTGGAATGTTGAGCTTTGCGCATAGAAAACAGGTCAAAATATTGTCAATTTTCCCACGATCGGAGAAAAAACAATATTTACATTAATCTTAATACATTTCTTAAGCTAATTATATGAAAATTATTATTAAAACTTACCAGAGAAAACATTTTTAATCCGCTATGTGATCACTGACCAGGATTGTACACAAGTGTATTAAAATCTTAAATAATTCGGGTTTATATATACACACACCAAACTAAGTCGATAATATCGACATAATCTATCTAAAACGCCCTACTACTTTTATTATAGGCGCTTTGTGCATATTTAATTAATTTATTTTTTATTTCAACTCATCTGGTTCTATTGAAAGGTCAGAAGCATAACGAAGATGAAATTTGTGATTATATGTTGACAAACACATCATATCAAGACCATGAGAATTAAATTATAGCTATTATACCTAACATAATTTTTCTAAAAAAATATGTGGGTAAGTTGAATAATGGGAATTTATTTTATTGTTTTGCAAGTATTTTATTCAAAATAGTATTCAACGCAATACATACTATGTGGAATAAATTTTGATTACTATACATATTTATAGAAAACTTCAAAACACATAAAATTTAAAATGATTTCATTTTTTTCGGGGTTTTTATAATGCAAATGACTAAATACGATATTCATTTTGATACGATTAAATGTTTTATCACGACACGACCTACTAGGAATCATCCTGGATACGAAGCTAACCTGGAACAAACACATAAAGAAGATAACTACCAAAAGCAAGATGACACTGATGTCACTAAAAAGAGCGATGGGAAGCACATGGGGACTGAAACCGGTAGTGGTACACTGGCTGTACACAACGGTTGTAAGACCCATGATAACATACGAAGCACTCGTCTGGTGGCATAAGGTTAACCAGAAACAGGCAATCCTAGAGCTAACCAAAATCCAGAGACTGGCGTGTCAGTGCATCACTGGAGCACAAAGAAGTACTCCGACAGCAACCATGGAAACAATTCTAAACCTCCCACCAATTGTCCTAATCGTCAAAGCAAAAGCTAGAATTGGGGCATATCGTCTCCAGTTAAACAATAACTGGAACCCTCACCCTAATGGGCATGCGACAAGTAACAATATAATCACAAATCCCATACTAACTATGAGTACTGATTATATGACGCCGACCACATCACTAGAAAAACCCTTTAACATCGAAATAGATTGGAATAGAGAATTCAAGGAAACACCCAAACAAGAAATACAGTTGGTTCGGTGGATCTTTTCCCATGCGTCATTTTTCATATACTAACGCAATACATCAATACATTCAGTAGAGTCCGTTTCAATAAGGAAGAAGCCACCTGAAGTTGGCATACTGACCTGCGCATAAGTCAAAATCTGTCGAGCGATCGTTCCATGCCATTGGCGTTACAAGCGATGTTTCATGCCGACAGCAATTAAATTGTTGACATTTGAGGTTGTGTTTGAAACAATCATTTAGGTACTGTCGAATATTTTTCATTTTTGAATATTTTAAGACGTTCTGCTAGTTTATTTGTTAGTGCTGTGTGTTTTATTTGATCTAAAACCATGCCTCCTACAAAACTGGTTGGTGTTAAAAGAAAAGTTATCCACAGTGAAGGCCGACAGATTCTTAAAAACGTTGCAACTTTTATGGAGTCTGAAGCTGAACATGGAATCCAAATTCCTTTAAAAAATCATAGGTAAGTCAAATAAGAAAGTATAATAATCCAATATATTACTCGTGGCATTCAGATTGTTATAAAATATATGGAAGAGTATACATTACTTCAAAAATAATTGAATTCTGCTAATAATTCATATAGTCTGCTGAACTTAGCAGTTATTTATATGGTTCTATTACTTCTAATTTTGTGTTACCCTACAAAATGTGAAAACGTTACGCTACTGATTTAGATTCAAATATCAATTTTTAAATATAGCGCCAGTTTTGACATCAAGGTCGCGCATCGAATGCAACTTCAGGTGGCTTCTTCTTTATTGAAACGGACTCTACCACGTAGGTCGTAGATTGATGGTTTAATTAGAATGTGGCTAAAATGACGGTGAACGTTATTTATTATTGTATTGAAGCTGGTGTAATAATATTAACTTACCACAATAATTCGAACACTCAGGTATAAGTTAGTCGTTATAACAACTGTTTTTGAAATAAATTTATATACAAGGGGCAAAAAAATGGACAAAAATGTAGAATAAAAATGTAAACAAAGTCTTTCGTCTGTCAATGTACAAATTCAAGTTTAAACCACAGAACTTCTGTTGTGTGGGTTACACCTATCGCCGACATTCATCATATGGCTATCTCTGTTTGTTATATTATGCTGTAATGGAACAAACGGTTTTATTTCGGGGGTTTAGATTCTGTGAGTAGAAACGAGACGTACTATAAAAAGTAGTATGTGAATAATTTCATACATGGGAAAAGATTCACCGAACCAACTGTAGTTTGGTTCACTGACGGTTCCAAAACGGACACTGGTACTGGCGCTGGAATATACGGTCAATCCCCCAGATGTGACATTAGTCATTCACTGGGAGTGAATACCACTGTATTCCAAGCAGAAATCTACAGCCCTTTGAAGAAGACGTCCGCATATGAGTTTTCTTCAAATTATTCAAAAATACCGTTACTTAAAATATTCAAAATTGGTTGGCTTTTTCTCTACTGTTGCATGGGGATTATCACCAATGTAGGCATAATGATGTGCATTATGTAAATTGAAAATTCCGTCTCTGGTAAACGTAGATTCATCGCAAAATACATTATTGGAAAATAAATTGGGATCCTGATTTTTTTTGTTCCGCAACCAGTTTGAAAAATCTATGCGGTTAGGGAAATCACCACCTACCATGGCGTGAACTTTTTGAAAATGGAAAGGATGATGGTTTTCTTTATGAATAATATTCCATATGGAAGACTTGGAAATGCCAGGATACATAGCAGCTAGTCTTCTGGTGCTAACCTCAGGATTATTTTCGATTTCAATCAAAATATCGTCTTCGTATTCCATTGTCACATCAGGTCGTCTACCAGTTTCAGTATTTTAAGGCACTACTGAGCCACTTTCTCTTTGGTGTACGGCTACAAATGTTGCGCGAGCAGGATGCCTTCTGTTTCCACATATCTTCGCTCTGCTACACGAGCGTTACATTGTACTTCCCCTTAAACTAAATGCATATCAGCATATTCTTCATTCGGAAAATAAACCATTTTGATCAAATTAACTATTATTTTTTACCTTTCACACACAACAACAATAATAACTGTTTAGAATCAAAATAATTTGACACATTGTCAGATTTTGTTGATTTTTCAAAGCTAACTTAATAGTACAGATACAATTTTATAATCCAACACAAAAAGTTTAAATTTATTTTTCTCGAAAACGGTCCATGATATCGATTCGAAAGAAGAGAACATTTTTTATGAAAATTATCTTGAATTTTCCAAATTCGGTGTCGGATACATAAGAAACTTGAAAATAAAATTTTTTTAATAAAAATACGTGTTTGTCCTCCCGACTGGATCTGAAAAAAATTTATTTACAGCGAACGACTGGTTTGTAACTATTTATCGATTATACCAGGTTTGAATATTTTAAGTAACGGTATTTTTGAATAATTTGAAGAAAACTCATATGAGGACGTCTCCTTCAAATGGCTGTAGCTCCCTTAGGAAGCATTTTCGGATTAAGGTAATTTGAGCTAAATCGACTTAAAATCACCTCTAGTAACTGTATAGTTTCCGTTTGGCAGGAGAGTTTCTGGAGTTATTTAATCAACAAATATTATCAAACTAAAGGTTGATGAATTACACAAAAAAATAACATACATAAAAATGAGAAATCTAACGAATCATATAAGTTGTCTTTATCTTCTAAAAAATCTTGCGATGACTGCCACCATCGGTTATTATAATGAGAAAATTGGAATTGGCCAAACCGTTTTAATTAAAGTGGGTTCTTCTAGGATAGGTATAAATTTGGCTTTAAACAAGTTTGGTTCCAAGTTTTCTTAGTGTCCAGTCAACAGGTTGGTAACTGTCGTCAAATGTCTCTTACCCAGTTCCAATAGCCTGGTTGAGATTTCCTTGTCTACCTTGTTCAGTAAACTTATTGTATGGAAGTCCTCCAATTTGAAATGGTCTTCCCTATCTATTCAGTTCCCGATTCCCCTTTTTCCCAAGTAGTAAATAACACAAAAGTTTCAACACTCAGTTAAAAATAATTTTATTTGCAGATATATAATAATTATTATTCACAAAAATATATTACAACATATAAACATCACATTTAAATTAAATACCACAGAGCAAAAAACATATCGTTGAAAAGAATTATCCGCTTCTGAATCCACCACCTGCTGGAGGCTGTCTTTGGCTGTCATCTTCTTCAGGATGCTGCGCGTTGTACTCGAGAGATCTGAGAATGGCTTCTGGAATAGGTGGGGGTGTTGGTAAATGAGCGCCTTGGGGTTGGAATCCATTTTCATCAGCGATGTAAATCAATTGAATGGGAGTTCCATCCAAAGCGGTGTATTTGAATTCTCCTTGAGCTTCAATTGTCTCTGGTGCTTTTTGTCTACCATTTTCCCGGGCTGATATACCATTGTCAGCTTCGTAACTGGAAAAAGTATAAATTTTATTTATAGATTATATAAACTGCTCTACAAAAGTTAGGGGAGCTCGCAAATATTGGATTTATGAATTTCAGTTTAAGGCAATTGGAATGCTGAATTGAGGTTCACAGATGAGTCGGGATATGGATGCTTTCTGATAATCGGCGGGTTAATAAGTATGTAAATAATAGTATGAAACTGCTTACCTCCAAGAATAAGATCCATCAGGATTTGGTCCATCCTGTGTTTGGCTTACAATTCGGGCAGATGCTCCAGCTCCTCCTCCAACAGGTATATTAGGCCTATACTGCCCCAAAGTACATCCAAACAATCCAATTAGAAATACCTGAGAATGAATAAAAATGTCAACAAATTTTTCGACTATTTACTATATAATTTTCTTAAACGTCATCATCAAAGGTTTTTGTTTTCTCTTTGGAAAAACTTCTGCATATTAACATATCCTCCAAGAAGGACCTAGTGAAAAGTCTGTTAGCCTAATAAACCTGATAGCCACATAAACGTTACAACCAAGAGTACAAAAAGCCGAAAGGTTGAGGAGCCAAACAAGCGTGGATCGAATAATTGAAGTATGATGACGATTACAGCGTAACCCGAGAGTTTTTGCCCAAAGGGTAAAAAAAGGACCCAGTGGAAATTTTCACAGATGATGTATTTCTGTTCCCGTTATGAGAATAAATACCAAAAACAGAATAAAATTAATATTTAAGGGGGCTCCCATACAACTAACGTGATTTTTTTGTTCCTTTTTCCTCGATATTGATATCGGCAACAAGTAGACACTTGACATATTCACAGAATATTTAGTTATATATTCCCTTTAAAAATAAATAAAATAGAATAAATATTTCAGGGGGGCTCCCATACAACAAATGTCATTTTTTTGCTTGATATTGATAACGACAACAGGTAGACGCTTACAATATTCACAGAATAATTAGTTTTATTATTTCATTTGAAAATAAATAATTGAATTAAAATAAAATTAATATTTAAGGGGGACTCCCATGCAAATTTTATAGATATTGGTACGGAACCCTTCGTGCGCGAGTCCGACTCGCACTTGGCTGATTTTTTTATTGAATCAATCCAGTTGTTGTTGGTATAAAGTTACACAATTAAATTATATGCAAAACTTAGTTTCGTAAGGAAAGGTGATAAAATAATGAAGTTATGTTCAATAAAAATTGTATTAAATAAAAATTTGAATGTTGCTAAATTAAATTACATTGCAAATGAGCGAATATTTCAAAAGGAGGTTAATCCTCTGAAACGTCAATATATTAAGAAAATGTTTGCCTTATGTAATTTTGTGTAATCTTTTGATTTTTTCGAAATTTTGTTCACTTTCAGGTACCCTTGTATTCAAAATGTCGTTGATTTAGTCATTTTCATTATTATTTTTAGTGAGAAGGAAGAGAATAAAAAATTAGTCCTAAAAAAGGTACGCGACACTTGGATAATTTTTAAAAAATTCAGATATTTAATGGAAATTGTGATATATTCATATGTTGTACCCAACAGAAGGATATTAATTAAAAAAGAAGTACATGAAAAATATAATTGAGTTCGTAAATTCCAGATTAAGAAACAGTTGAATTTAATTTAAAAAAAAACTTGACCAAAATCCTTTGTATAATATGGGAAGAGATTTTCTCAAATACAATCCAACAAATAAAAACAATAAGAATTAAATCTGAGTAATAATCTAACCACTTTTAAACTATCAATTTCGTAAAATGTGATTCTAATTCAACGAAAAAGTTTTATTATAATTTTTTTGAAATTTTTTTGAATATTTCATTAATTTTATCACAATTAAAAATTATTGCTCAACAAATTGTTCCTGTCCCTACTAAGTGGAATATTTCAATAATTATTGAATAAAATTTATCAAATAACATATATATACTACTCGATCGGTTTCACAAATAACATATTTTGCATCGTCAGGATCAATATACAATTATAATTTTTAATAAAAACTTTAAAAATCAACTAAAAATATATTTCCTAAAAATTATATCTATTATTTATCAACTACACGAGTATTTTTAATAAAAAAAAATTAATATAGAATATTTAACACCAACAAATATATCACCACAGAACTCACCAGGGATATCATGTTAATGTCTCAGTGATCACTTGTAAACTAAGCACAAGTACCTCAATTCCTAAATTCATATATATAGTAAATCGCAAGTCTAGCATCTTTGATTCATCTTCAATGCCCTCCTCTTACCAGCCGTGAAATTTTTAGATGCATTTCTTTTAGTTGTAATGCATCTGTTTCTCCTGAAAGGTCACCAGAATGGCGAAGACGATTATATTGAAAGGTGTGGTGATTGACGAATTTTTTCGTACACCACTAGACATACAGTCACTGTATTTTAAAACTTTGTAGTTTACTTTGTAATAATTATATTTATTACGTATATACTGAGAGCTCGAAATAATCGATGTACAGTGTGACCCACTTAAAATCGCGGATAGCTTTTAATGATGTTTGATGATGATGTCAGTAGCGTATATTTTTAGGAGGCTTCAAAACATTGATCTTAAAAAAAATTAGCCATTTATTATTGGACTTCTGGATACCACAAGAATATCCCTTGAAATTTTGAGTAATCTAGCTACACTAGTGTTTGAGAATGTTTTATTAGTTATTTTTGAACGTCCCTGTATACATAGATAGATAGATAGACGGTGGGTAGATCTGGCGTTAGCCATCTGTGACTGAAATCTGACGATTTATTGTAACGTTCTGATTTAATTAAAGTACTTCGTCTAGCTTTAATCTCCTACGAAGGCTCCATAACCTAGTCAAAGGCTTTTCGAGGTAGTTTGTAGACCTTGGTTTTTCCTTGCCAAGTCCTTCACAGTGGCACAACACATGTTCTGCCGATTCCTCTTCCTCTTGACAGAACCTGCAAAGGTCTGTTTCTGCCAATTTTATAACACTCATATGACTGTTGAGTCTGCAGTGTCCTGTCACTAAACCTACTAGGATTCTAACAGCCTTTCGGCTTTCTAGCAGCAGGTCCTCTGTTACTTTGGCCGATGGTCGTTTGACGAACTCTTTGGTCTGTCTCTGGGTGTTCTCCACCATTCCAGAAACTTAGTTTGCTTCCATTTTCCAATGGCTGCCTTTTTGTATACATACTAATTGACGTTTTATGAAATCCAAATTCTGGTGGTCAGTAGACGACTATTAGTTGAGTGGTAACTCTTATGAATATTGAGTTTATGTTGTCATCATTCCTAATAAACAAAATTCCATGCCTTTACTTTTACGCTCTTATTTTTAATTATTAATTTACACGAAGTTAGCAAGCATACTTTGATTTTAGAGCTCGTGCAAATGTCAGTTTATGTAAATTTAATAATAGACAACCATCCTCATCTACGAAATAGTATATTGAGTCGAAAGGGTAGAAAATGAGCTTTAGCAGCCCGAGACTATTAGGTGCACGAGCGAACGTAGCGAAGGGCTGCTATAGCGTTACCTGTACGTGTGATACACAGCTGTTTGTCGCCTACCTAATAAACTAAAAAAAAGAAAAATCTTACAAAAAACTTTGACATACAATGACGTTTAATTAAAAAATTTCCTTGAAACGTCAAAGTTCTCAAGTGGCAGATGGTGGAAAACTTCAAAAATCGTGGCGTTAAGAATTTTCCACCCTTGGGCTATTTTAAGAATACGGATTTCACCTAAGACTACTGACACAAACCCAGTGTTCATAAGGGGAGCCATTCAGGTAATTGTCTTTTACTGACTACCAAAATTTTGAGTTCATAAAACGTCAATTAGCGTGTATATAGGTAGGTTCAAAAATAAAAAAATTAATTTTTTTTTGGGTCGTATATCTCAGACACCGGTGAAGTTTCATAATTCAAAATTTATTTTCAGGTGTTTCAAGAGATACTGTTTACAGTGTAGTGACCAAAATTTGGATGAAAAAATCGCAAATAATTTTTATTAAAACATCGATGTTTTGATGCATAAAAAGGAGGTGTACGCTACTTACGTAAATCAAATGTTAACAAGTAACAATAGTCCCTTTGCTAACCAAAATCTAGAGTTCATCAAATATCAATTAAAAGCTATAACTGGATGTTGCGATCCTAAGTGGGAGACACTGTAGAAATATTTATTGAAATAAAAAAAAAGGTATTTTACCAAATCCACTAATTTGATCCCGTAGATTCGAAAATTCCCATAAAATTTTTCTAAAGACGGTAATAAAAATTTTAGATCTTTTCGAAATTCTGTTCCCTCACTTTTGGCTACTCCTGTATACAAAATATGGTGGATACGTTTGTGTTGTTTTTTTTAATATTCGTTCATTATCTGGAAATGTGTC
The DNA here is from genome assembly GCA_949126875.1 of Lochmaea capreae. Lineage (NCBI taxonomy): Eukaryota > Metazoa > Arthropoda > Insecta > Coleoptera > Chrysomelidae > Lochmaea > Lochmaea capreae. Next base: position 4,444,834 of record OX421400.1, read on the forward strand.
ATTAAAATTTCAGTTCAAAATTCCCATTATTCTGGCCTTTACGATTTTTTGACTTAGCGCTTGTATTTGCGACCGTTACACAAACTTACTTTTTGAATTTTCAAATTTTCCAAATCGGGTCTAAGGTCTCTTTGACATTGTTATATTCTTTTTTCTTATTTTTTGGGAATCAAACCACAATAATGTTTTTTATTGTTTATTTCGACGTTTTGGTAGCGTTCTAGCTACCGTTGTCAAGATTAACTAGAGTATAGAAATATAATTTTTTTGGTCCCTATCTGACACAACGAAAAAATTATAAAATAATATTTTGAAGTTATTATTGATTGTCTAGTTGTCAAATTTTTTCGTTGTGTCAGATAGGGACCAAAAAAATTATATTTCTATACTAGTTAATCTTGACAACGGTAGCTGGAACGCTACCGAAACGTCGAAATAAAAAATAAAAAACATTATTGTGGCTTGATTCCCAAAAAAATAAGAAAAAATAATAGGTAATGCCACAAGGAACTTACAGAAGATACATTGTTATATATTATATAGAAATCTACTAATTCAAACCCTTAGATTCTGAAAGATTTTTTCTGAAATCACTAATAAAATTCTTTTAAAATTTCGTGTACCTCTTTATATAAAATATTAGTGACTTAAGTTTTGGGTCACCCTCTAAACAAGCTATCAAAGGTGTGATGAACTACAATAAAACTGCATAAATTATTAAAAAATACAGGGTGACCCTATATTACCGGATGGAAAAATGAGCTAAATTGGAATCCAATATAGGGTGTTCTATATTTTCCAGATTAAATTCTTAGCAAACTTTTTTTTTCTCTTAAAATTTAACTATTGGAATTAAATCAAAAACTGTAAGTGAATTAATTCTCCAAATATCCATCCACTGTCAATTCAATGGGCCTTAACTGATGGTATTAACAGTAAATGAAGTAGGATAACGGATGATTCATTTCAAATAAATGATTTAAGTATTGAAAGCCCATTTATCGTATGTGGTATCGTAGATTATACAATGTTCACGACATAATGAAGAATGTCACATCATGCCATCACCCATCATAGTATCATAATTAAAATATGAATGTGAATAAGCATTTAAAATGGAAATTATGTTTGTGAGTATGTAATAGCGTGTCTATTGTATTCTTTCTTGGAACTGCAACTCAAACATTATTTGTAGAAAGTTTTTGAAATGTGGATGTCAGAAGAATACTATTATTTTCAATTTAAACATCCTAATTATTTGTATTGTATTGTTTTTTTGCAAATGAAAAAAAATTTTTAAAGTCCATAAGTTATCAAATTTTTGGATTTTTTCGAAATTTTCTTCCCCACACTTCCGGGTACTCCTGTATATAAAATATCGTAGATACGTTTTTGTTGATTTTTTTTCATATTTGTTTATTATCTAAGAAAGTGTCTTCAAAATTTCAGCTCAAAATTCCGATTATTTTGGCCTCTACCGTTATTTGACTAAGCACGTGTATTTCCGACCGTTACGCAAACTCAATTTTTGAATTTTCAAATTTTCAATATCGGAACTGAGGTCTTTTTGACCTTTTTATATATGGAAATTCATTAATTTCAGCCCGTAGATTCGGAAAAGTCCCTTAAAAATTTTCTAAAGTATCTAATAAAATGTTTGGATTTTTTCGAAAGTTTTTCTTCTACTTTCGGGTACTCCTGTATACAAAATATCATAGATACGTTTTTGTTGATTTTTTCCCATATTCGTTTATTATTTAAGAAAGTGTCTCTTAAATTTCAGCTCAAAAGTCTCATTATTATGGCCTCTAACATTATTTTACTAAGCGCGTGCATTTACGACCGTTACGCAAACTATTTTTTTTATTTTCAAAATCGAAAATAAGGTTTCTTTGCCATCTTTATAAAACAAAGTTTATTAAATTAATCCCGTAGATGCCGAAAATTCCTTAAAAACTTTCTAAAGTATCTAATAATATTTTTAAAATTTTTCTTAATTTTGTTCCACTCACTTTCGGGTACTCCTGTATACACAATATCGTAGATACTTGTTTGTTGGTCCCTAATAAAAATAAAATCTTCACTAATTTGCACTATTATTAGATAATGGATTATAAATCAGTTCGAAGATGATACATGTTAATATATAATATATATAAATTATAAAATAATACTCGACACACATTGCCAATAGCTCCAAACAATTAAGATAATCTTATATGGAAAGGTCGTACGCATAATTTGAATTCAATGAAAAAAAGTATGTCATTGGGAATAAGTATGAAAAATTCATTAATATCAAAATATTTAATTAGATATCAGTGTAATTAATCTGCCGATGTTAATTTTGGAGTTTAGGCGTTAAGTATGTGTGCCCGATTGTTAATTTTGGAATTGAGGCGTTAAGTATGTGTGCCCGATTGTTAATTTTGGAGTTGATGCGTGAAGTATGTGTGCATGATTGTTAATTTTGGAATTGAGGCGTTAAGTATGTGTGCCCGATTGTTAATTTTGGAGTTGAGGCGTTAAGTATGTGTGCCCGATTGTTAATTTTGGAGTTGAAGCGTTAAGTATGTGTGCCCGATTGTTAATTTTGGAGTTGATGCGTTAAGTATGTGTGCCCGATTGTTAATTTTGTAGTAGAGGCGTTAAGTATGTGCCCGATACGCAGTCTATTTGATCATAGGTTTGATCATTACCACTTATTCTTGAAAAAAAAAATGTTCTATTCATCTTATTTTCGGCATATTAATTACCCAACCATCGATCCTTAAAGAATAATATTGAGATAAACATTGTAATAAGGTGGCTCGAAGATGATTCATTTGATTCTCGGATATGCATATTAAAAACCGACCTTACATGAATTATCACGGATGCAACGTTGATCACGACTACATGAAGAATGTGACAACGAAATTCGCACGCCAGCGCCCAATGCACTTTCGTAATGTAAACGTTGTAGGAGAGAACCGAGATGAAGAGGTTAATTCAGCCGAAATGTGAGAAGTATATTAATTAAGTTTAATTTGGGGTTGTTCCCACACGAATTTTTTCGTAATTAGATGATTATTTTATATGCTAATTATTCTATTTATTTTTTTTTTCGATTTGATGGGAAGTTTCACAAAATATACGGTTAATATCGGAAGTTTCTTTGAATTACATTTAGTACAATATACTTTGCAAGCAAATGTAGACATATTTCGGTTGTTTTGTTACCATAGGAGAGCAGCCTTAATATCTTTAATAGTGACAATTTAATTCATGTATAAAAAATCGCATATGCCACAGTGCAATTGTCACTTTGACAGCGGCAAAAAGTAGCTTTAACTTTTACAGCGACAAATACACTAGTGGTTTTTTCACTTATTCATTTCTTCATCAAATATCGCGGTGTTGGTTACCAGAATAAATAGTTTGGCATGTTTGTCAACAACTTATTGAATTTTCAAGAACTAACAATGAGTCGATTCGGTGTGTCTACGAACGCCGAAATTAGTCAAATTGTTAATACCTGTGTGCCTACTAATACAGTTGCGACGCAATCATCAATCTGGCGACAATTTTCTACATTTTGCGATGCAAAAGGATACACATTTGAGCCAGATACTTCCATCGAGAAATTGAATGTAATATTGCAAGATTGGGCATTTAATATGCGAAAAAGTAACGGAGAAGACTACAAAGAAGCGGTAGTTAAAACAATTTGGAACACCACCGCTAAAATGCTACAAAGTAAATATTATAACGAATTTAATATTGTATTCAACCCTTTCACCGATATTCAGTTTAATTCATCACGATCTGCACGTAATGCTAAACGTAAAATCCTACAAGCACAACCCGAAAAGAGAAAATGTAGTGCATCAGCTATTAATAAATCTGAAGTATTTGCAATGGCCACATTATATAACGAAAATGAACCGGAAGGACGTCAAAAGAAATTATATCACATTTTGGCGTTTGAACTAGCTTGTCGCGGAGGAGAAGCAGCTTACTGCAAAACCACTTATTTCGTATCTGAAATTGAAAATAATCGAAAAGAAACTGGACGTATCGAGTATAATCCTCTATTTTCGAAAACGAGACAAGGCGGCAACAATAAATTATGTGACAGCAAATGGATCACGCCTAATATTTTCGACGAAGATATTTGCCCAATACGTTTATTCAAAAAGTTAATGGAAAAACGATACACTTTTATAACTTCGGACAGAGTATTCCTTACACCAAATCCCTTTTGGAAAAAGAAAAATTCTAAAGGTTGGTACAAGAATTTGCCGATTGGATAATGATTCAAGCATTATTCAATCAATTCGTTTGGAAAATGAAAAAAATTTCAACATCTACTACAGAAACGATTAGCTGTGGCACCCGCAGCGATATCACTGTTCCTAGTATGAATTTCAATAACTGCGTTTTTAATAATTGTACATTAAAATAAAAAAATGTGTTTATTTTTAATGTTTCATAAATAAAGTTTGCATTGATATGTTTCCAAATTTCTCATTCATTAAATTGTCCTGCCGAATTACACTCGAGGTTTGTATTGATATTGGGTAAATTTGGGTTGTTTAATGAGAAACATGTTTCCTAGCAATTTGACGAGAATAACTGTCAACTATTAAAAACACGACACCGAAGGTGGAGTGTTTTTAGATTGACAGTTATTCGAGTCAAATTGCTAAAGGAAACAGTTTAGAATTTGAACACAAATTTACCCGATAATATACAAACCACTTGTGCAATTATAAGTGACTATTACACCAGATTAGATTAGATTGAAAATGGAGTGGCTCTTTGTCCTATTTCACTGCGACCTTTGCAGATCTATTGTGGTCCTCTTTATTTTTAGAGCTCGACATCTAGCTTTATTCTATTAGCCTGGTCACCGCCTCCCTTGCGTAGCTCTCTGCCCTCGGTTTTTCTTCTCCGAAGAGGAGAAATCGCACCCTTACTAGGCCTTCGCACTCACAGAGTATGTGCTCCGCGGTTTCGTCTTCTTCCTGGCAAAACTTACATAGGCTGTCATCTACTAGGCCAATTGTGTGCATATGCTTCCTCAGCCTACAATGTCCGGTCAGCATTCCCACTATTATCCTCGTCGTTTCTCGACTTTGACATAGTAGGTCGTGTGACAATTTGGCCGAAGGGAAGGAATCGTTTAGCGAGCCTTTGTCCTGGGGTTTTATGCCATCAGCGCAACGCCTGGTTGTTTATCCATTGGTGTGTGCTCTCCTTAGTGAGGTTTTTTGCAATTCTACAGGAAGGTTCTGGCCCTATCATGACCCCATTCACTCCTTGCTTGGCTAATTCATCGGCCTTTTCATTGCCTTTTATTTCTTGGTGACCTGTCACTCTATTATAACTATACCTAGTCTGTTGAGGCCTTTGCGAGACTCCCACACCAGATTTGACATTGTCCGATACGACAACGTCAAATCGGCTACTACACCAGCTAGCTACTAATAAAATAAATAAGTCAAGTGACTATTTCTATCTGTTTACTTTCCTTTCATATTTTTCCGTAAACTTTTTCAAATTGAGTATGCAAATTTATGTTAATTAAACAAACATTTTCTCATCATTACACTCTTTTTTATTCAAATCTCTCCATACTCGTAGTTGAAACATTGTGAATTGATCCTTCAAGACATTCTTAGAGATCATGGTCACTGCAATTTTTTTGCTTTCAGTTGATAAATGCCAGATTCATCCGAGGCGTTCAATTCATCAAGGAAATTAATCTTTAAATGGTGATGGTAAATTATAGATTAAATTTAATTTTATAGATTATAACTTATGCGAATTCCATCAACGCATTGTTTCAACACGGTAAAGGTTAAATTAATTTTCGTTGGTAAAAAGAATTGATTTTAAATATAATACCGCACCAAACTGACGAGCTGTATATAGAGGTGGAATGTAATTTTGTTGATAAAACAACTATTTTCAATGCCATTACTTTTTTTTATCAACATATTCATCTTATAAACATGTTTCAATTCAAAGGTTCGGGGAAATTAACAGAATTAGATTATATTGCACTGAAGTTGGTTGGCCTTACCACTCTGTTACTTATAAGATCTTTTGTAAATATCCTAAAAGATCAAGACATGTGACAAAGTCTATTATCCATTTTGCAGCTAGTTCTGCAACCTGATCAGGCTCTAAGTAGACGTTCTGTTCTGTAGAGCACGGAGGGTGAGTTAGGCCCACAGCGCTTAGGCCACATGTGACCCATTGTACATCCTCTGGAGTTGTCTTCTTAGGTCATCGTCCATCCTGTCCTTTCCAGGAAGGTGGACAGGTCATGAGGAGACCTCTCCTTTATATCGGCAGGTGTAGACCAAGACTCACCGAACACACACTCCCTTATTGACGATAACTCCGGGTACTCGCATAAGACATGCCTGACATATTCATCTTCCTGTTCACACATCCTGCGTAGAGGTGTGTCCACTAGCTTCATTTTATGGAGGTGTTTCCTTAATTGACAGTGGCCAGTCAGAAATCCTACCGTTAAACGTAGGTTTTTCCTGGTCATCGCCAAATATCTTTTCGACTCCAGCTTCCCAGGGTCGCCTAGGGTGATTCTGGCAAGCCTGCATCCCTTGATTTCATCCCATCTCTTTGGAGATTGAGTATGGGTGTAACGTTTAGCTAGTTCTAAGTAGACGTTTTACGTATTCAAAGCGTTGGTGGACTATTCTATTCCGCAGAATCTGCATGCTCACTGTGCACTCTGCCAATCCTTTGACTGCTCTGATATCAGATTTCTGAAGCTCCAAGAACAGTTGTTAAGCAAAGTTCCTAATCACCTTTTTGCCTGCCTTTGACCTGGAGTATTTTACAGTAGACTGCACTCACCTCCTGTTTCCATGTGGCTATTTGGGATACCACAAAATGGTTAGGATCCGTAAGAAGGGGTTACTTATTTGCCAACATTTCCTTCATGCCCTGGTACCCATAACAAGGTTATTTTGTTCTTCCTAGCCAGCTACTTATTGAATTGTTGCCCTTAAAGCCATGTGGTTTTTGATAATTTATATTACGCGATTCTACCTAACTCTCCTGTCAAGGATAACTCCCTCTGTATGTTCTTCGGGGTATAAATCACGAAATCTTTCTTACAGATTCAATTGTAAATAATCATTTTGATGAGATTGTTGAATGCAATCTTGACCAATATTCACTCAACAAAAACATTTTCACAAAAATATTTATCATACAAAGTGAGTCTTAAGTATGGCACGTCTCAATTATCTCGGAAACGGATCGCACGATTTTTCATGGATTTTCGTGTGCAAGGATAATGAGATATGGCCGATATTATAGCGGTATTTACAGTGTTGTCAGATCTTTCTTTATTTCGGAATAACAATGAACTTTGTTATTTCAAATACACCACTGTATATTTTTGTCCTTTTGAAATTTTTAAGAAATACTGGATAATTTCAATGTGAGCTATAACTAATTGCTATAATTTAAGAGTTATAGCTTCATTCTTTGCTAATTTTTTATGATTGGAGTAAATGATCTTGAGAACCTCAAAATTTAAGTTCATTATTATAACTTTTGTACTGGTAACCTGAGTGTTATTCTGTTCAATCATTGGCTCATAATTTTGTCCAAATAGCACCCTTCAAGTTTTACTGTACTAGCTACATCTATGATATGACTTTTGAACAATTTACAACTTCTGTTTCTGGTAGATAATCCACCTGACTATATTACATGCACAGCGACATACACTTTGTTCAATAAAAGATAATTTTATTCAAAATTGGTATTATTACAGCAGTACTTAAACACGCTGATTAACAAGTTTTTGTTTATGAGGTACGAGGTAGCATTTTATTGTAGTTGGCATTTTGTTATATCAACATATTCCTTAAACGATTACCGCCATTAAAATAATGTATTGTAAGAAAAGGTCGTATAGTTCAAATTAATATGAAACATTGTGGTGCTTTTATGTTAATTTTATTGCTGTTATATTATTGTAGCAAGTAGGATTATTAAAATAATGTGTTTTATTGAGTGTGCTGATTACTTCTTAATCGAGTAGAATCCCGATGATAATTGTATTATTTCTTTAGTTTGTAATTCAATTGTGTGAATCTCTTTTCGACTGAGATGATTCCTCAAATGAGATAAATTTGAAATGTATCTGTCTAAACGAAAGAAGAGCTTCAGTAATATTTTGAATTCTGTATTTCTCTTTATCCAATTTTTTTTTTAATATTTTTCAAAAATTAAATCGTAAGTCTACTTGACTATTCACAGTGAAAATACAAAAGCATGAATTAATAATGTAATGTTTTTATTATTAATTTAAATATATTGAAAAATTCTTAGCCTACTATAGAACCAAACAAAATTTTAATGTCAAAATATTTTATTACCCAACATATTCTCCTCTTAATTGGATACATTTATTACAGCGAACCTGCAACGTCTCTAGACCTTTCAAAAAAAAATGTTTCTTCTTGCTCTGCAACCATACCTCCACAGCTTTTATTACCTCCTCGTTGGAAGAAAATTTACGACCTTTTAATCTTTTTTTCAGTTGAGGAAAGAGACGATAGTCGGACAGAGCCAAATCTGCTGAATAAGGGTAAATCAAACCCTAAATCACGAATTTTTTGCATGGCAACATGAGATTTGTGTGCAGGGGCGTTGTCCTTCAAAAACAAAGCACCTTTGAATAGCTTTCCGCGTCTTTTCTCTTTCATTTTTTCCCGTAGAGTGGTCAGTAATGTCGAATAGTAATCTCCAGTTATTGTTCTACCCTTATCCAAAAAATTAATCATGATTACTCAATCCTCCCAAAAAACTGAAGTAAGAACTTTTCCAGCAGATTTTTGGACACGAAACTTCTTAGGTCTTGGAGAACCAGAGTGTCGCCATTCCATCGATTGTTGCTTTGTTTCTGGATCGTAGAAATGTACCCAAGTCTCATCCATAGTAACAGTTCGGTTTAAGAAGTATACATCGTTTTCAAATCGAGCACAGATCGAACGCGATGCTTCTACTCTTGCACGCTTTTGGTCAACATTCAAACATTTGGGGATCCATTTTGCAGCAATTTTCCTCATGTCCAAATTGACGTGAACTATATGATGAACGCGTTCGTATGAAATATTCAGTGCTTCAGATATCCGTTTTAACCCAATTCGACGTTATGATAAAATCATGTCATGAACTGCATCGATATTTTCGGGGACCGACACAGAAACTGGCCTTCCCGATCGGCATCATCTTCAATAAAAATTTACCTCTTTTGAAGCTTGCAGTCCAATTTTCCACGGTCGCATACGAAGGACATTGATCACCAATGGTATTAAGCATATCTTCGTTAATCTCCTTACCTCTTAACCCTTTTAAATACAGGTACTTGATGATGGCTCGATACTCCAATTTTTCGATTTTCACAATTTCGGTGGACATCTTTTTTCTTTTAATTTATTGCGTAACTCTGCTTTACTTTTTTGACGTCAAACTTCACACTGACACTTCTAATAAGTTATTGTTCGTTGCTATGGTAACGCAATATTTTGTTTATGCATGGAACTGGTCTAGATATCAATATATTCTCGTAGTTTTTACGGGCGGGATAAAATTATACACACTGCTAGTTACTATTGATTTATTTATAGAAACACCCACTATATTGAACTTAATTTATATACACACTTTACTTAATGTCTACTAATTTATTTTCACTCGATATAATAGATTTAATTTATTTTTACCACTTGAATATGACACTATTTATCTTAAATAATTCACTTTTTTTGGATTACTAAAAACTTTCTTACTAACTGTGTTGTCGCAGGTATTGCCTTTTATATATTTCAACACCTTTCAGAAACTTCGCCTTCTCTACTTAATAGAAGCCGGTTCCCAAAAACAAAGCGTCGAGAACACGCACTTGCCAAAAATTTTGATTTAGTGACATGGCCCGCTTCTGAGTTGGTGATTTCGTAACAATAATAAACATGGAGTCTTCAAGCTCCTAAATTTCATTAAATTTTTATTATTTGTGCACAGAATGCTGAAACAGCCCTAGTAGGGGGTTGTCTTTTAAGTGTTGCATATAACAACAAAGCTGGAGCCTGTCAACAAATATCAAATGTCAAAATTAACTGTCACGTTTAGTTAGGTTAGACAGGGTCACCCGTTGCGGACATTTTTCGGCATGAAGTAATGTAGCTTCTAGAGAATTACTATTGGCCAAACCAAACACAAAATGTATGGAACTAGTATGCAGACAAATTTGAAATTAAGTACCAAACTTACTAGTAAACATTTATTTGTAATTACCAACAACACAATTTGACCATCTGTATAAAATTATTTTTCCTTCAAGCGTATAATAATAACTATATTACTTTTTGCAACACAGACCGTAGAAATATCCCATTATTTTACTAGTACAAAAATTAATTTTCATTATTGTACTAATAAAATAATGGGGCGTTGTAATCAAGTAGGTAGGAACTGTCATTTTTAAACTTATTTAATTTGACGTTTGTCTGTTTTGAAAATTTTGTGAAAAATGTCTCAAGAATTGCAATGTACGCCTCCGGAATTAGTTGAAATAGCTAATTCCAGTATTGAAACTCTAATTCCAACGAAGTCGCGTAAACTGTATGATTTTGCATACGAAAAATTTCTAAAATGGTGCAATGAATATAATGTACAGCAATACACGGAAAACGTTATGCTTGCATACTTCACGAATTTGTCCAGAAAGTTTAAAAGTTCTACTCTATGGGCAAAGTATTCAATGATTAAAAGTCAATTAAACATTAAACATAATGTTAAAATAGAAAAATATAGCAAATTAATTGCATTTATAAAGCGCCAAGGGGAAAATTATACACCGAAAAAATCAAAAGTATTAACACAAGATCAATTTGATAAATTTCTCAAGGATGCACCAAATAATGTTTATTTAGCAACAAAGGTAGGTACTTTCTTATTTCTTTTTAATCATTATTACGTTTATTAAACCGTTGACAGTGATATCTACTAGCAGATCAATATTTAACTTGACAGCAAATATTACCTCATTTCCTACTTATAACATTTAATGACGGTAGCTCAGTGGCAGAGCTTTTGTCTTCGGTCGCAAAGGTCAGCGGTTCTAATCCCGGTGCTACCAGCTTTTTTTTTTATTTATTTCAACGTTTGTTTTAGGTTATATTAATATTTGGAGTCACAGGAGCCCTTAGATGCGATGAACTTGTTAATTTAAAGTCTAGCGAAATCCAAGATTTGGGAAATTTAATTTTGGTTAAAATCATAAACACAAAAAACAAAAAACAACGGTCGTTTACTATAATTGGCGATTTTTATTTGAATTTGGTAAGACAGTATACGGCTCTTCGTCCGGATGATATTGGCCTGCAGCGATTTTTTATTAAATACCAGAATGGTAAATGTCACCGTGTGGTAATGGGTATCCACAAAATATCAAACGTACCAAAAGACGTTGCTACGTTTTTGAAATTAACAAATCCTCATGAATATACAGGACATTGCCTTCGGAGGACTTCCGCAACTATTTTAGTTGACAACGGAGGTGATATTACCGCTTTAAAGCGGCATGGTGGATGGAAATCCACCAGTGTTGCTGAAGGGTACTTAGAGGATTCCATTTCCAGTAAAACACAAACTGCACAAAAAATACTTAATTGGCAAGAACAACCAAGTAATAGTTCTGGAATCGCTGACATAATAATCGACAATCAACTTACTAATAATATGATGTATACCAATGACAAAATTGTAAATGTCGAAGCTGAAAGCGGTGGCAGTGGCTTAAATTTAAACAACTGCAGTATACAAAACTGCACATTTAATATTACTGTTAATAAATAGGTAACACTTTATGTAATTTTTCGTTTGTATTAATTAAATAGTTGAGATATAAACAAAGCCTTCTATATTTTTTATAAAATGCATATTATTATTACGCTTGAAGAAAAAATAGTATATGTTACTCGGAGCAGAAGGCCCATTATATGTTTCGCCCAGTTTGCACAGCCTCGGCTAGCGCCTCGGCAGTGCAAGAATCTGGGCTCAACAATAATGTTGGCCTTCTACTCCTAGTAACATAATATACTATTATTGTCATATTTCACGATACTTTGCACTATTTACTACCAAATCTAATAATAATAATGCTACATGCTAAATCTGATGAATTTTTCTATATATTATTTTGATTAGACAACAAAATTAGTTCTATAAGGAAGAAAGCGAGATGGTATTGTGTAATGCTTCATTAGTTTTCGTTTGAAACAAAATTGACTCATCATTTGCAATACTAAGTCATTTTAATATATTATGCAAGTTTTTTTTATCATAATATTATTATAATGTAAATGCCCACTGAAATTCCACATGATTAGTTAAACTGGCCTACATTTTAATACGTTCATTGTACAATGGCTATTAACTTGCTTTTCACACTATTCCGATAATTAGGTGGTATATTAATTGTAGAACATTTTTTGATCACCCTCTACCCGTGTAGCTTACAGTACCTTTCGGTAAATCCCTCTCCCCTAAGAAACTACGTAGCTCTTCAATGTATTATATTACATTTGAAAAAATAATTGTTGACTTTCAATACCATCTTTATTGCTCGAAGATATCGTTCAGTACAAATGGTGAAACAAGCCAATCACGTAAGTTATCTGTCTCGTTTTTTTAGTAGGTCCTTTTTTTCCTTTTAGTTTCTTATTGATCACTTTACCATGTATCGCCTTAACATGAATATAGTATAATACATTCAACAGTCAGTGCAGGTCCTTCCTATTAAAAAAAGTTTAGTCTTCATTCGGTAAAAGAAGCTCAGTTAATATGCCTGCGCTATTTGAAAAACGTATTCATTTTAAAATTAAAAAAAGCTACGTACCACGGTTTATGACCCCCCCCAACGTGACCCAGCGTAGTCTTAGATCGAACCCCCCCCAAAAATTGGCTCCGTGCTTTATGGATAGAACCTTAGTGTACATCTAGTTTTTACTTCTTGTGAATACCTCATCATTAAGAGTCTTTATTTTTGCCTTGGCTTTCCGTAGGAATATAATATTTCCTCTGTCGGTAATTTTAATACTATGTTTATTCTTTTATTGCTGTAAATCCATACAAAAGGAGTCAAAAATGCATTCTAAACTGATCGCCCGGTATAAAACGTAGTATTTTAAGAATTAAAACTCCCAAATAACAGTTGCAAAACAACTTACTTAACTCTATTTCCTCATATTACTGATTTATCATCGAAAATCCAATAACGGAGGTAGAATTTAAATAATTTGAATGGGATAACCCTGAAATAATGTATATTATTAACATGTAATAGACCATTTCACATTTTATTAAATAAAGCAAACACAAATGTTAACCTATGCAAAGATGCCAATTTATATCTACTAAACAAAATATCCATTACCACTCCTATAGAAAATATATTTTAATTAGTGTCATCTTTAACTTACACACAGAAGTGTGGGATACAAGAATTTGCATTACAAGGCCAATTGAATCAATAAAAAAATGAAGATATTTACATTACAGAGTGTGTCAAGTGACTTGAATTCATTTAGATTTATTGTAATGAGTGTCTGATTAAGACAAGTAGCCCGCTGTATCTCAGAAACTGTTTATCGTATAGTCTCTCGCATACGAGAAATTACTGGAAAGTATTTTCAAATTTTCCGCTTCACCGGTAGAAGGCGTAGTTCACAATAATAAGACAAAAACATCATTTTTCTATAGTAAGTGTTATAGTACCACAACATTTAAATATTCGTAATAATTTTACCTAAGTTTGCTTCAATACTTTTCCCTCTATCTTGGAAAATAAGTGCTAGGATATAGTTTGCAAATTTATATCGTTTGGAGGAACCAAACTTCTTATTCAAAAAAATGTTTCTAGATTGCAGCTGCAAGCTGGACATGAAACATGAATAGAGTCAAAAGAATTACCGACGATGGAATGACGTTTGTACAGTGTGTACATGAAGTAACGTTACCTGCTAATATTTCGATTTCCGTCAGGCATACAAACAAAAACTTGAATAAAAGACAGGAAATCTGGAATGTCGGCGGGAAACTTGAAATTTTTGACGAAAATCCTGAAATTTGGGCGGGAAACCTAAAATTTGAGCGGGAAACTTGAAATAATTAACGGGAAACCCGAAATTTTTAATGGGAAACCTGAAATTTTTGCTGGAAACTTGGAATTTTTGGCGAAAAACCTGAAATTTGGGCGGGAAACCTAAACTTTCAACTGGAAACTTGAAATTATTAACGGGAAACCTGAAATTTTGGCTGGAAACTTGGTATTTTTGTTGAGAAACCTGAAATTTGGGTGGGAAACCTAAACTTTGATCGGGAAACTTGAAATTATTAACATGAAACCTGAATCTATTAACAGAGAACCTGAAATTTTGGCTAGAAACTTGGAATTTTTGGCGAAAAACCTGAAATTTCTGTGGGAAACCTAAACTTTGAGCGGGAAACTTAAAATTATTAACGGGAAACCTTAAATTCTTAACAGGAAACCTTAAATTCTTAACAGAAAACGTGAAATTTTGGCTAAAAACTTGAAATTTTTGACGAAAAACCTGAAATTTGGGCGGAAAACCTAGAATTTAAGCGGGAAACTTGGAATAATTGACGGAAAACTTTAAAATTCTTGACAGGAAACCTAAAATTTTTGGCGAAAATCTGAAATTTTGGTGGGAAACCTAAACTTTGAGCGGAAAACCTGAAATTTTTGACAGGAAACCTGAAATTTTGGCTAGAAACTTGGAATTTTTGTTCGAGAAACCTAAAATATTATCAATTAATATTAATGACAGAAAAACCTACGAATTTTTTGACATAAGCAATTCTTTTATAATTTTAGGTTCAAACCAATGTAACTTTGGGGAATTATTGAAGGTAGAATTACACGGTCTTGACGGTTGTATTTGTAATTTAATAGATTATGAAAATCTGAAAATTTATTATTTATTATTTAAAAAAATATGTTAATAAATTTTTATCGAGCAACGGAATCGACTTCGATTTTTACTAAAATTCAACCACCGAACTAACTGCGGCAAAAAATATGAATGAATTTCCACAAAAAAATTAATATTATTTTGGCACTACTCCTGCAGAAGAAGCATTTTTTTCCTCTGAATACAGTCGTTATGAAAAGGTAGAATATTCAGTCTTCGTTATAGTTTAATCCTAGCCCCAGAGATAGCACGTTCTGTTATTTAAAATCGTGCTTGAACGATAGAACGTACTAATGAAAAAAAAAATGATCACGTTGTGAATCTCTGGTCGGTGCTTGATGATAAAAAATTATGCAAGAATGCGCTGAATACCCTCAGTATATTATTTCGATTCCAATAAATGTTACTTTATTTTCGAGGTTATTTATATTAATTTATAAATAGATTGTTAGGTACGCCGTTATAGCCTCGACAGCGAGTGGAAAATGTAATCCTTTGCGTTAGATTCATTAATTTTAAAACAACTGGACAATTCAATCATACAGGGTGATTTAAGTTTTGACTCACCATAAATTTTATTGAATTTTGAAAAGTTCAAGCTTAAATAGATTATTACGATTTTGACAGAAAATGTATTATAACTTTCCAAATGATCTGTCAGAAAAATATTACATGACGAATTGAATTGGACATGGAAAAAGTATGTGCGAATTTTACCCCTGATCAAAAGCTAGGCATCAACAGATTTGCTCACATTTTCCTGAGATGTCTGAATTATGGGAAACATCATCACTTGCGATAAAACCTGAAATTTAGTGACAATCCATACATCGGAAAACGTCTGCATCTCCAAGAATTAAAAAAACAAGGATGTTGAAATCAAAATTCCATGTCAAATGACGTAATGCAATTTTCAAAAATCCACTATCTAAAATTAAAAAATTCTCGTAACTCGACTAATTGAGGAGATAGAACGTTCTAGTCTTTGCCAATCGATTCAGGAGAACATTTTACATATAGATATGAATTTTCAGTTCATATTTCCAAGCATTAAGGGAGATAGCTTATAGCAAATTAACTTGTGAAAATATGCGAAAATCCACTTTCTGAAATCTCATGTATCCATAACTCGACTAATTGGAGATATAGGACGTTCTAGTCTTCGCCAATCGATTCAGAAAAACATTTTACATATGGAAATAAGTTTTGAGTTCATAGTTCCAAGTATTAGGTAAGATAACGGAGAGCAAATTAAATCGTGAAAAAATACTTTATGTATTCATAACTCCTCTAATTGGAAAGATAGAATGTTCTAGTCTCCGCCATTCGATTCAGGGGAAAATTTTACATATAGATATGAATTTTGAGTACATATTCACAAGTATTAAGGGAGATAGCAGAGATAAATTTAAATCGAGAAATATTTCCATACCTACCCCTTGCTCCAAAATTTCCTACAAAAAAAAAATTTTTGCGTCATGAAATTGGCTGTAACTTGGTAACCGAGGGTTTTTTGAAACGAAAAATCTTCTGGCACAGTCTGTTTTTTGATAAAATCATTCTTTGGCCTTCAAATGACGTAATGCAATTTTCAAAAATCCACTATCTAAAACTAAAAATTCTCATAACTCGACTAATTGAAGAGATAGAACGTTCTAGTCTTCGCCAATCGATTCAGAAGAACATTTTACATATAGATATAAGTTATCAGTTCATATTTCCAAGCATTAAGGGAGATAGCTTTTAGCAAATTAACTTGTGAAAATATGCGAAAATCCACTTTCTGAAATTTCATGTATCCATAACTTGACTAATTGAAGAGATAGAACGTTCTAGTCTTCACCAATCGATACAGTAGAGCATTTTACATACAGAAATAAGTTTTGAGTTTATATTTCCAAGTATTAAGTAAGATAACGGAGAGCAAATTAAATCGTGAAAATATTCTTTATGTATTCTTAACTCCACTAATTGGAGAGATAGAACGTTCTAGTCTCCGCCATCCGATTTAGGGGAACATTTTACATATAGATATGAATTTTAAATTGATATTCACAAGTATTAAGGGAGATAGCAGAGATAAATTAAAATCGAGAAATATTTCCATACCTACCCCTTGCTCCAAAATTTCCTACAAAAAAAAAATTTTGCGTCATGAAATTGGCTATAAATTGGTAACCGGGGGTTTTTTGAAACGAAAAATCGACTGGCACAGTCTGTTTTTCAATAAAATCATTCTTTGGCCTTCAAATGACGTAATGCAATTTTCAAAAATCCACTATCTAAATTTAAAAATTCTCATAACTCGACTAATTGAAGAGATAGAACGTTCTAGTCTTCGCCAATCGATTCAGAAGAACATTTTACATATAGATATAAGTTATCAGTTCATATTTCCAAGCATTAAGGGAGATAGCTTTTAGCAAATTAACTTGTGAAAATATGCGAAAATCCACTTTCTGAAATTTCATGTATCCATAACTTGACTAATTGAAGAGATAGAACGTTCTAGTCTTCACCAATCGATACAGTAGAGCATTTTACATACAGAAATAAGTTTTGAGTTTATATTTCCAAGTATTAAGTAAGATAACGGAGAGCAAATTAAATCGTGAAAATATTCTTTATGTATTCTTAACTCCACTAATTGGAGAGATAGAACGTTCTAGTCTCCGCCATCCGATTTAGGGGAACATTTTACATATAGATATGAATTTTAAATTGATATTCACAAGTATTAAGGGAGATAGCAGAGATAAATTAAAATCGAGAAATATTTCCATACCTACCCCTTGCTCCAAAATTTCCTACAAAAAAAAAATTTTGCGTCATGAAATTGGCTATAAATTGGTAACCGGGGGTTTTTTGAAACGAAAAATCGACTGGCACAGTCTGTTTTTCAATAAAATCATTCTTTGGCCTTCAAATGACGTAATGCAATTTTCAAAAATCCAATATCTAAAACTAAAAATTCCCATAACTCGGCTAATTGAAAAGATAGAACGTTCTAGCCTTCGCCAATCGATTCAGAACAGCATTTTACATATAGATATAAATTTTCAGTTTATATTTCCCAGCATTAAGGGAGATACCAAATAGCAAATTAACTTGTGAAAATATGCGAAAATCCACTTTCTGAAATTTCATGTATCCATAACTCGGCTAATTGAAGAGATAAAACGTTCTAGTCTTCACCAATCGATTCAGTAGAGCATTTTACATACAGAAATAAGTTTTGAGTTTATATTTCCAAGTATTAAGTAAGATAACGGAGAGCAAATTAAATCGTGAAAATATTCTCTATGTATTCATAATTCGACTAATTGAAGAGATAGAACGTTCTAGTCTCCGCCATCCGATTCAGGGGAACATTTTACATATAGATATGAATTTTGAATTGATATTCACAAGTATTAAGGGAGATAGCAGAGATAAATTAAAATCGAGAAATATTTCCATACCTACCCCTTGCTCCAAAATTTCCTACAAAAAAAAATTTTGCGTCATGAAATTGGCTATAAATTGGTAACCGGGGGTTTTTTGGAACGAAAAATCGACTGGCACAGTCTGTTTTTCAATAAAATCATTCTTTGGCCTTCAAATGACGTAATGCAATTTTCAAAAATCCAATATCTAAAACTAAAAATTCTCATAACTCGGCTAATTGAAAAGATAGAACGTTCTAGTCTTCGCCAATCGATTCAGAACAGCATTTTACATATAGATATAAATTTTCAGTTTATATTTCCGAGCATTAAGGGAGATACCAAATAGCAAATTAACTTGTGAAAATATGCGAAAATCCACTTTCTGAAATTTCATGTATCCATAACTCGGCTAATTGAAGAGATAGAACGTTCTAGTCTTCACCAATCGATACAGTAGAGCATTTTACATACAGAAATGAGTTTTGAGTTTATATTTCCAAGTATTAAGTAAGATAACGGAGAGCAAATTAAATCGTGAAAATATTCTTTATGTATTCTTAACTCCACTAATTGGAGAGATAGAACGTTCTAGTCTCCGCCATCCGATTCAGGGGAACATTTTACATATAGATATGAATTTTGAATTGATATTCACGAGTATTAAGGGAGATAGCAGAGATAAATTAAAATCGAGAAATATTTCCATACCTACCCCTTGCTCCAAAATTTCCTACAAAAAAAAATTTTGCGTCATGAAATTGGCTATAAATTGGTAACCGGAGGTTTTTTGAAACGAAAAATCGACTGGCACAGTCTGTTTTTCAATAAAATCATTCTTTGGCCTTCAAATGACGTAATGCAATTTTCAAAAATCCAATATCTAAAACTAAAAATTCTCATAACTCGGCTAATTGAAAAGATAGAACGTTCTAGCCTTCGCCAATCGATTCAGAACAGCATTTTACATATAGATATAAATTTTCAGTTTATATTTCCCAGCATTAAGGGAGATACCAAATAGCAAATTAACTTGTGAAAATATGCGAAAATCCACTTTCTGAAATTTCATGTATCCATAACTCGGCTAATTGAAGAGATAAAACGTTCTAGTCTTCACCAATCGATTCAGTAGAGCATTTTACATACAGAAATAAGTTTTGAGTTTATATTTCCAAGTATTAAGTAAGATAACGGAGAGCAAATTAAATCGTGAAAATATTCTCTATGTATTCATAATTCGACTAATTGAAGAGATAGAACGTTCTAGTCTCCGCCATCCGATTCAGGGGAACATTTTACATATAGATATGAATTTTAAATTGATATTCTCAAGTATTAAGGGAGATAGCAGAGATAAATTAAAATCGAGAAATATTTCCATACCTACCCCTTGCTCCAAAATTTCCTACAAAAAAAAAATTTTGCGTCATGAAATTGGCTATAAATTGGTAACCGGGGGTTTTTTGAAACGAAAAATCGACTGGCACAGTCTGTTTTTCAATAAAATCATTCTTTGGCCTTCAAATGACGTAATGCAATTTTCAAAAATCCACTATCTAAAACTAAAAATTCTCATAACTCGACTAATTGAAGAGATAGAACGTTCTAGTCTTCGCCAATCGATTCAGAAGAACATTTTACATATAGATATAAGTTATCAGTTCATATTTCCAAGCATTAAGGGAGATAGCTTTTAGCAAATTAACTTGTGAAAATATGCGAAAATCCACTTTCTGAAATTTCATGTATCCATAACTTGACTAATTGAAGAGATAGAACGTTCTAGTCTTCACCAATCGATACAGTAGAGCATTTTACATACAGAAATAAGTTTTGAGTTTATATTTCCAAGTATTAAGTAAGATAACGGAGAGCAAATTAAATCGTGAAAATATTCTTTATGTATTCTTAACTCCACTAATTGGAGAGATAGAACGTTCTAGTCTCCGCCATCCGATTTAGGGGAACATTTTACATATAGATATGAATTTTAAATTGATATTCACAAGTATTAAGGGAGATAGCAGAGATAAATTAAAATCGAGAAATATTTCCATACCTACCCCTTGCTCCAAAATTTCCTACAAAAAAAAAATTTTGCGTCATGAAATTGGCTATAAATTGGTAACCGGGGGTTTTTTGAAACGAAAAATCGACTGGCACAGTCTGTTTTTCAATAAAATCATTCTTTGGCCTTCAAATGACGTAATGCAATTTTCAAAAATCCAATATCTAAAACTAAAAATTCTCATAACTCGACTAATTGAAGAGATAGAACGTTCTAGTCTTCGCCAATCGATTCAGAAGAACATTTTACATATAGATATAAGTTATCAGTTCATATTTCCAAGCATTAAGGGAGATAGCTTTTAGCAAATTAACTTGTGAAAATATGCGAAAATCCACTTTCTGAAATTTCATGTATCCATAACTTGACTAATTGAAGAGATAAAACGTTCTAGTCTTCACCAATCGATTCAGTAGAGCATTTTACATACAGAAATAAGTTTTGAGTTTATATTTCCAAGTATTAAGTAAGATAACGGAGAGCAAATTAAATCGTGAAAATATTCTCTATGTATTCATAATTCGACTAATTGAAGAGATAGAACGTTCTAGTCTCCGCCATCCGATTCAGGGGAACATTTTACATATAGATATGAATTTTAAATTGATATTCTCAAGTATTAAGGGAGATAGCAGAGATAAATTAAAATCGAGAAATATTTCCATACCTACCCCTTGCTCCAAAATTTCCTACAAAAAAAAAATTTTGCGTCATGAAATTGGCTATAAATTGGTAACCGGGGGTTTTTTGAAACGAAAAATCGACTGGCACAGTCTGTTTTTCAATAAAATCATTCTTTGGCCTTCAAATGACGTAATGCAATTTTCAAAAATCCACTATCTAAAACTAAAAATTCTCATAACTCGACTAATTGAAGAGATAGAACGTTCTAGTCTTCGCCAATCGATTCAGAAGAACATTTTACATATAGATATAAGTTATCAGTTCATATTTCCAAGCATTAAGGGAGATAGCTTTTAGCAAATTAACTTGTGAAAATATGCGAAAATCCACTTTCTGAAATTTCATGTATCCATAACTTGACTAATTGAAGAGATAGAACGTTCTAGTCTTCACCAATCGATACAGTAGAGCATTTTACATACAGAAATAAGTTTTGAGTTTATATTTCCAAGTATTAAGTAAGATAACGGAGAGCAAATTAAATCGTGAAAATATTCTTTATGTATTCTTAACTCCACTAATTGGAGAGATAGAACGTTCTAGTCTCCGCCATCCGATTTAGGGGAACATTTTACATATAGATATGAATTTTAAATTGATATTCACAAGTATTAAGGGAGATAGCAGAGATAAATTAAAATCGAGAAATATTTCCATACCTACCCCTTGCTCCAAAATTTCCTACAAAAAAAAAATTTTGCGTCATGAAATTGGCTATAAATTGGTAACCGGGGGTTTTTTGAAACGAAAAATCGACTGGCACAGTCTGTTTTTCAATAAAATCATTCTTTGGCCTTCAAATGACGTAATGCAATTTTCAAAAATCCAATATCTAAAACTAAAAATTCTCATAACTCGGCTAATTGAAAAGATAGAACGTTCTAGCCTTCGCCAATCGATTCAGAACAGCATTTTACATATAGATATAAATTTTCAGTTTATATTTCCCAGCATTAAGGGAGATACCAAATAGCAAATTAACTTGTGAAAATATGCGAAAATCCACTTTCTGAAATTTCATGTATCCATAACTCGGCTAATTGAAGAGATAAAACGTTCTAGTCTTCACCAATCGATTCAGTAGAGCATTTTACATACAGAAATAAGTTTTGAGTTTATATTTCCAAGTATTAAGTAAGATAACGGAGAGCAAATTAAATCGTGAAAATATTCTCTATGTATTCATAATTCGACTAATTGAAGAGATAGAACGTTCTAGTCTCCGCCATCCGATTCAGGGGAACATTTTACATATAGATATGAATTTTAAATTGATATTCACAAGTATTAAGGGAGATAGCAGAGATAAATTAAAATCGAGAAATATTTCCATACCTACCCCTTGCTCCAAAATTTCCTACAAAAAAAAAATTTTGCGTCATGAAATTGGCTATAAATTGGTAACCGGGGGTTTTTTGAAACGAAAAATCGACTGGCACAGTCTGTTTTTCAATAAAATCATTCTTTGGCCTTCAAATGACGTAATGCAATTTTCAAAAATCCAATATCTAAAACTAAAAATTCTCATAACTCGGCTAATTGAAAAGATAGAACGTTCTAGCCTTCGCCAATCGATTCAGAACAGCATTTTACATATAGATATAAATTTTCAGTTTATATTTCCAAGCATTAAGGGAGATACCAAATAGCAAATTAACTTGTGAAAATATGCGAAAATCCACTTTCTGAAATTTCATGTATCCATAACTCGGCTAATTGAAGAGATAGAACGTTCTAGTCTTCACCAATCGATACAGTAGAGCATTTTACATACAGAAATGAGTTTTGAGTTTATATTTCCAAGTATTAAGTAAGATAACGGAGAGCAAATTAAATCGTGAAAATATTCTTTATGTATTCTTAACTCCACTAATTGGAGAGATAGAACGTTCTAGTCTCCGCCATCCGATTCAGGGGAACATTTTACATATAGATATGAATTTTGAATTGATATTCACGAGTATTAAGGGAGATAGCAGAGATAAATTAAAATCGAGAAATATTTCCATACCTACCCCTTGCTCCAAAATTTCCTACAAAAAAAAATTTTGCGTCATGAAATTGGCTATAAATTGGTAACCGGAGGTTTTTTGAAACGAAAAATCGACTGGCACAGTCTGTTTTTCAATAAAATCATTCTTTGGCCTTCAAATGACGTAATGCAATTTTCAAAAATCCAATATCTAAAACTAAAAATTCTCATAACTCGGCTAATTGAAAAGATAAAACGTTCTAGTCTTCGCCAATCGATTCAGAACAGCATTTTACATATTGATATACATTTTCAGTTTATATTTCCAAGCATTAAGGGAGATACCAAATAGCAAATTAACTTGTGAAAATATGCGAAAATCCACTTTCTGAAATTTCATGTATCCATAACTCGGCTAATTGAAGAGATAGAACGTTCTAGTCTTCACCAATCGATACAGTAGAGCATTTTACATACAGAAATGAGTTTTGAGTTTATATTTCCAAGTATTAAGTAAGATAACGGAGAGCAAATTAAATCGTGAAAATATTCTTTATGTATTCTTAACTCCACTAATTGGAGAGATAGAACGTTCTAGTCTCCGCCATCCGATTCAGGGGAACATTTTACATATAGATATGAATTTTGAATTGATATTCACAAGTATTAAGGGAGATAGCAGAGATAAATTAAAATCGAGAAATATTTCCATACCTACCCCTTGCTCCAAAATTTCCTACAAAAAAAAAATTTTGCGTCATGAAATTGGCTATTATAAATTGGTAACCGGGGGTTTTTTGAAACGAAAAATCGACTGGCACAGTCTGTTTTTCAATAAAATCATTCTTTGGCCTTCAAATGACGTAATGCAATTTTCAAAAATCCAATATCTAAAACTAAAAATTCTCATAACTCGGCTAATTGAAAAGATAGAACGTTCTAGTCTTCGCCAATCGATTCAGAACAGCATTTTACATATAGATATACATTTTCAGTTTATATTTCCAAGCATTAAGGGAGATACCAAATAGCAAATTAACTTGTGAAAATATGCGAAAATCCACTTTCTGAAATTTCATGTATCCATAACTCGGCTAATTGGAGAGATAGAACGTTCTAGTCTTCACCAAACGATACAGTAGAGCATTTTACATACAGAAATGAGTTTTGAGTTTATATTTCCAAGTATTAAGTAAGAGCAAATTAAATCGTGAAAATATTCTTTATGTATTCTTAACTCCACTAATTGGAGAGATAGAACGTTCTAGTCTCCGCCATCCGATTCAGGGGAACATTTTACATATAGATATGAATTTTGAATTGATATTCACAAGTATTAAGGGAGATAGCAGAGATAAATTAAAATCGAGAAATATTTCCATACCTACCCCTTGCTCCAAAATTTCCTACAAAAAAAAAATTTTGCGTCATGAAATTGGCTATAAATTGGTAACCGGGGGTTTTTTGAAACGAAAAATCGACTGGCACAGTCTGTTTTTCAATAAAATCATTCTTTGGCCTTCAAATGACGTAATGCAATTTTCAAAAATCCAATATCTAAAACTAAAAATTTTCATAACTCGGCTAATTGAAAAGATAGACCGTTCTAGTCTTCGCCAATCGATTCAGAACAGCATTTTACATATAGATATACATTTTCAGTTTATATTTCCAAGCATTAAGGGAGATACCAAATAGCAAATTAACTTGTGAAAATATGCGAAAATCCACTTTCTGAAATTTCATGTATCCATAACTCGGCTAATTGGAGAGATAGAACGTTCTAGTCTTCGCCAATCGATTCAGAAGAGCATTTTACATAGAGAAATAAGTTTTGAGTTCATATTTTCAAGTATTAAGTGAGATAACGGAGAGCAAAATAAATCGTGAAAATATACTTTATGTATTCATAACTCCTCTAATTGGAAAGATAGAACGTTCTAGTCTCCGCCATTCGATTCAGGGGAAAATTTTACATATAGATATGAATTTTGAGTACATATTCACAAGTATTAAGGGAGATAGCAGAGATAAATTAAAATCGAGAAATATTTCCATACCTACCCCTTGCTCCAAAATTTCCTACAAAAAAAAAAATTTTGCGTCATGAAATTGGCTGTAACTTGGTAACCGGGGGTTTTTTGAAACGAAAAATCGATTGGCACAGTCTGTTTTTTGATAAAATAATTCTTTGGCCTTCAAATGACGTAATGCAATTTTCAAAAATCCAATATCTAAAACTAAAAATTCTCATAACTCGGCTAATTGGAAAGATAGAACGTTCTAGTCTTCGCCAATCGATTCAGAACAGCATTTTACATATAGATATAAATTTTCAGTTTATATTTCCAAGCATTAAGGGAGATACCAAATAGCAAATTAACTTGTGAAAATATGCGAAAATCCACTTTCTGAAATTTCATGTATCCATAACTCGGCTAATTGGAGAGATAGAACGTTCTAGTCTTCACCAATCGATTCAGAAGAGCATTTTACATACAGAAATAAGTTTTGAGTTTATATTTCCGAGTATTAAGTAAGATAACGGAGAGCAAATTAAATCGTGAAAATATTCTTTATGTATTCTTAACTCCACTAATTGGAGAGATAGAACGTTCTAGTCTCCGCCATCCGATTCAGGGGAACATTTTACATATAGATATGAATTTTAAATTGATATTCACAAGTATTAGGGGAGATAGCAGAGATAAATTAAAATCGAGAAATATTTCCATACCTACCCCTTGCTCCAAAATTTCCTACAAAAAAAAAATTTTGCGTCATGAAATTGGCTATAAATTGGTAACCCGGGGTTTTTTGAAACGAAAAATCGACTGGCACAGTCTGTTTTTCAATAAAATCATTCTTTGGCCTTCAAATGACGTAATGCAATTTTCAAAAATCCAATATCTAAAACTAAAAATTCTCATAACTCGGCTAATTGAAAAGATAAAACGTTCTAGTCTTCGCCAATCGATTCAGAACAGCATTTTACATATTGATATACATTTTCAGTTTATATTTCCAAGCATTAAGGGAGATACCAAATAGCAAATTAACTTGTGAAAATATGCGAAAATCCACTTTCTGAAATTTCATGTATCCATAACTCGGCTAATTGAAGAGATAGAACGTTCTAGTCTTCACCAATCGATACAGTAGAGCATTTTACATACAGAAATGAGTTTTGAGTTTATATTTCCAAGTATTAAGTAAGATAACGGAGAGCAAATTAAATCGTGAAAATATTCTTTATGTATTCTTAACTCCACTAATTGGAGAGATAGAACGTTCTAGTCTCCGCCATCCGATTCAGGGGAACATTTTACATATAGATATGAATTTTGAATTGATATTCACAAGTATTAAGGGAGATAGCAGAGATAAATTAAAATCGAGAAATATTTCCATACCTACCCCTTGCTCCAAAATTTCCTACAAAAAAAAAATTTTGCGTCATGAAATTGGCTATAAATTGGTAACCGGGGGTTTTTTGAAACGAAAAATCGACTGGCACAGTCTGTTTTTCAATAAAATCATTCTTTGGCCTTCAAATGACGTAATGCAATTTTCAAAAATCCAATATCTAAAACTAAAAATTCTCATAACTCGGCTAATTGAAAAGATAGAAGGTTCTAGTCTTCGCCAATCGATTCAGAACAGCATTTTACATATAGATATACATTTTCAGTTTATATTTCCAAGCATTAAGGGAGATACCAAATAGCAAATTAACTTGTGAAAATATGCGAAAATCCACTTTCTGAAATTTCATGTATCCATAACTCGGCTAATTGAAGAGATAGAACGTTCTAGTCTTCACCAATCGATACAGTAGAGCATTTTACATAGAGAAATAAGTTTTGAGTTCATATTTTCAAGTATTAAGTAAGATAACGGAGAGCAAAATAAATCGTGAAAATATACTTTATGTATTCATAACTCCTCTAATTGGAAAGATAGAACGTTCTAGTCTCCGCCATTCGATTCAGGGGAAAATTTTACATATAGATATGAATTTTGAATTGATATTCACAAGTATTAAGGGAGATAGCAGAGATAAATTAAAATCGAGAAATATTTCCATACCTACCCCTTGCTCCAAAATTTCCTACAAAAAAAAAATTTTGCGTCATGAAATTGGCTGTAACTTGGTAACCGGGGGTTCTTTGAAACGAAAAATCGACTGGCACAGTCTGTTTTTCAATAAAATCATTCTTTGGCCTTCAAATGACGTAATGCAATTTTCAAAAATCCAATATCTAAAACTAAAAATTCTCATAACTCGGCTAATTGAAAAGATAGAACGTTCTAGTCTTCGCCAATCGATTCAGAACAGCATTTTACATATAGAAATACATTTTCAGTTTATAGTTCCAAGCATTAAGGGAGATACCAAATAGCAAATTAACTTGTGAAAATATGCGAAAATCCACTTTCTGAAATTTCATGTATCCATAACTCGGCTAATTGAAGAGATAGAACGTTCTAGTCTTCACCAATCGATACAGTAGAGCATTTTACATACAGAAATGAGTTTTGAGTTTATATTTCCAAGTATTAAGTAAGATAACGGAGAGCAAATTAAATCGTGAAAATATTCTTTATGTATTCTTAACTCCACTAATTGGAGAGATAGAACGTTCTAGTCTCCGCCATCCGATTCAGGGGAACATTTTACATATAGATATGAATTTTGAATTGATATTCACAAGTATTAAGGGAGATAGCAGAGATAAATTAAAATCGAGAAATATTTCCATACCTACCCCTTGCTCCAAAATTTCCTACAAAAAAAAAATTTTGCGTCATGAAATTGGCTATAAATTGGTAACCGGGGGTTTTTTGAAACGAAAAATCGACTGGCACAGTCTGTTTTTCAATAAAATCATTCTTTGGCCTTCAAATGACGTAATGCAATTTTCAAAAATCCAATATCTAAAACTAAAAATTCTCATAACTCGGCTAATTGAAAAGATAGAACGTTCTAGTCTTCGCCAATCGATTCAGAACAGCATTTTACATATAGATATACATTTTCAGTTTATATTTCCAAGCATTAAGGGAGATACCAAATAGCAAATTAACTTGTGAAAATATGCGAAAATCCACTTTCTGAAATTTCATGTATCCATAACTCGGCTAATTGGAGAGATAGAACGTTCTAGTCTTCGCCAATCGATTCAGAAGAGCATTTTACATAGAGAAATAAGTTTTGAGTTCATATTTTCAAGTATTAAGTAAGATAACGGAGAGCAAAATAAATCGTGAAAATATACTTTATGTATTCATAACTCCTCTAATTGGAAAGATAGAACGTTCTAGTCTCCGCCATTCGATTCAGGGGAAAATTTTACATATAGATATGAATTTTGAATTGATATTCACAAGTATTAAGGGAGATAGCAGAGATAAATTAAAATCGAGAAATATTTCCATACCTACCCCTTGCTCCAAAATTTCCTACAAAAAAAAAATTTTGCGTCATGAAATTGGCTGTAACTTGGTAACCGGGGGTTCTTTGAAACGAAAAATCGACTGGCACAGTCTGTTTTTCAATAAAATCATTCTTTGGCCTTCAAATGACGTAATGCAATTTTCAAAAATCCAATATCTAAAACTAAAAATTCTCATAACTCGGCTAATTGAAAAGATAGAACGTTCTAGTCTTCGCCAATCGATTCAGAACAGCATTTTACATATAGAAATACATTTTCAGTTTATAGTTCCAAGCATTAAGGGAGATACCAAATAGCAAATTAACTTGTGAAAATATGCGAAAATCCACTTTCTGAAATTTCATGTATCCATAACTCGGCTAATTGAAGAGATAGAACGTTCTAGTCTTCACCAATCGATACAGTAGAGCATTTTACATACAGAAATGAGTTTTGAGTTTATATTTCCAAGTATTAAGTAAGATAACGGAGAGCAAATTAAATCGTGAAAATATTCTTTATGTATTCTTAACTCCACTAATTGGAGAGATAGAACGTTCTAGTCTCCGCCATCCGATTCAGGGGAACATTTTACATATAGATATGAATTTTGAATTGATATTCACGAGTATTAAGGGAGATAGCAGAGATAAATTAAAATCGAGAAATATTTCCATACCTACCCCTTGCTCCAAAATTTCCTACAAAAAAAAATTTTGCGTCATGAAATTGGCTATAAATTGGTAACCGGAGGTTTTTTGAAACGAAAAATCGACTGGCACAGTCTGTTTTTCAATAAAATCATTCTTTGGCCTTCAAATGACGTAATGCAATTTTCAAAAATCCAATATCTAAAACTAAAAATTCTCATAACTCGGCTAATTGAAAAGATAAAACGTTCTAGTCTTCGCCAATCGATTCAGAACAGCATTTTACATATTGATATACATTTTCAGTTTATATTTCCAAGCATTAAGGGAGATACCAAATAGCAAATTAACTTGTGAAAATATGCGAAAATCCACTTTCTGAAATTTCATGTATCCATAACTCGGCTAATTGGAGAGATAGAACGTTCTAGTCTTCACCAAACGATACAGTAGAGCATTTTACATACAGAAATGAGTTTTGAGTTTATATTTCCAAGTATTAAGTAAGAGCAAATTAAATCGTGAAAATATTCTTTATGTATTCTTAACTCCACTAATTGGAGAGATAGAACGTTCTAGTCTCCGCCATCCGATTCAGGGGAACATTTTACATATAGATATGAATTTTGAATTGATATTCACAAGTATTAAGGGAGATAGCAGAGATAAATTAAAATCGAGAAATATTTCCATACCTACCCCTTGCTCCAAAATTTCCTACAAAAAAAAAATTTTGCGTCATGAAATTGGCTATAAATTGGTAACCGGGGGTTTTTTGAAACGAAAAATCGACTGGCACAGTCTGTTTTTCAATAAAATCATTCTTTGGCCTTCAAATGACGTAATGCAATTTTCAAAAATCCAATATCTAAAACTAAAAATTTTCATAACTCGGCTAATTGAAAAGATAGACCGTTCTAGTCTTCGCCAATCGATTCAGAACAGCATTTTACATATAGATATACATTTTCAGTTTATATTTCCAAGCATTAAGGGAGATACCAAATAGCAAATTAACTTGTGAAAATATGCGAAAATCCACTTTCTGAAATTTCATGTATCCATAACTCGGCTAATTGGAGAGATAGAACGTTCTAGTCTTCGCCAATCGATTCAGAAGAGCATTTTACATAGAGAAATAAGTTTTGAGTTCATATTTTCAAGTATTAAGTGAGATAACGGAGAGCAAAATAAATCGTGAAAATATACTTTATGTATTCATAACTCCTCTAATTGGAAAGATAGAACGTTCTAGTCTCCGCCATTCGATTCAGGGAAAAATTTTACATATAGATATGAATTTTGAGTACATATTCACAAGTATTAAGGGAGATAGCAGAGATAAATTAAAATCGAGAAATATTTCCATACCTACCCCTTGCTCCAAAATTTCCTACAAAAAAAAAAATTTTGCGTCATGAAATTGGCTGTAACTTGATAACCGGGGGTTTTTTGAAACGAAAAATCGATTGGCACAGTCTGTTTTTTGATAAAATAATTCTTTGGCCTTCAAATGACGTAATGCAATTTTCAAAAATCCAATATCTAAAACTAAAAATTCTCATAACTCGGCTAATTGGAAAGATAGAACGTTCTAGTCTTCGCCAATCGATTCAGAACAGCATTTTACATATAGATATAAATTTTCAGTTTATATTTCCAAGCATTAAGGGAGATACCAAATAGCAAATTAACTTGTGAAAATATGCGAAAATCCACTTTCTGAAATTTCATGTATCCATAACTCGGCTAATTGAAGAGATAGAACGTTCTAGTCTTCACCAATCGATACAGTAGAGCATTTTACATACAGAAATGAGTTTTGAGTTTATATTTCCAAGTATTAAGTAAGATAACGGAGAGCAAATTAAATCGTGAAAATATTCTTTATGTATTCTTAACTCCACTAATTGGAGAGATAGAACGTTCTAGTCTCCGCCATCCGATTCAGGGGAACATTTTACATATAGATATGAATTTTGAATTGATATTCACAAGTATTAAGGGAGATAGCAGAGATAAATTAAAATCGAGAAATATTTCCATACCTACCCCTTGCTCCAAAATTTCCTACAAAAAAAAAATTTTGCGTCATGAAATTGGCTATAAATTGGTAACCGGGGGTTTTTTGAAACGAAAAATCGACTGGCACAGTCTGTTTTTCAATAAAATCATTCTTTGGCCTTCAAATGACGTAATGCAATTTTCAAAAATCCAATATCTAAAACTAAAAATTCTCATAACTCGGCTAATTGAAAAGATAGAACGTTCTAGTCTTCGCCAATCGATTCAGAACAGCATTTTACATATAGATATACATTTTCAGTTTATATTTCCAAGCATTAAGGGAGATACCAAATAGCAAATTAACTTGTGAAAATATGCGAAAATCCACTTTCTGAAATTTCATGTATCCATAACTCGGCTAATTGAAGAGATAGAACGTTCTAGTCTTCACCAATCGATACAGTAGAGCATTTTACATACAGAAATGAGTTTTGAGTTTATATTTCCAAGTATTAAGTAAGATAACGGAGAGCAAATTAAATCGTGAAAATATTCTTTATGTATTCTTAACTCCACTAATTGGAGAGATAGAACGTTCTAGTCTCCGCCATCCGATTCAGGGGAACATTTTACATATAGATATGAATTTTGAATTGATATTCACGAGTATTAAGGGAGATAGCAGAGATAAATTAAAATCGAGAAATATTTCCATACCTACCCCTTGCTCCAAAATTTCCTACAAAAAAAAATTTTGCGTCATGAAATTGGCTATAAATTGGTAACCGGAGGTTTTTTGAAACGAAAAATCGACTGGCACAGTCTGTTTTTCAATAAAATCATTCTTTGGCCTTCAAATGACGTAATGCAATTTTCAAAAATCCAATATCTAAAACTAAAAATTCTCATAACTCGGCTAATTGAAAAGATAAAACGTTCTAGTCTTCGCCAATCGATTCAGAACAGCATTTTACATATTGATATACATTTTCAGTTTATATTTCCAAGCATTAAGGGAGATACCAAATAGCAAATTAACTTGTGAAAATATGCGAAAATCCACTTTCTGAAATTTCATGTATCCATAACTCGGCTAATTGGAGAGATAGAACGTTCTAGTCTTCACCAAACGATACAGTAGAGCATTTTACATACAGAAATGAGTTTTGAGTTTATATTTCCAAGTATTAAGTAAGAGCAAATTAAATCGTGAAAATATTCTTTATGTATTCTTAACTCCACTAATTGGAGAGATAGAACGTTCTAGTCTCCGCCATCCGATTCAGGGGAACATTTTACATATAGATATGAATTTTGAATTGATATTCACAAGTATTAAGGGAGATAGCAGAGATAAATTAAAATCGAGAAATATTTCCATACCTACCCCTTGCTCCAAAATTTCCTACAAAAAAAAAATTTTGCGTCATGAAATTGGCTATAAATTGGTAACCGGGGGTTTTTTGAAACGAAAAATCGACTGGCACAGTCTGTTTTTCAATAAAATCATTCTTTGGCCTTCAAATGACGTAATGCAATTTTCAAAAATCCAATATCTAAAACTAAAAATTTTCATAACTCGGCTAATTGAAAAGATAGACCGTTCTAGTCTTCGCCAATCGATTCAGAACAGCATTTTACATATAGATATACATTTTCAGTTTATATTTCCAAGCATTAAGGGAGATACCAAATAGCAAATTAACTTGTGAAAATATGCGAAAATCCACTTTCTGAAATTTCATGTATCCATAACTCGGCTAATTGAAGAGATAGAACGTTCTAGTCTTCACCAATCGATACAGTAGAGCATTTTACATACAGAAATGAGTTTTGAGTTTATATTTCCAAGTATTAAGTAAGATAACGGAGAGCAAATTAAATCGTGAAAATATTCTTTATGTATTCTTAACTCCACTAATTGGAGAGATAGAACGTTCTAGTCTCCGCCATCCGATTCAGGGGAACATTTTACATATAGATATGAATTTTGAATTGATATTCACAAGTATTAAGGGAGATAGCAGAGATAAATTAAAATCGAGAAATATTTCCATACCTACCCCTTGCTCCAAAATTTCCTACAAAAAAAAAATTTTGCGTCATGAAATTGGCTATAAATTGGTAACCGGGGGTTTTTTGAAACGAAAAATCGACTGGCACAGTCTGTTTTTCAATAAAATCATTCTTTGGCCTTCAAATGACGTAATGCAATTTTCAAAAATCCAATATCTAAAACTAAAAATTCTCATAACTCGGCTAATTGAAAAGATAGAACGTTCTAGTCTTCGCCAATCGATTCAGAACAGCATTTTACATATAGATATACATTTTCAGTTTATATTTCCAAGCATTAAGGGAGATACCAAATAGCAAATTAACTTGTGAAAATATGCGAAAATCCACTTTCTGAAATTTCATGTATCCATAACTCGGCTAATTGGAGAGATAGAACGTTCTAGTCTTCGCCAATCGATTCAGAAGAGCATTTTACATAGAGAAATAAGTTTTGAGTTCATATTTTCAAGTATTAAGTAAGATAACGGAGAGCAAAATAAATCGTGAAAATATACTTTATGTATTCATAACTCCTCTAATTGGAAAGATAGAACGTTCTAGTCTCCGCCATTCGATTCAGGGGAAAATTTTACATATAGATATGAATTTTGAATTGATATTCACAAGTATTAAGGGAGATAGCAGAGATAAATTATAATCGAGAAATATTTCCATACCTACCCCTTGCTCCAAAATTTCCTACAAAAAAAAAATTTTGCGTCATGAAATTGGCTGTAACTTGGTAACCGGGGGTTCTTTGAAACGAAAAATCGACTGGCACAGTCTGTTTTTCAATAAAATCATTCTTTGGCCTTCAAATGACGTAATGCAATTTTCAAAAATCCAATATCTAAAACTAAAAATTCTCATAACTCGGCTAATTGAAAAGATAGAACGTTCTAGTCTTCGCCAATCGATTCAGAACAGCATTTTACATATAGAAATACATTTTCAGTTTATAGTTCCAAGCATTAAGGGAGATACCAAATAGCAAATTAACTTGTGAAAATATGCGAAAATCCACTTTCTGAAATTTCATGTATCCATAACTCGGCTAATTGAAGAGATAGAACGTTCTAGTCTTCACCAATCGATACAGTAGAGCATTTTACATACAGAAATGAGTTTTGAGTTTATATTTCCAAGTATTAAGTAAGATAACGGAGAGCAAATTAAATCGTGAAAATATTCTTTATGTATTCTTAACTCCACTAATTGGAGAGATAGAACGTTCTAGTCTCCGCCATCCGATTCAGGGGAACATTTTACATATAGATATGAATTTTGAATTGATATTCACAAGTATTAAGGGAGATAGCAGAGATAAATTAAAATCGAGAAATATTTCCATACCTACCCCTTGCTCCAAAATTTCCTACAAAAAAAAAATTTTGCGTCATGAAATTGGCTATAAATTGGTAACCGGGGGTTTTTTGAAACGAAAAATCGACTGGCACAGTCTGTTTTTCAATAAAATCATTCTTTGGCCTTCAAATGACGTAATGCAATTTTCAAAAACCCAATATCTAAAACTAAAAATTCTCATAACTCGGCTAATTGAAAAGATAGAACGTTCTAGTCTTCGCCAATCGATTCAGAACAGCATTTTACATATAGATATACATTTTCAGTTTATATTTCCAAGCATTAAGGGAGATACCAAATAGCAAATTAACTTGTGAAAATATGCGAAAATCCACTTTCTGAAATTTCATGTATCCATAACTCGGCTAATTGGAGAGATAGAACGTTCTAGTCTTCGCCAATCGATTCAGAAGAGCATTTTACATAGAGAAATAAGTTTTGAGTTCATATTTTCAAGTATTAAGTAAGATAACGGAGAGCAAAATAAATCGTGAAAATATACTTTATGTATTCATAACTCCTCTAATTGGAAAGATAGAACGTTCTAGTCTCCGCCATTCGATTCAGGGGAAAATTTTACATATAGATATGAATTTTGAATTGATATTCACAAGTATTAAGGGAGATAGCAGAGATAAATTAAAATCGAGAAATATTTCCATACCTACCCCTTGCTCCAAAATTTCCTACAAAAAAAAAATTTTGCGTCATGAAATTGGCTATAAATTGGTAACCGGGGGTTTTTTGAAACGAAAAATCGACTGGCACAGTCTGTTTTTCAATAAAATCATTCTTTGGCCTTCAAATGACGTAATGCAATTTTCAAAAATCCAATATCTAAAACTAAAAATTTTCATAACTCGGCTAATTGAAAAGATAGACCGTTCTAGTCTTCGCCAATCGATTCAGAACAGCATTTTACATATAGATATACATTTTCAGTTTATATTTCCAAGCATTAAGGGAGATACCAAATAGCAAATTAACTTGTGAAAATATGCGAAAATCCACTTTCTGAAATTTCATGTATCCATAACTCGGCTAATTGAAGAGATAGAACGTTCTAGTCTTCACCAATCGATACAGTAGAGCATTTTACATACAGAAATGAGTTTTGAGTTTATATTTCCAAGTATTAAGTAAGATAACGGAGAGCAAATTAAATCGTGAAAATATTCTTTATGTATTCTTAACTCCACTAATTGGAGAGATAGAACGTTCTAGTCTCCGCCATCCGATTCAGGGGAACATTTTACATATAGATATGAATTTTGAATTGATATTCACAAGTATTAAGGGAGATAGCAGAGATAAATTAAAATCGAGAAATATTTCCATACCTACCCCTTGCTCCAAAATTTCCTACAAAAAAAAAATTTTGCGTCATGAAATTGGCTATAAATTGGTAACCGGGGGTTTTTTGAAACGAAAAATCGACTGGCACAGTCTGTTTTTCAATAAAATCATTCTTTGGCCTTCAAATGACGTAATGCAATTTTCAAAAATCCAATATCTAAAACTAAAAATTCTCATAACTCGGCTAATTGAAAAGATAGAACGTTCTAGTCTTCGCCAATCGATTCAGAACAGCATTTTACATATAGATATACATTTTCAGTTTATATTTCCAAGCATTAAGGGAGATACCAAATAGCAAATTAACTTGTGAAAATATGCGAAAATCCACTTTCTGAAATTTCATGTATCCATAACTCGGCTAATTGGAGAGATAGAACGTTCTAGTCTTCGCCAATCGATTCAGAAGAGCATTTTACATAGAGAAATAAGTTTTGAGTTCATATTTTCAAGTATTAAGTAAGATAACGGAGAGCAAAATAAATCGTGAAAATATACTTTATGTATTCATAACTCCTCTAATTGGAAAGATAGAACGTTCTAGTCTCCGCCATTCGATTCAGGGGAAAATTTTACATATAGATATGAATTTTGAATTGATATTCACAAGTATTAAGGGAGATAGCAGAGATAAATTATAATCGAGAAATATTTCCATACCTACCCCTTGCTCCAAAATTTCCTACAAAAAAAAAATTTTGCGTCATGAAATTGGCTGTAACTTGGTAACCGGGGGTTCTTTGAAACGAAAAATCGACTGGCACAGTCTGTTTTTCAATAAAATCATTCTTTGGCCTTCAAATGACGTAATGCAATTTTCAAAAATCCAATATCTAAAACTAAAAATTCTCATAACTCGGCTAATTGAAAAGATAGAACGTTCTAGTCTTCGCCAATCGATTCAGAACAGCATTTTACATATAGAAATACATTTTCAGTTTATAGTTCCAAGCATTAAGGGAGATACCAAATAGCAAATTAACTTGTGAAAATATGCGAAAATCCACTTTCTGAAATTTCATGTATCCATAACTCGGCTAATTGAAGAGATAGAACGTTCTAGTCTTCACCAATCGATACAGTAGAGCATTTTACATACAGAAATGAGTTTTGAGTTTATATTTCCAAGTATTAAGTAAGATAACGGAGAGCAAATTAAATCGTGAAAATATTCTTTATGTATTCTTAACTCCACTAATTGGAGAGATAGAACGTTCTAGTCTCCGCCATCCGATTCAGGGGAACATTTTACATATAGATATGAATTTTGAATTGATATTCACAAGTATTAAGGGAGATAGCAGAGATAAATTAAAATCGAGAAATATTTCCATACCTACCCCTTGCTCCAAAATTTCCTACAAAAAAAAAATTTTGCGTCATGAAATTGGCTATAAATTGGTAACCGGGGGTTTTTTGAAACGAAAAATCGACTGGCACAGTCTGTTTTTCAATAAAATCATTCTTTGGCCTTCAAATGACGTAATGCAATTTTCAAAAACCCAATATCTAAAACTAAAAATTCTCATAACTCGGCTAATTGAAAAGATAGAACGTTCTAGTCTTCGCCAATCGATTCAGAACAGCATTTTACATATAGATATACATTTTCAGTTTATATTTCCAAGCATTAAGGGAGATACCAAATAGCAAATTAACTTGTGAAAATATGCGAAAATCCACTTTCTGAAATTTCATGTATCCATAACTCGGCTAATTGGAGAGATAGAACGTTCTAGTCTTCGCCAATCGATTCAGAAGAGCATTTTACATAGAGAAATAAGTTTTGAGTTCATATTTTCAAGTATTAAGTAAGATAACGGAGAGCAAAATAAATCGTGAAAATATACTTTATGTATTCATAACTCCTCTAATTGGAAAGATAGAACGTTCTAGTCTCCGCCATTCGATTCAGGGGAAAATTTTACATATAGATATGAATTTTGAATTGATATTCACAAGTATTAAGGGAGATAGCAGAGATAAATTAAAATCGAGAAATATTTCCATACCTACCCCTTGCTCCAAAATTTCCTACAAAAAAAAAATTTTGCGTCATGAAATTGGCTATAAATTGGTAACCGGGGGTTTTTTGAAACGAAAAATCGACTGGCACAGTCTGTTTTTCAATAAAATCATTCTTTGGCCTTCAAATGACGTAATGCAATTTTCAAAAATCCAATATCTAAAACTAAAAATTTTCATAACTCGGCTAATTGAAAAGATAGACCGTTCTAGTCTTCGCCAATCGATTCAGAACAGCATTTTACATATAGATATACATTTTCAGTTTATATTTCCAAGCATTAAGGGAGATACCAAATAGCAAATTAACTTGTGAAAATATGCGAAAATCCACTTTCTGAAATTTCATGTATCCAT
Source organism: Lochmaea capreae (assembly GCA_949126875.1). Classification (NCBI taxonomy): domain Eukaryota; kingdom Metazoa; phylum Arthropoda; class Insecta; order Coleoptera; family Chrysomelidae; genus Lochmaea; species Lochmaea capreae. The sequence continues at coordinate 4,483,274 of OX421400.1, forward strand.
AACTCGGCTAATTGAAGAGATAGAACGTTCTAGTCTTCACCAATCGATACAGTAGAGCATTTTACATACAGAAATGAGTTTTGAGTTTATATTTCCAAGTATTAAGTAAGATAACGGAGAGCAAATTAAATCGTGAAAATATTCTTTATGTATTCTTAACTCCACTAATTGGAGAGATAGAACGTTCTAGTCTCCGCCATCCGATTCAGGGGAACATTTTACATATAGATATGAATTTTGAATTGATATTCACAAGTATTAAGGGAGATAGCAGAGATAAATTAAAATCGAGAAATATTTCCATACCTACCCCTTGCTCCAAAATTTCCTACAAAAAAAAAATTTTGCGTCATGAAATTGGCTATAAATTGGTAACCGGGGGTTTTTTGAAACGAAAAATCGACTGGCACAGTCTGTTTTTCAATAAAATCATTCTTTGGCCTTCAAATGACGTAATGCAATTTTCAAAAATCCAATATCTAAAACTAAAAATTCTCATAACTCGGCTAATTGAAAAGATAAAACGTTCTAGTCTTCGCCAATCGATTCAGAACAGCATTTTACATATTGATATACATTTTCAGTTTATATTTCCAAGCATTAAGGGAGATACCAAATAGCAAATTAACTTGTGAAAATATGCGAAAATCCACTTTCTGAAATTTCATGTATCCATAACTCGGCTAATTGGAGAGATAGAACGTTCTAGTCTTCACCAAACGATACAGTAGAGCATTTTACATACAGAAATGAGTTTTGAGTTTATATTTCCAAGTATTAAGTAAGAGCAAATTAAATCGTGAAAATATTCTTTATATATTCTTAACTCCACTAATTGGAGAGATAGAACGTTCTAGTCTCCGCCATCCGATTCAGGGGAACATTTTACATATAGATATGAATTTTGAATTGATATTCACAAGTATTAAGGGAGATAGCAGAGATAAATTAAAATCGAGAAATATTTCCATACCTACCCCTTGCTCCAAAATTTCCTACAAAAAAAAAATTTTGCGTCATGAAATTGGCTATAAATTGGTAACCGGGGGTTTTTTGAAACGAAAAATCGACTGGCACAGTCTGTTTTTCAATAAAATCATTCTTTGGCCTTCAAATGACGTAATGCAATTTTCAAAAATCCAATATCTAAAACTAAAAATTTTCATAACTCGGCTAATTGAAAAGATAGACCGTTCTAGTCTTCGCCAATCGATTCAGAACAGCATTTTACATATAGATATACATTTTCAGTTTATATTTCCAAGCATTAAGGGAGATACCAAATAGCAAATTAACTTGTGAAAATATGCGAAAATCCACTTTCTGAAATTTCATGTATCCATAACTCGGCTAATTGGAGAGATAGAACGTTCTAGTCTTCGCCAATCGATTCAGAAGAGCATTTTACATAGAGAAATAAGTTTTGAGTTCATATTTTCAAGTATTAAGTGAGATAACGGAGAGCAAAATAAATCGTGAAAATATACTTTATGTATTCATAACTCCTCTAATTGGAAAGATAGAACGTTCTAGTCTCCGCCATTCGATTCAGGGAAAAATTTTACATATAGATATGAATTTTGAGTACATATTCACAAGTATTAAGGGAGATAGCAGAGATAAATTAAAATCGAGAAATATTTCCATACCTACCCCTTGCTCCAAAATTTCCTACAAAAAAAAAAATTTTGCGTCATGAAATTGGCTGTAACTTGATAACCGGGGGTTTTTTGAAACGAAAAATCGATTGGCACAGTCTGTTTTTTGATAAAATAATTCTTTGGCCTTCAAATGACGTAATGCAATTTTCAAAAATCCAATATCTAAAACTAAAAATTCTCATAACTCGGCTAATTGGAAAGATAGAACGTTCTAGTCTTCGCCAATCGATTCAGAACAGCATTTTACATATAGATATAAATTTTCAGTTTATATTTCCAAGCATTAAGGGAGATACCAAATAGCAAAATTTTGCGTAATGAAATTGGCTATAAATTGGTAACCCGGGGTTTTTTGAAACGAAAAATCGACTGGCACAGTCTGTTTTTCAATAAAATCATTCTTTGGCCTTCAAATGACGTAATGCAATTTTCAAAAATCCAATATCTAAAACTAAAAATTCTCATAACTCGGCTAATTGAGAAGATAAAACGTTCTAGTCTTCGCCAATCGATTCAGAACAGCATTTTACATATAGATATACATTTTCAGTTTATATTTCCAAGCATTAAGGGAGATACCAAATAGCAAATTAACTTGTGAAAATATGCGAAAATCCACTTTCTGAAATTTCATGTATCCATAACTCGGCTAATTGAAGAGATAGAACGTTCTAGTCTTCACCAATCGATTCAGAAGAGCATTTTACATACAGAAATAAGTTTTGAGTTTATATTTCCAAGTATTAAGTAAGATAACGGAGAGCAAATTAAATCGTGAAAATATTCTTTATGTATTCTTAACTCCACTAATTGGAGAGATAGAACGTTCTAGTCTCCGCCATCCGATTCAGGGGAACATTTTACATATAGATATGAATTTTAAATTGATATTCACAAGTATTAAGGGAGATAGCAGAGATAAATTAAAATCGAGAAATATTTCCATACCTAAAACTAAAAATTCTCATAACTCGGCTAATTGAAAAGATAGAACGTTCTAGTCTTCGCCAATCGATTCAGAACAGCATTTTACATATAGATATACATTTTCAGTTCATATTTCCAAGCATTAAGGGAGATACCAAATAGCAAATTAACTTGTGAAAATATGCGAAAATCCACTTTCTGAAATTTCATGTATCCATAACTCGGCTAATTGGAGAGATAGAACGTTCTAGTCTTCGCCAATCGATTCAGAAGAGCATTTTACATAGAGAAATAAGTTTTGAGTTCATATTTTCAAGTATTAAGTAAGATAACGGAGAGCAAAATAAATCGTGAAAATATACTTTATGTATTCATAACTCCTCTAATTGGAAAGATAGAACGTTCTAGTCTCCGCCATTCGATTCAGGGGAAAATTTTACATATAGATATGAATTTTGAGTACATATTCACAAGTATTAAGGGAGATAGCAGAGATAAATTAAAATCGAGAAATATTTCCATACCTACCCCTTGCTCCAAAATTTCCTACAAAAAAAAAATTTTGCGTCATGAAATTGGCTATAAATTGGTAACCGGGGGTTTTTTGAAACGAAAAATCGACTGGCACAGTCTGTTTTTCAATAAAATCATTTTTTGGCCTTCAAATGACGTAATGCAATTTTCAAAAATCCAATATCTAAAATTAAAAATTCTCATAACTCGGCTAATTGAAAAGATAAAACGTTCTAGTCTTCGCCAATCGATTCAGAACAGCATTTTACATATAGATATACATTTTCAGTTTATATTTCCAAGCATTAAGGGAGATACCAAATAGCAAATTAACTTGTGAAAATATGCGAAAATCCACTTTCTGAAATTTCATGTATCCATAACTTGGCTAATTGAAGAGATAGAACGTTCTAGTCTCCACCAATCGATTCAGAAGAGCATTTTACATACAGAAATAAGTTTTGAGTTTATATTTCCAAGTATTAAGTAAGATAACGGAGAGCAAATTAAATCGTGAAAATATTCTTTATGTATTCTTAACTCCACTAATTGGAGAGATAGAACGTTCTAGTCTCCGCCATCCGATTCAGGGGAACATTTTACATATAGATATGAATTTTGAATTGATATCCACAAGTATTAAGGAAGATAGCAGAGATAAATTAAAATCGAGAAATATTTCCATACCTACCCCTTGCTCCAAAATTTCCTACAAAAAAAAAATTTTGCGTCATGAAATTGGCTATAAATTGGTAACCGGGGGTTTTTTGAAACAAAAAATCGACTGGCACAGTCTGTTTTTCAATAAAATCATTCTTTGGCCTTCAAATGACGTAATGCAATTTTCAAAAATCCAATATCTAAAACTAAAAATTCTCATAACTCGGCTAATTGAAAAGATAGAACGTTCTAGTCTTCGCCAATCGATTCAAAACAGCATTTTACATATAGATATAAATTTTCAGTTTATATTTCCAAGCATTAAGGGAGATACCAAATAGCAAATTAACTTGTGAAAATATGCGAAAATCCACTTTCTGAAATTTCATGTATTCATAACTCGGCTAATTGAAGAGATAGAACGTTCTAGTCTTCACCAATCGATACAGTAGAGCATTTTACATATAGAAATGAGTTTTGAGTTTATATTTCCAAGTATTAAGTAAGATAACGGAGAGCAAATTAAATCGTGAAAATATTCTTTATGTATTCTTAACTCCACTAATTGGAGAGATAGAACGTTCTAGTCTCCGCCATCCGATTCAGGGGAACATTTTACATATAGATATGAATTTTGAATTGATATTCACAAGTATTAAGGGAGATAGCAGAGATAAATTAAAATCGAGAAATATTTCCATACCTACCCCTTGCTCCAAAATTTCCTACAAAAAAAAAATTTTGCGTCATGAAATTGGCTATAAATTGGTAACCGGGGGTTTTTTGAAACGAAAAATCGACTGGCACAGTCTGTTTTTCAATAAAATCATTTTTTGGCCTTCAAATGACGTAATGCAATTTTCAAAAATCCAATATCTAAAATTAAAAATTCTCATAACTCGGCTAATTGAAAAGATAAAACGTTCTAGTCTTCGCCAATCGATTCAGAACAGCATTTTACATATAGATATACATTTTCAGTTTATATTTCCAAGCATTAAGGGAGATACCAAATAGCAAATTAACTTGTGAAAATATGCGAAAATCCACTTTCTGAAATTTCATGTATCCATAACTTGGCTAATTGAAGAGATAGAACGTTCTAGTCTCCACCAATCGATTCAGAAGAGCATTTTACATACAGAAATAAGTTTTGAGTTTATATTTCCAAGTATTAAGTAAGATAACGGAGAGCAAATTAAATCGTGAAAATATTCTTTATGTATTCTTAACTCCACTAATTGGAGAGATAGAACGTTCTAGTCTCCGCCATCCGATTCAGGGGAACATTTTACATATAGATATGAATTTTGAATTGATATTCACAAGTATTAAGGGAGATAGCAGAGATAAATTAAAATCGAGAAATATTTCCATACCTACCCCTTGCTCCAAAATTTCCTACAAAAAAAAAATTTTGCGTCATGAAATTGGCTATAAATTGGTAACCGGGGGTTTTTTGGAACGAAAAATCGACTGGCACAGTCTGTTTTTCAATAAAATCATTCTTTGGCCTTCAAATGACGTAATGCAATTTTCAAAAATCCAATATCTAAAACTAAAAATTCTCATAACTCGGCTAATTGAAAAGATAGAACGTTCTAGTCTTCGCCAATCAATTCAGAACAGCATTTTACATATAGATATAAATTTTCAGTTTATATTTCTAAGCATTAAGGGAGATACCAAATAGCAAATTAACTTGTGAAAATATGCGAAAATCCACTTTCTGAAATTTCATGTATCCATAACTCGGCTAATTGAAGAGATAGAACGTTCTAGTCTTCACCAATCGATTCAGAAGAGCATTTTACATACAGAAATAAGTTTTGAGTTTATATTTCCAAGTATTAAGTAAGATAACGGAGAGCAAATTAAATCGTGAAAATATTCTTTATGTATTCTTAACTCCACTAATTGGAGAGATAGAACGTTCTAGTCTCCGCCATCCGATTCAGGGGAACATTTTACATATAGATATGAATTTTAAATTGATATTCACAAGTATTAAGGGAGATAGCAGAGATAAATTAAAATCGAGAAATATTTCCATACCTAAAACTAAAAATTCTCATAACTCGGCTAATTGAAAAGATAGAACGTTCTAGTCTTCGCCAATCGATTCAGAACAGCATTTTACATATAGATATACATTTTCAGTTCATATTTCCAAGCATTAAGGGAGATACCAAATAGCAAATTAACTTGTGAAAATATGCGAAAATCCACTTTCTGAAATTTCATGTATCCATAACTCGGCTAATTGGAGAGATAGAACGTTCTAGTCTTCGCCAATCGATTCAGAAGAGCATTTTACATAGAGAAATAAGTTTTGAGTTCATATTTTCAAGTATTAAGTAAGATAACGGAGAGCAAAATAAATCGTGAAAATATACTTTATGTATTCATAACTCCTCTAATTGGAAAGATAGAACGTTCTAGTCTCCGCCATTCGATTCAGGGGAAAATTTTACATATAGATATGAATTTTGAGTACATATTCACAAGTATTAAGGGAGATAGCAGAGATAAATTAAAATCGAGAAATATTTCCATACCTACCCCTTGCTCCAAAATTTCCTACAAAAAAAAAATTTTGCGTCATGAAATTGGCTATAAATTGGTAACCGGGGGTTTTTTGAAACGAAAAATCGACTGGCACAGTCTGTTTTTCAATAAAATCATTTTTTGGCCTTCAAATGACGTAATGCAATTTTCAAAAATCCAATATCTAAAATTAAAAATTCTCATAACTCGGCTAATTGAAAAGATAAAACGTTCTAGTCTTCGCCAATCGATTCAGAACAGCATTTTACATATAGATATACATTTTCAGTTTATATTTCCAAGCATTAAGGGAGATACCAAATAGCAAATTAACTTGTGAAAATATGCGAAAATCCACTTTCTGAAATTTCATGTATCCATAACTTGGCTAATTGAAGAGATAGAACGTTCTAGTCTCCACCAATCGATTCAGAAGAGCATTTTACATACAGAAATAAGTTTTGAGTTTATATTTCCAAGTATTAAGTAAGATAACGGAGAGCAAATTAAATCGTGAAAATATTCTTTATGTATTCTTAACTCCACTAATTGGAGAGATAGAACGTTCTAGTCTCCGCCATCCGATTCAGGGGAACATTTTACATATAGATATGAATTTTGAATTGATATCCACAAGTATTAAGGAAGATAGCAGAGATAAATTAAAATCGAGAAATATTTCCATACCTACCCCTTGCTCCAAAATTTCCTACAAAAAAAAAATTTTGCGTCATGAAATTGGCTATAAATTGGTAACCGGGGGTTTTTTGAAACAAAAAATCGACTGGCACAGTCTGTTTTTCAATAAAATCATTCTTTGGCCTTCAAATGACGTAATGCAATTTTCAAAAATCCAATATCTAAAACTAAAAATTCTCATAACTCGGCTAATTGAAAAGATAGAACGTTCTAGTCTTCGCCAATCGATTCAAAACAGCATTTTACATATAGATATAAATTTTCAGTTTATATTTCCAAGCATTAAGGGAGATACCAAATAGCAAATTAACTTGTGAAAATATGCGAAAATCCACTTTCTGAAATTTCATGTATTCATAACTCGGCTAATTGAAGAGATAGAACGTTCTAGTCTTCACCAATCGATACAGTAGAGCATTTTACATATAGAAATGAGTTTTGAGTTTATATTTCCAAGTATTAAGTAAGATAACGGAGAGCAAATTAAATCGTGAAAATATTCTTTATGTATTCTTAACTCCACTAATTGGAGAGATAGAACGTTCTAGTCTCCGCCATCCGATTCAGGGGAACATTTTACATATAGATATGAATTTTGAATTGATATTCACAAGTATTAAGGGAGATAGCAGAGATAAATTAAAATCGAGAAATATTTCCATACCTACCCCTTGCTCCAAAATTTCCTACAAAAAAAAAATTTTGCGTCATGAAATTGGCTATAAATTGGTAACCGGGGGTTTTTTGAAACGAAAAATCGACTGGCACAGTCTGTTTTTCAATAAAATCATTTTTTGGCCTTCAAATGACGTAATGCAATTTTCAAAAATCCAATATCTAAAATTAAAAATTCTCATAACTCGGCTAATTGAAAAGATAAAACGTTCTAGTCTTCGCCAATCGATTCAGAACAGCATTTTACATATAGATATACATTTTCAGTTTATATTTCCAAGCATTAAGGGAGATACCAAATAGCAAATTAACTTGTGAAAATATGCGAAAATCCACTTTCTGAAATTTCATGTATCCATAACTTGGCTAATTGAAGAGATAGAACGTTCTAGTCTCCACCAATCGATTCAGAAGAGCATTTTACATACAGAAATAAGTTTTGAGTTTATATTTCCAAGTATTAAGTAAGATAACGGAGAGCAAATTAAATCGTGAAAATATTCTTTATGTATTCTTAACTCCACTAATTGGAGAGATAGAACGTTCTAGTCTCCGCCATCCGATTCAGGGGAACATTTTACATATAGATATGAATTTTGAATTGATATTCACAAGTATTAAGGGAGATAGCAGAGATAAATTAAAATCGAGAAATATTTCCATACCTACCCCTTGCTCCAAAATTTCCTACAAAAAAAAAATTTTGCGTCATGAAATTGGCTATAAATTGGTAACCGGGGGTTTTTTGGAACGAAAAATCGACTGGCACAGTCTGTTTTTCAATAAAATCATTCTTTGGCCTTCAAATGACGTAATGCAATTTTCAAAAATCCAATATCTAAAACTAAAAATTCTCATAACTCGGCTAATTGAAAAGATAGAACGTTCTAGTCTTCGCCAATCAATTCAGAACAGCATTTTACATATAGATATAAATTTTCAGTTTATATTTCTAAGCATTAAGGGAGATACCAAATAGCAAATTAACTTGTGAAAATATGCGAAAATCCACTTTCTGAAATTTCATGTATCCATAACTCGGCTAATTGAAGAGATAGAACGTTCTAGTCTTCACCAATCGATTCAGAAGAGCATTTTACATACAGAAATAAGTTTTGAGTTTATATTTCCAAGTATTAAGTAAGATAACGGAGAGCAAATTAAATCGTGAAAATATTCTTTATGTATTCTTAACTCCACTAATTGGAGAGATAGAACGTTCTAGTCTCCGCCATCCGATTCAGGGGAACATTTTACATATAGATATGAATTTTGAATTGATATTCACAAGTATTAAGGGAGATAGCAGAGATAAATTAAAATCGAGAAATATTTCCATACCTACCCCTTGCTCCAAAATTTCCTACAAAAAAAAAATTTTGCGTCATGAAATTGGCTGTAACTTGGTAACCGGGGGTTCTTTGAAACGAAAAATCAATTGGCACAGTCTGTTTTTCAATAAAATCATTCTTTGGCCTTCAAATGACGTAATGCAATTTTCAAAAATCCAATATCTAAAACTAAAAATTCTCATAACTCGGCTAATTGAAAAGATAAAACGTTCTAGTCTTCGCCAATCGATTCAGAACAGCATTTTACATATTGATATACATTTTCAGTTTATATTTCCAAGCATTAAGGGAGATACCAAATAGCAAATTAACTTGTGAAAATATGCGAAAATCCACTTTCTGAAATTTCATGTATCTATAACTCGGCTAATTGAAGAGATAGAACGTTCTAGTCTTCACCAATCGATTCAGTAGAGCATTTTACATACAGAAATAAGTTTTGAGTTTATATTTCCAAGTATTAAGTAAGATAACGGAGAGCAAATTAAATCGTGAAAATATTCCTTATGTATTCTTAACTCCACTAATTGGAGAGATAGAACGTTCTAGTCTCCGCCATCCGATTCAGGGGAACATTTTACATATAGATATGAATTTTGAATTGATATTCACGAGTATTAAGGGAGATAGCAGAGATAAATTAAAATCGAGAAATATTTCCATACCTACCCCTTGCTCCAAAATTTCCTACAAAAAAAAAATTTTGCGTCATGAAATTGGCTATAAATTGGTAACCGGGGGTTTTTTGAAACGAAAAATCGACTGGCACAGTCTGTTTTTCAATAAAATCATTCTTTGGCCTTCAAATGACGTAATGCAATTTTCAAAAATCCAATATCTAAAACTAAAAATTCTCATAACTCGGCTAGTTGAAAAGATAGAACGTTCTAGTCTTCGCCAATCGATTCAGAACAGCATTTTACATATAGATATAAATTTTCAGTTCATATTTCCAAGCATTAAGGGAGATACCAAATAGCAAATTAACTTGTGAAAATATGCGAAAATCCACTTTCTGAAATTTCATGTATCCATAACTCGGCTAATTGAAGAGATAGAACGTTCTAGTCTTCACCAATCGATTCAGTAGAGCATTTTACATACAGAAATAAGTTTTGAGTTTATATTTCTAAGTATTAAGTAAGATAACGGAGAGCAAATTAAATCGTGAAAATATTCTCTATGTATTCATAATTCGACTAATTGAAGAGATAGAACGTTCTAGTCTCCGCCATCCGATTCAGGGGAACATTTTACATATAGATATGAATTTTGAATTGATATTCACAAGTATTAAGGGAGATAGCAGAGATAAATTAAAATCGAGAAATATTTCCATACCTACCCCTTGCTCCAAAATTTCCTACAAAAAAAAAATTTTGCGTCATGAAATTGGCTATAAATTGGTAACCGGGGGTTTTTTGAAACGAAAAATCGACTGGCACAGTCTGTTTTTCAATAAAATCATTCTTTGGCCTTCAAATGGCGTAATGCAATTTTCAAAAATCCAATATCTAAAACTAAAAATTCTCATAACTCGGCTAATTGAAAAGATAGAACGTTCTTGTCTTCGCCAATCGATTCAGAACAGCATTTTACATATAGATATACATTTTCAGTTTATATTTCCAAGCATTAAGGGAGATACCAAATAGCAAATTAACTTGTGAAAATATGCGAAAATCCACTTTCTGAAATTTCATGTATCTATAACTCGGCTAATTGAAGAGATAGAACGTTCTAGTCTTCACCAATCGATTCAGTAGAGCATTTTACATACAGAAATAAGTTTTGAGTTTATATTTCCAAGTATTAAGTAAGATAACGGAGAGCAAATTAAATCGTGAAAATATTCCTTATGTATTCTTAACTCCACTAATTGGAGAGATAGAACGTTCTAGTCTCCGCCATCCGATTCAGGGGAACATTTTACATATAGATATGAATTTTGAATTGATATTCACGAGTATTAAGGGAGATAGCAGAGATAAATTAAAATCGAGAAATATTTCCATACCTACCCCTTGCTCCAAAATTTCCTACAAAAAAAAAATTTTGCGTCATGAAATTGGCTATAAATTGGTAACCGGGGGTTTTTTGAAACGAAAAATCGACTGGCACAGTCTGTTTTTCAATAAAATCATTCTTTGGCCTTCAAATGACGTAATGCAATTTTCAAAAATCCAATATCTAAAACTAAAAATTCTCATAACTCGGCTAGTTGAAAAGATAGAACGTTCTAGTCTTCGCCAATCGATTCAGAACAGCATTTTACATATAGATATAAATTTTCAGTTCATATTTCCAAGCATTAAGGGAGATACCAAATAGCAAATTAACTTGTGAAAATATGCGAAAATCCACTTTCTGAAATTTCATGTATCCATAACTCGGCTAATTGAAGAGATAGAACGTTCTAGTCTTCACCAATCGATTCAGTAGAGCATTTTACATACAGAAATAAGTTTTGAGTTTATATTTCTAAGTATTAAGTAAGATAACGGAGAGCAAATTAAATCGTGAAAATATTCTCTATGTATTCATAATTCGACTAATTGAAGAGATAGAACGTTCTAGTCTCCGCCATCCGATTCAGGGGAACATTTTACATATAGATATGAATTTTGAATTGATATTCACAAGTATTAAGGGAGATAGCAGAGATAAATTAAAATCGAGAAATATTTCCATACCTCCCTTGCTCCAAAATTTCCTACAAAAAAAAATTTTGCGTCATGAAATTGGCTATAAATTGGTAACCGGGGGTTTTTTGAAACGAAAAATCGACTGGCACAGTCTGTTTTTCAATAAAATCATTCTTTGGCCTTCAAATGACGTAATGCAATTTTCAAAAATCCAATATCTAAAACTAAAAATTCTCATAACTCGGCTAATTGGAAAGATAGAACGTTCTAGTCTTCGCCAATCGATTCAGAACAGCATTTTACATATAGATATGAATTTTGAATTGATATCCACAAGTATTAAGGGAGATAGCAGAGATAAATTAAAATCCAAAATTTCCTACAAAAAAAAAATTTTGCGTCATGAAATTGGCTGTAACTTGGTAACCGGGGGTTCTTTGAAACGAAAAATCAATTGGCACAGTCTGTTTTTCAATAAAATCATTCTTTGGCCTTCAAATGACGTAATGCAATTTTCAAAAATCCAATATCTAAAACTAAAAATTCTCATAACTCGGCTAATTGAAAAGATAAAACGTTCTAGTCTTCGCCAATCGATTCAGAAGAGCATTTTACATATAGAAATAAGTTTTGAGTTCATATTTTCAAGTATTAAGTAAGATAACGGAGAGCAAATTAAATCGTGAAAATATACGAAAATCCACTTTCTGAAATTTCATGTATCCATAACTCGGCTAATTGATGAGATAGAACGTTCTAGTCTTCACCAATCGATTCAGTAGAGCATTTTACATACATAAATAAGTTTTGAGTTTATATTTCCAAGTATTAAGTAAGATAACGGAGAGCAAATTAAATCGTGAAAATATTCTTTATGTATTCTTAACTCCACTAATTGGAGAGATAGAACGTTCTAGTCTCCGCCATCCGATTCAGGGGAACATTTTACATATAGATATGAATTTTGAATTGATATTCACGAGTATTAAGGGAGATAGCAGAGATAAATTAAAATCGAGAAATATTTCCATACCTACCCCTTGCTCCAAAATTTCCTACAAAAAAAAAATTTTGCGTCATGAAATTGGCTATAAATTGGTAACCGGGGGTTTTTTGAAACGAAAAATCGACTGGCACAGTCTGTTTTTCAATAAAATCATTCTTTGGCCTTCAAATGACGTAATGCAATTTTCAAAAATCCAATATCTAAAACTAAAAATTCTCATAACTCGGCTAGTTGAAAAGATAGAACGTTCTAGTCTTCGCCAATCGATTCAGAACAGCATTTTACATATAGATATAAATTTTCAGTTCATATTTCCAAGCATTAAGGGAGATACCAAATAGCAAATTAACTTGTGAAAATATGCGAAAATCCACTTTCTGAAATTTCATGTATCCATAACTCGGCTAATTGAAGAGATAGAACGTTCTAGTCTTCACCAATCGATTCAGTAGAGCATTTTACATACAGAAATAAGTTTTGAGTTTATATTTCTAAGTATTAAGTAAGATAACGGAGAGCAAATTAAATCGTGAAAATATTCTCTATGTATTCATAATTCGACTAATTGAAGAGATAGAACGTTCTAGTCTCCGCCATCCGATTCAGGGGAACATTTTACATATAGATATGAATTTTGAATTGATATTCACAAGTATTAAGGGAGATAGCAGAGATAAATTAAAATCGAGAAATATTTCCATACCTACCCCTTGCTCCAAAATTTCCTACAAAAAAAAAATTTTGCGTCATGAAATTGGCTATAAATTGGTAACCGGGGGTTTTTTGAAACGAAAAATCGACTGGCACAGTCTGTTTTTCAATAAAATCATTCTTTGGCCTTCAAATGGCGTAATGCAATTTTCAAAAATCCAATATCTAAAACTAAAAATTCTCATAACTCGGCTAATTGAAAAGATAGAACGTTCTTGTCTTCGCCAATCGATTCAGAACAGCATTTTACATATAGATATACATTTTCAGTTTATATTTCCAAGCATTAAGGGAGATACCAAATAGCAAATTAACTTGTGAAAATATGCGAAAATCCACTTTCTGAAATTTCATGTATCCATAACTCGGCTAATTGAAGAGATAGAACGTTCTAGTCTTCACCAATCGATTCAGTAGAGCATTTTACATACATAAATAAGTTTTGAGTTTATATTTCCAAGTATTAAGTAAGATAACGGAGAGCAAATTAAATCGTGAAAATATTCTTTATGTATTCTTATCTCCACTAATTGGAGAGATAGAACGTTCTAGTCTCCGCCATCCGATTCAGGGGAACATTCTACATATAGATATGAATTTTGAATTGATATTCACAAGTATTAAGGGAGATAGCAGAGATAAATTAAAATCGAGAAATATTTCCATACCTACCCCTTGCTCCAAAATTTCCTACAAAAAAAAAATTTTGCGTCATGAAATTGGCTATAAATTGGTAACCGGGGGTTTTTTGAAACGAAAAATCGACTGGCACAGTCTGTTTTTCAATAAAATCATTCTTTGGCCTTCAAATGACGTAATGCAATTTTCAAAAATCCAATATCTAAAACTAAAAATTCTCATAACTCGGCTAATTGAAAAGATAGAACGTTCTAGTCTTCGCCAATCGATTCAGAACAGCATTTTACATATAGATATACATTTTCAGTTTATATTTCCAAGCATTAAGGGAGATACCAAATAGCAAATTAACTTGTGAAAATATGCGAAAATCCACTTTCTGAAATTTCATGTATCCATAACTCGGCTAATTGGAGAGATAGAACGTTCTAGTCTTCACCAATCGATTCAGTAGAGCATTTTACATACATAAATAAGTTTTGAGTTTATATTTCCAAGTATTAAGTAAGATAACGGAGAGCAAATTAAATCGTGAAAATATTCTTTATGTATTCTTAACTCCACTAATTGGAGAGATAGAACGTTCTAGTCTCCGCCATCCGATTCAGGGGAACATTTTACATATAGATATGAATTTTGAATTGATATTCACAAGTATTAAGGGAGATAGCAGAGATAAATTAAAATCGAGAAATATTTCCATACCTACCCCTTGCTCCAAAATTTCCTACAAAAAAAAAATTTTGCGTCATGAAATTGGCTATGAATTGGTAACCGGGGGTTTTTTGAAACGAAAAATCGACTGGCACAGTCTGTTTTTCAATAAAATCATTCTTTGGCCTTCAAATGACGTAATGCAATTTTCAAAAATCCAATATCTAAAACTAAAAATTCTCATAACTCGGCTAATTGAAAAGATAGAACGTTCTAGTCTTCGCCAATCGATTCAGAACAGCATTTTACATATAGATATACATTTTCAGTTTATATTTCCAAGCATTAAGGGAGATACCAAATAGCAAATTAACTTGTGAAAATATGCGAAAATCCACTTTCTGAAATTTCATGTATCCATAACTCGGCTAATTGAAGAGATAGAACGTTCTAGTCTTCACCAATCGATTCAGAAGAGCATTTTACATACAGAAATAAGTTTTGAGTTTATATTTCCAAGTATTAAGTAAGATAACGGAGAGCAAATTAAATCGTGAAAATATTCTTTATGTATTCTTAACTCCACTAATTGGAGAGATAGAACGTTCTAGTCTCCGCCATCCGATTCAGAACAGCATTTCACATATAGATATGAATTTTGAATTGATATCCACAAGTATTAAGGGAGATAGCAGAGATAAATCAAAATCCAAAATTTCCTACAAAAAAAAAAAATTTTGCGTCATGAAATTGGCTGTAACTTGGTAACCGGGGGTTCTTTGAAACGAAAAATCGACTGGCACAGTCTGTTTTTCAATAAAATCATTCTTTGGCCTTCAAATTATGTAATGCAATTTTCAAAAATCCAATATCTAAAACTAAAAATTCTCATAACTCGGCTAATTGAAAAGATAGAACGTTTTAGTCTTCGCCAATCGATTCAGTAGAGCATTTTACATACATAAATAAGTTTTGAGTTTATATTTCCAAGTATTAAGTAAGATAACGGAGAGCAAATTAAATCGTGAAAATATACTTTATGTATTCATAACTCCTCTAATTGGAGAGATAGAACGTTCTAGTCTCCGCCATTCGATTCAGGGGAAAATTTTACATATAGATATTAATTTTGAGTACATATTCACAAGTATTAAGGGAGATAGCAGAGATAAATTTAAATCGAGAAATATTTCCATACCTACCCCTTGCTCCAAAATTTCCTACAAAAAAAAAAATTTTGCGTCATGAAATTGGCTGTAACTTGGTAACCGGGGGTTTTTTGAAACGAAAAATCAATTGGCACAGTCTGTTTTTTTATAAAATAATTCTTTGGCCTTCAAATGACGTAATGCAATTTTCAAAAATCCAATATCTAAAACTAAAAATTCTCATAACTCGGCTAATTGAAAAGATAGAACGTTCTAGTCTTCGCCAATCGATTCAGAACAGCATTTTACATATAGATATGAATTTTGGATTGATATCCACAAGTATTAAGGGAGATAGCAGAGATAAATTAAAATCCAAAATTTCCTACAAAAAAAATTTTGCGTCATGAAATTGGCTGTAACTTGGTAACCGGGGGTTCTTTGAAACGAAAAATTGACTGGCACAGTCTGTTTTTCAATAAAATCATTCTTTGGCCTTCAAATTACGTAATGCAATTTTCAAAAATCCAATATCTAAAACTAAAAATTCTCATAACTCGGCTAATTGAAAAGATAGAACGTTCTAGTCTTCGCCAATCGATTCAGAACAGCATTTTACATATAGATATACATTTTCAGTTTATAGTTCCAAGCATTAAGGGAGATACCAAATAGCAAATTAACTTGTGAAAATATGCGAAAATCCACTTTCTGAAATTTCATGTACCCATAAGTCGGCTAATTGAAGAGATAGAACTTTCTAGTCTTCACCAATCGATTCAGTAGAGCATTTTACATACATAAATAAGTTTTGAGTTTATATTTCCAAGTATTAAGTAAGATAACGGAGAGCAAATTAAATCGTGAAAATATTCTTTATGTATTGTTAACTCCACTAATTGGAGAGATAGAACGTTCTAGTCTCCGCCATCCGATTCAGGGGAACATTTTACATATAGATATGAATTTTGAATTGATATTCACAAGTATTAAGGGAGATAGCAGAGATAAATTAAAATCGAGAAATATTTCCATACCTACCCCTTGCTCCAAAATTTCCTACAAAAAAAAATTTTGCGTCATGAAATTGGCTATAAATTGGTAACCGGGGGTTTTTTGAAACGAAAAATCAATTGGCACAGTCTGTTTTTTGATAAAATAATTCTTTGGCCTTCAAATGACGTAATGCAATTTTCAAAAATCCAATATCTAAAACTAAAAATTCTCATAACTCGGCTAATTGAAAAGATAAAACGTTCTAGTCTTCGCCAATCTATTCAGAACAGCATTTTACATATAGATATAAATTTTCAGTTTATATTTCCAAGCATTAAGGGAGATACCAAATAGCAAATTAACTTGTGAAAATATGCGAAAATCCACTTTCTGAAATTTCATGTATCCATAACTTGGCTAATTGAGGAGATAGAACGTTCTAGTCTCCACCAATCGATTCAGAAGAGCATTTTACATATAGAAATAAGTTTTGAGTTTATATTTCCAAGTATTAAGTAAGATAACGGAGAGCAAATTAAATCGTGAAAATATTCTTTATGTATTCTTAACTCCACTAATTGGAGAGATAGAACGTTCTAGTCTCCGCCATCCGATTCAGGGGAACATTTTACATATAGATATGAATTTTGAATTGATATCCACAAGTATTAAGGAAGATAGCAGAGATAAATTAAAATCGAGAAATATTTCCATACCTACCCCTTGCTCCAAAATTTCCTACAAAAAAAAATTTTGCGTCATGAAATTGGCTATAAATTGGTAACCGGGGGTTTTTTGAAACGAAAAATCGACTGGCACAGTCTGTTTTTCAATAAAATCATTCTTTGGCCTTCAAATGACGTAATGCAATTTTCAAAAATCCAATATCTAAAACTAAAAATTCTCATAACTCGGCTAATTGAAAAGATAAAACGTTCTAGTCTTCGCCAATCTATTCAGAACAGCATTTTACATATAGATATACATTTTCAGTTTATATTTCCAAGCATTAAGGGAGATACCAAATAGCAAATTAACTTGTGAAAATATGCGAAAATCCACTTTCTGAAATTTCATGTATCCATAACTCGGCTAATTGAGGAGATAGAACGTTCTAGTCTTCGCCAATCTATTCAGAACAGCATTTTACATATAGATATACATTTTCAGTTTATATTTCCAAGCATTAAGGGAGATACCAAATAGCAAATTAACTTGTGAAAATATGCGAAAATCCACTTTCTGAAATTTCATGTATCCATAACTCGGCTAATTGAAGAGATAGAACGTTCTAGTCTTCACCAATCGATTCAGAAGAGCATTTTACATAAAGAAATAAGTTTTGAGTTCATATTTTCAAGTATTAAGTAAGATAACGGAGAGCAAATTAAATCGTGAAAATATACTTTATGTATTCATAACTCCTCTAATTGGAAAGATAGAACGTTCTAGTCTCCGCCATTCGATTCAGGGGAAAATTTTACATATAGATATGAATTTTGAATTGATATTCACAAGTATTAAGGGAGATAGCAGAGATAAATTAAAATCGAGAAATATTTCCATACCTACCCCTTGCTCCAAAATTTCCTACAAAAAAAAAAATTTTGCGTCATGAAATTGGCTGTAACTTGGTAACCGGGGGTTTTTTGAAACGAAAAATCAATTGGCACAGTCTGTTTTTTGATAAAATAATTCTTTGGCCTTCAAATGACGTAATGCAATTTTCAAAAATCCAATATCTAAAACTAAAAATTCTCATAACTCGGCTAATTGAAAAGATAGAACGTTCTAGTCTTCGCCAATCGATTCAGAACAGCATTTTACATATAGATATTAATTTTCAAATTATATTTCCAAGCATTAAGGGAGATACCAAATAGCAAATTAACTTGTGAAAATATGCGAAAATCCACTTTCTGAAATTTCATGTATCCATAACTCGGCTAATTGAAGAGATAGAACGTTCTAGTCTTCACCAATCGATTCAGAAGAGCATTTTACATATAGAAATAAGTTTTGAGTTCATATTTCCAAGTATTAAGTAAGATAACGGAGAGCAAATTAAATCGTGAAAATATACTTTATGTATTCATAACTCCTCTAATTGGAAAGATAGAACGTTCTAGTCTCCGCCATTCGATTCAGGGGAAAATTTTACATATAGATATGAATTTTGAATTGATATTCACAAGTATTAAGGGAGATAGCAGAGATAAATTAAAATCGAGAAATATTTCCATACCTACCCCTTGCTCCAAAATTTCCTACAAAAAAAAATTTTGCGTCATGAAATTGGCTATAAATTGGTAACCGGGGGTTTTTTGAAACGAAAAATCAATTGGCACAGTCTGTTTTTTGATAAAATAATTCTTTGGCCTTCAAATGACGTAATGCAATTTTCAAAAATCCAATATCTAAAACTAAAAATTCTCATAACTCGGCTAATTGAAAAGATAAAACGTTCTAGTCTTCGCCAATCTATTCAGAACAGCATTTTACATATAGATATAAATTTTCAGTTTATATTTCCAAGCATTAAGGGAGATACCAAATAGCAAATTAACTTGTGAAAATATGCGAAAATCCACTTTCTGAAATTTCATGTATCCATAACTTGGCTAATTGAAGAGATAGAACGTTCTAGTCTCCACCAATCGATTCAGAAGAGCATTTTACATACAGAAATAAGTTTTGAGTTTATATTTCCAAGTATTAAGTAAGATAACGGAGAGCAAATTAAATCGTGAAAATATTCTTTATGTATTCTTAACTCCACTAATTGGAGAGATAGAACGTTCTAGTCTCCGCCATCCGATTCAGGGGAACATTTTACATATAGATATGAATTTTGAATTGATATCCACAAGTATTAAGGAAGATAGCAGAGATAAATTAAAATCGAGAAATATTTCCATACCTACCCTTGCTCCAAAATTTCCTACAAAAAAAAATTTTGCGTCATGAAATTGGCTATAAATTCACTTTCTGAAATTTCATGTATCCATAACTCGACTAATTGAGGAGATAGAACGTTCTAGTCTTCGCCAATCGATTCAGGAGAACATTTCGGATATAAAAATAAGTTTTGAGTTTATATTTATATTAAATAAGATAACGGAGAGCAAATTAAATCGTGAAAATATACTTTCTGTATTCATAACTCCTCTAATTGGAAAGATAGAACGTTCTAGTCTCCGCCAATCTATTCAGGGGAACATTTTACGTATAGATATGAATTTTGAGTTCATATTTCCAGGCATCAAGAGAGCTAGCTGTTAGTAAATTAACTCGTGAAAATATTCGAAAATCCACTTTCTGAAATTTTATGTATCCATAACTCGACCAATTGAAGAGATAGTACGTTCTAGTCTCCGCTAATCGATTCAAGGGAAAATTTTACGTACAGAAATGAGTTTTCAGTGGATATTACTAAGCATTAAGGGAGATAGCAGATATCAGATAGCAAATTATATCGTTGTTGTACTGAAAATCCACTTTCTGAATTTTTAGGTATCCATAACTCGACTAATTGGAAAGATGGAACGTCCTAGTCTTCACCAATCGACCCAGGGGAGCATTTTACGTATGGAAATGAATTTGTATTTCATATTTCTAAGCATTAAGGGAGATAGCAGAGAGCAAATTAAATCGTGAAATTATCCATAACTCGCATAATTGGACTGATAGAACGTTCTAGTCTCCGCTAATCGATTCAAGGGAACATTTTACGTACAGAAATGAATTTTTAGTTAATACTTCTAAGCATTAAGGGAGATAGCAGAGAGCAAATTAAATTCAAGACACGCACACCGTGTATGTAAATCGTTAATATTTTTTTGTCAATCCTAACAATTCATTTTTGTTGTATTCGAAGTTGCTGATTGAACTTCCCTATGATTCATCACATTTATTATTTCTGGCAACTCCACAGTTTCTATAGACGCTATTGACTTAATTTTTGGGTCTTTCGCCTGCTTTCCCCTCATTTTCTTCATCATTTTTCCAAGATCTTTTTCATTGAAGTATAAGTACGGCTCATTCGAACCAGTAGACGCGTGTCCAGTTCTTAAACATCTCCATTCTTCGCCAAAACAGATACATCAAAAGCTCCTAAGAAATTGTTTGCTTCTAAATTTACGCCAGCAGTTCTTGCTGTCTTGCGTTGTGTTATTTAACATACATTTGAGTAAAATCAAGTATCTTGTCTTCAGTTTTAACTTTTTAAACACATGGACGTATCGTCAGTTGTATAACTAATAGGTAGTAGTCTATATAGTTTATAAGATACTTAATAAAAATTTCAATTTGTACTCTTATTATATATTGAGATTTTGCCTATTGTATTTCAATGTAATGTAATGAAAAACATAATGGTAGTTCAATTCCTGTTATTGAATTTCTATTATAATTTTAATACATTAACAAAATAATTACGGATTTTTTTTTTTTAAGAAAGATATATTTAATGTTCCCCCATTTAAACGATGTTATTAAACATCAAAATGGCACGCCATAGACACGGATAAAGAATGATTTTGAAAAAGGAAATTTAGTAAAATATCATAGGACATCTAATTCATACCACCATGAAGGCATACGTATCGGGTTTGAAACCTCCTGAAATCTTCAAAAGCAAACTAAACTTTTCGGAAGAGGTGAAATACCTTGGTATTACCCTCGACAGGAAACTAACATGGAACTCTCATCTACACAACAGAGCAAAAAGAGCATATGTGGCTTATGAGCAGTGTCGGAGGACAGTGGGACGCACATGGGGTTTGTCACCCCGTGTGGTTACCTGGATCTACACTGCAATAATAAGACCCATGTTAACGTATGGAGCAATTGCATGGGGACCGAAGGTTCTACAAGCAACGGCCATCCAAAAATTATATCAAATACAGCGAATGGCTTGCTTAAACATCACAGGAGCCATGAGAACAACACCAACCGCAGCAATGGAACTAATTACTGGTCTGACCCCTCTGGACCTGTACGTCAAGGAGGTTGCGTTAATGGCCATGGTACGATTGCGCACGGCTGGTGTAAACCCCGAAGTAGGAGTGGGCCAATTGAGGTTGAGCCTGTGGCAGGAAGCGCTCACTGCGCTACCTCTGCTGCAGGCAACCAATGATGCAATTGAACCCAGGTTTTTGTTTAACAAACCCTACAAAATTCAAATAAAACAGAACACAGAGCCAGGTGCTGCAAATGCAATACGCATATATACAGATGGTTCAAAAATGAAAGAAGGCTCAGGATGTGGAGTTTACTCAAGAGCACTAAGCCTAAAGATGAAGTGGGGAATGGGAAACAATACCAGCGTAGTTCAAACAGAACTGGCTGGTATCTCAATTGCCACAAAAGAACTAACCAGAAGAGGAATTTCTGGCAAAAACATAATAATCTGCACTGATAGTAGACAAGCCCTATTAGCCTTAAACAGACAACGTGTTATATCGAGGCTAGTACTAGAGTGCCACCAAGATTTAGCTGACGCCTCGGCAGATAACAATATTATCCTGAGGTGGGTTAAAGGGCACGACAGGAGTAAAGGAAATCGCATTGCTGATTCTTTAGCCAGGGAAGCCGCTGGACTAAAAATTCTAGGACCCAGTGACACCTACGGCCTAACGACTTCGACAATTGCGGAACTGGCCAAACGCTACACCCATACTCAATCCCTTAAGAGATGGGATGGAATCAAAGGATGCAGTCTTGCCAGGATCACCCTGGGCGACCCTGGGAAGCTGGAGCCGAAGAAATATTTGGCGATGACCAGGAGAAACCTACGTTTAACAGTAGGATTTCTGACTGGTCACTGTCAACTAGGGAAACACCTCCATACTATGGGGCTAGTGGACACACCTCTATGCAGGATGTGTGAACAGGAAGATGAAACTGTCAGGCATGTCTTATGCGAGTGTCCGGAGTTATCGTCAATAAGAGAGTGTGTGTTCGGTGAGTCTTGGCCTACACCTGCCGATATAAAGGAGATGTCTCCTAGTGACCTGTCCACCTTCTTGAGAAGGACAGGATGGACAATGACCTAGGAAGACAACTCCTCGGGAGGATGTACAATGGGTCACATGTGGCCTAAGTGCTGTGAGCCTACACTCACCCTCCCTACTCTACAGATACAGAAGGCATACATAAAAAAAATTAAATTATATATGGAAAATTAATTAATTTTGTAATAAAGTCACTACAGTCTCAAATAATTCATCATGATCCTGAGAGTTAAACAAAACTTGGGTAATAAAAAACCGATTTTCGTGAAATTTCCAAATATATTATTAAAAAAATTACAGTAATGAAGTATAGTTATCACAAAAATCAACCTAACACGCACATTCCAAGATCTATATTTTAAAAATCAACAAAATGTCAACACTATAAAAGGAAATTATTCAGAGCCTTCTAGGTTTTCCACTGCCATCATCATCCTCTTCGGGATGTGCGGAGTTCCATGCCAAAGCTTTTTGGATTTCTATGGGAATCGGTGGAGGTACAGGAAGATGATCGCCTCTCGGCTGGAATCCATCTTCGTTGGCAATGTAAGATAGCTGGATCGGTGAACCATCTGGGGCAGTGTACTGGAAGTTACCTTGCGCTTCTTCAACGGGCTCTTGGGAGTTGGGGTTTTTGACTTGTCCTATTTCCTGTGCTGAGATACCGTTGTCGGACTGAAAACTGGATCAGAATTTGTGTTCATGATTTAAGGATACTTTGGACAAAATTAGTTAGAATTACTATGAGAATAATTCAACTCTTATAAATCTAACTGCTGTTATTCTGACGACGATATGGCAATATCAAAATAATTATTCATAAATATCTTAGAATTTTTATCATTTTTTCATTGAATATAGAAATTAATTAGAAACAGTTATAGTCCAGTAAATAAATCCTAGAAACCCCCCAACCTGTTCATCTCATTATTGTCGGACTTTTTTTTGCAACTTGTAGGTATTCACGGGTAGATTACTCTCTGAAAATATGTCCTCCGCGAAATTTGCGGAAGTGGCTGAAAAATGGCCAATAATCCCACAAATTGAGTTTTCCGCCGATATCTCCGGAAATATGACACTTAGAGAAGTGGGGTTTTGCTAGGAATGGAGAGCAGTTTATTGTCTACAAAAATGATCCTTATCATTTTTGTCAAAAGTTTGACCGTTTTCCAAATAAACGGGCCCAAGCGTACCTTGGATTTCGAGCTGCTGCGCGGCGTCTCCGGGAGCACGCTCCGTGAATGTAGGCATGGGAGGGCGGGAAAATTGGCCCATAACTTGAGTAAAAATGAATCTTTTTTCATGATTCAAAGTGCATATGAAAGGAGGGACATGTACCTATAACATCGTGTAAATTTTTATTTTTTTTTTATTTTCCAGGAATATTGAAAAAACTGGCCAAACTTTTTTTTCCTGAATATTTGACCGCCCTTATCAATCCGTTCATATTTTTTAAATTAAACGTAGTTTTACCGAAACCTTTTGGATAATGGGACTTTGATAGGTGATGAATGTATTCCGAAAGAATGAATAAATAATTTTTGTTTATTTTTATAAACAACATGTTTTTCTTGGGACGTTTTTTTTTGATTTCCGGAGTTTTCTGAAAATTCTCGGGTCTACAAAAAATGATAAACAATGATTGGCAATATCGGTCTTCAATGCACACCATTGGAAAGCTGAAAATGTCCTTTTTTCGATGGTTTTAAAAATTTTTGGCAGAGTTTTTTAGTTTTCCGGAAAATTTTTGCAAGCCTTTTTTTTCAAGAAATATTGATCCAGGGACAAAAATGATGGGGACCATTTTTGTAGGTAATGAACTGTACTTCATTTCTAGCAAAACTCCACTTCTCTAAGTAGCATATTTCGGGAGATATCGGCCAAAAACTGAATTTTTGGGATCATTTGTCCAATAAAAATTAGAAAATTCACAAAAAATATGAAATTTAAAGTTCTTGAACCATTTTTTTGTGATAGATATAAAATAATCATCATTCACATTTTGAGGTTGAACTTTAACTTCGAATAACTTTTAACCGAGTTGACATTTCAGACCAAGATTTTTTTCTCCTCATAGCTACTCGTTTTTTTTTTGCCCACCCTAGTGTACCTATATAAGAAAAAAACTCACCTCCATTGATAGGTTCCATCGAGGTTAAGTTCAGAGTTTTCATTAACGGTTCTTGCATTTCCTTCCGGATTTTGTCCTGAACTAGGAATACGTCTATTGCCTCCTTGTGCAACCACGAAGTGGACAAAAACTGTCAGTATTATCTAAAAATATATGGAATTAACTGTTTTTGAAAAGATGAAATTCTATTTATTTTCAAAGTTTTCAGGACAGATGTATGGAGAATGGGAAAATATATCAAAAATCAAATAAAAAACCCTACTATACCGATTTTCACTTCTTAATCACTTTCAGTTCCTAGATCTTTCTAACCGACGATTTATCTGCATCACCCTGTATAGAGCGAAGTCGTAAAGTATAGAAACACCTGAATAACTCTGGGTTTGGTAAATAATGTCCATCTTTTGGCAAATTATAATCTCATTGTTCCGATAGTCTGTGAGAAAAACCTGCTACGTGATTTCGTACTATATAATCCGAAAAATATCACATTTCCACCTTTTATATTTTTGTCATATCTCCTAATCTGAACCACATAAAAATAAATTGCCTACTGCACTGAACCCTCCTTCCCTGAACCCTACAAAAAAATAAGTGATAATGATCAACTACCTTTTTTCTATCTCCTCTAATTTTCGATATTAAGGCCCATCCAATTTGAGACACATTGAATATATTTTTTATCTTAATTGCTAAATTCTAACTGATATTCTATTTAAAAAAAAAATAGTTTTTATAGGTAACTAGATTTTTATAAAATATTCACTCACCAGTGACTTCATATTACAGCTAAGTAGTTCAGAACGACACTAATGCCCGAAGAAAATTCTAATGGCATTTATAGGACTTGCATAACATTAACAAAGAGAAGTAACCATCCTTAAAGTGCTTCGCAGATATAAATCTCTTGTATACTGTATAATTAACAGTCGCTTTTATACCATGCTCGTTATTTTCTTAAAATTACTATTAAATCAATTTTATGCTGATGTATCGATAATTGATAAAGTAATTGTTAATGTGCTAGTAAAATAGATCATTTAATTACAATTGTTTCTTCTTCAAAAAATAATTAAATTATCTCACATTCTGCACACGATCCCAGAATTTTTCTTTTTCAAATATTCCATGGGATTAAAAACATATCTGTATCTGTAGAGTAGGGAGGGTGAGTTAGGCCCACAGCACTTAGGCCACATAAGACCCATCCCGTCCTTTTCAGGAAGGTGGACATGTCACTAGGAGACATCTCCTTTATACCGGCAGGTGTAGGCCAAGACTCACCGAACACACACTCTCTTATTGATGATAAATCTGGGCACTTGCATAAGACATGCCTAACAGATCAATCTTCCTGTTCACACATCCTGCATAGTGGTGTGTCCACTAGCCCCACTGTATGGAGGTGTTTCCTTAATTGACAGTGGCCAGTCAGAAATCCTACCATCAAACGTAGGATTTTTCTGGTCATTTCCAAATATTTTTTCGACTCCAGCTTTCCAGGGTCGTCCATGGTGATCCTGGCAAGACTGCATCCCTTGATTTCATCCCATTTCTCAGCATGGGTGTAACGTTTAGCTAGTTCCGCAATTGTCGAATTCGTCAGGCCGTAAGTGTCGCCGGGTCTAAGAATTCTCAGTCCAGAGGCTTCTCTGGCTAAAAAATCAGTAATGCAGTTACCTTCGCTCCTATCGAGCTAAACTAACTAACTAACTAATATTAGCCCTGATGTAACACGTGGTCTGTTCAAGGCTAGTAGAGCTTGTCGATTTCCTTTACTCCTGTCGTGCCCTTTAACCCACCTCAGGATAATATTGTTATCTGCCGAGGCGTTAGCTAAACCTTGGTGGCATTCTAGTACTAGCCCCGATATAACTTGTTGTCTGTTCAAGGCTGATAGGGCTTGTCTGCTATCAGTGCAGATTATTATGTCTTTGCCAGAAATTCCTTTTCTGGTTAGTTCCTTTGTGGCAATTGAGATACCAGCCAGTTCTGTTTGAAACACGCTGGTGTTTTTTCCCATTCCCAAATTAATCCTTAGTCTTAGTGATCTGGAGTATATTCCACATCCCATATATATGCGTATTGCATTTGCAGCATCTGATTCTGTGTTCTGTTTTATTTGTATTTTGTAGAGATTGAAAACATTATTTGTCATCCAAATTTTCGTTTCAAAATTATAATGAACTTTTTCTTTTTGTAACGCCGGCTTAATACGTTTTTATAACGCCGGCATATTAACACTTTCTAACGCCATTTTTCGGTTGATGCCACGCTTGTATTCAAATAAACAAAACTACTTGCAGCATTTGATGTGTTTTAGCTACTACACATCAGAGCACCAAATTTGAATCGGCCAATCAGAATTTTCCGCTTACGTCATGTTCCAAATTTTCATCTTTATTTTTTTATAATATTAGTGGAGGTTTTTTGTCTCAGAATTAGTAGAAATTTATCGTATTAATACTCGTGATTCAATAAAATCTTCTAGTGGAGGAATTCCACACTGTATACTATTGTAGTGGTACGAAGATTTATGTGCAATAGATCTCAATAGTAATCAAGGTATCGTATAAATATAGGTAGACAAAATGTCAAAGTCAGTAAGTATTGTGTATTGAAACAAGATGAGAATAGCTGTAAGTAATCTGCAATTATTATTATCTAAGTGAAATGAATACGATTGCTAAGACATTTTCGATTGGGTCTGGCATCACGAACTGTTAAAAAGGTTATTTACTTGATTAGATAATTCTCTTCTAGTTTTACTTACAAATTTATCACCAAAATATCTCTAAAATTATCTTTTTATCAAAAAAATAATAATTCAAACTTCATAGTTTAATTTTAACCGAGATTTTGTTGAGTCTGATTTTTTAACTTTCTTTAAACCAATAACAAAACACTCATTGCTTATAATTATAAACAAACCAAAACAAGTCAGTGCGCTGAAGATGTTTTGAGGTCGATCCTATGTTTTCAGATAGCAACTGCTTTTTTACTTACCGCTACTTTTGCTGCACAAGGTCCGCTTAGAGAAAAAGACATAATTCCAATTTTAAGTCAAGATAGACAGTTTAGTTTCGATGGAACGTTTCATTCTTCGTATAAAACAGGAAATGGTATAACAGTAGAGGAGCAGGGGGTACTTAAAAATGCAGGTAAGCAAGTAATTTGAACGTAGAAAAATTCTTTACTACCTACTAATACAAGGTGTCCAACGAGTTCGAACAAATTTTAACGTGGAAGGGGTTCCACGTAGCAAGAATGATCTATCATCTCTTTTTGGTACGAACTCCAGGGATGTATGTATGATGGGGTGACATTCACTGAGACCTAAAAGATCTATTGTGCCCTGTTACTTCTACTTAGTTCCTGAGGAATGTCGCAGAGACTAATAACTCCTTTAGTCCTTTTTCCCTGAGGAATTTTAGAATATCTGCAGGCTTCAACTTAGATAAATGTCCCTCTTCTATCCAATAATCTCATAGGAGCTGCGCCCTAGGTGCTGTGCTCCAGGGATACTCTGTATAATGTTTGGGGAGTAAATTTATGATCTAACCAATTAATAATTTTACCAAAAAAATTTTTCTCACTCCGACTTTTTGGATAATTTTCCATTTATTTAGGTAGTAAGGATGGAGAAACTGGAGAAGTTCAAGGAATATTTGAATATACAGCCCCAGATGGTTCACCTATCCATTTAACTTACATAGCTAACGAAAACGGCTTTCAGCCTCAAGGTGCTCATTTACCAGTAGCACCAACTCCTCCACCTATTCCTTTGGCTATTTTGAAATCTTTGGAATACAATGCTGCTCATCCAGAAGAAAATGACGATGGACAAAATAAAAAGATACCTTCTGGAAGAAGATTTTGAATAAGAATATCTATTGAGTCTTTATTAATGTTATTTGTCTGCACTTTAATGTATAGTTATGTAATTAGATTGTTGAAATAAAGTTAAAAAACCATTTTGATAATGTTTCAATGTCCTGTAATACTTTAAATTTGTTTTATCGCCTAAAATATTTTTGTGGACAAAAAAACATTCGTTGAGTAAACTTTTTTGAAATAAGACCTAAAAGGATAATTTACGGGACGTATCGATTACAATCCCATATTTTCAAAGATCACACAAGGATGTGCAAAAGTATTGGCCAGTAGCAAATGGTCGGTAAGAAACAACACTAACAAAGATCACTGTTATCTATTTTTAAAATTACTGGAAAAAAGAAATGTGAATTCAGAAATAACAAGAGACAGGCTTTTTTTGACAGTTCGTCAAAATTTTTGATAAAATGTCTTTCGCGAAATTGCCAAGCAACAAACTTTCATAACTTTTGAAAATTTTGGCGACAAAATTTTTCCTTTAGACGCATTGTGCGATTTTTGGTAGGGACGAAATTTATATGTTGGTTCCGAGTATCATAGGCATACTATTTAACTTTTGAAGGGTGATAATTTATATGTAAAATTTACATCTTCCATGGAAGTACAATAAAATTTATAATAGGTAATTTGTAAACATTTCTATATCCTAATTTATAATTAGAAATTTCCATGGACGCACGATACATTTTTTGTGAGGGGAGTTAATTTATTTGTGAAAATTTGTATGTACCATGGGCGCACGATAACATATTTATGAGGGGTTAATTTATTTGTTAAAGTTTCCTTCTCTTATAGTCTTACGATTGAATTTTTATATGGGATCAATTCATTTGTAATAATTTCTAGATTATATGGGTACGATGGAAATTTTTTAGAAGGGTTTTATTTATTTGTGTTTTCTCTTATGTCGACAAACATTCCTTTTTCAGATAAATTAAGTGATTTAGTTGATTTGTTGACATCAATTCTTAGAAATTATTTTAATAATAACAAATTTATGCGTATTGGAAAAACATCAATAAATTTAGAACCTTAGGCGACATAATTATATCCTCTAGTGTATAAATTTGTTCAATGATTTAAATGATTCAAATTGTCTTCTTTTATATTACGTAATGAAATTTTAGTTATTCAATATTCAATTTATTTGAAATATATTCCTTTGCTGACAAGTATTAAAAGTATGTAAAAATTTAGTTTTATTAGTAGAAAAACAAACTTCAAAGAACCCAAGAACTGGTAATGCTGCTTCTCTTCAACTGTTCAATATTAAAAAGAATCTTATTGCAAAATTGATAATAAAATGAAAAGTGTATTCTAATTATTTCATAATCAGATGAAATAACAACTTTAAGCCGAAAATAAACGTCAAAATCGAATGTATATTATTAATAAAATATTATTTATAAATTAAAATTATTTTTGTAGGATCATAAATAATATTACAAGGCTCAAAAGAGTCACCAAATGAAAAAAAAACAGTAAATACTGAGAATTTGTTTCAGAATATCCGTTTCACTTTAAATATTTATTGACAAATTAACAATAATTAAATAAATATTAACTGATTAGGATGGGTTTTTCCAAGAGGCTGTAAGTCATGGAAAAAAATTACTAGAATTTACTTTTTTAAAAGATATTAGAGGTAAGTGTTCATAAAAATATGTCAAAGTTACAGTTGAAGTGACAAAGATGAAAAATATTATGATTTTGAGTTTATTTTATATGGAACATTAATTTCACAGAGATTTGGTACCATAAGTACAAGCAAATCAAAATTATGTCATATGTCATGTGATAACGAAAATTTATTTCTGAGTATAAAAATATAAAATGGAATTTCAGAAAAAAAATGAGATTTTTTAAATATTTTATTATCAAATATAAGTGAGAAACTACTCAAACTACCATATCAAAGAGTAACTTAATGAGTTAGTAAGTTGGTTCAAAAATAAGATTTTTTCAGTAAAAAAATTTTTTTCCTGTTTTGTTTTATGAGGATGGAAAAAATGTTCCATCACTTACAGCTTCTTGAAAAAAACTCATAGAATTCTAAACTTGAAAATCGCGGTATCTCAAATGATAGCTAATTCAAAATTTTCATTAATCGGGCAAACCTTTTTGAAGCCGAATTG
Organism: Lochmaea capreae; assembly: GCA_949126875.1. NCBI lineage: Eukaryota > Metazoa > Arthropoda > Insecta > Coleoptera > Chrysomelidae > Lochmaea > Lochmaea capreae. The sequence continues at coordinate 4,514,281 of OX421400.1, forward strand.
TTACTTTTTTTTTCAAAATTCCACACTGTGCTACGTTGTACAGCCCAGTGTTATTGCTCCATACCAGGCTTATTAGATTTAAATTTTCGGTCTTGAATTAAACCACAATATTTTTTATATCTTTTTGCTTCTTACTAATTTTATCAAACATTTACATGGAACATTTTGAAGTCAAAATAGTAAATAATCAAAAATTAAAACCAATTGTCTGGTGGAGATATGTAGACGATATTTTCGCAATATGGCCTAATGACTTATCTATCTCTGAATGATTTTTTAACAGATATAAATGAAGGGAAAAAATCTATAATATTTGAAATTGAAAATAACAATTTACCATGCCATTTTTACATCTACAGAGTATCAAAAAAGTGTTTACCTTAAGCTAACACACACTAATAGGTATTTGAATTTTGAATCCAATCACTACAACAAAAAATGAAGAACAATCTTCAAAAAACTGCATATTACAAATATCCTGTGAATGCGACGAATTTTATTTAGGTGAAACATCTAGACCATCGAAAATCCGAATAAATGAACACAAAAATAAATGTGTAGCTGGTATTTCAGCAGAATGTATAGTCAAATTTGGTTACTAATGTTAGAAAGGGATATTTCCAATAATCAATTACCTACGTTAATCGATACAAACTCTTCAATACCCAAAATCACGAAATTTATTTAGAAATATTTTAAACAAAAATAATCATATCACAAAAAAAATGCGTTTTAAACAACATTTCCGAAATAAGCAAAAAAGCGATATCCCAATAGACATTTTACCAAGGATATGATCTACTGTGAATTGACCTTGAAAAATTTGACAACAAATTTTTTGCAGTCTTAAACTCCAAAATATTATAATATTTTTAATATAAATAAATCAATATTATTGATTGACTAGTTGTAGAATGTTTTCGTAGTGTCAGATAGGGACCAGAATTATAAAAAACTCAATTAATATTGATAACGGTAGCTGGAACGCTACCGAAACGTTGAATTGAAAAAATATATAAAATATTGTGGATTAATTTAAAAAAAAATTAAAAAAAAAGCTTTTTCTAATTAATTCCACTATTAAATGAGAAAATTATGAATAAGTATCTCTTAATTGCCATAATTTTTAGTAACATCCATTGAAATTAATCTAGGTATAGTTTGTCTTGTTACACAATAACATTTAAACTCATTCTAAGGTATAAATATTGCAGTTATCTTCGCTTATTTGATAAATAATATCAGAACTGAATATCACATAGGTGAAGTAATATCTTGGCCTTGAACTCTTCTTTGTAAATTACTATTACTTTCATTGGAATCAGGTTCAGCGTTGCCATTTTGCCTTAAATGTATAAAAACACTCATTATGGTCTTCTACTTTATATCAAAGCAGATCAACCTTTGCGAAGGACAAGTTTCCATTGCCTGGGCACGCATTATACCCATAAATTCTTTTTTTTATATAGTTTTTCGAATAATGCTAGTTTCTAGATGACCTCAACATATGTCACCGTTAATATTTTTTGTCAAAACAATCGGCTTTAGACGAAATTAATCTCCGACAGATCTGCGATTCCAATTGAATTATGTAGAGGAGCCATTCATTCGATTGGGCTGTGTTCAACAGACCAGGCACTTGAATGAATCCTTATACCATTTCCCATGTTTTCTACTTCCATTCCAGAAGCTTTTTGTCTCCTACGTAGGCCACTAAATTGATTGGAGGGATTTTCAGTAGTTGTAAATGGTTGTATTATTTCCTCTCCAAACTGCTTCCGTCTGAGTCCATGTAAGTTCTCGCAGAAGCAGAGTATGTGAGAAGGTGTTTCATGATAGAGTTCACAATTCCTGCACATAGGCTCACTAACTTTGCCCATTTTTCTTCAGGGTGCAGAGTCCAGTCATCAGGTCGGTAACTGTCTTCAAATGTCTCTTACTCAGTTTCAATAGCCTGGTTGAGAGTTCCTTGTCTACCTTATTCAGTAAACTCTTTGTATGGAGGTGTCCTTGTGTAGTGATTCGCACGAGACTCTCGTTTTCGAGAGTCTCGCATAGTGTCGTCTCGTTTTCGAGACGATACTCGGACCTGACGAGACGAGACGAGACTTTTGTTGGTCTCATCTCGAGTCTCGTGCATGCGGTATCGCGTCTCGCACGAGAGTCTCGCAGGTGAATATTTCTGAATGAATATCAATCTATTTTGATAAAAAGTTTAAATTTCTTCCCAGTTTAGTTATTCACTGTTCGTTGAGGATAGTAGTAGCTGTTCGAATTTTTGAGCGTGCGGAATTGTGCCAAGTTAATTCAAAAGGAGCGAACTTTTGACTTTAGAAGAAGAGTCGAATTCCGGTGATATTTCAAGTGGAACTGAGGATATTTACATACCAGACAATGTTACTTTGAGTGATAATGTGACTGAAAGTGAATTGTCGTCTTCGTTAAATAGCAGTCGCTCTTCGTCTCGCATTCAACAATTGTAACTTTCCCTTCCAACTCTTATATTATTATAGCAAGTATTTAAGTATTCCTTATTGCACTGAAACAATAAGTTTATGAATGATGAGATTTCGATACTTTTACGAGACTCTCTTACGAGAAACGAGACGAGACGAGACTGGAGGCTGCGAGACGAGACTTATCATTGCATCGGCGAGACGAGACAAGACTTTGTGAAAATCTCGTCTCGTTGGTCTCGTGCGAATCACGACTTATTTTCAGTGGAAAAGAATATTCGCTGCGAACATTATTATTGCTACTGTAAATAATACTTTTTAAAATGAAACGTATTGAATGAAAAATTAAAAGCAGCGGCAACGTCGATATCATTCATTTATCAAACTCTAATAATGCAAATAACAGTATTGTATAATTACATATTGTGTAAAACGGTACCTACCTTCAGCTATAGACGCCCTCGATATTATTCGAGACTTTGATGGCATTCCACTCTCGCTTTTGTTGTTAGATGAAATTTAAAACACCTATGTGTGTGAATATTTTGCTTTCTCGCTACTTCTATAACACTATTTCATAGATCAGTGGGCAGGGCAGGGGTCAAAATGAGGTTATCTAATCGTATTGGATTTCAAGTCGGAATAAATTAGACAAAAATGAATACTAAAGTTTATTCAATATAACTAAAGGAAGTAATAAGCAAAGCAGAAAAAAAGAGAAGATCTGACCATTGGCTTCTGATGGGTGGCTATAACCCGTTGAGATCAAATGAATGCCTAAGTCAAAGTAAAACTTCACTATAACGGGACATTGTCGCCTGAATGGGCATCTTAAAAAGCTCAAAATAGTGGAGAAAGAAGAAGGTAGATTATGAGGCATGGAAGAAGAAACCACCATCCACATACTTGCGAATTGCACCGCAATTCAGAATTCTAGTAGATTATTGTAGAAGAGGGACATTTACCTAAGTTGAATCCTGCAGACATCCTAAAATAGCAGATGAACTAGCGAAAAGGGGGACTGAAATACCCTTTTGCGGAATCAGCTCCAATGTAATATTGGAAGAAATAGGTAAAGCCGAAGAAAAGAGAAGATCTGACCATTGGAAAAATCTAGTAGGGCTTAGGCAATCTAAGATTCTTCTGGGTGACTACAACCTGTTGAGATCAAATGAATGCATAAGTCAAAGTAAAACTGCACTACGAGTTTTAACAGGAATCCTAACGGGACATTGTCGCCTGAATGGGCATCTTAAAAAGCTCAAAATAGTGGAGGAAGAAGATTGTAGATTGTGTGGAATGGAAGAAGAAACCTCCATCCACATACTTGCGAACTGCACAGCAATTCAGAATCCTAGGGCACAGTACCTGGGAAACTACTGGATAGAAGAGGGACAGTTACCTAAGTTGAAGCCTGCAGATATCCTGAAATTCCTCCGGGAAACAGGACTAAAGGAGCTACTAGTCTCTGAGACTCTCCTCAGAAACTAAGTAGAAGTAAGGGGGCATAATAGATCTTTTAGGTCTCAGTGAATGTTACCCCAAAATACATATATACAAGGGACACAATATTGTATCGTAATATAACTGAAAAAAGAGATTCTCGATATGTTGGATACTTAATATTATGTCGTAGGTAAATATTGGAATATCAATAAAATAGTAGTTATTTATGCAACAAGTGTGTAAAGTAACATGAGTCAAAAAAGGGACTTAACAAACGAATTGCATACAATATTTTCTCTACTACCGAAAATTTTATCAAAATACAGAAGTTTAATTAATTTTCTTCAGAAGAAACTATAACTTTTTTATTGATTCCTAATAAAATACGCACTAGTGCGTAAAGTAAAGTTTTACGCACTCAAAGTGTGTCTAAAGTACGTACTTTACGCACGGTAGTAAAAATAGTACATTATGCAATGAGCACAAACTGATGCCCATTTTGTTGCGAGTTGCATATTATACTTTTTCTATGACAACATATCGTTCACGTTTATTACATGCATACATTGCAAAATCTTTGAATGAAATAAACTGATAATATTTTCATTACTCCGAATTCGCCGCTAATGGGCTTTCTATCAGAATTAAAATATAAATTGAAGAAATATGTAAATATTTTCTTTATTGCTTTTTCTAAAAGTTTTAATAAACAACTATGAAATTACTCGTTACCTACTAAAACTTTGACAGAAACGATCTGCTGACATTTCATCAATTTGTTACGTCATAATTTGACAAGCCGTAGTCGTCGAGATTTTAGAGTGAACCTAGACCTAACACGAAATATTCCATTTCGCATTTTTCCTTAGCAACTTGCCTATAGCAACCAATGCAAAAATGAAATTCTGTACAAAATGTGCCTGTTTATGATTGAAGTTACGGTTATAAAATGAACATTTATCGAGGTTGTCTTAGAAAAAATATATTTTGTCACTTCCTCTTGTTATGTAATATTACTAATTCAAGCTATTATAATATGCATAGTTTGTCTGTTTTTCCAACCGGTGTATAAAACGTTTGAACAACACTGGCATCTATATTTATTGTAATATCCGGTTGGAATTTTATATAAATTGTTTGAAGCATTATAATGTCAACTTATTTAAATTCAAAACGCGACAAATTTGAAGTTTGTATACATGTATACATGAATGACGTTATTTCTTATTTTAGGTGGTCTACAATGAATTAATAATTGTTATTAGAAGATATTTAGAACGTGGAATCAAAAAACACCCAAAAATTATAATGTTACCATACATAACTTCCGAAGAATTGTCCTGTTTCTCATAATATTGATACTGTGTGCCCAATTAAAAAATTTTGCATGGTCTAATGCTTAAAATATAACCATGCTCATCATAAAATATAAATTATTATAATTATAACCCACTTCACGATGAAGATATTCACAACTGCGCTTTATGTGTCAAAATATTAACCCCTTTTTGAACATTTACATCGTCTTGTGTTTTCAACACTCTGTTGTCTTTTTTATCAGGTTTTATTCGCTTCTCCTAGATCTGTAGTTAAATCTTAAAACAGAATTTTCACTAACTTCAAAACATCAGTTTCAATTGAAACTATGCACACTCATCAAGGATCGACGACAATACAATAATTAATTGACTTTGTTCCAATATCCTGACCAGGATAATCCAAAAGGCAAATAAATTAGAGATGAGGTTTTCGAACAAATGGCAAGTCAACAGGTTAGGCATTGGAAGATCTCAACAATCATTAGAGAATAAAGAGGACATTGAAAATGCTTTAAATATTGCATCTACATTCTTAATGAACTCAAAAGTTTTATAAAGAAAAGGCTAACTAGTACATCTAAGCAAAAAACTAACTTTGATTAAGGAAAAAATCGATTCTTAGTAATAGAAATAGCATTGAAATCGCAGTTTAAAAAGAGCTTAAATCTATACATCTTTCATATTTATTACAATCTAAACAGGTTTTTAATTCTGATATATGTGATATTTCAGTAGAAGATGAAATTTTTTTTTGACGTGCAATAATTTTTTTTTATTTATCTCTACTCATAATTTGAATTGCTTCAAAAATAATTTGCATTTGACAGTTGTGATTAATTCGAAAATATTTCCGTGATTCCCCTTTTTAAATAATTGATCTAATATACAGGGTGTTTTGAGAACAGTGGTTGTAAATTATATCACATATTCTGGGTTCAAAAAGCGTTTGATTGAACCACGATTATTATACAAACGTGCATTCAAAAAAAAGTTACAGAGTGATTATTATGGATTTTCGAAGGGGGTCACTACCCTTTTGACCTTCAACAATTTTTTTAAGGCTACTCGAATGAGACGTCTGTTTTTAGACTTTCTTCCTTTTTGTATCTCTTGAAAAAAATATTCTTAAAGAGGGGACGATTTCTAATAAAAAATATGAAGTCCCCCCCTATTTCGCTATTTACAATTAAACGCTGAAAATTCTTTCAAAAATAATTAGACCTAAATTCTACTATTATAAAAGAAACATTAGGTATAAACAAAATTTGTGTGTAAAAGAATATATTCTAATTAAAGGTCCACTCTGCACAATTTTCCAGAAATTTCATTTACATAATTCTAGCTTGTCCCACCGTATTTTTTAGTTTTTACCTTTTAATTTTTCTCCCTTTACAAAATTTTTTATTTGTTTGATCTATATTTAAATCAGCTGTTGCTTTTTTTTTTAATAAATGTTCCTTGTATTATGTTAATTCTTATATTTATTATTTTTGGGAATGACAATTTTTTTTATATTTGTAATTTCCCAACAGATTTTATAAACAAAGAAATTAGAAATATGGAAAATGGCTCATTGTTAATACCCAATAATAATAATAAGAGGGGCATCAAATTCAATATTGAAAGAGAAGACGAAAAATGAAAAAAAGTGATTTAATACCACTAAATGTGTAGCCGAAAATAGTAAAATTTGTAGTCAAAGAGAAATTTCCAATGACCAATTATCATTTCACGTTTTTGTTGCTCACTATACTTGTTCTACGCCCGCTGGATCTTCATTATGTTATTATGTTAAATATATTCACAAAATGACAGACAATGACTGACGTGTCCTTGAAAAATCAAATGACACAGAACTACAAAATTATCACGGAATATTATACATAAATTACAGAAGATACACTTGATCTGACGTGAAACAAAAAATAAACGAGACGTGACTTTTCGCACTTTAAACTTAGATGCGGTTTTAGTGACGGTAGTAGAAAATAGTTATTTGTTTTACTAGGCATAAAAGCACAAGATTTAATGCCGCGGCTGGTGTTTCATAGCCGAGCGTAGCGAGGCATTAAATCTGCTTTTCTGCCGTGTGAAACATATAACTTTTTCTTCAAATTTGTTCCAATTCCACGCAAAATCGACTTTTTTACATTCACATTTCATTTCATCATTTTGAGTTTTCTTAATGTCATTGTCAATTTTAATAACCAGTTTGATTTAAATCATTACTTGGAAGGTTGCCTAGCAATGAACTTTTTCTGCCTAGGCATTAAAAGTACAACTTCTAAGCCTGCCAAGTGTCATTAAAAGGCCGCTTTTAATATCATTTGGAGAAAAAAAAACTTTATTTAACCTTTTTTCAAGGATATACTCTACTGTGAATGGACCTTAATGAATTTAACAACAAATTTCTTGCTCCAAAACTCCAAAATATTATTCTAAATATTTTCAAACGATACTCCTTTTGTTGTGTCTTGAATTTTCCATTAAAAACCTCCATTTAATCGTATTTATTATAGTAACTGGTGTATCTATTATATAATTTCATTTTGTTAGATGTATTATACCACAAAATCTCTTTTATTGAATTGAATAGTGATATTATCTAACGCGGGGGTCCAAACTTCCAATGACCTTGTAAATCAAACGGTGCGGTCTTACCGCCACGCTTACCGAAAAAAAAACTGCTAACTCTTAAATGTGAATTTAAATTTGTGTCATCAAGATTTGTATAAATTTGGTGCGAATTTTTGAGTGTCCATATTCTAAGTTGAGAAGTGCATCAAACACCATGAAATTAGTGGTAAGTAGGACCCACTGTTTAATCTTTTTATTATTTTTTATTTTGATTAACGATATAGCGAGAAAAAAGGAAAGTTTAAACATGACATTAAATATAGCATTTTATGTAATATTTGTTACATATTATTGATTCACTAATATATTGTTGAGATCTGTTTTTATAAATAATTTGAAATTTTTTTCGTAATATTTATTAGTGAAATCATTTTTTTCATAAAATCAATTATTAAAATCACTTAATATTATTATTAATTGGAATTTTCTGTAAAATATTCCTATACATTTTCTATTTTTTCAATATGAACTTCAATTCCACAATATCTCAAATTTCATTGAATTGAAATATTATTCTGACATTCAACTTTTACTTTTTCTTTAATCCTGTGTCTTCTCTTACTATATTTCTCCTTCCTTCATCAATTTCCTCAATTTTCAGGGGTAAATTCTTTCCAAACCCCCGCTCGATTTTATTATTTTAATATATTCTTACGTTGTCTTGAACTTAACCTATCACCTTTCAGGGGTTCCCCTAGCCATTTATTAAAAATACAATACTCTACTCTTCTTATTCTACCACTTTTTTTATTTGGTCTACCCCTGTATCTACCGTCTGATTCAAAATCACCTGCGTCTAATTTTACTAGCAAATTTTTTATTTAATAATCTTCACAGATCGCTTTATCCGCATTGGTAGCAGTGGCTTTAGGCGCCAGTCTAGAAGTAACCAACCCCAAAATAATCCCAATTATTAGCCAAGAAAGCGAAGTTGGTATTGATGGCAACTTCCGATCATCATTCGAATCCGGAAATGGTATTAAAGTTTCACAACAAGGAACCCAAAAAAATGCCGGAACTAAAGACGAAGCTTCTGAAGTAGTTGGAGCTGCTGAATGGAACAGTCCTGAAGGTATCCCTGTCTACTTCAAATACATCGCTAACGAATTCGGTTTCCAGCCTGAAGGAAATCTCCTCCCAACTCCTCCAGTAGATCATAATACTCCACCTCCAATACCAGAAGCTATCCTTAGGTCTTTAGCATGGAACGCCGCTCATCCCGAAGAGGATGACGAACAACCCAAACGCCAATAGATTTAGTTTTACTGTAAATTAAGAAAATATATTTTTTATTATAAAATTTAACCTTTTATTAAGATTTCTACAGTGATTCTAAGTTATGAAATATTAAAAAGAAGAAAAGGAATTTAACGAAATATGTTTTGTAGTCATTTTTTGACTGAATTTTTTGAAAAATTGGCATCATTCTTAGTGTGACCTAATGAGATTAGCGTTGTTGTGGTAGGAATTAGACGAAAGTAAACTCGTTGGTTGCTATGACCAGTTATTCTCTAATCGTCTCTGACAGCTTCTGATTGCACATTATACATCTCATCATCCGCACATACATCTCTCAACTCCAAGTAATCAAGTTTAAATAAATTTACTCAAATGGTCCCTTTTTGTGAAAATGTACACCTGTTACAAAAAGGTTGTAGTCTACACTTAAAGCCTCAAATATACTAAAAGTCACGAACGTTTCTCGTTACGTCATAACTCATAAATATCCGAATCAAATCAATAAGACAGTTTTCACCAGCGGCGCACCATTGTTAGAGGGTTCGGCATGTATTTCTGGTGATCTATGAAAACCAAATTTAACATATAATACTTAGACTACGATTTGAAATTCTACAAATAAATTATTACAAAACTCACCTCTTGAATGGCATTTAACGGCAGAAGTGGTCCGCCATTAGCCAATTCCTTTTGGAAATATTCATGTAATTTTTTAATATACTCACGTTTACTTTCGTCCAAACGTTTACCAGTCATTTTGTCGAAAAATATCACAATAAATATAAATGAACTTCACCTGTTTAACGTAATGACAATGACGACGAACTTCACTGGTGACAGAATGATTTCCGCATAAAGTGACGTTTCGCTTTTTAAGTACAATCGTTGTCACAACACAAGACAGAGTGACAAACTGATAAAGACGTAGAGGCTTAGTTTAATTCAGACACAAAAGACATAATATGTACCTTTCCATTTGTATTAATTGGACATACGCAGTCAGTGATATCCACATAAGTTTAGAGTGTCTTTGATACATTCAGGGAGGTATGACGTAACGAAAAACATTCGTGACTTTTACTGTATTTACTTTTATGGCTCTAATGGTGGAATGTATGAGTTTATAAATAAATTTTCCAATATCACTCTTCCCAACTCTTTTAATGATGTATATTATTGAAAATCACTAACTAAGTTGCTTTTTGATTTCTAAAATTGTTTTCATTGCAAATATTATCATTGAAAAATTAGTTATTTGGATAAAAAATGGATTCTCACAATTAAATGTCACCTAGTGCTGTCTAGTATCCAATAAGCGTACTACAGGTGAATTTAAGAGTAGGAATCCATTAGGTACCTCCATCGTTTTTTTTAAATAGATATCTTCTTCAATTCATGGAGATGAATTGCTTACATTATCGGTAACTATATAATTAATAGTAGGACTATTTAGGAAGAGATGGCGCTGCCATCAACTATAAATGTTATTACTAATATTTGTTGAATAAAAAAACTCAAATTTATAAGATACAGATGAAAGGTATAAAAAAACATTAAAACTCAATTATAATCATAGCTATTTGTGTATCAAGAGCAGAAAGTAGTACTTTGCTAGTCAAGACAGAAACTAACGCGTCGCGCGGTAATCTGTCAAAACTACCAAAAGACTTTCTGCTCTAAATACACACAAGATTTTTTCTACTGTCACACCAAAATTAACTACTAGCTCTCTTTTATCTATAAATAAAATTAAGCGTTACTTTCTGCTTAAGAGCGCCAATAATGTCAAATTATGACAGCTCGCGGAAAACATCAACAATGCAGTTGCTTTGCAAGGCACAAAAGACGACTTTCGATAGTGATAGTAGATAAATATTATTATTGTTTATTTACAATAAACAGTTTAACCGAGTAAAAAATTTATTTATATAGTTGTACCTATATTAAGAACCAAGTCTCAAAAACGTTACTTTAGTCACGAGTTTTCTGAAACAAGCGACTACAGATGTTTTTGGAACTAGGTGCTTACTATAATTTTTCTACGCCCGCAGGATCTTAATTATGTTATATTTTAATTATATTCACAAGATGACCGATAATGACTGACGTATCATTGAAAAATCAAATGACACAGAACTACAAAATTATCACGGAACATTAAATATAAATTACAGAAGATACACTTGAAGTGACGTTTAAGAAACAAAAGATAAAGGAGATGTGACTTTTCGCCCTTTAAACACTAGATGGCGATTGTTAATTAGATGCGGTTTTAGTGACGGAAGTAAAAAAATAATATTAAACTAGGTTAGGTTAGGTTTATGGTGAGTGGGTCTATAAGGCCCTCCACTGCGACTCGTAAGAGTCTATTGTGGCTTAAACTATCAATAGTAACAAAAAATGATAATAAACTTTATTTACAACAATTAATAGACGCCCTGGTGATCTGCGTGGTCTGGTACCTGGGATGAGGATTATGACTACTCAGCTCTTGTAGGGTACCCAAGCAGTTCCAAACAAGTTCGAGATTCATGAATATATTTGGTTGTTACTGTCTAATCGATTTGTACTGCAAAATAAGCCTTTTTGGAACACATTTCACGGCCAATTACTTAAAGTAAAAGAACCAGATGGAAGAGGTGGAGCTGTAGGAAAATGTGAACCTTGAGGATGAAATCCATCTTCATCGGCTGTGTATATGGTCCGAATTATTTCTCCTGACGGAGCAGTATACTGATATTGACCTAAAAAATAATTTCAATTTAAATATTAAACATTTCATATCCCTTTTATATTTTACCTCGCTTCACTAGGTTTTTATTTCCATCTTGATATCCTTCTTCTTCCGCATATATTTCATTTTCAGTTTGAAAAGCATAATTATATTTTCCTTCAGGACTAATTTCAAACATTTGTCGTATTATTCCTGGTAATACACTAAATTTCGTTATAGACTGGACTCTGGCGATAGCAACAATGTTTAGAACAATAATTGAAATCTAAAAATAACAATTGAGCATAATAAAGATTTAAGAGCATTACGGCAAATTGTGGAGAATGATCTGGCATTTAATCTAGAAAAGAAAGGATACCAAAAGACAGTGTTTTGCTTAGATATTTGTCCATGAATGGTATCTCTTTTAGGTCGTTGACCAAAAACAACAGAATGTTGATGATTCAGTGAGATGTTTAGAGCTGTAAATGATCACATCGTTGGGGAATCTTGCATTTGTATTCCAGGCAGAAATCTATGCTATCGTCGTGTGTTTGCAATTGAATATCGAAAGGGGGTATAGAGGCCTAAAGATCCTTATACTCTCTGATGGTCAGGCAGCAACCAAGAGCACAAAAGCCTAAAGGTTGACGTGCCGAGGACTCTGAGCCTCTGACTGGTGGTGCTGAACCAATCAATCAATAAATGTTGAGTGAAATAAAATTAATAAATTATCTATGGTGATCACACGCTATTCGTAGGTACTATTAAAGGACGAAATAGTGGAGCAATAATTGTACCAAGTCAAGAACAAAAAAAATGTTTTTTCACGGACATTGCAACTTGCGACAATGTTAAAATTGTATGATCCGCTTTCACTTTTTTATGAAGAGAAATTCTTCAGCTGCTATCACTTTACTCCAAATTTCAAAAGAAAAATGTGTAAACTGAAACATATTTTTAAAAAGCAGACAAATATAGAAGAAATGAACTCTTCAAGGTAATTATGTTAATAAAGTCCTTAAAATATTTTTAGTTTCGCTAAATTTTGAACGAAATAAGTGACCTCAACATTTTAAAATACAACAATGTATTCCAAAAACCGTTTATTTATGAACAACTGTTAATATTTAACATTATTGGCAAAAAAATATGTTTGTTGTGATTAACAATTTGATTAATGACTTTTTAATTGAAGTCAAGGACAAGTGACATTCCCAATAGATATATTTTAAGAATTCTAAAAACATCCGTTGCAAAATACTAATGTACATTACATATATTTATTGTCAAACTTACCATAACTTTCATTTTCACTAAGATTCACCTTCTATTATGATTGCAATGTCTTTATGATCAGCCTTATACACTCTCCCCTCGTCTTTATGATTTAAAAAGATTATTACATAATTTGGGATACAATTCTTCAGTGAGAGTAATGTATTGAAAGTACCTACAAAATTACATAAAAGAATTAACGAAAAACATTTAAGATCATTTATATGAATAAATTTGTTGCTGAAGACACTTTCATATAAGATTATATTTTCCATGATGATTATTAACTTTGTTTGTGTGTGGATTATAGGGTGGAGTCTGAGGTAGAAAATTCTATTTTTTTTTGGTGCGTCATTGTGTCTCGCAATGCTTATCTATCATACATGTATACCGGGTGTCCCAGACTAATTTATTCAGGCTACATCTCTTAAACGAATAGAGATTCTCGAATTGGACAAAAACTGGTCTGTTCCATTCCTAATACACTTTAATTTGGCGTAGAAAAAGTCATCCCCTAAATATTCATCCCTTAGTTACAGACCCTAACTTTAAACTTTGTAATAGCACCCTGTACATTTTTTTATAATTTTTGGATGTTGTCTTCCATCGTCTATTCAACAAATTTTCCAAAAATAAAATGGGTTCGTAAATGATCAAGAAAGCCTTTAAGCTTAAAGGAATTATATAAATAAATGTAATAAAAATTACATGAAAAAAATAACAATTTACAATTATTTATTCGAAATGTGTGTTGCAGCAGGTGGACTACAATTCGACCATCTAATGTAAATAATATTAATTAGTTTATTGTTATTTTTACTTATTTTTTTCATGTAATTTTTATTATTTCTTTAAGCTTTAAGACTTTCTTGATTAATTTAACAAAAATAAACTGAAATTTAATTTTATTTTTGGAAAATTTCTTGAATAGACGATGGAAGACCACATCCAACATTATAAAAAAAATGTACAGGGTGCTATTAAAAAGTTTAAAGTTAGAGGTTGTAACTAAGGGATGAATATTTAGCGGATGATTTTTTCTACGCCATATTAAAGTGTATAAGAAATGGAACAAATCAGTTTTTGTCCCATTCGAGAATCTCTATTCGTTTAAGAGATATAGCCTGAATAAATTAGTCTGGGACACCCGGTATGTCTGCATCATAAGCGTAATATAAAAACTTCAAAAAGGATTTATCCATTATCAAAAATTCCCATCGACCATGGACGTACGATGAGTTTTTTTTAGGGTTTAATAAAGTTGTCATACTAGCAAATAAAAACACCAATTTTATCACTAAAATATTATATTAATTCCTCAATAAATTATTATCACAACAAATAAACTTCATCTTCATCACCGTATGTTGTTATTAACTTCTTCAGCTGGATCAGACGAATTCTCCACCCTGTTTAAGGCGTTGAGAGAAGCAATGAACTTTAGTGCTTTCAAGATTGCTTCTGGTATTGGTGGGGGTGTTGGTAAATGATCACCTATAGGTTGGAAACCGTTTTCATCAGCAATGTAGCTGAGCTGCACTCGGATGCCTTCTGGGGATGTATATTCAGACCGGCCTTGAGCTACTTGGGCTTTTTCTTCAGTTCCAATGTCTTTTAGAAAACCTTTTTCTTCATTAATAATGCCGTTTCCAGTTTCAAAACTATAAATAAAAAAACACAAGGTGAATTTGGATATAATTTTCAAGTTTGCTTTTCATATAATTTAAAATTTTCTGTACCCAAGTTTGAAAGCTAATAAATCAGTTATATAAAGCTTGCCATTGACCTAATTTATGAGTAAGGTATAGTTATTGGTTATTGATACGCTAATGCTAAACACTAATGGCACTGGGGTGACAGCTATAGCTCTGCACTGGGAAACTATTCCTCTGTATTTCAGGCAGAGGTATGTGTAATCTTGTAATGTGCGAGAGAAAACAACAGGAGAGCTGTCGAAGGTAAGCAGATCCACATCATGTCAGATAGTCAGGCGGCACCTTAGGCAATCTCAAGCCAGAAAGTGACCTCTAGACGGAAGACGTTAGCCAAACGGAATAACGTCAAGCTGACCTGGGTATCGAGGGAAATAAAAAACTGACGAACTTGCAAAAAGAGGGTCAGAGGATACGCAGCCTGAACCAGGACAGATCCTTGGTAAAATACATTAAACCATTTATTAGCTGCATTGTATCGGAGACTTGCCACACGGGCTCGGGAAAAGAAACACTAATTTTGACCAAATTATGATAATACTAAATTTTTTTTGGTTTTTGTTGTGAGCTATTTGAGAAATTGAAGAGGAACTACATTTTAATGAATAATTGAATTACGTATTTAATTGATAAACCTCATTCCAAGGCGCAATATTGTTAAAATTTCATTATTAATGAGGTATTTACAAAAAAATTGTAATAATGAAAATTACCTGTACTCGTATGTTCCATCAATATTGACTTCTTGTTGTTGTCGTATGATTGGAATGAATTTATTATTCTTCTGATACTCTTCTGGGTTCTCCTTTGGGGTTTCTTGAGGTGCAGTTAAACCCATGCATAAAACACTTGATAGAACTATCTAAAAATATTTCGAAAAAAATTAGAATGAAGAATTTTCACATTTTATCTTTGAAACTTTTCATAAATTGATCTAAAAACATTCATAAGTGAGAAAAAAAGGATTTTATCCTTCCCCTTCAAAAGCAGCGTCGTAAGGGGTTGTTTGGAAAAGTTTCCGTCGATCATAGGCGTACGATAAAATTTTCAAAACGGCTTAAATTATTTGTAGACATTTCCTTCTACCATAGGCGTGCCATAAACATTTTAATAAACATTGAAAATTTCCAGTTACCATGGACGTACCATAAAACTTTGAAAGAGATTTATTCATTTTCAAAAATGCCTATGGGAGTACGATAAAATTTTAATAGGGGTTTAATTTATATGTAAAAATTCTTACTAATGAATTATTCCCATTCAAACATTTTATTGTACGCATATGGTGAATGGAAATTTTCCCAAATAAATAAAACCATATCTTCTGTAAGTTCCTTGTAGCATTTTTTTATTTCGAAATAAAAAAAAAATAAAAAACATTATTGTGGTTTGATTCCCAAAAAAAATAACAGAAAAAAGAATAAGTAATGCCACAAGGAACTCACAGAAGATATGGTTTTATTTATTTGGGAAAATTTCCATTCACCATATGCGTACAATAAAATGTTTGAATGGGAAAAATTCGTTAGTAAGAATTTTTACAAATAAATGAAGCCCCCATAAAAATTTTATCGTACTCCCTTGGGCATTTTTGAAAATAAATAAATCTCTTTCAAAGTTTTTTATTATTTTTTTTTATTTCGACGTTTCAGTAGCGTTCCAGCTCCAGAGAAATAAAATAAAACCATTTTAAAAAATTTAATAAAACATTCTCGGTGAGAATTATTGTCGTTACAAAAAAATTTGCGTAAGAAATTTCCAGTCGGCTATAAGAAAAGGTAATCAAAAATTGTCGTGCATTTATAAAAATTGCTTAATTTATAAAAATGTTAATTATTTACACAAATAAATTATTCCCTTATGAAAATTTCATGGTACGCCTATTATGGATGAATATCTCTCTCCCTTAAAAATTGGATCGTACTTCTATGAATTTTTTTTAATTTCATCAGTATATTTGCCTATCTATCCGAGCGAAGCAGGAGCGGGTGGCTAGTTTGAAATAATTTCGAAAAAAAACATGAATAATAAAACTTGTCTAAATATTATCCTTAAAAGGGCAATCCTAGTCTATGAATTAACAACTTTAACTTTTCACGAACCCTTCACAACACTAGCTTTTGTATTTTTAATAATATTAAATAATAATCACTCCACTTACTAGCACTTTCATTTTGAACTATTATTAAGTATATTACAATCTTGCACTGCCTTATGAAAAACCTGCAAACTATAAAAATCCATTATTCACTTAAAACTTATATATGATTATATCGTTTCCCCTGCCTAACGAACTCAACTGAAAATATTTTGAATGATTGCCTCCCACTATAAGGTCATATGTCGTCTTTACCTAATTTCTTCGCTCTCAGTATTGTTTGCTTTCATAACTTCCCAGAACGCGGCTATTGGCCAGATCTTTGAGATTAAGTACAATCCTCATTAGCCACAATAAGATTGAAAAGAAATCAAAAGTTTTATAAGTAATTCTCTTGATCAATCATTCAAATCCTTTGTGAAAGTTTTCATTCAAACTAATTTTAACCAAATAATGACCATAATATTCAAAATATTTACTTCGTCATCTTAATCAAGTTCAGTGTTGCCAAAAAAGGGGTTTTCATGACAAGAATGACAGTTAATGTCTTCTAAAGAGTTGTGCAGGATTTTTATTATGGCGAACATCTACAGCTTTATTAAAACAATACACCCCGAAGCATAAATCTTAAAATTTAAAATAATTATTTGTGTTTGTTGCAGTAGTTCTAGTAAGTGGTATCTCTTTACTCTTCTGATTATTTTTTCCACTGACTTCTGACCTGGTGACTTGACAAAAGTTCCTAGATAGGCCACCGATGCGTTGAGAATGACTAATTTGAAAAACTGCTTCACGATGTTTTCACATATATACTTTATCTACAATAAATGTTATTTTTCTGAGAAAAAAAGTTTTTGAAGGAGAAATTTACCTTTTAAAAATGCATTTTAAATTCTGCGCCAAAACACAAGATCAATTCGTAAATACCATTTATAGGTGATCTGTGTCATTCTTAGAACATAAAACAGACTGTTTTATGTCATTGGTAAAATTGTCAAACTTCAAACACTTGACAACTTGCAGGCTAGAAGTTTATTTTGATACATAATTTGGATTACACAAAGGAAATTCAAAACAGAACAGATGTTCGGACCATAGATAGTCCGGACTTATTTATGGTTCGGACGAAAGACAAAATATCAAGGTCAAATTTGCGAAGCTACGACGTCACTCTCTTCTGATTGGCGTTTGAGCTAAGATGGCGGATTGTTAAATTTTGTGCTTATATGTTTACTAAAAAATTGGTCATCGCACATGTAAAATAAAAATAGGTAATTTTTTTAGAATCTCTGCATCATATATAATTATATCAAATCAATATTTTAGTGATTCTTAGTGACTGTCATCATGCCTATTCAGCTAAAACGTTATTTTAAATTTCAAGATTTACGCTTCGGGTGTATTCATTGTTTTAATAAAGCGATGTAGATGATTGCGATGATAAAAAAATCTTATGTTTTGAATGGAAGACATTAACTGTCATTCTTGTTGGCTACACTGAACTCTTTTATTGCAAACATGGATATTAGAATGTAAGTTCTGGCAGGACCAAAAAAAGGAGTACTCAGTATTTATTATATTGATTTTATATGGCTCTAGAACATTTCAGCACTCTACTATACGTATGTCAAATATAATAGTCTAGAATGTCCTAGAGGTATATCATTGGGTACCATTAAGACTATGGACATGATTAATTTACGAATAAACTAAATTTCTCTCTGTTAAATAATAGACTGTCTTTGACCTAGACAAGTGATATCCAAAGTGGTCTATATCGAACCCCAATGGTCAAACATGACCTGCAAGGGGTTCATGTTAACGATTTAAAAAATTGGAGGTCTATATAAAACGAATGTGTGTGTGTTTTTGCAAGTTTTTCACACTACACTTTACTACAGTTAGGAATTGTAATCTTTTAAAGCTAGCAGCACTATAACAGCTTTCAGAAATACTTTTAAATTTGATGAATTTTCGAAAAAGTCAGTTTTACCTAAGCAGAAGTGACACACAAGCTGTAGATATTATAAAGATGATTACCTGTAAGAAATAATCCGGCTCGAAGGACCAAATTTGTAGATATTATAAAGATGATTACCTGTAAGGAATAATCCTGGCTAGAAGATCCAAATTTTTAATATCTGTAGACTTTTGAATTAGTCACACACAAAAAATTCTCTTGACGTAAAAATTGAAACTTTATTATTATTACATGTAACCAAGCATAAAAAAAACAAAAAAGAACTTAGAAAGTATATAGTTAAAATATTCAAGATTAAGCGATAACACAAGCTATCGTCACATCTTTTCTTTGACGAAAATGGTTCGGAAATTAGATAGATTCTATGGAATTGAAAAAGAATCCTCCATCCACTTACTCGCGGATTGCATAGCAATGCAGAATCCTAGAGCACAACGCCTAGGAGAGCTCCTTCGGCGAATAGGTCTAATGGAAACAGGACTTTCCTTTGGAAGTAAGTGGAAGAGAAGCACGAGAAGGATCGGCAACCGGCTACACCGGTCCTGAACCGGCAACCGGTATAACAAAGGCTTCGGTAAGAACCACGTTAAACCAGTGGGTGCACAAACAACACCTCAAATACTGGCAAACAATTCCGAAGCTCAAACACAGTAAAATGATGGTCAAACAACCCATACCAAAACTTACTGAAGAAATTCTGAAGTTAAATAGGAGAGATATCAGGCTGGTAACCGGCCTTATAACCGGACACTGTGGCCTGAGAAAGCACCTTCACACAATGGGGATCTTCCAAGAAGAACCTACATGTAGATTATGTGGCGAGGAGGACGAAACAGCCACCCATATAATTTTCGAATGTGAGGCTCTACGTTGGTGGAGGTATAGACAGATAGGGCCGGATGACCCTATATACAACCTCACCAAAAGAGATACTGTGAAGAGACTTCTAGATCTCATCAAGGTCACAAATCTTCTCACAGACTAGCAGACAGACAGGACAATACAATAAGCCAACGGCTGCAGTGTTGGGGCCCACTAACCCGGCCTGTTTTCGTCTGTCTACCAACCAACCAACCAACCAACCAAGTGGAAGAGATGAAGAACAATAGATCTTTCAGGTATTACTGAATATAACCCCAATAACATACAAACCGGATGCTCACATGTGAGCACAACGCACCCCAGGTGCCTGACGCACGATGTTTTTTATCTAATTGGGTCAATAACAACTGGTTATACTGAAATTGATTGCCAAAAGCATTGCCAGCTCATGGAATAGAACGACAATGAGTTTTTTGAAATGCATATTAGCAAAAAAAAAATATTATGTTGAATAATAATTTGATTTTTTTCTATTTTAAAACAGTTTTCCAAATTATGTTTAATTTAATCTTAATTAATTAAGACAATAACATGAGAACAATAAACACACAATAACAATTAAAAAAATTATAAAAAATTGCACATTTTTTGTTACGAGCTGGCATTACTCCATTTTTTCCCATTTCAAAACAATCCTTTTTTAACAGAGTGTTTATTATAAATATGTTAATATTCATAGTTTTAAGACAATACTGAATTAAATCAAACATTCTAAGTTATAACATTGGTTGGCATAATCAACTAATTTATTTCGTTTTACAAATGTACACAAACATCTCATTTCAATAAAGATTACACTTAAATTTATTTACAAGATTATCGGGTTTTTATTTTGATTGGGTCAAGTTTGAAATTAATTATTTATTAAGTTTAAGCGAATCCAATTGTGAATAATAATGAATGGTGTTCACAAACAAGGATTCCAAAAAGGAATTTGCTGTTCTTCAAGGATTCTGTTACACTAACTCTTAGTATCCCAAGATGTCCCGTTGGATCGACGAGTTTCAAAGGAACACAAATTGGGGCAGCTCTAACTCTTTGAAATAAAACCTATTACGAATCCAGGGAAGAGGACACCATCTGGCCCTGGAACATGAGCTTAAGGACTTGAATGAATCGATACATTTGAATCGACTGAGATATGAAACACCTACTAAGAGAAAATCTTCAGGAAATTCAAGGCTTCATGAAGAAATGGCGAAAAGTAGGGTCAAAACAGACAGATTGTGAAAAGTCTATTCGAGCCATATGATTTACACAAGTACGACAAGGAAAATATGAGCAAAACTACTTCAAAGAGAGAGAAGAATAATTTTGCGCTCAGCGATGGGCGTGTGTTCAGTTCCAGCTACCAAAAACAGTTGGGGGTGTGTTCAGTGCCCCCCAAATTTGTACAAATGATATTGTTGTCTCGTTATCGTTAACTTTTTTTCAAGCTCATGCACCATTAGGTAAAACTAAACACTTTCATCCGGCAACAGTGTCACATTTAAACTTTTACACAATTATTCTTCTCTCTCTTTCAAGTAGTTCTGCTCATATTTTCCTTGTCGTACTTGTGTAAATCGTATGGCTCGAATAGACTTTTCGCAATCTGTATATGTCCTTGAGAAAGCCAGACTAGAAATACACCGAAAATGAGTGAATTGTGGATTTTACTAGAAATTAGTTTTCCCAAAAGTAACCCAAATAAGGTAGTATAAATCACAACAGACCTTCAAGAGAGAGCAGTAAGGTGGCTAGGCACATTTTTAGGCTTGATGAACTCTGTGTAAATAAATGTTTATTTTTCTTCCTATTCCGTTTTTATCTAGTAAAAAAGAAGACAAATTATTGAATTTTTCTCAACAATCCATGCAATAGTGTGTATTATATACATTCAACAAAAGAAGGAATAATTGATACCAAAAACAAAAAAAGTAATTTCAATATAATTTTTTTCCAGCGTGGTATTGATATTACCATATACATCAGACACCAAACTCTATAAGGTAAATTGTCTGTTTAAGAAATGTAAATATTAACTACAATTATATATATTTTCTCGAAAATATGTTTTTCAACTTCTCCTTATAGTATTGTTATAGCACACATATAGATTTATATAGTATGTAGATGTTTAAGATGAACCATGACCGTTTTTCATATAATTTCCATCAAATTATGCGAAATCTATATCTCGGAACAAAGTTTTTTTGGCGGCCAAATATTAAGCGATATATTTATTGATTCTTGTCATGCAAATTCTCAAGGATGTTTCACAATAAAGTCATCTTTGACTTCTGGTACAGCTGCTCCGTAATCGTCGAATTAAAATCCGCGCCGATGATAGGATAGTTTTTATTGAAAGTTAAAACACTCTCTTATGGCGTGAAGTTCCGCTTGAAAGATACTTGGGGTTTTTCCAAGCTTTCAGAGTCTTTGGTTCCTGGCTCTTACACTCCTATCCCAGTTCCTTGTATTGCTTTTGAGCGGTCTGTGTACCATTGAATGGCATTCTTTCCAAGTCTGGTAATGGTATTTGGATCCCATTCGTTCTTGTTGCTTAATTCCGTAACGAATTTCTTTGAAAAGTTATACTTTTTCATCATACCATCTTGTGGCATGTCCCAAAAAATATTACTCATAATTTAAAAAACACTAAGTACAATATTATTACCAATTTCTTCGGCAGCAAATGCAATTTATTGTTCTTTTTTATTCAATTAACGTGCTCAGCAACTATGACCACTTGCACAGGGGCGATTACAGAAAACAATAGCTATTACAGTTAGTTAAAAACATAGTTTAAAGTTTATGATAAAGTGATATATCTTTTAAGAATCTCAGTGTTGTCTCAATTTGTTTTGGGTCCCCTAGGATGTCTTGCAGCTGGGATTTGAGATTATGTTGTCGTCTTCTTGTGCTAAATTGGCGACAATCAACCAGGATGTGTTTAACAGTAAGTGACCTATTCGAAGTCTACGTAGTATTGATACTTCTTGTCTAGAGAGTCCAGAGGGGTCAGTATACAGAGGTGTGTTGAGAATAGGCTGGATAGATAGTAGGGAAGTCTTGGTGGAGCTCCAGTGAATTTGCCACATATATTTAACGATTCTTTTTGCTTCTGCCTTAACATCCTTCCAAATTTGGATATGAGATGTAATTCTGGCAGTAGTTGACGCTGTTTTGGCATGCTGATCGGCTAGTTCATTTCCAGGTATACCAATGTGTGAGGGTATCCATATGATGGTGACTGTGGTGTTTAGGGAAAGAATATGGTGATAAGAGTGATGGATTTCTTGGACAATGGGATGTTCAGTAAATAATTCTTGGATAGATAGGATAGACGCTAGAGAGTCTGTACAAATGCAACTTTTTCATTGGAATGGTTGATGTGCTTAAAAGCTTGTAGAATACTGTACAATTCTCCAGTATGCACACTGCACAAAGGAGGGATTAGGGAAGTGCTGATGAGATTGTTTGCTGTGGTAACTGAGCAGACAACGCCAGTATCACTTTTGGAAGCGTCGGAGTATAATACAAAGTCATAGTGATTGTTATGAATGATTTAAAAAAATGATTTAATCATAAGCTTTTTAGGTGTTTCGTGTTTATTGAATTTGGATAAATAAGTATTGACCTAAGGAGAGTGCATAATCCAGGAATGGGTTGGAGAAAAAGGAATGGGGTTTGTGAGTGAGAGGTTGATGTTATTTGTTAATGAAGCTATTATAAGAGCGATAGGTTTAATTATTGGTGAAGGATTGTTAAGAGGGCTGGCAGTTGATGTGAACAGAGAATAGACAGGATTGAAAGGGTTTGAAGAGACTGAGGCTGCGTAGGTTAGGCTAGGTTGTTTGAAATAAAAAAAAAATCAGAAATATATATTAATTCAGTTTTACAAAATTGTACTACGTCTGTCACCAAAAATATATATTATACTCAGTCTATCTGCATTTGTACCATATCATTATAATAATTACTTATTTTTATATACAGAGTGGACCGCAAAAAACAATCTACCCTCCAAACTACTATATTGTGATGACGCCATCACCATTATTTTTAAATAGAACGCCCTATACATTTTTTGATTTCTTTAATTTTCCAGAAGAGTTCAAAAACACTACATACCTATAGTGAATATTTACAGGGTGTTAAAAATTACATTCTTTCAAAAATTTCATTGTTGTTTTTTGTTTCAGGCGAGTTGAATAATCAACCATGTGCCTCTACGATAGGTAAGTGAATAACCTACTTCCTTATACAGGGTAGTTTGTAAATTGTTTATGATTAGAATTCCATACAAAATTTTATATTCTTAAAAAAAAGATTTCTTGTTGTTTTCAATACATTTCTCATATTTTTGCCTAGTATACCTGGATATTTTTTCATTAAAGTCCTCATTGCTCTAATGAAATCGTTATAGTACCTTCTCAGTCCAATGAAGTAGATCATTTTGACCATAATAAGGTCATTATGACATGTCTGAATATAAATATAAATTTTGTGCATTAAGAGAAATGAAATAACATAAAGTTTTTGAAAAGATCGTTGACAGGATCTTTATTTGTCCTTGAAAACTCTTTTGTTATAAATGTATACTTGAAAAATATCAATTTCATAATACTATTGCAATTATTGATTCTCGCAAAATGTGAAAATATATATAATTACCTATTGTAATTATATATTTTCTTTTTTGGTATCATCTAATGTGAGAGCCGATAAAAAGAATGATTAAATCATTATAATCTCAGATATAAACATTCGCCTGCAGGCTTTGTGTTACCCAATAGAAACGCCTTTCATTTGGTAAACACAATCATTTTTTAATCTCCATTTAACACTGTCTTCAAAATTTATTTAAAAGATTTATTTTATTGGGTCGATATTTTTTACAAGGATATATTGCCAGA
The DNA here is from genome assembly GCA_949126875.1 of Lochmaea capreae. Lineage (NCBI taxonomy): Eukaryota > Metazoa > Arthropoda > Insecta > Coleoptera > Chrysomelidae > Lochmaea > Lochmaea capreae. Next base: position 4,538,943 of record OX421400.1, read on the forward strand.
TTGGAAATTCATTTGTAGGCGTACAAAGATTAATCTTTTTGACAAATTGATAGTTCACATTATTGAAATATAATTGCTAACTTACCTTTCTTACAGAAGTTAAAGGTAGCAATGGACCATTGTTATCACGTTCCCAGGTAACCACAAAAATTATAAAAATGTCAAAATTTCACCTGTTGAACCAATTTTAAACTCGTGCACTCTTTGTAATCTTCTTCCATTCCAGAAGCTTGGTGTCTTCTATGTAGGCCACTAGTTTGACTGGAGGGATTTTCCGTAGTTGTAAATGGTTGTATTATTTCCTCTCCAAAGTGCTTCCGACTGAGTCTATGTAAGTTCTCGCAGAAGCAGATATGTCAGTAGATATTTCATCATAGGGTTCACATTTCCTGCACATAGGTTCTCTAACTTTGCCCATTTTGTGCAGATGTTTCTTCAGGGTGCAGTGTTTCTTACCCAGTTTCAATAGCCTGGTTGAGACTTATGTCCCAATAAACATTTTCGTTTATATAATAGTAACCGTAAACTTACCATCACTATTTCATAAAACTGCAATTTATATAAGCTAAGCATAGTAATATATCTGTATCTCCTGTAAACCCTTTACAACACTTAAATGGAGCAATTTATAAGAGTTGCGAACACCTTTATTTATTAACGTTATAAAACCCATAAGTCTATAACTAAAAGTAACGGAAATATTTCCCGTACCTTTATAAAACTTCATCTAGGAAGAGGATGTCATGATATTTAGTTTTATTACTGACTTGGTTACTCTTATAAACTTTTCCTATGGAGTTGTTGGTAACCTTACCATTACTAAATTATTTCTTTGTCAAGCTGTCATCTGTCACATTTACAATATGTGTTTTCTTTTCTTAGCATACATTGGTTATTATATTGTTTCTTTTTGTTAATTCCACTATTTTAAACATCAGGCAGTATAGTAATTCATTTTTGTCTCCATGTTCATATGATATTAAGATGGATGATGTGATATTATATTATGTGCACTTTAATACTTGTCATATCATTTCCACACATAGGGCTAGACCAAAATTATATTGCCAATCATCATTTACTGTAAATGTTAGCAAGGCACTTGGCCTTTGAAAAATGTATTATTAAAAAAATTCTTATTTAATTTTAAAAAATAATTATTTTAATTTTTTTAAATTTGTTCATAAACCAGAATCAATCATATGTTTCTATAATATAATGTAAAATAAGAGTCCAATCTAAATTCAGTTTTCCAAAATTTTCTTAAATATTTAATTTTCTATTCCTGTTTATATCTGCGTTTTAGAAAATTATCATGGCGGATAAAGCCTACACCCTTATAAAAATTAGTTACCACAAAATTACTGTCGGTAACACTATAAAACTTAAAGTAACACTATATATCCATAAATGCTGATTCTATAAAACTTCAAGTCTACTATAAATTACTAAGTGTTAGTTGAGTGTCACAGCACACCACAAGTGATGGTTAGAGAACTTTTGGTGGTAATATTCAAAGGTAAAGAAGAAATTTTGACGTCATTTGTTGATAAAGTGGAACTGGAAGATACCTGTCGATTAACGAAAGTGATGCTTTTTAATTTACCAGAATATGCTGGCACTACTTGTGTTATTCTGGTAAAACGCCTAGAAACTTTTTGGCAGAATGTACTGCTGTACTTGATTCTTTTCCAGCTATTAATCATAGTTTTATTCACAATTTTCTTACACAGTTAATAACCACTCCTATTTTAGGTTAACTTTTTACTGAAACACAAAGAGAAAACATCAGTTACCCAAAGTTTCATAACGTATTTATAAAAGAACTTGTTACTAAAAGTTTCATAACGTATTTATAGAAGAACTTAAGTATCTGCAGTTTTAAAAAGGTAAACAACAATGCTATTATAAAACTCAGAAACCATTAGTTTTATTACGGAAGTAACGGCAAACCTTATATAAATTTGTTATATAAATTGAGGTAACGATTACTTCAAGTTTTATAACACTGTCATATAAATAGTTACAACACTTCATTATAAATCTAGAACTTACAGTAATTGCCTAACACCCTAATAAACCTAATTTACTATAAGTGTTGCAATAAAACTACAAAGCATTTCCTTATATAATTGTGTAACCTTTATGAATACTCTATAAAAATATCAGTTACTATAAGCCACGAAAATTGTTTATTGGGTTGTCTATCTTGTTCAGTAAACTCTTTGTATGGAGGTGCCCATGTGTTCCCTATCTAGCCAGTTCCCGATTTCCCCTCTTATGCAATCTTATGGATTCCACAAAACGGTTCCGGACCTATAAAGTTTTCTTTAAAACCTTCTTTAGCTAACTGGTAAGCCATTTCATTACCTGCAATCCCCTCATGTGCCAGCACCCATATTATAGAGACTGTCATTAGTTAGAATTTGATATTTAATTATCCAACAAATTATACTTCGTTTGAAATTCAATTATAAAATGTTTCTTTAAATATATTTTTTAATAAAATGCGACCTATAAATTTTAAAATTTATTAAGTTCAAAGTGGCAAAACATAGTGATTGACAGTGGATCAAACGAATGACATAAAACAAAAGAACAACTCTGTATCGGCACTTTGTCACGTGGAAAATTTCTTATTATTAAACGTAATATGTTTATTTTTGAAAATGTCAAATAATCGTATAGGAAAATTTGATTTGTTTTAACGTTGGCTAGCTAAATAAGTAACTTCCTTTTGGGATATTGCGCAATATCATCAAATTGGATAAATATTTTCATTATTACAAATTATAATGATCGACGCCCATGATTCACATTTTTGCTGGTTCAATTAACTGTATAGATCGGTCGTTGGTGTAAGGACGATAATATGTTTCTCGCCTACCTTACCGAAAACCCAATCATGAGCACCAAAATATAGGGCGAAAAGTATTGTTTAGAGGACGACCGACACAATTTTTGAAGTTTTTCAACACCTGTCACTTGATTAATTTGACGTTTCACGTGAATTTTTTGTGTAAACGTCAAAGTTTTTTGTTATATTTTCCTATTTTTTGGTTTATGCGGTAGGCTAAAAACGGTTGTGTGTCACACATGTAGGAAAGGCTTTAGCAGCCCTTAACTATCACTCAACTCATAGTCTTATTTTCTGCCTTTGTGACATGCACAGTACAATATCTCTAATCATCTAACGAGAAAATTATTAGATAATTTATATGGATATATAATAATTAAAAAAATGTTTGACAATAAAACGTTTATTGCGTTTGATAAAAATTGAATATGAAATTATACACATACAACAATATAAATAGCATTAGCAACATACATTTCAACCTATATAAACAATAAAATTCCATAATCAGATTTTAAAACTAACTCGAAATCGATCAGCATACTTTGCCATAGCGTAGTCGTCAACATTATCTAATATTTATTATCATTAAAAACAAGTGAGAGGAGTGATTGATTATCTAAGAAAAATAGCCGTGGTACTTCCAAATAATGTTCCTTAAGATAAAAATAAATACCGCTATTATAAATTAATAACAATTTAAAGCTAAATAGAGCTTACAAGTGCGTGATATTTTCAAATTTTTTGCTTATTGAAAAAAACGATTGTATATGAATATATACATTGATATGTCGTTAAATAAATAAATAATCTGTTAAGAAGGTAACTTGCGCGTCAAATGTTCCTGGGGCTCTGTAAAAGTAAAATTGATTATATTGAGTAATTTTTGGTTAAACCAAATTCGTATCAAAATATATTATAATTAATAATGTAGTCACTCAAAAGCTGTTTCTTCATCATTTTAAATTTTCAACCGATTCTAATTTTAAAGCCTTGCTAAAGCTCCAACGTGACAAATCCTAAAATTGTGGCTATTTTTACAATTTGCAGTATTCTTTAGGCTGGAAATTTTTCCTAGAACTCTGGGATCAAATTTCAAAAACCGATAGCTTTATATTTGTTGACAACATTTTTTAAAAAGGTCCCAGCTATTGAATTCGTCAAAATTTCCAATATTTGTCTATAAGCAGTCTAATTATATTAAATTAAAATATTTAAAATTGTGGCAAAAGTATTAATTTGGGAAGAGTGACAATGCGATATAAAGTAGGTTTTTGCTTACCAATTCAATAGCGATATCCATTTCCATTACCTCCTCCGTTACCACCTCCGTTTCCACCACCATTTCCACCACCGTTTCCACCACCATTTCCACCTCCGTTTCCACCACCACCTCCAGCAGCTTCTTCGGCAGCATTCTGGTCCAAAGCTTTTTGGATTTCTGGTGGGATTGGTGGAGGTGTTGGAAGGTGGTCACCAACGGCTACGAAACCATTTTCGTCAGCAGTATATTCAATTTTTATTTCTGTACCATCTGGAGCAGTGTACGAATAAGAACCTACTGCTGATTGGATACCTTCCTCACCTCCTGGTTTCAATTCACCTTCTTCTTGAGCTTTGATTCCATTTCCACTTTCATAACTGAAAAAAAAAATCAAAAAATGATAGTTGATAATGAAGAGAAACATCGGAAGGTTGTATACAGGATCGTAGAGTGAAATATGCTGATGAAATAGTAGATGAGGAAGAATTTGACAAAGCACAATGTTGATATACTTTTTCAACTATTGAATATATAGTTATAAAAAATAATATAGGGAGCAAATGATTGTCATCATGTCACTGTAGGTTCCAGGACATACTGGAATGGAAGGAAAGAAAATATCAGATGAGTCAGCGAAGGGAGAGGCTGATACATTTTGAGGGATTGTAATGTAATTGAAATTGAGAGAAATAAGAAAAATTTTAATAATATAACCATTGGAGAGATCTAGATAATTAAAGATTCTTCTGGAAAATGCATAAGCAATATGAGTTTTAACAGGTGTCTCAACAATACACTCTGCCTTAAGAAGCTCAAACTAGTGAAGTGAACACGTGAAGACTAACCTTATGACTTAACCAATTAGTCAAATTCAATCTTATGGTACAACTACAGTTTATACAAATGACACTCTAAAGGTTATATGACACATATATTAATTTGTTTTTACCTCCATTTGTAGCTTCCATCTCCATTGTTAACATTTTCATAGGAAATTATTGGGATGACATCTCCACCGTTTCCGTTTCCATTCCCATTTCCATTTCCATTACCACCTTTTCCATTGCCATTACCATTACCACCTAGAAAACAACAAACAAGGGTTGTGTAAAAACTACAAATCATAAAGTAGTTTGTAGTTTTTAGAAAAAAGTCGAAGATAAAAATGAAAAATTTACAAAAACAGATCACAATCCTGTCAACAATGTTCCATGATTTGGGTAAAACCGAATTATATCAAATATCTATCTTCACGTATATAATGAACTGAATTAAATCGTCTCTTAACAGCATTTCTTTTGTTACTATGTTTTGTAATCACCGTCAACTAGTGCAACCTATCACGTTCCACACTCGCAACTTTTTTATTTATTTTTTCACCAATACACGTAACGATCTCTTCATGTCTACTGCCTTTGGGTTGGGTGGATATTTCGTGTGATAAAACTACTTACATTTGTAGGAACATCTTTCACGTTATGATCATCATTGCTTATTCGATACAAAAATATTTGACTTTTACCTAGCAAGAATGAAACACAAACTGGGTAACTTGAACTACTAGAAATTTACCTATTAACAATATAACTTTTTACTAACAAGAAAATTACCACCTAATATGTCATTTTTATTGCTTTTACTATTTAAATTCATTTTTAGACAAGTAAATGATTTTACTTTAGCGAGAAAAATCAAAAAAAATTGTTCAGATAAACCCATATGGATTATTTTATTGATAATTGTTGAGAAAATTTGAATTTTCTTCAAATCAAATATAAATTTAATTATATAAGCGTGAATCTTCAGCAAAGTTACAGTTGAAAGCAAGATCTGAATCTTTTTTTGTGAGAATGTTTATGCACAAATTTTTAGTTGCAATGTCATGCAGTGTAAAAAAGATATTTTTGTGTATTTGAATGAAGTGAACTCATAATTATACCATGAGTTATTTGCAACAATTGTAAAACAATTTTGTGATAAAACTAAATAAATTTCAAAACATATATTGAATACTATTGAGAAAGTTTGAAATGTTACTAAAATTCTTAAAGAAATTATAATGTTTGTTGCTCAGTGGTAAATTGCATTCATGCACTAATTATTGGTAAAATCATTTGTAGCAAAGCAAAGACAACCATTGTTTGTTACCTAAATATGGATGTGTTGTAAGTATAGATGCTGTTTCTTCATTTAAGCATTTGATAATGTAACGTATGCCTAGGCAAAATTAATTAACTAGGCGAGAACTATATAGTCACCTTACTGTGGATTCCAGGACACACTGGAATAGGAGGAAACGAAATAGCAAATGAACTAGCGAAGAGGGGGACTGAAATACCCTTTTGGGGGCCGGAACCCTTTTGCGGAATCAGCTCCAATGTAATATTGGAAGAAATAGGTAAAGCCGAAGAAAAGAGAAGATCTGACAATTGGAAAGATCTAGTAGGGCTTAGGCAATCAAAGATTCTTCTGGGTGACTACAACCTGTTGAGATCAAATGAATGCATAAGTCAAAGCAAGAGTTTTAACAGGAATCCCAACGGGACATTGTCGCCTGAATGGACACTTCAAAAAGCTCAAAATAGTGGAGGAAGAAGGTTGTAGATTTTGTGGAATGAAAGAAGAAACTTCCATCCACATACTTGCGAACTGCACAGCAATTCAGAATCCTAGGGCACAACACCTGGGAGACTACTGGATCGAAGACACTTACTTAAGTTGAAGCCTGCATATATCCTAAAATTCCTCCGGGAAATAGGACTAAAGGAGCTACTAGTCTCTGAGACTCTCCTCAGAAACTAAGTAGAAGTAAGGGGGCACAATAGATCTTTTAGGTCTCAGTGAATGGTACCCCAAAATACATACATACATACAATGTAACGTAACTCGAGTGTGGATAGTACCAAATCTCCAAATTTTGAAAATATCAGATACTTGATGTGTTGCGATATGAAATATTCATTTTTTAACTGTTTTCTAGAGCTAGTGTTTTCTGTAAAGTAATTAATATTTTGTAAAAGTAAGAGGAATGGGCTTTGTCGTAAAATTAAGTTTACAATCACCTTTTTCCTCGAGTGAATTAATATATTTTTCAACGTTTTTAAATAAATAATGTTTCGAAAGTACCGTATCAATAGGGTGTTGTTCAACTTCAAATTTTAATAGTCTTCCTTTGCTGTTCCATGTTTCAGCTTCTTCTTCTTTCTCCTTCATTGGGATGTTTTAGCTTGTTCAGGATAAAAATGTTGACATCTGTCATCTATCACTTTGTTCAATTTGAATTGTTTTATATAAAAGGTATAAAACTTACCTCAGTTTAAAAAATATTTGCTACAATTTATTGTTTTGTAGGTTTATTTTTAATATGTATTTATTTTAACTTTAATACTAAAACTTCTTACTTTTATTATTAATTTTATCAAGATTTTATGCGTACTGACTACAATATGTGATATTTTTTAAAAAAATACTATGTATTAAGACTTCCTATATTAAATAAAGATTCTACTATTAATTTCGAACTAATCAAAAATTTAAACCAAGATGAAACCACATGCAAATGCAAACAACTCACTGTCACTCTAACCTCTAACTTCTTCTTTTCTTATTCAATTTGGATAACTACCCTCTCTTATGATTATTTTGTTCCATGTCAAAATGTGACTAACTTCAACTTACACTAGTGACGTCAAAATGTATAAGGCGGATTTAAATAAATTTTTTAAATAGGAATAAAAACAAAACAACACTATTCAATTTGATAAAATACGTTGCGACGTAATTTGTTCCCTTGGAATTAACGATTTTCTAATCATTAGCAAGAATCTATTTTCAGTTGAACACCCTATTGACTACGAAAAAATGGTCCAAATTAATTTTTTTACGTTGAAAAAAATATATTTTTGTAACTATGTGTATGATTTGTTTTGCCACACAGTTAGTTGCGTATAATACCGATTGTTCCATTATATTATCTGAGCTAATTAATTTCAAATGAATGAAGACAGACACATGCGGTTTTCATCTAAATACTTCACAAGTTTTGTTTGGAAAAAGTGCGAAAAAAATGTTGATGAGTCCAAACCAATCTTGTATCATTGAAGTATTTCAATGAAAAACGCATGTATCTGTCTTTATTAGCTTAAAAGTTATAGGATAATGAAATAGCGGAAAATAAAATGGGACACGCGGTATATCATAAAATATCTACCGATTTTTTCATATTTTTTAAAATCAAATAATCTATTTTCAAACAAATTTTTTAAATACAAACATTTTCAATTGAAATCGGTACATATTTTCAACATTCCAAATTAGTTTTCTAGTTACCACCAAACTTTCCACCTCCACCTCCTCCTCCGCCGCCGCCTCCTCCTCCTCCACCCCCTCCGCCTCCAGGTCTAAAGCCTCCGTTCCCGGATTTAGTACCGCCGCCTCCTGCACCAAACGGAGGGGTTAAACCTGCTCCACCCCCAGCACCTTTCGCACCTGGTGGTAAGTAAGTGTTGTCCAAACGGGCAGCTGAGCAAATCCCCGCCAGAAAAACGGACAGTAACTGTAAAAATAAATAAATCTATTAATAATGTAGATGAACATAATATATTGATTGATTTACTTCCATTTAGCATATTTCTGTATAATTATTGCAGTTACCCCTTTTCTAAATTATTATTATTAGTGCCATTTTCCAATTATCAGGTGTTTATTCTTCATTCCATGCTGTATTAATCATTTCTAGTAGATAATTAATTGCTTCTTGCCCAAGTCCTTAAACATCTCTATTGCTAGGCTGTCCATTCCGTGGAGCTTTACCATGTTCGCATAAAACTTATTTATTTATACATTCATATTTTTCTTTATCTATTAGATTATCGTTAGTAGTTTTCCTGTTTGTTTTTGTCCATCTAATAAGTATTCTCTCTATCTATTCATTATCTTCCCTTAGCAATTCTCCATAATTGTCCAATCTTCCTTCTTCACGTAAAACTTTCAATGTTTTGTGAAATAATTTTTTGTTAGTTTTGTTGTCACCTTCCATTTTTTCTCCTAATGCTATAATTATTTTCCCTTTTCTTTCTCTTGTTCATACACCTGTTACTTTTGTATTTTTATCATATCTTTTTTTTAATTTGTATTTGATTCTTCATTTCTTCAGTCAACCAAGCGAATAAGCGCTTGCCTATTTTTAATATTGTCTCTTTGTAATTCCATCTTTTCACCAGATTTTGTTTACTGTTAGTAATTCACTGATTTTTTACTAACCTTTGGTGCAACATTTCCATTTCGAATAGAGAATGATAATATCTTCTGTAAGTTCCTTGTTCCTTATTCTTTTTTCTCTTATTTTTTTGGGAATCAAACCGCAATAATGTTTTTTATTTTTTTAATCTCGACGTTTCGGTAGCGTTCCTGCTACCGTTATCAAGATTAACTAGTAGGTAATGAAATAATTTTTGGTCCCTATCTGACACAACGAAAAAAATTTGACAACTAGACAATCAATAATATTTTGAAGTTTAAGACTACAAAACTTTGTTGTCAAATTTTATTAACGTCCATTCATAGTAGATCACACCTCTGGTAAAATGTGAAATAAAATATTTTATTTTATGACATTCTAACGATATGTAGTCCACTAGAAATGGAACGGTTTTTATTGGGATAGCGATTTTTTTCGCTTATTTTGGAAATTTTGTTAATTAAACGCGTTTGTTGTTACTTTTTTGTGTATGATTATTTTTGTTTTCAAAATATGTATAACTTAGTTTGGTGATTTTGACTATTGAAGTGTGTATCGATTAACAACTATTCCAAAGATAAATCATAAGAAAACCTGGATAAAAACTTATGATGCTATCCTGATATCGCAGGAAATTGATTATTGGAAATTTCTCTTTCTAACATTGGTAACCAAATTTGACTACATTCGGCTGAAATACTAGCTACACATTTATCTGCATTTAGTTGTATTAAAGCACTTTCTTTGATTTCTCGTCTTTTAATATTGGGCTCTTTCAATAGTATTTTTGTCGAATCATATTGAATTTTATGCCCCTCTTCCCAAGCATGTTTGCAAATACCAGACTTAAAGAACTCCCTATCTTTGATATACTTTTTATGTTCATTTATTCGGACTTTCAATGGTCTTTATGTTTCACCTAAGTAGAATTTATCGCATTCACAAGATATCTGATATATGCAGTTTTTTGAAGATTGTTCTTCATTTTTTGGCTTCGTTTTTGTTAGTATAGATCTCAACGTATTGTTAGATTTGAAGCTAGTTCGAATATTGAATTGATTACCAATTTTCTTAATTATTTCTGATAAACCCTCAACATACGGTATTGTCAAGTTTTTAAAAATTATGCTAGCTGAATTATTAATATTATTGTTATTATTATGGGGTATTAACAATGAGCCCTTCTCTATATTCTTAATTTCTTTATTTACAAATTCTGGCGGGTAATTATTGGCATTTAAAACATTTTTCAGCAAAGTTTTCTCCTTTGTGAATTGATTATCATTAGAACAAATAATTCTGGCCCTACCGTATAAAGATTTTACTATTCCTTTTTTAACGCTTATAGAATGATTTGATTCAAAATTCAAATACCTATTAGTTTGGAACGCTACCGAAACGTCTAAATTAAATAAAAAACATTATTGTGGTTTGATTCCCAAAAAAATAAGAGAAAAAATGATAATATCTTATATACTCCCCTTTTACAAAAATTGGGGGATGTTACTGTGACTCGAAGGAATTATATTTTTTAAATTGTCTATAAATCTATACAGTTACCAAAATAATGAACCAAGCTACGTAAATTGAAAATTTGACCCACTGTATATTCACCCAAAATAGATCTAATATGCAAGAAATAGTTTTGTAATAAGAATTTTACATTTTCAAAAAGCGAATAGTATTTTACTTACCAGTCTCATGTTTGACATATAATTCTAAACTAAAGCACGACAACTGACTGATATCCCTAAGTTTTATCGAGTATATATACTTAATTGTTGTCACAACAACCCCACTCTGGATTTGAAATATTTAGAATAGCGAAACCAGATCGACTAATCGTATTATTTAAAAGTGCAAAGATGCACCCAACTCGGGTAAATGCATCTTGCACCACACGATTCATCACAATAATGGCGGAGGTTTCGAACAAAACAACATTCTAAGATAGTTGTTATACTTGGATGTGTGAAATTTTTAACCAGACTGTGACTATGATAGTTTTTTTTTACAAAAAATACCGTAAATAGATGTATCGTGTGTAGTAAAAATTCCTGTCAAGTGAAACTGTAAATCAACTTGTTCATTGGAAAAAGAAACAATAGATTTCGAAATTGTTGATTGTTCAGATTCCCATTTCGACATTACATAAATCTAAGGGAGTAAACTGAATACCTAATCCCAATAACTATCTACACATTGTAAATTAAACTAAAGCTCAATAAATAACTTTAAAATAAATAAAACTGACTTGAACTAACAAAGTTAGTTTAAAAACAAAAAATAGATATATCATATAATAATTCATCACTTATTTGTGCTTATGTTCAATGTATTTTGTCTATTTACGTCGGTTTTTTCACAATTTCAAGTAATAGATAAACCTAGTACGTCCCTGATCATAATGAGGTAGCCTTACTTTGGAATAATCACAAAACTAACAACACCCTAATCACTATACATTTTCTATTCAATTTTAATAGTTTAAAATTGAAGCCCTTAGACCTATCAGTCCCTGATTATATATAGGTACCGCTCTTGTTTTGGAATCGACATTATTCTAACTGTATCAGAATCACTAGTCATTTCATATTTGGTTTTAATTGGTTTCTTCTTCTATTTCCGGAAATCCAATCTGCAGACTGTATTGCAATCGTTTTAATTTTTTCACAACACCTCTAGTTGGTTGTTGACTCTTTCCAATCTATATATACCTCTCTCCAACCGTTGATTGGAAAATTGTACAATTGTACAATTTTGCACCTGCAAATTGCACCATGTGTGTTGATTGATTGGTTCAGCACCACCAGTCAGAGCCTTAGAGTCCTCAGCACCTGCCTTTAGGCTTTTTGTGCTCTTGTTTGTGCCGTTTATGTGAAGAGACAAGTAGCCCTTATCAGGATCAACAGTCTTTTCACTAGGTCCTTCTTGGAGAAATCCTCCCTTAGATATTCTAGTCCTAGGATTCTATATCTCCAATAAGATTATGCTTCACAATCGAAGATAATGTGAGATGCTGTTTCCTCCTCTTCCATGCCCAATCGACAGATAGGTTCCTCCCTATATAATATGCCGATTGTATGCATGTGCTTCCTTAGGGTACAGTAACCGGTGAGTAAACCCGTTACTATCCTTATCTTGCCCCTGCTAAGGTTTAGTATTTCATTAGTCAGCATCTCCGAGAGTTTTTTTACCAGGAGTTTGCTGTGTTTCTGTTTTGCCAGTACGATTGATGTTTAGTTTGAGTCCACCGAGATATACAACCACGTGCAGCAGTGTTAGATATCCCAAATACCGGTTCCGGACCAGTGAATGCAGTCTCAGACCCTAGCCTTGCTAGGATGTCTGCCTCTTCATTTCCTACAATGCCCTTGTTCCCCGGGACCCACTTAAAAGTAACTCTATTATGGTTAGCCAGGGTTAATAGTTTTTGTACAGTCTCAGACCAGTCTAGATCTGATCTGAGGACATGCCAAAGATTTTAATGCTGCCTGACTATCAGAGAATATAAAGATCTTTTCGCCTCTATACCCCCTTCCATGTGTGTTATAGTCAAGTTGATTTTACTATCAGAAGCGTTCAGTTTGCACCAACTCCATGGAAACTAAACCCTACTTTACTATCGTAGAGTACTTCAGCTAACAATGCCTCAATCACCAGATATACATTTCCTATCTAATATTGATTATTTTCTCGATGTATCGTTGATGTCCAAGATCTAATATCCATATATCCATATTCACTTTAATGTAACAATCGGCCAAAGAACAAAGAAATGATGCATCCATAGAGATACTACAGATAGAGGCAACAAGCCATAGGCCGCTGTGAAAGTGGGAATGTCCGTATGAACTCCGGTGAAAGAGAAAGAGGCAGACGATCAGAGGTTTTTCTGTCTTTGTCTGTGTCTACATTATACACGCCATTAAAGAATCTCTGACTTTCTGTCTCTCTCTCATACATGCTGACGGGTTTCGAGCTGGCTTGTTGCCTCTATCTGTAGTATCTCTATGGATGCATCACGCCTCGCTTCGTTTGCTCGTGCAGCTTGAAACCACCGGCTGCTGAAGTTGAGGCTAAAGATTGTCGCTCATTTGCCTGGCGTATCTGACGATATCCGCCAGATTCGCCATGAATTCGCCCACACAGTTAGTACTGTTGGTAGATGGTGTCTTGATGCGGAAGAGTATATGCGACGAATCAGGGCAATCGCCGGATGACGGCCGTTCCGTTACGTTTTGGCACGTTGTGTGTCGGAAAGGTTCACGTCCGTTACCGGATCCAACGTTCTCCAACGGGCTAGACAAGTGAGCACCAATCTTGAGGCAAACGAGCAGCTGTGATGACGTTCCGTTATGGTTTTCAATGACGATCATTGAGTTATATGTAGTACTGGCTATATTTTCGTTAGTTTTTGTAAATTTGGTTTAACGACTCATAAAAATGGAGAAAAACTATCATTGATTAACTTGACAAATGACAAAGCGATACGTCATAAGTCAAACTATTAACTAATCCTCACAAATCTTGTTCGATTACTATAGTTGCTCTTTGCACCCTTCATTGTTTTAAAAATTCATTGATACTTCGTTCTCATTACCATATCTGAAGTCATTAATAATAAATAAATTGTTGTTTCGACATAATAACAGATGATACCGATACAGATCATCCGACGACAATCTACTAGAATGCCGTACTCGTGAACGTGCCTCTCCTAATTAGGTTAAAACTTTGTTAAATGATGAAGCTTCTCCTATTCAGAACCGGCTCGAACAAAATGAAGTACTACAAATTGTTTATATCGAGCAGCAAATTTTACCTTTCCAAAACTAGGGTTAAATGCCATTAATTACGGTGACTTTGAGTCGAGATCATAAGTTTCTCACGGGATAAATTAAACAAAAAACATGCAAATACTTTATAATATTTCATATGTAAACGTTCCCTTTCAATTTAAAAGTTTCTGCTACTTGCCATTTGAAATTACAATTTAACTAATTGATTTTTAATTAGTTTCTCTTCACTATCTCCTTCGTTCTCCTCTTTTTTTCCAGTAAAACTTCTTGTTCACCTTTCTGGAAATAGTCTCACTTTTGTTCTACTTGTTCGTCTCGTTTGACTTTAATTCTTCTTCTCCATACTCTTTTTCAAAACGTCTTCTACTTTTATATTCGTTGGTTTATTTTTATTTCCACTGCTCTGAAATTTACATTAAAATTCCTGTCGCTTCCTATGCCAACAAATTAATCAAATTGTTGAAACCTATGAATGTGTCTGCTAATATAAATTCTAGCCAGATTCTTCCATCAATTAATTGAATGTAATAATATAAGATAACTCAAAAATCCTACAAATAATAGCACTGTATTATTATGTTTTTCCCTTTTACCGACGACGTACAGTTCAACTCATCACGAGCAGCACGTAATCCTAAACGTGAAATCTCCAGCCTACGAGCTCAACTCATTCCACAGTGACCATTTCAGATCTATTGTGAATATAATATAATGCTACACACAGGCCTTTTAGGCCCATAGCTTTGTGATAATGTCCTTCCATTGTTTTCTATCTCTTGCTTTCGCCTTCCAGTCCGGTATTCCTCCCTCTTTTAGGTCTACAATGGTTTCATTATACGCTCCTTTTATGACTATGTCAATCATTTTTTTGTCATTCTGGTGTCTGGCATCCGCTGTATATGACCTGGCCATCCAAGTATTTTTGCTCTTATTACGCTGCTCATTCCTTGTTCTCCAAATAAACCTCTTATTTCTTGGTTTGTTCTTCTTTTCCATATTCCTTCTTCTTTTTTCCACTAGCCCCATTGTATGGAGGTGTTTCCTTTATTGACAGTGGCCAGTCAGATATACTACCGTTAAGCAAAGGTTTTTCCTGGTCATCGCCAAACATTTTTTCGACTCCAGCTTCCCAGGGTCGCCCAAGGTGATCCTGGCAAGACTGCATCCCTTGATTTCATCCTATCTCCTTAGAGATTGAGCGTGGGTGTAACGTTTAGCTAGTTCCACAATTGTCCAAGAATTCTTAGTCCAGCCGCTTCCCTGGCTAAATAACCTTTGCTCCTGTCGTGCCCCTTAACCCACCTCAGGATAATATTTTTATCTACCGAGGCGTTAGCTAAATCTCGATGGCACTCTAATACTATTTTCCTTTTTGCCTGCCTTTGGCCTGGAGTTTTTTAGGCTACACTAAACCTTCCTTGCAATGTGTTGCCGGTGGCTTTTCTTGACAAATCCATTTAGCAACTTCCTCCACTTTCGTTGAATCATTACGGTTTCTCCCCAAATTGACCCTGTAACAAACCTCTTGTGCAATGATAATAAGTGAAAAAAATTATAACGAATGATAAAATTTAGTTTAGTCCGGTTCTGTGAGCTGGACCATCTTCTCATCACCTACTCAACAGGTGCATAAAATATCTGTGCCACTTGTATGATGCTCTCTATGAATACAATGGTCAGTCTACAATCATAAAAGGTCAACACTTTATTGCACGACATTACAGAATATTGATATTCATTCATTAACCCATTTTAACATGTATGGTAATTAACCAGTATTCGTCTAAATTTTACTATATCTAAATTCAATGAATGTAGTTATTATGTATCTCAAATGAAGCGCTTTTATGATAGTGAGTGTGACGCGATCTGCGGAGGATCGTAGTTAATTGAAGCAATTAGAATGTTTTAGTTGTGTAAAAAGTATGGTAAATTGTTCGAGATTTGTCTATTTCCTCTTGGGAACTGCAAAAATTTGTAAGAAATATATACATGATCATACTGTAGGGTGGACTGGATTTAATTGACATATACAGAGATCTCGCAATAGATACAATATCGATTAAATGGAGAAAAAGTTGGGCATATTAATGGGAAATTAGATGGTTCAAAAAAATTTAAAATACCTCCACTAGTTCCGGAGATATTTGACAAAATCCGAAAATAGTCCTTTTCGTTTTTTAAATTTGCCGTCGTTATTATGAAAGATATAAAAAAAAGTATTCCTAACTCTTTTCAATAAACGAGGTATTCTATAAATTACCATACCAAAAACTTCTTTACGACGTTTCGTCTTTAAAGGGTCACCATTAACTTAATCTTTTTAAATACTGACCTGGATTTTTTATTGCAATATTTCTTACGTTTTGTATAGATACATACAATGATATAGCATACTTGACGATTCTACCACGTTTCGTCTTTCAAAAATCATCATCTTTTTTAAATCAAATTAATAATTTTAAATATTGGGCATTAAATAAGAATTTATGAATGCACTAAACATGTGTCCAAATAGTATATTACGTAACAAGAGTTGTAAGTAACCCATTACGCACGAAGTGAAAAAGTTTTACAAGCTTTTGCTACCTTTACCTCTGTAAGTAGGGGTAAATAAGGGTAAGGGTAAGGGTAAGGGTAAGGGTAAGGGTAAGGGTAAGGGTACTATGTAAAAGCAAGTGTCATAACAATAGTTCGTGTAAAAACAAGTAGATGTTTTAAGTATGCCATTAAGTCACCAGAATTATACGTAGACGAATAACAAAATTCTTTCAAACTAACTTGGGAAAGTCAATACACATTCTGGCAATTACAAAGGCTCCAGAACGCGTTCTGGTCTACACTAAACGATATTTCTGACATTGGCAACATACTAGTAGCCAGAACGCGTTTTGGTCGTATTTCTCGACCATTGGCCGATATCGGTGTTTGATCCTAACATTTACATTTCTTGAACAGACAAATTCACCTTATGGAGTTTGGTAGTAATGAAATGGTTGACCAGTTAGCTAAAAAAGGCTCTAAAAGAGACTTCATAGGTCCGGAAGCATTTTGTGGAATCACAAAAGATTACATAATAGGGGAAATCTGGCTATATAGAGAACACCAACTCAAATGGAGGTCGACCAGATCGATTGGACAATGGCAGTTGAAAAAATGTACAATTGAATATTTAGTTACGGCAAAGATACAGAAAAGAGATCCTGGAAGATCATGTGATGCCGTACATTAGGTTTCTTGGCAATTCATTTTTGGTAACGCAGAATAACTCACGACCTCACATGGAAGTAGATAACATGAGAAATGGTACAAAGATTTATTTCAAGTACCTGAGCTGTTGAGCACAACCCAATCGAATGAATGGCTCCTCTTCATAATTCAATTGGAATCGCAGATCTCTCGGTGACTAATTTCGTCTAAAGCCGATTGTTTTGACAAAAAATATTAATGGTGACATGTTGAGGTCCAAAAAGTTGTTCAGTCATTTGATTTTATCAGTTTTATGATTTGAAAACGTTTTTTTTATTTTGAATTGATAAGAATTGCGGAAGGAAATATGAAAAGTATAGCGTTAAAGTACTGAATCTATACAATATACATACACAATATTGGTATAACCATCGACATTCAGACAACGAAATGTCAAGTGAAAAACCACCGTTTACGAATATTTTGTTGCTGACCGCGTCTATCCAAATATTACTTACTGATATTTCATTAATGCTAATTGTTTTATTCTAATTTTGGTCTGATGGTATATTTGCCGGCTCGACCTGGGTGAAATTTCTTAATTGTACTACAAACTAGCTTCTCTCTTCGGTGTTTTATAGACAGATTAAAATTTATTACTATTCGAAAAGAGAAAATATTGTGATTCGCCGTTAAGATGAAAAATCATTTAAAAAAGATTTTGAGGTCAGTCGACTGAAGCAACAACTATTTAAATTTGCGAATTGATGTTTATTCTACGTTTTCAGTATTCTTTTTATTGAAAACGTTAAAACTTGCATTGTCTTACTGGAGTATCATTCGTCGTTGGGGGATGGTTCTTCGAAACTTAGCAATTACTACCGACAAACAAATCGATATGTTCCTACCTCAGATTAGTACATTAAAAATTCTTAGCCTACTATAGAACCAAACAAAATTTCAATGTCAAAATATTTTATTACACAACATATTCTCCTCTTAATTGGATACATTTATTACGGCGAACCTGCAACGTCTCTAGACCTTTCAAAACAAATGTTTCTTCTTGTTCTGCAAACCAGACCTCCACAGATTTTATTACCTCCTCGTTGGAAGAAACTTTTTTTCAGTTGAGGAAAGAGATGATAGTCGGACGGAGCCAAATCTGGTGAATAAGGGGGGTGTTCTAGTAATTCAAACCCTGAATCACGAATTTTTTGCATGGCAACATGAGATTTGTGTGCAGGGGCGTTGTCCTGCAAAAACAAAGCACCTTTGGATAACTTTCCATTCTTTTCTCTTTAATTTTTTCCCGTAGAGTGGTCAGTAATGTCGAATAGTAATCTCCAGTTATTGTTCTACACTTATCCAAAAAATCAATCATGATTACTCCGTGGCAATCCCAAATAACTGAAGCAAGAACTTTTTTAGCAGATTTTTGGACACGAAACTTCTTAGGTCTTGGAGAACCAGAGTGTCGCCATTCCATCGATTGTTGCTTTGTTTCTGGATCGTAGAAATGTACCCAAGTCTCATATATAGTAACAATTCGGTTTAAGAAGTCTACATCGTTTTCAAATCGAGCACAGATCGAACGCGATGCTTCTATACCCTTGCACGCTTTTGGTCAACATTCAAACATTTGGAGATCCATTTTGCAGCAATTTTTCTCAGGTCCAAATTGACGTGAACTATATGATGAATGCGTTCGTATGAAATATTCAGTGCTTCAGATATCCGTTTTAGCCCAATTCGACGTTCTGATAAAATCATGTCACGAACTGCATAGATATTTTCGGGGACTGACACAGAAACTGGCCTTCAATGGAAAATTTACCTCTTTTGAAGCTTGCAGTCCAATTTTTCACGGTCGCATACGAAGGACATTCATCACCAAAGGTATTAAGCATATCTTCGTAAATCTGCTTTTCAATACAGGTACTTGATGATGGTTCGATACTCGAATTTTTCGGCTTTTACAATTTCGGTGGACATCTTTTTTCTTTTAATTTATTGCGTAACTCTGGTTTACTTTTTTGACGTCAAACTTCACACTGACACTTCTTATAAGTTATTGTTCGTTGCTATGGTAACGCAATATTTTGTTTATTCATGGAACTGGTCTAGGCTATGAATAATTTACTCTATAGAATTTTTTTTTATGAAAACTAATCTGAACCAATTTTTAAAACGCCGTCCCTCAAATTATAATGACCTATAAGCCTAAATCCATCACTGCCACAGTTCTTTGATATAATTTGATACAATTTAAATAATTTTCTGTACCCTATCCTTTTCATCGCATACATTACCATCCTACTGATATTTACCCAAACACTATTTCATCTTTTACACCAGTTTTCTCCTTTTGTGATTTTGCAAATCCTGAACTGTTAGGAATCTCGACTAACTAAAAATAGGAAATGTTAATGTTGTATAAAGGTTAAGGAATTCCAAAGCATCTTTATCACATGAAGTAAGTTAGTATATCAAGACAAGTGTGCTTGTGTAATACTATATACATGATGGTACATGGAACAACTAACGATCTCACCATAATGTTCACCCAACAATATCTTTTATAGTACAAACTTATTTATTAACCTAATGGACGTGTTAAAATAGTGAACGTTGTATAAATAAAGCCAATATGCTAAAATATATTTTCTAAGGTAGATTGTTTGAGTATTATTGAGTAAATTAAAACTTTCACTGGTTTTACATTAAAAATAAATATAAATTTTTAGACAAAGAAATTAATACAGATTTTCTATTCTGGTATTTTCTCGAAAAAGATAGAATTATTAAATTTTGCAGTATACAGAATGTCCCAGGACTTCGAACTAAAAAGTACTTTTTATAAAAAAATGTCCCTAAGCTCTCCAAAGTTAGAAATAAAAAATGGGTTTTATCGCTTTGTTTGCGCCAATAGTTTGGTCTGTTGATTTCTGAACAATATTCAACGCACCTTGTTAATTTATGTACTTTCATTAATGTAATTAACAAAAACGTCAGCAGTAGAAAAATGCGAAAAAGACATTTTAAAAACAGTAATAAATCATTATTTAGAGAGTGAGTTCATTAGGTCGTTTGAATAAGTCAAAAGGTAAGTAAAAACAATATCGTGATTGACAAATCCGTATTCAAATCAAGTGTTCAGTCAGAATTTCACTATGGTCGCGTTAATCGCAACAAAGTTGATCAGATAGCGCTTTTCAGAGTAATCCATCATTTTTTAATTCTGCTGAACGTTCTAATCTTGATACAACACCATAACCTAATTTTATTTGACATATGACTGCAATAATTATCCATTCATCTGCCATTTCAATTTAGTTTAATAGCTCCCAGTTGTGTTCATTCATTTTCAAGATACAAAGGTCCAAAATATCTTCAAACAAAAATATGCTGTCATTTTATATGCTTATTCACATGATATTTGTCATAAATGATAGTTAATGCGTTACTGATTGGTAGCGTAGCGTATTTTGATCCCGATGGGAAAAATGGGGACTGCTACCACATAAATCAGTTGAAAAAACACGCGTTCAGCAGGAAATTTATTATCGCTCCAGTAGCGCTACGTTGAGATGAACGCAACCATAGTGAAATTCTAACTGAACACTTGATTTGAATACGGATTTGTCAATTTCCTTAATTTTCCTCATTAGACAAAACCGGGACAAGATAGTCTTTTTTCACCTAATGAATGGGTAAGTTTTTCCACTCAACATTATTGGCAAATAATTACAATTTACAGTCTACTAATAATTATTTAGATTTATACAGAATCACCACACTCTTTGTTGTACTGGAGGAGCTTGGTACATGATTTTAAACTTACTTCTCTATGGGTTAGAGACTTGACATTTTTTAACATAATTCAGAATTGGATGACAATGAAAGAAAATATGGGAAAACCTGAAAAAAATTAAGAATTATTGATGAAACGTCCCTTTTTTAGTTTTGACATACATTATATCGTCTATATATTATGCCGAGAGGTATAAGGCTTTGGATGCAGAAAATTATTAATTGTAGGCATAAGTTTCGAGCCCTGGAGACGGTGAAAGTTTTTTTATCATTTTGTGACATTTGTATATGAATAACCTTCAATATAGTTCTATTAATCCGTAAACAAACCTTATAGAAAATCGAACTAGAAAGTAGAAAATAAATTAAATAAAAAAATTTTTGACATACCACGTTTTTAAAACGGACTGAAAAGTAAAAAATAACTTTTATTGCAACTAAAAAGGGGGGGCATGCGACATTTCCAAAAAAAATAGAGAAAGCAGCTGTCACATAAGTGATAAAATAAAACTAAAAATGCGCCACAAGTTTTTGGCTGTAAGAAAAATTAATTTTTACGTTTTAGTTCGTTTTAAAAACGTGGTTTAATGAACAATTTTTTCATTTCGTTTATTTATTAATAATTATTGAATTGCTTATTGGAAATTAGTGAAATTTTAACCGTTTATGAACACCATAATTGCTCAATAGTTCTCCATATTTGGCTTGCTTCCTTTTGTTTCGCCTGAAAAGTTGGTGTCGTCCTACACAATGATATATAAAATTATGAGTGTAAATTTCTATTTAATTAGATTTTTCGTATCAATGTGATAATTACTTAATTGCTTCTTATAGAAATGTGTGTCACAATATCTGCTGTAATTTTATAACCATCAGATTTACGCACTTTGTTATTAAGTGGAAATAATCTTTTTTCTAGAACTTGTCCTCTTGAATTACTTATTTTGAAATATTAGTCAATAAAAATGCCCGATGAATCAATGAAGAATTTTGTAACAGCCTACCACCTAATATGGCGAACAGAATGTCATCTTCTTATTTTAAATTCAATTGCGTGCGTTGAATTTAAAATTCATGGGAAATTTTTTTAAATGAAAAAAGTGTCAATTATTAGTATTATCTTTTGCAAGTTGTAACTTATATTAAAATTATGGTATTTTTCTTGAAACCTTTACGAAAAAACATTTTGTAATCGAATGCATTTACCTAGTGAAAACGTGATTTCCGTTGCAATTGAGAGGACGTCTCTAGTGACGAGAGTTAAATGTGTATTCTAATTACCAAAGTCCAAAAAATCCCATATTGCTGAATAGAAAATTGAATCGCATGATACATCATATTAATTTTAATTTCTTTAGAGATAGTTATTACCCCTAATGAATTGAAAGGGCAAGTGAATAATTTCATTAAAAAAGTGTAGTTTCATTTCTGAAAATTCACCTTTCTCAGGACTTTTCTTTTTATTCATAATGGAGTGTGCAACAAAAAATTAACCTCATGTTTTTTCTTTATTACCAGTTAGAATTAATCAAACCCAACCCATTGAGCTCCATTTTATACCGTAATTTGAGCTACATTTTAAAATATATTAATTTGAAAATTCAAATTTTTAACGATTTGAATAGCCCGCCATTGCGTTAGTGACGTCACCTATGTGCAATGAAGTTATCGACAAGCCATTAATTACAAACCATTAATCTACAGCTGTTAAATCTCACGTTTATTGTTATAGGAATAGCGGCTGCGCGCGTTTTGACACGGAACTATATATTACAAATGCAACTGGCTGAATGGCGAAAGTCAATGCCAAAAACAAAAAAAAAACAAAAAAATAAAAAATCTCACTTGTACAGAGAAAGATGGAGAAAGTTATTATGTGAATATTAAATAAGGATGAAAACTGCGACGTATCATTGGAAATTCGCATTCAAAATCGAGAGAGATGAATAGATATCAGGTTTCGCTGTTAGATAAAGGTAACAAAAAAGTGTAATAATTTGCCGTAAGAGTTCTTGATGAAATATATAATTTTAGACAGGTAGTCAAGGTATCAAAATGACAGCAACAAAAATGTTCATTGAAATTAAAAACATTAGGTCAATCTCTTAAAACTATACGTAGAAATTATAAGGATAATCCTTTTTAACAGAGATCACCAAAATTATATAGGTATAACAACAAATGCAATATTGAAATTAGTGCTAGTTTCACTTGTGAACTCGAACTGATAGTTTGAAGATATACTGTGTTTGTGATTCCTAGAGCTGTTTTCCGTCTTTTTTTATGTTTGGTTTTTATTGATGATGGCTCAGTTTGTGAAAGCAAATTCTAATAATTTGCCAACACGACCCAGAATATGTAAACAAAAGTAAAACTCACAAACACAATTAAAACCAAAAACACATTGACCAAACGGCGTCTCCTAAACAAACATGAAATCAAAAATGGTGTTCATACGATCTTCGGTTTTTCTTAGAGAAAGTGGCCTACGTTCATATAATGTTACAGCTAATGCACATAAGTGACGTAATGCACTACAAGTTGCATAAATGCAGTAACTTTTTAATATCGACTTTTTCATGTTATACTGATGAAAAAAAACGAGAAAATCGTTTTTTCAGAAGAAATTCATTTTTTATTCAAATAATGTAAGAAAAGGTGGGGTAAAATTTCAACTTAAACTCCCCATTATGTGGGAATTGAACAATCCGTTACTTTCGAACCTCACTGTATATTTTTCAACAGCAATCGACCTACAAACATGTTTAAGACTGTTTTAGGAAGGTTTAATTAGACCGTTTTTCGAGTTAACCCAGCTTACTGGCTTGAGGCCAAACGATTTTTTTATTAATTAGGTATACAATCTACTTAAAAATAAAATAATATGTTATAAAACAGATATAAATCTTCCTTTCAACAACAATTGTTCCTGCGTGCACGTATAAACAAAACAATAGCTGGACCTGAAAACACCGCAATCATGATATTCTAATCGCATCATCTGAATTCTTCAATTATGCTATCAATTCTATTATCCTTTCAAAACATACGATGCTCCGTATCCATACGTAATTAATTGCGATTTAATTCCTTATTTATTAGTTTGTCCTTGATCACAGAACTATACTATTTAAAGTATGCACCATTGTGTACGTTCTGAGATTTTTTTGAAAGTAACTCTTGACTAATACATTACAAAAGGGTAATACCTACTTCCTAAGTTTTCATATGTTCACGTCTCACTGATATTTTTCCCCAGTTTTGAAATTATATTTGACATATCAAAAAACTTTAAACTAAACAGCTGTAAAGGTAATTATTACCACGAGTATTAAAAAAGTTAATAAGAATTCAATAAATATATTGTAATTTGATAGTAAATATAAACATCACATCTACTAGCGCCATCTACAGTGTAATAGAAGCAGCATACTTTTCATGAAAGAACAGGTTGAGTGAACTATAGGTTGAGCTACCCAACACCAGATGGGTTAAAAATGTTATTTCATTGTTTATCCAATGATTTTTCTAAAACATTACAAAAGGGTAAGAAATGCAGATACTTTATTATAATCATAATTTATTAAAACTACCTACAAATTGTATGAAAAAATTATAGTTCAGATCATATTATTATTATTATTTTAATATAGACATTGCATATATCAGCGCCACCTAGAGTGTAATAGAAAGAGCATACTTTTCAAGAAAGAGAACTGGTTGAGGGAATTACAGGTTCAGCTACCCAACACCAGATGGAATAAAAATGTTACTCCATTGTTAATCCAATATTTTAAATAACTCAATAATTCAGCCAAATAATTTATTAAAATATAATTAAAAATCTATGTAGTCATTATGAATCTTAGAAACCTAAAATATAAAATATCAAAAATATATCAGTATTTAACTGGTCTATTATACCCAGGCTTAAAATTACGCCTGTAGAACTTATTTTCTGGATAACCACTCCGTGAACCTTCCTGTCTGCCTTGTGGTTTCGCGATGATATCTAAAGATCTTTGTATAGCTACTGGAATAGGAGGAGGTGTTGGTAAATGAGAACCTTCTGCTCTAAATCCAAATTCGTCAGCAATATATGTAACAGTAATAACAGTGCCGTCGGGAGCAGTGTAAGAATAAGAGCCTTGGATTACTTCTGCTTCGGTGTTTTTGTTACCAGCGTTTTTGAGATATCCTTGAGCTTGAACATTTTGACCATCTCCCGTTGCATAGCTTAAAGTTGAATAATAATTTTTACAAATTTTAATAACCGTTTTTAGAATTGTTACCTATATGAAAAAGTTCCATCGGGATTAAGCTCGTTTGATTCACTAACGATTGGTACTATCGGGTTGCTTGAATAACTTTGTTGTGAGGAATATTTTGAATACGAGTTTTGTTGTAATGCCAGAATATTTGAAATACAGCTACATATCATTATAACCTGAAAATAGTCGACAAAATAATTATTTCTCCAAATAACATTAAAAGTGGCTTTTTATTGACACTTGACAGACATAAATAGTATATTACACTATAGGTACAAGGGTAGGAATCGAAACTTTATGCCCATGTAGAGTATACCTACTATTTTTCTTATTATCTCGTTCAAAAGTGCGAAAATAATGAACCAATATTAGCATTCGCTATTTGTGAGCAAATTATGATGTTATACAGTGTGACCCATTTTGTTTGGAAGCACCCCTATAAAATCCGCATTTTTCAACCGATTTTGATTTAGTCTTTTTTGCTAGATTCAGTATCAAAAACGGAATTTGAGCACACATTTTCATACCATAATAGCTATTTTCAAGGCCCTCTACGTTAATTTTTCTTTGCCAAAAAAGACGAAAGTATATTAGGCATTTTTTTTTCTCAAATATGATTACACCACTGGATTCAGAATCATCACAAATGTAAACTATCAAAATTTTATAAAAAAAGTTTTATTAACAACAAAGTTATCACTACATGAATTTGGAAAAAGTTGTTTTTTAATTAATTTTTTACTAAGAATGTAGACACATTTTAAAAATGGCAACATGGTAAACAAAAACTAGGACTCAAACATATTGCACTGTAAAAATTCGAAGCCGAAATTTTAAAAGACAGGATAATAGGTCCATTCTTTTTTGAGGGTAACATGAATGCCAATAACTTCATGGAATTCTTGGAAGGTGAGTTATCCGCAGTGATTGACGAACTGCCACTAGCAGAAAGAAGAAATTTGATATTTCAGTAAGATGGTTGTTCTGTACACTATTCTAGGATTGTCAGGCAGCGGCTTAACGAAAAATTTCCAAATGGTTGGATAGGTCGCGGTCGCGATTTAATCGAATGGCCTCCTAGATCGCCCGATTTAACTATATTGGATTTTTATCTGTGGTGGCTTTTGACACAAAAAGTGTATAAGACACGTCCAAGGAATAGAGCAGAACGGTGTGACAGAATACGACAGGCGTGTGCTGGAATAACGCCACATGAAATAAAAAAAGCGCTAAGACATAGTCGCAAAGGATACGAGAAATGTGTGGAAATTAACGGAGGTCTAGTCGAGGCTACAAAAATGTAGAATTCAATTATTATTAAGTAGTTTAATAATCAAAATGTATTATTTGGTGTTAATTTGTATTTTCGTCACATCAGCACAATTTTACAATACTCTCAGAAGCTATAACTCCAGAACGGGTTAAGGTATCGGCTTCGAATTTTTACAGTGCAATGTGTTTGAGTCCTAGTTTTTCTTTACCATGTTGCCATTTTTAAAATGTGTCTACATTCTTAGTAAAAAATTAATTAAAAAACAACTTTTTCCAAATTCATGTAGTGATAACTTTGTTGCTAATAAAACTTTTTTTATAAAATTTTGATAGTTTACATTTGTGATGATTCTGAATCCAGTGGTGTAGTCTTATTTGAGAATTAAAAATGCCTAATATACTTTCGTCTTTTTTGGCAAAGAAAAATTAACGTAGAGTGCCTTGAAAATAGCTATTATGGTATGAAAATTTGTGCTCAAATTCTGTTTTTGATACTGAATCTAACAAAAAAGACTAAATCAAAATCGGTTGAAAAATGCGGATTTTATAGGGGTGCTTCCAAACAAAATGGGTCACACTGTATGAGTGAGTATAGCTTGAGTGTACTCCCCAATATTTGAATAAAATTGAACTTAATAATTATTATTTCCTATACCATTTTTAAATACTTACCAGTAACATTTTTGTTTATAACTTTCTACTAAAACACGACGAAATATAGGTATAATGACCAAAAACAGTAGCATTTATTCACTATTTATCGACATTTATACCGGATCCCCTCTTATTAAAATTTTCCTGTAGTTCATCTTTCCATCTCTGGGCACACCCCACACCTATTGTTCCAGTGGGTAAGGTCATTTTATCGGGCGGATACGAAAATCTAATTAGGTGTTTTACTTACTACCGAAAACAATTCTTACATTATTTGAAAATAAAAATTATAATATAGAAAAATACATTTTGTAGAGTGAAAAAAAGTTTATTTACGACTAATATATAATATAAGTATTATACTTGTGGTTTTTGAAGTATAATGCCATATATTAATCCCTTAGGGAATAATGGCGAGGGATTAATAGTAATGAAGCAACTTCTTCTTTTACTGCAACCGAAATTCCAAATATTCGTGTTGAAAACTCTTCCAAAGTTAATCATAATTTACGACCAATTCAGTTTATTAATTGTACTGTCACTAATTTAAATGTTATTGACAAATAAAGTTGTTCATTGAAAATCTAAAATAAATAAATTTGTCGTAAATAAAGTAGAGTATACTACTCGCAATAATGGCTATTATTATTGACTCGTGGTATAATCTACTATTAATACCTTCAAATATTCGATCTATACTGGGTAGGATTTTTAATTTAAATTAATTTTAAATTAATAAACAATTATATTTGATTGTATTTATATTATAAAAAGTGTAACAGGGGCTCGTATTAATAGAATGGGCTGCAAATAATGTTAATAACTACTCTATTCATTAACCAGCTATTCAAAGTTAAAAAAAACTGTTTTTTACTTATAAATATTAGAAATGAATTATCAAAATTTAATTATTAATAAACACCAAAAATTAACACTCTCTTACGTTATAAGCAGCTCTGCATTACTCTTATGAAAACCCAACTTCCACAAACATTGTTATAGAAAAAGCGTTCATTGGTCCTTTATCCCATTATCCCAACTTTATTACTTTCCTCTCCATAATGCATTGGTCCGAGTTTCTGTGAGTTAAGCAGAGTATGTCGACTAATGCTTAAGACTATTCAATTTCCAGGTCTGTTTACACAAGCCCCAGTGCCATGGTTTGCTTTAGAACCATCGTTGAAGCAGAGATACCATCCAGGATTACCTGTTCCCTATTTGGCTCGCTCAGTGAATATGTCCTGTCATACTATCAAAACCCATATTATTTTACCAGCTGTATCAGTAGGTCCTCTCGAATAAAGTAGGGGGTCCATATGCCTCCCAATTCCAGCCTGAGGATCGCTTCCATTCTTACAAAAAGTCCCAGAAGTTGAGGATAGCTATGGATGTCCCTTCATTGCCCCAGAAATACAAAGAGAGCTTGACCTTGGATTGTAGTTGATATATTTACTGCAGAAGACACTTCAAATATGTATAAATGTGGGAAAATCATAAATATTGAATTGAATTATTTGAAATGGTAGGTGAAATTGTCAGAAAATTGATATCCAAAAAGAAATTTGTCATCTAAAAATCTATTTTGGTTGAAGGATATTTCACTTTATTTTGCAAATTTTTTTGTAGTGATTGTTGGATACAATTCAGTCAAGAATTCTGCTAGTCACAATCAATTTTTCAATAGCAAAAATGTTAGCCAATCGTATTATGAACAAAATTTAAAAAAAAGAATTTTACTAAAGCCAAATCTAATGACACTTTATGATATGTTAAAATTTGTCAGGCTACTTAGGTTACAGAAAGTACCAAAGAAATTGACATCTGACATGCGTCCTCAAACACACTGGAAAAAACATGATGCCTTCTGGGGCAGTTGGGTAAAAATGGGATTTTATTAGTAAAATTAATTCTTTTACAGAATTTTATGGAAAAATGTTACTTAAAACACATTTTTAACAAAAACAAATGTAACGAAAATATCAATTAGTTCAACTGTGAAATAAATATCTTTTCTGCACGCAATACTAACGAAAGTCTTATATTAATCTATTATCTTGAATTAATCATAGATCGTTTTGTATTGATTTATCGATAAAAGCACCAACACTGGTTTTTATCTATGTAATAGATATCCTAAATGCAAAATATCAGATCAGTACTTCCTTTGTTCTTAAAACCCTAAAAATCAAGTACCATATCAGTACCTATTGTTTGGCAATTGCTAGGTATATACAAAGATGCGTAGAAAAAAACAACAAGCTAGATTAACATCAATCAAGTATTAATTACAAAACACATATTTTTTATGAGTTACAAGAATTATGTAATTATTAACAGATGTGTCCACCTTCAGGTCAACTAATGCTG
Organism: Lochmaea capreae; assembly: GCA_949126875.1. Classification (NCBI taxonomy): domain Eukaryota; kingdom Metazoa; phylum Arthropoda; class Insecta; order Coleoptera; family Chrysomelidae; genus Lochmaea; species Lochmaea capreae. The sequence goes on from OX421400.1 coordinate 4,568,671, forward strand.
ACATCTACTTTTAAGAAGATACTTCTATTGAAATGTGATCAAATTAACTATGATGAATTACACTTACATTATCTTTGCCGAAGTTAAAATAATACATTTAGATGGATAAATAATTTATATCCTAATAGAAATATCATAAATGGTGCAGAATAGTAGTTTGTACAACTAGTGCGCAAAGCGTCACTTTTCCCACTACCGCAGAAGTTTGTGCAAATCTAGCGGTTTGACATTCCGGTGCGGAAAAGTGCCATAGCGTGTAGTTTTCGCATTACTTTTCCAACGGTTATCAAAAGAATTAAGAAAAGGCCTGCTTTGCGTATAAAAATGTGTGTAGAAAAGCGTGTTTTGCATAGTGGTTGTAGGAAATAGTAGTTTGTACAACTAGTGCGCAAAGCGTCACTTTTCCCACGAGCGCAGAAGTTTGTGGCACGAGCCGCATAACGAGTGGTTATAGGCAAAATATTTATCCAAATCATAGCGCAGAAAAGCCACAGCAATTGAAGACAAATCTTCAAATGTTTGCTTCATGTTAGAAATACTTATGTGCACATTTGAGTAGTAGAAAAATTAGGAATTTTAGAAAACATACAGTAAAGTCGGTTACAACAAATACCAAAATGTTGTCCGTTTACTTCAATACAAAAAGCCATGCTTTTTTTTAAAATTTTTTCTGGCAGTTTTTTGAGTTGAATTACCTAATGGCAACAAAATTCGAATTATAAATATCAAGTTTACTTCGACTCAAAAAAAAAGCTAGAGTGTAATTCGGTAAGACAATTTAATGAATGTTTTCTGACAACGCAAGTATGAAAAAAATTGACATAACGTCATCAAAAATGTGTTTACAATGCTGGTTGTCATGCTTTCAAAAGTTAGGTTGTCGCTGGAAAAGTTAGGGCAAACTTTTTTCGCTGTCATAATGACAAAATCACGCTGCTTCATGTTAGAAATATGTGGACATTTGAGTAGTAGAAAAATTAGGAATTCTAGAAAACATACAGTAGAGTCGATTAAAGCAGATACTCAAAATGTTGTCCGTTTACTTCAATACAAGAAGCCATGCTATTTTTAAAATTTTGCTATACGTTTTGCAACATCCCTGAATACGATTTTCCAATAAATCTAAGTACCCCGTACCATTTAAGTTTCCCTCAATAAGAAAGGAACCAATTAATTTGTCGTCTGCTATTCCAGCCCTTACTTTCAATTTTTGTGGATATTGGGTGTGGGATTCACGCATCCAACGAGTATTTATAATTATGCCTGCAAACGCTTCACGTCTATCGAAACCATCATCTAACAATTCTTCAACTAATCTCATTTTTCATGGATAAAATCTATTTTCACGTAAAATTTTGATTGTGGATGTTTGTGAAATATCAAGTTCCGTATTAAGGATTTCGAAAGGCAAAAATGTCAGGGTGATCCATTTGAAATAACAAAGCTCATTAATATTCCAAAAAAAGAAAGTTTCTTCAGTAAATTCTTTTAATTAATTAGCTCCCTTCATTTCAAACTCTTTAATTGAATACTCTGAGAGGATAAGAAAGATATTGTGATGGGTATGATGAATATTTGGTTCAATTATATTCCTGAAATATTTTAAATTCAACAACATATTCAAGAAATATAAAAACTGACCATAAATTAAGGGGGGTACACAAACAAAACCAAAATTATATATAGTATCATAAAAGAAGTCATTAAAATTGTCTAGGTAATATAATTAATATGTAAAAATTTAACAAAATTAATAAATTAGTAATATTAGATTATTTCAAAATTGTTATAAAAACGGTAATGCCTATAAAATAAACAAGTGAAGTAAATAAAAATATGTCAAGAGAGAGAAGAAAGTGAAAACAACATAGACAATAATGAAAACCTCGGATAAAGAAAGAATATTTACAAGTTAGATCCTATTGAAAAAATAGAGTTTAAAAAAGGAATAAATCTTCACAAACTAGAATATAAATAAGGAGAAAGTAATGAGGATTGAAAGAGAAGATAAGAAAGTTTATATACAGGGGAAATAATTTAAAAAGAAGAATAATAAAGTGAGATTATAACCTTTTAGTGAAAATATACCAGTGCTATAAAAATGCTTAATATTGAAGTACTTTGTAAGCTTATCTAAAATAATTATCTTCATAATAGCTTCGACTCCATTTTTAATGACCTATAATAAAGGCATTTGAAAAAATTACACCAACAAATTTTATCACAAGATTCTAGAATAGTCTAAAAACAGTAATATTAACAATAATAACTTTTATAACAACAATTCAACAAAAAAAAACTATTCTAATTACAATTAATGCCGATGATTACGTTTGTAAATTCCATTAGATTGAGGATATTTATTGGCAGACTGTAAGTATGGTTTTCTATGAAGAACACCTTGCTGTGATTGAATTGGTCTAGAAGATTGTTTGAAACCATGTGATGAATCTGAATATGATTGTGCTTGACTATAAACTTGCGTTTCCTGCCCGTATTCAGCTTTTTCTTCGTTTTCTTCTGGAATTTCTTGGACAGGATCAGGATGTACCTAAAACATCAATCAGTCCATACAATATTCTATTCCATCTTTTGTATTTTTGTTGTTTCGATAAATTAATAAGAAAAGTTATAACTTTTTACCTGCTCTTCCTGTTGCTCCTCCTCGATGGCTTTTAGAATAGCTTCTGGAATCGGAGGAGCCGTGGGAAGATGTTCTCCTTCAGCTCTAAACCCATGCTCGTCTGCTATGTAAGTTAGTTTAATGGGATGACCATGTTCATCGTGGTACGTTACAGAGCCTTGTTGAACTACTGACTCGTGCTTTTCATCACCAAAATTTTTAACGAAACCTGCTTCTTCAGCTTGAATTCCATTCCCAGTTTCATAACTAGGATACCAAAGAAATAAAAGTATAGAGTAAAAGGGAATGTCTTCTGTAAGTTCCTTGTGGCATTACTTATTCTTTTTTCTTATTTTATCTATTTTTTTTTTGGGAATCAAACCACACGCGTTCCAGATACCGTTGTCAAGATTAACTAGTATAGAAATAATTTTTTGGTCCCTATCTGACACAACGAAAAAATTTTACAACTAGACAATCAATAATATTTTGAAGTTTAAAACTACAAAACTTTATTGTCAAATTTTATTAAGGTCCATTCATAGTAGATCACACCTCTGGTGCATTCTAACGATATGTAGTCCACTAGAAATGGAATCCAGTGAAGTGTACGTTCCAGGAACGGTTTTTATTGGGATAGCGCTTTTTTTCGCTTATTTTGGAAATTTTGTTAATAAAACCGCGTTTGTTGTTACTTTTTTGTGTATGATTATTTTTGTTTTCAAAATATGTATAGCTCAGTTTGGTGATTTTGTGTATTGAAGTGTGTATCGATTAACAACCGTTCCAAAGATAAATCATAAGAAAACCTGGATAAAAACTGATGATGCTATCCTGATAACGCAGGTAATTGGTTATTGGGAATTTTTAAAAAATTGACAATACCGTATGTTAAGGGTTTATCAGAAAGAATTAAGAAAATTGGTAATAAATTCAATATTCGAACTAGCTTCAAATCTAACAATTTTTTGAGATCTATACTAACAAAAACGAAACCAAAAAATGAAGAACAATCTTCAAAAAACTGCATATATTAGATATCTTGTGAATGCGACAAATTCTATTTAGGTGAAACATCTAGACCATTGAAAGTCCGAATAAATGAACATAAAATGTATATCAAAGATAGGGAGTTCTTTAAGACAGGTATTTGCAAACATGCTTGGGAAGAGGGGCATACAATTCAATGGGATTCGACAAAAATAATATTGAAAGAGTTCAATAATAAAAGACGAAAAATCAAAGAAAGTGCTTTAATACAACTAAATTCAGATAAATGTGTAGCTAGTATTTCAGCCGAATGTAGTCAAATTTGGTTACCGATGTTAGAAAGAGAAATTTCCAATAATCAATTACCTGCGTTATCAGGATAGCATCATAAGTTTTCATCCAGGTTTTCTTATGATTTATCTTTGGAATTGTTGTTAATCGATACACACTTCAATACACAAAATCACCAAACTGAGTTATACATATTTTGAAAACAAAAATAATCATACACAAAAAAGTAACAACAAACGCGTTTCTATTAACAAAATTTCCAAAATAAGCGAAAAAAAGCGCTATCCCAATAAAAACCGTTCCTGGAACGTGCACTTCACTGGATTCCATTTCTAGTGGACTACATATCGTTAGAATGTCATAAAATAAAATATTTTATTTCACATTTTACTAGAGGTGTGATCTACTATGAATGGACCTTAATAAAATTTGACAACAAAGTTTTGTAGTCTTAAACTTCAAAATATTATTGATTGTCTAGTTGTCAAATTTTTTCGTTGTGTCAGATAGGGACCAAAAAATTATTTATATACTATTTAATCTTGACAACGGTAGCTGGAACGCTACCGAAACGTCGAAATAAAAAATAAAAAAACATTTTTGTGGTTTGATTCCCAAAAAAAAATAAGAAAATAGTAAAAGGGAATGTATAACATGATAATATATATATTGAATTTAACAGAAAGTAGGTATAAACTCTTGTAATTCACTTTTGAAATAATAATTTTAAACTGATGTACAAACATATCAATTCAAATAATGATGGAGAGAGTTTTCGATAACTTTTTTTCATTTGATTGTCTATATTTTCTTTTTTGCTATCCTTATGTCTAACATATATTGGTTGTTACTAAAAATAGCCATATTACATTACTCAATGCCGAGAGAAGATATTTTCACTTTCAATGCAATTAAGTACGACTGGATACATTAAAATAAAATTTAATATTGTTTTTTATAGAAGCATTTATAGTGATAATAATAATTGTCAGTTGATCATAGTAAGTAAATTGGTAACTAATTTTTTTCCTTGAATTAACGTTTGAATCAAACTAGAATCAATTTGCTTCTCTTCTTCTTCTATCGTGATAAACTTTGCAGAATATTGAATAGATGTTGGAGCTGGAGGAAAATGGACTTAAGAAAAGAATTGCTTGTCTGAAGATTGTGGTGATGGATAGGTTAGATGCTAGATGGTAGAAACCTAATTTTTTTCCTTGAATTAACGTTTGGATTGAACTAAAATCAGTTTGCTTATCTTCTTCTTCTTCTTCTATCGTGGTAAACTTTGCAGAAGATTGAATAGATGTTGGAAAGGAGGAAAATGGACTTAAAAAAAGGATTGCTTGTCTAAAGATTGTGGTGATGGATAGGTTAGATATTTCTTGGTCTTTGAGGTAGTTTCTGGACATTTTGGATGACACCTGCAGGAGTGTCAAATATTAAATGAAAGACTTCTTGCCGCTTAGAAGTAGGTAGGACAATTTCAGGTGGTATTTGACGCTAGAAAAATGTTAAAAACTGTATTATACAATTTATAACTGGAAAAGGACGAAGTGGTAACAGAAAAAACTTTACACGAATTATTGGATACTTCAAGTACCACCTTGCTCAAGGCTCTTGCTTATTTGATGGCCAACATCCGGTGAAAGACACAGTTAAAAGGATGTTTGATCTTAAACATGGCTAATGAGTATGCAGTTATGAATTGAACAGTTTTATTATCATTTATGTGTCTGCGTGGTTATAGAGAATAATAATACATAAATAATTTAATATTTGTGTGTATACAACTAACCTGTATTTCCAGCTTTTTTGATCTTGTTGTGATTCATACTTCAAAATTGGAATTACTGGTTGTTTTTGGGGTTCCGCTTGGTCTAGATGATGATAATGGGATAAATCTAAAGCTCTGGAGCTCTCTAGTATGTGGATTATTGTTAATATCTGTAAAATAAACAAAAAAATATCTCGTTACGAAATAAACTGTTATATTATCCATTTTTCTTTTACTGTGAATTTCTATATAATAAACGACAAACTAATTTTTGTATATCAAAAACTTTCAATAACTTTACACTCATACACAATAATATTTTCAACACTATTTATTATTTTAAAGAGCAGACCTTGACAAGAATAAACTTCATGTTGCAGTGAAATTTCTAACTAATATTTTCCTTGACAATATTAACGGATTTATATGGTACCCTCTTAAGAGCATGAGAATTTCACCATTGAAAATCCTAACGAACCATATGTTGTCAAAGAACAATTGTAGGGGCGATTTGCGAAATATTCTTTTCGATATTTTTGGAGAATTTATTTCAACGTTTCGGTAGCGTTCCAGCTACCATTTTGAAGAAAAATTAATTTTTTTAAATGTTCTGTCCCTATTTGACACTTCAATCAATAATATCCGTAAAAGTTTCTTTTTGGTCACCAAGTGTTTATATGTTATAAATTGAATGTTTTTTCTTTTATGTAAGATTGGGGAGTTCAAGTTGAAATTTTACCCCACCTTTTTTTACATTATTTGAATAAAAAATAAATTTCTTCTTATGAAAAAAGGATTTTTTCGTTTTTTTTCTTCAGTATAACATGAAAAAGTCGATATTAAAAAGTTACTGCATTTATGCAACTTGTAGTGCATTACGTCACTTATGTGCATTAGCTGTAACATGATATGAACGTAGGCCACTTTCTCTAAATAAAATCGAAGATCGTATGAACACCATTTTTGATTTCATGTTTGTTTAGGAGACGCCGTTTGGTCAATGTGTTTTTGGTTTTAATTTCGTTTTTACCTTTGTTTACATATTCTGGGTCGTGTTGATGACACACATTTTATTGCTATTGAAAAAGTTATGGATAGACGATATAAATATTGTTTTGTACCATATTGTTTTAATACAACTAAAAAATGTCTATATGAGGCCAATTATTAGAATTTGCTGTCACAGACTGAGCCATCATCAATAAAAACCAAACATAAAAAAAGACGGAAAACAGCTCTAGGAATCACAAATACAGTATATCTTCAAACTATCAGTCTAATTGAGTTCACAAGTGAAACTAACACTAATTTCAATATTGCATTTGTTGTTATACCTGTATAATTTTGGTGATCTCTGTTAAAAAGGAGTATCCCTATAATTTCTAGTTATAGTTTTAAGAGATTGACCTAATGTTTGTAATTTCAATGAACATTTTTGTTGCTGCCATATCTATTCATCTCTCTTGATTTTGAATGCGACTTTCCAGTGATACGTCGCAGTTTTCATCTTTATTTAATATTCACATAATAACTTTCTCCATCTTTATCTGTACAAGTGAGATTTAACAGCTGTAGATTAATCAATCGCATGTCTTTTCTTTAAACGCTTGTAGTTAATGGCTTGACGATAACTTCATTGCACATAGGTGACGTCACTAACGCAATGGCGGGCTATTCAAATCGTTGAAAATTTGAATTTTTATATTAAATTATTTTGAAATGTAGCTCTAATTACGGTATAAAATTGAGCTCAATGAGTTGGGTTTGATTAATTCTAACTGTTAATAAAGAAAATACATGAGGTTAATTTTTTGTTGCACACTCCATTGTAATTTATTCCTTTTTTGCGAAAGTACTTTGTAATTTTTTTCATTTTCAAAGCACATATAATTACCCAACACTACTCTTGCACCTCGTGTTCAACTTCCTGAACTGCTGTTCAATTTCTGTACATTTCTTAGATAATAAAATTCATATCTACTGAAAATGCTTTCACTACTCTTGCCAAATTATTCCTATTTGCTTGGAATTCGATTCATTTGATTTGAATTTGAGATACTCAATTTTTTTGTTTACTAGATCTCCCCTACAAGTTTTCATCTCGCCAAAACATTCTCTGTCCGCTTTGTCCTTTTTCTGAATCAACTCTTAATTTCACAAACATTAATAGAAATTGCGAGTGGATCGAACACAACAAAATTAAAGAAAAAATCTCTCCTGATTTTAATTAAGTCTGTAATCATTCCAGCAATGAAGTCAATTTTAATTGATGAAGTACCAATATACAAGGGCTTTTATACAATTTATTGATAATTTTTGTAACTTAAGATTCCTCTAAAACATACCCATAGTGGATCAATCGCTAGCTGGATACGAGTATCTTTAAATATTCATAATAAAATGTAATGTATTTGAACAAAGGATCAGGGGTTTTTATTCAAGCAAAATAAGGATAACCGGGCTGGACAATTGAATAATACTAGAACGTTTTTATATTTTTTTTATTATATAAGTAAAAAACAAAATATATGATATAGAAATTGGTAAATAACCCATCCAAGACTAGACATAGAAAAGCAGGAATTCACAAAATCCCAGCTTGAAGTATGTTGTAAATTTCATAAGATCTTATCATTTTTTCATAATAATTTCCAGCGATGTCTTCTAAACAAACTCGAATTTATTTCAGATCTGATGAAGCCCCGTCTCGTGGTTCAGGATGAGCTGCCAAAAAATCTAAAGATCTTTGAATCGCTGGAGGGATTGGAGGAGAAGTGGGTAAGTGATCTCCTTGTGGTTGAAAACCATTTTCATTAGCAATGTAAGTTAAACGGATGGCTTTACCATCATCACCAGGATATTCAACCTGTCCTGAGACTTCTGCAGTACCTTCACCCTCGCTGGCACCTGGTTTGAAGGATCCTTGCTCTTCGGCTTTGATTCCGTTTGCAGATTCAAAACTAGAATCAAAAATTTATTTTCCCATACAAGCAATGTAAAAAAAATAATAATATATAAGGGGTGGATAGAGAAATTACCTCCATTGATAGGATCCATCGGCATTTACTCCTTCATTGTCGTATTTAACAATTGCAATTGGTGGTTGACTTGCGGTTGGGGCATCAGCGGGGCGTCCGTAACAGACTGACAGAAAGGCTAAGCTGACGATGATCTAAAAATAAAGTAATTAGGAATAATTTTTTTATCTTTATCTCACTGCTTGGTGGTGAAGTTACGAATGTGGTCCTAGAATCTTGATTAATGTGAAATAATATACTAGCTACAACATTAAAAATTGAAAATGTGGGAATTGAGGACATAGAAGAGAAGAGAAGTACCGCAATATTTTTAAGAGAAAACTAATATTGAACGAACCTGCTATTAAGTATAATTAATTTTGAGATATTGCAATCAATTATATAAAAAAAAAGTATTACAAATGAAAGTAATGGAATGGGTAGGAAGTGACATTTAATAATAAGTCCTTGAAAACTGCGAGAGTTTAATAAATTTTATAATCATTCAAATATTACTGAAATAAGAATACAGAATAGGTAGTCGATAAGGGAGTTTGGAAAATTATTTAATATTATTCGTTTTAACCTAACTAATTTATTAAATATCCTCACTAAAATTAAGCTATGTGAATTAATAAATCGTAATATAAAAAAAAATTGATAAATTCTATCTCTGATTAAATATTGTTTTATTTAAAATTTGAGGGAAAATTAAGATTTTTTTTTGTTTTAGATGGAAAATACTGTTATTTAGTTGAAAATTTGCAGAAAGAAAAAACTGAATACTGAAAATTATAATTTTTTTATCCAAATATCAACAAAAAAAATTAAATTATATTTAATTTAACCAAAAATTTCGGAAAACATGTTTTTTTGAATGATTAGGAATAGGGAAAATTGTTAACTTTAGTATACATATATCAAGATGTAGGTATTTTTATACTCATAGTAACTTCTGAACTAAAAGTCCGGTCAATAGTGAAACAAGCAGTGCAATGACTTATATATGCAAATTTTTAATATTTAGGGTTACACTATTTTAATTTTCTTCATCTTTTTTCGATGAATTTAGCATTTAAATTATCCCCATAAATCACTACGTTTATGAATTTTTAATAATTAATAATATAAATTAGATAATATGAAAAAGTCATTAGATATTTTATATTTATTATTTTTTTCACTCTGAATCAATTAAAGATATCCAGCTGCAAAATTTCTCCACAGACTTTTTTACAAGAAAAAAAAATTAAATAATATTAAAACTGCAATCTAGTAACTAATTGGAATATTTTCTATTTTCCCAATTGTTGTTCACTTAAATAAAAATAATCGAAAACCATAGATTACCAACATTCGTCCATTAGGTATAAAGGTGTTGCTCAGACGGCAACATTTTGAGGGGGCCATTTTTTTACTATAATAAAATTTAAAAAATTAAAATATGACTAAAAATTAATAAAAATGGAAACTAGATGAAACTGAAACATTAATCGAGTCTACGAAAGACACAAATGTGAGTTTATCAATTTGAAATCGACTCTTTATTCAGAAATATGTTTTATAATTACTTAGTTGCTTAATTTTTTCAAGAATACTTTCATTTGAAGGAAGATTCAGAAAATACTATTAAAGCGATTTTTAAAATTATCAAGATGTTCCTAAGGTCCTAATTACCGATATAATAATATCCAGCTAAATTCATGAATAAAAAAATGTTTAAAAAAATCATCAACCACTTTTTTCATAAAATATGGAACAATTTAATAAAAATAAAGTAAACCAATAAAAATAAATTTCTTAAATATAACACAATATTCCTTTAAGCTCTCTCGGAACACACAAAAATATAACTCACTGATCACCACTAAACTACATAATTTATTCGAAAACCTACCAATTTCATTGTATTTGAGATGTGTGCAGAAATTTCAAAAAACTCAAACTATGCTGTTTTCAAAAAACGTTTAGGTATTTATAATCGATAACCACACCCCACTTTTTACCAATTATTAAATTGAACTTATTTACTCGTGTCGAAAGTTTTCATCATTGACAACCTTACGTAAATTTTTGTAACTAACTAAAAAAAAAGAAATACATGTGTAGATGAAGAAGCTTCAATACGACACGTTCTAACGTTGATTTTTAAGACGGTTCGGTTTGATGTGAAGTTAGATTGCGACTTTAGTTTTATTCATTCAAAAAATCGCGTATAACCGCAGGCGATAATTTGCAGCGGGACGATTAGATTTGTGTTTACACAACAATTAGCGCATTTGCATTAAAATAGACAAAATACATTGAGAATTTTTTTCTGTGGGTTGAAGTACAAATATTCTTGATTTAAAGTTTAATGAAATCTGGCAATGGCCTGGATTTGGAAGGATTGTCTCTTAAATTTCTTCAAAGAAAAGTCTTGCAACTCACACAGCAATCCCTATATTAATTATCCAAGTTTTACAAAATTTGAAGCAAAAACGTACCATCAAGAATTCAAGATTTAAATTGACAATATTCCAAATTTACTCTAATACAGTCAAATGTTTTATGATTTTTTCTCACCAAGTGTTTATGCAGCATGTCCACGGATGGGGTATCCTAAGCTATTCCCTCAGCTTCAAAACATCTCTCAATTCTCTTTCTAAATTCTTTGTATCAACGTTTCTGCTTTTTAAAATCCGTTTTTTGCATGCTTAATTTTACTTGTTTTTTTTAGACTTCATTCAATTATATCTTTTTTCGAAATTAATATAATCCAATGAAACTTTACTACTAAACGCTTTGAAGCATCTACTTTCGAAACTACTATACAGTTTTTCTATAAATATCAAGTTTTTTAAATAATAGACAACTATTTAAAATAAATACTTAAATCAGAGGTATTTCAGCAAACCTTCTATAACTTTTTATACCATTTATGATATTATCTAAAAATTTGTGAACTTCATAATGAACCTATTAAGAAATGATCGCGATACAAAAGAACACACCTATGGCTTAGGTAAGAAAGAGAAGGGAGCACAAATAAAGGTGAAAAAGTAGGTGAGAGAGCGTGGAAAATCGATGATAATACATTAAAAAATTGTAAAAATTTTTTTTTTTTTAATCTACTTGTAGATACCCCATTTTAAAACACATTTCATATGAAACATTTTGTTCTAAATGTCATTGTTTATTTACTATTATAAAATTAAAAACATGAAAATTGATGTTCGTAAATATACTATGGTAATTTCGTATATATTTTTAAAACTAATGCAGATGAAAAAAAATGTTTAGACAAATTTTGTAGATAAATGTATTAGGTACAATTTTTGATTTGAACATTTTTCTGTGTTTTCATTATTTGAACAATTAGAGCGAAAAAACAAAAACAAAAATTTTCACTCGACGATTTTCCGGAAAATCGCATGCCTAGCATTGTAAAGTTTTTTTCATGTTAATCACAACCCTTTTAAATACTCAATTTTGAATTTTCAAGTTTTTTGTATTTTTTGCGGCATTTTACGGATATTTTGTGTACTTTGACTACGCTAATAATATTCTTGGGCACTGTATTAAACAATACTTTCAGTTATAGAGCTACCATCTATCAATGTACATATCAACATAACAATACACAACAATTGAAACAACTCAACATTGTGATTAACTACAGAAATGATTTGGTAATGCATTAGTTCAGTTTTGTCCTAGCAGATGGCAGAGTAAGTCAGTTTATACGAATATACCCCTCCTGTCAAACGTAAATCGAGTGCAATTATCGGAAAATTACAGCGATTATTTTTTGACGTTTCTCGAAACTAATAGAAATCTTCAATTTCAGTAATTCATAAAACGTTCTAGCCACTCAAAATATTATTCCAGCGAGAATTATTCAATGTTTTTATTGAAAGACAACCACATGACAACGTATTTTCCTAATCTGACGCGTCTGTCAAACATTTTCAAGAAATCTGTAAAACGAATTCTGTTTATATTGAGTCGAGTTATGTAAATTTGTGAAATAAAAATATAAAATGTTAAAACTATAATAATAAATATACAGGACTTTTCGGAATATCCTGGCAAGAAGTTTTCTAAAATCTGTCAAATTATTTTCAATTTATTGTCACTCTCTTGTAGAAAGCGAAAGAGCCCTGCAATAATAATTGCTCTGTATAATTATGTATTTAACTGCTGGTTCCTGCAACTTTTGACTTATTTTAACCGTGAATAAATAGTTTCATTTTATTTATACATACTCTCATAGGAATCGTTGTTAATAGTAACATTTATTGTACAATTTGTATTATTGCAGAAGTTGAGTCCCTTCGGTATTTCATTCTTTAGAACTAAATATGTTGAAGCAGGTTCAGTATCGTTCATTACACGTCCGGATATGGATTTTCCCAGACGGCTCTGTAGCAGAATAGCGCTGGTCAAAAAAAGCGCTGGACAAAATAGCGCTGGACATAAATAGCGCTGGACAAAACAGCGCTGGTCAAAATAGCGCTGCACAAAAACAGCGCAGGACAAAATAGCGCTGGACAAAAACAGCGCAGGATAAAAACAGCGCTCCATAAAATAGCGCCGCCAAAAGATAATTATGCTTCTTTATTTTATTACTATCTCATACATAAAAATAGACTAATTAGCATAATTGGGAATAACATATTTTTCATAAATTACAGTCATAACAATAGTTTTCCTAATTCAATTCGTCAATTCAACATCGCTTCCCGACCAGCTGACAGTGATCAAAGTGTTGGTAACTGTCTATAACAATATCAGAATATAAGGAACGGAAAACAAGTAAGAACAACAATCAATATTTTTCATCATACTTCAACACATATCGCTTCCCGACCAACTGACACAGATCAAAGTGTAAACAACTACTAGTCAGTGTCATATTTATTTAGAGTCTAAAAAAATGCAATTTGGCCAGTCTCAGAAAGGAGGTGATGCATTATTCCACGAAGGATATAATTACAGAAATGACAAGCAACGTGAAATTGCATTTTTTTAGATTTTAAATAGATATGACACTGACAAGTAGTTGTTTACACTTTGATCAGTGTCAGTTGGTCGGGAAGCGATATGTGTTGAAGTATGATGAAAAATATTGATTGTTGCTCTAACTTGTTTTCCGTTCCTTATATTCTGTTATTGTTTGTTGTAAAGGAAGGTTGATGCTTAGCGGTGAAACTTGATTTTTCAATCATATCCTACTGTAATAGTTGATTTTGTAAGGATATTTCAACCGGCGCTATTTTATGGAGCTGTTTCTGTCCTGCGCTGTTTTTGTCCAGCGCTATTTTGTCCTGCGCTGTTTTGTCCAGCGCTTTTTTGTCCTGCGCTGTTTTTGACCAGCGCTATTTTGACCAGCGCTATTTATGTCCAGCGCTGTTTTGTCCCTCGCTATTCTGCTACAGAGCCTCCCAGACTCCTAATCAAATATATTATTCTGCTTCTCTTCTTTTTTTCCCAGTTACGGGATGGTTATTGATGACAACTTAAGAATTTATAACGCATTTTTTTGCTATTACAGGAATATACAAGTACCGAGTTGGCAAATAATGATATTAGGATCGGATTGTAGTACAGCAGTCGAAAAAAACTATACTACCAAGATCAATGAGTATCTCTATTCATAAAAAAGAAATTAATATATATATAATCTTATAGCCCTTCTACCACTTAGTGCTGTAGGGTGTGCGGCAGCTACTCCTCCGTCACGAATTGTTTCCATTCTTTCCTATTTTGAGCTCAGTTCTTCGCTTCTTTCCAGCTTCTTCCTCTTTTATCCAGTAATCTATCACCTTATCCCAAGTTTTTTTTGGTCTGCCCCTTTTTCTATTTTTTTGAATTTTTGCTTTCCATATTCTTTTTACTTTTCTTCCTTCATCCAGATGTTGTAAATGTCCCCACCATTGTTGTTGTCTTTCTTCTATACATTCTAAGGTTGATTGTATTCCTAGGTCTTTTCTTATATCTATTTTTTTTCATTCTATATCCTCTTTTGTTACACCTCTTACTCTTCTTAAATATTTCATCTCTGTCGCGTGTATTTTACTTTTTAGTTATCCTGTTAACACCCATGTTTCGCATCCATAATATGTAAGTATTGGTCGATATATTGTTTTAAATACATTTAATTTCGTTTCTTTAGATATTTCTTTTTTGTTAATAAATTTGGTATTCATGGCAAAGTATAGTGTTAACTATTCTATTATTAACATCTGCTTCCTGTGTTCCTTTTTCATCTACTATTGTTCCAAGGTACTGAAAATGTTTAACTTGCTCTATTTTGTCTTTTATATAATATATTTATAATAGATAAATAAAGAAATTAGAATGCCAGTACTAAAATGTATCATTTATTTACATCATATATACAAAAACTGCCATATATCTAAAGAAAATTTAAACTTTGTTTTGTTCTTTTTCATCTTCTTCTGAAGGATGAGCCTTGAGCCATTCCAAAAGTCTTACAATCGCTGGTGGAATTGGTGGTGGAGTGGGTAGAATATCACCTTGTGGCTGGAAACCATCTTTATTTGCGATATAACTAATCTGAACTTTCCTACCATTTTCATCGGTATATTCATAACCTCCAGCAACTTCTAATTCAGATTCATCGGGTTTGTCAGATTTTTTTACCGTTCCTTGTTCGTGGGCTATAATATTGTTTCCAGTCTCATAACTAAAATAAATATAAGTAATTATTTATCCAGAAAAGCAAACTACAAAAAAAATTGATTTTGAGGAACATTAGACTTTGAGGTTTTATAACTGGTAACGCTTACAACAAGAGAGACCTAAATTGTCAAACAAGCCTTTTAACAAATCACCGGACAGGTCTCTACTCTACCCTTGGATCTAGAAGATCATCAACCTCAAATATAGGTACTGCAAAATGAATTTGAAAAACCTAAGAATTCATGAAAAATATTCTGCTATAATTTTTGAATTTTACGTTTAAAGTATTTTGCCTGTTTCAATCACAGTTTTGTTACTTACTTCCAACTATAGGAACCATCATGGTTCACTCCTTCATTTTCTAACTTAACAATTGGAATAATTTCTTTGTTTGGTTGTTCCTGAGCTGCAGGTGGTGCGCAGTATACTACTGCAAGGATTGCAGTTGCAAAGATTATCTGAAATTTAGAGTTTTATTTTCAAACACTTTATTATTGTTATTAATATTAATAGGAATGATGATTATTATATGTGATTCTATTATTTTGTTTATTATACATTGCGCTGGAATAAATAGGACAAAATATATTATGTAAATGGTGAAAAATAGTGGATGAAATTTTGTCTTTTTAATATTGTTACGTAATTATTGTCAAAACCATAAAAATAATGAAAATTAAAAGTTTATTGTAAAATATCCAGGATATTCTTTGATTATTTGATATTCAATTCTTATAAATTAATTTAAAAAAGTAAATTGAGATTTTAATAACTAGGCTGTAAATTTTTAAAAATATTATTGTTATTTTTAGGAAAATAAACCACAATATTTTCATTTATAAAAATGTTTTGGTTAAAAACGTTTTTGGATCAATTTCCCAAAAATAAAAAAAAAATGAATGAGCTTTTAAATTTGTCAAAAAATGTTTTAAAATTCCTACATAATTTCAATAATTAAAAAAAGTAAAAAAAATTGAAAACCAATCAATTCTGTCAATAGCTAAACCACTAAACCAACTCATCTCAGCACTGAAAATCATGTCCATAAAAAGCACAACACTGTAACCTACCAATTTCATTTTGTCGTTAATGTGATAAATCGTCAACTATAACATACTGACTCAAAATGAAGATATTTATATTTTTTAAGGAAAGGTCCCCACTCCGTGTGGGGTCAATCCAAAAAAAGTATTGTTGTTCACCAGATAATTATAGTCATACATGAACTTTAAAAATTTACGAAATGGCAGTAAATAGCTGCGAGCTACGAAGATGACACTCATGTCAGAGGCGTTCGTTCGGGAAATTTTTGGTTAGATAATAATACGCATAAGTGCATCTCAAGTGTTCAAGGTAACAATAATTATTATATAATTATAAGTTATCATTAAGCATGTGTTAAAGACAAAAGTGTCTTCTTGTTATGCCTTGGGTATTTAGTTCCCTTATTTAAACATTGAAAAAATTTAATTATTTTTTTCTTAAAAACGGTGCATAATAGCAAACTCAAATAAAAGCACCTCATAGTCTTTGGATTCAATGTAAATTTTGTCAAAAAATTGACACAGAAAAATTTTACCGCTGCCCCTCCAATTTAGAGATATGATTGAAAAATTGAATTAGGTTAGAACAATTATATCTAGTAGTGAAGCTTGCGTTTGACAGGATAATTTCCGTACATCCTGTATATCTACTATTAATGAGCTACGTATACGTAATTGAATAAAAAAAATGTTTTGACAAAAAAAACGCCACTGCCTTTTACATGAACATCAGTGATTGCTATAACACATTATCAATTGATTACTTCTATACACTTCTATATTATTAATTCGTCGATAATAAACATGTGTTAAATTCAAATGTACTAACATATAATAAATAATTTAGAAAATTTCATCGGAAAAAATCAAAATACTATCGTTACAACAGTTGGGAAATGTGGTTCCAAGTATATTGGTGTATATGTATATTTATGTCACATTTGGCAGTTGACCCATTTTAATACATGCTAATTTAATTTTTATGAACAGAATTTTGGTCTTGCCATGGGCTCTTGCCTCTCACCAATTCTATCGAATAGTTACATGGAACATTTTGAAGCCAAAGTAGTAAATAATCAAAAATTAAAACCAATTGTCTGGTGGAGATATGTAGACGACATTTTTGCAATATGGCCTTATGACTTAGTATCTCTGAATGATTTTTTAAGGAGAAAAATCTATAAAATTGGAAATTTAAATTGAAAATAACAATTTTTTGCCATTTTTAGATGTTCTTATCAATAAAACACCTACATGGTATGAAACAAGTGTTTACCGTAAGTCAACACACACTAATAGGTATTTGAATTTTGAATCAAATCATTCTATAAGCGTTAAAAAAGGAATAGTAAAATCTTTATACGATAAGGCCAGAATCATTTGTTCTAATGATAATCAATTCACAAAGGAGAAAACTTTGCTGAAAAATGTTTTAAATGCCAATAATTACCCGACAGAATTTGTAAATAAAGAAATTAAGAATATAGAGAAGGGCTCATTGTTAATACCCCATAATAATAACAATAATATTGATAATTCAGCTAACATAATTTTTAAAAACTTGACAATACCGTATGTTAAGGGTTTATTAGAAAGAATTAAGAAAATTGGTAATCAATTTAATATTCGAACTAGCTTCAAATCTAACAATACGTTGAGATCTATACTAACAAAAACGAAACCAAAAAATGAAGAACAATCTTCAAAAAACTGCATATATCAGATATCTTTTGTGAATGCGACAAATTCTATTTAGGTGAAACATCTAGACCATTGAAACTCTAAATAAATGAACATAAAAAGTATATCAAAGATAGGGAGTTCTTTAAGTCAGGTATTTGCAAACATGCTTGGGAAGAGGGGCATAAAATTCAATGGGATTCGACAAAAATAATATTGAAAGAGCCCAATAATAAAAGACGAAAAATCAAAGAAAGTGCTTTAATACAACTAAATTCAGATAAATGTGTATCTAGTATTTCAGCCGAATGTAGTCAAATTTGGTTACCAATGTTAGAAAGAGAAATTTCCAATAATCAATTACCTGCGTTATCAGGATAGCATCCATAAGTTTTTATCCAGGTTTTCTTATGATTTATCTTTGGAATGGTTGTTAATCGATACACACTTCAATACACAAAATCACCAAACTGAGTTATACATATTTTGAAAACAAAAATAATCATACACAAAAAAGTAACAACAAACGCGTTTTTATTAACCTTCATAATACCGACTCTAAAAACTTACGTTCATGATCAAGTGGGGTACACCTGTACCCCAATTTTTTTTTGTCGGTTTCGAATGAATAGACAATTGTAGGCATTTGAAAAGAAAGCCAAATTGAAATATCAAGTTTAAATGAGTTTTATTGATGGTAATATGAAAAAAAAAGGAAATTACTGACATTTATTACAAATGTAGTGAGCTTTTGAATGCTCTTTGCAGACGTTTTTATTGCACTTGAAGCACCGATTCCGACTCTTCTTATCTCTTTTTCTGTCACAAAGATGACATCTACCAACTTGAGACATAGCAGGATCAGGATTCACGGGTTCTTGTGTAACCAGTTCCGGGATGACAAGCTCCATGTTTCTCTTGATGTTCAATTGCAAATTTTTATTGGTGGTATACCTTCGTCTTATATTCCTCTTCCCCAATTCCTTTCCCAGCTCTAATAAGAAGATTCTTCTATTATCCAGGTTTCCTTTTTCCCAATCTGGGTATTTTTTCATCCAGAGTTTGTAGGAATTAATTCCACCAATATCAAGAAGATGGTAAAACATTGCCATTGGCCAACGGTTTGATTTTCGTTGGGTCGTGTATTCTTTCGCCAATTTATCGCTTGTGTCCACAGCACCTTTAGTCTTGTTATAATGTAAAATAATGTGGGGTTTATGGTTAACATTTTCTCCTCCAGTTTGGTCGTCTTTGTGCTCAGTAGATAACAAAATGACAGCAGCTTTCTTTTTCGGGACATATGAAACCATAGTTTTATCCCTCATAAATGCAAACATACTTGAGAATTCTTTTTTATATGCGCTTTTTTTGACCAGCGCTATTTTGACCAGCGCTATTTTGACCAGCGCTTTTTTTGACCGGCGCTATTTTGACCAGCGCTATTCTGCTACAGAGCCAGTGAAAGGTATCAAGGACGACGACGACGACGACGACGACGACCAATGACGAAAAATAACTGTTTGTTACTAGGCGGGGTACACGCATACCCCACTCGATCTCTTTTGGCGGTCTTTTTTTTGCATACACAGGAGACCCCATGTCAAAAATTATGTTATAAATCGAAAACTAAAGGAAGCAAAAGTATAAACAATTTTCATAATTGCAGCTGCAACAATGATTTGAAGATAGAATAATGGAAAAATTGATACGATTTTTTTTCATCAAGTTACACAGAAAAACATCACCCTGGGGTACACTTGTACCCCACTCGGTCTTATGAAGGTTAACAAAATTTCCAAAATAAGGGAAAAAAAGCGCTATCCCAATAAAAACCGTTCCTGGAATGTGCACTTCACTGGATTCCATTTCTAGTGGACTACATATCGTTAGAATGTCATAAAATAAAAAATTTTATTTCACATTTTACCAGATGTGTGATCTACTATGAATGGACCTTAATAAAATTTGACAACAAAGTTTTGTAGTCTTAAACTTAAAAATATTATTGATTGTCTAGTCAAATTTTTTCGTTGTGTCAGATAGGGACCAAAAAATTATTTCTATACTAGTTAATCTTGACAACGGTAGCTGGAATGCTACCGAAACGTCGAAATAAAAAATAAAAAACATTATTGTGGTTTGATTCCCAAAGAAAATAAGAGAAAAAAGAATAAGTAATGCCACAAGGAACTTACAGAAGAGATCTTTCTCAGCATTGAAACGTGTTGAATAGTATATTATTAAACGAGCAATTTTAATAGCCATTATTCACGCAGGGTGACGTTTGCGTCCCGAACGGTAGGCGAGGGGCGCAAGTTACCCGAGTGAATAATGGCCATAAATTGCGAGTAGAATACTATACTTTGTCCACGAACCTTGATTTCTTTATTGAGTAAGGCGAGTGTAGAACGGAAAGTAATAATTTGGTATTATTGACAATTCTAACCTCAAAATTAATAAATTTCAGTAGTACGTCAAATGTGACATATAGAGATGGGCAATACTGTGTAAAGTATCGATACACCGTACCGTTATAAATATATTGTTATAAAAATATCAATATTAAAAAATGATAATTCACTCTAGTTCAATTCAAATTGATTAATTTGAGCATTTAAAGTGGGTAAAAATCTAGTTTAAAGGTTTCACACAAACACGCACACACAAGTGAAGCTACTATTATAAAGCTTGTGATGAACCAATAACGTCTTAATCACCTCACTTGATTATTGAATAGGATAAATTTAATAAACTTGATAACCTAACCAATTCGAAAACCCTCATTGAAGGAAATTAATATCAGTAATGTCTGCTTCTTTTGGAAACTTTCTACTTCAAAAAGGGTTTACTGTGACAAATAAATGTTTAGTGATATTATGTATGTAAAGTAAATCAAGTCTTGAGTAGTGGAAATTCGAAAGGATTGCATATTTTTAAAAACCACATGATTCACTTGAATATTTAGGAGTGTATGAGAAAGTTGGACGAAAATATGTACCAAGTAAATTACTAACCACGCTTATTATTATGGGAATCGTTTTATGTAAGTAATGCGAGAAATCCTGGTAATCACAACATAAATTGTGCGTTCTCTATAATAAACCGATACATACAGGGTGCTTGAAGAAACAGTTTGTTCCAAACAATAAATAAAATGTTCTTTAACAGTGTGTAAGTTGTTATTTTACATTTAATCCAGGGAATTCTTGAAAAACTATTAATCATACTGAAGTCACTTTTGGTTCTGGAAAGTGTGCTGCATTTTTGGCTTACACTGAACTACTTCTAAACGGCTGTAACAATGTTGATGAAATTTTGCACAGAAAGATTTTTTTTTTCTTTTATTTTTGGGAATCAAACCACAATAATGTTTTTTATTTTTTATTTCGACGTTTCGGTAGCGTTCCAGCTACCGTTGTCAAGATTAACTAGTAATGAAATAATTTTTTGGTCCCAATCTGACACAACGAAAAAAATTGGCAACTAGACAATCAATAATATTTTGAAGTTTAAGACTACAAAACTTTGTCAAATTTTATTAACGTCCATTCATAGTAGCCGATCAACTGTACCCCAACATATATGGACCTTTAAGAACAGGTTTCCCCTCTTGGAGGCAGGTAACCTGCACACCTTACTATTATCAAGGAATCCGTTGTTTTGAGTAGACACCAACCTTTGTCAAAATAACCAATAGCCATAAGATTAAGTGGTATAATTAGAATATCTTGTCACACTTACTAAGGAAGTTCAATTTACCTTGTGTCGTTACCCTCTGCGGAGGATAATTTTACTGTAGATTTGCTACTAACGAATAGTACAATCACTAGAGTTTGTAAACCCGTGTATGCATACAAAGGTATATATTTAAAATGTTTCTGTATCCACCCACCCCTAAGGCTAGAGTGGGTACCCTAATACTTTCCTCTTTTATAATAGAGTTGCACATGCTTTCTATTAACCCAGAATAATCTAACCTAAACGTTTTTATGAAAGTCAGACTTCAATGATCTATGAATGGACCTTAATAAAATTTGACAACAAAGTTGTGTAGTCTTAAACTTCAAAATATTATTGATTGTCTAGTTGTCAAATTTTTTCGTTGTGTCAGATAGGGACCAAAAAATTATTTCTATACTAGTTAATCTTGACAACGGTAGCTGGAACGCTTTGATTCCCAAAAAATAAGAAAAAAGAATAAGTAATGCCACAAGGAACTTACAGAAAAAGATTTTTTTGTTGTATGTATGTATGTCTTTTGGGGTAACACTCACTGAGACCTAAAAGATCTATTGTGCCCCCTTACTTCTACTTAGTTCCTGAGGAAAGTCTCAGATACTAGTAGCTCCTTTAGTCCTATTTCCCCGAGGAATTTTAGGATATCTGCAGGCTTCAACTTAGGTAACTGTCCCTCTTCTATCCAGTAGTCTCCCAGGTGCTGTGCCCTAGGATTCTGACTTGCTGTGCAGTTCGCAAGTATGTGGATGGAGGATTCTTCTTCCACTCCACAAAACCTACAATCTTCCTCCTCCACTATTTTGAGCTTTTTAAGGTGCCCATTCAGGCGACAATGTCCCGTTAGGATTCCTGTTAAAACTCTTAGTGCAGTTTTGCTTTGACTTATGCATTCATTTGATCTCAACAGGTTGTAGTCACCCAGAAGAATCTTTGATTGCCTAAGCCCTACTAGATCTTTCCAATTGTCAGATCTTCTCTTTTCTTCGGCTTTACCTATTTCTTCCAATATTACATTGGAGCTGATTCCGCAAAAAGGTTCCGGCCCCCAAAAGGGTATTTCAGTTCCCCTCATCGCTAGTTCATCTGCTATTTCGTTTCCTTCTATTCCAGTGTGTCCTGGAATCCACAGGAATCTAAGATTTTTTGTTAGGATCATACCAAAAATTTCGTTAAATAGTTATTTACGTTACATGGCCGGAAAGTAGTGTTTTTCGGGTCGAGACAAGAAGATTTCAGGGCGAGCCGTAGACGAGTCCTGGAAGCTTGGAGAGACTGAAAAACACTAATCAGTTGCAAAGTGACGTCATCATTTCAACGCCAAAATGCATGTATTCGAATACTATTCAAATAGAAAAGCGCAAAACGCCTCATTAGTTAAATGAATATTGTGAAACAAGTTCTATTGGTTAGTGTCTTGGTTAAGGTTACTTAACCCTAAGATTTTACCACCGATTACGAAACTGGCTGTCAGAGGTCCTGTTTAATTTTTTCAGATTCTCATGGTCAAATTGTTCATAAAATACCAAAATATCCAATTATTATTTACATATTCACTTATTTATATTCCAAAGTAATGACACACACTCACTCAAATTCATATATTGCATAGTAATATATCAAAAATATTTTTATCGAACGTAGAATCATCCATGTATAAAATTAACAGATTATGTAATTCATTAGACACTATTAAAGTTTCCTATACCAAAAGAAATTTCTTATCGAAAACGTAATTAATTGTTAACCTGAAAAAAATGTTGTCGGTGTCACAAAGTGCGGTTTAAAAATAAAGTACCCAAAATGTACCAATTTGTCAGTATAATTAACATTTTGCCCTGCAGTTAGTTATAAGTAATAATTGAAAAATTGTATATTGCCACACATGGTAAGAAGAAGATTTACCAGTTTTACAGGGTGATTGATTTGAAAATTTAAATTTATTTTCTTAACGCTGCTCTAAAATGGTGTAGCATGAATTTATATGAGACACTCGATAATCCATAAACTAGAAATAGTAGTGTACATTTATTTTTATTTATTATAGATTTTCAGAGGCGGTCAAAAGCCTTTTGACCTCCCAACTTTTTTATGGGGTTATATTTAACAAAATATGGGCCACTACTGTATAAAACCGCGTTATTATTACATTACAATTTATAAACAACGACGATATTAATTGGACTTAACTCAACAAGTGTTCAATATGTTATAAAAAATGTATTTCTCCACGTCCAGTTAATAATAAGTCAATATTTTACCTCCTAACAAAAGGTATATGGTACCCATAAATCTACTAGAGTGAATTATGAACTCATGATTCACGCTTCTGCATTTAAATAACATGCCATGACAGTTCAACACACAAAATTTCGGTACATAGGTGACTAGAGATGGAGGTACAATATGAAATAAACTATTAAATCTGCGTATTTTGTTTAGGAAATTTGTTTCTGAAATATATCGTATCGATAAAATATCGAAATTTTTAGTATTGATACTTTTCATAACGGTATTTTTCAATATTGATATTTTTAAAACAATAAATTTATAACGGTACGGTGTATGGATACTTTACAGAGTATCGCCCATCTCTATATGTCACATTTGACGTACTCCTGAAATTTATTAACTGACGTTAGAATTGTCAATAATACCAAATTATTACTTTCTGTTCTGCACTCGCCTTATTTAATAAAGAAATCAAGAGTCGTGGACAAAGTATAGTATTCTACTCGCAATTTATTGCCATTATTCACTCGGGTGACTTGCGCCCCTCGCCTACTCATAAAAATACAGTACACTTTAAAATTCAATATTTTGAAAATGACATTCAAAAGGGTGGCTGTTTCTTCCAAACTAAATTGTTCACAAGGAAATACTAGGATGCAAACAGTTTAAGAATAGACGTTTAATTCCAGTGGCGTTCCATATTTTGTTAAATGTAACCCCTTAAAAAAAGTTGAAGGGTTAAAACGGTGTTGACCCCCTCTGAAAATCCATAACAAATAAAAATAAATCAGCGCTACTACTCCCAGTGTATGGATTATCGTGTAAACATTTTCATAAATTTAGGATAAACCGTTTTAGAGCAGCCTTAAAAAAATTAAATAAAATATTCAAAACTTCTTTTGTCTGTAGGTAAGTTAGTTTCAATCAACCCATTTATCTTTTCAGGACACTTTGTATATCCTTGGCAAGTGTAAATCATCCTAATATTCAATCCTCAGTAATTCATTCAGATAACCTTGATTATTTAAATTTAAATATATATTAATGCATATCAAATTTTTAATTAATTACACACTATATTGATTAAACACTTCTGGTTAAGAGAAAAAAAATAGTGTCATGCTTTATGTGTGTATTTGTTTGTATTTCGTAATAGCACAGCTATTATGAGAACATACAATTATGGTTAAATATAGAAATAACATTTGAGTTGAGTAAATTGCTTTATCTAATTGATATGAAGAATTATTCGTAAACTCAAGGTAAAGATTCATCGATGGTTATTGAATAACAAATTTTTTCCTCTACCATTTCTTCTTTATATCCAAAACTGTTGTACGTTTAATTTTATTACATAATGCTTATTATTACAAGTCGTATAAATTGAAGATGACAACAAAATTATATGATCGTTGCTTAAAAGTATGATTAGTAATAATTATTATTTTTGTTGAATTTTTGTGAAATTAAACCAAAATATTTTTTTATATATTCTTAATTCAACGTTAAATTAAAAATATATAAAAAATATTTTGGTTTAATTTTCCAAACAATTTACAAAAAGAATAATGAGTACACCACAAGGAACATACAAAAAATATTTAGTACTAATAATATCAAAAATATTAATAAATAAATATAAAAAAATATTATGTATCTCTCCTAAAAATATGTGTGATAATTCATTAGATTCAAAATTATGTATGGAAAAATGTATCAAGAACGTTTATCAGCAGATAGAAATTTTCAAAAACTACAAACAAATATAAATTAAAAAAACGTTTTTTGTTCGACAATATCTCGAAAAATTTAGGAAATTTTGAAAAAAAGAGATTCTGAAAGAGGAGGAAATTTTCATCAAAAATGTATCAACTCCCGGAACTTCATATCCTTTATTTATGATTTCAATTCAACTCTGAAGGAATTAATTGTTAATTTAAAGTTTTGAAAAATTTATAATATATATTTTGAACACTTCAAAGAATTCATTGCCTTTGAAAAAAAATTTAAAAGTTAGTTTTTTAACAAGTTAAGTAAATGTTAATTAATAAAATTTTCTCGACCTGTCTTTTTTATTGTAAACAAAAAAAATGTTCAAATAAATTCGTTTCTTAGTGGAGCCCTTCAAAAAGTTTGAAGAATTCGCCTATAAAAATTTTTTCGATGAAAATCCTACAATTATCCTACATCTTACAAACAAATTTTTTAATAATTCTTTTTAATTAACAATTTAAATGAACATTATTCATTCATCGATGTATGCTTATTTTTTAAAAAGCTATACAGGATGTTTTATTTGGTATAACCAAAATTAATATCCGGTATAACCAGTAGCGCTGCCAAAATAATAGAAAGTCGAAATAGCCACAAAAGTACTTCTTGTTAGTTAGATTGAAAATAAATACTGATAAATAAAATTAAAATCTATCACAATTATTCTTTTATTAAAAAAATTATGTACAAATCACAATTATATACATCTCTCCAAAATCTCGTTTATAAAACGATTAGTATCTGAATTTTCCGCTGTTTTTCAATGGTTGAGCTGCAGCGGCCGCTTGTCTTCTTTGAATCCTGTTCTGTTCTTCATTGTCTTCTTCGGGATGTGCTGCGTTGTATTCCAGAGATTTCAGAATTTCTTCTGGAATTGGTGGTGGAGTTGGCAAATGGCTACCTTGTGGTTGGAATCCATTTTCATTAGCGATGTAAGTAAGAGAGATCGGTGTGCCGTCTGGAGCGGTGTATGATACTTGTCCTTGAACATCTGGTCCAGCTTCACCTTCAATGTTCTTGATGGAACCTTGTTCTTGAGCGTTTATTCCATTGGCAGTTTCAAAACTACAACAAAATATAGAATAATTGAATATCTTTTAATCTTGGTCTTACCTCTACTAAAATTATGAACGGATGAAGATTCTTACCTCCACTGGTATGACCCATCGGCGTTGACACCTTCATTGTCATATCGTAAAATCTGGATTGGTTCAGCTTCTTTCAACTGTTGTCCAAGAGAAACAGTGATGAGTGCAGAAAGGGCGAGGATCTGAAAAAATAAAATCTATTTAAGAAGACAGATGAAACTAAATCTGATAAGTACGAGTATCGCCACAAAATTTTAGCGATGATATTATTCCAACCAGATGAAGCCAACTTCTAAGGACATGACATTATGAATTTTCTTAAAAACCACACACGTGCCGATGTAAATCCACATGCTACAGTTGTAGCTCGGTTTCGACATTCCTTTCCTGTCAATGTTTGGATTAGTATTATCCACGATTATTTATTAGGGCCATTCTTCCATCCTCAATTAATGAATAGTGGTACATATCTTCATTTTATAAAAAATGAACTGCCTGTTATCCACATTTTAAAGCATTAAAGTATCCGTACGGAGGTTGTTGAACAGGAAGAGATCTCTACTTGCAAGGCACCCAAGCTCACCTGGACACCATCCTGTGGATTTTTGTGCATGGGAATATTTAAAATCACTCGTTTACTGTAATGTTATTCGCAAAACTCGTGACTTCTTCGAACGTCGATTGGATGCTTGTATTTTAGTTGGAGGTGCACATTTTGAACATTTGCTCTAAAATATACTAGTTTCGATCACGGGAGTGATCACTGGACACTGCACAGTAGAGGTAAGAATCCGGAAAATCAAGGTAAAACTGGATGATCTGTGGAAGAGGAAGAGACGGTGGAACATGTCATCTGTCTATGCCCTGCCCTGGCAGGTAACCGCCAGAGGTATTTGGGGAGTACACGACTTGAGAGTCTAGGAGAGGTAGCAGAGATGGAAATCGGAAATTTGAAGAACTTTATAGGAGGATGGAAATGCATAAGAAAAGGAATTAAAGGAAATATATAAAGGACTAAGGATAGGTAAAAACAGGATGGCTCAATACCATGAGCCAAAGGGTATCACTATGGGCCTAGGGCTTCTGAGTGGACCGGGGCAGGAACGGACTTGGTCGCTCTTTTAACCTAACCTAACCTATGTTTATCAAAAAAACATCTGATTAACGAGAAAATTTATCCCACATGTTCATAGGAACTTTTCGTTTCAAACTTGAATATTTATCAACAACTGATTTCTATATAAGGTCACTATTTTTCTTATCACAATATTCACTAATCACAGCATTTATTACATACCATATGATTCATTTTGATTTGAGGTGTAGTTGTATGGTTATTGAAGAACTAACTACCCCGTTGAGTAGCTGTATCTATTTATACCGCCGATACCGTCCCACCAAAAAAATTATGTCAATAATATTGAATAATAATCATTTGTTGGATAATAGTTATGTATAAACTACGAATTATTAGAGATTTGATGCAAATGTAAAAGTACAATCGCCTCGAAGGTGGTTGTCACTATATGATGCTAGACCCACTTTTGATTCATGTGAAATATTTTTAACATCAAAACTTCTTATCTACCAAGGCGAATAGAGAGAAAAAAATTGCAGAAAGTTTATTTCCAATAAGAATATGAAAGCAACACCCAGTATTACAAAGCCCTATAATAATAGGTAAACATTCATATTCTGGAACCAAAAGGTACTTATAACTTTAGGAAGATGACCGCCACTCGATTCAGGGGAGGATTCTACATAGATAGATTTGAAGTAATGAGGAAGTTAGCGATTTAAATCGCGAAATATTTCCATACCCACTCCTTTGTTAATAATTTCAAACAAAATTAAAATTTTTGGTTAGTTTTTTGATCAAATCATTCGTTCACCTTAAAATAGCGACATGGGATTCTCGAAAAAACGCATTTTCAATATAAAATGTGTTGTAAATACCACAAAATTACGAATTCTGAACTGAAATTTCAGAAGAGTATTCGCAAGAATAATCAACTGGATAAACATTTCATGAGCATCACTTGAAGGGATTCCGTCTTATGAATAATAAATATGAAAGTAGTGAAAATATTCGAAAATCCATTTTCTGAAACTTAAGGTATTCATAACTCGACTAATTCAAAAGATAGAACGTTCTAGTCTCCACTATTGGATTCAGGGGAACATTTTACATATAGATATGAGTTTTGAGTCTATATTTCCTAGCACTAAGGGATAGCAGAGAGCAATTTAAATCGCGAAATATTTCCATACCTATCCCTTGCTTCAAAATTTCCAACGAAAAAAATTTTTGCGTCATGGAATTGGCTTAAAATTGGTAACCGGTTTTTTTTTTGATATATGAAAATGAAAGCCACAGTCTGTTTTTTCATCCTTTCGTATTCAAATAATGTAATAATGTAATAATGTAAATACCACAAAACTATGAATTTCGAACTGAAATTTTAAAAGGTAATTCCTAAAGATACTATAAAACGGGAAAAAAATTAACAGAAGCATAACTTGAAAGGTTTCCGATTTTCATAACTCGACTAATTGAAGATATAGAACATTCTAGTTTGCTCCTTTGAATTTAGCGGAACATTTTCCATATAGATGTGAGTTTGAGTCTATATTTCCCAGCATCAAGGGAGATTTCAGAAAGCTTGCTTCAAAATTTCATACAAAAAAGAAAATTGCGACATGGAATTGGCTTAAAATTGGCAATCGGGGATTTTTTAACACGTAAAATGCCGCCATGATAAAAAAATATCGGGTCCTAATGGCCGGACGAGTTTTTTCCTTTAATCATATACAATTGTCTATTTCGGGCCACATACAGGCCAAATAAACTAAAATGAAGCCAAAACATGAAGAATCTATCCCAATGTAGTTTATATTGATTCGGTGGGACAGTATTATCCTCTGAGGCCAGAAGAAAAATTTGGTATGGTGCCTTACATAGACCACCACGACCCCTCAGAAATATTTTGATGTCAAAAAATGGTAGGCTCCTTACACCCACCACGGCACTTTACGTGCTAATACGGGAAAATGAATGCCACAGTCTGTATTTTGATAAAATCATTCTTTCGCATTCAAATAGTGTAATGAAATTTTTGAAAAAACGCATTTTCAACATAAAAAGTCTTGTAAATACCACAAAACTATGAATTTCGAACTGAAATTTTAGGAAGAATTCCTAAAGAAACCATAAAACACAAAAGCATAAATTGAGAGGTTTCCGTCTTGTGAGTAATAAATGAGAAAGTAGTGAAAACACTCGAAAATCCACTTTCATAACTCGACTAATTGGAGAGATAGAAAGTTCTAGTCTCCTCCATTGAATTTCGGGGAAAATTTTCCATATAGATATCAATTTGGAGTCTATATTTCCTAGCATTAAGGGAGATAGCAGAGAGCAATTTAAATCGCGAAATATTTCCTACAAAAAAAAATTTTTTTGAGACATGGAACTGGGTTAAAATTGGTAACGGGGGGTTTTTTGATACGGGCAAATGAATGCCACAGCCTGTTTTTTAATAAAATCATCCTTTCGTATTCAAATAATGTAATGAATTTTTCGAAAAAACACATTTTCAACATAAAAACTCATGTAAATACCACAAAATTCTGAAGTTTGAACTGAAATTCCAGGAGGGGATCATGCATACTATTAACAAAGCAAAATTAAAATATGTTCTTCCTGGATTGGAAGTATAATACTGTATATTGAAAATACTATTTTAGTAATTTGTCACTTTTTATGTAATAAAAGATGTTTTATTCACTTAAATGAAACTTACCGAGTGCACTATGTACAATATATTCCTTCACAATAAATTTATATCTAGAACAACTACCAACAGCGTTACAGTTCTCACTAAATCCGAAATTTCAGTAACTGCTTTGGCTCTCCAGGTGGCACTATCTTCGCACGTTTCGAGTGTCCATACCCTGCCCCTTCAAAATTCCCAGCAAATATTTTTTTGAGATGAAAAATGCCTGAAATTCGTAACAAAGGTATTTTTAGAACAAGACTAGCACAGTCAGTTTTTTGAATTATTTCCATGCATTAAGGGGAATAGGATCCGAGGTGGTTCAGTCTTAGAGTAATACTACAAATAGAGTCCGCATTTCATTCATAAAACTATCTGAAAAGACGGCTAGCATTATATGTTTTCATCAATGACTTTCAAGGAGTGGGGAGATACTGTCGGACTAGTCGGACAGTGCCACTGGCCAATAGAATTTACTTACAGGTGAAAAAAGAGGTTAGGAAAATTCCGACTGTTTTTTTGCAAATTTGGCACTTACGAACCATGATTTTCAGAAAAAAATATTGTTTTTATTATATCTGTACGCATACACACAAATATCAGTTAAAAAAACGAAAACAAAAGCTTCAATAAACTAGGAACGTTGAAACTTCCTAGTAAGATCAGGTAAAATTGATAGTAAAATGGCTTCGGCCCTTTTCTCGGTGTTGCCATATTTCAGACAGACAAAATTATTAACACGCATTTGTTTCGTTTAAACCTCAAAAGTTTCAAACAAAAACATATTTTTATTACATAAACTACTTAGGAAAATTATTTTAAAATCGTTTTTATGTAATTTCTTAAAAGTACATTTTTATTTTGTACGTTTCTATCGTGTCCTATAATTCAGTTGTGGCAATTCAAAGGAAAAGTAAGACATCTGCAAAGTGTCGGCAAGTTACCTTAGAATGTGAT
Source organism: Lochmaea capreae (assembly GCA_949126875.1). NCBI lineage: Eukaryota > Metazoa > Arthropoda > Insecta > Coleoptera > Chrysomelidae > Lochmaea > Lochmaea capreae. The sequence continues at coordinate 4,600,340 of OX421400.1, forward strand.
GTAATGTTGGGTTCACTTTTAAATGTAAACAAATGGATTAATCTGAGGGTTCAGTAACTTATCACAATTGTGATTAGGCCAACGATCGCATAAGGAATGATAGTCTGGTGAAGGGGGAAAGAACTGTGAATATTTCAACTACAATAGAAAAACAAGCTTTTCCTGGTGTCACCGAAACAATTATCATTATAAGCCTTTCTATTAGAAGATCTTACTGATACAGCTGGGACAATACCCAAATCAATAATAAATATTCATTTATATTCGAGTTTATAGAAAGATTCCGTGTTATAATTAAATTAATTTATTGTTTTTATTACAAAGAAAAATATATACAAAAATGTCATTTTCAAAATGATCAATATCTGAATTTTTTGCTGTTCTGTGTTTGAGCCGCTGCAGCCGCTTGTCTTCTTTGAATCCTGTTCTGTTCTTCATTATCTTCTTCGGGATGTGCTGCGTTGTATTCTAGAGATTTCAGAATTTCTTCTGGAATTGGTGGTGGAGTTGGTAAGTGGCTACCTTGTGGCTGGAAACCATTTTCATTAGCGATGTAAGTAAGAGAGATCGGTGTACCATCTAGAGCGGTGTATGATACTTGTCCTTGAACGTCTGGTCCAGGCTCACCTCCAATGTCCTTGATGGAACCTTGTTCTTGAGCGTTTATTCCATTGGCAGTTTCAAAACTAAAACAAAATATAGAATAATTGAAAAAAGGAAATCGGCTGGTTATGTTGAAGAGAGCATTTTAACAATAAGGAGAATGTTTCAAACACTTTTTGGAGTGTCATTAGTTAAAGTTTAACCTCATTGAGTACTCACCTCCATTGATATGAACCATCAGCGTTGACACCTTCATTTTCATATCGTAAAATTTGGATTGGTTCAGCTTCCTTAGGCTGTTGAGCCAATGAAATACCGACAAGTACAGACAAGGCGAGGATCTGTAACATTAAATCATAACATAATCTTCTCGGACTAATAGTGTAACAATAAAAATAGTTATAAATGACATAATAATAATATTCTGTAAGAAATATCATTTTCTATTGAAATAAATCAACAAATTACGCAACTGATGTATGTGCAAAAAGGTTCTTCTAATGACTAGATAGATTAGGCTTGACTTTTACCGTTGTAATTTATACATAAAAGTGATGCTTGAGAGATGAGATAATTGAAATAACAAAAGAGTTTTAATAAACTACAACTGAGATTTAGAAAGCGATATTTTTATACAGTGCTCATCTAGTTTAGATCAAAATATTTCGTTAGCTTCTACTGTTATAATTATGACATATCCATTTAAACCGAATTGTGTAGATATCCGATGATTTAAAAAGCAATAAGTGGTTACAGAGTTGAATTAAAAAAGGTACAAACAAGAGTTTTATTTCTTTATACATAATATATTTAAACTAGAGCTATATTAGTTCAATGAGATTTACAGACGCAACACTGTATGTTAATTTTTAATTGCAAACGTATCACACATGATCCATATTGACTTTAAAAGACTTTAATGCTTCTAAAAGATCTTGATTTTTTTATGAATCTTTGTAATTATTTAATAAATAGCTCATTTTAACTTGTGATGTGACAAAGGAGATTGAAATTTTTACATTTTCTACAACAGATTGTTAAGATTATTCCGGAATTCTTTTTTGTCCAGAATTTTCCATGACATTGACCCCTATCATCGGATCTAGGTAAATTGTTCGAAATCAATTCTTCGAAAGTCAATTGTTCGAAATCAATTATTCGAAAATCAATTCTTCGAAAGTCAATTCTTCGAAAGTCAATTATTCGTAAATCAATTGTTCGAAAATCTATTGTTCGAAATTCAATATTCTGAATAGAATATACAAAAATAGATAGATGGAAGTTTTTATTACTTTGTGAATTTATCAAATGACAATTTTTGTGAAGTAAATTATAATAATTTCCAATAATAACCCAACCAAACCTACCCCTACCAAACCACCTTCGTATTTTATCACCATTAGGAACCTGCCACCTATTCGATAAATTGATTTAGAACAATTGAGTTTCGAATAATTGATTTTCGAATAATCGGTCATTCGAAAAAGTGATTTTCGAATAATCGGTAATTCGAAAAATTGATTTTCGAACAATTGATTTCGAATAATTTACCGGTACCCCCTATCATCTATACTCTAGCGAAGTAATTGGTCAAATACATTCTCCCCGAAAATCTTGAAGAAACCTTTACAATTAATGACTATTCTCATTTTAGGTCACTGCTCCAGCGTTTTTGTGCGCTTTCTTACTCTCGAGCTTAATTGTATTACCCTCTTCATTTATCCACTGTCCGAAATTCGAATGATATCAAAAGTCTTCTTCTAGTTTCAATTATTATAACCATTTTACTTGGAGCAATATCCATGCCTAAACCGCTGATCGCTGAGACTTGACACTACTTCAAATTTTGCATAAACATTTTTTTTAAGAGAATAGATGGAAGACGGGTCTCGTATTTTATGGAAACACATCGCCTCGCGAGGTTAAAAGGGGTGGAAAGTTGTTTTGGGGGAATTTGCATCGAAATTGATATCAATACTTCTTAATGCTTTTGATTTAAATTACATTGTATTTTGGCGCAATGCGATATAGGCATTAATAATAACGTGAAAAACTAATTAAAAATCTTATTAGAACCATTTTTTGACTAGAGCTAAACGCAAAAGCTAGTTATCGGAATCTCTCAATCTATTTATTTCAAAAATATACTTTGTTATTTCACTGTGAACAATTTAGCACAGAGTTTATCTTCTCCTTGAACTTTTTTGCATATTATCATAGTATTTTATTTTCAAGATGAATTGTTCGTTTTTAAAACTAATCCATTCACAAACAACTTCATAATATTTTCATTTTAAATTTAGATAAGATTAGATTGAATGAATGAAAAAAAAAACTCAATAATTATATCTGTCTGTAAAAATAACGGTAGTTAATTGATTTGTACTCAATCAAAAATTATTTTAAAATAACAATCTGATTAATTGGTATAGTTTCTTTCCAACGACAGGTTCTGTTTGTCCCTATTTACCTATTTATAGTTTTATATCATGTATATGTTGATCTTTTTCCATATAGTTTTTATTGAAAAAATATTTGGAACAATTCCTTTCCTTTCAATCGTTTTCTGTAGACAAATGACATTTGTGTGAAATACAGTGGAGGGTGTTCTGAAAAACGATGTCTACGGTGGTACTGTCGCAATTGATTGAAATTGAAAATATTTCCTTACAAAATAGTCATGAAAATATCAGAGTTCTGACCCCAAAAAAATATATTAATAAAAATGTTGTGTGTATATAAAATGCCCCAGCAACGACAAGCATAAAAAATAGCACAAGATTGCTGAGGATGAAATATATAAAGAGGTTTATCAAAGATTTGTTTAAAAACAATTGGATTCGATGAAAAATTGGTACTTCGCTTCGTTATATAACAGATTTCACAACAGATATATATATATTTATATCGGTAAAACACAAAGTACATTTCAAATAAGATATAGTGAACATATTAGTTTCTTTACAAGTAAATCTCTAAAAAACTGCTGCACGTGGTTGTATATCTCTCAAACTAAACATCAGTCGTACTGGAGTGCCAAAACAGGAACACAGCAAACTCCTGGTCAAAAAACCCTCGGAGACCAATGAAATACTAAACCCTAGTATGGGCGAGATAAGGATAGTGGCGGGTTTACTCACCGGTCACTGTACCCTAAGGAAGCACATGCATACAATGAACATATATATAGGGAGGAACCTATCTGTCGGTTGTGCATGGAACAGGAGGAAACAGCTTCTCACATTATCTTCGATTGTGAAGCATTATCTCATTGGAGATATAGACTAGACTCCTAGGACTAGAACTATAAGAAGGACTTAGTGAAAAGTCTTTTGAGTCTGGTAAGGTCTACTGGTTTCTTCACTGCACAATTAAGAGCACAAAAAGCCTAAAGGCCTAAATCAAACCTCCAGATGACATTGAATACCATTTACATTGTTGTCAAAAAATTATGACCTTATTACTTATAATCGAAAAAAAATTTAAAAACTGTTATAGAACGAATACGTATTTGATTATTATTGCGAACAAATTATTGTACTTCCTGAATTTCCAAATAATAAAAAAATCAAGTAAAATATTTTCTTTTACAATATTTTTTGCACATTATTCACAAAATTCACAAATCACTGAATGTTTACATACCATAGGATTCATTTTGTTTTGATTGTCAAAGACGAACTAACTACCCCGTTAGGTAGCCGTATCTATTTATACCGCCAACACCATCCCACTCAAAAAATTGTTTGTCATTAGTATTAAATAATAACTTTGACGTTGAATAATAAATACCCATGCATGAACTTTAAATTGTTGAAGATATAAGGCAGATGTAAAAGTGCAGTCGCCTCGAACGTAGTTGACACAAGAAGATTGTACTGGCGATGGTACTAGACCTACTTATTCCACTAATTGTGGTATTATTCTAAAATAAACTTTTCGGAATTTAAATACAAAAGAGAAACAAGAGTGAAAATAATTTGACAAAGATGTGGAGAATTATGCTTTTTATTGTAATTTTCGTGTGATTTCCGATTTAATCATAACATCTTTCACCGCAAGTGTACGACGAACAGTTTCTGTCCCAGTGCAAACAAATATTAATGAAATATAGTGCACAGAAAAATGAGACTAATAATAATATCCTAACATCGATCCTCACGATCCTGTTCTTTGAAAGATCCAAAAATAACAAGTTCCTAGTCGGTCAACTATCTCAAACATACTCCAATTTCGGGATAAGCCTGGCGCAACAACTGGTTATTCATTTATTCGTACTTGCACTAGATCTTTGTACCATTTTCCATATTTTCTACCTCCATTACAGAAAGCTTGTGTCTTTTACAACGGCCACTAGTTCTACAGGGGGGATTTCGAGTAGTTCCAATGGTTGTAATATTTCCTCTCCAAAGTGCTTCCGTTTGAATCCTTGTAAGTTCTCACAGATGCAGAGTATATGCGTAGGTGTTTCATTCCATTTTGTGTGGATGTTTCCTCAGGACGGTCTTTAAAGTTGATATTTCCTTGTCTAGCTTTTTCAGAAAACCCTTTGTATGAAGGTGACGTTTTGTCAACCTCCATTTGAATTGGTATTGTTTATCGGGCTCTGTAGCAGAATAGCGCTGGTCAAAATCGCGCTGGTCAAAAAAAGCGCTGGACAAAATAGCGATGGACATAAGTAGCGCTGGTCAAAATATCGCTGCACAAAAACAGCGTAGGACAAAATAGCGCTGGACAAAAACAGCGCTCCATAAAATAGCGCCGCCAAAAGATAATTATGCTTCTTTATTTTACTACTATCTCATACATAAAAATAGACTATAGTGCCGAATTAGCATAATTAGGAATAACATATTTTTCATAAATTACAGTCATAACAATAGTTTTCCTAATTCAATTCGTCAATTCAACATCGTTTCTCGACCAGCTGACAGTGATCAAAGTGTTGGTAACTATCTATAACAATATCACAATATAAAGAACGGAAAACAAGTAAGAACAACAATCAATATTTTTCATCATACTTCAACACATATCGCTTCCCGACCAACTGACACAGATCAAAGTGTAAACAACTGCTTGTCAGTGTCATATCTATTTAAAGTCTAAAAAAATGCAATTTGGCAAGTCTCAGAAAGGAGGTGCTACATTATTCCACGAAGGATATAATTACCGAAAGGACAAGCAGTGTGAAATTGCATTTTTTTAGACTTTAAATAGATATGACACTGACAAGTAGTTGTTTACACTTTGATCTGTGTCAGTTGGTCGGGAAGCGATATGTGTTGAAGTATGATGAAAAATATTGATTGTTGCTCTTACTTGTTTTCCGTTCCTTATATTCTGATATTGTTTGTTGTAAAGCAAGGTTGATGCTTAGCGGTGAAACTTGATTTATCAATCACATCCTACTGTAATAGTTGATTTTGTAAGGATATTTCAGCCGGCGCTATTTTATGAAGCGCTGTTTTTGTCCTGCACTGTTTTTGTCCTGCGCTGTTTTTGACCAGCGCTATTTTGACCAGCGCTATTTATGTCCAGCGCTGTTTTGTCCGGCGCTATTCTGCTACAGACCCTGTTTATCTACCCTCTTAAGCAATTCTATGTGATTCGATAAAACGGTTCCGGACCTATGAAGTCTCCTTTATAGCATTCTTCAGTTAATTGGTCCTCCAAGTCCTTACCTGTAATCCCCTCATATATCGGCACCCATGCTGTCTCTTGCCATCCTATCAAGAGATTCATTACAGTTTCTCACTTTATGGTTGGATTGCTGATAGCTTTGAGCAGAGCCTGGTCATCAGTAAACTGGTGTAATAAGCCCAAAAATTTTCTTGCATTGAGCAACGTTATGTTAAGGTAAATGTTCCAGTATCTTACGCCACCTGCTCTCACATAAAACCGTTCCCATTTTTTGTAATAGGTTTTTGCCAATTACCCAATTACAGCATTGTTGTCTTATTGTGCACTACTTATATCTCCCAGTACCCTCATTCTGTAACGCTGCTATGGTGTTAGAGACAGCACTTTAAGTAACCTACATTTCGGAGAATATATTGTCGTATTTTTTCATATTTATTGATTTTCTTGCAGTAAAAAATTGGTCTTGATTTTATTTTATCCTTTCTACCATTAGAAAAGCAATTTCCTATTATTATGCAACACAATTGCTTTGAGAAAAAAATATTTTATCAATTAATAAAGTTTGATATATTTCTAGGAGTAGATCTGTTGAAAGACAATTAATTTCGTGAATCGTTCGCACATACTTACAACATTTATAGCCTGCTAGTTCACGATATTCTAATAAAAGTGTTAACAAACTGTGAAAAAATTATATAATGGAGTCGTTATAATTATAAAATGTACTAAAAATATGTTATTAAATGTATAACCAGCTATCATTATGGTTCTTCGATTTATTGAGTAATTCGAAGGGAAGTAAATGGAAAAAAATATTTTTTAATATACCACGTTTTTAAAACGAACTAAAAACTAAATAATAATAATAATAAACGTGGGGCGCATGCAAAACTGTTATATAAAAATGTAGATAGTAGCTGTGTCGCATGCGTCCCACGTTTATTATTATTATTATTTTTCACTTTTTGGTTCGGTCAAAGAATTACGAAATAATGATGTTTTTTTTTCATAATTATATTTAGTGTTTTTACGGAAAATATCTAATTACATTAAATAAAAAAATTTAAATGTATATCTACGTGTGGCTCTTTATCAAATATAAAAAACCTGATTTCGACCCTATTTGGCCCCCATGTGTGCCCACCCCCGCTATATACCATCGAACAAATTGAGTTTAAAATCATGTACAAGATATAAAAGAAAAGCGCGTTAATAAAAACGTGATAATAAAATAAATAATTAACTAAGTTTTGCAGTTAGTTACATGAATAATCATAGAAAGGTGAATTATTATTATTTTGAAATAAACATTAAGCTTTCAGTCAATAATAAAACAGTAATTAATGTTTTTATATGTTTTCTATCATTTTCATAGTATATTATTAAACGAGCAATTTATGATAACCATTATTCACGCAGGGTGGCGTTTGCTTTCCGAGCCGTTGGCGAGGGGCGCAAGTCACCTGAGTGAATAATAGCCGTAAATTGCAATAAATTCCTATTCGTTTTTGGGTCATTGTACAGTGTGATTTAATATTGTTCAAGTGCACGATTTGTTGTGTTTTTTTGCAAAATTTCAAGTTTTTAAGTGTTGTTGAGTTTTATTGAATATTTGGTGGGTAGTAATGTGAAATTATGCGTAATTCTGTATTCTTGGTCGTTTTTGTGTCTAATTCTGTTTTCTTGTGATTTTTTGGGTGCAAGTGATTGTTAATTTTCTGAAATTGGATGATATTGTATTGAATATTGTCTATTTTCACGATTTCTGTGTTTTTTTGTTTCACTGTGCAGTTTGATTGAATATTGTCGATTTATGTTGTGGTTTTTTTGCTAAATTGAGAGTTTTTGAATGTTGATGAGTGTTATTGAATGTTTTGGTGTTTACCTATATGAAATTTTTCTTTGTTTTTGGATGTTTTTGTGTCGAATTGTGTTTTCTTTTGAGTTTTTGTGTGCAAATGATTGTTTTTTGTGTAATTGTGTGATTTTGAAATAAGTAATGTCTTCTAATTTCACGATTTCTTTTGTTTTTGTGTATATTTAAGGGATTTTTGTGTTTTTTTAAATGTTGTTTGTTTTATTGTTCCGCTGTGTTATTATGTGCAGTTGTGTCTAAAAGTTTGTTTCAGATAGCTTAGGTATGTAATTGAGCGATCTTGTGGGTTTTTGTGTACAATAAATTGTTTTTGTGTGGAATTATGCGTCAATGCGCGTTCTGAGTCGTTTTAGTTGGAGGTTAAAAGTGTTCTTGTGCGCACAAGATTAAATATTTTGAACATCTAAAAACACGGAGATGAGATGAATCCAAAAAAACACAGTCGATAAAATTCACAAATTATATTTATGGAATTATGTCGTCAAAAACTGTATTTTATTTTTCATAGAGTCTATAATTTTACAAAATGCAATCAATATGACGAGTAATGAGGGGAACTCGATGTCATAACGTTAATGTCCTTGAGAACAATTTATTTGAATATTACGTTGATTATTTATAATAATCCTATTATGAAAGCGTGTGTGAGTGTGGCTGTGTATGCAAGGCCCGAAAAAAAATCGGCGTGACAGTTAACAGTAATCAATAACGAAAAGATAGGAATATAAAAAATTGTTCTCACCAACAACCATTGTAATTATTTTAATAAAGTATTTACAAACAGCATAATAGCCTGAAGGAACAGATGGTATTTTTATGTCAGTGTACCAAATGTAAAATTTTTATATTGCTTGAATGATTTAAAATATTTCGCAACGTTAATGCGTACGTGCGTCTATCTGGAAATTCTTACGTAATATCAATAGATATATATTTTCTTATTTTACCCACTACTTTTATTTGCATCTCAATTAATACAAAATTTCATAAAACAATCATTATTGATTTTTTTGTGTTTTTAATTATACAGATATATTCAAAATACCAAAAATATACGCATTAATATAGCCTCCAAAGGAGCTACTGGTCAAAATCACGTATAAAAATCCCGGTGTGATATTTTGTGTAGTTTGTTCAAAATCCAAATTGAAATTTGTCAGTTTTTTTGAATACATTCTTATTGATTGGGGGCATTGTGAAAACTAGATTTTATGCTCTTGGGTATCTTGCACTGCCCTGTTTGGTCTCGGCTTATTGGTCTTATTTATATAGCTGAGTTCTTGTGTAATCAGTTCCAAAATGGTGTGGGAATGCCTAGGCAAACTTAATGAACTGGGCGAGAACAATATAGTCACCTTACTGTGGATTCCAGGACACACTGTAATAGAAGGAAACGAAATAGCAGATGAACTAGCGAAGAGGGGGACTGAAATACCCTTTTGGGGGCCGGAACCCTTTTGCGGAATCAGCTCCAATGTAATATTGGAAGAAATAGGTAAATCCGAAGAAAAGAGAAGATCCGACAATTGAAAAGATCTAGTAGGGCTTAGGCAATCAAAGATTCTTCTGGGTGACTACAACCTGTTGAGGTCAAATGAATGCATAAGTCAAAGCAAAACTGCACTAAGAGTTTTAACAGGAATCCTAACGGGACATTGTCGCCTGAATGGACACCTTAAAAATCTCAAAATAGTGGAGAAAGAAGATTGTAGATTTTGTGGAATGGAAGAAGAAACCTCCATCCACATACTTGCGAACTGCACAGTATTTCAGAATCCTAGGGCACAGTACCTGGGAGACTACTGGTTAGAAGAGGGACAGGATGTTAAATGGGATGTTACCCCAAAATACATACATACATAGCTTTGTATCAAATCTCATTAAACTAGGACTTTTGGTAGTCAAAATTCTGAAAAATCTATGGTTATCCATTGACATTTGTACCAATTTCCATAATTTTAACGAATAAATCCATAAATTGATAGTTTCAACCCTTACACTGTGAAATTCATACATATCAATGTTTAAAAATACTCATTATTTTTATTTCACAATATTTTTTATAAGTTTTAAAGAGAAGACGCCCTCACTTGAGAAATCTGGTGTCTATAAAGTCAACTGCTCTGAATGTGATGCAGTATATATTGGTCAAACAAGAAGAAATCTTAATATAAGGTATAGTGAGCATCTTGAAGCCTACAGAAACAAGCACCCCGACAGATCAAATTTCGCAAAACATTTGTTAGAACAAAACCACAAACCAAATTTGAACAATCAAATACAGTTACTACATGACTGTCAGAATTATAGTAAACTTAACTTTTTAGAATCTTTAGAAATAAGAAGGTACTCCAATGATCCTCAGTATACTCTTGTAAATGAGCAAATAGATACTTTACAATCTCCTTTGTTAGACTGTTTGACCGATATATTTTAATGTGTTTCCACCTATCTTTTCTAAATTCTGCTCATCGCGAAAATATGTACATATATACACCTTTTAACTTAGCTAATAATACACTTGTTTACTTTATTTAATTTCACTATCTATATGATGCCCATTACTATCCTACCCTAAAAGTATTCCTTCCATTTTCTTAGTTACATAATAAACAATGTTTTCATTCCACCCCTTGAAAATGATGTATAAACATCGAAACCGGTCGGGTCCAAGTTTTTTTTATAAAACTTATAAAAAATATTGTGAAATAAAAATAATGAGTATTTTTAAACATTGAAATAAATCCATTTTTTTACGTTATATAAACGGTTATACAGGTTTGCGTTGATATGCACTCTAGGTTCTGTAAACTCTATCAGCAAGGGTCCTTCATGGTCGAAAAAAAATGTCAACATCACCTTGCCTGCAGAAGGTTGAACTTTAAACTTCTTTGGTGGCGGAGAATTTGCGTGTTTCCATTGCATCGATGACAGCTTACTGGATGGTTCAAAATAATGACACCAAGATTCATCGCCAGCAACTATTGACGAGAGAAAGTCATTACCATTTTGACTGTATTCCGTGAGGTGTTGCAAAGAGAAGCCCATTCGCAAGCTTTTTTGGTCCTCAGACAAAAGACGAGGAACCCATTGCGCACAAACTTTGCTGTAACCTAGTTTGTGTACGATACTATGGAGAGATCCTATACTCACACCAACATTTTCTGAAATTGCTCTGATTGAAATTCGACGATTTTCTCTAATCAGGCCTTCCAGACATGCCACATTCCTGTCTGTTGATGCAGTAATCAATGCACCTGGTCGTGGCTTATCATTCGTCCTCTCTTCTCCATTCTTAAATTTTCGACACCATTCCTTCACAGTTGGATATGCAAAACATGCGTTTCCATACACTGCTTGCATTCGCGTATAAATTTGCAACGGTTGCACACCTTCAGCACACAAAAACTGAATGACCGCACGCTTATCACATTTGGACGCATTGTTAACAACAAACGCCATTTCAAAGTCACAATACTTAAAATCGCTGTCAAATATAAACGAAATGAACAGATCAGTGTGACGTTTGCATACACTACTAATGTTGGAAAACGTCAGTTGAATGATTACAATTGTTTCCAAGGCTAACCTGACCAAAGATGGGTTTCAGTTGAACAAGCCTAGTATTTCCAACTGCTTCCAAATTAATCTGATATGTGTTGAAATTCGTACTAAAATAAGCAACAGCTGCTGATTGCTGGAATATTTACTAAATAGCCAAATTATTTCTTAAAACTATATAACTACCTATAAATATAAGACATTAACAGACTATACAGACCACTCTGTACCTATTGTAAATAAGGTCGATATAAAGATAAAAACTATATAGTTAAATCTCAAAAGACCACGCATGTTGTAATACGTCTTCTTATACAATCTCTTTTGTCAAAAAAAATTATAAGGATAATATTAATTAATCACACGTATGACCGGTGTTTGATTGTGCAATAACAACTCATTAGATTTAAATGTACTTTTTATTGCTTTTAACGAAGATGTATTTTAGCGGGTTTATCAATTCACGGTACTCCTTCGTACACTTTGCACTTAAGAAAATTATACTCACCATACAAATACCTCAAAGATAATAATTATTAAAGAATATACCGATCTGACAACTGTTTTACTGGTATTCCCACCTCTACACTTTCGTTACGAATACACGCATACAGTAGAAGCTACGAATGTTTCTCGTTACGTCATAACTCATAAAAACCCGAATCAAATCAAAAAGACAGTTTTCACCAGCGATATGTATTTCTGGTGATCTAATTAAGAGGAAATAAATGTAAAACCAAATTTAACATATAATAGTTAGACTACAATTTGAAATTCTACAAGTAAATTGTCACAAAACATTGAATGACATTTAACGGCGGAAGTGGTCCGCCATTAGACAATTTCCTTTGGAAATATTCATGTAAATTTCTAATACATTCGCGTTTACTTTCGTCCAAACGTTTTGTCAAAAATATCACAATAAATGTAAATAAATTTCACCTATTTAAAGTATTGACAATGACGACGAACTTCAATGGTGACAGAATGTATTCCGCATAAAGTGACGTTTCGCTTTTTAAGTACAATCGTTGTCAGTAGTTGTTCCATTCGTTTGCTGGTACATTCAAAATAGTGTTTTTGGCCACACAAACTTAGGTCAAGGTTAGATGTTACATTTCGTCATTATTTCTATGGTACCCATCAATTTATCTGTCTAAAGGTGAATTTCCACAGATCCGTCATCCGACTATAAGATCATCTGAAAGTTCTGTGATTGGTGGAAAAATTCAAAATTGACAAGCCGCGAAATATTTGTCAGAAAGTTTTAACTTACGTCCGTTATCGGATAAAGTTGAAAAATGTTCAACTTTCATCCCATGGAGACTAGATATAAGGAGCACAAACTTGTATAGGAAAAATCTCGAAAAAGTGTCCAGCGGTAAGGTACAAATAGTAGATGGCGCGAGAGTAGCTAGCGATTAAAATTACATAGTGAAGTTTGCTGAACAAGTTAACCTAACAAAAAATGAAAATAGTGTTTATTTTTATAGAAGTTTTTATAAAAATTTATTATGTGAAAAACGTGTGTCGTGAAAAGTTGTCCAACTAGAAGTAAAGTTAAAAATAAAAAAAATTACACACCCCAGTCCCTGTCTTATTTTCGAGCAACAGTAAGTGGTTGATGTAGGACTATCGGGTTAGGTTTATTGTTTTCAATACTATTTTGCAACACAATTGCCTATATAATGATATTGAAGAAACTTACCTTTAACCAAACATAGCACCAGCTACGGGAAATACTTATTTTTTCCTTGAAATTTGCTAAAACCAAGCATAAAAGGTAACCGAATGAAAATAAACAAACCCTCCATTTACATAACCTAACACGTCAAACATGATTTTAATCGCTAGCCTCCCCAGCGCCACCACAATTTTTCTTATTTCGACGGGCACTTTTTATATACAGAGTTTGTGCTCTAGTCTCCATGTTTCATCCGTTATCGGATCTGATTTAACCTAACTTTTTCATGGTCTGCCATTTTTGTGGGATACTGTTTAAGTATGAATAATAATAATCATAGATAGTAATCGTCATTTTATGTGGATATCACTGACCTTGTAGGTTCAATTAAAACAAATGGAAAGGTACTTTGTGCCTGAATTAAGCTACGCCATTACGTCTTTATCGATTTGTCACTCTGACTTGTGTTGTGACAACGATTGTACTTAAAAAGTGAAACGTCACGTTATGCGCAAATCATTCTGTCATCATTGATGTTCGTCATCATTGTAATTACTTAATAAACAGGTAAATTTCACTTTTAACGTTAAATGATATTCGAGAGGAGAGTTTTGTAACAATTTATTTGTAGAATTTCAAATTGTAGTCTAACTATAGGTAATGTGTTAAATTTGGTTTTCATTTATTTCTTCTTATAATCAAATCTCCAGAAATACATGCCGAACCCTCTAACAATGATGCGCCGCTGGTGAAAACGTCTTCTTGATTTGATTCAGATGTTTATCAGTTATGACGTTACGAGGAACATTCGTGACTTTTACTATAGGCATCTCAAGTCCTATGATGTGTAAAAAAGTGGCTAGATCTTTATACTGTTGACAATGTTGAGACAATAAAGTTCAAAAAGATAACCAAAATAATATTTATCAGCCATTTAATTATTTATTTATTAAAAAAAAACATATAAAAGACACTTACTCAAATCTAATCATAGTAAAATAACCATGTAAAATATTTATTGGTAATTATAATAAATTACTGTACATTTGTTGGTAAATGTTCTCCGGACGCTCTGTAACCGTTTTCGTCAGCTACGTATGTAATTTTATAAGTTACACCGTCTGTACCTATATAAGTATAAGATCCACTAACCACCAAAGCTGGTTGTTTTGTATTAGCAGTATCTTTAAATTTGGCTTCTTCTTGTCGATGCGATCCATCGCTTGTTTCATAACTGCAAATATACATTTCATTAGAATCTAACCATAGAAACGGGTGATCGGTTTACTTACGAAAAATTATAATTTGGTACTCCTATATTGCTTTCTTGCTTAACGATTTTGGTTTCCCTATAATTTGGATATTTTGGGTCTCGTGATTTTGGATATTGGCAGCTCGATATTACTAATAACATTAGAAAAACCCAGAACGTCTATAAAAAATAAACAATTGTTTTCTTTATCTATTTTGAATCTCTGATTAAAATTAGTTTATGGAATCATTTAGTTGTTTTTATTAAATGATTACCTTTGTTATAGATAAGCCAAAGACCTATTAAAATTATTTATTAGATAGGTACCTACCAAAGATTATATTTGTAATCTTTGTCTATACCTACTCTATTTTTATAATTTGAAAGTAAATATACTTAAAAGCAATAAATGTTCACATATAACATTATTTTCTTGATTTAAAATTACCTGAAAAAACGTAGTTATAAATTAGAATGTATATAATTAGGGAGTTTTATTCAACTTTTTGAATATAAGATGCTGTAGTACGAGGCAAACGACAATATTGGATCGATTAACTGATAAAATGAACCAAATGACTCCGTGGCGCAACGGTAGCGCGTCTGACTCCAGATCAGAAGGTTGCGTGTTCAAATCACGTCGGGGTCAAAATATTTTACTTTTAATTTTTGATATTTAAAATTGTTCAAATCATTAATTTGCTAATAGTAGGTATGAACGTTCCACTTGATTCTGTAATCAATTTCCATTGAGGTTGTCCCTTACCCAACCCGACAAGTTTGGCCGGCAAATCAAAGAACGACAGATCCGGAACGGGCAGGATTCTGAACAAAAAACGACATGTCGTGTCGTAATGAAACGGTCTAGTGAATGTTCTGGAACGACATTCTAAGGTATTGAAAAAAAATTTCTTTCGTGTCGTTCCAAATCTTCGAATCCTCCAAGTGTCGGTCGTCACTGGACGAAGTCGTGCCGTGCCGTAGTGGGCAAATAAGCGACAAAGTTAAATCTGATGTACCAAAATCGAAAAATAAATATTATAGTAAGCAAAAATGTGACTTGACCCCGACGTGATTTGAACACGCAACCTTCTGATCTGGAGTCAGACGCGCTACCGTTGCGCCACGGAGTCATTTAAACAGGTTAAATGAAACTATTTCCACCGAATAACAATACAATAAAATTGTACAGCAAACTACTAATTTTTTTTCCTATTATGTAAGAACCTCTATAGATTGCCATAGCCAGTGTTGGAAAATTGTTAATGGGTACCATCAGTTTGGCACATTTTCTTTTAATCCACATCTTTATCTATATTATTAAAAGAAATACAACGACATGAGTTGACTATTCTAGTCTTAATATAAATTTGAGACGGTTATTTACACAATTTCGAAATACCATTCCAGATATATTACCTATCTTCCAAAAAAACAGTGAATCAAAATTTTTATAAATTATCTAATATCTCAAAAAAGTTACATACCAATGTTTCCATCGTGAAGATATCTACAGGACTACAGATCCCTTCCGCCATTACCATGATTTATACCAAAAAATTGTTCTTGCAATTGCACATATCCTAAGATTCTTAATGATATTGGTATTGTTCCGAATTATACAGATTTTAAGAGATAAGAATAAAAATCAACATGTCTAATATCCTTTTATGAAACTGTAATTTTCTATGCGATAAAATTAAGATCTAATTCAGATATTATTATGAGAAGAGAAAAATTCATATACGCAAATTAATATTGCACACATACTTTTTTACAAGATGTGGTAATTAGGGTGACAAGAATCAATATCAGATACAGAATATGAGAATTGTTATTAACAATAGCATGGATAGTGTTTTATAAGACTAATGAGAAAAGAAGTTATTTTTATTTTTAAACTATTAAGTAATCTGGGATAAGATCAAGGGTTATAAAGATATATGTGGGAGGAATAGTGGTAGTTTCTTAGGACTCATTTTACAACCAATGTATGTATGTATTTTTGGGGCAACATTCACTGAGACCTAAAAGATCTATTGTGTCTCAGTCTCAGAGACTAGTAGCTCCTTTAGTCCTATTTCCCGGAGGAATTTTAGGATATCTGCAGGCTTCAACTTTGGTAACTATCCCTCTTCTATCCAGTAGTTTCCCAGGTACTGTGCCCTAGGATTCTGAATTGCTGTGCAGTTCGCAAGTATGTGGATGGAGGATTCTTCTTCCATTCCACAAAATCTACAATCTTCTTCAACCACTATTTTGAGCTCTTTAAGGTGCCCACTCAGGCGACAATGTCCCGTTAGGATTCCTGTCAAAACTCTTAGTGCAGTTTTACTTTGACTTATGCATTCATTTGATCTCAACAGGTTGTAGTCACCCAGAAGAATCTTAGATTGCCTAAGCCCTGCTAGATCATTCCAATGGTCAGATCTCTTTTCTTCGGCTTTACCTATTTCTTCCAATATTACATTGGAGCTGATTTTGCAAAAGGGTTCCGGCCCCTAAAACGGTATTTCAGTCCCCCTCTTCGCTAGTTCATCTGCTATTTCGTTTCCTTCTATTCCAGTGTGTCCTGGAATCCACAGTAAGGTGACTATATTGTTCTCGCCTAGTTCATTAAGTTTGCCTAGGCATTCCCACACCATTTTGGAACTGATTACACAAGAACTCAGCGCTCTAATGGCTGCTTGACTATCAGACATTATGATATATCCTTTGTCAATATTGAACTGGGTTCACCAGAGTGTTTGGTTCCTGGCCAGTACACACCTATCCCAGTTCCTTCCATTGCTTTTTAGCCGTCTGTGTACCATTGAATGGCATTCTTTCCAAGTCTGGTAATGGTATTTGGATCCCATTCCTTCTTGTTGCTTAATTCCGTAACGAATTTCTTTGAAAAGCCATACTTTTTCATCATACCATCTTGTGGCATGTCCCAGGTTGTCTGATTTCTAAGAAGTGAAGAGGTGGTTTTCTTTTTAATGAGTCCCTCTCTACTTAGTCTGTATCTTGTTCTTTCTGCAACACTCTCCACCACCATATGTAATGGTGTTAGGTTGAGAATCACTTCCATTGCTGCCGTTGGGCATGTACTCATTGCTCCTGTTATGCATATATACAGGCTAGTCTTTGAATATTGTAGAGGTTTTCTCTAGTCGTCAAGAGGCTAGTTCTACTACTCCACGCAATAGCTCCATAAGTGATAATTGGTCTCACTATGGCAGTGTACATCCAGCTCTGGATTTTTGGGTTACAACCCCTGTTCCTCCCTGCCAGATTCCTGCACCTTACAATTAATAGTCCGGTCGAAGTTAAAGTCGAAAAATCTACCTTTAATAACTTCAAATTCTTTCCATGTATAATATTACGTCCCTAATCGAAAACATATCGACCTCTAATCGTTTTCTTAAATTCCCGAATAAATTTTGCTGGAGCTTACGACGCAGTCAGCAAGCACAACCAACGTAGAGCAGTCGATATTGGTTTCTGTTATGCCGATTAGAAAGATTTTTTGGCTAAAAGTGAATTAGGTCCTATGGAACAAAAAAATCACATCTAGTTTTTGTAGGACTCCCTTGATCCTTTTGTTAAAAGTTCTCAAATGATAAAAAATAATAATTTTCATGCCAGATAAGCCACTACTTTGAGCGTAGCAATTATTTCAAACCATCCACTTTGAACTTTGTATACCACAGTACACTTTTCATTATCGACTGTGCCCTATTCTGTAAAGATCGTGGCATTTTCCTTTCCTCTTACTGAAAAATATCCAATACTTTGTATTTCACATATTCATGAAACTTTTAAGCGCTGGTCTATTTCACATATGTCCAGGAATTCACTCGTGTTATCGTCACTGAACGCTTTCCATGGGTAAAATTAATATGGACCGTTTCACAATTTGTCAGCGAGATAAAGAAATCTGTTAGCAGAACCGGTTTCAGACAAATTTTTCATTATTACTGGATCCCGACGCACTAGAGATTTCTGTCCTCTCTTTTTCCGATGAATAGCAGATTTACCGATAACTGTAATAATGGATTCTTTCAGCAGCTCCATGCTTTGATCCATTATTTTCTTGTTTCAGTTGCCTGTACATATTTTGTATCATTTTTCGCGTATTTATAGCGACTAGAACATACCAAAGCAGAATAAATAAATAAACTTTGACATTGTTTATGTTGGCATAGAGTAATACGTCTATTTACTCTTCTAGTATATTCATTGTTCGGAGCTATAACAACATCTTCCTCTTCGAATGGTCGCCAAAAAGCCATAATTTTGATTATTACCAAGAAAATAGTTTTAGTTAATAAAACAAAATCTCTATCACAACAACATGTAAGAACACAATATCTCGTAAGTAACAAAAATGAACTATGCCCACCCTGGGACGTTCAGAGTCAATGTGGACTTACAATTCAAGTAAATTTTTTATAGACCAATCGGAAGCTACATTGCACCAATGAGAATCAATTGTTCGCTTGTGGGTAGGCCAAACTAGAAATGATTTATGGCTTTTTTATCTTTTCGATTTTTTAATCCTCAAAGAGACCTTGCCGCATACTGTTATTTTATTGTGAAACAGTGCAAATTATATGTTCTATATAGTAAAGCTCACCAAAAATTATTCGAATACAATAATCGTGCTATTATGACGATACAATTTTTACTTCTATCGGCAGTCCCCAAAATCTTTACCGCATGTTTTTTTCCAGATAATATAAGTTATATGTAAATATCGCCCTACAAAAACAATATTTGTGCTATCAGTAGAACTATTAGATCACTCAAACTTGTATAAATAGGTTTGCTAATCTCGATAAATCATACATAACTAGCAGCAGTTTTAATAGTAGTTCGATTTATTTACAAATATGTACGCCAACATTGCAAAAATTGTACTGTTTTGTACTGTACTTCATTTTGCAAAAAGTCGCAGTACTGAATCATGTCCTGATCAGACCAGCACGTAAGCATTATTTTTTATTTTGGGAGTATTTCAAATTATAATGAGTTTAATTGTGATTGATATTTTGTACTGCTTGTACATTATCCTGATTTGTTGGATATCAATTGATTTATTTTAAACTTCTTTTCATTTATAAGAGTATACATCGAACAACTTTTCTATATTTTATTTAATTTCTAAGATAATTTTTGCGACCACCCTTTAAGGGGAAGCTTCTTACCAGCAGTAACGAAACGATCTAAAATTACATTACAAACAATTACTAGAATTGCTGTTTCTAAACGCTGTAATTTTCGCTGCAATCCTGTAGCTTCAGATCGCGTAGTCGGTTTCTCATTTCTGCTCTCGGCGATGAATTCCAGTGCATAAATTATTCCATTTTTCTTATTTTTTTGGGAATCAAACCACAATAATGTTTTTTATTTTTTATTTCGACGTTTCGGTAGCGTTCCAGCTACCGTTGTCAAGATTAACTAGTATAGAAATAATGTTTTGGTCCCTATCTGACACAACGAAAAAAATTTGACCACTAGACAATCAATAATATTTTGAAGTTTAAGACTACAAAACTTTGTTGTAAAATTTTATTAAGATCCATCTGGTAAAATGTGAAATAAAATATTTTATTTTATGACATTCTAACGATATGTAGTCCACTAAAAATGGAATCCAGTGAAGTGCACGTTCCAGGAACGGTTTCTATTGGGATAGCGCTCTTTTTTGCTTATTTTGGAAATTTTGTTAAAAAAATGGCGTTTGCTGTTACTTTTTTGTGTATGATTATTTTTGTTTTCAAAATATGTATAACTCAGTTTGGTGATTTTGTGTATTGAAGTGTGTATTGATTAACAACCATTCCAAAGATAAGTCATAAGAAAACCTGGATAAAAACTTATGATGCTATCCTGATAACGCAGGTTATTGATTATTGGAAATTTCTCTTTCTAACATTGGTAACCAAATTTGACTACATTCGGCTGAAATACTAGCTACACATTTATTTGAATTTAGTTGTATTAAAGCACTTTCTTTGATTTTTCGTCTTTTATTATTGGGCTCTTTCAATATTATTTTTGTCGAATCCCATTGAATTTTATGCCCCTCTTTCCAAGCATGTTTGCAAATACCTGACTTAAAGAACTCCCTATCTTTGATATACTTTTTATGTTCATTTATTCGGACTTTCAATGGTCTAGATGTTTCACCTAAATAGAATTTGTCGCATTCACAAGATATCTGATATATGCAGTTTTTTGAAGATTTTTCTTTATTTTTTGGTTTCGTTTTTGTTAGATTACCAATTTTCTTAATTCTTTCTAATAAACCCTTAACATACGGTATTGTCAAGTTTTTAAAAATTATTTTAGCTGAATTATTAATATTCTAGTTATTGTTATGGGGTATTAACAATGAGCCCTTCTCTATATTCTTAATTTCTTTATTTACAAATTCTGCCGGGTAATTATTGGCATTTGAAACATTTTTCAGCAAAGTTTTCTCCTTTGTGAATTGATTATCATTGGAACAAATGATTCTGGCCCTATCGTATAAAGATTTTACTATTCCTTTTTTAACGCTTATAGAATGATTTGATTCAAAACTCAAATACCTATTAGTGTGTGTTGGCTTACGGTAAACACTTGTTTCATACCCTGTAGGTGTTTTATTAATAAGAACATCTAAAAATGGCAAAAAATTGTTATTTTCAATTTCAATTTCAAATTTTATTGATTTTTCTCCTTAAAAAATTATTCAGAGATACTAAGTCGTAAGGCCATATTGCAAAAATGTCGTCTACATATCTCCACCAGACAATTGGTTTAAATTTTTGATTATTTACTATTTTGGCTTCAAAATGTTCCATGTAAATATTCGATAGAATTGGTGAGAGGCAAGACCAAAATTCTGTTCATAAAAATCATTATTGAATTGAAAATATGTTTTTGTTATACATAATTTTAATAATTCTATTATTTCTGTTACGCTCAATTTGGTCCTTTCTGTAAGGGTCTGATCAATTTCTAATTTTGATTTGACAAGTTCTATTGTTTTCTGTACCGGTACATTTGTGAAGAGACTAACTACATCAAAACTGACCAAATAATGGCTTTTGTTTTTTCATTTTGTTTTATTGTTCCCCTCGTCTCCCGAGGGTATAAAATCCAGTAAGTTCTCAGTCAGTGGACTATTTAAGTGCTTATAGCGCGCCATCTATCGGCAGCGTTACGAGGCATCATCCGTGTAATACTGGCTGCAAATTTAACTGGGGCACATGGCGTCGGGTATTTATACCACTGCTACAGTGATAAGTATGCAAATATTTCACGCAGTAAGTCTTGAAATGATTAATTTATTTTTCTTCATTGGATAAACCACAGAATCTGAATAAACTATGTTTTCTCTTTTTTCTTTTATACAAGCCAATAATAATGGAACATATTAATTTCAGTGTAACTAACAATTATTATAAAGCAAATAATTTACAATAGTTACACCTCACTAGTAGAATTGGAACAAATTTCAAGCGATTTTCTTACAAACTTATTAGTCGCGCCATCTCTACTAATATTTTTCAACTATTAACCCAGCTAACGCACGGTTTTCACAGTTTTTACACACTCGAGCGAGAATTTATTTATAAACTTCTTCCTAAGTAAATTACCTACTGTCATTATCGTTTTTAAGTGCACAAATAACAATATAATTAAGATTTACCAAATATAGTTAATTTTGCTTCTACTTAAGAGATGGCACTGTGAGTAGGCTTAAATATATAATAATGTAGAAAGCTCAGGTCCGTCTCTATAAATTCAGCAAGTATCAATGAGAAAAATGAAAATAATTTAAATAAAGTTTTCATCATATGGATTCTTGTTTAATTCTGAAAAATGATGAATTACTTTTAGAGGAACAGAAGTGTTCAACCTTTATGTCGAAGGAGGACTAAATGAGGTTATACATGTTACGGCTCCATCCCAGGGAGTTTTTCCGAAAAAAATCAATTGCGTACATGTAAGTAACTTTAATAATTACAGATATTTTTCCTTAAACACAATAAATATGAAAAATTCTTATTTCAAATTTTATTAACCTTTAGGTAACCGATCTTAAATCAAGTAGTGCCGACCCTGTAATTGGACCTGGTGGTGTTGGTTTTAATTACGTTGAAATTACAATAAAACCTGGATTTATGGAATCTTTATATTATCATATTGAAGTATACACCGAGGTATAATCTTCTATAAAACTATTTATATTATTTGGTAATCGTTTTATTGCAATCCCTACCTATTATACAGGGTGTCCAGAAACTCTCCATCCAAACGGAAATTACAGTACTAGAGGTGATTTTAAGTCGAGCTACAGCTCTTTGAAGAAGACGTCCTCATATGAGCATTCTTCAAACTATTCAAAAATACCGTTACTTAAAATATTCAAACTTGGTATAATCAGTAATAACAGTTACAAACCAGTCATTCGCTGTAAATAATTTATTTTCAGATCCATCACAAGCGTGTCAGTCGGGGGGACCGACAGGTATTTTTATTAAAAAAAAATTTATTTTCAAGTTTTTTATGTATCCGACACCAAATTTGGAAAATTCAAGATCTCCTCAGCAAAACAGTGTATTATCATATATAATACCACGAGAGTGAAAATTTTGTCGGCAAAATTTTTCGATTGTCATGAAAGTTTGTTGCTTGGCATATTACCTAAAAGCAACAAACTCTAATACGACAAGAGAAAAATTTTACCTTACAAAATTTTTAATTGAGTGGTATTCGACATTACTATTTCACGAGAGAATTTTATACACATAGATTTGATATATTAAACGTCAAAAAATTGCCGCGACAAGACAAAAAATTGCCAGTTCAAAACCTTCAAATTTTGTCAGTTATCAATTTACTCTAGAGAAATAGTCACATATTTAAATAATTCACAATGGCAAAAGTAAAATATTTGCCATTTGGACACACGTTTATGGTTATGACAGCAAATGGATTACATGGAAAAATTGAACAAACTATAAGAAAAAGGGGAAATATTGAAGATTTTGTAGATGCATGTCAAACTTCATCTCAACGAATGTGTGTCACGGAATTGAAAGTTTCGGATTTTAAGAAATTGGTTTCTGAATTTAGAACAATAAATAGAAAAAGTGACATCTCTATTCTCTAGGAATAGCTATATCAAAGAAAAAGGATATTGTAGAGCAATTGGTGCCGAAAATGAAATCTTCTAGACGAGCCTTTTGGGTTAGTTTACAAGGAAATCTTAATGCGCCGGACATATTGGATGAAGGAATTTAGATCAGCTACATATACGAAGACGATATTTTGATTGAAATCGAAAATAATCGTGAGGTTAGCACCAGAAGACTCGCTGCTATGTATCCTGGCATTTCCAAGTCTTCCATTTAGAATATTATTCATAAAGAAAACCTTCATCCTTTCCATTTTCAATAAGTTTATGCCATGGTAGATGGTGATTTCCCTGCCCGCCTAGATTTTTCAAACTGGTTGCGGAACAATAAAAATTAGGTTAGGTTAGGCTGTCAAAACAGAGGTGCCACTAGGAAGTGTATTTTATTTAAATAATATGTGGGTAGGGATCTTTTTAGACATAGAAATTACAAAAGGTAAATTTTCCTCGTTTATTAATCAAGAAATGATGGGATAATTAATATTCAACAATACGATATCGATAAACTGACTAATATTTTTTTTATGAACATTAAAAATTAGTGGTGTCTATCATCATCATCATCATCATGGTGTCTATCATCATCATCATCGTCATGGTGTCTATCATCATCATCATCGTCATGGTGTCTATCATCATCATCATCATCTGGAGTTCTGTAAACGGTGAATCCATAAGCTAGTGAATATTTATCATCATCGTCGTCGTCGTCGTCGTCATCATCATCATCATCATCATCATCATCGACAGGGTATACTTCAACTTCTACGAAGTTTTCGCCAAGACCTCCTTCTGTTATTTCAACGTGATAGGTATTATCAGCAGAACTGAACTAAAAAAAATTGTGCATGTTATTATAAAAAATTAAATGGACAATCTGTAGCGATTATTTTATGTCAACTAGCTTCGAAATGTTATGAATGTTTGAATTTTATAAATATAGTTCATAACATTAATAAATTCGTAGTATTCAATCCCATTGTTATGGTTAAAATACTCACTATAATGCAGGAGATTGGTGTTTCTGTTTCTCCATCTTCGGGTGATCTAAGCTTGAATCTACGTTCTGCTGGGTTGACTTCAACTATTGAAGTCACAAGCTCACCGCTGAAAATTTATGTAACAATAACTAACAATCAACGAAGTGGCTACGAAATTCATCAATGATTTGTTCATTAAATGTTAGAACTTCATACCACTTCCAACAGTTTGAGTTAGAAATATACAGTTTGTTTGAATGATGAAGATTAAATGCTTAATAAACTTGAAATACATGTTAATGTTAAGGGTAATATTTTTGTCTTCAGGTTTTTTGGATTTAAACATTCAATAAACTAGAGAGAAAGTTCAACAAGAAAATGTTGTTCTTGAATTGAAATAAAATCGAATTCTACCATAATATGGTGTTGATATTAACAGAAAATTACTAAGAGATTCACTTACGGATTGTCAGTATCATCACATTCAAGTAAGCTACTGTAAGCACTGTTGTACAGTGTGCATACAAGTAAAGCTGCAAATGCCAATTTGACGTACATGTTGATGAGATGAGAGAACGATTATGTTTTGTGAACTAAATCGGTAGCAATTTATAGTGATTTAGTAGATAATTATCTCACAATCGCTTGATAAGTTATGCAAAAGTTAAAGAAGTGTTTTTTTATTCATAACCCTTTATTGATTGATTAAAGCACCCTTATCTTTATCAGGAATTTAAAAGAGTCATAGTTTATAAAGATAAAACAGTATTTATAGATTTTTTAATGAAAACCACAACTTCAAGGTGACTTCCACTTCCATCGAATTTTTTTAAATGCCACTTGAGATTTGACACATGTAAATTTGATTCACGTAAATGCATACCTCAGATAACAAATTTCAATAATATAAAGTGAAGTGTCTTAAAATTTTTGGAATGTTTGCTGAATGACAGTCAAAGTTTCCAAAGAAACTTTTGGTATACGGAGTCTCCCGTAAATAAGTACCGTGTATTGGAGGAGAAATTAAATATATCTGGATAAATTCTTTTTGTAACCTTGTTATTTGGTGAAGTACAAGCAGATGAATTAAATCGGACAATAGGAATACCTATTTAAAATGTTTGTAGATGTAGATGTTGCACTGTTCCTTTTGCGCCAGTTTAAGTATCACTCAGTCGATGATGAGTTGTTTTTTGCAGCCTTGGTGATCTCGTCTGCACCCTTTCTGTTCTTCCGACAGGATGTTGTTTTGGTCCACATGTCTGTAACTACAGTTAGTAATGGAAGACGTTAATATTTTATACAGTGCTATTCAAAAGTCCCCTTCCTCCGTCGTATCTTTTGAACGGCTACACTCACATTAATAAAATTTGGAGGATGAAAATATAAAGTGTCTACGAATGGTAACTTGTCTACGAATGGTAACAGGTGACGTAATAGTAATAGATGAACTTACAATGCCACTCTGGCCAATAATTTTAAATAGGACCTTATGGCAAGTGATATCTCGTTTGAAATGCATTGACATTGGCTACATAGCCATATTAATTTTGTTTGGGTTTAAACTAATTTTGACGGATAAATTAAATAAATACCAAAATTATTGAAATTATTTTTTTAAATTTAATTAATCAAATATCAACAATTGATTCTTATAGCAAGTGTTCGAAATGTGCTCCGTCTACTTCCTGACAGTAATCCATCCTATTAGTAAACTCTTTTCGTACTCGTTCGAGTGTGTCAGCTGAAATTGCATTGCAATATTCAATAATTATTCTTTCTTTCAAAACGCCAATGCTATCTGGTGCTGTAGTATAAACCTGGGATTTCAAGTACCCCCATAGAAAAAAATCTAATGGTGTCAGATCTGGTGACCGAGGTGGCCATTCTATAGGACCTCGCCGGCCGATCCATCTACCTCGATATTCTTCATCCAGGTAACGTCTTACAGCACCATAATAATGTGCAGGAGCACCATCTTGTTGAAATGTTATTTCCAGATAGCCGAATTCATCTGGAATATCTCCCAGAATTTGAAGAATTAACGGCTCAATTGCATTTTGTAACATCTCCAGATACACTTCACCGTTTAAATTTGAATTTAGGAAAACAGGACCAACTATGTGGTTTCCCAAAATACCAGCCCAAACATTGACTTTTTCTGGAAATTGGGTATGTTGTTCACGAAAGGTGTGAGGATTTGTGTCACTCCAATACCTTACATTTTGTGTATTCACATTTACATTGAGGCAAAAAGTACTTTTCGTCACTAAAACAAATTGTTTTTGTGTAATGTGGGTTTTGACTAATTTTATTTGTCATACATTCACAGAATTCGAGTCTTCTGTCGGGGTCGTCATCCGAAAGGTGGTGCACCATTTTTAACTTGTATGGATGAAATTTATTTTTAGCCAACACTCTCTGTACTGTACTTTCACTTACTTCACAGATAGACGCAACTTTAGTTGAAGAGGAAGTAGGGTTTACTACAATTTCAGCAACTATATCAATTTTTTATCATCACTAAATGTTAGTCGACCAGATCGTTTGGCATCTTCAACACTACCAGTCGCTTCAAACTTGTGAAGAAGCTTCCTCAAATAAGTTCTCGAGATAGGGCGATCTGGGTATCTCTCATTAAATAAACGTTCCCCTTCATGGAGATTCTTTCCAGATTCACCAATTATTAAGATAGCTGCTACTTTGTCGGCTTGAGTACGTACCATTTTGCCTATGTAAACTCTTAAACGTCTCGTTAAACAATAATAAAATTAAATATTTACGCTATTTATAAAAACTTTGCGAAGCAAAATTACTATTAAATTAAAAACGTCAATTTTTTTGACAACTAACCAGAGATGGACTGAAAAATCTTCAATATTTTAATGTGAAATAATAATTTTGGTATTTATTTAATTTATCCGTCAAAATTAGTTTAAACCCAAACAAAATTAATATGGCTATGTAGATAATGTCAATGCCTTTCAAACGAGATATCACTTGCCATAAGGTCCTATTTGAAATTATTGACCAGAGTGGCACTGTGACGTCATCTATAACTGTTACCATTCGTAGAGAAGTTAACAACACTTTATATTCACCCTCCAAATTTTATTAATGTAAGCGTAGCCGTTCAAAAGATACGAGGGGGGGAGGGAACTTTTGAATTTCACTGTATATGTTGTTTATGCTGTAGGTGACCTGTATAAGTTTTGATTTTTCGATAGGTCGTCCTCACTCGGTTTATTAAGCACTTATACGGTTCCAAGCCCTTTGTTAACTCAGTTAACTGTCCCAATTCCTTTCTGATGTCATCAATTGAACTTTCCAGCAGGCCTTGCCACCAAGGCTTGAATTGTTTAAAGTCATTACCCCGATAGTTATTTGGGAATTGGATTTATTGATTGCAACTTTGAAGAACTGCTACCGCTCTACTATAGATGAGAGTGGGGAGTTGTTCTTTAGCATGGTTCTGAAATTGTAAGTTGACAGCTACTAGTATGCTGTTAGAGATCTTATTGGTTCGCAACTTGGGTAGTTTCTGCCGGAGGATTGGGTTGGTGTCTAGTTTGGTATCGGTGATTATTGACCTATCGTAGTATAGTCCAAAATCAGCATTGGATGGTACCAATTTTTAACGATTCAATATATTGACATCTGACAACTGATTGATAAGCTGTACAAGTGGTCAAAATTTACTTTCTCTAACAATTGACAGATACATCATAATTAAAGGATGAAATTATAAAAAGCATAGAACGACCTAAACAGCTACAAAGAAAAATTCCAAGTTTCATCAGTGAAACAGGAAAATCCAGTTGCCTAACTCGAACAGCTAAAGTATAACCTGGAATTTATTGAGGAAGTTTAGGAAATTATTTTCATATATTCGATAGTTCCTGAATGCTTTTGGTTGAATTTAATGACAACTAATACAGTCTAAACAAAGTTGCTACAATGAAGTGTATTTTATTTAAATAAAACGTTGTAATTCTGGGTAGGAGTATTTTTAGACAGTGAAATAACACCATGTAAATTTTGCTCGTTTATTAATCAACAAATGATGGTATAATTGATATTAAACAGTACAGTATCGATAAACTGACTGATATTTTTTAATGAATACTAAAAAAATTAGTGGTGGTGTCTATCATCATCATCATCATCATCGCGTCTATCATCATCATCATCGCGTCTATCATCATCATCATCATCTGGAGTTCTGAAAACGGTGAATCTATAAGCTAGTGCAAATTCATCATCATCGTCATCATCATCATCGTCGTCATCACGATCATCACGATCATCACGATCGTCACGATCATCATCATCATCATCATCATCATCATCGATAGTGTATACTTCCAATTCTACGAAGTTCTCGCCAAGACCTCCTTCAGTTATTTCAACATGATAGGTATTCTGTTCAGATTCGAACTAAAATAAATTGAGCATGTTATCATGAAAATGTATTTAGACACTCTGTAGCTTCGAGGTTTTCTTTGATGTGAATAGAGAATAAGGTTTTTTTAGAAGTAAAGTGCTTCAAATTAAACGGAAGCGATCATTTTATCCCAACTAGCTTCGAAATGTTATAATTGTTAAAATTTATGAATAGTTTATAATATTCGTAATTTGAAATATCCAATCTATTTGCCATGATTAAGATACTTACTATAATGCAGGAGATTGGTGTTTCTGATTCTCCATCTTCGGGTGCTCTAAGCTTGAATTTACGTTCTGCTGGGTTGTTTTCAATTATTGAAGTTACAAGATCACCGCTGAAAATTTACATAAAAATAACTAACAAACAATAAATTTGTTAATTATTTATTGTTAAAGCTTCATATCACAGTTTGAGTAAGAAATATACAGTTTTTTTGAATGATGAAGATTAAATTCAAACAATGACATTACTTAATAAACTTGAAATAAGGTTGAGGGTAATATTTGTCTTCAGGTTTTTTCAATTTAGACATTTAATATACTTTAGAGATGGAGGCGCAAAAGTTCAACAAGAAAATGTTGTTCGTGAATTGAAATAAAATCGAATTCGACAATAATATGGTGTTGATATTAACAAACAAATTTTAAGAGATTTACTTACGGATTGTCAGTATCATCACATTCAAGTAAGCTACTGTAAGCACTGTTGTACAGTGTGCATACAAGTAAAGCTGCAAATGCCAATTTGACGTACATGTTGATGAGAGGAGTGATCAATTATGTTTTGTGAACTAAGTCGGTAGCAATTTATACTAATTCGATTGATTGTTATCTCATTATTGCTTGATAAGTTATGCAAATGTTAGTGTTTTTTTATTCATAACCATTTATTGATAGATTGAAGCACACTTATCTTTGTCAAGAATTTAAAAGGTATCTCCTCCACAGCGTTTACTACAAGCCCAAAACAGGCGACTATCATGGCCGAATTGCTTCGGGATCATTTCTAGATCCAACGGATATATGCTTGCTGCTCCAAAACCGGTTGAAGCAATATATACCGACGCTGTTTCGCCCGTTTTTCTCGATGAGCTACCCTGCTTGAATGCGAGTAATCTTCCGCCAATGTATCATCACCCGCTGCTTTCTTTAAATTATATTTTAGTGACTTAAAAAACTATCTGTCCAAAGGCTAGAACGCCTTTATAGTGTTACTTGGTAAACATATAGAAATAAAGTCTAGATACCTAGATTTAATCAAGTGGCTATTGGTATTTTCCACTGCCATCTCTATGGATCTAACGTGATCTGCCAAGTCTCAATTATATTCTCTAACCCGACTTTGTTTATGTAGTCACTTAATCTTCACTGAATAGTGATTTTAGTTTTTTGCCAGTGATTTTTTTCATACTTTCACCAGGAAGATTCTCTGTTATAGTTTCCTTCTCTATATGACAAAATCTGTACATGACTTCGTCTGATAGCATCACTAGCTTTGTGTGCCAATTTAGTTACCTACGTTAGCAGAACTACTACATTGTTGACAGTGTTTCTCCATCTTTGCATATTTTGTCCTCTAATGAACTGTCTTTACTTTGCAACCACTTGGAATTGATCTGTGATGTAACAGTTGAACGACATGTCAGTGTATTCTTTCAAAATGTTAGATTCAGTAGCTTCAGAGATGGGGGGAAATTAATTAATTTTAATATTCGAAAAATAAAATAGTACTCGAGAAAACATTGTGTATTATTTGTTACAAAAATTATATTATTATGACGATCATACTTTCACTTACTTATCTCAATGACATGACCGTGGATTTTGATTTGATACATACCTATCTTTCGAAATAAATTTTTTTGACCTATAAAATATTGATAATCAACTGAAGTACTTTATGTACCATAAATATTGCTCAGATAATATGAAAATAATATAATGTAAAACGAAATGGCGCAAAGCTATCAAATTATTGGAATGAAACAAAAACAATTATTACTTATAAATATTGAAAAAAAGAGTAATCGGACTATCATACAATAATTATTCATGAACTGTGTAATAATAAAAAAATTATCATTAAAATAATAAATGAAACCAATTAATTTGTGAAGGTGTTTTTAGTTTTTTTTTTAAGATATACATCATGAAAAAGTTGACATAAAATGTTTCAATTACGTTGTCAATTTGTATATCCAAGAAAACAGGGTTTAAAAGAAATGATTTTTCCCCTAGAAATTCGACAGATAATAGGATAAGCCTATACTTTCTCCACGACTATGTTAAAAAAAAACTCTTTCAGTTGGGCATCTAACCTCGATCGCCTGCGTAAGAGTCAATTATCTCTACCACTGAGCAGTCGACCGCATTTTTTTATTAAAATGTAAAGAACATATACAGGGTGTATAAACGTATATTCTGCCATTTCAAACAATACAGAAATAATTGAAATAATCTTATTTATCTCCGAGTATGGCAAATAAAGTAACAGCTTCCTACAGGATAAAATAGCATGTTTTAAAGGATGGTTGATGCATTTGACAAATAATTGACGGCAGCCTCTACTTGGTTATTTGTTTAATAATTGTTCGTTAAACTGCTATCAATGTTTTTTTTAATATTGGCTTGTATAAAAAAAGAGAAAAAATATTGTATTGTAAGAGAATCTGTGGTGGATTTAATGAAGGATAATAAATTAATAATAATAATCTTACTACTTGGAATATTTCAAGTTGTTTTTAATAAAATGTAATCACATATTTCAACTATACGAATGGAATTTCATTTAGCAACTGCAAAAATATAAAAAAATCACATTCCACATACGGAGTTATCCACCACACAGAGATCTTGTTAAATGATTAATTTTATCATAGGGGCTGAGTTACCGACAAAATTTTGATATTTGCAGGGAAAGTCAGGAAATATTTGAAATTAAATTTATAGTTGCTCTTATTTTCTACTGTATTTTAAAATGTATTGTGCTAACTTTTGGTACGTATACCACTTTGCCACCAACCAACAGGGTGGTACGTAGCCACACCACAGACAGCTCAATAATACAGTCATAGTTCATAAAGATGAAACAGTGTTTATAGACTTTTTAATGAAAACCACAACTTCAAGGTGACTTCCACTTCCATCGAATGTTTTTATAATTGCCACTTGAGATTTGACACATGTAAATTCGATTCACGTAAATGCATACCTCAGATAAACAAATCTTATTTCAATAACTTTATTCCAAATCCATATCCAAATTTAAATAATATAAAGTATAGTGCCTTATAATTTTTTGAATTATTGCTGAATGACAGTTAAAGTTTCCAAGGAAACTTTTGGTATACAGAGGATCCCGTAAATAAGTTCCGTGAATTGGAGGAGAAATTAAATATATCTGGATAAAATTTTTATGTAACCTTGTTATTTAGTGAAGTACAAGCAGATGAACTAAATCGGATAATAGGAATACCAATTCAAAATTTTTGTAGAAGTAGATGTTGCGCTGTTTCTTCTGCGCCTGTTTTAGTATTACTGAGTCGATAGTGAGTTGTTTTTTGCAGCCTTGGTGATCTTGTCTGCACCCTTTCTGTTCTCCCGACAGGATGTTGTTTTGGTCCACATGTCTGTAACTACAGTTAGTAATGCAAGACGTTACTATTTTATATATAGTTGGAAGGCAGGTTATGAGTCCATGTAAACAAACTGTCAAACTTCTTGTACCAGAAGTTTTGTACATAGTCAACTCCTGGTGTCTTCCAATTTCTAGTGCTCTTTATAGCTTCGGTTACCTCGCTTGTTGTCAGTTTAATGAAAGGCATTGGTTCAATGTCTATTTTTCTACCTCAGTTCTTATCCAATGAGCGTTAGATTTATGTTTGATAAGGTTCGACCATGATGAAAACCAATATTCCGTTAGCTCATCTTTATTTGGAAGACTCTGGTTGTTATTGATTACTGTACCGTTTGGTTGCCTGTAAAATAATTTCTGATTATTATTGAATAAGTAATTCTGTTGTTTTCTTTTTGTGCACTTGACTTATCGTGACATACGTTTGGATTTTGCCTGAGCAAATCCATATATTCACATATATGTTGTAGGTGACCTGTATAAGTTTTGATTTTCCGATAGGTCGTCCTCACTCGGTTTGTTAAGCACCTATACGGTTCCAAGCTTTTTGTTAACTCTGTTAACTGTCCCAATTCCTTTCTGATGTCATCAATGGAACTTTCCAGCAGGCCTTGCCACCAAGGCTTGAATTGTTTAAAGTCATTATCCCGATAGTTATTTGGGAATTGGATTTATTGATTGCGACTTCGAAGAACTGCTACCGCTCCACTATAGATGAGAGTGTGGAGTTGTTCTTTAGCATGGTTCTGAAATTGTAAGTTGACAGCTACTAGTATGCTGTTAGAGATCTTATTGGTTCGCAGCTTGGGTAGTTTCTGCCGGAGGATTGGGTTGGTGCCTAGTTTAGTATCGGTGATAATTGACCTATCGTAGTATAGTCCAAAATCAGCATTGGATGGTACCAATTTTTAACGATTCAATATATTGACATCTGACAACTGATTGATAAGCTATACAAGTGGTCAAAATTTACTTTCTCTAACAATTGACAGATACAATTAAAGGATGAAATTATAAAAAGCATAGAACGACCTAAACAGCTACAAAAAAAAATCCCAAGTTTCATCAGTGAAACAGGAAAATCCAGTTGCTTAACTCAAACAGCTAAAGTATAACCTGGAATTTATTGAGGAAGTTTAGGAAATTATTTTCTTTTATTCGATAGTTCCGGAGTGCTTTTGGCTCAATTTAATGACCACTAATACAGTCTAAACAGAGTTGCCACAATGAAGTGTATTTTATTTAAATAAAACGTTGTAATTATGGGTAGGAGTATTTTTAGACAGTGAAATAACACCATGTAAATTTTGCTCGTTTATTAATCAAGAAATGACGGTATAATTGATATTAAACAGTACAATATCCATAAACTGACTGATATTTTTTAATCAATACTAAAAAATTAGTGGTGGTGTCTATCATCATCATCATCATCATCGCGTCTATCATCATCATCATCGCGTCTATCATCATCATCATCATCTGGAGTTCTGAAAACGGTGAATCTATAAGCTAGTGCAAATTCATCATCATCGTCATCATCATCATCGTCGTCATCACGATCATCACGATCATCACGATCGTCACGATCATCATCATCATCATCATCATCATCATCGATAGTGTATACTTCCAACTCTACGAAGTTTTCGCCAAGACCTCCTTCTGTTATTTCAACATGATAGGTATTCTCTTCAGAAGCGAACTAAAAAAAATTGGGCATGTTATTATGAAAATTCAAGTGGACAATCTGTAGTTTCGAGGTTCTTTTTGATGTGAATAAAGAATAAGGTTTTTTAGAAGTAAAGTGCTTCAGAAAAAACGGAAGCGATCATTTCATTCCAACTAGCTTCGACATGATATAAATGTTAAATTTTATAAATAGTTCATAATGCATAATATCAAATCTATTTGCTATGGTTAAGATACTCACTATAATGCAGGAGATTGGTGTTTCTGTTTCTCCATCTTCGGGTGCTCTAAGCTTGAATTTACGTTCTGCTGGGTTGTTTTCAATTATTGAAGTTACAAGATCACCGCTAAAAATTTACATAAAAATAACTAACAAACAATAAATTTGTCAATTTGTTAATTATTTATTGTTAGAACTCCATATCACTTCCAACAGTTTGAGTAAGAAATATACAGTTTTTTTGAATGGTGAAGATTAAATTCAAACAATGAACAATGGCATTACTTAATAAACTTGAAATAAGGTTGAAGGTAATATTTATCTTCAGGCTTTTTCAATTTAGACATTTAATAAACTTGAGAGATTCAGGCGCAAAAGTTCAACAAGAAAATGTAGTTCATGAATTGAAATAAAATCGAGTTCGACAATAATATGGTGTTGATATTAACAAAAAATGTTTAAGAGATTCACTTACGGATTGTCAGTATCATCACATTCAAGTAAGCTACTGTAAGCACTGTTGTACAGTGTGCATACAAATAAAGCTGCAAATGCCAATTTGACGTACATGTTGATGAGAGTAGAGAACGATTATGTTTTGTGAACTAAATCGGTAGCAATTTATAGTGATTAAATTGATTGTTATCTCACAATTGCTTGATAAGTTATGCAAATGTTCAATAAGTGTTTTATGTTATAACCAATGTAATAGATCTAACCTGATTCTTAGCACTTGTTCAACCGCCTGTTCTTGAACTCGTCGGTTTGTTTGTCACGGAACACGTGTCATTCTTCATTTCTGCTGTTTCTGAAACACATTTATTTTTGTCAATAAATTTGAAGGTTCCTTATCCACAGATGACTGTCGCGGCCAAATTTCTTCCGCAGTAACAGGAGCAAAGCTTTCAGGCATCAACAATAGTGGAGAAATTAACCAGAATCACTTCTAGATTCCAACGGATATATTCCTATCGCCTTATAAATAAAACTTCTTCATTTTTTTCTGTCTCTTGTGAGAGTGACTGCTTCGTTCCAAGATTCACCTCTTGATTGTAATATGCTTCCCAATACTTGATTCCATGTTTGTCTTGGTCTACCTCTTTTTCTTTTAATTTGTACCCTTGCCTCGTATACCTTTTTGACTTGTCTTGTGTTATTCATTCGTTGAACATGTCCCCACCAACTAAGTTGTCGTTGTTCTATAAATTTTTACACTGGTTGTACTCCTAGTTTTTCCCTTATTTCAGTGTTTCTAATTTTGTCTTTCCTAGCGTACGTCTGAGATATTTCATTTCTGTAGCTTGTATCTTACTCTTTTGTTGCTTTGTGAGGGTCCACGATTCACATCCATATGTTAATACTGATCTGTATATACTTTTATACACTTTAATTTTGGTTTGTTTGGAAATTTCTTTTTTATTAATAAATTTAAGGTTCATCGCATAATATAAATTTATTGTTTTTTGGATTCTTTCATTTATTTCAGCGTCTTGTTTTCCTGTTTCATCAAATATGGCTCCTAGGTATTTAAATTCTTTTACTTGCTCTATTGTGACATTGTTTAGTTGTATATTGGTTTTAACGTTCTGATCTCCTATTATCAATATTTTAGTTTTATTCACATCTATTTTCATACCTTCTTCTTCCATGACATCTTTCCATATATTTAAGTTTTCTTGCAGTCGAATTTCGCTGTCTGCTAATAATATTATATCATCTGCAAAGACTCCTTCAAATACATCTACTCTCTCTTGATTTTTGTGTCCAATATACATTTTCTTTACCCTTCTTTCACATTTTTTTTTTGATGATACAGTCCATATGTACATTAAATAGCGTTGGGCTGAGTCCTCCACCTTGTCTTAAACCTTTATCGGTTCTAAATCCTTCCGACTTCATATTGTTTTTTATTACAAAGTTTTTGTTAGTTTTATATAGATCCTGTATTACTCTTATTGTTTTGTTTCCTATTCCTCTCTCTTTCAGACCTTTCCACACTTTGTCTCTAGGTACCGTGTCAAAAGCGCTCTCTAGATCTATGAAAGCTAGATATACATTTTTCTGTTGTAGTTGTCTCTTCTCGGTTACTTGTTTAATAGTAAAGATATGATCTTGCGCGCTTCTACCCGGTCGGAATCCACTTTGTGGTTCTGATAGCTTGGAATCTAAGATTGGTTTTATTCTGTTATTGATAATTTGTTCCTATATTTTAACTATAGTATTTACTAGTGTTATTCCTCTGTAATTATTACATATTTTTTGGTCTCCTTTTTTGTAGGTATATTGGACTTATTAATGCTACACCCCATTTTTCAGGTATTTTTTCATTGCTCCAAGGCTTGTTTATTATTTCCATTAATATCTCGTTACCTATTTCTCCTAATTTTTTGAACATTTCAGAAGTGATTTTGTCTTCTCCAGGTGCTTTTCCATTTTTAAGTGCTTTAATGGCATTTTTCAACTCATCGATATTGATTTTACCATTTTCTTGTTCATCTATTTCTGTTTCAGGTTCATTTATGTTTCCCCTCATTATTTTGTGTTTCTTGTCCCAGTAGATCCTGGAAATGTTCTTTCCATCTCTTCATGATGTCTATTCCATTTGTTAATAATTCTTGTTGTTTATCTTTTATGTAGTGTTCACTGGTCTGCTTCTCGGTCCTCATTGATTTTAAAACTTTATAGAAGAGTTTTTGGTTCGCCATACAGTCATTTTGTTCCCCGACACCTTTGGTGAAAGGGCATATTATATATATATATATATATTCCTATCGCTCCAAAACCGGTTAAAGCAATATCTACCTATAGGTTTCTCCGATGAGATACCCGCTTGAATGCGAGCAATCTGTCGCCACAGATGGTGTATCAACCGTTACCAGTTTTTTCTTCAAATTAAATTTCATTTACTTGAAAAACGATTTGTCCAAAGGTTGAACGCCTTTTTAGTATGACTTGGTAAATAAAGTTTAGTTAGATTTCATCAAGTGGCTATTGGTCTTTGTTAATGTTATCTCCAAAGATCTAATGTGGTCCACCAAGTCTGAATTATATTCTCTAGTCCGACTCTCTTTTTATGTAGTCATTCACCATCGATCCACGTACATCATCGTTAGTGATTTTTCTTCGCTCTTTCGCCAGGAAGATTCCCTTTTATAGTTTTCTTCTCTAGATGACAAAATCTGCATATGAACATTGATAACCTACTACGTTTTTGACAGTTTTTCCTCATTTTCGCTCATCATATCCTTTAACGAACTGTCTTTACTTTGCCGCTACTTTGTTGTGTCCATGTTGATTGTGGATTATGGAAATTTTAGAGTCAGTAGTTTAAGACATATTCAATTTTTCCCATTTTTTTTAATAACCTTAAAAGTATTTATTTTAATATTTGAAAAAAAACTATATTCGAGAAGACATATTCCTTCTTATTTTTTATTATTATTGTATTATTTTGAAAATTCTACTTTCACTTTATCTCAATGATATTATCGCGGATTTTGATTTAGACAATAAAATATTTTTTTTTCATCTTATCAATAATTGAAGTACTTTATATACAAAAAATAGTGCTTAGATAATATGATGATAATGTATTGTACAAACCAATCTCAAAATCTTATCAAATTATTGGCATGAAAAAAATTTGAATAAATCCACTTATTCTTAAAAAAAAACAATTGAATTATCATACAATAATTTATCATGAATTGTGTAATAATGGGTAACATTGAATTTTATATTGGTGTACCAAAAATGTATCATTAAATCAATAAATAAAATCATTCATGAATGACAGTATTTTTATATTTTTTTTACTTAATACATCAGAGGAATGGTAGGTAATAAAAAATTTGAAATATACTCTGGTACCACCCCACTGGCTCATTAGAATTTGGCATAATTGATACTGTTGTTGTTTTTTGAAGGTACTATAACCTACAAAAAATTTTAAATTGGTATTTCTATCCCCCGATTTATTTCTTCTGCTCTCTTTATCAGCTTGTATTTCACAAAATTACAAGGTTGAATGAAAATTTCTTTGGAAATCCAAAAATTGCCCCTTCGGTATATGTAATTGAAAATTGGGTTTGGAGTGAAGTTATTAAAATACAATCTTTATAAACTGTGACTCTACAGAGCTGGCTGTCGTGTAGTTACGTACCACCCAGTTGAAGTGGTATACGTACCAAAAGTGGGACAGTTAACAGAGTTAACAAAGAGCTTGGAACCGTATAAGTGCTTAACAAACCGAGTGAGGACGACCTATCGAAAAATCAAAACTTATACAGGTCACCTACAACATATATGTGAATATATGGATTTGCTCAGGCAAAATCCAAACGTATGTCACGGTAAGTCAAGTGCACGAAAATAAAACAACAGAATTACTTATTCAATAATAATCAGAAATTATTTCACAGGCAACCAAACGGTACAGTAATCAATAACAACCAGAGTCTTCCAAATAAAGATGAGCCAACGGAATATTGGTTTTCATCATGGTCGAACCTTATCAAACATAAATCTAACGCTCATTGGATAAGAACTGAGGTAGAAAAATAGACATTGAACCAATGCCTTTCATTAAACTGACAACAAGCGAGGTAACCGAAGCTATAAAGAGCACTAGAAATTGGAAGACACCAGGAGTTGACTATGTACAAAACTTCTGGTATAAGAAGTTTGACAGTTTGTATACATGGACTCATAACCTGCCTTCCAACTATATATAAAATATTAACGTCTTGCATTACTAACTGTAGTTACAGACATGTGGACCGAAACAACATCCTGTCGGGAGAACAGAAAAAGTGCAGACGAGATCACCAAGGCTGCAAAAAACAACTCACTATCGACTCAGTAATACTAAAACAGGCGCAGAAGAAACTGCGCAACATCCACATGTACAAAAATTTTAAATTGGTATTCCTTTTATCCGATTTAGTTCATCTGCTTGTATTTCACTAAATAACAAGGTTACATAAAAATTTTATCCAGATATATTTAATTTCTTCTCCAATTCACGGTACTTATTTACGGGATACTCTGTATACCAAAAGTTTCTTTGGAAACATTGACTGCCATTCAGCAATCATTCCAAAAGTTATAAGGCACTTTACTTTATATTATTTAAATTTGGATATGGATTTGGAATAAAGTTATTGAAATAAGATTTGTTTATCTGAGGTATGCATTTACGTGAATTGAATTTACATGTGTCAAATCTCAAGTGGCAATTAAACAAATTCGATGGAAGTGGAGTTCACCTTGAAGTTGTGGTTTTTATTAAAAAAATTATAAATACTGTTTTATCTTTATGAACTATGACTCTATTATAGAGCTGTCTGTCGTGTGGTTACGTACCACCCTGTTGGTTGGTGGCAAAGTGGTATACGTACCAAAAGTTAGCAAAATACATTTTAGAATACAGTAGAAAATAAGAGCAACTAGAAACTGAATTTCAAATATTTCTTGACTCGCCCTGCAACTCAATGCCCTATATACATCAATCTCTAAAACACATCCGAAATTCTGACACTCTGTATGTATGTATAGTGGGGTGACATTCATACCATCTGATTTCTAAGAAGTAAGGAGGTGGTTTTTTTTCATAATGATTCTCTCTCTACTTTGTATCTCTGTATCTTGTTCTTCCTGCAACACTTTCCACCACCATATGTAATGGTGTCAGGTTGAAAATCACTTCCATTGCTGCCGTTGGGCATGTACTCATTGCTCCTGTTATGCATATACAGGCTAGTCTTTGAATTTTGGAGATGTGGCTAAGGAAAAACCACAACCCAGCCAGTAAATGGACGACCTTAGGTTTGCCATTCGAAGTCTAGTAATAAGGACGGGCCTAGACAAGGAGCTCAAGAATAACAAGAGAGCACACACAATTCATCTGCAAAGGTAATAGTTGGAGAGGCTCATAGAAGCACATAAGCCCCATATTTATCCCAACCTTAATGTCATTGAGGCGATAACTCAGCACCTATAATAAAATGTATCATTCAACAAGAGCTCTCTGTGATGGATCGACAATCGAATACAGTAGCACCCTGTATGTGCATAAACCTCCTGTCACTGTCATTATTATTTTTTGAAGTGGCTGCTTAAAAACTTATACCTTGTTTTTAAACTAATAGGAGCGATTTGAATTTAAGTTGGCATTTCTGCTGCCAAGTGATTGGTCAGATTGCCACCAGTTTCACACAGCTCTTTTGATAACACTAACATTTGTCAGTTTTGTCATTAGTTCAATCATTACTTTTACCCAAGGTATTTGCTACTTTTATTATTTATTCCCTTTCATGAAAAAAATCCATGCTTCTTTTTTTCTTGTTAATAATATAAGTTTAACATCAAGTTTTACATACATTGCAGTACTATATTATGGTATTTTTCGATAACAAAACTTCTGTTCACTTTTAGTTCTGCTACACCAAAGCCTCAAATGTTAAAAAAAATTTTATTAATATAAGTGTAGCCGTTCAAAAGATACGAGGGGGGAGGGGACTTTTGAATAGCACTGTATATTCATAAGGTACATCATAAAAAACAAAGAAAACGACGAGAGAGAGGGACATAGAGGGAGAGGGAGCTGAAATGCAGGCATATGCACCCCCACCGAAGTAATGTGTAAACGGTTCCAGTGGAAGCTGCGATAGAGGAGAGGTTTTAGTCGATAAGATTCCGGCACCTGGGAAAGACCGGGGTCTAATGTAAGTTTTCCTTTTCTTGGAAAAAAAAATGCTTTGATTTATCACTCACTGGCTTAGCGCTCCACAGATAATACGTAAAAAGTGTTACATACTTCCTGCTGGCACAGACCAAATACAATCAAAAGACTGCCCACTCTAATTAAAAATTTGGCTCTGCCAAATGTGGTGCCATCTTTAATTATCATGATATATTAAGATATAAAGTTAAGCAGAAACCTATCAATTTTATTTTCGGCAAAAGATTGTGCCAATTTATCTTTATTTGCTTTCATACCTCTCTAGACCACAATAACAGGTTTTCCTCATAATTTTATCTGCACTATCAATTATCAACGTAAAATTTAAGTTATTCAAGAAAACATCGCCATCTTTGGTAAACATATTGATTTTCTCTTCAATCACAACTTATGGCAACTATAGGTGTCGCTGGGTATTTTTTATAGTTTTTTTCCGCGAGTAAGTTTCCATCCTCTGCATTTCCTGTATCTTTTTCTCCTTAGGGCTCGACTATGTGCCGCTCAGCCTAAAGCGGGGATCACACGGCTCACCAAGTAACAGTTGTTCAGTTCAGTACGTAACCGTTAAACCACGTGTTAATTACTCACCGATGTCCCGCTGTCAGAGTAGTCAAATTACGCTGCTGGCTGGCAGCAAATGGTACTATCAAAAGCTGAACATGTCCAGCTTTGCAGCCGCTAGAGACATTCGCCTGCTGTTGGCGACACGCTGTGAATTTTGTTGTCATAACAAGTTAATCGACAATCTAAAATGATTGTTTATTCTCAGAACGACTGTCACTATGGTGTCAGTTGGTTGAACATAACCTTAAAATTGTAGGTTAAAATGAAAAAAAACCTATCTCTCCGTTTTTTCATGAACTTTTTTGGAAAATGATTTTAGGATCAGCAAACTTGTGCACTGAATGTTTTTTAATGCCACGTACTTGAGCAGGTATTTCTTTAGCGATTAGGGAATATACAATAAATAGAATCAATTCAGATGATATATGCATGTTAAAACCCGAAAACAATGTTTATTTAAAGCATTGAATTATTTTGAACTCCAATTATTTTATCAATAGCTCCATCTTCGCCATGAGTCTCAGTCTATATGATCTACATCTTATTTTTTCAATGTGTCTAGAAAAAAACGGCATAGATCGTAGTACCAAATCTCGTGGATGGTATATTTCCATCATTTTTCATTTCACAGTGATTTCATAAAACCACACAATCATTTTTTACTTTATACTTCGGTTTACTATGAGGTGTGTTCACGGATCAAAAGGAACTACTTATATACTGAAAGTTATGTCCGTGTCCGTAAAGTATGGAACAAATTCGTTTTCAGCTAAACAAGCCATTTTAAGAAATAATCCTGAAACACGTCGATTTTTGATTTTAGTTTACCGTATTTTGAAATAATATTCTAATATACAGGGTGAATTACTTTCGAGTAATGACGTCACCGTCATTTTTTTTAAATGGAATACCCCCATTTTGTCTCAATTTTCGAATTACTCTAGCTTAGCTGATTCCAAAAATGTATCACATGTTGATTCCAATTGGTAAAGGGTGGACAAAAATACAATAGTTTTGTGTGTGCTCATAAAGTAACGCTTAACATTATTTATTAGTTAAATTAACAATATTATCAAAAATACTTATTGTCTAGCGGCAATTGGTTTAAATGTAACACCCTGTTGTTTGTTACATTTTTAGATTAATAAAAATGAGCTGTTTCCAAACATGTTTGGTACTTGTGGGTATCTCGTACCTACTTTACGTAACTTGTTTCCCAGAAGACGTAATCCTGGAGGTTTCGATGAAAGTTTATGGTTTTAACAGGATGGTGCACCTCCACATAATGCTGTGGAGGTGGATTGGTAGACGTGGACCTATTGAATGGCCAGCGAGGTCACCAGATTTCAATCCTTTGGATTATTTTATGTGGGGCCATCTGAAGAATGTTGTGTATCAAACGAAACCAGCAAATATTCAAGAATTAAAAGAGAGAATTCGGACAGCGATAAACAATATTTCTCAAGACACAATAAACAAGGTTCAACAAGAATTTGTACACCGTTTGGGTGTCATGTATTTCATCATATTCTGTCCGCTAGACAATAAGTATTTTTGATAATATTGTTAATTTAACTAATAATGAATGTTACGCGTTACTTTTTGAGCACACACAAAACTATAGTATTTTTGTCCATCTTGTACCAATTGGAAACAACATATGATACATTTTTGGAGTCAATTCAGCTAAAGTAATCCGAAAATTGAGACAAAATGTGGGTGTTCAATTTAAAAAAAAATGACGGTGACGTCATTACTCGAAAGTAATTCACCCTGTATATTAGAATATTATTTTAAAATACGTTAAATTAAAATCAAAAATCGACGTGTTTCAGGATTATTTCTTGATATTGCCTGTTTAGCTAAAAATGAATTTGTTCCATACTTTACGGACACAGTGTATAGTATAGACACAATCTATAGAAGAACACGAACCACACATAGATTTTTTTTAAACAGTTCATAATATTATTTTTTAAATAAAAAATATCTATTACAAATGATTTTACATATAAAATCAGTCAGTATAAACAACAATTCTAAAACTAAGTAATTCTGATATTAATGGCTGTATGGATATAGTAACATATTCATAGTCAATACCTCCTTCTTCTATTACTGGGACGCTCTCACTTTCTTCGTTATCAAAAACCTAAAAATTATTAATATAAATAATTAAATTAAATGCAAAAAACTTAACATCATACAATATATTTGTGTTTCTAAGAATATGGAAAATAGTTCTTAAAATTCACTTAAAGTATCTACTATTATAACGCCAAAATCAATATTCATTCACTTAAGAAGAAACAACTACTTCCCGGGCTATATTCATTCAATTAACAAGGTAGATATTATTCCTCCGAAAGCTAAGAAAGCCTAATCCCAGAGTGAAGTTGACACTGAAATCACAATCAATACATATCCACAAGTAAAGGAAATGTTAAAGTAAAAGCGACCTCCTCACCTTCAACCGCTCTACTAAATATAACAAATTACAGGAAACTGTAATTGAGCATACTTAAAAGTATCATTGTTCGCAAAACCATGTCGTGAGTATC
Source organism: Lochmaea capreae (assembly GCA_949126875.1). Classification (NCBI taxonomy): domain Eukaryota; kingdom Metazoa; phylum Arthropoda; class Insecta; order Coleoptera; family Chrysomelidae; genus Lochmaea; species Lochmaea capreae. Next base: position 4,644,976 of record OX421400.1, read on the forward strand.
TACGGTCTTTTTATCTGACATAGAAGCTAGATGGACAGCCTTTGAAATTGTACATATTTTCAAGTTCACAAAATAGGGAGCGTAGAAGACTACTGGTGGACATTCGATGTCATAGTATCCTGGTAATTACCTCTAGCAATGCCTCTAATAGTAAAGTATGCCTATACCGTCCCAATTTCAAATAGAGATGATTGGATCCACAACCATAGGCTCTGGTGCAGGTGTATACGTTGGTAGACCTGCCTAGGATCCTTTGCAAGTGTACTTAATTCAGGCCTTGCAGACACATTCGCCACAAACCTAACCTATGATCTTTAAAATCTATATCTGGTAGTTTTTACAGTTTTTGGAGCCGTCCTCATGCCGGTAGCACTGCAGCCTGTTAGATCTGGTAGTGGATGACTGTACAATAGTGAGGAATTGTTGGGGATTGAAATTGTTCAATACAACCTATGATATGAGCAAAAACTAATGAGATTGATACATGGAATAGATAGATCATTTCTACCTGCCTCAATTAAAATCTCAACAGAATATAAACCTTATGAAAATAGCCATTCCAAATTAAAACTGATTAACTTGAATTTTTTTTTGTTTTCTACTACTATATATATTCATACTACTTACTGTGATACAAGTTATGGGTTTCTTCAGAAATAATGAATCTGGAACACGTACTTTAATGGTACTACCCACAACAGTTGTTGATACCTCCTTGTCGTATACTATGGTTTTGCTAAAATAGGTAAATACAAAGCTAAGTTATTTTGTATCTAATACGACAAAATGTAGATGATAAGACACTGGCTTTCATTTGTTTCTCAGCTCAGTTTGAATACTCGAAGTCCAACAAACTCAACTTCGTGACTATGACCAATTTCTCAGAAGATTTAGAACCAACCAGAGAATTTTAAAAATAATCATGACAATTCATTAGACTGGCAAGATCTATATCAGCCCGCACCTAATAAGAAGAATATTTTCTTTTCCAAATGGATAATTCAAAAAGATCCCGATACTTTGGAGGTATTTAAGGAGGTATAAAGTGGTAGTGTTAGAAATGTTTATCCTGGTCTCCTCTAAACTTGTGTTTTCTCTGAGGCGCTCGCTTTTTAACACCATCAATCACAAGAGTCGTTAGTCTATCTACAGCTACTTTAGTTCCATGTACCAATTTGTACATTCTCTTTGGCGGTTGTTAGTTGTACCTACTAGATTAGATGGGTGGGTTGATATTTGTAAAATGAAAATAATACAAAAACTCACGCTCTATCAGGATCTGGACAGTCTGTGAGACTCGCAGCGTCCAATAGATTCGCTAAGGACACCAGTAGAAACACTGCAAATATAAATTTGTACATTTTGTCCAAATTTTGTCGGATAAACTGTCGATATAATCCAAAGTTCTATTGTTAAATCAAAATATGTACTTGCAGCCTTTATAATATATTTTGTTTGTTTTAGGTGGAAGTATGGAGATAATGATTATATCTTATCAGAATTCAGTTGCGTTTTCTATTTAAGGTGAGTATTTAATAGAAAATAACATCGATATGTATATTTTAATCTGATTAAAATGGCGTAAAATTTCAAGTTTCAAGAAATTACGATCAACTTGAATATATCGTCTCTTATCATTATTCTATAACAGCTCAGTAACAAACATCCTGTTTATTATCAGTATTATGCTAAGTGATAAAGATTATATATATATATAGGCCAAACATTCCGTGTCGGTTTAGGGCCTGCTTCATGTCAACTTGAAGCTCTTAGATTCTATGTTTGCGGTGAATCACCCGCATTGATTAGCATACTGGATATAAAATGTATTGATTCGTTAAAATAAGTTAAGTCTCTTCGCGCTATTTATTGTTTCGTTCCACAGCACTCTGTCCTTAATAGTCTTCCTCTGGTCAATGAGATTTAGTCTTCTCACATCTTCCTATACCTGCTCTAGCCATCTGAGTTTTGGTCCACTGAGACCTAAAAGATCTATTGTGCCCCCTTACTTCCACTTAGTTTCTGAGGAAAGTCTCAGATACTAGTAGCTCCTTTAGTCCTATTTCCCGAAGGAATTTTAGGATATCTGCAGGCCTCAACTTAGGTAACTGTCCCTCTTCTATCCAGTAGTCTCCCAGGTACTGTGCCCTAGGATTCTGAAATACTGTGCAGTTCGCGAGTATGTGGATGGAGGTTTCTTCTTCCATTCCACAAAATCTACAATCTTCTTCCTCCACTATTTTGAGCTTTTTAAGGTGTCCATTCAGACGACAATGACCCGTTAGGATTCCTGTTAAAACTCTTAGTGCAGTTTTGCTTTGACTTATGCATTCATTTGATCTCAACAGGTTGTAGTCACCCAGAAGAATCTTTGATTGCCTAAGCCCTACTAGATCTTTCCAATTGTCAGATCTTCTCTTTTCTTCGGCCTTACCTATTTCTTCCAATATTACATTGGAGCTGATTCCGCAAAAAGGTTCCGGCCCCCAAAAGGGTATTTCACTCCCCCTCTTTGCTAGTTCATCTGCTATTTCGTTTCCTTCTATTCCAGTGTGTCCTGGAATCCACAGTAGGTAAGGTTACTATATTGTTCTCGCCTAGTTTATTAAGTTTGCCTAGGCATTCCCACACCATTTTGGAACTGATTACACAAGAACTCAGCGCTTTAATGGCTGCTTGACTATCAGACATTATGATAATCCTTTGCCTTCTATATCCTTTGTCAATATTGAACTGGGCACACTTTTTTATTGCGTGAATTTCCGCTTGAAAGATACTTGGGGTTTTTCCCAAGCTTTCAGAGTGTTTGGTTCCTGGCCCGTACACTGATATCCCAGTTCCTTCTATTGCTTTTGAGCCGTCTGTGTACCATTGAATGGCATTCTTTCCAAGTCTGGTAATGGTATTTGGATCCCATTCCTTCTTGTTGCTTAATTCCGTAACGAATTTCTTTGAAAAGTTATACTTTTTCATCATACCATCTTGTGGCAGTTTTGGTCTCCCTCTTGGACGGTCTATTGTAGGGACCCAGCTTGTAATTTTATTTAATACGTTTTCTGGGTCTCTTCTTTGGATGTGACAATGGACCAATATTTTAATAGCTGCTATATGGATGAAAATTAGAAAAAAACTACTTAGGGTCAGTTCTACAATTTGAGTATAAACCTGGTATTGAATAAAAGTAGGATAACGGAACATAGAGATTTTAAGCATTGTATCTGAACTACTTTTGAACTAATCGACCAATATCAAGCTTCAACAGATTACAATCGTTATTTTGGACACCTACAACATATCGTACAATTCCCACCACTCCGTAGACTCAACTGTGGGCGGTCCTTAACTAGCGTCAGAAGGTCAGTAAACAGCAGTCGATATCCGAGTACTGTTCAAGCCCATAACTATTCAAAATAAAATAAATTCGTCGAGAAATCAGAATATACACCCTTCAGGAAACAATTCAAATTTTATCGTGGTATTTTGGAGGTCACTCGATTAGGGAAATAGTAAATTTATCGTTGTTGCTTTTGAAAACCAACCAGCGCCTTCACAGTCTACAGTTGATCGAATAATTGGAAAATTTCGTAAATGTGGATGTTTACAAAACTACGACAAATGCACTAATCTCGGTCAACCATCTGTAAGACAAATGAGTGAACAACGTTGGATTAAAATTGTTAATGGTTTAAATCAAATAAGAAGAAGAATATGGTGTGAGTTGAGATGTATGTGGTTATACAGCTAATTTATTAATATAAAGATTTCAATTGACATATAAAAAATTTTTTTTTTGTAAATTAAAAGAAACGTAATTAGTACATAAATAATATTTTTGACAATGTAGATTTAGTTTATATTACATGTAAAGACGGTATAACAATTAATAAAGTCAAAAAATTAAAATTAAATTAAAACAAAACAAAAAAATCATACACAAAAAAGTAACAACAAACGCGTTTATATTAACAAAAGTTCCAAAATAAGCAAGAAAAAAAGCGCTATCCCAATAAAAACCGTTCCTGGAACGTGCACTTCACTGGATTCCATTTCTAGTGGACTACATATCGTTAGAATGTCATGAAATAAAATATTTTATTTCTCATTTTACCAGAGGTGTGATCTACTATGAATGGACCTTAATAAAATTTGACAACAAAGTTTTGTAGTCTTAAACTTCAAAATATTATTGATTGTCTAGTTGTCAAATTTTTTTCGTTGTGTCAGATAGGGACCAAAAATTTTTTCATTAATTCTTTATTAGTTAATCTTGACAACGGTAGCTGGAACGCTACCGAAACGTTGAAATAAAAAAATAAAAAAACATTATTGTGGTTTGATTCCCAAGAAAATTAGAAAAAATAACATGTAATGCCACAAGGAACTTATAGAAGATAAAAATATAATTGTTGAACGGTTCAAGTTCTATATGAGAAAACAAGAACCTACCGAAACTATTAGTAATTTTGTTGCTGCTCTAAAGGAATTGTCGAGATTTTGCAATTTTGGAAATTTTTTGGATCAAGCCCTAAGAGACAGATTGGTTTGTGGGGTTATTAGCGGTCTTATCCAACAAAAAACTTCTGAGTCAGGGAGAGACAATGACATTTCCTCAGGCTTGTCAAATTTCCATAAGTCTAGATGAGGCAGTATAGGAGCAAAGCAAATTAGTACAGGGTGCTTCTCTAAGTGTAGATAAGCTTCATTTATCTGCAAAACACTCTAGAAATAGTAAATTTGAAGATTTTAATAATGAGAAAATGGTACTCTACATTGATTGTACCAAAAAATTTTTTCGAAGAAATAAGAATTTGTGTTGATTTTGAGCAAACAGCAACTAAATGGTACACTACATTTCAAACTGATATGTATCAAACCAGACGCTGAGTCTCTACTTTTAAAGACTTTTATTAACTGTTTGTTATCAATCAAACTCATTAACAACCTGACATTTTCGAACTGCCAAACATATTTCTAAGCTAAAACACTCTATGTAAATATAATTAAACAGCAACTAAATGGTACACTACATGAACTTGTTCAAACGTAAGTGTTTTTGATTTTTTGTGAATATAACCATCATTTTTCCTCTTTAAAAATGCTATTACCTTGAAAAATCTGCTTACACCAACCCCATTTACTCGATTTTATCATAGAAAACTTACTCCACAAAGTTGACGCGTTCCATTTTTTAGATTTCTCTTCTAGATATGCCAAAAAGATGGATTCACTGAACTTTTTTCATTTTACACCACTTGAGAAAATTAGGAAATGCAATATCATACTGCTGAGCCGATTTTTTCGGTAATAATTCAAATATCGCTAATTTTGCAGCCTCTTCAATATCATCAGGAATATACGACTCATCAATATCCCTCATTATGCGAGATGAATATTAAACACCAGCAAGAACTTTTAATAAAAAGCGTGAACTGTAACTAAGTGATTCAGCGTCATCTAACATGGTTAGTTCCCAGGAAATGAGAATTATTGTTAAAACGTCAAAAAAATAATTAACTGAGAACAGACGTCAAAATGTGATTTTCTTGAATTACTTTTATTTTATTAACAAAATAGGAGTTGTACGTAAAACTATGTATGATATTTGTGTTAAAAGTAAATTTTATTTTGTGAGTGAAGAAGTTACTTTTAACTCTAATATAATAAATAGCTATTCTCTAACAATGTGAAAGGTACAGTAATTAAAAGATTAAACTATATAAAGCATAGATCGACCTAAGCATTAAACAATAATCCAAGTTCCATCAATTTAATTGCAACCAACAACCAAAATATAGTACAACACACCCTGATGACCGTCGTCACGATGTTCAATTATCTCGGATTATTACCAAATGGCGTTACGGTTTTCATTTAATCCGAAACTTCAGAAACTCTTTCGCGTTTCAGCTTCCATCCTGTGGTTAAAATCATGACTGTCAAAACAAAGAGGTGTCACAAGGAAGTTCACTTTATTTTAATAAAACGTTGTAATTGTGGGCTGGAATATTTTTAGACATAGAAATAACACCATGTAAATTTTAAGGAAATGATAAACTGGCTCATACTAAAAATTAGTAGTGCGTGTATCATTATCATCATCTGCAATTCTAAAAACGGAGAGATCGTAAGTAATTGCATATTTATTATCTTCATCGTCCTCATCTTGGTTTGGGGTTACTCCCAACTCTACGAAGTTTTCTCCAAGACCTCCTTGTGTTATTTCAACAGAATAGGAAGTCTCAGAACCAGCGTAGAACTGAAAAAAATAGAGCATATTATTATCCAAAAATTTTTGTACATTCTGTACCTTCAAGGTTCTTTTTGATGTGATTATTTCCTTCCTATTAATTTTGACCAATCGCTATCAAAAATTGGTAGGTCAAATATTAATTTTAAGTGGAAAAATTACAACAACTGTCAGCTTAGCTGTCAGCAGTTTTTCCGGAAAAAAATCGAAAAAATGTCATGCAAGTTTGACATGTTGCCTTGTAAAAACAAATTTGATGTAGTTCAGTAAATAAAGACCGAGAAACCCCCCATCCTGTTCATCTCATTATTGTCGGACTTTTTTTTTTACAACTTGTAGGTATTCACGGGTAGATTACTCTCTGAAAATATGTCCTCCGCGAAATTTGCGGAAGGGGCTGAAAAATGGCCAATAATCCCAAAAATTGAGTTTTCCGCCGATATCTCCGGAAATATGACACTTAAAGAAGTGGGGTTTTGCTAGGAATGGAGAGCAGTTTATTATCTACAAAAATGTTTTTAATCATTTTTGTCAAAAGTTTGACCGTTTTCGAGATAAACGGGCCCAAGCGTACCTTGGATTTCGAGCTGCTGCGCGGCGTCTCCGGGAGCACGCTCCGTGAATGTAGGCATGGGAGGGCGGGCAAATTCGCCCATAAAAATGAATCTTTTTTCATGATTCAAAGTGCATATGAAAGGACCTGTACCTATAACATCGTGTAACTTTTTCGTTTTTTTTTATTTTCCAGGAATATTGAAAAAACTGGCCAAACTTTATTTTTCCTGAATATTTGACCGCCCTTATCAATCCGTTCATATTTTTTAAATTAAGCGAAAGTTTTACCGAAACCTTTTGGATAATGGGACTTTGATAGGTGGTGAATGTATTCCAAAAGTATGAATAAATAATTTTTGTTTATTTTTATAAGCAACATGTTTTTCTTGGGACGTTTTTTTTTATTCCCGGAGTTTTCCGAAAATTCTCGGGTCTACCGCAAATTGATAAACAATGATTAGCAATATCGGTCTTTAAGGCACACCATTGGAAAGCTGAAAATGTCCTCTTTTTGATGGTTTTTAAAATTTTTGGCTGTTTTTTAGTTTTCCGGAAAATTTTTGTAAGCCTTTTTTTGCAAAAAATACTGATTCATTGACAAAAATGATAGGGACCATTTTTGTAGGTAATGAACTGTAGTTCATTTCTAGCAAAACCCCACTTCTCTAAGTAGCATATTTCGGGAGATATCGGCCAAAAACTGAATTTTCAAGATCATGGGACATTTTCCAGCCCCTTCCGCAAATCCCGCAGAGGACATATTTTCAGAGAGTTATCTACATGAATACTTACAAGTTGCAAAAAAAAAGAAACTCGTTTTTCCGAATTTTTCCGGAAAAATTAAATGCACTAGGGATATAACCCCCGAATAAAAAATAAAGTTTTTCCACAAGGAAAGTGTTTAAAATTAATCTCAGCAGAGCGAATGAACTGATCTGGTATATATGAGGATTGAGCACGGCACCGGAGCGGGTATATACAGCAAGTCGAGTAAATTTGAAGGAATCGTCTCACTTGGTAAATATGCCTCGGTATTTAAAGCAGAGGTTTATGCTAAACTTGCATGTGCTAGGGCAAATAACATGAGAGCCTACAACAACAGACATATCAGGATCTACAGTGACAGTCAAGCTGGTATGGGAATGCGACGAAGAACTAAGAAGACTGGCGACTCGGAACAGTGTAACACTGGAGTGGGTCCCAGGTCACAAAGAAATCGCTGGCAATGAAAAAGCTGACAAACTTGCAAGAGCAGGATCGTCAACCCTGATGAACGGACCCGAACCATCTGTGAGCATTCCCAGATGCTCCACTAGGTCATGGTTAAAAGGGTGGGCAAAAGAACAACACAAAAAACACTGGAAGAATACGCCCAGGCAAACACATGGGGAGAAATTTATAAAAGAACCATCAGAAAAAGTAGCGAAAGGACTGCTCTCAATGAGCAGGAACAAACTACGCACCATAACGGGACACTCTCCCACAAAGGAGCACCTGAACAAAATAGGGCTGTATAACGGAGACTTTACATGCAGAAGATGCAAAAAGGACACCGAAACAGCTATGTATGTATGAAATACTTACTTGAATACAGGAGATTGGTGTTTCTGATTCTCCATGTTCGGGTGCCCTGAGCTTGAATGTATAACCTTCTGGTGGGCTGTTTTCATATACACTAGTTACAAGAATACCGCTGAAAATTTAGGAAACAATAACTAACAAAGAATAAAGTGGTTACAAAATTTGTCAATTTGTTCATTATTTATTGTTAGAACAGAGACTTGGGCAAAAAAGTTCAACAAGAAAATAATGTAGTTTATGATTTGAAATAAAATTGAATTCGTCAATAACATGGTGTTGATATTAACAGAAAATTAATAATAGTTTCACTTGCCGATTTTCACTATCATAACATCGATCAAACTCACTGTAAGCACTGTTGTACAGTGTGCAAACAAGTAAAGCTACAAATTCCAAATTGACGTACATGTTAATGAGAGAAAAGAACGATTATGTTTTCAGCACTAAATCGGTAGCAATATATAGAGATTTAATAGATTGTTATCTCACAATCGATTGTTTGGTTTCAAAGTAGTTGTTTCGATAATCTACACAATGATAGTCCATGCGTTGACTTGAATAATTCTTCCTTTCTTCAGTGTTTTCCAATTCTGGACTCAACATTTCATTGTCATAATCCTCCTCTGTCAAAAGTTTACGTTTTTTCAATCTCCTGCAAATTACTTTCGTCGACTGAATCTGATTCTTCGCAGGTGTTAAACCACCTGTTCTTGAATTTGTAGATTTGTTTGTCACGGTTGTGGAACACGTAACAAAACTTCGACAAACTCTTTCTTTCTTCACTTCTGGCTTTTGGAATGCCTTTTTAGTGTAAACATGTCAAAATAAAGTCTAGATAGATTTGATCAGGTGGCTATTCAAAGAATTTTTTTTTTAAGTTTAGTGTTCAAACGTCAGGTCCAGCACTCTAGGTACCTTGAGAACGATGAGTAGAGTAGGACAGCCGAATGTGAGACACGGTAATAGTAGTTTATCGTCTTCCTTCCTGTGGTTAAAATCATGACTGTCAAAACAAAAGTGCAACAAGGAAGTGTATTTTATTCTAATGAAACGTTGTAATTGAGGGCTGGAATATTTTTAGACATAGAAATAACACCATGTAAATTTTGAAGATAAGATTAGATAATTAATATTAAACAGTACGATATTGATAAACTGGCCCATATTTTTTAATAAATACTTGAAATGAGTAGGTACTTTTATCACGGAGAAATCATAAGCTAATGAATGTTTAGTATGTTCATCGTCATCAGTTTGGTTTTGGTATACTTCCACTTCTACGAAATTTTCGCCAAGACCTCCTTGTGTTATTTCAACATGATAGCTGTTGTTAGCGACAGTGTTGAACTAAAAAAAATTGAGCAAGTTATTATCAAAAATTTTATGTATATTCTGTAGCTTTAAAAATCTCTTTGATGTGAGTACAGATTAAGGTTTTACCATAAGTGAAGTCTTCAAAATTAAATTTATGTATTGCGTAAATAGTTCATAATATTCATAGTATCTAATCCCGGTACTATATATGAAATACTTACTTGAACGCAGGAGATTGGGTTTTTTGTTACTCCATTTTGGGGTGCTCTGAGCTTGAATCTACCTGCTGCTGGACTCCTTTCATATATTCTAGTTACAAGAAAACCGCTGAAAATTTAGGAAACAATAAAGTGGTTACAAAATTTGTCAATTTGTTCATTATTTATTATTATAACTTCATAATACTTTCCAGTGGATGTAATGGGCATTAGAAAAGGGTAATATTTATTGTCATCAGATCTTTTCAATTTCGCCATTCCATACTGAAGAGATTTTTGGTAAAAAAGTTCAACAAGAAAATGTAGTTTATGAATTGAAATAAAATTGAATTCGACAATAATATGGTGATGATATTAACAGAAAATTAATAAGATTTTTACTTACCGATCTTCACTATTATAACATTCATTAAACTTACTGTTAGCACTGTTGTACAGTGTGCATACAAGCAAAGCTGCCAATGCCAATTTGACGAACATGTTAATAAAAGGAAAGGATGATTATGTTTTTTGCACTAAATCGGTAGCAATTTATGGGGATTTAATAGATTATTGTTATCTCACAATTGATAAGCTATGCAAATGCTCAATAAGTGTTTTTTATATTCATTTAATTTATTTATGTAATTTTGATAGACTACTGGGAAATAATTCACAATAAAGGGTGTCTATTTGTTAAATCGTCAACGTACAAGTAAGGAATCGCAAAAAACTAAATTCTGGAACAAAAAACAATACGTAACTCACTCCTACAACTCAACAGTTAGAACGTTGTAATGACCACCAATCGATGCTTATTGCTTTGGTTTCTAAATAGTTCTTTGAATAATCTACGCAACGATCGTCCATGACGTTTCTTGTAATGTCAACTGTTGTTGTACAAGTCATTTAGGTATGAGCATTTAAACGTATATAGTGCCTCAGGGTCTGGATCTTCACTTAAATGAGGTTGGTCGACGGAAGTCAGGATCGCAAGAAATAATTGGACTTATTTTTTATTAAATCCGTTAGAAAATAGTCATTTAAAGTATTTCTTTGGTTATTTCTCTTTGAGGTCACCTATAATGCCTCTCAATGTAATTCTATGAGTTATCGTAGAGTGTACGAGACTAAGGCGAAGATGAACAAGAAGATCTAAGAGGTGGTCGAAGAATAGCAAGAACTGCCTTACATTCCGGTATCACCGTATGCCAGCTCACCTCTCTTTTCATTAGAATACCAAAGCCACCACCATCTACTCCTTTTATCAGATCCTAACCACTTTGTGGTATCCCAAATAGCCGCAACGTGGAACAAGTCCGAAAATGGAAACATTAAGTAAGTGCAGTCTACTGGGTGGATACTCCAAGCCAAATACAGGCAAAAAGTTTGTTATAACATTCTGCTCACTACGCTAAATTGTTCTTGAAGCTTCAGAAATCTGATAGTCACGGGAATTCTCACTGGATAAGCGTGGACAGTGCTCATTCAGATTTTCCGATGATGCAGATGAGACCTGATTTACACAAAAGATCTTATAGCACAATTGATCTGACAAACACAATCATCCGCACAGGTTTAAAATTAACGTATGGGCTGGAGTACCTAATTGGGTTCTTTTAATCTACCTCCTTATTGGAGGAGTTCAAACAAATTTGATTACAAAAAACATGAATTTATTCAAGAATTTCGTACATATTGGAACTTGATAAAGTAATTTGAAGTAGACTAGGTGAATATTACTTTGAGGTAAGCTATTTTATGTACAATCAGTTCTTAATAACATTCTCAAGTTAAAAAAAAAATTAAATAGACTGCATAATTATTGTTAATTCAATTTCTGAAAATTATAAATATTAAATTTGCTTTGATGCCTATAAAGTTAAAGCTAAGATCCACAGACATTATAAAACAACTTCATCTTACCGCAAAAATAGTTAATAGTTTACAAAAATGTATTCTTTCCTAAATTTTATATATCGAATTTCGTGAAAAAAAGTAACAAGTGCAGTTGAACGATGTTCAAAATTAACCTAACCCACCACCAGCAAGGGAAGCTATCGCGGCAGAGGGAATTCCAAGGTTTCCAACTTTTCCAACACTAGCTGCTGGTGGTATATGTTCTCCTGCAACTCTAAAACCATCTTTGTCCGCAATATACTCGGTGTAATAGAACACTCCGTCGGGACCTGGATATGCAAAGTAACCGATTACTCTGGAAGACTCTTCGTCTGTACCTTCGTTTTCTACTGATCCATATTGTTCGTTGTAGATGCCGTCAGTTTGAGTCACGCTAAAAAGTAAATAAAAATAAGTGAAAATCTGGGAAAGTTTCACGACGAGAGTATTTTTTCCACTTACAGTTAAAGGTGGAGAACAGATGGAAGCGTCAGGCCAAATTTTTTATATTAAAACTAGAGAAAGGAACGTAACTGTAAGGCATAAAAGAATGCTTCTATGAATCATAAAGAAAAGTGGGAGGCTTCCTGAAGCTATGAAATTTCAAGACTCTTTCCTTTGAACCATGGGTATTTTTAAAAGCATGAAGATGCTTAGGAAAACTGGGCCAGAACAACATCGTCTCGTTTCTGTGGGATCTATGAAACACCAGGATAGAAGGAAATTAAATGGCAGATAAACTAGAAAAGAGAGGTGCTGAAGCATCCTTGAAATAGTGGAGGAAGAAGAATGTAGATTCTTTGGCATGGAAGAAGAAACCTCCATCCACATACTTGCACAATCCTAGGGAGACTAATGGATAGAATAGGGACACTTGGTCTAAAGGAGCTACTAGTCTCTGAGTCTTTCCTCAGGAACTGTGTAGAAAAAGGTGGCCCAATAGTTATTTCAAGTCTCGGTGAGTACATATACAAAGGATTAGTATGTACAAAATTTGAGAAAAAAACTTACTTGTAATTATAGGTACCAACTCCATTATTATCATAATCATATTGGGTGATTCGAGCATTCCTGGAATCTTCATAGTTTCCTCTGGCAAAATAATTATTGTTGGTGTTTTGTTCGTCGTTGGATTGTCTGGACTGTCTGGATACAAGTTGTTTATCCTCCTTTGTCGATGGTGGTCTGGCGCTTACTAGTCCCAACACCAGGCATACTACTATTATCTGAAAATAACAAATATTTTTTAAAAACAACAAATTATAGAATGAGAGTACGAGAAATGAATACTTGTCCAAACTTTAGTTTGTTACAGACACGTGCAGCGTTTAAAAAACACTGTGCAGGTGATCTTGCAATCATGACTAGGTTAGGAGGGAAAGCACATAATAGGGTCAATTCTATAAGAAGTGGTTAAAAATTAACGGCAAGCCGTTATATTTGACGAAGTTTACGCTATTAGAAATGTTTTAATCTATAGATAGTCGAGATTAGGATTTAAATTTTAACAGGTTTGGTGTCCAATAAAGAGTTTTCCGTTCATATTTTAAAGATTATTATGCGTACAGAATAGTAAAATGGAGTTAGAAGATTGTCTAATTTTTAACGATGCGTTAAAAGTTAACATTTGCTTACAGAATTGCACCTAATGTACGCTAAAAGACATTGGACGATGTTAACAAATTATCCACAAGGTCAGACTATCTTTGTGAAGTAGGATGTGTGGAAAATCTTGTGGTTTGGGTTCCAAACTGTGAAGCTCAATTTTTCTAATCATTACCTATTCAATAAATATTCGACCAGACCTAAGCACCCGAGAACTGTTGATTATCATTTTCACAATTTCCGATGATAATTTTTTGAGATGTTGACGACCCTGGGAATATTTTTATTTTATTTGAAGGGTATCTAATGTATTCAAGTGTATATATTTATGTCAAAAATCGAATATTTTATTTGTTATGAAGGTTAAGGAGAGTCTTGACCTAAACATTATTTTTCTGTTAAATATGTTCTCTATAAAATCTTATTAAAAATAAAGATTGATGTGTTTGTTTGAAAATTTGTCAACAAGTAGAAAAATAATATGACAATTAATACAACAAAGTTGTTATATAATGTAAAGACAAGAAAAGAAAGCCATTCACTCACGACAACAAATCTTCGCGCTTTATTAATACAATGAGAATAATATACAGGACGAGAAATTTTAAATATATACCCAAGAGCATATTTATTTTGACCCCATTTATGTTATGTCATGTAATTCTTTTAATATACAAGAGATACTCTGTGTCAATCAATAATCAGGCTTCATTTAAAGTGGAGGAAGAGATTAAAAATCTTTTCATGATCTCTTTATTAAAAGGGAGGCACATAATTTTTACAAATACAAGATTCATTATTCAATGGAATTCAAAGAGGAATATCATCAAGGACGAGATCTGTCAATCAGAATTATCAAATTCTCATGATGAAATTATTTCACTTTCATAAGAAGATGAAAGTGAACTGCATAATTATAGTTGAAAAAAATATGAGAACGGAAATTCTTAGAAGAACTAGAAATATTATTCATGATCAGGACAGTACTTGGTATTTTACAAATATATTTGTATCAATTAAAAATGTTGATTAAGAAAAACGTTTGGATTTGACCAAGAAAACTTGGGATGGTTTTTGAGTAAATACTGTTCGAAAACTTACCGGGAAATAAATTCTATTTTAGAACAGACAGAATTTATACGGTAGGATTTCAGAGCATTACGTCTTAGATTTTCAAAAAGGAAATCATCGAATATTGCGTTTCTGACGTAGATATTTTGACTAGTCTTAAATTCAGAGAGCTTATGCTATCTCAGACAAATGAACGTCCTTTAATGGAAGCTACTACCATTGCTTCAGCCTGCAATGAAGTCTTTAGACGCAATATCCTAGAACCCAACACCATTGGTATTATTTCAAAGAATGGGTATTGCTTAAGGGATAATCAATCCAAAATTGCTATTCAGTAGTTACTTTGGGAGGAACATCAAGAAATATACATATTTAATACGCTGCGAAAGGTTCTGAAGCATTAGTTGCAGGAGTGAGGGTTTATGGTTTCTGTTCCGAAACTAATCGAGTTTATGAGTTTCAAGGTTGTTTCTACCACGGATGCTCCAGATGTTTTACCTTTCAGAGAGGTAAACCTCTCAAAGACAACCCCTCCGAGAATTTAAACATTCGATACGAGGCTACACAAGGTAAGATCGAAAGATTGAAGTTTTTGGGGTGTGAAGTTATTGAAATGTGGGAGTGTTAATTTAGAAAAGTAATGACCGCAGAAATTCAAACATATACAGAGACTATCTTCTCATTCCCCGTTACGCATTTTACGGGGGTCGCACAGGAAACGTCTACTCATATTATAATGTCAAAAAGTGCGAACAGATAAATTATTCTGATGTCTGTTCTCTCTATCCCTGGGCTTGTGAATAAATTGAACTCTTGACAACGTCGCAATCGTTCTAACGGTTCACTAAAAATCAATACCAAAATATATATTACCGATTTTTTTGCTCTCCTTTTCTAATGAACCAAATTTCACAATGCGTCTTCTCACTCTCACCTTGTGCAAGGAGCAGCGGACTGTAACAGACCACCCTATTTCTAATCGCGCCAAAAGTCAGTCTTTTGGATCAGAATCCAGCTAGAAGTATTGACGTCTCCATTATAATAATTGTTCCACACACGTAACCCTTGTTAGGTATAACGTACATTACCGCAATAGTTTGTATCTGGGGTAATTACCAATTGCTGTAGCATCCCTTTGTACATTTGTATATAGTTCAGTATACAGATTGCGAAAAAGTTTAATAGGTCATACGATTCACACAAGGACGACAAGAATCATATGAACAGCACTATTTTAACGAAAGAGACAGGAATGGTTAAAAGTAAGGGCAAAGAACACACGCCCACATGTTTTGGTAGAGGGGACTGATTTAATTGTGAGTTCCACACAGAATAATTCTTGTCTCTCTCTTTCAAATAGTGTTGGTCATATTATCCTTGTTGTACTTGTGTAAATCGTATGATATATCAAACTTTTTCGCAATCTGTACGTTAATAGTAAATTTAAAATACAGTGTTCTATTCCGGAAACTGTCTTTAATGAATGGTCATATCCTTAACGCGGTTTGAAGGGAAGCAAAAGAAGCTCCAAATATTGTATTCGAAAAAAAAAATAATATAAACACCTTCAGATGATATTACCTAATGATGTCAATGTAGAATAAAATTATAGACCAGCTTCCTAAAATACAAATGTTATTTCGATATGTTGAATAATTTATTGATTTTATTCGGAATATTTTTTTTAAATCGATGAGGTTATTGTGACCTTGAAATTCATTGCAAATAGTATTCTTTGAAATTTAGCAGAGCTTAAAATTTGAAGATATAAATAATGTCAGGGGATTTTGACTAATATATATGATAAATGGATAATATATGGTAGTGAGAACAAGGTTCTGTAGAAAAAGCAGGAATCAAAAATAAATGCAATGGAAATGAAAAATTTTAGGAAAATAGCAGGTAAAACGAAATGGACAAAGTAAGGAATGAAGAAATCAGAAGCATAACTAATCAAGATCCAATAATATCAAAGATTAAAACCTAGTAAAAATGAAGCAAGATAGAATTGCGAGAAAATTTATGGAAATTGGGAATATGAAGAAAGAGGAGGAAATGGATAGACCAGATTGAAGAAATTGGAAAGAACAAAGGAAAAACATTGGGAGCGATGAAGGCATTGGCCAGGGACAGAAAATAATGGAAAAAATGGGTAGAGGAAGAACTCCAATCCGACGCCTGAGAAGGCATAAGGTTAGAAAAAATAAGATGAAGCTTAATTTCCTAGTGAATTAAATATAACCTGCTAAATATAATCGTTTATTATTTGATTTATTATTTTTAAAACTGAGTATATTTCACCAAAATACCACTTCAACAGCAGCTTGGAAGAAAAATATAAAAAAACGTAGGCTTCAATGGCCAGGGCGTATTATAAGACGAAATCCAACAGATATTATCACTTATAATATCACAAGAGCTTATATTATTACCAGAAATGTTCTTAAAATATTCGTGCGCAGAAAAAATTTCCGGAAATAATTTAAGCTTGTATGTATGTATGTATGTATTTTGGGGTAACATTAACTGAGACCTAAAAGATCTATTGTGCCCCCTTACTTCTACTTATTTCCTGAGGAATGTCTCAGAGACTAGTAGCTCCTTTAGTCCTATTTCCCGGAGGAATTTTAGGATATCCGCAGGCTTCAACTTAGGTAACTGTCCCTCTTCTATCCAGTAGTCTCCCAGGTGCTGTGCCCTAGGATTCTGAATTGCTGTGCAGTTCGCAAGTATGTGGATGGAGGATTCTTCTTCCATTCCACAAAACCTACAATCTTCTTCTTCCACTATTTTGAGCTATTTAAGGTGCCCATTCAGGCGACAATGTCCCGTTAGGATTCCTGTTAAAACTCTTAGTGCAGTTTTGCTTTGACTTATTCATTTATTTGATCTCAACAGGTTGTAGTCACCCAGAAGAATCTTTGATTGCCTAAGCCCTATTAGATCTTTCCAATTGTCAGATCTTCTCTTTTCTTCGGCTTTACCTATTTCTTCCAATATTACATTGGAGCTGATTCCGCGAAAGGGTTCCGGCCCCCAAAAGGGTATTTCAGTCCCCCTCTTCGCTAGTTCATCTGCAAACATACATACATACAATTTAAGCTTGCGTGGTATTTGATTAAGATTATTTCCTTCCTATTAATTTTGACCAATCGCTATCAAGAATTGGTATGCCAAATATAAATTTTAAGTGGAAAAATTACTTAACAACTGTCCTGTGGAAAAATTGGAACACTCGTTTCTAAGTAATCTGTTTTAACAAATAGCATTCGAGAAAGTGGAAAAATCCTCGTCTTCGACTCGGGTTTTTAAAACCACTCTCGCTCATGCTATTTGTTAAAACAAATTACTAAGAAACTCGTTTTTCCGGAAAAATTAAATGCACTAGGCATATTACCCCCGAAAATTTCACATCTTAATTTGAAAAAAACTTGACATTTTAAATTAATTTAACTGCTTGTCAATTTGGACAGGGTATTGATAATGTTGACATCTGTTGATTTGTCATTTTTGTTAAACAGGATCTGTCACTAAGCTTAATAATTACTAGTTTAAAACGTCAGTATTTTGGGTTTAATAAGTGTGTAGCGAAATGTCGCGATTTGGTAAAGAAAATCAACAAGTAAAAAGACAATAAATTTTGCACTACTCACAGGTTTATCTACATTATTTTGGTCGCGTTGAATCGAACACCTAAACTCAGTTTAATGATAACTGGTGTTTAGACTGTGACCTATTGATTTATTTATTATCATTAAACCGAGTTTAGGTGTTCGATACAACGCGCCCTTAATGGTTGTAGATCATATGTTTACCTTTTCAACTGTCAAAACATTTCCACTTAAATATCGTGGCACATCTAAAAAATTTCCGGAAATTTTTTTTAGTTGCTCCGATAACTAGTCAAAATTTTCAAAAAAATAACAAACTGGATCTCAAGAAAACTGTGGAAAGTTGCAAATGAAGGAGTGGAAGATATTTCATTAATTCATTTGCCATTGTTAGACACCGTTTTCCAATTTAAATGGAAATAATTATTTGTTTTTATCACAAATATGTAGGAAGTATTGAAACTTTCTCTTCTTTTTGTTGACCATTTTACCAATAAAACTAATTATTTTATGAGGTTATTGAATAATTCTACACCTAAGTTCTACTCTGTAATAAATCCAAGATGAACCTAGATAATCTTGAGTACGATTTTTTGAACATCAAGAAAAAATAAAGAGAAAATTTTAAGTAGGTGCTATCATCATTAAATAATAATTAAAGTAGATAGTACAAGTATTTTGTTACGTAAAATATACAAATATGGAAATATTTGAATGAATTCAAGAAGAAGGATGTAAAATATGGTTTGTAAGGATAGTTGAAATTCAATTTTGTAATAATTTTAATTTATCCAGTGATTTTTTTTATTCTTACATTGATTTGCTGTAAACAAATTGTATATAAATATCTTAACAGGTATTCTCTAAACACATTTACCAGTTACTGCAGGATTATACTTTCTGTGAATGCAAGCAGGATTTTCCCTTCCCCTTCTCGAAAAATGTCATAAAGTTTTTCAATAACGGGAAGAAATTTTCAATCCACAAGTGCACAAGAAGATAAAATATCACATCATATTCTTATCGAATAAAATAAGAAGTCTTCCATCAGTTCTGTTAAAGATTGTTTGTGCAAAATTTTAAGTAGATTGGAATAAGGAATCACGTTGTCCCATACAAATTTCGTCCCCGTTTTTCACCCCTTTAGTGGTAGAATTTCAGGATCAGCGATTTACGCTGAGCGTTGTCATTCAGGACAAAGCATTTTATATTGTATAGATTTTACGTAAAAAAATTTGCATGGTCTAAATCCTTAAATCAAAATTCTTCTACTCGGAAATTGGGAAACTTAACTAAACATTTTTTACGACTCGAGTGCCTCTATACAAATTTTCAATTTGTTTAATAGTAAAAGTATTTTATTATTGTGTAAAATTCATATTTTTTATATACCTCGTATATGTCTGAGAAATTTCGATACGTGACGGTATTTCAGGTTTCAGAAATTTTTATGAAGAATAACTTTTTTCCGTCAAGTTGATAATAAAAATGTAAACAAAGTTCTCATCATTTTTGCTACTTTTGTGGACAAGAGAAAGGTCCTTGTAGATTCATTGAAAAGTGCATATCTTTTTTATTTTGGATTTTTTTTGCGCACCAAGAGAAAAAGTCGAAAGCTTTAAAATCGTTCCACTCTAGTGGTCAAAGTGTCGTTAGTAGAACAAATATTTTAC
Organism: Lochmaea capreae; assembly: GCA_949126875.1. Lineage (NCBI taxonomy): Eukaryota > Metazoa > Arthropoda > Insecta > Coleoptera > Chrysomelidae > Lochmaea > Lochmaea capreae. Next base: position 4,664,729 of record OX421400.1, read on the forward strand.
CCACAACACATTAAAAAGTTTTTCTGGTATTTACAATTGAGTCACATGTCTATTTTTTAACACATATCATTTGCGTCTGAAAAAATTCAATATTTTGATTTCACGTCACAAGAAACTTTTTCTCAAAATCAATAGTTAAAAAGATTTTCGTATGATTCCAACTCAAGTACTTTTATCATAAAGTTTATAGTTAATTCCAAATTCTATGCTTACAGAGATTCAAATAAAAATGATATTAAAATTTCAACTCAATATTGTTAGGTTATTGAAAATAATTTTAAAAAATTATATTTTTCGCGCAATATGCATATAGAAGACGATGGTTTTTAGTTAATTAAATTTGAAAATTAATAAAAAATCATTGTAATAAAAAATTATTTAGAAATAAAAAAATTTAATCGTAAATAAAATGAAATAAAAATAAATCTAAATCAACTGAACTGATTACAAAAAAATATAAAAATATGTATATATAAAATAAATAACAAAAACGAATTATACAATACTGCATTAATTATTCCATGTTGTCAATAATAATTGAAGTGATGATTTGTGAAATCTCTGTACCACATCTGCGTATTCAAATTGATTTTAATGTGTCCTAGATATAAGTAGTAAAGACTCACCGCTTTGAATATCATCTTCTGTACACCAAAAAACTGAGTGATGATACAGCTGCCATGGGTTGTTTATATACTTTCAAATGGATGGTGCTCGTCCCCACGTTTGGTCTATGAAAATTGAGCAAGAAAATATTTTGAAAAAAAGTTCAGTGTATTTATTAAACATTGAATATTTTACATCGATGTGATGATATTATAATCTTTCATTTTTATTGCATTTTTTTTAAATTAAAGTTAATCATTTAATATACAAAGTGCAGCAAGAAGATTGACCATAAATTATATCACATATTCTGGGGTTGAAATAGGTTGATTGAATTTCACTTAGATAGATGGGTACAGCTGGCGTTAGCCTTTTGTCACTGAAATCTGATGATTTATTGTGATGCTATGATTTAATTAAAGTACTTCGTCTAGTTTTAATCTCCTAACGAGGCTCCATACCCTAGACAAAGGCTTTTCGAGGTAGCTTGTAACCTTTGGTTTTTCCTTGCCAAGTTCTTAAAAACGCAGTCGTGCGAGGCCTTCACAGTGGCACAACACATGTTCTGCCAATTCCTCTTCCTCTTGACAGAGCCTGCAAAGGTCTGTTTCTGCCAATTTTATAACACTCATATCACTGTTGAGTCTGCAGTGTCCTGTCAGTAAACCTTTCGGATTTTTAGCAGCAGGTCTTCTGTTACTTTGGCCGATGGTCGTTTGATGAACTCTTTGTCCTGTCTCTGTTCAGGGGTTGTTCTTCACCATTCCAGAAACTTAGTTTGCTTCCAGTTTTCAATGGCTGCATTTTTGTATGTGTTAGCTACACCGCAGAAGGGTTCGGGGCCAATGCACGGAGCATTTGCTCCTTCTTCATTGCCCTTGTGTCCTTTGTGCCCTGATACCCAGGCCAGAAATAGTCTGTTATGACTTCCTAGCTCAGATAGGGCACGCACATAGTCTCATACCAGTTGTGAATTGACCTGACAGGAATCTAGTGCCTTTAGTGCGAGTAAATAACAATTGTTTTGTTATTTACTCCCTGCCGTGCTATTTCTCTTGCACAGTGTTCAATGGCAGTTACTTCCGCCTGGAACACTGTAGCATAGATTCCTAAGCTTATGTGGATTTTAGTCCTTGGCTCTGCTCTATAGACACCGGCTCCAACTTCATTAGGGGTTTTTAATCCTTCTGTATACCAGATGGATTGTGCCCTATGGGTGGACCAGTCTCCGGTAATTTTATGGTGTAATTTTTTGAGAATTTGTATTTCGGAATGTACTTCCGGCATTCCCAAGACGGGATCTGCTTTTATTTCCTCGTACAGCCTCTGGTATTTAGTACCGTGTAGTCGACTTATTGGCGCCTGACCTTGGAGTAGCCTGTGTGCCGTAGCTGTAGACTCTCCTTGTATGTATATGTTTAGTAGTGGTATATTTAGCAGTGGGTGTAGTCCTCATGGCTCCCGTGATGCCCAAGCATGAAAGCCTTTGGATTCCGGTGAGTTCTCGGATTGTCCCTGACTGCTCCATTCTGGTCCACCATACCACTGCTCCGTAGGCTAACATTTTACTTACTTATATTCAAAAGTGAATACAAAAAAAATAGAATTATTTCAAAATTTAAATTAATATTTTTAACGCTGCTCTAAAACGGTGTTTTTTTAACTGTTACGGATTTTCAAAAGAAGATTAATACCCCTTTTGACCTCCCAACCTTTCAGAGAAGTTATATTTAATAAAATATGGAACATCAGTGGTATTAAACGTCTCTTTTTGCGACTTTGGGTCCATAGATATGGAATACAGGTCGATTTATATGGTCCATTTGGTAATTTACAGTGTAAAGATATTACTTCCTTTAACTTTTTTAGCTCTCTCCAACAACTCCAAGTATTTTCCAATTGAATTTATTGTTTAAAATGACCTCTATTCACTTCTTTGACAAAAAGGAGATCCTGGAATTCACGTACATTTTGTAGGAACTCAGAGGCAATGTTATCATTTCCTTCCGTTATCCTAGTTTCTTAATCTGAAATTTTGTCTGGTCTATTAAAGTATACTTTTGAGTAGAAGTAATCGAGAGTTGTCATATCAGTCAATCTAGTTGGGAAAAACTTGTTGTACCAAATTGATATTTTTATTGCATTTGGATCATCGACTTTTTTTTTAATATAGGCTGTAAAAATGTCATCAAGAAATCTAGATAAATCTCACCATTAATTGTCCATAAAAAAAATTGGAAATAGAAATTGGGTTTTTTTCAAACATGAATTTATTCCATCCCTATGGACTGCACTGTATATAAATCTGAAATCATATTTCGATAAAGGAAATATGCATTTCCATTATATATAAAATTATCATAAAAACCCAGATGAGAGACGTTTGACATTTCAACTGGGTATTCAACAAATAGTGCAAAATCATCTTTTGTACATTCATTTCTTCATAAGTGCCCTTGAAAATCCCAAATTTCACTTAAGAACAAGGATACTGGAAATATTTCATGCATCTCTTAGTTAGCTACAACTATTTACTACAATACTTTCAATGACAGGACAGATATTTTTAAGCGGAACTTACGTAATCAACGTATATGCATATTTCGGTTCTTTTTATTAGGATAATAACTTAATTTATTAGTCAGGGCCATGAGAATTTATCTTGTCTCGATGGACAAGTTAAAAATACATTTTTATACAAAGAAACTTTGGCTAAGTACGTTTACTATACAGGGACTCGCCTCCAAGTGCAGTGGAAAATTTTTTATTTCAATAAGTTGACAGGTCACTCACTATTACGTATGAACATTGTCACCTAACAACTCTCCTAGTTACGACTATATGGAATTACCGATATTCCAAGTCCGAATTGAGTCTAGTGCGAAAAGAAATTCCCATTCAAATTAGGCAATTTTTCAATTTCCAGCTTATTTGATGAACGAAAAGTCCACATGAGGCCCTAAATGTGATGTGGTAGAGAGAAAGGATAAGATAAATATGGGGTTTATGTGCTTCTAAGAGCCGCTCCCCACCACCTTTGCAGATCTTTGGTGTGTGCCCTCCTGTTATACTATACCTGCCTAGTGATTGGTCAGATTGCCACCAGTTTCGCACAGCTCTTTTGATACCACTGACACTGACATTTGTAAGTTTTATGTTTATTTATATAAAAATAGTCATTAGTTCAATCATTATTACCACGTTTGTTGTTTATTAGGTTTGTTCCCAAAGCGAGTTCCTAACTGTGACGAACATATTGAGTTTGCGCAGTTAACAATAATTGTTTCTTATTTTAAACTGTCAAACTCAGTCTGTTAATAACAAGTTAGTAACCTTACATTTTTTCAGAATAATGTGACATATGGTTACTACTTTCGCAATGACCTGTGGCCAATCATCATTCGATATTTAGACATGCCTTGATCCCTCATTGGCCACGACAACAGCGTGCAGTACAATACATATTTCACGTAATTTTGATTTAGTTTGAAAAGTCTGAACACGACCCTTTCGAAACACACTCCCAATCTAGTAACTTTTAGTGGTGTGGTTGAGGTTTCCTAAAATGCTCCTCCTAGTTTAAAAACAAGGTATAGAGTTTCTTGTCTAGATCCGTCCTTGTTACTAGACTTCGAATGCCAAACATCAGGTCCTCCATATATTGTCAAAAACCTCATCTTCTTGGCAAAACCTGCATATGGTTGCGTCTGTCAATCTGATGTTATTCATGTGTTTGTTAAGTCTACAATGCTCAGCCGGATCCTGATTGCTCTCCTATTCTGGATCAGTAGATACTCCGCTAATTTACAGGCTCACCATTTTGGTGCCTTGTTGTACGTTGACGTTGTTGTTGTGTTGGTCAAGTATTTGGCATGAGATCCGGCATTTCTACTTAGAGACATGGCCAGCATTCATTTGTTGCACTCTCTCAATTTTGGTAAAATAAAATGTTCTGTTCAATATCAAAAATGTTTCAGCACAATATGTCAACTCGACACATTACAAAACAATAAAATTCAGGCACCAAAATGGCGGATGAGAATACTCATCTCTTTAGTGCATTACTCACGAGCGAGTGAGACGGTTGTACAAAACTATTTTCTCCGATTGACATTAAATGTCAGTTTTAGTGATATTAATCGATCATAGAGGTAATACTTTTACTGCCGGCTGCTAAAGCGTTTCCTGTATGTGTGACACACAACTTTTTTCCGCCTACCGAGTAAACCTCTGATGTTAAGCTTATATCAGAAATGGAATTTGATCTAAAGTATTTTTTGATTGTGTTACATATCAGTAGCAGCGCGACAAACGAATGTAAATACAGTGATGATATAGAAGTATTCACGATAGAGTTTTATTTTTAAATTGAGTATGTTTTTGCATTATTGCAAATTATAAATATCCACGCACATGAGCGACTTATTTGATGGTTTAATCTGCTGTAGATTGTTCGGTAGTGTAGGGACGATAGTAAACTAAGCTTACTAAACTCATAGTCTTCGTGGTCGCAGTTGGGTAGCTGGTACAGAATAGTTTTTAATGGATTTATTTTCATATTTAAAAAAAAAATATGGTATGAGACAAATACAATAAAAATACGGTAACAAAAGCTTTTATTGAATAGAAATAAATGGAAGAAGCAAATGTCGTAATACTGAATAATTATAACATCAATAAAAAACAAGTACAAAAATATAAGTTCAATGTCTGTTGGTATAGCCTTCTTCATTTAATTATGACATGTCTACAGATTATTCAATGTAAATGCTGAAATTGATTAATGAAATATAAATGACATAATATTAAATATATATTTCTAATCCTTGAAGGTCAATGGCTCCAAAAGCAACAATTATTTATTGAGAGTAATTATCTAAAAAATTTTTTAGGAGGTCAGTATCAATATAAAACCAAAATATAACCTTGAAAACTATTTTCAATGTGACAACTTAGATCATTCATGAACATCAACTATACCTTGTTTTTAAACTAGGTTACTAGATCGAGAATGTGTTCTGAAAGCGACGTGTTCAGTTTTTTTTTAACTTATTGACACTGTACCCTAAGGAAGCATATGCATACAATTGGCATATATAGGGAGGAACCTATCTGTCGGCTGTGCATGGAAGAGGAGGAAACACAGCCTCTCACATTATCTTCGATTGTGAAGCATTATCTCATTGGAGATATAAACTCCTAGGACTAGAACATCTAAGGGAGGATGTCTCCAAGAAGGACCTAGTGAAAAGACTGTTGATCACAGTATTCTGGGGATGACCTCTGACATAATGCCTCCAACTACGACCTGCCTTATACCGTCCTAATTCCAAATAGGGATGAATGGGTCCTCCGTAAGGATGAACTTTTAAGAGCAGACAGCTGTTGGTATACAGACGGTTCAAAAACACCCTCAGGATCTGGTGCAAGTGTATACGGGCGCAGGCCTAGGACAGAAATCTCAACCTCACTAGGATCCTATGCAACCGTATTTCATTACACCATTGTTTCATGTGTGGAGGGATTGGAACAAGCCAATCTCATACATAGAACAATAAAAATTTTCTCGGACAGCCAAGCGGCTTTGAAAGCACTTAGCTCTCACCGTGTATCGTCGACATTGGTTTTAGACTTCCAAAAAAAAGACTCTCCTCAATAGGAGAACTCAATAAAGTATTGCTGGTCTGGATCCCTGGCCATTCTGGCATGGAAGGAAACGAGAAGGAAGACTCCCTTGCAAGGGAGGGTGCCGCATGTGTTTCTATCGGACCAGAAACTACAATTGGCATCGCAATAAGTTTTGCTGAATACCTGGACGGCAAGAAGAGCTTTAGACTTCTGGCATAATTTACCAGGATTGGTTCATTCAAAGGCTTTCATACATCCTTCGAAGAATGTCTCCAAACAAATGTTGGACTTTAGCAGGCATGACCTACGTTGTCTAACAGGCCTTTTAGCAGGCCACTGTCATCTGAATCATCATACGCTAAAACTTGTACAGTCGGAAGATGATGAAACAGCAGAGCATATAGTTTGTGCCTGCCCCACCGCGGCTCGAATTAGGTATCTGATGTTTGGCAGGGATTCTCTCTCGCCCTCAGACCTGAAGTATCATTCACCAAATAAACTAATCGGCTTTGTTAAGAAGCTGAATTTGTTTGGTGAAATTTGAATAGGTGTGAGCAACAATAGACTCTTGTGAGTCACAGTGGAGGGCCTTATAGACCCACTCACCATAAACCTAACCCAACCTAGGACTAGAATATCCAAGGGAGGATTTCTCCAAGAAGAACCTAGTGAAAGGACTGTTGAGCCTGATAAGGGCTACTTGTCTCTTCACATAAACGGCACAACCAAGAGCACAAAAAGCCTAAAGGCTGAGGTGCCGAGGACTTTAAGCCACTGGAGGTGCTGAACCAACCAACCAATCAATCAATCAACTTATTGACAATTACGTCAAACATGTATTCTATAGCTCGCAGTTGTCGCGGCCAATGAGGGATCAATACATGTATAAATATGGAATCATCATTGACCACAGGCCATAGCGAAAATAGTATCCAAATGTCATACTATTGTGGATAAATGTTTGGTTATGTTTACGTAAAATTTGTTTTAATTTGGGGATAAATAAGTATACAGAAAATAATATTATATGTTCAAATTATTCTTTAATAACACAAACTAAAAGTAAACAAAAGTTTTGATACCAAAGAATACCATAATATTGTACTGTAATGTAGTAGAACTTAACATGCACAAAAATAAGCTTTTATTTGTAAATTCATATATAAGAAACAATAAACTATAGATTCTGTTGAAAATAAAACAACTAACACAAAAAAAAGATTGTAAAAATTGAGATAATAAATATTTTTATATAAATAAACATTGAACTGACAAATAATGTCGTTGTCAGTTGTATCAAAAGAGCTGTGTGAATCGGGCGGTAATATGACCAATCACTAGGCAGCAGAAATGCCAACTTTTATTCAAATCGTTCCTCTTAGTTTAAAAACAAGTTATCAAGAAAAAAAAATGGTAAGTAAACTCTGAGAAAGTAAAACTGGTGACTGTAGTAGATGAAATAATAAAGGACATATCCTACAACAGTGTTGGTCGGGCTTATCACTGAGTCTCTGGCATAATAATTTTCTATGGGCCCCCCTCCAACATAGTTTTAACTTGAAAGATGCTTATTGAACCCACCACTAATGGCTCAATGATTCAATGCTATCTGGCTTTATTTTTTTGCAGCTATTATAACCATCTTTTTCGAAATACTTTTACTTTCACGCAAATTGCTCATAAATCTATTTGGTTTAGGAGTTGCGTATTTTGGATAAGTCTGTGATTCAGCGGTTGAGTGAAAATTTATATCTGGATTCGGTCTAGGAGTACTCAAGAAATGGTCTTGTATTATCCGTAAAAGTTTAGAAGGAGTTTTTTCTTTGGACAAATCAAGTTTAATTCCTGGTACTGGTTCAATAGTAACAGAAGGAGTTAATTTATCTCCTGGTATTATTTGAGAAGGGAAAGATCTAATTCCTTTTAATGCATTACCTCCTACACTTATTTTTGATTGAGATGGTACGTTGACTGTATTCGCAGCTGGAAAACTTCCTTCGGAAATAAACTGAATATCAGGCGTACCATTAGGTCTCTTTAATGAGTTTTCTCCCAATAAATATTGAGGTTTAGTACTAGATAATAAATTAGAACCCGAAGTAATTGGTGGGGATATAAGACCCACTGTTGTGTAGTCATTTTTTGGCGTAGTACCTCTGGGAGGTAAATATGTTGTACTACTAAGCGTGGATGATAAATAATCAATGTTTGGTTTCGGTGTCGTTTTAATTTCGTCTGAATTTTGTTCAGTTCCGCTAACGATTATATCATTGTTATCATCTGAATGAGGATGGTGAATCCATGGAACAAACGGAGGTACTTTAATGTGGTCACCTTCAGGATGAAAACCCTGGTCATCAGCTGTGTATCTTACTTCATACATTACCCCATCTGGTCCTGGATATGTAAACATGCCTACAACTTTCATAAATTCATGTTCAGTACCTGGATAGTGGATCTCGCCAGATTCTTCTTTTATTATTCCATCACTACTTTTGAATCTAAAAAAGGAAATTTATATTGTAAGCATAAGTAGATGGGATCAAAGGAAGAACTTTACAAAGCAGTTGCTATATAAAATAAAATTGAAATAAAAATCTTACCCATAACGATAAGGACCTTTTCCAAAGTCCTCATGATCGAATTTCAAAATTTTGGCAAATTTTGAATCATCCAGAGGATGTCCGAGGCAAGCAACAAACAATTCTATTAAAATCTGTAAAAAAAATCAAATGGTAGTTCAATAGAGTGTCAAATCGTATAGAAAAAGTCTAAAGCCTAGAGATATATTTTTGCTTATCCTCTTTTTATAAACCTTCTCAATAGTAAGATTAACATGAGCCTTATGTGGTTCCAAGAGTCTCTCACAGAAAGGGTCTGGGCTAATGAAAGCACATCAAGTTGCGATCAGGTTGTCCCGGTACCCAGGATAAGGACAGGCTTGATAATTGTAAGGGCAACGAAAAGACGGATGTACCTACCAGACCAGACCAGATCATTGTCATTGGTTATATCGGAACACTTCTGGCGTCGCAATATCGTCAATAGCATGGGTACAAGAAAGGGGGTGGTACAGAGCGGTCAGAAATGTCACTAGGAGAGAGACCGGCCGAAGAAATCATTGGATACAACTTCGGGTTAGAGTGTGTAATGTAGATTCAAAGGATCAAAGGATATTAATCAAAGGATATTAAGAAGTATAGGGCAGTAAGTCTATGTATAGCTTATAGTTTGTCTCAAAGTATATCGTCTTCGTTTTTGCCAGCAATCATAAAATTAATGAATCATATGGCCAATAGCTGCTGTAGAAGAGATTGCCAGTGGCGGACTATTTAAAATTATTTTTAAAAGGATCAAATTCACAAATATCTATATTTTTTATTTTTATCATACATCCTTAGTTTTTTATTTAATATGTCTGTGAAGACCATTTCTCTACACTTTTTTTCTTTTTCCTCCTAAATGAGAGATTATGAAATACTATTTAGTTAAATAAACTATACCAGGTAAAAAAACAATATCCAACTTTATTGTTATTATTTATTCTGATGGCCCGCCCTTGCCCTGTCACTCGACTGTTGTTGGGTTTCATTTCAGGTAAAATTCGTAAATGATCGTATTTTGATGATTGCCGGCTAAAGCCAAAACGATATACTTTGAGACAAATTATACATCGGTGAAACCTGGTTAGGTTAGAGGCTACTACAGATAGAGGCAGCTCCAAACCCGTCAGCATGTAAAATAGAGATAGAAAGTCGGAGGTTTAGGCTGCCTTTCTCTAATAGCGCGCATGCTATATAAAAATATAAAGACAGAAAAACCTCTGATCATCTATCTTTTTCTCTCTCACCTGATTTCGGTGAGACATTCCCACTTACACAGCGGCCTATGGCTTATTACCTCTATCTGTAGTATCTCTATGGGTATGGTACCCATAGAGATACTAAAGGTAGAGGCAACAAGCCATAGGCCACCGTGTTAGTAGGAATGTCCGTCCGAACTCCGGTGAGAGAGAAAGAGACAGACGATCAGAGGTTTTTCTGTCTTTGTCTGTATATATAACATGCGCGCTATTAGAAAAAGACAGCCTAAACCTCTGACTTTATATCTCTGTTTTACATGCTGACGGGTTTGGAGCTGCCTCTATCTGTAGTATCTCTATGATGATTCCCTTGACTCACCCAGTGCGCTGGACTCTTATGAGCAATATGTGTCATTGGTTCAGAACATATAATATAACCATTTTATGACAGAATTTAATTAAACTATCAAAATCCTACTTCATTTGACTGCTGAAATAACATTCAGTGTTGCACATTCAAGGTCATTAAGACGATCAATTTATCTAAATCCTTTTTTAATTGTGTTCATTTCTGCCGCTGTCTGCTTTCGTGTGAAAGTGTTTTATTAAAATACGGTTTGCACTACACCGCAATTTTGAATTTCACAAAGATTCAACCATAATAAATAAAAATATGGGTAATGTTTCTTCGTCCCTATTATATAAATATTCGTGTTTTTACGTGTAATTATGTAAATATGTGGGCAGAGGTTTATGGTGTATTTAAAGAAAATGTACGTTTTTGGATTCCAAGTTTCTCTTATTTGAATATATTCTTGAATTTAATAAATAAAATGAATATCTCAAATCTAGTCAGTGTAAAAAGAAATCAAACATAATTAAATGATCACTCCATATTGGCAATACCCTAAAATGGTCTGCGCTTTAGCAGAAAAATTATCCTCTGTCTGTTTTATTCTTCTACTAATGATTGAAAGGATCCTTCTAACTGAAAATCTTGAATGGTGGTTGTTGGTAACATTGTATTAATCTTGAACGCCTTGTTGACCAGTGGAACAGGAACAGTGTGGCTAGAATGGATTTCGGCCCACTCTGGTTTTGAAGGCAATGAAAGGGGCGGACGCGCTGGCTGTGGAAGGGGCGGCTACTCCTTTTAACGGCCCGGGCCCGACCTTTGGGCCTCACAAAACAAACAATCCGTAAAGAGACGAGGAACTGGTTGAGGAACCAGCACCTTGCTCACTGAAGGGCTCTACAGGGTCTCAGGCAGTCCAAGCTCCTATTGAGGGGATGGACATGCTGGAGCTGCTCTAGAACTACCAAGGAGTAGGTTAAAAAAAGATAGCAGGACTCCTAACAGGGCTCTGCTGTCTGAGGATACACCTCTGTAACCTAGGTTTAGAGGAAAGTCCCCTATGCAGGGGTTGCGGCATAGCTGACGAAACGTATGTCCACATTGGGCAGTGCTACGCAGGCGAATCTTCGGAGTCCCTGTTATTGCCTCTGGGGACATAAGCAGGCATCCACTGAGGAGGATTGAGTCCTTCATCGAGGGACTCTGCTTCGTGGATGCATAAGTAGCAGGAATGGCAAAATGGGCCCGCCAGTAGCCTCAGTGCCGGAACCTTGGATTGAGTTTGTCTTGGCCAAAGTTCGCCTGACTAAATTAGTAGTAGTAGTTACTTTTCTTTATTTGTCCTCCAAATAGTTGAGTGCAGTGTAAATTAACAATATTATAACCGTACTACAAATTCTTACTCAATCTTCTTATGAATATAAATGTAAATTACAATGTCAAGTGTCAATTTAAAACATATTAGTTAATTTGGTGTTTGAAATATATTGTTATATAATAAAGTTTTACTTTGGTTTTTTTAATGTTATTGATTGTTTCAAAAATCCATTTGAATATTTAAAGTAGATGCTAGAAAATATTGGGTGTATCAGTGGCAAATCAGATATATTCGCAGAATTAGGTAATTTTGTTTATCTACAACTGTCATGTAACAGGTACGATTTGACACTATTTTAAGTGTCATAATGACGTATATTACCGCACTAGTGCGTTTTTGAATACATTACCGCACTAGTGCGGTAATAAGAATCAAGAAAAATATTAAAACCAGAATTAAATATTTATTTTATAACATGTAGTTTAGGGTACATTCAATCAAAGTATTTATTGTATATATTTACAGTGCACTCCTTACAATTGTATAAATTAATTCCAGACGCTGACATGCCCAACGCTTGACTAGAATAATTGCTTATATTTTGATTCTGAATATTTCCCGATGTCGAAGGAATGTTTTCAATTTGTCCCAAAATTTTCATTGCTGTTCGTTTTTTATTTTCAGCAGACATTTCGATATAGCCTTCAGCGACAGAATCACTCTTCCAGCCACCATGTCTTTTTATATTCAAAAGATCTGCCCCAGAATCAGCCAAAAGTGTGGTTGAAGATCTTCGAAAGCAATGTCCAGTATATTCTCTTGGATTAGGCAATTCAAGAAATTGGGCAATTAATTTCGGCACATTACCAATAGTATTTTTACCAATTGGTTGTTTTGTGCATTTTCCAGCCCGGTATCGAACAAAAAATCGTTTATGTTCGCAATTTTTAGGTCTCAATGCAACGTATTTTCTGACGACTTCAACTAGATTCACGCCGTCAATATTTCCAGATGTTATAAAAAATTCTCGAGACACCTTTGTTTTGGTATTTGGTATAGTAATTTGATAGCAAATTCCTTGATCTTCCATATCTTCAAACAACATATTTGTTAGCTCTTCCCGCCGACATGCACCAGCCAAACCAAAGATCAATATAACCTTAAACACAGGAGTCTTACATACCTTCATGCGCAAATATCTCTCATCGTTCGCATTTGTTAAGAATCTGGTTATTTCCTCCTTTGTTAATACCTTTGACTTTTTAGGTTTGTACCCTTCTAATTTTCGTTTTAGGAATGCTATCAAATGTAAGTATTTCTTGATGTCGACATTCTGCTTAATTGAAAATTCTGTTCGTAACTTGGAATAGTAACACCAAAGGGATGAAGGCTTCTGTATCTTGCTTAGCTCATTAAAATATACTAATAATGCTTTTTCACTACTCATGTTTCCAACCTCCTTTTCTCGACACCATTTCTCGTAACGATCATAAGCCAGCTGGTATTTTTCTCGTGATTTCGCTGGCACAAGATTTGAAATAACACTTGAAGCTGCACTTTCTATATCTGAAGGGAGATTGTCTTCGCTTGAACTCATTTTCGAAGATAGTTGTTCATTTAACTTCGACAAGTCAATGACAACTAATTTATTTTATTTCCACAGCTTTGTTTGACTTTGCTATGGTTACTATGGTTACAAAATATGATCACAGTACCTTATGTTTGCAGTATTGGAGTATTTTTTTTAAATAAAATTTTATGATATAAGTACTTTTAATAATACCTACTAATAAACAGTTGTAGATAAAATTTACTTATGTAAATACACGACTCGGCCTACGGCCTCGTCGTGCAAACTTCACATGCGTGCGTTAATAATGTCCATATCCCACTTATTACGTAAATAACTAATAATAATTTGACACTACTGTCAGTATTTCAAGTATTAGAAGAAAAAAAGTTTCTTGGCAAAGATATTCTGGAGAACAATTTTTTGTGCTACATGCTTTGACAGGCATTATTTTATACATATTTCATTATACCTTAGTACATATTGCCAAAAACAATTCAAACAACAATGTGTTGGTTACACCCCGAAAAAATCTAAAGTATCAAGTTGCCAAATTCATATTTTACGCAATGATGTGTAAAGTAAATAGTTAATTTCTAGCAAAATTGTGATATAACTTACGGTAGTAGAAAAAATATTGTATGCATTTCGTCCCTTTTTTGACTCATGTGATCGTCGCATTCATCAAAAAAGGGTAACTTTACACACTTGTTGCATAAATATTTCCATAATTGCGCGACTTCCCGAGGAAAGCCTATTTTCTGGACAAGTTATGAAATATACTATTACAGAGAAAAATAAGACAAAAACTTTCATTTTTTCATTCGATATTTAAGAATTTGAAGCGAACTACTGGGTTTTTATAATTTTCCACTCAATATTCCTTATAGGCTGGTGCTTTTGCTAGCAAGTGGTATTTTAATAATTCCATTTTAATATATTATTGTCATAAAAATAAATATTTCAAGGCTTCAATAAATTTCGAATATGAAAAAAAAATATGTTAAACCTGTTCCCGAAGAATTAATTTGGTTCAATGAAAAGTATATTAAATTAAATATGAATGAATCTTTTAAATTTAATACGAATAATTATGTAATTAAATGACAATCAAAACGTGGTTGAGAGTGTTGAGCAGAGCACAGAATCCCTGACAAGAATGTTTTTAACAAAACAATTTTGCGTATTGTATGAGGTTCGCCCCTAGACATTTTGGGGGACCTGTAGCATACAATTAGTTGAGATCACTCTAGAGTTAATGGGGTATCCTACTTATGGTACAGTATTAGCAGAGGAACTAATACTACAAGTCCCAGGTCACAAAGGAATCGCTGGCAATGAAAAAGCTGACGAACTTGCAAGAGCAGGATCGTCAACCCTGATGAACGGACCCGAACCATCGATGGGCATTCCCAGATGATCCACTATTTCATGGTTAAAAGGGTGGGTGAAAGAACAACACAAAAAACACTGGAAGCAAACACATGGGAAAAAATTTATAAAAGAACCATCAAGAAAAGTAGCGAAAGAACTGCAATGAGCAGGAACACGGGACACTTTCCCACAAAGGAGCACCTGAAGAAAATAGGGCTGTATAACGGAGACCTTAGATGCAGAAGATGCAAAAAGGAGATTGAAACAGCTCTGCACATATTATGCAACTGTGCCACCCAAATTACTCTACGACTCACAGGATTGATCCGTTTTAGACGTGCGTCACCTTAAAATGTTCGTCTTGAGTCTGCCTATCGACCCTTGTTCCGGGATTTTTGATTTCGGATTTTATTTTTCTGTAATTTGTGTCCAAGAATTTACTTTCATGGAAAAATGGCGATTTTGGGTGCAAAAGTCATCCTAGCGAACGCAACATTGAGTTTTTACAAAACTTTTTTGAAGGAAACTCTTCCTCTTGACAACCCCTACAACCCTCTGTAAGTCAAATTGCGAGAGAAATTGGCCGTCATGCCTAAAAACGACCATAGTGATCCAAAACTATTAATGCGAAAGGAAATTGTTCCTCTAAAATCTATTGGAACAAAAATCTAAATTTGTTTCAATAAAAAGTGTTTGTAATCAATCCAGCAATACGTACAAATTTTCTCAGAATGTTTGAGGATATTTTTGACCATTTAATTTGGCCAGGAAATCGCCAAATTTCAGAATCTCGGAAAATTTCCTAAAATTCTGTAAAAATTCGGACATATTCCTTAGGTGATACTGAACACTTTTCGTTCAATACAAGTTTCTCATAGGGTCGTCATTTCCGACAGGGGTTGTCAAGAGGAAGAGTTTCCTTCAAAAAAGTTTTGTAAAAACTCAATGTTGCGTTCGCTAGGATGACTTTTGCACCCAAAATCGCCATTTTTCCATGAAAGTAAATTCTTGGACACAAATAACAGAAAAATAAAATTCGAAATCAAAAATCCCGGAACAAGGGTCGATAGGCAAATTCAAGACGAACATTTTAAGGTGATGCACGTCTAAAACGGATCAATCCTGTGAGTCGTAGAGTAATTTGGGTGGTGCGCTGGACCACAGGAGGCAAAAATTATATGGAAGACCCCAAATGACTCCAGAAGACTTCTACAACCAACCAGTAAAGAACCTGTATGAGCTAATAGAGGAAACGGATTGGCTGAGTAGGCTGTAGTCAGAACATTAGGAGAATCCACAATAAGCCCAAGAGGCTGAGGTGGTGCCGGCGAAGGGATGGTTCCTTTAAAAAAAATTCATACTGAATTTTTTATCAACAACAATTTTCTGCATTAGTATCAAACCTATTGGAACACACTATAATATATGCAACAAAATCGTGTTAATACATGTTTTAACTCTATCTATTGACAGCTTTACAGTTATTAGGTTCTTTTGATAAGAATATCAATAGTAAGCTACGCATCCTGCACATACTGATTTAATACATTTAAAATTATCAAATGCTATTTTTCACTTAACCTATTCAAGTTACTATTTATACGACTCGCTTTTATTATTCAATTTTTCATACAATATCACTATTTTCAGATAAATTTTTAAAAACTTACATATACTGTGAATTGAAGAGACATTTTTGCCTTTATGGTGACGACTGATATTTCTACCTAACTAATGCACAAAAGTTCAATTTCTCACAATTTATAAGGTATCCTAAAAAAGCTATAACCCCACTGTCACTTCCTGAAGATTATCCACATTACATACTGAAAAAAATCTCTCCTATTAACATAATTTAGATAATAAATTTCATTTCCTTCATTATTATTTGGATGCATATAATAATATCAACGATTTATGTGAAAATATCGTTTTAATCTGACTTTACTAGAATCAATTACATAATGATTAAAAAGTATTTAATGTTGATTATTTGTTTTTTATTTACCTGATTAGATGTAGATCCAAATGACCTACTAAAAAAGATATTAAATAACTTTTAAACAAAAGAGAACATGTCATTAATATTCTTGTTCTTGATTTGCCGACTTCCTGTAATATCATATTCATAAGGTTGAAAAAGGAGCACCCTTCTCATAAATAGTACCTATTCATGAGCGTTTCTATAGCTTTTTATACATTTTTTTCTGTCACAACTCTATTTAGGAAGTGTACAAACCTTTTAGACTTTTCTTACAACCATGCAACCATGTAAAGTAATTGTGAAATGAAGTTACTTTAGTTAAGTAGTACAATAAAGTACATTTTGGCAAATACAGGAGTGAATGTCGAGAAACGTACGAGAGGCGCGAAGTTAAAATGAGAAAGTATTCGGATGATAAAGAGATTAGATTAGAAATGGAGTGGCTCTCTGTCCTATCCCACTGCGACCTTTGCAGATCTATTGTGGTCCCCCCTATCCTTAGAGCTCGATATCTAGCTTTATCCTTTTTATTAGATTTATTAGCCTGGATACCGCCTCCCGTGCATAGCTTCCTGCCCTCGGTTTTTCTTCTCCGAATAGGTGAAACCGCACCCTTACTAGGCCTTCGCACTCACAAAGTATGTGCTCCGCGGTTTCATCTTCTTCCTGGCAAAACCTACATAGGCTGTCATCTGCTAGGCCAATTGCATGCATATGCTTCCTCAGCCTACAAGAGGGTAATATGCGCTTGGTGAATTAGTACGGTAAATAATCAAAGTGTTTTGATATTTTTCTTTTTTTGTTTGGAGTAGAAAATGATGACGATTCCCCATTTTCTGTTTGCCTCATCGCCTTTTCAATATTTGAAATCGTATGCGCACTGACACCTGTGGCAATAGCAGCACGTTTTTGAACTTTTTGAATGTCGTTTATAGGTTTATTTTCTGATACTTCCCGGCGCATAAAATAAATTATATTTGCCAAAATTTCTCGACTGTCCAGTCAAAACTATTCTTTTCACTTTTTATTTGAATTCCATTTTATCTAATATCTTTATTTTGCACCAATAAATATTTTTCTCGGTATCCAGTAAAAACAATGAAAGCAGGTACCCACGCAGTACTCTTCACTATCTAACAGACACAATAGAACTGACAATAATAGTCAAGTATATCTGCTTCAGGGACCGTACTAATCCCTACTACCATCATTTAGTAACGCGCATTGACGAGCGTGGCTATTTCACATTCATTCCTGTATTTGCCAAAGTGTACCACTTGATACCGCTAATCTATATTATAATACATACATACATACTTTTTTGCGAGTATAAATATATTTTTCCGCCTAGGTACGTCTAAAATGTTTATATTATGGCAAAAACACTGTGAAAACGTTGTAAGATCTTCACATAATTCCTATTTCCTAATACAGGCATGTTTTTTAAGTAAGTATCGTTTTGGAATTAAAGAAAGAAGTGCAAAGATATCGCAATAATTTTATTTTTACATGAAAGCCTGTGTACCTTAATCTACTTTTCTACATAATTTCCGTGAATATTGAGGCACTTGTCATAACGTGGCACCAGTTTTTGAATACCCTCCTCATAAAATTCTGCCGCCTGACTTGTTAACCACTGTATCACAAATGCTTTGACTTCGTTATCGTCTTGAAGACGCTGACCGCCCAGGTGTTTCTTCAAGTGCAGGAACAAATGGTAGTCGCTGGGCGCCAGATCAGGGCTGTATGGAGGATGATCTAGAGTTTCCCATTGAAACTCTAGAAACTCCGTTCTTCATCATACACATTTGTGCGGCCATCTTTAAATGCTCTCACCCATTTCCTTACCATTTCATCACTCATAATGTTTTGTCCGTAAACTTCACAGATCTCACGATGAATATCGATCGGTTTCACGCCTTTAGCACTAATAAATCGTATAACAGCCCGTACTTCACAATCGGCGGGACTCACGATTGTCAGAGACATCTTAAACACTCAGTAAACAACGTATACAATGAATAATCAGACTGTAATGGCGTCAGTGCATAGACAAGAGATGTAGGTAACCAGCGCGCATGCGCGGAACTCCGACCGTAGCGCTGCGACAGCGGAATCGGAAAACGGTACTTAAAAAACATGCCTCGTACATCCCAGTTTACCCTCCCCTCCAAACTATATTTTCAACTATACAATCCCTAAATTTTATTTATCAAGTATACCTATTTAGAATGAAAACTTATCATGGGAGATTTTCCGCTCATCTTGCTAATCTTCGTATAATACGATCATCGACCTGTAGCTGCAATGAGAATGCATGTGCCGATCTCAATCACATTTTTTTTTTGGATGCAGCAAATACACTGTAAAATCAAACTGTTTAGTTAAGTCACTCTGTGAACAAAACGTCTTCCTATCTTTAAGTATCACTCATATTCTAAGCAGAGATAGCCGGTCCACCTTTAACATACTCCTAAATTTCATTAAATATCTAAAAATTGATGTTTAAGAAACCACGTGTGTTTTTTCTGTGTTCCGAGGGCAGTTTCTATCTTATACCAACGGTTATACTGAATAGGGTGTTCAACTGAAAATAGATTCTTTCTAATGATTAGCAGATTGTTGATTTTAAAGGAACAAATTAAGTCGCACCATATTTCATCAAATTGAATAGTGTTGTTTTGTTTTTATGTCCATTTAAAAATTATATTTTAAAAATTTTTCAAAATCCGCCTTCTACATTTTGACGTCACTAGTATAAGTTGAAGCTAGTCACATATTTTGACATGGAACAAAATAATCATAAGAGAGGGTAGTTACTCAAATTTAAGCAGAAAACCTTGCAAAATCACCGATTAAGAAATGTTTCTTGAAAATACAATATTAGTTTTAAAGAAATTATAAGAGCTAGGAGTATTCCTACAGCGTAGGCAACCAGAATTGCTTCATATGGGAGTCAGAGTCGGCTTACCAGTATTTATACTGTCCAAACAATTTATGTTTTCAAATAATTTATCTAAATAATGAATTTGTGGTTATTGTACACCAAAAATAGGGCGGAAAATTTATAACCCTACGATTTTTGAAGTTTTTCACCATCTGTCACTTGATTACTTTGAAGTTTCACGTGAATTTTTCAATTAAATGTCAGTGTATTTTTTGGTTTATTCGGTGGGTGAAAAACAGTTACGCATCACACTTGTAGGAAACGCTTTAACAGCCCTTAACTAACAAGAAAACTCACAATACGAAAAGAGTCATTTTCCAGAAAGTTTAATTAAAAATTTAGAATGAATAAAATATTATTTCGATGAAACTATCATGATCGAACAGCTCCAACGTTGACATCGCCCTTTTTTCACCTGCGTATCAAATGATTTCATTATTTTCTTTATCTAATTCATTTTTTTGTACTTGTAGGAGAGCAAAAGAAGGCAGAAGAGGTGAGATGATCGAAGAAGACCGACAGAGGAAGACAGAGTGACGGAGACCAATAGAGGACAAGGAGATAATGAGAGTCAAAATGACAGTACGCGATTTTTTCTTGCATGTACCAATCATACTCTGGTATCGTTATAGGGTACCTCGACTGTACTACACGTATGACATATAATCTGTCATTCCATACAATAGAGAAATTTCTTGTCCATTCACAAAAAGATTTAGGTCAATTTTAAAAATTATTCTTCTTTTTCTGAATAAACAATAAACGAATAAACCATAGACTACTGGAATAAACACAAATCTTTTTGTGGTTACGTACAGTTCAAAACCACAGAAATATAATACGCATATATACAGATGGTTCAAAAATGAAAGAAGGCTCAGGATGTGGAGTTTACTCAAGAGCACTAAGCCTAAAGATGAAGTGGGGAATGGGAAACAATACCAGCGTAGTTCAAACAGAACTGGCTGGTATCTCAATTGCCACAAAAGAACTAACCAGAAGAGGAATTTCTGGCAAAAACATAATAATCTGCACTGATAGTAGACAAGCCCTATTAGCCTTAAACAGACAACGTGTTATATCGAGGCTAGTACTGGAGTGCCACCAAGATTTAGCTGACGCCTCGGCAGATAACAACATTATCCTGAGGTGGGTTAAAGGGCACGACAGGAGTAAAGGAAATCGCATTGCTGATTCTTTAGCCAGGGAAGCCGCTGGACTAAAAATTCTAGGACCCAGTGACACCTACGGCCTAACGACTTCGACAATTGCGGAACTAGCCAAACGCTACACCCATACTCAATCCCTTAAGAGATGGGATGGAATCAAAGGATGCAATCTTGCCAGGATCACCCTGGGCGACCCTGGGAAACTGGAGCCGAAGAAATATTTGGCGATGACCAGGAGAAACCTACGTTTAACAGTAGGATTTCTGACTGGTCACTGTCAACTAGGGAAACACCTCCATACTATGGGGCTAGTGGACACACCTCTATGCAGGATGTGTGAACAGGAAGATGAAACTGTCAGGCATGTCTTATGCGAGTGTCCGGAGTTATCGTCAATAAGAGAGAGTGTGTTCAGTGAGTCTTGGCCTACACCTGCCGATATAAAGGAGATGTCTCCTAGTGACCTGTCCACCTTCCTGAGAAGGACAGGATGGACAATGACCTAGGAAGACAACTCATCGGGAGGATGCACAATGGGTCACATGTGGCCTAAGTGCTGTGAGCCTACACTCACCCTCCCTACTCTACAGATACAGAGAGATACAGATATAAGCTTATACTTCGCAAGTCGAATACCAAAAGCACCCATACTAGGGTATACCGTAGTATATGTGGTATACCAAGAAAAAATCGCCTAGTATACACGTGTCGAAAGTAGATA
The DNA here is from genome assembly GCA_949126875.1 of Lochmaea capreae. Classification (NCBI taxonomy): domain Eukaryota; kingdom Metazoa; phylum Arthropoda; class Insecta; order Coleoptera; family Chrysomelidae; genus Lochmaea; species Lochmaea capreae. The sequence goes on from OX421400.1 coordinate 4,686,203, forward strand.
ACTAGAAAGTGTGATTAATGTGTCGCTATCTCATTGCACTCAATCAAAAATGTCAATGCTGCCATGTTTCAATTATAAACTTACGTTGTTAGGTGAGTGAAATGTAGATGGCACCTCACAAATGACACTCTAGCTACCTATTTTTCTACCTCAGTCCTACTTTCGACACGCGCCGCTAGATCTCACTAGCATACCATCCGTGAAGGTTTGTAAAACCATCAAGTAGGAGGGAATAAAATATTTATATCGATAAATGTAGTTTTCGGTGTTTTAACGCATTATTTCACCAATAGATGCTGCTTACATTGTTATCTGAAAAGTAACCTTCTCATATTTTCAGTGATTAAAAGTTTGCTATAAAGAAAGTCGCGTACGAAACTCCTCAAAACTGCACTTATCTCCATGCTTTATCAATTTGTTTGCGATTGTTTTTGATTAAATATGATTCAAAAGGAAAATTAGCTTGTTTTACTATTTTCCCTCACCACCTTTCCTCTCTTTAACACTTTCTTCAATAAACGGTACTAATTCTGTTCAGTTTGGTACTGCTGAGCTTTCACAGAATTTTTGAAAAGAAATTGGTTGGCAGGTTTCTGATAGATGACGCCATCTATTAGAAATTCTACGAACTAACAAAAAATAGTTCACAGGTTTTCTCATAGATGGCGCTGTTTTTTCTGGGATTCACACGAAAGTGGCGCCATCTATTGGAAATCCTGTGAACAAATTGTTTTTAGTTCACGGGTTTTATCATAGATGGCGCTGTTTTTTTCTGGGATTCACACAAAAGTGGCGCCATCTATTAAAAAGTCTGTGAACTAATTTTTTTTAGTTCACGGGTTTTCTCATAGATGGCGCTGTTTTTCTGGGATTCACACGAAAGTGGCGCCATCTATTAAAAAGTCTGTGAACTAATTTTTTTTTAGTTCACGGGTTTTCTCATAGATGGCGCTGTTTTTCTGGGATTCACACGAAAGTGGCGCCATCTATCGGAAATCCTGTGAACTAATTTTTTTTAGTTCACGGGTTTTCTCATAGATGGCGCTGTTTTTCTGGGATTCACACAAAAGTGGCGCCATCTATCGGAAATCCTGTGAACTAATTTTTTTTAGTTCACGGGTTTTCTCATAGATGGCGCTGTTTTTTCTGGGATTCACACGAAAGTGGCGCCATCTATCGAAAATCCTGCGAACTATTTTTTTTTAGTTCGTGGGTTTTCCAATAGATGGCGCTATTTTTTCTGGGATTCACAGAAAAGTGGCGCCATCTATCGGAAATCCTGTGAACTAATTTTTTTTAGTTCACGGGTTTTCTCATAGATGGCGCTGTTTTTTTCTGGGATTCACACAAAAGTGGCGCCATCTATCGGAAATCCTGTGAACTAGTCCCCTTTGGAGTTCCATCGGACTAGTTTTATCAAAGCAAATGCATGCACAGATTTTCCGATTTCCATCTACTGAGTGCAAACGGAAATGTGAATAAAAATACAATAAAATAAGAAACTTTTATTGAAAGTATAAATTTACATCTAGTTTTACAACGAGCTCACACTATCTATAGAAATTATAGTTTCACATACCTTCATGTTGCGTTGGATTCTTTCGTAGTGCGACCTACGGAAACACATGCATACAATTTGCATATGTAGGAATGAACCTATTTGTCGGTTGTGCATGGAAGAGCAGGAAACATCAATCAAATTTAGTGCGATTTTGCGGCGCGTGTAGAAACTAGCTCCGAGGTAGAAAAATAGGTAACCACAAGTGCAATTACAGTGGCGCCATCTATATTTCACTCACTCAATAATGTCAATGTTGCCATGTTTCACCTACTTTTCTACCTAACCTACTTTCGACACGCGCCGCTAAATCGCACTACAATCCGATCTACCCCAAAATGGAGCCATGTACAATAATTGTATAATAACGTGTTATAATTAGAATTTTAAACGGTCTATTATACACAACGACATTTTCTATTTACTGCGATCCAACTTCTCCAGAAAGTGTTCTTTTTAATTGAATTTAACTGCTTCGTATGTCCTTATGAACGCTATCAAGACCGAGATATATGCTGATGTCGTTTTGGATCAAGTGTATTCCCAAACGATAATATTAATAGAGAGTTACCAAAAGTATAATTTACAGAAACATTATTTCTTCTTCTCCTTCTGGTTTCTTACGCTACAACATCCGGCCAGGTTCTTTCTAGAAAGCAGTTCCATGAAGCCTGCAATGTTAAGTGCTTCCGGGATTGTTCTATCCTCTTCGGGAAGGATAAGTTATAATAAAGGTTTATAGACTCTTCTCGTTCTGTGGCGGATCCAGAACTAATCACATCGGTCACGTCATGTATACGAGTGTAGGGTTAGCTAAAAGAAAATTGTCAATTAATTCGTTGTAAAATTTACTGAAAAAATGTTTCATGCGAAGTATACATCACGCAAATAAGCAAGCAATCATACAGCTGAAGCTTAATATTACTAGCAAGCAAATACTTGGTAAGTATACAAGAATTATGGTATCTATGAATGTTATTAACGTGGATTTATATAATTCTGAAGTATTTTGATGATTTGGGCAATTAAAAATAATGATTGAGATCTCCACACTCCCCACAGTCAGATAGAGGCTTGTATTTATTTTATTTAGGTGGACTGGTGTACAACCGTGGGTTGTTCACATTCTGCATAGAGTAGAAATGTGGAATCTTGATTTGTAACTAATAGTCTCATTAAACCAAGGCTTTTTGTTGGTAGGGGGTTTAGCATAGTATAGCCCGGTCCCTTTTGTACGTCTTCCTAGTTCTTGGTACAATCGGGGATAAAAACAAAACCTACACTATCAACTTTGATTGAGTATGCATAAACAAGAATATATTTTTAGCAGAACATCCTATTGAGTGTACCTAACACTGTTCTCTCCTCTAGAGACAGATCCCGGCTAGAGACTCTCTCAAGGGTGGATCGACTCCATGTTAACGTTCCACTAGGTATGCCAGAGGGTTGAACTTAGGACGCCACTATCTTTTTAGACATCGACGAAAGAAAATGAATTTAAATTAATCTAGATAAGAAACAAAACTAATGTGAGAAAGGTAGAAACACCTTGTAGAATTTAATTTAAGTTAATAATATTTAGAAAGTTAAAAGTTTACATTAACCTGGACAATCCCCTACAGCTCTTACAGCCGGATAGATAAGAAATAAATTCAAAATATTACTTTATTCTGCCATTGAGGAAAATAAAACAGGAATAGTGAGAAACCTGTACTTAATAGTAGGTACTTAGCTTAGTTAAGAAGACGAAGAGGTCTTGCAGAAACAGAAGAAGCGAAAGATGTCTTGAAGTTGATGTTAGAGATGTCTTGAAATTCGAAACTAGAGATGCCTAGGTGTATCCTAGTGGTTAGAGATGTCTTGAAATTTGGATCTAAAGTTGTCCTGTAGCTAAGGTTAGAGATGTCTTGAAATGTATCTTAACATGTAACGGTATCTTAGCAGTGTATCCTGGCAGCTATGCTTACCTAGAAGTTCAGGTGGATTAGGTATATGTAGGAACTTGAATGTAATGGGACACATAATATTGGTTTAGCTTTTCAGGTAAAAAAGGAAGGCAGTTGTTTGAAATAATGAAATTTAAATTTACTGAAAGCTTTCCAACATATATGTCCCATATTAAAACAGTATAAAAACAGTAAAAATTATCGGCTAAATTGAAAAAAATACTAATGACCTGAAAAAATTAATTATAGCAAAAAGTTATGTTTATGAATAAACCATTTCTTAAAAAAGTAAAATGTTTAATGATATGTGGCAGGTTTTTATAAGAAATATTTTATAGGTTAAAATGAAAATGTTATCTATCTTTGAAAATAGTTATCCTGCAACATAAAAAGCTAGCAAATGTTTGTATTAAAAAAGGGTAACAGTGATTTATGATAAAAGATTTCGTTTAAAAGTAATGTACAAGTACGAAAGAAACATAGGTGACCACTTGGAACCCAAACAGCAAAATATGTCCAGTGTACGTACATTTTAGACTATTTTTAAGTCATTACGTCCTTGTCCCTTAGTAAGCGGAATATGTATAAAATAAGTACGTACAGTAAAGGACATTGGTTGTACGTACTATACGATAAGTAAGTACGTACTTAAGACAAACTTTTAACGTACTTTGTGTACGTAGGTACGTGTATACAGAGGCTAAGGAAGCAGAGCAGGAAATACATGAATTGCCCCGCGCATAGATCGCGCTATAAGGACGCGAAGACTACACCGACAGAGAGCTGACTGGATGCTATACCTTCAGGCGACAGCAGTGTAGAAGCAAGAATTAAATGTTCTTTGTCAACTGTTTTATTTCTCTTAGGACTTTGATTGATAATATTTTGTTGTTTTAATATGTTGATCATTTATTTCAATAGATATGTAACGCCGGTTACAATTATTCATTTTGGTAGACATTTTCTCAGGTTAAGTTAAAGTAATATTACAGTGTAATAATTACACAAATATAAAATAGATCTCTGAAATTTTATATTCATGTACACTTTAAAATAACTGGTAGTAGTAAATTATAAACTAAAAAATTAGTAATTATGTGTACGTACAGTGGACGAAGATAGTTTGTGACAACTGTACAGTATTTCTGGTTGATACAAACAAGACAAAATACAAACGTTTTATGTACATAAATTCTATTAATTAGCTGTATTTGTGTATGTCTTTTGTATGTAATTGCTGTACGTAATTTGGACATACTGCGTTGTGGAAAATGTACATTCCAAAAATGTACTGCGTACGTACTTCGTACAGTGAAGTATGTATTCTGGACGTAGCTTTTGTCAGTTGGTAACGTACTTCAAACGTTTTGTGTACGTATCGATGCTGGTTGGGAATGTGTAAATTCGTCTATCTCTGTGAAAAAATAAGAAATGCATAAAAAATTTATCTCAGCCACTACTTTAGAAAAAGCTTAATAATTATAAATTATAATTTTGAACTTACCACGGCAATTTAAGGAAAAACTTAAGGTAAAATTCAAGAGACGATAAGATAAATGTCTTCCCTACTCAAGGACGGATATCGGAAAGGAAAGGCGAGGCTCTAAGAATACGGAAGCGACCTTTGACATAATATGTCAATTGTCCACAATTGAGATCACAGAACTATATTAGGAGTGGTTACTATGACGGCGAGCGGTAATTAGGGAATGTATTTTGTAAAATGGAAACAGGTCGATAGACATGTTACTTGAGAAATATTTTTAAGCAGATTCTTACAAATCACTTTGTATAAAAGGAAGAAAAGTGACCCGGAGTAATGAGACAGCAACCTTACTTGAAAAACATTCTTCATATGGTTATATAGATAAGTAGAGTCCTTCACGACAATCAACTATTATAATCGTGCAAATAAAATGATTAAGAAATCAATAAATGTACATGAAAACGGATCTTGTTTGAGAAATTGCATCATTTACTTTAAATGGTAGTTGGTATTATATACCTGTACATCCGATAACTCTCATGATGACTTGAAATTTGTTTATATTGAATGCATTCTCAATGAAATAATGATTGAAATGGACAGAATTGATTTTGTAATGAGCGACCTTTTTCCACTTAACTTTTAACAATAATTATTTATTTGAAATAATAAAAGGGAAAAGTTCAAATTTCTCTATTGATTTCAATTTTTATTTGATGTGTTGTGTTTTAAGGATACTACTATCCTTGAAGAAACTACGTTCAGTACGAGGGTTATTTTTTATATTTTGAATATTTATAGAGCTAGAAAAAAACAGTAGATAACTCTCAACCACTTTTGGTTTTCAAAGTAATCATCACAAAGAGAAATACATATTTGCACCCTTTGGAACCAATTCTGGAAGCAGTTACTTCAGTCGCTTGGTGGTACATTCAAAATATAGTTGCAGTGCAGTGTCCAAGTCGGCAACTGTCTTCAAATGTCTCTTACTCAGTTTCAATCGCCTGGTTGAGAGTTCCTTGTCTCCCCTTTTGTGATTCCACAAAATGGTTCCGGACCTATGAAGTCTCCTTTATAGAGCCTTCTTTAGCTAACTGGTCAGCCATTTCATTATCTGCAATCTCGTCATGTGCCGGCACCCATATTAGATACACTTTGTTGCCTCTTGCCAGCCAGTTGAGGGATTCCCAGAGTAAATCTAAAGGTCGATGATCTGGCTCATTTAGTTTAAAATATTGTTAATACCGCCCTGAACTGTAACGATCTTGAAAACCTGCTTGGCATTGAAAATTATTATGAAATTATAATCTCACTTTTTATCAGTCAGTAATTTACGCGAGTTTGTGAAGTGAAATAATGCAGGACCATGAAATTGTTCGTTGGGTTAGAAAAGGTTTAAGAGCAGATTATTACGAACAGTTTTCAGTAAATCTAGAAGGAAAAAGTGGAAAAACTCAAGGATATGCATCAGATATAGTATTCGTTAAAGTCGTATTAGCAGATGAACATAAAAAGCGAAAAGAACTAAGTTTAGCTGTAAAATTTGCTAAAAAAGCATTGCGAAAAATTCCTTTTATGAGGATTTGTTATAAAAGAGAAATTTGCTTTTACGACCAAATTGTAGAATTATTTAAAAATCATGAAGTAGAAAAGAATATTGAAGAACCCTTGGACGTATTACCCGAATGCCATGCAACATACAGTGAGGACGATATGGATATATTGTTTTTAGAAAATTTAAGTACAAAAGGATATCGTTTACATCCTAAAAACTCCACAATGAATATCGAGCATATCAAGATTATTTTGAAAAACTTCGCTAAATTCCACGCCCTATCATTTTCACTGAAAGAACAAAAGAAAGAAATCTTCAGTAAGTTAATTGAGAGTGGTGGATTTAGAGCAAACAGTGACGAATTACAAATAATGGGAGATTTTTTTGAAAATGCTGTTACGAAAGTATTAAAGATTTTAAAACAATCTGATAAGATCGAATTATATAATAAGTTTAGAGATTTGACGAAACCAGATATGAAACAGAAGATTGCTGATATTCTTGACGCGGATGTTGATAACATGGTTATCGTACACACCGATTGTCATAATAACAATTTTATGTTTAAATATAAGGTAAAAATTATTCATTAGAGAGTTATTAAATAAGGGATGCTTTTAATAAAATATCCTGTAAGGTAGTTTTAAAATTACACTATTGAAAACGTCTCTTTGTATAAACTTTATTATGACAATTGTTTAATTAGTCAGTCGCGTTTGTTTTGATTTCTCCGCGCTTTTATGACCTAAAAATTAGAGTTAAAAGCTGTGTGCCAACAATGGACCAACAATTAGAAATTGTTATTATGTTCGGTGCTGGAGATGAAGATATATGTCATAATATATATTATAGCAAATATGTCAGAAAAGCGGTCAAAATATTAAAGGAAGTAAAAAAGATACTTTTCGATAACTTTACCTATATTATCTTATATATAGGAATTCATTTTTCGTTTGTTTGTTCGTATTTCATGCGCTGTCGTACACCGTTCATCTTTGAAAACTTATTTCATCCCGTACAATTTTCCATTTTCATGTAGGTACAGGGTTATTCATTATAAATTACTAATGGATTTTGTTATTATCGCAGATTAAGAAAAGATTTGATGAGATTGCTAATCGGCATATTCCTCTGCGATCTTTTGATCCCCTGAATCTAGATTACGACTCTGTTTAAATGGCCAAACCTCTAGACTGTTTCTTGCCGGTGGCTTCTCATCACCTAGTACAAAAAACCACTAATTCGCCAGGCATAGAATATGCCCTGTAGTTTCATCCTCTAGGTGTTAGAATCTGTACATGGCTTTATGTGTCAATCCCACCAGCTTTTTGCATACCTAGAGTTTGTTTAACCATCCTTTGCCGTTACGTCATACGTTGTCCAGCTTTATCTCTCATTCCTGAAATATATGAGACGGAATTGTGACGTCTTTAACGTATATCTTAACTAATGTCGACGTAAATTTTATTTGCCACTTTTGACAGTTCAGTTGTCATGCATCATAAACAATTCTTAACATATGTCATTGATTATAATTTTGAGGTTAAGTGTAAAATAATATTTAACTAATATAAAACAAACGTAAATCAGCAGAATACGTCAAAGGATGGTTAAACAAACTCTACCTCCTACAACTTTGACAATATTCCTATCTTTGCTCATTAGATCTGCCGTAAAAGTCCTCTAATGAAGTGGTTCACCACTTGTTTGTGGACTTATTTATGGTCTACTCTACGAATTATATTGATAAGCCTTGTCTGGCCATTTCATCCGCCAGTTCGTTATCCTGATGACCATGCTCTCCAAGTTCGTTTAAGGCACTAATACAATCCCATGCTAGCTTAGAGTTGACCTCTATGGAATCGAGAGCCATCAGCAGAGCTTGAAAGTTTGTGAAGATTGCAACTGTGGTTTCCTGCCTTTTCATTTCTTCCTCCCAGTGGTAAATCGACACGTCACTTCCACTTGGAAACTTGTGACTTCCTTATATAGGCTTATTGAAATAGCTATCCTTTGTTTCAGCCCTACAAATGGCAGATAGCTGTCAATCGTAATATAATTGCAGCACTGTATTTTCAAATTCAAACTTCGTTAGAGCTCTGTAGACATAGGTATTCTCGTCCACCATTTTGGTTCCTTGTTGTATGTTGACGGTGTTATTGTGTTGGTCAAGTATTTGGCTTGAGATTCGGTATTTCTACTCAGAGACGTCGTTGCACTTTCTCAATTTTCTGGTGATAATAGTCTGAAGGAAAGTTGGTAAAATAAAATGTTTTGTTCAATATCAAAATTTTTTCAACACAATATGTCAGCTCGACACATGTCAAAACAAAATTCAGGAACCAAAATGGCGGATGAGAATACTCATCTCTTTAGTGCCTTAACTTCGTCCCTCCGCTTCGCCATCTAGGGAATGCTTTTTGAAGATTGAATCAGAATCTTGATGTTTAATAATTTTTATTATCATTTTTAGCAGGAAAACAAGATTGAACCAGCCAATGTAGCATTTTTAGATTGGCAGATTACTAGATATCACTCGCCAGTAATAGATTTATCGTATTTTCTATACAGCGTCGCATCAAAAATTGAGCTATCGCAATCAAAATATTTATTGAATTATTATTATGAAGAATTAACGAGATATTTAAGAGAATTGGGAAATAATTCCGATACAATATTTTCTTTTTCATCTCTAAAAGATCATTGGAAAAAGTATTCTTTTTATGGATTCGCGTATGCTTGTTCGTACATGGATTATGATTACGTAGAAGACAAAGATGCACCAAATCTGGATGATGTGGAGGACATAAATTCCATAGGAAAACAATTATCGAGTGTTTGTTTGGAAGATAATGATTTATATCGTGATAGATTAATAGCAATTGTCGAACATTATTTTGATAATGTAAACTTTTGACGATATTTTTGTTAATGTTATAAATGAAACAAACTGTTTCTAAAGGCGGATTCCCACTACTCGTGTATTTGGCAAATATTTGTCACTTGCCTATGTTTGCCAAGTAGTGGGAGTGGTTCACTCGGCCAAAATGTGTACAATTATTGGCCGCTGGCGAAGTCCCGTCGGTTGTCGGTAAAAACGCCACGAGTCAAAGGGATTTCAATTATTTTCATATTTGACAATTACGTACTTGTCGATGCGTTCCCACTACTTGACGGCCGGCCGCAAGTAATTTCTGGTCTGCTTGTGTTGTATGACTACCTTCACGTGTGCGTAGTGCGTATTCCTATAGAGTTTTTCGAAATGGAGTGGTCTCAAGAAGTCGTTTTTGAATTTCTCGATCTGTTCAAAGAAGTCATCCACCATCTTCTTTATCTTTTTGTTTTCTGAGCTTGACGGGCGTTAATTCTTCTCATATAGCAGCCACTCAATACTACAAACGCTGCTGCAGCGACAACGCGACTATCCATAATCGAAACAAATTAAACACTGAATATGCCTACCAACCAAACCCACCTCAAAGCTCGCCGTTACTCCCGCCTCGGAATCTCCTCACACACACCCCGTCATCTTCTCCCTTCTATCACTCCTACCTCTCATGTCATATCAATTCCTTCTCTACCCCTAATCATTCTCTCCACTACGCCACTCACCTCCATCCATTCCTCCTCTGCCCTCAACATTATCTCCACCATGTTTTCCCAATACATTGCCTCCCCTAGTTTCTGCTCTAATTTTTCCAGCTCCTCCACGTTCTTCCAGCATCTGAACACATGCCCCACATCATCCTCCACTTCACATCTCTCGCACAATCCAGTCTCTCTTTTCCCAATCTTGTGGAGGTACCCTACTCTCGACCCATGCCCAGTGAGCACCTGTGTCAAGAAGTAGTTCACCTTCCCGAATTTCCGGTCCATCTCCTACTCCCAATCGCTCCTTTTAGCGTGCCCTCATACTTCTCCCATCTTCTCTCCATTTCCTCCTCCATCCATTCCTGCATTTCCTCTACAGTCGCACCCCCCAGCGTTTGTTCCTGGTTCTAGTCTCTAAGTCCAATGAGTAGGATCTTGACAGCACCACTGCCGCCAGTCCACCCACTGTCCAGAATCCCTGTACCACCCTCAGGAGTATCCCTCTCTGCACCCGCAGGAGTGGCCTAGCCCTCGCATTCACCCCTGCTCTATCACCCCACCGTACAGGATACTCTGCTCTATTGTCCTACCAATTACCCTCCTCTTCCACTCTCCCGGCCCTTTCACATTGCACAACAATCTCCCCAGCCTTGTTGTTCTTACTTTTGCGTTCTGTGCCGCCTTTGCCATGTGCTGTACTTGCCAAATACACAAGTATTGGCGCACTTGCCAAATACAGGAGTAGTGGGAGCACCATACTTGTCAAATTGAGTTGAACACTTGGTGTACTTGCCAAATACACGAGTAGTGGGAGTCTGCCTCAACGAACACTATTTAATGAAATAATATAAAAAATCTAAGATATCATATGACAACGAATAATCTGGTGTTAAATTTTCAATTTCTTGATCAATTTCACCACTTGAAATGAAACCAAAGCGCTGCATTTTGAAGGATTAACTGGCATTTCATTGAGCTTGCCCGTTACTATGGAAATGATCACAATATGGAAGGAGGTGAAACACCAAAACGATTATATCAAGTCGTCAAGGGGTATATTGAATTATCAATACGTCGTAACTAAGGGAAGTTCAAGGATTGTATTGGTTCATTAGAACATGAGTTATATAGTCATTAAAAAGTGTTAGTTAGTTCCATTTATAACATTAAAATGTGCATTTCCACGAGGAAAGGGTTCAAACAATAAATTGGATGGATATTTTTGTTATTAAAGGTTGAAACATAATAATATATTGATAACAACTGATAATTGGATAACTTCTCAGAATGGCTCTGTAGCAGAATAGCGCTGGACATAAATAGCGCTGGTCAAAATAGCGCTGGTCAAAAACAGCGCTGGTCAAAAACAGTGCAGGACAAAAAAGCGCAGGACAAAATAGCGCTGGACAAAAACAGCGCTCCATAAAATAGCGCCGGTTGAAATATCCTTACAAAATCAACTATTACAGTAGGATGTGATTGAAAAATCAAGTTTCACCGCAAAGCATCAACCTTCCTTTACAACAAACAATAACAGAATATAAGGAACGGAAAACAAGTAAGAGCAACAATCAATATTTTTCATCATACTTCAACACATATCGCTTCCCGACCAACTGACACTGATCAAAGTGTAAACAACTACTTGTCAGTGTCATATCTATTTAAAGTCTAAAAAAATGCAATTTCACGTTGCTTGTCATTTCTGTAATTATATCCTTCGTGGAATAATGTATCACCTCCTTTCTGAGACTTGCCAAATTGCATTTTTTTAGACTTTAAATAAATATGACAGTCTATTTTTATGTATGAGATAGTAGTAAAATAAAGAAGCATAATTATCTTTGGGCGGCGCTATTTTATGTAGCGCTGTTTTTATCCTGCGCTGTTTTTGTCCAGCGCTATTTTGTCCTGCGCTGTTTTTGTTCAGCGCTATTTTGACCAGCGCTATTTTGACCAGCGCTATTTTGTCCAGCGCTATTTATATCCAGCGCTATTCTGCTACAGAGCCTTTCAGAATATATGTACAGAATAAATTAGAGCAATAAAACGTTATTAGTAAAGACTAAATTTTCTTATTAGACCTATACCCACCACCTTCAAATTTCATTAACGGTTCGTCAAAATAATATTCCCACCAATACGAAAGCAAAAAGTCTGATGGTCGAGCAGTTGTCAGATATTGACTCGTACCACCGAAAAGTATCATTTAATAGAGCGCATCCGAAATGGGATCTTAAAAAAATAGTCAACTGGAGAATCGAGTACTGCAAAATGAAGCCCCAGTAGAAGAAACAACACTTTCACCACCTGCACCGGATGAACTGCTCACTGCAATATTCTGGTTGTCGAAGATATGGTAATTAATGTCAATGATAACGAGGAAAGTGATGATAAGAACTAGTTTGTTAATGAAGGCGATTAATAAACGAAACTGTTTAAAGCACGATCGAGCGAGAGCGAGTGAGTGCCTTTAATAGTTTGACTGAACTATAACTATTTTTGAGATATAGTTGCAGGTGTTCTCTTTAGTCGGTGGTCTGACAGCAAGAAAGTGTGTGTTTTTGTGTGTAAATTGTTTATAATTTTATACTTGTGGTGATGATGTTCTCGAGATATTGGACAGTCATAACGTTGTTTGACTCAGCTGTCAAATATTTATTTCTGGTTGAATTTATTGACGTGCTATCTTTTTTTAGTTTATTGAAGCTTGTGCAACGTTCTTCATAAAACTGACAACTTTTTGTTGTTGTTAGTTAACATACTCGTCTAATAAATAAATAAATGAATTGCTGCCGACAATAATGATAGTAATATAAAGTGTACACCTAGTAATTATTTTTTATTATAAAATCAAGTCTTTTCTTATTTGTGATTATAGGAAGAATATTAGAAAATCTACGTAATAATAATTAGAGTTTTTATGTAAAAGTATTAAACATTTGCTAACCATTATATTACAATAATTCCTAGTAAATTAGAAAGGTCAAATTTGTACTTTTCATGAGATGACAAAGCTGATGATTAAAAATTTATTTTCCTAATTTCAATGAATTGAATGTTTTTTTGTTTACGTAAACGTTTGTTTGCCCTTTTGCACAATACGTTTGCAGTTTTAAACAACAAACGACAATTTGAGATACAGGTTTGTTAGTTGTTAGTGCTTGATGGGAATATACGTTCAAACGATTAACAATATTATACAGTGTGGAAACCACTTGTGGAATAAAATTCTTTATGTCATTATTTTAGAAAATTATAAAAAATGCCGAGACACGTAAACTTTTGAATTGAGTTGTGCGTTATGTAAACATAAATTTAAATGTACAGGGTGATTCACGCAAGTATGCCATAGTCGGTGTTGTTTTTTTAAATGAAACACCCTGTATATTTGCATTTTTGAGATCCCTTTAATGAACCGATTTCAACAAACTAAATAATGTATGGTCAATTATGAATTATACAGGGAGAAATTGTTATTTTTACAGTTATTAAACACATACATAAAATACCTGATGTATTTGATTTTAATACATTAAAATAAATGCTCAAAATGTTCTCCACCCAGTTGTTGGCAATAGCACAGTCTCCTATAGAACTCCTCCTTAACTTTGTTTAAAGTTTGACGTGAAATATTCCGTATTTCTGTAGTTATCCTGTCTTTGAGGTCTACAATGCTAGTTGGTTGTGTTGCATATGCTTTGTTCTTAAGATAACCCCACAGAAAAAAATCTAACGGCGTAAGGTCTGGCGATCTAGCTGGCCACTCAATAGTACCTCTTCGTCCAAGATCAATAATATGGTCGCCTATGATACCGGCCCAAACGTTCACCTTTTGAGGGTACTGAGTATGTGTCTCACGCATCCAATTAGGATTCTCTGCTGACCAATATCTACAGTTCTGTCGGTTTACCTCTCCATTCAATGTGAATGTTGATTCGTCAGAAAAAAGAATGGTACCAAGAGCTATCTCATTTCTGTTCAGATTATTCATCAATCTTTCGCAGAAATCCATTCTACGATCTGGATCGTCTTCTGTTAACTCCTGCACAAAAGTTAATTTGTAGGGATGAAGTTTTTCTTTATGAAGACATCTTAGAACAGTTTTATGACTAACATTATTTTCACGGGCAATTTGACGTGTACTCTTCGACACTTGACAAAATATCCACTTTCACATCATCTTCAACGAAGTGTGGTTTTCTTTTCAATGGTTTGACATGTCCAAGAAAACTCAAGAAGAAAAAAGTCAGAAAAAAAATATTTTTAAAATTTTGAGAGAACAGTAGAAATTATATATACAGGGTGTTTACAAATGACACTTACAACGTTTGCATAAAACTGAGAAAACGTTGCGGATTATGTTTAAATGTGAATGAAAAAAATTTTGAACATCTCTTGTGATTTGTTGGCTGCTTAGTGAAAAATTATGTATATTGTTTAAATTTGTAACTACCTATCTTATTTTTTATTGTCATCAATTCTTATGTTAATAAAATCACAAGTTTGGAAAAGTATTTTCAACAATCTTTTCTCAATGTTTTAGATGCATTGCTGTTTCACAGAATAGTTTTTGTTACATATTCTAACCATAACTAGTTTGGTAGTCATTGAAAAAAAAACAAGAAAAGTATTTTTTTTTTATTTCATTATTAAAAAGTGATCTTGCAGACTTCATGAAAACATTAAACATCTTGAAAACTATACATCTTTTGATATGTAAAGGTTATGCGTTTTTCACGTGAAAACCATTGAGGAATACAAATTTGAATCAAAATTGCTTCAAATGCCAGTGGCGTAAAAAATGGGAGGGGAAAGGTGACATAGTTTTCTAAATGTACACCATTGGATCAAGAATTGAAAATTGTTTTTCCATCAAAATATGCCCTTTTACATTTTAAAACAACCTGCCAAATGTCAAATCAATTTATCCATCCATTTTAAAGTTATCAAAAGAAAACATTTAATTTTTCATAACTTCAACACCCCGTATCTCGAAAAGTAAATGAGCTGGACCCCTCATTCCTTATATCATTTTGTTCAGTTTTATGAGAGGTATCTACATGCAAACGTTGTAAGTGTCATTTGAAAACACCCTGTATAAAGAAGATATTTGTGCGAACAAATCAACAAAATTTGGAAGAGAAAAAACAATAGAAATTATATAGATGAAGAAGAGATTTGTGTGAACAAATCAATGAAAGTTAGAAAAATTTAAATGGTAATTTGGAAGATTTTATGTTAATTTGGTTGGACGGTGAAGAAGTTTACATTTGAAACAATTTGTTGAAACTAAAAGTTTTTTTTTGGACTATAGTAAGAATTTGAATTTATATATTTTTAAATTGTCAAAAAGTGCATTATATATAGTTTTCTTTTGGTATGAACTTGCTCCTTTAAAAAAAAATTATAACAAAATAAATATAATAAAAAATAAGAAAGTATTTTTATTAATATGTAGTGATTTAAATAATAATTTATAAAATTCAGTACAGTACATAAAAAAATTAATCGAATTTTAAGCAAATAGGAATATTTTGGCAAGAGTATAGTGAAAGAAAGTTATTAAAGTTTATATATTATTGTTCGCTTCTATTAAAGGTAAAAATATCGACCAAAATCACTTAAAATCCATTCCAAATACATACTTCTGTTTGATCTATCTCACGTCGATTATAAATTTGAATCCCCAAATAAGTGTTAGTTTGCCAATAGTTGCAATAATTTTCGATGCATATACCCCACGGCTGCATTCACGAACGTTAGATGAACTTTGAAATGCATCACAATGTCGATTTAAACGAAATGAAGATGTGCATCGGAAAGGGGGAGTGAAATGTCAGCGAGGTAATCTTCGTTAAGTATATTTACAAAAAAAAAAAGGTATATATAAAAGAGATTCTTACCCACCACAGTATTGTTAGTTGGTATTATCAGTGTTTAAGGATTTAATAAAAATTGTGAAAATGAAATTGGTGAGTGTCGATAATTTTCAAAATTCTAAAAGGTGCATCGTATTTGATATTTCACCCCTGACTGTTATTAGTAGTTTAATATTTTCATTTTTAAATATTTAATTCATTTCAATATCCAAGAAAGGTTTTGTAGTACTTAATACACCTTTATTCAGTTTTTTTTTTCGTTATTATTGTAAAAAAAATGTATATGAAGTACTATAATTATACTAGTCTCCCAAGTCCTAGGACACCCTGTATATTATGTCCTATTTTCATTTTTTTCGTTAAAAAACATCTCTGAGATCCTATTTTTCTAATACCAACTTTTCCCACGATAAAATGGATGCTTATGCTAGTCATTTTTCTCACACATTTTAACATACTTTTGATTGCAAATTCGAATTGCCTTTCAATATTTTTAGTTCATACACTCAAATTTTGATTAATAACTTCTCTCTAAACTTTCAAAATGGAGTTGTATTCATGTGAAGTTCATGAGATTTAATGGTATCATAATAATTGCAGTTATTGTGGCTTTTTTTTCGAAATACTCTCTATCCTTAAAGAGGACATTTATTAAAAGGAGGCTTTTAGGCAAAGTGCCCATATAAAATGTCGTGTAAACTAGTGGTGATAAGGAAAAAGTTTTTATCACTGATGAAAAATAAAGATGCATTATTGAATGCATAGAAGTTAGGGTCTACAATAATTATTGCTCAACCGGCTGTATGGCTTCACTCCCATTTGTACAAGCCCTATTTGCTTCAAAATAATGTACAACTGTCGGCTTTGTCAACCGAAATCTTTTGAAATA
Source organism: Lochmaea capreae (assembly GCA_949126875.1). Taxonomy (NCBI): domain Eukaryota; kingdom Metazoa; phylum Arthropoda; class Insecta; order Coleoptera; family Chrysomelidae; genus Lochmaea; species Lochmaea capreae. The sequence goes on from OX421400.1 coordinate 4,703,110, forward strand.
AGACATATCCTGTACTTGTCAAAATATCGATTACGTGCTACCTATATATTATGTTGGGCCGTCTTTTCATTTCATTATCAGAACAGTTACTTGAGTCTCAAAGTAGATTCATTTCGAAAGAATTCCGATTAGATTGTGATAAGTCAATTTGTTTCGTTGCATGTTGTTTGAGGTTAAGTACCGTTATAAAGTAGACTTTACCGCCATAAAGGCTAGAATTCGGCACTTTACGGCTTAAGTCGACTTTACATTGTTTGGACTATTATGAAACCCAATTATGACTTAAGGATGCTTTCTAGTTCAAAGTCTCCTTTAAAAATGACCGTCCCTTATTCACATAAAGGGTACAACCAAAAGCCTATGGTCTGAGGTACCCTGGACTTAATTGAACTTCAAACAAATATCCATAACTACAAAGATTTGATGGAAAATTTCAGAAAAATACTCAAAAAAATCGATTATTACCAAAAATTTTATAAAAAATGATGGAAAATACCAAAAAATTGACAAAAATACCAAAAATGATGGTTATTAGTGGAAATTTTATGGAATATGATTGTGTTTACTAATTTTGATGAATTTCTAAACAAATAATGTCAATAACTATCGTTGGAATTATCGAATATTGATTATTATTATTAATTCGACTGTACCTTAGATAAATGAATTCATTACATCTTTTCAGATTATTCTATTTGCCGCCCTGGTCTCCGTCATAGTAGCCGCCCCTCAAGGAGCCGACAAAGATGCAACTGTTAACAGATACGTTTCTGAGAATTCTGGTATAGATGGATACAACTTCGAGTGAGTATAATAATTAAAAATTGTCATTAATGTTAAAAAAAAATTATTGTTTTGTTACAGTTTTGAAACGAGCAACGGTATATCACAACGAGAAGAAGGAAAACTGAGCGGCCAAGATACTGAAAATGAGCTGATGAAAGTAGTTGGATCGTATTCGTTCACTTGGGAAGGAGTGACATACACAGTGACGTACACAGCAGACGAAAATGGCTTCCAACCAGTTGGTGATCATATCCCAAAATAAGAACCTAGCTCAATCGACAAATTTTTAAATATTTATCATGTAAATATGTTTTTATAAAAAGTTAATAAATGATTCAGGAAAATATATTTTTGGTTTTCGAGACATATTTTGTCATCCTTGTTGAAAAATGGCCCCAATAGACTATTTCAGAACACCTGATTTTGACAAGTCGGCCATATTAGGGCTTTTCGGATTTCCTGGATCAGATGGATCACCTATCAGCTGATTGCGGATCCTAACCATGAACGAGATTTTTATCTGAGTTTCCGAACGACGCGAGCTGTTTTTGTGGAAACGTCAAACTTAAAACTTGACCTACAACAACACGTCAGCTGATCGCATTTACCCACCGGTATACTTGGTTAGAAAGGATCATCCAATCATATGCCACGTTTTAAGAAGTTGACTTCATCTGCAAACAAAATGGGGGTAGTAAAATTGGGATTCAGATTACTTTGGTGTCACCTTGTATAAATATGGAAGAAATAAACGGTATTCCCGGAAAAATCAAGATTCGGATATGAAAAAGAAAAAACAAGAAGAAAACAATTTGTAAAGGTAACTTTGGTGGTCTCTCAAAGACCTATTGCAACCTCCCACATTATGAGAATTGAACATTTCTAGCAAAATCTGGATTTCTAGTCGTAAATTTGAATCAGTCATAAAATTTATTAGTTTCTGTTGTCTGCCAACCCCCAAATAACCAAGATTTTTATCGTACAAAGTTATAGTTAGCTGTTTTTTTCTATCCCACGGGATCAGTACACTATAGAATTCTACCGGTCGCTTTCTACAGTACTATTAATACTATTATTCTGGTCGACAACAGTCAAAAAATCTCACTCTGTATACTGTCGACAAGTATTATTTTATTCCTGAATGATTATTATGAAATATATTGAAATTTTTATGAAGAAATCATCGACAATAGACGTGTGAATAGAATAGAATTGTGTAGTATACAGAGCACGACAGTCAAAACCCTTAGTTTTTTCGCCCAGTTCACCTCCCTCCTCCGTGAAATTGTTTGGGGATAGAGTGAAATTTATGATATTTTCAAGGTTAAGAACCACTGGAGCCAGCACTAAACTTTAATTTAAAGTTCAAAATATTTTATTTATTGATGTTATCGTCTAGTGTTCAGTGCGCTACGCGTTTGGTTTTTCGTACTCTTCATTATTCAAATTGGCACTATTGTATGTATATTGGGGTCATTCACTGAGATCTGAAGATCTATTGTGCTCCCTTACAGCTACTTGGCGAGGAGAGTCTCAGAGACTAGTAGCTCCTTTAGTCCTATTTCTCGGAGGAATTTTAGGATACCTGCAGGCTTTAATTCAGGTAAATGTGGATGGAGGTTTCTTCTTCCAAGCCATAAAATTTACATTCTTCTTCCTCCACTATTTTGAGCTTTTTCAGATGCCCAATCCATACAGACGACTATGTCCCGTTGGGATCCCTGTTAAAACTCTTAGTGCAGTTTTACTTTGCATTCTTTTGATCTCAACAGGTTGTAGTCACCCAGAAGAGTCTAAGCCCTACTACATCTTTCCAATGGTCAGATTGATTCCGCAAAAAGGTTCCGGCCCCCAAAAGGCTACTTCAGTCTTCCTATTTGCTAGTTAATCTGCTATTTCATTTCGTTCTATTCCAGTGTGTCCTGGAATCCACAGTAAGGTGACTATATTGTTCTCGCCTAGTTCATTAAGTTTGCCTAGGCATTCCCACACCATTTTGGAACTGATTACACAAGAACTCGCGCTTTAATGGCTGCTTGACCATCAGACATTATGATAATCCTTTGCCTTCTATATACTTTGTCAATATTGAACTATGCACACTTTTTTATGGCATGAATTTCCGCTTGAAAGATACTTGCGGTTTTTCTCAAGCTTTCAGAATGTTTGGTTCCTCGCCCGTACATTCCTATCGCAGTTCCTTCGATTGCCTTTGAACCGTCTGAGTACCATTGACTGGCATTCTTTCCAAGTCTGGTAATCGTATTTGGATTCCATTCCTTTTAATCGGCACTATTAATACCAACTGAAATGTAATAACGTGAGAGATTTTGTAATCTGAATTTCTATTTCTCGTATCTGTTAAATCGCATAAAAATATGTACTATTTGTTAATGTATATGCTTAACAGCACCCGACGAATTTATTCGAACGTGGGTGGCATACAATTGTCAACCTCACGATATCGACATTAAATATAATTTCTTTTCATGTCGTTATTTACTATATTTAGTTTTATATAATCCATTCGATATCGGCGCTAGATTATTATGTAGATGATGCTACCGAGATAAAATTATCTTGATCATTATAGTCTTTTTCGTCTCCCACTTTTGCGTTCTCCACTTTTTCAATCTCTATTCGTCGTTTGAGCTCTTTTAGTTATTTTAATCCTTTCCAGTATTATAATTATTTTTGAACTTCTAAACCTTAACGTCCTTTCCATTATTTCTTCAATTCTTTTGTTTTAATTTTTTTTAAGCTCATAATAATTGACCTGAGTTAAGCAGCATTTACGTCGTGTCGCCGAAACAATTGTCAAAGGATTCTTAGTGATAAATTACAACTTCCTCGGCAAGAAAAATAATTGTATATCTTCTATAAGTTCCTTGTGGCATTACTTGTTATTTTTTCTTATTTTCTTGGGAATGAAACCACAATATGTTTTTTTATTTTTTATAAAAAAACATATTGTGGTTTCATTCCCAAGAAAATAAGAAAAAATAAAAAATAATTGTATGACATAATGTTAATTTAACAAATGATTGTGCAACTGAAGATGCTGTAATGTAATAGAATAACATTAAACAGCGAAAGTTTTCTATACATTATTTATTGTCAATGTTAGATAGATCCAAGAAGAATCTTAAAGAAAAAAGACAAGGACAATTATTGCACTGAAAGGTATTTTTATGAAAAAAGTGATGATCTTTGTTTTTCTTTTCATTAATCACTTAAACACTTATCATAACATTAATCACAGTCCGGAGGAATGTACAGGAAGGTCAAATTTACAGTTTATAAAGTAAATAAATGGAATTTTCAAATTTCCCTTGCTTTTGGATTAAACCAAAAGAAAAAAAAGCAACTAATGAATCGAGTCATTAAACATTCCAATGAAAAAATTATTTATGTTTACAAGAAAACGATTTTAGCAATTCACACAAGAAAATTGTATACAATACGTAACCAGTTGCGTTCACTGAGAAAAGATTCACCTTTGGTACAAAAGGTTAAAAGTACGTCTTGAACGAACTGATCCTCCCATCATATTACATTATCACAAATCAATTTTGAATTTTATCGCTCGTGTGATGAATCTTTGATAATGTTGACGGATTTTAAATAAAATGGACAACAGAAACACTTCCTAGTATAATACGACAGACGTATACATATAATTTTTGATCATAAATGTCCCTTTGACTAGATACAGGACAATCAGAATAGGATCTTGCGAATCTCAGTAGCTCACTCACTCACTAACTCACCACAAACCGAAACTAACTTTATATCCTCCGAAAATCCCTTTAGACCTATAATTGAGTAAATCCTCCACCTTCAAGCAGCTGGTTGCGAACACAACTTTTCAAAAACATCGTAGAACTCCCTAACAAGCTTGGTATAGTTATTGCCTTCCACATAGACTGCAGATTATAATGACATGTAAAACGGTTCTCGCGTCAGTGGCCGTTAGATGGTTGTAGATGTCACAGGTGAACGTTAGTTTAACTGAACTGCCATTCAACTTTGAACCGAGTTCATTTTGGTTTTAGTTGTAGAGTGCAAGATCAACATTAGTTTGGTTGAACGCCGTTCAGGTCACGTTGGTTGCACTGAACTACGCTTTTCATCTGAAATTTTAATGTCCCATGCCAAACTTGATCGTTGACTGACAGTTGACAGTGTTGATTGGCACGTATATCCCGTATATCCTAACTTTATTTATACGTAACGAATATGGTGTGATGTGATGTTACTTGTGATATTTCGATTTATTTTCGTTTATTTGGAATGAAACTATATATATTTGAGATCTGATCGATTACAAATCTCACAGTTCGTTTTTCTAATCGAAATCTACATTTAAATTCAATATCAGACCATATTTCAAAATGAATGGGTTTATTTCTAAAGGTTTGCGGTCTTCTAGGATGTAAAAAACCATTCAAAATTTGTAAAAAATCTTCATCGTCGTTCATTTTGATTGAAATAATAAATTATCAGATATTCAACCTCACTTTTTGAGGTTAACAACTCAAGGTCAAATGCCAAAACCCTCTTGAACCGCCTTTGAACGCTCTTCGAGGACCGTTCACGTAAACTTCTATTTGAACCACAGATCAGTAGTGACTGACGTACTTACAACAAAAATTTGCAATTAAACCCGGTTCAACGCAGAACCAGACTTGAACTATGCATTTACCGGGCCTTAGACACCTTAATTTTAGATACAGACGATATAACCGAGAGTTATTTTTATGGGTACACCTGGTACATAAACCGAGTTCTGTTCCTGCTCCTCATTTTTTGTTCTACTGCTATCAAGGTTATCGATAAATCCGTTAAATTCTTGGCGATCTGGAGATTTGAATTTAGTTTTGGAAAATTTCTATTATTTTTTGTACACGTATTTGTTAAATAACCTTGTCATAAATTGGGATAGATGTCCTATCACTTTTATATTTGAATACATTCGAATTAATCTAACTATATCAGTGAAACGCTGTTATCAATTAAAATTGTACAAGGGTACCAAACGAAATTCTACCAAAGAAACTTGACAAATATTTTAAACGAAAATCTTACACCATCAAAAATATAATTTTATTTAACCCCAAAATTAATTTGATATATGACTAGAACACACTTTATATAAGGCGTTTCGTAAATAAGTACCGTACCGAGGAGTGGAAGGAGGAATGCGTGCCAAATAAAAATAAAAAAATATACAGTGACACTTTTTCATGAAATACTATCAAATTTTTATGTGGCCACAGTGTATATTCAAAATAAATGCCAATTTAATTAATTGGTCGTCACGATCCTCTTCTTTATTCGTTCTCCGAATTGACTAATCGAATCGATATGAATTATTAATTTTATTCTAAATATCGATTAAATAACTAATTTAAAAGGCCAAAGCTTCTGTAAATTACAAAAAATCGAGACAATTTTATGAGATTAAGCCACACCTATATAGGGGATCCGAATTTTAAAACAACAGCACCTATAAATATTTTGGCAGAATCTATTCTGCTCTCTACTTAACAGTTTTTTTAAATTTACTAAATCACAATGAATGTGGTGAGTGTTTTATAATACTATATATACCAGATGTTTAATTTGTTGATGTATTTAGTAGTATTTATCAAGTTTCAACAAGTTTAGTTCTTTTAGCCTTAATTTTTTTTGGTTCCAGAATGTTGTACAGTTGTAATGTTCATTCTCATAGTTACACAGTTTCATTTTCGTCATCCAGATATGATATAACAAATATTAAAGCTTAGGTATTATTATCCCTATGGGAATATCCTGCTAATCTTTACGATTGTTACTTAAGAAACCGATTTATTTATCTGTTCATTGTCGACTTTATATTGTTGATCTCTCAAGTGTCTCCCAATTTCTAGTTCTTCACAAAAATCTAGTCCTTGTTTCTTATCTCAAATATGTAGTGCTTCTAGTTCTGTATTAGATGTTAATGAACGTTTATATATCCCAGATTTTTTTTTTGGGGGATATTTTTGTTTTTACAATTAACAATTTTTTACTTACATTGCTTTCTGTTTTAAAAGAAACTGTAGTATTAGTTGCTGAAAATTTTACCTTCAGAACATTTTTGGAAATATTACCAGCATATACAGATTGCGTAAATTACATCCGAACCGTCCGGATTACACAAGTACGACAGAAAAACAGCTGAAAGAGAGAGAAAGAATAATTATGCGTGGTCATTAAGGCGTGTACTTTGTTTCACCTTAGGGGTGTATACTTATTTTCTGAGACTGGCCGAATGCTCATTGCCCCCCTATTTTAACCGCTGTTGCCAGAAGCGCAGATTAATTTGTACAAATGATATTTTTGTCTCGTTATCGTTGACATTTATTTGAGCACTTAATTCATTTAAATTATGTTTACCTTTAGAATGCATTTTTATTGTTTCAGGAAGTTTATATTTTATGTTTAGAATAGGTGTAGGTACCTACCTACTTATTTTATTTTTTTAATTTAATTTATTAATGGAAGGGATTTTTAGTTTATTAATTATGGTTCTCTCAAGAAATGCTGTTTTATTTTCAAGTTACAATGGCTAAAATAATATCCTATTGTAGTTAGAAATTGTCAACTTAGTCTAAAATGATCATGTTGACAAAAATGAATTTTAAGAAGTACAAGTTACGTAATAACGATTGTATTTTTTTATTTCTTTAACACCCTCACTCCTTTCATGTTGGGAGCATACTGAATACCACCAACTAGTGAATTCTCTCTGTAAAGGACCATTCGGCCAGTCTCGGGAAATAAGTATACACCCCTAAGATGAAGAAAGTGATGACCGCGCATAATTATTCTTTCTCTCTCTTTCATATATCCTTGTTGTACTTGTGTAATCCGAGGCCAGGGTTCCAAAGTAATTTACGAAATCTGTATGTGATTTTCTATTTCTTTCGTTTTTTCAGGAAATATTGTAGTACCTTTTTTACCTGTCTGGTAAATTTGGAATATATTGTACAGATTATAAAATTATTATCACTTCCTAATACAATAAAAACATTTTCCCATAAGATTACAATACGCACGAATTCAAGATTTTTTTTACTTAAATTCTATTTAATCATATAAATATATTTTCAATGAAACTCATAAGCATCAAATTATCAGTTAACCGATCTGACATTTTGCTGATTTAAAACCCAATAATTTCAAAATAATTATCATCAAATTGCACAAGAAATACAACATACAATTTGTAAACGTAGTGCTATCATAACAATAATTTTTTATGACGTGGTAATAATATGTCTCAAGCTTCTGAAATTTGACAAAGAGAAATTAAATATACAGGACGCTTAGTTGGGCCATACGATTTACACAATTACGACAAGGATAATATGAGCAGTACTACTTGAAATAGAGAGAAGAATTTTATTGTCCCCTCTGCCAAAACAGGAGGGCGTGTGTCTACACGGCTCGGGACGCAAACGTCACCCTGCAATAAATTGCGTGTTGAATACTATACTTTGTCCACGACCCTTGATTTCTTTATTAAATAAAAGCTAAGTAAATAATGCGAGTGTAGAACGGAAAGTAATAATTTGGTCTTATTGACAATTAAAGCGTCAAAATTAATAAATTTCTGGAGTACGTCAAATAATGTGACATATAGAGATGAGCGATACTGTGTAAAGTATCGATACACCGTAACGTTATAAATATATTGTTGCAAAACTATCAATATTAGAAAATATCTTTGGGAAAAGTATCAATACTAAAAATTTCGATATTTTATCGATACGATATATTTCAGAAACAAATTTCCTAAACAAAATACGAAGATTTAATAATTTATTTCATATTGTACCCCATCTCTAGCCGGAATGTTGTGAGTGTTGTGTTGTCATAGCGACATTTGCTATTTAAATGCAAAAGCGTGAATTATGAACCATAATTCACTCTAGTAGATATATGGGTACCATATACCTTTTGTTAAGAGGTAAAATAGTGACCTATTATTAAGTGGCTCCTCAAATCCTACTTAACAGATAGAAATTTCTCCGTTAAACACGAAGACACTCAATCCACCATCAACCCAATTAAATCCGGCGTTCCCCAAGGTAGCGTTCTCGGACCACTGCTCTTCTTTATTTATACGTCTGATATACCCGAAACCGTAAACACTACTATAGCATCTTTTGCTGATGACGTAGCAGTACTATCAGTAGATGAAAATCCAGATAGAGCTTCAGAAAATCTCCAGCGACACCTTAACCTCCTCAATGACTGGTACAGTAGATGGAGAACAAAAGTAAACCAAACCAAATCGGTACAAGTTACATTTACAACTCGACATGGAAACTGCCCACCCCTAACAATAAATAATATACCTATTCTTGACAAAACCCAAGCCAACCTTGGGCTGTACTTAGATCGACAACTTACATGGAAGACACACATCGAAACCAAACGTCGACAGTTGGACATCAAGTTTCGACACATGTACTGGCTGCTCGGCCGTAAATCAAAACTGTCGTTAAACAACAAGATTCTTCTATATAAAGCAATCTTAAAACCAATTTGGTCATAGAGTACAGCTTTGGGGATGTGCTAAACCAACCAGAATCAAAACAATACAACGATTTCAGTCTGAGGCACTCAGATCAATCGTAGATGCACCATGGTATATTAGCAATAGAACTCTCCATACTGATCTAAACATTCCTTTAGTTACGGAAGAAATTCAAAAAATAGCCGCCAGCTACAGGGACCGAATCACCAACCATGACAACCGCCTAATTCAAGAACTATATAACAATGGACCTGATGCGAGAAGACTACAAAAAATTTGGCCAGAAGACTTAATCCAACATAGAAATAATCAATAAGGAGAAACACTAATGAGTGTTTCCCTTCCAAGCTGACATTTTCTTGAATATTCTCAATTATGGTTTAATTTATTTTTATTTTTGTTATTGCAGCTAGCCGTAGTTTCCTTGTTGGTCGTTGGAACTGTACTTGCAGCTGCAGATGTTCCACAATTTTATAATCCTACTTCACCATTCTCCCAACCCCAACCAGTTTATCCAACCATCAAACAAACCATTTCCACCGACTCTTCCAAAAACGCTAAAATCCTCCGATACGACAGCGAAAGTAACATAGGAAATGGATTCCAATATTCGTAAGTAAACATCATCATCAAATATGACACTGGTCATGCTTGAATCTTAAAATTTTAGGGTAGAAACAAGTGATGGGCAAATAAAAGAAGAACAAGCAGTTTTTGAAAACGCAGGAACAAAGGACGAGTCACTTTCAGTTGTAGGACGTTTCCTATATCCCGGTTTGAACGGAGAATTTTACGAAACTAAATACATTGCAGATAAAAATGGTTTTAGAGCAGAAGGTGCACATCTTCCACAACCAGTTCAACCTGTACAATAAATGTACTTATGTTAAAGTTATGTAATTTTAAGCAATAAATAAATACAAGTAGTTTAATTATTTCCAATCATTATTTCAGTGATTCTTACTTATGTAGGAAACCACCAGAGTTGACAAAGGGGCCAATACTGGGAAACCTAGCTTCGGCATACCTGTATTGGTCCAAGCATGGGCTAGGCTGTTTAACCCAACTTCGGCCTTGCCTATGATTATTATTAAAACCACCTCTTCACTTCAGACAACTTAGGACATGCCACAAGATGGTATGATGAAAAAGTATAACTTTTCAAAGAAATTCGTTATGTAATTAAGCAACAAGAAGGAATTGGATCCAAATACCATTACCAGACTTGGAAAGAATGCCATTCAATGGTACACAGACGGCTCAAAAGCAATAGAAGGAACTGGGATAGGAGTATACGGGCCAGGAACCAAACACTCTGAAAGCTTGGGAAAAACCCCAAGTATCTTTCAAGCGGAAATTAACGCAATAAGAAAGTGTGCCCAGTTCAATATTCACAAAGGATATAGAAGGCAATGGATTATCATAATGTCTGATAGTCAAGCAGCAATTAAAGCGCTCTTGGGTATCTTGCACTGCCCTGTTTGGTCTCGGGTTATTGGTCTTATTTATATAGCTGAGTTCTTGTGTAATCAGTTCCAAAATGGTGTGGGAATGCCTAGGCAAACTTAATGAACTATGCGAGAACAATAGTCACCTTACTGTGGATTCCAGGACACACTGGAATAGAAGGAAACGAAATAGTAGATGAACTAGCGAAGAGGGGGACTGAAATACCCTTTTGGGGGCCGGAACCCTTTCGCGGAATCAGCTCCAATGTAATATTGGAAGAAATAGGTAAAGCCGAAGAAAAGAGAAGATCTGACAATTGGAAAGATCTAGTAGGGCTTAGGCAATCAAAGATTCTTCTGGGTGACTACAGCCTGTTGAGATCAAATTAATGCGTAAGTCAAAGCAAAACTGCACTAAGAGTTATAACAGGAATCCTAACAGGACATTGTCGCCTTAATGGGCACCTTAAAAAGCTCAAAATAGTGGAGGAAGAAGATTGTAGATTTTGTGGAATGGAGGAGGAAAACCCATCCACATACTTGCGAACTGCACAGTAACTCCGAATCCTATGGCACGGTACCTGGGAGACTACTGGATATATGAGGGACAGTTACCTAAGTTGAGGCCTGCAGATATCCTAAAATTCCTCCGGGAAATAGGACTAAAGGAGCTACTAGTCTCTGAGACTCTCCTGAGGGGGCATAATAGATCTTTTAGGTCTCAGTGAATATTACCCCAAAATTCATACATACATACATACATACAACCCAGCCTTGGCCATTCCAATAATTACCCAAGTTTGGGCCAAGACTGGATAATCCAGCCTTGGCCATTTATTAGAAATCCAAGCTTGGACCAATACTGTTTGACCCAGCCTTGGCCGTGCCTATGATTATCCGAGCTTCAGCCAAGACTGGGTAACCCAGCCTTGGCCATGCCAATGATTACCCAAGCCTTGGCCATTCCAATAATTACCCAAGTTTGGGCCAAGACTGGATAATCCAGAATGACCATTTATTAGGAATCAAAGCTTGGACCAACACTGTTTGACCCAGCCTTGGCCGTGCCTATGATTATCCGAGCTTGAGCCAAGACTTGGTAACCCAGCCTTGGCCATGCCAATGATTACCCAAGCTTGTGCCAAGACTGGGCAACCCAGTGAGTGAAGGAAAAAGGTAACAGTGTCGTCTAAGTTCTCAAAAATGTACTACCAATCAAAACGTACATAATTTTGACAGTATAAGTAGACTGTGCAGTTTTTGCCATTAATTTCAACCAAATACGAAGATGTTTTCAACTTCAACCTAACCCTTTTTGCTGCGCGGTATTTTTAGTTGTGTTTTTGATTTTGTCGTTTGTCCATGGTTTGTCCATTAAAAAATAAGTAGTCAATAGAAAGTAACTAGTGAACAAAAGAATATTATGATAGAGAAACCCGAAATGTACATGGGGAGGTTTACTCACCAATTCACAAAATCTAAAGCCAAAGAGATATGGGAATAATCAACTGTAATATATGGTGCCACCATTTCAATAACATCTTCAACAAGAGGTTTTGTTAAACATTTGTACAAACTTTCTAGGAGAAAGTTGTAACGGATTTGTCTCTTCCAAAGCCTCCTCAAAATCATCAATCATGGCTTCATGCTAATGCAAAAGTTGGTTGAATTCATCCATTTTGCACTAATTTACCGAAAATCACTGAAACAAGTCGACAAAAACCAAGAATAAAATATCTTTATCATTGACAAAAAACAAACCAACGATAAGTTTTAAGGTTGAATCTAAATGTTTTCCCTCTGAATTTCTATTCACACAAATTCAAGAATAGCGGCCCTGGTAGGAGATATAGCGTATTAGTGACCTATTAATTCCAATTCAATTTTAAATGTTCTAGTTGTTGAATAATTGAGACATTCCGAAGCTCATCACTAAACTATTATCTATCTAAATAATCGTGTGGATGAATATATACCTGCAAAAGATAGGTAACCTTTTATACATAGATATTCAAAAGGTCAATTGTATAATACTTGTTATTTGCATTAGAATAATAGAGTGCGTGATTCGTAGTGATCAAGTATATAAATAGTTTTTTTTCTTTTCGTTTTAAATAATGCTGAAGATATGTTATATGTGAAATTTTAAAGTTTAAAATAATCACAAATACAACATTTCCTAACAAGTCGATTGTTTAACAATTGATGAAAAGGTTAAACAGTGGGTAATTAAAAAAATAATATTAAATTTGAAATTTAGAATTTTGGTATGTATGTATGTATTTTGGGGTAACATTCACTGAGACCTAAAAGATCTATTGTGCCCCCTTCTACTTAGTTTCTGAGGAGAGTCTCAGAGATTAGTAGCTCCTTTAGTCCTATTTCCCAGAGGAATTTTAGGATATCTGAAGGCATCAACTTAGGTCACTGTCCCTCTTCTATCCAGTAGTCTCCCAGGTACTGTGCCCTAGGATTCTGAATTAATGTGCAGTTCGCAAGTATGTGGATGGAGGTTTCTTCTTCCATTCCACAAAATCTTTAGAATTTTGGTTACTCGAACAAACATATTTTGAAGAGAAATTTCAAAAAACTCATCCTAAAGTGGAGAATCCATAAAAATATGTCGAAGAAAAAATCATTTTTGTCCCTGGATCAATATTTCCTGCAAAAAAAGGCTTGCAAAAATTTTCTGGAAAACTAAAAAACAGCCAAAAATTTTAAAAACCATCGAAAAGAGGACATTTTCAGCTTTCCAATGGTGTGCATTAAAGACCGATATTGCCAATCATTGTTTATCAATTTGCGGTAGACCCGAGAATTTTCAGAAAACTCCAGAAATAAAAAAAAAAGTCCCAAGAAAAATATGTTGTTTATAAAAGTACACAAAAATTATTTATTCATTCTTTCGGAATACATTCACCACCTATCAAAGTCTCATCATCCAAAAGGTTTCGGTAAAACTACGCTTAATTTGAAAAATATGAACGGATTGATAAGGGCGGTCAAATATTCAGGAAAAATAAAGTTTGGCCAGTTTTTTCAATATTCCTGGAAAATAAAAAAAAATAAAAAGTTACACGATGTTATAGGTACAGGTCCCTCTTTTCATATCCACTTTGAATCATGAAAAAAGATTCATTTTTACTCAAGTTATGGGCCAATTTGCCTAGATTCACGGAGCGTGCTCCCGGAGACGCCGCGCAGCAGCTCGAAATCCAAGGTACGCTTGGGCCCGTTTATCTCGAAAACGGTTAAACTCTTGACAAAAATGATAGGGATCATTTTTGTAGATAATAAACTACTCTCCATTCCTAGTAAAACCCCACTTCTCTAAGTGTTATATTTCCGGAGATATCGGCGGAAAACTCAATTTTTGGGATTATTGGCCATTTTTCAGCCCCTACAAGTTGCAAAAAAAAAGTCCGACAATAATGAGATGAACAGGTTGGGGGGTTTCTCGGTCTTTATTTACTGGACTATTATCAAAAACTAATAATATTTTCGAAATTAATTAATGCATTTAATTCAGTGTAATTACCTACCGTACCGTCGCTAATGACCTACTATGGTTGATGCGACTTTTTTGTTGAAATAAAAAAAAAATTTAACGTGAATTCTGATAATCATAGACTGTGATTGGCTAACGAGAGTGAATTCTATTTCATTCTTCACTGGTGTGAAAAATTTATATCATTATACAGCTAAATATGTAAAAATAATTTGTGCACTATTATTTATAGTTGTGGAGAAAAGAGTTTCTTTTGGCACTCTGTATGGTCACTTAAAAATTGAGGAATTCGCCTTTTTGTTTTATTTAATATGAAAAAAAACACAATGGCTAATAAATTTCCAAACTAAAATGCAAAAGTTATTGCTCATACAATTTATTATGAAACACTTGGGCCAGGTCAAATAAATCACACCGCAGGCGATTTTATAAAACATAAAACCGCTTTCCTTCTGGCAAAAACTAATTGGATACGCCTCATTTAAAAAAACACGTCATAACTTTATCAGTATCTCAATTTACTGTAATTTGATTTGTTAATAAAAACAATTTAAATAGTTATACTGTAGTTTATTTCAACAAGTACATAAGGTATTGGTATGCAATAATCCCCAAACTAACAGGTGTTTATTGGATATTACAAACTGACAAAATATTTTACAATAAATTAATAGTTACGTCAGGTAGGTACTATTGAAAAATAAATCATTTTGGTTGGAAGAACAATTCCCGCCATTTGCCATTTGTCGTTTGTCATTTGCATTCTTAAGATATCTCAGGATAGGAAAAGATATCGACTTGAGGTTTTCACTGTTTTATTACTAATTTAGTATACTTTTTAAATACCCACTTAAATTTTTATGCTTCCATTGAAAATTGTAACGAAAAAACACCGTATTTAAAAAAAATAAACAGCGCCCTCTATCATTTATGTTATTAATCAGATTGCTTCAAATTAACAAATTTTCGATTGTTCAACAAAAGGTCTTTCAAACAAAATCAAGTTAATTGAAATCGGTCAAGCAGAACCGGTGTTAAAGGCGTTTTTTCGTAACAAGGTTCCCACTTTCATCCACCCCTTATTTGAAGAGATATACTAAAACTTGTCATATAAAAAATATGCAGAGTTTGTCCAGGAATCTGATTATAATATTTGATATGCCCCTTAATTTTTGAATTTTAAAATTTTCACTTTCAAATATGCCCTCTAGCGGTGGACCTACAATTCTGAAAATAATTTCCAGGCGTTTCTCAAGGCCAGTTTTGTCATAAAAGTTTTTTCCCCGAATCTGTGCTATAATCAATTCCTGAGATATAACCGACGGCTGTTCTTATAGTTGGCCACCGGGGACAGTTTCATCATTATGACCTATAGGAACTTACATTAGTTTTAATTATGGTTTTAGTTCTGTAATAACCTTGTTTTAGAAGGGCTGTACTTGTGAAAGTTTCGTGAAAATGAGTGAACGTTGTACTAAAAGCCCGAAATTCACACAGCTATGAAAATATATATTTTTAACAAATCAGTCAATAAGCTTAAGGTTTTTTTTTTAAATACTTTGGTTTATATTGTGTGTTTTCAAACAATATCGTAAAAACAGTTTTTTGGATGTTACGCTGGAAAGTTACAGGTTATTGTTTTTGTTTGATCACATGGGACCTGGAACGGGTCAAGTTTCGTTTAGCCGAAAGAGAACAACATTTTTTTTGTCATTTAGGTACCTCAGGGAGTATATTACTGATTTTGCCGCGGAAATGCGCTGTTGCCATTTTTTTAATGCGGTTTAGAAGTAACAAAATGAGATACATGCAAAATTAATGTTATTTTATATTGTAGACTTATTTTTAAGCACCGATATTTATTGCTGTCCGAATTCTCTCTTTTAATTCTTGAATATTTGCTGGTTTCGTTTGATACACAACATTCTTCAGATGGTCCCACATAAAATAATCCAAAAGATTGAAATCTGGTGACCTCGCTGGCCATTCAATACATCCACGTCTACCAATCCACCTGTTCGGAAAAATTTCATCTAGGTACCTTTAAACATCTACTCTACAGCATAATGTCGAGGTGAACCATCTTGTTGAAACCATAAACTTTCATCAACACCTCCAGGATTACTTTATTATATATTCAGTCATATTTACGTTCAAACGAAATCTGTTTTTCTGTGAATTATAAAGTCAAAATCTCCAATAAATGCAAAAAAACCGCACATTTATAATATTCCCCACCCGGCACCCCTCTTCACTCCACGATCCCGAAAGTATGTAAAAAAGTTGATAATACTATGGAAATAAACTTCGAAATATTGAAGATTTTCTATTACACCGCCCTCATGATAAATTTCCGCGGAAAAACTCATATAGAAAATTATTAATTAAACAAAAATATGTAGTTTTTATCTTCCAATCACATTTCGGCACTTCTAAACCCGGAAAAATCAATGAAAATTATTGTGATAAAAATACATTTTCGAATAAAAATTAGTTCACATCGTTATATTAAATGTTTTTACGTCATTCTACAACGAAAAAACTATTAAAAGCACCGTAAAGTTTCGAATTTTAGTTAACAGTAGAAAAATTGAAAATTCGAGTTTTCTCAGAAACGAAGAATTTCCGTGGCAAAAATCAAATTATGTAGTGCTAGCTTTCTTGTATAGAATCATCCTATAAACCGATATTCCAAGTAACTAATTTCGGCTAAACCTATTCGTTAATGAATAAAGTAGGACACATTTTAAATGAAGTACTATCATTTTTATAGCCACTCTATCATCTCCCATGTTTTTGGTACTAATTTCTAGGACATCTTGTTTAATATTTGGTGTGTGTAATTTGCTGATGTTCACGTTCATAGTTAGAAGGTTCTATACAAAAAAAAAATAACTCGGTAACTCAGGTTTAATTTGATTTATTATTTATTGTATATAGCGTTAATTTATCGATATTTATAGAAACTGAAAGTGAAGACGAATCAAGGTAACTGGGATATAACCTTGAAAAGGCTTTCATGTCACTACTACAACGTAGCTACTCTTATAGAATACTATTCACGCACGATGTCTTCTTCAATACAGTGGCGCACTTCCATGTCAATTTTTTTTTTAAATTTTTTTAATCACCTAAATTGTGTGATTTAATTCAAGAGAAAAAAAATCAGGATATGTGTGAAACATAGTACACCTTTATGTACACCCGCTACTCAGGGAAGACTCCAACATTTTCCACAAATAAAAATGTCATTCTCAAAGTTCCAGAAGCTCGATAATCTAACAAGTTTTTGGTACGAACTTCTGGGACACCCAGTATAATCTTTAGGAAAAAAGAATATTAATAGGTAGATATATTTTTTATATGCTGGTACGTTTATGGTAAGATATCTAATTGTATTCTATGCGAGTGTTTTAACATAACTTGACTTGAACATAAAACCATTCATAAATATTAATTCTGCGTTCAAAAGGCCACGTCATTATTTTATCAAATGGAATGCGAAAAATTAGTGGATTATTGCTAACGGTTTTAAAAATAGATAGTGAAATAATATAGATGTTGATGTTATGTAATTTTACGAGAGCCATAACTGATGGTTTTATAAAAAGAGTAAAAGAAAAACTAACGTTTGGTAAAAATTTTTGGTGTTTTATCTAAATTTTTATACATAAAAGATAAAATCCCTATGTTCGAGATCGAAGGTGAAAGTTCCGTCAAAATAGTGATAGATCTAAAAATAATTTTATCCCTATTATCATAGCTCTCCCTTTGCTGTTTAAATTTCGAATTTTTTTGTTTAATATTTAGATTTCTTTATAAACTACGTGTCTAAAAATAACAACTTTCTTTCTCATTAATTGCTTATTAAAACTAATACAAACTAACTCCACCTGTTATTCAATGGAGGAAGCAGCAACAGTTTTTGCGCTACATGTGAAAAGTTTCCTTAATAGGTAGTTGCTGCAGATTTCGTTTATTTAAAAAATGCAGAAACCTTTAATAAATATTCCCTTCTAAATAAAATAAGTAGTTGTATTTGAGTAACTTGGTAACTAGATGGCGAAAGTGTGAATAATTTTCTTGCTAAATATCAAAATAAAGAATAAATGTAATGTGAATATAAAGAAAAGAAAACCAATATACCTCAATTCACATTTTCAAATAATAGCTCAAGATATTTGACATATTTGTTACAGTGTTCGTATGACAGATTTTATAAAATACGGATACATTGCAGAAACCTAGAATAATCTTCATTCAAATTAACGTTTGCGTTACTAGATGGCGGAATAAGATTAGCATATTTTCAATTTTTGATTACTTGTAATAAAAACCTTTTTTTTAATTAATTATTTCGCTGTAGGAGTCATTTTGTTGAATTAAAATCTCGATTTATAAAAAATTTATTGTAAAAGTGTATTAGATAGTGTTTTATTCACGCAAGAAAATTTAAACCCGAGATCGAAGCTCGAGGGTATAATTATTTCAAGTGGATAAAGCGCAACTAAAACACGAATGCAATACAACGTTTTATCCACAATCACAGTCGTTTAGAATCAGATTTCATCAAAAAGTGACAGCAGCTGTAACGTCAAAAATTATTATATTTTCCATTATTTCACTAGTGGAAAAGTGGTTCTTTATATGCTTCTGTATCTGTAGAGTAGGGAGGGTGAGTGTAGGCTCACAGCACTTAGGCCACATGTGACCCATTGTACATCCTCCCGAGGAGTTGTCTTCCTAGGTCATTGTCCATCCTGTCCTTCTCAGGAAGGTGGACAGGTCACTAGGAGACATCTCCTTTATATCGGCAGGTGTAGGCCAAGACTCACTGAACACACACTCTCTTATTGACGATAACTCCGGACACTCGCATAAGACATGCCTGACAGTTTCATCTTCCTGTTCACACATCCTGCATAGATGTGCAGATAGCTTCCCAGGGTCGCCCAGGGTGATCCTGGCAAGACTGCATCCTTTGATTCCATCCCATCTCTTAAGGGATTGAGTATGGGTGGAGCGTTTGGCTAGCTCCGCAATTGTCGAAGTCGTTAGGCCGTAGGTGTCACTGGGTCCTAGAATTTTTAGTCCAGCGCCTTCCGTGGCTAAAGAATCAGCAATGCGATTTCTTTTACTCCTGTCGTGCCCTTTAACCCACCTCAGGATAATATTGTTATCTGCCGAGGCGTCAGCTAAATCTTGGTGGCACTCTAGTAATAGCCTCGATATAACACGTTGTCTGTTTAAAGCTAATAGGGCTTGTCTACTATCAGTGCAGATTATTATGTTTTTGCCAGAAATTCCTCTTCTGGTTAGTTCTTTTGTGGCAATTGAGATACCAGCCAGTTCTGTTTGAACTACGCTGGTATTGTTTCCCATTCCCCACTTCATCTTTAGGCTTAGTGCTCTTGAGTAAACTCCACATCCTGAGCCTTCTTTCATTTTTGAACCATCTGTATATAATATGCGTATTGCATTTGCAGCACCTGGCTCTGTGTTCTGTTTTATTTGAATTTTGTAAGGTTTGTTAAACAAAAACCTGGGTTCAATTGCATCATTGGTTGCCTTTATATGCTTTGTAAGTGTGGATAAAATTTCAATTATAATTAGAAATTACATAATAGTTAATGTAACAAATCAATCCAGTGTCGGGTGAAAAAATAAGAATTATTTTTCAAATAAAATTAATAGTTCTCCCATAATTTCAGAAAAAAAATCTATATGGAAATGGTTATTTGTACAACAAAGGACAATCCAATGTACTACATTTTTTCTATGGCTTACTAAATGAAAAGCTAAACAAAATTAAAAACTTCACTTCTGTGCAGGTTCAAAATCACACAGTAATAATTTTTTTTGTATCTTCTTGCTTTAGAATTACGTTAAATTTTTCTTGTAACGACACTGGTTTAATATATGATAAGAATTTTATTCATAAGCAAAAAATTACAAATTAGATATTGTCTTAGATGAATGTCACGTTTTTTATTTGTTGTTAAAATACTTAATATGTGCTATTCAAGTTATTCAAAACGAATAAATAATACGTTTAATACAAACAGTGGCGCAACAAGTTATTGTTTAACTATTAAATGAACATAAGCATCGTATTTTATATAAAGTAAAGATGAACACTGGTGTAATTTTCAATGCCATAAATGTATGATCCATTTTAAAATAAGCAAATTTTATTCAAACTCTTCGTTATTAATATTTTCTGTTTACTTGACTTGTTCTATGACGTTGAATCAATGAGTGAAAAACATTCCCAAATACACCTATTGGGGATCCTTTATCTTTACTGTCTTTACTATCTCGTTCACCTCTGTCTTGGTCTTTCTGTCTTTGATGGGCATACAAAATTAATAATGTTTCTTAAGCATGAGAGTCATAAGTTAAATATACAGTGCTATTCAAAAGTCCCCTCCCCCACTCGTATCTTTTGAACGGCTACACTTACATTAATAAAATTTGGAGCGTTAAAATAAAGTGTTGTAAACTTCTCTACGAATGGTAACAGGTGACGTAATAGTAATAGATGACGTCATAGTGCCACTCTGGCCAATAATTTTAAATAAGAACCTATGGCAAGTGATATCTCGTTTGAAAGGCATTGACATTGGCTACATAGCCATATCAATTTTGTTTGGGTTTAAACTAATTTTGACGGATAAATTAAATAAATACCAAAATTATTATTTCACATTTAAATATTGAAGATTTTTCAGTCCGCCTCTGGTTAGTTGTCAAAAAAATTGACGTTTTTAATTTAATAGTATTTGTTGCTTTGCAAAGTTTTTCTAAATAGCTTAAATATTTAATTTTATTATTGTTCAACGAGACGTTTAAGAGTTTACATAGGCAAAATGGTACGTACTCAAGCCGACAAAGTAGCAGCTGTCTTAATAATTGGTGAATCTGGAAAGAATCTCCATGAAGCGGAACGCTTATTTAATGAGAGATACCCAGATCGCCCTATCTCGAGAACTTATTTGAGGGAGCTTCTTCACAAGTTTGAAGCAACAGGTAGTGTTCAAGATGCCAAACGATCTGGTCGACCAACATTTAGTGATGATAAAAAAATTGATATAGTTGCTGAAATGGTAGTAAACCCTACTTCCTCTTCAACTAAAGTTGCGTCTATCTGTGAAGTAAGTAAAAGTACAGTACAGAGAGTGTTGGCTAAAAATAAATTTCATCCATACAAGTTAAAAATGGTGCACCACCTTTCAGATGACGACCCCGACAGAAGACTCGAATTCTGTGAATGTATGACAAAAAAAATTAGTCAAAACCCACGTTACACAAAAACAATTTGTTTTAGTGACGAAAGTACTTTTTGCCTCAATGGAAATGTGAATACACAAGATGTAAGGTATTGGAGTGACACAAATCCTCACACTTTTCGTGAACAACATACCCAATAAAAATAAGAAAAATTGTTCAATTTATTATTGGGACGAGTATATTCTTAAATGATGTATTATTATTATAGGAACGATTATGGTATTGTCAGCAATCTATTGTCATGAAATATAATCATTATCATTTTCAAATAATTTCTCATATAAAAGAATATTTAAAATTTTTTTATTTATTTTGTATTTTATTACATTATATTTTTATTATTGTGGATATAAATGATTAAGGTTAACTTCCTTGAATTTAACCATTGAATAGACTACAAAAAGCTCTACGTTATAAAAATGTTAAGCGGTGTTTCACACTGTCAGGACCGGAAAGACGGCTCCCAGTGTGCTGTTCTAGGAAAAAAATTCATTTCACACAACTCAATGTTGAAAAAAAAAATTGATATTAGATGAAGTAAGGGTTGATAATTTCACCCCCTTATAATGTAACAGGAATGTTGAGTCATTGCGAGTGCAAGGAAATTTCAAGTTTCGATCTTTACAAATTAGAGAAAAAAAATAAAAACTCAATAATTGTACTCAGCACCTTTTAGGGGTGATATTTGGAAAGGGGTGAGCTGACGAAATATTTTCCCGAACTTTTTCGTATACATTTAGAAACACATTGTAGGTAGAGTTATTAACTGAAGACTCCAAGTAGGGAGAAGTACCGGAGAGGACGGGGAAAGTAAGAGATAGGTATGGAGTCAAACGCTCTTGATAGATCAAAAGTTCGAAATACTGCGAAATTAATAAAAAAAAACAATAAAAATTCTATAAAATAACTTATTCAATTGTTAAATATTAAACAGTTTCACTTGTTCCCTGTGTATACGCACGATAGTAAAACTCAGTGGCGGGGGACACTCTTAAAGAGATGTTGATGAATCTTCAAAGAAAGAAGATTACAAACAATGGCTTACTGATTGCCATCAACTGTTCTATTCAGGATTTTCGGGAACTTGATGCGTTGTGGCAAGTGATATTTTTTTTTCCAGTTTTGTGAGTGGATCAAATTATATGAAAATGTTTAGTCGCAAGGTAAATAATCCAATTCATTTATTCTTAAAAAAAATCACTTGTACGTATTGTAGATAATTACATTCTCTTATGTATATGTTCTTGGCCTACAATGTTTCTAATTTCATGTAAACAAATTGATTAATGTATTGGTATATTGGTAATACAAACACAAGGTTGATATTTATTGAAAGAAATGAAGATGGGTTAAGAGTAATAATTATTTATAGGGTGTGGTGACATTATTCACTTGTACAAGAATTTCAATGAAAAATATCTATTGTAATATTTATTATTTTTATTAATAGTAGGCTGTGGCTGTACCCATTTGTCAAATTTATTGAATACCCACTATTTACATAAGATAGTGATTCAATTTTTTTCATTATAACATTTTAATGAATCCCATTTCAATAGAGTGTAACTAGGCATACAAATACGCGTTTTTCTATGAGAATTTAAATCTCAAAAACCTTAACCATAAAAAAATCGTAGCGGTTTTCAGTGTTCTTGATTATTTTATCTAATAAAATATTGTCTAACTACCCGATTTTTGTTGTTTTCATTCATGTTTGAGAGGTTTTGTGGGTTATCGAGTGTTTCTGTGTTTTTTTGAATGTTCTTGTATGCTTTTGTATGCAATTGATTATTTTATTGAATAAAATATTGTCTAATTACAAGATTTTTATTGTTTTCACTTATATTTGAGAGGTTTTATGGGTTATCGAGTGATTCTGTGTTTTTTTGAATGTTCTTGTATGCTTTTGTATGCAATTGATTATTTTATTGAATAAAACATTGTCTAATTACATGATTTTTATTGTTTTCACTTATATTTGAGAGGTTTTATGGGTTATCGAGTGATTCTGTGTTTTTTTGAATGTTCTTGTATGCTTTTGTATGCAATTGATTATTTTATTGAATAAAACATTGTCTAATTACATGATTTTTATTGTTTTCACTTATATTTGAGAGGTTTTATGGGTTATCGAGTGATTCTGTGTTTTTTTGAATGTTCTTGTATGCTTTTGTATGCAATTGATTATTTTATTGAATAAAACATTGTCTAATTACATGATTTTTATTGTTTTCACTTATATTTGAGAGGTTTTATGGGTTATCGAGTGATTCTGTGTTTTTTTGAATGTTCTTGTATGCTTTTGTATGCAATTGATTATTTTATTGAATAAAATATTGTCTAATTACACGATGCTTGTTGTTTTTATTCATACTTGAGTGGTTTTGTGGGTTATCGGTTGTTTCTGTGTTTTTTTTTAGTGTTCTTGTATGCAATTGATTATTTTGTTAAGTAAAATACTGTCCAACTACACAGTTTTTGTTGCTTTTATATATATTTGAGTAATTTTGTGTGTTATCGAGTGTTTTTTATTGAAATTGTGTTTGAATGTTGATTAGTTTTGTGTTTTATGGAATGTTCGAGTGAATTACAGAAGTTCAATTTCCATTTTCCATACAGTTAATTTGGTGAAAAATGTTTATTTCATTATAAACTTTTTTTTGTACATTTTTTCTTATACAAACTTTAATGAATGCAATGAATTGCTTAAAGGTCGAACAAAACAAACAAAAAAATCCATTTAATGATTTTCATTCTTCTATTTGATTTGTTAAGCAGTTCAGGAAGCTTTTTGCTTGTACAACAAATTCAATTAACACATTTTTTAAAGTAAGTTTACATAAACTGCTAGATTTAAGTGGAATATTAAAAAATAAGATAAATGTTTATTTTTTTAATGTTACAACAAAATACACACAACCAAACTTACATGGAATCACTCAATATTTGTGTTTAAAATATTTTGTAGGGAAAAAACTTGGTATGCTATCTAAAACAAACGACTGCAATTAATTATAATCACGTTACTCCTGTAATTTTATTTCGGCCCAAAGAAGATAATAATGTCTTATGTTGGACTAACAGATATGCAGAGGGGAAAAATTGTTGCTTTCAAGGAATGCTCCAAAGAGACATAGCAGAGGTAGTAGGCGTTACCCAGGGTGTTGTATCAAAAGCGTATGTAAGGTATTGGGAATTAGGATCTCTTAAGAATAGGCCTAGACAAAGTCGTCAAAGAGTTACAACTGAACAACAGGACCGCTTTGTGTGCCAAATTTCTAGAAGAAATCCGAATGTTTCTCATCCAGAGCTGAAACGACAACTTTTAAAAGATACAGGTGTAAACGTTTCAGTTGAAACTATACGAAAAAGACTTAGTGCTCGAGGGTTGTACAGCAGGAGACAGTTACGGGTTCCGGAGTTGTCCAGGCAAAACAAAAAACTGACCGGCTAAATTGGTGCCTTCAACACCAAAACTGGAAAATTGGAAAAATGTTATCTTTTCAGATGAGACCAGAATTGGCATTAGATCAGATGATTGTGGAATTCGGATTCTCAGAGCTCCAGAAAGACAAGCTAGACTCCAGGCTGCCAGATCTATCCCAAAATATAAAGGAGGGACCGTAATGTTTTGTGGAGGTATTATGCGGGGAGCAAAAACTCCTTTGCTGCCCTCCAACAAACTTTAACCAGTCGGAGGTATGTTGATTTGGTGTTAGAGCCGGTAGTTAGGAATTGGCGAGGAGCAGTTGGGGATAATTGTAACTTTATGCAAGATAATGCACCTCCTCATACTAGCAGAGTAGTTCGAGAATTTCTTGAAACGGAAGGTGTTGCTGCTCTTTTTCCAACTCTTTATACAAAATAAAACGGACAACACTCGTAGGTAAAATGTCCGTACTACAATTTTTTTTCTTCTTAACATATTGCTGCCCCATCAATATTTTTCTACACGTATTTTGTTTAAACCTTCCTCTGCGGCATCATCTTTATATTTTTCTTTGTTTTATTTATATTACTATTAATATTTAAATACATTCGTGCTCTGAACAAAGCTTACTTAACATTAATTTATTCATCAAAGTACACGTTATAATGTTTAAATATTACAATAATAATCATTCATCGACAATTAGTCATATACCTAATTGCAATAAGTTAAATCCGGTTTATTAACATAAGCTCGTAAATACAAATACAACCGTTAGTTAAAATTGCAAGAAAATTAAAAGTATTGTTTTGACCATTACCATTTTTTTTTCAATTTCTATAAATATCAATCGACCTTCATCATATTTAATAATAAAAAAAATCTAATGGTTCAAATTCTGTTCAATGTAAATTAACGGTTTTGTTTATTTAAGGTTTTCATGTGTATAATAATCACCTTGGAAGTAATTATATGCCAAAAAGATAGTGACGAAGGAAGACCGTATGAATTTGGGTTTACTATAGATGGCCAACAGCATAGACATGAGAAGAAAGGTAACAGAATTTTTTTTATGGATTAAAAATGGAGATACGATATTTACAGCAACAGACATCTAGTATTCTTTACGCGAAGCTAAATGATACTTATGGTGGGTAACTATATTGTCTTGAAGTAGTTAACAGTGAGACTAAGAGATGTCAGAGTAAACAGTTTATTAATTGTTGCAAGTGAAATGATTTAGATTTAATTGGAATTTACAGGGCGTTTCCAAATTAATATGGAATATTGTTGTAGGCGATTCGTCATTAAATTTTAAGACTAAAGGTTCCTATAAACATGTGTTATAAGTTATGTCATTGATTACGTTCTTCTTAATTTTTATTCTTGAATTTCATTATGCTAAACATAATGTTAATTTTGAATTTCCATTAGGTATTGTGAAAAACATAATGAAAATTCAATTTCCATTATGTATAGAGGGCTACCTACAATTTTTTGAAGACTATAATATTGTTAGAATGTCATACAAAATAGCTATTTATGATATTAGTGAATTCGTTTAATTCTATTTGGTTAAAAAAATTATTGATTACGTATTTTACTTGAACACGCTACTTTGTAAACGTCTTCTTTCAACACGTTTGACAGGCATTAAAAATATCACTTTTAATGGCAGTTGTACAAAAAAGATGTATATTTGGTTTTGGTGTAGGTATATAGCTTTGATTTTCTTGACAATATAGAATATTTAAAATTAAATTCGCACAAAACCCTTCATTCCGGTCAAAACTTTCTTTGAAAAGTCGGTAACTGAAACGACAAAGAAGATAATTAATGGTTATAAAACGTCTTTTTCTTTCAACAGGCAAAAATAAAATTTCATTCCTTCTCAATTAATTATTCTTATATTGTCGACAAACTTTTGAAAAGCATTGTTATATAGGGCGGCATAATACCACAAAACCTTTTTATCAAACAATATCTCGTATAAAAATCAATATTAACTCTATAAGCTGGGATGAAAGCCCTTCATAAAAGGTTTATAAAAGCTTTGTTCAAATGGAAGTATCCGTGAAGCGTGCCCAGGTTTTTTAGAGACGGTATTATGATGTTTTCAACTACAATGGTCAATCCATTTTACAGTATTACTCCTTCTTATTTTTTTCGAATGATATATAACTGTACATTTAAATAAAATATAACATTTACTTTATAAGGATTGACCAAAAATGACGTAG
The DNA here is from genome assembly GCA_949126875.1 of Lochmaea capreae. Lineage (NCBI taxonomy): Eukaryota > Metazoa > Arthropoda > Insecta > Coleoptera > Chrysomelidae > Lochmaea > Lochmaea capreae. The sequence continues at coordinate 4,730,381 of OX421400.1, forward strand.
ATTGGAATAAAAGAAGAAAAAAATGGAGATATTTGACATTTCTGAAGTAACTTTTCATTTTACGAACCCTGTATAAAATAAAGCAGTGTTTGACATGTCACCAATTATCTTGACCTTCCTTCTAACTAACCCGATAAGTAATTTTTTTTGGTATTCGGGTTGTGGTGAAATAAGTAAAAAGAGATCAGTTGGAGACTGCAAGGTAAGGTTAAATAAACGTGTTTTCTTTGTTAGGCCCGCGACTTTTCAGCCCATGTCTTAGTGTAAGTTCGTCGTGAGCCATCCTACATAGATCTGACAATATCGTAGTACAATAGACCAATTAGAAACCTTCTCAAATCTATACTAATCCACAGTTTAATTATGTCAAGTACTAAGCCCTTTTCCCAATAACAGATTTAATTGATAATATAGAAACGTACAATTGTTACTAAACGGAAACCTTTTAATTAATTCAATTTATTTTACCATGAACCGCCCCTGCATTTTTTCTACTTCCCCATTGTTCAAGCTCCGCCGGCGTCAATGTAATGTAATTTGAAGTAGGTGGCATCGAAGGTTGAAGGAATAACAATGAATTGAAAATTATGGTTCCCAAAATAAATCCATTTCTTTGTTTCACACTTTATTCATAAACTCTTTCAGGAGGAAATTTCAAAACGATTTACGTTAATGTTATTAATAATAAGTCCATTTCCTTTTGCAACAACTGATTTATTTAAATATTCACAGATCAAAATGGTATTATTCAAGGAGAATTCGGTTTTATCACAGCCGATGGGGTTTATCATGTAACTGTATACGCTACCGACGAAAATGGAGACTTTAAAATTCTAAGTATGAGAAACATACGTATAAGTGCACGTAAGTATTTAAACAATATCATTTAAATCGTCAGTTTTGTACTTTTATTTTTTTTTGAGCTACAGTTCAGTTGATGGTCAACCATGTCCTATTATCATAGAGATACTACAGATAGAGGCAACAAGCTAGCTCGAAACCCGTCAGCATGTAAGAGAGAGATAGAAAGTCAGAGATTCAGGCTGACTTCCTTTAATATACTGTAGACACAGACTAAGACAGAAAAACCTCTGATCGTCTGCCTCTTTCTCTTTCACTGGAGTTCATACGGACATTCCCACTTTCACAGCGGCTCATGGCTTGTTGCCTCTATCTGCAGTATCTCTATGCCTATTATCGATCTCTATGATTCCTCAGCTATACCATTTTGCAACTCTCGATCACCTATCCACATCAGGAGTATTAAAAACTTTCTTTTATTTGTTTCAACAGCACTAGATGGATCACCAGCTCTTGGTCCCATATCTCCAGAAGCTTCAAAGTACCTCAAGAAAGCAAATCTACCCAATCAAGTAGAACCAGCTAAGCCGTCAATAGCTTTCCAAAAATCCGAAAAACTTCAAGAAGCACCACCACCAATCCGTCCAACACAAAAATCCACAGTTACTACACAAAGAGCTCCGTACGTTTTCACTACACAGAGTACCATTAGACCAGCCTGTGGTGGATGCGGATTGATAGCCCCTGCGAAACCTGGTACCAAATTTACCTTCCAAAACCCTGCTTTTAAAGATACTACAACAGATGTTCAGAATCCTCAACCAAATGGAAAAATAACTGGCATACAAAATAGATTTTCTGATATAGCAACTGATACGGAGCTGTTATCACCTGGATATAACAACAATATTGTTCCATCTCCTGGAAAAAAATTACCACAAACTTTTAACCCAGGATTTAAAAGTCCAGTTTCAAACATGCAGGCTCAACAGAACAGTGGTGCTAATGCAGATTATTCTCAGGTATTAAACCCAACTACTATGGCTGCTAACTTTGAAATTCCAGTTGCAAACAGTGAGTTTCCACAGAATAAAGGTTTCACTACAAATACTCAAGTGTATAATAGTAACTTGGCTCCAGTTTCTGGAGAAAAATTCTCCCAAACATTTGATAACATTAACGGTTCACAACAAAAATTTGGTCCAGTTCAAAGTGGTCAGTTTCAACAGGGTAGCAGTATCGCAGGAAATACTCAAAGTCAAAATGTTAAAGGTCCTACAGGACAAAGTTTGTCAGGACCACTAAATACCATTTTTACCTCAAATAATCAGGCTCCATCATTTGGAACAGTTCCAGGGTCAAATGGATTTACAGCTGTAGTTGATAATAAATCACCTAGTGAATCTCAAACATTTGGAGGACGGCAGTCTGGAGCAGTTAATGGCGATGGTCCAGATTTAAGAGTTGAATCGGTAGCAGGAAAAACTGATAAACTGTCACGAGGTAAGTTATTAGTAGGAACTCAAATACTTTGTATCAATGAATTTGATAATTTCAGACAGATTCGGAAAGCTGTTGGCTCCATCTATCAGTTCAAATGGACCCAATCCTTTGCTTCGATCACAAGATATAGCTAAGCTTCCACCGGTAATGGTATCAGATAACGTTATTCACGTAATGGGCAAAAAACCTATGGATATTCCTATTAAAGATAAATATCCAGGAATGGTGGATGGTTTACCAAATGGTGTAGAGGTGAGCATTATGGATCTTCTGATCTATAGAAAGCTTTCAGGTCATGTTAAAGTTAGGAGTATACAAAAAAAAGTCAAAGTCGTCGATTGAAATGTTGGCCAACTCAACTCAGTTGTATCTTTGATAAAACTGTTCGCTGTTTATTCTTAGTATTATTGATTCTATATGGTTTTTAGGTGAAAGATGTCACTAATATCTTGTACAAGTTTAAATACACAGTAGGATTTCACGGTCATTATGAAATGGGTCTTAAAGATGGTAGTAAAGTTGGAGGATACTTCGTTAACGGTAGAGACGGTATTAGCAGAGTAGTCACTTACGTTGCTGACGAAAATGGATTCAGACCCAAATTTAAATTCATCAATCTTGGTTTGGATTCACCCGATACTCCAAATGAAAAAACGGAAAAGACGTTTGGACTTAAAGATTTCGAATTCGTTTGGTATCCCGTACAGTAATTTAGATTCACAATTTATCATAGTTTTATTTATTAAAAAACTGTTTAAGAATAAATTTATTTCATATACGACGGTGTATTGATATCTAGTTAGCCTAGACCAGTTCCATGCATAAACAAAATATTGCGTTACCATAGCAACGAATAATAACTTATTAGAAGTGTCAGTGTGAAGTTTAACGTCAAAAAAGTAAACCAGAGTTACGCAATAAATTAAAAGAAAAAAGATGTCCACCGAAATTGTGAAAATCGAAAAATTGGAGTATCTAGCCATCATCAAGTACCTGTATTTAAAAGGGTTGAGAGGTAAGCAGATTTACGCAGATATGCTTAATACCCTTGGTGATCAATGTCCTTCGTATGCGACCGTGAAAAATTGGACTGCAAGCTTCAAAAGAGGTAAATTTTCCATTGAAGATGATGACCGATCGGGAAGGCCAGTTTCTGTGTCAGTCCCCGAAAATATCGATGCAGGTCATGACATGATTTTATCAGAACGTCGAATTGGGCTAAAACGGATATCTGAAGCACAGAATATTTCATACGAACGCGTTTATCATATAGTTCACGTCAATTTAGACATGAGAAAAATTGCTGCAAAATGGATCCCCAAATGTTTGAATGTTGACCAAAAGCGTGTAAGGGTAGAAGCAACGCGTTCGATCTGTGCTCGATTTGAAAACGATGTAGACTTCTTAAATCGAATTGTTACTGTGGATGAGACTTGGGTACATTTCTACAATCCAGAAACAAAGCAACAATCGATGGAATGGCGACACTCTGGTTCTCCAAGACCTAAGAAGTTTCGTGTCCAAAAATCTGCTGGAAAACTTCTTGCTTCAGTTTATTGCGATTGCCATGGAGTAATCATGATTGATTTTTTGGATAGGGTAGAACAATAACTGGAGATTACTATTCGACATTACTGACCACTCTACGGAAAAAAATTTAAGAGAAAAGACGCGGAAAGCTATCCAAAGGTGTTGTTTTTGCAAGACAACGCCCCTGCACACAAATCTCATGTTGCCATGCAAAAAATTCGTGATTTAGGGTTTGAATTACTAGAACACCCCCCCTTATTCACCAGATTTGGCTCCGTCCGACTATCATTTCTTTCCTCAACGGAAAAAAAGTTTAAAAGGTCGTCAACTTTCTTCCAACGAAGAGGTAATAAAAGCTGTGGAGGTCTGGTTTGCAGAGCAAGAAGAAACATTTTTTTTGAAAGATCTAGAGACGTTGCAGGTTCGCTGTAATCAATGTATCCAATTAAGAGGAGAACATGTTTAGTAATAAAATATTTTGACATTGAAATTTTGTTAGGTTCTATAGTAGGCTAAGAATTTGTCAATATATCCTCGTATGTCAGTTGTTGAAGTTAAATTTTGTATAAGCCTGGCGATCCTAGCTAGATTTTGACAAATCTGACCCTTCTGGCGATATTGAATATTATTTAGAAAAGATATATCTGAATATAAAGTGTCTACACAACCGATTGATCGTGAATACAACTAGATTTTGATTCCTCCTCGGTATTACCAGTAAATTTGTTTAGTTAAAGGTTGTAATATCTATTTTCTTGTGGTTTGGAATGAGAAGTACTTCGTTACCACGTAAAACAGCTTAAATCCCACGTACAACCTTGCGATAGGTGCTGGTCAACAGCCACTGTAGCAGTTTTGTATTTTTTTTCTGTACAGTCCTTATAAGAATAGTTTATCGATTAAAAGAATCGATATAGACCTGCCTACGTTTGTTACTTTTTTTTTAATCATAGAAAATACATTAATATGATTATTTTGTTTTAAATAGTGCTTCTGATATTTTCATTTCTCAGAGTGTTAGTTTCAGCTGCGTGAAAAATGATGTCATGTATAAATATATGTAAATGTTGTCAGCCCAATCGCCTAGCCTCGTTTCCACGTATAATAATTGAAATGCTATAAAGAAACTTTGCTTCATTGACCTCTTGACTTGACTGATTTTTCTTTTGTGTTTTTATATCCTTTGAAAATAATAATTAATACCATATCTCAATTATACAGGGTACCTCGTACGGAGATCCATATGGAGGAGGTTAAATCGCCATTAAAAAGAGTCTACTCCCAAATATTTTTAATATACACGGCATATTCAACATAAAAAGTCTTGTAATTACAAAAAAACTATGAATTACAAACTGAAATTTCAAGAGAGTATTTGCAACAGAATGATTCAGTGGGAAAAAAATTTCAAGAGCCTCACTTGAAGGGTTTCCGTCTTGTGAATAATAAATGTGGAAGTAGTGAAAATATTCGAAAACCCACTTTCTGAAACTTGTATTCATAACTCGACTAATTCAAAAGAATGTTCTAGTCTCCTCCATTGGATTCTGGGGAACATTTTCCATATAGTTATGAATTTTGAGTCGATATTTCCAAGCATCAAGGAAGACAGCAGAGAGCAATTTAAATCGCCAAATATTTCCTTGCTTCAAAATTTCCAACAAAAAGAAATTTTGCGACTTTAAATTGGCTTTAAATTGGTATCCAGAGGTTTTTTGATACGGGAAAATGAATGCCACAGTCTAATTTTTGATAAAATCATTCGTTCGCATTCAAATAGTGTAATAAAATTTTGGAAAAAAACAATTTTCAACAAAAAAAGTATTGTACGTTAATTCCTAGTAACCAATTTTCCACACGACGTTGATTATCCAGTTAGTGCCTTGGGAAATAGCCTTATTCTACTTATTTTTCGCATAAAACTCAATGTTGAAAACGGCATCTGTCCGAAATCCGAAATTTTGTCATAGAAAATACCCATCATAATATAAGATTTTTTTTTCGCATATGTATAATAATCCCACTTACGTTTCATTCCGGAACTTACAGCTGATTAACGATTATATTTATATAATTATTAGATTAGTAATACGTATAAAAAGGACCTTTCACTTGATCCTACACAAATCCTTTCCTGTCTCTTCTATTACCGATTCTATTAAACGCATATACAACTAGGTTGAATACTAGTTCAACATTTGAAATTATATAATGCAAGAGTGCATCGAAACTAGTTGTGCAGTTGAAGGTTGGTTGAATTCAAACTAGAGTAGAATACCATTAATATCGTACAGACAATTCTAAGCGATATTTTTGATGTTTTTTCAAAGATAATGTGTATTAGAATGGGAAAGTTAGTTCGCTTTTCCAAATTATACTGCGGTGAATAAAATCGTTTTGCTTTGGTAAAAATATGTGATAATTACCGGAGAAGATAACATTGAAATGATTGAGAAATAACGTGTTAATTAAAAAAGGTCGGTCAGTGTATAGGTGGTAATTGGATTGGGAAATTAAGTTGTCGTGAAATTAGTTTGATTAAGTTTAAACATTTGCAAAATTAACTGAGACATTATAGGGCAAATGAGCTGCTGTTAAAACAGTATTTAACAAATAAACTCGTAAAAAAATCCAATAGTGTTAAATCGTAAGACCACAATACATGTCTAATAAAACTTCCAGACCAAAATCCATACCAAACGGTGATGAATACAGAATGTGACAATTTGGACGTTTAACGTAACGGAACATAGGGATATTAAGCATTGTATCAGAACTGCTTTTGAACTAGTCGACCAATATCAAGCTTCAACCGATAAAATACACGATTATTACAATCGATCATTTGGACACCCACAGCATATCGTACAATTCCCACCACTCCGTAGACTCAACTGTGGGCGGTCCTTAATTAGCGTCAGACAGTCAGTAAACAGCAGTCGATATCCAAGTACTGTTCAAGCCCATAACTATTCAAAATAAAATAAATTCGTAGAGAAATCAGAATATAGGTACACCCTCCAGGAAAAAATTGAAATTTTATCGTGGTATTTTGGAGGTCACTCACAAGATCATCGGATTTGTCCACGAATGATTTCTTTTTATGAAGTTTTTTAAAAAATGAAATTTATCGGCACAATCTTGAACGGGCTCAAAATTTGATATAATTAAGGGCGAAAATTGTCCAGTATTGTGCAAACATTACACCGAATCGGCTCAGAGATACCTACAAGATTATGTTTGTTCAATAGATTCGGTTTTTGTTTGGCTCAACAATAATAATGAAAACAATAATACTAACATGAAAAGGCACTCACCTATATTCGGAACTTGCTGCCGACGTGTCAAATTATCCTCTGCTCACTGTGTAGTGTCTCACCATGCTGTAAATACAAACAAATATCTTTAGTTATCGTCTTCAAATTTTTATACTAACTAAGCATACAGATTGCGTAAATTACATCCGAACCGTCCGGATTACACAAGTACGACAGAAAAACAGCTGAAAGAGAGAGAAAGAATAATTATGCGCGGTCATTAAGGCGTGTACTTTGTTTCACCTTAGGGGTGTATACTTATTTCCCGAGACTGGCCGAATGCTCATTGCCCCCCTATTTTTGACAACTGTTGCCAGAAGCGCAGATTAATTTGTACAAATGTTATTTTTGTCTCGTTATCGTTGACATTTATTTGACTTTTATTTGAGCACTTAATTCATTAAAATTATGTTTACCTTTAGAATGGATTTTTATTTTTTCAGGAAGTTTATATTTTATGTTTAGAAAAGGTGTAGGTACCTACCTACTTATTTTATTTTTTCAATTTAATTTATTAATGGAAGGGATTTTTAGTTTATTAATTATGGTTCTCTCAAGAAATGCTGTTTTATTTTCAAGTTACAATGGCTAAAATAATATCCTATTGTAGTTAGAAATTGTCAACTTGGTCTAAAATGATCATGTTGACAAAAATGAATTTTAAGATGTACAAGTTACGTAATAACAATTGTATTTTTTTATTTCTTTAACACCCTCACTCCTTCCATGTTGGGAGCATACTGAATATCACCAACTAGTGAATTCTCTCTGTAAAGGACCATTCGGCCAGTCTCGGGAAATAAGTATACACCCCTAAGTTGAAACAAAGTGATGACCGCGCACAATTATTCTTTCTCTCTCTTTCATATATCCTTGTCGTACTTGTGTATAAATGAAATTAAGACTATGGATGATAACACATTAACCAAAAAATGCTTTGTACAAATTAAACACATCAATCATCATGATGCCAGATATAATTTCCTGGGTCAAGTAAAGCAATATTTTGACTTCGCCGACTGTAGTCATCTGTGGCCAGAATTTTTGCAAAAAAGTTTAAAAGTCAAATATATTGGAATTATTAAAAAAAAAATTAGTGAGTGATGACGAGCAGAGAACAGCGCTTTCATCTTTTCCTTTATTATATAAACATCTGTTTTTCTCTGAAAACAGAACTCACTTGCATAGATCATGTCCAATATATATTACTAGATTAATATGTCAAATTAGGCTATGTAGTTTAAATCATTTAAAAATTTATTACAGGGGCATAAAATACCACATAGTTATGACTGCAACGTGTAGTCTCTATAATATGGGTGAAAATTAAACTTTGATTCACTTATTAGTAGAATGTCCTCTATACAATGGACTCAGAGAAAATCATATGCTTCTGAATTTAAAAGCACTTAATGAATTGGTTGCTATTCCGGACACAAATGATTTTACCAGACAAACAAACCTCGTTAATTACATACTAAATATATTAAAACTGAGAGCCTTTGACTTAGATGAATATGTTTTACATATTATGTTGCTCATTTTATCATAAAACAGCTTGTACTTATTATATTTTAATTTTAATCCTTTTCCTGTCTTTCAAACATGTTTGTACTGAATCCGAACCTCTTGTAATAAGAATTGTAATATTCTTTAAATACAATAAATAAAAAAACTTTTAAATTTAAATTAAATTATTTTGTGCAAATTTTGACCTTAAACTTATATTCCACAGGGAAGTTAATTCAATTTTTCTGTAGTTCGGAAGTGTCGTGTTTTTTTTATCTGTCTATTGAAAAGATACAATCAACAATCTAAAAAAAACATTTTCTCTGTATATTATGCAATAAATCTCGACAAGGAATATCTCACGGCAGACAATGGAACTACCAAGTAGTCATAGGAAAAGTAAACTTATATTGATTATAATATGAAATCTTTCTAATCTTGAATAAGCGAAAACCTTTCCTAGATCTCATTCCTAGTAGACTGTAATGCAGAGAATATGATAAAACTTTTATCGACATACAAAAGGTTGACGTCACACGTTTGTGATCAGTGTTTTATATTTTTACTAAAATAAATATAATCACAATTAAGCTTATTACAGTTTCCTGTAATATTGTCGTATTTAATAAAGTGATTTATCAACAGAGGTCGAAAGAATAATTATTTAAATTCAACACTATGAATGGGGTTGGTATATCTACAAGATATTTTAAAAACCAACCCCGTTTGACTTTGGAGTGTAATTCAATATCCGGCGGTGTATATTGCACGGAAAGTAGTTATTGCTCCTTAGTTGAACGGCCACTGTTTTTGAAAAATATTATTTTTCAAAAATTTATAGAGTGTTGAACTGAAATTTCAGAATATTACTCTCAAAAGACCAAGAAAACACTCAAAATTTTTTCAGCCCCAATCTTAAAATTATTTTCATTGATTCTCCATTAAAACTGTCAAAGAATAGGTAAAGAACAACCCTACTTATACATCTATAATCCAGAATTACCAAAAATGTTACATGTAAACAAAATGTTTACCCTCCTCTATCGAAAAAAAAAAAATAATAACTACAAACTAAATACTGTATTTCTCTCATTGTTAATACAATGACATTTCCCATAATTTTCCCGTCGGCCTGAATTCTACAAAACAAATTTCTATTCGATTACCAACTACTAGTTAGTAAATGCGTGTGTGTAACCTTGCTATATGAATACAAAATTGTTTAAAAAAACTTGAGAAATGAATGATCACTTGTAGATAACTATTTGTAAAAACAATAATACGCGTATACATTTATCTGTAAGATAAAAAAATGGTTTACGAAGTGTGAAATTGTATCTAAACATTATGCCGCTGTTTTCGATGTAGACGCGACCGTTGGCACCGTGTCAATAAGCCAGCCGTGTGCCAATGAAAATCGCAGAAGTATTGGTCTCCATCAAAGGAAGCCAATGAGAACGGAAAGTGCCAGCCACTGGCTTCTCGCGGCATTAGTTGTGATTCAGACTGTCTGCCAGTTAGCACATGCTTTCAAATGGAGTGAACGAACGGAAAAGTTATTAATTCGACAAATCTATACCGGGATAGTCCTGTCCTAAATGAATGCCAATACAAATGTAGACGTTTTTACATTTGCTGGCTTTGCCAACGGCTAATCGCAGTATAGCCTTAATATAATTAATTTAATAGAGAAATATATTTCTGATGGTAGGAGTCTTGTCAAACACTGCCTCCGCTGCTGTCAAGTGTCAAAAATGTAAGCAAATATATTGTTCTAGTGGAATTATAGAATAAATTTTGATAATAGGTAGCGAGCGTAGTATACACTGCGTCCGTGAAGTATGGAAAAAAATTCATTTTTAGCTACACAGACCAGATAATCCTGAAACACGTCGATTTTTGATTTTAATTTGCCGTATTTCAAAATAACAATCTAATATACAGGGTAATTTCCTTTGGAGTAATTTTTTTTTAAATGGTACACCCCCATTTTGTCTCAATTTTCGGATTACTCTAGCTGAGCTGATTCCAAAAATGTATAACATGTCGATTCCAATTGGTACGGGGTGGACAAAAATACAATAGTTTTGTGTGTGCTCATAAAGTAATCCTGGAGGTTTTGATGAAAGTTTATGGTTTCAACAGGATGGTGCACTTCCACATTATGCTGTAGATGTTAGAAGGTACATAGATGAAATTTTTCCGAACAGGTGGATTGGTAGACGTAGACCCATTGAATGGCCAGCGAGGTCACCAGGTCACCAGATTTCAATCCTTTGGATTATTTTATGTGGGGCCATCTGAAGAATGTTGTGTATCAAACGAAACCAGCAAATATTCCAAAATTAAAAGAGAATTTGGACAGCAATAAACAATATTTCTCAATACACAATAAACAAGGTTCAACAAGAATTTGTACACCGATTGGGTTACTGTCAAAAACAGCAAGGGCTGCAGTTCGAACATTTATAAACTCATGTATTTCATCATATTCTGTCCGCTAGACAATAAGTATTTTTGATAATATAGTTAATTTAACTAATAAAGAATGTTACGCGTTACTTTATGAGCACACACAAAACTATTGTATTTTTATCCATCCTGTACCAATTAGAATCAACATGTGATACATTTTTGGAATCAGCTCAGCTAGAGTAATCCGAAAATTGAGACAAAATGGGGGTGTTCCATTTAAAAAAAATGACGGTGACGTCATTACTCGAAAGTAATTCACCCTGTATATTATATTATTATTTTAAAATACGGTAAATTAAAATCAAAAATAGACGTGTTTCAGGATTATTTCTTAAAATGGCCTGTTTAGCTAAAAATTAATACTTTACGGACACAATGTATAGAGTGGATGTTTGTAAACAGTGACACTATGATATTTGTTAGCAATTATATATTATTGAGTAGCCAGCAATATATCACAATTTAATGCCTCGAAATTTTTTTTTTAAACAGACCGAAACTACATATTTGAAACAGCCAAGACGACAAATATTCTATACGGGATAGTCTTTATACTTGAAAATATTCGATGGGAAATATTTTAAACATTTAATTCAATAATTATTATTTTATTACTAACGTTTATATACAATGAATTTTCCCAATTCAATTCATTTCATTTAAGTTGTATTAAGTAATAATGATCTCCATTGTTTTTTGCAAAATACTTTTTAATGATATTTTAATGTACTTAATGGGAATACGTTTTATGCGTTTGATGAAGTTTGAAAAAGAAATAATTATACAGGCTCAAGTACAACTCAATCCTACGACTAGTTTCAGAGACACAGGGTGTTGAAGTTGGAAAATAGCCATTTTTAAAAGCATGTATTTCTTATTTTCTTCAATGTATCAAGAACTTTTTCCTATTATAGTGTTTTAATTACACTAAATATCAATCCCTTAGGGGAGAAAGTTTCATTTGCTACAGGGATACTCAAAAATTAGAAAAACGGAACATTGACTTGAAATATAATTCAACTTTCAGGAATTTCAATATCTGGCTGGACTTGTTTCTGATTGGTTTATAATAATGAGATATGCAAACATTTTTTACAGGGCGAGTCAGAAAGTTGATCGCCCTGTATCCTACATTTGATAAAATTTTATATACTTTGTATTGCATGTTAGTAGGTGACATTAAGTCATTTTGAAATATATATAATTTATATATAATATACAGGGCTTTTCAAAAGATATGTATGGAAGAAAATCCAAGAATCGATTTTTTTTGGAAATCTCCCTGTAATTAAATATTTCCTCGGTGAATTTCTGTGATACTTTCATATTACCTTTGCTTTGAGTTTGTTGGTCGGATGTAAAAGTTTTGTCAACTTGGTATGATCAGTTTTTTTATCCCGACAATATGATGACAAGCCTATCATTATTTTCTTCATATAATTATGTATATATCGGTATTTTTGATGTTGTTTACGTTATACAATGATCTAATATGAAGGAATATTATTAGATGGCTGGAGCTATAATAAATAAATTCCATCCCCCAATAACCATGCCTGGTACCTTACTAACAGCGCAGGAAATATTAGATCAATTAGAAGAAGTTATTATTATGCAAACAAGAGTTAAAGCTTAAAACCTACATTTAAGGAATGGTCATTGGACTTTATTAAACCACTTGCACGCACCTGAATTTCCTCGTTTGGATTTACATTATTTGAATCAGCTGACTTGGCAAAAAGTTATATTCGTAACAAACGTCAAAGAGAAGAAACAAATATTCTTCAATTCTATGAAATTGTGGAGGAGCAGAACATTTTATGAATGCGAGTTTACTCATTCATGTAAATATATGTTGTGGATAGCTTTCACTGTTGGAGATGATATCGAAAATCAACCTTTGGAACTTCACTATTATTGTACTCGTAAGTCGGGAGCTAGAACTTTAGGTACATGTGTTCATGTGGTCAGTGTTTTATGGTTTTTGGGTTTAGCCAGTTGACAAAACTTTTACATCCGACCAACAAACTCAAAGCAAAGGTAATATGAAAGTATCACAGAAATTCCCCTAGGAAATATTTAATTACAGGGAGAATTCCAAAAAAAATCGATTCTCGGATTTTCTTCCATACATATCTTTTGAATAGCCCTGTATATTATATATAAATTATATATATTTCAAGATGACTTAATGTCACCTACTAACATGCAATACAAAGTATATAAAATTTTATCAAATGTAGCATACAGGGCGATCAATTTCCTGTAAAAAATGTTTGCATATCTCATTATTATAAACCAACCAGAAGCAAATCCCGCCAGATATTGAAATTCCTGAAAGTTGGATTATATTTCAAGTCAACGTTCCATTTTCAAATTTTTGAGTACCCCTGTAGCAAATGAAACTTTCTCCCATAAGGGACTGATATTTAGTGTAATTAGAAAAATTTTTTGATACATTGAAGAAAATAGGAAATACATGCTTTCAAAAAATGGTTATTTTCCAACTTCAACACCCTGTATCTCTAAAACTAGTCATAGGATTGAGTTGGGCCCATGGACAATATTGTTCAGAAAGTCGTCAACTACAATATACTAACAATTCATGAAATTTCACCGAAGCCCATTTCTCCATAAGCCGGCTGCCTCCTCATTTCATCTTCTTTTACAAGAAACTGGAACTTTTACAAAATTAAGGAATATTATTGAACGACCTAGAACTGCGAAGAGTTATTATCACCACTCGGGTAAGAAACTATTAGTCCAATTAATAGGGAAATTTTCAAGAACGAATTGTAAACAGCAAAAAAACATATGGGCACATAGGTCGTGCGATTTCAAAAAAGATAGCGTTTAGTGCACTAGCAAATTCAATCGTGAACATGTGCAAAAAAAATCGCAAAAGTGCAAAAAACGGTTTTTTGCGTTTAAAAAAAAACCTACATTTCCTAAAAGATAAAGTTAAATGAGAAAGCTGTAGATATTAAAAATACCTATCATTCAATCCTACAAATTTTATTTTTTTTTGCAAAATGTTAGTTTTAAAGCGCACTAGTAAGTTCTGCAACTGCAAATCGAATGCCATAAAAAATGAAAAAACCAGTCTGTAAATTTTGCATTATTTCTTAATGCCTTTTTCGACGGTAAAATTATATATAATCAATGTAATTCATTAATAAGCTTATAGTACAAGTCTTCACGAATAAAATAAGCTTCCGATGAACTCTGTAGGACCACCCCAAGGGAGGAAGAGCCCATTTGCCAAAACACCTTTTTTCGCAAAATTGTAATACCTCAAAAAAATTTTTTTTCAATTTTTGAAAAAATCATAATTTTCGGCCTACTTACATCTACATTGTGGATTGTTTGAAAAATGAATATTTTATTACAAAAAATAAAAAAACGCTATTTTCGGTGGGTTTTCCCGTTTTTCTCGGAAAATTATGAACCGATTTCCATAAACCAAAGATTTTTCATATCTACAACTTTCTCATTTAACTTTTTCTTTTAGATGTATTTTTTTTTAAACGCAAAAAACCGTTTTTTGCACTTTTGCGAATTTTTGTGCACATGTACACGATTGAATTTGCTAGTGCACTAAACGCTATCTTTTTTGAAATCGCACGACCTATGTGTCCATATTTTTTTTTGCTCTTTACAATTCGTTCCATTTTAACAGATTGATTGGACTATATGTACTTGAATTGAAAAAAATTCCCAAAAACGTCTCTCCCTATGCCCTATATACGCACAGATGCAGCGAAGTGACTAAAAACGTCACAACATGCACAACCTTGCATTGTTTCGCGACCTCTGATTACTTTGGCGTGGTACTCCTACACTTTCAGCCACGGCGTACCGGAGAATCTTGGCTGCCCGCACTAGAACTATTCTGATATACTGTTCGGAAAAGCGGTGCCGGTCAGTTTTGTGTAAACATTCGATTTGCGGAGAGTGCAGTTTTTGGTGCGTGAGGCAAAATATTTGTTTGTTTACGATTTACGCTGGAGAATATGTTGGGGTACTATATTTTTATGCTGGTTAGTATTTTATTACTATTTTTTTGTTTTATTGGATTTTATTAATTTTTTTAATATATTCTTTTCATGGATTTGTAAAAGATCTTTTGACTTAGTGAATCACTTATGGCATCTGGATTTCTCATAAAATGTTTCTGCTTCATTATATTAAATTTCAAACAACCGTACATTGAACTCAATTCAAATCCTTAATTTTGGAATTCCAAGTCACTAATACAACTACTTTTTAAAAATTAAGGAAGCACGTACCGTTAGGTACAGATCTAACTTGGTAAACCATTAACAACCCCCGCCGAATTTTGCGAGAACTACAATTTCACGTTGGTGTATCTACAGATAAAGAGTTAGTCACTGTATACTTTGTCAAACCTATTTTAGAAGTGGTATAACAAGAAATGGTACCATATTTGTCGATAACCAAAATGTTAGGAAAAGTCCTACGTGTTATGGTCTAGTTATAAACATTTTTTTATGTCCAATGCTGAAGTAGGTAAAAACATTAATTGTATTTTTGCGTTAATAGACCAGGGTGGAAGCCTTTAAAAATAATAAAAAATGAAAAAAGATTAGTAGGATGAAACCAATTGGAAAATGAGGAGAATATTATAAAAATTGGAGGAAAAATAATTTACGGGTGATTTGAGGTCGAGAAAGTGGAAGGGGGTGAGTTTTTAAGGGTGAAAAACGGTTTATCTCGATTTCCGGAAAAACTACAAGTTCTATGGAAAAAAGTTTAATGGCAAAGTTGTAGGTAATAAAAAGATCTACAACTTTTGTATTCACACTTTTTTCACATAACCTCAAAGTTTATGTGGGGAATTTAAAAAAAACCAAGTTTTTTGTTTTTTATTTTTATCTTTTAAAAAAAAATATTTTTTTTTACGAAGTTTGGTGAAAACTTACCTTTTTATGTTCCAAATACACTGTAATTTATTTGATTTGAAATATTTATTTTTTCACCTTATTTTGACTTATAATATCGAAAAAGCACCCTAATTTTCAATCGAAAATTCACCCGTCAAAATATCAGCTTTTTTTAAAAAGTTTATGTGCTTTCTGTTCGTTGAAATCTCTACTTTCCGATGGTGTAAAAAAAATATATTACCATAGTAAATCTTCTCAGAAAACGCTGATATTTTGACGGGTGAATTTTCGATTGAAAATTAGGGGGTTTTTTCGATATGTCAAAATAAGGTGAAAAAATAAATATTTCAAATCAAATAAATTACAGTGTATTTGGGACATGAAAAGGTAAGTTTTCACCAAATTTCGTGAAAAAATATATTTTTTTGTAAAAGATAAAAATAAAAAACAAAAAATTTTGAGGTTATATGAAAAGAGTGTAAACACAAAAGTTTTAGATCTTTTTAATACCTACAACTTAAAAACTCACCCCTTCCCCTTCCCGACCTCAGATCGCCCGTTAATAATTTTTTTGTTTCATTTTTATAATATTCTCCTCCTTTTCTACTATTTTTTTTTTGGTTTCTATAAGAGAAGTGGTTTGAAGAAGTATCTTTAAAAATGTTATTTTATTTAATAAAATTTTGTACATCTAATATTTGGAACAAAATGTTTTGTTGGCAAAATACCGGAAAATTGAGAAATTGAGTTTTTTGGGATGCGGGTGGATACAATTTTTGATCAAATCAAAGTTTAATTTTCGAATAATCTAATGAATTCACAAACCACAAAATAAAGTGAGGAAAATTTCAATAAAACTCAGGTTTTCTCCTACATCCTGTGTCTACGACATCTGTCATTTGTCGTTAACTTTTAACCTTTCGCAATTATTAGTAAATTTCAATTCTACAATTTCAGAATAAAACTCTTCGTTTTAAAATATTTATTTTGCTTAAACTTCACATTTTTTAACTGGTTTATATAAATTATTGTAAATTGTGTAAATATAGACGACTTATTTTCAAAAATTTAAACGATTTTTTTCAATTAATTTTAATTTACAGTAAATACTGATCCATACATATCGTGTCATTATTATATTCATAAAAGTAAAAGTAGGTATCTAACAGTTGTGTGAAATTTTATTAAAATAAAAAGCGTTCAACGACTGATGTTTCTCAACTTGATTAAAAGAAAAAGTTTGTAGTAGCTTCTACCACGCATTTTCTAAAAAATTATTCAAAAAACCTGTCATATCTTTATTTATAAAAATAAGGATCTGTCTGTTGAAGAGGAAATTGATTTGTGATGTAAGGAGACATTTAAAATGTATATTATATAATTATATACAGTTAGAAATGTATATATCTATAAAATATTCTCGCGTTCACAAGAAAAAACCAGATAATTTGCAGAACGTAGGAATAAAGATAAAAAGATGTACTTAAATTACCGAAGACTGATTAAAACATTGTTTATTATCTATTTCAATTGTGTTTTTTTTGTAAATAATGCAAATAAATCATCACAAAATTAATTCAACTTCAAGAAAACAACCATCATCTGACAACGCCGCTAAAATTGTCACTCGATCATACCACTATCAGTTGGTTATCTATGACCACTATTCTAGTGGCAAGACCATAGAAAAATAATAATTATTTGGGCAAAACATTACAACTGTAAAGTTTGGTACTTTCTATCACGTAAAAACGTAAATATATTCAGAACACAAAATAATTAATACTTGTATGATTTTTTATATCGAAAAGAACCTCATCAATGTAATAAATAAAAGTTTTACACCTCTACATATGCTTATTTTCCCAATTTCATTACACTTTTGTCCAACCCAAGCGCCCATACTTAGAAAAAACATCATTAGAATCTAATTAGCTGCATATGTTTATATTTATCAAAAATCACTAATAACTACCTATCTATAATGTATTCACGACGTATTACTGAAAGAGAATGTATTAAAAGACACTTTATATAAAGTACTATGAATTGTGTCAAGTACCTAAACCATTAAAATATAAATACATATAAGTAATAGGAGTACCTATAAAAGAATATTTAATATAAAAACTTACATTTCTGGCAACGAAAATACAGTTTTATTCTGCTTACACAATGACTAGAAATCTTAATTGTTCATTGTTGTTATTTCGACAATATTCACTTGCTAATAACCCGACGCGAAATTGATCACTGTCACTGCCACTGTCAAACCTATTCCTTTGTTTCCTAGGTAGGTATAAGTCTCGTCATGAGTAATATGATGTTTTGTTTATCGACCGCTTGCTGCTAGTTTTTTTTTGATAAAAAATGTACCTAAATAAGGCTGGGTAACTTTTTACTGTTGAAATTAAAATTTGCTTTCAACTACGAGGGGACGTTTAAAATTATTTAGGTAATACGGAGATTTGCTGTGAATTTTGATTTGCTTTTTCAGATAATACCTAGGTAGGTAGGGCATTTTAAGGTAAAGTTGTTTATATTGAAATATACATATTTTTGCTACAAGAAATAAATGAATATTGCTAGAGCCACTTTGTATAATCAACAACACGTTACGAATTAATACTTTCGTTTTAAGTACACATAATCTAGTTTATTGCAGTTACATAAGTAAATTCATGTTATACCTAGATAATTCCAATCTTATACCTACTTCCAGAAGGTACAAAAAACTGAACGTTTAACTTTAGATTGTCGGCGGCAATGAACTGTCATTCTTTATGACCTTTGTGAGGTTTTAATTTTTTGAACTTCGTATCTATCCTTATTCTATAATTGAAATACGCCAAATATAGTTACCTATATAGACCTAGAAAATTGCTTATAAATTGGTACTAATCTCATCTATTTTGCAGTTACCTTCTTTTGTTCAGTTTACTTTAAGTTTGACAGATAGATTTAATACCTACATAAATTGTTTATATTGTTGGTAATACTTTTGATTTCGGTGAAAATCAGGTAAAAAATAAGACATGGGTCCATCAAAACAAATAAACTGGGAATTCGTGGCTCGTTGTAGCTGAGCGATCGAGGGGGCAGTGCCAAATGCGGGATACCATAGAAGTCCAAAGAGTTTTCGATTACTCGTCAGATGTCGTCGAGAATTGTCGTCTAATAAAAGGTGGTCCAATACAGCAAGAAACAAACTTTTAACATTGTTAATAACTTGTACGTACGAGGATATATTGAAAAATTCTTAGCCTACTATAGAACCAACCAAACAAAATTTCAATGTCAAAATAATTTATTACTCAACATATTCTCCTCTTAATTGGATACATTTATTACAGCGAACCTGCAACGGCTCTAGACCTTTAAAAAAAATGTTTCTTCTTGCTCTGCAAACCAGACCTCCACAGCTTTTATTACCTCCTCGTTGGAAGAAAATTTACGACCTTTTAAACTTTTTTTCAGTTGAGGAAAGAGATGATAGTCGGTCGGAGCCAAATCTGGTGAATAAGGGGAGTGTTCTAGTAATTCAAACCCTAAATCACGACTTTTGGATGGCAACATGAGATTTGTGTGCAGGGGCGTTGTCCTGCAAAAACAAAACACCTTTGGATAGCTTTCCGCGTCTTTTCTTTTTAATTTTTTCTCGTAGAGTGGTCAGTAATGTCGAATAGTAATCTCCAGTTATTGTTCTATCCTTATCCAAAAAATCAATCATGATTACTTCATGGCAATCCCAAAACACTGAAGCAAGAACTTTTCCAGCAGATTTTTGGACACGAAACTTCTTAGGTCTTGGAGAACCAGAGTGTCGCCATTCCATAGATTGTTGTTTTGATTCTGGATCGTAGAAACGTTCCCAAGTCTCATCCATAGTAACAATTCGGTTTAAGAAGTCTAAATCGATTTCAAATCGAGCACAGATCGAACACGATGCTTCTACCCTTGCACGCTTTTAGTCAACATTTGGGGATCCATTTTGCAGCAATTTTTCTCATGTCCAAATTGACGTGAACTATATGATGAACGCGTTCGTATGAAATATTCAGTGCTTCAGATATCCGTTTTAGCCCAATTCCATGTTCTGATAAAATCATGTCATGAACTGCATGGATATTTTCGGGGACTGACACAGAAACTGGCGTTCCCGATCGGTCATCATCTTCAATGGAAAATTTACCTCTTTTGAAGCTTGCAGTCCAAATTTTCACGGTTGCATACGAAGGACATTGATCACCAAGGGTATTAAGCATATCTTCGTAAATCTGCTTACCTCTTAACCCTTTTTAATACAGGTACTTGATGATGGCACGATACTCCAATTTTTCGATTTTCACAATTTCGGTGGACATCTTTATTCTTTTAATTTATTGCGTAACTCTGGTTTACTTTTTTGACGTCAAACTTCACACTGACACTTCTAATAAGTTATTTTTCGTTGCTATGGTAACGCAATATTATGTTTATGCATGGAACTGCTCTAGGCTAACTAGATATCAATACATCCTCATAAATTTGTCCCATAAAGCAAAACAATCTTGTAAACCCATTAAACAAATGCCTCCTAAAGCAGCAGATGTACCACCTCTGACGGTATGGTACCAAAGAAACCATGTCACTGGGGCTGGTATAAATGGATCTGAAAGAGAATTTCATTACATCATCTCTCTACATCTACATCATCTCTTACATCTGAAAGAAGAGAGATTTTGGTTGTTCCAGGTTTAATTTCGATAAACAATTTTTTAAACTGAGATACCAAGTTTGATTGAAAATTCGTTTGGAGCTACTTTAGTGTAATTAAACATATTTTTGGATTACCCATTGACTACCAAGATTAAGTCAGTTTGAAGGCGATATGAGCCACCTAAGGAACACCAACTCAAATGAAGGTTGACACCTCTATACAAAGAGTTTACTAAACCATGTAGACAAGGAGCTCTCAACCAGGCAGTTAAAACTGGGATATTTGAAAACATACCGACTTGGAGACTGGAAACTGCACTGTGAGGAAGCATCTGCACAAAATGGGCAAAGTTAGTGAAACTGTGAAGTCTATGATGAAACACCTACTCACTAGTGGTCTATATAGAAGACACGAAGCTTCTGGAGTCGGTAAGAAAACAACTTGCCTTAAACTTCAAGACTCATCAACGTGGAAACAAAGAAATTATTCAGATGAGCTTGTAACCATTCAATTTATCACAGACAAAACTTTTGTTGTGCAGTTTATTATGTTCACGTAGAAATCTACTCTAATCAATAGTAAACAATTTATTATATAATATGTGCAAAAAATTATCACAATCGAACACCATTTACATTGTTTAACAAAACAAAGGAATTTATATTTTCAAGTAGCACGCATTGAAATATTCAAGGCCCTTTCAAAATTTTTGTAAAGACTCGATAAAAATTGGGATTCAGAACAATACAATAACTCACGGATTTTCACAATGTCAGATTCGTGAAGGTAACTCTTACATAATAGAAGATTTGGAAAATGTATTACGCATGAATAGACGAATCCAAAACACGTGACTTTGGTTGGCCATATTGTGCTGGAGTGGTTTAGAAACATTTAGCTTGTAGTAATGTCAGTTGGTTGTCAGACAAACTTTGTTAGAACCTTGCTTCGTTAAAACAACCGAAAATCGCACCTCGCACTCCACACTTAACATCAGCATTACAAAACGATGGCATTTTAAATACCATTAAGAACAAATTGTTAATCAAAGTCTCCCTATTATCCCTCGCTTTCCAATAAACAATGGCATCTAAATAGAATGTGTGTCCTCCAGCACAATATGGCCGACCCGTCAGTGACGTCATTCTGGAATGGTCTATTGTTTGACTGAATTTATTTTTTGGTTACATTTTTAAATTTTTGTAATAAAGGGAGCTTTAAGCTTTTTCTACAAGCTGGTTTATAGGATAAAAATAACAACCTTGTTTTATGTCAACAAGTATTCAAAGAATTTGTTGGTTAAAGAAACTATGCCAACAAATTATGATGTATGATATCATATATTAAATAACATATTATTAATTGTTAGGAATGCTTCAAATTACACCACACCCTCTACTCGCTAATAATATTTTTGTTTATAAAACTGTAAAGGACGCCTAAAATGAATATTTATTACAAGAACACCCAGCTACTTATCCTTATATAGGCATGTAAATGTTACTTGTAAACAAAATCAAAAAGGAAGTTCTACGTCAATAATAAAAACAATTATTGCGTTGTTATGAGATTTGTTTATTAATAATAATAATCTCACTATAACTTTAGGAAGTAATATAATGATGTAACGATTTTTATTGGATATAAGCATAAATTCCGCTACTGCAGCGCTGCGATTGGCAGCCCAAACGCATAGAGCACCTTCTTCAGCTGACAAACCACAGACACTATTTCGGCAACTATGAAAGTGCACCTGCAGTTCATCGTCAGACCTGTGAAGTTCATGGAAAAAACATTATGAGCTTTCAAGGATGGTCTTAACTATGTTAATGATGGATAACGGACTGGTTGACTTTGTGTCGTTACTGATGATTTGATGCAAAATGTTTATAAAATGGCGTGACGATCTTTTTGTTATCAAAACTAAACGTCTAGACAACGCTTTGACATTCAAGAGCGTTAGAATGTGTGAATTATGGCAATTTTGTGAACCAAATTGTCACAGATAGTGAAAAATTGCCTACGTAACGCTGAAATCAAAGCACCAAACCGTGGAGTAGTGGCATTTAAAATCCTCAAAGAAAGTAAAATTCAAACACGATTTCAGCCAAACGAAGTCAAAATCTCATCGCATCGTTTGGTTAAGAACAACTTTAGCATCTTCCATACATCCACTATCTAGTTCCCAGTAGCTATTACCTGTTTTTTAATTTGAAGAAGTACCTGGAAGGTTAGCGTCAAAACAATTGGGAATTAGTGGTTGTCCAATGAGACGGTAGATTTCTATGAGGACAAGTACCACAGGTATTTCTATAGTTTGAAAGGACACTTACTTTAAAGGAATAAAAAAAAGGATTTACAGTGATTAGAGTCGTTAGAGACACTCAGGGATATCATTAACAAACCAGAAGAGGAGAAAAACTGCAGTTATACATCTTATGCTGGGTAAATTGCATCAAATAAATCTCACACCACCTTGAGATTATTCAATCTCATTCTCTCAATGTCAGGGATGTATATATTTGTATTTTTTTTAGTTATAGCAATTTACTCAACGATATTAACATAGAACAGTCATTCACGTCAGAATTGGATCAACAATAATGGGTGTGTAAATAAAACCAGTCACGAAAATCAACATCTGTATTGTATTGAATTATGAAACTAAAGCCACGTTTACACCGGAGTTGGCTAGCAATGATTGCCGACTTTTATCGGCGATTTTGAGTCGGAAAAGATCAAAGGCGGTTGCCAGCCCCGGTCGGCAATGCGAGTTGCAGCGACAAATTGAGCTGCGACAACTAACCCCGCTACCCCTCCCGCCTATCGGCTCCACGTGGTCGCGCTGCGTCAGTTCCTAGTCGTCGTGAGACATTCTTAAAAAGTTTTTTATACTGACATCGCATCTCAATTCTACCGTCAAAGGTAATGAAGAACGAACCCAGTATCTTCTCGGTCTTTTACATATGGCTAGAATAACACACGCTGCCGCGGCAAGCACAACCTCTTCAGCAGTTGACATTCTTCATACTCTCATTTTTTGGTTGCAAGTTGCAGACATAAAAGCAAACTGTGTACCTACTAGTTGCAAACTTCCATCGCCAGCTAGCGTCTGCAATCGAAGTTTGCAATTTTTAGGTTAGCAACTCCGGTGTAAACGTAGCTTAAATAAATAAACACTAACTCTTCGAATTCTTGTATAGGCAAAATTTTTAACGCTAAAAAAGAACTATTGCAAATATTTATTAATTAGGCTTGTTCAGGAATTAGTTATCTGGGATTCCCACACAAGGTTTGAGTCAAGTTCTGTAGAAGAAAATTATCAAAATTCCCAGGGTTTTGTTAGAAACACGCCTCAAGACAATATTATTATAGGGTATTATATCATTTACTTATAGTTGTGAGTAAAATTAATTTGCACCGTTTCACAATTTGTGCAGAAGCAGAACCGGTTTCAGACAAAGTTTTCATTATTTCAGGATTTCTTTTCCGGATGAATAGCAGTTTTACCGATAACTGAAATAATGATTTTTTTTAGAAACTTTTATCAATTATGTCATGCTTTGACCCATTATTTTCTAGTTTTAGTTGCCTGTACATATTTTGTATCATTTTTTGCGTAGATCGCGACTAGAACATACCAAATTACTTTCTGTCTATTGTCTCAAATACCTACTCCCCACTTTCAGAAATTTTAAAACCTTTGGTAATAAATTTGAACAGTAAAATATTCATGTTTTATACATACAACAATCAAACAACTTATTATATTCACCGCGACATGGAATCAAGCATAATAAATAAATCAACTTTGACATTGTTTTTGTTGGCATAGAATAATACGTCTGTTTACTCTTCTAGTATATCCATTGTTCGGAGCCTATAACAATATCTTCCTCTTCGATTGGTCGCCGAAAAGCCATAATTTTGATTATTACCATCAAAACAGTTTCAGTCAATAAAACAAAATCTCAATCACATCAACAATATCTCGTAAATAACAGTAATGAACTAAATCCACCCTGGGACGTTAACAGTCCATGTGGAGTAACAATTCAAGTACATTTTTCATAGTCCAATCTGAAGCTACATTGCACCAATGAGAATCAATTGTTCGCTTGTGGATAGGTCAAGACTAGAAATGATTTATGGTTTTTTATCTTTTCGGCTTTTTATTTTTAATCCTCAAAGTGACCTTGCCTGGTTACTGTTATTTTATTGTGAAACAGTGCAAACTAATTTTACTCACAACTATACATTCAAAATAAAAGTATTTGAAAGCGATAACTGCCTCTTCTGGGGACTGGAACCCTTAGATGGGGAAATTGTTCTTCCAGCAATGTGGAAGCTTGCATTGTCTTGGTGGATAATCATTTATCGTTGTGGGCTGGGAAACTAAGCAACTACTTCCGGCAAACAAATACCTAGTTATGTAACAATCAGCTGTAACAGCTCTTTGATCTTGAGGAGGAATACTACATGACAAACGTCACCACCATCTTTTCGGAAACATTTCGAGAAAGGATCATTTTCGTCGGTTTTGGTTCATCTTGGAACACCCAAACAGCCAGTTGATGTTTATTTTTGGGTTCATAAGAGTAAAGGACCCATTATGATGTCTAATCCCTCTTGCAGGAGCTTGGGTAATATACCATCTGGTCCTGGAGTTTTGTAGGGGTCAAATAAGCTCCCAGACCTCTTTGGTTGCTTTGGTTATTGGCACCTTTGATCAAAAATTAGGAATGCAAGATAATATATATTATACTTATATTCTTCTATATCTAATGGTAATGTATTTATTTCAATATATCAGTGTACGTGTGGATTAATATTTTTTTCTTGAAGACATGATACGAGGATATAGTGAAAAATTCTTAGCCTACTATAGAACCAAACAAAATTTCAATGTCAAAATATTTTATTACTGAACATATTCTCCTCTTAATTGGATACATTTATTTCTTCTACGCTTATCCAAAAAATCAATCATGATTACTCCATGGCAATCCCAAAAAACTGAAGCAAGAACTTTTCCAGCAGATTTTTGGACACGAAACTTCTTAGGTCTTGGAGAACCAGAGTGTCGTCATTCCATCGATTGTTGCTTTGGTTCTGGATCGTAGGAATGTACCCAAGTCTCATCCATAGTAACAATTCGGTTTAAGAAGTCTACATCGTTTTCAAATCGAGCACAGATCGAACGCGATGCTTCTACCCTTGCACGCTTTTAGTCAACATTCAAACATTTGGGGATCCATTTTGCAGCAATTTTTCTCATGTCCAAATTGACGTGAACTATACGATGAACGCGTTCGTATGAAATATTCAGTGCTTCAGATATCCGTTTTAGCCCAATTCGACGGTCTGATAAAATCATGTCATGAACTGCATCGAAATTTCCGGGGACTGACACAGAAACTGGCCTTTCCGATCGGTCATCATCTTCAATGAAAAATTTACCTCTTTTGAAGCTTGCAGTCCAATTTTTTACGGTCGCATACGAAGGACATTGATCACCAAGGGTATTAAGCATATCTTCGTAAATCTGCTTACCTCTTAACCCTTTTAAATACAGGTACTTGATGATGGCTCGATACTCCAATTTTTCGATTTTCACAATTTCGGTGTACATCTTTTTTCTTTCAATTTATTGCGTAACTCTGGTTTACTTTTTTGACGTCAAACTTCACACTGACACTTCTAATAAGTTATTGTTCGTTGCTATGATAACGCAATATTTTGTTTATGCATGGAACTAGTCTAGGCTAACTACATATCGATACATCCTCGTATCTACCAACTAAATATCATATGTATATCCTGAAATACAGTAATTCATCAGCTTTCACTGTTGGAACTGCTGTGGTTAGTTCTGCGGTAGTTATACTCAAGCGTATAACAATTTTTTTTGTGTTAACTAGAATAACATTGTCACACTGATTCAAAGTAATGAATAAACTTTACTTTCATTTAATGAGTTGAACAAAACACAATAGAGAAGGAAGCAGATAAGCAATGTCAACCAAAAATACGTTCAACGACACTTTAATGAACGAGGGAAAAGTCCGTTGGTCCATTTTTCCGCGAAGAAGCCGATTATAGAAACCTTTTTTTCTTAAAGTAGTAGGCAGACGAATAAGAAACTTAGGCAACAGCTTAAAATAAAAGTAAATAAGGAAATACTATTAAAGATTGTTTTATTGAGCTTATTCACTTAAAAGTATCAGAGACAAATGACGTGTAAAGGTTTCACCAACCGCATTTCTTTTGGAAACACTTACTTGTTATAATTAATAGAATTACAATGTTAAACAATAGAAAAAACAATAAGAATCAACCGACCACACAACTTCCGGACCACGATTTGAAAATAAACACATCACCTTCACCATTATAGCATTCCAGCACGTAAAATAATTTCACTGGCATTGTTTTCAGTAATGCCTAAAAAAGAAAATTGGGTTAATGATGTGACAAGAGAAAGAGGACATTTTTAAGCATTTTTCTCATTATTTTTGGTTTTTATCGGTAAACGTCTCTTCCAAAAGCTTTGGTTTATATAAGTTGATACCTTTTGTTGAAAATATTCTCTAAGAGACTGTAATCTCTTAGATTGTACCGCAGAAAGCTCCATTACAAATTTTTTATCAATAATTTGTTCAAACATTAAAGTAATACTACAAAATAGAGTCCGCAAAACTATCCGAAAAGGCGGCTAACATTCTATCGCCATACATAATATGTTTTCATCAATAACTTTCAAGGAGTGGGGAGAAACTGTCGGACTAGTCGGACAGTGCCACTCACTGACCAATAGAACTATTTACTTACAGGTGAAAAGAGAGGTTAGGAAAATTACGACTGTTTTTTTTGCAAATGTGGCAGTGACGAACGATGATTTTCACAAAAAATATTGTTTTTTATTATATCTGTACGCACACACACAAATATCAGTTGAAAAGACGAAAACAAGACCTTCAATAAACTAGGAACGTTGAAACTTCGTACTAAAATCAGGTAAAATTGATAGTAAAATGGTTTCCGCCCTTTTCTCGGTGTTGCCATATTTCAGACATATATATTTCAGTTGTCGCAATTCAAACGAAAAGTAAGAAGTCTGGCAAAGGGTCGGCAAGTTACCTTAGAATGTCATGTAATGTTGGATTCACTTTTAAATGTAAACAAATGTATCTTTTTAATGTATTAATCTGAGGTTCAAACTTAAAAAGCCAACTTTATGTAGTTGTATATTAGGCGAATTGTTTCTACCGATACATGCTTTCTTTCGCCCTACATTTTATGCACCACCTTTCGTAAATAAGTGAGATGTGTACATCTAGTTATTATTTCAGTAACTTCCTCAGAGAGATTTATTTTGAAGTCGGCATCATTGACAGACTTTATTTTTTTGGTCTCCAAACAGTTTTTGGTAAGATCCCCAACGCTTCTGCTGTTAGCTCGATCGCTGATGTATTTTTCGAAAAAAGCGTTGGTTTTCCTAATGAACATCTTTCCTTCGTCGGTAATTCTTTCGACCATATTTATGTTTGGTGGCCGGCTTCTAGCTGCAATCTAGAGGCATTTTTTTTAGTAGTATATTTTATCTTCTTTGATTGCTGCAAACGATACAAATTTGCAAACTACGTCAACATATATTTGGATAAAATGTTTGAGTTCAAAATTATATTGACAACAATTAAAGTTTTAATCCCAATTAATATTAATTTTCGACGTGCACAAATCAACACGTGAGAAATGGAAAAGACGAAAAAAGTTAGATGTCCCCTTTTGTTGAATTGTAACCTTTTTGTGGTAATACATTGAAGAGGGAAGAGGTAGAAACTGTACTAATGAAATATAACTTTGGATAACAACTTGCATGAAAATGGATAACTTACTCAAGGCAGAAAACAATACTTCTTGAAGATGTCAATATATTGAGCTTTAAGGGAAGAGGTAGAAACTGTACTAGTGAAAAAATAACTTTGGATAACGACTTGCATGAAAATGGATAACTTGCTTAAGGCAGAAAATAATACTTCTTGAAGATGTCAATACATTGAGCTTTGAGGGAAGAGGTAGAAACTGTACTAGTGAAAAAATAACTTTGGATAACGACTTGCATGAAAATGGATAACTTACTCAAGGCAGAAAACAATACTTTTAGAAGATGTCAATATATTGAGCTTTGAGGGAAGAGGTAGAAACTGTACTAGTGAAAAAATAACTTTGGATAACAACTTGCATGAAAATGGATAGCTTGCTTAAGGCAGAAAACAATACTTCTTGATGATGTCAATATAGTGAGCTTTGAGGGAAGAGGTAGAAACTGTACTAGTGAAAAAATAACTTTGGATAACGACTTGCATGAAAATGGATAACTTGCTTAAGGCAGAAAACAATACTTCTTGATGATGTCAATATAGTGAGCTTTGAGGGAAGAGGTAGAAACTGTACTAGTGAAAAAATAACTTTGGATAACAACTTGCATGAAAATGGATAGCTTGCTTAAGGCAGAAAACAATACTTCTTGATGATGTCAATATAGTGAGCTTTGAGGGAAGAGGTAGAAACTGTACTAGTGAAAAAATAACTTTGGATAACGACTTGCATGAAAATGGATAACTTGCTTAAGGCAGAAAACAATACTTCTTGATGATGTCAATATAGTGAGCTTTGAGGGAAGAGGTAGAAACTGTACTAGTGAAAAAATAACTTTGGATAACGACTTGCATGAAAATGGATAACTTGCTTAAGGCAGAAAACAATACTTCTTGATGATGTCAATATAGTGAGCTTTGAGGGAAGAGGTAGAAACTGTACTAGTGAAAAAATAACTTTGGATAACAACTTGCATGAAAATGGATAGCTTGCTTAAGGCAGAAAACAATACTTCTTGATGATGTCAATATAGTGAGCTTTGAGGGAAGAGGTAGAAACTGTACTAGTGAAAAAATGCTTGCATGAAAATGGATAACTTGCTTAAGGCAGAAAACAATACTTCTTGATGATGTCAATATAGTGAGCTTTGAGGGAAGAGGTAGAAACTGTACTAGTGAAAAAATAACTTTGGATAACGACTTGCATGAAAATGGATAACTTGCTTAAGGCAGAAAACAATACTTCTTGATGATGTCAATATAGTGAGCTTTGAGGGAAGAGGTAGAAACTGTACTAGTGAAAAAATAACTTTGGATAACGACTTGCATGAAAATGGATAACTTGCTTAAGGCAGAAAACAATACTTCTTGATGATGTCAATATAGTGAGCTTTGAGGGAAGAGGTAGAAACTGTACTAGTGAAAAAATAACTTTGGATAACAACTTGCATGAAAATGGATAGCTTGCTTAAGGCAGAAAACAATACTTCTTGATGATGTCAATATAGTGAGCTTTGAGGGAAGAGGTAGAAACTGTACTAGTGAAAAAATAACTTTGGATAACGACTTGCATGAAAATGGATAACTTGCTTAAGGCAGAAAACAATACTTCTTGAAGATGTCAATATATTGAGCTTTGATCATTGTAAAACAAATGTTTATAATCAATAAAGCTTCCGAAAGATTGGGTATTATATAAATAAATCGCAATGTTATAAAAAATGACACAAATTTTGTAGTAGTTTGTTATAATCATGATCAACTTCATATCCATTAAGTAAATATTATGCAACAAACCATAAACAAAAGCCAACATTTTTTTTTCTGATTAATCATCTCGGTACTTTTTTATACTAAAATCGTCAAGCCACCGTATCCTTTCTCTCGCTTCAATTCTCGATTATTTTTGTAAAGTTATTTCATAATAAATTTTGCCCAATGTTTCCTTATATGCCCAGATGAATTTTGAAATATGTCCCACACGAAACGACATCCCACGATCTGTTGCTACGAGCAGATTATGTATTACTTTGTTGCAAACTGCCAGCGTATGAACCACTTAAAGGTACTCTCAGATTTGTATTAGTCAAATACGAGGGGATTGTCAAATATTTAATTATTGATATCAAAGATTATAGTTACTAAAATATGACAATTTTTACAGTAAACTGTGATGAAGTAAATATTTATTTTTTCTATTCATAGTTAATACACTCACAGGTGCCATTTGGACCACCGAAAATTATGATTTAGAGTGCATTAGATCCAAAAATATTTGACCTTGAAATTCTGGCCGACAAAAGTTGTACGAAATTGAGTAAAAAACTGCTCGAGATATCCAGAATTTGAAAAAACATCCTTGAAGAGCAGGAAAAGTCCTTGAACTGTACAGACAATATCTACAATTTTGGTAAATTGGTCTAAAATTCTGTTCACCCATCAAGTTTAAAAAAAAATTTACTTTATTCCTACCATTTTTGTACACATTAACATCTAAATGGGGCAATTGAACCCAGATTTGTGTTTAATAAACCCTACAAAATATAAAGGAGATGTCTCCTGGTGACCTGTCCACCTTCCTGGAAAGGACAGGATGGACGAAGGCCTAGAAAGACCACTCCTCGGGAGGATGTACAATGGGTCACACGTGGCCTAACTTACCCTCCCTACTCTACGACATCAAAATGGGCTCTAATGCTGATTAAAATGTTTAGACTCGTGAGAAAATAAAAAAAAACTACAATCCAAACAACAATAGTATTATAATATTGACTAATAAATATCGCGCTCCCCTGGTATTAACAACTATTTAGCCCACTCACCGATCTAAATTTAAATACCTTTGTGACATTGACATTGAGTTTTTTTAATACATTTCTCATGATATATATATATATATATTTCTCATTAGTATTCTTTACGTTTGTAAACATTATAAATATTCCAATAAAATATAGATACGAGGTCACAGAGTTCTTAACACTACAGACGTGACTGACAATAATTCGACTTCGTTGATTGTTGTGGTAAAGATTAAAATAACGATCTTATCATCAATAGATTTAGATTTTTTGATATTATGTTATAGTATGGAATTCTTGACCCGCTTTTACCTCCTGGAATTAAATTTGAATTATTAGACTAAAAACGAATGGAGAGCAATTTCAACAGGTGGAGGTTATTATTAAATAATAGTTTTAATAGTACCTATCATTTAAATTTAGTCCTCAATTTTTATTTCTCAAGGTGGTTAGGAAGAAAATGTATATTGAGAACTGAATGTTCTTATAATATCTTGTCACCTTTTTTTATAAATACAGATTATATAAATTTTGTCCACGACCACTTACAAATAAGTCAATATTTCACCTCTTAACAAAAGGTAGGTATATGGTACCCATACATCTACTAGAGTGAATTATGGTTCATAATTCACGCTTTTGCATTTAAATAGCATATTTTGCTATGACAACACAACATTAATTCCGGCTTAGGTGACTGGGTATAAACTATTAAATCTGCGTATTTTTGTTTCTGAAATATATCGTATCGATAAAATATCGAAATTTTTAGTATTGATACGTTTCATAACGATATTTACTAATATTGATAGTTTTAAAACAATATGTATGCTATTCAAAAGTCCCCTCCCCCCCTCGTATCATTTGAACGGCTACACTTACATTAATAAAATTTGGAGTGTGAAAATAAAGTGTTGTAAACTTCTCTACGAATGGTAACAGGTGACATAATAGTAATAGATGACGTCACAGTGCCACTCTAGCCAATAATTTTAAATAGGACCTTATGGCAAGTGATATCTCGTTTGAAAGGCATTGACATTGGTTACATAGCCATATCAATTTTGTTTGGGTTTAAACTAATTTTAACGAATAAATTAAATAAATACCAAAATTATTGAAATTATTTTTTTAAATTTAATTAATCAAATATCAACAATGGATTCTTATAGCAAGTGTTCGAAATGTGCTCCGTCTACTTCCTGACAGTAATACATCCTATCAATAAACTCTTGTCGTACTCGTGTTCGAATGTGTCACCTGAAATTGCATTGCATTCTTCAATAATTCTTTCTTTCAAAACGCCAATGCTATCTGGTGCCGTAGTATAAACCTTGGATTTCAAGTACCCCCATAGAAAAAAATCTAATGGTGTCAGATCTGGTGACCGAGGTGTCCATTCTATAGGACCTCGCCGGCCGATCCATCTACCTCGATATTCTTCATCCAGGTAACGTCTTACTGCACCATAATAATGTGCAGGAGCACCATCTTGTTGAAATTTTATTTCCAGATGGCCGAATTTATCTGGATTATCTTCCAGAATTTCAAGAGTTAACGGCTCAATTGCATTTTGTAACATCTCCAGATACACTTCACCGCTTAAATTTGAATTTAGGAAAACAGGACCAACTATGTGGTTTCCCAAAATACCTGCCCAAACATTGACTTTTTCTGGAAATTGGGTATGTTGTTCACGAAAGGTGTGAGGATTTGTGTCACTCCAATACTTCACATTTTGTGTATTCACATTTCCATTGAGACAAAAAGTACTCTCGTCACTAACACAAATTGTTTTTGTGGAATGTGGGTTTTGACTAATTTTATTTGTCATACATTCACAGAATTCGAGTCTTCTGTCGGGGTCGTCATCCGAAAGGTGGTGCACCATGTTTAACTTGTATGGATGAAATTTATTTTTAGCCAACGCTCTCTGTACTGTATTTTTTTTACTTCACAGATAGACGCAACTTTAGTTGAAAAGGAAGTAGGGTTTACTACCATTTCAGCAACTATATCAATTTTTTTATCATCACTAAATGTTGGTCGACCAGATCGTTTGGCATCTTGAACACTACCTGCTGCTTCAAACTTGTGAAGAAGCTCCCTCAAATAAGTTCTCGAGATAGGGCGATCTGGGTATGTCTTATTAAATAAACGTTCCGCTTCATGGAGATTCTTTCCAGATTCACCAATTATTAAGATAGCTGCTACTTTGTCGGCTTGAGTACGTACCATTTTGCCTATGTAAACTCTTAAATGTCTCGTTAAACAATAATAAAATTAAATATTTAAGCTATTTAGAAAAACTTTGCAAAGCAACAAATACTATTAAATTAAAAACGTCAATTTTTTTGACAACTAACCAGAGGCGGACTGAAAAATCTTCAATATTTAAATGTGAAATAATAATTTTGGTATTTATTTAATTTATCCGTCAAAATTAGTTTAAACCCAAACAAAATTAATATGGCTATGTAGCCAATGTAAATGCCTTTCAGATTGGCACTGTGACGTCATCTATTACTAATACGTCACCTGTTACCATTCGTAGAGAAGTTTACAATACTTTATTTTCACATTCCAAATTTTATTAATGTAAGTGTAGCCGTTCAAAAGATACGAGGGGGGAGAGGACTTTTGAATAGCACTGTATTTATAACGGTACGGTGTATCGATATATAAGTAAAAATTATTTGGTTTGATACAGTTTACTACATGCTTACAATATTCTAATTCCATAAATAAATGTGTAGTTGTCTACAATTTTCAACTCAATCCTTGTATAGGGCTGTTGAGAAAACATTGTATACCTAATAAAGTGTCTTTTTTCACTCGCAAAAAGTACCACTTTGTGAAGTTATTGTATAAGTTACGATTAAGTTTAAATTCAATTTAAATATTGACGGACTTGTGAAATATAGCTAAACTATAAGTATCTATCAATTGTAAACTTTATTACATACTTGTAAGTTTAATACGATGCATTAATGTACAAAGCTACATTTTATGTTTTCCGTAATCGTATGTAACGTACAGTTTGATTTATAGAATTACTTTTAGCTTCTTTCTAATGAATTTAGACATATAGGTAGATAGACTGGTTCACAAGTGACAATTCATTCCAAATTGTATTTAAATATTGCCTAACGTCTCTTTGAAAATGTGGAGGTGCGCCATCTTGTTGAAAGTATAAGTTTATATCAGAAAATAATCGATTTATTTTAGGTACAATTTGGCCATTTTGGAAAAATCAAGATGATTAGCACCGGTAAGCTTACCAGTTCATGAAATTTAGATATTAATCTCGTCAATGTAAATCTACTACTAGAAAGGCATTCATTCATTCGATTTAAATCGTTAAAAAGATGAGCTGCTTCGTCACGGGAACGTTTGCGATCACCATAACCAACTAACATTTCAATTCGTCATGTGTCATTATTTGTAATTAGTATCAGCTTTAACAATTTATACATAAATAATGATCTAGTTCACGTTTTCAATGTCTATTATTGTTTTTTGTTCAATTTTAAAAATCTACAAGGTCTTAATTTAAAAAACATTCAATATGGCGGCCTTACGCTAATCGCTGACGTCAAAAGCATTTGATATTTTCTCTAAAATATGCAAATATTAATCATCCTAGAATTTCATAACTTTCTCTTTATCCGTTTCAAAGATAATCCCTTGGTGCAGCACTGTATACAAGGGCGTCGCCAAGGGGAGCAGGGAGGGGCAGCTGTCCCTTCCTAGAGTTAGAAAAAAATTAATTAAAAATATGTGGGGACTTGATGTTAATTATGTCAGATAAGAGATTCAAGAAAGAATTAAGAAATACCAAAACAAAAAAAAATGAAAAATACAAGATATTTACTTGTCTAAGGCATTCTTGAAGATTTCTAAAGAATGAACTAAAATTAAAATTAACGTTAATTAACGAATTTTAATTAATGTACCAACAACTACATTTCGCCCATCCCTTATTATCTTGCCCCCCCCCCTGTCCCGTTTGCTGCCGACGCCCTTGACTGTATATACGTTCGTGTGGAATTTGACCTTTTTATGAAATTTTTACAGTGATTGTTCTCATTCAGTAATAGTTAAATAAATGATTTAATAAATTAAAAACATTAAAGCGATGTCAAGGCCAAACCGTGAGATATGATCATGAAAATAATTCACTAGGAACTTGAAGGCAAATGTAGTTACACTAAAAAGATAACAAAATTATGATTGAATATAAAATTACCGTTTTCTAATATCTAATGATATTAAATTGTAGACGATTCCTGAAAAATATTGAAGTTCAATAAGACTATGTATATATGTATGTATGTATTTTGGGGTAACATTCACTGAGACCTAAAAGATCTATTGTGCCCCCTTACTTCTACTTAGTTTCTGAGGAGAGTCTCAGATACTAGTAGCTCCTTTAGTCCTATTTCCCGGAGGAATTTTAGGATATCTGCAGGCCTCAACTTAGGTTACTGTCCCACTTCTATCCAGTAGTCTCCCAGGTACTGTGCCCTAGGATTCTGAAATACTGTGCAGTTCGCAAGTATGTGGATGGAGGTTTCTTCTTCCATTCCACAAAATCTACAATGTCCCGTAAGGATTCCTGTTAAAACTCTTAGTGCAGTTTTGCTTTGACTTATGTATTCATTTGATCTCAACAGGTTGTAGTCACCCAGAAGAATCTTTGATTGCCTAAACCCTACTAGATATTTCCAATTGTCAGATCTTCTCTTTTCTTCGGCTTTTCCTATTTCTTCCAATATTACATTGGAGCTGATTCCGCAAAAGGGTTCAGGCCACCAAAAGGGTATTTCAGTCCCACTCTTCGTAGTTCATCTGCTATTTCGTTTCCTTCTATATTGAAGTTCAATAAGAGTAACAACATTGCAATTATTTATCCCTAGGATTCTGTTGGTAGGTTTTAACATAATAATATATAATAGAAATATATTTCTCTCAAGGATAATCCAATGCATGGTATGTCTGTATGTATGATGGGGTGACATTCAGGAGGGCAACACAAGGGCACCTCCGTACAAAGAGTTTACTGAACAAGGTTGACAAGGAACTCTCAACCAGGCTATTGAAACTGGGTAACAGACATTTGAAGATAGTTACCGATCTGGTGACTGACTGGGTGAACCTATGTGCACGAAATGTGAACTCTATGATGAAACACCTACCCACATAATCTGCTTCTTGCGAGAACTTACATGGACTCAGACGGAAATGGGAAATGGTACACATTCAGTTTAAGTGCCTGGGCTGCTGAGCACAACCCAATCGAATAAATGAATGAATGGGGTGACATTCACTGAGACCTAACAGATCTATTGTGCCCCCTTACTTCTACTTAGTTTTTGAGGAATATCTCAGAGACTAGTAGCTGCTTTAGTCCTATTTCTCTGAGGAATTTTAGAAGTGCCAGTGCAGGGTATCGATTGGGGTTGAATTTTCAAATGATAGAGTTTGTTTTTGGAGGTTGTTAGGAGAGTTACTGTTGTGCTGGAGGTTTGTAATTCAAAATAATTACCCTGTTTCGATAAAGAATAGTATTGAAGACATACAGACATCTGTAGATATAAGTGTATTTCTCTTAGATATCAACAAAAACATTAGATTGATATGTAGCTAATCATATGGACATAATTTGTCTATAAACTACTTCTTTAAAAAAAAATGTTTTAAGGTTAAAGCTTGTTTTGTTCTTTAGACTCTCAATTATTAAGAAAATATACGTAAATTTATTTATGAAACTGAATAAATTAATAATGTTATTGACACTATGATTGAAATATTACAATGTATTACCGTCGTTTTCACGTTTGGAAATGAACGAGAGTGAAATTGAAATAATAAAACAAAAGGAAAACGGCTAGAAGTAAAAGTATTTATTTACGCATTTGGTGCTACAAATAGTTTCAACTTTCCTTCTACCATCCAACAAGGGATTTATTTGTTTAGAAAATGGTAATCAGGCTACTATTTTGATTTCTAATCCTTTTCCACGTGACTTATGAGCTTAGAGGTCATTGGCTGAGGCAGCTTTTACTTTTATTCAATACAATGAACAATAATTTGCGGGATTTTAATTTAACTTAATAATAAGTATCTTAATTCATTAATATAAACTTATTTATACTCCATATTGTGCAGTAACTGTGATTGAATAACAATTTTTTCGCCTACCCCTATATAAAGTACACAATTTCCTCCCTCACATATATATAGTACTATTGTATAAGCAATAGGCTGTATGTATTACATTGGAGTAAATTGCCTTTTCCTTTCGTAGACGTATCACATCTTGCTGGAGGAAAGATAACAATATCCTCCTTAGTAAGGTCTCAGCTAATGTCACACCAATATACATACATCTTCTTTAGTATTACAAAGCTATAGACCATTCCAGAAAGACGTCACTGACAGGTCGGCCATATTGTGCTGGAAGTCACATGTCATATTATATTAAGTTTTTATTGTTTACTGCTAAACATCTGATAATAGTTAGACATTAATTAGTAATAAGTTCTTAACATTATCTAAAATGTCATCGTTTTGTAGTGGTCTAAGTGTGGAATGTAGAGAGCAAGAGACGAGATACGACTGTTTTTACCAAGCGATGTACCTATTTAATTGATCTGTCTGTGCACCTGAATTTGTTGCTCTTGAATCAGATGATTCCTTTGCTGAAAACTTTTTCCGTCGTTTGACATTTCAAATATTATTTAATTCATTCCAAGGACAATTTACAGACTGCGCCATGTGTTATTTGTGAAGTTTTTATTATTTAAATGAAATAATATGTTACATTGACATTGTTCTACAAAGTCCGACAACCAATTGACTTACAGCACATGCCAAAACAAACAAGCTTCAACTCCAACTGATCGGTTATCCTCCAGAATAATATGGCCGACCTGTCAAAGTCAGGTGTTCTGGAATGGGCTATTGTTTGCTTTGACACCATTCAAATAATATTAACTTGGTTCATTCTAGAATCACAGTAGGTAGGTACTAAACAAAAGCTCTGCAAAGCTGACAAAATAGATAAAGTGTAGGCGTGAAAATAAAATAAACCACTCGATACACCAGCAATCATACAACTTAAATTTAGAGTAGAAGCTTAATTATAACTTACCTACATAATTTGGACATAAAATGGCGACCAAGAAGTAGCAATTTTAACATAAAAATTGTTATTGATTATTCAAGGTTTTTAATAATTTCATACTTGGAATATGCTTGCAGTGAATTTATTGGATATGTGTGATAAATATACCTTTTCACCTTTCAAATTGTACGTCGTAAACGGATATAAATATTAAAATCGTGAATTTATATTATAAATCTTTTAATAAAAACACTACCGATGAAATGCTGTAGCATACAGAGTGAGTTTTATAGTTTTTGGTTCGTTTTTCCGGAATAATAATGAACTTTATTATTTCAAATGGATAACCCTGTGTATTTTTTGCCCTTTAAAATCCTCAAGAAGTACTTATTATTCTTCATATAATGTTCTCTATACCTAAATGCCATAATTTCGGAGTTTTATGTATGTACGATTGGGTGACATTAACTAAGACCTAAAAGATTTATCCTGAGGAACGTCTCAGAGACTAGTACCTCCTTTAGTCCTATTTCCCTGAGGAATTTTAGTATATCTGCAGATTTCAATTCAGGTGAATGTCCCTCTTCTATCCAGTTATCTCCTAGGTGCTGTGCTCTAGGATTCTGAATTGCTAAGCAATTCGCAAGTATGTGGATAAAGGTTTCTTCTTCCATGCCACATAATCTACATTCTTCTTCCTCCACTATTTTTAGCTTTTTCAGAGTTATAGCTACATTTATATTATCTCCGTCGAAGTTAAAATAATACATTAACAAGGCTTTGATGTCTACAATAATAGCTTTGATATTACAATAAATTAGTGGTATTTAGGTATAGTTTGGCAAGTTTATCTGAAGCTAGGCGGCATCGGTAAGGGGCGAGGAAACATGGCGGATATCTGTCATAAATGTACCAATGGCGTACAGTACCTGTTTTTATAAAAGTATTAAACATAATAATTATTACTATATAATATTTATATATAGAAACTGATTTTTGCTTTGCTTTAAAGGTAAGGTATTTGTTAAAAACAAATAATGTTAAGAATCGTACTTGAATTCAATATGGAAACGAAATAGTTCAAAATCTGACACTGACAATACCGACGCCACTGGATAATCATTGTCAGTCAATTGACAAAGTGAGAGGAAAGAACACACGCTAGCGCTTGCCAATAGGAAGTCAGCTGGTCGCTAAGCAACGAAGGCCTTTCGATAAATTTCACCAATTGAGTTAGTTTTGAGGGAGTGAAAATTATGGTTTTCGCACAACGCTGCCAGAGCTTGAAGAAGCCCATAACAAATTTGGTAAAGTGTTCATATTTTAATATTAATAAATTGAAAAAATAATGTTAATAGACAAAATCCAAGCAAACAATCACATTAAAGAATTAACGTTTAATCATATTGTTGATAATAAAAAGTCCATTTTCTAATTATTATCACTACATACTTAGCACTTTATCTTTTTCATATTTAAACGTGGCAATATCGAATGTTTTCGACTGCGTTCCTTTCACGGCTTCAGATAAACTTGCCAAACTATATAGATAACATTACATGAAAAATATTCACTATTCCTTAAAGAATTCAATACTTCCATACTTGAAACTCACTCTGTATAAGTAGCTAAATAAAAGTGAATTATTAGATAGCTATCTAAATTATAAAATCATTTTTAGACTGGAAATATAAATATATTGAGATTAAACACAAACCGGAACATAGTTATCACCATAAAAGATTTCTTCTCTCACACACACCTCCTGAGACAATTTCTAACGAATTAAATGGTAGTTTAGATGGAAATTAGAAACATCCTCCCAAGAGGACATGGGTCTATTTTTAAAGATTTACTGAAGAGAAAAACTTTAATTTCAAATGTTTAAAAGAGTAACTTTATTACGTAATAGAGATACTAAAGTTTTTTTTTCATTATCAAAAACGTTCCATTCACTCCAATTTATTTTTTTTCTAATTTTTTTTTGGGAATCAAACAACAATAATGTGAAATTGATTTTTATTGGGTAAAACAACGTCGTATTGTGTGTTTTCGATCGTTTTATACTGTAATTCAGTGTTCTTGTGTGTTTTCGTATGTATTTGAGTGAAATAGGATGGAAAATGGCCCAATTGCTCGATAACTTTCGTTTTTAGTTAGATTCAAGTAGTTTTGAGCATTATTTAAGTGCTTTTCAGTGTAAGAGACGGTTTTTGAGTGATTTCAATCTCCTTTGACTGTTTTGGACCGTAACTACGTGAAATTGATAGTTATTGGATAAAATAACGTCGTATTGTGTGTTTTCGATCGTTTTATACTGTAATTCAGTGTTCTTGTGTGTTTTCGTATGTATTTGAGTGAAATAGGATGGAAAATGGCCCAATTGCTCGATAACTTTCGTTTTTAGTTAGATTCAAGTGGTTTTGAGCATTATTTAAGTGCTTTTCAGTGTAAGAGACGGTTTTTGAGTGATTTCAATCTCCTTTGACTGTTTTGGACCGTAACTACGTGAAATTGATAGTTATTGGATAAAATAACGTCGTATTGTGTGTTTTCGATCGTTTTATACTGTAATTCAGTGTTCTTGTGTGTTTTCGTATGTATTTGAGTGAAATAGGATGGAAAATGGTCCAATTGCTCGATAACTTTCGTTTTTAGTTAGATTCAAGTGGTTTTGAGCATTATTTAAGTGCTTTTCAGTGTAAGAGACGGTTTTTGAGTGATTTCAATCTCCTTTGACTGTTTTGGACCGTAACTACGTGAAATTGATAGTTATTGGATAAAATAACGTCGTATTGTGTGTTTTCGATCGTTTTATACTGTAATTCAGTGTTCTTGTGTGTTTTCGTATGTATTTGAGTGAAATAGGATGGAAAATGGTCCAATTGCTTGATAACTTTCGTTTTTAGTTAGATTCGAGTGGTTTTGAGCATTATTCAGGTGCTTTTCAGTGTAATAGACGGTTTTTGAGTGATTTCAATCTCCTTTGACTGTTTTGGACCGTAACTACGTGAAATCGATAGATATTGGATCAAATAACGTCGTATTGAGTGTTTTCGATCGTTTTATACTGTAATTCAGTGTTCTTGTGTGTTTTCGTATGTATTTGATTGAAATAGGATGGAAAATGGTCCAATTGCTCGATAACTTTCGTTTTTAGTTAGATTCGAGTGGTTTTGAGCATTATTCAAGTGCTTTTCAGTGTAATAGACGGTTTTTGAGTGATTTCAATCTCCTTTGACTGTTTTGGACCGTAACTACGTGAAATTGATAGTTGTTGGATAAAATAACGTCGTATTGTGTGTTTTTGATCGTTTTATACTGTAATTCAGTGTTCTTGTGTGTTTTCGTATGTATTTGAGTGAAATAGGATGGAAAATGGTCCAATTGCTCGATAACTTTCGTTTTTAGTTAGATTCGAGTGGTTTTGAGCATTATTCAGGTGCTTTTCAGTGTAATAGACGGTTTTTGAGTGATTTCAATCTCCTTCGACTGTTTTGGACCGTAACTACGTGAAATTGATAGTTATTGGATAAAATAACGTCGTATTGTGTGTTTTCGATCGTTTTATACTGTAATTCAGTGTTCGAAATAAAAAATAAAAAACATTGTTGTGGTTTGATTACCAAAAAAAAAATAAGAAAAAAGAATAAGTAATGCCACAAGGAACTTACAGAAGATATCTAATTTATTTATCTTCCGACCTGAACGTGAAGGTTTTTAACAAATCAAAACATAAATTACCTCACATATTAATCAAATCCTATCTGAATATCTCGGTCGTCTGATACAATTACGTAAATTCGAAAGAGATCCGCGGTACGAGACTTACAAACTGGGAAACCCCCGGGCAAGAAGTGAATTTTCAAGGTGAGTCAATTTTCGAATACAAGTAAGTAAGAGTGAAAGTCCTTTCAGATATAATACACCAAAAAGGTGTGACCGAAATGTAATAATCAGTTTTTCCAGTTTGAGTTTGGTATGTAAAAAATAATTTTAGATATTATTATAATCGTTATTCATATCGTTTTGGGTGTGGAAACAATGAAGATTCATTAATCGATATTTTATTGTTCCGGTTTGAACGAAAGCTATATCTAAATTACACAATATACAAGGCGTTAAAGTTAAAATTTGATTAACCTTTAGATGGAACTTTTATAGATACACTTTGCTGTCAAAATGGTGGTCTATTTGTACAGTTTAATTCTGCAGACATAAAATCAGTTTCAAAAATATCCAAAGCAATAAGAACAAAATATTAAAAGTGTAATATACAGTGTGGAAAAGAAATTCGTTATGTAATTAAGCAACAAGAAGGAATTGGATCCAAATACCATTTCCAGACTTGGAAAGAATGCCATTCAATGGTACATAGACGGCTCAAAAGCAATAGAAGGAACTGGGATAGGAGTGTACGGGCCAGGAACCAAACACTCTGAAAGCTTGGGAAAAACCCCAAGCATCTTTCAAGCGGAAATTCACGCAATAAGAAAGTGTGCCCAGTTCAATATTGACAAAGGATATAGAAGGCAAAGGATTATCATAATGTCTGATAGTCAAGCGGCCATTAAAGCGCTGAGTTCTTGTGTAATCAGTTCCAAAATGGTGTGGGAATGCCTAGGCAAACTTAATGAACTAGGCGAGAACAATATAGTCACCTTACTGTGGATTCCAGGACACACTGGAATAGAAGGAAACGAAATAGCAGATGAACTAGCGAAGAGGGGGACTGAAATACCCTTTTGGGGGCCGGAACCCTTTTGCGGAATCAGCTCCAATATAATATTGGAAGAAATAGGTAAAGCCGAAGAAAAGAGAAGATCTGACAATTGGAAAGATCTAGTAGGGCTTAGGCAATCAAAGATTCTTCTGGGTGACTACAACCTGTTGAGATCAAATGAATGCATAAGTCAAAGCAAAACTGCACTAAGAGTTTTAACAGAAATCCTAACGGGACATTGTCGCCTGAATGGACACCTTAAAAAGCTCAAAATAGTGGAGGAAGAAGATTGTAGATTTTGTGGAATGGAAGAAGAAACCTCCATCCACATACTTGCGAACTGCACAGTATTTCAGAATCCTAGGGCACAGTACCTGGGAGACTACTGGATAGAAGAGGGACAGTTACCTAAGTTGAGGCCTGCAGATATCCTAAAATTCCTCCGGGAAATAGGACTAAAGGAGCTACTAATCTCTGAGACTCTCCTCAGAAACTAAGTAGAAGTAAGGGGGCACAAAAGATATTTTAGGTCTCAGTGAATGCTACCCCAAAATACATACATACATACATACATACAGTGTGGAACAGCCAAATGGAATACATTCAATAACGAATAAATGAAATGAAAAACGCTTGGACACGACGATTTGTTGTTTTATTCCATTTTGGCCGTTCCACACTGTAGAATGTCTAACAGGTTTGTTTATAATAAAAAACAATTACCTTCTAATATGCACCAGCTTAATAGTTTCGTTTTTTTTTACAACTACCGTAATAGTTTAAAATAATGATCGGTGATCAAGTGAGATAATAGTGAACGGCCTTAATTCTAGCAGAGTAATCAATTCGAAGCGTGTCTTTGTAACATATTTCATCACGGATGACAAATTATAAACTGGTTCTGATAGACCAGTTGTTGAAAATAATGAAGCAAATGGTAGCGACAATATAAAGTGGTATTAACCTAGTTTTCAGTGTAGAATACCTTGAAAACTTCCGAAAAATGTAGAGTGTTTTGGATAATGTGAAGGTAGAACAAAATGGTGATGTGAAACAAAGAGGGCAAAGCT
Organism: Lochmaea capreae; assembly: GCA_949126875.1. NCBI lineage: Eukaryota > Metazoa > Arthropoda > Insecta > Coleoptera > Chrysomelidae > Lochmaea > Lochmaea capreae. The sequence continues at coordinate 4,774,722 of OX421400.1, forward strand.
GAGGAAACGCAGCCTGAACCAGGACAGATTTTCAGTATACCGAAAACTATAGTATATATGAGGATCTGTAAAGACCTGGATTGGAGAACAGCATAAACATTTCTGCGTAAACGTCCCAAGGGAAATGCATGGGAAAACCTTTATAAAAGAACCATGCCTGAAACGTACAGCGGATTTGCTAACACTGTACAGAAATCAGCTGAGAATGATAACAGGTTTCATGACTGGTCATGCACCAGTAAACACCTGTACAAATTAAAACTAAACAAGGGAGATCATACATGCAGATTATTTGGTAGGGAAACGGAGATAGTGAAACATTATACTATTTACATGCGAGTCTCTTGATCGCAAAAGACAGTTATTATTTGGCAAACCGCAAGGAAACGCTGAGTTATATAGCAAACACCCAGCTAAGAACCTGTAAAAACTGGTGCAGGGGACGAAGGTGCTGGACTGGGCGCTATGAGAAAGCACGAGCAAAAATACATCAAGCCATTAGGCTGCAGTGTTATCGGAGACTTGTCAGACGAGCTCGGGAAAAAAAGGGCTCCAAGGATCTGTTTCGAGTCCAGTGGCTAGAGTAGCTACAGAATATTCTAGTAAAGTTATCAAAGTTATCTTACAGTAATAACCATGGATACTAAAAGAGGAGCACCAACTCAATATACTCGAATAAGTTCTAAACTTAAGAGGGCGCTAGTTACAAAGCATATGCTTATTAGTTCACTGCACTTAACAGGCTAATTGCGAATTCGACTGGCTGCACTAGTGCGTTCTATTCGACACTGAAAGCACTCTCGAGAGACATCATTTTAACATCTAAAAGAGGTCGGATTAATGTTCATATATAGAAGATATTGACGACTAAAAAGACGTCACTTAGACGCCTAAAATAGGTCCAATTAAGGTCTATCTTATTACCACATTGACGTTAGAAAGATGTCATTTAGCTATGACTTACTTAAATCTTTTAGATGTCATTTTCTAACGTTAGTAGACGTCTTTTAGCCCAATATGATGATGTCGTTTAGACGTCATATAGACGAGAATGGTTACCTGGGTCTCTTGGTGCTGGCTGTTCGACTGACAAGGTTCTGCACTGGTTTTGAAAATATGTATGTTCGTCTCGGATATGCACGAATTTAGTGCAGTTCTGGAGAGAATTCGGCTGGAAAAATTTTTAGAACGTTGCTGCTAGTACAGTCGAATCAACGTCGGTTCAAGAACTGCACTGGTGTGGCTCGTATTTCTTCAGTCCCGCTTGGTAACTTCACCGGTTCCAAGCTGGAGCAACTTTTAGATTGCACTGAGAAAATGCGAATGGAACTGGTATGCCGTGCATTCGGATCGTGCCCCCCAGTCGAATTCACCATAACATTTTAATTAAATCGTACCATAGAGATACTACAGATAGAGGCAACAAGCCATAGGCTTCTGTGTAAGTGGAAATGTCCGACAGAACTCCGGTGAGAGAGAAAAAGACAGACGATCCGAGGTTTTTCTGTCTTTGTCTGTGAATACAGCATGCGCGCTATTAGAAAAAGACAGCCTAAACCTCCGAATTTCTCTCTCTCTCTCTTTCAGTCTGACGGTATTCGAGCTGGCTTGTTGCCTTTATCTATGAATCGTTAAAAGGAACGTATACGTTGAATTCCTATTCGCGAAAATTTTTCTGATAGTGGGCGCTCAACCCATTTATGTTTGTATTAATACTTTGCTCACTAACGGCGATTTGGTTTGTTGTTCCCATTGCTAGATTATAAAATTTGGACGGTAGGTGTCGCACCCTTTGCTCGATTTCGCGAATTCAAATTGGAATTATTTGACAGATTAATTCTCCAGTATTTACCATATTATTCATATTGGACTCATCGCTCCTCAACAATCTTTCACTCTTATACTACAATTTGAACATAAACACGCAACAAACCGATATCATAACCTTCCAATTAATAGATTACCGAATATTTGCAGGATCTCGCCAAGCTGTTTGGACAAAAGTGAATTGTGCGTGAGATTGACCTTGAACATATTTTTGCAATGTAATTAACAGTATAGTTTTTCATTTGACAATAACTAAACCCACGCTGAATTAAAACTAGAAGAGTATAGTTTGTGACAGTGATAAAGAAAGGATTTGTGACATTTAGTTTCTAGTTCACCTATAAAAGCATCCATTTTAACTAATTTAGTTGCTTGGGCCTGTATCTATATATACTTTTATTTTTGCGACAGTATTTGTTCTAACGACTTCTCGATACTATTGCATACATTAGATTACTTTCACTAGCGTTGTGAGAAATTGTTACGAATAAAACCGGAATTACTCCAAAGCCCTAGGGCATTATGAGTGGAAGCAAAAGTGTCTTCAGCTGAATCGACGTAAACGGGAAATTAGAATGACATAATCGATCTAAAAAAATTCTAATGCAAATTCTTTACAATTTCTCACATTCTGATCTTCAGGTAATCATTTAATAAAAACTCTATGTTAGAAAAAGCGCAATTTTCTCAAAAACGAGATGTCACTATTACAGTTAATATGTAAAAGAATTAAAATTACGGTTGAGCTAGAAACGAATACGAAAACAGTGCAAGTCATATTAATAATTTTAAAAATTATTTTAAGCAATTGAAAAATTTAATTAAGCATTGAGAAATTTAATCGTTTCAATGGTGTTACTAATTTTTTAACTTCCAGTGACACATCATCCTTTTAAATTAATATCCCAGTGTATCTAGACTTCACCTTGGTCACAGACGTGTTTTGATTATGTCCATCATCATCAATGGTTGTTATGCACGTATTTACTCACACGTAAATGGACAAACGATTTCCGAAATGACAAAACAAAGTCACTAGGACGTTGTTTGCATAATTAATAGCTAAGTAATTAGGTAAACTTGTTAGGCGAAGTGGTTATCAGGATCACTAAAAAGAATCTATAATTTGTAAAGGTTAACCACAAAGCATTTTGCATTTCAGTTTGGACCTCTACTTACGGACCACCCTGTATAAGTATATAAAGGTTTCTCCGGTTTTATTATTATTATTACTACCTCTTTGATATTTCTCTTGTGTTGTAACGAATGCAACATACCTATTATGACTTTACCATAAAAACATAATTTAATAGGTTTTTATTTTATTTTTTTTCAAATATAAGTTATTACATTAATTGTAATTTGAATCATACATTTGCGGCAATTCTACCAAGTATGTTGTCTCACTTGTCTCTGATTCTACCTACCAGGGTGCAGACACCGCTCAATTTTTGACGTTTATCGAATATTCAAAGAGCAAACACAACATCAAACGTCAACAGTTATAACAAATAATTATTATCTGAACCAGTAATTATTATACATATTTAGTTTCCTTAATATTTATGTTACATTTAAGTACTTATTAAATTTATTATGCTCTTAACATTTTTGTGTAAAATACATACCAATTTTGTAAATTGGATAAAAAATGGCGGACAGGTTAAATTTCTTAAAGTGACAGCTGTTACCGTTTGGGAGAGTACATTATTTTGTTGTATTTATAATAATCCAAATCATGTACTGATAATAAAAAATCGAAATAAAAGTAACTGCTGCCTCTAGCTGATCCCATAGAAACAAATTTGCTTTGGGTGCGTTCGATAGCTACGAAACTAAACCACAGATCTCCTTAACTTTCCCGTCCGCATTTTCTGTTCTGTCAAAAAATGACAATAATATCCTAAATGAAAATACTTTCCTTTCAATAACTCAACTCATTGATGCTTTTAATCTCAAATTAACAAAATTGTAAAGAAAATCAGTAATTATTCAGGAAATTCGTATATATAATTTATTAAATATGTCATGCCTACTATCAATATATTTAAGTAGCCATCTTATCCAGCAGCCTGTGATGAAACATGGAGAAAACGATGACAGTTCTTTACAATAATTAAAACGTTTATTTAAAGTGTCAAATAAGATTAGAAAAACGTAAAAAGTGTTAAAAATGTGGTCAAATAACGTGAAAACTGTCCCGTCTCGCGTGAAGAATGCATATTTACACGTGGATCAAAAAAGATTTCTTCGCACTGCCCAGTTTGCTCAAGCTCAACAGCAAGCGTTAGCAACGAAATCCGATGCTGCCGATGTCAAACCAGCTGCTCCCCCGAAAGAAGCGGTAGTAGTAGCTAGTCCTTACTTGGCCCCACAGTCTAAAAAACTACCAGAAGTTACCGAAACTATATCATTCGATGATATTCCCGGACCTATCAGCTTGCGACTTATATCAAAGTTTTGGGGAATGATCCCTATTATGGGCACAGAAATAACCGTAAGTGTCGTACAGTATTTATTAAGTGGAGGAAAATTTTTTGGAGGAGTTCTCAGTTGGGGAGGTAATGCTCCTTTTTTCAAGAAATTTTTTGACGTCTACGGCCCTGTTGTCAGACTTCACGGAGCTTTCGGAAGTGACGTCGTTTTGTTGAGTAGACCGGAGCATGCAAGTGCAGTATTCCAGAGTGAAGGGCCGTATCCGATTAGATCGTGTCTGGATTCAGTTGAAAAATACCGGCTGCAATGCAGAAACTATAAACAAGCAGGACCTTTTCTAACGTACGGACCTGAATGGGAAAAACTACGGAAATCCATCGAAATTCCTCTTCAAGCGATTGTATCTGAGCAGCAGAGCAGCATTGATAAAAATAATTCAGATTTCATTGAAAGAATGCTCATTATTAGAAATAAACAAGAAGAAATGCCTGGAAACTTCAAAGTAGAAATCTACAAGTGGGTTTTAGAATGTCTTTGCTCGGTTACTTTGAATAGAAAACTGGGATTTTTGGAACCAACTGGAATAAGTCCACCTTCTGATCCTGGAAGATTACTAGATGGGCTATTCGGAGCTACAGCTGCTATAAGAAAACTAGAGTATGGATTCCACCTGTGGAAATTTGTAGAAACTCCCGCTTGGAAGAGCTTGGTCAAGAATTGCGATTTAATTGATGGTGTATTGACAAAATACGTCGATAAGGCCAAAGAAGATTTGCAAGAGAAAAAAGCGAGGGGTGCTGTTTTAGATAAACCTACATTAATTGAACATCTTTTGTTAAAAGGGAATATTGTTGGAGAAGACGTTATGACTGTACTATTGGATATGTTTTTGATAGGTGCAAATGCCACTGCCCATTCGGTGGCTTTCTTCTTCTATCATCTTGCAAGAAATCCTCGTTGCCAGATTAAGCTATACTCAGAAATCAAGGACTACAATGGAGAGGTTAGTATATTCTTTTAAAGGTACTCATCAGTATCTCACGCATTTTTTTTAACACAATTTTCCATAGATCACCGTTGATGGTTTGAAGAATCTGAAGTACCTTCAAGCTTGCATGAAAGAAACCTTAAGATTGGACCCACCCATCCCAATTTTAAGCAGAGTATTGAGCAACGATGTAATTATCCATCATTACCGCATTCCAAAGGGTACTCACGTTCTTTACGCTACTCATTTGAACAACATGCGCGAAGAGTACTTTGAAGACGCCACCAAGTTCAAACCAGAAAGATGGTTCGGTGATGAGACGGGTGGTTTTGGCAACGAACACCAAACTTTTGCTTCGATGCCTTTTGGTTACGGACCTAGAAACTGTTTTGCTCGAGAAATGGCTGAAAATGAAATAGCTTCGTTGATTTTGAAGGTTTGCAGGAAATTTAGGATCGAGTATAACTATGGTGATATGAAGAGCTCTCATGAGTTGATGGCGTCTCCTACTAAACCTTTGAAATTTAGATTTATTAATAGAATTTGACGTTGTTCGGATTATTTTTGAGCTAAAACGTATTAAGTATTTTTCATAGAAAGTGACAAAATACTTTTTTTTTTAGTTTAGAGTTTTCTTGTGCTGTCTCAATAGATAGTTTTGTGAGGATTAATTTTTGGTTTTCGTGTAAGTTGTTAATAAATAAAATAAAATTTGAGAATTATCATTGGTTTTTATTATGGTTAATAATCTATTCGAGTGAGTACATTTTTATACAGTGTGTACATAAAGTAACGTAACAAAAAAATGTTGAATTAAAGTTTTTTTTTTAATAATCCACACCATCTGCATAAGTCGATTAGTATACAGGGTGCACCGTTGCTGCAAAATAACTTAACATTATTTTAAATACTACACAATGTATATTTTTTTAGTTTTTCATTATCTCTTAAATTACAAATACAACCGTCAAGACCGCATAATTCCCCAGTTACATTGGTTTGGATCTAAAATTATAAAAAAATTGTTTATGTCGAGAAAGTAGTAGGTTTTTCTATCATTAATATTAATTAATACAGTTTTAGGATTCTCGCAAAAGTTTCACGCCAAAAATTTCAGGTTTTCCGTTAAGAATTTCAAGGTTCTCGCTCAAATTTTAGGTTTCCCGCTAAAAATTCCAGGTTTCCTGTTAAGAAATTCAAGTTTCCCGCTCAAATTTTAGGTTTTTCGCCAAAAATTTCAAGTATCGGCGGGAAACCTGGAATTTTGGCAGGAAACTTGAAATTTTTGACGGAAACACTGAAATTTGAGCGAGAAACCTAAAATTTGAGCGAGAACCTTGAAATTCTTAACGGGAAACCTGAAATTGCATTAATTAATATTAAAAAAACTACAAACCTACTGCTTAATTCTTTGACATAAACAATTTTTTTATAATTTTAGATTCAAACTACTATTTAAAAAAATATGTTAATAAGTTATTTTGGAGCAGCGGTGCACCCTGTATACTTCCAATCGACTTATGCAGATGGTCTGGATTATTCGAAAAAACTTTTATTCAACTTTTTTTTTTGAAAACCTAACTGAAATCGAAATATTAGCAAGTTACGTTACTTTATGTACACACTGTATAAATATAAATACAAGTAGACGTTTTTCAAGAAAATATGTAAATTTTTCTTCAAACAAAGTTAAGTTCACTTAAATTTTTTTATTTTTGAAAATGTGGCGTATTCTGAAGAACAAGGAGAACGTTTTGATCAAGATATGATCTTCGAGAAATATTATCAAGAGGATAATGCTCCACCACATCGTGCTTTTGACTTCCATAGTATCCCACATTTGGCACTTCGCACTGGTTCGCCCAGCCTCAATAATCAAACATCTACCAAGAGCTTTACATTCCCATGAACCACCCCATCAAACACTTCAAGAACTTAGACAACTTTTACCCCAACTTTGGAGACAAAACGTTTCCGCTAATTCTGTCCCTGATTTAATTAAAAAACAATCTTTAATTAATAAATTTATTTTTTTGTATATATTTAACGCTTGTATTTATTTTAACAAATCTAATTAAAAACTGTGGTTTGTTTAATATTCCGTGTAAATTTTAATTACCATCATTACCTCGGAAAGTCCATGAAAGTCAGATTCAATAATTTTAATAAAAATAATGAATATTATTCATTATGCTGAATAATTATCTTTGAAATTAGTTCAACACATATTATGTCTAATAATTTTACAAGTTCATGTCCAGTAAAAAGTAGAAATAATTGTTATGCTTAACTCCACAATCTGCGAAGAGTTGAACGATAGCAATATGCATGATCTTAGATCACTTTAGAAATCCATTTTAGCGACACTTCCTCCAATTTAAAACAAACTTGTAACTTCTTTACAGCTGCTTTACAGCTTCTTATATAACTAGTGACAAGACAAAATGAACAGCATTTTGTTACTAAAATGCTCAACAAAATTATAAGATTGCCCACATCATTGCATCGGAAAATGTTCATTGAGGGATTCTTTACAGTTTTTTACGGAAAACGTTATTGTTATTCTATGTACAGGACCACCATCCAAGTGTGAAAAGTGAATCTGTTTTAAAGCTGGCCATTGTGGCCTCATTTAAAAATATGTACAATAGGTAGGAAGTTTAGACTGAGATCACCAAATGCCCATCCATTTAAGATGGATTACCTCGCTTCCCACAGTAAATACAACCAAAGTTGTAGTCTGTAAGCTTTTCTTTGTCTTCCAAACTTTTTAATGACTATTATTTCTCTTACAGGTAGTATATTCAACACTTATATCATCAGCACCAACTTGGGAGACACCCTCTCCGCACCAATACCACATTCAAACCGACGAAGGACCCGAACGATTTTTTCGATACCAAACTGATAGTGGTCAGTACCGAAAAGAAAAACGACTTGAAGATGGCACCGTCGTTGGCACCTACGCCTGGATCGATGCAGATGGTACGTGAATCATTTAACACAGTACAACTTAGTTTTTGTATTAAAAATTATTCTTTTCAGGAATGCTGCGACAACGCGATTACATTGCTGACAACGAAGGTTACAGGATACTGAAAACTAAAAATATTTTCGTCGGAACAAACACAAACGTGGGAGATGCTATAAAATCAGCGAAAAAATATCCGGCTTCTGCTGGTACTCTGGTAAAACCAAATCAAAGACCTGTCGTAACGGTACCTTATAACAGTGTATCTTTTATTCCTACCAGTACTTCTGCTCCTACTTCTAATTATATTCCTAGTAGTACACCGTCACCAATATCTTCTTACACTCCTAGTCACGCGTACGTTCCTACTATTACTCCTGCTTCTATTCCTTCAACTAGTTATACACCAAACGCACACTATTTTGATCTAAGTTTAAAATCAGCTTCTCCAACGGGAGAGCCTATTGTAGACATTACGCCTCCTACTTTTGCTAGAACAAATTACGGATATGTTCCTCACAACTTTAGCATCTTAAATGAAAATAATATCCAGTCCACACCAAGCTCTGTATCTTTTGGAGGACAATACTATGAATCGACTCCTTCGCCTTATGTTGAAAGTACAGAACGTAGTTTCTATTCCCCAATATCCTCTACGTATTCTCCAGCTGATTTTGGTGGTTCGCAGGAGGTTGATTCAAATTCTGTTGAGTACAATCCATATGTTCGTCAAGTTAAAGATACTTATAGATTTAGGAACGGTCCAACTTATCCTTTGGATAGAAACGGAAGGCCATTCGTAGGTTCTGATAATGGATACTCTACATATGACGGAGTTTCCGTTACTAACGACGGCTTTAGATATTACATTCCAAGAGCGTACCATGAGGAACAAACTGAAGCAGGTGATAAGAGGTCTGGTAGTTTTGGATATATTGATCCTTTTGGTATTAGAAGAGTTATTTATTACAACACAGCTCCTGGTAAAGGATTCCAGCATAGAAAAAATAATCGATATGTAGGATTTAAATCGACTCCGTATGATCCTAGACCTTATTGAGAACGAGAAGATGTTATGGGTGTTTAATATGTGCGATCCTTGCCAATTTAGTGCCAAAAGTGATAATATTCGAGATTTTAACATTTGATTTTCAAAATTATTGAACATAATATGGATATTTTCAAATGATTCTGTAGTAAAATATTACTTTATATGAAATATAATAGTTCTCAGTAGAAATACCACATAGCGTAGTCAAAGTACACAAAATATCCGTAAAATCCCGCAAAAAACACAAAAAACTTGAAAATTCAAAATTGAGTATTTAAAAGGGTTGTGATTAACATGAGAAAAACTTTACGATGCTAGGCATGCGATTTTCCGGAAAATCGTCGAGTGAAAATTTTTGTTTTTTCACTCTAATTGTTTAAATAATGAAAACACAGAGAAATGTTCGAATCAAAAATTGTAGCTAATACATTTATTTACAAAATTTGTCTAAACATTTTTTTTGTATCTGCATCAGTTTTTAAAATATATACGAAATTTCCATAGTAGTATTTTTGAACATCATCTATTTTCATGTTTTTAATTTTACGATAGTAAATAAACAATGACATTTAGAAAAAAAATGTTCATATGAAATGTGTTCTAAAATGGGGTATCTACAAATACTTTGAAAAAAAATTATTTTTTTTGTTTAATGTATTATCATCGATTTTCCACGCTCTCTCACCTGCTTTTTCAGCTTTATTTGTGCTCCCTTCTCTTTCTTACCTGAGCCATAGGTGTGATCTTTTGTATCGCGATTACTTCTAAATAGGTTCATTATAAAGTTCACAAATTTTTAGATAGTATCCTAAACGGTATAAAAAGTTATAGAAGGTTTGCTGACAGACCTCTGATTTAAGTATTTATTTTAAATAATTGTCTATTATTTAAAAAATTTGATATTTATAGAAAATCTGTATAGTAGTTTCAAAAGTAGATTCTTCAAACTGTTTAATTGAATTATATTAATTTTGAAAAATGATATAATTTAATGAAGTCTAAAAAAATAAGTAAAATTAAGCATGCAAAAAAACAGATTTTTAAGAAGCATTTATTTAAAATTCTAAATATTGATGGTATTGCTTTTATAATAATAATGTTTTATGCTCATTTGCAATGCTAAATCCAAAAGGAGTTTTCGCTGGGATAAGTATTAATTAAATAGGAATTAAAATAAACAGTCAGAAAATCTACTTTTTCAAATTAGAAAGCATTTCTATCTAACAGTTGAGATCTTTCTTTACATTGGAATTGGATACCACTGAAATTAATTATATCGCGTAAACGTTTTAATGTACAGAAAAACTTTTCAGACAAAATTTGTAGAAAAATGCATCAGCTACAAATTTTGGTTTGAAAGTTTTTCTGTATATTTATTATTTAAAGAATTAGAGCGAAAAAAACAAAAACAAAACTTTTCACTCGAAGATTTTCCGAAAAATCGCATGCCTAACATCGTAAAGTTTTTCTCATGTTGAACACAACCCTTTTAAATACCCAATTTTGAATTATCAAGTTTTTATCTTTTGTGAGGTTTTATGTGTACTTTGACTAGGCTAAGTGATTAAATTTTCGCTCTACGTCTGTCAATTTATTTTATAAGGAAACTGAGTTGTGAATTATAAGTTAAATTCAGTCACGAGTGGAATTTTATAAGACTATTTCACAAACAAGGTGAAACGTAAAAAATCTGAAATTCGGCTGAATTTGAGGAAATTAAAAAGAAGTTAAGAAGTTGATTAGAGAAATAGTTTAATAAACAGGAAACATTGACATCGAACGAAATACATATTTAATTAAACCAGTATTAACGTAACGTACCTACTTAAATATTTCTCAACTAGAATTATAAATGGTACAGTTATTATATACAATGCTTTGAGCTTGATTATTTGAACACCCGCTTGTATTTGCAATAGTTGTTATATATTGATGGCTATTATTTCTTACATTTTTTCATTGATCAATTCGATGCAATTTATCCCAAATCTGCTTATTTTTAAATGAGTGAACTGCGGGATTATTTATTTGACGTTTAACTGTCACATAAACAAATCTGAAAACACCGAACTCGACCAATCAGGATCAAGAGTCAAGTTTGGTGTTATCGATAATCCGAGCTTGACTAGAGCTCCTGATTGGTTCATTAGACAAGTGCGCGAAATAGTCAAATAAAATCAAACATATATTTTACTTATCTGGATATTCATAATTAAAGCAACTAATAAATATCTCCAAGAGCTCATCCATAACTCCAAGAGCTCATCCATATCTCAAATGTGGTTTTAAATCCAAACAAGAGGGTTCAATAAAACTCAAGGTCCAAACCACAGTAATTTAATTTGTCCACCCAAAGGACAATCAATCTGCTACTAATTTCGGTAAATTAATAAATATGTTCAGTATATCTTATTCTAAGGTTTCTTCGTGTTTCACCGATATAAACTACATTTTGATATTATATACACCAAATTTTTATATAAATGTTAATTTCTCTTCATCATTTGTTGAATATGACCCAATATATTTCTGAGCTGGGAATTTAATATTTGAAATTTCAGTTGACATTTTGCTAAATGATATGCATGATTTTTACTGTTTTTTTTTCATTTGTCTTTGAAATATTGGCCAAAAATGAATACACATTTTTCAATTTCATTCATATATCTTTTAGAAATAACACTTTTCACTTTTTGCTCTCTCAAAATGTTTCTCGTTATTTTTTAAACAAATAAGCATAAGTACTAAAAAAAGGATAATCTGAGTCCAGTCAGTTACTATGCTTTCCTTTGCTGTAGGTATCTATAAACTTTATACTTTTGATTTTCTTTAAATTATATTTTAATGAAACAAAATTGTGATGTAACAAACTAATTTATTTTAAGTAACTTAAGATTTATAATATTTTTACGTCTAGGTGCCATTAACTATAAGATGCTATTGGTCCTGTGAATCACAGTTTAATGAATATATTTTGCAAGAAACTCTAGTTCCAGGACCTATTTAAATGATAACAGAGAAGCTTGTAAAATGGATTTTGCAATATCTCACTTAAATTTCAAAAAAAATATAAAAACTATTAAATTTTTAAACACTGCTATTAGTCAACACTTTGTTGTCTCTTGACAGCCTGTTGAAGGATTCTTTACATTTTTTTACCAGTCTAGACCTAGTTGTTGGATTACTGATAGCTTTAAACAGAGTGAATATTTTTATTCTTTGTCCGGTATAACAAATTTGGGCATCGTAATGATCAATTCTTATAAATAATAGCAGTAAAGACAAAGAGGACATATAACAGCAATAGAAAGATCTTTAGAGTGGTTAGAGTAGATAGAAGGTTCAAAATTGAATGTTAAATCACTATCAGGGGAGTAATATAGTCAGATTCAGTAGCGTAGAGTCGGCAGGAATGGCCATAGCCCCGGGCGGAATTGGCACATGTAGTTCAGGAAGTTTAATTCTCGAAAACATTTATTGGTATTTCATGTAGCAAGTTTTTTTTCTATTAATTCACGTAAGCTAATATCTAAATGTCAATATTCCGTTTTTTTTATTATTATTATCTATTATATTGCAAAATCCATTACGGTTTTTATTCTCATTACAACTCTAAGCTTTAGTTATTACCCCCAAAAGAAACACATAAAAATTAAAATGTAATTGTTGTTAATTGGAGAATTGTTTTAGAAAAATAGAATTGAATAAATCGACAAAAAATACAAAAAGGTTTTTTATTTTTATTTCTATTTCAGATGCTACGTTTTAAGATAGTACCTAGTGTAATAATAGTAAGGAGCTGTAGCACGAATGGTTTTGACGCTCTAAGAGACCTTTTAATACCTTTTGTGTCTATATTTCACAGCATCACAAAAGGGGGAGAGAAAATAAGTAAAATGCAATAAAAAAAGGTAGTAATTTTTTTATTAAAAATAGTATTAATTAAACCTTAATAAATCTCCCTTCGCCAATAGAGGGCACTCGCTTGCACAAGCACTGTAGAAACCTAACGTTCAAATATTGCCAACCAGCGCCATCTATGGCTGTATCAACATAATAAGTACTTTATAAATAATAGGTAGCTGTGAAATAGTACCATACTATAATATTATGTGTAATATTTAAAAAAAACTAGAATACTTTTACGTAATTTTGATTGTACTTGACTAACCCACAAAGAATTAAATAAAAAATTAGAATACAGACATTTTATAGTATCGAAACTTAGTACCAGCTAGAGTGGCGCCATCTAAGAAGTAATAGCTGCATTTGTTCACAATAGTACTATTAAATAGAATAAAGTAAACTGTAAAGAAGTACCTAGATATTATTTTTACGAACAGTACCTAGATGAAGCTGTAAGTACAGGTGATAAAATTAAGAATTATCCATAGAGAAGCTGGGAAACTTTCATCTTTTCGGTCGTAAATCAACTATTCAATGGTGGAAGATTTTTTGTGATATTTCCTAATTCGGAATTATTTTTTTGTGGTAACACCAACTCATCAATAATTCTAGTCTACCTAAACTATGTTTCAGAATTTTTGTCCAAGTAGAAATCCTATTAACACTCAGTGGAACGGTTTCTACGACGCCTTAGAATTTGTATTTTTCCAAGAGGGAATTTGCGTTGAAATTTCTTTTTTGCAACTGTACTTTTAACAATGCTACGATATATGTACAGAGTGTCCAGAAACTCTCCTGCCAAACTGAAACTACAGTTACTAGAGGTGGAAGAGGTGGTCCAGTTAATTGGCCCCCAAGATCTCCAGATTTAAACTCCTGTGATTTTTGTATTTATTTAAAATCATTAGTCTAGGCTGTTCCAATAGAAACCCGTAACCATAGCTGTGGCAAAGAATTCTAAACGCTGGTAATGAAATTAGAAATAATGCAGGAATTTTTTCAAAAATTAGACGATCTTTAGAGAAAAGAATAAATTTGTGTATTGAGACAAATGGTCGTCATGTAGAGCATCTGTTGTAAAATTAATTCTCTTATGTCTGTTGCTAATTATCTCTAACTTTGTTTTTTTTAATATTGATTGTTGTTTTATACCCTCACGAAATAAAATTAATTAAAAATTTACAAAACATTGGATTGAGGTAATTTGAGCTGAATCGACTTAAAATCACCTCAAGTAACTGTATTTTCCGTTTGACAGGAGAGTTTCTGGACACTCATATACCTTCATCTATTTCATTTTTTGTTATCCATTATTTGCTGTCTGCCAACTTATTTCGTGCCGTCTTTGAATTGAAATCTCCTTGCTAAAGTTCCATCTTGATTTTTTTCTTCTTTAAAATGGTAAATTTAACAGTTCACAGCTTCAACTCCCCTGCAAGGTAATTTATAAGGAGCTATATGAAAGAATATTTTTTATATTCCCTCCAGCTCGTCTATATTCCACATTTTTAGTATAATCTTTCTTGTTCATTGCTACAGAATATACCTACTTTGCTTTTCTCTGGAAATCTTTCCGTTTACTATTTCTTACATCACGAACTTTTTTGAAAGATATGTCGGCAAAAGGATCAATTTTAATATTGTACTTACTGATTATTTTTATAATTATCTTTGCCGGGATAAACGCGACCTATATTATTTCACAGCTGACATTTTTTACACGATCTATCAATCATGGAAGCAATGGGGTGTTAAACCGATATCCGGCTTTTGGTATTTTATTAAAGTATGTTGGTACTACTTTGCAAAAATTTATTTACAAATTTTTTATACCGAATATTTTACGAGAAAACTGGAAATTAGGGATTCCTAAATGTTTGCAACTTTCACTACAGATACGTCACTTCACTAAATATTTCTGATTTAGATGTTTTATGAACTAATAGCCAGTTACAAAAAGGCCATTCGAATTTGAAGTTTGAAGAACTGTCAAAGTCTGTAATATATTTGAGTGTTTTGGTTTTGTTTACAGTTTATTCAAGCTTGACGTTTCAATATTATAAAAAAATTGTGTCAATACTTTTTTGGTTGAGTTTAGTTAGTTTTTCTCCACAATTTTTCATGTTGGAATAATGTCAATATCGTGTAAATCTTGTTTTGTATCTTACTGCACGAACAGAACTGTTACAACGCCTGATAAAAAGTTTGTAACTGTGCCTGCAGTACCAGTTAAAAGAAAATTTGGTTTGAGGCTGCTAGAAGCAAATATAAACAGACTAAAACTAATTACTATTTCTGTGAAGATCATTTTTATGTAAGTAATTGTATACGTGTGTGTATGTTTGATTTTTAGTTTGAAAGTGACATGGACAAATTATACTCAACACTCGATGATGGTAGGAAAAAAAAACAATTCCTAAGTCACTATAACAGCAAAATGACATAAGTATAACCTATAAGTACTTCATCACATCAGAATTGTGGTCCTATGTCAACCCTTATGTAGCTAACTTCTGTTCTAGTGAGCATACGTCACATTATGAATGGCGGATTATTTAAATCGTCCAAAAGTTGAATTTTCAAATCGGCATAAAAACCTTGTGAGAATAAGAATATTAAAAATAATCGATTTTGTCCACCACTAACTATTAACATAGAGAAAACATCATATTTTTGTTAAGTTAAACACCCCATTCTTACTGAAAGCAACCACCCTTCAAATGTATTTTTACTGACTATTAAAATTTCATGACATTAAAACGAAAATAGAACACAGGTAAGTATGTCATAAAATGTAAAAAATTTAAAAGGAGATGTGATTTCATGTCGATAAAACTATATACATTTTTGTCACTCCTCGTAATTTATAATAACTTATTGAAAGTTTAAATAATTAAAAGTATTATCTATATAAAAGAAATCTATATGTCTATAAAGACAATCGCTATAGATTTTATCAAGGAAATTGTTGTAATGAGAACGATTTCTTTTATAAACTTTTATTTATAAAATATCAGTAATTTGAAATCTTTATCGATACCTACTATTATTTCACATATTTATAGAAAGTCGAAATAATTACCTAACGAGAAACAAAGTGAACGATCTTTATATCGAATATAATGCAAGTAGCTATAAACTATAGATACATTTTTGTCCGCACACAACATTATAATTATCATTTTTATTCTTCATTATACTCCAGTGGAGTATAAATAATAAAAAAACTATGTTGATTAAGGTGTAGAAATACAGAACTAACCATAACCTCTTCCTCTATAGCATATAATATGAATAAGTGTCAAATTGGTTATCCAAAAAAAGGTTATTTTATATTTTCTTTGCTGATTAACAAAAAAAATAGAAACAAAAATTTACTCAAACTATGCAACCTATAATGCAGACACGTCACTAATTTAAATGTGAAGTTGCCGATAAATTTCGTTTGTTGTATGTTTTACCTTGTTCATGACAAATAATAGTATGAAGTATGAAGACATCTGTCACTGTGGTCTGTATTTAGTTGGTTATTGAAGGATTATTTATTTGTGTATGAATTTTACAAATTATTATGAAACCAGTATTAAGATATATCGTGTTTTGTACCATATTGTAGAACATCAAATAAAAAATTCATTATTGCGCAGAAAAAGTATGTTTGAAATGCATTTTGTAAAAACAAATTAGGTTAGTTGTCAAGCTCATTTTAATTTGAATAGAATATATCTACAAATAGGGAAAATAATTCATTATTTCAAATATTTATATTTATTAAACCTATTGTCGTTTCCTACACTATCCTATGAAAATTATGTTCCATGTCAAAATTTGTGCCTAACTTCAATTTATACTAGTGATGTAATAATGTAATAGGCGGATTTTGGAAAATTTTGAAAATACGATTTTTTTAAATTTGGGATAAAAACAAAACTATACGAATGAATTTTATTAAATAGGGCGCGATGTAATTTGTGTCTTTAGAATTAACTGTCTGTTATGCATAAACAAGAATCTATTTTTAATTGAATTCCATTTCATAACAAATACAAATAGTGTCTTATTTATTTTGAATCCTTTTTAATCCGTCCCAGTAACCATTTATTGAATGTCTGAGAGGGTGGTTGATGAAAATTCAAGGCTTTTTGTAGCTGTTCCCAAGCATGCTCGATGAAATTGAGGTCAGACGATCTAGGAGGTAATCCCTAATGCGGTCGAGCATTATCGTCTAAAAAGTAAGAAAGTTGGTCCAAAAGCAGCATGAAAGAAACGTTTGTTAATAACTTGTACGTAAATGTGCCAAGCAGCAGCTAGTGATGTGCAAAATCTGTCTTGATATTGATCTTGCGATTTTGCAAAACCAAGGCCAAGACCAAGATCATATACGAGGATATATTGAAAAATTCTTAGCCTACTATAGAACCAAACAAAATATCAATGTCAAAATATTTTATTACTCAACATATTCTCCTCTTAATTGGATACATTTATTACAGCGAACCTGCAACGTCTCTAGACCTTTAAAAAAAATGTTTCTTCTTGCTCTGCAAACCAGACCTCAACAGCTTTTATTACCTCCTCGTTGGAAGAAAATTTACGACTTTTTGAACTTTTTTTCAGTTGAGGAAAGGGATGATAGTCGGACGGAGCCAAATCCGGTGAATAAAGGGGGTGTTCTAGTAATTCAAACCCTAAATCACGAATTTTTTGCATGGCAACATGAGATTTGTGTGCAGGGGCCAACAAAACACCTTTGGATAGGTTTCCGCGTCTTTTCTCTTTAATTTTTTCCAGTAGAGTGGTCAGTAATGTCGAATAATAATCTCTAGTTATTGTTCTACCCTTATCCAAAAAAATCAATCATGATTACTCAATGGCAATCCCAAAAAACTGAGGCAAGAACTTTTCCAGCAGATTTTTGGACACGAAACTTCTTAGGTCTTGGAGAACCAGAGTGTCGCCATTCTATCGATTGTTGCTCAGTTTCTGGATCGTAGAAATGTACCCAAGTCTCATCCATAGTAACAATTCGGTTTAAGATGTCTACATCGTTTTCAAATCGAGCACAGATCGAACGCGATGCTTTTACCCTTGTACGCTTTTGGTCAACATTCAAACATTTGGGGATCCATTTTGCAGCAATTTTTCTCATGTCCAAATTGACGTGAACTATAATGATGAACGCGTTCGTATGAAATATTCAGTGCTTCAGCCTATCAAAAGACTAGACAATTTTCCAAATCGACGTGAGTAGTGTGTAACAAACTATTTGAGCAGAACCAAGACCAACACTGAGTACGCAAGACCAAGATTACAAGGATTTGAGCAACACCACGAATATTTCTGAACTTCCATAACTTTAGTTTTAGTATAAGTACACGTTAGGTACTTAACAATCTATTAGCTTTGAAATTGTTGTAGGCTTTGAAAAAAATAAATTGTTACGGCAATGCTAACAACGTTTTTACAAAGCTTACAATTAAAACCGATATATATCGTATTATTTGAGGTAGTTTTGTTCAAAGAAAATTACAACTAATTAAATAATTAATGTTGTAATTGTATGGTTTTGCGTTCGTTTTATGTAAAGTAATCGTTTAGAATATCCTCATGAATTAATTGTACAAAAACGAACTATTTTCAATAAAACTTTTGTTACCAAGAGTAGGTATTTTAACTGCTTATATTTATTACATTGATTTAATTACATGTTTTGTTGGCTATTTTCTTATTCAACGTAGCCTGGTATTTGATTAGAATGTATTCAGTGTTGTTTTAAATTAATGGATTTATTATTTTCATTTAAAAGCGGTTTTCAACATGAAGAAATCGTTATCCCTAAGTCAAATCAAAGAAAAAACTGAAACATTTCAACCCTTATTCATTCACACCCTTTCTCTCACCCTAGGCGTTCATAAAGAGCGCTGATACATAACAGATTGAACCCAAAATGAACGAATAATAGTGTATTGTGAAACAAGTGCGCAAAAGTGCTAATTTCTCACGAGTGTGAAAGATGCGACACGATACGAAGGCGAGTGAAGCAATTCACACGAGTAAAATCAAAGATTCAATCAAGAGCGTACCCAGGATCAAAACTAAGGGAGGGGGAATAGGACTAAAGGAGCTACTAGTATCTGAGACTCTCCTCAGAAACTAAGTAGAAGTAAAGGGGCACAATAGATCTTTTAGGTCTCAGTGAATGTTACCCCAAAATACATACATACAAGGGAGGGGGCAAATCATGGTCGTTCAGGATGTAACATTTCATCACGGAAAAGGTAAATGAAACCAAAATGTTAAGAAAATTATGTACGAAGATGTACTTATTGATATCTAGTTAGCCTATACCAGTTCCATGCATAAACAAAATATTGCGTTATGATAGCAGCTAAAAATAACTTATTAGAAGTGTCAGTATGAAGTTTGACGTCAAAAAAGTAAACCAGAGTTACGCAATAAATTAAAAGAAAAAAGATGTCCACCGAAATTGTGAAAATCGAGAAATTGGAGTATCGAGCCATCATCAAGTACCTGATGTGTTTAAAAGGGTTAAGAGGTAAGCAGACGCTTAATACCCTTGGTGATCAATGTCCTTCGTATGCGACAGTGAAAAATTGGACTGCAAGCTTCAAAAGAGGTAAATTTTCCAGTGAAGATGATGACCGATCGATTCAGTTCATGACATGATTTTATCAGAACGTCGAATTGGACTAAAACGGATATCTGAAGCACTGAATATTTTATACGAACGCGTTCATCATATAGTCCACGTCAATTTGGACATGAGAAAAATTGCTGCAAAATGGATCCCCAAATGTTTGAATGTTGACCAAAAGCGTGCAAGGGTAGAAGCATCACGTTCGATCTGTGCTCGATTTGAAAACGATGTAGACTTCTTAAACCGAATTGTTACTATGGATGAGACTTGGGTACATTTCTACGATCCAGAAACAAAGCAACAATCGATGGAATGGCGACACTCTGGTTCTCCAAGACCTAAGAAGTTTCGTGTCCAAAAATTTGCTGGAAAAGTTCTTGCTTCAGTTTTTTGGGATCGCCATGGAGTAATCATGATTGATTTTTTGGATAAGGGTAGAACAATAACTGGAGATTACTATTCGACATTACTGACGACTCTACGGGAAAAAATTAAAGAGAAAAGACGCGGAAACCTATCCAAAGGTGTTTTGTTTTTGCAGGACAACGCCCCTGCACACAAATCTCATGTTGCCATACAAAAAATTCGTGATTTACGGTTTGAATTACTAGAACACCCCCCTTATTCACCAGATTTGGCTCCGTCCGACTATCATATCTTTCCTCAACTGAAAAAAAGTTTAAAAGGACGTAAATTTTCTTCCAACGAGGAGGTAATAAAAGCTGTGTAGGTCTGATTTGCAGAACGAGAAGAAAGATTTTTTTTTAAAGGTCTAGAGACGTTGCAGGTTCGCTGTAATAAATGTATCCAATTAAGAGGAGAATATGTTGGGTAATAAAATATTTTGACATTGGAATTTTGTTTGGTTCTATAGTAGGCTAAGAATTTTTCAATATATCCTCGTATAATAAATTGTAGCAGTACTTTATCAACTAAGTTATTAGATACAATTATTTGCTTGAAAAAAAATTATTCTAGTTATATGTTCTATATATTGTTATAATTTTTCTTGGTTAAGGTTGGGTTTGTAGAAAACTTGTTCAGCAATAAAATAACGATAAATTACGGAAATTTTCAATACTGTGTAAGAATTTTTTTTGTTATTAAAATAGGTATTTCAAGAATTGTAATAAATTTCCAGCAACAAAATATAATAACGATTAATTTTTTTGATTTTAACTGCTACTCTCTGGGTACGCCCATTGATATAGGAATAAAACACTTGCGACTACAGAAAAACTGGATTTGTACATAGACAATGATTGCAAGCATTTTAAGTATTTAAAATAATAAATATAGGTAATATTCTGTTATTCCTCTTACAACTTACTGGGTGAACCGGCAATCATGAACACTCACCAAAAAATGCCAATACCCTTTAGCATTCTATTAGTTTCTCAGAAAAAATGATAAATATAGATAGGTGTTAAATAGAAACATTTTTAATCACTTTTTTAGGGCCGATTTACTCATAAGAATTTTACCCCAAACTGTAGGACATATAGGTTCCGAAATATGATACCTCGTTACCCTTATTGAATCACCTGGCAATGAAATAAAGTGAGAATTAGAAACTACTTAAAATTTTCTGATATTAAAAAAATGAAAAAGTATTTCGAGAATAATATTTTTCTTAAAAATACCCACCGAAATATAGAGATTTCATATTAAATTAGGTAGGTACCTACATCCTGTTTAAAAAAAACCAGTTTTAAACCTTGTTTTATCATTTTATTTTCAATCTGATTTATAACTTTTTCTTAAATTCAGCGAAATTGTGAAACTGCAAATTATAAAGTCATTCTTTTCATTTAAAAAAAATTCAGCTGCTTCCTATTGAATTAATTTCCATAAAATTTAACACGAGAGTTGTCTTTCAAGTCTTGCATATAAAACAACATAGTTGGCGCCTGTTAACAAATATCAACTGTCAAAATTAACTGTCATGTTTAGTTAACTTAACGCTAAAGTTTCAGACAGCTTCGTTTAAAGCTGTACCTGAACTGAATTTTCGAAATTGATGTGTGATCAGTCGACTTTCGACAATAATTTCACATCAGTAGACAATTTCTCGTTGGTATAGAGGATTTGAACGAGAACATTGGCAGTCACCCAGGAAAACTTCGTTGCTGTACAAGCAGGTCGACGTATTGTGAAATTGGAGCATCATTGGGACCACAGTTCAAAAAATTTTAGGTAGGTACATGGAGAATTATCCGTAGAAAAATATGATGACGGAAAAACAGAAAGGAATTATTGCTAGTAGTCGCCCACTTCAGTCTCTTATTAATAATATTTTGAGTTTACCGCCAATTTTAAACAGGTTTCTTCTTTATACCAGTAAATTTTCATCTTCCTATAACCTAAAAATCTTAGCACTTCCTTTCTTATAGGTACAAGATTTATTACAACAATTCTCGCATAAACACTATACCTGTTGACAAGTTGATCTCAAGTAGCATCAGTTATTGAAAGTTTACAAAATGCAAGTGTACTTATAAGTGAGATGAGTGTATTTAACCCAATTGTACCTATGTCTAGAAGCTGTTTTATGACTATAAAGGTAAGTGTAGCTGTGTAGACTATAAAACAACTTATTTTTTAGTCGACCTATACAAAAAATGACAAACAAATGCAAAATGGTCTATTTTTGACGTCACTGTTACTATGGTTACCTGTGGCAATAACTGTCATTTTGTGTTTACGAAATTCGCTAAATTTTTCGTGTTAATAACATCGTGGAGTGAATATTAGTGTTCATAATAATCAAGAATGGATAGTGATAGCGATATGGATATCAGTAACACTCCTCCGGAGCTGCAGAAATCACGCTTTATATATGAAAAACAATACAAAACGTTCAAGCTCGACCAAAAAATGTAATATGCACCTCGGCGAAGAACTGTCTGTTGTCTCGCCTGCTTGCTAGCCTCGGCTATCAACTTGCAGACTCGACTATAATAGACAGTTTTTCGTCCTTGGTACATAAATAACTATTTTGAGTAGAAGTCAAGATAATAGTATAAAACTATTATAACGCCGTACAAATTTGAAAATTACTTTTCAAAGGAAAAGACCGTTCACTAGGAAGTAACATCTACTTCTCGGGCTTTACTTAAATATGACAATTGTTACAGGAAACTGTAATTAAGTAAATAACTACAAAACCGATATGGTTTTTTGTTAATATAGAATTTTTGTTTATGGTTAGTTGTGGAGATGTCGCTATTATCGGATTCTTAGCATTACCTTCACAGAGTTTAATATATTAATGTGATTTCAGCGTTGTCTTCAGTCCAGGATTGTACTGATGAGGCGCAAATACGCCGAAACCGATCTGCCAGTTATATTGTCCCTTCTACAGGTTGGCACAATGCGTGAAAAAGCCATACAACTTGACAAAGTTGTAAACTCAGTTACCGGGAAGAGCAGACGACGTACATTCCGCATGCAAAGTTTTAAAGGTTGTGAGGCTTACGAATTCTGCCAGCGAAGTGAGCTCTTGCAATCCGCATACGTTTTTGCTACAGCGCATCGGACGTTGCCAAAATGATAAACCAGAAGGGTTGGCTCTATATTATACCAGCCCCGTTTAACTTGGAAGTGTAATTCATTGTCTGCGGGGCATATAGCCCGAGAAGTAGGTGTTGCTTCCTAGTGAACGGTCTTACCCTTTGAAAACT
The DNA here is from genome assembly GCA_949126875.1 of Lochmaea capreae. Classification (NCBI taxonomy): domain Eukaryota; kingdom Metazoa; phylum Arthropoda; class Insecta; order Coleoptera; family Chrysomelidae; genus Lochmaea; species Lochmaea capreae. The sequence goes on from OX421400.1 coordinate 4,798,242, forward strand.
AATTTTCAAATACATTTGTAAGGTGTTATAAAAGTTTTAAACTATTATCTTGACTTCTATTGATAACACGCTGTACTTAAATATGATAATTGTTACAGAAAACTGTAATTAAGTAGATATTTTGAGTTTAAAATTAGGTAACTCTAATCTATAGTGCTAGAAATTGGCCATTAGCGCATGGACCTTTTTATCATTTTGCCTTTTTTGCTTTTATTGAAGTCTGTATAGGTGCCTATCTATATTTTCCTTGTAAGCGTTTTAATTTGGTGGCCAATTACTACAACAGTATCCATATAAGCAATTGGCTACTAGGTAGTCGGCCACAAATTTTTTTCTCTATTTCTTGACACGTTTTCGTGTAGAATTTGTCTTGTTGCTGTTCTAGATCATACCAAAAAAACCAAAAAGGAAAATACACTTTTAAAAAGCACCAGATGCGGTAGAAAAAATCGCTAAAATAAGGCAAACATGCTGAGTAGGTATATGGGGCTCCACGGTCAACGCTACAGGACCGGATTTTATGATTTTTATGTTTGAGTACGGTATATAGTTAGGAATTGTATGATTGTTTTTATAAACTTTCACTTTTTTCATAATGTGATATCGGAAAATAGTTTCTAGGTATATTGATAAATATTTTTTATTATTGTGCCACATTTTTATGTTTTTCTCCTATCCCTATCAGAAGGTAGTTCCTTATAATTAATGTTATTTAGTTTTATACCAGATTTTAATGTGCTTTAAATTGTTGCAACAAAATTTTGAAAGTCTGGAGTAAATTTCTTCAAATTATGGGCGGCCGACTACTAGGATACCTGTTCGGCAACTAGGAAATGTGAAAAAACACCAGCATGGTTCAAACAGAACTGGCTGGTATCTCAATTGCCACAAAGGAACTAACCAGAAAAGGAATTTCTGACAAAGACATAATAATCTGCACTGATAGCAGACAAGCTCTACTAGCCTTGTTACATCAGGGCTAGTATTATAGAGTGGCATCGAGATTTAGCTAACGCCTCGGTAGATAACAATATTATCCTGTGGTGGGTTAAGGGGCACGACAGGAGCAAAGGTAAACGCATTGCTGTTTCTTTAGCCAGGGAAGCGGCTGGACTAAGAATTCTTGGATGAATCTGTCAGGCATGTCTTATGAGCAAGTGCCCGGAGTTATCGTCAATAAGAGAGCGTTTGTTCGGTGAGTCTTGGCCTACACCTGCCAATATAAAGGAGATGTCTCCTAGTGACCTGTCCACCTTCCTGGAAAGGACAGGATGGACAACTCCTCGGGAGGATGTACAATGGGTCACATGTGGCCTACTAGAAACAAGCACATTTTTAATATAAATATCAACAAAAAATTATTGACTTCATTAAAGTATTTTTCTGCAAACACAATAAATAGTCTAATAGTTGTACTCTCTTCCTAGGTTGGATTGGAATATCATTAAAAATGGTCGACTACTAGCGAAATGACCCTACAGAACATTCAAAATTCGCCCTATCGAACGCATTCATTATATACCTACGACTACATCAAAAACATCGAATTCGACAAACCCAATAACAAAACTATAATTTACATTTTGGTAAACGACCTAATAAACGGTTACCAAACCATAAAATGTTATTCAATGAAATATAATGACTCGGACTAACGGTGTTTACCAAACTTGCTGTTCTCGAAATGATAACATAAATTTCATTTAACTACATCAGCCATATTAAATGAATCTAACTCAAATAAAGCAATTTATTATTA